>CM069434.1:32025336-37025336 GCA_035610365.1 Aquatica leii | reverse complement strand
TTGTAAATTGAGCATATTATTGCTTCTTTGCAATCATCCGGAAACCCATCACCCAACCATATCTTATTTAAAATTTTTCCTATTCTTTCTTTTGTTCCCTCTTCTATATAATTCCATTGTTCTCCTTGCGTCCCATCCGTCTCTTCTGCCTTTCCGTTTTTTTATTTTTCTTAATGCTTCTTCTATTTTTTCTTTGTGTATAGTAGCACTGCTTCCTTCATTTGTATCCTTTCTATTTCGAATTCACCCTTCCTCTTTTCTTCCCCCTCTAAGACCTCTACGCAATGTTCTCTCCATTTTTTCATATCAATTTGTATCCCCCCTTTTTTCAATTTTCCTTTCTTTATTCTATATGTCTCCTTCATTTTCTAGCATTTTTATATGTTCCTCCAACGCTTTTTTATATTCCTGTTTTCTCTTACAACACTCTTTTCTATATTGCGACCTTAATCTTTTATATTCCTGAATATCAATTTTTCCTTTTTTCCACCTTCTTTTACCTCTTCTTACCTCCTTCATGGCTTCCCTGCATTTCTTATTCCACCACCTCAGTTCTTTATACTCCTTTATGCTTTTTTTCCAGTATTTTTTTTTCTACTGCTTTATCAATTTTACTAATCAATTCTTTTACTCCTTCCTCTACTCCTTCCTCCACCCATTGTTCTTCCTTTATTTTTTGCTTATAAACCTCAATAATTTCATCTGTTCATACCTTTTTCTCACTCCAAACTGTGTCTGAATTTTTTTTTTCTCTTCCAACCTTTTAGTCTCACTTCTAATAGCTGATGGTCAGATTCAATATCTTCCCCTATTTTAAAACTTCCTATTTCCTTCAAAAGCTCCCCACTAACCATCACATAATCTATTATAGATTCTTCCCTCTCACTTATATATGTATATTCTCTTCTATCCCTTACCTCCATATTTCCATTGAGTATAGTCCACCCCTTCCGCTCACATAACTCTAATAGCTCTCTACCTTGTTTGTTTAATGTCTTATCCATCGTTTTTTTTTATTTCCTCCCCATTCAGTATCATACCACCACCTTTACCAATTCTCGCGTTAAAATCTCCACCTATTACTAATTTTCCTCTCTCTTCTTACATCAGTAGCTGTTTCAATTTTCTTATTGTTTGTTTCATTTCTTGACCGTATACTGTTATCACTGTACATCTACCTTTATCTTCTCTTAATATTTGATTTACTACTATTCCTTGCTCTTGCATTTCATTTTCGCATTCTTCTACTACCCATTCTTCTCTTACTCCCGATATTATACCCCCTTGCACTGTTCCTTTTTTTCTTTTCTTGTTGCGAACTGTACTTTCCATCTATATCTTTCTGGTAAATTTACTTTCCATCTTTTCCAATCTTTCTCTTCCAGCCACGTTTCTTCTAAACCCACAATGTCAAACCCTTTTTTTTTCTTCTTCTTTTAGTCTTCTTTCTTTTATCCTTATATTTTTTTGTACCTGTCTTTCCACTGGAGTCATATCTTCATCTATAAATATCCTTGTTCCTCTTAGCCTTCCTTTTTCTTTAATATTTCTCGTTTATCTTTTACTGAATCCAATTTCACAGTATTAACCCACTTGCTATTTTAATTACGTCTCTTTTACCTTTTTCTAGTCCTATTTCATTTTTAAACAAGTTATCCACTTGCTTTTTACGCTCTTCTCTTCTCTCTTGACCTTCCACTCCTCTGATAGCCAAGTTCTTTCTTCTCTTTTCCCTGTCCATTACTTCCACCTTTCTTTTAAAATTTTCTATTTTCTCTTCCATGCTTTTATTTTTTCCCACATATCGCATATCTCCCTTCGCTCTTCTCTTTCTTTTTTACTACTATTACTAATTTTTTGTTGTCTTCCCTCATCTGCTTTATTTCTCTAATTATTTCCTTACACATCTCCATTACTCCCTTTTCTTCCTTATCACTCTCTTCCTTTCTCGGGCTTCTTTTTGTTCGCTTACTCCTTGCAAAAGCTTCTTGCATCATTTCTTGTCTTTTGTTTTTCCTTTCCGATCCTGTTGATCCAGATTCTGACGTGATTATTACTTTTTAAAACGTTTTTAGAATGCCATCTTGTGGTAAAAATACCACATAGGATAATATAGAAAACTATAAATTAGTACGGAGGGTAGAAAAGTTGTCATTGGATTTAATGACAGCGAAAGTCAATGATCTATTGACAATTGACGCTGTCAAAATCCCAACTATAAAATAGGTTAGGAACAATTGTCAATAGATCATTGACTTTCGCTGTCATTAAATCCAATGACAACTTTTCTACCCTCCGTACTAATTTATAGTTTTCTATATTATCCTATGTGGTATTTTTACCACAAGATGGCATTCTAAAAACGTTTTAAATATGTTAGTAATGTCTACACGACATAAAAGAGTACGGTTGTCTGTCAGTATGGTTGTGGAAACACATCGGTGTATCCTAGCGCTGACGAGTTCCTAAAGAACGAAACAGCTGTCCGCTAGTTCTGATGTTGTTTTTCACAATTGTACTGACATTGTTCCTAACCTATTTTATAGTTGGGATTTTGACAGCGTCAATTGTCAATAGATCATTGACTTTCGCTGTTATTAAATCCAATGACAACTTTTCTACCCTCCGTACTAATTTATAGTTTTGTGATTATTACTAATTATGTTTAATTTAAACAAACCACAAATATTAAAAAAAAACAAAATAAAAATGTCTATGAAAAAATAAAAATAATAGTCTGTAATGTAATGATAACAAAAACATGCGCTTGACCTCTACACTAGTCACTATACTCGCTATCGCAATCGCACACTTTATCTGAACTCCGCAATAACAATAATAAGCACGTCCTTACTCAACTGTTTTCAAAATACGAGTTTTTTTTTATTTTATTAGTTACTTCACCTTCACAAATCCAATTTGACAAATCATACATAGATTCTTTAAAATTACGGTGCACTTTTTTACTTTTATGTTTATTTGTCTGTCGAATTTGAAGTAAAGGCCCAGGACTAGCATTGGCTTTAAATTCTAAACTTCTTTCAAAATTTAAACTATTAGTTATTAATTTTTTAATGTCTTGTACTATCGCCATATAAAACAAAACTGATAATATGTACTTAAACACAATGAATTTTCTTTTAAGTTGTGAAAATTATTGTTACAAACAAATATTGTCAATCAACACAATCATCTAAGAAAATTGACTGCAAAGTTTGTCGTATGTGATAAGAAATGTGCATTATATGTAATTTAGGCAACCCAACTATCTGTTTAAATATTATTCAAATCACGCGCAGGTTAAAAATGCTATCTAGTTGTGGGAAATTTTGGAATTATTGATTCCTTCTTCGATTCTCGAGGAAGTCAGTGCGGAAGAGAAAATTAAAGATTTGTGACAATTAAAGAGTAATTCTGCAAAAAGATTTCATCTCTCCATTCAGTTTCCCATACCTGACAAGCAATATTCTCGCATGTGCGACAATGAAAATCTTTATTTTACGTCCTTACCGGAGATAATAGTGATAGGCAAATGTAATTTAAACTAATAAAGTTGGAAACAATAAATTTGAATAATTATTTCAATAAAGAAGAAAAACCCTGTTCTAGTCCAGGTAAAAAGGGAAAGACCAAATGGCGCTCAATTTCAATTATAAAATTAATTAAATACCGCGCAGTGTAAAGTAAATAGAAAACAGTAATACACGTTACATTAAGTGCGTCTTACTATTTGCTTACAATACCTATCATTTACGATTCGGTTTCAATATCTAATACACACAGGCTACACAACTCAAGAGTCTCGGCTAAATTTGTAAATTTTCGTCATTGACCGAATGACCTAATAGAGAAGCCGCCACTGCTTGTTACTGATCGAACGTATTACTGTCCATTTATTTTGTGTTTCAGTATTTTTTTCGCCTTGTATACGGTGCCCTGTTTTTATTTGTAGTGCTTTTAATTTGTTAGTTAATATCTTTTTGGTTACTGATTAAACACATGTTTTGTAAATGATTGTCTTACAATCTACACTAAAGTGTATGTGTGATCATATAATTTGATAGAGATATCTTGAGATTACCGCTGCTTTGTTAGTTGGTTATCTGACCTCTTTTGTGAGATTTCCAGAGCTCGTAATTTTGTAGCCAAGATAGTTAAAGTACATGGTTTGTTTGATAGTAGTATTGTCTATTACAAGTTTTCATCGAAGCAGATCCTTTGGTATTGTCACTGATTTTGTCTTGCTTATAGAGATCAACATGTATTTTTTTGATTGAATTTTGAACTAATGTAAAGGTCATCATCATTCTTTGATATAAGTACAGTTTCTTTAAAAACGAAAATGTACGTTCATAAGATGCATTAGATACCTAAATTTTATCACATAACACATCAAATTTGTAAATTTTTTAAAAAACAATTTTATATTTCTCAAGTTTCAATAAATTGAACTACATTTTTGTTTGTATATTTTTTTCATTTTGATACTGACTCAGTATTAGCAAAATACTAAGTTTACTTATCAAAGACAGGAAATCATTGAGATAACTGTACAAAAATATAAAGTCAACTTACGGTTCATAATCCGTTTCTAGTACTAGTGATGTACAATCATCCCTAAAGGTTGAAAATAAATCAAGTATGCACTGGTAAATTTTAAATTTAGTACAAGTGAATCGATAGAATTTTTTATAAGCTAGGTTTTATTATTTTCTATATTACTTATAATAAGCTTGACATATTGCCTAAGATAGTCACAAACTCGACAATTTTTACCAGTTTATGACGACGATATTCCAACGGAACGGCAACCATTCGATCCACCAAAAAATTAAAAAACGTCGAAAGCGTGGTTTATTACACACGGTCATAAATCCTTGAAACGGCGAAAGAAAATTAAATCTAATCGCAATGCGTAAATGTGCATCATACCTCGACGATTCTTCCCACTAGCATCGATTGATTTTATATTCGATTTTTGCCATAAAACGATTGCATGGCCTAAGATTTAAAAAACATCGCCAAGCATTTTAGCTACATGCGCTTACTATGCAGATTGGGTGTTAAATGTTAAAAGCGTGAAATTCCTGGGAAAAAAGGACTACAAGGAAAGAATCTAAAGTTTAAGGGATGTACTTAAAGAGTAATTTTTCTGCTGGATTTGTTTTGTCTCTCTTCTTGGATATTGGTACAGTAGTGCTTGTATTCCATTCCTTATTGGCTTTTTGTTCTTTTAGGATTTTGTTGAATAAATATCTAATCTTAAGCAACATGTTTTCCACTATATTTAATTAGTTGATGGTACGTGTTATCTTTGGTTGGGGTTCAAATGTCTATACAATACCGGCGCTCGGTACAGCCGTTGGTACAGCGTAATCCATAATAAAATATCGCAACACAAAATTCTTAGTTTTCAATTTTAACAACTTGAAAGTTTTTATTGTTTTAACACGTTTAAAATGTATGAGTATAGGTAAGCTTAAAGATAAGAATTTATTAACAAAGAGTTTAGAAGTAATTTTACATTGATCTTGTACATCATCATATCTTTTTTATCTGTTCCGCATAATATTTTTATCTGCGACTATCTCAAGTACCATTAATTGTAAAAATAAGAAATGTATTTTACTTTTGACGTTTATAATACGCGTTCTAGAAAAACGATCTAAACTAAAATATATAATCATTCTCCTAGTTATTAATTTAATTGCTGTTACTTATGCGTGTTTTCTACTTTTATTCCAAGAACGTTTTTTTATCTAGAAAATACTTTCTACGAGTATGTTTAAAGATAATGTCACCAAATACTATATGTACAAGCAAAGCAATTAAAATAAACGCAAAGAAATACAAATTTATCTTTCTCTTAGAATCTCACAGTCATTTAGATTTTATCCTTACTTTAATAGTTAAAAATAGTATGGAAAATTGATTTTTTGTATTGTAGCAAAAAAAATACTAACACAAAGTCGAACACGCTATTTTCTACCTAAGAATAGTATTGCACTTACATATAATTAAGAAACTTATATTTATTTTATTTATTTTAATTACTTGCAATAAACGGCAGTGATTTTTATGTATTTTTTTATACTTTATTTTACGTTATTTGTTCTACCGAAGTTATTTTAATTTTATTTTATACCACAATAACAAATATTTATTACAATAGTGTTTACATACTTAATGAAAAGTTTGAGAATAAATGATTTAAATACAATTTCTAATGTGAGTAAAAGTGGAACGACAACGACTTATTTCTATTTTTTATTTTAATTTTAATGCGAAACAATGAGATGTTAGTATTTATTTAGTTAATTTGGAAAAACAAAATTGGAGAGGTATTGCAGTGTAAAAAATTGATTACTTTATACAAGTAAAATATAAAATGCAAAAGATAATCAATCTTTTTAATTTTCTTTAAAAGTAAGATTTTTTTAAAAATATATAGTGTATCAGAAAAATTAAATATTTAATAGCAAAGGTATGTAAGTTTTGAAAATTTTTATTTATCTGTTTAATATATGTATTCTGAAGGTTCTATTTTATTTATATGCCATTCAACTATCAAAAACATCTAGATTATAAAATAAAGTTTTTAACTCAAATTATTTACAAATTAAAAGAACTTTTCTCCTTCTTAACAGTAATCACATTAGAAAAAAAAACGAATCATTGGCAGAAACGGTAAGATGTAACAAACAGTAAACTTTAAATAAACTTAAATAAAACGATCGTCCAAAAATTAGCCAACTTAGAATTTAGAAACAGAAACGTTTCTACCAATAAGAAAAAGTAATGAATAGTACATTTAAAATAGTTGCCTTCAATGCAATCGTTTAATACGACGAAATCACAAACTTAATATAATTTTCTAGAATTAAATCGATGTGGCTCTTAATTTTCTAGATTCTGACGACTCCAACAAATTATTCTAAAATAAGCAGATTAGTGTAAATCATGAATGGCACCAATAAGATGTAGACGAGAACATAACAGTCTACATGAAATCGGAATGCATTACAATTACGAAGTCGTCTAAGGAAGAACCATTTAATCAGTAAGAAGTCAATTTATAATTAGAAACGATTTGATTAAAAAGTACATCTATTAGAACTTCGCTAATAATGCTAATATAGTGCACACCGCTTAATAGAATCACATTGAAGCTTGAGGTTTTTGATAACAATAACCGAATGATAACAATATACGATATTTAAAAAAAAAAATAATTAAGGTTTATCGGTTAGAAAGTAGGAAATAAGAAACAATCTGTATCTGATTAATAGGGTGTTAAGTTAGATGAAATGATATAATTAAATAACAAAAAATAAAAGTTCTAATAAAACATTTAAAAAAATCAAAACTTCAAGCCGTAAAAATTCTGTTGTTATTTTAGTTTTTACTTCAAATTATAGACTAGTAGGTGCAGGTATAAGCTATATTGCGTTCCTGGATAAACCTGTATAGATAAGCCTGACTCACCGCGATGCCTGTTATAACTTGTATTTTATGCACCAGTTTTTGTTTATATATTATTTAAATCGTAGAAATCGCTAATAATGTATTCATTGTTATTTATTTTAACTTCCATATTAATGAAAATGTATAATCTTATATTAAAGTTAAAGTACAATGCATAACTTTCGCGAAAGCATATTAGCATAAGTACGTCAAGTGTAGTGTAACATTAAATTATTAAAAAATTATTAAAAGTATTAAAAGTACAATTGGTGGTTACTTGTGAATTATAGTGCAAAATGGTAATTAAATGTCCTGTCTGCAAAGATAATCTTAATCCGGACAAAGAAATTTCCTGCGACGAATGTCATACAAAAATACACACAACCTGTGCTGGATTATCTCGAGTTGAAGTTCAATGCATTCAAGCAAAGGATAAGCGATTATCGTTTTATTGCAATGAATGTCGCCTTCATCGATCCGACATAAGCGAACTCAAGCAACTTGTACTTGAATTAAAAAAAGAAATTGAAACCCTAAAACAGCAACAACCCGCTAACATTCAATTAACTACTACTAAAGATAAGGAAGATCTAATCGCTGAAATAATTAATATAAATATATAATTTTATACAATGTGCAAGAGGAAACTACTGGAACTCCCGATGAGATAACAACAAAAGAAACAGGTACTGTAAAAAATGTTTTGCTACAAATGTCTAATATCGACACGAGTGCTTAACATATCACAGACTTGGACGTAATCGTATTCAAGGTAGAAACAGGCCGGTGAAGGTCACTCTTAAAGCATCATACGATGTACTTTCATTATTAAAAAACAAACAAATTTAAAAACACCATCAACCCGATAGCAATCAGCGCCGATTTAACTCCCTCACAGCGAAATTATCTTATTTCGTTACGTGAAGAGCTTTCACTGCGTACATCTAAAGGAGAGACCGATTTTACAATCCGATATATTAGAGGAATGCCTACGATCACAAAAAAAAATATTTGACCCTCGAATAACAAACAACCCAGTATTTCCATAAAACAAAATTTAAACATCTACTACCAAAATGTTCGTGGATTACGGTCTAAGGTTAATAAAATATATAATTATGCTAGTGATTGTGATATTGACATTTTTGCTTTTGTCGAAACTGCACTTACTGCTATCTCTAATAGTGAACTCTTTCCATTAAATTACATTGTATATCGATGTGACAGAAACTATGAATTAACCAAACTTGCTTGGGGTGGTGGTTCATTAATTGGCGCTAGAAACAATATAATATGTGAACCTTTAGATTTAACTTCATTATCATCTGCTTTGCCTACCATTGATATTGTCGGTTTTAAATGTAAGTTACATTGCAATTTAATTTATTTATTAGTAATTTATATACCACCATCAACCACAGTTGAATTATTTGAGCAATTCTTTGATTCCCTGGAAACTCTGGTTCATTTATACAAAAAAGTTATATTAATTGGTGATTTTAACGTACCTTTCTTCTATTATCCCGATGTAAATGATAACAAAACTAAAATCGTGTATAACTTTATGACCTTATTCAATTGTACTCAATACAATAATATTGAAAATATAAATTCTAGATTGCTAGACTTAGTCATTAGCAACAACAAATGTGAGGTACAGAAAAATGATGTACCTGTTGTGACTGAAGATTTATATCATCCTGCACTATCAATCATAACTTATTGTAAAACCAAACTGAATAATTTTCAAACAAACAAGAACAGTAAACGTTATAACTTCTACAAAGCAAATTACATAGAACTTTACCACTCACTCAGTGAAACTAATTGGTCGAGCATTGAGAACTGTGTCGATGTCAATGAAGCTTGCTCTGAATTATACAATATCTTGTTTTCAATATTCGATAACTATGTTCCTTTATACCGTCACAAATCTTCCATTTACCCTAAATGGTTTACTCCTCAAATAATTTACAATATTCGTCTTAAAGAACGTCACTATAAAAAATTTCAAGTACTCAAACAATACCACCACTTAAGTGAATACAAACGTATTAGAAAACTAGTTAAAAGTCAGATAACTTTAGCGTACAAGGCCTATACGGAACACGCTGAAGCTAGTATCCTGAACTGTCCTAAAGAGTTTTGGAAGTTTATAAATTCTAAAAGAAAGTCTTCACGAATACCTCCTTCGCTGAGTTATAATGGATCAAATATGGATGAACCTCAAGAAATAGTAAACGCCTTCGGAGATTATTTCAGCAGTGTGTACTTACCTTACAGTCCGATTAGTCAACGTCTGCATTCATCTGAAATAACAAATAATATGCCCAATACTTACATACGATATGTGACGGAAAATGACATAATTACGTCAATTTTAAAACTAAAAAATAATCATTCATCTGGTCCAGATCAAATAACTGCTTTTTTAATTAGAGATTGTCGGATATTCCTTTGTAAGTCGTTAATGACTATATTTAATCTTTCTTTTCAAAATGGCACTTTTCCCCAAGTATGGAAAGCAACCAATATTATACCCATTCTAAAAAATGGAAGTCCTAGTGAAATTGTGAACTACAGACCAATTAGTATTTTGTCTAATTTCGCTAAAATTCTTGAATCCATCTTATACAAACAGATTTATGGCAGCATAAAAAATTTCATTACCTCTAATCAACATGGATTCTTTGAAAAACGATCTACAGTAACAAATCTTGCGTGTTTCACTCAATTTGTACGTCAAGAGTTAGATGAACGACATCAAGTGGATACTATATATTTAGATATACGTAAAGCGTTTGATACCGTATCTTATGACCTAATCATTTATAAACTTAGCAAATTTGGTTGTCACCAATCACTCTTAAATTATTTATCTTCTTATCTCACAAACCGTGTTCAATCTGTTGTGTATAACAATTACACATCGTTGCCTATTTATCCTACATCTGGACTACCTCAAGGCTCTAACTTAGGTCCTCTTTTATTTATTATTTATATCAACGATTTATCAGACACAATAACCTGTAGGCATTTGTTTTTCGCTGACGATGTTAAAATATTTACTTCTATTTCTAATGAAGACGATTGTGTCCTATTGCAAAACAATATCAATCTCATTGAAAACTGGCGTCATTTAAATCACTTATCACTAAACACTCATAAATGCCAAGTCGTGACATATTCGAGAAAGTACAACACTATACAATTTAACTATACAATAAACTCGTCACTGTTGGCTCGTAGTCACAAAATCAAAGATTTAGGAATACACTTCTGTTCTAATCTTAGTTTTACTGAGCACATTCTCAATATGTCTCGCTCAGCTCTTTCTACTGTAGGCTTCATTATACGTAGTTGTAGGGACTTTTCGAACCCTATCGTGCTTAAAACATTATACTTTTCATTAGTCAGATCTAAACTGGAATACTGCTCACTGATTTGGTACCCTCAGTTTCAATATCAAGAACATATCCTCGAATCGGTACAAAGAAAATTTCTTAAGTTTTTGGCCTTTAAAATTGATCACATATATCCAGTCAGAGGCTATTCTCACGTTAATCTATTATCACGTTTTAAAGTACAATCTCTTGAACAAAGAAGAATAATCAACAGTGTGATCTTTTTTTCTAAATTAATAAATAATCAAATCGATTGTTCTAATTTACTAGCACATCTTAATTTCTTTGCTCCTAGGTACCCTTCTCGCAACACCGTTACATTACAGTTACCTTTTTCTAATACAACTTTGCTTTATAACTCTCCAATAAGCATAATCAGTCGTAACATTAACAGTATATCAGATAGGTGTGATGTATTTTGCACCACGCAAAATTCTATAATAAAATGTTTTAGTAATTAATAAGTATTATAAGCTACTTGTTTTCTTTTTCTTTTTTGTAATGAATGACGTATAGCAAGTCTCACATTGTATATAATTAATTTTTGTAAATTGTCCTGTAATTAGAAAATTGTTTCTGTTGGACAATAAACATTATTATTATTATTATTATTATTATTATTATTATTATTAAATCTTGCGCGGACCCCCTGACGCTGTTCAGGCACCCCCAAATTGAATTTTTCACAGACCTCCTGAATGATCCCGGGGACTCCTGATAACCTGCTCTACAGGGTTCTAGTACGATGACGGAGTTCCAATTCTAAATTTTCGGGTGGCAAATAGAAAAAGCTCAATGGACTAATAATTTAATAACGTTTATGTACGGGATGATGATGAGACAAAGCTTATAGATATCTATCGGTATGTTAGGTCTACGATAACCAGAATGGTTCAAGAATCGTTTATTACATACTCTAATTTTCAGTTATCGACGCCATTTAACTTATTATTATTATTTATTATTAATTGTTTGCCCATTCGGCCTTACAATGGGTTACGTTACATCTTTCTCTTACATAATAATATAATTTGTACAGAAATTTAAAAAACAAAAACTTTCTCCCCTAAAATCTTCCCATCACCATCTTACTATTCTAATACTTTAGATCTAACCATCCCCTCTTATCCTTCTTTCCTTTACTGCTGTCATCCAATCCAATCCCTCCCCCTCCACCCCAAGCAAAGCCTTCCTCCCCCTCATTTCTTCCCTTAGCTCGCCACACTCCTCACTCATGTGCTCTATGTCCTCCCATCCCTCCCCACATAGTCCTGGCTATTAGTCGTTTCTCTCCTAAGTTTTTCCTCCCCATCAGATACTTAGGAACCTCCCTAGACACTATATTCCCATACCTTACATTATACTTTCCTTCCCTTATCTTTCCTTCCCTCTCTTGCACCTGCGAATCTTTATCTCTTCTTACTATCTCCCCCGTATTTAACCTCCCTTTCTCTCTCCTTTTTTCCACTTCTTCTCTTGCGAAACCTCCTCGTTGATAGTACAGTTTTCTTTCTTCCTGCCCGTATATGTTTTTACTATCCTTTACCGTCCTCCAGCGATATTGCAAATTTTTACATTCTCTCCTTTCCTTCATTTTCTTTTCATAACCCATCGCCCTTTTCCCTGCTTCTATTCTAATCTTCTCTAACTTCCCCTCCTTCTCTATTATGTACCCTGGCGTCTCCCTGTCTAAACCTAGTATCCATTTCCAATATTTTATTTGTACCCTTTCCACTCTTTCCAACCCCATACCTCCACCCCGTACATCATCACACTTTTAATCAATTTTTCAAACAGCCATCTTCTCTTTTCGATCTCCTTCCCAAATACTCTTTCCCCTAAACTCCATGCCTGTCCTAATACCCTGTTACCCTTCTTTGCTAACTCTCTTATGTGCGCATCATCTTTATTATCATACCTTAGCCTATATCTCAAATATGTAAACAGTTGATTATTACTGTTGTACTTGTAATAAACTTAAACTACTTCTTGTAACGTGGAGAAATGTGAGAGAACCATAATTTTCGATTCTTTGGTAAATTTGATATTTGGTTGTTTATATGTTCAAGAAACAAACAATTCTAAATAAGTGTGGAGTCCAACAATAAACGTCTCGTCGACATACTAAATTTTAGATTTTAATATCGATGATTCTAAAGCAACTGTTACAAAGGATTTGATAAAAATACAAGAGATAGGAAAACTCATATGGCAGACAAAATTAATTTTGTCAGTGTAAAAGCAAATAAGATCTAAAATATGACAAGAAAGCTGTTTGATAAAAGACTCGACAGCACATAAAACCATCGATTTTTAAAACCGTTTTAAAAGAAAAAAGTTTTGTGGTTCTTGGATTATAACGATTAAAACTTCTGTTCTGAGCTTCTCCATTTTTTGAAGAATGTTGTTTTAGTTTACAAGTTGTTTACCTAACTCTATACAGAGGTTCTTAGCTAGATATTGGTTGCTTGTGTGAGTTATTTAATTTTTGATACGCTCTGATGAAACCACTTATGAAAATGGGCAAAACGTTGGCAACTTTAGTTACAACATTAACAAGGTTAAAAAGCCAAAACACGTTCTTATCTTGGTTTTTAACTACTTTGTGTATTACTCTAAATATAAATCAAAGAATTATTTATGTTAATTTTGAATCTATGAATAAATCTATTGTTTTAGACATTAGTTTATATTCAATTATAACATGTTTCAAGGTAACACGTATCATATTTTGCCAGTAATATTCTTAAAATACTGTTTTAATTTTGTCTTCAATCGTTACCGAAGTGAAGTGCTTATACATGTATCCCTATATACAAAGTCGCTTAAGGATTAAAAGAAACGTACAGGCAAGACATGTTTATTACGATCAGTTGTAACTATAACGAAGCCCTGTGTTATTGGGATAACACCACTTTGTGTAATAATGAAGGCTTCCACGGCCGGAGTCTATACTAAGATGAGAACGTCTTCCGAAGTTGCCAACGTTTTGCCCACTTTCGAAGAATTCAAACAAGCTACTGAAATCTCACTAAGAACTTCTCAAAAATTAGGTAATCAACTTGTAAGCCAAGTCAGATTCTACACTCTGAAGAGGTAAGAAAGAAAGCGATAAATTTGAAAAAACAAACGAAAATCTAACAAAGAACCACTACAGAGTTAGGTAATCAACTTGTAAACCAAGCCAGATTCTAAACTCCATAGAAGCGACTTAAAAAGAAATAGTCTCCGTATATAAAGAAGAAGTATCTGATTGGTTTACGATTGAAAGGACTAATAAACAGGAACCAAAGAGATGATAGCTCAGTGCCAGTGTTAATACGAAAGGGATCTGAGATGTGGCGAGGAAGATGCTTTATAAAAGAACGTGTTTGAATGTGGAAATTGATTCTGAGGAATGCAAGAATGATGTTGTGGTCACGACAGCGACTAAGAATGATAAAAGTGCACAAAAGTTTGACGAGTTTGTGACGAAGTTTGGTAAAGACGGAGGTTTTAGAAGAAATATTCTCCCCGTATAGATTGTTAATGTAATAGCGAAAGCTTCCACGGCCGCAGTCTATACTATGATGAGAACTTTTTCGGGGTTTGGATCGTGTCCTTGTTGTAAATAAAGTTGCCAAAGTTTTGCCCACTTTCGTAAAGGGCTTCATCAGGGCGTAAGAGAAATCGAAGAATTCAAACAAGCAACTGAAATCTAACTAAGAACTTTTCAAAAGTTAAGTAATCAATTTGTGAACCAATTCTAAACTCTAAAAAAGGTAAGAAAGAAAACGATAAACTTGAAAAAGCAAACGAAAATACAACTTTGGTTACAACAATGACACGGTCCAAACCCGAAAGACGTTCTCATCTTAGTATGAACACCACTTTGTGTTCTATGTGAATAACAGCAGATGAACCAATGTATAGAATAGTGGCATACGATTTGCATAAAAATCACTTCTTTGTCTTATATTGCTAGTATGTGTGCACAAGTTTTATTGTTATCATTTTAGTTTTAATTAATGGGTTCTTCGTGTAGATTTAATCAACAAAAATTTGCAGCACCCGTAATTAAACTCGTTCTAGCGCCAATCATCCTATTATTTTTATGTAGTCGCAGCACTTTCACCAAGTGCACGTGATATGTAGCTTTTAGGTTCATCTATTTGTGTACAAATGATTAAAAAAACTTAAAATAGTAAACAATAATTTTATTAAATATTAAAGGTTTTTTAACATTGAAACATTCTTGAACTTTGAATATATTCGTGGCGATTTTGGAAACCAACATAATATTCTAGTCGAAGATAAAACAAAATTATAAAAAGTAAACAAAGAAAATCTGCTAAATTATTAAATAATGATTCGCCGGTGTTTCATAAACAAGTAGGTACGTGCATATTTGGCGTTTTGATGCGCGTGTTATATAAATAAATGCGAATGTAATTATCTTATGGCGAACAGTGAATATTTAAATCTGCAGCTACAATGTTATATATAAATTTTAGTAAGTAAATATTTTTATTAATTAGTCTGTCTGTCTATTGCTTTGTTGTGTTTTAATTTAGTAAGTTATAGTTATATAAATAATCGTGTTAACAGTTCAAATAAAGTAAGTTCGCAACAATATAATAATTGTAATAATAACTTTTAATATACTTAAATACGATATGTCATTAAACTTATTTTTGGATTAAGAACGTAATGCAACATTACGAAAAATATATATTTTTGAAATAAGCTTGAGTACTTTACCCGTAACCTTTAGCAACGGTTTTATATTATAGTAATATAAAAACTGCTTTAACTTCAAGGTTTTATGACTTCCGTAGACGTGCGGTTATTTACACTAATATTAATTTAGTTATATATTGAAAGTTTAGTTACGCTTCATTTGTTATTTTTGAACAATTTTTTGTGTTAACAATCATTTTTAAAGAAAACCAAACAAATTTATTTGTTTTTTGCTAAATTTTGGTTATGATAATATCTAATAATTGATGAACAATATAATATCCGTTTTCTGATATGAAATGTTAAAATGACAGCGTGTCAGGTACTAAACTTAACCTGCGGGAGCAGACGTGAGGTTGTTCTTCCTTCCTATATAAACAACTACTTTGCCGCGTCTATTTGAAAGTGATATTTTCTGGCAGCTACGTCACGTTATTTTCTAGTAATAAAAATAAATCTAAAATAGTTACTAAAAGCAAATAACAGCAAAAATCAATGTAACATATTATTTACATTTATAGGTTATATTTACAAATGCGATTTTATATTAGCGGTAACTTCAAATCACATAAATTACTGCAAACTGATGTTATACTTTGCGGTTAGAAATATTGTATTAAAAATCGTGTTTTTAATTTTTTCTAAGTATCTTCATCATTCAAAATAAAACCACTTTATTAGATCGGATACCACTTACACACACAATAATGAATTTCAATCTCATTTAAAGTTTTATAACACGTGATATAATCAATACTTTCCCATTATCCTTGCATTTGCATTCTAATTGCTTGATTCTTATTACGCTATTGCTTTATTTTATAGTTTTTTGTAGTTTGTTATAATTGAAACATCTTGGTAGTTTTATATTAGAATTGAAAGCAGTTATCAGTTTTTTTTAATATAAAGATGTAGTAAATAAAAATCAATACAAACTTGTTAAAATCTGCAACAAATTGATTTAACTGTTCAATTATTGTGTAAAGCGCTTTCTACTCATTGTTACTGAAACGTTCGAGAAATTATTCTCAAGTTCCAGAACGTTTACCGAAAGATATAGAAAATTCTCGAACGTTTTGCCCAAAATATATAAAAGCGACACAAATGAATCAAAGTTAGTTATTCCAGCAATTTGAAGACGGCAGTGTTAAGAAGATTATTCAAGTCTAAATAAATAAGTGGTTAACGCCTGTGGTCGACATAAATCTACGAAGTATAACCTTGTACGTGACTTTAATGTAAACAAAAAGTGTTAAACAAGTGTGTGAAGTTATTCGCGGACTTTATTTTTCAAGTGATAGTGCGATATAAATTAGTGTAAGTGTTTTTATTAAATATCCTTAGATTTAATTAGTTTGGTTAGTTATAAACGTGTACATATTTTTAGTATTAATAAATTAGTAGTAATAATAATCGTTACAGTACTATACCAAAAAAGCATAGTACTCTTCATTAGTAATTATTTTCCAAGTTTTTTTACCAAATTGGTACTACAACAATCAGCAACTAGTGGTAGTATTGTAGTAGTTTTTGCATCTGTAATAAATTCCTGATGATAATTGAAAGGACAAAAACATATATACTACCAGAATATTGTTTCATAATGTAACACTTCCTTTATTTAATATATTTATTATTAAATTCTTGATAAAATCGTTTTTTGTAAAAACATTTTAAATTTTATTCTTTATTCACTTGGTGCGTTTTAAAAGTGCAAGGACAACTCGTGAGAACGTCAATCATTTTTTGCGCAACTAATATAGTACCAACAGTTTTGTTAGCAATGTAGCATACTTATCAAAATAATATGTATTGAAAACCACTCGTGTATTAACTATAGTGAACTGCATTGTAAAAGAAGTGTTGAATGAAATGAAACTAAAATTGCATTGGTTAACTTTTATCTTCAAAGGAGATTACTTATGAATAGGTTTTAACTTAAAATCCAAGACATTTAAAAATTAAATACATACATACGAATTATCCAGTTATGATTTTTAATAATTTTTTTGTAACAAACAGGTTGTTTTGTCAGATAAATTTATGATCATGCACGTGATATGTTTGAAAAATATACAAGTAACGATTTAGTAAAAATATGTTTTTTTACAAATCTGTTTACAAATTATCTAAGAATGTATTTACACCGCAAATGTATTTACCTACTTATTTTTTTTAAATAAATAGTTTCATATTAAAAATGTGGCGTTAAGAAACTGAATTGCATGATAGTACGCTACGGCAGTCTAATCGTGGCCAAAGGAGCGGGGTTTTACATAAATGCGTTCTTGCGTCGATCCTGCTTTTAGTTGGTTATATGTAGTTACAGTACAACTTACTGAACGGAATCTCGGCAAACAGAAATTTGCTTATGATGTCGGTAAAACTCATGATCTTGGATATTGTTCTAATTAAAAAAATATGTAGCGAAGAAATAGTTTTAGAAAATTATAATACGTTCACGTTAATTGAAGCTTTTTTTTAGATAAAAATGTTAACTAATATACATACTATTAGCAAAATTTAGATAAATAAAAGATAAAAATTGTTCCACAAATTGTGTTATCTGTGATTTTTAAGAATAAAAAAAGCCGTAGAAGAGGCTGTGCAAATTATTGAACAATATCTGCTGTTTGTGAATTATACATTACAAAATCGTCAAAAAAACATCTAAGTGAATTCATTCAAAGATGTTACAATATTTTGGCTACAAAATAAAAAATAAAAAAAAACAGGTACTACATACATATATGTATGCTGGGTTTCGTCTTATGTCAAATTAATTCAGTAGAACAAAAACAAGAATTTTTATAAAGTCTTGTCACAAAGACAGATAATTTAGCGTAAATCAACAAATCACGTCACGGACTGTTACTTTTGTCTTTTTTGTACAAACAGCAGAGAATAGTTTATGAAAAAAAAGATTATGCTAGCTGGTAATTTGTACATTAATTTACAATAACGATAACATTTCTATGACTCACAGCACTCTTAAATATTTTGTTCTTCCTGATTCAGGTCTGATAAGAGAATAGATGGACCACTTAATAGTGTCGCTGGGGCACATCTCCTGGTTAGCAATATTTGGTTGGCAAAACTAACACTCGTGTGTCATTATTCATAAAAAAAGTTGCAGCAATTTTTTTTAAAGATCGATTTAGGGCTGAACCATCACATGATAAAACCTTATATAAACTTACGATACAATAAATTACATACGTAAATATAATAAATAAGTTCTAGTAGTGAATATCATAAAATCCGTCCGTCAAATAACTTCACTGTAATTTATCCTCATTTGAGTACATCGTATTTCTTTAGCATTAGCAAGTCTGCTTGTTTCTGTGTCATTACCTTCACTAAGGACCTATTGATACTTTTCCATTTATGTCTATTGACCATCATATGTACTACAAATGCATCGGTGGTCGCACCAACCATGTAGGTACGTGGCAAAACAGCCGTGCCCTGTAAGTACCTGGGTTAGGTGATAGTTTAGTTGTTCGTGTCGTCTCTCAACCCAAACCTCAACATTCTTTATTAGGTTGTAAGCTTGTATACTTGCTTACTAGTGCTGTTTTGCTATTTTGCTCCAATTTGCCTATGGTATCACGTTTTGTCTGCTTGATTGAGCAGTTATTTTTTCTGATTATTAGGAGTTCAGCTGCTAGCAAGATTTAAGGTATGATGCCTGCAAGCATTAGGGCCACTTTCACTGCTACAATTGGGTAGGCAGCTATAATTCTCAAGCAAGTTCACTTTTAAAGTGAGTAGACCATGCTTTGGCATTTGCCTTTTCCCAGCGCTCATATCCATATTTGGGAAGCATATAAAAAGGTAAAACAGACCACCGTAGACATTAGCTTTTTCTTCATAGTAGTCGGCCCGAACGTATTTAGCATTATTCTATCTATGGCTGTCGTTGTTTTAGTGGCTTTTGTCGTAGTTATTGCTACGTGGTAGCCATAGAGTGTTAAAGTGTTTGTACATGTATACTCAAAAGTATTTGATCCTATCCTTGGAAGAGATTGCATGATGCCTTATCCTAAAAGTAATGACACCAATTCGTCTTTTGTCCGGGAATAATACAGCTTCAGTTTTGCGTGACGCTGGTTCTAGTTCCGTTATTTTTACCCATACGTCAATGACGCGGAATAACCTGTTCGTTTTTACTACGAGCTCGTCTTCTGCCACAACGCTAGTCATCAAGGCAAGATCGTCAATGAAGGCTACTAGTTGTGCCCTTTCATCCAGATTGACTCTTGGTAAGCCGTCAAAGGTAATATTTCAAAAAGCTGGCACCAGTACGGATTCTTGTAACACCCCGCAGGCCACCTTAGGTTTCTGTTTCTCTGGTTTTACTTTGTATTGTTTGGCAGACAGCCCCCTTCTTCCAAATCTTTAATTTTGTTTCGTAGTTTTGCTAACAGCAGGTGCTCGTATACTTTCGCCTGGTGGTTAAGCAAGCATAGGAGTCTATGCGAGTTTAAATCGCTGGGGGAATCCTTGCCTTTATCTATTACAACTAGTTTGACGGCTTTCCATTTCTTTAAGAAATATTTGTTTTTCTAGTAGGGTGTTTATTAAAAGTGCCAATTTGTCTGTTGTTGTTTCGCCACCTCTGCTAGAATCTTAGACGGTATGCCGTCTGACCCAAAGGTGTTTCATGTATTCAAATTTTTTACCGCTTTCATAATCTCTTTTACACTGAAGGTAGGAAGTAGGTATTGACGTCATCATTAGTGTTTATACCGCTACTTTTTTATCTGGAATTAACACTCTGGCCACTTTTTCCATCTCCAAATTCATTAACGACGTAAACTGTGTTTTTCTCAGTTTTTTTGTAGCCGCTATGTAGCCCCTGCCTTACGGGTCACTTTCAACGCTATAGCATAGCATAGCTTGACCTATGCTTTATCTTTTGCGGGCAATGTAGCGTTACGGAGGATTTTTTTCTGTTTCTTTGTATGTATGTTTGTATAGGAAAATTTCAAAGGTTTTCAAAAAGAAGTAAACACAAAGTAACATAACTAGACATTTTATCTGTAAGCGAACCGTTGAAAAGAACTTATTGTGAGCTTTCAACTTCAAAGCAATTATTTTGCAAACTCCATGGACGAAGAAGATATAAACAATGTTTTAAATGTTTCATTTTCAAGCAATCTGACGTTTGTTTTTTCTAACGAACCACATCTCGTTACTTAATCAGATCTCAATTACTTGATACAGGATTTGAGTTTAACCAAAAAAAAATCACAAATTTTAAGATTTTGATTAAAAGAATGCAATTTTTATATCCTAGTACAAAAATCTTTCTATTAAAGAAACGTCAGTAAAAAATTCAGTTTACTTTACAAGGACGAAAAAAAATTCTATTACCGCACTGATATACATGGACTTGTATGAAATGAGTATTAAGTAAAACTCTGCGAAATGGCGATTATTTATCGACAAAAACAAGAACCGTTTTGCGTTATAATGGTAACTCAAAACCATCAATTTCATTGGCTCATTCTACAGACACAAAAGAAACGTATGACAGCATGTCAACCGTGTTATATTTCATTCATTCATAAATCACCTTTGGCAAATCTGTGGTGACCTTAAGGTTACTTTCTTATTACTTAGATCGCAAGAAAGGTTTATCAAATATGTTTGTTTTTTTGTGTCTCTAAGATAGCTAAGCGTTTCAAAAACATTACCAAATAAAAAAATTAGACGAACTAACATTAATCTTAGAAAATTTAATATAAAATTGACTCCGTTAGTAGATTCTAATTTGGTAATTTTACCTCTTCAAAAAATTAAATTAACATTGATTAAACAGTTTGTGAAAGCACTAGAAAGAGAAAGCATTTTTTTAAATTACTTAAGAGATGCGCTTTTAAAGCTGTTTGAATTCGCGAAGAAATGTTTGTTGCCACACAAATTAGGAAGCTTTTCAAAGAAGAAAATTTTGAACGTACCATGAATGATTTAAAGCTGGCAGGATAGATTTCTTTTAAGAACTTGTACAAATATTTTATGTGAAATCAAAAAACGAAAAACTACCCAGATATTGTAGCTAATTTATTAGAAAATTATAAAGACTTGGGATGCCGAATATTGCTCACAGTTCATTTTTTGAATTTCTTAGCTGATACTTTAGAAAAAAATGAGTGATGAAAAAGAAATAGAACTCCATCACGATATTTTAGACATAGAAAAACGATATCAGGTAGTAGGGATCCCGTCATGATGGGAAATTATTGCTGGTTTGTCATTAGAGAAAGCAACAGACAACATAAAAAAGAAATAACTCAATTGATGCAAAACTTTAATGTGTCAGCAGTTTCCCTTTGTGAACAGGTAAGTGTTGTATTCTTGACACTAGTTGAACAGTCTAGTGTTTATTATGTCAAGATTTTTCTAATTATCTTTTATAATTTTTAAACTAGATGTGGTTTTTGGTTATATTTTCAGTTACTATCATTTTTACAATAGTGATTCAAAAAAAGTTAAAAATAGTATACTAGTGTAATTATAGGTTTGAGATTTTAATTGATTTTCATACAAGCGACTTATCTCCTAAATAAAAATAAAGATGTACATTCGTTAAATGGTTTGATTTTGGTGTACATATTAAAGTTCTAAATGTGGTTTTAATATATTATTTTATTTTATTTTTTAAAAATCTCAAAACCTCATTATTTTTAATTTTTTATTTTAATAAACGCTATATGTTTCGACTTAGGGTCAATGCAATGAAGAAAAAAAGTAACGTGATCAGTTGTTGTAGGTTTACGATAAATACCAATTTTTAGGTTATTATTGACACGTTTAATAGATAAATCGAGAAAATTTAAAATACTGTTTGATTTTTTTTCTATTGTAAAGTTTATATTGGGATGTAATAAATTTAGTGAATTAAATCATAACTTTTTAAATTTACTTTAATTTATATTATTTTTCAAATTATTATTTTTTAAAGTTTAATATTATTTGAAGTTTAATTTTTCAACTCTAATGTAGTAAGTTTATGTTAAAATAAGATTCGATTTTATGTTTTTTATTTTATAGTATACGCCTGAAGATGACCCTAACTCGAAACATGTAGCGTTTATTAAAATAAAAAAATTAAAAATATTGAGAAAGTTATGAGGTTTTTTAAAAAATAAAATAAAGCTTGTGTATCAGCAACATTAAAATCAAGATTAACGATCAAACTAATTTTTAGTACATGTGTCAATTCAAAGTTTTATAGTACCTAAACTGTTTTTAATATATAACATACTTTTATTTTTTATAAAACTATTCTGATTTTCTAATAATTTAAAAAAAACGTTAACTTTTCTAATCTGTATTTATTTTTTTGCAAATAATGGATAATGACCAAAAACGAATTATTAATTATTAATTGCTTGACGAATCTGTTCTTACAAAATGAAGAGTTTTCTGTTCTTATAGTCAATTCACGGTTGTTATTGCTTTTGTTGCAGAATTTGTATTTGCTTCAGTTTTGGAATTTTGATTAATGCTAAAGTGCATTTTTCATCTACTAGTAAAGTATTTGCTGTTTTATTTATGTTCTGTTGTTTATTATAGTGCATAGATTGTCTTATGATTATTGTCTCAATCGTGAAGTTCTATTTTTTGAAGTACAACGAAAAAAATTGCTTGGGTTTTGTAGCACTGCATTTAGGATCGAATGTTTTTGTAATACTACAATATAAAAAGAAAAAAAAAGCATTAATATTTGAAAAAATCTTGATATATTGTTATCAATAAATTTCTATTTCTGTAGAAAAGACATAATGCAACTTACATAACCAAAAATATTTAAATTTATCACTAAAATAGTTTTTACTTGAAATGCACCATCAAAATGAAAGCGCCCTCAGTCTCGTCCCTCGCGGCAGTTGTTTGCTTATGTGCACTGTATATCACAAAGTTTAGTTTATCTAAATTAAAAATTTGTTTATCTAATTTTGTAATAAAAAATTCATCTGAGGTATTAAAAAAATTGTTTTAAAATTTTGCATTCTTAATTAATTTCGTTAACACATATTTAAACTAAATCATAGTTGATTTTTGTTATATTGTTATTATTAAATAGTAGTAATACTTACAGATAATGAATTATATTAATAAGTAAATTGATATGTTTAAAATGATTATTACACAATTTCGGCCTTTTATTGAATTCTTCGGGGCAAACCTTCGTAACTAAACTTTAAGTTTATCACAATTTTTATTCCAATATTTATTTCATTTATTTAGTTTATAAATTATTCGTAAATAATTTTTTTGCATAGTGTATTTTATAATATTCAAATTTGGTTTTTAAGCCATTAATAATATAATCTCATAAAAGATTATGTAAATTGTTAATTCTTTGTCTAAACTTTTCTAGTTTCTTAATTAATTAGTCAAATTAAAATTTCAAAAGTCAAAATAATGGAGAAAATTACAATATAATAATAAATTGACCTTTACAGCTTTAAACATGCTTCTATAAAAAAAACAATTAACATAGAAAACTTACATTAGACGGAAAACCTAATAACAGTAAATGGCTCAAAGTTTAAGCTTAAATACTGTAAACGTAATGAAACACTAAAAATTATGCATACTCTTTGTATTAAACTAATTTTATTGTTTCCTTTTTATTAACTTCAGAAAAACTAAACATGAAGTATATGAATGTATATAGCTAAAACATAACTACCTACAAAATTTTATTCTATAGAAAAAATAAAATTTTCTAGTTTGACAAATTTAATATAAACATTACCGTTTTATGTATTTGTTTTTGTTTATACAGACAATAAGACGGTTTTTTGTTGTTTTATAATATAGACTACTAGATTTAATCATGTTAAGAAATTAGAGTATTAAGGTTTCTTTTTGTTTCGTTATCGAATCCGATATATGTACAACTAATTTTAAATATTTAACCGTTTGTGTGCATTAATATACATATTGAAACGTTTCCAAAAAGTTTGGAACATTCGAGACGATTGTCAGAAGTGATGGAATGTTCTAGTACCAAATAAGGTAAAAATATAAAAGGTAAACAAAGAAAATTTCCTATCCGGAAAGTTCACCGATTGAAAATTCACCGACGGAAAGTTCACCGACAATAATTCACCGACTCGAAAATTAACCGTCTGGAAACTTCATCGTCTGGAAACTTCACCGACTCGAAAATTCACCGACTGGAGAATTCACCGACTCGCAATTTGTCGAAAGGACAATTCACCGATTCGATAATCATGATTCATGTAATATGAACTTTTGTAAATTATTATTTAAGGAGGTGGTTGTTCAAAGATTGTACTAATGGCCATAATAATGTATATTAACAATTTAAACTTTTAATGAGCATTTATTGAGACATGACATTCTTTGAAGATAATGGTAATTCCTTGAATATTTTGTTCACAAAAACAAATGATATCTAATGCATTCATTTATATATTGCATTATTTAACGATTACGCTAATTATTGCAATGATACCATGAATAATGGCAACTCAAGAACTAATTAAATCTAATGCATACTATTTGCTAATAGAATTATTTAAAGTAGCTAATTGGTAAAATAATACAAACAAAATAGATTATTAATAAAAGTGTTTTATACCTCCTAATGCGTAGTTCAACTGAGATTGGTAAACCCTTTATGTTAGGAGTGGCTATAAAAACTACTTGAAGAGTTTTCTTATGGCGACGTTTCGTGGAACGGTTGTGTCCACTTCTTCAGGCCAACTGAATTTATTAAAAAGAAAAGAAAACAACATAAGTAAAAACGGCAGTTACAATCCGGTGAGAGCTACAAACTATTATTCTACTTATTATAAATGCTATTTTTTTATAAATATAGATGATTACTTACGGAAAACAAATAAAAAGTAGACTGGTCCGCAAACAACATCATAAATGTAAAATTAATAAATAACAAAAAACAATTAATATAAATTACACGAAACCTGTACAAACTAAATCACTAACAAACAATTAATGGTCGTGTGATATAAAATATGAGCAATAAAATAAAATACCTTGGGTATGTTTTGGGTTATCTTTTATTGCTCATATTTTATATCACACGACCATTAATTGTTTGTTAGTGATTTAGTTTGTACAGGTTTCGTGTAATTTATATTAATTGTTTTTTACGCAGTCTAACTACAACAATTTATCTCTGCATATATAAAGTCTCCAAAAATTCTAAGCATCAATTTATTTCAAGTTCTTTGGGTGTGAAGGTGTTTCATTATCTATTATGGCCCTTGAGTTTGTTGGAAGTGAAAAACAAAAACAGAAGTTTTTAGTGGAGGGTCACTTATTTTACAAAGAAAAACAAGCTACAAAGACTTATTGGAAATGTGAAATGTATCAAAACCACAAGTGCCGAGTTCGTGTAATAACGGTAGGAGATACCATTGAGACAGTGAAGGGAGTTCACAACCATGTTGGGGAAGCAGCTCATGTAGAAGCTTTGAAGATGCAAGAGGTTATACGCAATCATGCAATAAATAACCGAGAAACACCTCATTATATAATATCTGCTGCTTCTGCAGGACTTAGCCCAGCAGTTGCAGGACATATTGCGAAGATCGACAGTATTAAAAGAACGATAAGAAACGTTAGGGTAAGGAAACGAGCAGTACCAGCTTTGCCGATGACCCGACAAGAAATTGTAATTCCCGAAGAATACAAAGTTACTAAAGAAGGTGAACCGTTCTTACTGTTTGATCCAGGACTGGTAAAAGATAGAATACTAATATTTACAACTGCAAGAAATCTGCATTTAATGGCTTCATCTGAACATTGGTTTGCGGACGGAACTTTTAAAACGGTGCGTCATTTGTTTTATCAACTCTACAAGCTCCATGGTATTCAGGTGAACAGTTCAATTCCATTATTGTATGCTCTACTGCCAGACAAGACAGAGGCAACGTATATTCGGTTGTTACAAGAAGTAAAACAGCTTCAACCAGATGTGTCCCCCGCAACAATTATGACCGATTTCGAACCTGCCATGATTACTGCCATTCGTCGAGAATTTCCAAGGGCTACACACCGAGGATGTTTCTTCCATTTCTCGCATTGTATCTTCCGACGTATTCAAGCAGATGGTCTTTAGAGGAGGTACGAAACTGACGTCGACTTTGCAATGAAAATGCGATTGTTGCCTGCGTTGGCTTTCGTCCCAGTAGAAGATGTTGTAGAAGCATTTGAGATACTTGCCTGAAGAGGCACAAGGCGTGGTTGATTATTTCGAGGACTGTTGGATCGGACGTCCTCAACGACGCTTAGGACGCCGAATGCCTCGTTTCTTCCTACAAATGTTGAACTGTTATGCAGGAGTACGAGACCATCTTCCTAAGACAAACAATTCCATTGAAGGGTGGCATCGCGGATTTGAAATGCAGATATCTGCACAACATCCTAATATCTGGAAGTTCATTGAAGCGATTCAGCGCGAACAAAGTATTAGAACGTTGCAAATAGAACAATTTGTGAGTGGTCAACAAGGTACACTACCGCGAAAGAAATATAGAGATTGTGCTGAAAGACTTTTTACAGTAGTTACACCGTATAACAAAGACAATGTTTTAGATTTTTTGAGAGGTGTTGCACATAACATAAACTACTAATTAATTAAGTACCTATGTATGTATTGTATTGTACCTATGATCTTCTTACATCAAATAAATTTATGTACAAAAGTTCGTATTACATGTATCATGATTGTCGAATCGGTGAATTGTCCTCTCTAAATAAAGGCAATAAATATAATTTATCGTTGAATAGGACAAATTATGCTAATTATACAGCGCGGAAAAAATATAGGTTTTTTACAGTAGTTACAAACTATTTACAGAGACACGCCTCAGATCTTTGAGATGTGTTGCATATAACATTCATTATTCATTAAGTTTGTATGTATTGTAGCGAAGTGAATTACATGAATCATGATTATCGAATCGGTGAATTGTCCTTTCGACAAATTGCGAGTCGGTGAATTCTCCAGTCGGTGAATTGTTGTCGGTGAATTTTCAATCGGTGAACTTGCCTGGAATCGAAAATTTAGAGTAGCTTTTTCGAAATCTGAAGTGATCAGAAAAATGTGTCGGTCTAAATGAATATGTCGCAAAAAAATAACAGTGTTCGGTTACAGCAATAAATAAACTACTGTAAGTGTTCTTTCTAGTAAACTGTTAGTTTGTTTGTTATATTGTGGATTTTAGTTTAATAACATTAGATAGGTTTATAATAATTAAAAATTGTATCTATAATAATTGTGTTACTACTTAGTTTAAATAAATTATGTTAATAAATTTGCTACAATATTTAGTTCGTTTTTTAAAAACTAATACTGTTCTCACTTACAGTAAAAAAAATAGAAATAAACTTAATTCAATCAAAATTGTGGTTTTATCAACCAACTGTTGAAACTGAACAATTTTTGTAAACAAACAAACTTTATAAACTCAAATCTAGAAACTAATCAAGTATTAGTATTGATCGGTTCTATTGCAAACACAAATCTTAATTTGAACTTTAAAATTGAGAACATTTAAATTCTAAATTAATGAGAACTTTAATTTTCTCTTGCGTCTACAAATTAATCCTGCTACGTTTTTATTATTACAACCGTATAACTTTCATTACAATTTAATTATGCAAACTTTTAAAATCCTTATTTACACTTGTTCTTGCTATAATTTACTGGCAGTAATTTTTGATTTAAAGCTTGATGTGAAACAACATTTTAATTAACGCTATATTGTAACAGCGACGTTTACAAAATCCCATTTTATTTATTCATTTTGTAGTTTGCATTAAAGAAAACAATAGCTGCATTTTTGAATAGAATAGTAAAGTAAAGCGCTTCAAGTTAATGCGAAACATAAGAAAACTTTTATTTTTGTAAGTGGAGCACTTACTTTACAAAATATTATTTTCAGAATAGAAACCATTTGAAAAATGATCATACATTAGTGTATTCATTTTTTATCGTACGTTTTACCTACAATACGCCTTAAAACTTTTTTTGTTTTTTGTTACTATTCGCTTTTAATAACCACAGTTACGTTACTTGATGATTTCATTTTTCTTTAGGTAAATCGACCGTCAAATAAAATATTTTATCGTTTTAACGTGACAGAAGATTGAATCGAAACTATTTTAACTTTATGCTAACTATTAATTATGTTAGCAACACGCTAAAAACATTTTATGCAATTTCTGATTTTTATTTGCAAAATTCGTTTTTAAAATTTACAAACGTTGAATCGTACTAATCGTATTTAAGTATTTAAATAAGTTAAGTTAATTGTAAAAGTGTTTATAAAGCATCCAGCATACAAAAATAGAAAAAATAGTATTGATTAATACAGTGCACACGCTTAATAAAATTGTATTGGGACTTGGGGTTGTTGATAATAATAACCAAATGATAACAAAATCGGATGTTCCAAAAAAGAATGTTTATTGGTTAGAAAAGACTAAATATATACAACGTGTATTTGATTAACAGTTTATTGATTTAGCAGATGAAATTATAGCATCAATACAAGCAAGAAATATCAAAATAAAAGTCACCGTGAATGTAAAGAAATAAAAAATGTTGTGTTATGAAGTTGTTATTCTAAGAACTGCACATAACTTCCAAGTACACTGAAAATACAAAGTAACTCAAACATAAATTGCTGGTACCGATGTTACTTTGCCTCTGTCTCCAGTTGTGATTAGGGTACTAAGATTGAAGCTGCTTCATACTATGCTCAGAATTTAGAACTTATTTTGCACGTTATCAATAAATTGGATCACAAAGAACTTAAAAGTATAGAAGAAGCTCAGAATGTTCTAAATAAGAAGAAAGGTATAAGCAAAGACTTAGCTTTTATTAAATCTAAGTTTAGTTGTATATCAAAAACTATACTAAAATTAGAAACTAAAGAACTCTTGTTAATAGACAGGGTTTAAATAGTTGAAAGTTTTGTAAGCAAGTTAACCGAATTAGAAAACTTACTTTTTGTTAACAAAGTAACTTTGGTATTGTCAAAAATTTCTAGTTACAAACAGTTTAAAAATATATCCCATATATTGAATACAAACGGTTTACATAGTGTAATCTGTAATCCTAATCTAAATATAACCAATTTGTTGAATCATGTTGTAATTAAGTGTAACAGCAATACCTTATAAACTTTGTAAATTGTAATTAGTAATCATAAACAATGTTGGCGGACTGCATTTGAATGCGATCTGAGGCGGTTCCGTTTGGGTGCGCACGCAAGGGAGTCGGGAGTAGGACGGGAGTCACGTTACACGTGAAGTATGCGCTCTGTTCGTTTTTTACATTATTTTATGTTGAATAAACGTTTATTTTGGGTTTAAAATTAATGACATTGAGTTAATTCTGACATGTCGACAAAATCGTCAACAATTCAGAAGTGGGATTGTAACGTAATAAAGTGTTAACGCGAGAAATTGTGAACGATCAAAGATGGTGGAACTACAAGAACAGGACAAAGCCATTTTTAACTTTAGCGAGGAGAGGAGTACGAATGGGGCGCAGGCGTGTGCAAAATCGAGAGAAGGGCAATTAGCAGCGTCCATGATCAAAACGGAAACGAGTTCTCCGTTAGTTGTGGAAATGATGCGTATGATGACGAGAATGGAAGAAAATCGAATGTAAAGCAAGCAAACGTTTAATGAGACGTTGCGGAACGTGTCCCGAAATAACGAGCAATCCTTAAGAGAACCGCTACCGTACGTAATATTGCCGCACCTAAGTCAGACGATCCCTAACTTCAACGGTACAAGCGGTCGAAAAGCCATAGAGTAGTTGGAAAAGGTAAATACCAGCGCAACTTTACACAATTGGCCGGAGGAGATCAAGCTAAAAACAGCGCGAATTCACCTAGTGGCTGCTGCACGAGATTGTTACCATGTGTGGAGGAATAGGATCCAAACTTGGGAAGAGTTTGAATACGAATTCAAAGCAACATTCGATTTACGTGAGAGCGTGACAGTATCCTGGAGACGCATGGAAAAGCATACTCAACAGATGCGCGAGGATGTGGAGGTGTAATTGAAAAACTACAATTGTGCAATATTTTAAAATTGACATTTAGTGAGAGCAAGGAGCAAATAGTGTCCAGGTTATGGCAGAAGACATTAATACCGGGGTTAATAGTGAAAGAGCATCATGACGCGAATGACTTATTGCACGACATTATGGCATTACAAAGAGTGACGCGAACGTGAGAAGTGCTTTATCAAAATCGTTCCGACGGGAATAGTTTGAGCGAGAAAACGCAAGACGCGACGCCAATAAAAACAGACAATACGAGTGGAAAACCGAGACAGAGTGTACGTTATTTTAACTGTTCTTCGGAGGGACATTACGCCAGTGAGTGCCCGCGACCTAGAGATTATAAAGCATGCTTCAGGTGTAAACAACCGGGTCACACCAGAGAGAATTGTACCAAGCGAAACGAACCGGTAACGAGCACACCTAGAAATGAACGACCAGTGGATCGGGCGGACAAAGCAACAGCCCTGCCAGCAGAATCAGTGTGATGAATATTTGTGTACCTCAGATACGGTAAGAAAATTCCTGCGAGAAATTACAATAAACGGCGAAACAGTAAACGCTATGGTGGATACAGGCAGTTCAATCTGTACAGCGCAAGCGACGGTATTTAAAAAACTTTTTGACCCCTCTGAGATTACTGCGACCAACCAAACAATATACAGGTTTGGAAAGGAGAGTCCAGCGATATGCTGCAATCGTAAGGCTAAAACAACGATCGAGTTCGACGGTGCACCCGTACCTGGAGTTGAAGTGTTCGAGGTACCGAACGAGACACAACACATTTGAGTGTTAGTGGGTAGAAGCTTTACGGAAGATGCCAACATCGCCTATGCCAGAATCGACGACAATTTAGTGTTCGGAGAGCGAAACGAGTTTCCATTCAAGGATTTAGAAATAGAAGAAACTGCCCAGCGCGTGCGGATAACCACAAAGAAAACCGACATGTTGATTGCCAACAACGTCAACCTGGTGAGAGCAGTGTGCGAGGACGTGCAGATAATGGTTTCTGTGATGAACGCAACGGACAAAGACGTGGAAGTTCGTGCCGGTGCAACGGTAGGGTACCTGAAATGCGAAAATAAACCCAAAGACGAGGAATGGGTAGCAGAGCTTGTGGATATCACGATGGACATGCTGAACGTAGATAATGACGTGGATGTAGGAGTGAAAAAAAGTGAAAAGAAAATTACACAAGTTGTGTACCGAATTTCACGATTGCTTCGCTTTTAATTTGCGTGAATTGGGGTGTAGAGATTTGATGACGGCGACAATCAAGGACAAGGGCGTTCTAGTGCGGTCAAAGCCCTATTGTGCGAGTTTACTCAAACGTGAAACAATAAACAAAATTGTTAATGAGTGGAAGGCGTGCGGAATAGTGACAGAGACAAATTTAGATTATGGGAGCCCAGTGTTGTTAATTGCGAAGAAAAGTGGCAAACCGCGTTTAGTAGTGGACTACCGAGCCTTAAATAGAACTCGAAAACTGCATTCATTACTCCAGACGGAATAAGTCAGTTTGAACGTTTACTTTTTGGTCTAACAAACGCGCCATACGAGTTTAGCAAACTCGTCAACATGGTACTGGGACGACCTGGGCGACATTATGATTCCAGCGCGAAATTAGGATGATATGCTACGGTGATTACGGTTGGTGTTTAAAGCCTTGCGACGATCCAAACTTACATTGAAATTACATAAGTGCCATTTTGGTCGTAAGGAAGTAGATTATTTGAGATACATAATTAGCGCAAGCGGGGTACGACCGGGGCATAACAAAACGGTCGCTATAACAAAGTTTCCCCGACCGACAAACGTGCATGAGGTGCGACGCTTCCTTGGATTAATTTTGTACTTCCGACGTTTTATCTAAAATTACGCAATCATGATCTATTAGGACATAGCAGAGTAGATCGCACGTGTGCCAACATTAGAACGCTGTATTGGTTTCCGCGAATGAAACGTTACGTTAGACAACATATAAATATTTGTGCCAGTGTTTATTGAGTAAAGTGTCAGAAGGAAAGCGGCCAGGTGAATTGAATCCGATTGAACCACCGAGGCGACCTTTTTCGCGGCTGCACATCGATCATCGGGGCCCCTTTGTTAAAAGTGACCAGGGAAATAGTTATTTGTTGGTAGTGGTTTTGGTATTTGCAATACCGAACACGAAAACGGAGGCAACAATAAACGCGCTTGAGAATTTAATGAGCGAGTACGGGATTCTCCATCGAATCGTAAGTGACCAAGAGCGGACTTTGTGACCAAGTCTGGAATTCGACACCCTCTCAATGCGACCCAGTGGCCTCGCGCCAACGGCCAAGTGGAACGAGCCAACCGCACAATTATACTAGCGATAATGGTAGCGATGGAAGATGAAACGAGATAGGGCAACAATCTGCGGGAGATCGAGAGGAATTCCAATGTCATGCCAAATCAAACGACAGGTAAATTGTACTACACGGACATCTTCCAAGATTTGTGGACGGTCTATTGTCATCGTACATAGAGGACGAGGAAGCTGAGTGGACGCCAGCGGAAAACATCCAGAAGGAGATCCGGAAAACAATCCTGCAGGAGCAAAGAAAATACAAATCGCGCTACGATGTGACTTACAACATCGGGTATATCGTGATGCTGCGACGAGTACCTACTGCGAGAAATGAGAGCACAAAATTACAGCCAAAATACAGAGGCCCTATGGTGGTTACGGAGGTCTTGCCAAGTAATATTTATCGAATGAACACCATTGAGGGTAGCGGAGAGCGTTATTTTACCACCACGGCCCAGCTGAAGTTGTACAAGCTACCGGACGACGAAGAAAGTTCATCGGACAGAGAACTCGAGTCGGCTACCGAGGACGAACCTGGAGCAACTGACAACGCGCAAGAGAAAAGTGAAAGTGATAGTGAACCGGAGAGGGTTGAACCCGATCCACCAGTGCCGGGTAAACGTGTACGAAAAGTGCCGCGAAAGTTTGAAAACTATGTTAGATAACTCGTAATTAGTACCTTTGTTTTTTGTCGGGAGTGGGATGGGAGTCACGTTACACGTAAAGTATGCGCTATGTTCGCTTTTTACATTATTTTATGTTGAATAAACGTTTATTTTGGGTTTAAAATTAATAACATTGAGTTAATCCTGACATGTCGACAAAATCGTCAACAACAATTACGTATGTGTAAAAACGTGTTTTCGTATCTTTAACTCAGGTAAAAGAGTTTTTAAAAATGCATATTTAGGTAACTGCATATATATAATGTTTTTAACGCATATTTGCATGCATATATTAAAGTACCTTAGTGCATAATCATCCGAAGCTTAGTCATTACAGAAAAATAAGAAACGGTTTTTATATCTTATAATAAACCTAAATCGAATTGACGAGCAATTGTATGAACAAATAATTTCATTTAAAATTGATACTTATTTTTGTTTGTTATGTTAAAAAAAGTTTTTTTTGAACCAGGATAATATAATAGCTCAAGAATTTCTTCTGTTCTGATTCACGGTGACCATTAAATGCCAACTTAGATTTTGCTAATATTATTCTCTCACCAATAATTTTAATTAGAATGTGTCTTCATGTTTTAAGTGTTAAAAAGTTTGTTTATTTGATATGAAATATTGTATTTTCGTAGTCTTTTATGTTTTCTTAATTTCTTGCCAATCACTGATTTATTTGCACCAAGAATCTTTAAACTGTTCTTTAGGGATATAGTCAAATCTGATCTATTTAACTTCATAATTGTGTAAACAAGCCACCGAAAACAAACGTTGATTTTTGTTTGTGTTTCTTAAAATTATTGTACATCTGCATGGTACTATTTTTAGGAGTTTTAAATTTCAATACGTAAAAGAGGTAATACATAGTAAGTAGGAAGTGATTACAACGAATTGAATAATTAACAAAATTGTACTTGCAATTCTTTAATTAAGTAGCGTTAGCGTCATTCGAGTTAACATCTTCTAAAATGTCAAAGTAGGAAAAACGTGTATCTGTAACTCTAAATTAATTTACCAATAACAATGTTGTGGTCAATGCCACCTCGTGGTTAATGACCACACGTATATGTAATTAGAACGAAACATGAATATAAGTTATAGAAATATATCAGTATCGTTGTGAAAATACATCTGAAAATATTTCCTAGTGCCGATGATTCCCAAAAGGACGAAACGGTCGTATACTGGTTCTTTCTGGTGGTAATGTTTGCAATTTTACTGATATAGTTACTTTTCGCTATATATTCGTTGGTATATTGCAATAGTGTATTATTCCATACAATTTTTGAATTTTTGCGGTTAGAAAATCTAACTACCAACATGCTACAATCTCGATAGCACTAATTTGTTAAATTTTATACGTGGACTTATTAACTACAAGATGACGTCGACCACAGCACTTTTATATGTCGTTTTGAATTACGGTTTTAGTACATAATGCAAAAACGAAGCTTATTATTTCCTTGTTTTCTATCTCCTCTTATGTTTTCTAACTGGTTTATCATATTTTTCGATTCTATTCAGACATTTTCCTCGTTTACTTTTTTTCTGTGTTTTAACTGCGTTTGGGAATTCCGAGTCAGCGCCATCACTTGCTTGCTCAGCAGTTAGCAATCTTTCAATCATGTACTTTCTGAATGTTAACAATTAATAATAGTTTGCGGTTTAAAAACCTTTTTATCCTTTCTGTTCTTTTTACGGTATTGATATATTAGCTCTTATGGTCCAGTACGGAGTTCATCGTCAATACCGAACGCTTATCTTGCTGTTTGATTACACGGATGTCATCTTAATTTTGCTATGCGTGAATGTCACTCTTCTCCAATTTCTTTTTAGTTACACTCTTAGAATTTCTTTTTCTAATGGAACGCAGTGTTCCACATACATATGTTTTGGATTGCAACAAATCCTTACATAATGGAATACTTGAATAAAAATTATTGATGTAGAAAATCCTTATTTCATTTATTAGTGTTTCCATAAATATGCAGATATTGTATGTATGTCCATTCGTATACAAAACTGGTTGTTCGCTTCTGCCAGAATAAATTTTGTAAAGTTCAACCTCATATTTATGAGATTTAGCAAGCAGATATTGACAAAATACCAATCTCTTTCCCTATGGCACCATTGTCTCATCAATAACAATCTTTTTGCCAAGAGCAAATAAGAGTTGAAATCGTTCACATATCAACTCAGAAATATTTCTAATGTTTGAAAGTCTGTTCTCCTTGCCTGTTGCAATTTTATAGCAACTCTATTGCCAGCAAACTGCAAACATCGTAGTAATATATCAAAATAATTACGGGGACATTAGTTTCTTGATAAGATCGTTGCAATAAAGTTGATTATTTGACCAATCCAGACGTATTTGCGGTAGCTTGTTGAAACCAATAACCATAAGTATTGCGAGTAATTTATTTAATTCTTTTCTGTCAGTTTCCTTTCAGTTTTTGAAAGATTCACTTGTTATTTTTTTGAGCATTGAGCTGGTCTGCATAAAGTTCTTGCCATAAGAGAAGATCCCTACGTCATTACCTACTGATGTAAGAAATAACATACTGACTATTATATAAGCAAGACATAAACTATGTGTAAAACAAAGAGGGAAGATTGATTGCATGCGTTATGAATAAAGTTGTTTAATTGACTTCAATCAAGTTGACGTTTTGTCAAACTCGGTTTGCTGTCATTTTTGCTTCATTTTGTATCTTTGGTTATTATTATTATTTTGCATTATTTTATTTCAAACTGTTCTTTTTAGAACAAAAACATGTCGGGTTTTATACAAGGTAAAACATTACGCTCTCAGTCCCGCCAAATGGTAGTTAATTTACTTGTATACTTTCAACAAGAAAAGGATAATGGGGGTCCTTTGATCCCATTAACGTCTGTTCAAGAGGTAAGCTAAAGAAAGAAATGATTAACTTGCATTACATTATATTATTTAGAAAGAGTTGCAACTGCATTAGGCATATGCTTTTCTGTTAAGCGGATAAAGTCTGAACACAAATTGAATCTAGTGTTATCAAGTCCTGGAAAGAAAAAGTCACTAAAGAAGTCAAAAACTGTAGACTTGCCAGCATCTTCAAAAATGACTATAAGAAACACGTTGTATAAGTTGTACACAAACAGTAAGTTCCGATGAAAGCAACCTTCATGATCTTTGTATAAACTAACTTTTTCTAGAACAACATGTGACTGTGAATTCCCTAAACAGCGAAGTCAAACATAAACATGTTTTGTTAAATGATCGCACTTTAAATAAAACTCTGAATGAAATTGGTTTTAAACTCAAGAAAGATGATCACCGTAGATCCTTAATGGAGACATCACATATAGCCCTTACGAGGATTACATTTCTAAAACGTTACATAGAAAATCTTAACTCAGAATTTCCACGTGAAGTAGTTTTTATGGATGAAACTTTGATATTTGCTAAAGGAAGTATGGGGAGATCGTAGCATGATGACAATTTAAAAAGTGTACGTAAACCTGAGGGCTACGATGGAAAACGATATATTGTCGTATACATGCCCGTACAAAATCTGGATTTGTAAAGAATGCTTCATTATTGTTTTCATCTAAATCTCAACATGAAGGTTATCATGAAGATATGAAGGGTGAAACCTTTAAAAAATGGATTGTGGAACGTTTACTTAATAATTTGAAAGAATCATCAATTATAGTGTTGAATAATGCATCATATCATTCCATGTTACTAGAAAAAATGCTTTCGTCAAGTTGGAACAAATCTGATTTAACTTCTTGGCTAAACAAAAATAATATTTCATATGATGCTAACATGGTCAAAAGTGAATTATTTGCTATAGTTAAACAGCACATCAAATATGAAGTGGACGAACTGTTACAACGACACCGACATGAAGTGCTATGACTATCACCCTATCATTGTAAGTTCAAATTAATCGAACTTATATGGGCCCATGCAAACGCATTTTACAATAAACACATTGGTAGGGACGGGTATGGAGATGAAAAAGTAATTTCAACGTGAAACGAAGCACTACAACAATGTACTTCCTAATTATGAGAAAAGTGTGTGATTCATACAGAAAAAATAATACAAGAGTGGTATAACCGAGAAAAGTTATTAGTCATTACAGTGGAACCTTTAATAATTAATGTTGGTTTAAACGATTCAAGTTCATCGAAATCCTCAGATAGTGATGATTAAAATAAATGAGGTTTATAGTGTTTTTGAAACTGAACATTTTTTTAAAACCAATTGTTACTCAAGATGCTGCTCATTTAGTTGTTTTATGTATTAAAATTACGTTTAAATTGTATTATACATGCGTCGCTGTGCTTAAACGTTTTTTTATTTTAATTTACTTTAATAATTAGATTTTATTTTAGAAAAATGTAATAACTACATATGTTTAAATCTAAATTTTACTTTGATAAATATAATTAATCGAACATAAATTGCAGTCGTTTTTAATATTTATTTTAATATTAGCAATCTTGAATTAAGCGAAAATTAATTTTGAAGGTTAAACGTGTTGTGACAGCAAAATTAAAATTCTTATAGGTACCAACTAACTAGGATAGCCAACACTGAATTTTTAATTATAACTAATAAACTAATACTTAATTTGACTAGTGCGTTAATCTTGATTCATATGAATACGATGATGACGTAGGGCTCTTCTCTTATGGCAAGAACTTTATCTGTTGGTTTCTGCAACAATGATATCTAGTATGTCATCTGTTATCAGGTATAATTTTCTGGTGTGTTGCCTATCTTCTTCACACCACCCTGTTCAGAAAATTTAAATTCCACTGCACATTTTTACAAAGTTTACATTTTTCTGTTGTAATGTCCAGTAAATCATCATCATTTGCGTTTACATTTATATTATATTATAACCAATAAAATACATAAATTGGATCAATTGAAATAGCCTGAACAAACATGTTTTAATCATAATTATTACAATTAATCTCTATTCCAACTATTGAGAAAAATTTTTTGGCGTTTGTGACATATATTACTAAAAATATTAAACTTAAATTAAAATAAATATCATTTCAAGTTGTTGATTTTTTTATCATTATTTATTGATGAAAGAGTAAAATGTTTCTAAGATTCTGTCATTTTAAATTAATTAAACACTGTTTTATTCTATAATATTGATGTTTTATATTCTATATAAAATGTGTTTATACCATTCCCATTTTTTAAATGATTTTCGCTTAACATTTAATTACATTAATTAAAAATTCAAAAAATTATTTTTTTTTCAAAAGAACGTTTCATAAACACGTTGATAATCACAACGAAATTAAAGATTAGAATAGCTCATGACAATATAAACGTTAGAAATGTAAGTAAAAAAATGCTTAGTTACTATTTTTAAATAGTGGAAGCGTTACTTCCGTCAAAAAAAACCTGAGCTACTCCCAAATTGCGCACTGAACTGAATTAGAATAGTCTACAGATATATACAAATTAAAGAATATCGTATTAAATTAAAGATATTAAGCTTTCTATGAACAACATTGAGTTAGATCGTTAGCTTTGTATTCAAGTTTAAATTGTCTACAGTGTTGTACAGTAGCGGAAGAGTAACAAACAGATATATTACATAGAAATGAAGGAAAATTGTTTGTAAATGTGTTAAATTACTGTGACAAAAGCCAATAATAAGTCTGTATGTTCCGTATTTGCTTTCTAGCAACGTACGGTAATTAAATCATTACTCTAGAATAGATTCGAATTAAATGTATTTTTAAAATAACGTTATTAGATTAGATTAAGTAAATAATATTTAAAAACAATAACTAAAATACATATATCATAATGCAGGTATGTATGTATGTGTATGTATATCAACATTTCAATAAAAGAATTAAAGGTATAACAAAAAATCTATTTCACAATAATTGTAAGAGGGTACAGAAATAAACGTTGTACTCAAAAGTTATTATTTTTGTTAGAAAAGACATGAGGTAATAAAAGCGGTGTTAAAAATGTAGTAACTAAAACAATATGTTTTAATAATACTTTAAAAAAATTATTAAACAGTTCAAGACATTTTACGATAGACGATCAATAAAAACGCTATAAGTCAGTCATTGCACTTTAAACTCAATTAATTTTTAAGGTTTGTAAAAGTATTAAATATAATTGAAAAATAATAAACGCCAGACAAAATACAAAAATCATTTATTTTTATATACAGACCGGAAATTGCAACGATTTTGTGACACTTCCGTAAACAAACTTTTCATGTGAGAGCTTTAAAAGGATTGGAGACTAAAAAGAAGTCACGTAAATAAGAATAGAAATGCAAACTGTACTACTGAAAAATCTATATCAAGCTTAGCAGTAATCTGCACTAAACAACTATTGAAACAACAAACTTAGTATATTATATATAAACGACTACGTGTGACAACTTTTAAGAACAGAATTGATTTTTGAAATATATTTAGTAACTGATATTGATTGTAAAGTTATAACAAAAAAAGCGTGTTGTTGGTACGTTACCAAAATGTGCATTAGTGCATCCATTAGTTAAATAACATAGCCTAAAAATTGTTTATGCAAAATGTTTACATAGTCAAAAAAAAATGAATTACAATAATATGTTGTAAGAGTACGATATTACGAAAGAAAAAAAAGAACAATAACTAATATAAATAAAAAAGTATGTAGAAAATTATTTGAGCTTAAAAGAACAAGTATTAGAAAACATAACCAGCAACAAACTAAAAAAATATATAGAACAAAAAATATAAATACATCAAACTAAAAAAATAACGAAAAAAAGAAGAATACTCAATGCAATGAGTTTTATTATACTTATCTGGATAATTTGATTAGGTGCATATAGGTTTCAAAGTTATTTCAAAGTAGATTTTACATTTAAGAATAAAGTCGATAAAACCACTGTGTATTTTAATTTAATGTTAAAAATCAAGATGTAACAACGTAGCAAAAAGCTAAGTTTAAAAAAAATCGAAATGGTACCTTAAACGGTAAGAAAACAAAAAAGAAGTGTGTTTTGTAAGCTTATCTAAAACAAATTTTAGGTAATGAATATCTGGTGTGCCATAGTGTGGGTTATTCAAATACATATGAATGATAAATAGATAAAAATTTTCATGTAATGCAATAACGAAGAATAGGAAAAACTACACTACTCATAGGTAGAAGATCACGTCAATTTATTACTAAATGTATAGAAAAAAATGTATTCGAGTTTAACGAATACTTATCAGCGTTTGTAACACTCTCTATGAAGGCAAGTGCCTGTTAGTTAGTTCTGATAACTGAATCAGCTTAGTAATCTACACAGGAAAAAAATATACTATATAGAATATGTCCACAATTAATAAAACTAACAACTTTAAAGTTATATATAATTATTATATATATCTATAATATATAATTATATGTAATTGTATGCAGTACCTTGCAAATATTTAATTTTATTTCTATTACCATACTTTCTTACTATTGATAGTAGTCTAGTACCGCCATAACAATATTTTTTCAACATAGTTGGAGAAGTATACCTTGCCTTAAGCTGTTCGTAATACAAATCTCGACTATGCTGCACTCTCCGAATACCACGGTGAATTTCCATATTGTAAAATTATTCATCCTTAATTTAATCTGCAAGCGTCGGTGGGCAGTTTCAGCAGAGTTATTTGTTCGATAGGTTCCATTTATAGTGCGCTTATACACAGTTCACATTTCTTGAGGAAATAAACAGAGACGGCGATCGTTTCCCCGTCGGTTCCTTTAAACCAGTCAAGTATTGGTTTTAATCCTTTAGGTAAAGTTTCCGTTAGGAATTCAATTGCTTCGTCAAAATCAAGTATGGAAACAAATGCCAAAGCCCTGATCATTCGTGAATTCAAAGCAAATTCTGCATTATTATTATAGCTATTCATTAAACCCATAGAAAGAAAATGGTTCTTTGGGCTCCAGAATAACTTTTCGATAAACTTTTAAATGCTGCAGTTTCCAAGTCGCAAGAGACAGTTTCCGGTTGTAAGTCAGGTTCCAACAATCGTATCATATTAAATAGTTGATCATATGTGAATTTTTGCTTATTTGCAGTACAGCATAAAAGAATGGATGCACTCCACCGAGATTCTTTTCTAAAATCACTTATATTTGCAAAAATAATACTGAAGCAATTTTGCACGTGCCATCGATAAACCAAACTTTACGATCTCAGAAGCTTCTAAGATTTGTATCTTTGCAAAAAATGAGTATCTTATTTAGACCAGAACCGCTTTCGGCAAGGAAAAAGTTTCTACGATCCCTGGTCTGCTTTAAAAAATTCTGTACTGTTTCGGAATTTCCAGTGAAAATAAGTCTGCTAGGTTAGTTATAGCGGCAAATTGCATTTCTTTTTTTATTTCAGAGCTGCTTGAAGTGAAAGTGTTCCTTGAGAGACCTCACATAAATTTACAACACAGACACTGATAACTTAAGTTGTAGGTTTCAACGTTTTATCTAGGTAACCACCTTGTTTGATTTAATTTTAGCAGAATTTGATTCATCAGAATAATAATAGACTCTAGTCGTAGAAGCCTTTGGTATTACATTAACAATCTCTACTAGAAAAGTATTTCTTCTAAAACATCCGTATATTTCAAACTTTGCGTTGATACGCCAACGGATTAAGCTAATCAAACGAAAGTTAGACACTATTTCAAAACAATTCTAGTATCTACATTTTTAGTTGACCAACACTCTATCATTAGATAATTAGTATCTTTTTGACTACATTACTTACCAATAGATTGATGGTACTCTACGACTAACTACTGAAGTTTATCTCAAAAAGTTTCAACTATTGGAATCTAAGAATCATCAAGTTTCATCTACTAATGATTCTTTAAAAACAATCGTCAATTTATCTAGTTTTTTTGAATTTTGCTCTTGCTTCTAAACGTATTCCTACAGAAGATATTTTATGTGCTGTCGAGTCTTCTATAAAACATTTTCCTCGTCACATCTCAGATCCCAATTGGATTCACACTTGCAAAATTTTTAAATTACCTAAAGCTCCTAAATACAACATTTCAAAGTCAAAAGAGTTAGCTCTAAACAAAATTTAACTTCGAGCATTAAAACGTGAAGTCAGCCAAATATCAAATCTTCTAATCTACCTTCAGACATTAGGCATCGACTTACCCTTTCGGATTCAAAACCATTTCGTCTATACAGACTTTCCAAAGTTCACAAACAAGGTATATCTTATCCACGTATTGCCAGTACTATCCAATCTCCTACCTACAAGCTAGCTAACTTCTTGTCCAACATTTTTTGCAAATTTAAAGGTAAAACCTCTTCTGACATCCTCAACTCTCAGCATTTTATTCAACGTTTATAAACTATAAAACTTAAACTTCTTGTGAGTTTTGATGTCACTTCACTTTTTACCAAAGTTCCTATTAAGGATTGACTTATTATCATCAAACCGTTACTACTTCCAACTATGGTTGTCTAACTAATTAAATAAAATTACACTTATATTGAAGGCTATATGAAAAAACACAATAAAATATTGTAAAATAAAAATAATGGTATATATATATATATATGTAAATATATGATAGACTGATAACCATTTCGATATATATCTATGGCACGGCTTTGGTAAATTAGTTAAATTGTTTCATTTTATCGCCTAGTAGTTTCCAAAAACCGTAGCAAATCACACGGTGTTCATTAAATTAAAACATCGACAGTTCAAGTGAGTACAATCAAGCATCTACAAATAGTAAGATAGCACAGAAACGAAAATGACGATAATAACTATTTAAATGTTGACTTACGGAAACCGCAACGAGTGCTATGTTTAAAAGTTCTAGCGCATGAGTGTATGTTCCCAAGTAAGCATGGTCAATCTATCAAATTCTTTATTAACAAATTGCAAAATTCAAAAAAAAAATTACACTAAACAACGCATTGTTAGCATCATTCAAGATTGCATACAAAACGCCCAAGTGCAAAAAATCTCACACCATTGCAAAAGAATGGTTACTATTACGCTGGGATAATCGGCAAAATAAAATGCAATGTATTTAATATGCAACCTGACTACTAAGAGTAATAAAAAAGCACAGTTTATTTGTTATCTACGCTTCCTAGAAGATAATATTATCGTTCAATACCTTGTCTTTAGTAAAAGCATTGTTGGAAAGCTTAAGATGCTTGATGAATTTGCATCGGTATTTGTAGTGATGGAGTTTGATCCATTTCTAGTTGCTACGAAAGATTACATGCGTTTATTTGTAGCAAATCATCGCATGCTATGGCATTAAAATAACAATTGACGGCGGTAAACTACATTTAAAGTAAACTATTGAAAACTAGATTTTGAAAAAAATGCATAAACATACCACCCTTTCATATTACTGCAATTTAAGATGGCTTTCACGTGGCTACGTCAAGAGAATTCTACAAGAAAAGAAAAAAAAACTTTAGGTACTTTGCCAAACTCGACTTTTTACTAAAACCGCCGTATTTGACCGATATACGACCATTCAATCACTCAATCTATTGAATTTGTCTCTGCAGGACAATAACATACACATTTTGAAACTTTTGAAGAATATTGCGATGATTAAGACACGTGGTTTCAAATGAAGTTATAGTTTCACATCTCTTTCACAGCCTTTTCTCAAACTTTACTGGCTAATTTACAAAATACTTTGCAGAAGACAATATCCAGAAATTTGCACTTTGCAGAAAAAAAGTCTAATTCAACGCTCTTGCGTTAACAGCTTGATAGAATTTAATTGTTATAATTTAACAGAGTGACTAGTGTCAATAAAAATTAAATATCCATCTTTGAGTTGAAAACTTTAAAAATTCCCAATTTCTTTATGATATCTTGCCTACGCGAAATCAGATTTTGAGTTGTAATGAAAAGCAAATACTGCTCAAAAATCCAAGTAGAGCGAGAAAAGAGTGTGGCAATGCAAATTTTAGATGTCAGAATAAAAAAGTTTTATATACTGCCACTTCTAATATGGAGTGAAACTATAAAAAGAAATTGAGCTTTGAATTATAGATGACAGATCTTGAAAATATTATTTTTAAGTGAAAAAAAACAAACATTGGCGTCCAAACACGTATTCAGCAAGAACCAAAGTGGAACTAACTATTACAAAAAAAAAGGTTTAGTATTTAGAGCATATCATTAGGGAAGAAAAGTATGTATTACATACTACGCATCATTATAACTTCAACAACCAACTTTTCAAATCGTGATAAGAAAAAAGTTTACTGCAATTAATTTTTCGTGTTCATTAATCTGTTTACTTCGTATTTTTAATATATACGTACAGACTATATTCCATGTTTGAACATTAATTTTATTGAAATTGAGTTTGTCAATCTGTTCTTTTTAAATTTCCCTCACAAAATGTTTAATCTGGCTCTTAAAATACCAGATTTGACATTAGTGTGGAAAGTTCATTCCTTCGAATCAAACAAACATATAAGTTAGGATTTTAAGAGCAAGAATGTTTACCCCTACATTCTCTATAATGTACTGGATAGCTAACTAATGAATTAAAAGTAAAGCCAAAATCAGCCATTTGCAAAGTAGGCTAAATATTGTTATATGATTGGTTAACGACATCACAACGTCATAGAGTAATGGTTACTATCTTGTGAGTACCTCAAGAACTACTATTAAAGAAAACTATATGCATTAGTGCTTTTTTAAACAGTAGTTTATGAGATATTCACAAGATAGTAGTCAGCATTATAATGGCCGATTTTAGCTTCACTTTTTTAAATGCAGTTGAGTTAGCGATTCAGTATATTAGTAGTTGGGATAAACATTTTTTTTAAGAGTTAATTAGATGAAAGATTTTGCGAAGAAAATTTAAGAACATAATGACCAACTCGATCTTAATCACTTTCCAAAAATGTTTTGGAATATAATCGACTACAAACTTAAGGTATTTGTAAGTTCGCTTTACAATTTTTAAGTAAATAATAAAAGCAACAAGCCAACATTTTATTTTATTGTTGAGGTATGATAGACCTTAATAAAACAAAAATACATTCACGTAATTTTCGATAGTTAATTAGCATAGCAATAAAAAACTTTGTTCCAGTTTTACTGTGTTTCTATATTTTAAAGTAACACAACTCTGTATAACCGAATTAAAATTCCGTTAAAATAATACAAGTTTCATCACAAATGTCTTCAAACGCAAAAAATATAAAAACAATATGTACTAAAAAATTAAATATCTAAAATTAATACTTTGTAATAAAACTGTATTTCACTTTGTCATATTGCACAAAAATTAACAAATTTTTGTTTAAAGTTAAGCTTTGCAATAACGTAAGCTGTAAATAATTAAACGAATTTTTTTACTGCTCAAACACGTTAAATATGCACGTAATTGTGAATATTATTGCATTAAAAATAATTCATTATGTAGCATATGTTAATGTGCAACGCCAGCATGAGTTATACCGTAGTTATACTGACCGGATTCGACGCTGCTTGCAACGTTCTACAGCAGCAATAAATTTTCGGTGCCTTAGATATGCTTACATTACATATTCGTGCGACAAAATTTTGTAATCTACTTAAAATTTATTTGATATGTTTATGCAATTTAAATTAAACTTATGTTGAATGTTAGAAACCATTAAAGAAAAACAGAGAACAACTTTTTAAATATATTTTAGTAATAGTTTAAGTTTATGTAAATTTTATCATTTATAATACCATAATTCATTAATAATTGTTTTTTTAATTCTGTATTGTTAATGATTTTTTTCTGTAAAGTACTTTTAAAAAATGTCTTCCCGATCGTTTTTACTTTCGTATAAAGAAAGTGCAGCGATCGCAATTTTTATTCAAACATTTTTTTTGCATAATTTTGCGTTTTAAGATCTGAATCAAAAAAATGTATTTTTGATAAAAAAATTTTGAGTGTTTGTGTGTGTCTGTGGTTCGTGTGTCTGTGTTTGTGTAACGGTGTACCCACGATAACTCTCGAACCATAAGTCCTAGGACAGGTTGGACAAAGCAAATCAAAAATGTAACAACTAATTATTTCTCAAAACAATTGCTACATAGCCAATGAACCAAGTTTATTGGTGATGTAACAATCGATTTCAGAAATAATTACTTGCTACATTTTTTATTTGTTTTGTGCAACCGGCTTCTAGTAACTTAAAATTTAGTAAGGAGGTTCATATTCTCTCGGTTTTATCAAATATGAGTCTGATAAAAACCCGGAAGTGGGTGTATCCGCTGTTTAACACTCTTTCTTATATAATTTTGTAGGTATGTAAATTATTCAAATTATTTTTACAGTTTCTTATAGAGATAATTTTTCCTAACAATTTATTTAAATAAAAAAACTTTCTAACATTAACAATTTATTAGATATTTGATTTATAATTTAAAGTGAATTCCATATATAATCTAGGTTCGAATCTTGCCTGCGCCACTTGTTTTTTAAATTCCATATTTTGAAGAGAAAGCAAGATACGTTACAAATAACAATTTTGCTCTATATTTTTTTGACTTGTTTATACACGGAGTGCTGCATCTTCCTTACATTATCTTTGGATGTACCCACGATAACTCTTGAGCCAAAAGACCTAGAAACTTGAAATTTTGTATGGAGCTGGATTTTTATATTCTCTCGGTTTTATCAAAGGATGGGTCTAACAAAGAAACCGAAAGTTGGTGTATGCGCCATTTGTAACAGTTTTTTTTATATAATTTTGTACGTATGTCAATTATTCGAATTATTTTCACAGTTTCTTATAGAGATAATTCTTCCTAACAATTTATTCAAATAAAAAAAAATTCTAACATTAACATCAGGTATTTTATTTGTAATTTAAAATAAATTCACAAATATAACCTAGGTTCGAATCTTGCCTGCAACGATTTCTTTAAGAAAAAAATTCTATATCTTGAAGATACAATAAAAATAGTAATTTTTACTGATTTACTAAAGAGGAAAGCAATATTGAGGCGCACAAATATAGGGGTTAGTCAATATGACAACATAAGCTTAATTCCCCATATTTCGGTTATATATTTAATAAAAACGAAGAAAAAAATTTAAAAAAAATTATAGCATGCTAGTTTTAAAAATGTTTCCAGCAGTATATTTTAAACTGACATTTTTTATTTATATATTGTTGATCAAAATGTTTTTTCCAGTTCATAATCGCTTTAGACTACCTCTTCTCTATATTGAAAACGTGTGCGTCATTCTAGATGTGTTCCGTTCTGATTCTATCCAGTCCCTGAGCCCGCGACTAAAAAATTTTTGTAGACCTTCTATAAAAAACATATTATTTAAAACAATTGCTATTTTGCTTCTTACTCTTTCTTGCTATTTTCTAATTAAATACATTTATTTCTTCATTTTTTGGTTACTAAAAACTTATATTATGTCATAAATATTTAATAGCCTTACATCGTATTTCACAATGCACATTAAGGATGACGACAGTTGGTTCTTTTGCATGCTTGTTCTATTTACATATAAGAAGAGTTTTAAGTTTTAATATTTTTTTAAATATCTAAAGCTTCTAAAAATGTCTCTTTTTTTGCTAGGATCTTGTGATGTTATTGTTAAACAGTTGTAGATTTTAGAATAGCTGGTATTTACAGCCTTTGTTACATCTCTTCTAGTATAAGACCAACGAGTGAGCCTGGCCAATTTAACAGTTTTTTTTGTATATGTTGTAATAGCAAATGCCATCGATGTATTAAAACAGTAAAAAAATTATATAACTTTTGCCAACTATAGAAAAAAAATATGACCTGAACACATCCGTCAGCAGCACATTTTCCATCTAAGTTGAGCAAATAGTAAAACATGGTACATAAAACGCGACATCTACTATTCTTTGCATGTATGCTTAAACACCATGGTATGCCTAGCCATGTTACTAGTGATGTCTTAAGATTGAGTCCGACTGTATCTTAAATCTTAAAAAAAAGTATTTTAATTCTAATAAATTTTCTGTAAGAAAATTAATAACATGGCTAAAGATCGGTACAAAACCTAAAAATCTCTTATCTACTTGTGCTTTAACTTTTGTGCTTTTACTGTTATTAAAAGTTTGCAGACAAAACAGTAAATGTTTCCCCTATTAAAAAAAATAAAATCCAATGTCCTTTAATGGTTTCTTCATGAACTGAAATTTTGTATAGCAGTGACTCTGTTTTATAATTTATAACTTTCTTAAAATTTAAAAATTTGTATCCACGTTATAATTTGGAAAAAAAATTAATTTGTTGACTACATCAACTATCCTATGCATTTAGCTGAATCGTTGTTAGAATTTAAAAAATATTTGAACATTATGAGTTTAGCAACCTTTAACATACATGTGTACATACCTTGGTGCAAATTTTCAGGTAAATTATCAAAATTATTATTATCAATGATGAAGATGACCTTCATTACGTTTTATTTTTTAAAATTATGTTTAACAAAATGTAGCAGGACACGTACATACACGCACTCAGTGCAGAATTCGAAAGTCAAATCTAAAGAATTTAATTTTAGAAATAGAAACACATGTATTTGTGTACTGGGAGAAATGCGTTAAAACACAAGGTTTTTACAATAAAGTAATGTTTAATGCAGAGTAGGGCATTATTTGATTACATACTAATGATTAACTGCTTTCATCAACAATATGTATAAGTTATATTTACCAGATTACCTAACATTTGTAACAATTGTTTTTATGCCAATTAAATGTAACTTGCCACTACGTATAACATTGATATTGGTTGCAAACGGCTTCGGATCTACAGACTTGACTTGGTTTTCAAAAACTTGACTTGAAATCAAACCAAGTTTTCAAAAACTCAAGCTAAGCTTTTGAATAATCAAGCAAAGTTCAATATAAGCCTAGTCACGTTTTTTTCTTTTTTGACCAAGCTTTCAAACTCTTGAAAACAATATTATCTTCATATAAATTTATAACCCAACATAAAATTTATCGAAGGCAATTGCTGTAATTATTTTACTAACAATTTTTATTGTGAATGACAAATAATTAAAGAAAACCATAATTAACACAATACACGAAAACGTTTTAAAATACTAATCTCACAGCATTTGCCACATGGCTAAAATCAAAAGTGAATCTTCCCTTATTTAAATAGACAAAACCGGCCCCAAAAATTTTAATATTTCTCATCAATTCGGACCAATCCAGAAAGAAATATTATTTAACGCCACAAGAAAACTTTTCCTTAAGATTGTAATCGTTTATCATAAACACATTCTATACTAGATTACCTCTTAACTTGAGGTCAATCAAAAGTCAAGTGAAAACGCGTCATCAAGTATACGCACATTTATACCTCGCATCGTGAATACTCTGTAAGGGCAGTATTTTGTGTCCATTACCAATGCTATAACCATAAAATGTTTATTGTGTATTTCTTATTATCAAATTCATTATTAAATAATTAGGTAAATGGAACTATGAATTTGGGTTTATTTATTAATTTTTTTATTACACTCACATACTGACATAGATCACATCTGATTCGGTATACTAGACGACGTGTTGTCCCTTCACTTCAGTTCGAAGTTATGAGGTAACCTATGGTAGTAGTTAAGTAATTGTTTATATTGTGGCAGTGAGCCAAGCTTGTATCCACAAACGTCAAGCCAAGTCAACCTTTTCTTTTTAAAAAGCTTGGCTGTTAGGTTTCGAGCCAAGCTATTTGGTTTGGTGAATCTCTACAAACGGTTGTAATTGATTCAGTTGTGATTTTAATTATATTTTGTACTGAAATTCTAGTTTTGCCCAATCCTTGATAGCAAAAAAAATAAACTAATTCTGACAACAAAGAATTTATTAGCTACAAAACTTGATTTCTTATAGCACCGTGCCTCATGTATAGCATCAGTGTATTACATTTAGTATATGTGTTCCTTGTAGATAGTGAAGTTGAAGTAAATTATCTAATTATAAGAACCGTCGTGGCTCTCAGTGTAAGTACAATTCTGAGAATTACTCAGACTGGCTGGAAAATAAGAACAAAGGGATTTTAAGAAAAAACGCCAGAAGCAAATTTGAAGAAAAAAATTCTCGGCATGAAATTGATGTTCAACATAAAATAGCAATTGTTTAAATAATTTTTTAGCCGGTGTGCGAGGTCCCGAAAACCAGTTGGCTAGGATTCTATAGATGCGTACATAATTCCTCATTTTGATATTTATAGTCTATACTTTCATAAGTTCCTCGTATTACTACTTAAAATTAAAGTAAAAGAACTAGAGCAATATAAACGTCGTAAAAAACAACAATCCTCAGATAAAAATTTACTAAAGAACAAAACACTATTCAATTTGTCCTGGCGTGTCCCTGCTGGCGACGCCAGTCTATCAATTATTTTTTTGTGTTTCCGTCCGTATTGATGTACTTGTTTCTCACGTGACTTATGACGCCTACATCAACATTGTTTTAGGTTAGTAGCGTTACCATTTAGTAACATTTTCAAGAATCATTTTAACGTTTTGTTTACATCGACTGTCATATTTTATTTTTTTTTGTACTTAATAACAATTATAATTTTGAGATTATCTAATTTTTGTTATTTTATATTAATATAGCGTTTTAGCTTATTTACTTCTGGATTAGACACTGTTATTGTAATGTAATGACGCATTTTCAAAATGGTACCCAAAACGCACAGAAAGGCTTACCAGATTCACTGCACCTCTTGTCGAAGACTAAAGAATGAATAATAAATAATAAATCGGAGCAAAATTATTTGCGGCAACAGCTATAAAGTCATTCTAAGTTCAATTTTTATTGTAAGCATTTAATTTTTAGGATTATCAATGAGAACTTGCCGCAAAGCATTAAAAAAGTATAAAATTACGGTTTATTAAAAACTACGTGGTTTCAACTTTTTGTGCAATTTTATAAATGGTTTAATTGACATCTAAATAAGTATAACCTGTAGAATATAAATTGCTTTATGAACAAAGCAAGGTTTTATTTAAGTGATAACTGATAATCTACATACTTTTAGGAAAACTACGATTACAACCATAGAAAGTTGGTGTATGAATTACAATGAAAATGATAATCGGTTCAATATTTTCTTACAATACTCTAAGTTGAGAACGTTATCTTGACATTTTGAGTCATTTTTTTAAGCAGTTAGATAACAACGAGCTTCAATTTGGTTACTTTAAGTAAGAAAGCGCTCATATCACTGAAGATTCAACTGATTTTATTCAACGACTACACAATGAAAGTGTGATAAATCAAAGGCTATATCCTCTACGATCTTCAGAGCTTACGCTATTAGATTTGCACCTTTACGGACATTTAAAAAATACAGTGGAGAAGAACTGGATGTTACTTTTTACTCAAGCAATGTTGGTTGCCTCATGCCTAATATGTATGTTACGTGACAAAAAAGTTTTTTTTACAGACAGCATAATCGACGGAAAAATGTACCTTTCCGGTCTAAGCTGGTAAAGAGTCGTGAAATTTTACAACTAGAAGTTGGTACTAATACGACTCATTAATTTTTTACGTCATCTGTCAATTGTGTCAGATTTATTATTACTGACATAAACCATTATTTGTGGCATTGTTGAGAATAACACTAACATTTTTTAAAAAATAAATATAATAGCTTTGCTTAAATTTGGCAACTGCTACAAACAATAATAGTTTTATTTTAATATAAGTTAAATTGTAATTGAATTATGTAACTGTCAAATATATTTAAAAAACAATCGAAATTTGTCATTACAGATTTCAGTTTTATCAACATATGATAATAAATTCTAAAAACAAACACTTAAACTACTGGTTTTAACAAATTTATATAAAAACTAACACAAAAAAGTTAAAGTATTTTGCAAGTATTCACCTCGGCCTATAAATAAGCTAATACTTGCAAAATAGTACTCGTGATACAAATAAGGACTGCAAAGTAATTGTAATTGTAATTAAATATTACACAAAACTCTGCATGCACAAAAACTCGGTTTAAAATGTAATTGCTCAATAACTAAAGTGGGAATGCAACAACCACTTAATAAAATCCAAAACTATGGATACCTCGGAAATAACAATTTTTTAAATTAGAAAATCAACGATGTTATGAACATGAAAATTGTTTATGCAACAGCAGCGTAACGAAACAAATGCCATACATTTTTTTTCAAAACATATTTTTTTTTTTTGATATTATGGTTTTGATATTTTAGTAAGAAGATTTTTTTAAATTGTCTTTTAGTTATAAGTTTTTAATTCATTAAACGATGTATTGATTTGCGTTTATTCTATGGTTACTGAGCAGAAGAATTCTGTTTAGCTTAATTAAATTTAAGAGACTTACAAGTATATTTCAATAATAACAATTGATATTGGATATTTGTTTACATGTAATTTAAATAATTACCCGCCAAACAAATTTATAAAAACATTTCAAGTACTAAAATAATAGAATGTTGTTAACCGATTGTTGCTTATATCATAAAACTTACCGGTATATCAAAAAGACGAATAGGAACCACTTGAAGTGTCTTTGAATCTGCAATAAAAAAAATGTGTAAGTACAAAATATTATAATTCTTAAATAACCTCAAAAACAAAATAAACACTAATAGTTTTTAAATTAAAATTTATTAAACTTCACAAACAATTTAAAAAAAAACTATAATCATGAAATATAAAACGATTGGTATTAGAAAAGTTTTTCTTAACACGTAACGAATTTAAAACTTTATAATCTCATACACTTTAGCTGTAATGAAATTAAATAAAAGCTAAACCTTAGTTTGCTTTATTTTTTGTTTAAAATTTTCTCGAAATTGTTTTATTATGTTGCGTATTATTTTAGATGACACGAATTAAAAGTTTACTCCAGTTTTATAAATTTCGTTGAAAATTTATTAAAAAGAAAATTGTTTTTAAAAATAATTTTTCAATTTAAATATTTATGTGGTTTCACTTAACATGAACAAGTTAGACCGTATTTCAGAAAAAAAACAATTTTAATAATATTAAATACATAATACAACATTTAATTACATAAATTATAATTCAAAAAGTAAAGTTCATAAAATATGTCACTGTTTTTGTAATTTAAATTATACGTATTATTATGTTTGTTGAGAACAAATTTTAAATTCCATTATCTGTTCAAACTATATTATTATACGTCCGCGCGTGTAATAAATGTAGTTTGTTCTAGAAAGTAAAAAACGAGATAAAACAAAGCGTACACAAAACTACTAGAAACAAGCATAAACGGACTAGTGCAGATAAGAAAATTAATTACCACAAAGTTTTTCATGCGCGCTAGAAAATGAAAAATTGTTCAACGCTTTTGGTTTTAAAGCATTATATTGTGGTATCAATCCAAAAAATAATCGATGATTGTTCTTCTAAATCACCGACAGAAACAAGTAAGCAACATGAGTAATCGTGCAATCACAATTGCAAAAATTAACACCAAACACCAGTATCCAATTTAGTCACTTTATGATAGTTTATTCATTTATTTAGAAGATATTGCCATATGAAAATAGTGAGGAAAATTCCATCTTGTGCTTGATCTAGACTCAAACGTAATAGCAATTCCAGTACAATTTTCTAGTTTCACATACCTTACACGGAAAAAAAATGTGGCTATAGAAAAAACAAATGTTCAAATTTTTACTACAATTTATAGTAGATATACGACTAGCAACAACTTGTGTATTTACTTACTAATTGATTGTGGCTAAAATATTGTGTGTTCCTGAAATACCATTTTATAGCGAGATAATGAATTGTACATGTTGGAAAGTTTACCACAATATTGTATAAATTTTAGTGATATACTTGTTTGAAAATTAATGTTTTAATGAGTATTTTTTAAATAAATATTGTCTTACTATTTGTTACAATTTTGTACAAGACTCCAACAATATTGCTATAAAATTTCATTTCTTTATTCGCAGTTTGTAGTAAAAATTGTCTAACTAGTTACTGTACTTTGTATGAAACCGTTTAACAATATTGTTTCAATAGTAGATTTGTTCAAGAGTATTTCTTATTAAATATGGTGCAACTCATTGTTACACTTTAGTATAAGAGACTGCTACAATATTGTTCAAAATTTTATCTCATTTTTGTAGAAAAGAATATCAAGGGTTGTAGTTAAAATTAAATGCGACTATGAAATGGAAAAATTTATTTAGAGATTACATTATGGGTATACAAATATTTTAAAACATAAAAAATAAATGCAAAATAAACATTCGTAAAGTAACACTAAGTACCTTATATCTAATTAAATTCGCCATTTCTCTTGCACTAAAGGAAACGGTTGACTATTGTTTTTCAACCATTGCAAATGTTCTATAAAAGAAAACAGTTTACACTTATGTTATTATTATGCACATTACACCACAAAATTCTTATCTTAGTATGCAAGTATATACCTTCAGCATCGATAGAAGCATCTGTAGAATCGTCTGGATTTGATTTAGTTTGATTCTTGTACGACGCCGAAATTAAGCCAAATTTTTTTAAATTTTTTCTCATATAATTGTACGTAGCCCACAGTTTTCCTCTTGCTGCTTTAGGGTGTCCTCCTGGATTTTTCACATAAGAAACATAATAAAAAGTTAAAATACAGCAATGTGTAATACGACTTGTATAAATACATATAATAAATTGAGTTATTTTATTTAATGATAATTTTTGTCCGGCAACATTGGTTACCATGTTTTTATATTTTATATTGCCGTTTTTATAATTTTTTTATTAAACTAACTAGAACACGTTGGATTAACTACTTTAATACGATTAAAAAGACAAAGTTTCAATTAAAACAAAGTACGCCAAAACTGGTAACGGTATCAAAATATTGACTCATTGTTGTTATAAGAGGTACCAAGTGCTTAATAAAATAATACTGCACAATAACAAAGATGTAAGTTTGTAGGTACTTACCTTCAAAGACAGCTTGCAGCTTCTCAGCCAGTCCCCAGTGCTGCAATTTATTTTTTACGAACTCATCCATTTTAAGCACATCAATTTTCTGTTAGTACCAATGCTAGTACTAAGCAACAAAATAACTTACACTACAATAACCGACAATAACGAGCGCGAATTTACACTACACAATGTGCACAGCTATGTGTATAAATTTTAATAATGGCCGGTAGCGTCAGTGGTATTGCTGGTACAGCACATAAACATAGCACTGAAATATTGCGCAAGTTCATTTTAAACTGCCTGCACTGTTATTGCTTATCTCCGATCATACCACTTTTTTTAACAACAAAAACAGCGAAAATTGAGAATATTGTACGACAAATTACTACAACATTATATTATGCTCATTTACACAAACATTGTTGTAAAAAAATACACATTAATCTAAAGCAGTAGTACAAAAATCTAACTACAATTTCAATGCAAGATTTACCAAAACCAGGGGTAACCATTACAAAAAATATTGATTTTAAATCAACAAGTGTGTTGGTGATTTCCATAATAATTTTTAAACATTATTGTAGTAAATTCTTCTCAACGATTTTTTCCCGTGTACAGATTTTACATTATACTTTTTTACGTCAATATATTTAATTATTTATTAACGCTAAATAAAGATAAACCTTTCACAAGAAGAGCAAGTGACGCAAAAAAACAAATAACTTAAATTTAACGATTTCTATTGGTAATACCTAAAACGTAGTATTGGCTCCTCCAATCACTGTTAAAAAATGTCACAATTTGTACTTATTTTAAATTAATTTGACTGTAGTTATATAGTAAGTAATAAGTGTTAAGATTGTTTAGTTTTTGACTTAGAGGCATTCATCTCTATTTATAAAACGGTGAATCAAATTTTCAGATTTGAAATACATGCAAAGTTACTTAACCTCAAATCATTTACTATTTTAATTACTATAACACTATTATTTCAACAAAATTTTGACACGAATGAGCCGGATTTGTTTCAAAAATATAAATTATTTACATTTTACTTTTGCAGTCAGTAAGCTAAAAAAAATCAATTTATGCCAAACCCCAAACGTCGTCAAGTTCTTTTGATAAATATCATGCTGTTGGTTTATAATGTTTTTCTTAGATACTGCTATAGAGCAACTTGTAGATGCGACTTATAAATCAACAACACTTAAACATAATATGAAGTTATATAGTAGTAGCAATCAATCTAATGTGCTACAAAAACCATTACTTGGTTTTATACAAGAAATATTGGCATAAAAAAATGGAACAAATATTTTGTAGCTCAATAATCTTGTTACTGAAGAAAATAATACTGCATTAAATGATTTGTAATTTTTTTATTACTTTTAAATATTTAATTTTTTTCAATGTATAATCGAAAGATTTGCATTAAGCTTGTAACATGGTGACACCATAGAAATTTATTCTTTTTGTAATATTTATCTTGTTTTAGTTATTATGACGTAGTAGACAAATTGTTTATAATTACTTTCTAAATATGCAATTTTAGTAAATATAAACTACAGAACCATCCGGGTTTCTGACAAGGTAAATGCAAATTAGTTGTTTTTATTAGGTTATAATGCAATACGCAGTAAAAGTATATACGTATAGTTACAAAAAACAGGATTAGTATTTGCATAAATATTAACGTACATATATCAGACATGTTCGGAGACAACCTCTATCTACTATATCTTTTGAATGTCATGCAATCTAAAATCTAATCGATGTTAATAAATACCCACTGCTTTAAACTAATTTGCACATTTGGTTACTACAAATTGAGTAATTTTGATATTTGACTGATTTGATTATGTAACCTGTCGAACATGCGTCACAATGAGACCTTTTGCTACACGAAGACCAGGTTTGCAAACCGACTGAAAGGAGCCGAGAGCGACAAAAAAAGTTATGACGTGTTTTTCATAGTATTCTTTTTTTATTTCGCATGCATTGACTTTAAAATTTTTAATAAATGAAGATCATGAAATTGTTTTACTGTTTTTTTTTAATTTTGTAGAAAATTCTGGCATTTAACAATTCAAATTTGAAACTTTGAAGTGTTAGTTTTTGAATTCAATAAAAAAGGTTGTGAAAATGGAATCTGACATTATGAGCTGTACTCCGCCCGAATTGCAGAATTAAATTTGCGGAAGCTTCCGCCTTGTACGCTGCAGAAACGGTACAATATAGATGAAAATTGCACATCAACATATTTATAGAGCACAAAATTTACTGCAAAAAAGTCCGCGGGAGGGTATAATTATATCTAATAGTTTAAGAGTTTCAGAATTTTGATGTAATGTGAGACATTTTCGTGCAACTTTGCACACTTGTATCTTCTAAACTATTAAAGGTAATTGTACCCTTCCCCGGACTTTTTTATAGTAAATTTTGTCCTTTATAAAAATGTTTATGTGTAAATTTCCTTTATCTTCATCGTTTTAGCGTAATAGTTTATTGTCTGGGAACATAATTACCTTTGTACGTAAATTCCAACCTATGTAAACTCTAGGGGCGACGGCCCGACAGTGTAAAAACTCGATAAAACGTAGCAGAAGTAAACAAATGCGTCCGAAAATGAAACGTTATTATCAATGAAGCAAGGTTAATCTACTACCATAAAATCACCATAGTTTGCAAGTGCACCTTGTACGCTAATTTGTCCTTCCGCTGTGGGAAAAAGTGTAAGTGAATTAAGCAAATCATTTGAATACAAAAATTGTGGCTGTTTCGATGCAGGCATGGTTTACAAGCAAAACAACTCCAGATACCTGGTGTAATATTACGCACTGACAAAGCTACCTTTAACCGCAAAAAAACGTGGATGTCGCTACAAGCAACTCGACCAGTTCGACTAAACCGATAATTTATGTTCAAATTTTCAAATTCGTAAACCAAGTAATAACTTAATAAATCTGATTAATAAAGTTTTATAATAAAAACTATCAGTAATTACTAGTTTAAGTCATAAACGATTTCACTGTAAAGTTATCAACATAGAACCAAAGAATGTAAAATAAAATTTAAGGAAATTTTGAATGTTGAAATTGTATCAACAGTCAGGCAATTGTAAAGATTATTAGCAATATAAATCTGTTAAGATTAAAGAAAGGATTCATGTTAAAGTAAAGTTCATCTTTTTAATGCTTTTTTATAGTCAGTAGCGGATTTGTTTAATATTCATAAAAAAAAAATTCTAGAATCGGTAAATTTTTATTCCATTTGAAACACGCATCGCTGCCCACTAACAAAACGTCGTAAAATCTTAAGAGTAGCAAGAGGCATAAGGCCGCCTTCAATAAATTAAGTAAAAATAGAAAAAGCCAATTAGCAGTATAATTTACTGGGAGGGTTCGTGAACTTAAACAATCAGAAAAAAACGTTTTAAGAAAAGTCAAAATTGCGTATAAAGAAAGAAGAGAGTTTTAAATGACGATTTTAAAAACCCTGACGCAATGCAAAAACGAATAAATTTCCATACGTGAGTTTTTCTTTTGACTTATTCGCAATAAAGAAGTCACTGTCGCGCTGTTTTTTTTTCACTTACTCGCGCAAGATAGTTAATTTACGCACTGCTTTTTTTACGTACTCGAAAAAGAGTTATTTACTCGCTGGTTTTTTTTTCACTTACCCGAAGAAAAGTTACTGACGAGTGGTGTTTTTTTTCGTACTCGCGAATGGAGAGTTAGTGACAGGGTGGTTGCTTTCACGTACCTTCATTATTATTATGTTTCTTTGAGTATACGTTTTGTATAAAGTTATTACTTAATGACAAATTGTTACGTGGTTGCCAACCTTCGTCCAGTCAAAACCTAACAAACTGATCTTCAACTTTAGTATTAAGCGCCATATAAAAAGGTCAAAAATTAGTTATATTTATTTGGATATGCGTTTGTAAGTTTTTTATTTGATTATTGTACGAGAGATGCAATGAATTGAGATTTGTTTTTAGCAATTGACTTGTCGATTATAAGATTAGTTTTACTTATTTTGCGCCAAAAGATCTCGTTAAGAACACCTAGAGAATGTAATAAAAAGGATGTCGATTATTTTCCGTCGCAAAATGTTTTCATTGCCAGTCTGCTGTAAGTCTTTTTTAGATATGACAGTAAATTGCAAACGCGACAAACTGTTCGAAAAAATCTTTTAGACTGTGGATACACTTTTCCAAACGTGAAATTTTCACTTTAAAACTTTTACATTTGAAAGGATGTGGCAACGTAGCTCGAATCGTGTCATAATCTTAGAAGTTTTTGACCTGTGAACCGCTATAAAACTGGGGTAAAATCCAGTAATAATTTTATTTTGTTGTTTTTTTAAACGCGCGTCAACTAATTAGAGTGTGGTGAAACAATTGCCAGAGATCACGCGATATAAATTGTTTATTTAGTCATTGAATGATTTATTTAATCCGACCGTATTCAATCAAAGTCTGGCTAAATTTCTGAGAGTTCCACTTTGGCTCTAAAATTGATTCTGCCTAGAGAAAATTTGACAATTACCCAAAAGCTCTCAACCGTATCTAAGCCAGCAGAAAATGACACTCAGTGAACGCAAATTTCAGTTTTTCGACCTTTCGTCGCATAACATGCTTGTGAGCGCAGTATTATTATTTGAGCTTTGCGAAGATAACTTTTTGCTTTGAAAATATTTTGTGTTAAATAAAGTTTGATATTTTGAGATTGTTTTGTGCTTGTTTTGTGTTTCTTACCGTACATCGTTTGGAAAAGAGAACCTAAGCGTTGCCAACACAACCCAAATATTTCCTAATACTTTTTGCTTAAACAAAGCTTAGATTTGAGAAAGTAAGTAAGTACGGTCATTTACGCCATTAAAGCTTTACAACCAAAACATCGCGTCTCAAGGTTGGTGCCAACAGTGAGCATTTTGTTAACAATTTGAAAAGATTAGCCCAAAATACTCATTTTTGTGCTTCACTAAAATATTTTTCTACAAGAAATGTACCCTCAAGTTTAAAATAAATTCGCACTAAACTGTTAAATACTTCTAAAATTATAAATAGAAAACAACAGCCGGAAGTGTTTGGATTTAGAGTTTTTAATACTATTTGTGACGCCGGGCGATTTACATGCTATGATGTTTGTTCAAGTGCATGGATTTAAAATAACGCGATTGGATTTGTCGTTAGATATGTCCCTGGAAGCTATGTCTTATCACCGCGCGGCAATTCTTGATAATGAACGGTTTCGCTCATCATTTGTTATCACAACAAAAACTATATATGTCATTGATGTTGCTGATTTATCATCTTCCAGCGATGAATAGGTTATGGGAAACAATTCTCAATATTAGTTATTTGTGTTTTTTAATTTTTTTATTATTTGTGTATGCATTCTTATTTTTGAAAATTGTAATAAACTTTGTTCATTATATTAGTATGTAATATAGTGTTTGTTTTCAAGACCTTCCGATAGTTGCAAGATTTGCGATATCAGTGAATTTTTTAATACATTAATTTCAAACAAAACTTAATATGAATGAACTGGATTAGTTTAAAAAGTACTAATGATTCAATGACAACATTTTGCTTTTGCAGCCAGTAAATAAAAGAAATCTATTCATGCCGTAGTCTGAATCGTTAACAATGTCGTCAAGTTCCGACAAATGTGGATATATGATAGTTTTTCATAGAAGCTTCAACCGAATAACATGTGGATGTGACTTACAAAGCAAATAAAATAAATTTGTAAATGTTTAAAGATAATTTGTAATTAATAGATGTTACTCTTAAAAAAGAAGTTTTACGAACTAAGAACTGTTATGTTAAAAGTTAGTAGTTCAATTCTCGAGTATAAAACTTTCTCTTCAAGTATGAAATTTTGTCCATAGAACCCCCTACTCTTTCGTTGAGATGTCCAATTTTAGACAGCATTTTTAATTTCACTTCTTGTAAGACCATCGACAAGCTCTGTATTTTTACGCACGGCACGGCATTCACCTTTAGACCGTTTCACGCGAATTGCGATTAAATTTGTGAAAGCTAAATTAGGGTAAGTTTTGTAGATTTCTTTTTATTGTGGGTTTAATTTGATTCTGTGCTAATTGTCTGTAGCGAATTTTGGTACCCACCGCACGTTTACCGTTATTACTAAAGATAACAAACAGGTGGCATAGTTGGAAAAACTTCCATGACGTCACGTTATTGTAAACGTTATTTACACCGTCAAGGGTTGGAAACCTTTAGGATTGTACCTCTTTTGAGATGAACTACTACGATAACTTATTCTGTTAAGTCGAAGGGAAACGCTGCGCATTTGCGATCTCAAATGATTGGATGCTAAAAGGGAATTTTACTTGTGTTAATGTTATATGTTTGTTTGTGTTGGATTTAATATTACTTTTTAGGTAACTCAAGTACGGAATTAGAAAATCCCCTACTGGATAAAACCTAACTGTGAGTATTACAATTACAAATTTTTCAATTTGTATTTTAGTGTTCATGTCGATTGTTGACCGTACGTGCATGTTAAGTTAACACAATTAATAATAAGATCATTTTGCGCTTCACAAAGTCATATGCAGTGCGCGCTGAGTCCCGAAAGCTTAAATTGCTTTGTTGTATACTTTTGCCATTTTAAATTTGCGAATAGAAATTTATACTTACAACTTATGTAAAAGTTTAGACTGACAGGGTCAGTTTATTGTACGGTTAGTTGCCCAGTATACAAACTTATATTTGATTCGATCCATGTATCAACGTTTGGAAAATTTAGATTTATGTATCTTCTTCATCCTCTTTGGAAGTATTGTCTGTGATAAAATAAATATATATTCTATGCTATTATTTCTGTGGTGTTATTTGTTCTTTTCCAGCTAAGGGCAAAGTTAGACGTTATCTCCCTAATTTAATCTTTCATCGTCTTGGCATCTTTTTTTAGATTTAAGTTATAATTTAGCATCACCAAGCCTGCGATTCCTCTCCGGAGAAGCTGTGCTAGGCGTTGCTTTGTTTTGTTACAAGAAGACCGACTTAACAAATATTGGCTTTCCAACTCGAGGAACCTAATTTTCTCGTAACAGAACACCGCAGTTAAAGAATTCAAAAAATTCCTTTTAGAAAATGCAAGATAGTTAATTATCCTAATACATCTAATATGCTGCAATAATTTTTACTGCACAATTAGTTTAAATAGAAGAAATTGCTTAATAACAAAACACATTGTAGAAGGAAACAAGTGATTCAGTGCTTTTGCTTATAATTACATCTAAATATATAATTTATTCAATGTATAAACCAGTGGTTTGCATTAGTCTTGTAACAATTGATTGCATTTATGTCTTATTTATTATAATATAAGTCCAAAGTGTTTGTGATTAAATTTTTAACAAGGTAGCGACAATGTGCAAAAAGATTTTTATAAGATTATAACATAATATGTAGTAAAAGTATACATAAATACTGATGAAAACTGCATTAATATAAGGATAAATAATAACAAACAAATATCAGGCATGTGCGGAAGAAATATTTTGGTATCTTGTAATTATCGATGAACGCCAAAAGATAATTGGTTACTTCTGAATTGTCATGTAATTCAAAAAACTGATAGATGTTAATAAACACTAACTTCTTTAAGTTAATTTGAGGATGTTATTATAAAATGAGTTATTTTATTTCAAGGAGTCCTATAAATTACCTTTAACATTTCCTTCACATCAAAAGAAAACCTTGCAAAAAAACAAGTAGTTAGGTTGCAAATTAGAAGTTTCTATTTATTCTAATTACCTTAAACTTCTAAAACATGTTTACATTTCATTACAAAAAAGTCGCCACTAGATAACGTTTGCAAACATAACATAAAAGATGTAATTTACAAACCAAACTCTTCTTACGCTATAAAACTAATGCAATATTATCTACGCGACTCTCAATGATTTCGTTTTCAAATTTTATAATTTGTGTTGCACGGAATATTTGTAAAAATCTTCTAGATTATGTTTTCATAATTCATTATCTTGTACGTAAATAGGCTTGACCTGTACGGAAATGAAATTAGACATTCACAATGCACAACGTTGCCAAATCGCAACTAATCATACAATGCATCGTATTCACAGTTAGTCGTAGAAAAAATCTCTTTCCGTATCGTTTACAGTACTGATATAAAGCTATAACCGTCGCGAAAAAAAAAAGAAACATTAATAGTTATAACTCATTTATAACAATGCACAAGCAAAAGTACGATAAATTCTTGTCGTTTTTTTGCATCGAAAGAAAACTCTACAAAGCAATGGACTTACTAAATACCAACGTTCGCAAATTCGATTTTACTTTATATATAGGTGCTGTCGATACTAATAAAATAGCAACCCTACATGGTTTTGTTTATAAATTTTATGTCGTAATACAAGTCTCTTAAACTATGCTCCCATAATTTATTATTAATGACATTCGACTTGTACGAAAATGACGTTAACCTGTACGGAGATAAGATTTGTCATAAGAAATTCACTACGTTGCCTAACCGCTAACAAAGATACAATCAACATTATTACCTAATAGACGTAAACATTTTTTATAATAATTGTTTTAGTTATTCAGGGACACACTTTATAAACTGTAAAAACATTGCATTTTAATAACCTCATTTATATTGTGACGCACTCGATAATATAAACAGCGAAGTACCTACAGATAGAAGCTTTTTGAGGAGGACCCTGCTCATCAACTCAAATCGAAGAAGGGAGTGGGAAATAAAATTTAAATGGGCGCCACCTGTTTAGTAAAACCTCCTCTGATATTAGCACATAAACAGGAACCGTACTATATCAAATTCAAAGCACTGATACCCGTCACAAAATTTTATTGTGAGTTACACTTAATAATTTACTAATAAAGTGAAATTAAACGCATAGGTGCAGATATATACAATTATGAAAAAAAAATACCTTTGAGTGGCTTAAACTACTTGGTAATTACTAATAACAAAACTGACTTCCAAACGTTGATACCGATTAACTGATTATTCGTGCACAAATAATACCATTAACATACTCTTCTGACGTAATCATAAACCTAATAATCATGTAACATTTATAAACAAATAAACCAGAGCTAATCAATGGCTGATCAATCGGCATCGATCCCACGCAAAACTCAATGATAACAATAAAACGTCCACTTACCAGTTTACAATCTTATAATTTAATTGATATTACTCAGTTTATAGAATATACTTATTTCATTTATTTTTTTTTTCCTAATAAAGTTGTCCCCAAAGAATTTATTAATTGTAATGACGTCGAAGGAACGACAATCCAAATTTTAGCAAGCCACGGGTTATCAATCGGTCACCAATATCGAATCTCGCATTGTTCGCATTTCTGGACTTTTGATTATATCTTTTTTTGTTGTTATTCAACAGCGAAAGTGTGGTAGTAGTTACTAGATGCTGTGAATCGTTTAGATTAGGTAACGAATTAACAATTAAATAATACATACCCCTTTATGAATTTAAGGGCACCGATTAAATCAAAACGAAACTTATAGTTTTATTTAGACCAAATAGCATACTGATATTTCTAACAAAGACTATAATTCTGCTATTGCTTAATTAAGAAGGTTTCAAATTTGCTTTATTTTAGCAAGGAGATACAATTCTCCCATACCTTCATTGAAATACTATTGGCAAAACCCACATAAAATGATATTAAAAGTGGAATCGAAATTTTATCATAATTCGAGCGTTTCCGAAATATTTAATGGCTAGTTGCCTACCTTATTGGCGTATAAAATTACAATTTGAATTTAGAACTGTTACAATATACTTTTTAGAATGCACTTTAACATTATAATAATAATAATAGATTTGAGTAAATTTCTTGTAGAAAGTAATACATAAAATAAAAGTATTTTGTCGTGGTATATCTTTTTGTTAATAATAAAACTGCATAAAAGGTTTACAAATAGACTTACTAGAATGAACACAACAAAACTTTGTATTCAAACTTTGCAAGACTGTTACAACTAATCGTAAGAGCTTACGAGTTACGCTATTTGTTATTCTGGTCATTTCGAATGTTTGTTACTACTTTACATACATTTTAAAGGTGTACGTAAGCTCAAGTGACTTAAACAGTATACAAAAAAATGTAAAACACTAGATTTATTCGTTAATGTGCATTTTCTTCTGTGATTTAAATGTAGATAGTGGCTACGTGAAATATTTTTATCAGTGTATTCAAACCTTTAAATTTTTTTTTCATAATGCTTTATTTATCTACAACAAAACTAATTTTACTTCTGCTCCAAAGACGTTTAGAAAATTGTACTTCAATACTCGAACCAGTGTAATTTATTGCTTGTCTTTGCAAGCATTTTCTTATTCAACGGTTTCTTAAAGAACCTATAAAGCTGCCACGGTAATTTCATTAAAACAGTGTTCGAGCATTCCTATAGTAAATTTTATTCTTGATTCAGTACCAACTTAATATAATATTCACTATAAACTTTTGTGAACAGTATTTTTATAACCTTTATATTGATCTTTAATTTAATATTTTTAAAAATAACGTGCATTTTTTTTTTAATAACTAAGTTTGGATATAACGGATTACATCTCATTTTATTCTATTAATTATTCTCATGCTCCATGTAATTTTATGCATTTACTTCATTTATTCAACACTTCTGATACTACAATTTAATACTCCGGTTTTCAATTTTCAATTTCATCTTAAATATTCTACCGGTACGTAATGCCTCTTCTATTTAAGTTATAGATCTTAATCAAAGGAATTTTACATAAATTAAATTCTTTGATTATAAGCATAAAATCAGAGTTACACCAGCCCAATACGCATTTGTTTCAATTTTTTCAAATTCTAAAACACCTGACGATGTATTTATAAATCATTGTTGGCACTGTATTACAGAACTCTTTAAAACAAAACATTGCATTTATAAATTTAAAAAAAACAACCCGTTATTTGATGAGTTAAATGCAGAAACTTTGTTAAGCGCCGTCTGGAATGTTGAGACCAATTACTATGGTACGTATGTCGTAATGCGTTTTATTTCATACTGCAGACACTAAATCATTGTTTTAATAAAAAAAATCAAATTTAATGCTTTGGGCTCTGTAAATAATTGAGTATCTATGACAACTGTTTGATTTGTTTTTAAAACTTGGATGAAAATTATAACATTTCGGATAAGATCCTTTGTAAATCTAACAAAACGTCTGGCTCTCTTATTCCAACAAAATCTTCAAAAAAACACAATAAAGAGTATACATTATTTTGTGAACAGAAGAAGACGATTGCAGTTAATGAAGTCAATGAGATAGAATGTTGACGTATCAAGTCGATTTGGTAAGTTTGTTCTGGAGTTTTTTGGTAGAATATTAATTAGTCTAAGAAAATGTGTAGTTCTTAGCTCTTGGTCTCAATTCTCAACGGTTAAAGCAATGATTCAAGATACCAAAAACTAAAAATTTTGGAACAATCAGTCAGTTGTATATAAAGCTAAACACTCTTCAGGGACGAAATAAATGTGTTTATTAAAATTTTTGATAATTTTACAAAAATTTAAATAAAACGTTTTGTTTTACGGTCAAGTTATTGCCGTAATTAGTATAGCTGGTGCATGTTGCTCTAAAAAATTGCATGCAATGTTTTCTGATAATATTCAGGATACTAATTCACAGCTGGTAATTACAATTCCTAAATTAAAAACAAATTTAAAAAAAACTATTTACGGATATAAATGAAATGGAAAATGTAAATGTTCTGGAACTGGTTCAAAAATATGTTGGCTTAAATAATAATAAGCTTTCAGTCTTCAAACGCTTTTGTATTTAAATTATAGATCCATATCTAATAACATCGAAACTTTCCTATCTTCTACTAATGAATAATTAAAATTTTTACGTGAAGGACAGTAAACAAAACAGTTATAGCTATTTATGCACCAAGGGCTTTGTTACGATGATTACGCCCGGAGAACAACGTATGTAGCCTGAAGGATATGTTGTTCGACGGGCGTAATTATCCGGTAACGGCAGTTAATAAACTCAAAACTTATTTGAATTACGCGGGTATGAAATCAGCTTTCAACGTTTTCTTCTATATAGCCATTTACATATATTATTCATGCATAGTAAATTTATACTATGAAATAGTTTTGCCATCGTATTACACTCATGTTAATTACGTGATTTATTAATATAAAGCTATAGGACAGTTAATGCATTTGTGGAAGTACATTAGTGTTCTCCCACTGCTGAAGAACACTAAAAGGGGAAAACGGCCGTCCAGTGATTCACTCTGGTGGAATTTTCACATTTTTACAATGTTTATACGTTGTGGTTTTGAGCCTGCGGTTTACTCAAAACTTACTTGAATTACGCGTGTATGAATTCAGAATCCATCTGTATAGCCATTTACATTATATAATTTGAACTTGATTTTGCGCTAAACCTATTAAATTAAAAAAAAACTAAATCTATTAGCAAGAGTTCTGAAAAGGTTTTTAACAATTCTCCTAGTTGTAGAAAAGCAATAGTTGAAAATCCTGTTGTTATAAGGTAAACTTCTTGGCAGATCTTTAATTATTGCTGTCAATAAGAATGCATTATCTGCGAAAATCACCTATGGCGTTTTTACTAATAGATCTAGGCAATAATCGTGATTGGAGACACTCTAACAAATTGTTTTTATAAGCTTTGTATAAACTGCACTTTTGGAAAACTTTACCACAACTAATTCTTCTATTGACACCTACCTTAAAACAAAACAAAATGGTAATAAACATCAGGCATAACTAGTAATACTAGAGAACCCTTAGTGATAAATTTAATGCGTCAACCAGAAAGTTCGCTTAAATATTGAAGAAATTGTCACAGTTATGAAAATTGTTAGCAATTAATTGCCAGTTTCTAGAAAAATAAAATTTAATAAATTTTACGTTTACATTACTGTATCTTGTTTTGCGTTGCGTACCAAAAAAAATAAGACAAGCTTGAAGGTTAAGAATAAAATCGTTAGCAGAAATGGACGGGACTACTATGGATATATTTCAATCCTTAGTAAGTTCGGCTAAGTTTATCATCTATTCACTGCGCTTTCCACGTGGAAAATATTCACGTCGTTAATGCGAGAGAAAAAAAAACTACTAACCCAATACAAAGCTGCCAACTAAAAATCAAAGTGTAAAATATGAAATATTTACCGAGTAACGGATAAGAAAAATTTTTACCATAACAACTGCAACACTAATTTATTTCATAACTTGTTTATAGCTGAACTGCATTGCGCCATATTAGTGTCTTTTCGGTTTATAAGTGGTACAAGACGGTATTACAGATTTTCGGTACTTAATATTAAAGAAATTTCTGTATACCGCAAGATCTTCCTCTCATAGTTCATTATTTAACATATACTTCCATCCCTACATTCTTTGTCACTTTTTTGTTCAAAATTGTCAAAATTTACGACAATTTTTTTTTTTAAAGTCGCCACTCTAAATGAGTAGCCAGTGCTGTGGTAGTATAAAATAACTTCACAAAGTAGACAAAGACAAAAGACACAAGCAAACAAAGCAGTAAACAAGAGTAGACAAAAAACAGCAAGTTGTAAACTTTGTTGAAACTAATAATTATTTCCTTTTTAACATTTGGACTTAGAGCCTAGTTTTCGAGATACTTAAGATTTTCAGATTATCTATTTTTGCTGATAGCTCCTACGTTCTTTTAGATTTTTTTTTGAACAAAAGTTTTTAGGAACTTTTTACGTTACTTTACAACTTTTGTATCATAAAATCGCGGTTATTTTGTTTATGATCATAAGCGATTTTTGGCTTAAGCCGTGTCGTAGTTAAACACCCAGACTTTTTAGGCTTTGTCCTAGTGACATTTACCACTCTGAAGATCCAAGCTGCAATGTCTTGCAAAACGTCAGTTTGTTTGTGTTCACGAAGGACAATACGATAAAGGCCAAGTTCTAATTTTTGTTTTGGCTCTGACCGAGAGACTACGACAAAGCCTAAAAAGTCTGGGTGTTTAACTACAACGTGGTCTAAACCAACAGTTGCTTATAATCCTAAACCTTTGTATCTATTTTTTCATTCTTAATTTTTTATTATTTTAATTTAAAAGATATGGAAATTTAAAAATCAACCGCTACGAATAACTTTTCTACGTAGATACCTTCGTTTTAAACAATCACTGTGATTAAGAACAAAACAAATGACTACAAATAATTTCTATTTTGTTTATTTTGTGTTAGTTTTTATTTTTTAAATTTATAATAAATGTTGAAATTGTGCATCAATTTCCCGAAGACACTTTTGACAACGATGAACATTTTGATCAGCTACGTTAGTTATAATGTCGCGCTTCTTTTTTATTTCGTAACCTGCTGCTACCGCACGAGCAAATAGATCTTCCTCCAAAGCATACACTAAGAATTTCATACGTCACCAAAAAAGGAAATCTAAAAGATTTAAATCATTTTATTAAGACCTTTCTGCTGAAATGACACGAGTATCCGTCATTTTGAAACCACATTCTAATTCTTACATTTAAGAGAATGTCTCCGGTCAGTTCAACCAGCCTGTTCCCCAAAAATAAAAATAGTCTATAGTTTTCGCCATTCAATCAATCTAAGAATATGAAAGAACTTATGGCATATTCACCTATTATTCTAGTCTATACATTTATGAAAAATTGACGCTGGTAGCTGCAAACCTGCATTGCGTGAGAATTTTCTTCGGCTTTTGGACATTAAAAATACCTTCTCTTGTGAACGTTGCTTCGTCAGTGAAAAGTATTGTTCTGTGTAAATCTGGCTGTGAACCAAATCGTCTAAGTAACTAACGGCAGTAGTTAACTCTAGGTGGATAACCATCAAGTGATAATTATTGCACTTTTTCCAGACGGGTGCAATGTACAATAGTTTTCAAGCGATCATATGAATGGAATTCATGGTTTTTCCTAATGATTTAGTACTAATAGATGAATTATTCTCTATACGATTTAAAACTTTTTCTTCAAAGGCTTGTGTTTTTGTAGGCCGAGAACTTCCATTATTACATTTAAACTAATAAACTAAACAAAACAAAAACTATTTGTAATCATTTGTAACCAATGCAACTGGATTCTTTAAAACGAAGGTATTTACGCAAATAAGTTATTCGTCGCAATCTTTTGATTTATATTTTCTTTATAACTATTATATTATAAACAATTTTGAAAAATTTTAAATATGGATTTGTATATCATTTCATAATCTTACCTAATGAAAAATATAAAAATCCATAGTGCAGTTTCCCACAAAATCAAGGTCCAAGTTATTAAATAGTCGCCATTTCAAAAATAATTAAGAAAGAAAAAAAGTTAATACAAAACTTGTAAATTAATGTAAAAATTCTAAAAATTTAGGAGCTATCAGCAAAAATAGATAATCAAAAATCTTAAATATTTCGAAAACGAAACCCTAAAACGAAAAGTTGGAAAGAAAATAATTAATAGTTTTAACGAGATCTAAAACTTGCTGTTGTTTGTCTGCTCTTAGTAAGTACATCCTGTATAAGAATTAATAAACAAAAAATTAATAAATGTTACATTTTTGACAAAAAAGTTATCGTTTTGTTCTAAAAATGCAAACTGCGAGATGGAAAACAATTTCAATACGAGGATTATTACAACATGACGTTAATTTATGGAATTCTGTTTGTTTTTTAATAAATGGGTTCTTTATGTATGTATTTATTAAATTCTCAACCTAATTATAACTCGTGTTGTAAACAATGCCTGATTATAATTCTCATCAGTTTGAACAAGTTATGATACACGGAAATACGAGTAAAACTAGTAATATAAACGCCAATGTTCATGTTACTCGTTATATTAAAATTGATATTGAATATAATTATTAGTCCTTCCTTTGATGTGATTACTTGCGTTATTATGAAAAGAAAAGTATTTGCTACAAAATTGAGAAATTCTTAGGATAAATTACTGTTGAGAATTGTTAACAATCGATCAAGAATAAATTAAACTAATTCTTAAATACACGGAAGTTTGACCATTTTTAAACAAAAATAGATCAAAACCCAAAATCTATTAAAAATACTATTAATGAACACAAATATGATGAAAGTGTAAATCTAAAATGTTATTAGTTATGACACACAGGTTTTTCTTATAAAACTTGCGTAAATGTTAAAGGAAAACTTGTAGTTCAAGAGTAATTTTTATTTGATTTAATTCAGAGGTCATCATAAACATTTTAAGTTTCTGATAAAACCTGGGTTATTTATCGGAATACTATATTACCTAAAATGAAAAAATATATGCTACTAAAAATACTTACACCCTTTTGAGCAATTTGTTACGAAGATATAATACAATACGAAATAATTAAATCGCGTCTTAAAATAGTGAATCTTTACCCCAGCGAAACTTTCACATGTAACACATACAAATCAAAGTTAGTTTATTCATTTATAACGAAGATAATATATATAATATTTACAAATGGAGATTTCACTTGGCGCAGCGTTAGTTTACCTGCTGTGTTCTTTAACATCAAAACCGGAAGTGAAGAGGAACATTTCCATACGTAAAAATAATATTTACGTTCTGGGACAAAATTCATACAGCACGCAAAGTATACATTTATTGTGTTTAATAGTTATCTATTGCACCTTATTTATTCATTGGTGACAACAATAGTTTATTGTTATAACATAGCACGGTTTATTCGACTTTATTAAACTTTGCTCAGAAACAAACATTTTTTACAATACTTATTGATAACGTAAATAAGTTTTGAATAAATTAGAATAAAGATAGCCACAGTACCGCGCCGTACATAAGGGTAAAGTTGTGTGGTGCACGACAGCGCCGAAAAGTCTCAGAACTCAAAAATAAAAAAAGATAAAGCAACAAACAACATTGTGAAAACAAAATTTATAATGACAAAAAAAAACAGTAAGGAATTGCTAGCTATTACATTGTTTTTTATTTGTTTATTTCTTATTTTTACTCTTGGAGACGAGGGAACCGAATTACTTCTCGAAAACAAAACGCTCTCAAATAAAAGATCACAAACACTTTTTCGGGGATAAAATACAAAATGAAGTAATCGACTGGATCGGTGAAAATATTAAATCCAAAATTTTAGAACTAACTAAAAAGGCAAAATATTATTCCATATTATTAGACTGCACTCCTGACTCTAGTCCCCGACAACAAATTTTAGTTTGTATAAGATATGTTAATTTAAAGAGCACGGGTATTAGTATAGAAGAACATTTTTTATTATTTTGTCCTATAGATGATGTGTCGGATGAAGGCTTGACAAAATTTCTTTTGTCGGCGTTAGAGAAGGAAGGCTTAAACATCAACGATTTGCCGGGTCAGGAATACAACAATGAGGCAAATATGCGTGGTAGGCATAATGGTCTTCAAAAAAAATTTGGATTATAATCCGCGAGCTTTCTTTGTTGCTTGTTGCAATCATAACCTAAATTTAGTCGTCAATGATGCCAGAAAATCGAATACTTTGAGCATCAATTTTTATTATTCAGTTCAAGAACTTTTCAGCTTCTAGTAAACGCTACTTAATTCTGAAATCTAATTTATCTAATGTAACAAATTTAACTTTAAAACCATTGTGGGATACTTGATGGTCTAGTAGAACAGATGCAATAACTCCTTTAAGGTATCAACTTGGGGAGGTTTATGATGCTCTGTTTGAAATAAGCGAATGAAACTTTGAAAATCACTAAAAAAATTGGCTGCATTGTTGACCAAAATTTCCCAAATTTTGAGTTCATTCTTTTATTGTGGTATAACATTTTAAGTAAAGTTAACATTGTTAGTAAAATTATTAAAAAACCGAATTTTGATGTTGCTCAGTGTTGTAATCATTTAAATAATTTGAATTTTTTGAAAGCTTATCGCTCCGATAAAGGTTTTAATGATCTATTGATTGATGCTCAAGAAATAGCATTTAGCTTAGACATAGAACCTAAATTCAAAAAACCAAAGGGTCTAAGACCGCGAAAAATAAAAAAAAACATTTTGAATATGAATGTGACGATGAACCGATCCACGACGAAACTTTAATGTTCAAAGTTGATTGTTTTTTTAATGCTCTAGATGTAATCATAACATCAGTGGATGAGAGATTCCAATTACTTTCTTCTTACTCTAATAATTTCGCGTTTTTATGGAATATTAATAAATATAAAAATTATGCTGAAAACGAACAATTAGAATTATGTCAAAAAGTTGAAAAATTATTAAACGACAAAACTCGCGATGAACGAGACATAACTGCCATGGAACTTGTTAAAGAATTGCAATATTTACAAAATTTTGATGAAAAAGTTATTACGTCTCCAGAAAAAACTTTAAATTATATAACAATTAACAACTTAAAGGATTCTTTTCTTAATATGAGCATAATACTTCGTATTTTATTAACAATGCCGGTTTCGGTTGCTACCGCAAAACGATCTTTTTCAAAACTCAAAATAATAAAAAATTATTTAAGATCGACCATGGGGCAAAACCGACTGAGTAATCTTGCTATCATTTCAAGAGAAACCGGACCAGCTAAAAGAATTAGACACCGAAGATTTAATTAAACAATTTGCAAAAATTAAAGCTCGGAAAGCTCAATTCACTTAGCTAAAATATTAATAACAATACCTAACACCTGGATATTAACCTTTGAAAGGTGACATGTTGCATTATTAAAATAATATACTGTTTTGTTTTTATTTGTCGATCAGTTTCGTCCTGTGATATATAAACGAGTATTTTTAATGTTGTAAATATTTTTTTTATTTCTTGTGCTTTTGTATCATATATTACATTTGAAACTAAAATAGAAAAATTTTGATTTGTAATACTGTTAGAATATATTTCTGTTTTGTATAAGTTTATAATTATGACATGTACCTCAATGAAAAAATACTTGTATGGCTTATAGCTTGTTGTAAAATATAAAAATGAAAATAAATTTATGAAAATACTTTTTAAAATTATTTTTCAATAGTGGATAATAATACCTAACTTAACCCGTATCTGTACTCACATATGAACATAATACAAATTTGGGGCGTTATTTTAAATTTGCACAAGGGCGCCAAAAGTGCTAGGCGCGGGACTGGATAGCCAACAGTACTTGCTATTCGGAAGTATTAAAAACCGCATAAACCAAGTTCAAGAATTATTCATATTTTTTACTTTAGGTTTGAATTTTATAGTATTTAGTTAAAGTAATATTAAAATATGTATGTAAATTAACGTTTTTCATAAAATGAAGTTTTCAGATGTGTTAAGATTACAATAAAAAATGCTTTTTGTGTTATGCATATTCAGTAAGTTTAGTATTCTAAACGTAAACGTTTTGTAAACGTGTTTAATCTTTTTCTAGACTCAATTTAATTTATGCAACAAAACACATTGTTTAAAAATGATGCATACCTACCTCTTTCTGTGTTGTTGAATACATTGACTATTAGTGTGAATAAAATATATGTATGTAGTACATTATAAGTATTAAAAATCAGAATAAAACATGAAGTCTTCCCAACAGATTTAAAATTTATTGTACTTTGGTACTCAATTTACATTAATTCGGATGTTGGGGTATCGGACCACATAAAATGTTTCGAAAAACTAAGTATTCATTATTATAGCTGCAATAATAACAATTAAAAAAATGATTTAAATAACTGTAGCAATAAATTGGTAAAATATTAAAGATTAAATATTATAATTAGATGTTATAATTTAAAACATGATTAATGAAGTAATCATCACTTTATAGATACATATGATTGTAAGGCACAAGCGAAATTTAACTTTAGATTATAAAATGAACCGAAACCACCCTAATTTAGTACATTATAAGTAGTGAATGCAGAAGTTTTCAAAGTTTTAGTTTATAAGGCTGTAAAAAACTTTTGAAAAAACTTCATGCTTTATTACTAGTCTAAACATATTGTAGGTGTGAGTTTTAGTTTGTTTACATAAAGCAATCGCATTTTAATGATTTTTTAGGGTAAATTTAACCTAAAAAAGTCATTAATATGTTTTATGTTAAAACTTTATGTCTAAAACAATTCCATTTTGTTTAACTTCTTTGTTCCGGTAACAGTTTCACAGATAACTACAATTTATTGTAGCAAATAAGTAATATGCAAATAATAATTTTTAATAATAATGTTAGATAGTAACTATAATTTTTAGTAGACACATACCTGAAGAAGAATAGTTTTAATGCCTGTACTAAAAGTAAGCTAGATAAGTTTTGCAATTAGCAAATGATATATAAAAAAAATGGAAATTTTCGAGATAAACATAAAAACTAATAAAGAAATATCATAAATTAAAAGTTTTATTTATTTTATAGATACTTTTTAAAACTTATCAAATGCTATTAGACGTTAATTAATTTCTAATGATATATTAGATAATTAATTTATATAACAAATATCATCTAGTTTACTGTAAATCAATGTCGAGCTTAATAACTGTAAACAGCACGTTTAAATTTTATTTGAGCAAAGTGTGCTTTATCATACCATCAGTACTAATGAAATTTCACTCGAAATGTTTTATTCGTTTGTTGTTCTAAGATTTAACTATTTATTATTTTGTATATGTGACCATCTACTTAAAAACACCAAAAGAAATATAATGTTAGGTATATAAAACGTGTAACTTGCTGTAAGTCAAAGAAAATATTATTGTGTTAAAAGTTGTTTTATAATGCATTTTAATTACAAAAATTGTCAGCACGGCTATTGTTAATTATAATAAAAGTAATTTAAAAAAAGTTGTATACTTGATTCCAATATTCTTTATTTTACAACATAATTAACTATGGAAAGTATCCAAGATAAGATGTAGAATATTAAAAAAAAACTTCAGAGGTTTAATAGTAGGAAGTTGAAAAACCATTAAATACAAATAAATAAATTAAAGGTTTCGTCATTTATTTACGACTTTATCAGCAACTGATAACTATCTACTTATAACAAAATCTGTTACGTGCAAAAGCTGGAACAATGACACTTGCCAGAAATAAAGTAATATAAACAAACAGCCGAGCTTTGTCAAGAGATTCGACAATCTGGGATTTGATCGACATACTATCTACGGAAAAAGCCAAAGAGATCGCCAAAAAGATAAAAAAAATACAAATGGCGAAGTTCCAAAAATTACAGGAAGTACGACATCCTTCACCGCCGCAATTAGAGACAGACAGAATCATCATCAGTATGTCTTCCACCACACTCAGTGGACCAGCAACGGCCATTTTATCAAAAGAATTAAATCACACCAAAATTTATACCAAAGGAAGAAATAGTGAGTTCATTAGAAAGCACACTCAGAACTCTACCACAACATATTCAAGAAGAGGTGAGGGTCAAAACAGCCGATATTCTGAAGAAATCTACAGCACCGAAGTCCAACATCAATCGAGAGGAAAGAAATGCTTTAAGGTAACTAAAGGCCAACAAAGAAATCACTGTAATACCAGCTGATAAAGGAAATGCCTCTGTAATAATGAACACCAACGACTACATGGAAAAAATCGATACTTTACTACAAGATTTGGCATATAAACCATTGAAAAAGAACCCAATAAAACCTCTAGAGAGAAAGATTTTGGCCGCTGTAAAAACCGCAAGCACGATCCCAAAACATCAAAATTGTGAGTGCTACAGGTTCAGTCACCCATCTTCTGGCTAGATACTTATGTACCATTTTACAACCGCTTACGGGAAAAAGCATCCATCACGTAAGGAATTCCCAGCACTTTGTCTTAAAAATTAAAGAAATTAAATTGGAATCAGAAGACATTTTAGTCAGTTTTGATGTGACATCTTTTTTCACAAAAATGCTACTACAAACAGCACTAGAGATCATCAAGACCAACTTACGAAAAGCGTATTTGGATGAGGAGCTTAACTGACTAATTGAGCTATGCTTAAAGTCCACGTACTTCTCATTCAACAATATTGTATACGAACAAATTGAAGGAACAGCCATGGGATCACCGCTTTCTCCAGTCATCGCCAATATATTTATGGAGGATTTTGAAAAAAGAGCATTAGAAACCGCTACCCTCAAACTAAAATGATGGCTACTTTATGTGGACGATACATTTGTGATTTGGTTTCATAGAGCAGAAACACTACACAACTTTCTAGATCACATCAACCAGTTAGATTTCAACATCAAATTCACCATGGAAAAGGAAACAAACATAAACATTCCGTTTTTGGACGTACTGGTCACTCGAAATATGGACAACAAATTGGAGCATCGAGTATATAGAAAACCGACACATACTGACAGATACCTCAACGCCAAATCTCATCATCATCCAGCTCAAAGGTTTTCAGTTCCGAAAGCTTTAGTACACAGAGCCAAGGCGATCAGTGAACGGAACACGTTAAAGACACCTAACAAAAGTCTTAATAAAAACGGTTTCAGAAAAGTAGACATATATCGAGCAATTAACAAACACAGTAAGAAAAAACCAAGGAAGGAGGACCCCGTAGCAACTTCCTTCCTTCCTTGCATAAAAGGCTGCACGGATAAAATAGCCAGGATACTTAGAGGAAAAAATATCAAAGTGACCTTCACTGCAATAAATAAAATAGCAGTCAATTTCTCAAAATTAAAAGAAACAAAAGCACTACTGGAGGAACCAGGGGTCTACCACATTCTTTGTTCGTGTGGGCTGGCTTACATAGGACAAACGGGGCGCAACATAGCTACCAGATTAAAAGAACGTAAGGGGGATACAAAGAAACATAACACAAAATCTGCTGTTGCGGAACATTTTTTAGACACCGGTAACATAATAAAATTTGAAGAGGCAACAATGTTGGCTAAATCCCAAAACTTTTGACCTAGACTATACAAGGAAGCCATTGAAATCCAGATGTACGACAATTTTAATAGGGATAATGGAATCGATCTAGCCTCAATATGGAAAAACGTGTGTCGGAAGACTAATGAATCGTCACCGTCACGAACCACTGACCCGAACGGCGTAATATAAAGGCTTGTCAAGATCCTATACCTTCAGTTTCAATTTTTTCTGAGAAAGACAGCGATATGACTGCCGAAACGTCAAATATTGTAAATTTTTCAAAGTTTGTAAGCTTTCTAAGATTTATGAAATTCGTGAAAAGTGTAAATATGGAACGCGGTTCAAAACTCGAAAATATTTATTTGTTAAAAAATCATGGCCGCGAAAGCCTTAAAAATAATAAGTTAAGGTACAAAACCAACGATATTTCTGTAATAAACCTTTGTCTCTCCGATAATCAATTGCACGATAGCGTAAGCAACTTCTTTAAGTTAGAGAAAGTTCAGCCGAACGATTTGAAATCTTTTTTATCAAAGGAAAAGCAAAAGTGCGAGCAACATTTTGATGATAACGTTAACACTGGACGTTTTACGGTAGCCATTCCTTTTAATAAAAAGCTCGAAAATCTCGGTAACTCACTGCTTTAGAGAAACGCCTTCCAAAAAATTCTAGGCTTAAAAGACTATACTCCGAGTTTATGATGGAATATGTTCATCTTCGACACATGACTCTGTTGCTTGCTTCAAATCAAAATCTAGCAAAATGTTTCTTACCTCTTTTTGAAGTCGTTTGACTTCACCAAGCTACGAGTGGTATTTGACAGTAGTTCCGCTATTGACAATGGAACGTCTTTGAATGATTGCCAACTGTTAGGTCCAGTTATTCAAGATTCATTGTTTGCTATTCTTCTTTGATTTAAAAGTTTTCAGATAGCGCTGATCGTTGACTGCAAAAAGATGTATAGACAAATTCTGGTTGATTCAAAGCAGCGTCGTTATTAATGTATTCTTTGGAGAGAAAATCCCCAGGGTGCAATTCAAATTTACGAACTAAACACTGTCACGTATGGGTTAAAGAGTTTATCTTACCTTACCACAAAGTGTTTGCAACGCTTAAAATTTAAAAATATTTATTATTATCCAAACGCTGCTTAGCAGCTGTTATCGCAAATGCACATAGATGATTTTCTAGGAGGTGCTGATTCAACCGCCAAAGTTATACAACTGCGTGCTTAAGTTACGTCTATATTAGCACAGGGTAATATTCCACTGCGAAAGTTTTTGTCAAACGTCCCTACAGTGCTACCAAGAGGCAATAAAGAATCTATTGACTGCTTTACAGTGCCCATTCACAATGGCAAAAGTGCAAAAGCGTTGGGTGCGAAATGGAATCTTACAAAAGATAGCCTTCATTTGACTTAGAACCGCAAAACACAAAAATCACTAAACGTGTTCTTCTATCAATTATTTCAAAATTGTTTGATCTTCTTGGTCTGCTTTCTCCATTGGTCGTACGCGAAAAAATCCTTATTCAAAAATTATGGAAACAACAATTGGGTTAGGACACTGAGCTCCCTTGCAAATTTCAAACAAATTTTTTTAATTTTTGGCAAGAATTACACCAAATTGAGAGGTTTTCAATTCCTAGAAAAATAGTTTTGCCAAATCTTTTGAGAATGCAATTGCACGGTTTTGCGGATGTTAGCACAGTAAGGTATGGAGCTTGCATTTTTATTCGTTCTATTAATTTGCATAGAGTGCGAGTTGCACTTTTATGTTCAGAATCTAAAATTGCACCAATAAAACCGACGGTTAGTATACTAAAATTAGAATTATGCGCTGATGTGTTGTCAGCTGAATTATGTTTTAACGTTGGCCATTCAATCAATTTCAAAATCGACCGATCTTTTTTGTGGTAGCCTTTGGCTGGATAAAATCCACCCTAAACAAATTTAAGGCTTTTGTTGCAAATAGAATCGCCACCATTCAAGAGTTAACTACTAAAGACATGTGGAACCATGTTTCTACTCAGCATAACCTTGTTGATTTAATCTCGAGGGGTTCGAGTATTTCTGCGTTAGGCGCTGATAGCCTTTGGTGTAAACGACCACAGTTTTTGTGGGAACCAGAAACCACCAGGTCTTTGCAACGTACGTTAATCAAGGATCAATTGCCTGAAACGAAATCTACTGTAAATTTTTTAGTTACAACGCCAGAAAACGATACCCTTGGCGATCTAATCAATAAAATTTCTTCCTACTTTAAACTTCTTCGAGTTTTAGCTTATGTTAATAGGTTTATAGCCAGTATTAAGACGAAAAGTAAAGATCGTAATATTAGTAATTTAAGCGTATCAGATACCAACAATGCATTGAAACAGTTAGTAAAATTTGTACAGTCTTCATGTTTCAAAACTGGAATAAACGAATTAAGACTGGGAAATCCTGATAAAATGAATAATTCACTTTTTTCGAATTTAAACATTTTTTTTAGATTAGCATAGTATTATAAGAGTTGGAGGAAGATTTTTCCCAATCTCAATTGCATTATGACACAAAACATTCTATCTTATTGCCTAAAGATCACAGGTTTACTTATTTGCTACTTGAATTTTATCACAACAAGTTTTTGCACTGTGGCTCTAACCAATTATTAGCTGTAGTTAGATCAAAACTCTGGGTGTTAGCCGGTAGAAATGCACGCATCAAAGTAGTAAGAAAATATTTAAGATGCTTTAAATATTCGCCAACACCATGCAAAACCAAAATAGGTAGTTTGCCACCGCAGGGGTTGACGGTATATAAGTCTTGTTTTGAACATACTGGCTATGATTTTACGGGTCATTTTTTAATAAAAACCGGATACACTAAAAGTGCATCATTTGTCAAAGCTTATGTTTGCTTGTTTATTCTATATACCTTCATTGAAGGTTTTCAAAGGTTTATCGCGCGTAGAGGCAAACCATCTCGCGTGTATTCTAATAATAGAAGCAATTTAGTTGGTTAAATAGTTAACCAGTACAGTCCACTCTTTTATTTGCAAAACTAATATAAAATAGTTTGCATTTTATTTATTTAAAAAAAATAAAGAAGAAAGGGTATTTCAAGCAAAAATAAAACCGCAAGAAACCCAACTTCGTTTCAGGTACTACATTAGCAGCGCGAAGAATGATTGACGTTCCCTATTTTATTGGAACCGAGATATAAGATAAAACTATCTTTTCCCATTTTTTGCGATTTTTTTTTAGAAAATATTATTTTACATCTATAATAAATCAGCCGTTCAACAAGCTGAATCTTCCCTGTTTGTGTAGTCGTATTATGTGAAACCAATTAACCAGCGTTATGAATAAGAGCGGTGCGTGATATAATAGAACGTTTTTAAATGTTACAAAATTTGATTTTATGCCCCAGAAATATATGAATCGACTTGTATTAATAAAGGTATTGTTTTTTAAAAGAATAATGGTTACATAACAAAAAAAATAATGTCTTGGTTTAGCGTGACCATGTACCCAAAATTAAAAAAAGTCTTTGAAGAACCTGTGTTGTAATCGATTTCTAACCAGAAGCGTGACCCATTACCCTAGTTTAAATTGTATCTTCCTAATTTTTAGAATAGAAAAAAGAATTTATTCTATTAGTACAGTATCAAAACAATTTTGATTTTAAAAATTATTCCATATTATTACGTTTTATTATTACATTAAATTACTACATGCAATATAAACACTTTAAGATAGAGTAGCCAGCATTACACGGTGCATTGCACATAAACCTATTCTGAAATTTGAACCTGCAATGTTGTGCCAGCTCCATATCTTATTCAAAGTAATTGTAGTTTTTCATGCAAGTTAGTGAAGCAACTACGCTGTTACATGAAATTGATAACTAACAAAAATGAGCATTGCAGCGTTTGCGTTTAAGATAACAACCATTAATATCGTTTTGTGCTTTATGTGAAAGACCTACATCTAAATTATTAATCTAACCTTCTAAAAATAGCTATGTACATAATTGTCATACAAGAAAAAAAACGCAAATTAAAAATGCACAAATTTAAGCAGAAAAACAATCGTACCTTCCAAAATCCATAACAGAATATTTCTTAATATTAACTAATAAACTAACGTCGTTCGATAATTCAAACATCAATTTAACGGCCGATACTAACACATCAACATTTTGTGCGATAGCTTTTAACATTTACCAGGCGCGTGGTAGCACTAAGCCGTATTATCGCATACTATATTTATACTAATTTATTCCAATACACGTACATACTGCATTCACAGCGATGCCTTCTTTAAAGTATACTATAAACTGAAAGTAGAGAAAATGTTTGAAATAGGTCGTGGTAGTAAAAATTACGCCATGCGATGTCTTATCTAGGTGTTTTACTGCCACACGCCAAGAACAGGTTAGTAGTGGTGTAGTATTCGAATAGCTAACTTTATAATCGTTTTCTAATTACGGATATGTAATTTAAAAATTGGTTTTAAATAACGGTTTGTTAATAGACTAAGATTAATTACATTTTTAACAAATAAAATAAAAATGTAATCCAATAATAACTCTCGTTAGTTTTTTAATAACTACGAAATATTTTAAAATACCAATAATCTACTATTGGAATAGTTATTGTCAAAATGAGTGTCACTAATGAATACATAATACAACATACTTTTATTTAGACGTATTAAAAATTGATACATAGAGAAAGGATACCGTTGTTTTCAAAAATTTTATAATAACAAAAGAGATTGAAATACATACAATGTCCATAATAAAAACACGTAGTTTGCATATTCCATGCTTTTTCATGCTGTAGTACCTATCCAAAAATACAATTGAGGTAAATTTATTGTAAATTTATTTCATTACGATATCGTGCAACTATTACTAATAAGAGTAATTAAAACTTGATTAGAATAAAAAGTTTTCTGTATTATACATTTCTCTGTTTAAGTCTAAATATAATTAGAATTTCAGTAGTTGCGTGTGAAATAAAATGTAATTATACTAACAATTTAATTGCGTTTAGAACACATTTCAACACCTATTTAAAAAATTACACTACACATTTTTTTGTGTGTTTGGCAATTATGCAAAGTATTATAATTACTAGATACTGTATATGTTTTTACTTTTTACTTTGTTATAATTTACTCATGGTATACAGCGTTATGGATTCATAACACCATTTTATTTCGTACCCAAAATTATATTTCTTTTCATATTTTTGGTTAGATTTAGATGGTAACAAGCTTTCTATCTTTTTCTACATTTTTCCAATACAATTGAGCAATTCTTGCACATTTATTGAGATTGTAAAATCAATTTGACAAGTAAATAATTAAAATTTAAATTATTTATTGTTCTAAACTAATAGATATACTTGTAATAGAAGCTAAAGTAATTGTACATTTTTAATTTTACATAAAATTTAAAAAAAAACTTTTTTTTTTATTTATTTTTTATTTATTATATTTATTTACATATGTTTCGAGCATATAATTATAAAGCTCGTCTTCAGAAGGTATTTTTTTAGATTAAAAATAAATCTTCTAAAGATGAGTTTTATAATTATATGCGCGAAACGTATGTAAATAAATATAATTAAAAAAATTAACACATTTATATATTGGGAGACTAATAATTTTATTAATTAATATTTAACCAGTAATGATAAATCCTATTAACAGTTTAAAAAACATAAGCAACTATTTTATTCCAATGACGGTACATTTATAATTTTACATTAACAACCAAGACAAGATAAACTTTTTGAGAAATATCTATTTCTCTACAAAAATTTTAAATCAATAAAAACAACTATTCCGCGATAATAAAATAATTATTTTAAAAACAAATAAAATCAATAATAAGAAAACCACACAAATAAAAGAATGCAATATTGGGTAGTGCCAAAACTTGTGTATTTGCGTTGCACTTAAATGATTACTTAAGAGTATTAAAATTCTCTTAAATTTATTTTAGTTCAAATTTTGATAAACAAATCGTCCAACTCAGAAACTAACGCTAGGTTGTGAGCTAAAAATTTGTTTTCCAAATAATAATACGCTTTAATTATATTAAATAAATAAAAAAATTAAAATCTTAATAATTTTATGTATTAGCAATTTAATAATACAGTTAAAATAAATATACTATATACAGCTAAACTTCTTTCCCTTGCTCACAGCTGCTGTAGTCTTAAAGACGGTTTTAATAAAATATTGTATTATACTGAAACGTTCGAGAAATTATTTGCAAATTCAAGAGCCTTCTAGAAGCTGTTATCCATCTTCTAGAAGATATACCGAAAGTTAGGGAACACTCGAGAAGGATTTGCAAACGTGTATAAATACCGAAGAGAGAAATCGTAGGTCAGTTATTGCAGTAATGCGAATACAGCAGTCTTAAGAAGATTATGCAAGTTGAAATAAATAAGTCGTTAGCACGCGTGTGAGATAAACCTACAGTGAATAATCGCTTACGTGATTTTAGTGTAAACAATTGTGTGAAGCTATTCGCGGACCTTATCTTATCTTCTTGTAAGTGATATAAATTATAGTGTAAGCGTTTTTTTTATTAAATATTAATAGATACAATTAGTTCTGTTAATTTAGAAGTGTACATATTTCTAGTATAAGTAAAACATCGTTTTAGTCGTTTAAATAAATTAGTTTTAATAATAAAATACGCAACAATACAGTTACAGAAAATACAAACGCGAATTGTACTATCGGCAAGTCAAAACAAAAAATTAGAAACGTTAAGAGAAACTTGCAACTGCAACATAGATACCACAGTAGTTGAAGTAGTAAATTTATGCTTATAAAAGTGTAAAATCAAGAAAAACGTTTACTATGTATATTTACGGCATCTATGATATTCTATTTACAGTAATTTCATATCTCTGTACCCATTCTTAACTCATTCCAATTTTCCTTCAGTAATTCTTTCTTAACTTGATTTTTAAATCGAACCTAGTTTCCTTTCGTTCACATCAACTTAGGCAACAGTGTTCTCTCCTCTTCTGCAAGCTGTTGTTACAAAATGGTATTCTGATTGTGACTTTCACGAGCAAGTAATCAGAAAAAATTTGAAATCCTAGTGGAACGTCCTCAATAAAATCCAGTGCATTTATTGTGAGAGCTGCTAAATCAATGATTGAGTGACCTATACTACCAATAAATGTCATAGCCCCATGAGAATCTCTAATTATGTCCCTATTTAATAAAGTAAATCTAAAGTCTTCAAATAATTCTAAAACTTTTTTCCCTCTGATATTTACAGTTTTATCTTCTGATTTTCTTCCCATTATAGCCTAGTATATACTTTATCTTCTAAAAAAAATATAACTGCTGTTCTTCTCCCACCATTGCATTAAAATCACCCAATAAAATAATTTTTTTATCCCCCGAATTAAACCCTATTTATTTATGTAGCTATAAGCGATTTTCGGCTTAAACCGCGTCGTAGTTAAACACCCAGACTTTTTAGGTTTAGTCCTCGTCTCTTTTTGAGAGACAAAACAAGAAGTAAAACTTGGCTTGGCCATACTGTCTTTCGTGAACCCAAACAAACAAGACATTGCATTTTCAGATTAGTGAATCTCCCTAAAGGAAAAAACGTAATTGAAGGTACTTATATCATAACTTCTTTATATACACAAACAATAGCCCAATGGATTGCTGTTGCCGTTTTATTCACATTAAAAGAAAATTATGTATGGAATGAAATTTAGTAATAAAGTTACAAATTAGATTTTAATCTAATTATTCTAAAATGTATTTGTTAATAGACGTTTGCTAAATATATAATTTACGAACCAATTTTTTTAACTCTATATGTACCGTCAAAACTAATGCAGCAGTATCCACGCAGCCCTAAATAATTTTGTTTTTAATTTTTGTAATTGCGATGAAAGAAATGTTAATCTTCTAAATTATGCTTTAATAGTTCATTATCCTGTACAGTAGTGACCTGAACCTGTACGGACATTAGATTGGTCATAAGAAATTCACAACGTTGCCTAACACAGAATATGCCATATTTCTTGTTAGTCGTAGAAAAAAACCGTTATCCACTACCAGTAGCAACAAATATATGCGAATTTAATCCACATGTTACTTTTGACATTTGATTTCGTAATCACACAACATACAAAATTTCACACAAAACAAACATTGAAGATTAAATACCGATGAAATGGAATGAGTGTGTTATTTGCATTATATTCTGACTTGTTCATGCAAATGTGAAATTTATACCTTAATTTTAATTTGCTTTTGCACATAGTTGTAGTGACAGTTTCATAAGTCAGATAAGCTTTTTTATTTGTAACGAGTAAAGAAACTAAATCACAAAATCACAAATGAAATAATACTTAGTAAATACGAGTTAATTATAAATAAAAATAAAAAAATTAATAAAAAATAAAACTAATGCATGTTTTATCGTTTATGCTAGAACATTCCAAAAGTCCACGCAATTTGTTAGAGTGTTAAATTAATAATTTACTTTTCTTTTGGGACTTAATGTATTATATGCAAAATATGTTAAAATAAGAAATCCCTAAATAAAAGCAACATGAATGATGTGTGGTGCTCAGTGGTAACGGTCGTGAGTAAAACTCATAAGTCTATAACTGATTGAAAAACTCAAGAATGAAGTTAAATGCTCAAAATTTACTACGGCGCCAAACAGGAGATCAAACTTCACAATAACCTTCGATCTCTGTTAACCAAAAGGCACGTTATCGGTTGAATGCACTTAAAGCGTCTTAAAGCAAGTTACTTTAAAAGTGCATTGATGTAAAGCTGTAATTAAAACAAGCAAAAACAAAATTTACGCGTTAGGAAAACTTAATTAAAGCTTCGTTACATTTGGAATTAAAAATTATCATCATACCAAAAATGAAATTAAATTCAAAGTAAAATTAAACTCAAAAGATTTTTGATTCGTAAAACTAATTAAATCGTATAATGTAACTTACATATGTATAAAAAAATACAAACGAGTTATGAATTTAGTGCTGCTTTCGTGCAATTAATAGTAAAACAAACAGTGTAATTATTACTTATAAATACCTTAAATTTCAATTTATGACTGACCGGATAACGTACCTCGGTATCTTAGGTAAGGCAAAAAATCGCTTTCAGGAATCGGGCCCAAACCACTGCTTGGTACAATGTAAAGGAATCCGCCGGAAAGCGTTGTTGAATTGCGTATCCATAGAATAAAACTAAATACAATTAGCTCTAAAGAACGTAAACTGATTTTTGGTAAACTTTGTAAACCGCTACATTAGCGAAGATTAAAGTAGAGTTAACTTATCACCAAATCATTTCGTATCAAAATTTTAAGGTATAATTATGAGACGAAGACCTAGAGTCAACTGAACTTTTAACTAAATATCTTCGTTTTTATAAACGTTACACGTACTGCATATTGAGTTTTTATAAAAAATCCTCTATGATAAAAATACATCTAACAGAGATGCAAAAAGTAAAGCCGTATAAATTTTTCGTAAAACAGAACCTTGAAGACCGTTTCCAGCTGAAATAATGAAAATACCAATTGCTTGCAGAAGACTTCTATATAAACATATACCCCAAAGAAAATGCAAAATGGGCGTAAACACAGCAAACGGATGTTGTAACAACGTAAACCCTTAAATAATTGAAGACGAAAATTAATCAAAAATTTGAAATATTATAAACATAATTTGAAATACGTCAATCAAGTACTTCAGGACTTCATCAAAAAAAAAACCTTAGGTTAAAACATACGTAGATACGAGCGTGTGTCACAACATTGTTTAGTATATTTGAATTACCCTTTATAACATTTAGACTTCTGTTAGTACTCTATCGATGACTAGACTTTGCAAAATAAAGCACCTCAAATAAAAAATTTTAACGTTTCGGAAGATATGAAATCGCTGTATAATAAAATCAAAATTAACAGAACAGAAATATTGGATTTGATGAAATTGGCTCAGGTAAAAGCATCCAGTTTAGAGACAACTTAAGAATTATAAACCAGATGACGAGCTAATTGTTACTCGGAAAAAATATTTATTTTAGTATTCCAAGTGCGTGCAAAATACGTGACGAAATATTTTGAATTATATTTGGCGTGCACGAGTAATACACTGGAAGACTAAAGGCTTGTAAAAAATTTCACATTTATCTCCTTAGTAGTGGCTCTCTTGCAAGTATTAAAAAATCTAAGGATAATTTGACTCTTTCCAATACATAAAAAGCAAATCGCTCAACATGATATATATTTGAATCTTCTTGTGAGGAAAAAAAAGGAGTAATTAAAACTAACTGGAAAAGCATCAGTAAGATTTTACAAGAAAAGTATTATCGAAGATATAATGTTTGCTTTGATCCTTTTAAATACATAGTTTTTGAGAAAGCCTAAACGAAGAAGATGCAAAGAGAAACGAACTGCAGGTGTAACCAAAAAAACAAAAAAATAGTGATGCTGCTTTAAATTTTGAACAACAAAAGAAAATGATTCAATTATGAAATGAAGATACACCGGAAGGACCGCAACGAAAATTTTATCATATTGTGTCATATGAATTAGCGTAGCAAAGAGAAGAAACCCTTAATTGTTTAATCCAGTTTTTCGAAGAAGAGTTGGATAATTTTTAATAAAATATGGCAATGTGGAGAATAACGTTTAACCGAAATAAAATTGTTAATTCAAAATAAAACGATAAAAGGATTTAATTTATAAATATGTAGCGACCAAATATAAATGTTGCGCCACAAATCCTGATTTTTCGCAATCCTGGAGGTTGAAAGTTTGACCGCTACGATAGCAACGGAAATGGCCATTAGAATTTCTTCGATATCTAAATATCAATAAACGCAATTAATTCATTTAGAGGTTTTGTGTGTTATTTAGCTAGGTCGAGCTACACTGTTGTTTAGTACGCCCCTATGACCAAGACCCTAAAATTGTTGACCCCAACGTGATAGTCACCACTCGACATGCATCATACAACCCACGTGTTAACGGTTTTTTAAAAACAGTTTTCCGTAACGAACTTTCGTAAACCTGTAAATAGTTTAGTTTAAGTGCCACGCGAACTCGCAAATTAATATATAAGTTAGCTTTGATAATTACGATGGCCGAAGAACTGTTGCTCGTGCCTCCATAAAAATGTCTCTACTTTGGGTCAACGATACTGCATTATGGTTCATGCAAGCGTAAGTCCAATTTTAGCTAAATAGAATTACAGCGGACTGTACAAAATTTAGTTATGTTGTATCGAACTTGGATCGTCAACAAATTACTAACATTAAAGATATTTTGATAAATCCACCAGTTGCAAATTTGTAGAACACGTTAAAAGAGTAGCTAGTTGTACGTTTATCTCATTCGCAAGAACCAAAAACCAAAAAAATTCTTAAACACGCAGAAATGGAAGATCGCAAACCATTTCAATTTTTACGCCAAATGAGAGATTTAGCCGATAATGCAGTTCCAGACTTGTTACTTATAACAATGTTGAAAGAACGTTTGCCATACATGCAGTTTAATTCAAGTAGCCGCAACGAGCACAATAGATCACACAACCCTTAAATTACGACAGGACATTACAGAACTGCATCATCTATTTACGCAACGTAACTCAGAAAAACTTACTTGACAGCGAAGTGCATCCAGGCAAAAGTTGATTTCAAGAAACTGAAGAAACTTTGAGAACCGAGGTATGTGCTGGTGCCTTGATAGAATTAAGAAGAAAGCGCAAACGTGTACCAAACGTTGCAAGTATACAATAAAAAACAAGTGCAGGGATTCGTAAACACGGCTAAAGATCTCAGGTATTTTAAAATGTACCGTTTATTCGAGATAGACGAATGCACAAAACAACAGTTTTTGAAAGACACGAGCGCAAACATAAGCTTATCTCCAAAAAACTTGTTCGTGGTACACTGAGCTCCAACTTTTTGCAAAAAACAACACAAAAATTGTTAGGTATAGTTTTAAAACATTACAAGTAGGTGTTAACCTCCGACGAGCGTTTCATAGTGGCCGATGTCTACCAACCAACACTCGGGAGCAATTTTTTAAATTGTTTGACATTTTAGTGGACATCCGAAATAAATATTTGATTGATAAAAGACATCTGTAATTTCTACAGAAAAAATAAAAAAGTGTAAGTCGTTAATAAAAACAATAAATGATGATAACCCCTACCACAAACTATTACGTGAGTTTCCTGGCGTAACAAACAATAACAATGCTCTACCTAGAGCAGTGCAACACGCTACCGTCCATTTTATAAATACTATACAAGGACAGCCAGTGAATTGCCAAGTTCGCAGAATGGCACCAACTCCACAGGAAACAGCAAAAAGAGAATTTACAAAGATGCTCTAACAAAGAATTATACAGTTATCGAAAAGTAATTGGTCTTCACCGTTACACCTATCGGAGAAGAAGAATGGCGAATTTTGTTTTTGTGGTGACTGCAGCGCACTGAATGCTAGAACAACACCAGAACGATATCCTGTTCCTCACATCGAGAGCTTTTCACAGGCACTGTCCGGCAAGAAAATCTTTTTTACATTTCTCATTTAGGCTTTTAATCAGATTTCTGTAAACGCAAATGACATTCGAAAGACAGCAGTGATCACACCATTTGGCCTCTTTGAATTTCTTCGCGTGAATTCAACTTTTGTTTTGCATACATCGACTACATACTTATAGCTTCGGACAACAAACAACAACATTTTGAACAACTTTGTTTAGTTCTACAAAAATTCCAAGACTATGGTATTGTTATAAATTTATCCAAATATGTTCTGGGATAAGAAAAAGTTATTTTCGTAGGCTAATGCAACTAAACCTGCAACGGTCCACCAATTTTCGTGTATGGTCAATTTTTATCGACGCTTTATTCAAAGACAGCAGAAATCCAGGCTCTTCTAAACGATTTCTTACGTGAACCCAAGGTTGAAAATAAAAAACCAATAATTTGTACAACAGAAACCGAGGATGCATTTGCCAAGAAAAAAAGCACTAATTAACACTACATTATTAGCACACCCTTCCCCTAATGCACCAATTTCACTCATAGTTGACGCCAGCCAGAAATCTATTGGAAGCGTTTTTCACCAGCTCATCGAAAGCAACTGGCAGTCAATAGGATTCTTCATAAAGAAATTGAGCCCACAGCAATAAAAATACCGCGCTTACGACAGCGAATTTTCAGCTGCATATGCTCCAATTAAACATTTTAAACACGGTTTACAAACACGTAACTTCACAGTTTACAAAGATTTATAGACCCTTAGTTAATGCCTTCCGACAAAATCTACAGAAATGTTCGTCTAGACAGTTCCGTTATTCCAGTTAGATTGGGCAATTTACAATAGACATCCAACACGTTGCTGGTATCCACATTCTTGTCGATATTTTATCTCGTTTGTAAAGTGTTACTATTGCGCCAATTAACTATAAACACTTTCAAAAACTACAAGAAATGATACAGAACTCAAACATTTTCTGACGGCAACTACATCTAGGTTGCAATTAAAGAAGCTACATTTCTCTGAGCACAGTGCTATGTTAGTTTGTGATAGTCAACAAAAGCCGTACGTCTGTTCGTCTCAAAACAGCTAAGATGTGACATCTTCAAGAGGTTACACAACATGGCACATCTAAATGCTAGAACTACAACAAAACTAATCAAATAAACGTTTTGTTTGTCTAGCAATGAACAAAGATTGCCAGACATGGCGCAATGTCAGCGAAATAAAATATCCAGGCATACAATTGCACCTTTTAAAACGATTTCAGCATGTACACATAGATCTAATCGGACCTCTTCCCATTTCAAAATTTTATTTTGACTTACATCGACAGATTTTCCCGATGAACAGAAGTAATTCCACTTCCAGACATCGCAGCAGAAACAGTCGCACAAGCATTCCTGCAAAATTGGATTGCATGTTTGCATGTACCGTTGCAAATCACAATCGATAGAGGTCGACAATTTGAATGCATTCCAGGCTTGAACCGTGTCATTGTTGTAACCGAAGTTGCCAACGTTTTGCCCACTTTTGTAAGGGGCTTCATCAGGGCGTGAGATAAATCAAAAAACTCAAACAAGCAACCGAAATCTAACTAAGAACTTCTCAAAAGTTAGGTAATCAACTTGTGAACCAGATCCTAAGAAGATAAAAAAGAAAACGGTAAAATTAAAAAAGCAAACGAAAATCTAATAAAGAACCAAGCCAGATTCTATACTCCATAGAAGTGACTTAAGAAGAAATAGTCTCTGTCTCTATGTTAATTTTAAAAAATGCTACATTATCTCAAATTTTGCCTTTTTTTCAATTTTTTCAATTTTTACAAAATTCTGAAAGGGGGGGGGGTTGTAGCGACCAAATTCATATTTGAACTTCGCGTCACAAATCGTAGTTTTCCGCGATCCTGGAGGTTGAAAGTTTGGCCGCTAGGATAGCAACGGAAATAGTGACAGGATGATAGTCATTACAATTTCTTCGGTATCTAACGTGATTCTGCGTTATGTCTAGTACGCATCTACGACTAATACCCGAAAAATATATTAAGCTTTATACATTGTTGGCAGACTGTTTCATAAATTTTAAAACCAGGTTCACCGTGGAAAAAAAACACTAAGTTTTTTTTTAAATATGCCTATAAGAATATATACAATTTTAAATTGAACAATGATGCTGCGGCAAAAATAGAAATACATACAAAGCATGTAAAAATAAGCAATCATTCAAATCGTCCCAAGTCCAGTGCCCAACTTGGCAAAGCAGGAAGTGAACAAAAATCCAATTTTAAAAATAAGGGGCCATAGCAGTATCATTGCGATAAGCAGTTATTCAAAAATTGATTATGAGCATTACCAAGAAATGGTTGAAAAGATGTGGTGTGAAGAAAAGCAAGTGGAAAAACCGAAAATGGAAGGTACCATCTCATTCATAAATTATCAATTTACTAATTGTAATCTTAATTAATAAAATTTTGGATTATTAATATTTTAGTTTTGGGTATTTGCACTAATGCAAAAACAAATGCATGGATACCCGATGATATTCTTATTTGATCCGCTTGTTTAATGCTACTATTGGACTAGTTGAAATTTTTCGTGGGCAATAGTTAATTTTTTAGTTTAGTTTTGAACTAAACAAAACTATTATTTATTTAAGATTTTAGACAAAAATGAAAAAAGAGAAGTAAAATAATTTGCACTGAATTTAAAAGTTAGTTTAACTGACAAACAAAAAACAGCGTTTTCTATAGGTTCATCATATTTAAGCATTACAGTGATCATTTTTTAAACTGGAATTAATTAAGAATATCTAAGATTAACTATGAACTAGAACAGGCAAAAATTTTTAACGGCATTTCTAATTAAAAGTAAGAAGCAATACAACTCAATTATAATTCAATTTTAGAAGATCTTTTGTGAAAAGTTTTAGAGAATATGATTATTAAGTCGTTATGAATTCTGCAGTTTAATAAATACATTTATCATTAAGCATAAATAATATAAATATTCTTTATGTTAAAAAATATCTTCGAAACATGTCCAATCGGACAACCGTTTTAATTAGATGTAAATATTATACTAATAAATTTGCTTTTACTGAGCATAATTTATGAAATCGTCTTTATCCTAAAGTAAATATTAAATGTTTATATAATCAAAGTAATTATAAATCTTCAATTTTGTTGAAATAATATCATATTGGCTTCCGTATAAAATAACATAACGTTGAACTGGTTAGTTTTGATGTATGGTATGTATCTTATTTTAATTTAATTATTCAATTAACCTTCTAATTGTAGCATTCAGTATCACCTAAGGGACGATATTATAATGAAGTGTCGAAACAATTGTCAATTGTCTTGTGTTGTTAAATATAGTGCTTGTAGAATCGTTAATTATTGTAATTGACAAAGTTAACATTAATATTAATAATTTACTCTGAATATTTAGATTGATTTCCTTTCAAAACTATTCACGTTAAGCGATTTAATTAAGATGTTGTTTAATTATTGTTTATTACAATTGCATTACAAATTTACATATTTTGACCTTTTAGTTGTGTCTTTTTTTACCGTCTGTAAAATTTTTAAAACCTTGCATTACACGAATTCTTTTAATAAAATTGCAAATGTTTCGATTTCACTTAAATCCTATCAATTTAAAGTCGTTATTTTTTTTGTTGATCCAATTAACTTTTATTGTATTAAATTAATTTAAAATAAAATGTAAGTAATTTTGTAATTTATTAATTTTACGAAAAGCTTAGATAAAGTTAATACACTAATCATAATAAAGCGATAAATAATAACAAAAAGCTGAAACGAAAGTTAGCGTGTGCTTTAACACAAACGTACAGTAATCTGGAACAATAAAAGCGTCTAATCATACTATTGTGTTAATACTATAAAAAATCTGACACATCATCAATTCCACCTAATTAACCAATTGAATTACAGAATGCACATACTCATTTAACCGCTGGCTGATACCAGCAGAATGCACAATTACAAAATTTCTCAATCAAGCGTATACGATAAATTACAAAGTGAGATAAATTACACTGGCAATCTGCAAAGTACAGATTAACTATTTTAATTAACAATGACAGTATTTATATTTTATTATCCCATCGAGTAAAACATCATTTTGTCAGATGGCATATTAAAAAGCTGACCCCATTATAAACTCGCTCAAATCGTATACCAGAAAATTACGCATTCATCTCAAGAAATGTATTTAGTATTTGTAAAAATTAATTAAACATGTCTTGTTACAGTCAATATATTTCTATTTTGAGTTTATTCAAGATTTGTAGAACTGGCTTTTTTTTCATATATTCGATTTTTTCAAATTTTATCATTTTTACTTCATTAATTTTGTATTGTATTTACAAACAAAAAAATTGTAGGATATTACAAATTACATGTTTTAGGTAAGCTTTGTATTACATAAATTTTAATCAGAAAAATAAACGTATTCTATATTTGACATAGTAAAGCTGATACCCACTTCCAATCATGTACACTGAAAAATATTGATCGAAATTTAAATTTTAATTTATTTAAACACGATACACGATTATTTATATAATTAATTTACCAAAATTAAAATACAACAAACCAAAAAAATTATGTTTTCTAACTAATTAATAGAAACAAGAATTTATATATCAATGTAACTGTAGAATTAAATAAACACCGTTTGCGATAAGATGATTGCACTCGCTGAATATGCACTTGTTCATTTATTATAACATTGGAGAATTATTCTTTAAGATTAAAGTAATTTCTTGCGATTACTTTTTATATTTTTTGTTATCGTCTAGAACAGTGGTTTCCAAAGTGAACCCCTAAGGGTATCCGAGATCATTCAGGGTGTTCATGAAAAATTAAAATTGATTTGGGGGTCTTTGAATAACGTCAGGAGATCCGCGCAAAGTTTATTACAAAATAAAAAAATTGTGACACATTTTTATTAATATGGAAATAAATAATAATAAATAAATTATTAGCGATGTTTACGTCCTAAGTAAAATAGAAATATAAATAGGTGTAAAAAATACAAGCAATAACAGGCTTTAATATGAACTATAAAAAAAGTCGTGCATCTAATCAACAATTTAGTTGTGTTATGTACGATATAAAGTGCACACCGCAAATTTTCCTAGTCTTGGACAAAAATAATTATAATTTTTTGTATTACTGCGCAGATAGCGTACTTTCGTTACGTAAGTATATTTGAATAAAATTAATATTTAATTTAATTTTATTTAAGCAAAGTTATACTATTGTTTAAGTTGATTAAAAAATATATATATCACAGTTATCAGTACAGTAATCTCTTAACATTCATTAATGATTTCTTTTTTATTAAAAACTTACAAAAGGATTTTAAGTTATTCTAACACAGATGTGTTTCTAAAGAATATATTATTAATAATTCTGTAAAAAAAAGTTAGACATATTGGGTTTTATAATTTAATTTAAAAAAAAATCTAACTTTGAAACGCGAAGTTAAAACAAAATTTACTCCGATATTAAAGTGCAAATTGAGCCGTATCGAGTGATAAATTAAAGTTAGAATAGTTATAAACAGAACAGTTAATTCATGGACCATACACAGTAGAATTGACATTGTATAAATACTAAAGAAAATCGAATAAAATAAGTATTTTTTTAACGCAAATAATTATACCAATAGAAGACAAAGTCGATGCAATTCTAAAAAAGTTAGAAGGAATGGAAGTAATATAAGTACGCATGGAACAAAAACTTGATGCATTACAAGCTGAATTAGATAATCTCAAAAAAAAACAGACCAAATTAATAGAGGAAAACTTAAAAATTAAAAAATATACGATAGAACAAGATGAAAAAATAAACTTGCTTGAAAAGGAAATAAGAAGAGATAAGTTGATTATTCAAGGAATACCGGATTTAGAAAACTATTTGCAATTGAAAGAAAAAAATAAGAAATATGTTTATGCACATGGAAATACAGGTGAATATGGAAACAGAAGTAAATGAGATAGTAACATAGTAAGACTTGGTAAATATAGTACTAACCGAAATAGACGCATATTTGGACCACTGAGAGATCCTGAAACACTACAATATAAGATACGAACAAACGCAGAGCTAGAAAGGTTATACAACGCACCAGACATTGTGAGAGAAGTTAAGGCACAACGACTGCGATGGGCTAGACATGTCAAAAGACAGGCAGACGACCGGGTAATACGCCTAGTATGGGAACAAGTACCAGCGGAAAAAAGACCTCAAGGAAGACCAAGAAAAAGATGGAAGGATGGAATAACGGAGGATCTAGGAAAAATGGGAATAACAAACGGAGAAGAACTGATGCTAGACAGAGACAAATGGAAACTCGTGGTTAAGTCAGCTAAAACCCACACAGGGTTGTAACGCTACAGAGAAAGAAAAGAAATAGACCGGTTCTAGTAAAATTAATACCATTTAATAAAAAAATAGATATTCTTAAAGCAGCCAAAAAACCAAAACGTACAAAAATCTACATTACAGAAGATTTTCCAATGAAAATACAAGAAGAAAAGAAATTTCTAATTGAAAAAATAAAAAAAGCAAGACAAGAGGGCAAAAAGGCATACGTAGTTTATAACAAATTAATTATTAAAGACACAAGTTATAAAGTACAACAACTCAGTGAAGATCAAGAAGAAAAAATATATAACATAAACGGTCAGAATTTAAATAACAGAAATAGGGGGAAACAATTCTCAAACAGAAAATATGAGGAAGAAAGAAAAGAACAATAGATGAAAAATCACCACAGGAAATAAAAATGACAGAAATAAGAAGACCTTTTAAGTTAATCAAACAAGCGTCAAAAAACGAATAAGTCTACAAACGACAAGTAACAACGATGACGAAAACGGTAACGAAATAAAGATTGAGAACGAACAAACTAAACCAAGACAAAAAAGAAAATATGGAGATTGGCAACTTGGTACATCAGAAGTTTAGCAAGAAAAGAAAACGAATTAGTAGATGAATTTAATAACGCAAAATTAGACATACTCACGATAACAGTGACAAAAAAGAAAGGACAAAGAAAAATAGAATCAAAAGATGGACATATGCTTATATATAGCGGAGTGTCAGAAAATACAAGAGCCGCAGCAGCAGTAGGTTGTATAATCAAAGAAAATATAAAACCATTTATACAAAAAAGGAAATGTTGGAGCGAAAAAATATTAAGTATTGGATAAAAAGAGAACAATGAAAATAGAACAACAATAATAACAGTATACGGACCAGATGAAAACGACACAAAGAAAAACAAAGACAAATTTTGAAATGATTTAAATGTGGCAACAGAAAATGGCAAAGGAAAAATATATGTAGCTGGCAACTTCAATGGGAGAGTAGGTCAAGAAGAAAATAAAATTATAAAAGTAGTAGGAAAATATGTAAACGATATAAAAAATAGAAATGGAGAACGATTAATAGTTTACTGCATATTAAATAAACTTATAATATCAAATACATTTTTTCAACATCAAGATACGCACAAGTTTATAAGAGAAGTAACAAGTAGAAACGGAGGATCTATAATTGACTATATTTTAGTAGAAGAAAACAATAGGAATAAGATAAAAGTTAAAGTACACAGAGGAGCGGAAATATATAGTGACCAGTACCTAGTAGTCGCAAAAATAGTAAAGGTAAAACAAAATCTAAATAGTTTAATCAACGTAAATACAAAATTAGAACACCAAACAATAAAAACCCATAAACTAAATACAGAAGAAATATGTATAAGATATAAGCAAATTATAAATTACAAAATAAGTAGAATAGAAGAAAACGTGAACAAAACTAGCATAGAACAAATGTGGAAATCATTTAAAAATATTGTGTTAGAAGCAGCTACAGAAGCGTTTGCGACATCTAAAACATCAAATACAGCAAAACATACAGCGCAGCGTGGTGGAACGAGAATATCAGAAAAGAAGTAAAAAAGAAGAAAGTAAGATGGAAAGAATACCTAAATAAGGAAAATGACTACAATAGATACAAATAACAAAGAATAAAGGTTAAAATCTAATAATAAAAGAAAAACAAAAAACCTGGGAAGACTTCGAAAAAAAAATAAAAACCATCAGAAATTATTCTATAAAATGTTAAAATCAATAAAAAAACAATACATCAACACATAATAATAGCATAAGAAACAAAAAAAGAGAGTTATTAATAAAAAATCAAGAAATTATAGAAAGGTGGAGACAATATTTTGAAAAACTACGTAATCCAATAGAAGCGGAAACAGAAAAAAACTAAAAGGTGCTTTCAAAAAATAAACTTTAGCCCCAACCCAAATAACAAAATTCTCGAAAAAAGGTATCTTTTTAATACCATTTCTCGGGTATTAATTAGACATCATTTTGGACACTTTTTTCATACAAAATTTGTGTCGAAAATTCCGCACAAAATCGGTATCTATCATTTTTGAGGCATCAAAATGATATCTATAAAAAAGTTGAATGTCACTCCGATGCCATTTCATCATTATGTTATCAAATTTGTAATAATTAAATTATATGTTCCCGTGTTGATTAATACAAATATGCACAGTATAAATAATTATTATATTTTTTAACTTTACTATGTTTAGTGAAGATCTAAACTTATAAAAAAACATGGTAAATAAAAATTAAATATTGGAATACAATATTTTATACTTTTATATGATAGTAAACATCGTTTTAACAAGCATTTAAAGTAAAAAAACTGGAGTTATACCACGTTATACTTCATCGGACAAAAGCGGACATTCTTCGTAAAGCTTCGATGCGTAGAAGAATGCGGCAAATTGTGCTGATTAGTTTATAATACCGCCAAAGTAAAATGAAATTATATCTTAATTTTTTTATGTACACCATTTACCGTAAAAAATTATTAATATGTTCTATGGTGAAACTTTTATGTCTGAAATTATATCTATTTACTTTTAATAACAATTATTGCTGTTGTATAGTTTAGTGTTGTTTATTTCTGTATCGTTGGTTGCGTTGTTTTGTAAATGAATTTTCAAAATATAAAAATAAAGTTCAGTTCAAACTCGAAGGTATTCTTGATTAAATCTGTTTATAAGAATGGTCAAACATAAAACAAAAAAATAAAATATATTACAATTATTCCACGACGTTGAATTATTATTTAATTATTTTATTATTATTATGTCTAAAATAATTTATCTTTTTTTACAAATTGTCTTTTGCGTAAAATACACAATAGATTAAATAGATAACTACAAATATTTGATCTCTGTCCTAGTAGTAAATAAATTGCCATCAATATTATGCAACGTTTGCAAAATGGCCAATATAAAAAAATATGTATAACGCTTTCATAAATTTTGTATGAACTAAATTGATGCTTTGAGCGTTTAAATTTTTGCGTTGAATTTATAACAGAATGATGCATTGACAACGATAGCAGCGTATACAAACCACCAAGCTATCTATTAGCTATGAAAGTCGTACCAATAATTTTGTATCAAAATATTTTCATTAAAGTGATATTCGGATGTCAATAAATTGATACCAATGCTGATTGAAAACAAAGTGGATGCACCTGCAGGTCTAAAACTACACTAATCACGTATTTCAATTTTGGCATTTTGTACGTAACATATTTGTCTTCTAGATATTTAGGATGGATCGTTATAAAAAAATCAGCCTGTATAGTACTATAACACAAGCATTTTATAAACAAAAGTATATTTCCACAATAAGCAACGAGTTTCATATTATTTGAATTTAACTTACACACTCTTAAAAACACTCGTTTTAGGACTTTATAGCGGCTAATAAAATGGTTTGAAAGGGAACATATTTTTTAACAGACGAAGAACTGAATCAAGTTTAATAGTCTATTAGAGCAAAATATTTTGAATATTTTTATAACAAAATACAATTGCTAATTAAACGTAATCATGTTTAGAAGCAAATTGTGACTATATTTAAAAAAAATGTATTTTTTGCAACAACAAGAAACAAAAATCAATAAATTTGCATTAAAGCGTAATGTGTTATTTTCAATAAATAACAATTTATTTAAAAAATCTGAAAACTCTTAATTTTGCGAATAATTGCATTTTTCAATATTTTGCAATTTTTGGCAATTTTAAGCTTTTTAGTTAACACCACTTTATCCTCAATTTTACAACGAACAGAAATGATTACAAGATAACGTTGCTTTATTTAAAAAGCTTGTATATTTTTTTATTGTATCCAAAAGCTCATTTCTCACTAAAAATACATAACCCAAAGAAGTAAACTTTCTGAAGTAATAGATCTTCATCGCAAACCCTACTGCTGCGTTCTGATTTTTGTTCTCAATCTTTGTCTTTATGCTAAAATTTTTGATCGTCTATATTTATGTATATTAGGACCTCTTTGTAGTGTTTAAAACTTTGTTGAAAATAGAAACCAAACAAAAGTTGCCATATAAAACAATTTATTTATAATTAATTGCTTTCAAATATTCTTATCTTTGTTACGTTTTACATACATACCTTAATATTAGTCTGATAAATATTGTAGTTAAAATCATTGTCAAAACATTTCTACTTAAAACCGCTGACAAGTGACTTTTTCATAAATAAAATAAACTTTGAAATTAAAAGATTTAATCTGCAATAACTTTTAAATATGTTGTCAACTACAAAAGCCCTACAGACACTACCGTTTAAAACGACGAACTTCAAAGTTTTTAAAACCTCGCTTCATATTTAATACATTTATAATAAAGATTTTTACATAAATTTCCCCAAGGATCACTTTTCATGTAACAAAAATAATAATGTAATATTAGGCCTATTATGTAAAATTTATTAAGAGAAAATATTTTCTTTCTTCGTAATTGGCATGTTATGGTTGCTTTTAGCAATTTATTTTTATGTGTTTTAAAATGTTGTTCACAAAAGTTTATTAAAATGTATCAAAGTAATGTTAATGTTTCAGTACGGCGTTTTGCATCAAGTTTATCTTTTTAAGTATCAATATTTATCAAAACGCTTTCAAAATAAGTAAATACGATATGAAAATAAATTACAAAAATAACCGCTTGTGAAAATTCAAGTGTCCTTCTTTGTTAAAGTTACATTTTAGAAGCGCTTGATCATTTCTTTCTCAATCTAATATTTTTTATTATAGAAAAATTTGTTTTACTGTTTAATTTGTGATAGAGAAAATATAAAAAAAAATAATTGATAAATGAATGCAATAACACAACTAATAGGAAAACATTAGTTATAACCAACGGGTGACATTTACGTGTCATATGACTCAACACCTTTTATTAAGCTTTGCTATATATGAAAAAGAAAATAGTACTTAAGACTTGCTAAGAAATAATTTCGTAAACTCATAAGTCATAAATAAACGAATTTAACGTTAATGAGCAGATTTTAAAATTAAAGACAATAATATAATAAAATTTACATTAAGTATACAAGGAAAACATGTTTCAAATGACACAATGTGTTCTACTCTACCAAAACTACGTTAGTTTTTGATAGTAATAAAATTTTAATATTGTTTTTTATCTGTAATTAATGATAAACAAAAAAATTATTTTCTATTTAAAACAATTCATATATTTGTGTTAAGAAGTTGAACATGATTTTATTTTGAGATTAACTACAGGATCCATTTATTTTGGTTAAGAAATGAGAACATATCGTTTTTCGGTTTTATATAAAGACCTGATGTTTGATGTAATATGAACCGATTTCCTAAAAAAAGTTTCAGACCTTATTAAAGTTGTAGGCTTACACAGAAATATACTTTGTGTACTCGATTATGCTTATCTGCGGTTGTAACCAAATCAAAACTTTAGCCAAGTAAAGAAAAAACGTTGCAATGCAGGAAATATAAATTATATATTTAGCTTTCTTAGAACTTAGTTCGACAACTTGCTTAACTTCTGTTTTGATATCTTCAGCTGTTTGCTTAAAAAGTGATTTGTGTAAATTGCCTTCGATAAACTACATCAATATATTTTTTTCAAAAAGGTAAATCATCTTAATGTATAGACAAAAACATAACCTCAGGTAAGAAAAACATATTCTTGACTGATTTAAAAAATATTTTTTAATTTCAGACTCGAAAAATGTGATTTAATTATTTCTACAGACCCATTGCAAAACACGAGTTCAGTTTTCTATAGGTTTTAACGAGTGACATAACCAATTATTAATCATGACACGTGTTATATTTAGTGAGAAAATGCAATAAAGTTAACAAAATAAATTTAAAGTCAAAAATTTTACACGAGCTGTTTAACAGCAAATATTAAACTTGCAGGATTATTAACTCAACAATTATTTATTTATTACAATTAAATGTACAGTTCTGATATACAACGGTGATCTATTGGTCGAAACCTTTTTAACACTATTTTGTGGTTTCGACGCGTCTATTGAAATTTTCTGTCACTTTGACAGTAAATCATTTTATTCAGTAAAAACAGATGACAGTCAACATACGGTGATATTATTATCACCGATTTGATAGTCTATGCAGCGATTTTGTTTTCGTATTTTAACCAATAAAATTAATCAAAAATGTATCATGTGACATGTGAATTATATACTCAATAAAATTAATATGCTTAGCATAAAAAATAAAATTTTGTGTGCATTTTTTATATATTTACCGTAATTAAATAATCTATTTAACTGAAAGCAGTATTGAATTGAAACTGTAGTTTCTAAATCAAAGTATTACCAGTGCCGGCTCAAGAACTGTGGAAACAGTGCGCTTGTACAAGCCGCTTGGCTGGCAGAGGCGCCAACCTGTCGAATAAGAAAAGACAAAATTTTTAAAACAGGGATTAAAGCATAAATAACATAAGAATAAAAGCAGTCGTCAGTAAGAACAACAAGTCTTGCAATAAGTGTCGGCTGGTCCATAAGAGCTCCAAAACGCGAGCCTCTCAGACGTTCATTAAACGGTACAAATTATTGTAAGTTAAATTATTTAAACATATTGATACGTTATAAATATAATCTACCTTTTATTACTCTAAAACAATAATTTAATATAGTCGTCATTCAAAGCAACGTGTATTAAATAGGTATTTCTTTATGTTTGGGCTACAATTATTGGAGCACATGCCTATACATGTAGCGAGCAATGTAACGTAACGTCGCGATCTCCACTACGAGATTTTTATATGCAATTTTAACGTACGAAAAAGCTGACGCGATTGTAGCCCGCGATGGTTTCAATCGTGGTTTCAATCTTTGAATTTAGTAATCATAAAGCGGTATTTGTACGGCGTGTTCTAATTGAAACGGTATATTTGTCGTAAATAATTTTAAAATATGCAGAAAAGGACTGTACCATTTATTTTAAAATAAATTCGTAAGATTGTCGTTAAAAGAAAAGATTGAAATTAAATCTCTCGGAAGACTATAAAAATACAGCATTACAGTTTTATTGAAAATAAAACAAAAAAATGAAGTTGATGTTAACATATTCGTTGAATGATATTTAAATAATATTATTTTACGTTTATTACATCAGCAATGAGTGTCCGAAAAAATCGTTTCTTTAGTAGCTTTATTATTATCAAAAATCAATTTAAAAATAAAAATCAATGGTTTTGGATTTAAGATAGTAAATTAAAGAACAACGCAATTATTATTTCTTTATTGACAAAAAAATTTCAATTATTAAAAAAAATGCAAGATGCATTTTTCCAGTCTTTGATAAAGACTGTCATTTTTAAAATCACAAAACCAAGACAAATAGGTTTCAAACCCCAGATTTTAAATTAGCAGGCCTAGACTGTTTTTTAAATTATTATGGTGTAAATTCTATTATGACAAATTTAAATGATTTAATACAAAAACTATTATACGTCAAAAATTTTCTTAAACAAACAGCTAAAAAGTGTATGTGTTTATTATTTTTGTATTCATTATTAACAATACACAAATGTAGCCAACATTAAGTCTCACGAGCCGCCACTGTTTATAATAAAAAAAACATAATACATTATCCATATTTTACTTACTATTATTCATATTCTATAACTAAACAATAAACAAAGTTTAGTTATTAAAAAACTATAAAAGCATTGGACATAAATGTTTGTGCTATTTTCATGCCTTGTGGAGCTCACTTGCTTAATCTTGTGGAAAATGATTTTGCTTCATGTGGCAATGAAACTGTATCAGTTTTAAGAATTCTCCAAAAAGTATACAATTTCTTTTTTCCTTCCCCTAAATTTATTGTTGGTTAACGTAAACTAAGCTTAGTTGTGGGCACATTTAACCAACAAACATTTAGTGTATTTTCTTTTCTAATGTAAGAAAATGATATTTTTAAAACAATTTTTTTTATTCAAATGCCAATTAAAATTAGAGTATCGTAGAAAAATTAATCTTCCCTTTTTACGATATGGGTTTTGGCTCCCTCGAAGGGGACGCTAAATCGATAACTTGCACGGACGGGAATATAAACTTTGAGCCGACACTGATGATTCTTTCTGGATAATTATTTTTAATTTTAATTTAAAAATGTTTTTGTTTGTGTTAAATACCATATTTCAAACAAATTATTTCAATACTAAGATTAGCACGTCTTTGGGGTTTGAACTGTGTTGATGTTACCGAAGTTGTCAACTTTTCGCCCATTTTTGTGAGGGGTTTTATTAGGGCGTAAAAGAAATGGAAAACTTAAAAAGTATACGATAATCTAGACTTGTTTGTGAAACTTGTTATCAAATTGAAAGTAAGTGGATGATAAACACTTATCAGTAAGATGAACCAAACTCAAATCTTTGTAATGGTGAGACAGAATTTGCTCGATGATAAACGAATCTTTAATAGCAACTAAAAAGTTCAAGCTTTATAGATTTCAAACGTTGAATGATATGATGACAGTTGAGAAGGTGAGAAAAGATTTTACTTGCAAATTAAAAACTTGGCTAGCTAGTAAGTAGAAGATTGGATAGCTCTAAAGTCCCTTACCAAAGTAAGCAAAACGATTGCAACTTCCGTTGCATCAACAGGGTTCAAACCCAGAAGACGTTGAAATCTTGGTAGAGAATCCGGCCGTGAAAGCTTTCACGATTAAATGAAAGAAAGAAATATTTGTTTGTCCATATTTAATATATAGATTCTACTATATACTATATGTATTAAAGAAAGTATTAGAGTATTTAGTTCATTAATTAAAGTTATAAGCATAAATCTTTTACAATTTACAGAGAACATCGGATTAAAACGAAGTTGCGTATTGCATGAAAAGCGTTTTTAATTACTTTTTTTTTAACGTCAGTTTACATGACTATAACGCACACTATTTTTTTTTTGTTTATGGTTACAATAAAAACCACAAAAACTTACTAAACTGCAATAGTTCTCTTTTTTCAATTACATATCAAATAAGGCTTAACTTATTACAAAAACTTAAAAGTCGTGGCCTCGGTAGTGGCTGTGTCATAATGTCTGCCACCTGGTTGTCGGTAGAAATTTGCTGAACTTTAAGAACTTCGTCTAGTATCTTTTCTCTAATAAAAAAATGTTTTATTTTTATATGTTTGGTTTTATGATGATTTTGTGAGTTGACACAAACGAATGGTTGCTTGGTTGTATATTTAAAGAATGGGGACTTGTTTTAGACAATCAGTTTCCTCTAACAATCTTGATAATGATATGATTTTTTTTACTGCTTTGTTTGCCGCTACTAGCTCTGCTTTAGTTGTAGATCTTTGGCTAAGCCATGACACGGCCCCTCCTGCAAACGTCGCTACAACTCCAGATGTAGAATGACCAGTCTTGTTGCAGCTTCCAAAGTCTGCATTACTGTAGCAGTCAAACTTGTAACTGCCGTCTGCTTTGTACCTCATCCCTAAATTACAAATACCTGCTATATAACAAAACACTCTCACTACATCTTGCGCACTTGAGCAGTCTAGGGTACTTTATAAAACAATAATGCTGCGGGCCAAATCTGGTCTAGTGCATACCATTAGATATATCAAAGCACCTGCAGTGAATCCATATGGAAAATCATGATTTTTGTAACTTTCCTCTTCTTCATCAATTTCTAATTTAATCATAGGAGAAATCCGTTTACACTCACTAAAATTAAAACTAATAACTTTTTTGCATAGTCTGTTGGTAAATTGTAATTAAATCATCTTCAAAACGTTCAATTTCAAAACCAAAAAAGTACGATGCGGTTTAACAGTAGTTTTATATTCTCTTTTCAATCATGAAAGATGCGTCTTCTTTTGGATCATTCGTTATCACTAACCAATTGTCCACAAAGAATGCTATTATTAGTATGTGATTGTGGTCTTCTTTTAATACAGACAATGATCAGCTTGACTTGTTCTAAGTCCTGCTGCTTTAAAACAAGTACTAAATTTTTTATTTCAGCATCTTGGAATTTGGCGCCCATAAAGACTTCGTAATCATTTACATACACTTTTGGTTCTATCTGTATAGCCCTCTGGCTGCTCCATGTATATGTCTTTGTCTGTGTCATAAAAATATTGTTGAAAAATCAAATTAAATCAGATTTATGTTTTTGTAGCTGGTTAGTTTTGCCACTAGACTGAATTTTTAGTTAACATCAACGCCATATCTTTGGCTAAAATCTGTTTTAACTAATCTAACTTTGTACTTATCGACTGAACCATTAAGATTTGATTTTACTCTAAAAACTCATTTTGATGGTATCTAGATTCCCTAGGCAGATTTGTAAGTTTCTATGTTTTGTTTTCTCTCAAGGATTGTGTCCCAGCATCCATTTGTCACGCGTCGTCATAAGTTTCACCAACCATTACGTAATTTTTTTAATGTGCCAGCTTAGACAGTATTTAACGGTTCCTTAAATTTCTATAAAATTGCAATAGCGGATTTACTCTTTTTTCGTCTCTTGATTCAAACTCTTCATCTTCAGGCAATTCTTCATATTTAGATTCACCTTTCTGTCTCATCAAACACCGCTTGCTTTTCTTTATCTTGAACCTCTATGTCTTTAATTGGCAGTTTCACGTACTCACACTGACTTAACTTTATTTCAAATAAAACGTCTCGACTCAAAATAACTCTATTTTTTTCTTTTACCTAGACACAATAACGATCATCTCTGTCATATTCTATCAGATAACCTTTAATAGACTTCTAGTTTATTTTCTTACATTTTTAATCGGGAATGTGACCGTAACAAGTTGACCTTAGCGTTTTATTCTTGTTTTTTCACCTATCCAAAGCTCTTACACCTTTTACAAATGATTTTCCTGTTCCCACATGGCTTCTAGAAAAATTAAATTTTCATAAAATATTTAAAGGTTCTTGCCATTTTCATAAGTGTGCGAAAATTCTGTTGAATTTTGTTGAGACGTGTAAGAAGCTGTTAACCTCTGTGTGACTCTTGCTGTACTTAAGATGTCTCTGATCTCTTTTTTGCCTATTTCAACTCCATTGTCGCTTATTATTTTTTTGATTGAATGTTGCATGCGTAAAAACTTTTCTTTTACTTTTGATTTTTCTGGCATCAAGTAGCCGTAACGAAGCTTACAAGCTACAACTACATATATTTTTTTTGTAAATAATTTTTCTCTCGTTTCGTGGTACAACTGTAACTTGTTATCAACCAAATGTATCTCGGGATTTTCTTTTACTGGCAGTACTGATTTTATTGTAGTTTTGAATAGTGTGTTTACAAGTTCTCTTTTTCCGTACAGCGTTAACTTTCCCTGATTTGACATACCAGTACAGCTGTTGATTTAAATACACTAATTGGGTTTCTATCTTGAACTGCCAAAACAGAGAATACTTTTTTACCTAATTTGGAAATGCACCAAAAACATTTTTCCTGTGGTAAATTTTTTTACCCTTACTGTCCTTTTTGTACCAGACGTGTCTTTAAATTTCTTAACATTTACGTATTTGAAAATTCAAATTTCATAATTTGTGTTTCCAATATTTAATAAACAAATTTACTAGAGAATTATTTGCTGTTCTTATAATTTTCTGTTAAGTTTTAAACGTTTTTAACAGCTTATTTAATTAACGTAGTAATAATTAAAGTTTTAATCTTAGATTATTAGAAATGTTATTTAATAGTATAAAACTTATATAAAAACGCAACAAAATCGATGTTCCCAATGTTAAAAAGAGGTACCAATAAGTAATATTAAAGTAATTGCAAGAACTACAAAGAACATTTATTCGAAAGCTTCATTTCATTTATCACTTCTTCCGTTTTACATTTTGCAAATGTATTCCGAGAAAGACATTAAACAAGTCTACAAGCTTTTTGTGTAATACCGTTAACGCCTTTTTCGTTATTTGTCCAATTATTTAAATTACAATAAAGATAAATCTTTATTGTTAAATTCTTTGTTACTTTACTTCTTTTAAACCACGTATCCATCCGACTTTCTGCTTTAGCAATGATGACATTAATGATATTAACATGGAAATTGAATAATATGCGTATTTGTCACTTTTGTTTAGTACTTCAACATTTGCCATGCTCATACAATTGCATCTATACAACTGTCGCGCCATGTTTCTGGTCTAACAGCTTCTTTAGCATAATAAAGCTGACGCTGATCGAGTTGTACAGTCTTGTTAAATAGCACAAATTTCTAAACAGATTGATTTTGTCGGCAATAAAGTTTTAACTCTACTAAACATTGTTTTATACCAATATAAATATATTTATTCCAAACGTTTGTACTTCATTTTCTCCGAAAATTAATTTAATAGTAAATACAAGTTAATAGAAATCGTTGTATAGGTTACGTTAATAACAAATGATCAAACATAATAAACAACACGATTAAGTTACCAATTAACTCATGAAAGAACAATTGCATTTTTACCATGGCTAACTGAGATGTCGGTGAGTGGCCGTGGTTGAGAATATTATATAGTAAAAAAGAAAAAATGGACGCCACCCGCTGTAACAGTAGAATTCTCGGCAGAGACGCCAAGAAATTAGGACAGCAAACAACTATCAACAAGCAAACGTAACAAATTGATTGGTATATGTTCCAATCAATAACAAAATAACACATTTGTTTCAGCAAAGATATGTACTAGTAATAAGCAAAAATACTGCACACGGTAAAAATTCGATAAAACCTTAACACTTACATGTAGTTGGAAAGAAAACCTCAGTTCTCGACTAGCTAGTCATGATCGTTAACTTAATATAAAACTAAAGACTTACCCTTTGTTTCTTAGCACAATAGCTGGTAAAAGCTGTTACTACAGTAATATAACCCTCAATACTTTCGAGGAATGCAAGCTTGCATTCGACGGTTTAATTGTAAGCACCACGGCCTTGAATACAAACAAATTACTAAGCTACTCGAACGGTACAAGTCAATGTAAACAATATCACACAAATTTAAAATGAGCTAAAAGTTGAAATATAGACTCGACTGAAAGTAAACTATTAATAATGATCTTAAGATAAACTAAAAGTAATTGAAGGCTTAATATAAGTAATAGAACACAACACAATTAATAGCGCTTGAAGCTTAGTAGAGAATAGCAATGTAGATAATTACGTAACACAGCTACATAAAAATAATATAGATTAATGACGTTGAAGCGTAAGGAAATAAACCACATCGACAATGAAATTCGACCCGAGGTCGTCAATCTCATAGTAGTTATACCGGGCTAAATCTACTAAGCATAAGACACCTTTACCAACAAAATAGTAATTTTATCCTTAGCAGCTGAGTCTGCTGAAAAGACAAGATGGCATCCGGTAGCCATTACCCGTGAGCGATTGATGAGAAAGAAAACCGGTTTGACTCTTTTAATGCAAGTAGAGGATCTTTATTTTATTTAAACCTCTAAAACCGTAATAACAACGATGATGTGAAATTAAATAAAAAGCAATTATTTACGATTCAACGGGCAAAATTTCTACTAACCATTCTACTCACAGCAAACGTCAACTAAAAAATAAATTCTGGCAAATAGCAAGCACGAAATACTGATATCGTATCGCCAGTGAGCCCCAGCCCAGAAAGCAGAAGTTTGGCATACGCCAAGGATCAAATCCTAAAATCCAAACCAACATACTTTCATAAAAACCCAACCCAAATGAAGAGTACGAATTTGCTGTTGTGAAAAGCATTTAGTAGTAGTACCTTTAAGAAGAATTGTCAAAGCACCTAAAAGACCTACAAAACACAACCAAGTCATCCAAAGAAACTTGAAGCTTTGTTTCTGGTTCACTGAACCATTCTTGCTACATACGTTGACAGCTGTTCAAAATTTTAATATTTTTTTTTATCGGCATTACAGGCATCTTATTATGTGCGTGCTAGTCAATAAAGACATACGTTTTGAAAATCTTAAACCTTCCGTTGCCTACCGATAAGTCATAAGCATAAGCATTTTATAATACTTTGTGATTGGGGCTAATAAGGAAGTATCTTTGAACCACAAAACCTCGCCTAAACACAAACAACAGTCTATAAGTAATTCATCTTCACCGACTAGTGTCGCCACAGACGGTCAGCAGAATATCTTACAAATATTTTAACATTTACGGGCTCATTTTCAAGCGAGGTTGCAATATCAAACCTGATTTAAATTTATTCCAATTTCTAATCTAATCGTGTTACTGTTCACCTTTTTTTTACGAGTGGAAAACTTATTTCAAACGTAACTTGATTCTATATTTCTTTGTTTTTATTACCTTTATAAATAAAGTTAAACTTGATACAGATGTTTTTTTCTTTAGCAGTACAAAAGTTTTCAGATTTGTGCACCTCTATGACCATTATAGATAATGTTTATTTCTATCATTATAAACCAAAATTGCTGATGATGAGCTTTGTTATATTATATAAAATCTTAAGCTTTTGCGGTTGTTATGTTTAAGATTATAAGCGACTTTCGGTTTAGACCGCGTGTAGTAAAACACCCAGACTTAGTCTTAGTCATAGTCTCTTCTTGAGAGCCAAAACAAGAAGTAGAACTTGGTCTTTGCCGTATTGTCGTTCGTGAACCCAAAGAAACTGTTTGTTCATACCACTAACAAATTGGCCTTTTTATAATTTTTGAAAGAACATTAGGATTATTATTGAAGTTAAATTTTCTAATTAGGTTTCTAATTTTTATGCTTGATATGCTGACGAAATTAATATGTAAATTAATTTTAGGGTTAATTTGAATATCAACCTTAATCACGTAACGAGACGTGCAAGCATAGAGTACCACGTAAAAATATTTGAAATGTTGATCAATTAATTCCTACTGTTTTCTTTTTATTTTAATTTGTTAAGAGTAACTGAATTTATATTTAGTGATATTTATTATGTAAGATAATTTTTATTGTCATTATAATAAATCCGTCAGTTGACGGTTTAGATTATTACAAAAGTAAACGTAACTTATCATTACTTAAACTATCTCACATTAAAGTTGTGGTTGGTCAAGGTTTTAGATGTTAACAAATCTCTAAGATTACTGATTTGTGAAAATACCGTTTTTTAATTACTTTTCTGTTAGCATAATTTTATTACTTCCATGTAATTATTTATATTAAATAGATACACATAACAAAATTTGTTAATTCGTTTTGACGCAGTTTTTGTTTTTCAAAAAATTAAGTCACAATAAAAGATTGATAAAGCTTTTATAAACATCCGATAAACAAAACCTTGAACTTCATAATAATTCAAGTGCTGCATGGCAACATCGCTGTAACGTAAAATCAAAATTCTGCAGTAATCTACAACAATTCACAAAAGTGGTTAGTAAATATATAACTAACTAACAGACGGATTGATGCTAATTTCCTCACGGTGAGCATACTTTTTCGGCAAGAGTTTTTGAACAATATCAAACTAAAATAAATTGAAACAACTTGTATAAGTTTCAAATGCTTATTATTCACAAAAAGTCGATATTTGATCGGCCCACTCTTTGTCTCAATTATAGCAGGAATTCTTTTTGGTAAAGAGTCTACAAGCTTTTTACAGTTTTCGGGAATTAGCGTTGCACTCAAAGCGCAAGCGATTCTTTAACTCTTTTTTTATTTAATTGTGTGGCGCCTGACTGTGCTTTAATAAACACCATAAATGTTTAATGGGGTGCAGGTCCCGTGACTGGGCAGGTAGCTCAATATCATTATGCCAAAACCAAGCAATTGTGCTGATAGCTTTGTGGCAAGTTGCATTATCTTATTGGAACTTAACTCCGTCCATGTTTGTATTGCCAAAAAATGACGTAATACAGATACTAAAACATTTATGTATTTTATCGTGTTCATACGGTCTTTATAGGCAAACATTTGCTCTAGAAGCGCTCATGCAGTCCCAGATCATAACGCCTTTCACGTCGGTACCACACACTCTGGTTGAAATTTTTAATAAATTTTATTTTCTAATAAAATTTTTAGAAATTGATAAAACATCAAACATAATTTGTCTGACCATACGATATTTCACCAATCTTGTTCAATAAAACTTTGCTGTTTTAAAACTCCCTCATACCGTACCTTTTTATTTTTCTCAGAAAACCATAGCTTTTTGCTGGCTTTACAGCCTTAAAAACCAGATTTTTGAAGTCGTCTACGAGTGGTTTGCGCTGATGTTGTTTTATTAAACCCTTTTGACAACTCAGCAGCGAGATCCAATAAAGTTTTTTTTAATTTTTTAACGACGCTCTCAATATCCTTCGGTTCTCACGGTCTGTGATGGTCCGCTTGCACCCGGTTCTGGGCCTATTAACATGTGATCCGGCCATGACAACTCGCTCCATAGCATATTGTACAGATCGGCGCAAATATTTCGCAATTTTTGAAATCTATAGCTGCGATTTCCCTTGTTTATGCAAAAATTGTATCCGCGTACGTTTTTCTAAACTAAATTTGTTGCTTTTAGGCATATTCAATCAATATCACTAAATGTCATAGAATGAAACACTAAAAGCGCACTAGATCACAATGTGTTCACAACAAATGATAAATTTTAGTACACCAGGTGTTTTATTAGTAGCTTTGGCGTGGGTCATTGTTTTTATACTTTTTCGATGCCGTCAAAACACTTCTTAAACAACAGAATTTATTTACTGCTATAGTTATCGCACATGTGCAAAATTTTTATGGTGCAAAAAACAAAAAAATTGTCCCTTTTTTAGGGAACGGGAGCTGGTTCAAAGACAATTAGGGGGCGAAGACATATTGAAAAATTAATAATATTGATATTTCTTATTAATTTTTGGACTATAAAATTTTGATCTTATCACTATTGCACAAAGCAGAATATAAAAAAACTTTCACCTGTTGAAGTTTCACGGCAAAACAAAACGACGATTGACGCCAATTATAGATTTATGACAACAGTACAAACGGATGACTTCAGGTTAAGAGTGATAATTTTTATACGCATAATAATAATTATAACGAAAGTAATAACGTATGGTGGTCTTTCATAACGTCAGGTGTCATTGTTACCAGAGTTACGCAAATTGCCAAATTCGAAATTTATTATTGAGTTGATTGATATCCTATTCTAAAGACATTTCACGTTTAATTGTCCTTAGATATTGTTCAAAGTGCTTGGTATTTGGATCAATACTGTAAAATTTAATAATAGAAAAACCTCTTGAATATACTTTTTCTTACGGTTTTGACGTCTATTATTTTAAACACAAAACTTCAAAAACATTAATAAACTACCAGGTTAATAATGTTTTTAATAATTAGGACAAGGCTAAACTTTAAAATTAGCAGTTTTCTAAAAACTTTATGCTAAATACAGAATTTCAATAAGATCGTGTAATCACAATTTACCAATAATCTTGTTTCTCGAGTTTGCTCATGCATTAATAGACCACTTTATGGACTACACAAATACAATAGCACCAAAATTAAACAATGTTTCTTATACTACTAAATAAACAATTTAAAAATTACAGTCGAAACAACGTATAAAATTTAAAAAAATATACTGATTATTTGTTAAAATCGCCCAAGAGATGTTAAAATTGTAGGCAAAACTAAAAAGTACCGAAACATTTAATAAAAGCGAAGCTTTTAGATTGCTTTTACTTATAATAATGTTTATGTTGACATAAATAGTTTATTTTGCGCTACAGACTTTACCTTTAATACCGATACATTGTATAATTCAATCGGGAATAACAATATTACCTATATGTAGCTTAAAAGCTAAATTATGCTTCAGTACCAAAGCTTATGTTTGTTTTCTAAAGTTATCAGCGTTATGACACCCGTGGAACATTTTCTATGCGAGTTCTTGTTTTGAAATTTCAGCAATTCAAACTTTAATAAATTAACGTGGAAAATCGCAATACATATACGAACATCAAAATTTGTTTTGCTGATTCAACGAGACTTAGTGAATAAAGAACTATGGTACAATGAAGTTAAAGTGTATGTACTGATAAAACTGTCTTTTAGTGAATGATTTTAATGTAATTAACAGTTTTCAGAAAATTGCAAACATTCAACTTTATAAGTAAAATATAAATATCACACACGACACAATAATAGCTTGAAATATTTCTATTAATTTTGAATCAACTATAAAATGTGTACTAGTTGACATAAACAGTATTTTTTTATATCACGTTTTTTTTAAAAACACGATTACAAACACAGAACTAGTACTATGAACATAACATTAATACAAGTTATTAAATATTGTGTATACACCCAGTCGTTGGACAAAAATATAATATTAATTATTTAATACCAAACGAAACAAGTTTTGTCAATATAAATTGGCATTTTCAGTTGATCTAAAAACCAATTAAATTAACAAAGTTATTTAAACATAAACATAAACATAAAAGAAACTAAAAAATTATAAAAACTTATTGATAAGTCAAAAATGAAAATTGAAGCATATTCATAAATCATGAGAAATGAAAAATAAACAAATTAAAATTTATTATTAACAAGAGAATAATAATCAATAATTTTGTTAAGACAATTAAATAAATTTTCGTTATAAAGACGATGAATTTCTAGAATTTCAAGATGATTAAGAAAATAATTTTTATTACAAAAATAGACAAGTTTAACATTTAACCCTAAGATCAGAAAAAAAAGAATGGCAAGTAAACAAAAGTGGATGAACTTTTTACCAGTTTGTCCTACAAAAGAACTACTGCAAGAAGAACAAGAAGTTTTATATAGACCAGATTTATCTAAAGAAGAAGAATCTTTATTATGAACAATAAAATATTTTAAATTATGATTAGTAGAAAAAAAAATAGAAATATTAAACTTTTAAAAAAAAACATTTTAAGAAAAAGAGAACAAGAATTATAATGCATAGAACGATAGATAGTAGCATTATCAGATTTATTCTAGAATAATTTCTTAAAGAAATAACAACTAACTTTATGAAAAAGAAAGATGATTGACAGGTGTACAAGTATGAAATACGGGTTTTTCCTAAAGAAAATATAAAAGGCACTCACGTAAATAAAAATTAAAAATAATCATATATTTATTTATTAAATAAAAATTAATTTATTTATAATCATACGTAAAAACTTATTAACAACAAATATAACGATAAAAGCAATGATAGATTCGAAAAAATGTACCGGCGAATGTTTGTAAGACGGATATTAACAATATTTTGACATATACAGACTACAGCGCCACAGTTTACGAGATCTTGAAAGAGGTCTAAATTTGGAAAAACACAAAAAATGGTTTATTCAAAATATGCTTCATTGCTAGTTGTTACGTGGCAACGTTCACATTTTTCAATTTTGATCATTCTTGCCTTGCGCCTTTGTAAGTTAGATTATGTTCCAGTTTTAAACAAATTCATTTTCACTTTTACACGTTTGATTGGTGCACTAAAGAAAATCCTAATTCTAATTTACTCAACGTTCTTGATTTAGTGAATGGCAATTAGATACAAATGAGCTAAGGTACTTCCAAAGATCGGGGTGGCATTTTGACATCCTTTACAGACCTACGGCACTATACGCGAATACTCGCCTGCTACTGGTTGTTGGCGTGCTTACGTAATAAAGAACACGTGGTCGTACCTCAAATAATTATTGAAATAAATTTACCTAGTGAATTTGACAATGTAATATTATCCAAAGGTGAAAATAATTCCTCCACTAGCGGTTTGGACATTTTAAAAAACAGGTTAAGTAAAATAAAATCTGAAGGCCAGTGGGAGACATTTATTCACACTGCTAGTAATTGTGTACCACGTAGAGAAAGAAATGCTACAATTAAAGTCCAACCGACTTCAATAAGCCGCAGACTTCCAGGGGTGACTAGAGGTAGCAAAAGATTGCCATCTGGAAGACGATTTCAAAATGAAGAAATAAGAAGAAAACGCGCACGAAATTTGGCATTAAATGTTAATTTAAATAAACCCAATGCATTATCGCCTGGCTTTAATCATTAGGTACCTGAGTGTACAGTTTGTAATAAAATAAAGTTAATTTTAATAAAATTATAGAACCAGAAATTTTTTCTATATATAGCTAGTAGGTACCTACCAAAAATACCATTTTAAAACTTAATATTTCTCTCCTACAGTAAATTAAGTACTTAATTTAAATTTCTGCAAGATAGTTAAGTGCTGATGTGTTCAAAACTTTGTAATAAGTGATCTAATCTGCAAACGTTCTTCAATTCGTCCTCACGAAGCGTTTATTGGTATTTCAGACACAATGAATTTATTTAATTTAACAAATGCATACGGCCAATATTGATGTATAGTGCCGTAGGTCTGTAAAGGATGTCAAAATGCGATCGGGTGTACCACATTGTCATTGACATAAGGGCACCTACCATCCTCGTCTATAAAAGGGTAAATTAACGAGAAGAAAAATAATCATCGAACCGCCGGCGCAAGACATCCGGCACGTCGCGTAAGATAAGCTCGCATTCCTTGTATGTATGGAGAATTTGTAGATAAGTTAATATTATTTACTAACAACACATTTCATTTAATCTACGTAGATTTTAAGCTATTTAATAAACTAATTTTAGTTGTTCGAATTATTATTGATTATTATTGTTTGATGCGATTTACTAATCATAGATACAAATGATGCCTTAATGGGATTTTCTTTCTTTGTTTAGTCTATTTTAGGCGATCCACTTAATATATTATTTTAATTATCCTTGAAGATAGGCTAACAAATGGTAGCAGAGCGTGTTTTCCATCTTTCGGGTTATTTGTAGATATCACGCCTGTAAAAATCTTCCTTTTCGCTGCAAACTATTAATGAATCCATTTTTTTTGCAGTTTCGAACAAACCAAAGCGCTGCTCAGCAAGTGCGAGGCGCATCGAAACAAACAAGTGGTAATCGGAAGAAACCAAGTCTGGCGAGTAAGTCGCATGGAGTAGCACTGTTCAATGCTTTCAACTGAAAATGACTTTATGTTGCCTTTGTCGATATTCTGATTGTTTTGCAAGCGGCGAACATTTGAAATTGATCAATTGTGGTTGGTAGCGTTTGGTATTAACCGTTTCAGCGGGCTATAACAACTTATAATAAACAACATTTTTCTGGTCCCATCAAACACAAAGTATCGTTTTTCTGTCAATTCAGTCTTGTGTGAATAGTGTGCTTACGTTTCTTCTTTCTTCTTTTTTTTAGCTTTACCTATAGGGTCTACTGCAAGACATAAACTTCCTCTATGTTTTCCCATGTGTTTTTGTCTTCGGCTTTTAGTATTCAATTTTTGTTGTTGTTTTTTTTCAGATTATCGTGCCATCGCGCTTGTGGTTATCCATCATTTATTTTTGTTTTTTGTTAGTAAAATAATTATAGCAAACACCAATCTATATTTATTTGGTATTTACACTGCCCTAACTTAACAAAATGTACTTAGTGTACTCGATTATGCTTATATGCGGTTGTAACTAAAACAAAAATAAACAAAAAACAGAATCTAAAAAATATAAATTTTAAATTTAGTTTTTTTAGAATTTAGTTCCACAACTTATTAATTTTTGTTTTGATTTCTTCAGTTGACGCTGTTTGATGAAGTGATTGCCTTTGATAAACTTTATTTTGGAGCATAAATTTTACATTAAGATAATATTATTTTCAAGAGTTTTAAAGCTTGATAAAAACTTGATCTTGGTTAATATTGAACTTTGCTTGATTATTTAAAAGCTTGGCTTTTTGTGAACCAAGTCAAGCCTGTAAATCCCTAATACGCACCTTCAAATCGATGATTCTAATACATTATTCAATTTGTTTTGTAGATGTATTTTTCAAGTACTTAACTCCCAATGGATGTTCTAGTAATTTTTCATTTTTCTGGAGTTATTGATATATTGATTTAGAGTCTTTTACGTTAGATCCAGTTTTATAAACATTGCTATCGTTGGAGAATGGCATGCAAAAGAAGCAATACAACTTGTATTCTGCTTGATTATGGTACAACCATTTTATTAAAAATCTCTCATTATTGATAACATTTCTATAATAGAAGCGGTTTTTATTCAATAATGATGAGTTTTGAGCGCAGGGGCGTTTTGGTTGTATAGAATGTCACATTGTTGCTCAGTAGTATAAATAATCCGGCATTAGAAAAAGTCAAATCGACACCAGTTTCTTCATGATCACTATCATTACTATCGTAACTATAAATATTAGTATTGCTTTCTTGTTCAGTTTTATTATTAACCTTTGGAAAGCATCAGCATCAAGAAAAGGCTGATTTTCGAACAACAGTTTGTTTACTAATTTTTTTGGAATGTCTCTTTCCGTTCGATTAACTAAATAAAATAAATTAGTTTTTGTTCTTTCCTTTTTTGAACCCCGGTTTATGTTTATATTTGCTCTTTTCTATCTTGGTTAAATTAATGAAATGCAATGTTTAAGATTGTCAACCGGGTGTATGTCAAAAACTAGCTTTCAATGATGAAAAGTAAAAAATTGTGTTATTTTATCAAAGTCAACTTCGCAGACTTACCAAAAACGACTGAAAAATTAGAAAACACTAGTGTACCAAGCCAGTTTTAATTATTTATAAAAATCAGGTTTTAAAATTTAAAAAACAGCAAAAGTTTACGAGGATAATGTTTTGGTGATGTTGATTGATATGATTCTTCAAGACATTTTTGTTTTAAAAAATTCTTTATTCACGTTTTGTAACGATAGTTTTAAACTTAATTTTTACGTTGTTCTGCTGATACTGTCAGCTTCTTTATAATATTTCTAAATATTGTTGGTGTTGCGTCAAAATTAAATTCACGACTATAATATCATATGGAAAAAATATATTTTTAAGTTATAAATGACTTACAGAACTGTTTTTTTAAAATAATATTTTACCAAATTAAAGAAAATATTTTCCTCATAAGAATTAGTCATTGCAATCGAGATACAATCAGTTTAACGTTATGTATTTCATTAAGTTTTGTACAAACATAAATTTTCAAAATTACCTAAATAATCGTGTTTTTACTCGAATTAAAGCAGCTTATCATTTAACTACAATGGAACTTTAAATGTAATATTAAAGTACGTACTTAGAATATCATCAGTGCCACAATAGTGTTTGTAATAATATATGCTGAGTTTAGAAATCTTTAACATAAATACCATAAAACATCTCATTTGTAATTGTCGTTAAAAACACACAATGCTTTTTAAAATATGTAAACGTATTAACTCCATTGACTTTACAAATTACCTTATTACTCAAATGTGATTTATATCAGTAATTTACACAAACGAGTACGAATTTATGGTAAACATTAGTTTTAACAATGTTATTACGCAATATAAAATAATTACTAATTTATTGTTTACATCAATCACAAAATTTGATTAAAATTTGAGCACAGCATTTCTATTAATCATGGTTTATAATTAAACCGTTATAGTAACTATGCAATAGGTAAGTACACCAAGGATCTCTAGAGACAAATTTAGATAATAATCAAATTTAATAATTTTATAATTAAATATTAATTATTCAAAAACCTACGAAGTGCCAGTTGATAAAAACTGTGTAATTTACGTTTATTATTTATTATACTACACGATCGTTAGGAAATATTTTCGAATAATTGCTACAATCAATCTTTTTTGATGGTCTCTTTTTTGTTATTTAAAACAATCAGGGTATTGCTTGTATCGACTTTGTTTTCTAAAATTACTTTGTATATCAAAAACAAAGCCACAGTAAAAAAGTGTTACAATGAAAATGTAAAATAAAATAATTATTTATAAAACGTTTTTAAAACAAACTGAAATAGTTAAACATGACCGAACGAAAATAAGGTTTACTTATAGTCTCATCTATTTTACAAAGATTGATTAGTAAACGTAACGAAATCTTGTTCATTAATACGTTTTATGTACCGTACATGAGTAGTATGTATGCTTATATTCGTTTAATGTTTGTAGTATCTAAGCTAATTAAAATGTTGGTTCTAATTAGTAAACGGAAAAGCATGAAACGACCGAATAAAAGAATTTTTTTGTAAACATATTTCTTCTTAAGGATGTTGTCAATAAAATTGTAAATGTAACCACTTTTACTTCCCAAAAATAAATGTTTACAAGTATTTACAAAATCGTTTCTTCTGGCAAACATTTTTTATATAGTTAGATTAACATTTTTTCAAATTTAAATAAGACCTATATTTTAACTATAATTAAAAAAAAACAAATTTTAACTTGAATTTTTTACTACCAGTTTTATTCAGCACTGGTGGAATGTGGAAATCATAAAATCTCCATTACCACCACATTCTAAATTTTTTTTCGATATTTTAGTATAACATTAGAACTGACTAAACACAACATAGTCTTTTGTAGAACTTATAAAGATTACTAAAACGTTATTAAAACATTGTGTGAAGTGTTTAGAAATAAATGTTTTGTGCGCTAACGTAATTGTTATATTTTACAGAATAGCTTTGAACTGTTTCAATCAGTGGAATATTGTGCCGGTCAATATTATTTCAACGACTAACAGATATTACAATACATTGTAGATTTATTTGCGATTAGGAAACATTGTGCATTGTGTTTAATCAATTTCATTTTCGTACAGGTCAAAATCACTTCTGTACATGTCAAAGCTATTACCATATTGAATATTCTGTTAACTACAATTATATAATTTAAAAACAAAATTATTTGGTACCGTATGGATGCTATTGCATTAGCTTTAATGGTATGTATAGAATAAAAAAAGTTTGGTTTTTAAATTAAATATTTTAGGTTATGTCTTCCAACGTTGGTATTTAGTGGTGACTATCTTATAATTTAAAAAAAGTATGTTCAAGGTAATTAGAATAAATTAAAATACCTAGTTTCTAACCTCAATACTTGTTTTCTTTTGATAGAAAATAAAAGCAGTGCTGTAAATAAGTTGTAAGGATCAGATATTTGGAAACTTAACAATAGTTAATAAAATTTGCTCAAATTAACTCAAAAAAGTTAGTATTTATTAAAATCGATCAGCATGACAGTTCAGCAGAGACTAATTATTTTTTAGCATTTTTTGCATTGCAAGATGCCAAGATGTTTCTTCTGACCATGCCTGATAACTATACGTTATTATTTATGCTTATGTTAATGCACTTTTACTCTGTAGTACCTTATAATCTTATAAAAACAATCAATGTAATCATAAACCCTTTGTACTTACGTTATAATAAATAGCAAAAGATAAATGTTACAAAAAGAATTAATTGTTACAAGACTAGTGCAAATCGCTAATTTATATGTTAAAAAAAAATATTTAAAAGGAGTTATAAGCAAAAACACTTAATCAACGTTATCCTCATTTCTGTAATTGGTTTCTTGTGCTCGTCTACAGTATTGTTTACTTAAGTAACAAAATCACTAAACTTCAATACATTTGTTTTTTTGACAAGTTTTGACAGTAGATTGTTATAGCACATTAGATCCATTAAGGTAATTAACTTTATCTTGCATTTTCTAAACGTAACTGTTTGTTATAAAAAAACAAATTGACTCTATTTGCTCTGTAAGTAACTGAGATGTTATTCTGTTGCAACTTTTAAGAAAACGACATCTACGTACCAACATTGTATTTGTCGAAAGAACTTGAAAACATTGTTAACAATTCAGGTTTCGGCATAAATAGATTCCTATTATTTATTGGCTGTGAAAGCAAAATGTAATATATATTTTTTAAGCTGATCCAGCTCATTTATATTAACTTTTGCGTGAAATCAATGTATTAAAAAAATGAAAATAGTAAATTATTTGAGGTTAACTAAAATCTATTTAAAGCACGTGAATTATACTTTTTTAAATTTAGAACATTTACTTTCCGCGTTATTTGTTCCGGTAAAAAGTATACTTTTTATTTGACCTTAATTAAGAATTAAACCTAAGTCGTATAAAAAGTACAGTGTATAAATTTGTACAAAATGTGTATTGCCAACTAGTGTGAATTGCCATACTCCTTGGTAATAATAAGCATTCCTTACCCATTATACAATATACGATTTCATATTTAATTCCTTTATAACTTCTGATTGAAAATTGTTATTTAAAATAAATTTCAGCCAATTTACGCTGAACAGTAAAAATGTTTTTTCCATGTTCGAGTACGTCTGAAATGTATATTCTTCATGCCATAAATCGGTCCAAACAGTTTAAAAAGACTTGGGACGTTACATTTCTTCTCTTTTCTCTCGTGGTGCACTCTAGATAGCATCTGTGCTGGGTTTTCCAGTACAGATGTGAACTAAATGACTGACACGGGACTACATTCCACCAGGTGGTGTTGTTGTCTATAAAACGGATACGTCTCCACCCAATTTCGGTCTGAGTGTCAACTTGGGCATCGTCAATGGTCAAGTCGTACCGTATACCAACGTGATAGTAATCGTGTTGAAGCTAATCCTTTGATAAGCTCTTTTTTTAAGGCGGTTTAACGTCTAAAAGTTGTGGATTTAATTATGTTACTCCAAACGACGCTAATAGGCCTACGTTGCCCGTTAGGTTCCATGCCAAAAATCCGGTTCTATCACCAACTCCGAAGCTTTGTTCGAACTTCAGACAGAAACTTGAGGCACGGAAGCGGAAACGTTTTGTGGTAGTCGTAGTTTAATACGCTCGTAAAACGTACAGCAATCTACCAAATTCCGGTAAACTCAGTATACTGTGTTACGTGCATAAATTTAAAAATGCACTACCCTGTATATTGGTTGAATTAAAATAATGTTTCCATTTCTCGACGCCATCTATCAAACATCGTTGTTCCCTTCCGACTGAGTAGACGACAGGCCGTCATGTTTACTTTGACATCGTTCGCTATATAACCTGATGCCTGCGTAACTTAAAACTGTTTTGTTAAAACATCCACGTGTAATGACACGATGTGTAATAAAAATATCTATAATTAATTAATGTATTCTACGCAGGCTTTTAATATTTTTGGGATTACAGGTAATTTCCATGTTTTTTTTAATAGCGCTATGTGCTATCTCCCAAATCTGGGTTTTCTTGTCTTAGTTTCTTGTCAAGTTTAAAATCTACGATTGAAAAGTTCTAATAGGAAGCTTTGGACCTATGAACTCTGCGATACAAGGGCAAACACAATTGAATTTCCATTCGGAGGCAATTGATAACTAATACCATCTTGGACGAAAGTGCATATGTACCAGATACGATTGCTATTTCCATTTGGAGGCCATTGATAACTAATACCATCTTGGACGAAAGGGCATATATAACAACATACGATACGTTTCAGTTTTCTTACCTTTTATAAATGCTTCTTTGTACCTGTTGTAGTTTATAAGTCACCAGGTAGACACGATTATTTTCAGGTAGTTTGATTACAGGAAACTAGTAGGAAAACGTTTTCTAAAAGTACACCTGAATCTTGGTAAGTCAATTTTTGATATTAACTATTCGTGGTCGCTACGGTGTTGCTCATAAATCATTTTTATTACTTCTGTCTAAACGTTGAAAGTAATTTACTTCTTATTACTATTACTCAATTAAATTAAGTTAAACTGTCGATTATTATTATTAATGTAATTTACTTACAAAGATTTTTGTATGTTCTGCTTGTTACACTCTTGATTTAATTGTATTTTAAGTTGCTGATACTTCTGATGTTTTAGTACCTACGTATACTTGTACTCAAATTGAATTTACCTACTGTGATGCTATCAAATTATCTCTAATTTTTATTGATTCAAATTTTAATCTCTTTAGCCTTCTGAAGTAATTAAAGTACAATGGTTGTTAACGATTTGGTTTTTTTCTTCGTTTCCTTCAGCTTTACAAACCTTAAAAATTTAGACAAGTTTCGGGCCACCTGTGCTGATCTAGCAGGAGCTATATCTGCAAAAAAAATCTGGCGCCCTATAAAATAAAATCACTTGCAGTGAAGGATTCGTAAGCTACTAGAAGCTTCTAGCAACTGGTGAATTTATGCGTAAAAGACAAACGTTGTACAAACTCTGCAAGGTAGTAGAGGATTCCATTCTGTTAGATGGAAGACACTGCAAAGACAACTCATCAAGCGTGGCGCGGCAACAACACGAGTATACGAGGGAGATAGAGTGCTCTAATATTCTTCGCCTTACGGTTACGCCCCATAACCGGGCATGCGAGAACTAGTGTTAAGGTGCTAAACTGGTTAGCTAAGATCGTCTAATAATAGAGTCAGAAAGGGTGCACCACTAAACTGCCGACTTTCTATTAAAAGACTACGTCGTATAACTCGCGGATAGGGAACGTACATGATACTGCATCTACCATGTAACGGGAATCCGGGGTCCGAGAACCAGGAACTAGGAATAGCTTTAGTATTTGCGACAGATTGCACGGTACTCCGGACCCGCAAAATGGAGGGCTCGCTAACCCAGTCGTAAACATGACTCTCATATCGTGGAGAATGCCATGTATGCTTATTTTTAACATTTCATTTACCTGGGAGTTTTATAAGAATAGAAGATTTGTGACGAGAATCTTTTTAGGTAATACTAAAGGATATTTCTGGTCATAATAATAATTAAAATTTTTAACTGACCACTAACTGTCGTAAATACATTTAGCAATAGTAAATTAATCTGTTTGGTTAAATTTTGTGTTTTCCTAAACTGCTCATAATCTGCTTCAAGTTATTTTGATTGTATTTACTTAATCCAGTTAGCGTAATTTGTAAAGGACTTGTAAACGGAGCTTTTTTGCGCAACGTTTTAAAGACAACGGCGTAGCAAAACGCCAATCATTGTATTACTATAAAAAACAGTAGCATATATAGCAACTACTTTACTTGCAGATTTGTCTGAAAAATTGCATTTTAGCACTAATCGAAATTTCATAACTTAAGCAAACAACACAAATGCTAGAACAAAAGCAGTAACAACCGTGACTCGACTAATAAATCGAAACACTCCACATTTTGTAAGAATAGATTCGTTGTGTTAATTTTATGTATTGCGCATTCACGCGACATAATCTTTACAAATTTCGTTTCTCTTCATATGAGATTTTCCAGATTATCTATCAAATTTCCATGTCTCCATTCCTCTCTAATACCCCTAATCAAGATAACACGATAATTGAGTCTATCTAAAAATATTGTTTTGTATGCTTCAATCTATCTCTCTATCTTACTTATTAAATTGGCGCAACTCTAGATTTCGAATATAACAAAGAGAAATAATACATTTTTGAGTTTATCTAGATACACGCGTCGTACGGATTTACCAAACCATCACAAACACCATGCAGTTTTGTAGGTTTTCGGATTTAAAAAAAGATAGCAAAGAACACTAATATCGTTTACGTATTTAAAATCTACTAAAAAAATTTTTTTACTGTAAACGTGATTGTCCCATTCTATTTTACATGACCATAATTGTTGTAAAATTATCTCACCGTTTGTAATTAATGACCCAATTATAATTATGCTTTTTACTACCCTATTACGTTTGGTAATGTCGTTTATTGAATAACTTAAATTATCATCTTTACTACGCCTAAAGTTTTTGCGATTTCACTTTTATCCAAAATAACAAAAAGTTAATCGTTGTTATGTTAAAAATTCTTTAGTATAAAATTTATCCTCGGTACGCCCACATTTGTTGTTAGAGTAGGGCTAGAATGTTAAATTGTCAAACACGATTTTATTCTTTCGGAAAACTTTAAAGAAAGTAGACATCCTTTAGCGTTGTGTATGCCCAACAAGGCTTTGATCGTGAAGTATTTCACACACCTTCGAGTGAATTGCAGTCGAATATTTTGGCGGTCCGAGTGAAGGAATGATAATTTATTTCTTGTATTGTGGTTTGATTTCATTCTTGCATAATTGTCTGTAGCTAGTTTCCACACTTCTACCGATGTTCTTTATCTGTAGAGTTGATAAACACATGTTGCAATTGGAAAATTTTTATGATGTTACGTCACTGGACCACTTACACTTTCGAGTGGTTGAATACAATCAGCATCATATTTTCTAACATTGTCAATGTTGGATCGAACTTGCCAATGTTTCGCCCACTTTTGTAAAAAACGTGAAAGAAATAAAAAAACTCAAACAAGCAAAATCTAACCAGGAATCTCTGAAGAGTTAGATAATCAACTCTCAACTAAACTCTTAAAAAGATAAGAAAAAAATTGATAAATTTGAAGAAGCAGACAATCTAACAAAAAAAGTTTGTTGACTTCTTTCTGTTCTTTTCAGGAGTTGGCAACTTTGCTTACAACATTGACACAATTCAAACCCGGAAAAAGTTTCTATCTTAAGATAGACTCCGACCGCGAAAGCCTTTGCTATTAAATAAACTTTATTATAGGTAAAGGTAATTTATGATTTTAATCTAACACAGTACTATTTATTTAATTAATTACAGATAGATTTTTGTTATTTTCGATTAAAATAGTTGCAATTGCTATTAATTTCAAATATTTATCCTTAAAACTATCACTTTTACATATGTATACGTTATTTAAACTTTTTGGTTTTAGAAATTTCTTTTCAATTCTAGAGACCCTAACTTTGACTACATTTATATCAGACTCGGTGGTATAATTTTATATAAAAGTATGAAATTTCATTTTATTACAATTTTTTTCTTGCAATAAGATCATTTATGCTGTTCATTTCTAGACTTTAAAAGGTTAATCAAAATGAAACAATACAATATAAGCCAAAGGCAAATAAATTTATTTAGAAATAAATGTGTGTGCTAACATAATTGTTTTATTTTACAGAATAACTGCTTGTTTACACTACGACTGAAAACGTTACAATCCTGTTGTTAACTAACTTTTTTTGCAATGATTTCCTTTTTTCCCTTCCTTCTAAATAATTCTAAGTGGGGAATAGTGATTCAAGTAATGACGTAACAAACAATAACTACTTGCGCTTAAAAAAAATAAAATAATAACTAATGTTAAATTGTATAATCAATTGTTAAAAAATAGATCAAAAAAACTTATATAACATTTATCAAAAAATGTGAGAATAACTCAAATTTAAACTAAAAACATCTTGCTTACTACAAAATTTTTATCAGTTTTATCATAAAGAATACGTATAAATCTGATAAATTAAAAATAAAATTAAGTTGGTTAAATAAAAACGTGTTTATGTAAGCAAACCAATTAAAATAAGACAAACAAATAATAGAATTCATTTTACTGTTGCAAATTATTACTATTACACATACCAATATTACTTTAAACATACTCGTAAAGTATACAGTCGAAAACGTTTAAGAAAATTGATTTAAACAGATGACTGCATTACAAATAAAAGCAGTATTGCACAGTTTAGCTTAAGTATACTGCAAATCAATACTTTATTTGACACCACGAGATATTAAATTTTCTACTTCTGAGAGCAAATTCTCGGTTCAAAGTTTTTTTTATGTATGAAATCGTATAATACTACTGTGGAACGCGTTTACGACAGCAGTAATTTATAATCTTAACATCTTAAGTGCAAAATAGAAAAATATAACTTTTTTAAAGAAAATATGAACGTGACGTTACGTTAAGCATTTATTAATTATAATTTTTAATTGTAAATACAAAATAAAATTTATTGACAAAAAAAAATTATTTTGTTTATGTACAACAATTAATATCAATTAATAATTATTGTAGTTATAATCACATTTTATAAATATATTTTAAATATTTCAAAAAATAATTACACTACTCATTGATTTCAATACTAGTTTTTTTTATTTAAAACTAATATTTTAAAAAGAACATTAGAGTATTAGTATATTTAACCAAATTCTATTTGATTTACAATAATCTAGCTCTTACAATAATTTGAATACTTGTCGTACACGTGTTTCGACAGCTATGCTGTCATCCTCAGCAAACTGGTACCGTAAACCAAGTACAGTACAGTATAGTATCAGTTCACTGTAAAAACTTAAAAACCGAGCCAAGCCTGAATCGATAAACATGAAGCCAAGTCAAGCTTTTACGTTTTAAACCAAGTTACTTGTCTTGGTAAATCTATAATGATATGACCAAACCATTTCAGTACTATATCTTCTCCTTGTATTTTCTCTAATAGTTTTCTCTAGAGTTCATTATGTTCTGTTGTCCTTTTTAGCGACTCTATGATGTTTCTTAATATTGTCCTTTTAAATTTTTGTGGTTCTTCTTTCTTCGCTACTGTTAATCTCACGTCTCCATACCACATGTAACCACCGGCCTTATCAGTGTTTAGTATATTTTAAATCTTGTTTTTTTGTGTCTCATGACTTTGAATATTGTTTTATTTGCATAAAATGCCGAAAGAAAATTTCTGCATTCTTTTTTTGATTCTTCTTTGCGGTTTTGTTGATCTTGCAATTAAGTTTTATAGGTAGATAAATGTCTTCACTCCCTGAAAAGTATACTGCTCTACTTTCAGGCCCTGTTGTTCTCGGTTCTTACACTATTTTTTTTCCATTTATTTGTAGTCCGACGTCTTTCGCTTTCTTGACCTGTTGATCACTGTCACGCTTCATATGAAATAACTTGGATCCCTTGGTTAATTATTGTTCTTTGTATTCCTACTTTTTGCATTATTTTCTCTAGGATTAAGTTAAGTAGTACTGGTGATAGTGTATCCCTTTGTGTCAGTCCTGTGTCTATTTCGAAGTGTTTTGTTAATGTTCCATTTATCTGCACTGTTGCTTCTGTGTTGTTCAGTGTCAAATTTATCAGCATTATTAGTTTCTTTAAAATTTCTGCTTCTTCTAAGCTTTGTTGCAACTTTTGCCTGTCTACTAAATCAAACGCCGTTTTAAAATGCTATGTGTAGCTCGTAGTTATAGGCCTACGCTCTTTCCAATACTTGTTCTATAATTTGATATCAGTCATCAGTTGTGTTCATTCTTGGCCTAATTGTTGGTAATTTTGTATTAACTTTTCTGTTTTTGTTTGTAGTATTTCCTTTAATATGTATCTGAACACTTTATATGTTGTATTTAGTAGGGTAATTCCCCTGTAGTTAACGCAATTTTTGGCATTCCTTTTTTTTTGTATAGTAGGATTATTATTCCTCTACTTTATTCCTTTCGCATTGTTTTTCTTTTCCAAATCTCTTTAATTAGCTTGAGTATTTTATTTGCTATGTTCCTTGTTGCTTCCTCTTCTTTCTCCTTTTCTTCTTGCTGTTGTTGATCTGTTCTACGTCTTTCGTTTTACTTCTGTTCTCTTGTTTTTTGTTGATTTAAGTCATCATTCCATATTTTTCTGATTTCATATTCTTCATGTGTCGATATATCATGCTTGTTTTTGAAGGCTTTAATTTTAATTGTTGGTTTAATCTTGTTGTTTTTTATTTTATTCCAGTTTCTCATGCTATTATTCTTATTTTCCTTTTTTATTTCCTGTAGTTGCTCGTTCATCTACGTATTTTTCGTTCTTGTAAATATGTTTTTTGTTCTATTTCTAATATTCCCTAATCTCTTTGTTTTTATTCCCCAGCCACTCCACCCGTATCTTGTTTTTTCATTTGATTATGTGTCGGCATTCTAGATCAAACCATTTTGTTTTATTTGTTTCATTTTCTTTTCTTGCTGTTGTTTTTTCTGCTGCTGTGATGATGTCGTTTTTAAGTCTCCGTTATTTCTGTTCCACTTTTTCGTCCTCTTGCTTTTCATCGTCGCTCTCTTCTATGGTTGCTTCATACATTTTTTGTGTTTCTTCATTGTTCATTTATTCCATATTTCATTTGTTTCTTATTGTGTATTTGGTTTATTGTTTTTTTTTGTTTCTCCTTCTCATTACTACTAACTAGTGATCCGTGTTTCCATTTGTTCTTCTTTATGTTCTTGTGTCTGTTATTTTTTTCACATTCTTGTTTGTCAACAAAATGTGATCAATTTTTTTTTCTGTTGTTCCATTTGGATGGTTTCACGTCACTTTGTGTCTCCTTGGGAGTTGAAACATTGTAGTAATTATCATTAGAATTATAGTTATTGCTAATTCACACATATTATATCCATTCTTATTTGTGACTTCGTGTGTTATATGTCTTCCTCATACTTCCTTTAAGAAATCCTATTTTTCCATTTGAGCGTTGAAGTTTCCTACTATAATTATCTTTTCTTGTGTTTCCAATCACACTTTGTAGTCTTGCATAAATGTTTTCTTTTTTTTCTTCTTTGCATGCTGCTGTAGACGTGTAGATCCCTATTACACTCATTTGTTTAGTGCCTTTCTTTGTAGTTTAATCATTGCTATCCTTCCGCTAACAGATATAAATTGTGTTATTCTGCTGCGGACATTTCTTCTTACTAAAAATCTTATTTATTTTTGTCTTTTGCTCTTGCAAGTTGCTATTTTTATTTGTTTTTTTTTGTATTCGTTCTTCTTTTCCTCGCCGATGTCGTTCTCTCTTTTTGTCCTCCTTTCTTCAGTTTTTTTTTATTTTTTACTTGGCTTATCCTGTTAAACGTTTAATTAAATTTAGTTATAAGTAATTTTCGTTATAATCTGCAAATAAAAGCAAGAATAGATTAAGTTCATGATTGTTTAATCTGTCCAATATTATTTTAATTTTTTGACATACGTAGAATTAGAGTTATAAATATCAATGCGATATCAAAAAATCTGAATCATAGACTATTATAGCAATTTTCAAATTAATAGTTACTCAGTTAAATCAATTAGATCATGAAGATTATTTTTCTTTCTCCGCCAACAAACAAAAATGCGTTCTTAATTTTTTACTTCATTTTATATTAATTCAATAGAGTTTAATTTACACTGGTAAAGAGATATGTAATCGACACGTAGAAGAGATATTTTGAAAATGGTTTTACCCACTCGTAACTCTGTTGCCTATAAAATACATCGTAATTTTTATGTTTGGTAATATTTTTTTTATTGTAAAAGTAACTAAAATTGTTACTGTAAGTCTTTTACTGTTTAATAATCCAAAGTAATAATTAATACTGAGTTTTTGTTACTTTTGCAAATGCAGATATATGTATTTTGTCTAATACTTAATTTATAAAATAATGTAATTTTAAGTTTTAGGATAGAAAATTTTATGTTTAATGAATATTTTTTGTAAATTATAAATTGAGTTTTATTACATATAAAAAGACATTTTTTATTCATTAAATTTTAAACATACTTGTGTGCATACACGTAGTGCGTAACATTTATTCGGATTATGCTGGCGTTTAATTTAAGCGGTTGAATGTATAGAGCATATATACCTACATAAAATTTTGACTAATTCATTAATTTTCATAATGCATTATTAATAACTACATCAATGCACATAGTTCTTTCATTTTAAATTAAATTTTAATATACAATGTTAATTTTTAATTTAATTTTGTTTGTTTAATATTAATTGCGTGGAAATAGTGTAACAGTAAATAATTAGCTAATTGCAATTGATGAATAAATACCAACTCTGTCATTATCCAATTATAGTTGCTTTTACTTTTTATTATTTTGTTAGAAATTTGTCATGTTTGACAAGAAAAGAACTGTATTTATGGCTAGCAAACGTTTAGGTCAATAATGTTGATGTTGACGTGGCATATTTTGTACATGTTAATGCAGAACTTTTAAATATTTACTCGTCGTATTTTCTGACGGAAAACGACTTTAGTTAACATAAATGACTTGACTAACTAAATAACAAAAATTACAAATACAATTTCAATTACAAAACAACAAAACACTTTACTGCAGTAACAGTACCGTGTATAATAGGTTGATTTATTCATATATAAACTATTTATATGGTTATCGTTATCTCAAATATTACCACAGTAAATTCGTACATTATTCAGTTAAGAATTTGATGTTAAAAATGTCTCTATGGTAATCGTAATTTTCTCATTACAGGGCTTTTATAGAAGTGTTACTTTAATTACTACCGTATATACTGTTGTTGCCTGTATTTAGGTGACATTTTGTATAAATTTGGGTTATCACTGTTTTAATTTCTATCTAAATTTGAAGTATATTTAATGAAAATGCATGGTTAATTTTTGTAATTTGGCCTGATCAAATGGTAACTATTAATAACAAAACGTCGCCTATATACAAGCAACAACGGTGTTTAAGTAGCCGAAAAACTCTAAAAAGAAAAAATAATAATTATTGTGTTTATATTTCTATAAACTTCAAATGAGGTTATAAATCCCCGGAATCGTTCAAGAAATTTATAAAAAATTAAAATTGGTTTAGAGGTCCCTGAACAACGTCAGGGGGTCCGCGCAAGATTTAATATAAAATAAGAAAACTGTGAGACAGTTTTATTAATATGAAAGTTAAAATAAATAACAATAAATCAATTATTAGCGATTTTTACGTCATAAGTAAAATATAAATATGTACAGGTTTATACAAGAACACAATAGAGCCGATACCTGCACTAACTAGTCTGTAATATGAACTATAAAAGAGTCGTGCATCTAATCAACAATTTAGTTCTCTGACATGCGTGATGTGAAGTGCATACAACAAATTATTCTACTGTTGAACAAAAATAAGTATAAAGATGGTGTGGTGTAGCAATGGGATTACCAATTTCTACATCTATTGCAAATTACTTTATATAGAACATTTTGAAGAAAAAGCTTTAAAATTTGCATCTAAAATACCAAAACTATGGCTTAGATATATTGATAGTGTTTTTGTAATCTGATCCCATGGTAAAAATGAACTACAAATTTTTCTTCAATATCTAAATAATCAACACCCAAACATGAACTTTAGTATTGAAAAAGAAATTAATGGTAACTTAACTTTTTTTGATGTAAAGATAGAAAGAAAACCAGATGGTACTTTAATACATTCAGTTTATCCTAAACTAACACATACAGATCTATATATACAAACGCAAATTCTCATCACCATCCATCTCAGAAATTTGGAACAATTCGCACATTATAGAACCGTGCGATGACAATTTGCCATCAAGATAAATTACCAAAAGAATTAGATTACCTTGAAAAAGTTTTTATAAGAAATGGTTTTAACAAAGAACAAATTAAAAAGTATCTTCGACCAAAAACTAGACCTACTGTACCAAATGATTCAACTATAAGCAACAATTTTGCTGTTCTACCTTTTGTTGCAAAATTAAGTGACAAAATTCGAAGAATACTGAAGAAACATGACATTAGAGTTGCTTATAATACTACCACAAAAATTAAAAATTTGTTGAATTCTGTAAAAGATAAAATTCCACATAACATCTGTTAAGTGTATCAAGTTCTATGCGCTTGTGGCAAGGTATTTATTGGAGAAACTCGTAGAACTATTGAAATTAGACTAAAAGAACACAAAAAGCATCTTCGGTTATATTAAGCTTCTAAATCTGCCATTGCCAAAAATACGCTAAACACTTTATATGACATAAACTTTGAAAAAACTATAACAATTGCTAAAACCAAAAACTGGTGTTCAAGAAAGATCAGAGAAGCAATTGAAATTATTAAAACACCCAACAACTGTAATTGGGAGAATGGTTATGAGTTATCTGACACCTGTTTACCTGTTATATCCTGATCTTTACTTTATCCACCAAACACACCATAAGCTACGTCTAGAGTTTTTAATGGTAGTTTTTCTTTAGACCTTTGAGCAAATCCTGTAGCTAAAAGAACTTACAACATTTATCAAGTTTTCCGAACATTTGTTTTTTTCTAGTACCATACTTTTATAATTGTCATTTCAGTAATTGTCACCTGAAGAAGAACGTAGACCACATTCCAAAGCTTGTGAATTTTTTAATAAATATATACACCATTTACCCAAAAACTATTTTATTAAAATTTATATCTTTATAATTCAAATTTATTTAAGTATAATTATACTATTGTTTAAGGTAATTAAAAAATTATACATACATCATAAATATCAGTACAATAATCTCTTAACATTAATTCAAGATTTCTTTTTTAATAAACATTTAAGAAAGGATTTTCTAAAAAATATATTATTAATGATTCTGGAAAAAAAGTTAGACATATTGGGTTTTATAATTTAATATAGTGTACCCTAAAAGTTATAGATTACTTTTCTATATTTTTGTTTATTTTGTTTACTTCCGCGAATAATAATAATTTGTAAATTATTTATTTTTCTTGAATAATTAATTGGCACACAATGAGTACCTACACAATATGTGACATTTAATCTATTAAAAAATATATTATAATTAACAGTGTTTTTTGCAAATAAAAATGTTGATATGTATATTTTTCTATATCTCTTTCTTTCAGATAACAGTATGAGTAAAGCAAAAAAAAAATGCGGACGATACAGTGTTGAATATAGGTATAAAATATGACTTTATTCCGTCAATAGGAAATAGTACTTTATTTATGTGTCTTCTATGTAATAAAACGATGTGAAACGATTCAATAAAACCTTGTAAACTTATAGAGCATTTAATAAAAAATCTATAGTAACAAAAAAGATTTAACGTTTTTTCTAACAATCAAAGAAAAATATTTGAAAACACCGACATTGCAAGAACTCATAGGGACGACATCTAAGAGAGATGACGGTGGACTGCGCGCTTCTTATAATATTTCCTTAATGATTTCAAATTTCAAAAATTCGCACACTATTAGTTAAGAATAATTCAATAAAATCAAAAGAAATGCCTTAAAGGAGAGATTAGTTGCTCAACTTTGTTTCGAAAATAATGATGACTATATTCTTATACTGCATAACACAGTAATACGTTGGTTATCTAAAAGTACATATTTAGAGTGCTTTTATTAGCTCTTTGATTCATAGAGATGAGGATTTGTTTGCTTATTGTCAACATTTAACAGCGCTTCATTCGGACCTTAAAAATTTGAAAACATTCTTCACTTGGATATTCCCGTCTGAGTGTTGAACTCTTTTACAAGTAGTCAAACTCTGAGCACAAATACGAAATTAATCCATACTAATACACTAGCAACTTATTGAATTATTCACAAATGAGGAGCTGAAACCAATGTTTAAACAAGGATATGACAACTTCTGGTTAGAAAAACAGATCCCAATGTTATATTCAGCATCATAGATTGTTGTACAGAAGCTGTTGATTCCTATTCCGCCTTCGTATTTGGTTATAAGTCTCATCACAAAAAAAATTGATTAGAAATTCTAATAGGGATTTGCGGTTGGTACTCACAAACATTGAACCGGACTTTTTTTCTTTGGCAACAAATTTAAAATTTTGCGAAGCATATTGTTTCGTAAACAAATAAAATTACTGTGTGCGGTTTTAAAATGCTTTTAATGTAGAAACGTTGACTAAAACAACAACCAAAGCTATATTTCAACGACGATTTTTTACAAAATTATCGTTACAAAAACAGTCAAAAAAACACTTCAAAAATGTTCTCTTGTTTTTTTCTAATTAACGAAAACTTGATAAAATATGAAAAATACGCACACGCAACATCAAAGTTTTCATTAAACACATTAATTTTGTTAACATTTAACATTCTCCCACCTGAGACGTGAAAACATCAATTAAGCGTCTCACTAAAATTAAACGCTGTATACAAAAACCAAACTGTAAACTGACAGTAAATGTCAAACTATCAGACACATTAAAAGAGATACATAACTAACCAAGAACAAGCATTATTAAACAATACAACAAATCAATGTAAATATCTCTGCGGGAGCTTAACTACCCTTCTACCACGCGACGCTTTAACGCGCACATCACAAACTTTATCGTCAACAACTGGCGCACTAACAGTATTCTCCTGCTGCACAGAATCATGAACCATTTCTTCCACTTCATCGTCTGTCGATTCCTTAGGTGGTTCCACACATTCTAAGGGATAAACTCGCTGTATTGGTCTTAGCAATTGATCTTTATCAGTTTGCACACGTACTAACCGAATTACATTGTCTCTACCAGGAAGCACTTCGATTATACGCCCTAATGGCCAATCTAAGCGTTTCGAGGTATCATTACCAATTAACACAACGTCACCTATCATAAAACTTTGAGGACGTTTGTATTTATAAAATTGTCTCAATTGCCCCAAATACTCGACCCGAAACCGTTTTCGTAATACATTTCGCAACGATTGCAAATATGTAAGACGCTTTTTCAACGACGTAGCATCAATAACATCACACTCCGGCACATCAGACTCTTTTAATTCTCGTAAAAACATTACTGGCGTTAACGGTATTAAATCTTCTTGGTCATCCGACACAAACGTTAATGGTCTTGAATTAATAACCGCCTCACAATCACATAAGATCGTGTACAATTTGTCCAACTTTAAAGATGCACGACCCAACACCTTTCTCAATAACTGTTTGACCAAACCAATTAATCGCTCCCACCATCCTCCCCACCAGGGAGCCGAAGGAGGATTGAATTTCCACACAATTCGGTAAGATGAGCAGTGGCGCTTAATTGCTTCCCAATCAAGCTTAGCAAAAGCGTTTTCTGCTCCTACAAAATTAGTCCCATTGTAGGTATAAATAACAGCAGGCCTACCTCTTCTCGCTACAAAACGCCTAAAAGCATTCAAAAACTCTGCAGTGGACAACGACGAAACTACATCCAGATGGACGGCCCTATACACTGCACATGTAAATAAACAAATCCATGCTTTCTTGCCGCTTCGCAAAAGCAATGGACCAGCCAAATCTATACCCGTAATTTGGAACGTAGCTGCATCTCTCACACGATCATTGGGCAAAGGAGGAGGAATCACTTCTATCTTCTTGGCACTATATCTGCGACATGTCACACATTGCTTCACAACCGAACGCACAGCTCGTCTTCCTCCAATCACCCAATATTTTTCTCGTAACAACGATAGCAACCCTTGCACTCCAATATGACAAGAAGAAACATGTAAATCATATATCAATCGATACACTACATCATGTTTACCAGGTAACAAAGACGGTAAACGAAAAAGATCTGTATCTTCTCGGTTAGAAATTCTACTGCGAACTCTAATTACCCCATTTTCATCTTCAAAACAATTTAGAGACGCCAGTTTCTTATAATCTTTTCCAGAAAAGGATTCTTTTTGAATTAGTTTTATCAAAATCATCTCACCATTATTTAACGCATTTGTAGATAATTCGCTTCGAATTTTATTTATAGAATTTCTGCAGTTATGAACAAAACGAAGCATCCAAGCTATCATTCGTACGATTTTCTCATATTTGGAGAAGTAACGTCCATACCAAATTTCGACATCTTGGCACATCATAGCCGAAACTAATTTCTTTTTTCGCTCTTGATTAACTAAAACTTCATCTTCTTGATCTAGTACAAAACTTTGTCTAGGCCATTCCGTTTCACTAGCATATAGCCAATTGGGTCCCTCCCACCATTTCGACTTGGAAAGATAATTCGGTGAACACCCGCGAGATGGTAGATCGGCGGGATTCTTCACACCAGGGACATACCTCCAATCTTCTATCTATGTCAACTTTCGAATCTCATGAACTCTATTCCAAACAAAGGTAGCCCATTCTTCTTCATTTCTAATCCAGGTTAAAACCGTAGAGGAGTCACTCCAAAAATATATTTTCCAATTCTCGGGAAATCCACATCGAAGCGAATGATACAACCTTGCGGCGATTGTTGCTGCTAAAAGTTCTAGCCTAGGAATCGACAACTTCTTCAAAGGCGCTATACGAGATTTCGCTTGAATCAAGTTAACGTGGATGTTGTCCATCATTTCTACTCGTGAATAAATAACGCACGCATAAGCGTCTTTGCTGGCATCGCAAAAAACGTGCAAACTAACATCATTAGCTTCACCTGTACCACCCATTATCCATCTCGGGATTTCAATACGGAAAAGTGTCGGTAGTTCAGTTTGCCATTTAACAAATGATTCTCTGCTTATGTCATCTACCTCGTCGTCCCAGCCTAATCCATCTTTCCATAACTTCTGCAGGAGTAGTTTCGGCAATATTGTGGCGGGACATGTAAACCCAAGTGGATCAAAAATGCGTTGAGCCGTTGAAAGTATAAGCCTTTTCGTGACGATTTGATCATTAACTTTAATCTTACTCTCCCCCGAAACAGACATTTTATCAGTTTTCTTGTCCCAACACATGCCCAGCACCATTGTTGACCCCAAAACTTTAGACTCACCCGAAAACTCCCAGCCCCTTAAGTCAAATTTGGCCAACGCCATCACTTGCGTCGCCTCGCGAATAAATTTGGAAAGTTCAGTTACACCCGACACACTGGATACACAATTGTCCACATAAAAACTTTCACGCAATTTATAAATAGTGTTCTCGGAACAATCAAACGAAATCGAACCAAGTCCACGCGCACAACATTCTAAATGATGGTTGATTGTAACTCCAAGCAAAAAAGGACTACAATTAACCCCGAATACTACCCTTTTGTGTCGAAATATAAGTTCTTTACCATCTTCAGTTTGCCACAAAAATCGCAAACAGTCCCTATCGGCTTGACTTAATCCAATCTGCAAAAACGCCTTGCGAATGTCCGAAATGACACCTAGCTTCTCCATTCTAAATTTCAACATAATTGACGGAATGAGTTCAATAAGGTTCAATCCCGTCTCCAGACACTGATTTAAAGATGGATGATTCTTTTCCCTCGCCGAAGCATCAAATACTGGTCGAACTTTTGTGGTACTATTTTCTTTAAAAACGGGTCTGTGCGGCAAATAATGCGCCATATTTTCCTTTTCAACATCTGACACCAGCTCGATAATGTCTTCTTCTAACCAGCCAGCAAATACTATACTCCAAAAACATACCATTCGTTTTTAGCTTCTTTATGGTAGAATCGAGTCGCTTTTTGCTTAACATATAATTTGACGGTAATGGTGGATGTCCTTCGATCCAAGGTAAGCAAACTTCGTAACGGCCGTCTTCTTTCACAGCTACGGTTTGATCAAAAAATTTACATACGGCTTTTTCTCTTTCTACTTTGGATACTAAATCAGAAGGTGCTTCTATCCCCAATACATCCAATTCCCATAATTTCTCTACCGTTACAGTCATACTAGTACTAACCCCACTATTTATGCTTGCTACTTTACCCATAATGGTCCAATCTAACAATGTCTCAAAAACCACAAGGCCATTTTTTAACTGATGACACCTGCCCGTGTACAACTTTCCAGCCACATCAGCGCCGATCAATAATTCAATAGGACCTACACAATTCAAATCAGTCAGTTGAACACCTAACATGTTCAACTCATTTATCCAGGGACCCGTCTGAACTGGTGCAACGTTACTACAAATAACATTCTGGTCCATTGCTTCAAGAGTACACGCATATTTGCCATCCAAACTAAGTAATCTTATATCGTAACAAGCATGCTGTTGATCAATAGTGCTAACGCCACCAAACAATGCATGAATGACCTTTACACTTTTTTTTTCAACATACTGAAGATGTTCAGCAAGTAGGAACTTTGGGAACCCGTGTCAATAATCGCCCGCATTTCTTTTGAACAATGTTCACTACGTATAATAACCCTCAATGTTTGCAAAATAACATGCGTTTCCGTAAAATTCGCTAATGTTTTGTCTTTGTGCACTTCTTCATTCACAGGCTGAGCATTAATATTTATTTTCTGAAAGTCAGCTAATTTGCTACACAGAATAACAGCGTGTTGTCCATTGCAAATGACGCATCTTACACGTTCGCGACACCTTTTACTTTGATGACCGACCGTCGCGCAGCGAAAACATCCCTTCTTTTGCTTTAAAATATCCTGCTTTTCCTTTAAGGATAACTCACGTGCTCTAAAACAAACATCTTTATTATGTGGTCCGTCACAAAAAACACATTTGTTTGTTAAATTTATCAAACCCAACGCTGTAGGCTTAATGTCACTTTTAACCTTTGGTTTTGCCTTACTTTCCGAACTCTTCAGACCAAACCCTTCCATTGCCAACGAAATCCGTTCTTCTCCTTCCACCTCTACTTTCAGGAAATTCATTAATCTGGAAAGTCTGCCCTTCATCGAAGAATCAGTTAAAGAATTAAAATCTGAGGACCTCTGCCAAACACGTAATATTTCTTCTGGTAGACACGATTCTACCAACGGATATAACATTGCAGCATAGGTTTGCGTGGTCACGCCTAATATTTCTAGCGCACGTAGCTGCGACTCGATTTTGTCATACAGAGCTGAAACTGATAAACGCTTGCCATTAACAACATTTGCCAAAACCAACTTTAATAATTCTCTGACGTAAAATTCTACCAACACTTCCTCTCTGCCAAACCGCGCTCTTAAGCTGTCGATCGCTTTTTCATAATTTTCGGCAGTAGGAGGAAAGCTGTCTACTAAATCACGCGCTCTGGTTTTTGGCGTAATGATTTGTAATAAATACTGAAATTTGTCTTCCAAAACTATATCTTCGTCTTCGTGAATCTTTTTGAACTGGCTCCAGAATGGCAACCAATCTTTTATTTCACCGCCAAACTTTTGAAATTCTAATTTTGGTAATTTAAACTTACGGTTTGTTGCATACGATAGCGGACTTGCTGACGCTCGACTTCGCCGCGACAATACATCTTCATCATCCTGTCTACGCTTTAACTGGTTATATTGTACCCTCAATCTGTTAAATGTAGTTGCGTAATTATCACATGCTTTACTTTCGTCGGCTAAATCATCTTCATCCGCATCGTCATTCAACAATTGTTCATAAACTTCAGTATCTACACTTTTTAAATTAAATTCTTTATCGACAAGCAACATCCAATGCGCTTCGATTTCAGCAATATCAACGACCGCGGCATTCAAAAGTTCTCGAACTTCGTTCACCACTCGCGTAAACGCCGCCCGATGCGTCGTTCTTCTTCTTTTCAACGCTTCCATTTTTACTCACTTAACGTCGAAATAATTGTTAACAAAAGCACTCTTCTTGGAATCGAATTCACAAGACGGCCAATTATTCTTAACAATTGTTTACCTTGTACCGAAGTATCACTACCTTTTCAGCACTAAAACACTTTAACAACACACAGTCCTGTCACGGTCGCCAATTTGTTTCGTAAACAAATAAAATTACTGTGTGCGGTTTTAAAATGCTTTTAATGTAGAAACGTTGACTAAAACAACAACCAAAGCTATATTTCAACGACGATTTTTTACAAAATTATCGTTACAAAAACAGTCAAAAAAACACTTCAAAAATGTTCTCTTGTTTTTTCTAATTAACGAAAACTTGATAAAATATGAAAAATACGCACACGCAACATCAAAGTTTTCATTAAACACATTAATTCTGTTAACATTTAACACATATGAAGCTTATTTTAACCTGCCAATTCGAAATCAAGATAAAAAATGAGTATCTCACTTTGCCTGTGTTAACTGCAAAAATATTTTAGAAGGTAAAACACGAACATTTGAAATCTAAACAAGTTTCGAACATGTTAATACCTTTGTAAATTTTTACTTATACGTCGTTACTAAAGGCATTACAAGAAGAATGCGATGAGAGATTACATTTAATACGAGAAAGTCCATACAAACATAAAAAACCACTAAAAATATTTCTTTTTGAAATTAATTTTTTTTAATTTTACATTTGTGTGCTATTACCTATCATTATTTTTGAAATAAAAAGTCTGATATTTGGCAAACATTTTTCTAAATATGATTTATAATAAAATTCCTCTTAAAAATTCCAAACTAAGCTCTAGTTTCTACAAAAACAAACTTTCATAAAATAACTTCACAAGCCAGACCCAAAAATCGTATTGACCTGTATTAAGATTATATAAGTTATATTAAATATATGGAAAACTTTAAGGAAGCAATTGCACGCTACCGTCTTTTTGTGTGGCGAATTACTCAACTAATGTTTTAATATTACTCATCTAGATAGCAAGAACTGTTATATGTTGACGAATTTTAAATTTATATGTTTTCGTGAAAATAACTAAATTCTTGCAACGTTGCCACTAGTACTATTGCTATTTTTTATGCAAGGCTAGTACTTTTTAAATTTTAAAAATAGATATTAAAGTACTAAATGTAACAAAAAACAAACATAAAAATCGTTTTATTGCTGATCTAAACCATAAATTATAAAGAAAATTAGTAGATAAATACAAATTAAAGCAAATATATTTGGCAACAACGTAATATAACGTGCTGTCATTTTACACAAAACAACTGAACTGAAATGTAACTAACAATCTTAATTAACTTAACAACTTAAAAATGTACAGCGAAATGTTACTAAATTATTTCAAGTGTTACTAAATGATATTTAGGTACAGTTAATTTAAAATTGGTAGGTTTGTAAGAATTAAATTTGTAATTATATTACGCAGCAGCATGATATTTACATAATATTTATTTTTAGAGATAAGCAAACAAATTCGTCAAAATAGTGATAGGTTCAGTTATTATGACTGCTTAATATCACTTTTTGACAATATATTTTGCTTTATTTAGTACATATACCTAGATTATAGTTTTATTTACCTTTGTTGTTAATAATATTTATACTTTTTAAAATAACTGTACCTAAAAACCTTATATTTTTTGGTTAATTTTTCATATGGCCGGCTGCTGTAATATCACCTTAAGAGTTTCAATAATTTAATGTAGCGACGATAACGTTTAATAACATTTAAACAAAAGTAAATGAAGCTATTGTCCCACATCATAGAAAAAAATGTAATAAATTATTACTTTTCTTATTCTTACTATTTTTTTAAAATGAATAACAAATCTAATATATTTGTTTTAATACACCTGTCATAATGTTATACCCATTGTTTTCTTAGTACAAGCACGTCAACATTCGTGCTCTACACCGTAAACCAAAAATGGCTTTTTGTTGAGCACAACCTAACCAATTTCTGTCAGTCCCATGGGATAGCAATTTTAAACTGAAGAATCTTCTTATTTTTTATTTCTATTACTGAAGGAACTGCGTCTGCCTTCAAATAGGTACTTCACCTAGAAAGAAACTTATGATTCACTTTGTTGGATTTTATTTTTAAAATGCAAACATAACATATAACCATAAGTAAATTTCGATTTTGTGTTGGACGGTGATCTGACGAAACACATAGGTTGGTAATAATGGTCAAAATATTACATATAACATATAGGGTTAAACAAGATACTATTTTATTCCCTCCAAGTGCAGCTATGCTTTCATAGGGGTTTTCTAACGTTGAGTTCATGTATTAACAAATTGTCCAAAATTTTAAAGAAAAAAGTTTTGCAAATTTGTAAGATCTGGAGTTGGCAAACATTTTTCCAAGTCCATCATGACTACTGTTTTAGAGGTATTCTTGTTTGAACGGTTTTTATCTTCTGATTTGAACTTATAACTGTTAGTGACATTCTACAGATGTTGATCGTATTGTTCCTGTAAAACAACTCAATTTTCTTAAGCACCTAAAACTGCAGCTTAAATTTATCACACATATCACAACATCGTTGTTTGGTAGTTTAAATGCAAAGTTGAATTCGTAAGCTTGGCGTATAACCATGCTTTGGGAATACTTTCTTTCGAAATATTGTTATCTGCACATTCTTCCAAATATAAGGCGCACATGCTTATACAAATACCTCTTCTTCGAACGTTCACGTTAATAATGGAATATGTAGGTGAGAAATTCCGAATGTTGTTTGATACCTAGGAAATTTTATTCACAGAAATTCCTCTATTTCTTTTATCAGGAGAAATCAATCGTATATTTTTTTACAAATTGCAGTGTTAACTGTTCGTTTTTAGAAATGTTAAGCGTATTTTAGAAACATTTTTTGCATACTGTTATGTTTACTTTCAACTTAAAAAAAGTATTTGTTAGTAAACTACCTGTTGCCTTCACGTATGTTATTTCTTTCCTTTCTTGTTTTAATTGGCTTTAGCATATCTAAACTTTTTTGGTTAGTTCAAATTTCTTTAATAGTATCTATGCAATTTACAAGTATCGTTGCATAAAGGTTTAACCGATTTCCTGTCAACAAGTCTTTTTGTGTTTGTCGAATACTCTAAACCATTGTGTTTTCTTTGCTTTGTTACATGTCTTTTCCATGATTTGGGATGAGATCTTTTTCTATTGGCTTTATTTTGGTCGTCGTCGTCTTTTACTTGCTAATGTCGCTCTTGGCATAGAATTGCTTTTCATAGTTCGGATCGGCAACATTATCATTACTGTCAAAATTAGTAAGAAGTACAATTTCTGATAAAACAACTATCTTTTGTCGTTATGTGTTTGTGAGAACATGAGTGTCTAACAATCTCTCTTTTAACCTTTTCCATTTTTTAAATTATACTTCTTCAGGCAAACGTTTGACGGAAGCATATGCTGAAGTCTCAAGCTTGCTGTGATCCAATAAACAAACCAAGACGTAATTTTCCAAACCCGTATGGTACATCAGACGGTCCTGAGTCAACGCCTTTTGATCTTTGTAGAGACAACTATCACTAAGTAAAAATTTGCAAGTTCTATTATTTTAGCTGCTCTTGAATACATAATCGTTATTTTTATTTAGATTACTAAAAATTGCCTGTGACCACATCGACTAAAACAACACGCTTTACTATGTGATTTGAAATAGTACAGTGTTGCAATATATTCTGAAGTAACAATGTTTTTAACCGACTTTTGCTCCGGACTTAAACGTGAAAACATTGTTCAAAAGTATGTAACTTTTTAATGGAACACGATAAAAATAAATTAAAAATAGGAAACAAAATATTCATGTTTTTGTTAACAAGAAAGATTTATTTTGGAAAAAAATTTCATATGCTTTCTTCAAGAATGATTACGTTGTAGTGTTCCACAGTACTAGTGTCTATGTAGTTTGCATCAAATTCACTGCTCCAAAAATCATCCCTATTGTTGAATTTAGTCTCTCTCAACGAAGTTGATATATTTACTCTTGATCCAGGCTGTAGACCAATATCCTAAAGTGGAGTAAATTAAATCCATAGTAAATATGCGTAGGGGGGTAGCATGTGCACATAATGTTGTTCTAGCAAGTTTCTATATTCTAGATCTGTAAATAAGCATAACGGCGGTAAACGTTGTAAGCTGATTTCTAGATTAAATTCAGTCAACAAAGTGCGGCCAAGAATAACGCTTAAGTATTTTGGAGTGTAATTGTGGTGAGTGTAATGTCCCTTAAAATGTAGTGTATACGTTAATATTACTGTAATAAAATCAAAGAGATATTATTGAGTAATTCCTTAACCTTAAATATAAATAATAATTTAAGCGTACTAATTATAAAAGAATTTAGATTTGAAGTTTTACTGCAAACTACAAACTTTTAGTGCTGGAAAAACAAATTTAAAATTGTAAATGAATGCTTTACATACTAGCCCTACATACTTATGCACACACTGTGTATGTGAATAGTATCTAACCAATTTACATCTTAACTAAAACAGGGCGGTTAGTATGTTTCAAGCAATTATGACAAAGTAACGTAAATATTTAAAATTTCCTTGTTATTTTTTATTTCGTAATAATGCAATATTACTTAAAGTAAATTCTTATAAAATTTTAAATTAAAAAAGTTGTTAACACTAACTCGTGTCACGAAAACCCCAGTTATGCATTCTAGAATTAAAGGAAAAAATTCAAAATATAATAAATCGTAAATTCAAGGCGTTAACTGCGCGTTTTAGCGTGCTACGTAGTTACGTTTAAATATATGAGAGAACCTAAAACAAACAGTCTACTTCCGCTTACTGACAACATTAATAATTGTCAACAAGGGGTGCAATAAAACTATTTTTTTATAAAACATATAATACATAAACAAGATTTTCATCCTCCGCTGATAACACACAATACTCTTTTTAAGTCCTTATTTTTGCCGTTACGCTTTATTAATTTTGACCCACTTTTATATTATAAAAAACGAATCTGTTACCAGTTTTAATCTATTATACCCAATATAATTTGGATTGAAATAATACAAAAAAAAAGTTTTAGTATCTAAACGTAAACAACTTTTTGTAATTTGTTTTAAAAGAATTAATAAAAAAAAGATCTTTAAAAATTATTATTGTAATCGCTAGTACATACATTACTTTGATTTTTATATTCACAATAGTAATTAACGATTTAATGTCATTAACAGTATTTATTTATTTTTTATTGCAAAAAAATTATTTATATATTTTTTTATAATTTTAAATTAAAATCAAGAACTAAAAAACTAAAGTTTACTGCAAACCAATCGTTTTGCTTTATTCACGTTTTAAGGTGCATTGTATTCTATTTCATTTACGGATATAAGCACAACTTATCCTAAAAAGAAGTTTATATAAACATAATCTTTAATAGTTATTTAAGCAAGTTACGAAAAGGTGTTGATTAGAAAGGACAATATAACAATACTGAATTAGGAGCTACCAAGGTCTTCGATCACGTATCAACTACCAATAATTCAATTTTGATGGGTAATTCTAGTAGCGTAGGTGCATCTCCAAATATTAATATGATTAATTGTTCTACATTTTTGTTGACACAAATTACCCATAAAAAATTTTCAATAAAAATTATTAGTTACCTATGATATTGTTATTTGACGTTTTATTATAGCCCGTGGAAATAATGAGGCCTGTGGTCTATAAAAAGACGTTTATGACATATAAATTTGTGCATAGATATATTTAAATAGCAATAAATACCTATGTATGTAAATAATAGGCTTTTAAAACCAACCAAATTTAAAAAAAAATTTAAACTACTAAACGCTTAGAAAAAAAATTCTTTTATATAATTAAATTGTATGTATATGATTACCGGTGCTAAAATGAAAAGAAAATGACACAAAGTGATACTACGGCTGTAATTTACAAAATTTAAAATCATCAAAAGAGCCGTAACATTTTAATAAGCTCTCACGCTTCTAAATGTTAATTTAGTAATTCAACGTTATTCAAGCAAAAAATATTTTTTCTTATTAAAACTAACATTTTTTCTTATATATTGCTAATCAAACATATTAGTATATATAATAAAATATATTTGACAAATGTGTGTATACGACAAATTTAATAAAGAAAAAAGCTTACAACTGACAAACACGTGATTCAAAGAAAGTTTTATCTTGAGATTTGTAAATTATAGCAGACGGCATATGGAAGAAACTTCGTACAGACCTAATAATAAAGTTTTGTAACTAAAAGACTCACATATATTAAACTATAAGCACTTAAGAAATTGTTATAAATACTCTTCACCTAATTATATCGTTAATTAAACTAAACAAACAACACGTAGTACATACATGTTACATATGCTTGATGTTTTATTATAAAATAGTCACTTAGTATCATTTAATTCTAATCATAATGTTTACTCAATGTTATGTTATTAATTTTATTTTAGAAATAATTATGAAGAAACTAATCAATTTTACTAGTCTCACAGTTTCTCTACACCTATCGCAGATATTTTCAAACGGCGTATGTTCTATTATGTATCAAAAACCAGTTTACACAAAAAAGAAAACAATGTAACAAAGCACACTCAATACATAGCAGCGATGTGAGTCAACATTACCGAGTAGATGATGCCCTAATTCAATAAAGAACAATTGCAATTTAGCATTGCAATAGACGCATTGTAACTGCAACTTATTGTTTGCTATAATTAATAATAAATAAAAACCCTAAGTGGTTATTTATTGTTTTTCTTGCTTATTTCAAAACTTTAAAGTTTTATTTATTTATTTATTTTAGAAACCTAATTGGAATTATCGCGATTTATTATGCAATAATACCTTAAATTATGTCAATTAGTATACTGTTTATTAAGGTACCAGGAAACATAAGTGCAACTATTTAAATCGTTAAACACGTTACAATAAAACAATAACATTTCAGTAATCAAAGTTTACTTTTGAATACATTCTTTATAAATAAAATGAACAAATACTTTACAAACGTTATAAATCAGGATGTTATAAATTTTGAACAATAAAAGTACTATCTGTTGTCTATTCAATGTTTAGGGATTGCCATTTAAGAATAGGGATGTTCAGCATTTTTTTGATAATAAAAAATTTTTACGAATTATTTTTATTCTTATTTGGTACAATTTTTTTATTGAGTTTTAATTGATAATAATTGCGTTAAGTTGGTTTATAGTTTATAAAATTTTTATTTTATACATTTGATCGCAGTTCAACGTATGACCCCGTCTGGCTTTGGTAATAATCGCAAGCGTTTCCGTTTTACGATATTATAAAATTGGCGTTTGATTGATAAAAGTTAGTTCGGTTTCGCACAAAATTTTGGTGAATTTGAGTCAACCACTTGTGTTTTTTAAAGATACACGCGTTAGTTAGCAGATTTCGGTTCACATATGACACGCTGCTCACTTGGAATAAGTATCGTATCAGATAAGATGAAGTGATGGTTCATTTCTTAACTCAAGATTGAGACCATTACTATCCCCAAATAATTAACAACCTCTGTGGTGATGATTTATCTGTTAACTATAGTTTGGAGAGCATTCAAATCGCTGATCATCCACCACCTTTGAGGTAATGGTTTACTTCGCAACTTAATATTAAGAAAGACGTATACGTAAGTATAAAGTATCAGTTTACTGTCTTAAATTTTAGTTTTATTTTAATATCTAAACATATAACTACACAACTAAATTAATGGATACTCAATACTAACAGTTTGCAACTTTTAGGTAACAAAAAATAAAATACGTTGTTCTAAAAAGAAATGACATATTTAATAATAGTTCAGATAATTTTTTTGTCATACACCAAAGTAACGTTTACATTTGGTAAATTACGTAAATACGTTTTTTGAAAACTTTATTATTATTATTTGACGCATTCAAGCAAATGTTAATATTTCTGAATTATCAGTGTTCAAATAGGTTGCCATTATTCTAGACAAAAGTATGCTCTCTTTACAGTAGAATTTAAAACATGGTCTAAATCTGATAAAAATGTATTAACTGCTGCTATAACCAATGCCAATAACTGTTCTTCATTTTCAAAAGTTGTGTCATACACTAGCCTCAGAAGAAAAAATTCAACGCACTCAAATCCTGTGATAGGAATGGCCAAGTTATTCACTGTGAATTCCATTCCATTTTTTAGGGAATCTCTGCGTCAATTACTCCCGTACATTTGTAGAATTATGTGCTGAGGCACCATCTTGTTAAAATCAGCAGTTGATAACGATTGCTAGAGATAATTTATCTAAACAATCCTCCAAATCAGTTTGCAGCATGTCGAGGATCTTTTTAAAATTTAAATTGTTGTGGTAAATAAAATAGCCTATTATTCTGCCTCTCATAATGCTTATCCACATATTAAAACCAAATCGATGTTAACGTTTTGCTGTTTTTTTTAAATAAAGGTTTTTCCAATAATCCTTATACCGTTCTTGTATCATGTCTAACAAGCTCAAACCAACGTTAGTTTTGAACCGCGATGTGGATTTTGTGAGTAGTTGCAACAACAAAAAGTTATTGACCTAGCTTCAGTGCCAACATATTATTTTCAGATAGGTAGCATAAGTTGTAATCTGACGCGTCTAAAATAATCCGAGTATATTTACTAATTAAACATTACATATTCACTGCTATTTCATAGTTTTTGTGTATAACGCTTAATAATTATGTGTACAACTTTGAAAATAAAACCGAAAAGAACCGGAAAACCCCGAAAAATAAATAACGGTTCCGGTTCAGTTTAATAAATTTAACTTGGCCATATTTCGGTTCCGGTTCCGGTTTTGGTCCAATAAAAAATATCGGTTTTGGTCCAGTTTTCAGTTTTATATCGGTCCGTTCCAGATCCCTGGTTAGAACCAATGCTATTTTTGTTAATTAACGAGAACACAACAGCAGATACAACCAATTAATAAATAACATCTATCATAATGCATCAATGTATATAAAAATAGACCCAACTACAACTACAGATAACATACCTATACATAAAAGAGTAACACAACAGAACAAAACTATTTATCAGCGTGGTAGACTATATGCTCTTGGTTGGCTAAAAGTTTCAATATCGACTGGGTAAATTTGAGTCACTTGAAGTTTGTCGAGGGCATTGCAAAATCACCGAGAACTACAAAAAATGATCAACCTTAACAACTATTCAAAAGAAGATGGATTAAAAATGAATAAAATAAAGACTAAGATAATGACAAACGCAAGCAAAAACATAAACATCACTTTAGAAAACACACCACTAAAAGTCATTGACATACATACTTAGGTCAACAAATTTTAACAGATAAAGAAAATACGCCCAAGGAAGTAAAGACATATGAAGTGGAGTTCAGTTACAAATTTTTGATTCTTTATTACTATTACCAAATGTTGTAGCCAATATGACTATATTCTATCCACATTTTTCGGCGTTTTGATTTGAGAAAATCTAATTTGATACACAAGAGTATCTTGAAGTTTTAATAATAAATTCTAAACTACATAGAATTGTTTTTTCGGGTTAATTTAGTTACAAGCTTTATATTTTTTGTAAAAAAAGGAGATTTTTTGCAATTTTCTATAAATTAAATAGGTAGAGTTGATATCAATCGATCAAAATTGTTTACAAATTTACAAAAATGGCTTCGGTAACAGCTTCATAGCAAAACCGTCCGGTTTGTAAACTATTTGTTTTTTAAATATTTGTATGCGTCACATTTAATGATTTAAGATTAAAACAACTCATTTCTGAAACAGTTTCCGTCGTGGTATGCCAAAAAATGCGACCCGGCGTCTTTATAAGAGTGAGCGCAGTCAAAGCTCCGGGACGAAATTATAAGCTTTGAACGAATAAAGAAAAAAAATTGAAAACTTGGGCATCACTAAAGAGTTATGAAAATTACGTTCTTATACAGTTTAGAACTTCTATACAACGTGGAAAAGATGATCATCTTATCATTTTTAAATAGCAACCTATCTCCATGAACCAAAACCCGATATCTACATTTTTTCAACAATTGAGAAATTGAGAAAAGAGATATGGAAAAATAAACTGTTTTAATACTTTTTGTGATAGTGACACCGTAACTTCTTACTTATTTATTACATGATTTTAATTGCTGTTGTAGTGTTGTGTTAACTTTACGTAGTTACATAGTCATCTTTTTTTATTCTATAGTTAAACCAAATTTGTCAAAATAATTGTTTGAAGATTCAAGAAGAGAGAACTATGAAAGATCTTCCGTAAACTGACAGATCAAAATCTGCAACAACTCTATGAAAACCGAAAAACTGTCTTTTCTTTAAACCTTTAAGTTCCTTATTAAAAGCGTGTCAGGTACATGAAATTGGTTCTGTCCGCATAATTTTGAAAATTAATAACTATTTTTGCTATAAGTTTTTCCTAGTTCAGGAATTAAACAAAGCTTACTTTGTTGTTCAATAGTGAATATGGCGGAGATCGATACAAAGCTATCACGTTGAGAACGAGGTTTAACTTTCTTATAGATTGCTAAAGGTTTGATGACAAAAATACACGTTAGCAGATGCTGCTAGAAACAAGACTTACACTTGTTATATAAATATGGGTTATGCTATTGAGCAAGTATAGAAATAATTATAAGCCCGGCTTATATGTCACCATAGAGGAGCAACTAGTTGCTTTCAGAAAGTGCTGCTTTTTTCGAATGTATATAGCTTCAAAACCTGAACGCTATAGAATTAAGTGTATGATAGATGCCATGCCTTATCGCAGTAAACAAACAACAGATTGAGGAAAGTCCATAGCAGACCAGAAAATTTTGATCGTCAATAAAGGGATTGAAACGTAATATGACTATGGATAACTGTATTTGTAGTGTATCCCTAGTGACAAACTTGGAACTATGAAGAGAAATAAAAAAGGGTTACTTCCTGAGTTTTGTGATCTTCATTTTCAAAAAAGGAAACAAAGAACATCTTTATTTTTGTTTGACTAAAATATGAGTGTCCTATAAGTCAAGGGCAAATAAATTGATGGTTTTAGTTTCCTCGTATCGACAAAAGACGGAGTAGATTCATTATGTTTCTATGGTCAGCTCGATGACCGGCCCGAAATTTCGACTTAATACAAAAATCTGAACAAAATATAGTTTAAATGAAAGAAAATATTTCCTACACAAACCTTTAATTGTGATAAATTAATACCAACAATTTTTAATAAATGCAATCTAATAGAATTCAAAATAAAATTAAGAGTGTTTAGAAAAATATAAACCAATAGAACAAAAGATCTTAATTTTACGTCGAAGTTGAGATCTACTGTCACACTCAATTTCAGCCATAACAAAACAATCAAAATAATGTTACATATTTTCTATGAAATTTAATAAAAACGAGTGTTTGTTTATTTTATAGAATCTGAAAGATTCAGGTTAGTCTACGCAACAAGATTTAATCAAATATATAAATGTTAAAAAATAATGTTTCAAATGTTAGAAATCCCAAAAAACATCAAACCATAAAACACGGTATTTATTAATCTGTATTAGTTTTTTTTTGCATGCATTTTTTCTCATTTTCATGTTAACGTTTTTCTATTTCGAGTTAAAAGAACACGTGCAGGTAACCAAAATTACTAAGGATAAAATAAAATAATCAAATTGCGCTGTAAAATAAAAATGCATTGTGAATTTAGCCAGAGTTATCTAAATGTAAACTATAATTTTTAGGTATTCCTGGTTTAGAAACTCGTCGCTGTAAAGAAAAAGCCTAAAGAAAGGTGGATATTACAGGAATTTTTGAAATGCAGAAATAACAGTTTGCGCAATGGTGCTTTAGTAGTCTCTACGTTACTGGAAGTACAAATGGCATAGGTCGCAATTTTTCATTAAATCAACCATTAAATAATGTTACAAAAGACGCACAGGAAATATAAAAAACACAGGAATTGTCTTGATCATTGATTTGACACCCGAAATAAAGTTTATATGCCATTAATATCTCCTTTGGGACTTCAAAGTTAATTCATCACACACATAACAGAAATAGTTTGGATGGTTTTCGCAATTTTGCAACATTTTTAGTAATTTGTTATTAGTTTTATACACATTGTAAATGTTATTGTTTGTTAATTTACTTATTTAAATATATAGACGACAAAAAACTAGTGGTTATTTGCTTCTCTTAACTGAAGATGAAATATACCAACGTATAGCTGTAATGTTATGTCTGATTTTTTTGATTTTGCACTTTCGTTACAACATTATAAACAAAAACAGCTTATAGTTTTTGCCAAGAAGTTATAGATAAAAAATGTCAACAGATAATTGAAACCTATTTTCTATATGAAAAATTAAACTATTCTATTTTAATTTAATCAATAAAAAATAGTATATTACATAATGAACGTTTATTAGTTAGCTTGTCTAAATTATAGCAAACGCTCAAAGTTATAATTAATTGTACATTTATGCTGTAAGCAATAAATCCTACATACACGTACACGTAACTGTTACCTACAAGAAGATTATGGAGCACATAATCATTAGCGTTTAGTAAACAAGCATAAATTAACTATTGCTGTAAGCCATCAAAGTAACAATTAGCGCACATAAACCTCAAAATCTTAACTTCATCAAATAAATTTTAATAACATAATTATCAGTACATTCCTACATTCATGGGACAGAACAGCAATTCATTCTATATATTATCAGTACATTTTGAAACAAAAACTTGTTCTTTAAAAACGAACCATTAATTCCAGTCGAATTTCATTTCTGAAACTATTTGCATTAAAATTCGGACCTCTTAAAATTCTATTTAGAAACGGTTTTCACTAAGTTTTTAATGATTAAGTACATAAGTAAAATCATTAAAGATATATAAATTGTGTTTGAAACGACACTACTTTACATTAAAAGTTCTTTGAAGTTTTTTCGCATGATGGAATACACTGGTTTTAGTGTTTGTCCATAAAACTTAAAAGAAAGCATTACGTTGCTATAAATTTATTAATTGTGTTATACATTAATCTAAAAAATTGGCGTTTCGTTTAGAATTAAAAACTTGAAATTGACGTCAGTGCAGTAGTTGCTAAGGATAATTTAGTCTAAAAATAATTTAAGATCGAAACGGGGTTAAACATCGTCGTTGTTGATAACATGCAAGCAATATGATATATTGCTCAACATGCTAAAAGAAAACTTTGAGTTTTATTTTTTTGTTATTGTTTCTTATATTATTATAAAACAATTATCTATCACTAGTAATGAATTTGATGCAAATAAATATTGGTAAAAACCCTCAATCTTAGTAATAATTCTTTGTTACAATAAAAAGTAATTATGAATGCTTGAAAAGTATGTAGAACGCATATAAAGTGCATACATATTATATTCTAACAAAATTTTATAAACGATTTTCGGAATGAAATTACAAAGTTTTGTGTAAGCAAGTAAGACACGTACTATCAAGGAGGAAGCTTATTAAACGAATTTTTGGAATTAAAATTTAAATTGACCGTTGTTGTACGGAGGTAGCCATTATAAGAAGGTGCAAATACATTTTTAGTAAATCTATAATAATACACAAATTATAAATTACAAGTTAATCGGTACTTTATAGTGCATCATTCAAAAATTATGCAAAGAAATTAAAAAAATAAAATGTTAAATATATAAGTAGGCAATCAAACTTTTTTTAAATAATTTTTATTTAAGGCAAAACTTGAAATTTACATTTGGTTAAAATTTAATTTTTTTTTGTTAATTCTTGACTTTCTGTTCAAATCAAAAGACAATAAATTAATTTAAACAAATGAATCATTTACAATAACAAAACAATAGAAGGATTTTTATGAATAGCTATAAAGTCAATGTTGTTAATGCTCGAAATTACCATTGTTATTAGTTTTGTTACTTACATTGTTCATAGATTTAGCATTTAATTTACATTTAAAACATTAACAGAAAAAACAAACTAAATTGGAACTTGACCGGTATTGAGAAGTAAAGTTGCATCTACTTTTTTTAAAAATTGTGTCGAAGTCTCCGTGACCATTATACGAAAGCGGCCACTCTTAAGAAGGTGATATTTACTTAGATTCTCATATAATTTTTTTGTGAATTTATAGACTGACTTATGAAAAGTGACTTTTTAATAAGTAGTTGAAAATAAAGGTTTAACTGTGTAATCTACCATTCCAAAGTTTTTAAAATTCCAAACTTCAAAATTGTTTGTTTAATAACAATAACTAAATAATTCACTCCTGCAATTCAATAATTTTGATATGTGCATATTTTTTATTACATTTGTTAAGCTTTTTAACTTTTTCTACAATAATCAATATTTTTTTTTATTTTTAGGTTTTAGGTGTAAATAAAATTCAAGTTGATCAACATTTAGGAATCGCTACACATAAAACAAGTACAAAAAGCTTCAAGATTTGGTTTAACTCATCACTACAGACCACTACATACCAAACCAGAGTTTTAGGCTAAAAAAAATTCAACCAGGATTTATGCAATTTACTGGAGGGTTACAATATCCCAATTGCAAAATTGGACAATCCATTATTTCAACAATGTCTAACAGAGTATTGCAAATAATATGTTTACGTGCCACGACTTTATGAAAAAAATATATTAACTACAGCTTACCAAAAACACAATCGGTCATGCATTGGGACGTTTATCAATTCACCTAATAATAAATTAATTAGATTACATAACTCGTAGAGAGAGGAATACACCCACGACACAAAAAAACAACTTCCTTATAATTAATGCTTAGCTAATTTTTTAGAAGAAAGATGTGTGTTAGAAACTTTAAGTGCAAGCAAAGATAATCTTAAATGTATAAATACAAATTCAAAACTTAAATCATATGTTTCTACTAACTAATCAATTTGTGCGTTTTGTGCAAAAACTCATATTATTAATGCATACCCAGATTTTTTAAACCTTTTGCCAGATTTTTAGAAGTAAAACTTAAAAACCAATGCACCAATTGTTTAAAATCAAATCATACAACAAAAAATTGTAAATTTACGTTTAACTGTAAAAAATGCAACAAGAGACATCATACACTCTTGCATTTCAAACAAAGTCAAGCATCATTAACCTTACCGGTATCAGCACAAATTATTAATGAACCTACAAAATCAATTATGAATGCACACATAAATAATGTATCAAGTCAAACGCTACTTTCAAATGCAGTGGTAACAACTCAGGATAATCTTGGATGTTGTTATCAAATAACAGTACTTGCTTTCCGAAATGCACACGTTGTTGAAAGCTCTTAAGCTTTCTTAATGCAATTAAAAAGGGTAAGCAGTTTTAAGATTTGGTTATCAAAAATCGTCTGGATTGCATATTTATTGTCGAAAATTGTAATTTGTATCATGGCTTATTTGGTAGTACAGAATTTGTTAAATCTACCAAATATTGTATTAAAATCTTGTAGTTACTGGAAATAACAAACCCAATTTTGATATCGTGCTGCATAAATGAGAATCGCCTTTATCGCTATAGATTCCATTGTTATGGTGTTGTAATAGAAAAACGAAATATTTTCATATTTGATGTTGTCAAACCATCGCATACAGAGGTATGAATTTGGTTATTTCGCTAGTTGAAAAAATTCGAAGTATGCACCTTGGTTGCATTTCTTCGTTATCGCCTTAGTTGTAGTTTTAAATTTATAAAAGCCTTTGTTGTAAAACAAAGCTTTCGTCGTAATATTGTAATAACATGTTTGCCTTAGTTGTAAGTCAAATCGTTATTTTGATAGCTTAAATTTGATTGGTAAGTCGTATAAATCAAAACTGACTTTGTATAAATTGGTATCATCGTAACCTAGTTAAATAATTTAACACATAAGATGGTGAAAGACAAATCTGATCTTATTTTAAATTTAAAAGATTAAATACAGAGCGCCAAAGCAAACATTAGCCCGGAAAATATGTGAACTAAATTTAAAAATTTCTGGTGGCAAAACAATCGACCAATCACAATTATGGAATCATAGCAAGTACCTTCCCTAACATAACTTTTAATTTGTACGCGTTTTGGCGTTTACAAGTTGTGTTCTTTATCTTTCATATTTGGATCTTATTCAGCTTTATTAAATAGTTTTTTTTCAAAACTGTTTTGGGTTTTTTTTTATAAATCGGTAAGTACATAATACCAAGTATAACAGCATATAATACTTATTCTTAATTATTGCAATCTTATAGATTAATGCAGACCAATTTAATATTTATCATATAACATTTAAGCAGTTGAACTACGGATCCTTAATTAACTAAATTATAAATTTAATTCACATTGCGCCTTACATTATCTTTGCATTGCACATCATTGCCATGATGATATGAACCATAATAACTTTACGCAATGGATATAAATGCAGCTAATTCCAAATTTGTCTCCTAACGGTATTGTTGTTATGGATAACGCACCTTATCATAGCGTACAAATAAACAAACCACCAAATCAAGGTACAATAAAAATGGATATTAGAGAATGATTGGAATCTAATGGTTAATACAATAAGAAAAGCTGAATTGCTATCTTTAGTAAAACAATGCAACATCACCAAAACTTATGTAGTTGATGAATTACTAAAGAAACATGGACATACTGTGTTATGTTTGCCACCTTATCATTGTGACCTGAATCCTATTGAATTAATTTGGAGTTTGGTGAAACATAAAGTGGCAATGAACAATGTCACTCAAACTAATGCAGAAATAGAAAATTTTGTAAGAAATGCATTTTCTGAAGTTACCCAATCTGATTGGAATAAACATTGTCAACATGTTAACCGTTTAGCTGACGAAATGTGGAAACGTGTTGGATGAAACAGTGGAAAGCATCTCTTTTAGAGTGAACACTGGTTCATCAGATAAGGATAGTAGTGATGAAAAAGATCACAGCAGCTAACGTTTATTTAATTAGTTTTTAATTTTTGAATACATAAATATTTTTGAGAAAAAAAATCGCATAAAGTTTTGCAGTAGAACAGTTAAACTGTAACATTTAATTGATTTTAACATAACATTTATCTTTTTATTTATTATAATACAATGCTTAATTTCGGTATAATACTGTTAATATCTTAAATATGTAATATTGGTGAGTATAACGTAGGCAACTGCCAAAGATTTGTGTCGGGATATTTACTGCCTAAGAATTTATTCTTGTTCTAATAACATCTATGTTCTGTTTTAATGTAATACATAATTGTCTTATAATTATTGATAAACGTAATTTTTTAAAAGTATAACTAAGTAAATTGTTCAAGTTTTGTAACACTGTATATAAGAAACAACTGTTTTTGTAATTTTACAATCTAATGAATATGAAAATAAATAAAACCACTTACAAAAACTTTATTCCTAAGTATGTTTTAAGTCTGTTGCTAATTTAAAAAAAAACTGGGAATATTTTAATCGCCAAATTTTTATTTATGTCTTCAGATTCTTTAAGAAGTCGAAAACAGAATTACTAATGCTTTGTTACTCCAAATTGTAGGTTTAATTAATCTAAAAATGTGATTTTATTCTTATAGCTTGTGTAAAATAATAGATAAGTAACATAAGTTGTTATATCTAAAATTACTGAGCAGTGGTATTTAAATAGAAACTTCTTATAATGCATATTACGTAATTTAAAGTATTTAAAATTGCCGCCAAAATACTTTTTGCTTGAAATGTACTATCAAAACTAAAGCGCCTTCAGTCACGCCCCGTCACTTGTTTGCTTATGTCAACTGTATTGGTGCATTCTTTAAAATGATAATTATTTTATTTTATTGCATTCTATAAAATCTTGTAAATTATATTTGTGTGCATATTTGAATATCGTTTATAACATTTCTTTTGTTTGTGTATCTGTTACCCGAACATGCGAATTTCCCTATACTCAGAAGTTCAATGATCAAAGTTGTTTTGTTTTGTATCGTAATATTATAACGATACTATTGTCAGCATCGGTTATAAACCGAGTAAAAGGCAATAAATAAACGCAATATACTTTCAGTAACAGCGCAAATTTATGATCCGTTAAGTCTTGTATGGCCCGTAATAATAATCGGTAAGTTAAAAAAAATTATGGAAATTGCGTATTTCTTAGGACGATGACATTCCAGACTCCCTAGCTAATGAATGAAAACTATTCTATAATAGTATATCTACTTTAAACAATTTAGTTTTGCCTCAACACGTCAAGTGTAATGATTGTCATTCTACCGATCTGATTCGGTTTGCTGATTCATCTCAAATGGCTTATGGCGCATGTATATATATCCGAACTGAAAACATTAAGAACAAAGTCCTAATTAATCTCTTATGTGCCAAATCTAAAGTTGCTTTAATTAAGTCGATCTCAATCCTACGACTAGAACTATGCGCTGCGTTACGATTAGCCAGATTAGCAAAAAAGGTTAAAAACGCACTCAGTATAAATATAAACAATATACATTTATTTAGTGAACCAAATACATGGAAAGCTTTTGTGGCGAACCGCATTGCTAAAATTAAAAATTTGGCTAGTAAATCAGATTGGTACTATATAAAAACAAATGAAAATCTTGACTTAATCTCGAGCCTTAATTCTTGCAGTCATCGAGGCAACTTTGGTCATTAAAGAGAATAAGTGACGCGCTACGAGAACCAACAACAACAAACTTTCCAGATTTGAAAAACTACAAAAAATGACACAACATTTCTGGAAACGATGGTCCAAATAATACTTTGCTGAATTCCATCTCAAGAAGAAATAGAAGAAACACAATTCAAACTGCAATTGAATCTGGAGCTATGATAATCCTCAATTAGAATAATTTTCTTCCTCTTAAGTGAAGACTTGGCCTATTCACAAAAGTCCATCCAAACAGTGATTATGTTAATCGGGTTGTAACCGAGAAAACCAGTGATGTTGTTGTCAAAAAGATCGGTTAAAAGTGTATATATTTCGTCAATTAAATGAACAATAATTATAGTAGTATACATATGTATATTAAAATGCATAAAAGCATTTTTTAGTGCATATTTTGACTGTTTTCAATGCGTATTTTCATATTTTTTAAACGCATATTTCCCAAGTTTTAGTTATTATACAACATTAGTTAAGCCTTGAACATTTTTATAACTTTTTAAACTATCATAGGGATATTTTGAAAAGTCGATGACCTGTTTTTAGACTAGCTTTTGGTCTTATGGAAAGCTAATCAATGTTTATTTTTTGGTTATATTCTATACGTTACAGTTAGTTAAAACTTATTATTTTATGCTATAATTACGTGAGAGAAATAAATTATAAATAGTTAAAAAAGCATATAACCTAATGTTAAAAGAAAATACTGTCATTAATCAGGTTTGTTTAAACAAAGTAATGCAAAAAAAGGTCTCTAAACATTCTTGAGTGTATTACTTGCAAATTTCTCATCCTATGTAAGGCGTGTTTTTGTTTTATTAGATTTATCACGTAATCTTGTTTTACTCGATAGAACGATTAGGCTGACAACTATACTTTATTTTTATTTGAAAATGTTTAAAAAAATAATTAAAAAGATATTAAAAAAAAGTTTAACTATTAGTTTTTGATCTTTAGGTTTTCTTTGTTACTTTTTTTTTTCTTTCTGTTAAATCTATTTCTTCGTGTCTCACATGAACAATTCTCATGCGTAAGTAGTTGTAATTTCAAACTTTTTCGATCAGTTTTCTATTTATCTGTATATCTAAAGATTTTGATACTTTTACTATTGCTACTACTTTTGTTTTATCAGAGTTCATATTTATTCCCTCTTTAGTATTTAGTATTATTAGCATTAGTTATAGTGATTTCATTTAAAAATAGTTTAAATAATACTGGTCTTGTAATTACTACTCTGAAGTACACGTGTTGTTACTACTTATGGCATTGGTTTTATCACTTTTTATTATAAACAAGGAATTAATTAATAATTCATAAATTACACTTACTCAAAACAAGTTTTATTAAAAAAAATTGTCTTATGGACTATTAGTAAAAGTATAAAATTATATAAAATTATTAAAGCATTTTACATAAAACATATCTAGGAATTGCATATGAAGAATATTCAAAATTAACATATCACAGTAAATACACAACCAGAATACAGAACAGTATCTATAAACAAAAAGTATAAAACATTAAAAAAACTGGTACTAAAAAAATATTAAGAAAAGTAAAGAGAACCAAACAGATATTATAGATAAAAAAAATTAGAAATGGAGCTAAAAAGATGTATGTAGTTATGAAAGAAATAAAAACTAAAGTTAAATAATATAACACAGAAACAAAAAACATAAAAAAATATTGATAATTTAAAAAACAAAATAAAAAAAAAATAATTTATCAACGAGACTGTCAAAAAACGAACGCCAAAAGATCTTCTTATTCTAAGGTTCTATGGATTACCTAAGATACACAAGCTAAATTCATCTCTTCGACCAATTGTTAGCTGTATTGGATCGACAACTTATGAATTAGCTAAGGATTTAAATTCAATACTGCAACCTTATATTAGATTAAGTAATTTTTTTATAAATAATACACAGCATTTAATTAAAAATAATTAATATACATAAATTATCTTAGTTTTGACGTTGCCCCATTGTTCACTACAGTACCAATGGTTGATACTTTACATCTTTTAAAACGACAGTTTGATGACAATACAATCAAGCTATTTGAACATCGTTTAAAAACTTCATTCTTGATGTTTTATGGTGAATATTATAAATAAATAGATGGTGTAGCAATGGGATCACCAATTTCTCCATCTATTGTAAATTACTTTATAAAGCATTCTGAAGCAGAAGCTTTAAAATTTGCATCTAAAAAACCAAAACTATGGCTTAGATTTGTTGATGATGTTCTTGCAATCTGGTCCCATGGTGAAGATGAACTACAAATTGTTTTTCAATGCCTAAATAATCAACACCCAAACATAAAATTTTGTATTAAATAAGAAATTAATGGTACACTACCTTTTCATGATGTAAAGATAAAAAGAAAACCAGATTATACTTAAATACATTCAGTTTAACGAAAACAAACACATACGGATCAATATATAAAAGCAAATTCTCATCATCATCCATCTCAGAAATTTGGAACAATTTGCACATTATACAACCGTGCGATGACAATTTGCCATCAAGATAAATTACCAGATGAATTAGATTACCTTGAGAAAGTTTTTTATAAAAAATGGTTTTAACAAAGAACGAATTAAAAAGTATCTTCGACCAAAACTAGACCTACTGTACCAATGATCTACCTTTTGTTGCCAATATAAGTGACAAAATTGGAAGAATGCTGAGGAAACATGACATTATAGTTGCTTATAATACTACCACAAAAATTAAAAGTTTGTTGAACCCTGTAAAAGATTAAATTCGACATAACACCTGTGGAGTTCCATGTGCTTGTGGTAAGGTATATATTGGAAAAACTGGTAAAACTATTGAAACTAGACTAAAAAAACACAAAAGACATCTTTGTTTACTTCAACCTTCTAAATCTGCCATTGCCGAACATGCACTAAACACTTTACATGACATAAACTTCGAAAAAACTATAACGACTGCTGAAACCAAAAACTGGCGTTCAATAAAGTTCAGAGAAGCGATTAAAATTATTAAAGTACCCAACAACTTTAACAGAGACAATGGTTATGAGTTATATCAATTATCTGACACCTGGTTACCTGTTATTTCGTGATCTTTACTTTATCCACCAAACACACAGCTAAAAAAACTTACAAGATTTATCAAGTTTTCCGAGCATTTGTTTTTTCTAGTTACCTTAGTTTTATAATTGTCATTTTGTTAATTGTCACCTAAAGAAGAACGTAGACCACGTTCGAAAGCTTGTGAGTTTTTTAATAAATATATACACCATTTACCAAAATACTATTTTATTAAAGACAAACAAAAAATTAAATTTTATTAAAAACAATCAATTATATATACATATATCATAAATTAAACGTAAGAAAATTTATAAAATGGTTTATAATAATATAATAATAATCATAATCTGGAAAACAAATTAAAGCCCATATATGATTTCAATGACAAAGATTTATTTCTAGGTTTAAAACTGACCAAAAAATAGTTTCAAGCAAAACAGTTTTCTAGTGTAAATGTTTGAATTCACAAGTCAGCTTAGCTCACAGGTGTCTCAAATTTACACGAACATGTAAATTTAGTTTTTTAACGTGTCATGCTATTATTTCAGGTACTTAAGAAAAATAATGCTATTATGAGTGTGTCAAAAAAAAATAATACGTTATCGAGGTATGTCAAGCGTTTGCTGACATAGTAACAAAGCATTTGAGTAACGTTTATCAAAAATAAGTCAATAAAACTAGAATAATATAGAAATTTTACAATTTGCATCAGAAAGAAAGTGAAATTTGTTTCTAAAAAATCTTAAGTAAAATACGAGAGAACTGACAGCAGTTCTGGTCTGGAGAAATAAAAAAAAATGTGCAAGAAGTAAATGAACATATTCAAATTGCGTACTTGGTTAAAAAAAATTGTTTTATTTATTAACACTGATTTTTAACACTATAGTGATGTACTCAATACTGAAAAGTACTTTACAAATAAATCAAAATGTGCATATTTTTGCATATAAACAATTGCTGACTTACCTGAAACATCAAAATGACCGTTATGTAGCAAAAAATCTCTAGTTCTATTGATGGATAATGCAAAAGTGTTTCTAGAAAGAACTCCTAATACCAGCTTTCTGCTTATGAAGATAGTGTTGGTAATTGCGTTGCATGGAGCATGTCCGGTACAAGAATTACGTATACTAAAAGTAGATGATGTAGAAGATTGCGGGTATATTACGGTCATAATATTACATAACACAAAAACAAAATAACGGAGTCTTTAGAGCAACATTTAAGCTTTAGAAAAAGTATTTGAATTTGAGACCAAAAAACGTGGATAATTAAAGACTATTTCTATTTTATAAACAAGACAAGTGCACAAAGCAACCTATTAGTATAAACACCAAAGAAAATTTCTGCGTCCCTAAAGCCACGGGAGTCTAACAGCTTCACAAGTCATTGTTCTCCAAGAACATCAAGGGCCGACAGTGGAGCTGACATCCAAGTTTTGAAGAGACACGGCGGCTGGCGTAGCAGTGTTGTTGCAGAAAGCTATATCAAGAATCGAATCAAAAACAAAGTAAAAAAATTAGCAATCTTTGAGCTCTGAAAATGAACTAATAAATTCTGATATGTCAGTGTCTGCGGTGCGGTCAGTTTCCTCATCTTCTAATAGTGCAACATTTAATTATTTAAGAAATTGTCTATTTACAATTTATGCAAAGCAAAATAAATCAAAAAAAGTGTTTCATTTTCTTCACTATCTTAGGTTAAACAATGTGTCACTTTTCTATCAAGTATATGAAAAAAAAATTTGTTACCATCAAGTCAGTTACAAAAAGAAAAGTAGGTATTGCATCTTCTCTCAAACTTTAGCAAAGAAATAATAGAAATAAAGCAGAAAAACGTTACATTTACAGTAGATTATGTTAAATAATAACATTTTAATAGTTTAAAATTTCTATTGTAAGCTAAGCCAAAAATAATTAAAAAACGTTTCTCTTACTAAAAAAATAATAAGTTATTAGTAAAATTTAAGTAAATTTCATATACAATTTTGCAAATTTATGACTAAAACATAAATCAACATCAAAGAATGTCAGATTTTAAATTTTTATTTTAGAAATAACAAAAATTACTGTTGATTAATTTTTTATTACAATTCGACGTTCTGCAGTCTTGACCAAATATCAAATAAATACCGTTTAAAAATGTAGCTTAGAATTTCTGCTAGGGAAACAGCTGAAGAGACAAGACAACCGCTTTGAACATTATTTACGCATGAAAAATTAGACTACAAAAAAGATATTTATATAAAAATAATGTATTCTACTTTATTTTTTAAACAGCATTTTTACAAAATTCTTTTTACGTCGCAAAATGTAATATACTCTAATTTAAAAGTAATGTATTACTTTTGTTTAAATTTTTGCTTTCAATGTGCGCACATTCGTACAATAAAAATAAACCACGGTAATTAAAAATGCAATAAAAGTTCTTTGCTTAATTAATTTCGTAAAAAAATAGCAAAGAAGCATCAATTGTTGTTTGTTTGTTTTTTATCTGTTGCCGAAGGCGAATAAATAAACCTTCTGTTTCTTTACAAACTCAATTACGTTTTTCCAAAAGACACTTTAATTGTAACTGCTGTTAGTTGGCATTGTTTCAAAATTTACCATACGTTATTTCTGTTAAATAAAAAATTCACGAACAAGAAAATTATTTGTTAATTTTTTTTGTATTTGAATGTAACATATTATAGCATACTAAAAACAAATTCTGTAGAAGCATTCTTATATGTAGTGAGATATAAAATAGATTTACATAAAATCTATAAAAACTGCCCAAAAGCTTTAGATGCAATTTCAATATAAATCGAAAACTTTATAAATGTAAGAATAAATTACTTACCATCTTTATAAAGTAATGCGTCCAATCGTTGGATCGATAAACTGTGTAATCCAGACATAGGACTTTCACGGTGACTTAAAAAAGTTCCCGGTCCGACACTCCAAAGCTCTCTTTCGCGATCTTTCATTATTCGTCTAAAATCAAAAATATTTTGCTGTAGGAAGGCATTTAAAAAAGTAGATTTATTATACATTATGTATGTCGATAATTACCGCCATAACAAAAGACCATCTGAATTTACTAAAATCAGAAACCTGGAAGAGATATATCACTGGTTATTTAGAGAATTTGTAACAAAGTTTCAAACTTTGTCATCGATTCGTTTCAGTTACTTTCATTTATTTGAACTAATAATTGCAAGCAGCAAACTATTGAGATTACTATTAGGTTCTATCCGGAACTTTAGACTGTTTCTTTTAGGTATTAGTTATTTTTCTAACAATTACATATTGCATTTAGTAACAAAAACTCAAAAAAATTTTAATTTTTAACGATTTAATTACGTTTTATAAAATTTATATAACAATTTTAATATGCATAAAAAGTGCTAAAAATTCAATTATATTTTAGATATTTTTCTAATAAAAAATTAGATATATAAACTTCTAACATATTATAAACTTTTATTTTTTAATAAGTTCATCCGTTGTTTTGATTGTTTTTTTTTTAATTTCTGTCGCAAACCGATTCAATAGTTTGTTCTTGATTAAAAAAAATTAGTCTATATTAATTTGTTATTATACTTCTTGTGTTTTTCAAATGGTAATTGGTTTAAACCCAATAGGAGGTCGGTAGTAAGCAACAAATTAATTTGCTTTGGATTTATACTGGCGACGTTTCGCAGATTTAATGTGTCTGCTTCTTCGGGCCAAATTATCCTGTGCAATAATTAATTACAATAAAATTTTAACCTTCTAATGTTTACAAAGATCGAGTTGACCTAATTAGGCCAAATTATCTTGTACAATAATTAATTACCATGAAATTTTGACTGCAACTGACCCAATTGGGTCAATTAAATCTTTGTAAGCAGTTGCAGCTCAAAATTTCAATGCAATTAATTATTGCACAGGATAATTTGGCCCAATTGGTTCAATTCGATCTTCGTAAGCAGTTCCAGGTCAAAATTTCATTGTAATTAATTATTGCACAGGATAATTTGGCCCAATTGTATCAATTCGATCTTTGTCAGCAGTTGCAGGTCAAAATGTCATTGTAAATAATTATTGCACAGGATCATTTGGCCCGAAGAAGCAAACACATTTTAGTCTGCGAAACGTCGCCAGCACAAATCCAAAGCAAATTAATTTGTTGCCTACCACCAACCTCCTATTGGGATTAAAACAATTACTATTTAAAAAATTAGTCATTTGGATATTATAAAAAGGATAATACTTTACAATTTTAAGGTTTTTTTGTTTTTTTAAAACTTTGAGCATGTCTGTGGCTTTTACCAGTAACAATGTCTTTAGTAACAGTGACATACGTAAATCTTGTTTTTGTTTATTGCGACATTAAAAAAAAGTTTACTACAGTGAAAAAATGAAGTCAAATAAATCAATATTCAAGTCGATTCAGCCTAAATTAATTGAAAACATGTTAAAATATCATAATTCAACTAGACATACAATTATTTTATTTATTATTTTATCTGCCGTTGGCTTTACATATAAGTAAAACGTTTATAATAAATTTATAGTTAAAAATTTTTAATTGTCTATAAAGTATCAAGATCCTAAAACAAATTTCTTACATTTTATGAGCCAAAAAAAATTTTGTTGCTAAAAAGTCGTCTGGTTTGTTTTTTTTTTCAAAACAGTCGTCATCAAGAAACAGCTATGAATTACCACAAATTACATAAAATAGTGATAAACATTCTAAAATATTTAATCCAATCTAAAACCAACAAACTGTTGTAAAATGAATAGTAATTTTTGTGTAAAGTCACTTTTAAATTTTGTAGGTTAACATTTTTTATAAGAATCGGTACTTCTACAACTGAAAGATTTTTTCATAAAAACATGCCGTGGAACATTTTGTTTCAGTAAGATCCGCTGAGTGTGCTCACGTTTAATATTATGAGTCGGTTGTTGTGATCATTTTTAGCTGGAAACCGGCCGTTTTAATTAATTTACATACAAAAACTACCTGATAACGTTATCGAAAAGTCGCATAGTATTATCACTTTCAACAAAAACATAACATAATCTTTTTATCTCAGTAAATGTGTCATTAAAATTTGATTACAAAACACAACACTTATTTTAACTGTTCTTTTGTCTTTGTTTTTTCAGATGTGCAAATCTTGTGCAAAATTTTTAAATCGCCATATAAAATCAAATTAAACGTCGAAAAGAAAAAGAACCACAAGTGCTGCTCTGAAAAGTTGGTTTACCAACTTTCGAGACAAAGATGCGAAAGTAAATAAACCTTTTCTCAAAAACGGTAATCCAAAAAAATAAGATAAAAATGGGTTTGTAACCTTTAAACGTTGCATAAATCGTTAAGCAAAAAAAGAAAAAAAAACGTTGGGTTGATAACGAATGGCCAAAGATCGAATACCGTCTACCGTTAAGTGTAGGTCTTACAACAAGATCAATGTTCAATAAAATACATGCTATTCTTATGCAATATAAATTGACTTAAATTTCAAGTTAGTCTACATTTTTAAAAAAAGAAAAATCTAGGTATTTGGCAAAATATAGTATAATCATTTATATAATGATATATAGTAATATGGCATCGTTGTAGTTTCCAGACGGAGTCCAACATAATCTGCTAAAACATTAATATTTTTATTGCTCAACTTACGTATCATAGTAAAATGCATGGAGAGAGTTATTACATACTGTGGTTGTTTTAATTTGTCTACGTTTTCAGTATTAAGAAACATTTTTGCGAGATAGATTTGGATAGACGATCAATTTGATATTAGTCACCTTGACTCGGTTGGGAATCCTCAAATGTTTGTAATGGTCGACTGTGATATGTGGTTAGGAATATTATTTTAATTATAGTACTTAAGTCACAAACAGAGAAAGTAAAGAGAAAAGGAGCCGGTGTGACAAAAAATCTTTCTCTTGCGGGTTGATAAATTGACTGTTCAAAAGTAATATTTTATGTTGATTTATAAAAAATATAATGAGTATTTAAAATATTTATTACATAATTTAGATTATCACAACAAGCGCTTTAAATTTTTTTTCGTTTAGTTATGCATTTTCATGCCGACTGAAAATTAGGTGTTACCAAAGTTTATTTAGTTCTTATAGGTCACGTTCTTTGTCGAAGTCACTTTTTACAATATTTATGGTAAACGGTGAATGAAGAAACAAGGAATACTTAATTTATTCTGCGAAGATAAGAGGAAATCAATTTTTAAATAGATTCTCTGGCTGGAAACATGGTTAGCAAAGACATAACTATTATGAACAATCAGCTATTCGCAATCTGAAATCACAATACACAGGCGTGGCCAATCAACTAGACTTGACAAAAATTTAAGCAGCAGCTAGAAACTGATTGGAAGAATGTTCTTCTGAGAGTTATGAAAACATTATCTAGTCGCGAACTAGCTTTTAGAGGCAATGATAAAAGTTCGGATCAACTTTAAATAGAAATTTTATTATGTTAAAATTAATTGCAAATTTCGATCCATTTTTAGCTCAGTATGGCAATCCTGGGCGAGGACATGTTTCATATTTGTCATCAACTATATACGACTAATTTATTCAAGTTATGTCCAAAGGAGTTTTAGAAACAATTGTCTCCAAGATTTAAAAAAAACAAGTAATATTACATCTGCATTGATTCTTTGCCCGATTTTTCGCATGTTGACCAGTTGTCTTTTATTAGCCGAACTGTTGTTAATGATGTAAAGTTAACGAAACATTTTTTTGAATTAAAGCATAATGTTGGACTATATAATCTTCGATTATATATATCTATTATAAAAATCATCGTTCTACGTAGAGTACAACTTTTTTTAATAATCTACTTTTTTTTCGTATTTTATATGTATTATGTTTCTTATCTTTGAAATTTAATTTGGTTGGTATTGGTTTTTAAATAAATGTTTCATTTTTATTAAAAAGAAAAAAAATACTTTTGAATTATGATTATTAGGCTCTGGAACTGCTTATCACACATATTTTTAATCTAAATACACATAAATTTATTTCTGCAAAGAGTGACTATTTTTCTTGGCACCATACATTTTGTTAATTATAAAATTCTGGCTTGAATGACCAATTGAATTCTTAGCTGAGTTATAAACAGTGTATTGATTTATTTTTTGGTTAAACGTAACTATTTATAATTTATTTACTCATACTGGTAGTATTAAAAAACATTTGTTTGCAATTTTGGCAATTGTCTTTTGCAAACAATACTTAGAAGACAATTGTCCAATTAACTAGTTTTTAATTAAACGATTTCTATCTGTTTTAATTTTGCTGTTTTTGAGTAACAAATTAACAATTATCTTTGTTTGAATTTATTTTGTTTTTCCAAGATTTGTTAAATACAATTTTTTAAGTTTCCTTCGTGAGTTAGGAAGCCTTTACCTTGTTCTGATACAACGTTAAACAGTGTTTTCAATTACAAAATGGTTTTGTAATTATATAATACACAATAAACCTATTAATGAACAATATATGATATTTATTTTATAGCAATTGTCACTAGAAATCAGCATATAGAAAATAACAAATAGCTAAAGTTCCATCAGCAATTTTAATTTAATAATGTTACACATTGTAATATACAAATAGAATGCAAATATTAACCAACATTCGCATTTTTGAATAGTAACTTTATTTTAATTAAAATATAGTTTCCAATGAATCGAATAAAAATCAAGTGGTATGAGGTTTAATTATTAAATGAAATATCTATATATTGATGACTATTTATTTTACATCAAATTCAAATTAAAATTAATTTAATGGCGGAACAATAATTAAAACAACTGATGCTATAAACGAAGGAATAAATATCAATAACAAACCTGTAGATATTGAAACGTTCAAGAAATTACTTGCAAACGCAAGAGCCTTCTAGAAGGCTGTTATCTATTTTCTAGAAGTTATAGCGAAAAGTGAGGAACGATCGAGAAGGATTTCCGTATGTCTTTATATAGCGACGAGACAGATCGTAGGTTAGTTATTGCTGGAATGCGAATGTGTTAAGAAGATTATCAAGTGGAAATAAATAAGAATCGTTAGCACGCGTGTGTCTACATAAATAAATCGAGAATAATCGTGAACGTGATAATTAGTGTAAACAAGTGTGATATCCGAGGACGTTATCTTATCTTCTTGTAAGTGATATAAATTATAGTGTAAGTGTTTTTATTATTAGATTTTATTAGTTCGGTTAATTTAAAGTGTACATATTTCTAGAATAAGTAAACATAATTTTTAATCGTTTAAATAAATTAGTTTTTAACAAATAAATACGTAACAGTGGTGTCACGGTGTGAAGGTCGCGATTTTTATTAGTGTAAATACCATTAAGTAATTTAATATTGCTCCCGTAATAAAGAACATTTAATTAACTGTTCGCGATACGCGCGTTTATTTATAAAGTATAAAATAGTGTTTATTAAACTTTTTCTTTTAACAAGTGCGTGATCACGGTATTAATTAAATTCGTTTCCGGACACTAGTGGTTTAATATTAATAAGTGGATAGTTATTAAATTTTGTGTTATATAAAAACTGCATTTTAAAAAGTAGTGTATTTAAACTTTATATTCGTGTTATATTTCAATTTATGCCGGTGACGCGTTTGCAAAAAGTGAAAATGGATTCAAAAATATTTGAAATTCTCGAATCGATGAATAAAAATATTCAAGAAAAACTGTCCGACAATTCTCAGAAGATGGAAGAAAATTCTAGAAAAATGGAAGAAAATTCGCAGAAAATAGAGGAAAAGTTTTACGAAAATTCACAGAAAATTGAAGAAAAACTGTCGGAGAGTTCAAGAAAAATGGAAGAAAAACTTTCCGAACATTCTCAAAAAATGGAAGAAAATTCTAGAAGTTTAAAAGAAGAAATACGAACGAGCATAGAAAATCAAATTAAAATTGTTCAAGAGGAAACCCAAGCAGATATGCTAAATTTGAAAGAAGAAATTTGCGAATCTGTGAATGAGAAAATAGAAGCAATAGAGGACAAATTAGAAGACAGAATAAAATTGATTGAAGAAAGAATAAAGCAAATGAATTGCCACGGTGAAGAAAGCGTCACGAGTGAAGATTTAATAATGGACCATCGAGAAGAAAACACTCACAAGTTCAAAGTTGTACCACCGAATTTTGATGGTAAAGTTCCATGGTCAACCTACTACAAGCAGTTTGAAGCCGCAGCTACTGCTAATGGTTAGAGCAACAAGCAGAAAGCGACGTCTTTAATCGTGTCCTTACGTGGAGAAGCGCTTGGAATTTTACAAACTGTTCCGGACCACCTGCCAGAAAATTACGAACTCTTAATATCACGATTAGAAATGAGATATGGGGATGCTCATCTTCAACAAGTATACCAGGCTCAAATTAAAAGTCGGGTTCAAAAAGCTGCCGAAAGTCTTCAAGAGTTTGAGGCTGACATCGCAAGACTAACACGGCTTGCGTATCCTAAAGCGCCAGATACCTTCTTGGAGCAATTGGCTATTCAAACCTTTGTAGACGGCCTCCGAGACAGCGAAACACAGCAGACTCTCCGGTTAGCTCGACCGAAGACGTTGGATGACGCATTAACCCATGCTTTGGAGTTCGAAGCGGCAAAACAAGCGTCGCACCGAAGCAGCCATAAGCTCCGTTGTGCTACAGAAATACCCTCGAACTCAGAAGAAAGCATTGAAGACATAGTGCGACGTGTATTTCGGGAACAAGTAGCTCGAGGAAGAGAAGTGACGTGCTGGAACTGCGGGGAAGTGGGCCACGTACAACGACGTTGTACTAAGCCCAAAAGAAGACCAGAAGAGCGTCCGGAAAACTAGAACAGGTCGACCGAATGGGGCGAAAGTCGACCTCAACGAGCCATGCCCCGGAGATTACCATCCAAATGGCATTGCCTAGGGAGCAATTGCATAGCATTTATCTCGATGGCAAGATCAATGGGAGAAGCGTCCAGTTACTGGTTGACACGGGAGCGACGAAGACCATCATTCGTCCTGACATGTTATTGGAAAACGAGAAGACATCACCAGTAACAGTACGACTTCGAACGGCGACGGGCGACGAAATACCTACTCACGGACAAGTCAAAGTAACCATTGGTTTGGGAAATGGAGTACTCGACCATCAAGTACTGGTAGCCGACATCACGGAAGAAGTTCCATTTGGATATGAAGAACGATGTCTTGAAGATCGACAATGAAGAAATTCCTTTTCATTCGTCAGAGAAGGCAGCCGTGCGAGTCTTATTGAGTGAAGACGTGATTCTGCCTGCAAGGACTGAAAGTGTGGTGATGGCACGCCTGGATGGAAATTTCCGGGAAGGCTACATACGCGCGATTGAACCAATGGAAGGCGGCTTAGTTGAAAAGGGACTACTCGTTGTCAGAACTTTAGTACGAGTAAAGAACACGATGCCAGTAAGGATCTTAAACATCAATTCAGATCCTGTAACGCTGAAAAAGAAGACCGTGGTAGGCCAATGCACGCCAGTATCACAAATTGTGAGATGCGTGAAGTCAAACGAAGATACGTCGCCGAAAAAGTGTCCACAACATCTATTGGACATTCTTACCACCAAATGCCAAAACCTCAGCCAAGACCAGCTGGCTAAAGTTAAAGTGTTGATCCAAGAGTACCAAGATGTGTTCGCGCTGGAGAGTGGCTCCAAAGGAAGAACTAACGTAGTGAAACATAAAATTAATACCGGAGACGCTCGGCCGATACGACAACATCCACGCAGACTTCCTTTGGCGAAAAGAGAAGAAGCCGAACAAATAATTACGGATATGGAAAGAGAAGGCGTGATTGAACCTTCAAGTAGCCCATGGGCATCCCCAGTGGTACTCGTAAAGAAGAAGGATGGATCAACGAGGTTTTGTGTAGACTACAGGGAACTAAACGACGTGACCAAAAAGGACAGCTACCCTTTACCCAGAATTGACGATACGCTAGACACCCTGTCAGGATCCCAGTGGTTTTCTACGTTAGATTTAAAGAGTGGATACTGGCAGGTAGAATTAGAACCCAAGGATCGTGAAAAAACAGCTTTTACGATCGGAACTGGTTTGTGGCAGTTCTCTGTAATGTCCTTCGGCCTGTGTAACGCTCCTGCAGCGTTCGAGCGTTTGATGGAGACCATCTTGCGTGGATTGTCTTGGAAGACGTGCTTGGTTTACCTGGACGACGTGATGGTGGTTGGAAGGTCGTTTGAAGAGCACTTGAACAGCTTGAAGGAAGTGTTCCAGCGATTACGTGGGGCTAACCTCAAACTGAGCCCAAAGAAGTGCAACGTATTTAAGAAGGAAGTCCAATACCTTGGCCACGTCGTATCTAGAGATGGAGTAAGGGCTGACCTAGACAAAATCCGAGCAGTGCAAGCATGGTCAAGACCGATCGACAAACATCATGTCCGAAGTTTCCTTGGGTTGTGCACTTATTATAGGAGATTTGTACCCGGATTTGCCAATATTGCCAAACCATTGACAAAATTAACCGAAGAGAAAGCAGAATTTAGATGGAATGAAGACTGCGAAAATTCTTTTAATCAACTAAAACAAGCCCTAGTCACTTCGCCGATTTTGAGTTATCCAAGAGAAGATGGAAAGTTTATTTTGGATACTGACGCAAGCAATCTGGCCATAGGCGCGGTCCTTTCGCAAGTTCAAGATGGACAAGAAAAAGTTATCGCGTATTTTAGCAAGGTTTTGTCCAGGCCAGAAAGGAATTATTGCGTGACTAGGAGGGAGCTGTTAATAGTCGTTAAGTCCATCGAACATTTCTACAAGTATTTGTATGGACGAAAATTTTTACTGAGAACAGACCACGCCGCTTTAAAATGGCTTCTGCAGTTCCGTAACCCAGAAGGACAAGTGGCAAGATGGATCGAGAGACTGCAAGAGTATGACTATGACACAGAACACCGTGCCGGAAGCAGTCATCGAAACGCTGATGCCTTGTCTAGAAGACCATGTCCGGCGGACTGCAGCCATTGTTCGCGACTGGAAGAAAAAGTCGAATGTCTCCGGAGAACTGCTATGGTTGATGATGAGTGGGAATCTGAGCAGTTACGTCGCGAACAAGAAGACGATCCTGAAATAAGACAACTCCTCGACTGGATAAAAAGCGGCCGACGACCAACCTGGGAAGAAGTGAGTGCTTTGGGCAGAAATATCAAAGCGTACTGGGCGCAGTGGGACTGCTTGATAGTAGAAGACGGTCTTCTTAAGCGATCCCTAGAAAGTGCCGAGGGCACGGGAAACAGACTACAGCTGGTAGTGCCGAAGAGCAGGGTGACAGAAGTGTTGAAGCATCTCCACGATGGGACATCAGGAGGACACTTTGGCATTAAGAAGACGTTGGGTAAAGTGCGAGAACAATTCTACTGGATGAACTGCAAAGAGGACGTCATGAAATGGTGCCGTAAATGCATAGTCTGCGCTTCAGGAAATGGTCCAGCGAGAAAGCGCAAAGCACCCATGAAACAATACAACGTAGGAAGCCCTTTGGAAAGAGTAGCGATTGACATCGCAGGGCCGTTCCCAGAATCCAATTCGGGAAATAAATACATCCTGGTGGCGATGGAATATTTCACGAAATGGACGGAGGCTTACGCCATACCCAATCAGGAAGCAGCTACAGTCGCAGACGTATTAGTAAAGGAGTTTTTCTGCCGGTTTGGAGTTCCGTTGGAATTACACTCCGATCAAGGCCGCAATTTTGAGTCTGGGCTGTTTCAAAAAGTTTGCCGACTGTTAGGAATTAAAAAGACTAGAACAACGCCTCTCCATCCTCAGTCTGATTGCATGGTTGAACGGATGAATCGAACAATGGGCAAGTACTTAGCCAAGGTAGTGTCCGAACACCAAAGGGACTGGGATCAGTACTTACACCTTTTCTTAATGGCATACCGATCATCCGTTCACGAAAGCACAGGCCAAACACCATCCTGTGTCATGCTCGGTCGTGAGATAAGATTACCATGCGATCTTCAATTTGGGCGAAGACCGGAAGAAGAAGTTGCTGGAGAAGATTACGTCAGCAAGTTGGCCAAGAGGTTAGACGAAGTACATGAAGAGGTCCGTAAAAACACACAAATTGCCAGCGACAGGATGAAAACAAGATATGACGTCAAGGCGCAAAATGGTGGGTTTCAACCTGGCGATATGGTCTGGTTGTATAACCCTCAAAGGAGACGTGGTTTGTCGCCGAAGCTGCAAAGGCAATGGGAGGGCCCCTATAAAGTCGTGCAGCGTATTAACGACGTTATATACCGCATCCGAAAACCGCCCAGAGGCAAGCCAAAAGTGGTCCACGTCGATCGTCTAGCCCCGTTTGCTGGCGATAACCACAATCCGCAAGTTCAGGTCCGAACCAGAGTAATAAGTAGCAGAACCAGGAATCCAATCGAAGAAATGGAGTTCGAAAAGTTTATGAACTTATACGGAGGTTCTGGAAAAGCTAGGTTCGGAGTTACCACCGAGGAACAACAAGACCTGTTCCAGACACAAAAAGATTACGCCATCGCACATTGCGTGAGCGAGGACCTTGACATGTCCAAAGGGGTTGCAGTCGTGTTTAAAAAGAAGTTTGGACAGCTAGATGAATTACGAAGACAGCAACCGGCAGTCGGAAAGGTTTTAGGACTACGTGGTGACGGACGCTTTGTTTGCTATCTGGTCACCAAGAAATACTCACGTGTCAAGCCGTTATACAAAGATCTGTGGCGAACATTATGGAGTCTCAAGAGACAAATAGAGTTCCATCATGTTAAGAAATTGGCAGTACCCAAGCTTGGTTGTGGCTTAGACCAACTGAATTGGAGGACAGTTCGAAACATGTTGGAGGTCGTCTTCCGAGGAACAGGCGTTCAAGTGTTGGTCTGTAGTTACCAACCGAGGAGAGTATTGGGTCAGGAAAAGTCCATTGAGTGTTACTTTTATGGTCAAGGAAGTTGCCGAAATGGAGGAAGCTGCCGCTATCGCCACGATCCCTTTTACCGGTGTCGCATCCAGTCTCCTGTTCTGGGACAGAACAGTCCTAAGAAGGGGGCAGTGAAACGTTCAAGAAATTACTTGCAAACGCAAGAGCCTTCTAGAAGGCTGTTATCTATTTTCTAGAAGTTATAGCGAAAAGTGAGGAACGATCGAGAAGGATTTCCGTATGTCTTTATATAGCGACGAGACAGATCGTAGGTTAGTTATTGCTGGAATGCGAATGTGTTAAGAAGATTATCAAGTGAAAATAAATAAGAATCGTTAGCACGCGTGTGTCTACATAAATAAATCGAGAATAATCGTGAACGTGATAATTAGTGTAAACAAGTGTGATATCCGAGGACGTTATCTTATCTTCTTGTAAGTGATATAAATTATAGTGTAAGTGTTTTTATTATTAGATTTTATTAGTTCGGTTAATTTAAAAGTGTACATATTTCTAGAATAAGTAAACATAATTTTTAATCGTTTAAATAAATTAGTTTTTAACAAATAAATACGTAACAATATAATAGCGAAGGCTTTTACGACCAGAGTCTATACTAAGATAAAAACGTCTTCCGGGTTTGGACCGTGCATTGTTGTAACCAAAGTTGTCAACGTTTTGCAAACTTTTGTTATAAGGGCGTGAGAGAAAAGTCAAAAAACTCAAACAAGCAACCGCAATCTAACTAAGAACCTCTAAAGAGTTAGGTAATCAACTTGTGAATCAAGTCAAATTGTAAACTCTAAAAAGGTAAGAATGAAAACGACGAATTTGAAAAAAGAAACGACAATCTAACTAAGAACCACTACAGAGTTAGTTAACCTGTAAACTAAGCTAAATTCTAAACTCCATAGAAGTGACTTAAGAAGAAGTAGTTTCCGCGGTTGGTTAAGCACAACTTTGATAAAAGAGTAATAACCATGAACCAAACAGGAGATATCTTAAAACCATGCTCACGATTGGCAGCTTCGGTTACAACAATGACAAAGTCCAAACCTGAAAAACGTTTTCATCTTGACCTATAGATTTTCAAAATATTTTGATACAGTTGATCATATTAGAATATTACAAAAATTAGAAACAGTAAGTAGAATAACAATTCTTCAGTACAACATTATTTAAATAAAAATTTCGAGATAGTAAATCTGAATAAGAGTCAGTTCTCGAAAAGTGATAACATGTGCAGTGCCACAAGGAAGAGTTAAAAATCTACTTTATTTATTTTTTACATTAATAATCTTCTAAATCATAACATTAAAGAGCAAATTTACTTACATTTTTTTACAATCAACGGATATACCACATGCTACGAATATATTAAATAATTATTACAAAAAATTCTGTCAACAAAATTAAAAGCACGACAATGTATAATGTCCTGCAAAACTCTACTTAAATCTTACAACGTATTCTCCAGTGTCCAGTACTTTTTTTTGACTTTTTATTTATTTATTTGTTTTTCTGTCAGCTAGTCGTACTGCTAGCACTGCTCTCTCTATAGATCTTTGTGTTTTAACAATTTATCTCAAATTGGCCTTAACAATATGTCTACTTCTTAAGTATTGAGGTACCTTGTGATTTTTAAGTACCCATCTTGGTTAGTCAAATCCTGCCAATGACAATCGTGTTCTTTTAACTGTTTTAGCTGTCTGGTTTTCTTTGTTGAGTTGAAGGATCTATCCTAGGTTTACAAACTTCTCGGCTCTCTCTTATTTTTCTTAAGTGTTTGTCAGTATTAGTCTTCTGCAAATGTATTTTTCATTAATTCTATTTTTTTTGAGACGGCAGTTAATTGTTTAATCATAGTTTGTTATTTCTTGTTTTGTTTGTAGAGATTGAGATTTGCATCTCTAGAAAAAGACAAAAACTAGAACAAATGATAAAAAAGCAATCCAATTAAACTTAGTTTTTCAAACTGAAACATGTAATACATAAATATGGTAGGTAACCTATTTTGCTTATGATTTTTAAACTATATCGCAAAAACCAAAAAAAGCGACTTACTATGTATCAGAAAAAGAAGTACGAAATGTTTTTGTTGTCTAGCAGAGGAAATTCAAAAACCGCTTCCCGACAATTTAACAACACTAAAAATATTTGTCGAATTTTATCCGAAGGTTGCAAGTTTAGACAAAGCCAACATCAAAACAATATTAAGTTTTATTTAGCGAACTCACGTTTATAGAAGCAAAAATGAAAGTGAGTGAAAATGGCTTCAATCTACTAATAATACATATTCGAACGCTTCCTGTTCAACTAAATTTTGTTAAATAAATATACGTGATTGCGACGCTGCTGGACGTAAAAGTTTTAAAAACGTATCAAAATGTATGGAATGCTTATGCCCGTACTTATAGTCCAATCTCGACCTTGTAATTGTAATATTGTAGCAAACAAGTTAGGTAATAAGCTATCTTACTATAGTTTTCACATTTTCTCTACAACAGAATCGCAAATCTTGCATAACATTCGATTTAAAAAAAGTTAAATTTGTTTAATGCTAACATATATTTTCAAGGAAAGAACTCAATTAAAGCACTAAATTCTTTGTCAATAAAATATAGTTACTGCTTGGAGTTTTAAAAATTTGTTGTGAGATTTTTAGAAGAATTTTAAATTGTTTAAAAATTAGTTTTTTTAGAAACTGGTAACCTAAGCGCATATATGAATATACACAACGTTTCGATTGCTGTGGTATCTGCAATCGAAACGTTGTGTATAGTCATTTCAAAATAATAAACAATGAAAGTTCAGCAAAATGTTATTACTTCGCAACTAGATTCTAAACTCAGAAAAGGTAAGAAAAAAAAACGATAAACTTGGAAAAGCAAACGAAAATCTAACAAAGAACCACTACAGAGTTAGGATTCTAGAATCTTATGGTTCACAAGTTGATTACCTAACTTTGTAGTGGTTCTTTGTTAGATTTTCGTTTGCTTTTTTAAGTTTATCGTTTTCTTTCTTACCTTTTCTGAGTTTAGAATCTGGCTTATTTCACAAGTTGATTACCTAACTTTTGAGAAGTGTTTAGTTAGATTTCGGTTGCTTCTTTGAGTTCTTCGATTTCTCTGACGCCCTGATGAAGCCCCTTACGAAAGTGGGCGAAACGTTGGCAACTTCGGTTACAACATTGACACGCTCCAAACCCGGAAGACGTTCTTATCTTAGTATAGACTCCAGCCGTGAAAGCCGCTATTACAACGTTTATCAAATCCATTATTTTAAAGTAGGCATCAAAAGTTTATAGAAAATTATTGTATAAATGCGTAATATTATCCGTTACCAAAGCAAACTAGATTATCGTCATCCTTACTACACATATCTGCCACTGTTCTCACTTCAGAACTAAAAAACTTCTATGTATCTCCAATGCTAACTTTCCATACCTTATTGTCTATTTTCTTACGGCCTTTAGGTTTGACAACTCTTTGCAAAACTTTAGTTAAATTATAGCGACGCAAATCTAGAAATAAGCAGTATGTGTATTAGAAAATGTAAATAAACAGAAAGTGATCAAAAGTGTTTCAACTTTCAATTTAATCTAATGCGTAGCTTTAATATTAATCAAAATAGCAATAATAAACAGATAACTTTGAACATCTAGTATATCTAATTGTAATTCAAGTTAAAGTGATGGTGAATTTCGTTACTTTTGAGTAATCGTTACTATTCCTTACTTACACTTTTTGTATTCGTTACTTTAACTCGTTACTTTAATTACTTTGGATACTATGACTACTTTGACAACTGTATGTTTTTGTGGTAATAAATACGGGTACCGGAATATAATTCCTTGAATCTATTCGCGATAGGGATTTGATTACCTTAGACGTATGTGCATAAATGACTAGAACGTGTTGTAAAATTCTAATTTATGTAAACATTTTTGACAGTAGCTGATACCGGAGAAACTTATCATTTTAAATACAAAACAGAACATATGTACCTACTTTGGATTGTTAGTATCTATTAACGTTTTTTATATTAATTTTAAGAAATGGAAATACGCACAATATATAATGTAAAATTGAGATAAACGGCAAATTAATTTGGTACACCTCATACAAATACATACTTTATAATGTAATATATTTTCGTTACCTACTAGTTTACGCAAGAATTATAAATTTGTATGTGAATGTGTTATAAGTACTAATATTTGTATCTTATGTATATTCGTAGAAAATAATTAATATACAAACATTAGAACTCAAAAAACAGAAATATATGACAATTTTATGACATTATGCTTATCTTTTGATCAGTTGATAAAATCACTTCTTTATATGATGCAATGCACACACTATCTGCGTGTGAAACGTTCTGCTGGTTTTGCTGATGTATCATAATATAAGAATGTTTGTTCATAACTTAAGATAAAATTATAACTATAGTGATAACTAGTAAAATATGAAAACAATTCATAACTTTATTATATTTATAAACCATAATCGTAATACATGAATATACGTAACGCATACAAATTACACTCTTAGGAATATTGTATGCGTATTACGCATAACATCATAATATAATTCATATTTTATAAATTTTATTAAATGTGTAATTTATAAACATAATATTCATAACTAGTGATTGCAGATTTCTCTCCGTGTGGTGTAAAAACCGTTAATTAAAATTTTGTCTACAAAAAAAGAGGAAAGAAAGACAAAAAATACATATCAGAGTATACTATTTACATTTATAATGCTTATTGAAATAATTAGGGATTTTCAAAAGTGTCACACCGGTTTTACTGTACTAAACTTTAAATAATGTAATAGTTGTAATTTAAGAATTTTTTTGCAATGTTTGTAGAAAATTTTAATTTTATAACTGCAGGTTACCTCTTATAAACAGTTACAAAATCAAGGAATATAATTTTACCTAGAATATTAACTTTTTATGAAATGAAAAACATGAAGTTAATACCCTTTAAAGTTTCTTAGATTTTGGTACTTTTTAGTAAGAATTTGTGTTTTATTATCTTGTAAAAAATAATATATTTAAATATAGTAGTTTGTCTTGTACAAGAAACTACAACTACACTATTTAATTCGAGTAACAGCAATGCAAAATAAATGTTAAATACATCAAATAGTTAGCATAACTTACTATAAAAATTTTAAGTCTTCATTACGTTGTCAATGTACGTATGATTATTTACTTAAATTTTATACGTAAAACAATAAAGAACTACATAAATATTAGCACAATTAAAGGAAACTATTGCAATCTTGTTAGCAACATTTTACAGTACACGGCACAGCAACGTAACAAACCAGTTTAGTATAAAACTATACTAACGACCTTTAGTGCGCAGTACAAATTTATGAATCGCATATTCCCGTAAGGTTCACTATCTTTAAGAATAGGGTTTATACAAAAATTCCAATGCCAAACAGTTCATTTAATCAGTACTTTTACTGTAAGATGTCCTGTTTTTATAAATTATGGCTTTTTTATTATGGAAAAAATATAACAACTCGAATTTTATGCACCTATAACATCTTTGCTCTTTTATATAATTTGTATTTTGCTATTTAACACGTATTTATTGATGTCAAATCAAACAAGTAACAAAGTGTTATCTACACTGAGAAAAATGTTTTACCCAACTACTTTTGTTACATCACTTTTAAATAAACTTTTGTTGCTGGAAAATAAAGTTTTGTTAGCATTCCAAAACTTGTTAGGTTGTGTAGACAAAGCATATTTAGTTGAAGATTGTTTAGGTAATATTGCTAAATGTTTTTGTTGTTTTTTAATCAACAGTTACGTAAGAAAATATATTTAGTTATTGGGTGTAAAACTAGCCTAAGTTTACTAAATGAATTAGTAAAATTCAACTCAATTAATTTATCAAGTTTTCAAGATTAGTTTAGTTATTTATACAAGAATGTGAAACATGAATAATAACAAAATTCTATATTCGTCATGTGCAATGGCAGCACGTTAAATAAAAAAAAATTGTAATAGGTAAAATTAGGTACACAAATATGCCTATAATAAAGTAAGTTTAGTTTTTCCCAAATCACTGATACAACATTTTAGTGTTGAAATGATAAAAAATGAAAGTTCGTTTTTGAGATTTCCCGAACTGAGGCAGGATTTGCTGCGTAGTGCGTATCATTATGTGTTATTGTTTTTTGATAAGCATATATGCGTTCTTTTCTTGCACGTATTGAATTTCTCAGATATACTAAATTTCTGTTGCTATTAACAAAAATTAACAAAACAGATTGCTTGATGTTACTCAACAGTGTAGTTACTTGTTACAAAATCTGTTTAATCATATTTAACTAAACCATTGTTGAAATCTAATAAACTAAAATAGCAAAATAAGTTTTGGTATGGCAGCAAACTGTTCAGTAGTCATAATTTTTATGTAATATATATCTAAACTTTTAGTTACAAACTACAAATTTTTTTTTTCAGTGTAGTCTTTTTGTGTACTTATTTACAATTTCAATAATTTAAAAAAAAATTTGACATTATAACGCTGGAGCAAACAAAAAACCATAAAAACAAAAGCTCTGGTTTTAATTGTTTTTACTCTGCTGGCGAACCTAGTACGTATATAACTTGTAAGTTTTTATATCCAATATTTTACGATATGGCCAAATATCTGGTACTTAGTAGCAAATTTGCTGCAAAGAGTTAAATAAAATCACATTTTCAAATGGCAAAAACAAAATATAAAAGTGTTAGGGTAACATTTAGATTTCCCGCCTTACTGACGTATGTAGTCGGTGAACGTAAAGGAGAAGACACTTTTTATTCAATTCTTCAAGGTACGAAAAAGTAATATGTCGGTTGTTATTTAATTTGGATAAAGAAGTTTAAAAGTAAAATAAAGCTCAATTTATTTTTTGTGCTTCCGTCCGTTTTGACGTATTTTACAGGCATCATAATCGGCCGGAAGTTTTACTTTTCCGGCCTAGGCCGCTAAAGTGTAGTAGAATTTTATAACTAAAAGTTAGCACTAGTAATCATTAATTAATTAAACCGCATCTGTCAATATGCCAAATTTATTAACATACACCATTATCTGTGTTGTTGTTTAGAGTAGCACTAACAATGATTGTTTTAAACAAATATAACAAATTTGCTTATATCTTACAATTGCTAAAAACAACAATGGTTTAATTTTTATATAAGTGAAATTGTAATATTATTATGTAATTGTCGAATTAATTTCAAAAACAATTGTATTTCGTCATTACAGGTTTCAGTTTTATCAACATATGTTATTAAATTTTATTAAAAATCAATACTTAAATAACCGCTTTAATTAATTTATGCTATAAAGGTCAGCACAAAAAATGTTGTGTATCACACGTCCTAAAAGTATTTTGCGAGTATATGCTTATACTCACAAAATAGCACTTTCTGGACTAGTAATACAAATAGCTATTACGCCATCCAAATCGCAATAGGCTTAACATTCCATAAACAATATACTGAAACTAAAACACATATTTCATTATTTTATTTCGAAGTACATTTTTTATTTTATGTTATGTATTTCATACAGCGTAAATAATGTACTTGAAGCTACTTTCAAAAAAACAAAACTATCACTAAAAACTTGTATTATAAGCTACTAAGTAGTGCGATTAAAGTAAATTAAAATAGTAATGTAAAGTTTAACAAATTTGTTTTTTTTTTATTCTTTTTTAGAATGGATTTTTAATTGAACAAAAATTAGGAAAAGAAATAGTTGTAGTAGTAGAATAATTAAAAACAATATTTTTAAATATCAAATAATAAAAAGATAAATGAACAGAACTTGCTATAAAATAATTTAGAAAAATGTTTTCTGAACTAATAAAAGTTAGATCAAAGTTTTACGCTTCATCACGAGTACGAAAATCGCATACAATAGGAAATAAAAACCAGAAAGGATAAAGAATACGTTTTTTGCAAAAAAGTAAATTAAAGGTAATAAAAACTTGTAGAAGAATGTTAATTAAGGCGGTTAAATGAAATTAAAGATGCATTTATCAGTACTAGATCATCAAAGCCGTATTTTAAACTTTCGCGCAATGACTAAAAGTTTTAGTTAATTACTTTACGAAGTTCCTTTATAAAAGTTTTCATTTATAAATTCTACTATTTTACTTACATATCATAGTATTTAGACAACTTTAAGTTTGGAGATAACAATAGTCTTATATACGAATTCAAACGCTTTAATAAATTTCTACAAAGTTGTTTAGAATTATTAGATAACTTTAGATTGTGAAAAAACAATTTAAAAAAATATAATTTTTACTTTTATAGAAACAACTAATAAACTAATTACAATATAATTGCTTAATTATTCATTATAAACCGAAAAATTAATATTAGATTTGATTAAATATGTTACTAGCTTTTACATACGCAGTGCGACATCTATACTGTAACTATTGCAGCAATGGTAGAAATCAACAGTTTTTGAACTATTCCGCAATATTACAATTTAAAACGTATTATTTAAAAATTACTACAATTAAGTACTTTTGATTTTATAATAAATTTTACCTTAATTTTTAATTCTTCAACTATCACAACAAACAGCATTTGTATTGATTTTCTTATTACGTTTTTTATATCTAACAAAAAATACTATCAGCGGTGAATAATTTGTTTTTTCTTTAATCAAAATATTCAAATTATGCTGCCGATCAAGCTCTATAACACAATATTATTTTTTACATTACAATAATACATTTTTTATACTAATAACATAATTGATAGTTTGGAATATTAAAAATTGGGCAATAAACAAGGAACAATTTGACGACGTTTTACGTAATGCACTAAACAATAAGTATTTGACACCTAAAGATTTAAATTTAAAAAAACATTTTTTTCATTTTTGTCCTGATACGTTTGAGGTAAAATAAAATAGTATATGTTACTTAGAGTAGAACGTCGGTTTTGTGGTTAGTTAAATTAAAACAAAGTTGCGCATCTGAGAGAGTAATAATAATGACGCCAAGAAACTTAAGATATTTTTATAAGTTGCTGAGATTTTTTGGAAAAAACAAAATCATGAGTTCTTTTATTTTCTACATCAAAAACTTTTGAAGGTAGACGATTCCAACTTAAGAAATATTAAGACAATTTTTTCCACATTGTTGAATTTATCTATTTTCTGATTACGATAATGTTAAAGTTTAGTCTTCTAGTTTAGTGAAAATATAAAAACTTTTGTTCCTGCAAAGAAAAAAATTGAAAATAATCTATATTTTTACTTAACAAAGACATTTTTGACAGTTGGACTGAATTTTGTTTAATCTAGGCCCGCTTGCATAAAACATTGTTAATTTTGACTTGATTAATTGTTACGATTTAGTGATTCAAATCTAACTAAATGTGCAAGTTACTTTGAAAATCGAAAACAATCAACTCAAAATTATTTTCTATTCTTTCATAGATAGTTTAGTGCACTTAAGGTGTTTGGTGGTGCAAATCGAAATGAAATGGAAATTTTGCAAGCGGTGAGTAAAATGTTGAAACTTCATTAAAAATAATCGGCAAAAAAACGGCAATGAATTGAATTCTTTATTAGATACAAGATAATTGTTTTATGACAGAGGACATACATGAATATAAACTATAGAGTTGTCAATGCAATTGTGGGAATTAGATTAGAGTTTATCTCCTACTGGTGATGAGCTCCAAAAGGGCGAAACGGCCGTCTAGTAGTTTACTCTGGTGGCATTTGCACAATTGCATTAACATTGCGTTACCCACAATATCCTTTACGTTGTGATCCTGCAGTTTTATTCAAATTTTGAATTTCGCGGGTGTAAAATCAACTTTTAACGTTCATACAGTATAAAATCTTTAAAAAACATAAATATTTCTTGTCTTTCTTTCTTCTTGTCCATATTTAATTTTTTCATGCTTTACCTCTCTCCAGTACATCTGAAGCAACTTACATTCTGCTCTTTCTTTCATTTGTTCTTCGTAACACATTGGTTTCTTTCTCGCCTGTACTCTTATCTTTTCTAACCTCATTTCCTCTGCTACAATGTACCCTGGCGTCTACCTTTCTAATTCTAACGTCCAGTTACAGTATTTTTCTTGTACTTTCTCCAATTCCATTTCTTCCACCCCCATTCTTCCGCCCCGTATATCATCACACTTTTCATTAATTTGTTAAACAACCATTTTCCTGCTTCTAGTTGCTTTCCAAACCCTCTTTGTCTTACACCCTACACATCATCTACTATTCTATTACATTTTTTGCCAACCACTTTATATGTGCATCATCTTTGTTGTCGTATCTGATTCGATAACCCAAATAAGTAATTTCATTTACACTTTTTATTACCTTGTATCCCCATTTCCACTTCACTCTTTTTTTTACCCCCCCCCCCTTCTTTTTTGAAACGCTACTATCTTTGTTTTTCCCACATTTACACTTAAACATTTTTTTTTCATCTCCTTCATTTATCTTTCTTTCTTTGCTATAATCACTATGTCACCCGCATACGCCAAACTGACACTACTATTCCTCCACTCTGTTGCCCCATCAACTCATTCTCTAAATCCTTTAGATATACTGCAAATAAATTAGAACTAAATGGGCATCCTTGTCTTAATCCTTTATATGTTCAAAATGATGCACTTAATTTTCCATCTATTCTTATTTTGCACTTTGTCTCATTATATATTTTCTCAATATTCCTAAATAGTTCTTCTTCTATCTGTTTCTTTCTTAATATATTCCATAATTTACTCCTATTTACATTATGAAACTCTACTTTTATATCCAGAAATAACGCAAAAACTTTTCTTCTCTTTACTTCTAATTCTTTGTTTACTATCTGTTTTAATATGTACACATTATCTCCCTTTTCTAAATCCTGTTTGCTAGTCTGGTAAGATCTTTTTTTCCTCCATTTTTCTTTCCAGTTTTTTTTGCAAAATTGTCATATAATCCTTATATCCCACATTTGCCAAACTTATACCTCTATAGTTTTTCACCTCTCTTCTGTCTCCTCCTTTGTAAACTAGGCATATTATTGCTTCTTCCCAATCATCCGGAAACCCTTTACCAGACCATATCTTATTTAAAATTTTTCCTATTCTTTCTTTCGTTCTCTCTCCTGTATATTTCCAGTGTTCTCCTTGCGCCCCATCCGTCCCTTCTGAATTTTTTTTACTTCTCTTAATGGTTCTTCTATTTCTTCTTTTTGTATAGCCGTACTGTTCCCTCCTATTGTTATCCTTTCTATTTCGAATTCACCCTTCCTCTTTTCTATTTATACTCTCCATTTTTTCATATCAATTTGTATCCCTCCTTTTTACCAATTTTTCTTTTCTTATTCAAAAAGCTCCATATGTCTCCTTCATTTTCTAACATTTTTATAGGTTTCTCCAACTCTTTTATATATTTGACTTTTCTCTTAACACACTATTTTCTATATTCTGATCGTAATCTTATATTCCTGAATATCAATTTTTCCTTTTTTCCACTTTCTTTTACCTCTTCTTACCTCCTTCCTGGCTTCCCTGCATACCTTATTCCACCACTTCTTTTTCTATATTTCTTTATGTTTTTTCCTTGTATCCTTTTCTTTCAACCGCTTTACCCATTTTAATGACCAGTTCTTTTACTCCTTCCTCTAACCATTGTTCCTCCTCTAATTCTTTTCTATATACCTCAATATTTTCATCTGTCCATACCTTTTTCTCCTCCCAAACTGTGTCTAATTTTTTTTTCTTGCTTGCAACATTTAAGTCTTACTCGTAATGGCTGATGGTCAAAATCAATCTCGTCCCCTATTTTCAAACTTTCTATTTCATCCAAAACCTTTCCACCAACCCTTACATAATCTATTATAGGTTCTCTCCTTTCACCTATGTGTATAGTATAGTATAGTCCACCCCTTCCCCTCACATAACTCTAATAGCTCTCTACCTTGTTTGTTTAATGTCTTATCCATCGTTACTCTTTTTATTTTTTCCCCATTTACTATCATACCCCCACCTTCTTCAATTTTCACGTTAAAATCTTCACCTATTAATAATTTTCCTCTCTCATCTTCAATCAGTGGCTGTTTCAAGTTCCTTATTGTTTGTTTCATTTCTTGACGGCACACTGTTATTAATGTATATCTCCCTCAGCTTCCCTTAATATTTGATTTACTACTATTCCTTACTCTTGTTTCTTATTCTCTTCTTCTTCTACTACCCATTCTTGTCTTACTGCCAATATTATACCCCCCTGCGCTCTTCCATTTTTTTTCTCTTCTTGTCGCAAACTGTACATTTCATCTATATCCCCCTGGTAAATTTACTTTTCATATTTCTCAATATTTATCTTCTAGCCACGTTTCTACTAAACCCACAATGTCAAACCCTTCTATATACTTCCAAAATTTAACTTCTTCATTTTTAACCCCTGCAACTAAACCTATTTCCTTCGTTTTTTTCTTATCATTTTTCTTAATCTCTGCCTGGTATTTTATTAATTTTTTTTATCCTTTGTCCCCTTATTTCTAGTTTTGTGGCCTTCTTTTTTCTAATTTATTTTTTTTACGTTCCAGTGCATCTTCTCTTCCTCAACCTATAATTCTTCCTTACATCCTTATATTTTTGGTACCTTTCTTTCCATTGGGGTCATATCTTCATCTATAAATATCCTTGTTGCTCTTAGCCTTCCTTTTTTCTTTAATATTGCTAGCTTATCTTCTACGGAATCAAATTTTACCAGTATTAAACCCTCGTTCTTTTAATTGCGTCTCTTATACTTTTTTCTACTCTTAATTCATTTTTAAACAAGTTATCCACTTGCTTTTTACGTTTTTCTCTTCTCTCTTAACCTTCCATCCCTTTTATCATTAAGTTCTTCTTTCCCTTTACATTACTTCGACCCTTCTTTCCAAATTTTTTATTTTCTCTTCCATGCTTTTTTTTCTCCCACATATCGCATATCTCTCTTTGCTATTCTCATTCTTTTCTTAACTTATCCGTAATCTTTTCTAGTTTAACTACTAATTTATTGTTCTCTTCCATCATCTGCTTTATTTCTCTAATCATCTCTCTACAATTCTCCATTACTACCTGATCCTGCTAATCACTCTCCTTCTTTCTCGGGCTTCTTTTTGTTCGTTTACTCCTTGCAAAAGATTCTTGCACATGTTTTTTTCCTTTCCGATCGTGTCAATTCGGATTCTGACATTCTTTCTCTAATTATATTTAATTAAAATCCGCCACAAATATTAAAAAATCTATAAATAAAATAAAAGTATGTACTTCACTGTTAACAAAAGCGCGCGCTTGATTTTTAAGCTAGTCCACGATATTCGCTCGCATTCGCTTACGTTATTTAAACTCGCCTATATCTTCTTATCCGCAATAACATTAAACACGTCCTCACTTAACCGCTTTCAATACACAAATCCAATCCCCATTAATATTCCATTAAAAACCCACACGAACCCTAAAAACGTCGGGCGCAGTTAGCTTTAAGTTGAGTATGAGTATGAGTTCATTTCGGTACAAAGTTGTTTTTACTTAAAAAAGGCATTTTGTTTATTAATTTATACTAATTTTGTAACTCTAGATGATGTGATTACCAAAGCACTCTTTTCAAAAACAATATTTCTACCAAACTGCAAAACAAAAACTTAAAATGTGGTACATCATCGTAATGCAAAACGGACGTCATAAGAAAAATAAAATTTACCTACTGTAACTTTTCAATCTAGATTGCCTTGGAAAACATGATGGCATATTTAAATTCCTTAAAAAATTACCTTTAATAATGTTTAAATTAGAAATGTCTACTTGTATCGGTTTTTGACGCAGAAAAAAAATTTAGTATCTTATTTTGTTTCCAAAAATCTTTGCCACCCATAGAAATTTGTCAAGTTTTTGACGGCATATTATTACTCTTCCAGATACGTAACCTTGACGTGGAGAAAATTTGCCTCCCCCCATCAATGCAAATTAATAACAACCTATATTAAAATTGTGTTAATTAAGGGCTAATTTAGTGTGAACAATTAACATCAATCTATAACCCTTCATTTAAATAACATAAATAAAATATGAAATTTCAGAATTTTGTGCTCGTCTCGTTGTTAGAAATTTTTCATTTAGAGGAAACCTTCCCGCGCTATATTAACAAGAGTAAAACTACGTTAAAAAAATTAAGTGCTGGCATATAATATACATCAAAACATTCGTTTGTTAACGTAAAATTAAAATATGTAATTGTTAATTTAGTGCTCGCCTGTTTTATCAAAATTTGTGACTTGGGATACACAGCTTCAGCACATTACATGATTTGTCAGCATCTAATTTTTTAACGTAGTTTTACTCTTGTCAATGTTTGTAAAGTTGTCCTGCGAAGTCAAAAATTTCGATCAAAGAGATAAGTACTAAATTCTACAATTGCATATTTTAAGCATATGCTAACAGACAAATGTTTTAACATACATTACTTTTTAACACTTATTTTTTAAATTTAGTTTTGCACTTAAATTTAGATATAAATTGCAAATATTTTAGAATTATATTAATTGTTCTTGAAGCACTTAATTATTGCAGGGTTGAATATCCGATTAGTATGCGTCGCGCGTAGTGTTGATTCTTTTGGACGGAGGTGTGCAGACTCATGATAAGTCAGCACCCCCCAATATAAACCCAATTTTTTGTCGAACTAATAAAATAATTAATTTTAAAAGTTGGCACTAAATTAGCATCTAATTTCATTGTAAGCATTAATTAATTTTGAGTTGATGGAGAAGGACTAACTTTTCCCACGAGTAACTTTTGCCCTAGTTTAACCGACCTCATATCTTTTATAGTTACAAAGATTCCCATGATTGAGCTCCAGAAATTCCAATTTCCAATAATTTTGCGAATTAGCCAACCCTTGGAAAGATTTTTTTTTCTACTACTAGTTGTATATGTTTTCATTATTATTTAGAATAGTAAGTTATAAAGTTGCACTTTTTAACCGCAGGTAAGTTTTAAAGAAAACAACATCTTGAATTTTAAATTTGCTAACAGTTAAATACAATAGACTTTGATAGGTTTATGAGCATGTACGAGAGTTCTAAAAATGCTAGATTTTGAGTTACATCCGCGGAACAACAAGACCTGTTCCAAACAAGAAAAGATTACACCATGGCACAATGCGTGAGCGAGGATCTTGAAATGTCCAGAGGGGTTGCACTCGCATTTAAGCAGATGTTTGGACGGTTAGATGAACTACAAAAACAACAACCGGCGGTCAAAAAGGTTTTAAAATTACGTTATGACCAACGCTTTATTTTCTGTGTGGTCACCAAGAAGTACTTACGTGCAAAGCGTATACAAAAATCTGTGGTAAATATTATGGAATCTCAAGAGATAAATGGGATTCCACAATGTTAAGAAATTGGCAGTACCCAAGCTTGGTTGTAGCTTAATCAACTGGATTGGGAAACAGTTGGAAATATGTTGAACGTCGTCTTCCGAGGAACAGACGTTCAAGTGTTGGTTTGCTGTTCTAAGACAGAACAGTCTTAAGAAGGGGACAGTAAAACGTTCTCATAGTAAGTCAACTACGAGACAATAATCAAAGGATATAGAACATTCTCGACACAGATAACAAAAATATATAAAAAGTATTCAAAGGAAGCTAAAGTCAATTTTCGAATTCAGCTAAGATAAATTAATAAAGTGCACGTACTAGGGAAAAACAAATACGGCGTTGTAAGTGTATGTGTTTTTAATATAAACAAGTACCGGTTTACATAAACAGAAGTTATTCGCAGACATTATTTTTCTAGTGATAGTAATATATACATTTATGTAAATTGTTTTTCTTAAATATCGTTAGATTTAATTAGTTACGTTTAGTTCTAATCGTGTAAACTTTTCGTTTATAAATAAATTAGTTTTAAAAATGTTTACGAGGTTAGATGTTCTTTATAGTCATTCGATCAAAATTCTCTACAAAATCTATTTGTCGATTTTTTCGTCAGTAATAATTTTTATAAAATGGTATTAAACCATACATAAAAAAGCAAAATAAGAAAAATTACGTCAAGTTAAAACCGACATAATTTTTAAAGCATATTCCTAATTTTTCACAAAAACTCAATGAATACTTCTAATTTTAACAAAATAAAACACTCAAACCAGTATATCTTACTAAATCTTTTCATAAATTATGATAATCTGCCAACGAAATATAAAGAAAGCAAAACAATTTTAGACTAGACATGACATTATAACTCATTTATATTTTTACTATACGATTAATCTGTATTTTCGTTAATGCGTATTTATAAACAGACTTTGAAAATACATTAATAATGCTTTAAAAGTTTTTGAAGTATATGTTGAACATTAATTATTTTTTTTAATTCGATTTTAAATAATATATCAAGAAATGTTTAGATGTAGTTTTAGGTTTTCTTGTTTTTAATATAAATATATGTATAATTATATAACCAGTAGAGTTCTTAAAATAAAACAGTTTGTAACAAAATACACATGTAGTTACTATATTTTATAAGATAAAAGAATTCCTAAATAAACGTTGTTGTATATAATTGTTTACTTTGTTAATATAAAACAATTGTTGATATTACAGTAAACAGTAAAATCAGTTGACAGTATTGTATTTAATAACTAAATTAATAAAACTGACCAAGCTAATTTAATTATACACTACACGTAAAAAGCGATGTGGCAATAAAGTTACAGCTAGTAGCCAATGCTGATTTTTGTGATCACAATAATTTTTACAGTTGTAGAGTGAATAAAACTCCCAGCTTACATGTATAATCTGCTACATGTCATCACAAATTAGAACCACAAACTAAACATGAAGATAAAAAAATCTAAATTTGAAATAACGTATTCGTTTTAAAATAAATTAAAAAGTCTATTAGTAAAAGTAAGTAATCTTCTTTAACCTAATAATGTTAATGAGTTTTAAAAGTTGCTATAAGATTCTAGATGGTACTTTTAAATGTTTTAATTTTAAAGCGGTAATTTTATTTTTCGTTTAGCAGTAGTGACAACTTTAAAACCTAATTAGTTAAGTCATAATGCAGATTTTATAAGTATTAACAAATTTGATGTTCTTACCAAGTTAGTTAAATACATAAGATCGAATTATGACACACATAACAAATTAAACGCTAAATAAAATTTAGTTTAAAAAAAATGTTAAATCAGTAGTCAGTTAATATTTTATCTCAAAGCTTACATCCTTATACAAGACGAACAACAACATAACAAAGATAATCGATCATAATTAAGTTTTAGTTAATTTAAAAGTCTATAGAATGCATATATCGGGTACAATATTGTAATGATTATTAAAAACTAATTTATTTATACTAAAAATATGTACACGAGCATCACACAGGATGGTATTTGGCCTGTGCTTTCGTAAACGGATGATCGGTATGCCATTAGGAAAATGTGCTGATGTACTGATCCTACTCTCTTTGGTGTTCGGACACTACTACAGTCGACAAACTTCTTGAAACAGCCCAGACTTAAAGTAGCGGCTTAAATCGGAGTGTAATTCCAACGAAACTCTAAACCGACAGAAAAACTCATTTACTAATACGTCTGCAACTGTAGCTGCTTCTTGATTGGGCATGGCGTAAGCCTCCGTCTATTTCGTAAAATAATCCATCGCCACCAGAATGTATTTATTTTCCGAATCGGATTCTGGGAACGGCCCTGCAATGTCAATTGCTACTCTTTCCAAAGTGCTTGCTACGTTGTATTGCTTCATGGGTGCTTTGCGCTTTCTCGCTGAACGATTTGCCCAATGTCTTCTCAATGCCAAAGTGTCCTTCTGATGTACCATCGTGGAGATGCTTTAACACTTCTGACACCCGGCTCTTTGACACTACCAACTGTAGTCTGTTTTCCGTTCCCTCGACACTCTAGGGATCGCTTAAGAAATCCGTCTTCTACTATCAAAGAGTCTTACTGCGCCCAGTACGCTTTAATGTTTCTGCCCAAAGCACTCACTTCTTCCCAGATTGGTCGTCGGCCGTTTTCTTTACAGTCCAGAAGTAGTTTTATTTCAGGATTGTTTACTTGTTCGCGTCGCATTTGCTCAGGCTCCCACTCAGCATCAACCATATCAATTCTCCGGAGGCATTCGACTTTTTCTTCAAGTCGCGAACAAAGGCTGCAGTCCGCTGAACATGGTCTTATGGACAAGGCATCAGCGTTCCGATGACTGCGTTCGGCACGGTGTTCTGTGTCATAGTAATATTCTTACAGTCTCTAGATCCATCTTGACACTTGTCCTTTCGGGTTACAATACTGCAATAACCATTTTGAAGCGGCGTGGTCCGTCCTCAGTAAAAATTTTTGTCCATACAAATATTTGTAGAAATGTTCTATGGACTTGACGACTGCTAACAGCTCTTTCCTAGTCACGCAATAATTCCTTTTTGGTCTAGATAAAACCTTGCTAAAATACGCGATAACTTTTTATTGTCCAACTTGAACTTACGAAAGGACCACGCCTATGGCCAGATTGCTCGCGTCCGTATCTAAAACAATTTTCCACCATTTCTTTGATAACTCAAAATCGGCGAAGTGACTAGGGCCTGCTTTAGTAATTGGAAACCATTTTCGTAGTCTTCATTCCATCTAAATTCTGCTCTTTGCGGTCAATTTTGTAAAAGGTTTGGCAATATCGGCAAAAATGGGTACAAATGGTCTATAATAGGTGTATAACTCAAGAAACCTTTGGACCTGATCTTTGTTGTTTGGTCGGGGCCATGCTTGCACTGCTCGTATTTTGTTTGGGTCAGCCTTTACTTCTTCTCTAGATACGACGTGGCTAAGGTATTACACTTCCTTTTTAAATACGTGGCACTTCTTTAGACTTAGTTTGAGATTAGCCCTACATAGTCGCTGGAACACTTCTTCAAAGTTTAAGTGTTCTTCAAACGACCTGCCAACCACGATCACGTCCTCTAGGTAAACCAAAATCGTCTTCCAAGACAGTTCGCGCAAGATAGTCTTTATTAAACTCTCGAACGTTGTTGGAGCGTTACACAGGCCGACGGGCATCACAGTGAACTGCCACAAACCAGTTCTAATCGTAGAAGCTGTTTTTTCACGATCCTTGGGTTCAAATTCTACCTGCTAGTAACCACTCTTTAAATCTAACGTGGAAAGCCATTAGGATCTTTACGGGGTGTCCAGCTTATCATCAATTCTTGGTAAAAGGTAGCTGTCCTTTTTGGTCACGTCGTTTAGCTGTCTATAGTCTACTCAAAACCTTGTTGATCTATCTTTCTTCTTTACAAGTACCACTGGGGACGCCCATGGGCTATTTAAAAGTTCAATCACGCCTTCTTGCTCCATATCCGGAATTATTAGTTTGGCTTCTTTTCTTTTCGCCAAAGGAAGTCTTCGTGGATGTTGTCGTAGCGGCCGAGCGTCTCCGGTATTAATTTTATGTTTCACCACGTTATTTCTTTCTTTGGAACCACTCTCCAGCGTAAACACATCTTCATACTGCTGGAACAACACTTTAATTTTAGCCAGGTGGTTTTGGCTAAGGTTTTGGCATGTGGAGATAAAAACGTACAATAGATGTTATAGGCACTTCTTCGGCGACAAATTTTTGTTCTGCCAACGAGTAGTCCTTTTTTAACTAAGTCACCCTCGATTAGTTCAATTGCGCGTATGTAGCCTTCCCGGAGATTCCCATCTAGGCGTGCCATCACCACACTTTCAGTCTTTGCAGGCAGAGTCACGTCTTCACTCACTTCTTCTTACTTCATTTGCACGGCTGCCTTCTCTGACGAATGAAATAAAAATTCTTCATTGTCGATCTTCAGGATATCGTTCTTTATGCCCAAATAGAACCCATACTTCTTTATCACGTCCATTCCCAAGATAACTTCTTCCGTGATGTCGGCTACCAGTACTTGATGGTCGAGTACTCCAGTTTCCAAACTAATAGTTACTTTGACTTGTCCATGAGTAGGTATTTCTTTGTTCGTCGCCGTTCGAGTCGTACTGTTACTGGTGATGTCTTCTCGTTTTCCAATGACACGTCAGAACGTATGATGGTTTTTGTCGCTCCCGTGTCAATTAGTAACTGAACACTTCTTCCATTGATCTTGGCATCGAGATAAACGCTATGCAATTGCTCCATCGGCGACGTCATTTGAATGGTAATCTTTAGGGCATGGCTCATTAAGGTCGACCCCCATTCGCTTGACCTGTTCTAGTTTTCCGGGCGCTCTTCTAGTCTTCTTTTGGGCTTAGTACAACGTCGTCGTACGTGGCCCACTTCTCCGCAGTTCCAGCACGTCACTTCTCTTCCTCGAGCTACTTCTTACCGAAATACCCGTCGCACTATTTCTTCAATGCTTTCTTCTGTGTGCGAAGGTATTTTTGCAACACATTGGAGCTTATAACTGCCTCAATGTGACGCCTGTTTTGCTGCTTCGAACTCCAAAGCATGGGTTAAAACGTCGTTCAACGTTTTCGGTCAAGCTAACCGGAGAGTCTGCTGCATTTTGTTGTCTCGGAGGCCGTCTATAAAAATTTAAATAGCCAACTGCTCCAAAAATGTATCTGGCACTGTAGGATACGCAAGCCGTGTTAGTCTGGCGATGTCAGCCTCAAACTCTTCAAGACTTTCGGTAGCTGTCTAAACCCAACTTTTAATTTAAACTTGGTACACTTGTTGAAGGTGAGCATCTCCATGTTTCATTTCTAAACGTAAATTAAGAGTTCGTAATTTTCTTGCAGATGGGCAGGAACAATCTGTAAAATTCCAAGCGCTTCTCCACGTAAGAACATTATTAAAGAAGTCGCTTTGTGTTTGTTGCTCCAACCATTAGCTGTAACTGCGGTATTAAACTACTTGTAGTAGGTTGACCATGGCACTTTACCATCAAAAGTTGGGGGTACAACTTTAAAATGTAATGTAAATGGTTTCTTTCCGATGGTCCATTATTAAATCTCTGGTCGTTACGCTTCTTTCACCGTGACCATTCATTTAGTTCATTGTTTCTTCAAGCAGTTTTATTATTTTTCTCAATTTTTTCTCTAGTTTGTCTTCTATGGTTCTTAAATTTTTTTAAAACTTCTGTTCTAATTTATCTTCTACTTATTAATCTGTTTGTGTTTCTTCTTGAAACATTTTAATTTGGTTTTCTATGCTTGTTCGTATTTCTTCTTTTAAACTTCTAGAATTTTCCTACATTTTTTGAGAATCTTTGGACAGTTTTTCTTCCATTTTTCTAGAATTTTTGTAAAACTTTTTTTGTTTGTGAAGGCTCTCGAACTTGAAAATAATTTCTCAAAAGTTATTTATAAATCAAATCAATACTAAGCAGTTCCTATTCTTATACTGTGTTTATTACATATACTCATGTCAATTTTTGGAAGACACACTAAGCATCTTTTTTTCTTAACGCTTTTATTTGTTTGTGAATTACAGATATTAATACATATTAAAGAAAATGTCAAAGACTTGCTTACTTTGTCTGTTACATCTAGATATGAATTTAATGTATAAAGTCAACACTTCCTTTTTTCGTAGGGAATGAGTTTGAATTTCTTTTTAGATAGACAGATAGATAGCTTTATCATGATACATATTGCAGCAAAATTATGCATTTGCCTTTTTTTAGGTGCGTAACTTACCATGCTTACGTTGTTTGTGAAACACAATCAGGAACGATATTACGATGGTTTTAATTTTCTTTAAAATCTGTCGCTTGTTTTGACGTAGCGTACCTACGACAGTAATATTTCTTTATAAACAAACAAAAAAATTGTCAATTGTCAGATTTAGATTAGAATTAGGAATCCTACTCATTAAGAAGTGCACTATTTCAAAACCCATATTTTTACGTGTATGTTTTACAGATTGGCGACCAACGTAAACTAATTCATCAAAAGCAAAATCTGATTTTAATTTGCACATCCAAAACATTCTTTATCCATATTTTGCTGGCTTACTTGGCATATACTGAACGAATCGGAACCTGCCTCTAAAACCAAGAAATTGTTGATTCACTGTTAAACTGCTATTTGGTATGATGAACGTTTTACATTCTTAAATAAACAGATCCCAGATGTAAGACAATTTTTGAGTTTTTTTATCATCAGATCTAATAAATCTTCGTATTTCTTCAAATCAAAATACGAACAACGTAGATCAATATATGAGATTAGCAAATTTACAATAAAAAAAGTTTCTTTGCAGATACATCCTATCTTCAGTCAACATTTTTGCGGCAAACTAGGTGTACGTATTTATTTTTTTTTAATTACGTAAAAAACCGTCGTTCTAATTTTCATCAATCTTTACCATTAGAAAAACGTCTTAAGACAGTTATGACCTTGATAACAACACAACTCCAACGGAAGTGCAAAAAAGCAAACATTCACTACTACGTCTACGACTATTAATTGTTTTATAAACACTTATTTTTCACTTACAGTTTACTCAGAATGCTTAGGATACTAGATACTTAAATATATATATACCAACCAGGGCATAATCAAAGAGCTTTATAGATTCATTACGCCCTGTATTTACGTCCTTATTACGCACTCAAAAATATTTTTTTAAGTAAAACTTCTTTAGGCCCGACTTGGGTGTAACTGGCAGATTTTTTTTCTGAAGAAAGTAACGCTCACGCCACATCTCATGTAGTTTTTGCTAATTAAAAACAGTAACTACTATGTTACCAAACTTACCAAAACCCCGAAACATATGCAAAATAATTTAAAGAACAAGCTGAGTCGATCAATCATGTATCGCGATTTGTTGTAGTACATTTATTTTGTTGAAGTTTCTATTTACGTTGTTATTTTGGGTTTTTATATTACTTTTTGCTTTTTTATTTAAATTTTTGTCTTGTTTGTGTACAAATCGATTTTTTTAAAACAATTGATTTCAATTTACAAGACCCGAAAAGTTGTTCATTTTGAAGCACGAATTCGAACTGGTAATGTGATTAATTTCTTTAATAAATAACAAGTAGCTCGTCAGTAGATATACCCAAATGAAAGCGATTTTGAACTTCTTGCTGCTGCAACAGAAAAATCCTTGGGTTCTTTAAGACTTAGATTTTATTACAAGAAATGCTGTAATACACGTAAACTTAATCTAATTAAATCCATACGAAATCTAGTAAAAAAATTGCATTGAATACGTAATATCTCACAACGAGGTATTGATATTAAAAAGTTAGTTCGAAATACATATTCTAATTTAACATATGAAGATTGGGAAGTGCGATGCAATCATGTGTTACAACTTTGTAAAGAAATGTAAAAATGCAAATGGTTTGGTTGATAAAGTTATTGTTTACAGTGAATATTGCTGATTCAGATGAAGGTGAGTGGGAAACTAAGGAGAGTGAATCTTTAAGTAACGACGGTTTTCACTTTTCTGCTTTGCAAATTTTTCAACAAAAGATTTGTTAAAAAGCTGTACTAGTTGTGGTTATTATAATTGTGATTAATAATTAAATTAAAACGAGATATTCGTACAGTGATCAAAATTGTTCATATGTTATACAACATTTCTTTAACTACAACTTATACATTCGCGTATTAGCCATTCCGTTGTTTTACATTTTGTTATTAACCTATTCCTATAGTGGGTCCCGTTAGTAACAACCACGTCATTACGGCTAGCTAAGATGTTGGTGTGTAAGCGTAGTTGAGAAAGAAAAGAAAATTGGCGTCACTCCTCGTACTAGCAAGGTCCTCGGCTTGGATACATCAAGGGTACGTCTGACCCACTAACAAAAGGAATAGAATAAAGCAAAAAAATAATGAACAAGAAACGTAACAATCGTATATAATTCTATAGAACAATAACATGTAATATTGCCACTTATTTGTTTAACAAAACAATAATTTAAATAATTTATTAATAAGTAAAACAGACCACTACCGGTTAGCAAGTTAACACTGTCACCCAGTTTTAACACGGCAATTCCACATTTGAATATCCGTAAAGTTATATCGTAAAACCGATCAACTGTTTCGTTTACATGCTGTCGCGAACAAATTAATAATTACCAAACATAATTAATAACAATATTAAAAATAAGTCCCAATTAAAAACTTACCCTACTGAGGTTCTTTGCAACAAGTAACAAACCTTATTCACGAGATTTACTTATTATGTAAACTTAAATGTGACAAAATCTGGCCTTGGCTACGTGTAAACAATCAAAAAAACTTGAATGATAAAACGTCAGCATACTGAATACAATTTTATAACATAAAGTTAAGGGCGTTTTATAACAACGACTGAAAGTAAATTGGTTTAGTATGATCTTCAATTACATTTTTGATAGCTAAACTTTAACATAAGTAGTATCAAATTAAATCAAATTAAAAAATGCTTCAGCCTGAATAAGTACATTGAGTATAATTACGAAATAATTTTCAAAAAAATTATAGCGACGCTTAAGTCACCTATAGCGATCGACAAATACTTAGCAATATCCACCCAAGTAGCAAAAATCAGTTACAAAACGGTTGTAAAACTCTCTTGCAACTATGGTTTCAGTAAGGTATTTAGTTACAGAATAGTTGCTGAGTCTTTCCTGATCCGTTGTCAATACCGGATTTGGTCAGTTGCAAGGCAACTGCAGTAATATTATAACTGTTTTACAACGTGTCTGAAACCGTTGCAATTACTACTTTGTAACTGTTTTGCAGCGTTGCTATAACGGTTTTTTACAAATCATGTTTACCTATTCTGAATCGTTTCTGTAATGGTTTATCATAACGGTTTTGTAATTGATTTGTAACATTGTAGTTACCGTTTACAGCAACTGCTATGTAACTGTTTTGAAAACATGCTTATTACCATTATTTGAAACTACTTTATAACCGCTTTGTTAAGCAACTTATCCAAGATTTTTGTTACTAACTGCATCATAAAGATTAAAACAAAAGTAGAGATAAAAATATATTAACAAAAAGATACAGATATATAAAAAGGTATAATAAATGTACATTATTTAAATTTTTATAGTTTCTTATAGAACTAAATTCAAACAAAAAAGATATAATAAAATAATTTTTACATCTGTTGCAGGTAGGTACTAGTAAACAGGTTTTTACAGCAAATTTTCAAGAAAAGCGGATTATGTCTATTATTCATAAATTTTGTAAATAGTAAATGCATAAATTTTGTTAAGAGAAAAATGTCTTTGTGTTAAAAGACCATGGCGAATTAAGATATTCCTCATATGTTATAGTTTAATGCGTCTACGTAATTCTTAGTTAAATATTTGTATTAGGCTACAAATGCACATGTGCAATTATAATCGGTTCAATGATCATAATCTCGACTGCTTTTTTAAAGATTATAGGTGTTCGCAATGGCGATCTAATTTACACGTTCTGATCACTGTGTGTAATATTGTAATGTCCTTGCAATCAAATTCTATTTTATCCTAGAACAAAATAAAATCAATTTAAAATTTGCTTACTTATAATTAACAACTAATTCTTCAACGTTGATTAAATTAGAAACAGTAGTTTAAATGCACGATTAAAATTATAGTAATATAATATACCAATAATTGTACTTACGTAGTTATGAATTAGAAACACTTTCGGTACTGTTTATTGGATAATGATAATGGTCTATGTGTCTTATAAATATCTCGTAAAATGCACTTCTTCTGTTGCTGTTTCAACGTATAGATTAACACTGTAGTGTAGTTTTAGAAATTCACACTTGTAACCATAGTTTCAAGACTGTTACACTCCAAACCGAAATGAAGGTTTTAATGCCACTAAATTGACACTGTAGTTACATAAGGGTTTAAAAAAACTTAGTTATAACCATAGTTGTAAAATGGTTATTTCTGTTATAGATTTGAAACCTCAGTAAATTACGAAAGTTGCTGCTACGTTGCTGCAACGGTTTATTTACTATGGTGCTAATGTTACTAATTTGCAACTGGTTACAACGTAACCACGGTTACAAAATGTTGCTTGGGCACGTTCGACTCGGATAACACAGGTCCCGGAGGTTATTGAATATGCGACACCATTTCCGTAAAAATTACTTTTTCTGCAACTTAGTGACGCTTGAAAGCTTGCCTCGACTCCAGCAAACTCGGTATAAGAATTTTAAAAGTATTATAAGCAACATGGGCAACTCTATTTTTATTTTTATCTGTGCATACTGCATCAAAATTTGCCTTAATCCGGTATACAAAACAATTCTTAATTCAAGTAAAATTGCTAAAAGCGTAATAGAAATAACCGGCGATAAAAATTAAATAGAAAAAATACTTAGAATTTAGTAGACAGACATCTTATCAAAATTGACCGTTCACAGCGACTTTAAATATGCAAGAAAAAGTACAAATGGCCACCGAAGCGATCCCCTCCCGTAAGTGTCAAATAAATTTTTTGTCCAATGACTTTTATAAAATTAATGAGTAATGACGTGTAACATCTTTTTAATTTAAAATAGCATAGTCAAGGAACATTTTACTCTTTCATCAAAAAATAAAAATTAAAAAAAATTCAACAATCTAAAATGATATTGATTTTAATTTTTTTATTTAATCGGTTTAGTAATACCATAATATTACAAATACTAAAGTTTCTTGTAGCTTTCGGTTCTAAAAACGGTACTAAAACAGTAGTTTTAAAATTTCTTCACAAATTATTAGATAAACGTAAAAAAGTTATAGTTCGTTCTCTTAGTTTTCATGTTACGACAACGCAAGCAAGAACGTTGCAAATTAGAGACACACATGCATCAATTCATTGCCACATTCAATATCATTCATCAATCTAGTATTCACTTAAGTTCACGTTCCTTCATTCTGTACACAATATGTACTTTAGTGCAAGCTTTTCTGCAAATTTGTCTGCTGCGAAGATAACACAAAATGTTTTTCCCATACTAAATCTCTCACTTGAAAACGTAAGTTAGTTTTCCTTAAGTTGTATTGTCGTACATTTTTTTATAGTCTTACTCGTATATCTTGAAATAACTCGTTAAGATTTAAAAAAAATTCTACATTTTTTGCAACTTCATCACCAAGTTTTACGTTAGAATCTCCTATAACAGATATTACTCTTCCAAAGACTAAATGATTTGGAGTTACTTTTGCCACCTCTTGTACTGCTGAACGAATTGCATATTCAATTTGAAACACAGTGAAATCCTATGAACGGTATTCGGATTCGTCTAAATAACTTCTAACGACCGTTCCTACCAGCTAAGTTTTCGAAAAATCAGACCAAGCTTTTGACTCTCATTTTAATATATTATCAATTTCCTTGCATATACGATGAAAAATTGTCTTTGTCGGATAGTCAGCACATCCTGTGATTATGTTACATACGTACAGCTGAGTCTTTTCAAGTCCATTGTTGTCCAGATTTGTAAACATCTTTTTGATTTTCTTTAAGTTACAATTTTGTTTTTCCTCAGTTTTTCTGTAAGACACACTTTTTGTTTTACCTCATTTGTTACTACTTTATTCAAAAGATATTGATAATTACTTGCGAAATGTAGCATTTTAACTAATCTTAAAAAATCAATACCTAAAATTAAATTTTTATTTAGAACCAAGCACCACTAAACATTTATTAAGAATTTCTTTATTATTTACTACCTGGAAACCAAACTAGACCGTTAACATTCTGCATAGTCTCATCTGCATTTTTTCAAATTTTGTTATTAAAAATTACGTTAGAACTAGAAAATAACTTAATGCCACAACTGAGCAATTTGCTGCTACATCAATCAGAGCTTTAACTTTATAACCATAAATAGAAATCTTATAAAAACGATCATCAGTTCCTTAGACTGTTAACATAGCACTGGCATTACTACCGCACATAAAACTTTAAAATGTTCTATTAAAATTCATAAAAATATTGAAAACACTAAATAATTAAGAAGAAATTACACAGATTATATCTAAAAAGTTTATAATTATTGAACAACCATTATCTTAATTATAAAAATAATTTAAAAATGCATTTTTAAACGCATTTGTAATTTTTGTTAAAACCAAATACAAGATTAGCAATTGCTGATATTCCAATTGGAAAACAAAAAAACTTTCATAAATGAATTCGCGTAGTACAGTTTTAAAATACTGCAGAATTAAAAAAAAAATACTTTATACCATCAACGGCATAAATATAAATATAAAATTTTTATTAAACAATAACCTGTGCATATATAGTTTATATACGTTTTATTCATAAAAAAATAAATAATTTTACGTCAGGTCTCACGTTGGGCACCAGATATTTAAAGCGGATTACTGTTAAACGATGTGAGGCTGTAAATATTATTTATAAAATACAGTGTTATATTTATCACATTTTTCATTGTTAAATTTAAAATTAATATTAAAATATATTATACATATAGAAAAACATGTTAATTAAAACCCAAGCAAAATTAGAACTAACTTGACCGTCTATCATTTATTAAAATAACTGTTTTTATATTTTTTTATTAAAATGTGTATACGTTTTTTTACGGCAAAAGCATCAAGAAAAAACAGTAATATGAATTCTCTTTAATTTAAACATTCAATTAAGCTAGAAAAGATAACTAAAAACACTTAAATTTAAGTAGTATATTATATTCCAAGGTTGAGAGGTTATAATCATGTTCTCAACCGAGGTCTATATACAAATTTTTCCACTACTAGAATTATTAAAGCCATTTTATCTGTTACTAAATCAAATTTAAAATTTAAGATATTAATCAAAATAAAAATCAAGTGAGTGTTTTGTTTTGTGTGTTTAAGCGAATTAATTTTGACGTGATTGGAATAAAATGTGATTTAGGACACAAAAATACACGGGTAACGTAAGTTTTTATTGCTAAAGTTGTTTATATGGTTTAAAAACTTTATTAATTTAGGCATTGATCATATTTAAAATACATTTAATTCAATAATATTCATATCTAATTAAGCGCGAACTTCAAATAGCTTACATTTTTAAAATCAAATAAATTTATTAATTGAACGATTTGAAAACTTAAATTAGCATTAAATAAAATCTCTTGCTCTTGGTAGACAGTTTCGTAAACTTTTTTTCTTGAAAACTGTTATAGAATTATCAGAAAATGTAAATATGTTCATTATTAATCAGTGGTTAATAATGAAATATTATTTACTATTTTTTATAACTGTCATTTTAATTTTCCGCTATTGTAAACCGTCTTTGACAGCTTTTACGCACTTGTCAACATAAACGTCAAATTATTTTAGAGAGATTTTGAGACTTTGGAGGCCTTCTAGTCTCTATTCGAGCAATAAAATTTTGTATTAAACTCGGTCCTGTCTAAATTGAACATTTTTTCCCTCGAGAAGTTTTTAAATTAAATTAAATTAAAAATGCCATCTTGGGAAGAAAAGCGTCCAAATTACACAGAAACTCAAATAAACTACTATTACCTGCGCTTAAAAAAGTACAACTTCACAACCTACTATGATACGTAATAATAAAAGCCTATACAACTAGTAGTGGCAAAAATTGTTTTTCCACTACTAGTTGTATAGGCTTTCATTATTACGTATAATAGTAAGTTGTGAAATTGTACTTTTTTAAGCGCAGGTAAATAATATTTCATTATTAGCCAGTGGTTAATAATGAACATATTTACATTTTCTGATAATACTATAACAGTTTCCAAAAAAAGGTGTACAAAACTGGCTACCAAGAGCAAGAAAATTTATTTAATGCATCAAATCGTTCAATTAATAAATTAATTTGATTTTAAAAAAATACACTTCTCAACCTTGATATATAATATACTATTGTTTAACTATAGACTTTTATCGACCTAGATTTCAGTATCTATTTTATCTATTTAAGTTGTTTAACAAAAAAATTTTAACAAAACTCCAACTTCAAAATCAGGAACTGTATTATGATATGGCTTAAAAATAAAAAAAAGTTTATCAAATTGTTATCGAATTTATACGTTACATACCGAATTCAGTGTATTTAAATTAAATCCAAGGAGATTAAACATGAACACTAAAGCAGAAATTTAAATTCCATGATTAAAGTTGAGTGACATTACAAATAATTATGCTAATCACAGTTTTTGTAGAGATGAGTTTTTGTAAAAGTAATTTCATACAATAGAAAAATGCACTTTTTTCTTTTAAGTGTAGATAGGTACTATATTACATTGATATGAAACGTAGGTACACTAACTACAAGATTCATCTTAACTTATTACATATCCGTATATTCAAATGCAGCATATTTCTGTGACGCGGTGTAATCCCGAACGATATTCGCATTAGGTATAGATTTTCACCTCCAATTTTAATCGAATAATTAAAAATAAATTTACAATAACTTTAAAATTTACTTTCATTCCAAATCTAAAACGATAATTTATTAATTAATACATAAAATTAAAACGTAATTTGCTGAGAATGTTTGAAATATTTAGTCTAACCTTGTTGAAAGTTAATTTTATTATAATATAAAAATCAAACCAATTAACTCCTTTTATTTTTTACTTACCAGTTTAGCAAAAAACTACAGTTCACTCGTGTTACATGCAATATTTGAAATTCATACAGTAAATATAAAAAAAAATGAAATAACAGGAAAAGGTACAGTAGATGCAAAATATTTTTCTCTCTACTTTTGTTGCAAAACTTCTCAAGTGTTTAAAAAATGTTTATAGTTTGACCATGTCTTTGACGATCAGTACAACTGTTGTTTAAACTATGTAATTAATTGTTTAAATAACATGATGTGATTTTGACAAATGTTAAAGAGAATACCAAAACAATAGGAATAAAAATAATCATGCAGACGGCAGTTTTAAATGAATACATTTTCGGTTATATAACCAAGACTTTTTATAATTCCAAGCTTCAAAGTGGAGGTTTAAATATCGAATTGGGACAACGGTATGTCTGCATCCAAGACAAAGCGCAACTTGCCCGGTCGTGTGAATGAACTTACCGTTAATTCAAGAAGAGATGCACACTCAAGCCCTCAGGTTACAATCGACCGACATAATGTTTAACCTCATTTGTTAGTTCACAGTAATAATTGTACTTAATAAAATAAGAATTAGTTAATAATTTTACTATTAATCATCAAAACGTGATTACTAAAAACGTAGCACTTTGATGAGCCAAAAGAAATATTTCACTCGGTTAATTAAAAGATTTTTTGTTGAAACAAACTTAAGCAGTTTAACTTATTACACCGTAAAAAAATAGAAATTATAGTTAATTCGGTAATTAAACATATGTCGTATTTGCTTTCGTTTGAACGAAATTGAGTCTGAAAGGGAACAAAAGGTCGTAAATAGATATAAATCGCAAATCATTTTTAAATTATAATAGAAAACAAGTACTTAATTAATAATAAAATCATTAGTTTTACTAAAATTTTACTAAAAGACAGTTGATAGGTTAGAAACTCGGTAAAGCATAATTTATAATTCTAAAAGCTTCCAAAGCTTCTGTCTTTATACGACTACTGTTAGTTATGTTATGTGTAAGTAATTTTTCTACACCTGATTTATATACACAAAACATAATTTGTGCAAAACCTTTTTATAAAATTATGTAGCTTTATTTATCATTGAATTATTTTTATCGATTTACATAGCTTGTTCTAAGTTAACTTGGTGCAAATAACTAAGATGACAACAAAGTAGATTGGTATATGAACTGATCGTAGTTCTCACATGAAGAAGATAAAATGCATTATAGAAAATGTTTTGAAAACATACGCTTAATTATTTAGAAACTTTTTTTGTCATAGTATCATTTTCGTACCATAAAAGCACAGAATTGTTACTATATCATAAGGAATATAGAAAAATTGTTGTTTTTTCATTATTTTTATAAATAACAATTTGATACTGCAATCCTTGCCACAAAGAAGTATAAACAAAGCATAATTTGTCAAAAAAAACTTAAATGAACTAATGCCAAAAATGTCTTGTTATTTAGAAATGATATTTCTATTCAGGTACAACCTCCTCTCAACTATTACAGACAAAAAAATATTGTTTATATGAATGCTTCGCTCTTCACATTTAAACGTTTTACTTACTAAAGTCACAACAAATCTGCAACAAAAATTAAACGGAAGAAAGACATTTCTTACTTTTACATTTGCAGAATTATCTGTAGATCCCAATCAGCAAAGAAACGTTTTTTCTTTCATGTTTTAAAAACGTTACGTTTTAAATTAGTTAAAATATAAAATGTTTGTTACGTTTTAAAAATATTTTAGATTCCTTGATACTACAATAATTTAAATACGTTTTGAACATAATTTAATTTGGTCATTAAGACGTTTTTGCAATGTTTTTAAACATGTAAATACATCTTTTTAAAACGTTAAAGAAAATATTAAAAAAAATGTTTCCTTGTTGTGGGTAACAACGTTTAGCCATAATTTGTATTAAATTTTATAGATAGTAGCAATGTATTTTGTTGTATAACACGCATACTGTTAATTGTTAAATACCTAAATAAAAGCTTGGAAAAAAATTTATAGTAGAAATTTTTTCTAATAATAAATTTGTGGGTACATGACTATTAGGCCTGCTCCAGTGTATAAACAAATTGTTGTCAAAGCAATAATTTGCAGTGCAGAATTTTTAATGAAATCGCTAGTAATTTGTCTTTAGGTTTAAGATTAAGACCGTGCCCAACAACAACAAAAACAACAAAACTTCAATAGTTTATGAAATGATAAATAAAAGACGAAAAAACAATGTTTTTGCTAAAACCGATAAGAACAAAACATCTTCTATTGTTTGATTATAATCATTTTCCATTAGTATTCCAAAAAATTCTCAGGTATCGCAAATCTTGCAATTATCGGAAGGTGTTGAAAACAAACACAGTATTACCTAGTACGTAATATAATGAACAAGGTTTATTACAATTTTCAAAAATAAGAATGTATGCTATTAATGTATTTTGAACTATTTTATAATCCAAATTCAGTAAAATCTACATTTGCACAAGTTTTGCACAATCGTCATACTCTTTTTTCTTACAAATTATTTCATCCTTTTGATAACATCAATAACAAACAAATTCTTGAATTACTAGGGTTGATTTATATTAAAATATCAAATAAAATTTTTTTGTTGAACGATGAAACCAACTTCAATTATGATTTTAAACTTAAATTTTCTTAGATTTGTTTCTAAATTGCACCATCTTCCTTTTTTAAAATAATTTACATTTAACATTTTGTAAAACTTACATTTTTTAATTATCTAGTTACAAATTTTTATATTTGACATTTTTCAAAAAATGTAAGTTAAAAATTTTTTTGTAATCTTAACTTTTTATAAGTTGTAAATATTTTTTGTAGACTTTTCTGAAGATGAGCTTCATTATTTTAAAGCTCGAAACATGCGTAAAAAATACATTTTGAAAGTTAACGAATTTATTATTGGTGGACTGGTAATTTGAATAATTTAAAAATTGACGAATAACCATGAATCCTCTTAACAATTTAAAAATTTACCGATTCTATATTTTTTCTCTTAGTAATATTAAACAAATGCGCTACTTACTATTAAAAAAACATTAAAAAAATAAACTTTACTATATCATGAATCCTCTCTCTAGTCTTAACTGATTTATAACGCTAATAATGTTTACAATTGCTTGACTGTTGATACAATTTCAACATTCAAAACTTACTCAAATTTTATTTTACATACTTTCGTTCTATGTTGATAACTTTACTGTGAAATCGTTTATGACTTAAACCAGTAATTTGATAGTTTTTATTATGAAACTTTATAAATCAGGTTTATTAAATTATTTCGTTTATGCATTTTACCATTTGAACACAAATGATAGGTTTATTAGAACATCTGTGTTTCAGTCGAGTTGCTTTTGGTGACCACCAAGGGTAGCTTTGTCGGTGTCGTAAAAGTTGTTTTTCTTGTAAATCATGCCTGCATCGAAACCGCCACAATTTTTGTATTGAAATGATTTGCTTAACTTAACCTAAAATAACCAATAAACTATTTCCCTAAAACGGAGCAAGATAGAGAAAAGTTGCACATAAACATTTTTATAAAAAACAAAAATTACTATAAAAAAGTCGGCGAAAGGGTACAATTACCGTCAATAGTTTAGAAGATACATATGTGCAAAGTTGCACGAAAATTACATTAAAATTCTGTAACTCTAACTATTAGTCCCCCGGACTTTTTTGTAGTAAATTTTGTGCTCAATAAATAAATAAAACAATCTATATTGTACCGTTTTTGCAGCGTACAAAGCCGAAGCTCGCGCAAATCTAATTCTGCAATAACTATAATTTATAATTATTTTTTATCATTGCTGAGTGAAATTAAGACTTATATTTTTAAAACATAAAACAAACCATAAGAAATATTTTATTTAATAATAATAAACATTATATTAAAAAGTACAAAAAATTAAGTAAAATTGGTCACCACCGCAAGTTCCAGCTTTGTTTCATCTGAGCGTTTCATCGTTTCGTTACACGAACCTTCGAATCAAGCATCCTATAAGTGTTTTCAACATGAAAATTGATTTAGTAGACATTACGTAAAATCTGGTTTTATTAAAACCGCAGTTAGTTAGAGGTTTAAGTTTTTACTAAAATAATTCTTTCTAAATTTAAATTTGAAAACACGGTTGTTAATTAGGTAGTTAGACAAGTATAAAAACTGTTTTTAATATAAAAGTGTAAGTATTTAAATTTCATCATAGTTTGTTTAACGTTTATCATTTTGTTCTAAAGAATGAGCTCTGCCCAGGATTTTGTTAAACTTTCCTGCACTCTTCCTGAGTTACGTGAAATTGCCAATAACTCTATTCAGAAATGATTATCTACCAAATCCAAAACTAAATATGAAAAAGAATATCAAAACTTTTGTACCGGGTGTGATGACAATAATGTGAACGATCTAACTGAAAACATTGTATTAGCTTATTTTGAAGTAATGTCATCTGCATTGTGGTTAAGTTATTCCATGCTGTTAACATACCTCTCACTTTACAAAAATATTCACATTTCGCAGTATTTAAAACTAACGGCCTATTTAAAAAGGCAGTCGAAAAAGTATCAATTAAATAAATTAAGGATTTTACAGTCCGATGACATCATTAAGTTTATTAATGATCCTGATAATAACACATTTTTGGCAACTAAAGTGATATCTAGAGTTACACTTTTAAAACTCAAATTTCAAATTGTAAGCAACATGAATTGACTCATATGAGTTCAAATCTGATAGGATAGAGGTAACTTTTCATGCAACCAAAAATAACATTACTCGTGTATCCCTCATAAAAGAAGTATCTTAGATTGCTCTCGTAAAAAACACGATATATTTTTTTAACTTATCGTATAGGTAGATGTACCGTATCTCCAATTGGAATTAATAAAATTGACAAAATCCCTAAAACATTGCTAAATTCTCAAAACTTTTAAATTATGAAACATATACTGGCCACTGCTTCCGTCACTCTTCTGCGAAGGGATATCTTGAATTATTTTTTTTAAAGAAAAAAAAATAAGATGGCACAAATGTTATTAAATCAGTATCAATGTAAGTCAATGTGTACTACCAATTCACAAAAAAGAATTTGGATGATGAGGCAATAATTCTTAATGAAAATACTATTACTGAGCAACAAATACCGCCTATTTCAATTTTTGCAAGTAATAGTGCTATTGTCACAGTTAACATCTACAACAAGTACACTATAAACAATATCTAAATTATTGCAAATTATTTATACATTTTCTGTTTGACTATCCTTAAATTATGCATTTTAGAGGTTAAGTTATTACCTACAGGTCTCGTCTCGAAACGAAGAGAACAGCTTATGCATAGAAGGCGCGTTTGAAATTCGATTCTATGCTTATGAGGTACTTTTAAATCTTGTTTTCATAAAAAGAAATTTTTAGAGAACTTATTTAGCTTAGCATTATTTCTCTTAACTAAACTTACAAATCGTTTCGTGCAAAAAACCCAAACTAAATCTAAATATTATACCTACGGCACTGAACAGGACCTGTAATTTATTAGTTTATTATTATCGTCTAATTTTTAAAAATAACTTGTAATATTATAATATTCCTCATTAAAAAAAATTACCTAAATATGATTTATACAGATTTTAGTGAAATATTAATATGATAATTTTAACTTGATTAAAGTAAATACAGTCAATACGTTGATCCAACAATACTTACTAACAACCTTATACATTACATATGCAAAAATCACTTTGCAACACTGTTTTTTGAAACAGTAGTTGCACAAAATAGCTATTGTATATGCGAAATAAAAGAGATTATTATTTTGTATTCTAATAACTACAGCAAAAATATCAAGTATTATAAAATACCTTAATTACTAATTCGTATTAAAAATATTGTCCAAAAATTTATAAATAAATTAATTTCAAAATTGTGTCAAATTCCTTCACAAACAAGTTAATAAACGACGTAATTGGATAAATTAAAAACTAGATTTTAAGCGTAATCAAAAAATTAATTAGCAATTTAAAAATTACTTTAGGTGTTTAGCAAACAGCTGACTTTTATTCTTTCATGTATAGACGCAAAAAGCCAAATTTGTTTATAGAGTTTTATTATATTAACATAAATTAAAACTAAAAAAAAATTAATTACGATTTTAAAATAATGAATTATTTAAACAGTTATAATGGATATAACAACTGTTCAAATAACTAAAATTGTCTTGATTAAACAATTTTGAATAAGCTTTAAAATTGTAATGAATTTATTTTCAAATTATAAAAACGAGATCACATTATTATGAAATAGTATTACAATATAAATTAAATGTTGAAATAGTTATTTATTTAACGAGTTTCTGCTTAAGTTTGGTGTCTTTTTTTTACATATTGGCATTTTTAAACAGGAGTGAAACGAAGTTTTTAAAAGTACACGAGAAAAAAAGCTCCCAATCTAGTCAGAAACGAGTGGAATACATTTTATTGCTCGAACAGAGACTACGAGACCCCCAAAGTCTAAAATATTTCCAAATTAGTTTCAGCTTTATGTTGACAAGTGCGCAAAAACTGTCAGACGGTTTACAAAAACGAAAAATTAAAATTTATGACAGTTAAGTACAATAAACTCGTTATTATAACAGTTTGTTGTGTCAAAAACAGAAAGTAAATAAAAATTTAAAACTAAAGTGGTTCTTAAAAAAATCAAAATTATGTGAATCTGTCATCAAAGTTTTTCTAACATTTGCTTAGAACAATAAAACATAAAAGAAATATAGAATTAAATAAGCAATTTCTTATAAAAATTAAGAAGCAATTTTACGAATCTCTCAAGTTTCATTTTTATTGCTTTTTAATTTAGTCCTCTTAAAGATTTCATAGCAAAAAGATCTTAATGTAATTAATATTTAACTCGATTTTGTTTGTGTATTAATAGTATTTATTGGATTTTTTCAACAAGATAATTCAAATAACTATTATTAATTTTTTGTTACATATAGCTCTACTCGGCAAACAAGATAGTCGGAAAATATGTCAACTAAAAGAATTAATTTTGCCGCGATAAATAATTTGTCCAATCATATTTGAGAAAACTACGTTGGTACATTCACAATTAAGCAAATTGTGATAGTTTACAGCTGACATTTTTCGCGTGCGTTTTATTAATTACCAATTCTTTTTATTCTGTTACAGTGTTACATTTGTTTATTAAAATCCGTTTTTTTTAACTACTTTGTTGTTTTATTTGTTAAATACAGGTATGTACTTACAAGTGTTTTAATAAAATGTAATTTTAATATAATTTTTGTTTTAAAGTATTCGTTATTATAGCTGAAACTGCAAAGATTATTACAAAATGTTATACAGTTCTTCGATAGTCAAAAAACCGCAGGTAAATGAGTAATTTCTTTAGATAAGCAACCGAACTTGCAGCGGCTGCTGTTGGAAAATCAGTGGCTTCTATTTTGAGAGTCAGAAAAAAAGCTAATGTGGTTAAGGGTAAACTACTAAAATCACCTTTAAAAAAAAGGAGAAGCGGAAAATTAAGCAAAATAGCAAAAAAATGAAAGCAGTTTACACAATTGACAAGCAAGTGCCAACGTTAAAAATTTTAGTATTTTAAATTTCAAAAATGTGAAAACCGATGAAAATTGCTCATAGAACGCAATGATATCGTATCGTTCTCGTTATCTACTAAAGTTAAAAAAAACGCTGCTTTCGAAGAGAATAAAAAACTTACATTTAGACGAAACTTTGATACAGTCATCTTATAAGATTATTAAATGCTGGCAGTCAACGGACCAACTTGGTGTATATAAAGCTGATCGTTGTAGTAAGCGGTATATTATTGTACAAGTAGGTGGTGCATATGAATTTATAAACAACGTCTTATTGATTTTCAAATCTAAGAGCAAATCAATATAATTTTATTCAGTGGATCAAAAATTAGTTAATCACAGTGTTCAGATCAACAACACAACAGAACACATTACATTTATGTGTATCTAACAATACACATTAATACGCATTAAACACATTTAAAATGGGTGCCCAAATACTTTTTTTGGGATTGTACCTTACACGTTATTATACCTGCGATATCTTCTCTCCAACTATCTTGTTTGCTGAATTTAGCTGTACACTTTCTAATGTTTTAAACATAAAATAAAAAGTCTATTGCATTATGAAAAATTTTAAATGTCATAAAGTAGATGTTTTTATCAAAAAGAAAATTGAAAACAGTTAAAATGCAATAATATTTGTTTTAAAGATTTGAGAGTAAAAATATCTTAATGATTTAAAGTCATGTCGTGTTACTGTGACCGAAATCAGGTGAATGTTGAGATACACCGGTGAATGTCAACATTCTTCAAATTACTTGGCGTATGGTCAAAATACTGATCATTATTTGTAACTTACACCAACGAATGTCGGCATGTACTCATGGTGTATGTTGAAAAAATAACAATTTTTTTAACTAAATTAAAACATAAATAAAACTTTTAGGTTATATTAATTTATCAGAACAAGACGGGAAAAGTTTCACAATAAACATAAAGAAATCGTTACAGTAGATTTCAAATTACGTAACCAATAAAATAATATCAATATAATAAACGTATACATATACATCTTAATTTTTAAACTAAAATATGACACTGCGAATTGCACAAAAACCATTTGCTTTTACAGCTGCATTTAGCCATGAATCACTTCTTTTTGCAGTTACAACGTGTATAGCATTGTTCTCTACATTTAGAATTAGCAGCAGTTGCTTCTCTTAGCGACATTTCTTGAGTTAAAACCTGGTTCATAGAAAGTAACTTTTTATTACAAATTACGAAATGGTTACGGAAGAAAAACTGTTGCAAAGTATCATTTTTGTTTACTAATTTATAAAATTTGAAATTTTTTATTCCAACAATAACCGCTAACACATTTCGCGGATCTGTACCACCACGGTCGACGTCAGAAACTTGAATTCTTACGGTATCACCAATTTAGGACAAAGGAAACTTTTTTTGAGGTTCGCAAAATTTATCTTGTTTGAAGTAAAAGATTTTTTTGCGGTTGCTTTTCTTAAAGAAACTGACTGGTACTGTTCAGTCAGTACTTAAGATGAAGACGTGATTAGGTGCGGATCAGCTTTAATGGTATTTTGGTTATCCACGTCGCGTTCATTTGAAGCATCGTCATCAATATGATTACTACCCAAATGTTCTTGAAAAGTATTAATATAGATTTCTAATTATTCTTTGGTTTCAATGTTTTCAATTTGTCTGTGAGGAAGAGATGGCGATCTAGTTTAACTACAAACAGGGTTTTTTATGGGCTTTGGCGTATTCCTTTGTGCTAGGTTGTGTTTTTGGCGAATGAAACAAATAGAAAATTTACTGGTCTTTTATTTGAATGATTATCTTGCATCTATGCAGTTAACATATTGTGTATGTTCTGATTGTTTCTTTCGGCTGAGCCTTGTGTTTGATTGCGACAAGATTTTCCGTGCACTATTTTAACAATCTACCATATAGCGCATAGTTCAGATACGACTACGATTACCTCTACCATTATCAGAATGCAATATAGCGAAAACACCAAATGTTAAAAAAAAAGATTAAGAAGGTAATATGTTACTGAATAAACTTGGCTAAATGATTTTGATATATCATATTAAACTTTTAGTTACCATTCTTGTGTGATTGCAAGTCTATCAAGTTCACTTGACGTGTGGAGTTTAATTCGGAACTGACTTTTGGTTTCAAAACAATCTTTTTTTTCCACTGTTTTATTTAACATTGTTTACACGAATCTAAATACAACATTATAAATTTATGAGTAATATTTTATTGTAATAGAAGCAAAGCCTACTAGAATAAACCTGCTTGATTAAAATAATGCTTGTGATTTAATAGAATCTTTATAACAATAGAGAATAAAACTAGTAGTGCAAATCGATAGAAAATTAAAAACTGCATTAGAAACAGTTAAAAATTGAGGGTGCTATTTAAAAAAAACTGGTGTGGTCACCACACGACTTTCTTATAAAGAATGATGAAGGCATTGTCTACATATTTTTTTAAGGTTATGTTGTCATAAAACCATCTTGAAGCGATATGCACACGTTAGTATTGACTTCCTAGCATACTATAATTTTTTCTGTTCGATTTGATTCAGATATAACCAAAATTTGGTAAATTGAGCTTATGTTGTCATACTGACTACCCCTATATTTGTGCGCCTTGATATTGCTTTCCCTTTTAGTAAATGAGTAAAAATTATTATTTTTAACGTATCTTGATTTTCCTTTAAGATATGAAATTTTTTTCTAAAAAAAACATCGCACGCAGGATTCGAACATGTTTGTAAATGCATTGTAAATTATAAAAAAAATTTGTAATAAAGTGTTAATGGTAAAAAAATTTTTTTTAAACAAATTAGTGCTATAGAGATCGCAGCATGTTAGTAGTCGGTATAACCGTAAAAATTCGAAGAATCTATTGAATAATACATGATTTTTTTATTTGAATATATTGTTAGTAAGAATTACCTCTATAAGAAACTGTAAAAATAATTCGAATAATTTACATACGTACAAAATTATATAAGAAAATCTGTTAAAAATGGCGGATACACCTACTTTCAGTTTCTTTATCAGACCCATCTTTTGATAAAACTGTGAGATTATTAAAAACCAGCTCCATAAGATATGTTTATTTAGCAGTACTGCTATTTTTATAATATAAAATAAACAAATAAATAAAATATACTATCTTTAGAAATAAATTAAATCACATTTGTTCTTTTATATAAATAATACATGCTGTTCTAGAGCTAACAATACGATTACAATTTTTTAGACTTACCGGCAAGTTATTGAAAAAAACCGGTCCACCACTTAATATGGTATTAAATGGTAGAGTGGTATTACAGGTATCGACATGAAAATCATTTTTTGATCAAGTATTGTGGCAATGAATGTCCGCATTGTATTGAACAGATTCATGTATATACCCTTACATGCTTATGTTTAATTTTAAATATGATACTCAAAAAGTTTAAACTATTTAACATAAGTTGAAGCGGAGTATAACGGTTACAACTCATTGTTATGCGCATAGCTCTATTTTAAATTTTTTTGCAATTGTTGTTAATAATCTTTTGAATTAGATAATACCAACCATACCAAATTGCAAATTACAAAGACTTTTGATTCGAGAGTTACCGTGGGTACATCGTTACACACACACACACACATAGACACACACGCGCAGACATCTCAATTTTTTCGTCAAAAATACATTTTTCTCATTCAGGAGACCTTGAAATGTAAAATTAAGCAAAAAAAAAATTTTTTGAAAAAAATGACGATTGCTATACTTTCCTTATAGGAAAGTAAAAGATAAGTTTTAGTAATTTGAAAATTTTGAAAATTAGCGCTCATACAAAATAAGTATGGCAAATTAAAAAATCTTTGAAACTATTGAAGTACTTTTGACTTTCATCTACGATTTTAGAAAAACAAATTCCAAAACTCCAAAGAACACCAGTTTTGTGACCATTTCTTTCTGATACTAAATTTTTGAAGAAATTGCTCTAAGATGACAACACCGCAATTAATTTAAAAAGTGTTTTTCATCTAAATTAAGCCTTTATCAATCTGCATAAAAAAATAATGGGTTGCTATTTAAAAAAGTGTAGCTTTATGTAGCCTAGCAAAAACTAAACACCCTGTATAAACAAAAATATTTTTAAAACATGCAGCTTTTCAATATAAATGAGTACAGTACTAAACGTTTTATGCTGAAATTTATACAAATGCCCTGTATATAAATTGACCATAAAAACATCAACCCAAAGAAACATTAAAAAAGAAACAGCCAAAAAGTACAAATTTTTTTAAATAAATTTTTTAAATCAACATATCAGCCTTGACTTTTATGGTACATAGTAGCAATCTTTACAGTTTAATTTCTAAATATTTTTTTAAATAAAATCATTCAAAAAACTTTAAAAAATGTTATTTTAATCTAAATAACTTTTATATTGACCAGTTTTACTAAAGTTTTTGACGATAGTCGATGTTTATACTCTAGTTTTTGCATAATTCAGAAGCCAATAACTTAGCAATTTTTCTCCTTTGTGCTATACTTTTCTATTTAATGATTGGGTTAAAAAAATGGTTTTTGTTTTGCACAGCCTTAAACAGACAGAAATAATAACAATCTTTTATTGCGGAAAGACGTACGATCAGACACTTTCAAAAAAGTTGTATGTAAACAAATATCAGTTTATTGAAAAAAAATGACATTGCATATTTATAATTTAGATATTGATGAAAAACCAATTCACTGATAAAACCTGTAAAATTCTATAATTCACACATTTTAAATAATCTGAAAATATCAGTTACGTTGATGAATAAACTTACATATTATTTAACAATCAATCGCGAGCAATTTGTTTTAAATAATGCACCTTACCTTAAAGTGGAAAGACACAAAATGTTCCTACTTGGTCTATTGCCTTTTAGTCTAGTCGACAAGTTAAAAAACGTGTTAATTGTTGACATAGCACCTAAAAATAGCTCATTGGATTTGGAATAACGGCTAGAAAAATGTATTAAAATGTTTTTTTAGCAGATAAAAAATTGCAAAAGTTATAAACAAATTGAGATTAAAAAAAAGAATTTTGTTTTTTTGCGAAACTATAAGAGATAATCGAAATCTGAAAAGGGGTTCTTAAAGAAGAAGAAATGTCAAGAAAAACTCCTAGAAAACTACCGAAACTCTACCTCTGTTGCTAATAATTTTAAATGAATGCTGAAAGTAGACCTCCGCGTAACTATTTCGGGATGCGCGCGCCGTCTCTGAAGCAGAAGCGAGTACGTCACATAAAGTAATTTTTTTAAGTATTAAACGTTAATTAAAAAAATTTTTAAAATTAAGGTAAATTCTCAACACATGAGGGAATAAGGTCCCGTTAGAAAAATTGATCTAACTTAATTTTTGAATAGGTTAGACGATTGTTAATTAAGAAAATTTTTTATTACTTTTGTCATTGCAAGTAATAAAAATTGTTTATATAATTAACTCCAAAATTTTTCGCTTCTCAGAGCCTTTTTTGAATGTATACTCAAGATCGCGTCAAAAAAATTTTTTTAAAAGTGATTATTTTGTTTACAATATTTTTTTCAAGTTGCACAAAAATAATAAATCCAGAAATTTTTTATCTGTTAAAAAACGTATTTGTAGACGCTTTTTACTGAGTACGTAATGTCGATATACATATACATTTTTATGTATTAATTGCTATGTAAACTCGCCATTCTTGATTTAAACCAGAATATTAAAAAAAAGTGATCATATTTTTATTGATAATAACGTTCATTAAACAAATATTGTAGTTTTGCTAAAAGCCGCATATTTCTAATTGTATTAAATTTTCTTTGAATTAAGGTAGACACATTTAGCATAATGTTTAACAATGCAAGTTAAATTGCAAAAAAATTGTATTATTTTAAGAAAGTGAAATATTGTTTTGAAATTATGCAATAAAAAAGAAGTATGTTTGTTTTGGACTAATAGTGATGAAAACGGGTAATATAAACGAGAGTAAAAATTTGAAAGAAGTTAGGAACGAATTACAGTAAAACAGAAACGAAGAGAAGTAACAAGGTATACTCAAGAAAATTAATCAATCAAGAAAAAAAAATAAACAATTACAGATTTTAAAAAAAGTTTTAATAGGACAAGAACAAGAAAGAAGTAAAGGTAAAGTTTGTGTCAAAATTGGAAAAGGTTGCTGAAAAGGAAAAGAAAGAAAAGTAAAAGGAATATAAGTAGTGAAACTTAGTAAAACATGAAAAATAAAAGAAGTATAATTACCGAAATTAATTCAAAAACTCTGTTTTTTTTATTTATATTAATTTGCTTAAATTTTTTTTTCAAATTTTAAACATAAATAATTTCAAATTAAATTTTGAATTGTTAACTTGACAGAAGCCTTATTGCAACGTGTACAAAAATGACAATACATCATGTAGATATGTGTTAATGTATGTAACGCTTATGTTTTCATCAAAGAGTATATAACTATATACTATTTGTTTTCAGTGAAGTACTAGGTTTGGTACCAAAAGTAAAAATTAATACAAAACACCTTTAATTTTTTCAAGTAAAAAAAATTACAATTATTTTGAACAATTTTTTATCTACTAAATACATACGTAAAAAAATTGTTTTTTTTTAAAACTTATATTAGTTTTCGTTAATTTATTTGAAGGTAAAAGTAATCTAGCACACATTGTATTATGATGTAATGATAATGAATGAATAAAACGTATAATAGAATACAGAATAAGATAATCTATGCGGGCGTTTGCAAAAAATGTAAAGAATTATTTATTAATGCATGCATCAAAAGTATAAAGCTAACGTGACTAATTAAATTTAACTAAATCAAAATCAATTACGCGAGGAAATGAATAAGTTTTAAATCGTGATTCATTAGCATTATTTACATAGTTAACGCTTGTAAACAGTTATAAGCAAATAATAAAATTCAAAGAATTGCAACTATTTCCAAGAATAAATGAATGGAAATGTTCCAAATTAATGGCCTTCCTTCTACTAAGCATTCACTCGCTAACGGAAATGGAATATATCATAATTGATGTTTAGCCAACATCGTGCTGTCAAAAAGTAGCTCAGCCAATAAATATTATCGAATTTTTAAAATCATAACTATATTAATTTACTTCGTTATTGATGACATAATACTTTAAACGGTTTTCTGAATGTAGGTATGTGTTACAACATCGAACGGACCACAATGCCAATCAACTGTTGTTCGATGTATTTTTCAAAAATTATTTTGCACAAATAACAACTAAAACAATAATATTTACCTTTCAGAAAAATAATACTATCCCAAACACTATTTCAAATAAATGTAGAGTAAACTAGGCATACAGTCTGCATTTGTAAAATTAAGAATCACTACCGGTTTAAGGAAGTTAATCTCGCGAGTCGCGACACAAATACACACTGAAGAATATAAACGCGTGTTCTTCAACTTTGCGAAAGTTGTCTGATAACTGTTATAACCCACGACTTGTGTTTTGAAATTTAAATGAACCTCGCAAGCAAAGACCGCTATTATATAATAACAATATACGAGTACTAAATAGATTAACAAAATGTCTTACTTTTTTGCCAATAATTATTTACAAAACACTAACAAAATTAATTTATATATTTTGTTATCATGTATAATATGCCTATCATAATAACAAATAAAATAGTTTTTGTTTTTAGTCGATACATAATATAATATTTTTTCTAAATCAATTTCCAACTTAGAACTCAGAAAAAAAAAATTTATACAGGGTTTTTCACCTAACCCGTTTGTTGAAAGTTTTTATGCTTGCAATTGTAATTTAATTTTGATTTTTTTAAATAGTAAGAAAGTAGATGCGTATTCGTTTTATAATTAAAATATCTTTAAGAACGTATCACTTCCGGTTATACTGAAAGTGGCATTAGATTTATTATTTTACATAGAATGCTATCCTTTTTAATAATTTTTATAACCGGAAGTGATAGGTTTTTGAATATATTTTAATTATAAAGGCAATAACCATTTACTTAATATTTAAAACAATCAAAATTAAGTTATGATTTGAAGTATAAAAACTTTTAACGAACGGGTTACGTGAAAAACCCTGTATACAAAGTAAACATAAAATAGAAATGTATTAATGTATCATACAAGTTTTTCACAGTTAATAGCAACATACAATCAGGGCCGACGTTAGGCATGTGCAAACTGTGCACAGCACACGGCGCCGCGTTTTATTGGCCCCGCGCGCAAGTTGAGCCATCGGAATCTTCAAGTCATAGTTTATACATATCCACTACATTTGCCATTTTTGTTGGCGTCCAAACAAGATTTTCATTGTAATTTTCAGCATAGTAAAAACACATGACATATGATAGCAGCTTTTTAGTAAAAAATGTATAAATACGGTTGATCGGATCTATTTTTAAAACAATAAATCATAAACGTGTCGAAATCCGCTCAAGTAAATACCGACAAAAAAACTTGTGTTGTAGTAAAACTTTATGACATTTATTGTACAAACTAAAAGTGAATAAATTGTTTTACGCTTTATGAAAATTACAATTTTCTTGGTGTAATTGGAGCAATTGACTGCAGTCATGGGGCCATAATTGCACCGTAAACTGCGGATGTACTTTATAGGAAGAAACATAGAAGCTTGTTATTTTATATTTTGCAGAACTCTTTAGACCCATCTTCTTTGCCATAATGCAGCACATTATTAATTTATTACATAATAAAATACGTGCTAATTATCTTATAGCATCTGCCAGGTTGTTGCTAGCTGCATTAGTTACTTTATTTCTCTCCAAGGCAGCCCTTCGGCCTTCTGCAAATGAATTTCAAGCCGACTCCAAAATTGTTCATGTTTATCTATGATTTGGTTTTGTTCTAGAAATTGTCTTCACACCTAAATATAAATTTATAGAAAAGTAGGTACATTGGAAATTAAAAAAAATTACCTTTTGGATTTTCAGATGGTCTGTTGTTGCTACTTGTTCTTGATCTACTCGTAGTGGTAGGAATTACTAAAATTTACATAGGGTATCAAATTAGTTAGTAAAAGTTATTTTTTGGTAAAAATACACCTGGTTTCAATTCAAAAGTAATTAATTCTCAATTCTCACACTGATTCCAAACTTCTACAAAAGGATAATTAATTAGACTGATATTAATAATTAGCAAACTTATAAATTAATTTACTGATGTATGTGCCTAAATAAAATTTATAATAAATTATGTGTAGAGAAAACAAACCATGTATGTGTTTATTGAATAATAAAGTGTATATCTGAAACATAATTATTCGATTCTTTACATTAATTTTAAACGGTTAAGAATTATGCCTGGATCGTAATTTTCTGGCATAACTTCGACTTTCGAAACGCAATTCTTTAAATTATTTTTTGCAACAAGCAATTAGAACATTAACTTACGAGATATATTTACATCTAACATATCCGATATTTTGTTATTACCTAAGTGGATTTTCGAAATTAGGTGCAACATATTCCATGTCACTTAATTTTTTTTTCAGTGGCAGCTCCACCACCCGTACCCGTCTAGTGCAGATAGATTTCTCTGCTGTTATTTACAAGTCCATAATTAAATATGAAAACTTTTTACATTGAATTCGCACATTACTCCACTGCTCTGCGGTTTTTGGTGGGCCATTTCCGCTTGCACTTTCAGATGCAGCAAATTCTCTCCACAAATCTTTTATTATCGGCTTTGATTTGCTCGACAGTATAATCCGGTTGTTCTCGATAACATCGATCATGCTCTCATACTGCTTATTTGTCGTTTTTTGTCTTTTCTCGCATTTATCCATTTCACAAAAGAATTAAATCAACACAAGACACACCAAAAACCAAAAACAATTTTATATTTTCTTACCAGGTAGCTTGAAGTTTGGATCCGGATTGTCATTTCATAATCTGGCGGCTATTTGTTTCACTGCTCGGCGTTGCCGTATATCTTATTCATTCTTATACGTTCAAGGATCGTACATCGTTCTTTCTTTTCGTAAAGACGATACTTTCTTCCAAATTAAAGATTACAAGATAGTGGGCGACATATTGATATCGTTAAAATACTGATACAGCATACCTATTTTACCAATGATCGTTATGTCAATCGTTATCGTCGACCATTAAAATAAGATACCGATTGGTCGCTAAGTATAACGAGAGTGTTACAGCATCAGGCTGATTGTATCGTATTATCTGTTGGTCATAGAAAAACATGACAAATGACAAATTAAAACATATTAAAAATCTTGACATAAAACTCATACGTTATTTTGAAATTCGTATTAATATCGTTTTGTGTTTCATTCTCATTTTGCTTCAAGCATATACATTTACGTATAGTAGAGCTAAAAAATATTTTTATTGTTATTAATAAGAGTAACAACCTTAAACACTTTTCAATTCACAAATAATTTTAATGAAGACAGAACTAGAATATGTTCCACTTATCGGAAACTTGAAAATTGCTACAAGCACAATTGTTACACCAGAACAAATTCGTCCACATCCCAAAGCTCCTCCTCGTAAAAATGGTGGACATCAGCGTAAAAAAGACAGTCTTCTATATTAACAAGCACCTCAGTAAAAAAAGTCTTAGAAGAAGAGGCACTTGCTCGTGAAGAAAAGGCGGGAAAGAAATCAAAACCGATTGCAATTCGTAATGTAACAAAGCGTTTACTCAAAGAGAGCTCCAGTTCTCTAAGTGATGACGATTTCTCAGTCCTAGATTCTGATTCAGCAGAAAATTTAACTGACCTTGAATATGATGAAGATACAAAAGAAACAATAACAAGTGGAAATTAGTGTTTGGTAAAAATTTTTGGCAAAACTTTATCAGTTTTCGGCCATTATATTGCCAAAATAGACTTTGAAAATAAAAATGGTTTCAATGTCTAGTTCTTAAAACGATTCAATCAAACAAATAAATTTATTCCTATATCTCAGCAAGCGTCTTTGCATTCATCATGTCTGGTAAGTTTAAGTTTTGCTGAAGTGTAATGCTATTTATTACAGTGGTACACTCAAAATTCATTTGACGTATTTCATAAATTCCATTATTTGTGATGTTTTATGGTTATTAAATTCATGCGGTTAACCAAATGGGAGATTTGAAGGTGCTTGATAAGTAATTAATCTTGGTGTGTCATGTTATCTGATATTGATACAGCATTATTTTGTGTGCACCAAATTTCAAAATCTTGGATTGTTAGTTGTTTTGCTTTTCGTTTCTACACAAAGAGGTCGATGCATAATGTTTGTTTTGCTTATAGAGCACCAAATGTGTTTACACTTACATATTAAATTGAACTATAAGATTGTATTGTCTATCTTTTATAAGCATATTAGGGTTGGTTCTATAATCATGGTATAAATGTCACTGAAGTTATACTTGGTTTTATTGTAAAACGCTGTCATAGTATTGGTTAGCATAGATAAAACTGACAGCCAAATATGTCAGTATTTTAAAATTAAAGTTTAACTAAACTTACGTTTATACCAACGTCGATTACACATTTTTATACATTAATGCAACTTTTGTAAAATATAAATATATATAAATAATATTTTTTTCCGTCGATCGTCTGTTAATATTAACATTAACGTATAATAATGTATCAGAAATAGATCGTTAATGACCCTTATTAATAAACGATTTTGAACCAATGAATGAATTTCTATTAATGTACAATTTTGTATAGCAACCAATGAAATCGTTAGCAACCAATGATTTAACGATATTGCGCGACTACTAGATATAGCAACGGGTTAAGTATACTTTACTTTTCTTATAACTTTACACGTTTTACTAAGGTACGATCAACGGAAAAACTTTAAAACTAACTCGTTTGTTAATCGGCGTCAAATAATCTCGACAATATTAGCGCGTTCGCTCGCTACACTCGCTCACGGCGTTATAATGTCTAGATTATTAATCGCTATCATTACTAACCTTGTTTGTCAAATAACTATTAAACATTTTTAGAATGTTTTCTTAATATTGATTTTGCAACGAAATTCTGGCTATTAAGACGTGTTTGCAATGTTTTTAAAAATGTAAATGTATGTTTTGTAAAAAGTTAAAAAAAATATTTCAAAATTGTTTGTTTTTTGATTGGATAACTTGTTGTTTATTAATGTTGTATATATCTCTATATATCGAATTTTACGTTTTCCGAGAGTTCATAAAAGTATTCATTGTAATTATTCATTTTCATATTTAATGCGCCAATTAACAATTACAATTACAACAAATCATACAAAATTTAGAACGCAAACAAAAATAAACTCAGTTGCTGTACTCTAGATTGCTTTGGAACAACTGATTTGACGCCATTTTGATGGCGTTTGTAGAACTGATCCATTATTAGTTAACCTAAAGTGTAAAACCGTTGTAGTAGTTATTAATTATACTTATGTATAAAACTTATAACAAAATAACGGATAATTGTAATATATCGGAAAATTTTGTTTACCTGTGTAAGCTTATTTCTAGCATATATCTTCTACTATTGTTGTTGCAATTAGAAATTGCACAAACCACCATTCTAACGTCTGGGCTCCATACGTCAAGACCGATAATAGACATTCGTCAAATGTTTTAGATTTAATATGATGGGAAATTCTTTTGTTTTTAAGCAGTTTTCATAATTTTTTTAAAACTACTTTATTTTTTATACATTGTATATGTTAGGACCACACACACAAAGAATAAATAATGTAACAATACTATGAACGATTTTGATAGATAAGGTGAATAGAGGATAAATGTGTTATGTTTCGATACAACCATTCAGGGGAATATTCAAAAATTAAAATTTGCGGAAAAGGGCGCCAGCATAAAAAATATATACAGTGTGTCCGAAAAGTATGGAATATATTATACAAGTCGATAAATATGCACTTTACACGAAAAAGTTGTAAATAAAAGTTGTTTATCACTTAGTTATCTACCACCTGGGAGATATCAATTCAAATTTTTGCTGTAAACAAAATCGCAACGAATAACACTTACATTTCTTTAAATGGCAAGGCACGTCTTTATTATACTCATTTGATAGAGTCTTTTTTCTCTTTTCAACCATATGAAACTTGAATACCTTTACATCAAAAAATTTTCAAGAAAAACAAGGACATGTCTAACAAATTTATTTTACTGAGCAGTATTAATCAGGTACGTAATATGTAGTATTGAAACAAGATCAGAAGGAAGCACACCTTAGTAACTAATTCCTAAAAAATTGTGAGTATTCGTTGGCTTTCTGATTTTAAGTGCTAATATCTCAGAAACAGTTTTTTTTTACTTTTGGTAGAACGCCCACGATATATTTCTTCTATATTACCAAAAAAATACTCCATGTACTGGGCGCTATTGAAATATTTGTTTACATATTAAACATAAACAAAATAATCTTAATATAAAGACATCGTACTACTGTAATTATATAGTAATCCAACAACCACTTGTTGCAATAAATTTTGCTAGGTTAAATAGCTTTTTTCTCAAATTAAAAGTTTTTCAAAACCAAAAATGAATTATGTAAGATACTATTTTGGTGTTTTTTTTTTTCATTTTTGTAATCCTGCTAGTTTTTCTAACATAAATAATGATGACTGTTTTTGTCTTCGCGTATAATCAATTTGTTTTTATACATTGTTCTTTTTTCAGTTTGTGTGATATTCGATTATTGAGTTTACTAACATAACTAACATTTTTGTTAACATTTCGTTGCGCTATTTGAAGAAGTTTTCATTATATAATAACATATTAACTTAATGAATTAACAAAATCATTAAAATAGCTAAACTGGAGTTATTTTAAGCACTGGTAACAATGATTACAACTATACGGATTTTTAAATCAATTTGAACTAACAATAAAATGCTTTTAGTGTTTGAGTTTCAGTAGAAATATGCGTAATAATTATTTTTAACATCTACAATACTTTTATTCAAGCAAACCAATAGTTCGTTTAATGTTTTTTTAGAAAGTGTTTATTTTAATAGTGACTTTATACATACTTCTGCTTTTAAACAAATATTTTAGTTATTCATTTGGCTGGACAGATAGGCCGCGTCAGTAACAAAACGTAAAATGGGTTGCCTAGCTAATACACATATCGAAATTGCAAATTTAAAAGAATATAATAATATTTGTAACGTTCCGTTATCGTTTGGCTTTAATTTGAATCAAAATTATGCTTTAATAGCAACACGCCACTGCTTTTATTTAGATTTTTGAAAATATTGTTTAATTTTGGGAGTGGGAAAGAAAAGGAAAAGGGATAGTGGTTACTCGTGGCAGCGTCAACATGTAAGTTGCATCTTTCCTTTAAGTGTTATTTGCCTTAACTTTGTAATTAATTAATCTATTGGTTTGTCTATTCTTGTGATAAATCAGTTTATCTTAAGATTCAACGTACCGTTGAAACTATTGTTGCTTATTTTTTTAAATTATTGAATTAAATAATTATTCTATGCAGTTTGAAACCAAATTAAATCAATACTTATTCTGGTCATATTAATTGCCGTAATTAGGAAGTACCAAAAGCAAGATTTTTATGCACTTCGTCGAATTGCTAAATGATATACATTTTTATCACGCTATTTTTCACCTTAGCGTTGTATTATCGTCTGGTATCTCGGCGCACACTCAAAACGTTGGTTTTGAAAATTTCCATAAATTTATATTTACAAGAATTGAGCAGCAAGATTACTCTTTCTGGTAGCACTTTGATAGAAACCTTTTGTTTATGGATCAAGACAAATTGTAATTCTGCATTTAATTAGTAGTTTGGTATTCATATTGCATAGATGCTTTAATTGTACATTATATTCATTGTTACTTAGTTATCTGCTGCCACAATTGAGCTCTGTCTTAAATTTATGTTAAAAGTTCAATTTTTAAGATCCTTAATTTTATTTATGTATAAAACAATATTAATTTTTTTTGTATTTGAATTTAAATTATCAGGTCACTTATTGTATTAATATTTGATTTATTGCATTTACTTGTGGTAACAATTTGGTTTATTTTAAACTGAGTTTTAGAATCGATTACTTGTGGTTTTTTTAGGAGACCAGGTATACCTCGTCGCAAATATATTTTGAATTCCAGGAGTAGCGAACGATTTCCTCCAGCCAGTTGTTACCATCAATTTTTTTAAATTACATTCAGGCCTGTATAATTTAATTTTCTATCTTTTATTTTTATTTGAGTTTGTTATTAAATTTCGATTTTGTTTTACAACTCTTGTTTTATTGATAAGACAACAAACACCCTTCAGTGCCGTGGATGATAAGACTTGAAAATATTTCTTTAAATTTTATTTTAACTGTAGTATTATCTGGTATACGTTGTATGCCTGGCGCCCAACTCAATTTTCAGGTCTTATTATACCTCGGGTTGTTTCATTGGATGCCCAGCTCTCTGGCTTAGCCGAGCCTGTCTCAAATATTCAAACGAAGGTAACGTTGCACGTTTTAATATTTATTTTTGATGCAATAAATCGATATAATTTATAAGCTTCTTAATATGAAATTTAATTATATATTTTATGTATATCAATTATTTTAGAATTAAAAATGCTAAAAATATTAAAACAGTTTATGTAGTTTAAGTTTCAGACAGCAGTCTACGATAACTTTGTTTATACATACATACATTTAATTTGGTTTAAAACATGTTGCCTGTAACCTCAATATTAATTTATTTTGACACGAATCGAAAATGCTTCTTTGACAGCTTATTCCTTCAAGACGATGATTTTAGTATGTCTGCTTCCTGACTATACAAAATCGTATGTTTTTGTTATAACTAAAATTTTATACGTTTTCTAGTTAGAAACATTAAGTTTATCACAACTAAAGAAAAACGTTTTAAATAACTCATAAATAAAATAAATACATTTTAATTCCGAGTCTAACAATCTGTTACGATAATTTCAGTAAAAACATTTATTTTGAAACAACAAATAAAATGTTTATTTTATAAGACGAAAACGTTTGATTTTAATAAAAACTTTCAGGTCTGTTTGCTGTCAGTTCGTAACTACATCACACGCCATACTTTAAAATTTAAAAAAAAAACACAAACTAAAGATTTTTTGATGTTCAACATAAAACTAGTTATATATGCAATTATTGCAAAAAGTGAGTGTTTTTTGATGGGCGACGACTTCAGTAAAACAAAAGATTTAAATTACGAGAAACATGAAGTAATAACTGTTGAGTCAAGAAAGATACCTTACTTAAAATATTAAAAATTCGTGAGATGTTACAATAAAAAAAAGCTACAAGATTTTTAGGAAATAATAATCTATAGGCGTCAAGGAAATGAATACCTACAATATGACAAATAGACAACAACTATTTTTTTTAATGTAAATGTGAACAATATTAACTGAAAACATGAAGTGTAACTATAATAACAATTTAGAGTAAACCATTTAGAGAAAACTGTAAAGAAATATCTTCTAAAAATAAAGTACCTAAAATCAAAAATTGTGATGGAAGTGACTATATAAATAAGTTTTGCACTTTAATTATTTGGATCGTAATTGCACTTATAACTATCGTAATTACACAGAAAAAATCAGTAGAAAACATATAACACATTTTAAAAGCTGAATTAACTAGTTAATTAGTAAAAAATATTTTTTCTTCATACCTCGGTCGAAAGTACGTACTTTCGTCGCTAATAGCAGGGACGAAAGTTGAACATTTACTCCCTTTGAGAAGTACACGCGCGCCCTCTATAACGCCGAGAGGAAAGAATTTCTCATGCGTATTAATACTCGTAACTAGGGACTATTTATTCTGTTGCTATAACAAATCGTTTTATTTTATGATAAATAATATAATTTGTTAAACTAATGGAAATAAACACATTTTTGATAATTTATTTTTAAAAAATATGACGACTTCACTCTTCGAATGTATTTGATGCCTGCCCCCATCAAAAGCATGCTTATCAACATTTAAAGTTAAAAAAAGTAGAATTAATAACGTACTTTCGACCGGCCTTGAAGAAAAATCGTATACACTACGCGGGCCAAAAGTTGAAATCTCGGTCCTGTGAAAATTCAACTTTCGGCCCTCGTAGTGTAATATACTATAAAATTTTAATTGAAAGTGTCAAGAGCAACTAAGAACGATCGCCGACTATATTTCAGGTACCAATCGTCACACAGGTTTAAGAAAAAAAATTATTAGAAAAGTGGCCTTGAAAATAGCTAAGATTACCGCCATGGGGCGTAATGGTCATCATTAAATAGAAAGTAGGGCTTTTTCAGTAATGGGCTTTTTTAAGAGGTAATCAAAATATATTAAGTATAATCCTTAAATCATTTAAGAACTTCTATATTAGAAAGTTTTTGTTGTAATTTTTAGTTATTGGTCACCTTTGTTTATTAAAATAAGACGTAGAAACTGTTTAGAAAGTATTTACAGAACTTTAGTTTACTCTTTAAACTAACGATTTTGTAATGTCTGTTTGAAAATAAGTGTAAAGGTGTAAATATCTAGCGTTTACAAAAGCTGGACATTTGCATAGTATGTGAAAAAGTGTTTTTTCTTCTTCTCTACACATCATAAATTTAAGATTTTCTTTCACTTTTATATTAAGATATGTCTTTGCCTTAATAAGTTTCTAATCTACCCTCTAATGGTCTTATAGGTCTTATATGTTAGACCACATGTTGCCTCGAGCTCTATTGGACAAATTTAGACTTGCTTTTTTACTAATAGGTCTGCTTTGTTGTTTCTTTCGTCTCTTTGATGTCTTTTTGTTCATTATAGAGTGGTGCTCAGTTAGACGGACTTGCGCGCTTACACAATCTCTAACTGCTCTAGAGCGTATTGCTACTGAGTCTACAATTCTTAATGCTGTTTGGCTATCGGTATTGGTTTAGATCTCCTTATTTTGATAGGATTTCCGAATCGTTTTTTGAACACAAGCGGGTATTGCAATAATTTCTGCTTGGAATACGGTTGCTAGACAGCCCAAGTTGCTCTCTGGTCTACTGCCAGCGATTTCCGCTCTAATACCATGTGCAGTTTTTAAACCATCTGCATACTGGATCATTGCATGCTGCTTTCTCGGTTGTTGTCTATCTACCTCTTCCTTTGTCGTTGTAACTACCCAATAAGGTTTGTGAAATTTGATAATTAGACCGATTCTGTCCGACTTAATGCTTAGAATGCAGTTTTTATCTAATCAAAAATTTCGGTATGGTACAGAGACTTCATAAATGATTGGATCCCACGTGACATACATGTTAGGCAACCAACATAATCAATGTTGGTATAACGTAAAAAAAATTAAGTACGAAATAAAAAATTTGATTTCTAATATTTAAATTCAGGTTAAGTAATTTATTAAAAACGGTAAAACATTAATAACAATACTTGTTTATTTGAAATAAAAATAAGTAATAACAATTATTTAAAATTTATAACCGATGTTCAATATGTTGTTCTTAAGCTGCGATACATGTTTTAGCTCTTCTCTTTAAATTTTGAAAAACATTACGTTCGTAAAGAAAGTTATACCCAACAAGTTATCGTGATTTTAAATGTTCATTAAACTATTTACAAAATTGTGCACGCTGCAAGAAGTCAGGAGCACGTAATTCTTGATAAACCGTAATCTTGTATGGAGTAATCGAACGGTTTTTTTAAAATATTTGTAAGCAAGTTAGTACTAATTATCGGGATTGCGAGTACCATTTTTTAGTTTAAAAATCCGTCATTACAATAACGGTGACTTGTTCAGGAGTAAACATGTGAAATGTTATTATCTAATATAAAATTACACAGATTATAGCTCAAAACTACAGCTGTTGTTCAGTACTTACCAACAAAAACATAAAAAGTGCTAAATAGTTATGGTTATATTAAAATAATATAGAATAACAAGAACGACAAAATATAATACCCGATGTCAACAAAAGTCAAACGAGAATGTCAAAAAAATTTAGTAAACGGGAACACCTGTGGTAACACTACAAACTTACAACAATGTTGATGCTCAACTCGTAGATCACGTAGGAAATGGGTTTTAATAAAGTTTCTGTATCTTAGTCTAGCACGATTTTTTTCTGATTCTATCCCTAAATATAGAGGTAGGTACTCTCTCAAAGTTTCCATTGCTGCAGTACGCGTCGACATTACCTAGGCACGCAACTCTTTGTAACTTACTGAGTCTTGTTATAAATTTTCTTTTTTTGGATTTATGCCACCAAATTAGAGATCCATATGTGACATTAGAAACAATTAATCTAAAGTATATTCAAAAAATTATTTTCGGTTTTAGTCCCCACATTTTACTTATCAGACTTCTACAGGACTAAAACGCTCGACTAGCTTTCTTGATTGTTTTCTCTAAGTGAGCGTTAGAGGTTAATTTAGTGTCTAAAGCGAGTCCCAAATGTTTAACCTCATTGCACAATTAAAGTTCTTTCTTATACAATTGAATTTTTTTTAAACTTAAAGTTCCTTTCTCTTTGTAAAGACTACTATTGTTGTCTTGGCGGGTTTATTGTTAGCCCCTCTGCCCTGCACCAGGTTGTCGCTATTTTCATGGTTTTTTGCGTAAAATCCCAAACTTGCCACATATCAATATCGTGGTACCATCTACACATCCTTGCGCATTTATTACGTTCTGATAAAGTTTTCGGAAAATATTGTTTACTTTTAAGCTCTACAGTAGAGGCGATAGCATCTTTTAGCACAACTACTTTTTTAGTTACATTGCCCAGCGAGCTTGTAATTTTTCTGACAGTTATTGCAGAACTTCTCGACTTTTGATAGTTTTTTCAATAGAGTCAAAAGGAGTGTTATCAAATGTTTCTTTTTTTATCTAAGTAAGCTTTAATCGCAATTTTTTGGTTGTTTAAAAAACTTTTAATTTTGTGGTGTCAATGCAAAGATGCTGTACTCAGTGCTTTGTCTCTCTTGTCATTTGGCACGTAACCTAAAGCTGTACTAGCTCTAAATAATGTGCACAGAAACAAAAACTAAGATTCCAACTCTTGTTGTCGCATGATTGGTAATATCCCACCGAGACCTGAAGCTTTATATAGTACAAAAGACTTTGTAGCTCAAATAATCTTACTTTTGTCCACCAGATCGTTAGCCAGTTTTTAATGCTTTTTTAACCTTTGTTTTTTAGGTATGTCAAAGTTTGAATTGGTTACTATGTTTGCAGGTATGGATGTACTTTCCGGAAAGTGTGTTTCTACAATTACTTATAATTTCAATCTGCTCGCAATGCTTTTTCCAGGATTTTTTTTTCGCTTTTTGATTACAAATTTTGTTACCTTACAAAGAAAACTTCTGGATTCCACCAAAAGGTCTCTCGACTGATTTTCTTTACTTTTAACGAACAACTATTTTCGTAAGAGTCTATAAAATATCTCTTAATAATCTTAACTAAGAAAAACACAGTAATAAGCAGATAGAAAAAAAACTTTCAAAACGTCCATAAAACAGAAAAACAAGACAAACGAAGAAAGACTAGAAAACAGAAGAAGTGTTAACAAAAATAAAAAATATAAAAAAAGGAAAATCAGATGGTCATGACAAAATAACAAGCGAAATGATGAGACATCTATAAACACGAGAAACAAAGCTGTCAACAAAAAAAATAACAACTCTTGGAACACAAGAAGAGTGAGTGGAAATTGGAATATATAAGTAATAGTACTCATATTTAAAAAGTGTAACAGCAGAGAATATTTGAATTACAAAGGAATCACACTATTAAACATCGCATCAAAAGGAAATACATACTAAAAAGAAGATTAAGAAATATTATAGAAGAACGATTAGTGAATACACAAAGAGGGTTAAGAACCATACAAGAACAAATTTGTACCATAAAGGAAATGATAGAAAAAAAGTAAACATGATTTTAGTGTTACGGTTTAGCACCGTTTAGCAACATTCTCCTTTGACATTTCATTTGACGTTTTGTTTACATCAAGTATTATTCTTCGTCATTTTCTTTATTCTTTGTTTTTATATTTTAAAACAGTAATTATCATAGGTACTCAGCACTATCTGTAAGTACTGAACAATAGCTGTAATTTTGAGGTTTTCTGATTTTTGTAAATTTATATTAATAGCATTTCACGATGTTTACTTCTGAACAAGACACGGTCTCCAAAGTTGCATCGATCAATTCAATAAAAATTTCCCAGAAGCAAAAGTTACTTACAAGACTTTCCAACAACGTAAACAAAAAAACCTACAAGAAAGTCTACTACATTCACTACCCCTGTCGCAAATGCATGGAACAAACTGTTATGTAAAAAATATTTTGATATAAATCGCGTGCTGTATGAATTTTGTCTCAGAACGTTAACTGTCACTTTGACATATAAAAATATTAAAAGGGCTGCTCAGTTTTCGCCGTTGAGCGCGACAGTACGTAAAACTTAACATGGTGTTTAGTGAGTTTTCCATTTTTAAATATCGTGTATACTGTGTACATTATAAATGGATACATTAATTTCGTTTCGTGTGTGTTGCTTGTGAGTTTTGCTGAGGAATCATTGAATTTGCATCACTTTAATTTTTTATTCTTCACTTACCTATTAAATTATATTTTCATATTGTAATACAATTAAGTCATGTGATTATATGTACAAAGTGTTGCATAATCTAAGAAACCTACATATTATTACTATTATTATTAAATGTGATATTTATTAACAAACTTTTAATTGATATTTATCTTTTACATCGTTTTTTTAACCTCTTTTTCTCTTCACTGAAATAAATATAGTTGTTGTTATAATTGCGTTTTGCAGTTTGGTTACCTTCAGTGTTCGACATATGTAAACGGGATCTGTAGTAAATATTTCTACTATTTTGGTAATCTTTTAATTATCTTATAATTAGCACACCGGGTACAACCCACAACTCTCTCTCTTCAAATTATTAAGCGGCTGTCTTCTTTAAGTTACGGTTAAATTTATGTAACAAAAGTCTAAATAAATCGGTGGAAAAATTTTGTGCCGCATCAACTATACAGTTATTTTAAGTTCAATTTTTAAATTACAAACATTCTATTTTTAGAATTGCCAATAGGATAATGCCGCAAAGCACTAAAAAACCTTTTGAAGACTCTGTACAAGGTTACGGTTTTGTGAACGTTTTAATGAACATTAACATGAACAACTTGTTGGCTTTAACTTTCTTTACAGACGAGGCGTGGTTTCACTTAAGTGAATATGTAAACAGCCACAATTATCGTACTTGGACAACCAAAAATCCACACATTTTTATGGAAACAAGAATGCGTCTATTGAAAGTTGGTGTATGGATTGCAATGTCAAGGAGAAGGATAATTGGTCCAATATTATTTTACAATAGTGTAAATGCAAAACGTTACCGTAATATTTTAGGTCAATTTTTCAAGCAGCTAGATGACAGCAAACTTCAATTTGGTTACTTTCAGCAAGACATTGTAACGGCTCATACTACTCGAGCTACAATTAAATTTAATTAACAATGCTACAATGAAATAATAATAAGCCAAGCGTTATATCTGTCACTAGATTTTACCTTTACACACATTTTAAATACATCATATATAAGAATCAGCTGCGCGATATTGAAGACTTGGAACATGCAATTACTGATTCTGTTCGATATATTAAATTGATGAGTTTCGTAATGTTTTCCAAAAATTCAAAGAGAAGAATTAATACATGTATTGCAGTTTTTTATTAAATTACTTTACCTTAATTTAAAGGATATAAATCAAATTTCTCATTTAGTAATTTTTGTTTTATTTGATACCAATTCAAGTTATGTTGGTTGCCTCACATATTTGTCACGTGAGATATAAGTATTTATAAAAGCCATGTATACATATATAGCATTCTTAGAACTCAAGAAAGTTTTCGATAAAGTATCAAAAAAAGAATTTTAGAATAGAACATTGACATAAATCTAATAAGTGAAATAAAAAGTTTGTATAATAGTAACAAGTTATGTAAGAAAAGATAACGTTGTATCTCAATCATTTAAAATAAACAATAGATAACGACAAGAACTGGTAATGTGTCTAACTTTGTTTACACTATTAATGGACGAAACAATTAAAGTGACAAGAAGTAAAACAAAAAAGTTAAATGTAAGGTATAATAAGTTAATACCAGTGAGTGTGTCGGAATGTGTTTTCGCAGATGACATAATATGTGCTTTAAAGAAAAAGATCGACAATAGTAATTTACGTCGAAAGTAAGGTGAGTTAGTTATGTTATGATATTTTCGAAAGAGTAACATACATCATTTTTGTGTTGCCTTTTGTAAAATTAGATGCGTTAAAAAAAATTAAAAAAGCACCAGCAATATAAGGTTGGTACTACATGTATTACTGAATCTGTCAACTTAGACATTAACTTTAACATCGTTTTTTTTTTCAATTTTAATTGAATTTCAAGATTTTTTAAATGATTTTTCCACCTGTCGCATACTCGTTATCATATAATGATTGATTTTGAACACTTAGTTTTATGTGGATTTATAGTTTTCATTTTACCATCTTAGAGCTTTTTCGCCAATTACGTAACTACAGTAACGAACGTTTTCAATGTTGGCAACACAAAAAAGAATTACAGATATGGAAACAAGAACTTACGAAATAAAGTAAGAAAACAAATACATAAAAATAAAAGTCATGGTAATAAGTAAAGAAAATTAAAAAACAAAAATCTTAACCTACGGTAGTGAAAATACATAATAAAAACCAAAATTCAAGCTATAGACATTAAATACCTAGGTAGAGTTAAAATAATCACTAGCAAAAAATAAAGTAAAAAAAGACATAGTAAGAGAAGAATTAGCAGTCAAACCGGTTAATCAAACAATAGAAAAATAAAAATTCAAATGGTTTAGCCGTATTTGCAGAATGAGCAACGATATACAAGCTAAACAAAAACTAAGTAGTTTTTATGCCCCTCTTTGAATGAAGAATAGTTACGTTGAACATAAACTAACATCTTTCACGTTAGGGTATAAAAGTTTTGATTATATACATATCGATAATAAGAGTAAATACTACGTAACTAATTTATTGAACAAATTTCAAACATTATTTATACTCGGTGTGCTTCTGAACTACACCACCTTACTGGCATTTGTAAACCAAACTGTTGTTTAAGAAAATCACAAGTATGTTCACTGTCAAATGTAGCAAAACATAGACAAGAATAAGTTACAAGACGCAGTTCCAAAATGAGTATCATTGATATCAACATGTACATATATACTGAAGTATGTATAAAGTAACATCACTTTGAAGACAGCATCAATTACTCAACTAATTGTAGTAATTGTACCTTACAATGTAATTTCGATGATAAATTAAAAATAAAATGTATATATTTACTACACAAAGTTGTTCATGTTGAAAATTGTTGCCAATAAAAAACAAGCTAAACATATTTAACAAATCTGTGTCACCGGCATAAGATTACATTGCCACAATAATTTCTAAACTATTTTATAAATACGAACATTTTAAATTATGCTTTTGTTGTGTTGTAATATGTAAGCTTTAATAATTACAAGTGGGTGTATATATACGGATATTTTTTTTGACGGCAAAACTTTGCTAACAGGTGGAAACATTTACATCGTAGCACCAAATGCACGATGTTTCTATTTGTATGTTTAAGGGGCAAAATGTGTTCGCTTTCACACTAAGACTTATTGGAATTTATAACCGCGTGTTTCCAGTGACCAATTCTATTAAGAAATTAAAACAAAAATAATGTTTTAATTTTTCGATTTAGAATCATACAATGTACACAATGTATTTGTAGTGAAATTTTACTTGAATTAAACTATTCTGCAAAAATTAATTTTTGTGTTTACACATGTTTTACACATGTTATCTAAAAACTAAAAAAACAACATATATAATAATTATAGAGTTAAAAAAAATTAATTAACGTTTAGTTAACAAAAGGAACATAAGTTGTAGACCAGAATACCTATTACCAACAAATTATTAAAACGCGGCGAGTTGAGAAACAAATGAATGCTTGAAGGGTCTTCTGAAACTAGCGTTCCATACTATTTTGCTCTTTTATACTACTTTATAAATAAAAAATAATAGCTATTAACATACCTAGGAATGTTTATGAGTATCACTACAGCCGCAGACTTCAATTTGAAATCTGATTGTCCGAAATACGTCCAAATCACAGTATGAAAAAAAATCAAAAATTTAAAAAGTGTCCCTAGCAAAATAACAAAAAAATTTTTTTTAAATATTTGATTTATGCCAATTTTGTTCTACAACCTCAAAATTACAAATCATCCACTTTATAAAAAGCTTATATTATCTCAAGGTTACACACTTAAAAAACTCAAATTTTAGAAGAATACGATATTACTAAATTTTATTAAAGAAGTAAATGATGAAATATACTTGGCAATAAAAGTAAAACTAAATTTTACACATTTATATTGTAACTTTATATCTAATAAATGTTTAAGTTTTCTTGATAATAAGCTATAATAGTGCCTGTAGGCGCATAGAATTAACCAATTTGTCTATTGAGAGTATAGTCAGATAAGTCAGATTCATGGTATTCATACTTAAAATGAAAATAATGTACCCAGATAACTTCTAATAACAGATCAACACTGAATGGATTTAATTAAAAATATGCTAACTTAAGCCTAAAAAATCACATATAAGCAATGTTTCTTAATTGCGCGTAGTGGTCAGTGGCGGCTGATCCATAAAGGCTCTAGAAGCCGATTTCTCCAGACGTTTATTAATACAAAAAAAAACGGTACAAATTATTATGAATTAAAATATTTAAGCATATTTATGCAATATAGTTATCGTCTAAGCCAAGAAAAACTTGAAATATAATCGTTCGAAAAGTCTACTTTTAAATTTAATAAAAAAATAAAAAAAGAAACTGAAGTTTCTGCACGACATACATTGCTCAACGGAATTTATTTGTTAACTTTAAAACATTTTGGTAGTTACCTACATAATGCTTTAATAATATTAGAAAACGTTCACACTACCTATAAGCATCTTAAATGTGGCTCACCTAAAACCCGACCTCACGAACCGCCACTGGTAATGGCTGTTGTGTTAATTTTCTAATTGGTCTCAATACTATAAGAAAGTGACAAAAGAAATTGTAGTTTTTCTTATTTTCCAAACATAGTTCATTGATGCTGGAAATCGTTGACTGTTGCCGATGATTATGTTAAAACTTTCATAAATAAAAAAACGTTACAAATGTTAAGCAAACTGATTTAACCTCAACTAAATGTTCCACTATTCTACAACAACAGCTTTATTATTGCACAAATAGAAACATTTCTTTTATAAGCAGCAGTAATTTTCATCAAAATACTGTATCAAATTGGAATTTACAGTGTCGCTATAAATTCTCAAGACACATTACATGTAATTGTCAACGCATGCAATTATTTTACTTTTCACGGTAACAATTAAAATTCAATTAATTTGCCTTGTTTTTTTGGAGGTTAATTTTTTGACGTTTGTCAATTGAGCGTTCAACAATACCAACAACAATACAGTAAATAAAATAGTATTGGGTAAATGGTGTATATATTTATTAAAAAACTCACAAGCTTTCGAACGTATCCGATACTGCTCATTCTGTTTTATCTAAAGGTTTGGATTTAGCTGTTGTTTCTTTGAGAATTCCTGTTAAAAAAATTATATCCAACATTGAAGCTAACATCAGTCATCTTCCAGATCGTGAAGCAGCCAAGACCCGTTTCAAAACAACAAGAATATACGAAAAACGAAATTTCCAGAGAAAAACCTTACTTATGCTGAACATCAAGCACTAAAAGATCTAAGAAGCAATACTAGTCTTAAAATTCTACTAGAAAATAAAGGAAGAGCTACTGTAATGATGGATAAAACAGAGTACATCAATAAAGCTAACGATTTACTCAATGATCCTACATCTTAGATAAAACTACAAAAAAAACACTGATAATAAATTCAAACTATTAACAAAAAAACTATTGAACGAAAGTAATTTATCAACGGAGACTGTCAAAAAACTAACGCCAAAAGATTCTCTTATTCCAAGGTTCTATAGATTACCTAAAATACACAAGCTAAATTCACCTCTTCGACCAATTGTTAGCTGTATGGGATCGACAACGTAATTCATTTGAAAAGAATACAAAGCATTTTATTGAAATAATTAGTAAACAGAAATTATCTTCAAATGACTTAATAGTTTTGTTAGTTTTGACGTTGACTCATTGTTCACTAAAGTACTAATAGTTGATACTTTACATCTTTTAAAACGACAGTTTGATGACAATACAATAAAGTTATTTGAACATTGTTTAACAGCTTCATTCCTTTTGTTACATGGTGAATATTATAAACAAACAGATGGTGTATCAATGGGATCACCAATTTCTCCATTTATTGCAAATTACTTTATGGAGCATTTTGAAGAAGAAGCTTTAAAATTTGCATCTAAAAAACCAAAATTTTGATGATGATGTTTTTGCAATTTGGTCGCATGGTGAAGAATAACTACAAATTTTTCTTCAATACCTACATAATCAACACTCAAAAATAAAATTTAGTATTGAAAAAGAAATTAATGGTACCTTACCTTTTCTCGATGTAAAAATAGAAAGCAAACTACTTTAATACATTCAGTTTTTCGAAAACCAACACATACGGATCAATATATAAACGCAAATTCTCATCATCATCTATCTCAAACATTTGGAACAATTCGCACATTATATAATCGTGCGATGACAATTTGCCATTAATATAAATTACCAGAAGAATTAGATTACCTTGAAAAAATTTTTATAACAAACAGTTTTAACAATTAAAGAACAAAGTAAAAAGTATCTTCGACCAAAAACTAGACCTACTGTACCAAATAATTCAACTATAAGCAACAATTGGGCTGTTCTACTTTTTGTTGCCATTATAAGTCACAAAATTGAAAGAATACTGAAGAAACATGACATTAAAGTTGCTTATAATACTACCACGAAAATTAAAAATTTATTTAATCCTGTAAATGATGAAATTCCACATAACACCTGTGGAGAGTATCAAGTTCCATGCGCTTGTGGCAAGGTATATATTGGAGAAACTAGTAGAACTAAACTAAAAGAACACAAAAAACATCTTCGTTTATTTCAACCTTCTAAATCTGCCATTGCCGAACATGCGCTAAACATTTTACATGACATAAACTTCGAAAAAACTATAACGATTGCTAAAACCAAAAAGTGGCGTTCAAGAAAGATCAGAGAAGCGATTGACATTATTAAAGTACCCAACAACTTTAACAGGGACAATGGTTATGAGTTATCTAACACCTGGTTACCTGTTATTTCCTGATGTATCTAAAATACAGTAAGTCTTACTAGTCTGTTCTAGCACGCCAACGAGCTATTAAAACACCTAGATGACGTCATTGGGTACTTTAATCGACTTGTAAAATAGAAAAAAAAACATATTGCAACACCATAATAACAAATACATAAAAGCATGTATTTGAAAACGTTCGGAAGTAAAAAGACTATTACATGCTATAAAAATTATCGTTTCTCGTTCAAAATAAAAATATTACTAAATTACTAAAAATATCGATGTAGTTTATAACATAAAAAAACTGGTGTGATCACCACACGACTTTCTTATAAGGAATGATGAAGAAATGTTTACATATTTTTTAAAGTTATGTTGTCATAAAACTACTGTGAAGTAATATTTACACGTTTGTATTGACTTCCTAGCATGCTATAATATTTTTTAAAACGTTTTTCCTCGATTTCATTAAGATATATAACCGTAATATTTAGTTTATGTTGTTATATCGACTAACCCCTATATTTATGCGCTTCAATATTGCTTTCTCTTCAGTAAAAATTATTATTTTAACGTATCTTTCTTTCCCTTTAAAATACAGAATTTTTTTCTAAAAAAAATCGTCGCAAGCAGGATTCGAACCTATATCATATTTGTGAATTCATTTTAAATTATAAAGATAAATCAAAAGAATTATCTCTATAAGAAACTGTAAAAATAATTCGAATTATTTACATACGTACAATTTTATATAAGAAAAACTGTTAAAAATAGCGGATAAACCCACTTCCGGTTTCTTTATCAGACCTATCTTTTGATAGATCCGAGAGAAGATAAAAAGCCAGCTCCATAATAAATTTCAATTTACTAGGACTTTTGACTCGAGAGTTATCGTGGGTACATCGTGGGTACACACACACAGAGACAGACGCACACTCACAGACACCCAAATTTTTTTTGTCAAGAATACATTTTTCTGATTCAGAAGACCTTGAAACGCTATACTTTCCTAATAAGAAAGTAAAAACATTTCTCAAACACAATTTTTGAATAAACGTCGATGAAAAAGTAAAAGTATTACAATGAATTTATGTGCATTAAAAAAAGCTTTTTTGATTACGCTAATTTGTGGATAAGCAAAATTCATAGCGTACTATTTAACTATTTAACTATATTTCTAAAACCGATAATGAGACCGAATTACAAAAGACAAAGATAAGCAATAATATTTATTTGCTTACATTATTTCAATTATTTTTAAATAACAAAGCAATGACCTTCAAATGATTTAATAAATATAAAATAAAGTAGTGCCAATTTCGTTTTCGTTTTTTTTTAAATAAATAATACATGCATTGCATTTACTTGCGTTTTAAGTATACTCAATGACATAAAAAATGCAACACCAAGAAAGCGTTAGAATTTTTGAACCAAACTTGACAGAAATGTTTAACTAGTCAAAGGTAGTAATTAATTAAAATTTCAAAAACATTAAAGAAAAAATAAAAACATTTTTTAATTATGTGTTGGACCACCTCTATTAATTTTACATTCCCCCCCACAGTGTGGTGAATATTCCGCTCAACAGAAAACTGTACATTGCGACGTTTCATCGTAAACGTCTGACCCTAATGCGACTATCGTGCAATCTTAAGCAGAATCTAGATATGTCACTAAAGACCACCCTATGCTATTCCACGTTTCAATCCAGTTGCAAGGTACACAACTCCGTCAGCGGAAGCACAAGATGTGGTTGATAGGATTGAAAGCCAAAAACTCGGTGTTAAATTGTACGAAAGGTTACGGAACGTCCTTAGTTTTGAAACCGTTGATCGGTTATTGATCTTTTACTCGAGAATCGGCCTCTTAGTGCTATTAATCAAAGATGGATTACATTTGGCCGTCTCATCATGCTTGATAACACCGTACTACCCAGTAAACACAAAATTGATAATGTTTAGTAACAGTTTCAAAACAAAAAATTTATGATTCACTCTTGTTTCAAACATAAAAGAAACCTAACTGCAATAAAATAGCTATAAGTCCATCCCTGTTTCACTTATTTGAATCAGTATAGTTTCGGTATTTTAAATTCAAATCTGTTGCAAACTAAATGTTGCATTCGGTTTACGTTTTAAAAGCTTCGTTCTTGAACTGATACTAAATGATCGATACATGTATGATTTTTTGTTTCAATAATCAACTAAAACAATTCTTTCAATAATATAATAATACATTTTCGAATGCACGTTTCAAATTTTATTGCACAATAATTATTTTTAAATACATTATCACATTGAGTTTTTACATATTGCAAATTTCTTTGATGTGGTCTTTTCACGGAAGCCTCGAAAACTGCATCAGTTACTGTTGGGTAGCAACTTTTAACTGCATCTGTAACATAGAAATAAATATTTCATTTATATACATACATAATCATAGAGTTACACAAAGTTAATTACATTTTTAAATAAGAAACACAAACTTAATATAAATATCACTTTAGCAATTATAAGAAAGTTATAAAAACACTGTGAATACCTTTAGCTGTACATAATCGTATAGAAAACTTGAAGAATTGAACTGTAATTATAAATGTATCATCAGATTTACGCAATAATCTACCTTAACGCAACCGTGTGTGTTAATTTATATTTTTTCATACAAATTAAAACATGATACATAAAGAACAGAAATGATAATAATATTGATTACATTTATGGATTATAATAAAATATTTCGACTTACCGTTTATTGTTCCATTTCGTAATTGTACACAATTGTACACACAGCATCACTTATCAAACTACAACCGAACAAGTGAAAAGATATCAATTTGCAGCGCAAGCGTTGACGACAGTAATCAAAAGTATAGCAACGACTAATGCTGACTAAGTATTCGTTTTTCCTAGAACGATTCTACTGTTTTGAAAATAATTCAATCTTATTTAATCGATCTTCAAGCAATTCTAGTTATTCAAAAAATATTCGGATTTAACAAATCAGTTTTTAACCGGTTGCTGATTATGGGAAAAAATTGCAAGTACTGAAACGGTTCAAAACTGATTGTGAAAAATCGGAACTCTTTCAATTTATTCACTGTCAGTTACATGTAAATGATATAAAAATGGAACTAACACGAAACAACGTATTGAAACAATTGTTTTAATTTTGTGACTGTAACAGTTTCAATCCGTGTTTACTGGGTACCTACCGAAGATATATTACGGTTAAGACGGTTACCATATTCTCTGATTAAAAAACCACTTTCACGTAAGCCAATGCCAATGCCACCTTTGTCAAATTTAGTCAGTTGTCGATAATTTTTACGTTGCCGCTCTCTAGGCATAATTGCAGCTTCAAAACGGAAAGAATAATACAAAAACAAAAGAATTGAAACCAAAAACAATAGCGAAATCGGCTCAATCTGTTAAGAAATATACTCGATAATTTCGATTGTAACAAGTAAAACGCCAAATTTTCCATGGTTACTAAATTATTTAGTATAAAATTTTAATAGATTCTTCACAAGTTAAAGATTTCTGCCATGTTTGGTTCAAAAATTCTAACGCCTTTTTGGTGTCACAGAGTATATACTTGCCCTTGACATTGTCAGATTTAATCAGTACCTACTTAACCTAAACCGTTGTATAAGAAATGGACAGACGTGGTTATTCAATAAAAATCACAGAACGAGAAATTTGGCTAAGCGAAGGTGAAAATAATTCAACAGAGCTTTCTAGAATGCTTGACGTGCCGGTAAAAATTTTTTTTAAAAGTTGTATGGTGTAAATTTATGAAAAAATTTAAAATTCCGCATGCTAAAAATAAACTCTACTTAAAATGTAGCTTAAAAAGCGTCTGAGACTATACACAGTAAAAGTACTAAACTCGTTTTTCAAACAAAAATTTAGAGCAATTTTCACAGTTGTATCAATGTTTGTGTACTGAGTTTTATATATTACCTAGATTTTGTTTCTATTACAATTAAAATGCTTTTGTAAAAAAGACTGTTGAAACAGACTTATTGTCCAGTAGCATGAAGCAAAATTAACGATGTTCTTAGTTGACGCCATTTTTAACTGATGACGTCAAACATTTGAAATCGTAGATATTGATTTGTCAATGTCGTCAGCACAATTGATTTTGTACTTGACAATCAATGACGAGACGTAACGACATAATCACGCGTAGTTAACTACATCATCAAAGATAACAGTTCTTTTTGCAACCGAGCCTATATAAAGTACAAAGTTATAAAAAAGGACCTTAAATCAAAAATGAATGCTGTATTGTAACAGAAGTATATATCAAACAAAATAGAAAGTAGGTATAGTACTGTACATACATAACATTGACTGTGATTGTGGTAAATCGTAGCAATCAACGTACCGTCATTGACAGCTATTCTGTTTCATTGTTTTGCAACTTTAAATTTCGTTATAACCAAATGCAATTTTTATTAATAGTTTTTAGTTTTTAAACACTATTACACTTTCTGTCATTCTTTTCTAAGAGAAGTTAATACTACAGTTCCTTATCAAGTTAAAATAGTAACAGAGGCGTTAAAAGAAATCTTTCTTTATATATTTAAATTCTTAGAGAAGTTTTTATACATACTTTTTAATAGTTGTTATTAAAACGTTTTATCAATGGGTACTCTATTTAGCACGTGCGCTAGGTTTATGTAACGTGGTACTATTAGAATAAACAAATTCAAAAATTTTGCTGTATTATGTATGCCGAACACATTATTATACAAACGAGCAGTATTATTTTTAGAGTTAACTTATAATAAAATAAGAATATACAGATCTAAAATTTGCTAGATGGATTAAAATAGTTTTTAATTAAATGCGTTTTTTTTTATTTTTAACCACACACCTTATCATAAAATGTATTTTACTCTTAGGTTTGTACATCTATTTTTATGTTTAAAAAGTCAAATCTAATATACGAGTATATGTAAATATATTACAATTTTCCATTCTTGATAATTCTCGTGTGGTTGATTCCTCACAAGGGAATTATCCAGAATGGATAATTGTAATACAAAAGTAACCCAAAAACTTGAGTTGTTCTGACTAGTCAAACCGATATATAACATAGAATAACTCATTTTTAAGCAGGATTAGGTAATAAAATAAATAATTTATGACATTTTATTATTTTGTACCAGTAATTAAACTTCAACAGATACTAAAATTATGTTAAACTCGTTTGAAAAGATTTGGTAAAATGCTGTGTACAAAGCGATAGTGGCGGAATTAACGGGCCTTCAAGCCCGCGTTGGATGGAAGCCTCTTTTAACAGGAGTCCCATAAGATGACTAAAGTTTTTTTGCGGCAAAACCGAACACTTATGAAACTGAATGGATTTTATTCTAATCTCACTTTTATATATCTATTTGAAAATAATAAACAAAAACATAATATAAAGTACCTACCTATTTTTAAGTTTTATTAAGTACATTGAATGTGTTGCAACATTCATAAATTTTAAGAACCTTGTCGATAACAATGTTTCCAAAACAAACCCGTAAAACATCAACGGTTTCGGCGGTTTCTACACGATTCTCAAAAACATAATTTGTAATTTATGATTGTACTTGAACCCGGAAAGAATTTACAAACAAAAAATTATTTTTTGTTTTACTCTCAAAATGTAAATTAACTTTGACTATTTTGAAAACAATTATATGTTTATTTAAGAGTAAAAGTGGAATTTAATTTGACTGATTTCATTAAACATCCATTGATCATATTTATATAGGTACGTTATAAAGACAAAATATGGTTTTTGAGCAGGTAGACGAGGCGTTGTATGTACATACAATTAAAGAGATGTTATCGTTATGTGGGCATTAAATGACTCAAGCTCATTAAACCATACTTACGCAGCAGCATATCCCAATTGAGACCAGGTTGTTTGGCACTGCTTTGTATCGAAAATTTTTACCACAAAAAAAAAGCGTTTTGGAAAATTATTATGAACACTTACTGAGCAACTTTTTTGCCTACTGTTTATTGTATTTTACAGTTAATAAAAAACTGTAGTGGTTTTAAAAATTTTACGATTGAGGCCCATTCTATAAATTTGCGAGGGGAGCCATCACTTTTTAGGTACGCTGCTGCAAAGCAACTACACTAGAGCGTGTCAAACTTGCCAAAAACTACAAATACCTCTTTTTAACAAATAAATATTTTCAGGTTTTAAACCGCGTACTATATTTACACTTTTCACAAAATTCATAAAACTTACAAAATTTGAAAAATTTACAATATTTGACGTTTCGACAGTCATGTCGCTGTCTTCCTCAGAAAAAACTGAAAGGATCACACACAAGCCTTTATATTACACCGTTCGGATCAGTGGTTCGTGACGGTTTCGATTCATTAGTCTTCCGGAACATATTTTTCCATATTGGCGCTAGATCGATTCCATTATCCCTATTAAAATTGTCGTACTTCTGGATTTCGATGACTTCCTTGTAGAGTCTACGCCAGAAGTTTTGGGATTTAGCCAACATTGTTGCCTCTTCAAATTTTATTGCAACCGATGTCTAAGAAATGTTCCGCAACAGCAGATCTTGTGTTATGTTTTTTTGTATCCGCCTTATGTTCTTTTAATCTGGTAGCTTTGTTGCTCCCAGTTTGTCCTATGTAAGCCAGCTCACACGAACAAGGGATGTGGTAGACCTCTGGTTCCTCGAGTGGTGCTTTTGTTTCCTTTGATTTTGAAAAATTGGCGGCTATTTTATTTGTTGCAGTGAAGGTCACTTTGATGTTTTTTCCTCTAATTATCCTGGCTATTTTATCTGTGCAGCTTTTTATGTAAGAAAGGAAGGAAGTTGCCATGAGGTCTTCCTTCTTTGGTTTTTCTTACTGTGTTTGTTAATTTCTGGATATATGTCTCCTTTTCTAATACCGTTTTTTATTAAGGCGTTTGTTAGGTAACCTAGCTCAGTATTTAAAGTGTTCGGTTCACTGATTGCCTTGGCCCTGTGTACTAAAGTTTTTAGAACTAAAAACTTCTGAGCTGGATGATGATGTGATTCGGCGTTGAGGTCAGTACGTGTCGGTTTTCTATGTACTTGATGCCTCAATCTGTTGTTCATCTTTCGAGTGACCAGTAGGTCCAAAAACGGAATACTGCTGTTGGTTTCCTTTTCCATGTTCGTATACAATATTGTTGAATAAGAAGTACGTGGACTTTAAGCATAGCTCAATTAGTTCGTTAAGCTCCTCATCCAATTCCGCTTTTAGTCTTGATGATTTCTAGTGCAGTTTGTAGTGGCACTTTTGTGAAGAAAGATGTCACACAAAACTGATTAAAATGTCTTCTGATTCCAATTTAATTTCCTTAATCCTTGATACGAATTGCTGGGAATTCCTTACGTGATGGATACTTTTTCCCGTAAGCGGTTGTAAAAGTATCTAGCCAGAGAATGGGGAGCGAAGCGGTACTCCTGGTTTGTAAATTTTTGGAAGGCCATAAAGTGCGGCATCTTGGTGTCTGTATAAATTAGTCGTCTCTTTTGATGTTCCGGTATCGTGCTTGCGGATTTTACAGCGGCCGTAATTTTTTTCTCTAGAGGTTGTATTGGGTTCCTCTTCAATGGTTTGTACGCCGAATCTTGTAGCAAAGTATCGATTTTTTCCATGTAGTCGTTAGTGTTCATAATTACAGAAGCATTTCATTTATAAGCTGGTAATACAGTGATTTCTTTGTTGGTCTTAAGTTCCCTTAGAGCATTTCTTTCTTTTCGATTGATGTTGGATTTCGGTGCTGTAGATTTCTTTAGAATATCGGCTGTTTTGACCCTCACCTCTTCTTGAATAGGTTGTGTCAGAGTTCTGAGTGTGCTTTCCAATGAACTCACTATTTTTTTCTTTGGTATAAATTTAGGTGTGATAGCAAAGTTTAATCCTTTTCATAAAATAAGCGTTGCTGGTTTTTCCGTAGATAGTTTGTCGATCAAATCCCAATTTGTCGAATCTATTGTGTTGACCAGTCGTTAATGGACTGAAAATACCTCCGTAGTTTTCTGGTCTAATTGGCGTCTAGTTTTGTGTATAATCTTCCTTAACAAGGCTCGGCTGGTTCTTCGCAATATGTGCTTTCCCGTTCTGGTCTTGATGTGATATTGTATTTGCAGAAAACCTGGTACAATGTCCTGGTCTCTACATCTGCTCAAACATGCTAATTGAGCAAGCAGACGTTGGCGTTTGATCCTGAGTGTCTCCAATTTCCGTACGATATGGAAAAACATGTTCCGGAAGACTAATGAATCAAAACCGTCACCAAACATTGACCCGAACGGCGTAATATAAAAGCTTGTCAGGATCCTATACCTTCAGTTTCAATTTTTTTTAAGAAGACAGCAACATGACTGTCGAAATGTCAAATATTGTAAATTTTTCAAAGTTTGTAAAGTTTCTAAGTTTTATGAATTTCGTGAAAAGTGTAAATATAGAACGCGTTCAAAACCCGAAATTATTTATTTGTTAAAAAATCATGGCCGCAAAAGCCTCAAAAATACAGATATCTCTTTTATAATCAGAAATTATTTGCTTTGTTTTATGTTAGTTATGTTTTAACACGGGTTTTTGTTTTTCAAGGTTTAGTTTATTTTGCGTGTATTAAAGCTTTTGGAAATAAAAACCGCATATTTATTGATTATATAAACACGAAGTATCATACATGATACCTTAAGCAAGAACCTTTTCAAAAATGTCTTTTAGTTATTAATCCTCAGATTCTCTAATTTGTGATTTCTAAGAACTTGTCCAAAAGATTTTTGTTTCTTAACTACGCTATACAAGATTGCTCGTTTAATTAACTAACTTTAGAACATTTTGAGAAAATAATGTTTTAAAAATGTTCGTCGAAATTAGCATTCGGTAAAAAATTCAACTGTTAAAACAGCAGATCGACGAAATTTGAAATTGTCATAAACGAAACAGCGTTTTTTTTCTTGACAACAGAAGAGTTAGTACAAAGTTTAAATACAATGTTTTATACATTTTTTTATAAATGACCTTTTTATTGCGTTAATTTTTGTTAATTTTGTTTATACCTGAAGGTAATAGTTTTGGGAATAACTACTTTAGTTTGAATTGTTTTGTTTTTTTGCTCAATCCCTACGCTAACATTAAAATGAACCACAAAAAATAACGCAATTTTTATCAGATTATAATTATTATTGTGTTGTTACTCAATAAACCTTAAATATGAAGAAAAAAGCGATTAGATATCAAAATGTTATTCTGAGAGTCTGCTGTTCTTACTTGTGTTTGACAGAGTATCGTCTGAAATAACAAATAATATGCCCAATACTCACATACGATATGTGACGGAAAATGACATAATTACGTCAATTTTAAAACTAAAAAATAATCATTCATCTGGTCCAGATCAAATACCTGCTTTTCTAATTAGAGATTGTCGGATGTTTCTTTGTAAGCCGTTAATGACTATATTTAATCTTTCTTTTCAAAATGGCACTTTTCCCCAAGTATGGAAAGCAACCAATATTATACCGATTCTAAAAAATGGAAGTCCTAGTGAAATTGTGAACTACAGACCAATTAGTATTTTGTCTAATTTCGCTAAAATTCTTGAATCCATCTTATACAAACAGATTTATGGCAGCATAAAAAATTTCATTACCTCTAATCAACATGGATTCTTTGAAAAACGATCTACAGTAACAAATCTTGCGTGTTTCACTCAATTTGTACGTCAAGAGTTAGATGAACGACATCAAGTGGATACTGTATATTTAGATATACGTAAAGCGTTTGATACCGTATCTTATGACCTAATCGTTTATAAACTTAGCAAATTTGGTTGTCATCAATCACTCTTAAATTATTTATCTTCTTATCTCACAAACCGTGTTCAATCTGTTGTGTATAACAATTACACATCGTTGCCTATTTATCCTACATCTGGACTACCTCAAGGCTCTAACTTGGGTCCTCTTTTATTTATCATTTATATCAACGATTTATCAGACACAATAACCTGTAGGCATTTGTTTTTCGCTGACGATGTTAAAATATTTACTTCTATTTCTAATGAAGACGATTGTGTTCTATTGCAAAACAATATCAATCTCATTGAAAACTGGTGTCATTTAAATCACTTATCACTAAACACTCACAAATGCCAAGTCGTGTCATATTCGAGAAAGTACAACACTATACAATTTAACTATACAATAAACTCGTCACTGTTAGCTCGTAGTCACAAAATCAAAGATTTAGGAATATACTTCTGTTCTAATCTTAGTTTTACTGAGCACATTCTCAATATGTCTCGCTCAGCTCTTTCTACTGTAGGCTTCATTATACGTAGTTGTAGGGACTTTTCGAACCCTATCGTGCTTAAAACATTATACTTTTCATTAGTCAGATCTAAACTGGAATACTGCTCACTGATTTGGTACCCTCAGTTTTAATATCAAGAACATATCCTCGAATCGGTACAAAGAAAATTTCTTAAGTTTTTGGCCTTTAAAATTGATCACATATATCCAGTCAGAGGCTACCCTCACGTTAATCTATTATCACGTTTTAAAGTACAATCTCTTGAACAAAGAAGAATAATCAACAGTGTGATCTTTTTTTCTAAATTAATAAATAATCAAATCGATTGTTCTAATTTACTATCACATCTTAATTTCTTTGCTCCTAGATACCCTTCCCGCAACACCGTTACATTACAGTTACCTTTTTTTAATACAACTTTGCTTTATAACGCTCCAATAAGCATAATCAGTCGTAACATTAACAGCATATCAGATAGGTGTGATGTATTTTGTACCACGCAAAATTCTATAATAAAGTGTTTTAGTAATTAATAAGTATTATAAACTATTTGTTTCCTTTTTTCTTTTTTTGTAATGAATGACGTATAGCAAGTCTGACACTGTATGTAATTAATTTTTGTAAATTGTCCTGTAAGTGGAAAATTGTTTCTGTTGGACAATAAACATTATTATTATTATTATTATTATTATTATTATTATTATCACAAAGGCTCAAAATCTAATCGAAAATGTCACGTTTTTCAAATAACTGCATTTGAAACTCTTCGTACAAGATTTGTGTCCTCAGAAGGGAGTGTGGAATATTCTAAACCTTTCCGGGATAGAACAATGTTGAGTGAACACAATAAGAAAATAATAATGATAGCTTTTGTTGAAGACCTAAGAAGAAGTGCTAAGCAAATTGGGAAGATTTCAGAAGTTAGCAGAACATCAGTTTGGCGTACCAGAGAGCACCAGAAAAGAATTATTGTTTAAGTCGTTTACAGTTTTGTCTTTGTGTCAATGAAAAGTTGGGTAATTAAAGAGGTTTCTTTAATTTGTTTTTATTTACGGACGAATTAGCTTTTTATAATGACTATAACTATTATTTCAACATAAACAACAAGAGATGTTGATCGTCAGCATAGATACTAGCTAAACACGTAGGGTGGATATGTAGAAGACTCTTTTTTTTTCAAACGTACAAACACTTAAGCTCACAAGTGTGGCACGATTTGCGGATTTTTACATGTGCTTCTAGCATAAAAGCGTTTTTGACCGCTATAGAATTGGAGTTAGAATTTTTTTAAATCATGAATATAAACGTAAAGCCTTGAAAGTTAAATTTTTTTATAAATATAAACTTGACTTAAATTTTTTTTCTCTATTTCCCATATGTACAATGAATGTGCTGTTTTTTTGAAAAACCGTGTTACAAAGTACAATTTTGTACAATGAAAAGTAGCGATTTGTGTATGTGTGTTATATAAGGTTGGTAGTAAGTAGTAGAGCTGTCACATCAACGTATTGATTGTAGTCCGCGTTAAAATCAGAAATAAGACAGTAGGCAGATGCTGACCGCTATTACCAACTGTAATATATGCATAAAAAATCTCTGAAATACGTAGATAATAAGGTACAATTTTTATCAACAAATAATGTAAATTAAAAGGAAGCAAACTTACTTGCGTTACAATTATTATTATTGTAACACTTGTTTTACAATATTATTAACTAGGATATAAATAACAATAAACTTTTAACGTAACTAAAGTTTTAAATGTTTAAACATGTCTATTGTGGACACCGCGTAATTTTTTAAGGTTTTTTAATTGTGTGTTTCTTTGTTTAAATTTTAAACATAAATAATTTTTTATGTTTAGATTAAAGCGTCATTTTTCATTCTCTTCTATAAGCATCAGCATTATATATGTCATCTCTTTTATTGCTTACAATTACTACTTAATAGTCTGGAAACTGAATTGTATTGAAATATTTATTTCTCCGTTTTACTGCTACAACATAAACTTTTTTTGTTTTTACATTTTTACGCAAAAAACAGTAGCCATACACATCAGCTCTGTCTTAAACTTTTCATTGTGAACACAAATTAACAACTATTTATTGCTAATATTAATTTGAGGTTGGAATATGTTATATGAGTTTTGCAAAACTTTTATAATAGTATGGTTTATTTTTGATATTAAAGAAAATCAAATCAAATCTACAAATTAAATTTACATTTTTGTCATTATATATTTAATTATTCTATAACTCCTCTATTTTTTTATGTTTATCTACAGATATTACTATATGAAACTTCTTAACAATAGTTTATTATTTAATAAATGAATAAAATAAAAAGTTTATAATGTTTTTGTATATGTACTTTCAGTTACTTTTATTTTCGCTAAAACAACCAATTCTTTAGTAAAAGTATTTTATTTTCTTATAAATTGTGGCGCTGTAATGGGGTTTTGCCACAACATTACTAACATTTATCACACAATTTTTTTGACTATATTTGTATTACGCATTTATCGATACTATATGTTTCTAGTTTATTACGTAATATTAAACACTTTAAATTTTATAATACCTACAACTTTACATTTCATATAAAATTTGATCACGTATTTTGTTCAATTTGTTAGAAACTGCTAATAAATTAAACAAAAAACTTGCATCTCAAAAATCCTTATATTTGATTATATAAACATTATTGTTAATTGAAGTAAATTCAAACAGAGTAATTGATAAGCACTAATATTACTATGTATTTATAAAAAAATATAAATTTTGAAATAATTTGAAATAAGTAATGTTGAGAAAATACTTTCGAGTTTGAGTTTAAGACGTCGAAACATTTCCATTTTTCATGAATAATTTGTCGATTTGTTATTTTACGTATTAATTTTTTTACAGTATACAGGATGTCAGAAAAGAAGGAGAAATTGTCTGGTTACCAAAATTTGCTGAATAAAAGAAAAAGAGAAGAAGAACTGGAAAACCATTTCAAAATTGGCGCATTTTTTTCAAAACCCGAGTTTACTTTGCTAAATATTAATAACAACAATAATACAGCTGAATCCCACTATACTAAACTTGTACTTGAAAAGATCAGCAGCAGACAGGAAATTGATCTTCTAGAAAGCAATTCATCAACATCTTCAAGTTCCGCTAATAATAAGAAATCAACACCTTCAAAAATTACCAGAACGGAAAATATGAGTCAACTTTCGAAAGATGCTGCACTATAGCCAAAGAAATTACATTCTAATAATATTCAAGAATTAATAGAACGTGGCCCTGCTTATTATCAAAACATAAAGGACATTTATCCGATAGATAGTTCGGAGTCGGGGGCGTAAGTTTTCCAATAGCTACTTCTTTAGAATTTTACCAAACAAAAAAAATTGAACGTTTTTAGTTGTTGTATTCCGAAACAAAAAATTCATATTACTGTTTCTGTTGCAAAATTTTTAATAACAGCGATTTGAAATCTGTTCGCCTAAGTGATGAATCTGGTTACAATGACTGGCAGCATTTAAGTGAACATATCAACATTCATGAAAAGAGCAAGTTACATATCGAAAATGTTCTAAAATTGCTAGATCTTTCTAACCGTTTTAATAAAAATAAAATAATTGATTATGAGATTTAAAATGTAATAAGCAGAGCAACTAAATACTGACAAGCTGTTATAGAAAGAATTTTCAACGTAATTCAGTTTTTAGATGAGCAAAATTTAGCTTTTCGTAGAAGTAGTAATAAGTTAATTGAGAAAAACAATAACAACTTTTTAAAATGCACAGAAATAATTTCCAAATTCGACTCGATTATGTCAGAACATACAAAACGCTCTCAAATAAAAAAAAAACTATCAAAAACTATCTCGGGGATAAAATATAAAATGAAGTAATCAACTTGATTGGTGGAAATATCAAATCCAAAATGTTAGAACTAACTAAAAAGGCAAAATATTATTCCATGTTATTAGAATGCACTCCTGACTCTAGTCACCAAGAACAAATTTCAGTTTGCATAAGATTTGTTACTTTAAAGAGCACGAGAATTAATACAGAACAACATTTATATTATTTTGTCTTAAGGATGATGTGTCGGGTGAAGGCTTGACAAAATTTCTTTTGTCGGCGTTAGAGAAAGAAGGCTTAAATATCAACGATTTACGGGGTCGGGGTTACGACAATAGGGCAAATATGCATGGTAGACACAATGGTCTACAAAAAAAAATGGATTTCAATCCGCGAGCTTTCTGTGTTCCTTGTTGCAATCATATCCTAAATTTAGTCGTCAATGATGCCACAAAATCGAATACTTTAAGCATCAATTTTTTTTCTTTAGTTCAAGAACTGTTTCTATTTTTTTCAGTTTCTACTATACGTTGGTCAATTCTAAAATCTAATTTATCTAATGTAACAAATTTAACTTTAAAACCGTTATCGGATACTCGATGGTCGAACTCCTTTAAAGTATCAACTTGAGAAGGTTTAAGCTGCTCTGTTTGAAATAAGCGAAAAAAACTTTGAAAATAACGTAAAAAATTTGGCTGCATCGTTGGCCAAAAGTAAAGTTATTCAAAAACCGAACTTTGATGTTGCTCAGTGTTGTAATCATTTAAATAATTTTTTGAAAGCTTATCGCTCCGATAAAGGTTTTAATGATCTATTGATTGATGCTTAAGAAATAGCATCCTGCGTAGACATGGAACCTAACTTTAAAAAACAAAGAGGTCTAAGACCGCAAAAAATAAAAAAAAAACATTTTGATTATGAATGTAACGATAAACCGATCCACGACGGAACTTTAAAATTGATTGTTTTTTTAATGCTCTAGATGTAATCATAACATCAGTGGATGAGAGATTCCAAGTAATCAGTTTCGTCCTGTGATATATAAACGAGTATTTTTAATGTTTTAAATATTTCTTTTATTTCTTGTGCTTTTGTATGATATATTACATTTGAAACTAAAATACAAGAAAAGGTTTTCTATAAATTTACTCAAGTAGTTGACTGAGTAAGCTATGTTTGGCTTACTTACTGATGATAAAAATAGTAAGCTACTCATCGCGCCTCTATAAACAACATTGGTTGATACATTATTGTTGTTTTCTGAGCATTTGTTCAATCCTGGAATAGTAACTGTTTTTGTTTCTTTCTTTTTTCATAATTTTATAATGTATGGTTCTTGTTTTACAAACAAACTACCAGTATTTTGTTGTATAATCTCCATTCCAAGATAGTTACAAACTTGCTCTTGCTTCATATCAAAATTATTCTCTAAATGTTTCAGTAATTTATTAATTTCATCGTCGTCATCTGAGACCATTAATCTATTGTTCATGTATATTATTAATATAAGTTTAGGTTTATTGTTGTTAAAGAAAACACAATGATCATTTTTGGATTGTTCCAAACCAAACTTTTGTAATACATTTATAAATGTTATGTTCCAGTTTTGTGGTTCTTGTTTAAGGCTATACATTTCTTTATTTAATTCGTTGACATTCTTTTGTGCCATCTTCAAATCCAGGCGGCTGCCGCATATAAATTTCTTCAAAAATTTAACTTAATTTTAATGTTGACTTATTAACTCGCTAAAAGTGCACTAATCACACATTGTCTTTTCTTTATGTTTCCTCTTCTGACCCACATCAACTGTCATACCAAACTGGATAATTTAGTTTTCTGTCAAGGACTCGGTTGTAATAACTTGATCTTCGATTGAAACGTAGCTTTCAATGTCAAAATCTTAAATTTAATTTCTCATTTCTTCTTCAGTCACTTATTTGGAGGCAATTCATCATCGGAGTCAAAGTTATCTTACTGTATGCTTGAAACAGTATGCGATAGTTGTCCTGGTAACTTCCTATCAAACTAGATAAACAAAATTTACAGCATTCAATAGACTCACTGAAAACTCATTTCTATTTATCAGCGTCACTTCAGTGAATTAATTATCAGAAAATATGGTAAATTTTTCTGGTAGAAAAGGGCGTTAAGAAAGTACTACTTAATGTGTTTTTTATGGTGGCGTTTTGTAGACCAGTGTGTCAACAGGCCAAAAAAACTAAAACAACTAGCGATGATCCGCTCAACACGCTCATAAAGGTAAAACGTTTATAAATAACAGAGGAAAGATTTAATATGTAAAATTCAAAAAACAAACAGTAGTTACAAAGCTCACAATTATCACAAATACCAAAAACGAATAGTTCTCCTACCAGAAGGATTTACCATTTTTCTGTATCACAACTTAAGAAGTTTATTATTTTTCGTCGCAGCTTTGAACTGCTATTGGGTGAACTAAAAATTAGATTGATTTGCTTTAGTGGAACATTGAGATATGCTAAGCAATACATAATTATTTACGTTTACAACAATTATTTCAGTGTAATGTGTGTTGCCATTAATAATAATAATCAAAAATACAACTAGATCAATATTAGCTGGTCGTTTTTCTTTAATTTATTTTTAATTTTTTCTTTTGATAATCGAGGGCGTGAAGACGAATAGACTGAAAAAATAAAAAAGTTTCTACTTCTATTTTTACTTTTGCGTTACTTTACTTACACTTTATTTTTTCTTATCTTGTATGTATTATTTGAGGGTGAATCAATATCTCAGCTTAAGATGTTACTAATGGTAATCAATCGTGAGATCTGCAAATAATTAAATATTGTAGATTACATTTAAAATCTTTTTTTACTGAGTGTAATAAAAATGTTTCTCAATTTGGTTTGTGGAAAATTAAATGGTGCATTGAGACGATTCCACAAATGAAAGAAGCTGTTGAAGTGTTTAAGAAAGCTGTTACGTGCATAAATTTAAAAATGCACTACCTTGTATATTGGTTGAGTTAAAATTACTTTTCCATTTCTCGATGCCATCTATCGAGCATCGTTAGTCCCTTCCGTCTGGGTAAACGATAGGCTTTCATTTTTACTGCGTAACTTAAAACTGTTTTCTAAAAACATCCACGTGTTGTGACAGGATGTGTAATAAAAATATCTATAATTAATTAATTTATTCCACGCAAGGTAAGTGTTTCCTATTCGTTTTTTTTTATTAAAGGTAATTTCTATGTCTTTTCATTAGCGCCATATGCTACCTCCCAAATCTGGGTTTTCTTGTCTTAGTATCTTAGTGTCAAGATTAAAACTTACGATGGAAAAGCTCTAATAGGAAGCTTTGGACCTATGAACTCTGCGATATAAGAGCAGGCACAATTGAATTTCTATTCGAAGACAATTGATAACTAATACCATCTTGAACGAAAGTGCATATGTACCAAACACGATTGATATCTCCATTCGAAAGCAATTAATAACTAATACCACTTTGGGCCAAAGGGCATATGTAACAGCGTACGATACGTTTCGGTTCTTTTACCTTTTATAAATGTTTCTTTGCACCTGTTGTAGTTTGTGAGTCACCAGGTAACCACGATTATTTTCAGGTAGTTTGATTTCAGGAAGCCAGTAGGAAAACGTTTTCTGACAATACACCTGAGTCCTGGTAAGCCAATTTTTGATTTTAACTATTCGTTGTCGCTACGGTGTTGCTCATAAATCATCATCATCATCAGTTAAATTGTTATCGCATGCTGATTACGTCAACTGTCAATTATTATTATTATTATTAATGTAATTTACTTACAAATATTTTTGTATGTTCTAGTTGTTACACTCTTGATTTAATTGTAAGTTGCCGATACTGCTGATGTTTTAGTATCTACGTATACTTGTACTCAAATTGAATTTACCGACTGTGATGCTATCAAATTATTTCTAATTGTTATTGATTCAAATCTTAATCTCTAAACTAATTAAAGTACAATTGGTATTGATGATTTGATTTTTTTCTTCATTTTCTCCAGTTTTACGAACCTTAAAAATTTTATACAAGCTTCGGGTCTTCTGTGCTGATCTAGAAGGAGCTATATCCGCAAAAAAAATCTGGCGCCCTTTAAAATAAAATCACTTGAACTTCCCCGAGTTGGCCGTGCAAGGTTCGTAAACTACTAGAAGCTTGTAGCAAAGCAAATACCACCAGTAAACAAACTTTTGCGACAGAAAATTTTTTTAGTTGTGTATAGTCACCATATAAACACTGAGCAATCAATCATTTGGCACAATGAAATACCAGATAATTGCTAAGTCGGCAAACATTCCAGACTACTATCAACGCAAGATGCTGAACGCCAAGATTTACAAAAATCGTTACTAAATTTTTTTCTTGCTTATGAAAAAAGTTGCATTTTAAGCTCTGGCCTCACATGAGCAAATATAGTAAAACTGTTATATAATTTAGAAGATAAAGACGACGAAACAATGGTCATCGTTAAACAAAGCGATGTAGAAGTGAATCACTTTGTACTTCTTCTATCTGAAAGTACTACCAATTCTAGCATCTCGACTACTAGCAAACATGAAGATGATGGTCGTGGTCAAGCAACAAATAAATATGAAGCTTTTCAACATTATTTGAAGCATTGTCAGACAATACAAAGCATGATATACCTAAATATACTTACATGATACAGATGGGTAATAATGTTTCGTTGTTTTTTCTTCCAGTAATATGTTGATGTCATCTTTATGATTGATAATGACTACTAAAACTCTAAAATCAACTAATGCTAACATATTTATAAAAGAAGAAAAGACTTCTAAAGACTTTTATTTTTTAGGTCACCAAAGTTGTAGTACCTAACACATTTGATTTTTTTGAATGTTTTTTTACGTATGCAATACATTTATTGTTACTTGTTTCAAAACAATTAGTTGTCTTCAGTGCAGAATATATTGTAGTAAATAAAAAGAATAGTTCATAGTGATGAAATATGTGTTACTGTACAATTTAGTAATAAAAACACTGTAAAAATATGTATAAATCTATTAATAATTATTTAGAAGTGAAATGTTAAAATATATTAGGATTATACATGAATACATATGTCGAAATACAAAAAATGACAGATCTACACGTGATTTATTCTAACTCACAAATTAGTATATAAAAATTACAGAATGAAAATTTTTTGTAAATATCAGTAACGTATAATTTTAAAAAGTATAATAATTCATAATCTATACGTGAAACGTTTAATTTAGATATCGGATAAATTAGAGAATGTTATGTTTAACAGCTCCATTGTGTTGAAAATATGTACCAGTTTATAAAACTATAAATAGTCTGTATTAGAACTTTTTAAAAAATGTTAGGTAAATAGATTGTGGAAGTAATCGTTAGTTTATCGTACCCAAGTAGATTTTTTGGGCTAATTATGATAATTACGATTCTTGTCAACACTGTAGAATGTTTTTGTACTCTTTTTAGTAAAACGTAGATAAAACTGAAATGACATCAAACAGTTAGATGTAGAATAAATACCAAAAAATTGAAATAGAAAAGTAATTAATTTCTTATAAAATAAAACTTCTACCAAAAATAAGTGTGTTTTTATTACACATTTGAGAAAATTGAAAATACCGACAAAGAGAGTATTTCAAAGAAGTTCTTTTAACGAAATAAAGCTTCTTATAACCGGTAGAGTTTATTTCACTGTAAACATAGTTAAATTATAAAATGGCGTTATTTATGTTGAAACCAGCGCTTTACTACTTATTTTATTGACAATTTAATGCGAATTGTTCCATTAAAACTAGTGCTTTTTTAAGTTTATATTTAAAACTACAATTAATCATTTAGAAAGTTCATAATTTAATGAAGCACCCAGAGGTTTTTTACGTAAGCTATTTTGACTAAACAGACACATGAAAGGCAGAAAAATATAGGCGTTTGTCAGTAGTGAACGTCTATCTCTTACATTAACTGGCAGGTGGCAGCTGAATCCGACACTCGTTGATATGATTTTTGGCAAAGGTATAAAGATGAAGCTATTGACAGAGGCATAAAGTAGTTTACCTTATTAACATATTTTATACATTTGTGTTTTCAAAATTTTATATGGACTGTCACTTTTATTTTTATGAGCTTCTAAAAGTATATTAAAAGTTAATATAACAGCGCGGAGGTCCACAAAATAAAAAATGTTTGTTTTTGTTGTTAAAAGCAGTGTTAGGTTACGCATTACACGGTGTTTGTTTGACTTATAATCCTTCTCGGATTCTGTCTTCTTTGTCTCAAACATGTTATAATATACAAATAGCGAGAACGTTTATTTTCGGTAACTGTTTGACATCCATTTTTTATATTTTTAAGAATTAAACAAAATTCTAATTAGTACCAAAAATTCAATTAACAAACTTTTGTAACTCAATGTTTTTCAATTACTTATATGCAATTGAGTAATTTTAAAGATTCTCTAATACAGAAAATCGTTTGCTTCTAATGTAAACAAACTGCAAAGCAGGAAGTTATATACCGTAAACTGTATATATTTTAAGTCAATTGTCAAAGCAGCCACTAACTGTCAGCTCTGACATGGCAACAACCCAATTATGTACTGTTTATGAGAAGCTAAAACTACGCTTACTTATAGAGTTTATTTTATAATCTTTGAATTTAATTGAAAATAGAATCTTAAATGCATTTACATTTGTTTAAAAAGACATAGTTCTAAATTTAGGTACATTGCAATTCCTAAATTCATGTGCTGTGCCAAATCGTTGGCGTTACTAATAAGACATAAATTATTTTTTCGTTACCTTAATTGCGCGATGATTAACTTTTAATCTAATTTGATAGGTACCTATGTGTGTGACCTATACCACCAAATAGTTAATATATTAAGCAAAATGTGATAACGATTGGCTCAAAAATATATCTTCTGATAAGTTATTGTATTTTTTACTTCTTTTTGGATATAATTCGCAATTTACGGTTAACATTGAGGGAAGCAACATTTCAAATTTTAAAAATTCTGCGCTAGAGGGTAAGGAGAAAGGAAGACGGGGAGAGAAGAACGACGTAAATGTGGTGCAAGAAGTGTAAAAGCGTTATAATAATTTTCTATTAATTTTATAGGATTTAAATGTTTTGATGTACCTAAGGTTTATTAGAAGTAAGTTTTCTTTTGGATTACCTTATTTTTCATTGATATTCCCACAAACTTGGAGGCTCAGCCGGGATAGACATTGAAAGAAAAACGTGTTAATAAGCAGTGACAATTAGTGAAGTGGATTAAAGTGTATTTTAATAAAAAATGCATAATAACATCAGAAATTTGCTTAAAATGTGTATTAATTTTCGGGTATTTTTCACTAATGTCTTTACAACCGGCTGACTTCCTGTGCGCAGGTGCACGACTAGCGCTTTTGGCGCCCTTGTGCAAGTTTAAAATAACGCCCCAAATTTGTATTACGTTCATATGTGAGTACAGATACGGGTTAAGTTAGGTATTATTATGCACTATTGAAAAATAATTTTAAAAGGTATTTTCATAAATTTATTTTCATTTTTATATTTTATAAGTACAAGCCATAAGCCATACAAGTATTTTTTCATTGATATACATAACATACTTATAAACTTATAGAAAACAAAAATATATTCCAACAGTATTACAACTCAAAATTTTTCTATTTTAGTTTTCAATGTAATATATGATACAAAAGCACAAGAAATAAAATAGTAGTTTACGTAACAAGAGTCGAAAGTAAGAAATAGCATAACGAACGTTAATGCGACGCGAGGCCGCACGGCCGAGCGTTGCATGTGAGTGAGTTATGCTATGATTCTTTCGACGAGAGTAATGTACATTATTTTTTGTGTTGCCTTTTATAAAATCACATTTTTTTTGAAAAAATAAAAAAAATTAACAGAAATATAATGTTGGTACTACATTTATTACTAAATCTGTCACATTTGACATTAACTTTAACACCGTTTTCCTTCAATTTTAACTGAATTTCAAGATTTTTAAAATGATTTTTCCACCTGTCGCATACTCGTTCTAATATATTAATTCACTTTGAACACTTACTTTTATGTGGATTCCTAGTTTTCATTTTGCCACCCTAGAGCTTTTTTCGTTCATTAAGTAACTACACTAACGAACGAATATTGACGTTTGCGATGTTGGCAGCACAAAAAACATATTTAAAACATTAAAAATACTCATTTATATATCCCAGTATGAAACTGATCGACAAATAAAAACAAAACAATATATTATTTTAATAATGCAACATGTCACCTTTTAAAGGTTAATATCCAGGTATTAGGTGTTGTTATTAATATTTCAGCTAAGTGAATTGAGCTATACGTGCTTTAATTTTTGCAAATTGTTTAATTAAATCTTCGGTGTCTTATTCTTTTATCTGATTCGTTTCTATTGAAATGATAGCAAGATTACTTAGTCGGTTTTGCCCTCTTAAATAATTTTTTATTATTTTGAGTTTTGAAAAAGATCGTTCTGCGGTAACAACAAAAACCGGCATTGTTAATTAAATACAAAGTATTATGCTCGTATTAGGAAAAGAATCCGCTAGGTAAGTTGTTAATTGTTATATAATTTAAAGTTTCTTCTGGGGACGTAATAACTTTTTCATCAAAATTTTGACATAATTTGTTTTCAGAATAATTTTTAAATTTGTCAATATTCCTTAGAATCGCAAAATTATTAGACTAAGAGGAAAGTAATTGGAATCTCTCATCTACTGATGTTATGATTACATCTAGAGCATTAAAAAAACAATCAATTTCGAACTTTAAACTTTCGTCGTGGATCGGTTCATCGTCACATTCATAATTACAATGTTTTTTTTTATTTTTTGCGATCTTAGACCTCTTTGTTTTTTGAATTTACGTTCTATGTCTAACCTGGATGCTATTTCTTTAGCATCAATCAATTCACGAACGACAATACGGCAAAGACCAAATTCTACTTCTTGTTTTGGCTCTCAATGAGAGACTAGGGCCAAGCCTAAGTCTGGGTCTACGACGCGCTCTAAGCCAAAAGTCGCATATAATCATAAACATAACAACCGAAAAAAGCTTAAGATTTTATATCAATCAATAGATCATTAAAACCTTTATTGGAGCGATACGTTTTAAAAACAATTATTGAAATTATTTAAATGATTACAACACTGAGCAATATCAAAATTCGGTTTTTGAATATTTTTACTAACAATGTTAACTTTACTTAAAATATTATACCACAATATAAGAATGCAAATAAACTCAAAATTTTGCAATTTTTTGGCCAACGATGCAGCCAAATTTTTTACGTTATTTTCAAAGTTTCCTTCGCTTATTTCAAACAGAGCATCATAAACATCACCAAGTTGATTCTGTAAAGGAGTTGCTGCATCTATTCTACTAAACCATCTAGTATCCGATAAAGGTTTTAAAGTTATATTTATTACGTTAGATAAATTAGATTTCAGAACTGACCAGTGTTTAGTAGAAGCTGAAAAAAATACAAACAGTTCTTGAACTAAAGAAAAAAAATTGATGCTCAAAGTATTCGATTTTGCGGCATCATTGACGACTAAATTTAGGGTATGATTTCAACAAAGAACAAAGAAAGCTTGCGGATCAAAATCAAATCGTTGATATTTAAGCCTTCTTTCTCTAACGCCGACAAAAGAAATTTTGTCGAGCCTTCACCCGACACATCATCTATAGGACAAAATAATAAAAAAATGTTCTACTATACTAATTCCCGTGCTCTTTAAATTAACAAATCTTATACAAACTGAAATTTGTTCTTGGTGACTACAAGTCAGGAGTGCAGACTAATAATATGGAATAATATTTTGCCTTTTTAGTTAGTTTTAAAATTCTGTAATTGATATTTTCACCGATCTAGGTGATTACTTCATTTTGTATTTTTTCCCCAAGATAGTGTTTGTGGTTTTTTATTTAAAAGCGTTTTATATGTTCTGACATAATCGGGTCGAATTTGAAAATCATTTCTATGCATTTTAAAAAGTTATCATTGTTTTTCTCAAACAACTTATGACTACTTCCACGAATAGCTAAATTTTGCTGACGTAAAAACTGAATCACGTAGAAAATTCTTTCTATAACAGCTTGTCAGTATTTAGTTTCTCTGTTTATTACATTTTAAATTTCAGATTCAATTATTTCATTTTTATTAAAAAGGTTAGAAAGAGCAATTTTAGAACATTTTCGAACTGTAACTTGCTCTCTTCATTAAAGTTTAAATGTTCACTTAAATGCGTCAGTCATTGTAACCAGATTCATCACTAAAGCGAACAGATTTCAAATTGCTGTCATTTTGCAACAGAAGCAGCAAAGTGAATTTTTTGTAGCGGAATACAACAATCAAAAACGCTAAATTTTTTCTTTGTTCGGTAAAATTCTAAAGAAGTAACTATTGGAAAACTTACGCTCCGACTCCGAACTATCTCTTGAATAAATATCCTTTTTGTTTTGATAATGAGCAGGGCCACGTTCTACTAATTCTTGAATGTTATTAAGACGTAATTTTTTTGGCCATAGTGCAGCGTCTTTCGAAAGTTGACTCATATTTTCCGTTCTGGTAATTTTTGAAGGTTTTGATTTCTCATTATCAGCGAAACTGAAAGATGTTGATGGATTGCTTTCTAGAACATCAGTTTCGTGGCTGCTGCTGATACTTGTTTCAAGTACAGGTTCAGAATATTGGGATTCGGCTGTATTATTGTTGTTATTAATATTTAGCGAAGTAGACTCGAGTTTTGAAAAAAAATGCGTAATTTTGACATGGTTTTCCAGTTCTTCCTCTCTTTTTCTTTTATTTGTTAAATTTTGGTATCCAGACTTTTTTTCTTTTTTTCTGACATCCTGTATACTGTAAAGAAATTAATACGTAATTAACAAATTGACAAATTGTTCATAAAAAATGGGAATGTTTCAATTTCAAAATTTGTAATGTTTTATAAATAGTAATATTAGTGCTTATCAATTATTCTGTTTGAATTTACTTCAATTAACAATGATGTTTATATAATTAAATATAAAAGAATTTTTGAAAAGTTTTTGGCTTTTAATATTTTAATAAATCTAAAATAAAAAATAAATTTTAGATGAACTCACCTTAATTCATAACAAAAAACACACTACACTACAGACTATAAAGTCTGTAAACCTACAAAAAACTAAAGTTCCAAAAGCAGATATCTTTTACCCCATACACCTTTTCACTTCGCTAAATTAAATTAATTATCAATCGGGCATGCATCAGGCAACAAATGAAATCGCTACCGATGCAGTGCTTAAATATATAACTTTTTTTTTTCATGTTATCATGTTACGTATTACGTATTCGATCGAATAAATGCTATTATTGCGTACTCTCATTTAGAAAATATATTATTTTCGAGAAATAATTGGGTTCCCTCGTCTCAAAGAGTAAAAACAATAAAATAAAAAACAATGTAATAGCTAGCAATTTCTTACTGGTTTTTTTATCATTATAAATATTGTTTTGACAATGTTTTTTGTTGCTTTATTTTTTTTTTACTTTTGAGTTTTGAGGCGCCTTGGCGCCTTGGCGCCTTCGTAAACCACACGACTTTGTTTTTATGTACAAAGCGGGACTGCGTGTGCGTATTCGAAACGAATAGTACGTTTGGGTAAAATTAGATAAAATGAATACAACTCAAAATTTTATGAAACACACTTTTTCAACGTGTGATTTAACATCTGTCGCTAACATCTTGAGATTGAATTATAATCATACAAAGACGAAAATAGCCGAAATGATTTGCAAGTCTTTAATCGATATTGAGAAATTACAATAAACTTCTGTCCAAGACAAAGACGAAGAAGTTGACGAAGCAAACAAAAACAAGGTTGACGATGGCACTTCCGCAACTGAATCAAAGTTTTCCACGAGGAGTGTAAAATGGATATCGGACAATTTAGCTTCACTTTTAAGTTTTAAGTTTGTTTGGTTTCACGAACGACAATACGACAAACTCCAGGTTCTACTTCTTGTTTTGGCTCTCAAGGAGAGACTAGGATCAAGCCTAAAAAGTCTGAATGTTTAACTACGGCGAGGTCTAAGCCGAAAGTTGCTTATAATAGTAAACAAAATAACCGCGAAAGCTAAAGATTTTATAATCGACGTTGCCTTTGCACTTTCACATTATTCTCGTCGATGGTGACATAACCTTTTTTTTTCTGCGCAAATACGGTTGTCATCGGTCAAAAAGAAATTTCGCACGCGCTGTTTTGTATCTTGATTGATATAGTTTGTAGCGAGGCGTTTTTGTGGCTTACACAATATATCGTTCCTACGCACTAGTTTTTTTGTGAGTTTTCCTAAATGCTTAGTATTAAATTCTTGTGAGATCTTGCGAGGAGTCCAGGTCGATTTAAGGACGAAAAGAATTTGAATCTTGGCATGTTTACTAAAAACCGTGGCAAATTTTTTTTAATTGACTAACAGTTTCTTGATCTGTATCAGATTTAGAATAGATACTGGTTTCAATTGACGATAATCCAATTATTTTAAAACTAAGACTTGCGGATATGTCCTTAAGCATATTGTGGCAGTATGATTGTGGCTTCTCAATCTTCAAATCTTCAATCTTCAACTAATGAAAGTAGTTTGTTTAATTCAGTAATAAATTCTTTTTTGTCTATATGTTCTTCCAACGGAGATCTTATAACATGAATTGCGGGTACTTCTTCTTCGGGCAGTTCCATTTCATTGACATCTAGTGCAGCATAGACAGGCACACGGTAGTCATCAACAACAAGCGGCGGTTTCATAACTGAAAACCTGAATAAAAATACCTTTTTGACGAATATCACAAATCAGCGCGCCAACAGCGACCACAGCATCGGTATCGCGCACGCGCTCAGCTAGAACTTTCGTCACATGTCTCAGTCTTGTGTATTGTTTACGCATTTTCTGTTTGGTCTTATTAAATAGATTACAACACACATTCACCATTGTGAATGAAATTAAAATTGTTCAAAACACAAGAAACACTAAAAGTGCTTCAAATTTCAAAATCTAAAATTTAATGTATTGAATTAAAGTAATTACACTAACCACTATTTATTTATTTTATTGATTGTTGATTACCAAAAATGGTAGTCACAACTATTACGGCAAATGCACTAAAAACGCTAAATTATATATTGTTTACCACGTGGTTGCGTTTTATTAACCTTTGCTGTAGAGATATTTCTTACCGTAGACGCCAGTGAAATGAACGATTGCTACCTTAACACCGGCAGTACCGCCAACTTCACATAATCGCAAAAATGATTATAAATTCGGTATTTGTTGAAATTCCATCTTCGAATGGAGTTTATTTTAAAGGTATTATTCTGTCCGCATCAAAAAAAAATTATTGAAAACTTTGGGCGGCTAAAGTATGAAAAATGAAATCAAAGTTACTCTAAAAATTCTCATTAAACCATTTACAACCTTTGCAAAAATTGACCACAGTACATATATAAATTTTTTTAACAGTAGTGTTTTCCATTTTGGAAATTCAAGAGAAAAGAGTCTATAAAAAACAAGCAAGTCATAACTCCACCAATATTCAACCCATCGAATTTTTGGTCAAATTATTTTTTTATCGAGTCCATCGTTTTGACAAAAATTCAGCAACATTTGAGACACAACTTTGGTAATTCCATTGTTTTTGGCTGCTTTAAAGTGAAATGGCTGATATATAATTAGAAACGATTAGGGGAGGCTTATGTCTAGCAGTGAACGCAAATATTTATCTGACTTGTAGATGCTTGTACTAAAGTTTGAGGATGTTGCTTAGACCACTTAATTAAACAGTTTGAATTCATAACACATTTGTATAGGTTAATGGCCTCTTTTACTCATATAAAATATTGCTTGAACTGAGGCGGATATGAAGAGAGCTATACAAGCTGTCCGCAATGGACTAAATGCTCTGGTTGAAAACAAACAAATCCTTTAATGTACTGCTTCGTCAAGCTCTTGGGAAAAATAAGTTTGCCGTTAATACTGAAAAACGTTTTGGTTCCTTTCAATTCACGTTAAATAAACATCTTGAAGTTGCAATTGTAAATCATATACTGCACTTAGGATCCCGTTTCTTTTACCGAAAAATGATGAATAACATCCTTTCAATAAAGAAACTAAAATGACTAAAAAGGGGTGGCTTCATGGGTTTCATTAACGTAACCTTCAATTATCTTTACGACTTCCAGAAGCAACGTCGTTTGCTAGAGCTGAGGCTTTTAATAAACCAAGGTCCAACAAATATTTTTTCAAGCTGGAGCAAGTCATCAAAGAGCACAAAATCGATGAAACTATAATTTATAATATGGGCGAATCCGCACTAATTAAAGTGCGAGTGCCACCAAAAGTGTTTGATCAAAAAAGCAAAAAACAAGTCGGTGCTGTCATTAGTATAGAGAGAGAGGTACACACAACCGTTGTCGTTTGCATGAGTTCTTGGGGAATGTATGTACCGCCATCAATAATTTTTCCACGGAAAATATTTAATGCAGACTTATACGATGAAGCACCCATTGGAACATTAAAACTTTACAACGAGTCAGGTTACATGACGTCAGATGTGTTCGTGAAATGTATTAAACACTTTATAGAACACGTGAGACCCACTGCAGAAAAAAAACATTAATGATTTCGGATGGCCATTCTAGTCATAAAAGCTATGAGGTTTTAGAATTAGTTAAACAGAATTGAATCGTTCTTCTGAGCCTTCCTGCAAACTGCACTCATCACCTTTAACCATTGGGTGTAGCGTTTTTTTGCCATCTCAGGTATCCAAACATAAACGTAGCAAAAACAGTGGTTAAAAATAAAAATTGTGTTAATGAACACATAGAAAATCCTGAAAAACTTTAAACAAATAAAACAAAAAGACAGCCACTCTCTGTGAAATCTACAGGCCAAAACCTACTAACCTTTACAGAATAAATAAATAGACCAAGACCTTCATGCTCTTCAAAAGAATTAGATATTTAAAATATGTTGCAAGAATTGCTACCAGTGTCTCAGAGTAACGTCGGAAAAACCGTCAAACGCAAAACCGGTGGATACCAAGATGTTTTAACCGAAAGCTTATACTTTTAAAGCCTTCGTGAGAAGAAAATTGAAAAAACCCAAGAACAAAAAGGAAAGAAAAACAAAAACGTTTCCAAAAGAAAACTAGTAGAAAATGCCTCAAAAAATAAAAATCAGCAGGGTTTTTTTAAAAAAAGTACAAGACTTGTTGGAAGTGTAAGACTAATTGAAGGCGAGACTACTGAAGAAACAGATTTCTACTGTGTTAGTGACGTTGAAGTAGACTGTACATGTCTCTATTATAAAGATCTGTGTAGTAAATCAAAATCTAAAAAAACATGGTTACAGTGCCAACTTTGCCAGAAGTGGGCATATGCAGATTGTGCAGATATTCCAAGAAAAGCTAAAATCTATGTTTGTGAACTTTGCAAGGACTAACTATAGTATTCTTTTTCTGTTTAGGTAGTATTCAGGTTTAAATATATTTTTTTGTGTATTATTATATTTTTATTTCTATATGTCATTTTGCCCGATGTGGTACATATGTACGCTTGGAATAAAAATGGATTTTATCATCTGAATTTCTAGATTATATTACTGGTTATCAACACACATAAAAATTACTTAATTTAGATCATAATGGATAGTGAAAACGAAATTAAAGGTTAGAATAGCTCATGTCAACATAAACGTCAAAAATATAAATAAAAAATATAGTTTGCTGCAACTGACCTGCTTTTTTTTCGTTACGGTACAACTTACCAAAATTTCAGATTTACTTTCATTAGTTTCATTTCGAAAAAAATTTGAATGCAAAAAAATCCTACAATCATCAGAAACAAACAAAAAATGCAGTTAAAATAACCATTAATGTATAATGTATAGTGTTAAAAAAAGAAGAAAAAAATGAAATAGAATATCAAATAGATATTTGATTAAAGTTAAACATTTTCTGTGGTAGACAAAAAGCTCCAAATGAAAATAAACAGAAGAAAACGTACTGATTTTTACGTTTTTAAATACTATGATCCAAAGCATTCAAACATATTGGCAACGCATTTGTTTTATTGATTAAAACATTTTTGCTTCTATTTTTTATGTTTATACTAAAATGTGAACTGAGATATCTACAGTTGTTTGTCTTTGTTAGCGAAATATATTTGTCCGTCAACAAGTAAACAAAACGTATTTACTTACTTATCTAAAACAAACTAAATTAATATTGAATTAAGCTAAATCTTCTGTTATTTACTGTAACTGCAAGAATCATTTCCAATTCGATGTACAAAAATAGTAACTGTTGTGTACATAATTCTGAGTGAATAAATAAAATGCTTTGTGGCTTGTCCTGCCTTACATCTATTTATAAAAATCCCATAAAATAGAAGTATTTCTTTTAAGAAAGATCATTAATAAAAGTAAGTAATTAAATACCCAACTAAAAAATAGCCTAGATAACTAATTTAGTGTCTTGTGCGCATTTCTGTAAGAATGAACGATGCCATTGTAAGTGTTCCATTTTTAATAATTTATATAAGACTTACGCTCATAAATTAATTGCCGCACGAATTTGTGTTTGTTTATTTGTTATTCAACTAATAAAATATAAATAGGACATTAAAATGTCAATCTTTATATATCTTTAATTTAACAGAGAAGCCATCGAAAAGTGGCATATTTATAACGTAAGTGCTGCGCAATGTTTCTGTAAATATAATTAATAAGTTTTTACTGAATTTAATTTATAATTTTAAAAATTCATTCATCACTGTTTTAAAATGTACGGAACGTTGTAAATGTTTTGCTATATTTTTGTCACCATTTTGCCGATACATACACCTACAACGATTCTTGTTCCAACTTTATTTATTTCTTCCTGTCTGCTTTATTGGTGGACCGTAAAACATATATATTTCTTCTTCATTTTCATTAGCGTTTCATTTTTTAAGAAAATAAATTAGACACGCTAATTTATATTTTAATAAAACCTAAAATTTAAATAGCGTCTAACAATTTACGACCGTTGTGATAAGTGCTGCCGTTTTATATTCGCTTGTAACAAAATAGGTGTTGATTTTTATAAAACACAGGATGCTCTTAAGTTTATAAGTTTAAGTCGTAGAAATAGAAAATAATACCAAAGACATTTATTATTCGGTAGTTTAATAAATTTACATTATATTTTAACTTTAGATAAATCAAAAACGTGTAAACGAAACAATGTAGAGTAACTCAACGGGTTTATTGTCAACGCATAAATTATATTTATTTCTGTGTCTAAAACCGAGATCAAAAGTTGCCCAGAATTTCTATTAAAATAAAATCATTATTTACGCATTAGCACTTTTTTATGTTTTAAACATTTTTTAATTTATTTAAAAAAACTGACTTGAGAGATTTATGTATATACACCTGTAGTCAGTGTCGATGAAAACATTTAGAAAAATGCGTTACAATATTTTTCTTAATTTTTTTTAAACATTTAGCTGCTTTTTGACAAAAAAATTATGACTAACGATGTTATTTATACATATTAGAAACGGATTAGGTAAAATACCCAGACTTGATTGCAAGATGCTTTAATAAACCAGGTCCACAGCCTACAAATTAAACAAGCAATAACAGTATCTACATCTACAGAGTTCTGGTGATGCTTCTTTTCACAATAACATTGCTACTTGCTGACAAGCAAAGACAAGTAAAAAAACCTTGTGAGCAAACTTTTGCCAACAAACTTAATCAACATTTTACTTTTTCGATCATTAGTGTTTTAAAACATTAACGTTAGTTAATCGTCACTCTAGTCAGAAAGATTTTCAATGACTGTGTCGTCCTCAAAGAGAGTAAAAGCGACCACCTAATACAGTTTAATTTAGGGTAAAGTAAGGAGAGATAAACCAAAAGAAGAGTTGAACTACTACGAAAATAAACGTAAATACGGCAACAGATTATCAAAGTTGCATTTTTATCGCGATTTATAGATACAATTTTTATTTCAAACTATTTAAGAGGTGTAAAAATAGTATATTGATTTTTCTAACATGAAACGTAGTCGCGTTTGTGCTCAAAGCGATCGTTAGTCAGTGGTTTATCTCTCCTCGGCTGGGAGGATAGATGGATCAACCGAGCCAAGAAGAGAACTTACAAAAAATCAAACTGCAAAAACTAATCGTCTTTGCCCAGATTCAAAGCTCGGCGTGGACGTGGAAGCAAAGCTTGTTAATCATATTAGTTACAAGGTTACAAGCAAGTGGTTTTCCACGGACTAAAAAAGAAGTAACGATAATGGTTTACAATTTAGCTGTTTAGCTAGGAAAAGTTACAAAGCTTAAGAAAGGCCAAGGTAAATGCTATCATAACATAAAACTTGCTGAATAATGTAGATTAATTTTTTTGTTTTGATTTTAAGCTGAACTGGCTACAGATGGTTGCAAACATTCTTACGGAAAAGAAACGATAGTGAGAGAACACAAGTCTATCTCGAGCCTGTGGCATGTTGTACACATTGTACATAATGGAGAAAATTTTATACAAGCATTCATTATTTGATAAGCCAGGAAACATATTTAATGTCGACAAAACTGGACACCAGGGCCGGAATAGTACTTGCTCAAAAGGATTCAAAATATATTTCTTGTATAAACCCAGCGGAAAAAGGCGAAACGATAACCATTCTTTTTTGCTGCAGGTGTATTTTTACTATCCTACTGCATTTTCAAAGACAAAAATACAAAAGACGAGTAGAGCCGTAGAGTGTCGCCTAGTTCATAAATTGCTATGTGTAAAAAATTGACCTATGTAAATTCCGAAATATTCTTGTGTTGGTTAAAAAATCATTTCTATATAAGGAAACCGCTGGAATAGTATATAACAGTATTAGACCGATATTGGTTATATAATAGACGAGGTTGAGATATTGCAAAATTACAATAGCAGAGATTTTATAATCAACCCAAGTTGTTATATCATATCGGCCGCATGTTGTTTTATAGTTTTTGTGATACTAAAATAAAAAGTATTACATTTTACGACATATATTTCAAGTATGCTGTGATAATTGTGTAGCAACGCTTGTAAACACCAAAACCAATGAATGAACAAAATGTGAAATAAAAGTGGTGAACGTGTTTCTCTGTTATCAAAAAATTTTGGATGAAGCAGCTACAGCGAGTCGAGAGTTACTATCTGCGAAGACTATAAATAGATACCAAAAGTATACGAAGAATTTTTCGAATGGAAAAAAAGTTGAAGGTGCTAACGCAGACATTTTACTGCGCTATGTATCCTCACTATATGCAAATGTTGCCCCAAATAGTTTATAGTGCAAAATTTCAATGCTGAAAACTTGCTTGAAGTTGTATGAAAATGTTGACATTTCTAGGTAAAATTCACATTCAATGTGTAATACGTACTATAAAAATTAATGATTTATAGTTACGGAAAATTATTCACCTTTTTAAAACGAAAACCGGAGTTGTAAAAAAAAACCCAAGAAAACAAAAAGTCATATTGTATGTTGATAATATTGAGGATAGAAGCAAATTCATAATAGTCACCTTGAAAGAGACAAAAAACAAATATTTACGAAGGTTTACAATTACTGATGATGGTACACCTTTCAAAGACTGGAATTTATACAGGAAATATGCTGCGCTTAGATCTTCCGATTTGTCAATTTCAAAAAACGCAAGTTTACTAGACAATTCGTGGTTGTTAATGTAATAGCAAAGGTTTCCACGGCCGGAGTCTGTACTAAGATGAAAACGTTTTCCGGGTTTAGACCGTGTCATTGTTGTAACCGAAGTTGCCAACGTTTCGCTCACTTTCGTAAAGGACTCATCAGGGCGTGAGAGAAATCGAAGAATCGAAGAACTCAAACAAGCAACCGAAATCTAACTAAAAACTTTTCAAAAGTTAGGTAATCAACTTGTGAACCAAGCCAGATTCTAAACTCTGAAAATGAAAGAAAGAAAACAATATATTACCTTTTCAGAGTTTAGAACCTGGCTTGGTTCACAAGTTGATTACCTAACTTTTTGAAGTTCTTAGTTAGATTTCGGTTGCTTGTTTGAGTTCTTCGATTTCTCTCACGCCTTGATGAAGCCCCTTACGAAAGTGGGCGAAGCGTTGGCAACTTCGGTTACAACAATGACACGGTCCAAACCCGAAAGACGTTCTCATCTTAGTATAGACCTCGGTCGTGGAAGCTTTCGCTATTACATTAACAATCTTTACGGGAAGAATATTTCTTTTAAAACCCCCGTATTTTCCAAACGTCGCTACAAACTTGTCAAACTTTTGTGCACTTTAACCTTTCTTAGTTGCTGTCGTAACCACAACATCATTCCTGCATTTCTCAGAATCAAGTTCCACATTCAGACACGTTCTTGTAAAAGCATCCTACACCGTGCTAGTTTAGCGTTGATACGCGAACGAATTAAGCAAACTAGGCGAGAGTTAGACACCATTTCGATACAATTCTTTTATCTTCATCTTGAGTTGGCCAACACTGTATCCCCGGATGCTTGGAATCTCTTTGACAACATTACTTACCAGCAGTCTGATACCACTCTATGACTAACCTGAAGGTCATCTCAAAAAGTTTAAATTATTGGAATCCAAGGATCGTAAACTTTCATCCACTAGTAACTCCATAAAGACGGTTGTTTGGCCCTCACTTCAGAACAAGAATCAGTGCTATCTAAGGGTTTGAATTATGCTGTTGCTCCCAAACGTACTCCTAAAGAAGATATTTTATGTGCTGTCGCGTTTTCTATAAGACATCTTCCTTGCCACTTCTCAAATCCTATTTGTATTAGAACTGACAAAATCAGCCAAATCATGAAATCTTCCAATCTCTCTCCTGAAACTAAACGTCAATTTACCCCTTCAAATTTGAAACCACTTTGTCTATACGGACTTCCCAAAATTCACAAACAAGGTATTCTCTTTCGACCTATCGTCAGTACTATCCAATCTCCTACCTACAAGCTTGCCACGTTCTTGTCCAATATTCTTTGCTAGTTTACAGGTAAAACCTTTTCACACATCCTCAACTCTCAGTGTTTTATTCAACGTCTACAAATTGTAAAATCTGAACTCCAAAATCTGTTTGTGAGTTTTGATGTAACTTCACTCTTTATTAAAGTTCCAATTAAGGATTTGCTTATTATCATCAAACAGATTCTGTCTCAACATGGCAAGAACTTGAGTTTGGTTCTTTTTATTGATAAGTGTTTATCCTCCACTTACTTCCAATTTGATAACAAGTTTTACGAAAAGGTTTCTGGTGCTGCTATGGGTTAACCTCTATCACCTGTTGTAGCTAACATTTTTATGAAATTTTTTGAAACGGTTGCTTTGGAATTATCAATATTAAAACTTAAAGTTTGGTTTAGGTATGTTAACGACACGTTTATTGTTGGTCTCATGGTCATCTCGAATTGTCTAAGTTTCTTGATCATCTTAACAATCAACACTTAGATATCAAATTCACTATGGAAATTGAAAGTAATGAGAATCTACACTCGGAACTCCGTCTTACTAGAACCTTAGTGAACAATTGTTATATGAAGGGAGATATTTATATAGTTATTAATCGTCGTCTACATCCTCGTACTCGATTACCTAAAGACATTTCTACTCCCGAATCCAATCCGAAATTGGCTTTTTTACTCTATATTCTAAGGTTACAGATCAAATAGGGAAACTTCTTCGTAAGAATGGTACCAAACCCATATTCAACTCGACAGACAAAGACTCTCAGATTCTTCCTTCTCCCAAGGACAAATTTCCTACACTTTCATCTCAAGGTGTATACCAAATTTTTTGTTCATGTGGATTAGTCTACATTGGTGAAACTGGTCGTTCCGTCATTACTCGCATTTCAAGACATGATCGTTGTACAAGGAAACGGCATATTTCTAAGTCTGCAGTTGCTGAGTATCATTTTACTACAGGTCACAAGATAGATTTTGATAACGTTTCGATGATTGCCAAATTTCCATTCTTTTTTAACAGGAAATTCCGAAACCCGGAAAATGTTCTTATCTTAATTCGTGGTTGTGCACAAATTAAAAAAGATTCTAGCAAGACAGTAAAATTTTTAAGGTTGGAAAGCCCTAAAAATGTTACAGGGCATACATTTTGAAGGTTGAGTGATATGGTGTTAGCAAATAACGGTGCTAACTTTCTCGCATTAAAGCAATTTGACGGAAATTACTTATTGTGCAAATAGTGAAAAACTAGAAAATCTAGGACAAAATTGTTTTAGAAAAATTGTCATTTCATAAAATGCAAATTGTACTATAAATACTGTTTAATTTTCTTCAAATGTTATATTGCAATACGTTACTAAAATGAATAAGAATTTATAAAAAACATTTTTGTAGATAGTATTGTTAAAAAATATCGTCTACGATAATCTCATATTTATATATTAAATAAGAATAAGAATACTTATAATAATTCGTAGACTGATTAATAACAAATACAACAACAAAAGCAAAGATAAGTTAGGATAAATGTAACAGCGAATGTTTTTAAGACGGATTGTAGCAACATTTTGGCATATACGAACTACAGCGCTGCAGTTTACGAGATCCTAAATGACGTATAATAACAATGAAATATTGCAAAAAAGTCATTAAAAGTTGATGGTCACACTTCCCATACTACAAATATCTATGTTGGAATTTTCGAAGAAAAATAATATCATTTTATTTTGTTGCCAGCGCACATGCCTCATTATTTGCAGCCGTTGAATCGTACTTTTTTCAAATTATTAAAAGGTTATTTATTGATCTTTTCGACTTCTTATACACAGTAATCCTACTAAAAAATTGAATAGGTACTACTTTAGAAGATTACTATAGAATGCATGGGACAAAGCACAAACCTTTTAGAATGCAGTTTTAGCATTCTAAGCAACTGGCATTCTATCTTTTAAGCCACACGCAATTCCAAACAATGCATTTTTGAGCAATGATCGAATAGTTGAGGCAAAACCTTTTTGAAGACCACAATATATTATAGAAACAGATCCAGTACATTAAAGAAAACAACCTTTCAAAAAACAATAACTTTTGGAAAAGCATTAGATGATATCTCTTCATTCCCAGTTGTCACTCAGGCAATTCAAAATGATAGAAAAAAGATAAGAAACATTAAGAAGAAAAATACCAAGCAAACAGAACAAAAAACAAAAAGAAATCAAGAGTAAAGGAGAACAACCGAAGAAACGACTGAAGAATAAACTTTGTAAGAAGCCGTCTTTAGATTCTGATGATGAGGATTTCATCAACTTAATAGATTCATTATCAGACGAATATTTTGGTGACATCGAGAATTAATGTGTAGGCTGAAAAGAAGACTACCGATTCACCAAAAAAAAATAGACTGTTTGAAGCGTATAGCTTGTTCTCGTTAATTTCACAAAGGTAACACTATTTCAGCCAAGCTTGTGGAAATAAAATAAAACGTAAAAAAACGACAAAGATGATGATCCATATCTCCTTCTCTAGATGGTCCGACTGTTCTCCATACTAGAGGTGGACTGAAGCACATATTGTTTTTTCTTTATATTAATATTTTTTCTATGTATTGAATTATACTTTTAAGTTGATCTTATACAAAGGTATTCTAGTTACTGATTATTTATGTTTAATCCAAGTCCTTACTTTACCCTAACTATTAAAAATTTTCTACTTTATATGCGCAAATCCAGTTTTTCTGTATTTTGTTAAATAGGTACAGAAAACAAATAAAATTCGAAAAAGAATATTATAATAAACAAACAAAAAAACACAAGATAATAGTAATCAAAAAATATTTGGGCAATAGTAAATTTACATCTCAAAGGTTAACAAAAAATAACCAAAACCCAAGAAAAATATAAAGAAATATAAATGAGATCAAGTCGTAGCAAAATAGAAAGATTTTAAGGTATCAACAAGTGTTGTGGTTGCAAAGAAAAAGAAATATTGTAAATACTATGATAATTATTTGAATTTTGATTTTACTTTAGTAAAAGTGAACAATGAAAAAAAATCGTAGTATGCGCTCAGTTTAAAAGTTCTGGTGATAGAGTGCATGTTTCTAAATAAACTAAAACAACGTCTCAAAACCAATTGCCTTAACATGGTTGAAAAACCTTTCAAATTATCTGTTAGGAAGTTGTAAGATTTACAAAAGCAAAAGTGTGTTAACTATGTAAACTTCAGACAAACCAACGCCCCTGCTGGCATCTTTTAAAGTCTCATAAAAAGTGACAAAAAGTAGGTATTATTATTGCATATATATCTTACGATCTCTCTCCCATACATTTGTATTTCAACAAATACACGGAACCTACAGTTTAATGTCGAATCCGAGCGGCGAAATGTGAGAGAGATGTTTTGGCATATGTACACTTTACGAGTTTGCCAAAGCTGCGAAAGAAGAGCCTACCAAAATTTTATAAATTCTAGACGTTACTGAGATTTAAACTCCGGTTCTGTCAGCGTAGTAAAGAAGCTCCAACGCTCGATACTTTACACCACGGTGGCTTTTTAATATTATTGCATAAAAAGTTGTCGAATGTTTTCAACATAGTTTGGTTAGTATTATGCGGGATTCTCTCCACATAATACCAAACGAAAAAGTTTTCGAGAAACACCTCTTAAAGCTTACTCATTGGTTTTTAAAATACTTGAAAAAACTTGCATGGCTCCAAGATTTTTTTTGTGTTCAAACTTCATTAGAATTCATTTTGCCGGGAAAAAATTCTAATTGAAATCTCATGCGACAACAGTCTGACAACAACATTTGTTTGATTTTAGAATATTGATAAAAAAATTAATATTTAATGAAAATCGGTAAAAATCCTTATTCGCGTTTGCAGTATTTTATTTATGTAAAACTAGATTTTTATTTATAATAAAGAGCAATTATCGCTCAAAAATCGAAGTGGGGCGAGAAATGATGGTAACAGTGTCAAACTTTATGCCGCGCTTCAAAAGAATGTGTGGCGATTAACAAGTTTACTTGTCACAAGTCTACGTCATAACGCCTACTGGTCACAACGCTTAGCCGAGTATTTTTCTATCGGCCACCCTGGTCATAACGCGTTCTAATAGTTTTTAGTCATGGAAGCCATTTTTGTCACAATGCCCACTTTAATTTTTGCTCATAACGCCCACTCTGGTCATAATTCTTTCAACTACTTGTGGTCACAACGCCTGGCTTGGTGACAACAGTTAACTTTACTTTTGCTCAAAATGTTTATCTTTGCCTACTTTTACTTTTGGCCATAAAATCATATAGCTCTAGCTTCAACGTGTTTAAGGAAGCATTCATCAGAATTAAAAATATTGATTTTATTAAATATGAATTAAGCCATGTATTCTAATGAAATGGCCAAAGTAACCCCATGCAAATGTAAATTAAATTAATTAAATTATTTAATATGTTTTATGGTGAAAGTTTTATGTCTAAAATAAATTAAATTGTCATACTCTGTCTTGCAATGTAAAAAATCTGGCATAATTTGTATTTGTATATGTGAATGTGCTCAATTTGTAGTTCTGATGAATTGTTTAAATTAAAGTTTCAAACAATCGGCCGCGGATACATGAAGACAGCTATTCAGCGAGAATTAACCCGAGACGCTATGTCAATTTAATTATATCAATAAGTATGCATAGCATCTGAATATACTATAAAAGAAGAGTCGTAATTTTGTACGTAAAGAGCGTTTATGTACCATGTACTTAAGGATCAATTTGTTTAACATTTTTCAACTTATGACTCTGATAAATTTCACACTGTTCTGACGTTATACTAAACGGGTTCATAGTTGCCTCCAACTTTTCGGATCAGAATTGCATAAGCCATACTAACTATTATACTTTTTGAAATTATAATAAAATCACAAGGTCTTTATTCATTTGTAACTAATATTAACCACAAATTAAACAATAGTTACTAACTAAAAAATGACATAACATATCAAAATATTGTCAAAACAGATTTTTGGTCTTATTTTGCATCGGTGGTCACTAAGGAAATTGTGAACAGTATTGTCAGATATTCTTGTCAACATATAAAAGTGTTGTTATCGACGGTATCTTATGGTTAACAAACCCACGTATAAAATGTAAACAAATTGGTGCTATAGAGATCGTAGCATGTTGGTAGTTAGAATTGCTAACCGCAAAAATTCGAAAAATGTATCAAATAATAAACGATTGTAATCCACCAACAAATGTAGTGAAAAGTAACTATATCAGTAAAATTGCAAAAATTGCCATCAGAGAGAACCAGTGTACGGCTGTTTCACTCTTTTGGGGATCATCACCACTGTCAACCGGCATCGATGAGCTTTGTGAGCAAGGTGGCTGTTGTACCCAAAAGTAGGAATAAACGTTGTCACCAGAATAGGCGTTATGATCAAAAGTAAAAGTGGGCGTTGTGAATAAGATGGCTTTTTGTAACCAAAAACTACTAGTGGGCGTTATAACTTTATTTCATTTTTTTGTATTTTCATATTTTGCCAATTTTAGTTTCATAGTTTTTGTTATTGAATTTTAATATATGTGAGCTTTAGATTGTGAGATTTATTTTAAGATTTGTTTTTATGTCTGTGTCTAAATTGTAGATACACATATTTTGATAAGAGCGCCGAGATGAAATTCTAAACATATAAGTACGCCGCAAAATGATTAAAGTTGGTAACCACTGCTCTACACTAACTAAAACATTGTACTTGAATATTTGTAATAAGAACCAAAAAAACAAAAAAATATATAATAGTTCCGGTCAATAAATTTAATTTAAACAAATTTTGGTTCTTGTTTTGCATCAAGTAAAAATAACAGTTGAGACACGGTTTTCGGTTTTATTTCGATCTTGTTCAGGTCCCTGTTAGGTACTCCAAATAGCTCAAATATGTCCATAATTCAAACAATAGATTTTGTATTACATTGCGGATGTTTACTGTTAATAAGCATTTTGACAAAAAGAAATGAAGTCGGGTATTCCAGTGCGTATGTTATTTTTCACAAAATCCTTCTAGGAATCTAATTAATCTTCGTTAGCTACATGTTTTTTAGTATGTTTATTTAATATCTTGCAGACAAGTTAACCCTAATTATGATATTTTTAACGGTATTTGGATAATTTTGTGGGACTTGCAGCTTTGGTTTGGAAGTTTTGTTGTAAGTGATACTGATTGTAACTAACAAAACTTAAAGAATCATATATAAAGCTCATTAATTTTAACTGCCATCTCTTAATTATAATAAATGTTGTTGAAGTAGATTATTAGGTTATGTTAAAAAATAATTTAAAAAATAGTCGTTTTTCAAGAAATAGTCTAAAATAGTTTCATGACTGCTATGGTAAATAGCATAAGACTACACGCAATAAAAAATTGTCACATTACTAAGTGTTAAATAACCGGGATTCTAAGTAAACAACGACAACTCAAAACAACAATCACATGAATAACAGTCTTCTCAATTTGGGCATAATTTGAGATAATTGGACAGTATTCGGGATAGTTCAATTGAGTGAGAATATACAAATACAGATCTCCAGAACATAAAAACGCTTGTGAAACTGTACAGGTCAACAACAACAACAAACAAAAAAAAACACAAAATCGAATACATGTATCGCATGCCAATAAATCTGTAAAAAAAAGAGTTAACGTTAAAGATACGATAGGAAACGCGCCGTTTTGGTTGCATTAAAAGAAAATGTGATTTTATTTATATTCTAGTTACTCGAAATACTATCGAATGTCAAAAAAATGACATTCTAACAAATTTATTTATTACAAATGTGTGTTTCAGCTTTGCTGTGGAGTAATTGGTAAATATTTTATATTGATATATTGATTCTAATATGTCATTTTAGTAAAAATACATTTTTTATTTAGAATTATTTGACATCTACGAATTTCACTAATAACCCATGTGCTTGTTACAATTAATTTATTTTACATTTAATTATTTATTTGCCATCAAAAACATTGGTGCAACCATAAACATGATTACACAGAACAGTACACATTGATAAAAATAAAATTTTTAAATTAATAGTCAGTTGCCCAATAATTGAAACGCAGTTTTGGTTGTTTGGTTTTAAATTATTATGTGTAGTTTCTATTTGTAATATTAATAAAACAGATGTTAACTGCTGTCTCAATTTACCTAGTAAGATATAAACAACTTTTTTGCTACTTAGTTTGTTATTATTTAGTACACGTAGAAGTCGTATAAAACCAGTACCTAAATTTTAGTTTAAAATTTACAATAATGGATGTTACTCAAATTTGGACCAACATATATTTTAAATGGTAACCTCCAATGACCTACTGAAACACCTACAACTGAATATAGCTAATTAAAATTAGCAAATTGTTAAAAACAAGTTTAATTTTCTTAAACTTATTGGATCTGGTTAGCAATAAATAAGAATGGAAACGCAATTTTGCTTAAATCTTTCATTGTACAAAATCTGTTCTTTTTTAAGGAAACATTAGCACAGAGCTAAAATAAACGCGGAACTAATGTCATACGGTACAATATGTATCCATACGTTGTCCTTTTTCGCTCTACCTTTTTTTTTATATAATCTTACAAAATAAATCAACTTCTTATAGATAGTATGTTAATATAAAGAAATAGAGTAGCATACATTTTACGTTGTCCAGACTGAACACACTAATAAATTTTTCGGCAGTGTTGAAATTTGAAATAAGTACTTTAAATTTGTACTTAAATACAGATACTAGGTACATACTTGGTAAAAAAACACCTAGGCACAGGTATAGGTAGTTTATTTAAAAAGTATTTAGGTACAGTAGGTACATTTTAGGAACTCTTATCAACCACTATTTTATTTGAAAATTAAGTTTAGAACGATCTAAAATGTATATTGTATATTGTATAGTAAACATGGAAAATGCTTTTATTAAATTAATTGTTAATAAAAAAGAATTAAAACTAAAATTTAAGTTATTAAAACGTTTAGTAAGAAACTAAAATGTCATTATTATTTAGATTTAGATTATTACAATAAAAAAGTAATTAGTGGAAATAATACGAAATTAGGTTAGACGTTTTTAATTAAACAGTTAAAAATTTAAATAGAAACAAACGATTGCTAAAACTATTTAATTTTTACGATAATTCAATTTTAACAGCCTATGTTACAGTCATTTTTAATGTGTCATAATGTTAACAATAAAAAGAAATGAATCAAAAAATAGAGCAACGTGTTTTTGATTCATTTTTTTCTTGTTTATGACAAACTAACTTATCCCACTATAATTTAAAAGAAAATTTTTATGCAGATACTGATGTCAAGTTGTAAAGTTTTAAGACGCTATTACTTAAATTTGTAATGTTTTTTTCAAAATTATTTTTGGTAATTAAATATCTATCTATAATTTTCGATTCATAGTTTTATCATATTTTAAAACAGAACCAGCCGAGACCATGTAAATTTTCTGCTTTATGCAAGTTTCGGCTTTGTGAACTTTTAGTTAAGTTATGAAAAAATGTCTTTTAATGCAAATACTATTAGTAAAAGTTGCAAAAATTTATTTAAAAATACCATACATAGATAAATGTTATGCGTTTTTAAATGTGTTTAAAAAAATTGTTAATTCATGTTTTTTATTTTATAGTCGGCGGTTCGTTTTGCGAATTCAGTTCTTAAATCAAAAAATTTTGTAAAATAGTCGGTCTCACCTTCTAAACCCAACATTAAAATTTGAATGTGTTTTCAGTAATTTATAACGTCACCAAAACATTTGATTCTTCTGTCACATCGTATTCATCTTACGTGTCGTGTCTTATTTTATCCTCATAGAGTTTTCCAAAAAAATTTTACTGTTTTTGTAATAACGAAAGAATTTTTCGTAGACGGAAAAAAATTCCAGGAGAATTTTCTGATAAATAATGTGTTATTAAACCATTAAACCGGACGCACTTACCGCTAAAGACTTCGTCAGATTGTCTAGTGCAGGTCCATACTATGGGAAAATTTTAACGAGGTCCAGAAAAAAACAACTGATAATACTTAAGTGCTTATTGTATAGTTTCAAATAAAATTCTGAATTATAAAACACAAAATCTTATATTAATGTGAGAAACTGCACCGCCGGTCTTGAGCCAGTTTTTTATTATAGTTTGGTTCTCGAGAAGAACAGCAAATTCGAAGTGTGTTTTCTAGGTGGGCGTTCATTAATCTCAAACGATATGTTTTTCAAAAAATAAGTTTCACGTACATATGTCGAGCTAAATATAGTGGCCAATTTAATAGCTAGTTTTTTGCAATTTTCATATTTTTCTGGGACATGTTTGGCCCAAAATGCTTCAGTGCATTCAGTTTTATATATTTGCAAAGACATCTTCTTGCATATCAATTATTTCCAATTGAAGTGGTGGCTTTGACACATTAAATAACTTGGCAGCCACATCTGTTCATTCTGCCGCTACATCCATTTCAAATGGCAATTTAAAAAACGGAGAAATTCGTTCTTAAGATCAGCGAAAACAATGCAATTTCTTCTTCAGAGTTCTCCTTTTTATATTCAAGAATTGTCGGAAAATGAATAAATTCTTGTCTTGCAATATCTTTTCCAAAGATATCCAGCTTACGACGAAAAACAGACACGCTTTGTATTAGATCACATATTAATTTTCCATTTTTTTTAAATTTTGTGTTGAGCGCATTTATATACTTCAAAAAAATATTTTAGAAAAGCCACAACCAGCATGTTGCGCTTATTTGTTATAAACTCAAAGTTCTTCCTTGGCGTATCTAAGTTTTGCAAGAAGGAGGTTACTTGTTTTTTTATTAGCCAGAAACGTTCAATAACTTGATCTTTACTTAGCCAACAAACATTGTTCTGTTGCAGCAAGTCAGAATACGCTGAATCACATTCAGAAAGAAACTCCTTGAAATGTCGGTGCTGAAGAGCAGAATGAGATCTCATAAAATTAATTAACTTGACCAAGCTGTCCATCACTTTTTTCAGTGTAGTACTAAGTTTTCCACAAAGGGCTGCTTGGTGAATTATGCACTGATACGATATTAGACCTGAATTTTTCCCCTGATTCTTTTTACTACACTTTTTTCTTTGCCAATGAAACTAGGGCGCCGTCAGTTGAAAGCGACACTACTTCATCGTAACTAATGTTAGATTTAGTAATAAATTCATCAATAACCTTGAATAAATCTTCTCCTCGAGTGTTATCTTTCAACGGCAATATTGCTAACAACGCTTTTCTAAAATTGACTCATGTCAATAAATCTTAAAAAAACAGACATTTGTTCTTTATCAACAATGTCACATGATTCATCAAATGCTATGGCGTAGCAACGTGCCTTTTGCAGAAGTTTGAGAAGAGTGTTTTTAATATCAGCAGCTAAAATTTCAGTTCTTTGTCTATTACTTCTTGCTGACAATGGAATACTTTAAATTGCAGCTACATCATTTTTTTTTCAAAAAGTGCCGTGACTACTGCGAATATACATTCCTTCACTATCTCAGAATCTGAAAATGGTTTCTGGTGTTTATTAAGCGTCCAGCACACACGTAACGCTGCTTCTGTGGATTTTCGCTGATGCAACGAACTAGTAATTTTTTGCTTTTATTGTAAGAATTGAGATATGCCTGAACTTGTTCTTTACAAGCTTCACTGCCAAGAGAAAAGTTTTTGTGGAATTGCTGATGAGGTGTTTCATAATGTTGCTTCAAATTTCCACTTTTAACAATAGCAACAGTTTTATTGCATATAAGGTACTATCAGGCAGCGTAAAACAATATTGTTCAACCCATTCTGACAGAAACTTCCTATTTTCACTGTCCACTTTTCGCTTTTTATGATCCATATTAACGTAGAAAAAGATTTTTTATTAAACGAACGAAAACGCGACAAATTACAAAACAAATGAACGGTTGCTCCGCTGTTTGCGCTGCGACTGACCGACTGGCAGTCTGCTTTTTCCCGCCCACACGCCCGCACCCATGATTTCGATACTAGCTCGCGCTTGTTTTAACAAAACAAAACAGTCGCAGTAAGGTAAGTACGCGAGGCGTTGTGAAATGCTTCCGCACATATTTCTATAAAAATAGTACGTAGTTCAATCTATGGATGTTTCGTGTGCATAACAAAGACACACACACGCCCACACAGGCTAGATAGGAAACTAATCAAACCATATCAGTTGTAAGTACTTGTAAAACAGGTTAACTAGGCAACTTAAAATAGAATAAGTTAGATTCTATTCTATCTTTATAAATAAAAAACAATAAATAGAAAAAATGTTACTAAAACTTTCAAGACATTTAAAAATTAAATACATAAATGTGAATAATTCGGTTATTATGATTTTAAAGTTAAAGTTTTCTGTAACATAAACATGTTGTTTGTCAGAATACATTTATTATGATGCACGTGCGTATCTTAGCTACTAAATATACGATATGTTTGAGAAAGATGCAAGTTAGGTAAAAAATTTTTTGAACAAATCTGTTTACAAATTATCCATGAATGTGCTTTTACCACAAATCTATTACATTTCAAGAGTACCTACTAATTTTTTTAAATAAACAATCGCAGATTAAAAAAGTGGCGTTAAGAAACTGAAATGCATGATCGTAGGCTACTGTAGTCTAATTGCGGTCAAAGGGACGATATTTCAAACAAATGCGCTCTTGCGTCGATCCTTTTTTTAGGTGGTTATAGTTATAGTTTTTATACGTGATGTGTATACAATTTCATTTTTAGTGTGAACTTAACTATTAGTTTGCGCTTGCTGCTGCGCTCTCAACGTAAAAAAATATACATACATATATAAATCTTATGTTAAGTTTTGCTGTTTGGTTTATTTATTAATTATTGTTTGTATTGCTTTTTTTTGTACCAGTAATTACGAGTATGTTACCTAATAGGGGGGGGGGGTGTACTGGCCGCAAAAATGTTTTATAATTTTAAGGGGACCGCAAATATACTTTTGGATTTTAAGAGGGCCGCGATCAATAAAAAGTTAAGAATCGCTGGTCTAAAGTTTCAGCTTAAATTTATAACATTACCTGAAGCATGTTTTTTCTTACGAATACTAAAAACTACAACAGTAGATTTATGAATTTTTTGTAAATGCGAAAAAGTTTAAAAAAAAACTATTTATTGCACCAATCTATGTATTGCTTTAATAAATTAATATTTACAATTCGGCATTTTGCTTCTTTTTTTATTTTATAAAATATGGATAAGTAATGCTTTATTTTTTAAGATTTTAATAAAAAAAATATTTTTACGTTATCACGTTTGATATGTGTTTAAACGTATTGTAAAAACATATGTTTCGTTGGAAAAAAATTAGTAATAAATATTAGTTTAAATTTTAAAAAAAATTAAAAAATGCAGGTAGCAAAATGAAGTTACAATACTCTTTAGTTCCCAAGTTCAGACATTCGTTTACTTTAATAAATATATTCTTTGAAATTACCCGTTATAATTTATTGTTATTCTTAAAGTATAATAAAAATTACTAAATATAATTAGTAAAATAAATTAGAAAATTATCGCAGCAATTTAATTTGGTTTAAAACACCTTTATAAGTACTAAGAAATATAATAACAAAGTTTTAATAGAAATAAGATTATTAAAAATACCTTATACCTAAAATAATTAAAAAGGTACAATGTACAAGTAAAAAAGTTCCTAGCTGCAGATACAGGCACTTGAAAAAAAAGTAACTAATAAAGTACGTAAAAACACAAAAAGTACCTATAATTCATTCCATATAAGAAGGTGGCGCTGCGTCTGAAAGCAAGTTTACAAAGTTTTTTGGTGTTTTCAAAAAGGAGGGAAATTTTGAAAATAGTTTTTTTTGTAATAATTATAATCAATATTTATGCAGTGTTGCAAAGGTGAATATGAATATGTTAATTAAATGAAGGTTATTATTTGAGCGCATGTGTTTATTTTTATAGTATTTTATAGAGACATAGTCTTCAATTGAAATTGATTAATTCTTTATGCATTCATTTCAACCTTATCTTATTTTTTTGCCTAAATTTCAATAATACGTGGTGTAATGCATAATAGGGTTTAATGCATGTATTAAATTAAACCTAATAAAAAGAGTTGATGAGTTAACATGTGATGATCAGATAAATATAGTGCAAGAAAACAAGATGGAATTCATAGAAAAAAACAAAGATTTATTTTATGGAGTAGGTCAAGTTCCATATGAGTATTCAATTAAACTAAAAATAGACTATGTACCCTATACAAATTCTGCAAGACGAGCCCCAGATGCAATAAAAACCAAATTGAAATCAATATTGGATGAAATGGAAAGAAACAACCTAATAAAAAAGGTTGATGGTCCCACAGAATGGGTGAACAACATTGTAATAATGGAAAAACCTAATAGAAATCATTTATACAAAAATATTTGTCAGCAACGATATCCGATACCTACAGTAGAGGAAATAGCGCTTAAACTAAGAGATAAGTCAGTATTCACTGTGATTGATATGAAAGAGAGGTTCTACCCGATACCGTTAGATCAGAAAAGTAGCGAGTTATGTACATTTATAAGTCCTTTTGAAAAATACAGGTTTTTAAAGTTACCGTTTGGGTTAAGCGCGAGTCCAGTAGTCACCAACGAAAAAATATTTGGCGATTTGGATGTGGGCATTTATTTTGATGACTATATAATAGCGGGAATGAATGAAAATGAACATAAAATAGTAATGCAAAAAATTTTAAACAAGGTTAAAGAATTCAATATCTAATTCAATTCAGAAAAATTGCAATATAAAGTAAATAAAGTTAAATATATTGGAAATGAGTTTTCAATAGAAGGAATAAGACCAGATCAATCACATGTAGAAGCTATTTTAAAAATAGAAAAACCAAAAAATAAAAGTACTCTGTTACGAGTTTTAGGAATGATACATTACCTTATTGAAAGCTGTCAGAAATCAGTGCTCCTTTTAGAAAGTTTACAAAACAATTTTTTGCTCAAGAGTTTAACAGATATTGAGACAAGGTATGCACAAATCGAAAAAAAATATTTTGCAATATCGTTCTCTTTAAATAAATTTCATCATTTTATATATGGAAAACAAATAGTTGTACAGTAGGACCATAAACTGTTAGTGCAAATTCAACAAAAAGATCTCAGTAAAATAACGGCAAAGTTACAAAAAATGAAACTAAAAACTTTAAAGTATAACTTTGCAATTGATTACTTACCAGGAAAAGAAATGTATTTACCAGATCTATTAATGAGGCCACATTTAAAGAAGAATGAAGGTGATGATAATGAAATGTCAGAATTTGTACACTGTCTTGATATGAAGCTGCCTATTTCAGATGATAGAATATAAGAAATTGTTAAAAAAACGCAAGAAAATGATATTTTAAATCAAGTTAAAGTTTATTCTGAAAAGGGATGGCTGGACATTAAAAAGAAAGAGTTATATTTTATTCAGACAAACTAATAATACTAGACACATTAAAACAGTATATGCTACGTCAATTAGATAAAACTCATTTTGGAATAGAAAAAACAAAGAGAAGGGCTCGTAACATATTTTATTGGACAGGGTTATCAGCTGATATTAAAAAATTTATATCAGCACGCAGAGTTTGTAAAAAATTTAGCCGTGCTAATATAAAATAACCACTAATACTACAAGAAATGCCAAAATTTTCATTTTGCAAAGTAGTGTCAGATATTTTAGAATACAAAGGAGTATTTTGTTTAGTTGTAGATTATTTTAGCAATTGGATTAAATTAAAAAAACTAAAAAAATAAAACTATGCTAGAAATAATACAAAAATTAAAAGAAATATTTTCGATACATGTCATACTGTCAGTGTTTGTAGCTGATAATAATCCGTAGAACAGTTTAACATTTTAAAAAATTTGCAAGTGAAATAGATATGCAACTTTTATTTATAAGTTCATAGCATTCACAGTCCAATGGGGTGGCAAAAAAAGTTGTTAAAATTTGTAAAAATATCATTTGAAAATCAGAAGAAACAGGAACAGAATTGTGGGAATGCTTGTTGGAATATCGTGTAACACCATTATGTAAATTAAATTTTTCCCCGTCACCATCGTAACTATTAAATAACAGAAACAAAAGTGCCACCACAGAATAAAAACTCAAACAATTATAGAAGAATGAAGGTGGAAGAATATTATAACAAAACTGCAAGAGTTAGAAACTATTTTGAACCTTAAGATCAAGTATTAATAAAGAGAGAACCATTATCATACTGGTAAAGAAATGAAATAATAGAAAAACTGCCTACTCCAAGATCATACATAGTAAAGATCAAAATGGGTCAATATTAAGAAGAAATTCAAAATTACTTAAAAAAAACACTCAGTTTGAGGATAATGAAGTAGAAAATGGGTATAAAATTGTAAATGATGAAGAAAGTAGAAATTTAAATGAAACAGTTAGAAATGTAAAGGGTAGGATAGATAGTGACATAAAAAATAAGATTATAAATAACGTAATAGTAAAGTCGTATAATGAAAGCGATTATCAAGATGTGAAAAAAACACGAAGTGGTCATGCTATTCTAAGACTAACTAGATATAATGATTTTGTATTAACTGTTTATTGTGTATTGTTTGGAAAGGAAAGATGTGTCATATAGTTAAGTTTGACAACACTGTCTAGAGTTGTAAATGCTTGTAAGATTATAAGTATTAATAAATAACTCAATGGCTTAATAGTGATCTTTACTAAAATAAATGTAATAATAAATGTAACATGCATTATTTATTAAATGTGTAAAACTGGTTTCGATTTTGACCAATCAAAATAAAACTCGTATATAGATATGCTTTTCTTTACTATAACCTTCTCACGTGGAATGAACTATAGATACACGTATCTTTAAAGCTTAGTGCTTTACGGTTACGAATCGATCAACGTCTTTTACTTCTGTTAGACTTTTGTCTAAGCAAAGTCTTATCACTATATCAACAAGTTTTATTAAGACTACTTCAATGTTTTAAACAATGTTGCTCTTATATGGTTTAATCTTTGTTTGCGCATCTTTTTTGCTTTAAAATTTGTGGTAAAGAGTTAGAACCAGATAAATTTGCGTTTTCAGCAGTTATTCTTTTATACAATATTTTGACAATGCACTGAACGCGTTTTTAATGTAAAAAAGTATAATTACAGGTTTTAAGTTCGTAGAAAGCTACAGTATCTTTGTTTCATGTACAAACGGTTTAAACTGATAATGTTGATTTTATTTTAACCCTTTTTTACGTTGCGCTGTTGCCGAGTTACATAGTTATATTTGAGTATGAGCGTCTACGACTAAGATCACTTGATGGACGTTGCTTTGGTTTTTTTTTGCATTTCTCTTTGACTTATGTTGAAACAGTTTATTAACAACTTTTTAATTATTGTTTGGACTATTAGTGTTGGTGTAATTTTTATTGCTTTACCGTTTTTCTCTATTTATTTTTGTCGTTGGCTTTATTTCTTTAATGTTTTATTTTTATCGCATCAACTTTATGTAGTAGTATAAAATAAAGACTATACAACAACTGAATAAAATCTGTTTTCTCATACACAATGCCGTTGTTATTTTCTTTTCTAAAAATGTTTTAAACTAGATTCCTAGAAATAACAATATAACAATAAAATTAAGGTTTTTTAATGAGTTCATGTCGAATTATTTTCAAAACTCTATTTACCAATGTCTTTGTTTGAATTTTGATATGTAGTACGTCTTGTAAAATTGTCATGAATAGTAAACACTTTTATCTGGTACTTTTTTAAAAATTAAACTTTTTGTCAGTCAATGATATCGAAGAAAGGAATAATCTCTTAGTAAATAATGCAATTTAATACATACACTTAAACCGGTTACTAAACATTTGAACAACTTTTCCTTTTTATTTGTTTTATTAACACGCTTTTATTAGTTCGGGATGTATGTATGTATGTATGTATGTATGTATGTATGTATGTAACGGAATCTTTGAGCTTAATTTTCAGCGGTTTCCAGGTGTTTGATTAACTTGAAACTTTGCATGCGTTTCACGGACCGATGACAATGCAATAATTCATTAAAAAGTTTTTATTATCTTAATTAGGATCGTCAGGATTAATTGATTTCTTTAGGGATCCTCTGCATGAGAGTGACAAAGACAGAGCGCGTGAACTGCGCAGGTGTGCATCTCGACAAAGCCTATCGCGTTTAAATCGTTCCAGTGTATTTCACTATTATCACTTCGTGTCGGAGCAGGTAATTTGCGCGCCCGCTGCCTGCCTTGGATGTGATAGCTGTTTCTCAGGTTCCCTCTTCGAGAAATAAGGTCTTACTGTCGATAACTACTGTTTCCAATACGTTTTTAGTTCGTAAGATATTTCATAATCACATCTCCGCAATAATTGATTATTGATAAATCGAATTAAAATACGGAAAATAACTGATAGCTTAGAAAATTGAAAAAATACGCTTTTATAGGTACCCGAACTAAAAAATAGAAAATAAATAATAGTTTAAAAAAAAAACTAAAAAAACACGCTTTTATAAATAACCGAACTAAAAAGAAGAAAATAATTTATAATTACAAACAAAATTATTAAATTCAGAGCAATAATATATAATTATAAACAAAATCACTAAATTCAAAGTTAAAAGCGTGGGGTGCATCTATAATCATTGTTACAATTATTCTAAAGGCAGCTATCAATAAGGGTAGAGTTATGAAAATATAGAAAAATCCTACAAATAACAGTTGTCTCGCCAAGTACACGTTAAACTATTGTTACAAACAATGATAAATTTATTATTGTGAACACAAAATATAAATAAAAAAAAACATCTGATCTTTACAAAAAAATTATTAGATTTAACAAAAACAGTGCAGCTGTAGAATATCTCGTCACGTATGTATTCAAACGTCGTGTTTAGTGACAGTATTATGTATATCAGTCAAATGACAAATTGACAGCAATAGTCGAACTGAATACATGTTAAAACAATGATTGATATAATTAATTACAAAAAAACAGAAATAACAGATACTTGGCGCGAAAGACTACCGTGTATCCGGATGCACCCCACGCTTTTAACTCTGAATTTAGTGATTTTGTTTATAATTATATATTATTGCTCTGAATTTAATAATTTTGTTTGTAATTATAAATTATTTTCTTCTTTTTAGTTCGGTTATTTATAAAAGCGTGTTTTTTTAGTTTTTTTTTTAAACTATTATGTGTCTTTTATGTTGGTGCTTAACCAGTACTTGCAAAATGTTGGATAATAGCAACCGACGTTTTATAAGATTCATATTTTTACTTATAGAATTGATAAACAAGCAATGTTTATCTGAAACAATTTTTTACAAAACAGTTTAACTTTTGCACTATATTTCTTATATTTTTACGACGTTGATAAACCTAAACTTTTAAATGTTTTAAAAAAATGCGTAAAATTCTTTCATTTTTAGTCAAATAAAAACCTAGATCTTTTGGTTTGGTAGTTTGACTTCTAGTTCTACTTTTAAAAATAATTTAACAAGAAACGTTGCAACATTTTTTACTCACAAAAACATATTCTGAATGTGTCTCGATGAGACAAAAAAGATTATATTATGTACAATTCTAAACTTTAAAATGATCTGTTTAAAATTATTTTTTTCTTTGGTTGTTGCCATAATCGCATAAATTTCATTTACTTAAGAGCCAAAATATTGAATTTTTACACATTTAAAACTGTCATTTTTTTCTTATTATTATTCATAAAAGACATATTTTTTCAATACACTTTTATGACTAAAAAATAAATAAAACTTAAATCAATTTGCTTTGGAAATGAAACAAATGAAAGGTTTGACTTAGAAAAGCATTTATTAAGTAGAACAAATGTAGGCAGTACATTACAAACATACGAAGAACGTTACACAGTTGCCACATCTCACATATTTTGTTAAGGTGATGGGTTATTTACAGAATTTTACAGGAGTTTACAAGCCGTTCAAACGAGTATAATTTTAAACGATTAAAACAATGATTAAAATAAATGTTCAATGTTATTATTTTGGATGCATTACTACGACCGTTTATTTTGTAATATTGCGTATTATGCGAGGAGAATCTTTTGTATCAAATTATCCAGATCAGTAAAAGGATTTGTGAAAACTTTATCTTTAATGTAGGTTCAAATACAAAAGTCTAAAAGTGTAAGATCTGGTAACTTGGATGGCCATATTACAAGGTCTATTATTTCCAATCCATTGATTTGGTTTCCATGCATGCAAAAACTGCATACATAATCGAGATCTGTAAGCGAGAGCACTGTCATGTTGAAAATATGTAAAATTATAAAAAATATTTAAGCCAACATTATCTAAAGTCGCCTATAAAAACATGAGGTCGTAAGATTTTCTAGAAAAAAATCCTCTCTTGGAAATTGTTTACACAAATTCTTCCAAAAGAAACATCGTTCCAATAAATATGTACATTTCTATTTCCACACATTATCGTTTCCGTGTTATCTAATTAGCCAACGATAAAATAATTATTATTTAGGCGCAAAAATTTAATCAAACGAAACTTGCGTCAACTTTTAAAAATTTTTCTAACGGATTCTCAAGCAGTACCCGCATTTATCACAATTTCCTGGACAGACACTATTTCTCTGACATTTTTGTAATTTACAAAGCCTAACACACTTTCTTCATTTTGCAAAACCAGGAAGGCTTAATAGACATGTAAACGGTACAGTCTCTCACCATCCTGTAGTATTCACTAAGAAATTAAATATATTATTCTTTCAGGAGAGTGAAAATCGTGCAAATTTTATTATATGGTGACGTTTTGTGCAGTCAAGTGTGAACTGCGTCAAGGGAAAAAAAGGTTTGAGCGTAATAATCCAGGACATGAGTAGCTTTGTACTTAAACATAATTAGAATTGATTGATATACGTAAATTCATTAAAAAGTCATTGATTGAAAAAATGGAAGAAGAAAAAGAACTCAAAATAAATTAAAACTAACAAAATATTTTATCGCGTTATAAACATATAGAAATACGTACATTTATTACTTAATTTAAACAAACCCATTTATGTGTAAAATAATTTTACAAAAATATAATAAAAAGATGTAGTATATAGCTCTATTTGATCGCTTAAATTGAGTTTAAATATTTTGAAACAAGCTAAATTAACGAAGAACACTAAACAAAAAACTTTGACAAATAAAAAGATGCTTAAAACATAACTATAGTCGAAGCATAAAAGTTTTGAAGACGTTGCCTAATAGTTTAAAATTTATTTTATTAACGTTTAATCTTTAATACCTACATTAAACGATTAAATTATTGTGGAAACTGTTTTCATTTGTAATAAATTGTCACAGAAATATTTTTAGCAGAATAAGATACACAATACACGAATTTGGCAGAGTAGGACCATTTTTGTTGTTTGAAAAATAGGATACGTGTCAACACAAAAATAATTAGAAAGACAAAAGCTACACAATCCGTTCAGTAACTTATGATTAAAAAATATGATTGTTATCTTTTTATAAATTATTTTCTAAAATATACAAAAATGTCAGAGGTTTCTTTATTTATATTTGTTGTTTCTTTCTAAGTTATAGCACAATATTCCGCTTTTACAAAATTATATGATGTTTTGGTGACTTTAAAAGTAGCATGTCTATTTAAAATAAAATTAAAAAAATATCTAATTGCAGTAATACTTACTATAAGGTGCCGTTTTATTTCTATAAAGTTTAGACTAAAATGTAATGCTTGTTCATCTTCTAAATATTCATGCAAAATAATTAAACTTTTTTTTATAAAACAATAAGTAATTATTAAATAATAAAAAATGCATTGTAATTTTACCTAAATTTTTATGTTTTTCAACCTAAAGTTCTGAACCTATAAATAAACGAATAAAACAATTTTTCAACGTTAAGAAAAAGATACATCAAAAACTAACGCTGGATGTGCCAAAAAAGCTAGGCTGACGCCATTATGCATAAATCAAGCTGGAGCAAAAATTTATTTACTGTAAAAACTTAGTATTAGATTAATCAATCGTTTCAATAATTTCCTTAACGTTTCGATTCTTTGCATTTTGTATTTTCAAACAAATAACACGTGTAAACTTGGCGATTAGGTATTATCAATGCATACACACACGTGTTCAATTTAAATTCGAATAAAACATAATTGTAATAAAAAAATATATTTGTGACAACAAAAATAAATACATGAAGTTAAATTAAATTTTCTCATTGTACAACCTATTTAATAAGAAAAATGGAAAGTAACACTAATTGTTTGTTAATAAATTCTTATAAATATAATACTTAAATTTATATACAGACTAATAACAATTACGTAAATATGTAACTGAAAACTAATGGAAATTTTTTAAATTTGTGCTTAGGTGTCGTGCTGGGGTTGATAAAACATTGCTTTAAGACACGAATGACACATTTAAAATATCCTTCGTTTAAACCGGGGACATTTTTTATAAACGATATTAAAAAAAACCAGCAGCTGTTTTAAGTCGTTCTCATCATATCATATATACAGTTTTTTGGTCGATTTATCTACGAGTAGTTTTTCTTCTAACATTAAATGTTTACAAAATAAGATCACAACTGGTGGCAAAAAAAATCTTGACCCCCTACTAGGTTACTGTCTTAAAAAAGCTTCATTATAAGTAATTTTTTAATTAAAATTAACTCAACAAATATCTAATCATAAAAATAAACATCTCAGATTTTAAAGGAACGGAAACTCGTTATCTGTCTGAATTAAAATTACACAGAACGTAAAAATAAAGTCTTTGTCGCGGAAGTTATTTCTAAACTATAATTAGAAATATTCTAAGAAAATTTAATAAGACAGACCACGGTAATTTCTATTTTTTCGGCGTGATATTTAATGTTCGTGTTATTAACTAGGTACGTACTATAAAAATTTGATTAAAACGATCACGTGTGCGAATTCCAATCACCTTCCATCCGCCAAACACTAAAAGCTCTACTAAGTTTTTCGTGTGCTGTGTAAGAACACACGTTTCCTAACACGTCATTGTCACTAGCAGCTTCAGGTGAAGACGTCGATAAAATATGGCACAAAAAATCGATATACCTCGTCGCTAATTTTAATGTTTGAATTTTCGAAAGCTTGTCCGACGGTAGCGTCGGTATACTCTTTCTTAAACTAGCGAAAGCTTCGTTTAAACTCTGCGTTCTTTGTCGTTCCCTAACATTGGCCATTATCCTTTGATTTTGAATGTCTTCAAAACTTTGCGGCGTTTTTCTACGTGATTTTGATTTTGTAATACTGTGACAGGAATTTTCGTCGTCCGACTCTAACACACTTTTTCTTTTACGTCCAATATTCCTTACGTGCACTATAGGTTCATCTTCAATTTCAACTTTAATTTGTCTACGCGTGTAATCTTCCGGTTCCGAATAATCATTACCAGGCACTTGCGGAAAATGCGAAGCATAATCGTTTCTACCTTCGTCATCGTATTCGTTCCTCTGATAAGTTTCTTGAAAAAATTTAGCGTCCAGCGCGTGATACCCAGCGGCGATACTTCTTTGATAACTACTGAAAGCTTCATAAGGCATTTGTTGAATATCGGGCGGAAGATTAACTGGAAAATACTTTTCACTAGAATTAGTTAAGTCCATTAGTCTCATCGGTGAATATTGTTCACTTTGTTGCGGCGATAATTGACGGTAAACGGGCGATGAAGAATCACTACGCGTTTCATACATTTTAAATTTAACAACACTTTATACTTGCAAAAAAACACCGAATTCGTTAGTAGAACATCGCAACAACTTTCACACTGTTGTAACCGTAATGTCGCTAAATCCAGGAATCAACGAAAAACCAAAGACAACTTAAATATCTTCCTAACCAATAAGAGGTAAGTTTCCATCCCTACTCACTCCTTCATTTGCATGGAGTCGGCTCATCTTTAAAGTAGTGTTTTTATACAAACTTCTATCTTTATTGCGCGCATGTTAAATAGTTTTTCAATAAAGTCTCTTATCTTGCTTTAAAATTTGCCATTTTTTTCTATATATGGCAAAGAAAAACACCGGAATGTGCCAACTAAAACAACTCGCGACGTTATACTAGTTAACCAAAATTTGTCATAAAATTAATCTTGGCAATTTGTTAAATCAATTAGAGGTTTTAAGAAAGTATTTTACGTATTTAATTTATTGACTTCGTTGTCACCATAAGAAAATTATTGCGCTAATTTATATAGAAGAAAACTTAAATTAAATTCTTCGTGTAATTAACGTCAGAAATACTTTCAGAAAATAAATAAATAAGTTGCAAACTGTAATTAAAAGATAAATAATGCTTTCTACCGAATTTATTTTCAATGTAAAATAAATAATTTTATGCAAATATTAATATTTGACCGCTTTATATAAAATTTAGACAATTTATCTAAAATTTCACATAAAATATATTAAAATCTTTTTAATTTCTAAAGATGATAAGTTTGATCTTGGAAATAGTACTTTTATGTGTTATAAATACATCAGTGGTTCTAAAACTAGTAATTATGAAGTTGTTGACTTTTAGGAGTTTCCTTTTAACAGAAAAACTTAATTTATTTTTCATTTTTTAATTTTTGTTATACAAACTTATGTTTATTTTTTATAAATAATTATTACATAGTTATCACAGACAAATTGTGATAAACACATGCATCGTTTAACGTCGAAATTTATTGATAGATTAAATAAAAAATCAATTAGGATTTGAAGTGTTACAGAAGTTATTACAAATCTACATAAAAAGCGCTACTCTAGGTCAGTTTTATCACAAGTAATGTACAGCGTCTACCTCTTAAGTATTCAACAAAGTTAGAGTCTGAAACACTATTCATTTTATTATGATAAAAAACAATTGCATTGTTTGTAATTACTTGTGAAAATCCCATGTCAATAAAATTTTTGTCATAGAAATATTCTTATCAAAAATATAAGCAAAGCAGTATACAGTGTAGTCATTAAAAAAGTTTTTTAAAACAATATTAGTGCAAAGTTTGATCTCAAGTTGTAAACCAAAATAAAGATACAATTCTAGAGATATATTTGAGTTAAATGATTCAGGTTGGAAGCAATCAGTCACAATTTATAGAACAAGAACAACGTTTAAAAGACTATATTATTACTTATATCAACGTGTAAAAAAATTTAGTTTTTCTTTTTGTATTTTATCAACAAATCTGTTTAAAAAGTTTGAAATTTAATCTTACAGAGAATATTAAATTATTACATACAAATTGCCAGCAAAAATCGATTTACTTAATTACCTACTGATACCATTGCGTCAAATGCAGTGAGTCTAATTTTTTCCAAATACCTACTTAAAAAATCAAAATCTCACTTAGAAACGTAAGGCAACTCAGTAAACTATTCTCCACTACTACTAACCTTTTTTGGCCTGAAAAACTTATGTTATAGCAAGTACATTAAAAAAATCTACTTCAGCAATATATGTGCACAGTCAATCAAAGTTTATAAAAACATATGTTCTTAGTATGTTAACAAAGTGTCGAAAAAAAACCCTGGAAAGAAATCCCCCGGAAACAAACCCCGGTAAAAAAACCTCGGAATAAAAACCCCCGCAATGCAACCATGCTAGAATTCAGTTTGCCTGTTGTTTACTGAGACTAAAATGAAAAAAATGCTTGTTGAGATATTCTATTAGTAAACTATTTACAAATCACCATCAAAAGAATTGGTATGACTTATAATATATAAAACACAATAATACTAATTTTTATACGTTTATACTAATTAAACTTAATGTTGTGACTTATAGCCCCTAAGAAATTTATCAAATCTCTTTGGCCAGCGTTGTATTCTTGGCGGATATTTTTGAGTCGACTTTGGAGCAGTACATATTTCGGTTTCTTCTTTTTAGAAATTAATCGGCCTAAATTATGTTGCTGCAATTTTGTTCTGTCGGCAGCTACCTCTTGACGCATTTTAATAATTAAAACTCAGACCGTGGGATGAGTTTAGCCCACTAAATTAGCGAATCGGTGATTCCACCCCTCGGTGTGGTTATTTGTTTTTTCTCCATTTTGTAAGGTAATATGGTGGAGGTTCCATGTCTTAGGTCTTTTATGATTCCTGAGAGTTCTTCGTAATATTCTATTCAAAATATACAAACATGAATTATCTGTGCACACTGTGAAAAACATCCTTGAGATTATTAAAAAGTTTTTTGGTTAAGCATCTTGCAATAATATTGTGCCAAGTAGAACTAGGAATCGTTTAAAAATAAAATCAGTTTTTTACCTATTGATCACTAATTTGGTAAAATAAATTTAAAAAAAGACTATTTAAAATTAGAACAAGATTTGCATGTCATGAACGATACTTGCTACCAGTAGATTAAAAATAAACTGTAGAGCATCACCAAACTACCTTATAACAGATAAAAAAAGACGCCGGAGAAAAATCCAACGGCTGATTAACAGTTGGGCCAACAAACCGCTGATTCTTGGATGCGACGCTAATTCACACCACACTTTGTGGGGGAACACAAACACAAATCTAAGAGGCAAAAAGTTTTAGAATGTATTCTAAAAGGCAAAATAAATAACGGAGATGCGCCTACGTTTATGACCGTGTCGCGCAGTGAAGTTATTGACATTACGTTTGCTAGTCCAAAGGCAAGCAAAGTGATAAAAATGTGGCATGTATCAGATAAACCTCAACAGCATAACTTGGTGGAACAAGGAAGCTTGACAAAGCAAGGATACGCGCCAGAAAACTAATTAACACACTCAAAAAAAAAAACAAATACTAGGATGAATACAAAACCAGCTTTACAACATACAACAATGCTATTAAAACACAAAGAAGGACTCATAGAGAAGGTACTGTAGAGACGTAGAAAAGAACCTATAAGACTCCAAAAAGCTATGAGCAAAGACCGCACCGGAAACATAGGTTCTGTGCTGACCGAAAGCAGAAAGTTTACAGACTCGGTTGAAGGTGCAAGAACTGCGACAAAAACAGTTCCCGGGTTTATTGTTAACTGAAGCTCTTAAGCGACAGTACCTAGCAGTACCAAACAAACGAGCACCTAAAAGAAACTGGTGCCTAGAATAGAGAATTAATACGTTTAAACCTTTTAAGTCTCCAGGAACCAATGAAATTTATCCCATTATGCTGCAAAAGAAATTTTCTGCTCTTCGAAACGCAGTATGCGAAATTCTCAGATGCAGCTTAGCATTTTCGCACATACCAAACAGCTGGCGGATTGTCAAGGTAGTATTCATACTAAATCCAGAAAAATCTACGTATACCCAGGCAAAATCTTACAGAGCGATCAGCTTAACTTTCTTCATCTTAAAACTGCTTGAGAAAAGTCCACATTAATATACGAGAAGAGGCACTAAGCGCTTTGCCTTTTCACCGAAAGCGGCATGCTTACCAATCCGGCAAATCTTGCGAACTAGCTATTCACCAACTAGTAAGCAGATGTAAAAATGGAATCCAACACAATGATATTGCATTTGGTGCTTTTCTAGGTATTGAAGAAGCATTTGACAATGCTACCTTTACCTCAATTGCGAGGGCAATTAGGAAAATCGCACCTTTAGTTCAAAACTCGGTCAGCTCAATGCTCAAGAATTGGACAGTAACAGTTACTTTGTACGGTAACAATGTAGTTGCCAAAGTGGCTGGCGGGTGTCCACAAAGCAGGATGTTGCCACCCCTACTTAGGTGCCTCGTCATGAACGGCTTACTACAAAAACTAGAAAATGAAGGGGTATTTGCTTTAGAATACACCAAAAATCTCATCATTATTACAAACGAGAAGTTTGAGGCAACTGTATGAACAACAAAATACAAAGTGCACTAGACACCGTCGTAAAAAACAATGAACCCAACCAAGACGGTAATTGTTCCATTTACCAAACGATGGAAAACGGATGACATAAAGCTACCTACGATGTACAGAGTCACGTTCTCGATGACAAAAGAAATCAAATATCTGGAACTCGTTTTTGCTATTAGACTGACCTTCAACGCTCATCTAGAAAAAATCACAACAAAAGCCATCAGGGTTCTTAATACAACCAAACGGATGGTCGGGCACACATGGAGATTAAAACCCACAATGACCAAATGGTTATATACTGTGGTAACAAAGCCCATCATAACATACGGTGCACTTTATGGGGTAAGAAACCCAACCTTAAAAACACAACTGCCAACCTAGGCAAAGTGCAACGAGTGGCATGTCTGCTGATAACAATTGCGATGAGAACCACGCCCACAGCAGCCATGGAAGCACTACTTTTACATCTGCCATTACACTTCGTTGTAATGATGGAAGTAAGACAAGCAGCATACAGGCTGCAGATTAATGAACACACTTTAAGCACCGGGAAAAACAAACCGGGTATATACAACGTGCTGCTTGAAGAAACAATATTAACTATAAGATCCAACTTCACAAAAGATTATCACATCTTAAACAAATTTATAATACCGTTACAAGACGAGTGGACAAAAAACATTTACCCAGGCACAGTTAGAAGAACTATCGGGTACACAGATGGGATCAAAATTCGCAACAGTACTGTTGCAGAAATATATAAAGGCTGGCACCATGGGAAGCAATTTTCGTTGACCTTAAGTAACTATGCGTCCGTTTTTCAAGCTGTAGTTGCTGCTATTGATTGATGTGTCAGGAAAATTATCGACTCGAATTCATAAGCAAATGGTCCGATATCGGTCATATCTGACAGTCAAGCAGCACTGCGGGCGCTAAGATCGCCAGCAATAAAATCCAAACTTATTATGACATGCATAAACACTCTGGAAATATTGGCAACTCGTCAACCAGTGCAGCTCATCGGGATACAAAAAACAAGGATGTAAAGGTAAACCTAATAGCAAACCCACTAGTTACAAAGGGCACAACAGGAATATATCTCTGTTGTGCTCTTTGTTTGAACCTGAACATATTTACGGATTTGCTTACTAGACCGGAAAAGTAACAGTTTGCAGTAAACTAGCAGCGGAGCATAAAAAACTATAGAAAAACTTTTCAGGGATAAGACACACAAAACTATTTCTTACAGAGCTATAATCAAACACTCAAAATGCACTATCAAGCATGAGTCGACAAAAGTTAAGAAAAATCACGGGACAAATAACAAAACACTGTGGCTTTAACAAACATATGCATAAAATGAGACTGCAAAGTAGCCCTTTATGCCGCTGATGTTTGAAGAACGACAAGACTCCGCAGCATCTGCTGTATAAATGCAAAGCATATCAAACGCACAACTATTCTCGGCAAACCAAAACTAACCGATGATGAGTTGAAAACGGCTTCTTGGAGTAAGCTTCTGGACTTTAATAACAAAGCAGAACTGCTGAGGAAGTAATCAATCAGAGGTGTACAAAAAGACCAAAGAGACCGCAGTACAGAGGCTCAGGACAAACCACCTCTTGAATTATAAGAAAGAAAAAAAACACATCTTATACTCAATGGAAGCTCTTTGATTAAATCTGTCAAAGATGTTTATTATCAGACGGTCCAGTACATCTGTGAATGACACGTACAAAATCTTAACTTCTTAAAGCGTGTTTTCATTAGTCAGTTTTATTGATCAATATCGTTGAACATATTCTATTGAACATAGAAATGAATGTAAAAGTTTTATTTTTAAAGTGGTTACAAAGAAAAAAATTGTGCGTGATGTGCTGTGTGTGAATGTTAAAAAATGTAAAGAAAAAAAATCTCGTTGTTGGTGGGTGAAACCATAGATCTTAAGACGCAGATATGAAGATGTTTCAGTGCAACTCTTAGTGGAATTCGTTAGAGATAGTTTGGTATACATATAAAAACCATTTAAAATGAGCAAAGACAAGTTTGAGGTATTTTTACTGACAGTGTCAACATTTATACAAAAAAAATGTGTTATTAAGGCACGCTCTTCCAGCAAGACTAAAATTACAAGTAATTTTAGCATATTTAGCTCTAGAACATTTGTTTCCATCTCTGAGTGCACGGAATGCCCAGAAACAGTATGTCACATCTGCCAGACTTTTGTAAAGTAATATACAATATTTTAGAAAACTTTATTCAAGTATGTTTTGCAATTTAATACCTTTTCTTAGCTAACAAAAGAAAGTAAACGTAACGTAAAGTATAGCTAACAATGAGTAAAAATTGCATGTTCAAATGTCTATGAAATATTGAGTTGTGGTATCTTGACTAGTCTGGATTGTTAGTAAATTGTGTTATCTTTCCGGATCACTGGTTGTTGGTAAATGTAATATTTTGCTTCTTTGTTTTCTGGCAATGCTTTCTTTACATGATTAATATTGAGATATTCTTACAAAAAGTTGTTGTATTGATATCTTAATTGAGGATCATTTTCTAGCTTTTTCTTTAGTTGCAGTAGTCTTGCAATTGCTCGATTTCTAGAATTTCCGATAGGTTTTTGGTCGGGTTTAAATGGAATGCTGACCATGTACCATTATCATTTTTCTTGACCCTTTGTTAGAAGCACCGATATTATACCTTTGTCTGTATATTTAAGTCGAGATATAAGTCATGACCATATTTACCCAGATTTTGATTCGCAGAAAAAATAGCTTTTTATTCCATACCTGAAACGTTTTATTGGAAGGTATTATACCCAGCCCAATCTTCCTTTGTATAATATAAGACTTTCGTCAATTGTTATATGTTGTTGTGATGTATATGTTTCTTGAAACTTATTATTCAGGTTCACAGGTTAAGTTTTAGTTCGAGAGCTTATCTAATTCAACATTAAAATTGTCTACTACGAATTTTGTAATTCTCCATGCTAAACTGTTATGCGAAAACATAACCTTCATAGACAAAAATTAACGTATTGTCGATTAAAAACGTTTTATTTCAAATAATTTGTAACTGTCGTACAGTACAGAAAATTCTACATTAGAAACACCATATGGCACTTCTCTTAAAATTCTCTTATTAAAGTAGTGACGCATTTTAATGAAGCCTTGCAGGTTTTTGCAATTTTTTTTTTGAATTAAATGGAAAGGCGTAGTGAGCTTAGTATAACTGTAAAGTACATGAATTAGCAAATTAAAAATTTTTAACTCTTTGTTATTGAAGTAACTCAATATATGACACAAAATGTATAATAATGAAGAATTTTGGTTGCTTGATTTGTTTTTTGCCTTTTCCTATTATGACGTATTATAAACAATGGGATAACGGATATAGCAGTACCTGCATTTGTTGTCAAAACATTTAGTTTGCTTTTAAAAAGTTTTCTATCGATTTTGTGCATTGTGTCTCTATCTGAACGTTATTTTTTAATGTTTTGTGTTGCTATATACTTGAGTTTTGTTACTATTTCGTGTTTTATTTAACCATCTTTGTTGTTGTCCTTGTTTGTTTTTAAATACTTTGTAAAACGCTATGTATCCAAATCGAAAACGCCAATGTAGAAGGATTTTTCGTTGATTAGTATTACGATTACGCACCACAAGAAACATACAACCAATTACAGTACGAAAAGGCATCGTCCAGTAAGGAGCGGAAAAAATATGGTAAATGTTTTAGCCTGCATTGAGATAAATCTCCATATTAGTACAAAGGGAATTAAAAGGTTATTGGGTATATCTCAAAAAACAATCAGAAAAATTACAAAACCCAATCGGTTTCGTGTCTATTCACGCGTGTTACACCAAGCACTTAGCGATAGCGACTTTGTAATAAAACAAAATTATTGTTATTGGTTGCAAGGCATGTTGGAAAAAAACCCAAATTTTTTAATAAAACTTTATACACAGATGAAGCAACATTTAAGAAAAGCGGAAATACTAATCAGCGCAGCATGCATTTTTATGACAAGGAAAACTTTCATTGGATGCGTGTTCTGGATAATCAACTTTAATGGTCCGTAAATGTTTGGTGTAGGATACTTGACGGACAGATTGTTGGTTCCTACATTTTTTATGGATTGCTGCTTTTTTAGAGATTATAACAGAATATTGCCAAACTTATTGGATAACTATCGTCAAAATATGTGGCTGCAATTAGATGGTTGCCTTGCTCATTATGCAGATGGAGTTGGGATCCATCTCAACGATGAATTCCGCGATCCATAGATTGGGAGGGAAAGTGCGTTTCCTTGGCCACCCAAGTCACTAAACCTTTCATGTCTAATTTTTTTTGGGACGTGTAAAAAATTTAGTCTACCAAGATTCTTCTACTTCGAGCGAGAACATGATTTTAAGAATACAGAACGCCATACGGTCTATTCCAAGGGTGAAATTAGAAGCTGCTGTGGTGTCAACCGGAACAAGAATCAATGAGCGCATTGTAAACAATGGGAGGCAATTAGAATACCGTGGTTCACAATAGACACGTTTAGACATTTTGTGTCATATCTCCCGTCTTTCCAAATACAGAGAGTTCAAATTTTTTATGATAGGTTTGCTAATTTATGTACATTATAGCTATACTAAGTTCACTATGCTTTTCCATTTAATTTTTTAAAGAAAATTGTAAAAATCCACGAGTTTTCACTAAAATGCGTCACCAATTTAACAAGCAAATTTCAAGAAAAGTGCCATATGGTGTTTCTAATGTAGAAACTTCCGTACTACACGACAGTTACAAACTATTTGAAATAAAACATTTCTAATCGATAATACGTTCATTTTTGTCTATAAAGGTTATGTCTTCGCCTAACAGTTTAGCATGGAGATTTAGAAATTTTGTAATAGACAATTTTAATGTTGAATTAGATAAGCTCGCCCTGTATATGATAAAAACTAAAAGACAACACATCTTCACAGCCGTTTCAGGAAGCAACGATATGATACAAATACACATATCAATGACATATAAGATAGAAAGAAGACTACTAGCTTCTAATAACCCCAAAATTATTAACTACATAAAAATAATTCAGAAAGACTTTATAAAACCTGTAAAAAAATTATATGTCAGAAACCGAAACAGCATCGTATGTATAATAGATCAAAATACTCCTTTGGTAGTATGTATTCGTTTATATGAAAAATTTTAAATCTCGTGCCATCATTTAGATTACTTATAAAATATAAAACTGTTTAAGACTCAAATAAAACTTCAGTAGCTATTAGAGCGGCCACAAAAAGATAGCAAAATAAAAGAGTAAGCAACTGTGATAGTGACTGTACCGGATGTGTAGAAATTTTAGGTGCTGAAAATATTTAAAAGAATAATAAAAAGGTTTAACTCATGTTCATTTTTTTTTAATTATACAAATAAATATAAAACTGTAATTTTGAATTAAAACGGTTTCTGTCGTAGAGCATCGTAAAGCAAAAATGGACATGTAAAAACGTATAAATAAAAATTGACATTAAAAATGTATATCCATTAGTCAATCTTTTAAATAAGCTCAATACCAAACATCGAAAATCGCATTTAGCACCAACGAAACTAAAACGTTGTCTTATGTGAAGGAATTCTAACCTTTAGAAGGGGAAATTTTACGACGTCATATTGACACGGTGTCTAGTTTTTATATGAGCAAAAAATATACTACTAACTTTTTATGGATACATAGTAGACTTTAATAGAACGCATCGGTATATGCTTGCTTTAACTACAGACTTGAGAAAACGTCACTATAATAATGTTTGCTAGTTACATTAAAATATAGGTTGTTTGTGGCATTTTCCAAGCATTAATAACAAAATTGAATTGTCATTGCAAACATCAGCAACACGCACTAAATATTTTCTCTGCAAAATAAATGCATAATTCAAAGTCAGCTACCCTTCTCATAAATGTTTCTATTCTCTACCATAGCAATTAATCTTAATAACCGAGACAACTGAGCATTGCACCAAATACTTCACAGCAGGAGATGCGTTTTTTCGTTATCAAATCTAAAAAACACAACCAAAAATAATCGTTATTAACATTTGAGCATTCAAGAAGAATATTAAATGAGCAAAGGAAAACGATCGTGAAAAAGTAAATTAGCATCTGTCATCAATAATGGCGCCACCGCAGCAGCTGCAACAAAGAAACAAATATTGCCGAATATCCCGCGGGAGCACACTAGCTTCCGGTTTCTTTGACGTCACCGGTTATCTTGTAAAATTTAGCCTTACTATAATCTTTATTTCACATTCAAAATAATTAGACTTAATTAAATTGGAAAAATATTTATAGTTGAACATAACAGTAATCTAAACTGATATTTTAGTACAGTAACGTAAATAAACATTCAAAAAAACAAATCACTTCCACTAATTTAAGATAAAAATAACTTGAACACTGTTAGAAAATAATTACTACTGACATCAACATTTTCAAATTTTTTTATCTTTTTTACGGTCGAAGGTTTTTATTTTAATTTTAATATAAGCGAATTATTTTTACAACGGCGTGAAGGCTTTGATATTGCCAAAGATATTAATCACATTGTGAAAGGAAATTTAAATTAAATCAATTTTTCATTATGTTTATTTCATAAGATAAACTTTCGAAACCGTTTCTCTTGTAATTTTTACGCATTTTGTAATAATTTTCATTTCCATTCCATTGTATACATCAAATGCTTTTTTAATTTTATTAAGTTATATTTAGAATGTCCAAAACACTTGTTAGACATTAGTAATTTTAACAGTTTATAAATTTTCTTGTTAACACTGATTATTGACAAATTCACTTGTAAATTATATTTTCTTTTAAAAATTATTCAACTACTGTACCTACTTCTGTTATAAAGAATTAGAAATTATTTCATATGATACAATATTGAAGCTCATAAATAAAAATAATAACAACTAGCTCTTAAATATTATCATTTAAGCACTAATGACAAAAAAGCTTAATTTGGACACGTATCGTTATAAAATAGGATAACAGGATATTTTTGTTATGTCATCTTCCTGCATTTAGAAAAATTCTTAATTACTAATTGTTATCTACAAAAAATACAATACTCTACGTTGAGTGAAAGATTACAATTAATTATTTTGTGTGAAATAAAAGCAAAACGTCACAATAAAATAGCATATCAAAATTGCATTTAAATTGCAAAAGTTGTATTTGACAATATAGACTAAAAGTTAAGTTCAAATTCATACTTTTTTTGATCGCTTTCTACCTATTCTATGGCCAAAACGTATCCAATAAAATAGCGCCTTACACATATAATTTTGATTACATTTGGTTTTTTAAATGATCCACGCGACTTGTGACAGACTACATACTATATATAACAAAATTTATTTAAAAAAATAATAATCTTGGAACTAAAAAGTAGAACTACGTCTATACATTTTCTCTAGAAGAAATACTTCATGTCTTAGCAGCTACACTTTACTAAAATAAGAAGATCTTCCGGGTTTAGAACGTGTCATTGTCGTAACCGAAGTTGCCAACGTTGCAGCACCCTTAAATTAAACAAAACAATGTAAAATATAAGTTCAGAATACATAGCCATACTTTTATTATTAAGAAAAAAAACATCTTCAGAAACATGTTTTTAAAAAGAATTAACATTTGATACAGCAAACCTTTAATGTTGTGTTGGTATCGTTATCTCCATATCATATACACATATTTTCGTCCAAATCTTTGCTTCCACCTTCGTTACTTTCTAGATTTATATGTACATCTTTGTCGCTGAAACTTCAATTGATAGATCAGGTAATGTATTTGATGCCGTGATAATGTCATGTTCTTCTCTTCGATTCAATGGTTGTACTTCTAATTCATTAATTGAATGTTGTTCAGTTGTTGTGGAAGTCGACTGTTCCATGCAAAATACATAATCTGAAACGGTATCACCTTTAAACAGCAGGATTCCCGTTGCTCTAAACCCCGAAGAACCATTTATAATTGTAGGAGCCCCATCTTAAACTCACCAACTCAACAAATTCTAAGTTACACACGGCCCGATTCATAAAAGTTTTCTTTTTTTTGCTTTTAGTAACTTCAAACACTGAGCAGGCACAATACAATATCATTCCACTCCGAAAACTGCAACATTTGTACAGAATTGAGAATATTTCCATCAAGTATTAAGTAGAAACAAAATGTTTGCGCATCCACTGAAAAAAAATAATATAAGCAGATTTTTGCGCCATAAATATCTTTTTCTTTCATGATAACACCATGCGGTAAAAAGTTACCTTTCACGTTGCAACACTACCAATGTAATCATTGTGTCCTCTTCTATAGAAGTTAGCGTTGAAACAGCTTTTGATCATTTTTTAGCAAGTACTTTGTCTGGTCTACTGACTTACTACCGGACGATATGTACGTATTAGAGTATACTGTGTGTTTAAAGATTGCGTGATTTGTTCATTACAAAAACTTAACATGACGTAGGTTGGTTTTTTGCTACCTATAGCGGACTACAAAAATGTGCTAAGCGGTTTTTATGTGTGACTACATCTTCGATCCCATCTGAAACAATTTTCAGTAAATCGGATTAATTTACTTCAGACAAGTCATGCATAAAACCAAAGACGTTGACATGTTATTTCTCAATCAATATAAATTGACCCTGTAAGACCTGTAGGTTAACAATTAAATTATGTTCAATTTTTTAACAAAATTATAAAAATTATTCCAAATGAAAAGAGTTCTTTTTTATTTATTAATATCTCCCAATAAAGAACCAAAAACGTTCACAATTTATTCAAAATTTCTTCTTAAGTTAGAATGTTTGATACTATCGAAAACTATCAACAGGTATCGATAGTTTGAAAGAAACTATCGATAACTATCAACGGTATGAAGTTTGTGATTTATTTTTAACTGTTAGACAAAGTGATAAGTTATCATCCTCAGACTCTCAAACAACAACACAGATGGAAATCGTTGCTATGGACATCTCTCCCATATGACCATCTATTCCGGACTTGCAGTACGTAGTAAGCATCGAAGAGCAAAACAGTTGAAAGATCAATTCTATTAAGTTAGTAAAATGAAAAAATGAAAAAAACAATTTACAGGAAAATCAAGTTGTGTTTCTCAATTTTAACCAGCGAGTAGTTTTATTTGATGCCAACCTTAAATCTAGTTGATTTCAAAATTAATTCTTTTTATTCCTCAGATCTTATTTCCTCAGCTTTTGACAAATTGATTTTCAGTTGTTTATAACCTCAGTACTTGATTTGTGATTCAGTAAATTTGAGGTTGTTTTGTGCAATAAAAAAATATCTTATGTCTTATAAACATTTTTAATTATTGTTATTTATATTTTACTCAGTCAATATTAGAGTAAAAGCAATTATATTCTTATATCTCTTTTTTTATAATTTCAAAAACTTATACTAGAGTGTTTTTACTTTAGAATTCAGTAGTATTGGAAACGGTAAGAAATACGAATTATGTAGTTTAAATTAAACAAAGATTTTGCAGTGGTTTGAACAACTACATGTTAACTGCATATTCTAAAAATTTTACAAAAGGATCTTAGTACTTATATGTAAAACTTGGTTTTGTTTTGTGAATGAACAGAAGTGTAATACCATTTGCAAACAGTGGAAGGCAGCAGTGTCATTGTTGAAATTTACAGTTTTCGTAAACGAATCTGGAATAATAATGACACATGTATCAGTCATGTTATACAATTCAACAAGTGACTATTGCAGTTCAGTGCTACTACAACGCAATCGTAGGTTATAATCTACCGCCAACCTCTTGTATTTACAACGTAAGGGTACATAATGTCGTTAACATATATGTAATTTTATTTTGAATATAAAGAGTATGTGTTATTTCTGACATTGTTGAATTAAAAAAAGTTTCATTTTGCATTTGTTACAGGATCTATCTTAACTTCTTTTCAACAAAATTTATGTAAAAAATGTTTAGTCGAGGAGACTCCAAAACTAAAAGTCGCGTTCAGTCAAACATTTTTTGTTTTACAAAAGAGATGCCAAATCAGTCTGAGCCAAATTGTTATTCTGCAAATGAAAAGATAGATAACTGCAATTCTCGTTCACGTTGTTCTTCTGTAAATAAAAAACTGTCGGATAATGGTGATCAAAACTTATATCGTTATACAGTGCAGCATTGCAGTTCTATAAGACAGAATGTAAAAGAGTTCGTAGCGATGTCTCTGACGCTAAAATCGATAATTTAGAGGACAATGGCGATTTGTTATTTGGTTCTAGTGATGAGTTTGTACGTTCAGAGGAGCAAAAAATCGCTGAGTTCGTTGTCGTCGGGAGATGAAATAACTGAACCTTGTCTATCTATAATTAGCGAATATTTCAAAACAACTTCTTTTGTACCCATTAAAAAAAAATTTTAAAAACCACGTAGTTTTAAAAACTAAAAAAATGCAAGCAAAACTCTAGAAAAAGTTATGCTACAAGAAGTGAAAACATTGTGAAAAAAAAACAATGGAACCTCCTTGCCCTGATAAAAGTGTGCTTTTTTGTTCAAAACTGCTTGTTATTTCTGTTAAACTGCTAATAGCGTCAATTTTGATTTGTGATTGATGGTAAAAGTGTGAGTTTTTTTGCCGTAGTGTAATGCTGTCGGACTCTGCGCAGTTAATTCGGTGGCTGTATAAGTTCATTGCTGTGTAAGTGCAATAATTATGTCACTTCTAAAGTAAGTAAACAACTAACATAAACTATACATTCAAGAAATTAGCGCTGTAATCAGTTTATGTCAAAATGTTGCCATCATCCATCTTACATATATTCGGCTGCACATTTTTCCTAACTTTTTATTGCTTTTGTTATTGTACTTGTAATTAACAAGTATTTATTACATACTACTTATTTTATTTAATATATAAATATCCGATTATTATAATAATTATTAAAATTTTTTATTGACGTTTATGTCATCGAAATGGACTAAGGTTTTTGAGATTTACTTATACTTTTTAAATTTCGTTCACGACATAATGAAACGTCTTTAATAAAAAAATTGTTTTAGGTACTTTAGCAAAATACCAGCTTCCTGTGCAAAACATGATTCTAAGTTTAGATCAAAACCTGCAAACCTCTTGAAAGATTCACGTAAAAAACCAGTTCGTGACTTAGATGAAAGTGAAAAAACACTTGTTACGGATCTCAACAAATTTCAAATAATGACATAGGCACCAAAACAAAGTATTGAGTAAGTTAAAACAAAAGTGAGAAGTACTTGAATTGCCTTAATTAAAACAATATTTACTTAGATGCAATAAAAAACCTGTGACATGATACAAAATCGACTTCAAAACTGAAAAACATAAACGAGTAATTGTTAGATCGACATGTGACTCTGCAATGGCAGTTGATCCAAAACAGTTTGAGTTTTTAAATCAGCTTGATGACGATGATCATGTTTGGAATCAGATGCAATCTAAAATTCAATGCGTTTGATCATTCAATACTTCTAATGAAGCTTTTAATGCTGGTGAAAATCCGTTTAAAAATTTAAAGCTAAACAGAACTAAAACAACTAGTGTCGTAACTAAGAAATTCGCTCCAGAACAGCAACATTCGCTAGCAAACAAATCCGAAGTAAACAATAAGAAGATTTCAATCATTTTAGATGAAAGTACTGATGTGTCAGCTATTAAAAGTCTTGCAGTGACAATGGCCAAGTTTGAAAAATTGGGGATTCAGTTTCACCAAATAATTGGATATGGCGCAGATAACGCTAATGTCATGATGGGTAAAAAAACGGTTTATTAGAAAAGTTTAAATTTTTGCAATGGGCTACGTGTGTTTGGATTTATGTAGTTCTGCAGCTGCTTCAAAATTACCTAATTATGTGCAGCAGTTTGTTTATGATATTTATGACCATTTTGCACATGGCGGTAAACGCAAATTTGTTTTCCAAATATGCGAAAGCTTTTGTGAAGTTGCTACACATATGTTATTGAGACCGTGTGATACAAGATGACCGTTTTTGAAGATAAGCAATTTTCTTCATTTGTTATATTTTTTGTTGTAATACAGGTTTTGTTTGATTTTAGAGTGCGGTGGGTCAAATTTTGTAAACAATCCATTGCTCACGAAATACTTCAATGAGATAAACGGAATCGATAAATCACCGACAACACATGTATCAGAATAAACTGTTGTACTTGGGTTTTTTATCGAACACTTTAGATATAGTGTGCAAAAAAAAGGTTGAATTCCAATTCGAGCAAGTGAAAATTCACCAATTGCATCATCGAATGACATCATTTTATTTAACATTGCTGAAAAATTAAAGCAAACTTATGTTAGTTCTGTTTCAATTGAACTATTTAATCCTAATCATGTCAGTTATTATTTAAGTGTTTACAATTTGTATGTGGGACCTTAAAGTGAAGCACATATTGTTTAGAGAAATATCGATAAACGACATCAAATCGTTCAAAACACGAGCTTTAAACTATTACGTTGAACAATGTCTCCAAATAAGAAAGCGATATGATTTTGATAGCCCAATTTTGGTCAACATTTGTTTAATTGAAAAAAACTGTTGTCGATTATGCCGTTAGTCACTCATTTTCCAAATCTCTACACAGATTTGAGTCAACTCGACACTAAGTTCAAGATTTGAACAAAAGTAACATCGAACTTTTTTGACATAAAGTGTTCTAATATTAAACAGACAATAAAGAGTTTATTTTTGCTTGCCGCACTCGTCTGCTGAAGTAGAACGCGTGTTCAGCAAAATTAACAACATAAAAATGAAAGTACAAAACAAATTAAAGATATCAACAGTGGAGGCACTCCTTCTGGTGAAAGAAAAATGTCAGTAAACGTTACGCTTTTCATTTACGAAACAAACCAACAACGAGCAGGCCGACAAATAAAAATAAAGAGGTCGAGGAGGAGGATAACAACAAGAGCGACGAAGAAGAAATTTTGAATGCTCTTCTTGAATAGGCGTTGTATTCTATTATTAATTTAGTACGTCGTCGGTACACACAATATTGTTATTACTATTAACGTGCAATCGATAGCATTAATGCATTTGGTTTTTTGTTAAAATGTTTATTAAGTATTATATTTTTGTTTCAAGCATATTAAGCATAAACTTTTAAACATGGCGGTTTTAGTACTTATTTTAATCTAGTGCATTATGTTGGAGAAATCTAGTACGTTAAAATTTAGTGTAGCGGAGCATTGCTTGCCTAGTTGAAACCACATAAGAGATGTTCAGTAGAAACAAAACATACTTACAAAAAACCTTATACAATAAAACTTCCAACAATACAAAATAAGAAAAAAAGCTTTTAGATTTCGATGAAGAAAAACCTAATAAAAAAATCAACTCATCGCTTTTATGACTACATATATTAAGTTTTTTGAAATTGTTTATTAAAACATATTCCAAACTTTGTATAGTATTTTGTTATAAGTGTTACATATGCTCCATTGTTTAACCTGCTTCCATCAATCAGTGATTTTTGTATAATAGTTTTAGTTTTTTCCAATTCACATAGCAGGTATTTTTGTTTCAAGACACGTGCTGATTCTTGTGTTTCTAGTGGTTTGATTAAACCAAAACCATTTTATTCAGAAAAAAACATCCTAAATATTGTTACTAATACATATTTAATATAAATATAATAATAATATAAATGTGTATCCAAAATAGTCTAAATCCACTAAAGCATATATCATCTAAGTCAGTGGTCCCTACGGACTTCCAGGGGTACCTAGACAATATGTGACATTTACATGAAATTTTATCCTTACATCTCAAATAATTAATTCAAGAAAGCGTTACATTGCAGTATCCCATTTAAAAAAATTATTATAATTATCAGTGGTTTGTTCCAAATTTTGGTGTACACTGCGCGCCTAAAGTATGGAATAATGGATTTATCTTGGTCCGGGTCAGGATTATCAAAAAACGTTATGACACGTCAAATTAATTTATTTTAAAATAAACATTTTGCAGCATTTTTTTAATTTTGCTACCCTGATTCTTTTGCAAAAATGACGTCATTATTTTTTTTAAATAGCAACTCCCCATTTTTGTAACAGTTTTGGATAACTTATCAAATTCTGATTTCAGAAACGTATAAATAAGAATGTGGATTCAGTGCCGTCATAAAGCTCATCACAAAAAAAAAGAAACCGACTAGAAATTAATACTCACAAACATACAACCGGCAGTAAATATACTCCCATCAGGTTCATACAAGTAATTAAAAAAATTTTGTTTTTGTATTTTAAAATAAAAGTTATAATTTCAATAAATACTTCAACAAAATGTTTTATTTACATTTTATTTTTACATCACCGTTTACCATTCAAGACATCAAAGTTAAATTTGTAATTTTTCTATTATGCATTTATATAGTTTTTTCACTCAGGGGTTCGTGGGCAAGTTTTGACTATGAAAAGGGGTTCGTAGGCCTAAAGAGTTTGGGAACCACTGACCTAAATTGACATACATCGAAGTATATTAACTCAAGAAAAAATGTAATTTTAATTTTAACTTTTTGCAAATGTGTTGTTACCTAAATGTACTAGATTTAGAAAAAAATTCAACACTATAGTTTATTTCCTTTAGCAGTTACAACTTTTTAAATACAACAAATTTAAAAAAACACCATTAACAATAAAACAAAAACTGGAGTTTTTACTTAATAAAAAAAATATGCCAGAAAGATTATGAATATAAAAAAAGCCGTATTTACTAGTCAAGATAATTGAAAACAAATAATTGTCAAACTTTGCTAGAATGATTTCGGATAGAAAGAAAACGCAAAAAACAATGTGCAAATAAGTAAAAACTAAACATGTACGTAACAGTTTAAAAAAGTGTTAGAAACAACAATATATTTTAAAGGAACATCGCTCAGTAAATTTTGTTTTTGTAAATTGTAACCTTCTTGTTGCATCAAAAACGTAAATCATTAGTGATTTTTCCTATTCACTAAAGGACTTTATTCGCATGTAAATGTCGATAAACTATTTAAGTTATTTTTTAGTTTAATATAAATAAAAAAGTGTTAACAAAACTAAATCCCGTTTCTTTAAAAACTAAATTGTGTAGTCTCTATCGAAGATGAGCTTTTATATATTAATTGAAAAGTTCAACCACTTTACGTTTTTTTTTAAACGTAGTAAATTGCTGCAACAGCTGTAGTTTTACGCCCCCTGAAAGACACATATAATAAATGCCGTGAATCCTGTATCTTTAGGGTGGTATGACGGTTCATAAGTTAGGGTCCGACGTCTACACTCATCGTCTTTTATAGCGTACGTCTGATGTTGAAAACTAGTCATCTAAACAGTAACCGACAAACATAAATGTAATCCGTTTACATTTTGAATACTAAGAAATAAATTTGTTAAACACGTGGACAGTACAATTCCGTGTGAAAACAGTACCTGCCGTTTATATTTTTGCAGGTAGATACACAGTACTTAGTAAAAGGACAAAATTATTACAGGCGGTATACATAAACGTTCACAGGAGTGACTTAATCTTCTTAAAATTCCAAAGAAAACTACAACTTTATTGCAATTGCTTTAGGTACAATTTGTTTACTTTAAATATTGTTATTACTCATGTAATACGTGCCGCTGCAAGTATTTGCGGATTTTCGGTATGAAGATAAGACCCCCGAATGCAGATGTTCAAGGTGGTATTAAAGAAGGAATTAAGTTGTTTTGGGAGAGAACGGTAATTCTTTTATACAATGTTTTAAATAGTACTTAACTAAATAACTTAACAATATAAAATTTGTTTTTAACTGTAAAATATTTCCATAGACAGATGTTTCCTGTTTCGGCACTTTTGATAACACCTTCAGTTCGTTTACATTTATTTCGGTGCACCTATATAATGACAACTTACCTACGTAAAACCTAATAAGTAAAGAAAAACTCTTTCATCACGATAAACAAAGTAAATGGATGAAAAATACTTCTTTATTTATTATGTCATATAGTTTGTCTGCATCGGTAATTTCAAAAACATGTAATCCTTTTTGTAAATTATTAACGACCATTTATCGTCAAAATGTTTACTTCACTAAACAAAAGAAGAAACACTTACTTTTACAATAATCAAAGCAATTCTAACGATATTAACCAGAAATTCAAGATACACGTTTTCAAGAACCGCTTGAAATATATTATAGCAACCACCCTGACACAAAGTTGAAACAATAAATTTTCATTAAATCTTAGATGTTTTAGTTTGTTGCTTGTTAGAATCTCTAAAAACTGTACTGTACTCATCGAGACGTGTAAAATTCCTCTTAATAACACAAAAATTAGTGACATTATGAAGTACTTATCTACAATACTATATAGATTTTTTTACAGCTTAACCCTTAAGTATAAATCTGCCAAAATCCATTGTTCCTTTAAAAACTGTTCCAAGAAAGCAATCAATAATTTTTTGTGTGTATAAGACACTTTAAAATGGTCATTAACAAACCTAAAGGTTTAGTTTTCTTTGCCTGTCTTTTCATTTATAAGGAGTGGTATGTGCCTGTAAAGGTCATCATTGTCTCTTTTATAAACAAAAACCATTCGTCAAACAGAAAATAATGATCTACTAAGAATGCGTTTTCGAAAATGTCACTACTGACAATTTAAAACGGTTATTTGTAAAGACGATTTTGTAAAACTTAACATTTGTTTAAATATATTAGTTGCAAAAAATGAAAATTTAACTACAGTGTATAAGATCGAATTCTTTACTTGAGAAAATGCGACCGGAGATCATTATAATTCCTGGGAGCGAACGTAATTAGTAGTCCTTTCTGTCATTCATTTTGAAATATTACGATACGCTTGCTTCTTCATTTCACGAGTTCCACCCATCTTTAGTATAAATCGGATACCGTGAATCTTTCTTGCCGTTCATCTGTACCTTTTTGAAAATGGCGTTTAATCGTCGTACCTGTGCAACACGCTCACCAATCGAAAACGACCAGTAGAAGTACAGGTACACGTTCAGGTAGACAAAATGGCGTAGGTATCATCTGCTAAAATTTTATGCTTAGTTAGTTTAACGAGAACCAACAACGACAACTTTAGATTAATCCGAAATAAAACAGTTATAGAAAAAAGTAAAATCCTTGAATTTATTTGGATGTCAATTAGTAGTTTTTGTGGCTGTTCACTATCATCTGCAAAATTTTAAACGAAAGTTTTAATAACTTATCTTAATGCGTTTTGTATGACGTCATTAATATTCTTTTTTACTTAAACTTTTATACCTTAATTGTGCGCGGGCTTGTTTTTTTCTTAACTCTTATGGCAAGTTTCAAGTTCAAGGACGTTTTTAAGTATATTTAAATTTTTTTGTAAATTTTCATTAAAAACTTACTATGCCAGATACTTTTAATACTAAACGTTTTTCAGTAATCTTTAAAAGCTTAGTTCGAAAACCTTTCAATACTAAATATATGTAGACCTCTTTGCTATTCTGAATAAATTTGTAAAAAAATTTTGATACGGGTCTCCAAGAATACGAGGAACCTCCATAACTCCGTTGCTATTTGAGATTGACTTGAATCTTTTTACACGGTAGGTACCGACATTCTACAAAATTTAAAATTGTTTTTGTCGCTATACTGCGTCGCGCACCAAAATTATGTTTTTTTTATATGCAACCCTCAGACCCGGACCTACCACTTTTGGCGCCGTTATGCAAATTTAAAATAACGCCTCAAATTTGTATTACATTGATAAGTGAGTACAGATACGGGTTAAGTTAGGTATTATTATCCACTATTGAAAAATAATTTTAAAAAGTATTTTCCTAAATTTATTTTCATTTTTACATTTTACAAGTACAAGCCATAAGCCATACAAGTACTTTTTCATTAAGGTACATAACATAATTATAAACTTATAGAAAACAGAAGTATATTCTAACAGTATTACCACTCAAAATTTTTGTGTTTTAGTTTCAAATGTAATATATGATACAAAAACACAAGAAATTAAAAAAATATTTAAAACATTAAAAATACTCGTTTATATATCACAGGACAAAACTGATCAACAAATAAAAACAAAACAATATATTATTTTAATAATGCAACATGTCACCTTTTAGCTGAGTGAATTGAGCTTTACATGCTTTAATTTTTGCAAGTTGTCTAATTAAATCTTCAGTGTCTAATTCTTTTAGCTGGTCCGTTTCTATTGAAATGATAGCAAGATTACTTAGTCGGTTTTGTTCCACGGTCGATCTTAAATAATTTTTTATTATTTTGAGTTTTGAAAAAGATCGTTCTGCGGTATCAACAGAAACCGACATTGTTAATAAAATACGAAGTATTATGCTCGTATTAGGAAAAGAATCCACTAAGTTTTTAATTGTTATATAATTTAAAGTTTCTTCTGGAGACGAATAACTTTTTCATCAAAATTTTGTAAATTTTGCAATTCTTTAACAAGATCCACGGCAGTTATGTATCGTTCATTGCGAGTTTAATAAATTTTCAACTTTTTGATTCTAATTGTTCGTTTTTAGAATAATTTTTAAATTTATTAATATTCCATAAAAACGTGAAATTATTAGAGTAAAAAGAAAGTAATTGGAATCTCTCATCCACTGATGTTTTGATTACATCTAGAGCATTAAAAAAACAATCAATTTTAAACTTTAAAGTTTCGTCGTGGATCGGTTCATCGTCACATTCATAATCAAAATGTTTTTTTTTAATTTTTCGCGGTCTTAGACCTCTTTGTTTTTTGAATTTAGGTTCTATGTCTAAGCTGGATGCTATTTCTTTAGCATCAATCAATAGATCATTAAAATCCTTATCGGAGCGATAAGCTTTCAAAAAATTATTCAAATTATTTAAATAATTACAACACTGAGCAACATCAAAGTTCGGTTTTTGAATAATTTTACTAACAATGTTAACTTTACTTAAAATATTATACCACAATATAAAAATGCAAATGAACTCAAAATTTTGCAATTTTTTGGCCAATTTTTTACGTTATTTTCAAAGTTTCCTTCGCTTATTTCAAATAGAGCATTATAAACCTCCCCAAGTTGATACCTTAAAGGAGTTATTGCATCTATTCTATTAGACTAGACCATCGAGTATCCGATAAAGGTTTTAAAGTTAAATTTGTTACATAAGATAAATTAGATTGACCAGCGTTTAGTAGAATATAGAAATAAAAAATTTATGTCCAAAGTATTCCATCTTACGGCATCATTGATGACTAAATTTAGGGTATGATTCCAACAAGTAACAAAGAAATCTCGCGGATTGTAATCTAATTGTTTTTGTAGACCATTATGCCTTACCACTCATATGTGCCCCATTGTTGTAACCCTGACCCCGCAAATCGTAGATATTTAAGCCTTCTTTCTCTAACGCCGACAACAAAAATTTTGTCAAGCCTTCATCCGACACATCATTTATAGGACAAAATAATAAAAAATGTTCTTCAATACTAATTCCTGCGCTCTTTAAATTAACAAATCTTATACAAACTGAAACTTGTTCTTGGTGACTAGAGTCAGGAGTGCAGTCTAATAATATGGAATATTTTGCCTTTTTAGTTAGTTCTAAAATTTTGAATTTAATATTTTCACCGATCAAGTTGATTACTTTATTTTGTATTTTATCCCCGAGATAGTTTTTGTGATCTTTTGCCAGCCGATTTTTTAAAATTGTCGACAGATGGCGCACCTAGTAAATTGTAGACATGCCGCTATTTCTCAAATACTGCTAAATTCGTTTTTATAAGACAACGTTTTATACGCATAATAATAGAAAAAACTATAGTGTAGGTCAAGGAATGTTTAAAATTTCCCGTATTGTTCTCTTTCTGAGTTTAATTTGGCATTACACCTAATCAACTTTATTTTAAAATTTAAACATTCCCAGGCCAAGAACGCATTAAGCTAATGTTAAATCTAAAGTTCCATTTCACATTTCGTTCAAATAACTCCAGGAATGAGAAATGCAACAATTTCTAACCTAAATTTGGTTTAGTTAGTTTTTGCGATTTGATCTTGACAATTATACAGTATAGCTTTATGTGACTAGATGGCGATAGTGTTTTTCTGAATAGTATACAGTTCGTACAATTACTGTTCACTAGAGGGCAAGATTGCGTTTTTATGCGTTACAGTTTCCTACGTTTAATAATAAATATTGTCTAAAATATATTCATTCTTGTGGTATGTATTTTGTGACATTGAATGTCAATGTCACATGATACTGTATAGTAGTACAACAGATGTACCATGATTTACGGAAACTTGTTATTGTACTGATAAAATAATCAATTTTTTTAATAATATGTGTGATATGATAAAAATACATAATATTTTGAATAAACAACTTCTAGTTTATGATTTATTTATACAGTACTTCTTTAAATACATTATCAGTTGTCGATCAATTGATCATATACAAGATACTGATCGCGAGGATAGATCACTTATAAAATAACTGCCGTAACGAATTTTACCTGAAATATTTACTTTACTGAAATGTTTTTTTATGTATACAGGTAATTGTTTAAAGAAAATCGTAAAATTGTGTCTAAGTAAGATATTGTTATAAAGCCTTTTGATCTCAGCTCTGTTTTGTAAGAATTTAAAACTACTACTGATTTTGTAATAAAAAAATATTCGCATTTAAGTTTTAAGTTACATATTTTTTTAGTTGTATTACAGAAGTTTAGCAACGTATGCATTATCTTCCAACATAATTTAAAAAATACAAATATTGTAATGTTTTTTTAAATTAAATTTTGTTGTAATTGTAAATTTAATGCTTGTTCATTGACATATTATGTACTGCGAATATCGTATAGTAATTTCTTCTTGAAAATATTTTTTTTAATTATATTGTAAGAATGTATAAAATACGATAACAGAGAATGATCGATTTTTGCGCTGTACTCGATTACTGTGATTTCTGATCATTCACAACAGAATGATAGCGATTGCTGTCATCGATCATGGAAAATAATCGCGACCATAGATCACTTAATATAATCCACACCTAATTAATTCTTATAACCTTCCGTTCCCGCTTGACCGAGGTAAAAGATAATTTTTCTGCTTTAGCTGTAAATTTTTTTCTATTAGAGATAACCGTACATCTAAAACGGAAACTTAAAAGGAAAAGATTATAGTTTTTATAATTAGAGAAATAGGATGGTAGTATAAATAGTATAAATTTAGTATGCATGAATAATATTAAGTACATGGGTATAGAGATGGAAACGTGAAAGCTGATTTTATACACGCGTAATTCAAATAAGTTTTGAATAAACCGCGGGTTAAAATCACAACGTATAAAAATTGTAAGGTAACAATGTTTGCCATCGTATTTCACCCATCAAAAGTTGTTTGAATTACGCGGGTATAAAGTCAGATTTCAAGGTTTCCATTTTTATAGCCATTTACTTACTATGACAGTTTTTATGTGCATTTCGTGAGTTTTAACTGACTCCAGTGTCTCGGTTATTTAATGTTACTACCTAATGTTACTCAAAAATGAAGTGAACACCCTAAAAGAAATAAACTCAACAAACCAACTCAAATAGTCTAATCTTTGTGCAAAAAATATCTGTTTGAAATTTTTAAATTCGAAAAAATCGGGGTTTTCAGGTCACAATATGAACGTGTCTACTGCGACATAAAGATATGAGACTCACGGGATCTTTTGTGCTTAGCTTTTATTTCCAATGTCTGTAAGGAAGTTTCTTTAACGTAAAAATTTACGTAAGAAAATTTAAAAGAGTATACTTACAGAGTGTGTACAAAATTAGTTGATTTTCAGAAAATTATTTATTCATGGTACAAGATAAAGTACAAATCTTTTCATTAGAGAGATAATAAAGATCTTTTTGTAATTTATTTTAAAGAAAACGGATCACTTATAACAAAAACTTGTGTGATTAATGATTGTCTAACACACACTATACAGTATGGGTTTTCGCATTTCAAAAAATTTTCTCTAATTACATTAAACGAACTTATTCAAACTTTTAAAAAATCCATTGTTTCAGTGACATAGCAGCCAGTCAATAAAAAAATTTAAAAAAAATTATAAATATATGCTATTATTCGAATTTCAAGCAGATATTTTTTTGACAAATAGTGGACTGTTTTGATTAGTTGTTGGGTTTATATCCTCTAGGAAATGTACACTTAATTTTTTACACAAATATTGCACAACAAAATTTTTATGGTAAAAACTTGATAATTTATCAATTAAATTAAACAGGTTATTTATTGCAACTGATCCATGTTCTTGAGTATCTTTTTTCTGTTCTTTTCTTTTAATTTTTTCTATTATGTAAAAAGGATGCATTTTTTACCACGTCCAATTCAAGCTCTTACGATTTCAGGGACAAATTTGTTTGAAAGTGTTTTACTTGTTCTTATCAATACTACGGTTACAACACGTGTTATATTACTAGCGATTTACTCAAATTTACAAAGAATCCATTCATTTTGTATAACGTAAAATTAACCCAAGAAAAATTTATTATCGTGTTTTATAGTTTTGATAATCAGCATATATCATATTACTAGATTGATTGTATTAGTCAAGTGTTAGTAACCTGAGGTGATGCCATCTACCGAATACTAGCACAAAAGTGTGTAATAAAAGTAGCAAAAACTTATCTACTTGTTTATAGCCATCTAGTGTTTTGATTTTTGTTAGCGTATTAAAAATTATATTAAAGCGATAGCAGCGCCACTGTATATTTATAACAGAAACACACTATATAAACGGCCCTCTTTTTTGTATGTTCTGACATAATCGAGTCGAATTTGGAAATCATTTCTATCCATTTTAAAAAGTTACCATTGTTTTTCTCAACCAACGTATTACTACTTCCACGAAAAGCTAAATTTTGCTGACCTAAAAACTGAATCACGTAGAAAATTCTTTCTATAACAGCTTGCCAGTATTTAGTTTCTCTGTTTATTACATTTTGTATTTCAAAATCAATTATTTCATTTTTATTAAAACGGTTAGAAAGATCTAGCAATTTTAGAACATTTTCGATATGTAACTTGCTTTTTTCATGAATGTTTAAATGTTTACTTAAATACTGCCAGTTATTGTAACCAGATTCATCACTAAGACGAACAGATTTCAAATCGCTGTCATTAAAAATTTTGCAACAAAAGCAGTAAAGTGTATTTTTGTTTCGGAATATAACAGCCAAAAACGCTCAATTTTTTCTATGTTCGGTAAAATTCTAAAGAAGTAACTATTAGAAAACTTACTCCGAACTATCTCTCGGATAAATATCCTTTTTGTTTTGATTATGAGCAGGGCCACGTTCTACTAATTTTTGAATATTATTAAGACGTAATTTCTTTGACCATAGTGCAGCATCTTTTGAAAGTTGACTCATATTTTCCGTTCTGGTAATTTTTGAAGACGTTGATTTCTCATTATCAGCAGAACTTGAAGATGTTGATGGATTGCTTTCTAGAAGATCAGTATCTTGTCTGCTGTTGATATTTGCTTCAAGTACAGGTTCAGAATATTAGGATTCAGCTGTATTATTGTTGGATTTGGTGTGTTTCTATACTATGATAGAATCCTTCGATGTGGAGGATAGGCACCGCTCAGAAATAAAACTCAGTAGGTAATTCTGGCTACGTTTCGTTGGCTATTGTGCCAACTTCATCAGGCCAATCATCACAAGAATGTTTAATTTCTGCCAAATATACATGGAATTAAAAACGATGGACAAAGGAGGAAAGTACGAAGAACATATAACCTTAACAACACAAACATAACCCACACATAAGGTGAATACTTAATTAAGTCATTAAGTATTCACTTTATGTGTGGGTTATGTTTGTGTCGTTAAGGTTATATGTTCTTCGTACTTTCCTCCTTTGTCAATCGTTTTTAATTCCATGTATATTTGGCAGAAATTAAACATTCTTGTGATGATTGGCCTGATGAAGTTGGCACAATAGCCAACGAAACGTAGCCAGAATTACCTACTGAGTTTTATTTCTGAGTGGTGCCTATCCTTTACATCGAAGGATTCTATCATAGTATAGAAACACACCAAATCTATCAAGTTTTTTGGAGGATTTATATCGTTTCTCACTGTATTATTGTTGTTATTAATATTTGGCAAAGTAGACTCGGGTTTTGAAAATAAATGCATAATTTTGACATGGTTTTTCAGTTCTTTCTCTCTTTTTCTTTTATTCAGCAAATTTTGGTATCCAGACAATTTTTCCTTTTTTTCTGACATCCTGTATACTGTGAAGAAATTAATACGTAAGTAAACAAATTGACAAATTATTCATGAAAAATGGAAATGTTTCGATATCTCAAACTCAAACTTGGAAGTATTTTCTCAACATTACTTACTTCAATTAACAATGATGTTTATATAATCAAATATAAAAGAATTTTCGAGATGCAAGTTTTTGGCTTTTAATGTTTTAATAAATCTAAAATAAAAAATAAACGTTAGATAAACTCACCTTAGTTCACAACACAAAACACATCACTATAAAGTCTGTAAAACTACAAAATACTAAAGTTTCAAAAGCAGATATCTTTTACCCAATGCACCTTTTCACTTCGCTAAGTTAATTATGGATCGGGCATCAGGCAACAAATAAATCGCGACCGATGCAGTGCTTAAGTATATAAAGTTTTGTACATTGCAAGCTCAGACAGAAAAAAAAACGTTTGTTTGCTCGTTGGCTTGTTGCAAGCCAAATTTCAAGCTCAAACATGAATAAAATCAGATTTGTTTGAGTAAAAAACAATGTAATAGTTAGCAATTCCTTACTGGTTTTTTTATCATTATAAATTTTACATTGACGCTGTTGTTTGTTGCTTTATCTTTTTTTTGCTTTTGAGTTTTGAGGCTTTTCGGCACCTCGGTGCCGTCGTGCACTACGCGACTTCCTCACATTCGCTTAGTCAAAAAACGCCGTATGTAGTAACGATGCTTCTAACGACGCATTTAAATCACGCAAAGATCCGTATTAATAAAATAGAACAAATCATAGTTAACAGATCATATTTTCATAAAATATTTGTAGAAACGTATAAATCTGAACCAATGAACAATATTTAATAATTTATCAGAACAAAAATAATGACTTATCAACGGTGATTGTAGATTAATTATTCTCATTACTACATACCACGAGCGTTCATCACAGCAATGCGTGTAATGGCGGATTCAATACATATCAGGTATGAAAATCGCAATTGCGGCGCTTTCTATTAAATTACACAAAAAAAACAATTAGTTAACTATTTTTGATTATTGAAAATCGAGAATTCTGTTTTACAATATATTACCATAGAGAACACAGTCTACACTCCTAGAGTCATCTATCGGTTAACGTGACAATTATGTGGGCTTTAGTATATGTAACCGCTTACTGATTACTGGATTCTTCATTTCGCAGACGTAGTTTTGTTCAGTTTATAAATTTTACAGTATTATTTGCCGTTGTAGGTAAGTTGTTTTTAGGATCAAAATTGATATTTATGCGGTCAGAATTTTGGCAGTGGTGATTATTTGCCGTTATAACTAAATTGTTTTTAGAATTTTTGACGGTCAGACTGGAACACAAACTTTGTATTTTTAGGTTTTGTGATTGGATTTCCACAATTTAAAGGTATAAAATATTTGTGAAATCATGAATTTTTTTGAGGTTATTTGTAATACGGGTTAACCTATATTTGTATCAATCTTTAATAAGGTGTTTTATTTTAGAATAATTTTCAATTCAAGCGCCAAGAAAGGAAAGACGTGGGACATAGAAAATAAAGACAAAATGCACCATCTTTGCGTGGAGCAGACGTGGAGTACAGTTTTAAAACCTGAATTAGAATATATTTGAAATAAAAGCCAAGTAAAGACATTAAACGTATTTTACTTAGCAGAAAGAAAAGGAATACAGCATCTTGTTTGAGACACACAACTAGCAAGAAAGGAATTAAGCCTTTTTTTGCATAGGCATAAAAACACCTTGTCTTTCGCTCGCGCCAAAAAGTTTAAAAAAGGTGTTGACAACTTGTTTACTGAAGGCATAAGAAGAGCACACTTTGAGCAAAATAAAGTCGCTGAAGTAAATTAATTGCCTCTTTAACGTGATTGGCGAGAGATTCTTTAATCGTTTTGATAGCCTACGTGTAGGGGGAGATTTGGTATCACCTTTGCTTATATTCCCCTAGAAAATAAAAATATTCAAGTATTTGAAATCATCTCTCTAGAATCAATATTAACATTTGACTTTAAAGGATGGGTTTAGCCTGCGTCATTTGTCTAGTGCTTTGGACATTTTATTAACTTAACTTAAAACCGTCTTCAACTTGGTCTGTTCTCCTAGTTTTAGATGGTCATTATAGTCATACGCAAAACTTAGACCTTGTTAATATGGCAAGAGAAAATGTGGTTCATTAATACTTGTATCTTACGTAACATACATGTTAGGCAACCAACATTGCTTGGATTGGTATCAAGTAATACAAACATTACTGAATGAAAAATTTGATTTGTAACCTTTAAATTCAGATTAAGTAACTAATTAAAAACGGTAACACATTAACAACAATACATGTTTATTTGAAATAAAAATTGGTAATAACAATTATTTCAAAATTATAATCAATGTTCAATAATATGTTATCCTTTAGCTGGGATACATGTGTTAACTCTTCTTTTAAAATTTTAGAAAAGATTACAAAACTCATCAACTTCAATATTTCGAGTAACATTAGTAATTGCATGTTCCGAGTCTTCAATATGGTGCAGTTGATTTTTATATACTGTGTTTTTTAAAAGTGCGTAAAGATAAAAATCTAGTGGCGTAAGATCTGGAGGTCGTGGAGATATAACACTTTCATTGTACAATTGTTAAATAAATTCAATTGTAGCTCGAGTAGTAGCAACCGTTGCATTGCTTTGCTGAAAGTAACTAAATTGAAGTTTATTGTCATCTAGCTGCTCAAAAAATTGACCTAAAATATTTTGCATTTACAGTACTATAAAAAAATATTGGACCAATCATCTTTCTTCATTGGAACATTGGACATTGGCATGCATATACCAACTTTCAAAGGATGCAATGTTGTTTCCACAAAAGTGTGTGGTTTTTCTTTTGATTAAGTACGATAATTTTAGATATTTACATATCAACATAAATAAAACCATGTTTTGTCCACAAAGAAAGTTAAATCCAACAGATTACCGTTATCTAAATGTTCATTAAACCATTTACACAATTGTAGACCCTGCAAGAAGTCAAGAGCACGTAATTCTTGATAAACCGTAATCGTGTACGGAGTTATCAACAGGTTTTTTATGCTTTGTAGCAAGTTACTACTGACATTTCTAAAAATTAATCCTAAAAATTGAATGTTTGCAATTTACAAATTTAACTGAAAATGACTTTATACCTGTCGCCGCAGATAATTCAGCTACCGATTTATTTGGAAATTATTATTTAATAATAATAATAAAAATCGGTTAATTAAAACTAGTTTACGTTGTAGATATCATAATTGTAATTACTGATTAAATTAAAACGAGATATTCGTACAATGATCAAGACTGTGCATGCATTATACGAAAACATTTTTTGAACTACAGCTTATGCAACCAATTATACGTTCGCGTCATTTAGATTATTACATTTTCTAATTTAAATTGGCAAAGTCTTAAGAACAGTTTACCTTTTCGACAATAAATAAAAATAAAAGAAAAAACAACAACCGGAAATAATATTTATTTTAATTTAGTTTAATTTCTTAGTGATATTTGTGATAAACGACCAAAAGAGTACACGCACTTAAATTTCTTTCTTTTTTCCGTCCCTCAGTATTTATAAAGATCTGTGATAAACGGTTGTACACCTACGTGCTTATAAATTGTAAAATAAGCAGCATCGCATCAAAATATTTTAAATATATTATGTTTTCAAATGTTGTTAATAAGCGCCTAAAGAATTACGAAGAACATGGATTAAGTAATAAACGCATTTCTTTTATTATATTCTTCTTATTTTTAAATGTAACTGGTTAGACACTGCAGTATTTACATTTGGCATATAGAAACTATCAAAAATTTAAAAAACGATTTTAAAATTCTGTTTAACCAAATGTAACACATTTTATTAAAAACATTGCTGATGCTAATGCAATTAGCATAAATCAAATAACTTAAAAACCGTTTAAACGCTAAAATAAAAAAACCAAAGTCATTTTTAGATATCCATTTAAAAATAAATTTAGAATCTGGTTGTGACAACACTTCTTACAAGAACAAGTTAATAACTGACAATCATTTATTTTTAATTTACAGGTACTGTCAATTTTTACGCAAAAGTGTAAATTCAACTTTTAAAAATAATGCACACTATTTGAATCGAAAACATAGCACTTAGTTATTTGACGGAATAGTTACTAAAAATTGCAAATTAAGTTTTATTATCGTTTTCATTAAAAGGCAAATCTATATAAAAAATGCAAATTTTACTAATTGTGATATAAAGTTATTTAGTCACGTATAATTTTCAAAAAATATAATTAAGTTAAACGATTTATATAACGTTTATTCTGAGTAATTGCTAGTTTACAAAACCAATACAAAACTGGTGAAATCCTACATTCTACACCCTTATATAACATGCATTATCGTATTGTTCCCAGACCTTACTCTTAACCTCGCTTATCGTTTGGATCATTATTTACTTTATCTAATTTATACTAATTCTAAGATGATTTGGTTACAATCTTCTGTTATTTATAACGTCTAGACTCTATTAAGATAAAACATAAAATATGAGAGGGTTACTTTAACTTAATTCCTCCCCCCTTAAGATAGAACGTCCCCGTTCTGCGATACATTTTGTCTAAGGGACATTTCGGAAAACGACATTACATCATGTTTTTGTTTTTTCTGGAAAATTACCCGTATCTTATGTCTAAATACACACACTATAGTAAAAACAATACAAAGTATAATTACAATTACCATCGTAAAAGAAAAATGCGAAATGTGTACCAATGGGTGAAGATTAACCGGTACGTTTATTGATTCAGACTCTTCTTTCAAACTGTCAAAATCAGTCAAATGCTTTGGTTGCAAGTTTACCACCCTATTGGCTTCGTAATCTTTAATTATTATTTTATTTTGAAAAGTAACATTACTTAAAGTGTTTTCAAATATTTGATCACCTATTATTATTTTACAATTTGTTTTTGAAGATAACAATGCATTATTTATAATATTAACTGATTGAATTTCTTCACGACATTCTTCGGTTACCAATAAATCAGATTTACAGGAAACTAATATTTTACCATCATTTAATTGCGCACACAGTTTATAGTTATTACTAGTCATAGCATAAACACAATTATTGTTAGTTAATATAGAGCACTTGTTTAAACGCGGGGCGTCAACACAAATTGTTTCATTATTAAACACTTTACACTGTTCGTTGGTCCAAAATTCTCCTCTTGCTCCATGCAGGTGATGTTTAAAAGGTGGTATCAGTATTTTATTTTTAGAGTTGGGTATTGGATAAATTCGAGAATACTGATAAAATGATTGATCAAGAATTGGAATATACAGTATACATGTTATTACATCTTTTACAGAGACTACTTGAAATTTAGAAAATTCTAAGATTGTGAATAAGTGATGCGTTTTCCATTCGATTAATTCTGAATGCTTATAAATGATTTTTAAATGGCTAACAATTTCAGATAATTCAGTATTTGAGATTATTTCCAGGTTTGTTATTCCTGAGGATGCTAAAGAAATTGTTCGCTCGATACTTTGGAGTGTATTAAGCAGTTTCAAGCTCATATAATTGTTGTATTGAATAACCAATTGTGTTTCAATTACGCTGCTCATATTATTTATTGCTTCGCGGATGAATTTAGATTATTTTGCATTATTTCGAAGTCTGTTATGTAACGTTTTGTGATATGACCGGCAAAAGAAGTGTATTTACTTATTTTATTAACTATGTCTTTTTGATTCTTGAAGAGGATTTTTAAATTTTTGTTGATTTCAATTAGGTCGTTATTATCGGGATTACCTGTAACGTATTTGATTAAAGTACCTAGACCGTCTACGAGGGATCGTCTTTTTCTAGAATTGAATTTTGCAAATTGGTCTTCTATTAATTTACAGTTTTCTTTCAATATGGTTATTAAAGCACAATTCATTGGATTTGCGTTAATTGCGTCTAATACTACTACGTTATTTAATAGTTTATAATAACTTAATTTTAAATCAGTTATATTAAAATAAAAGTAAAAACTATGGTAATGACTTAAAATTCTAGTTGTACCTAACGTTTCGGAAAAGTAACCGTTAGTTTCGATCTTTTGAACCTGAAGGGCCTGGTTCTGGTGGCACAGGGTCATCCTGCAAAGAGAATTTCTTTTTAGCTCTTTTTAATTTTCGTGCGTTTATGTTAGCGGTTCTTCCAGACTTTTCACGGATTCCGATTATTTTGTTAGCATTTACTGAAGTGACATTAACTTTATCGTAATATGGGTCCGTCTTTCTAATTCTTTGTCGGGTAAAATAAGCTACTGGTTCATTAAACTCTATTTTTTCTTTATTATTATTTAATTTATCTACGTTTGCTTTACCTTTTTCGAGCTGTTTGTGATATAACTGTTCATAAAATGGTAGAATTTCGTCTTTACGTTTTTGATTATATATTTCATAAATAGTTTTACTTAGATTTATTTCATGGGCATTTAGATTTTCGTAGGGGCCATATAATAAAGTGAAAGGTGTGTATCCGGTACTGGAATGAATTGTTTGATTATAGATTTGAATCGCAGTTGTCATAATATCTTTAGGAGTTTCGTTTTTATTTTGTAATTTCAGCACTCTTAATTTTTCAAGTAATGTAGAATGAACTCGTTCTACAGGCGAATTTGAACTGGGATTATAATTCGTGGTAAAATGAACGTCGATTTTGTATAACGAACAAAATTCTTGAAATACGTTGTTTTTAAATTCTTTCCCTTCATCACAAACTATCTTTTTCGGATAATTATGATGCGAGAAATAGTGACGAAGTTTATTTAAAATGGTTATCCCTGTTGCGTCTTCAATGTAATAAGCTTGGGTGTATCGCGAGAATAAATCAATTACCGTAAGAAATTTACTACTGTCAAAGCTAAACGTGTCTATATGAATTACATCAAAGGGTCTTTTTGCTAATAGTGGACCAGAAAATTGAGGTTTATATGGATTTCTTTCGTATTTACTAATTAGGCAAGTTTCACATTCATTTATGATTTTATTTATTTTAAGTTTCATGTCAGGCCAATAATATTTTAGTTTAAGGTTGTTAAAAGTTTCATTTATACCGTTGTGATTAACTTGATGATATTCGCAAATAACATTATATTGTTTTTCCGTATTTTCTATGTCTTCCGCTGAAATATTACTTTTAATTATCTTAATGGTATTGTCAAAAAGGTTTGTGCAAATTTGAGTAAATTTTTGTTCTAATTCGTTGTCTAAAAAGTATATTCCATAAACATTTTTTGGATCTATAATTTCTTTTAAATATTTTTCTAAATTTTCCAATTCGTCACCTCTACGTAAGGTTAATTCGTAATTATTTTTATTAAATGGTTTTTGATAATTTAATTTATTTTTATCACCTAGTTTTAAAATAACTCTATTATGAAAAACATTTATTGGCTTTTCAGAAATTGGAATGGTAAAAATGGGGTTTTGAATTGATGTATGTTGAGTGTTACTATAATTCGAATGAAAATTATCCAGCATTGGATCTAAATCATCTAAGAAACTGTCGTCTGGATCAACGTTGGGCAAGATTGACACTAAATCTATATCATCGTCATCATCATAGGATTCGTTTACGTGTAATTCGATTCTTGACAAGGCGTCGGCTACAACATTGTCTTTACCTTTTTATAATGAATTTTATAATCAAATTCTTCTAATCGCAGACGCCATTTAACTAATCTGGAATTTGGATCTTTTAAGGAAAAGAGCCATACTAGAGGTTTGTGATCGGTTTCAATTATAAATTGACGCCCATAAATATAAGGCCTAAAATGTTTGGTAGACTCTACTATAGCTAGCAATTCGCGTTCTATCGTCGAGTAATTTCTTTCTGCACTATTTAATGTTCGTGAATAAAAAGCAACGGGTTTACTATTTTGTGAAAGAACACTACCTAAAGCAATATTAGAAGCGTCCGTGGTTAAATGAAAAGTTTTGTCAAAATCGGGATACGTGAGAACTGGGGCATTAGTTAAAAGTTCCTTACACTTATTGAATGCTTCTAAATAATCAGAGTTTCCTATATCAATCTTGGTTCCCTTTTTAAGGCATTTTGTAAATGGGTAAACAATTTTTGCAAAGTTTTGGATAAAGCGTCTGTAATATCCTACTAAACCTAAAAATGCTTTTATTTCTTTGGTATTTGTAGGTAATGGGTAGTCTTGGACAGATTTAATTTTGGACGGATTAGGTTTAATGCCATCAGGAGTTATTACGTGACCTAGAAAAGCAACTTCTTTTCGTAAGAATTCGGATTTATCAAGCTGTACTTTTAGATTATACTGCCTAAGTTTCTGAAAAATTAGTTTTAAATGATTTAAATGTTCTTGCAAAGATTTTGAAAAAATGACTACATCGTCCATGTAAACAAAACAATATTTATAAATGTATTCTTTAAGAATATGATCCATTACGCGCTGAAATGAGCTGGGAGCATTCTTTAGACCAAAGGGCATACCAACATACTCGTAATGTCCATTATTAACAGAGAAAGCGGTTTTTTCAACGGACTGTGGGTCCATTTCTATTTGATGAAATCCCTGAGCTAAATCAAGGGTAGAAAAGTAAGTGCATTTCCCTAAATTATCTAATATTTCATCTATGCGTGGTAAAGGGTATTTATCGTCGATGGTTTTTTCATTAAGTTTTCTAAAATCTATTACTAAACGCCATTTCTTCTTACCGCTAGCGTCTAATTTTTTCGGGACTATCCATACCGGTGAACTATAAGGTGAAATACTTGGCCTGATAATTTTATTGTCTAAAAGTTTTTGTATTTGATTTTGAATTTCGGTTTTTAAGTGATACGGATATCTAAACGTTTTACAAAACACGGGGTCTTCGTCTACTGTTCTAATTGTGTGTTTAACGGCATTAGTAAAAGATAGGTCACAGTTTTCATTGTAAAATATGTCACGATAGTTCTTACAAAGTTTTAAAATTTCAATTGTTTCTTCGAGGTTAAGCTGTTCTGTTCTGATCACCTCGTCAATGTTAATATCTTTATTATTAGTTTTGGGATTACCTATTTCAAAATTACTTAAAGGATCTACTTTAATTTGTTGGTGGAAATTTATTTCTATTTCATTTCGTGCTTCTTGAATTGGAATAGTACAAAGGCCATTTTTTGCGTAAGCTATCGATTCAGGTATCGTAACATTATTAAATTTAATTTGTGGAACTACTACCTGTCCTTCATTTATATCAACGGGGATGTTTATATAATTTCTAGTTATCTGTTTAAATTTTTTAAAATTTAGAGGATTTAATTCAAAAAAGAAAGGAATTTTAATATCATTAATTTCTAAATTTTGTTGATCGTAATCGATTTTCGCGCCTAAATTTTTAAGATCCTCGCTACCTAACAAAGCATCGAATCGATCATGCCATTGAACTACGTGAAAATTTATGTTATTGTTTATACAGTAATCTTTTAGTATAGGATATGAAACATTCAAATCGTTAGTTACAGTTTGAGCTAAACTTTTAACAGAAAAGGGTTTCTTAAAGAAATGAGTTTTAAAATGAATTTGTGCTATATCTGGATTCATAATCGAATTTGAAGCTCCAGAATCAATTAATATTCTGAGATTTTGTTCCGGAATAGTAATAAAAGGTAATTTAGGTTTATTGTGAATAGAATTTAGGTCAAGGTTGATTCTATCGAGGCTGGTATACGAAAATTTTTCTACTTCGTTGTTGTGGTCAAATTCTATAATTTCGTCGTGTTTAATATCTCTATTAAAATTTTCAAAAGGTTGTTGTAAAATTGAAGCGTTCCCTAAATATTCGTTATTACATTCGTAATCGTTAGATTGTTCGACGTTGTGCAATTCTTCAGAAGTAAAATTTTTGGGGCCAGTTTGTTGAAAATAATTACGGGGTGGTGGTCGATTTTGATTTTTATTTAATTGAAATGTATTTCGCGTACTTACAGACATAGGAGTGGGTTTGAATTCCGGTTTTCTTCCGAAAACTTGTGAATTTCTTGGGAAATTTGCTTGAATCGGTCTACTTTGAATGTTAATAGGGCCTCTAGGAAACTGATTTGAATTATGCGGTAATTGCATGTTTAAAGGAGGTTGTTGGTAATTTCTATAAGAATAAAATGGTTTTTGAACTGGTGTTGGTCTGTAGGGCTGTTTAGTTTGCTGAGGTATTTGTTTCGCAAATTGTGAGGGTTGTTTATGTCTAATAAAATTTAGAAAATTGACTTGTTGTTGGTGATTGTCGTAATTTCGTAGATGGGTTAGGACATCTTCTAAAGAAGTAATTGTTTTATTCGATATAAAAGAACGATAAGGTTCATACAATCCGGCAGAAAAGGTATTTTGAGCTCTTTGTTCGTACATTTTCTTTTTGAAATTTTTTACATTAATGTCTTCTTCCCTAATATTAACGTGTTCTAAAATTTGTTGTAATTTGGACTTAATTCGTTCATAATATTGGTCATAACTTTCATTCGAAAACTGATAACAAGTAATTAAATCGTTTTCTAAAAGAGTTTCGTTTCTTTGGTCTCCAAAGCGGTTTAAAAGGGTTGTTTTAACTTGTGCCCAAGTCATGCAATTAGAAACTATAAGGGTTTCACGAGCAGCACCCGTTAATTTTGAGCAACACAATTCAAACACTAATTTATTTAATGAACATTGTTCTTGACCCGCGATATTTACTTTGTATGTACTAATAAATTTTTCACATTGTTGAATATAATAAGATAAATTTTGTGGTCCCCCTTCATATTGAGGAATAATTTCTTTAGCAAGATTTAATTCAGTGTAATTTACTGCCATTTTATTAAACTTTAATTTGCAATCAGAATTTTCTAACTTATTTTTAGTAATAGGGGATCTATCTCTAATATTCATAAAATTACAACATGTATTAACTGTATTAAAATATTGACTTACAGGACTAAGGATGCCAATAACATCTCGGGAGAATGCCTAGCGAATTGCCCTTCTGTAGTTGAAGGTGTTGTCGTGCAGGTGAAGTCGATCTGTAGTTAATTCTCGATACTTGCGTAGGTGAAGTCCTTCGAATTGTGGGTGAAGTACTTCTTGCTCGAACGAATAATTTTCTTACAGGAACTTCTCGACAATTGCAGTTTCTTTGATAGTCAATAAAGTATTGAAATACACCGAAAATCGATTGACTATCCTGTTCGCAGCGCCAATTAAGTTAAACGATTTATATAACGTTTATTCTGAGTAATTGCTAGTTTACAAAACCAATACAAAACTGGTGAAATCCTACATTCTACACCCTTATATAACATGCATTATCGTATTGTTCCCAGACCTTACTCTTAACCTCGCTTATCGTTTGGAACATTATTTACTTTATCTAATTTATACTAATTCTAAGATGATTTGGTTACAATCTTCTGTTATTTATAACGTCTAGACTCTATTAAGATAAAACATAAAATATGAGAGGGTTACTTTAACTTAATTATATTTTGAAAAAAAGTTATGTGATAAAACAATACAATCAACTTTTTTGCTGACTTAGGTATAACTTAAAACTGATAACTGGAAAACGAGAAAAAAAAAGAAGTTAGGAAGTTTATGATCGTAATTTTTTATCGACATTAAACTGAAACAATAATAGTATAAAGAAACTAACAATATATGTAAAAATTTCAACATTTGCATCAAAATCGTTAACTTTGTGAAACACTATTACTCAACTATAAATTAATTTCCTTGCGTAAAGACTTTAAAACCCAACACAATTTTTTTTAATATTATTCTACAGTAAGTTAAGAATATTTAGCAGATGTATTTGAATAGAGATTCACCAAGCCAAGTAGCTTGGTAAAGGGTTGGTTTGGGCTAGAAAATGGAGCATTCTAAAAATAAAAACTTGAGTTGGTTTGATGTTTGTGGATGCAGGATTGGCTTGACTTTCAAGCTTTTCCAAGTTTTATCAAGCTTTTTTAAACTTTTCCTTGTTCCTTTTGCAAAAGTAGCCTTGGAGCACGTGCTCCGCACGTGTCACTCACTGTCAGAAATAAATAATTACCCAACTAACATAGGTTACCTCATAACAACGTCACAACTTCGAACGAAAATGAAGAGACAACGCGTCTGTGCATGGTAGTAATAAAAAGAATAATAAATAAACCCAAATTTATAGTTACATTTACTTTGATAATAAGAAATACACAATAAACGTTTTATGGTTATAACAATACTAAATTTATTCACGTGCGGTAGGTAGGATAATAGGCACAAATTAATGTCCTTACGACTATAAACTTAAAGAAAAGTTTTTTGTTGGTAAATAAAAATATTTCCTATATATATTTGCAATTAATTTTCAGGGCGGTTCTATTCTATCAAAGAGTACATAATATATTATATACTCCTTGGTTCTATTTAAACAAATGCGGATTGATTTTTCATTTTAACTATGTGGTAAGTGAAGTGAGATCCGTATTTTAAAACGTCTTCACGTATTGCGTTAATTATTGTACTCTTCAATTTTCTGTAATCTACAAAATAAATTGTTAGTAACATAATTACAGCAGATGCCAATCTTTATTTCTTCGAATTGACACTGACGTAAATAAACAAAATGTACTTTGTGTACTCGATTACGTTTATCTGTGGTTGTAACCAAAACAAGACTCCAGTTAAATAAACAAAAAACCTTGTAATGTATAAATTCTAAATTCAGTTTTCTTAGAACTCAGTTCGACAACTTGCTTATTGTCTGTTTTAGCTCAATTGTCTCTGTATAAATTTTACATTAAGGTAATATTGTTTTTAAGAGCTCGAAAGCTTGCTAAACACTTGAAAACTTGACTTGTAAAAGCTTGGCTTAGGCTAATGTTAAACTTGGCTTGATTTTTTAAAAGCTTGGCTTGATGTTTCAAAATCTTGACTTGATTTCAAGCCAAGCATTTAAAATCCAAGCCAAACCTGTGAATCCATGTATTTAAAGCTCTGTATACATAAGTTATAAAACTGCAAGAGACGAATTGATACAAAAAATAACTATTATTTTATCTACTTGCAAAACCTATTCAAGTTCAAAATAAGATTCTAGCATGAAGTTTTAGAAGAAAATACAAATATATTTGTTTAGATTTTAAAAAGACTTTAAGCAATTTTTTTATATGGTACCTGATGATTTAGTTCTAAAACTTGTGAGTTCCACTCAAAAGCCAGTTTTATGGCTACTACATGCATGAACAATTAATTTCCACTTACCTTACTTATCTTACAAAGAAATGGATATTAAAATATTAAAACGATTAAAAATACTAGTTTTAGATAGTTGTTAGATTCAATTTTATCTATATAATAAACACAGAAACTAAAATCCGTTCCGCTCCAGGCACTTCAATAATGTAACTTATAACATTGTTTTTTCAGTTTAGTTAGTATAAATTTTTGCATCAATGATCGCTTGAAACTGTTTAGAGTTTTTTTTCAATTAGACGCATAAAAAAACACTTAACATAAATAGTACAAATAAAGTATAAATAAAAATGTGCAGTTATTTAAATTATTGCAAAAAATATGTATTAGTAAGTTATTCTTTTATTAATTAGTTAGTTATAATTTTTCTAGTTTGGTCTGTTTTAGTAAATTTAGTAATTAATCGTGTATTAATTCAAATAAACTGAATTTAAGTTAGTAACACTATTTATAAAATAAAGTGAATTGTATTCATTAACATTTTGTCAATTGTTTCGTTATGTAAAGGTTTTTAAGAAATTGATAAAAAGGCATCGATAGAAGATAAACTAATAAAAAACTGAACTAATTCATATCTAGAATAATAACGTTATTCAAATAACAATAATTTAAGGAAAACCGAGAATCGACTACTTATCCCAAGTTATTTTTTTTGTAAATGCCATTAATGAGATATCATGCATTAAACTCGTTTAGGCTTTTAGCAACAAATAGCGTCTGCGAAGCAACATGGCACTAAACTAGATTACATATTATACTGTATGATCTTTTTTTTTACCAGTGGGCATTTTTAAAACCAAGTGATCTAAGGGTTTTAAACGTCCACTATGGAAAAAATGCCCAATTTTGACAGGAACGAGTTGAATACAACATTTTATTGCTGGTAACGTTAAAGTAATCCATCCTCAAAGTAGAGTATTAGATATTATTAAAGATATGGTTTATTCAGAAATGTTTAAAAGAGCATCTTACACGTAAATTTGTTTCAATAAAATCAAAAATTAATTTTGAACAGTCTAGAAAAACTTAAGAAATGGTTAAAAGAAGAAATTAAATTACTCTACAAAAAACTTAACAACATAAACATAAAACTTTAAATTCTTCGATCAAGTTTATCTTCTTCGTTACATCAATGTGAGTTTGATACTTTAGATTTTGATATTAAAGAATACGTATTGTTTATTGCTAATCGTAATCATTCTAACCTTTGTAAGAAACAAATTAATTTACGCAACTGTCAGCCACTTTCCTTATATTCTTCTAAAACTTAGTTTCCAACACATAATAATATTTCTATTTCTTGTATTTTTACATCTTTACCTTTGAATCCCAATTCTTATTATAATAATAATATTGATACTTTACATAACTTTTATTCGAGACTTCTTAACCTTAGTAATGTCACTTTTACTTTTCAAGAATATAATTTGTTGAACTCGGGTCTTAAATATATTCTTCTAATTAGTATTACTAAAAAGCATGTTAAAGTTTTAGCAGTTAGTTCAGAAAATATTATTCAATCTTTAAATTTGCCTGACAGTGACATAATTAGGTATGAAATTAATAATAGATTAAAGAAAATTTTAAATAAAGGTAAATTTAATTCTAGTTTCAATTCGATTTATAAAACTTGCATCTCGATAAAATCAAAAATTAAATCTAACAATTTAACTATTTCCAAAACTGATAAAGGCAATTGTATTATTCTTTCTCGTTCAGATTATATTAATAAAGTTAATGATTTTCTTAATGCTGGTGGTTTTAAAATGCTTTCTAAAAATCCTATTTCTATCTTTTGTTCTTCTTTTATGTTGTCTTCAGTCTTGTAAATTAACTCTTAATTCTCTGGAAAATCGTAACATTTATCATTTCAAGCTTATGAATCCTTCTATACCACTTCTTTATGGTCTTCCAAAAATTCATAAACTTCAATCCTAATACGTCCTGTTGTGTTCTTTTGTAATTCTCCTGTAGCTAAACTTGCTCCTTGGCTTCATAACGGATGTCCGGAAAATTCGCCGACAGCAATTCACCGCCAGTAGTTCATCGCCAGCAATTCACCGCCTACGCAATTCATCGCTCTAACAATTAACCGCCAGCAATTCACCGCCGGAAAATTCATCGCTCCGTCACATATTTATTTTTATTATTTGAAGATAGCCTGTTAGCGTTACTCAGAAGACACTACGTGGAGGTCGGCTTACTATAGTCTCCCTTTTTTTTAGTTTTCTAATCTGAAGAGATACTAAAATGTGTTTATGTTTAGAGAGTGGTGTTTTGAGCGATTCCACGCAGGTAATCGAAAATATTCATATCTACATTGTGCTATGTAACTACTACGCTTTGTAGCTGTTGAGCGCAGTCATGGTATTTTCTCTTGGGCCTTAGAGGTTCTTCTCCACTTAAATACTGCTCAACGCGTAGTTCATTTAAGCTTTGTTCTCGTTTAATGGTCGAGATGAATTTCTATATATTTGGATGCTGTGCTGAAACGTGTTGCTCAAATGCCATCCTTCGACTGAATTGTTGGTTTTAGGCAAGCTTTGCAAAACTGCTTCGTAACAATTCTACACGGCATGATCAAAGTACGGTGGTCTTCGCTGCTGACGCCTATTCGGGTGGAAATATATTATTGTCGCACATTTCTTCGAATACTTGAACAACGGAGTCGACCGGAACAAATGCCAAGGCAGAGAGAAAACGAAGCTTTAAAGCAAAATCAGCGTCCGTTTCGTAGCGTTGTTTTAAACCGTTGGTTTGAATATTTCTGAAAATACTTTGGCAGAAATGGAAAAAGCAACCTTGATGTCTAATATGTGGAAATTCTGTTTTCACAGCGTTTATCATTGCTTTCTCAAAGTCTGTTGTTATAGTAGCAGGTGATACAGATGGTTGCAACTCTTTTAATTTTTCTGAAGAAAGTAGCGTACGTTATTTCGCTTTTGTTCGGTAGCAAAGCATAGACCAAGGCAACGAAAGGTTGTTTTTAAAGCCATGAAGCGTAAAAATTTGGTAAAATAAATGCGGAACGGTTTTGAACGTGCCGTCAGCGTACCAATTCTCATTCCGTGTCAAAAGTTGAAGATTACGCCTAGTGCAAAAAATTAACATTCCATTCTCGTCGCCGTATCCGGAGTCAAATAACAAAAATTCTTCTCCGTTCAAGGACATTTTGTAGTCTTCGGGAAATATAATTTTACTACGATGCCCTGGAATACCAAGGTCGTCATCTTTTCTTTGCCTAATATTTCTTACGGTTCGTTTGATGGTATCTACACTTGGCAATTTTGCAGCAGCCGCTTGGCTACATTCTACAGAAGCAGACAACAAAATAAAACGGGGCGTATCTCTTGTATTGGTCGCAGAATCACGAATAACATCCCAAATCTTGGCAGCTTCAAGTTTAGCTGCATCACCGGCGTGATTATGTGCTTTCCAGCGTTTAACGATATCATCTTCCACTGTTGTCACGCGAGCTGGACACTTCGTCTGCTGATATTAGTCACATCTCCAATGTGTTTTTTCGTCAATCGCCTTATCCTTAAAGAAACAGTGACCACTTTCGCACAATTTTCTTTTGCATTTTTCTTTTGAAATAAACTGGAGAGCCATTTTGGAACTAACAATTTACCTAAACCTGAGTATTCAAAAATACTAAGATAATTTGAACCGCGTGCTTAAGTAGTAACCACGAGATTCGCAAGTTAAAAGTCGCAGTTGAAATAAAATGTAAGCTTAGACCATCCATTTAATCACCTATGACTTGTTTATTTTTAACTTAACAAATTATAAGAATTCCATCCCCAAATACGCCGTTAACGACATACCAAAGCAACTTTCTAAATTAGCAGATAATGTACGTTAATCACAGAACAATTAAAAAAGATAATGAAAATTCAAATAATATATAATTGGTACTTACATATCACAATGCGGATATGAATTTCTTCGATTACCTACGTGAAATCGCTCACAACACCACGCTCTAAACATAAACACATTTCAGTATCTCTTCAGATTAGAAAACTAAAAAAAAAGGGAAACTATAGTAAGCCGACCTCCACGTGGTGTCTCCTGGGTAACGCTAACAGGCTATCTTCAAATAATAAAAATAATTGTTACGGAGCGATGAATTTTCCGGCGGTTAATTGTTGAGGCGATAAATTGCGAAGGCAGTGAATTGCAGGCGATGTACTGCTGGCGGTGAATTGCTGTCGGTGAATTGCTGGCGGTGAATTTTCCTAAAACCTTAATAACGTAATTAGAACTTATTCTAACTTTACTAACCAATATGTTTTTCTTAATTCTTCTGATCTTGCTTCTAAGATTAAAAATATTCATCTTGTCTTGTTTCTTTTGATGTCGTCAATCTTTTTCCTTCTATCCCTCCTGAAGAATGTGTATCTCTCATTCGTAATCTACTTTTTTCTAATGGTTTTTTAAACACTTGCCAAATCTTAGATGTTAGTTCTTTTCTTGACTTAGTTTTCAAGCAAAGTTTTTTCAAATTTAATAACAATTATTATTCTCAATTATCAGGTTATGGGCTGAAACATTTCTCTACTTGCTGCTAAAATATTTATGAATAATATTAATAATAAATTTTTTTCTAATTGTTCTTTTTCTAGCATGGTTACTTTTTGGTTTAGATATGTAGATGACTGCATCGTTCTTTTTATTAGTTCTTTAGACGATCTTAGTAAATTTAACGATTTTAGTAATTCACTTCATCCCAAAATAAAATTTACTTATGAAATTAAAAACAATAATTCTCTTCCTTATTTACATCTATTTATTTTACGCGATAATAAAAAATTTAAAGTTGCTTTTTTTTCTCTTCTTAGAGCCTTCGATTAGGTGTGGAATTTTTTATTTAATTAAACAACCGTAGTTGTAATTACGGCGACGTTTCGTGGTCTACAACTACGGTTGTTTAATTAAATAAAAAATTCCACACCTAATCGAAGGCTCTAAGAAGAGAAAAAAAAGCAACTGAAGATCTAATTTATAGGTGGAAATACGAAATTCAACGAAAAAATTTAAATTTGTAATATATCGTAAACCTACTTATACGGATTCTTTTTCGCTCTAATCATCCGTATAATCATAAAATTGCTTGTTTTCGTTCTTTAATTAATCGTCTTTATTCTCTTTCTATAATCAGTTTTAATAAAGAACTGAACAACAGAAATTTAAATACTGATATCTCTAATACCTGTTCTGCCTTGGCTATTCACATTTTGTCTACACAGTTATTTATGGAACTAGTTTTTGCCATTTATTTAAAAATTTGGTATATAATAAATTTGTTTAAACAATTTAATGCTTCTATTTCTTTTTCTACGAATAATAATTTAAAATCTTATATTACTAATAATAAAGATCCTATTTCTTCTTTAGATAAATCTGGTGTTTACAAAATTTTGTGTTCTTATTGTAATTCTTTTTATGTCGGCCAAACTGGAAGAAAGTTCAAAATTAGATTAAAAGAACATATTTATTTTATTAAGTTAAATAATTTATTGTATTTTATTGCTCGAACAGAGTTTTGCAACAGTGATGGGAAACAATACAACCGGAAACATTAAAGTTAGCTTAAATAACTTTCGCTGAGATTTTAATCAAAAATCATTTTGTACAATAAATTCGGTTATTGTTTGACTAAAAATAGTAGGTTACTTGATTGTGTATTGTAATTAAGCATAACTCTTTTACATAATCGTTTTTAAAGTTTAAATTAATTACAGTATTGATGTTAAAACTTATGGATTCGTCTATCTACCTTATAAATTATGATTCGATATTCTTTTTACCGATTAAAATATTTTTGTGGTATTTATGAGAATTCATAAAATTTAAAATAGTTTTTACCTTGTCTGTTTTAGAATTTAATTATTTGTTTTAGGGTTCAATTTGTGGTTATTTATTACTGACTTTGTTTCAATTACATCTACATCAGTGTTTTAATGGTTTGCTTATTGTATTGGTCTATTGGTACTATAAATTATGTTAAACATTATATACATTAATTTAATCGCCATTTAATTTCAACAAAAATTATTACTTTAAATGATACATATACAACTGACCTTTGAATTACGATCAAACACTGTTTTTGTAATTTATTTACTGTTTTAGTTTATTTTCATTTGCTAAACTTTGTACTGACACAGTAGATGCGTTTTTCGATTACTATGTTTATCTTTGTTAATTTAATTTATTTTTTGTAAAATCGAACTTTTTTGTAGGATTTATAGTTTGTACAAAAACTCAGAAAAAAAGCCCCAGTAAGAAAAAATTGAAAATCTATTAACAAAAAATGTTAGATAATCAGTTTATCAACCAACAAAACTAAGCTAACAACACTAAACGTGGCAGTCGCAATTGGTGAGCAGGACTCTTATTGATATAATATTATGATAATTGACTTACAATCAAAACAACATAGCAAATATAAGTTGCTGGAAGAAATTGATTAAATAGACTTTTTTAATAAAAAAAAACAAAATTGCCGTTGTAATGTGTAAAATTAGTTTACTGCAGATAGTATTGTCAAAATCGTTACCATTTATAATTAATTATTTACAATGTACTAACTTACAAAATCCAAGAAAGTCATAACAGATCAACTTAATTTCAGTAAACTTGAGCGGAAACTGTTTTAATTTCGTTCAAATGGTTGTTTTTTTTTCAAATATTATAGATGCAAGAAGAACCAGATTTAATATAAAATCTGTTAACCTAAATGAGTCGAACGCCAAATGATAACTCGATAATAATTTCAAAAGCCTTTTGAAATTGAAAATTATTATGTATTAAGTTAATTATAGAAAATCCTAAACAATATGTCAATCTGTCCAGTTAAGAATGCGTTGTCAAAAAATAAAGCTTTTCTGAAAACTAGTCGCACCTGCTATCCACAAAGCGGAAATGTCAAATGCAACTTAAGCTCAAGTTAAAAAATTAAACCATTTCAAATTTAAACACTATTAGAAAAAAACGCTTGTTTTTTGAAAACCAGGAAAACCAAAAGATTGTCCTAAACAGTGTTGTCATCAATGCAAAAAGCAAAGTATTGAAACAAGGACAAAAACGTACTGAATTTAAAAAACCATGTACCGACATCTCGTGGCCTATTTTGTAACTACATTTGAAACTATAGACATTGGTGTTTAAATAAACAATGAAAGACACTGTCACTATAGGTAATCTCGATTAAGATCGCAGCGCCACTGTGGTGTAAATAGAAACCTGATTTAATAAGATACAGTTTCAAGTTTTTATAGTTTTTTGGTGTTTATAAGTGGTTATAAAGTTGAATTAAAAGTATTTCTATCCTCTTTAATGTTAAGATTTCTAGAATTAAGAGTAATAAGTTTAATTAAAATGGGCAATGTAAGTAAAATGTACCGGTTAATTTATTTAAGTATGGTTCTGTTGTATTACTTGCAATATACTAAGACGTAAAATCAGTGGCGGCTGAGGGTCAATCATACAAGAGGGTCATTTTTAAAAAAGACGCAATGATTGCAAAAGGGCTAAAAAACATTCTTACAGTAACGTGATTTATATTTAAAATCAATTATGTTTAAGATTTAGGATATTCGTCTATAATTACAATACCAAAATAATCAATAACAAGCTCATTAAAATTTACAATGATTTTTTCAAAGCTTAGCATAGAAATGCACATCTTTCTTGTCTCATAGTATTGGCAATTGCGTAGAAATGTTTGAATTCTTTTTAACACAGAGAAATATCGCTCTTTTTCCACTGTAGTCATATGTAAAGTCAATCAATTGTTTTATTTAATGTATGTATCTATTTTTAGTTTTTACAAACTTTTTCATTATAGTCTTTAATTGACCTCACACTTGGTTTTTACTTTTTCTTTTAAATGCTATAAATCCGTAACATTATTTTTACAACATAATGATTAATGCATCATCTGAAAACAGTAAACATAAAACACTAAAATCTATTATTTATTTCAATTCCACAAATCCAATCGAACGAATCATACACAGATTCCTTAAAATTACTGTAAACTTCTTTATTTTTATGTTTACTGGTTGGTCGAATTTGAAGTAAAGGCTGAGGACGAGCATTAAATTTAAATTCTAGATGTGTAAACAATTATTAGTTATTCATTTTTTAACGTCTTGTACCACAGTTATTATGAAACAAAAACGATAAGTTGTCCCTTACAAATGAATATTATCGATCAACTAAGAAAATCGACTGTAAAGTTTGTCATATGTGATAAGAAATCTGTACGCACGTGCTGCGAAGATAACGATAGATGACGTAAGTCACGTAAGCAATCTAAGTATTGCACTCAAAGATAATTGCACTAAGTATTATCTTTGCCGTAGGCAGTCCGGCTGAAGACCCTGCGAAAGCATGAAACATTTGCTTATCTTCTTTTCTAACTCGCATAAAATTTTATTATGTGTGTCTCACTCTTGATTACAATAACTATCATCGTAATATGTATAATGTAAATGCGGTCTGTAATTTTAAAGCAAATAAAATACCTTTCTTATTCATTTTTGGAGGGTCATTGACCAAATGACCTAATAGAGAAGTCGCCACTGCGTAAAATGTAATTTAATGTTAATTAATGTCAGTCAATCGATGGCAACGATGCAGTTATCATTTATCTTTTATGGAAGCTGTAATTAAAAACCGTTGCAAAGAAATTTTTATTAAAGGTTGTGTTCGTATCGCATTATTTCGGTGACCGACGAACGAGGACGATGTGTGGAGAACCTCGTGGGTGAACGCGACCTCTGTGTTGTTAATGAACCATATCGACCTTTCACTTTCGCTAGCCATCTAGGCTCAACAAATATAGACGTAACATTAGCTTCTCCTTGTTTAGCCAGAAAAATATCGAACTGGCGCGTCATTCCAGATATAATTGAAAGTAATCACCGACTGATACGGTTTGAATTAACCGTCAAGGCCCCAAACCATGTTCCGATCCCGATCCTTGACTATAAACGTATTGATCCCGTTCGCCTAAATGAGGCTATCTCAAGTTTAATTCCTTCGTATCTTCCTCGTGGTGCTTCGTGCCACGATCCTAAATCTGTGGACGCTCTCATCGATAAGTTGACCAGGATGATTCTTGACTCTTGCCACAATGGCTTAAACAGGATACGCTTAAAATCTAGAGCTGGTGTATCTGGAGTCCTAAGTTAGATAGGTTAAAGCGAGCGGTGCGTTGTTTACGTAAACACCACCAAAAAGCCCCTGCCGACGTAAAACCTGAATGGCTTGCCTCCTATAAGGCCGCTCTTCGCCGGTACAAACTGGCAGTGAAGACAGCGAAATACAGCTCCTGGCAAAGTTTCGTGGAAAAAAGCCTGGCAACGAGTACCTGGGGGTTAGTTTACAGGTTATCATCCCGTAAATTCCTGTCGATCCAACCATGCTCAAATGTTAAAGACGGCGACAGATACACTATTTCAGAACTGGACACAATCAAAGTTATAGTTTCCACATTATTCCCGGGCGACGATCCCTCGACGGACAATGCCCATCATGCTCAAATAAGATCCCGATCTTTTTTGAAAAGTAATTCCCGACAGGACTGGGTGGTCACTAGCGACGATTTAGCCGCGGTGGCTAGCAAAATTCCTAGAAACAAAGCTCCTGGACTTGACGGAATACATTGTAATGTTTTGCGAACGGTTGTTCTAGATTCTCTCTCATCAACGATCGTTGACCTGTTCAACTCTTGCATAAAAATTGGCTACTTTCCTACCAGTTGGGAAGCTGGTAAACTAATCACCATTCTCAAGCCCGGAAAGAAGAATCTCGCCAACCCCAACTCGTACCGTCCGACTTTGTTATCTGAACTAGGTAAACTTTTCGAAAGGACAATTCTAAAAAAAGATACATGACGACATTCTCAACGTCTTATTGCATCCTAGTCAATATGGCTTCGTTCCTGGCAAAACGACAACTGACGCCGCCCGTCGATTAATGACAATTGTACAATCGAACGTTTCCAAGTACAGACTCGCTATTTTCATAGACATTTCTGGAGCGTTCAACAACGTATGGTGGCCTTCTATAATCGAAGCTCTCGTCGTTAAGAGAGTGCCTGCAGACGCCACGCGCGTCATTCGTAGCTATTTGTCGAACAGATCGATAACTTACTCTGCGAACGTTTCACGTTCTACGTTTACGAAACGACTGACGAAGGGCCGACTTTGTGAAACTTGGTGGTAAACGATCTTCTAGACAAAGACTTACCAGCAGACTGCGACATTTTTGCTTATGCGGACGACATAACTGTCACAGTGTCCGCAAATTCCAGACGAGACTTGGAGGCAAAATCTAACACGTACCTAAATATTGTGACCGGCTGTATTTCTGCGGACAAGACTAAGTACATGGTTTTTGGCTCTACACTAAGACGAGATCCTTCACTGCGCCTCCACGATACTCCTGTTCGAAGAGTTTTGTAAAACATTGCGCTTTCGTGGTTGACAAGTGTAAGAGCGTCTTGCACTTGTTCTACAAATACTCACGATTGAAATGGAACCTTCACAAAAAACATCTTGCGAATTTCTTCGATATTGCAGTCATTCCCATGCTCACTTATGGCCTAGACATTTGGTACCATAGACTTCGACACTCCCACGTGGTCAGGAAACTGACCTCGCTCCAATCCTTATTCCTGAGAACTATCCTAGGAGCGTATCGTACCGTTCCCGTCGATACCCTTTGTGTTATTTCTAAACATCTTCCCCTACATCTCCTATTGCAGGAAATCTACTGCACCAAAGTTCTTCGCAAGGCTGGCTCGTGCAATTTCCTTGACCAGCACGTTTCAAACGACGATTTTCCGTCCTTTTCAGCGGTCAAGCGTCACTTAAAGATCTTGATCTTAGGTGAATGGCAGCGGCTGTGGGACACTTCCCATAAAAGGCGTAATGCCTATTCTCTTATCCCGGATATCCTTACCTGGGTCAGAATGCCCCACGTCCCTGGACGAGAGGCCGTCCAAGTCCTGTCTTCACACGGCGGATTTCGTTGTCATCTAAAACGCATTAGCGTTTTAGATAATGACAGGTGCCCGTCGTGTGGCGTTCCTGGCACTCCGGCGCATCGGATTCTCGCTTGTCGTGAATTCGATGATGATCGGAGCGCCCTGTCATCCATTGTCAAACCCTATCCCGATTCCCCTCAGGCCATCCTTGCACTGGTGCCTGATGTTAACGTATATAGACCATTCGCAAAGAGAGACCAGAGTTTACAATAAGAATGAAGTTTTATTTTTTAACGAATTTATGCATGGTTTTGTTTATTTTTCTATAAGTACGCTATGGCAAAGTAGGATTTAGTTTATATTAACATTAATAGCATGTATTTTATTTTCTTAGAGTCATTTATTCCAGTATTTTTATTTTGATTAACCCTTTTAGTTTCTTTTCGCCGTAGCTACTTAACTAATCTGCCTCTGCTAGTTCCCGTTCAAATTTTGTCCTTTTCCTACCTACTTGGTTTTATGCCTTAGAAGCGAGGATAAGCCAAAAGGCAGGTGCCTCGCTAAACCGCGTGCTCTCATAGCACGTACCGATACCTTAGCCCATCCAACCGAGTCTTAATCAGACTTGTCCTTTAACTGAAACATATTCTTTACTTACCTATCCCATTTGTGGCGAACTTGTACCAAGCAAGTTCGGGTGGTTTGGTGGGTCCACATCCTCTTCCTCCATCCTCCTCCTCCTCATTATTTCTGTAGCGTATCGCTTAGGAAGGATTGCCTATTAGAATTGATTACATCATAATAAGAAAAACTAAATTCTAAACAGAAAATAATCAATTGATTCAAAAAATAATTATATCTTTAAATAGATGCTAAAAATATCGTATACACATAAAACCGTTTCATGATAACTTATATCGTATGAAAGTCAATATAAACGTTGAGAAAGTTTTTGCTGAAAACTACACGAAATCTGTGACACTAAATTCGCAAGCAGCATTGCCAGCCTAAATTAATTTGAAGTCGGTTAATTTTTCCAAATTTATAAATTGAAACAAAAAATTGTAATTTTCTGTAGAGTGAAAACCAAAAACATACTGTAATTATAAAAGAAGTATTTGCATATTTTTTAACCACAAGAGTACTGATTTCAGTACAAATGTACTAACACCATTCACTAATGAAACGTTTGAGAAATTATTCTCAAGTTTGAGAACTTTCGCGAGGTTTTTGTACATTTCGAGAACGTTCACCGAAAGATATAGAAAATTCTTGAACGGTTAACCAAAATGTATAAATGCGCCACAAACAAATGATAGGTCAGTTATTTCAGCAATTCAAAGACTGCAGTGTTAAGAAGATTATTCAAGTTTAAATAAATAAGTGTATAACGCGTTTGTTCGAGATAAATATATGGAGTATAACCTTGTACGTGACTTTAAAGTAAACAATAAGTGTTAAACTAAAGTTATCCGCGGACTTTATTTTCGTGTGATAGTTTTATATATAAACTAGCTGTACCCTGCCACGCTTCGCAGTGGCACATTGTGATTGAATGGTTGACATTTGTATTAATTAATAATTGCTAGTTTTAATGTAATTATATTTATATACATTAAAAGTGAGGTTAATCCAAAATAAATAATATAATTACGTCCACGTGTTAGATGTAATAAAAAAGATATAACCACTCACTTCTGTTAGAAATTCACTTGAATTATAATAAGTCCTTTTATTTTGCCTATCAGTTAATAATATTTTTACTGTCCATCTTTGATATAAAATATAACCTCTACTTACGATTTGGTGAAAGGCGCAGTTCGATCACAACACTATCACACCAAAAATTCTTGATTTAAGTGAATATTTAATTCAGATTGTATAATAATCAAAATCAGATGCAAATTTTTTTGTAAATAAACAATGTAATTGGGAACGAAATTGTTTCTCATGTGACTGCGTCATTATTATTTCGGTTGTCAGCGAGTGTTTTCCTAGCTTATGGCAGATGGCGCGGTCACTGGTAAACAGCTGATCGTTAAAAAAAATTATTTTCTCGCAGTGGCAGATATGTGACTGATGCAAAAAATATATAAAAACAATCCTTGATGCGGATTTTATATCATGTTAAAATTTCAACTCAATCCGTGCAGAACTTTTTGAGTTTTTGAAGCGTACACAAACCAACATAACATTTTTATATATATAGATTAGCGTAAGTGTTTTTATTAAATATTCTTAGATTTATTAGTTCGTTAGTTATAAACGTGTACATATTTTTAGTATAAATAAATTAATTAGTAATAATAAACGTTACAGTGGTTCACAAGTGTGAGGTTCGCGATTTTTAGTATAAATACCACTAAGTAATTTAATATCGCTCCCGTAATAAAAACATTGATTGCGTAAATAAACAAAACTTTAGTTCGCGCTTCGCGTGTTTGTTTATACCGTGTTTTTTAGTCTGTTTCAGTTCGTTAAGGTAGTGTATTTAATCTTTTTATTCGTGTCATATATAATTTATGCCAGTGACGCGTTTGCAAGCAGTTAAAATGCATTCAAAAATATTTAAAATTTTTGAATCGATGAATAAAAATATGGAAGAAAATAATATAAAAATGGGCGAAAATTCTCGGAAAATTGAAGAAACACTGTCCAAAAATTCTTACAAAATGGAACAAAATGGAAGAAAAGTTTTACGAAAATTTTCAGAAAATGGAAGAAAATTCAAAAAAAATGTAAGAAAAGTTTCACGAAAATTCGCAGAAAATGAAAAAGAAATTCTAAAAAAAATGAAAAAAAAGGTTCACGAAAATTCGCAGAAAATGGAAGAAAATTGTAAGAAAACTGAAGAAAAATTATTTGAAAATATCCAGAAAATAGAAGAAAAGTGAAACATTCTAGACGTTTAAAAGAAGAAATATAAACGAGCATAGAAAACCAAATAAAAATTGTTCAAGAAGAAATGTTAAATTTAAAAGAAGAAATTTGCGAATCTGTGAATGTCAAAATAGAAGAAGTAGAAGACAAATTAAAACAAAAGCTAGAGAAAAAATTGAGAGAAAGAACGCAACTTCTTGAAGAAAGAATGAACCAAATGAATTGTCACGGTAAAGGAAGCGTCACGAGTGAAGATTTAATAATGGACCATCGGGAAGAAACCACTCACAAGTTCAAAGTTGTACCTCTAAGTTTTGACGGTAAAGTTCCATGATCAACCTACTACAAGCAGTTTGAAGCCGCAGCTACAGCTAATGGTTGGAGCGACAAGCATAAAGCGACATCTATAATATTGTTCTTACGTGGAAAAGCTCTTGGAATCTTGCAAACTGTTCCTGACCACCTACATAAAAATTACGACCTTTTAATTTCACGTTTAGAAATAAGATATGGAAATGCTCATCTTCAACAAGTGTATCAAGCTCAAATTAAACGTCGGGTTCAGAAAGCTGCCGAAAATCTTCAAGAGTTTGAGGCTGACATCGCCAGATTAACACGGCTTGCGTATCCTACAGCACCAGATATCTTCTTGGAGTAGTTGGCTATTAAAACCTTTGTAGACTCCCTCCCAGACAACGAAACGCAGCTCCGGTTAGCTCGATCGAAGACGTTGGATGACGCTTCAACCCATGCTTTGGAGTTCGAGGCTCCGTTGTGCTGCAGAAATACCCTCGCACACAGAAGAAAGTATTGAAGCCATAGTGCAACGTGTATTTCGGGAACAACTAGCTCGAGGAAGAGAAGTGACTAAACCCAAAAGAAAACCAGAAGAGCGTCCGGAAAACTAGAACAGGTCGACGTAATAGGGTAAAAGTCGACCTCAACGAGCCATGCCCCGGAGATTACCATTCAAATGGCATCGCCTAGGTAGTAATTGCATTGCATTTGTCTCGATGGTAAGATCAATGGAAGAAATGTTTAATTACTGGTTGACACCATCATTCGTCCTAACATGTTATTGGAAAATGAGAAGACATCACCAATAACAGTACGACTTCGTACGGCGACAGGCGAAGAAATACCTACTCACGGACAAGTCAAAATAACTATTGGTTTGGGAAATGGAGTACTCGATCAAGTACTGGTAGCCGACATCATGGAAGAAGTTATACTGGGAATGGACGTTATAAAGAAGTATAGGTTCAATTTGGATATGAAGAACGATGTCTTGAAGATCGCTATTGAAGAAATTCCTTTTCATTCGTCAGAGAAGGCAGCCGTGCGAATCTTATTGAGTGAAGACGTGACTCTGTCTGCAAGAACTGAAAGTGTTGTGATGGCACGCCTGATTGAAAATCTTTGGAAAGGCTACATACGCGTGATTGAACCAATGGAAGGCGACTTAGTTGAAAGGGGACTACTCGTTGGCAGAACTTTAGTACTAGTGAAAAACACGATGCCAGTAAGGATCTTAAATATCAACTCCTGTAACGTTAAAAAAAGAGGACCGTGGTAGGCCAATGCACGCCAGTATCTCATATTTTGAGATGCGTAAAATCTAACGAAGATACGTCGCTGAGAAAGTGCCCAAAAAATCTATTGGACATTCTTACCTCCAAATGCCAAAGCCTCAGCAAAGACCTGCTGGCTAAAATTTAGTAGTTTATATCAGCGGCTGCGGGTAAAATTTTGTTAAGATAATGGCCGCCATGTTGCCAGTGATGTCAGATTTTCACGCTAATATTGCGCTGCATTTTTCATTTTGGCGCTTAGTGAAAATATTTTTAATTGATATATGAATCATATCAACATTGACCTCTTGCATACGTTTTTAGTCGTTTGTGGTAGTTCTGTGTAATTTTTAAGTACTGATAATTTAGATTTTCTTGGTTGTTTAATTTTATTTGTCAGAAAGAAAATTACAATTTACAAAAATGTTGAAGCAAAAACAGTTATTGAGAAAAATAATAAATAAGTGTTAGATTATTACATCACTGTTTATACTGCATATGTTTTTAATGTCACATGTTGTAGTCTTAAAAGATAAAGTTGACTAAATAGATAAGATACAAGTGTTAACTACACTTAAAAACAATTAGATTATTTAAATTAAATAGTAAGCACATAGAATACAGTTGATTATATTTTTTTCGTCTAAATGTAACGTATATTCGTAAAACTGTGCTATATACCAAGATTAGCTTTTAACCTCCATCGATTAATTTTTCCGGACGCTGTCATAGGTAATCTATCAACGAATTTTAACCCGGCTCTTAGTTTTAGACGGTTTTCGACTTTATCGTCGACAAAGTTTTGAATTTCGGCCTCATTAACATTTTCATACCCAGGTTTTAAAACAACTATTCCTATAGGTCGGTGCCCATCGTATTTATGCACTGCACCTAGAACCACAGCCGAAGCAACGGCTGGGTGTTGCAACAGTACGGTTTCAATCACCGAAGGCGTGACATGCCAGCCTTGATACTTAAACATTTCTTTAATTCTTTCAACTACGTAAAAACAACCATAATCGTCGTAATAAACGACATCGCCCGTTTTTAACCAACCGTTCGAGTCCCAAGCTACTGAAGAATCCATATTGTGGTAACCAACCATGGCAAACTTAGTTTTTACACACAACTCGCCTATTTTATTTGGGCCTAACGGCATCCTACTATCAAGATCTACAATCTAAAAACAATATTAAAGCTTACTTTGATTAAATAACTCACTTTGTACGATATACCAGGTCGACCAAAACCAACTGAATTCCGCTTTGATGCTAGTAGTTTTTCATCTTTTGGAGTAAAATGAGCTAAATAACCAAACACTTCAGATTGTCCGTACAAAAGATAAATCTTGCTATCGACGAAAATTTTCTGCAACTCCTCAATTTGATCGCTTTGGATGACTCCGCCCGTTATTAAAACAACTTTGACAAACGAAAGGTCCACTTCTTCCGGTTTTGGAAAAATGCACAGCGTAAGGGATTGAAAGACGTTTAGAATCACGTAATTCGGCTTGTGGTAAAACGGTTCCCAAGGATCAAACTTATCAAACTTTGGCACGATCAGACGAGCGGTGCCCGTTATAATGCTAGTACAAAGACACGTAACGTAAACGGTCCAATACGGCGAGTAATAACCAAAACTCAAATCAAAATTAAAACCAGATTCTCTGTAAAACCAAACTGTTGCAACTATTCTTTACCATTTAAAAACTTACGCGTTGTTTATACTTTGACAAAAAAGAGAGTAGTGTTTGTGGCAAATACCTTTAGACAACCCAGTCGTTCCGCTGCTAAAAAACACTATGGCAATGTCGTCTAAACTTTTCACAGGCGTTGGGGAAAAACTTGAAATTTCGTTTTTGGTGCACGCTGCTAAAACGCTCGAAAAAGGAATATGCGAAGCGTTGGAATCAAAAACAATTACGGTAGTGTTTGTTCCAATCCGGTTTATCACAGATTCAATCATGGGAATTGATTCTGATAATGCAAATATAACTTTAGGTTTCGTTTGCTGGAGCAAATGTACCGTATCTTCTAGTGATAGTGAAGGATCTACAGCGCTCATTATTGCATTAATAAAAAAAGCTGAAATTACTGGAACGCAGGCGTCTAAGTGGTTGTAAGTGCACAACGAGATAAAATCTCCAGGTTGCACTCCTATTTTTTTAAGATACAGCGCAGTGCGTACGCAACGTTCGAGGAGATCTTGATAGGTTTCGTTTTTTCTAGTACGTGCATCTACCTAAAAAAACTAATTTATCTTGTTTAACTAATTAAAAACTTACTTGAGCGATCTTGTGTTTGTGGTTGATCATGTGATTATAGAGGAAGTGTCCATAACCTAACGGATCCAGGTTGTAGTCTAAACCCGGTACTTCAATAATACCTGTTTCTAAAAATTTTTAAATTATGGAATTGAATGGTATTGAAAGATACTTACTATTCATTATCAGAAAATTACTACGATGAGTTATTAACAGTTACATAAATGATATTAAATTGCAGTTCAAAAGGTGTAGATAACGGCTATCGGTTTTAACAACGAGATGGTACGAAATGATAAGGTAATTATTTATAAACAATTATCTTTAATAGCGTTGAACATTATCTATGAGTAATTAACTATTATAAATTCTTCAACTGTTGTTTTTATACCAATTATGGCAATAATTACTATCAAAATTAAATAAAACCAAAACAGTAAACAGGGAGGTATATTCGTTAGTAACAAAATGAAAAGTAATAAGTATAAAGTAGGCTTTAAAATAACAATCGATTTTTTTTTTAACATTACATGTATTAGAATGATACATACTTTAATCATTGATTTCTTCAAGAATACGTAACGCTATATGACTAGTAAAAATGTTACAAATTATTTTATTTAATCACAACTAGTTTTCCAAAATTTGTAGATAGCGTTAGCATTGGACAGTTTAACGATATCATTTTTGGTTGTTTGCTTCGTATCTGTTATTTCAGCATTTATGGTTCACTGAATTGAGCCAAAGAACATCCTTCGTTTTATCTATGATTATATTTTAGAATTCTTATAGACGCCATTGGAGCTTTTTTAATTTCTCATTTTTTAAAAAGTTATTCATTTTTGTTATATTTTATTCTTTGTTTGGTATTAGTGTTTTATTTCGGAATGGTAACTGTATATTACGTAGAAAACGAAGTTGAAAGATTTGTTGTTTTTTTTTACATCGGTAATGATTCACTTACGTTCGATCGCACTATATTTTTTAAGTTATACTTTGGGCTAACTAAAAGTTAATTACTGTAAAACATTTGTTCTAAAAATACAGTGCAATCGAGCATTAATACAATATACATATATATGTATGTATACTGGCAGTAATTGGCAGCCTTCGCATATATGCTTTCACATTACTCGTTCTGAGGGCCGTGAAACCAGAGACCCAGCGCGTTAGTCAGAAATCGAACAAACATGTCGACTTCAAATCAAATTGACGTAGAAATATTAATATCTCTCGTTGAAGCTAAGCCAGTATTGTGGGACAAAACCATTGATGTCTACAAAACAAATAAAGCCTGGAAAAAAACTGGTATGGTCAGCACACGACTTTCCTATAAGGAAAGATAATTAAAGAAGATGCAGCACTCCGTGTATAAACAAGTCAAAAAAAATATAGAGAAACATATTTTAACGTATCTTGCTTTCCCTTCAAGATATGGAATTTTTTTCTAAAAAAATCGTCTCAGGCTGGATTCGAACCTAGATTATATATGTAATTCACATTAAATTATAAATCAAATATCTAATAAACTGTTAATGTTAGAAAAAAAAATTATTTGAATAAATTGTTAAGAAGAATTATCTCTATAAGAAACTGTAAAAATAATTTGAATAATAAAAATTAAAATGGCGGATATACCCACTTCCAGTTTCTTTATCAGACCCATCTATTGATAGAACCGAGAAAATATGAAAAGTCAGCTCCATACCAAATTTCAAGTTACTAGGAGTTCGACAGTTATCGTGGGTACATTGTTACACACAGAAACATACACACAAGCACCCAAAATTTTTTTGTCAAAAATACATTTTTCTGATTCAGGAGACCTTGAAACGTAAAATTACGCAATACAAATTTTTTGAAAAAAATCGCTATGCTTTCCTTATAGGGTAGAAGTACCAATTGTGGTCATTGTCCTATTTGTAGTCAGTTCTCAAATAAATTGTAAATATTAAGATTCCCGCCATATGTAGGCAATGAAAATGGTAGTCTTCTCCCACTTATAACCTTTCCGCATCATTAAATCACATCTCAGTCTACCTGCGATTTCTTACATCAGTGTAAAGTGAACTGCCGTGTTAGTACGTGAATGTTGATGGCGGTTCTTAACGGTTTTGTTAAGAGCAAAAGGTAAGTTGGAATGCCTTCTATCACAAATGTATTTGTTGAGCGAACTTGGTATCAACTTTTTTATGTTATAAAGGAGCATATAAATTTTATTTAACTAGGTGGTCATATAATGGAACACAAAAATTGTTGTTGTACTAGTATAATGTGTAGGTGCTGGCGTGTTTTTAAAATTTCGTTTTTCAGTAATCATGACTTAAAAAAACTCGATATTGGTTTAACTATACACCAGAAGCTATGAAGAGAACCCTCACCGTAATAAGAGAACAGGGAATAAAAGTTGCAACAGCTTGTAAAGAATTTAATGTTCCTCGAACGTCTGTTAGAAATCGTTTGTCCGAAAGAATTCCGATAATTGTAGATGTGTTCTTGGGGAAGTAAATGAGCAAAAACTAGCTCGCTGGATCTTAGAATTAGCAGAACGAGGTTTTCCGATTAATAAGGAGGGACTTTTTTATTCGGTACAACGAATAATCACGGAATGCGACATAAAAACCAACTTCGTAAATAACACCCCGGGCCGAAAATCGTACGAGGCCTTTATTAAACGGCATCCTAAAATTAGTCAAAAAAATCTGAGTTTGTAAACAAAGCTGCAGTCTCAGAAACTAGCATAAGGAGATTGTTCCAAGAAACAAAATTACTTCTAGGTGAAGAGATCAACGCTTTTAACTATCCAAATAGAATCTTTAATATGGACGAGACGGCCATGTTTTTGTCTCCCAAAGGAGAACTTGTGCTTGGACCCAAGGGAAAGGGAATTTATGATGTAGGTACATCGGATAAAGATAATGTGTTACAATATCAGCTGAAGGTGACGTTGTAAGTCCGTTGACAATCTTTAAATTGAAACGTTTACCTAAAGCATATCTCTCAGCAGCACCGCCCAACGGGGCTGTTAGTCATTCCGAGTTTCAGTTTAGACAGCAATCAAGATCTGATCATTTTTGATTTTCCTGAACCTTAGTGCAACAGAAACCAAACACCAGGTATTAATATACTGCAAAATATTGTGTTAACACCAAGCAGATCTGATTGTCAAGGAATTAATTTTTCACTGGGAAATTCAACGTCACCCACAATTTTGTCCGCCTGTAGAACTGAAAACGGAGATACAAACTTAGAACTATTTATTAGCACTGCTGAAGGAAATAAGTATGTAGATTTGATAAAAAGTGATAAAGAACTGAAACCGTATGACGCAAAAAAGGAAATTCAAAAACTAGATATTGATGTAAATCCATTTCCAGTAAAGAAAAAGAGTTATAAAGAAAAAAGTAGTGTTGATGAAGAAGTTGAAAGCGACGAAACAGAAAAAGACAGTGAAAAATTGGATGCAGATGAAAATCAATTCACAGTAAAGAATATTCGAAATGATGAAAAAATTAGTGGCAGTGAAGAAGCAAAAAAACGAAATCAGATGACCGCGTTCAATTGCTGAAAAGAAGAAGTGTAAGTCAAGTTTTGAGTCAAGTTATAACATGGTCTGTCAAAAATGATACACTTACTCCCAAGAAGAATAAAAGACAGTTAATGTTAATGACTGCACGAGAAGAAGAGAAAATAAAACCAAAGACAAAAAAACAGAAACAACAGAATAAACCAAAAGATGAAGCTACCGAATGTGATGAAAAGACTAACAAGATTGAACATATTGCATGTAAAACACAAAATAGGAAAACACAAGAAACAACAAAACCTAGTAAGGAAGAGACTGTAGTTTTAATAAACATTGGATCTTATGTAATTGTAAGGGACGATAAGGAAGTTCCTAAAACTCTACTTAGTACCTATTAAAAGTAGTATTTTGTTTATATGTATGTTTAATATGTGTTTTTGTAAAAGTATTCCTTTTTTACTATAAATAAACACTATTCTGATAGAAATTTTGTTTTATCTCTCTTATTTTCATTTAATTGTTACTAAGAAATGTTTGCCCTTTCATAATCCACCAAGTAGATAAAAAAAGATTCACAAATTCAAGAATGGCAACAAGGTAAAGTGAGGAAATGTCTTAAAGTGACCACAACTAGTACTTTTACCCTAGGAAAGTAAAAAGAAAGAAATGGAAGTTCTATCTAAATTATTGCAAGCCAACCAATTTGCTTACAAGTGCTTTACAAACAAGTCTATATGCTGAAGCCTCCGGGTCGTCCACAGCAATGTATTTAAGAGCACCATGGTTTTCAATGGGTGAATTCCGATTATCAGAAAGAACGACTGTCGAAACTGATTTCAAATGTTTTAACTAGGCTTTACAACTCAGCAACATTCCTACAAATCAGCACGCTAACTGTACTTAAGTTTACATAGAATCAGAGCTCAATAATGCTCTAAAATTTTTGATAAGTTCAAAATAACCTGAAGAAGTGCAGTACGATGAACTATGCACTACCTTTATAAACTACTTCAATCGTTTAAAAGTAAGTAAAAGTTTGTAGAAAGCATATCATGCAAAATACTGGTGAGTCAATTGCAAATTACTCATTACGCTTGAAACAAGGTGCTGCTTACTGCAAATATGAAGAATTCATCGAGCAGCTCCTATATAGTTTCGAATCTCATGAAATGTGTGATGAAATAATAGCAAGCAAACCGTCCACGTTCAAACAAGCATATGAAATTGCACACACACTCAAAGCAACTCATACGACTGCAAATAAAGTGAGGTCTTTAGGAACACCAACAACTGTTCGCAAACTAGGATATGCACCACCTCAAATGAAATACAACACACAACCACCACATAGAACTTTGTCACGCGGCCGGAATCAGCACCGACGCCTTCGTGGTCCATGGTGAACGTCTACGTCACTGGCATTCACAGAATAAATGTCTTTTTAAAGATGCAACATGTCACACATGCAGTGAAAAATCACATATAGCTAAAGTATGTCGATCAAAATCACAAACCCCAACAGGAGAGTATGCAACTCAACCATATGAGCAAATAAATTCAGTACACTGCCTCAATAAATTGGATGAGATCAACGCTACCAAATCGTCGAGCAAGCGCATCCTATTTATTCAAATAAATGGTCACAATGTATCAATGGTACTGGTACCATGCAGCATAATTAGCAACGATAACTGTAATCAGCTATAAACGGCGGTAAACACGTTTAATTAGTGTAAGTAAACTTTAAATAGATAGTAAAATTACACTATGCGATGGCTTTGCCATGAAACACTTCTTAAGCAAAGATAACTTACTCTATATGAAACCCAGTTGTAAACTACAAAAAACGGGGAAGTCGTTTTTTGACTAGACAGAAAATCGAGTCAATTGCATCAGCCGACTTTTGGTCAATGCCACACTAGGGTCAACAATACACTGTATAGATCTTACATCGTCAATGGAAGTTACGATACTCTGATGAACAAATTTGCTCATTGCTTCTTCCAATCTGCTACCAAACTAACTAAAACCAGCTCGACATTATTCTGACACGTCACAAGAACATTTTTAGTAACAAAGCCAGCAAGCGCCTAAAACCACCAGCTGAAATACAGTTCAAAACCGATGTTCTCACGTGCACGCAAAGTATCTCTAGCGTTGAGTAAAGCATACGCAAGAGAAATAGATGCCAAAATGTATTCAGGATTCTACGAACGTGTGGAACATTCATAATGGGCATTAACTACACACATCGTCACGAAGAAGAATGGCACACTACGTATCACCGGAAATTACAAACCAACACTGAATCTACGAATAATTATCGATGAACACTAAGAGCCGAACTCCTGTTCAATCAAATGAAAGAACCCAAGTTCTTTTGTCACCTGGACATTACTGACGCCTACACACATTTGGCATTAAGTAGAAAGTTTAGTCATGCCTTAACGCTCAACACACCAACACATGGATTGGTTCGTCCTGCTCGCGCAGTATATGGTGACGTAAACATCTCCGCAATTTGACAGCGTCGAATGGAGATTGTTCTTCAGGGTTTATCAAACGTTATTAACTTCTTCGATAATGTTCTTTTTGCTGATAATTTTCCGAATTTAATGCCTACGTTAGAGGCTACACTAAGACGTATGGAACAACATGGCCTTAAACTGAATCTCAACAAATGTATTTTTGCTGCACCTTTTGTGGAATTTTTGGGTCACAAAATAGACAGCGAAGTGGTACACAAATAGGACAAACATGTCGAAGCGATTCGTGATGCTCCCAAACCTTCTACAGCAGAATAACTCTAATTGTTCTTAGGCAAAGCTACATATTACAGCTAGTTTATTCCGGACCTAACTATTCTGAATCGTCCGTTACGCGACATGCTACGCACCGAACCATTTGCATAAACACAAGAAACCCATATAGCATACGCTAACATTAAAAATTTTCATTTCGCCACAAATACTGATGACATATAATCCATCATTACCGCTATTGCTCGCTACCGATGCCAGCAAAACACGTTTGGTCTCCGTCTTATCTCACCGATAAGAAACTGGAGAAAAACGACCAATCGCTTATGCTAGCCGTACTATGAGCACAACAAAGCAGCGTTACCCACAAATAGACAAAGAAGCTCTTGCTATCGTTAGGGCAGTACAAAAATGTTTCCATTATTTGCACGCACGTCACTTAACGCTAATTACCGATCACAAACTGCTGACGCAAATCCTGCATCCAAAGAAGTCACTGCCAACTCTCTGCATCAGACGCATGGCAAAATCACCGAGTATCTGGCACACTTTAACTTCAATGTCATTTTCAAGTCTACTAAAGAAATTGAAAATGCCGACTACTGTGACGTTGTTAAAAAAACTTTTTCTACACGAAGGAATAAAATAAAGAAATGCGATGATTTCGATAATTTTACAATGTACCAGATCAAGCAACTTCCTGTTGATGCCGAAAATATAGCCAAAAAGACACAAAAAGATTTTCGTTTAGGCAAGATTGTCCAGCTGTTAGAGACAGCACAAAACCTAACACGTTATGGGTATAAATCATTGGAAGCTAATTACACCTTAGCAGCGAATTGCTTATTATTTGAACACTGCGTGGTCGTACCACTATCATTTCAACAATGTATCTTAAACGATCTGCATGCAGCCCATGTAGTTATTGTAAAAATGAACACTCATTTGTGTTTTGGCGAGAAACCAATGCTGATATCAAACGTAGGGCCAAATCGTGTTCTGAATGTGCAAAACATAGACATATTCCACCAAAATTCTGAGATCACCATTGGAAATATTCGAAAGGACCGTGGCAACACATTTACATTGACTACGCAGGCCAAGTCGCAAGATCAATTTTACTTGTCGAAGATACCTACAGCAAATGACTGGAAGTCAAATGCACTAACTTAACAACAACCGAAGCAACAATTGCAATTTTGGATAAATTGTTTGCTACGTATGGTAGGTATCTACCCCACTTATCATTGTTTTGAATAACGGTCTACAATTTACAGCCTCTGAGTTCAAGACATTTTTGCAAACAAGTGGTGTAAAATACCATAAACTAACCGTTTATTTTTTTTCTGACAATCAACTAATGGACTCGCTTACCTGATCTTCATTACAAAATCGAATATAATAATCAGCGATACAAAAAACATGTTGACCAAGTCAAATTTCAAGTGGATTCAACACCAATAGCCTCGGTGAAATCTGAACCATATCAAAGAATCCGTATTTATGGAGACGACATAACACCACTCGCAAGAGAATCTACCACATAAGAACTTGTTATACGACCAGCAGCGCAGCAACAGAACCGATTTTCCGACATCAGTGATACCTCGTAGAACTGGACGTCTTCGGCTAACGGAACTAGTATTGGTTAAAAAATAGTCAGCTATTATATTTCTTAAATTGTTTGCTGCTATACTCTCTCGTAATAGTTGCCCTCTAAGCACATCATCTAAATCCGAAATAATATTCTCTGTTATATCCATCTCTAGAGCGCACAAAATTATATAGGACAACAAGCTTTGACGGTATCTACGGCAAAATCCGGATCTAAGTTAATCGGTTTATGAAATATTCCCCACTTATTACTGAGAAGGCCAAATGAGCACTCGACGTATCTCCTAGCTCTCGATAAAAGATAATTAAACGTCCTCTTTTTTAAAGTTTTAAAGTATGGTATATTTGGACTTGCTCCAAGAAGACAAGTTTCCGCTAGTAAATCTAGCTCGTTATTTTCGATCGCTGTCCATTATAAAGATCTTTTAAATATTTAAGAATCGCAATATTTGCTATAACTTCCGATATCAACATAGTACAGACCGATAATATGAGTTTGATACTGTCATTAATACAACTGATGTGTACCAAAATATTACCATGCAATCCAACTCCACCGACTTCTAAACAAGCGCAAGCTTTACCAGCACAAAAGCAAGTTAAAGTAAGGAAGAAACGTCAAGACGATTTTAAAACCAAATTATTAAATATTTTAAAACAACCGGACAGTACACCAACATTCAGTGAAGATAAATCGTTTTTGGATTCCATTTTGCCGATTGTAGAAAAATTGAACAAAAATGACAAGTAATTTCGTAGTAATTTCGTGTAGAAGTTTTACAGCTTCTACAACGCTTTAAGCAAAAGCAAAGATGTACTCTTTCCACAAATACGTTTGCTACCAATGGGTTGCTACCTTCGTTTGTACCAACTTAGTCATATGACAGTAATTACAGCCAGCCAACATACATTGCAGTATCCATAGATTCCAACGCCACATTCAACTGACTCGAATACATCTCTCGATGGCAATACTGAATAATTTTATTGATTTCAATTTCGTATCTAATTGTAATTTCTGCGGCTGGTATCAATTGTCTCATTTGTTTCTTGGCGGGCTGTATGATTCTCCAAACGGTGTAGCAAATAATCTAACGTTGCAACAAACATCATAAAATAATTAAAGAATTTTGCTTCATGTTCGGTATTCCAAACAACGTATAAAATTCTCCTACTGCACTCCTTTCTGCTACCAGTAGATGAATCCATAATTTTCTTGCTAATGCTTTTTTGTATTTTCTTCGCCTATACACTAAATAAACAAGAGCACATTTCATTTTTCAAAATGCACGAGAATATATGTAAAGCTCCGTCTACGTCGTATGACAATACGGCACTGGCAACAGATAGAAATACCGTACAGAGCCCGTAACCAACCGGTAGTTGATGGTACCGTGTACAAAATAATAAAAATAAATAATAAATAAAATAAAATTGCCGGTCGGTGAAATAGCCGGTCGGCGGATTGACTGTTCGTGTGCAAGGGGGCTTACTTGTATTACATACTTACAACGTTTACAAAGAAAAAAAAAGATTATAAAAGTTTATTGTTAACCGACAAGTTGTCCAGTCAACAACCATCTGCTGTTTTTCTCTCCAACATGTGAGCAATTTCTTAAAAACGTGCATCGGTAACTCCTTCAACACCTTGAAATGGAATGAGAGCGGAAGAGTGGCACTTAGCTATTAGATCGGTAGATTTTATAATGGCTACTTCGTAGGTGGTAGATGACACTGCTTTGCTTATTTGATAAGGTCTATCTCTGCGAGGAGGAACTTTAGAGGTGAAACCTTAATCCGCCTTGCTGAGAAGATGGCTCTTCACTAATACTTGGTCGCCTATTTGTAATGGTGGGACATTTCATCGTTTCTCGCCGACGTACCTTTTTGCTTTATCGTGGCCTTTTCCGTGATTGTCACGAGCTTCACGCAAAGAACATGTTAAGCGTGTTAAATAGGGTGTGATTTGAAACACAAAATTGTCCTTTTTAACAATCATACGGAGATTTTGATTGACGTCATCCGGGGTGCGAAGTTTGCATTCAAAAGTAACAAAAACAGGAATAAATCCTGTGGAAGAACATCAGACTGTGTTCATTGCAAAACGCACCGACGGAACTTTATATTTCTACGATGTATGATCGGTACTAACTAAGATAGCAAGTTGCGGTTTGAGATCTCGGTTTTTCGTTTCAACTTGATTGACTTCAGGATAGTCATCCCAGACCAGTAACACCGTGGTAAAATTTTCTGAATGGTACGCTCGATACCATAATGACCAGCGAGAAGAGAGTACTGATAATTTTCGGGGTATTTGACTTTGGAAACAACTTGTTGTACCTCTTCACCGTCTTAATCAGGAGAATAACTATACAAGATACCATAGGTCATCAAGTAATCATTGTCAGTCAGCTTCTTAAAGTCTAGCATATTTGGATTTGAATATTCAAAACAATTTATCATTTTTTGTAGATCTGGATCTGCTATTTGCTCGCGTCGTATATCTTTGGCAGTTTGAGTTGGAAGAACACTACATATCTCTGGCAAGTTCTCGAGTACAGGCGGATGTCATAAGGTGTCAGCATCAATATTTGTGCGACCAGGAGTGTAATCAATTCTAACATCAAAGGACTGCAAATATAGAAAACGGCTAGTGGTCGGTTTGGATAGCAACCTTTGCTCCTTCTCGATAACCACGAATTTCTTTATACTCCAAATAATTGCAAGAGCTTCTGGCTTTGTAGTATGATTGCATGTTCAGCAAATGTCAACTTGATTAACGGGCAATTTCTAAAGTCTCTCTCCTTGGAAGAGAACCACCCCGATAGCGTAGGAACTTGCATTGGTTTTCAAAACATACGGTAAAGAAAAGTCGTTTTGGCAGAGTATGGGACTGGACGTCAATAATCTTTTGAGTTCATCAAAAGCGTTTTGTTGCAGAGTTTTCCATTTCCATAAGACACTTTTCTTGGTGAGAATCGTCAAGGATTTTGCAACATTCCTAAAATTTTGAATAAATCTTTGAATTATCTTGAGCTGATATAATGTGGCCTAGATATTTTACAGAGGAGCAACCAAAAGTACATTTACTTCGATTTAAGCAAAGTTTGAATAGTCTTAACCGATTACAGCCCCTTTGGAGATTTTGGCGATGATTTGACAAGGTTTTAGAAAGAAAAATGAGGTCATCAAGATACACAAGTAGAGTAAGACAAGCCAATTCACTTCTAACACGATTCGTGAGTCTTTAAAAAGTAGCCGGATAATTATGTTTATATCAATCGAAATACGATTATATCAAAAGGTACCAAACGGAGTTGTAAAAGCTGTTTTGTATCTGTATTCAGTTCGCTCCAATACTTGATAATAGCCTGATCGTAGATCAAGAGTGGTCATAAACAAAGTTCGTTTAGCATTGTGGAGTAAGTCGTCTAAATGTGGTATCGGTAACAGTTACTGCATTAAAAGCACGAAAATCAATGCCCAATCGCGTGCTTCTATCGTTTTTGAGAATTGGAAACCACAAAAGCCGCAAACGGGGAGTTACATTCTTCGATGACTTTGGCATCTAACAATTTGTCGAGTTCATTTTTTTAACAATTGCTTTTTCGGATCAGACATACGGTAAAGCTAAACAGCAACTAGAGTTTCATCGATCCGTTTGACACTATCTATATATATAAAAATGTTATGTTGGTTTGTGTACGCTTCAAAAACTCAAAAAGTTCTGCACCGATTGAGTTGAAATTTTAACATGATATAAAATCCGCATCAAGGATTGTTTTTATCTATTTTTTGCATCAGTCACATATCTGCGACCGCGAGAAAACAGTTTTTTTAACGATCAGCTGTGTACCAGTGACCGCGCCATCTGCCATAAGCGAGGAAAACACTCGCTGACAACCGCAATAGTAATGACGCAGTCACATGAGAAACAATTTCGTTCCCAATTACATTGTTTATTTACAAAAAAATTTGCATCTGATTCTGATTATTATACAATCTGAATTAAATATTCACTTAAATCAAGAATTTTTGGTGTGATAGTGTTGTGATCGAACTGCGCCTTTCACCAAATCGTAAGTAGAGGTTATATTTTATATCAAAGATGGACAGTAAAAATATTATTAACTGACAGGCAAAATAAAAGGACTTATTATAATTCAAGTGGATTTCTAACAGAAGTGAGTGGTTATATCTTTTTTATTACATCTAACACATGGACGTAATTATATTATTTATTTTGGATTAACCTCACTTTTAATGTATATAAATATAATTACATTAAAACTAGCAATTATTAATTAATACGAATGTCAACCATTCAATCACAATGTGCCACTGCGAAGCGTGGCAGTGTACAGCTAGTGTTCTATAAAAGGCGTTCGTTCGTTGCTCGGACTAAAAAAAAACATCGTTAGAACAAAGAAAATGAATGAATGTTTCGTGATCGTATTAGCAAGAATTAGGAGACAATTTCTGTTCTTTATTATTACAAAGTCTTACTGCGTTTATGTTCAGGAACAGCAAAACCATGCGCTTCAACGGTTTGGTTTGTTTACTACCATCGGCAAGTGTCATCCTTAGCATTTTGACAAAAGGAGAGTTTTTAAAAACAGAAATCCGAAGACAGAGCAGAAGTACTGATCGAAGCCTTTCGAACAGAACAATCGGGACAATTACTTTTTATGAACCCAGGTTTACCACACACATAACACGACGAAAATATTGTCGAACCATCCCTAGGTTCGGAGGTTGTCTAATATTAGTAAATACTCAGAGGTGTCTAGTACTAGTAATATTTAGATTTTTCTTATCGTCAACCTTGATTCTATGATTTCTAAGTCGATAAACCGTATCAAGCTGAATTGTTTCATGAAGAGCATGTTCTCTTAGTAGCCTCGAAAACAAAGCACTACTAATAAAAACATCCGTAGTTTTGTCAAGTTTTTGATCATTTGCAAATAAACTTGATATGCGGGTTTCGTATAACCGAGCGCACGGCGATTTGCTTCAATTTTTAAAAAATACAGTTTATTGGATGTCTTTGTATGGACAAATACGATAAAAACATTTCTAAATATAATTGATTCTTGCTTTGTCTTAAATTAAACAAAGCACATCAGTTTTTCTCTTAAAAATATTGTTTTGACCCCACGTTGGGCGTCTATTTGTAACTAGGTATTTATTAAATATACACAGATTTTTGCACAGTTTATTACAATATCGTTTTCGAATTTTACAAAAAAATTATAAAACATGTATGTACGAGGTGTGGCTATTAAATAACGGGACTGACGCTGCAGTGGAACGAGTATGCATGCGCTAACCGGCATTGAACAACAGCTGTTTAGTTTGAGTCTTCCTCTACAGAATGCAGTTAGTCTCGTTTCTGTAAACAACATTGTTGAGACGTAACCTTCATTTACGTTAGTGTTGTTAATTGGTTTTGCCGGAAAAATGGTTAGCGTAAAAATAGAGCAACGAATTGTTGTTAAATTTCACTTCAAACTTGGAAAAACCGCTACCGAAACTTATAATTTACTAAAAGAAGTGTATGGCAGTGAATGTTTATCGCGGACTCGTGTTTTTGAATGGTTTAAGCGTTTTCAAGATGGTCGACAAGACGTTGAAGATGATTCGCGGCCAGGTCGTCCTTCAACATCAAAAACGGATGACAATGTCGAAAAAGTTGCTAATTTGATTCGGTCTGACCGTCGATTAAGTATTCGTGCAGTTGCTGAAACTGTAGGCATTGATAAAGAATGTGTACGGCAAATTTTACGTGACAATTTGAACATGCGAAAAGTGTGTGCAAAAATGGTACCAAAAATTCTCACGATTGAACAACAAGCAGCTCGCAAAAATGTTTGTACTGACACTTGGAATGCCATTGAAAATGACCCAAATTTATTGGAAAGGATAATAACATGTGATGAATCGTGGTTTTTTACTTATGATCCGGAAACGAAGCGCCAATCTATGCATTGGAAGACCCCAACTTCACCGAGAGCCAAAAAAGCAAGAATGAGCAAGTCAAAATTTAAATTAAATAATCAATATTACTACCTTGAGGTACTTGGTAAACTACGTGAAAGAGTAAGAAAAAAACGACCCAAAATGTGGAAAGACAAATCATGGGTTTTGCACCAAGACAATGCGCCAGCTCATTCCGCGTTATCTGTTAAGCGGTTCCTGGCCAAGTACAGCATCCCAGTGTTAGAACATCCACCTTACTCACCAGACCTAGCACCATGTGACTTCTATCTTTTCCCTAAGGTGAAATCTGCATTTAAAGGCACGAGATTTGAATCCGTAGAAGCTGTAAAAGAGAAAGCGGCAAGAGTCCTGAAGGAGTTGACAGAACATGACTTCCAGCACTGTTTCAAACAGTGGAAAATTCGCATGGAGCGTTGCAGGGATAGAGAAGGGGTGTATATTGAAGGTGATAATAAGTGATTATGTATACAATGAAAATAAAATTTTTTACAACGTCAGTCACGTTATTTTATAGCCACACCTCGTATATCGCTAACTTATTTGGTGATATTCGTTATCCTGGCGGGATTCTTTTTCCGTTCGTAAGAATTGCAGAGTTGCACGATCGTTTTACATTTACTTAAACGAAATCAATTTAAAGGATTTATTTTTTTATCGTTACCCCACAATTGAACTTATGAAATTGCTGCTGACTAGAATTTGCTTAAATGCCTCTGATAAAGTAAAAGTTTCAAATGATGTTTAATTCCAATCGATCAAATAGGTACTTTATGGTGTTGATCTGATTGAATGCATAAATTGTTTTACATTTTGATTTGACTAGTATATCCAAATTGTCTCAACAATGATACATAAATATATACATAATTATTAAGAAAAAAAAAATTTTATTCATTCATTACTTTCAAATTTCAAAAAATTATTAGTTTTTAATAATTGTCTTGATAACAATTTTTTTTAGTTTTTATATAAGTAATAATAAACGTAAGTGACAAACATGTGGAAAACTACCATATGGAATTATTTTATTCAAGAAATGCATATCAGCATTGATAACGTGTTTGATTTTCAATTAAAATTGTTGCAGATCATAAAAAAAAAGAGAAAAGTACAGAAACGAAAGAGAAACAAAGCTTGAATGCCACATCATTAGTGATGCAACAATTAAATCAAACATTTATATCAATTCAGTACCAGCAACATTTCTTTTGAGATAAGAACTTTTTTTACGATATTAGACAAGATACACGATAAAAATAAAAATCTTACATTTTTTTTCAAAATAATTGCTTATCGTTGAAACTTATCAACGTAGTTTTTGTAGAACTCATACCTACTTTATGAAATCTTGAATAAAAACCGAAACAAGCGCAAACGTGTTGCTCTGTTTTTTGGTGACTATGTATAGCTTGCACAAATGATTCGAAACTGGTAAAATGTTTTTTTTTACTATTGCAAATAACAAATGAAAAGTACTTGACCTTTTGCAACTTCGAACTTTTTAATGTTCAAATCAATTGTCCTATTATACAGGGTGAGTCAGAATATGTGGGAGGCATGATAACTATAAATAATAGACATAAAATAAAGACGATTCCAGTTGATAATGTTTCTGACACACCAGTCAATAGCAGCAACTTCAACTTGAAAACGGACGCATATTTACCCAAGGTCAGCAAAAATTGTTTCCCATGGTGCTTGCCACCATATACTCCTGCTCCGGTACCGTTGCGATTTTTTGCCCGATCTGTGTACCAGATAGTTCCTTTAACCGCGCCCGACTAAAACGTTTTTTGTCCACATTATCACTTTAAATTGTTTTAAGATATGATAATTTTTTGTGAAGTCGGATCTCATAGTTAAGATTGTTTCTTTACGCAGCACGTTGTATATACCCGGTTTATTTTTCCCGGTAATTGACTCGTGTTCATTAATTTGCAGTCTGTATGCTGCTTGCCTTGTTTCTATCATTACAACGAGGTGTAAGTGAAAGTAGTCCTACCATGGCTGCTGTGGGCGTGGTTCTCATCGCTCCTGTTTGCAGCAGACATGCCATTCTCTGTACTTTGCTTAGCTTTGCAGCTGTGCTTTTCAGATTGGTTCTCTCACCTTATACAATCACGCCGTATGGGATGATGGGTTTTGTTACCACAGTATATAACCATTTGGTCATTGTGGGTTTTAATCCTCATGTGTGCCCGACCATCCGTTTGGTTGTATTAAGAACCCTGATGGCATTCGTTGTGATTTTTTCTAGATGAGCACTGAACGAGAGTCTAGTATCAAGAGTGAATCCCAGGTATTTGACTTTTTTTGTCATCATGAGCGTGACTCCGTACATCGTAGATAGTTTTATGTCATCCGTTTTCCGTCGTTTAGTAGTCCTTCTTTTTGCACCATTTTTCGACGATGTTTAGTGCACTTTGCATTAGGTTCGATACAGTTCTTTCAAACTTCCTGTTTGTGATAATGGTAAGATTGTCGGGGTATCCTAAAGGAAATATCCCGTCGTCTAAGGAAATATCCCGTCGTCTTCTAGTTGTAGTAGGCCGTCCATGACGAGGCACCACAGTAGGGGTGATAACACTTCCTTTTGTGGGCACCCGCCAGCCATTTTGGCTCCCACAGTGCTACCGTACAAAGTTATTGTTACCGTCCGATGCCTGAGCATTGAGTTAACCCAGTTTTAGACTAAAGTTGTGATTCCTGCTTTCTCCATTGCACTTGCAATTGAGGTGAAGGTAGTATTGTCAAATGCTCCTTCATTATCTAGAAAAGCACCAAATGCAATACCATTGTATTGCATTGCATTTTTGCATCTGCTTATTAGTTGGTAAATTGCTAGTTCGCAAGATTTTCCAGATCGGTAAGCATACTAATTTCGGTGCAAAGACGAAGCCTTTAGTGCCCCGTCCCGTATAGCTGTCGACTACTTCTTCAAGTAGTTTTAAGTTGAAATAATTTAAGCTGGTCGATCTGTAAGATTTTGCTTGGGCGTACGTAGATCTCTCTGGCTTTGGTATAAATACCACCTTGACAATCCACCAGCTGTTTAGTATGTGTGAAAGTGCTAAACTGGCTCTGAGAATTTTGCATACTACGTTTCGAAGAGCAGCAAATCCTTTTTGCAGCATTATGGGATAAATTCCATCGGCTCCTGGAGACTGAAATGGTTTAAGCGTATTGATTCCCCAATCTAGGTTTTCAGGATTAATTATTTTTCTCGCTAAGTCTCAATTTCTTTTGGGTGCCCGTTTGTTTGGTACCTCTAGGTCCTGGTGCTTAGGAACTTCAGTTAACGATGAACCCGGAAAGTGTTTTTATAGTAGTTCTTGCAAAGTAACTTCAACCGAGTCTGTAAATTTTTCGTTTTTGATCAGCAAAAAATCAATATTTACAGTGCTGTCTTTACTCAAAGCTTTTTAGAGTGGAGAACTTGTAGGTTTGTACGTCCCTACAGTACCTTATTCGTAAGTTTCTATTTGTTTTTGTAATGGCATTGTTGTATGTTGTGAGGCTGGTTTTGTTTTCATCCCAGTCTCCGCTTTTGTTGGCTGTATTAAATAGCCTTATGGTGCGTGCTCTTGCTTTGTTAAGTTTCCTGTTCCACCAAGTTATCTTGCTGGGGATTCGTTTGACAGCTTTTGGGCAGCTGCTTTAAATGCGGATTTCAATAAGTTAACAATACTGTCCGTCATTAGTTCTAGCTTGTGCGTTGATTTTGCAACTGTGGGACAGTCCCTGATTTAGCCCGCTAAAGTTTCGTTAAACAAATCCCGGTTTTTCTCGGGTTTCTGTATTTTGTTACGAGTTCCCTGTCTGATTCAATGCTGAATCGGATGTATCTATGATCAGATAAAGAAGGTTCATCTGATACATGCCACATTTTTATCACTTTGCTCGCTTTTGGGCTAGCAAGCGTAAGGTCAATAACTTCACTGCGCGACACGGTTATAAACGTAGGCGCATCTCAGTTATTTATTATGTCTAAATTGTCTTTTAAAATAAATTCTAAAGGTTTTTTAGCTCTTGGATTTGTGTTTGTGCTTCCTTACAAGGTGTGCTGTGCATTAACATTGCATCCAAGAATAAGCGGTTTGTTGGTCCCACTGTTAATCAGCTTGTGGCGGTGGCGGTTCTGCCTGGTCGTAGGGGAGGTAACCGGATTCGATAATAAACTACCTTTGCCTTTTCCTACTACAGATATCTTAGCTGCCACCAGGTCTCTAGAACATAAATCCCACAATGACATTAAGTTTAGTGCATTTTTTGCGATAATGCGTGTGCGAGAGCAACCATCTAGGGGAAGACGGGGCAAAAAGGACCCCTTAAGACATTTTGGGTACTATTTTGTTTCCCTTAATAAAAATAAAGAAAACTGTATAGTCATAGTTAAGTATAGAATGTGTATTGAATAGAAAAACAAATTTTATTCAGATCACAATAATTATAGGAAACAGCTTAAAATTAATTCTGCATCGGTCCTCTATGCCCCACAGTTTGGGGCAAAGAAGACCGGTTTTTAGTTATTACAAATTAAGCACAGAAATTTGTCCTCAAAGTCATCTATCCCTGCACACTCTTCATGTGCCCAGTTTCTGTATCCTTGACACTGTATCCACCCTTCTCCGCCTCTACTTGCACTGTATTTGCTAACACAGTACAGACAATCAACATCAGAAGCGGAATCATTTTCTTCACTGCTTTCATCTTGTATCTTGCTTGTGCTGGCTTCCATTTCTTTTCGATTTGGTTTTGATTTCACAATTTTGATTTTCTTGTTTGTTTGTAATTCGGTTCTTGGCTTTGGTTTTACAATTTTCTTTCTGTCTTCTTCCTGTCTTTCCAAAGCATCTTTAACAGGAGTGCTTGTCAGAATTTTCGAAGTTTCTTTTCTTCTTACTACCCGTTTAGTTTGCTTAGGACGGGTGGGTTTTAGAGAAATAATCTGAAGAGTTTCACCAAATGAGCAACTGGGTTGGTTATAGTTCTGAGTGGATTCACTTTTCTTCATATTTGTTTCCTCTGTGAAATTAATGTTGGATACTTCTGGTGGTTCAATGGGGATTTCTGAAGAAACTTCTAACAATTCAGATGGCATGAAATCTGTTTCATCAAATATGTCACGGTTGTAAGGAAATATGCCACTTGTTTCAAAACCTTTTATACCTTTTTCCACTGTAGCCACCTTCTGGAATGCCTTGCAACATAATTCTGCTGTCTCATAAATTGTGATTTGTCGTCCAGGATGAGAAGTCATATAAAAATCACACTCCCGTGAATATTGTTTTTTTAGAGGCCCAAAAATACAGAGGTCTAAGGGTTGCAGTCGATGGCTACAGTGGGGTGGTAATGTCAAAAGCGTTATATGATTTTCCTTTGCCTTGGTAATTCCCTGTAGTTGTCTATGACTTATGTGCCCATCAAGAATGAGTAATACAGGAGATTGTTCTGTTAGCTTTGCATACTTGATGAAGTGGTCTAGGTATTTCAAAAAATGTTCGCAGTCCATCCACCCAGATCCATTAGCATAGCCAACAGTTCCAGCACTTACTCCTTTGAGCAACATAGACGACATTCTTTTTCTGGGAAACAGAAAAAACGGGGGGATATATGATCCTGCCGCCGAAACTGCGCAACCCACTGTAATATTAGAACCTCTTTCCCCACTTGCAATACGACCCACTCGTTTTTGGCCTTTCTTAGCAAGTATCTTGCATGGTTTCTATACAGTACTAATTCCAGATTCATCAAAGTTATAGATGTTGTTTGGGGTGAAATCAAATTTATGGATGACATGTTGTAACTGATCGAAAAAATGGTTAACTTGAACTTTGTTAAAACCAGCAGCTCTGTGGATACTGGTTGCCTCAGATTTTCGAACAGACATTTCTGGATGCCGTTTTAGAAATCCAGCTAGCCAGTCCACCCCAGCTAACTTTATATTTTTATTGAAAATATGCGGAAGCTTTAATTTTTCTGCCACTTCGAAGGCAATTCTTCTCACATCTAATGGAGTGAGGCCGTAAAATTGGTTTTGCATGTCGAAAAGATGTCTTACTAGTACATTTTCATCTTCGATAGAAAATACAGCTGTGATTGATCCAAAAATAGGACCCGTAATAGCTGCTGTCTCATTTGAACGCAATAGCTTAAGTCTTCTTATTAAACACGTTTTGGGAACTTTAAATGTAGCAGATGCCAATCTCAAACTCATGCCATCTTTAACTGCCTGAATGGCTAGGGTAGCGGTCTTCTCAGTCCAGGATGGCTTTGGATTTTTCCTTGTATACGTCCTCATCTGCAACAAATCTAGATCTCATAGTTTCTAATAATACGGGGTAAGGAGGACCGCGGTCCGCTTTACCCCAAGACAGGTGGACCCCTTTGCCCCAAATGTTACTACGCTAATGAAAATAATATAACCTCACAATGGAGCTTCTAAAGCAGGTTTACCTTTCATAGAAATAAAGCATAACTAAGGCATTTACAAGTATACAGGCAGCAGTAATGTAATAGACTACCTGGTATTTGAAAATGTTGTTAAAACTTAGAAATAATTAATAAGAACTTACCTTAAAACACTAAAATTGCTGTAAAATGAACAATTCTGACATTTGAGTACCAATATCACCAACGATTACTACCAGCCAGCGCCCGGAGAGTGATTCTTGAACATTCAAGGTGCAATTCGTTGGTTAAACGTTTCGGTACTGATCTTGTTTTGTACCAATATTCTTTTCAGTAGGGTGGCCGGTGCCAGTGCTGTTCCTGAAACCTAAGTGATAACCTTCTTGGGTGCAGGAAGGTCTTTGAGATAAATAATCTGTAGTTTCCTATCCTCCCCCAGTGGTTTCTTAATATTTGACGTGCCGATTAACCACACTCTAGTTGCTTCGTCTGCGCACATTATTTTTAGGATTCCCCCTTTATAAGTACATTCCTGAAAATGCGGAGAAGCTCGTCTCTTCTCCAATTTGTCAATCCATCCAAGTATCGTAGTTTCTATGACCTTGTTGGTATGATTACAAGAGCAATTCCCGTCAGTGTCCCTGAATGTTTTTTTTTGGGTTCCTTCGAGCCCTCGACTTTGCTTTACTTTGCTTTTGTGACGCCGGTGTGCTGTTGCTAGAAAGATTGTTGGTACAGTTGCGTGCGCCATCTGGTTTCGCTGTTGCGTTCCTGACGTGTCCGTCTTTGGTTTCTTGTATAGGTGGGTTTTGCTCACGCGTTTCCGCCATTGAAGAGAACTCGGTTGCCTGCGCTCCCAATTCTCTTTGTTTTTTAAGCTTTCTCTTTGCCGCCCCCAAAAGCTTTTTAGGCTTGTCGGGTTTACGCTCAGAATCAGTCAATATTTTTGGATTCTGCCCAGTCACCGCCTTTTTTTAAATTTTGGATTGGTGGTTCCATATATGTTCCCACGAGTACAAAGGAAAATGTCGCCGTGCGCAGTGCGCCGATACGCACGGAAGGCTATATACAATGGAGTTCGCCTAGTGATTCTAGGTTGGAACCAGTGACGACTAGTTTTCTATCCAGTCACGCATCTATCGGCCTAGTCCTCCCCACTTTAGACTTAGGTTTTTGATGTGGTTTTGATAGGTAGCTCAACCCACGGGATACACACGTAAAAAGTTATTAGGTCTTCAAAGTTGTAAAAAAGTTACTTTTTTATTAACTTCTAAACTAATTAAATGTAATCGACAATTTTTTGTAATTGTTAATGAGTACTTAAAAACAAAAAATCTTAGAAAAAAATAATGAAAATTAAATAAGCAAAAGATGGATTTTTAGAGTACCTCCACTGTTAAATTCTCTGGAACTTTTTAATCTCAAAGTTTTTTTTTCATTTAAAAATTGTGTTTGATAGGAAATTTTATTCGCATACTTTTTTGTCTCTTGTAAAGTTTTGATTATACGCATCGTTTTGCTTAAAAAAATAAAGTTAAACTTGTTTTATACTAAACTTACTAAATACTTATTACGTATACCATGTAGCATGCTGTGTACAAAATTTGAGAAATAATATTATGACATTTAATTAAATAAAGGTTACAATTTTAAAAATTTAGATTTTTTTTGTGAATTTTACCATGAATAAATTTTCAAATTCAAAATTAGCTGATATGATCATGGTTTATGGTAAGTGTGAGGGTAATGTTGTGGCGGCAGCCAGAGTTTACGCACTTCTGTTTCCTAATCGTGCTATACCGAATAGGTAAGTAAAAAGATTGCATAAAGCAATTGTTTTTACAATTTTTCTTTTAGAAAAACGTTTCAGCGGCTTGAGCAAAGATTAAGATAAACCGGATCTTTCAAAAAACGAACTCAATACTTCGGCTTTCAAAGAGATGTTATTCCTTTTTTGGAATAAACAATACTGAATTCGATAAACGATCATCCTAATGACAGTACGAGACGAATTTCTTTAAAGTTCAATGTTTCTCAATCACGAGTTTGTCTTCTAAAACAACTTTTTATTTATTTAATGGAAAACCGTACGTTTAATCAAAACTTTATAAGAGACAAAAAAGTTTACGAATAAAATTTTTTATCAAACACAATTTTTAAATGAAAAAAACTTTAAGATCAAAACGTTCCAGAGGATTTAACAGTGGAGCTACTCGAAAAATCCATCTTCTGCTTATTTAATTTTTATTAAATTTTCACAGTTATTTTGTTTTTAAGTACTCATTAAGAACTACAAAAAATAGTCGATTACATTTAATTATTTTAAAAGTTATTAATAGAAAATTTTTTTTTTAACTTTGAAGACCTAATAACTTTTCACCTGTACATGCTAAGATATAAGATTATTCAAACAATCGTCTTTATTTTATGCCTATTATTTATACTTCCCCCTTGTTCTGACTCATCCTGTATATATTAAAACGAAATATTTAATGCAAACAAATTTTTGACAAAACAGTTAAGTAAAATTAATATACCATTTCATTAATTTAAAATATATAATCAGCTTGTGTAAAACTTTTAATTGTAAAACATTTTAAATATTTGTATATAAATTTTTAATTAAAACCTTCACAATCTTCCTAGAGCTTTGAACATGACTGTGATTTTAAACTCACTAAATGGCCGTCGAATGGGAATCGATCATAATACTGAAGATTCAGTAATGCTTTAGGTTTAGTAGAATCGAGCACAATTTTATTGCGCTTTATTTTTAATTCAACCGGGCATCCGGTATCCATGACACAGTAATATCTGTGTTTATAATGATTACTGGGATAATAAGCGGAGTATATTACTTCATCAACTGTGTACAACTTAACATCTATCTGTTCCTGAACTAATACTGTAGAACGTAACATTCTTTGAATAATCTAAAAAATATATAAATTACAATACAAGTAATTATAGAAAATACAAGCGTTACCGTATTAGTTGGATGTTCTAACGTATTTCCCCAAAAGAAAAAGTATCTTAACATGTATGGTTTTTTTATAGTATTTAAAATGTCAATCATACCCGTGGTGCCAATTTTATTGTTACTAATGTCTAAAAGTCTTACTTTTGAAAACGGCATCCCAAAACTCAAAGCTCTGCAAAAGTTTAATATCATTAACAGAATGAAATGATGTAAAAAATTAAAAATATATATACCTCGCACCTATATTCCCAATTCCGTTAGCAGCAACGTTAAGAGCTAAAAGATTTGGTTTTGCAGCTAACCATTTTGAGATCAATTCAATACCGTGTTCTCCTATTCGATTATAACCTAAATCTAAAAAAAGTAACGTAACATTTTTTCTCAGTCCAATTAATAAATATTCTACATCATGTCCATCTAATTGATTTTTTTGAATATGAAGTTCTAAAAGTGTATCATTGACCTAAAATAAAAGTGTAATTAGGATTCACAAAGTAATCAAGCTGCAGACTCTTTTTGATAAGAATGCAGAACAATTGAAATAAGATAAAAATAAAATGTTGTAAGAAAAACATTTTTGTTTACTATTTGTTTTTTAATAAGTCAAGAAAACTCTATAATTTTTTTAATTATTCTAAAGATTTTAAATATATCATCGTTTCTTAGTAGAAAACCGATAGTTTAAATGACAAAAAAAAAGTTTTATTGCTTGACCTATAAGAAATTTTGAAATGTTTTATTTATAGCAATAACATTCTAATAGCAAAAGCAATACATTTTTTCTTTGAACAACCTAATAAAGCTTTATTTAGCTAGCGTTATTATCTGGTGAATAAATCGTAAATTGTTAACTATAACAATAAGCTAATAAAATAATTTTTTAGAACAAATGGAAAATAAATCTTGTTAGAATAAAATAAATAGATTAACTAATATTTCCAACCCTAAGTTAAGAAGGGTGTCGCGTCAAAAAAACGCGGAAATTTAGACGCGCGTCAAAAGGACGCGGAAATTTGGACGCGCGTGAAAAGGATGCGTGTGACAAAAAGACGTCCGTGACAAAAGAACGCGGAAATTTTGACGCGCGACAAAAAGGCGCATGCAATAAAAGGACGTAAAATTATCATTTTTAGGGACCATTTTAAATTTTAAAAGGTAATATAAAACAAAAATTGTAACTTACTTACTTTTATACGTATTTTTTACTACACTTAATAACATAACAAATAATATGCGAGGTAGGCAAACTACAGCCTAAGAATACAAGCTACGAAGTGGTAGAAGAGGTGGACAACTACAGCCTAAGAATACAATTTACGAAGTGGTAGAAGAGGTGGGCAACTACAGCCGAGGAATACAACTTACGAAGTGGTAGAAGAGACGGGCAAACTACAGCCTAAAAATACAATTTACGAAGTGGTAGAAAAGGTGGGCAACTACAGCCTAAGAATACAATTTACGAAGTGGTAGAAGAGGTGGGCAACTACAGCCTAAGAATACAAGTTACGAAGTGGTAGGAGATGTAGGCAAACTACAGCCTAAAAATACAATTTACGAAGTGGTAGAAGAAGTGGGCAAACTACAGCTTAAGAATACAAGCTACGAAGTGGTAGAAGAGATGGGCAACTACAACCTAAGAATGCAACTTACGAAGTGGTAGAAGAGACGGGCAAACTACAGCCTAAAATTACAATTTACGAAGTGATAGAAGAGGTGGGCAACTACAGCCTAAGAATACAATTTACGAACTGGTAGAAGAAGTGGGCAAACTAAAGCAGAAGAATACAGTTTACAAAGCGCAAAGCCAGAACATTCAAAAACCAATCCTTCCACAACAATCAGCTAACGAAATATGGTAACTCAATTTATTATTTTAGAGATGGCAATATGTTCAAACATGAACAATCATGTTTGATCATAACATTTAAATTTAATCTAAAGCTCTAAATTTTACAAACATAAATTATATTTAAAACTAAAATTCTTAAGTTGCAAACTTAACAATATAATTGTTCAAACATGAACAATCATAAATACTTAACTTTATTAATAAAAAGTTGAGTATACAGTTTAAATTGCTTAGTTCTACAGCCTCAAAACAGAAAACTGGATGCAACACCGGTAGAAAGGGTCGTGAAGATAGCGCCGGTTCTCTTCATTTTGACAACTTTTTTGAGTATAAAAGTAGCAGTCAATGGGCCTTTTCTGACCCAATGTTCTACTTGGATGGTAACTACAGGCCAACACTTAAACGTCTGTTTCTCGGAACACGACCTCCAATATGTTTCTAACCGTCCTCTAATCCAGTTGATCTAAACCACAACCAAGCTTGGGTACTGCCAATTACTTAACGTTGTGAAACTCCATTTCTCTATTGAGATTCTATAATGCTCGCCACAGGTTTTTGTAAAAAGACTTTGCACATGAGTACTTCTTGGTGACTATATAAAAAACGGTTGCTGTCTTTGTAGTTCATCTAGCCGTCCAAACTTTTTTTAAATATGACTAAAATCCCTCTGGACATCTCAAGTTTTTTGGTCACGCATTGTGCTCCTCGGTTGTAACTCCAAACCTAGCCTTTCCAAAACTCCTGTACATGCTCATAAACGTATCGAAATACATTCCATCGACTTGATTCCTAGTTCTGCTCGTTTGATAAAACTATGTCACCCGGTTGAAAACCACCGTTTTGTGCCATGACGTTGTATCTAGTCTTCATTCTGCCGCTGGCAATTTGTGTGTTTTTACAAACCGCCTCATATACTTTGTCTAACCTCTTTGTCAACTTGCTGACGTGGTCTTCTTTAGCAATGTCTTTTTCCGGTTTTCGTCAAAATTGAAAGTCGCATAGCAGTCGTATTTTGCGACCGAGCATGGCACAGGATGGTGTTTGGCCTGTGCTTTTGGAAACAGGTGATCGGTATGTCATTAAGAAAAGGTGCAAGTACTGGTCTTAATCTCTTTGGTGTTTAGACACTACTTCGACTAAGTACTTTCCCATTGTTCGATTTGTCTACTTAACCATGACATAAGATTGAGGATGGAAAGGCGTCGTCTTAGTTTTTCTAATTCTCAACAGTCGGCAAATTTTATGAAACAGCGCAAACTCAAAGTTGCGGCTTTGGTCGGAATGTAATTCCAACAGAACCCTAAACCGGCAGAAAAACTCTTTCACTAAAACATCTGTGATTGTAACTGCTTTTTGATTGAATATGGCATAAGGGTTCGTCCATTTCGTGAAATGATCTATTGTTACCAAAATGCATTTGTTTCTCAAACTAGTTCTAGAAACAGACCTGTGATGTAAATTTTCAACTTTCTCTAAAGGACTTCCCATGTTATACTGTTCCATTGGTGCTTTGCGCTTATTCCATGGGCATTTCCTGACTGTGCACTTAAGGCACCATTCCATGATGTCCTCTTTGGAGATTACTCAGTAGAATCTTTTCAAACTTATCTTAATGTTTTCTGCATTTCAAAGTGTTTTCTTGATGTACCATCGTACAAATGTTGCAACACCTCTGACATTCGATTCTTTGGCACTATCAACTGCAATTTGTTTTCCGTGCCCTCAACACTTTAAGGATCGCCTAGTATGCTTTGATGTTTCTATCTAAAGCACTCACTTTTTCCCAGGTAAGTTGTCGACCGTTTGCTTTCGAGTTCATTAGTATTCTTATTTCAGGATTGTTTTTTGTTTGCGACGCCACTGTTCAGGTTCCCACTCGTCATCAACCATAACAGTTTTACGATCTTTTCGCAAGCAATAGTTGCAGTGTGTTGGACATGGTTTTCTGGACAAACCATCAGCGTTCCAATGGCTGCTTCTGGTACGGTCTTCATTGTCATAATCATACTCTTGCAGTCTTTTGGTCTATCTTGCTACTTGTTATTCCGGACTACGCAACTGCAACAGCCATTTCAAAGCGGCGTGGTCCGCCCTTAATAAAACTTTTCGTTTATACAAATATATGTAGAAGTGTTCTACAGACTTGACGACAGCTCTATCCTAGTCACGCAATTCCATTCTGGCCTAAACAAAATTCTAATAAAATACGCGATTACTTTTTCTTAGCCATCTTGCACCTGTGAAAACTTTGTATGAGTTAGCCTTTACTCTATTTCTAGATACAACGTGGCTAAAGTATTGCACTTTCTTCCTAAATACGTGGCACTTATTTAGACTCAGTTTTAGATTTGCCCCACGTGGTCATTAGAACACTTTCTTCATCAAATGTTCTTTAAATGACCTTCCAAGCACGATCACGTCGTTTAAATGAACCAAGCACCTCTTCCAAGAGGATCTGCGCAAGAAGGTTTTTATCAAACGCTAGATCGCCGCAGAAGCGTTACACAGGCCGAAGAGCATCACAGTGAACTGCAACAAAGCAGTTCCCACCGTAAACGCTGTCTTTTCACGGTCTTTCGGTTCCATTTTCACTTGCTAGTAACTATTCTTCAAATTCAAGGTAAAAAAGCACTGAGATTCTGACAGAGTGTCTAAAGGGTCGTTATTTCTCGGTAAAAGATAGCTGTCCTTTTTGATCACATCGTTAAACTGTCTGTAGTTTACGCGAAGGCTTGTTGATTCATCTTTCTTTTTTATTAACACCACTGGGAAGCCCATGGACTATTTGAATGTTTAATCACACTTTCTCTTTCCATATCCGTAATTATTTGTTCGGCTTCTTCTTGTTTTGCCAATGGAAGTTGGCGTGCATGTTGTCATATCGGCTGAGCGTCTCGGGTATTAATTTTATGCTTCACTATTTTAGTTTTTCCTTTGAAACCTTTCTCCAAAGCAAACACATCTTGATACTTGTTACGTGGTCTTTCTTGTAACTAAAAGAGCGACGACTAACTCAGTTGTTCCGGCGATTGAGTCGTAAGATTTGTTGTGTTAAATTATAATATGAATTAAACAAAACGCTAAAACGATGAAAGACTAAAGTGGGAGACACCTTTTAAATCTACCTGTAGCTGCAATAGAACAAATGACAAAACAGAAGTGGTAACACAGAGTATATTTATTTTATCACAGACAGCAGTTTACGTTAGAAGAAGAAGAAAAATAAAAAGAAGAAGAAGAACTTTTACATTCAGAAAAAGAATGACTTTACATTGGTAAATTAAAATACAAAAATACAAAAATCGAAAATTTAGATAATTAAAGCGTACCGTACAATAATATGTGACAGAACAAAACGACTTTATTATTAACATGTTGTTAACAACTTAACATGTACGTACGGTCGTTCTTACAATCGACTGACCACCAAAATACCAAGAATTAAAATAGAAAGTGTTTTATTTACAATTAGTTTTTACAAGTATGCGCCTAGCTAGTGCACCTTACCAGTATTACCTAAAACTTAATTAAAATCTAACAAAAAAACGTATATACAGCGTTATCATAAGTAAACCATTTTTATTCATACGATCACTGACAATAAACGACTGCACAGAGTTTCCCTTAAATTAATTTCTTAATTTTTGGTAAACGTATACGTATAAAAATTGCATCTAATTCCTTGAAAGTGTAGATAGTGTTAACTACAGCGACGTGACGTCATCATGGAAATTTTCCGAATTATAACATCTGCTTGTTATTATTATTATTATTATTATTATTATTATTATTATTATTATTATTATTATAAAAACCCGCTCAAATAAAGACTTTCACTGAAATCGAAACGATATTCTAATTCATAATCACATAGGTGTCCGTGAAACAATGATGTTTGCATTCTTCAAACTTTACCGGAAAAAATTAAATCGTGTTTTCAAATTTGACATTTTTGTACCTACTCCAACAACAAAAAGTGGGCGTACCGAGAATAAATGTTATACAGGAACAAACATTATACTAAAGCATTTTTAACATAACGTACTGCTGGACCAACATTTTAACTTTAGTTAGATGGTCTTGACTTAGTTTTTGGCACTTGAATGTAAGAATGTTTAGTAGATGTTATGGGTATTTTTTCGGCGACGTAGGTTCACTAGAATTCACGCATCTTATAATTTGAGATACTGGCGTACGTTGGCCAACCAAGTTTTTTTTAACGTTACTGGATCTCAGTTGACATCAACACACTTTCAATTTGTTCAAGCAAACTGACGTTTTCGCTCAATAAGACAGCTGCTTTCTCTGCACACATCTTATAGCTGTCTCAGTGCGACAACTATCTTGCTGCTTAAAACTCTAAGGCGTGAGTTAAAACGTAATCCAACGTCTTAGGTCGAGCTAGCCGTAGAACTGCGCCTCGTTATCTTAAAATCCGTCTACAATATCCTGTATAGCCAATTGTTCTAGAAAGCTATCTGGCGCCGTAGAATACGCAAGCCGTGTCATTCTAGCAATATCATCAGCTCCAAACTGTTAAAGACTTTCTACAGCTTTTTGAACGCGGTTTTTTATTTCAACACGATATACTTGTTGCAGATGAGCATCTCCATATCTCCTCCCTAAGCGTGAAATTAACAATTCGTAATTTCCTTAAAGGTAGTCAGGAACATAATGCAAAATTCTAAGCGCTTCTCCACGTAAAGCCACTATAAAGAACGTCGCTTTCTGCTTTTGCTCCAACCATTAGCTGCAGCTGCGGTTTCAAACTTCTTGTAATATGTTGACCAAAAAACTTTCCTATCAAAATTTAGAGAACTACAACTTCAAACGTGTGCGTGGTTTTTTTTAATGTTTCATTAGTAACTCTTCAAGCAGCTTCATTCTTTTGCCTAATTTGTTTTCAAATTATCGCACATTTCGTCTCTTAAATTAGAATACGTGCTTGAGTTTCTCCGTGAACAGCATTAAACTTTATTGATTCGACGAAACGACGAAATTTTTTATTATTGAATGACTAATTTATACGCCCTGATAAAAAGAAAAAAGCTTTATGCTCTGGAACTATCACTACCGTTTACAAACACACGCGAAGCACGTATTAATCACTTGTCTACATAATATCAAATTACCGAGCGTAAAATCGTACCACTTGTAACAAATTTTAAACGTATTTATTTACACGATATAATTACTTTTGACTAACATATTTTTATTAATATGGAGTTATTCGCAATTTTTACGTTCTAAGTAAAATATAAATATAAACAGGTGCATATAATACAAGTGATAACAAACATCGCCGTGAGTCAGGCCAATCTATACAAGTTTATACGGAGACGCAATAGAGCCGATACCTGCACCAACTAGCCTATATTATGAACTATAGAAGAGTCGTGCATCTAATCAACAATTTAGTTCTGTTATGCGTGATGTGAAGTGCATACAACAAATTTTCTTAGCCATGGACAAAAAAAAGTATAATTTTTTGTATTCTTACGCAGCGTACTTTTGTTATATTTTAATAAAATTGATATCTTTTTTTAATTTAAATTTAAGTTATACTCTTGTTTAAGTTGATTAAAAAATTATATATCACATTTATCAGTACAGTAATCCCTTTATTCCGTCACCAGAAAATAGTACTTTACCTATGTGTCTTCTATGTAATAAAACGATGTCAAACGATTATTAAAACCTTCTAAGCTTAAGGAACATTTAATAAAAATTCATAGTGACAAAAAGGTTAAGGATTTAACGTTTTTTTAAACAATCAAAGAAAAATATTTGAAAACACTGACATTGCACGAACTCATAGGGACAACATCTATGAGAGATGGATTGCGTGCTTTTTATAATATTTTTTTATTGATTGCAAAATCCGGAATTCCGTACATTATTTATGAAGAATTTATTACACCAGTTATAAGTGAGGTAATACGCATCGTGTAGCACAAACCAGCTTTCGACATTATAAAAATAATTTCACTGAGTACTAATAGTGAACGAAGAAGAATTGACGAAATAGCTCACTGTTTAGAAAACTATTTATGTGACTACTTAAAATCATCTGAGTTCTTTATACAGCTTGACGAGTCAGCATTACCAGAAAACGAAGCTTTACTTTTAGCTTATGCGAGATTTGTAAAAGAAAAATTTTCCCAAGAATTGTTATTTTTGTTATTTACTAAATGTTTGAAAACTGATACGAAAAGTGAAACGTTATTTGCTGAACTAAAAAAATGTTTTGATGTAAAAGCTGTACTCTTGACCAGTTGCGGCTTCTCTATTAGGTCATTTGGTCAATGACTCTCCAAAAAAAGTTATTTTATTAACTTTAAAATTCCAGAAAATTTGCGTTTAAACCAAATTATCAGCGTTTGAGTTTCATGCATTTAAATAATTGTCAATTCAAACGGAAAAAATACAAAAGCTTGCGAATTTAACCGAAGTTGACACGTACGGGTGCCCGTATGTATACTATCTTGAAGCCGAATCGTAAATGATAATTATTCAAAAGTAAAACACGCATAATAAAATTTTATGCGAGTTTAAAAAAGATGGTAGGTACATGTTTAAATGCTTTCGCGCATTCTTTAGCCGGGCTGCCTACTCAGTGCAATCAGATTGACAATAAACTATGGCAATTTGTTTTATAGAGTTGTGGAAACTGCATTAGAGTATTCCAGTGCTGAGGAGTCTAAATAGGACGAAACAGCTGTCCACTGGTCTCTAAAATGGTTTCTGCAATTATATAAACAAATTTTTGCACTTGCTTAGTACAGTTAGAAATGTTATGCCGCGTATAATTCAAATACGTTTTTTTGAAATTCGCGGTTGTAATATTTACTATCTAACTAACAACTTCATAGTTTCCTACATGTTGATCGATAATATTCATTTGTAAGGGACGATTTATTGTTTTGTTCCATAATGACGGTGGTATAAGCCATTAAAAAATTAATAGCTAATAATAGTTTACATGAATTTAAATTTAATGCTTGTCTTTCTTTAGCCTTTACTTCAAATTCGGCTGATCTGTCGAATATAAAAATAAAGAATAGTAATTTTAAAGAATCTATGAATGTTTCATTAGATTGGATTTAAAATAAAGAATAGATTTTACTGTTGTGTATGTTTACTGTTTTTACATGATTCATTGATCATTATGGGGTAAAATAGTATATTAAAGTATAAGTTGCAGAAGGCAAAATATTCAAACACGCATCTAGGTGGATAAGTGTTTGAATAGCCTTCTGCAACGAATGTTTTATACTATTTTCTCTATTTCGGTCGATATTTACATTATTTATTAAATTTAAAATGTCCAATATTATCCAGCAGGGAAATTTTTATTAGAATTTTTCTATTGGCAACGGTGATACATGTTTGACTAGACATATTTGACACATATTTGACATATATTTGACACATATTTGACACATTTACCTAGTTTTCTGCTGTCATTGGGTGGCAATTAGAAATCAGGATGTAAAACTTAGAAAATAAAAGTTACCAAAAATCGTTAAAGAATAGACTTCATTCTAACACTAAAATGCGTGCGTGAAAGAGTAATTTTAAAACCGAAATAGAGAAAATACGTTACGGATTTATAGCATTTAAAAAAATCAAATCACATGAAAAATTGTATGAATTATGCTACTCTTAGTATCGTCAAAATTCGCTTACAATTAGACAGCGCTTGCCGAAAATCAATTAAGAACCACAATGAAAATGTTTGTCAAAATAGATACGTCTTTAAATAAAACAATTGATTGACTTTGCCTATGACTAGCGCAGAAAGTGAACGATGTTTCTCTACATTAACAAAAATCAAAACATTTCTACGCAATCGGCAATACTATAGGACAAAAAAGATCGTGCGCATTTTTATGCTAAGCATTGATAAATCTTGTATTAAAAACATTGTAAATTTTAATGAGCTTGTTATTGATCATTTTGGTAATTGTAAAGATAGACGAGTATCTTAAATATAACTGATTTTAAATATAAATCACGTTACTATAAGAATGTTTTTTGACTTTTTGCGATAATTGCGTTTTTTTAAATGACCCTCTTGTATGATTGACCACCAGCCACCACTGCCTTTGATTAATATTATCTTCGTTGCTACTGATGGTGCTCCGGCAATGGTAGGACGACGACCGATGCTTTTTGGCATACTTAAAACAAGCTACACCGACATTTTGTCATTCATCGACACCATTTGGTCGCAAAAAAATTTAGTGAACGTTTACATAAATTACTACATTATGTCAATAGAGCAGTTTATAAAATCAAAAGAGATTATTTGCTCAACTTTGTTGAGAAAATGATGATGACTATAATCGTTTGCTACTTGATACAAAAGTGCATTGGTTATCTAAAAGTGCATGTTTTGATCGTTTCTACACTCTCTTTGATTCAGAGTTGCAGTTCTTGGAGAGTAAGATAATGATTTGCAGCACAATTACGTCAATAAATAACATCGCTTATAGAACTGAACTATTTGCCAGATTTAAGGAGGCTAACTTGAAATTACGAAGTGACACATTAAATTTAATCAAAGCTAAAGGTGTAATATCTGCGTTTGTTGCAAAACTTTTGCTATACAAACAAAATTTGGGAAGATGAGAATGTTCTCAGTTTCCAAATCTTTCAAAATCACAAAATAGAGATAAGGATTTGTTTGCTTATTGTCAACACTTAACGGTGCTTTATTCGGTCCTTAACCGAAGATTTGAAGACATTCTTTATTTGGATATTCCCGACTTGGTGTTGAACTTTTTTGCCAGTAGTCAAACTCAGAGCACAAATACAGATGCATACATACTAATATAGAAGCAACGTATTGAATAATTCCACAAGTGAAGAGCTGAAACCAATGTTTAAAACAAGGATACACCAACTTCTGGTTACAAAAACAAATCCCAATTTTATATCCAGCATTATGGGTTATTGTACAGAAGCTGTTTATTGCTTTTCCGTTTTCCTATTTGGTAGAACGTGGGTTTAATGCCGTTATGAGCCTCATCACAAAAAAGAAACCGGCTAAAAATTAGTACTCATGGGGATTTGCGGTTGCTACTCACAAACATTAAGCCGGGCACTCATAGCATCCCATCAGGTTCATCCGAGTCATTAAAATTTTTTTGTCTATGAAAACAAAAGTTATAATTTCATTAATATTTCTTCAACAAAATGTTTAATTTATATTTTATTCTACGTCACCATTTACCATTCAAGACATCAAAGGTAAATTCGTAATTTTTCTATTTATGTAGTTTTCTCACTCAGGAGTGAGTAAGTTGTGACTATGAAAAGGGATCACAGGTTATTTTCAAAATTAAAGTTAATTAAATAGTTATATTTATATCACTAGTCCAGAAAGTACTATTTTTAGAGTATGAGCAATATGAGCATATTTATAGGCCTAAGTCAAAGCCTACAAAATGCGAAATACTTTCGATTAAACAAGTCCAAATAAATTAAGTTCTCAAAAAAATTTTAAGATCGTCAGTACGGTTTTTTATAGTGCCCACATCTTTATACATGTTTAACGTGTTAAGAAAATGTTCACTTTAACCTTATTTTATATCGTGCCGTCAGATCTGATAACACACTCGATACTATTCGTACTATACGATGCAAGTTATCGTCTGACTTTGGTCTGACCAGTGATAAAGCACTAAGCGTTTCTCTACAAAAAAAATTATGTTGTTTTTTCATATTTGGCTTATCATTTTTATAATTTTAATTTTCCACATTTATTATTAGACACACATTTGATTTCTTTTAAATAATATAGCATCATTACACTCATTTTCAAGTATTCACAAAAACAAACCGTAAGATCAATGTGGATAACAAAAAAATAAACATAAAGAATGAATCTATATGAACTATGTGTTAACTTTTATGCGAACTTTACTGATTACCTGATTATAGCAACAAAAAAATTAAGATTATTTACAGACATTTACAAACAAATATGCTAATAATATATGTTAAAATTAAGCATATCAATTTCTTAAAATATAAAAGCTTGTAAAATTACAAGTTGATAATAATTGATTGACCCTATCATAAATTGTAGTAAATCTTCTTTACACAAAAAAAAACACTGAGTACAAATACTTTTAGACCCCATTAGGTACTATGTTCTCTTTTGGTAGACAAAACTTCAAAATCAGGTTAAAACTGAATAGAGCTTAGATAAGAATTTTATCTGTAACATAAATTAAATGAAATATACGTTTACTCAAAGCCAGATTTTCCGGTAGTTTATTTGACCTATACCTACACCCAAATATCTGAAGACAACTTACCTTAATCATTTCTCCAATAGAATCGGCAAGATGATACGGTTCATATTGATAATTTTTCGACATGGGTATTACGCGAGAAAAATCGAAAATTTGCAAAGAATTTTTTGTGCCGATATCTTTACGCATAACACCCATAAAATATTGTACATTAGCAGCTGTTTGATCCGTGTCGCCAACATCTAATTGCAACAAAGTAGTACTGTTTCCTAACAACTCCGAAACAAGAACTCCTCCCTAAAGCGCTCAAATAACATTTATTTTTGCTCAGTACTTTAGTTACCTTAAAGCCAAACTTATTTCCTGTTAATCGTAATGAGCACAACTTTAAAGTATCTGAACAGTCAACCAAAAATTGAATTCCTTCAGCAGTAATATTGCATCCCATTAAATTCAAATGCTCTAAACTATTACAACGCGATAAATAGCCAGTTGTTAATAATTCAATTCCTCGATCTCCAATGTCGTTGTAGCTAACGTCAAGTTTGACTATAATTTCATTTTTTAATAAAAACTCCGCAACTTTTATCATGTCTGAATTTCGTAATCGCGTGCTGAAACCAAATAGTAGTTTTATATTAAAACAAATCTAAACAATTAACCGTATTCTTTGTTGCAATTCTTTTCCTTTTAAACGTAAATATTTAGTCTTATCAGAATTTTTTTCGCAGAATAACTGCATAAATGTTTCGGTCAGTTTTTCCCCCATTTTTATTTGACTGACATAAATAAACAGATGTCATGTACGGTGCAGTGTAGTGTGATTATATATTTGACCATTGAATATAATAGATTAATTGACCTATGACGGTACCTATGAATGTCACTGAAACAAGGTAATGCAAAGCACAGGAATAAAACAATCTGAAATAATCTAACACATAGCAAAATTGGTTATTATAACAGCTATATTTATAAGTAAATTATTTTTTTTGTCGTCTCCGTAATATAAAGGCTTTTAATTAGAACCATCTCAAAAAAAAATTCCATAAAATTTTACTGCTTCTCCTGAGCCACTGGTTTAAATATACATGAATATAAAATAACAATAAAACCTAACCTTGTAGCACTATTAAATGAGGGCCATAAATCTCAATAGTTCTTAAAACGACTTACACACCAAATGTTAAAAGACTGTTAATGAGCGAAAACAAAAAATATAATTTAGCAGCAGATTGACAAAATGTACATTTTATGTTTCTAGAAGATTAAGCCACCGACTGGGAGATCCAAAAGACGACTTCAGCTAATTATGCTCAGAAATTATTATTCGCACTCGCACAACATTTAGCTTGATGAGAAGATCAATGAAGCCCTTTAAAAACCCAGCGTCGGTGTCTGGAGAATCCTACTAAAGAACACCCAAAATATCATCAAGCACACAACAGGTATTAGAAACTCTGGACATCGAATCGCTTGCATCAAGAAAAACGTACTAAATTAAGTTTTTCAATTATCCAGGTAGATATTTTCATCGTGCCTGTAGCATTTCTGCAAGATAATTAAATTAAGTAAAACTTTGTTAAGAATATGGCTGTTACAAGGACCGCATAGAACAGCGCTTTTAGTTTTTGAGGCTATAACTATGCAACTATTAACTCCAAAGTCAACAGTGTTTCAAATCTAAGTCAAATTTCTTTAAAATATCTTTTACAACATGGCTTAAAGCAACTCCAGTCAAGCGGCGTTCACGACGTGTTCTTTTAACAACTTCATCACGTATGCATTCATAGACATCAGTAAATGTAATAAAATTTCCTTCGACGGCATTTATCGTGTATGTATCGTAGAGATATGCTTATTTGACACGTGTTTGAAACATCTGTCGTCTCATGAAAAAGTACCTACTGAAAAATACTTAGCTTCTTTTACTGGACTTAAAATCATGCTTTGCTGTGACTCGCTATCAGCGGTTACAAAAACAAGTACTGTCAGGGTAGACCTGGCTTAATTGACTTCCGGTACGTTTGTACTGTTGGTATAAATTAGGTTGGTACCGGGGGATATAAAAAAGTAACTAGAAGGTAACACAGATTACTTACTGCATGTGACTGATGCTTGCTGTATTGGAACTATAATAAAGTATCTAATCCATCGTGGCTAATATAATTTCACCACAATCTTACAACGTTACATTGCGATCTGCAATTCACATAAATTTAAGCTCCATCTCCCTCGACTTAAAGAATACACTTCATAAGATGTAAACAAAAAGTTTAAATCTGAACTTAAACTTATAAGAGGTTCTGTATCGAAATTTTATTTGTGATTTTTACATGTGAACCGTCGTTTGTAATTTAAAATATCTGTAAGTAAATGCCTTCATGTTGATAATCTGGTAAAACGAGAAGAAACTGTAAAACCAATACCGGCTATGAAAAGACAAAACATTAAAGACAACTTAACGAAGTAGCCAAGAAATACAGTTACCCTCTACTGGCTTCTACGACGTTCGAGAAATATTACGTAAAAATCTCTAGATATCTAAGCGATATTACATAAAGCGGCATTTAAAAGTGTTACCCAAGGTCTGATTGAAATAAGTGCACATATTTTCAGAGTTGATAGGACTTGTAAAAAAAATTATTTTTTGCCAATACACTTGATACCACAGACTGAAAATGGCACAAATCTAAGACTCAGTACGTGACATTGGAATCTGAGTCGGATCGGAAATATCTAAAACGCCAGCTCGTTTTTAGCTGTTGATCAATGCCTTTAGATTAAGTGGCCTTTTGAGGTACAGCATCATGACCGCGACCGACAACATGGGTTCGACAACATGCATTAAAGAAGACGGTTTGAGGAGAATCCGTCAACCAGTACGCGCGCTGCAGCTATAGAACTGAACGTCAGCCGCCATACAGTATGGCAAATTGTAGAATGCAAGCTTTCACGGCCGTTGTTGAATGTAGCACTTTTTCGGGTGCTGCCGCGTCACAAAACTTTCACAGTGAAAGTTTTATGACAAATTGTCCACGAATATATACAGCATTCATTTAAATTACAAAAAGTTTAAACAATCGCTGCAGAGAAATTTCCGCATCGCCAGCGATACTGTCAGGACATATTGTAAATACGCCTGATTTCCCTAGATCGGCTACACCTATAAGCACCTTGGAAACTGCCATTTTCGGCATCTTCCATCTAAGTGTGTTTTTGATCATCGGGTTCAACACCATTACTAATTACATACTTTAAGGTCAATCAAAATCTAGTATAAATTCGTCCTTTAATTTTTGAATTTTCAAATTTACATGATCTATCAACCCTAAAAATAGAAACACTGATTTCAATGACACATAGTTATATAATTTTAAATTTACTATTGAAAGTTGAAGAGAACTTCACATGAGCTATTTTCCTCTTTCTACGTTTCACTTCCGTTTTTTGTTTCTAGGTGTAATTTAAAGATTGACCGCTGAGAGGGAGCTAACGTCGAGTGCATCAGAATTTCGACAAAATGCAAACAACAATGCTCAATGCAGTAAGGTAAACGGCGACATCACGAAACAACCTTTCTAAAATTGATTTACATAAATATCTCTTTGATTCATTCACAAATGTAGAATTTACTATAGACTTTGAACCTGAAGATGGTATTGTTTTACGAATGGCAGATCAGAATTGCAAGGTTGTCGCGGAAACATTTTATTCATAAATAATAAAAACTTTTCCTTTAAATTTTGACTGCTATAAGATATTGATTCAACAGGTACATTTTTGGACAACATATAATTAATTATCTTTATTACCTAAAATATATTAGTAAGCATGTTAGTAAATTATACTAAGAAAAAGACGATTAATTGTGTAATAATATAAAAATTATTAAGGGCATTTTTATATATTTTTTTGTTGCCTACGTTTAGAAAAATGAATGGTTTATTCAAGGCCGGCGCGGCCTTTTGTGGGAGCGGGTTCAAAAATTTTGCGAGGCTTAAATACATTTTCAAATACTACATCGACCGGTGTTTTTAAATAGGATAATTTTTATAAAACACGAGACCGGGTTTTGGCAAAAGCGCCTAACTTACCTTGCGCCGGCCCTAGCAAGCAGCATGCAACATAAGTGACAGGTAAAAAACCCTGAGATGATCTAGTTTAAATTTAAATCCAATTTTACGTAAGCATCGTCATCTGGCGGAACTAATAATAATAATTACGAATCCGTCTACGCATGATTCGTTTCAAGAGAAGGTTGTGCACGCTGAGAGTAAAATGTCAAAGACAGAAGGGTGCCGACCCGCAGTACAATCAAAATTAATATATAATTTGTGTAATATTTGGTTTTCTTTGTTTTGTAAAATTTTATGAGTATTTAACTAAAGGTATGAGTTAGCTAACCTAAAGAGTAATAGTAATAATAACACTGTTATAGAAACACCACGTTTTCTTTGTTTGATAAAACGAATGCATTGGCGGCCATTTCAGTTTCGTCGATTCCATTGTTTTGTGTGTATGATGCATTTTATAATCAATTTATGTGGAATTATTAAACGATTTTTTTCTCAATTTATTAATTAAAATTTAAAATTGCTAAATCGACATGTCTTAAAGGATTACTTAAAATGTAATTTAATTTCGTAGTATTTTCTTTATTTTATAATATCATTTAAATTTGAAGAAACTTCATTACCATTTTGTTTTTGTTATTTGTATATCTTTGACGTGTATTAGAATTTGTGTTAATCTATTAAATCATTTTCTCTGCAAGTTATTTATGGTAATCTCTGACTTCAATTTTAAATCATGCATAACAATTTATTTGTTTTTTGTACGTTTATAATTTGATGGTATAAAATTTAGTCAAAGTTAGGACATCCTTTCGATCGTAACATTTACCTATTGATGGTGATTCTAATGAGTTTGATAATAAGGAAAAACACTAGTGTATGCATTACCTTGTAAAATGTAATCTAACGTTTTATTTAGCGTAAAAGGCAAACATCTTGAGATCGCAGGTTGCTTCCTGATAATAAACCCTGTTTCTAGTTTTTTTGAAGTAGTATATCTTGGGTCTATGATATAGACAAGGGCCTGAGGTAGGTTTGAAACTTTTTAATCTTGAAGTTTTATTTTCATTCATAAATTGTGTATAGATAACAAAAAGATTGCATAAAGCAATTATTTTTACAATTTATCTTTTAGAAAAACGTTTCAGCGGCTTGAGGAAAGATTAAGAGAATCCGGGTCTTTCAAAAAACGAACTCAACACTCCCGTCGTAAAAGAGATGTTATTCTTTTTTTGGAAGAAAGAATATTGAATTGGATAAACGATCATTCTAATGATAGTACGAGACGAATTTCTCTAAAGCTCATTGTTTCAATCATGAGTAGTTCGTCTTCTAAAGCAACTTTTTATTTATATAAAGCCAAACGATGCGTTTCATTAAAACTTTATAAAAAACAAAAAAATTTATAAATAAAATTTCCTATCAAACACAATTTTTAAATTAAAAAAAACTTTAAGATTAAAAAGTTCCAGAGGATTTAACAGTGGAGATACTCTAAAAACGTACTAACTAATTTTTTATCTGTGCATGCTAGAATATAAATTTGTTTAAACAATCATATTTATTTTATGCCTATTATTTATACTTATTGTGCTTTTCACATATTCTGACGGACCTTGTATATGCGTATTTGTGGCTCTTGTTTGTTTGTCCCGACCATTTAACTAATAGCTGGGTTGCTTCCGTAACTAGAACTTTAATACCTACTGACAAGCCGTTATTTAACTAATTCTTCTTCTGTTTAATATGTTTGTCACTTGTTTATATGTGTTATCATATTTGTGTATGCGTTTAATTGACTTAAATTCGGATACATTTTAACTTTCCAATGTTTATTGATACCTTTAGTTATAAACTGGTTGCTTCGTAAACTTAGATTATATACTGATCTTGCATTTATATTCAGCGGGTGCTCAGTTTACTGCACAGTTTGCACGTACAGTCAATAAATTAAAAATCGAGACACTACCTGCGTCCGAATACAAGAATTTAGTTGTTTAAATGGGGTTTAACCCTATCAATTACAGACCCCAAATAATTTTAGGTAAACTATTTATTGTCCATACTTTGCAATCTGCTAGTTGTTTTTACTAAAGAATGATTTTATCGTTTACGTTTGCAATGCACTGCTTTTGGCGGTTACATTTTTAAAGAAATTTAAATTTGGAAATGCATAATCAAATTGGTTAGTAGTTTAAGCTTGATTATTAAGATAAACAACTAAAAGACTAAAGTAGATTTAAGAAAAGCACAGCATTATTATTAACAGATATAATAATTAATAGATAATCCACATTTATTTTAAAAGCAATTACTTCATTACATCAGCATATCATTGCTTAAATACCTACTAATGCTAAATCGTTGAAGACGAAACGGGTTATTGAATTGTTACGATCATTTTATTTGTTCTGATTGACTTTTTGTCATTCAATTTAGATCGAATAAATTAAATAGCAGAAAACAATTAGTTTCCCTATAAATTAGACAAACCGTTAAAATGTAAAGTAATCGTATTCAACAAAAAATCGTCTACCAGTGTTTTGATTTCTTAAATGTAGCAAATTATTATATTCAATACGGTAATTTTTTACAGACATTTTTAACTACAAGTGATTATGAATTAATATTTTTTTCTAAAAGTGCAAGGACACGCTTTGTCTGCAACAATATAGCACCAGTAGGTATTTAGGAAATGATATTCGCTAATTAGCTTTTGTGTAAGAATTTCTTAAACACAAGAATCATATATATCATTAAATTTCTTTTTTAGTTATTTAAGTTAATTGTCAAATTTAATTTATAAACCAACAAAATTGCAAGATTAAAATAAATCCAACTATTTAGAAAACATAACAAAAAGTATACAAAGGTCATTAAAAGTAACAAAAGAATCGGAAAATACCGGAAATGTATTTATTGTGATGATAATTATATATTGTATAAACATTTCTTAACTTATGGTATTTGGGAATATTGATTTAAATCAACTAAAATTTAGTCTACTAGTTATGCACGTTTTCACACTCAATTATAATGTATAATAAATTCCAGATTTCTTAAAATCGCAATCAAAACAATTTGTCTTTAAAAAAAATAGCATTACAAATTTACAATTAAGTAAGAAATCTTGTTTGATTATTATTTTGTCACAAGGTAATCTTAAATTCTGACTGTGTTATAATACCTAAATGTTATGCAATAAACTGATACTCATATTCGTTAATGAAGTGTTTATTATACTAAAATATTGTATAACCATATGGAGCATAAAACTAATAACGATATAAACTTCTTTGTTTTGAATACATTCCTTTAACCGCCTAGGTATGGATGCTATCAAGTGATTTAACTATTCCACACCAATTGTCTCCCAAGCAATTTCAATCGCTCCAACTAATTCATTGCGATTTTTAGGTATGAAGATGGCACCTTGTTGTTCTTAAAGATATGCACCATGCACTTTGCTTGTTAGGGCAACACATTTAGGTTATTTTTTGTAACCAACGACGAACCATCGTGGATGCGTCTATAAGCACATTGCCATTGTAACAAAAAAAGTGTCAAAACCATTGTGTCAAATCAAGAAAAATGAAGTTTATGATATATAACAGAAAACTTATTTGTTGAAATACATAATTTCTGTCTGGATATACAATTTTGACAGACGGCTTTACAACATCCCGCAATATATTCAAATAACCGTGAGAATTTAGTCGACCATCGATGATCCAACAAATACCTGGACCTCTCCAGCTAATCCAACCCCACACATTGACAGAAAAGTAGCCACTACGTTTAGTTTCTCTAACATGATTAGCCTCATAACGATTTCCTCGAGATCGATACACTTTAACAGGGCCATCGTTAAAACTTTTAAAGGTTTTTTCATCGCTAAAAATGACATTATTCCAGAATTCCAATGGCTGGTTGACATATTGTCTGGTGAACTCTAAGCGGTTTCTTCGATTTTGCTCACTAAGTTTCTCTTTAGAGACAGCTGTATATTTTTTAATTCCACTGTCTTTCAATCTTGCACAAGCTGTTACTGCACATCCAGGAAATGCTGTTTGACGTATATCATTTTTACAAGTGGAAAATGGATTTTCAATCACATATGCTCTTAATGCTTCATCTTGAGCTACAGTGGAAATTCTTTTTCTGCCACTACCTACCACTCTATCAATTGTATGTTCACGATGCCATTTAACACGCACACGTCCTAGAGTAGCACGCGAAACATTTAACATACGCGCTATTTCGCGAACCCTAACACCATTAGTCAACTCTGCCACAATTCGAACCCTTACCTCAGTATTTATATGTGCAGGCATTTCAAATAGCGATCGAAACATTAAAATATATTAGGGTTATCATCAGTATTTATGGAAACTTGGCTCCCCACTTCTACAATTATTTGCCAATATTTTATAATTAAACCTGTCAACTTTTTCCAATTTTTTTGTTATCCTTGCATACTTACTAAAATGAATGAGGTTATTTAATCTTAGAATTTTTTTTGTTACACTAATGAGTTCACCAGACAATATGTCAACCAGCCATTAGAGCTTTGGAATCACGTTATTTTTAGCGATGAAAAAACATTTAAAAGTTTTAACAATGGTCCTGTTATAGCGTATTGATCCCGAGAAAATCGTTATGGGGCAAATCGTGTTAGGAAAACAAAACGTAGTGGCTACTTTTCTGTGAATGTGTGGGGTTGATTTAGCTTGAGAGGTCCAGGAATTTGTTGGTTCATCGATGGTGGACTAAATTCTGAGGGCTATTTGAATATATTGCGGGATGTTATGGAGCCGTCTGTCGAAATTGTATATCCAGACAGAAATTATGTATTTCAACAAATAAGTTTTCTGTTATATATCATAAACTTAATTTTTCTTGATTTGACACAATGGTTTTGACACTTTTTTTGTTACAAGGGCAATGTGCCTATAGACGCATCCACGATGGTTCGTCGTTGGTTACAAAAAATAACCTAAATGTGTTACCCTAACAAGCAAAGTGCATGGTGCATATCTTCAAGAACAACAAGGTTCCATCTTTATACCTAAAAATGGCAATGAATTAGTTAGAGCGATTGAAAATTCTTGGGAGACAATTGGTGTGGAATATTTAAATCACTTGATAGCATCCATACCCAGGCGGTTAAGGGAATGTATTCAAAACAAAGAAGTTTATATCGTTATTAGTTTTATGCTCCATATGGTTATACAATATTTTAGTATAATAAACGCTTCATTAACGAATATGAGTATCAGTTTATTGCATAACATTTAGGTATTATAACACAGTTAGAATTTAAGATTACCTTGTGACAAAATAATAATCAAAAAAGATTTCTTACTTAATTGTAAATTTGTAATGCTATTTTTTTTAAAGACAAATTGTTTTGATTGGGATTTTAAGAAATTCTGGAATTTATTATACATTATAATTGAGTGTGAAAACGTGCATAACTAGTAGACTAAATTTTAGTTGATTTAAATCAATATTCCCAAATACCATGAGTTAAGAAATTTTTATACAATATATAATTATCATCACAATAAATACATTTCCGGTATTTTCACGATTCTTTTGTTACTTTTAATGACCTTTATATACTTTTTGTTACGTTTTCTAAATAGTTGGATTTATTTTATTCTTGGAATTTTGTTGGTTTATAAATTAAATTTGACAATTAACTTAAACAACTAAAAAAGAAATTAAATGATATTTATGATTCTTGTGTTTAAGAAATTCTTACACAAAAGCTAATTAGCGAATATCATTTCCTAAATACCTACTGGTGCTATATTGTTGCAGACAAAGCGTGTCCTTGCACTTTTAGAAAAAAATATTAATTTATGATCACTTGTAGTTAAAAATGTCTGTAAAAAATTACCGTATTGAATATAATAATTTGCTACATTTAAGAAATCAAACATTGGTAGACGATTTTTTGTTGAATACGATTACTTTACATTTTAACGGTTTGTCTAATTTATAGGGAAACTAATTGTTTTCTGCTATTTAATTTATTCGATATAAATTGAATGACAAAAAGTCAATCAGAACAAATAAAATGATCGTAACAATTCAATAACCCGTTTCGTCTTCAACGATTTAGCATTAGTAGATATTTAAGCAATGATATGCTGATGTAATGAAGTAATTGCTTTTAAAAAAATTGTGGATTATCTATTAATTATATCTGTTAATAATAATGCTGTGCTTTTCTTAAATCTACTTTAGTCTTTTAGTTGTTTATCTTAATAATCAAGCTTAAACTACTATCCATTTTGATTATGCATTTCCAAATTTAAATTGCTTTAAAAATGTAACCGCCAAAAGCAGTACATTGCAAACGTAAACGATAAAATCATTCTTTAGTAAAAACAACTAGCAGATTGCAAAGTATGGACAATAAATAGTTTACCTGAAATTATTTGGGGTCTGTAATTGATAGGGTTAAACCCCATTTAAACAACTAAATTCTTGTATTCGGACGCAGGTAGTGTCTCGATTTTTAATTTATTGACTGTACCTAGCGCCGACCCTGAGTTTATATTGTAACGAATTTTATTATTAAACCTAATTTATTTAAACGACTAAAACGATGTTTTACTTATACTAGAAATATGTACACTTCTAAATTAACGGAACTAATTATATCTATTAATATTTAATAAAAACACACTATAATTTATATCACTTACAAGAAGATAAGATAAGGTCCGCGGATAGCTTCACACAATTGTTTACACTAAAATCACGTACGCGATTATTCACTGTAGGTTTATCTCACACGACTTATTATTTCAACTTGCATAATCTTCTTAACACTGCTGTATTCGCATTACTGCAATAACTGGCTTACGATTTGTTTCTTCGGTATATATACACATTTTGAAAATCATTCTCGAGTGTTCCATATCTTTCGATATATCTTCTAGAAGATGGATAACAACATCCAGAAGGCTCTTGAATTTGTAGATAACTTCTCGAACGTTTCAATATCATTGACGTGATGTTTGACAGTAACTTATCGGAACGCAAAAAAAACAAAAATTTTAAATTAAAACTTTATCTTTTAAATAGACACATATTTTTCTTATTAATTACTCTTTCTTTAATTTTGAATTTCTTACGCTATACAAACATTTTACTTCAATTGTTTCATCGTCAATAATTCCGTCTGGACTAGCACCCAAAAGCACAGAACCACTGTGTACAAATAAACCAACACTTTGTACCTTGATGTCAGTTTGTTCCGTCTAAAATTGCGTTGATTTAAAAAAAAATTGTTTCTATAAAAAATCTCTTTCAGCATGTAGTCTGTAGAGGTGCTTATTTGTCGCTTATAGATTCTACCAAATTTGGATGCCGTTAATCTGTTTCTTCTTCTTCTTCAGATGATATTTTCTCTTTGACCAAATGTGTCGATATGTATTTTTTGAAAATTTGTGTTACTTAATCTTTCTATTATTCTAGATATAGACTCTGCCAATTCAGTTATACTTGGATCAAGTTGAGTATCTGTACCTCCGTAATCTATTGATTCAGTTTCAGCGGCACTTCTTTATTTTGCTTTTTTGGGCATTTACACAAATATTTTGCTGCTGACAAACAATTAAGAAAATTACTTACTTTTCCAAATATTTTAGGTAGTCGTCTTCTGAAGCATATTAATCGCTGTTTTCAATGCTCTATAATATCTTTTATTGTTCTTAACTGTCATAAATTTTAATTTTTCGCTATTGTAAACCGTCTTTGACAGTTTTGACACACTTGTCAACATAAACGTCAAATTATTTTTGAAAGATTTTGAGACTTTGTAGGCCTCCTAGTCTCTATTCGAGCAATAAAATGTTGTATTTAACTCGTTCCTGTCTAAATTGAACGCTTTTTTTCCCTCGAGGACTTTTTAAACCCTCGTTTCACTCGGGTTTAAAAATGCCCTGTTGGGAAAAAAAGCGTCCAATTTACACAGGAACTCGATAAATAAACTACTATTTTCTTGCCCATCGTTCCCGTTAGACGTGAGAAGCTTTATTCAATTTTTTTTCAAAACACTACGGGGCATGATAAATATATTCGTAATCCAAAACACAAGGCAATAAAAAACGGCGGGTCATAAAACAGAATAAAAGTAGGCGTGCAGTGTGTACCGAAAATCCAAATCAAAGTCAAAATCAAAGCCAACAGTCAGAATAGGTATATAAAATAATAATTAGAAATAACGCGCAATTGATGAAAGTAAAGTACGACTACAAATTTAGTTCGTATACACTAAAGAAACCCTGTCGATAAATAGTGAAGGTGTCTGTTTTTGTATTCAATTTAAAAGAATAAACTAAAACATGTTTTCCTATAGAGCATCCTACCATTATAATCAGTGGCGGCTTCTCTATTAGTTCACTCGGACAATAACCCTCCAAAATGAATTAGAAAATTATATTTACTTTAAAATTACAAAACTCACGTTTAAATCAAATTATCAGAGTTTGAATTTCAATTTTCATTGTAAGGTCAACATATGCGAAAACTTACGAATTTACCCGAGGCTGTTGTGTTTTATAGTCCCTGTGTATTATCGGTATTATATTGTATTATATAATGCAGCCAAATCGTAAATTATACAATCTAATGCGAGTTAGAAAAAGACAACTAAATGGTTTCTGCGGTTGTCAGCCGAGTCCCAATACTCAATCCAACGCTTACGTCATTTATTATTATCTCCGCAATACGTGTTTGTAAAACAAAAATGCTGGAATGCACATTTTTTATCTCATACAACAAACTTTACACTCGATTTTTTAGTTGTTTGATAATATTCGTTTGTAATCAATGTCAATGACTTTCACAAGTTAAAAGAAAATTAATTATGTTTAAGTAGATAAGTTTAAATTTTGAAAGACGTTTAGAATTTAAAACCAATGGTCGTCCTCGGCCTTTACTTCAAATTCGACAAACAAGTAAACATAAAAATAAAGAAGTACACCGTAGTTTTAAAGAATCTATGTACGATTTATCAGAATGGATTTGTGGATGTGAAGAAACATGGAAAAATCTTTTAATTGAAAACATTGTAAATTTTAATTAACTTGTTATCGATCATTTTGCTAATTCTAAAGATAGACGAATAGATCTTAAATATAAATAGCTTTAATGCAAAAGTTTTTTTTTTTACTTTTTGTGATGATTGCGTTTTTTTGAATATTTTAAAATGACCCTCTGGTATGATTGACCACCAGCCGCCACTGATTATAATTATCTAAATTTCATAGTTTACACAATTTTGTTGTAAACTGTTACAAATGAAGTATGTTGGGTTGCCTACAATACAGATATATTGTTTTTAATTAAAACATTTTGTCATTTTCTTTAATATGACTTAATTTTTACGTATTATACAAAAGTAGTTAACTTTGGAATCCTGATAGGTTTCAGTAAATTTAAACAACACATTTATAAAATATTTGCGTTTTTATATGTTCTAACAATCAAATTAAAATGACTACAAAAACCTAATCTAAAAACTTATCATTATGAATTATAGTAGAAGTCCTGCTGACAATAATAATGCGTGCGTGTGCAAAAAACTAATTAATTATTTTTATATATGACATGACAAAAAACTGATCTTTTATTTCTGAAATTTTTTTTAAAAAGTAACCAATCATAAATTGTCTTTGAATTTACAATAAACTGACGTGTAGAGATCTGCAGCAATCCTTTATATAACAATAATTTGATGCTGTTTAAATATCATTTTGAGCGTGGCTACCATACCCTTAAATAATTAAGATCACAAATTTAACTTGTGTCAAATTTAAAAAAAAAAGTATTTCTAAAATATATTTATGTATTAACAATAAATAAACAAATAAAGAAATAGAATCTATATTTAACAATTAACACAGGTCAATATTAATCTTCATTTAACGTTTGCAATAATTTAATAATCCAAAAAAATTAGTATTTAAATTAAAAGATCAAAATAAAACTATTCTCACTAAAACAATATAAATAAAACCCCATACTAATTATGATGACAAAAAGCGATGGAGTTACGGATACTAGATAGTTTAGCTCTTCTTAAAAAACTAGCAATAAGTAAATATTCAGGATAGGTACGCCTACCACCTTTTCTTTGATTGGGACCATCAGACATACAATACATCCTTCCTTCGCACAAAACTTTAGTAGCTAAGGATAGTAGCCACTGTAAAATCTAAATAAACAAAATTAAAATCAATCAAAATGTTTAGTTAATCAAATGATACATACTTCTGCACTCGAAGGAAGTTTGCTACCTTTTTTGAACCAAGCACTAGGTCCCCATAAAAATACTTGCATTACATTTGCCGCAAGTTCAGGGTCCAAACGCTGTTTGTAAAAAAAAATGCCAATAAATTATTTAAAAAATATGAAGCTATACCTTGTTTGGATTTCGTTTGAGAATATTTCTAATAAGTTTTTGAATTATAGAAGGTACGTCATCTGGCAACGCCGGTAGGTCATCTTCTTTGAAATCATAATTTCTAAGCTTTACAAAGTTCGGATTATCATAAAAAGGATTGTAATTGTCGAATATTTCGTAAGCGATGGTACCTGCCGTCCATAAATCCGATTTAGAATAATTTAAAACGCTGAATGTTCCTGGTGTTTGTGTAATTATTTCAGGTGCCATCAAAGCAGCGTTTCCTCCTGAAAAGGTAAGTTTATTTATATGATTACACGTCGCGTAAATGAAATACCTTTATCGATATCGTAAATATTATAAGGTAATACCAATCCGGAATTTTTGTCAGCGAGGCAACACCCAAAGTCTGTAATAACGAGTACCGGAGCATGTTTTTCTGATGTATCTAATAGAAGGTTGTCTGATTTTAAATCTCTATGAGCGATTCCGTGTGAATTCAAATGTACGATTCCTTCTAATAACTGTGCAAAAAGCAACATCGCTACTCTTTGGGTATATGTTCTTTCCGTGCAATATTCTTTTAAAGTACAGTTATACCTAAAAATAAAAGACGTTTAACATCAGTTTAGTGGAAAGTCATTTAATTCTCAAAATGCACGAATAAAATGTTTGTGTGATAATTGACACTAGTGTTCAATGTCGCTTTCAAAGTACATCGTTTGTGCATCTACACGTAACAATATACGGAGTTTCCCAATTTTTTTTAAATACCTGCCTCACCTTCTGCTTCATATCTGCTGTATTTTCATCACTTCAACCAAGATTATAATTTTAAGACTTTGTCAGACTCGTTGATAATTGATGCAACGGAATTAAAAAAATACCATCATCATCAACTCGACACAATGCAATAAACGAGATACGTAAACATATACATTAGTGATGCGAATTCTAGTTCTTTTTTATGAAGTAGTTCACCAGGTCTTGTTCAGGAAACTGAACTAGTACAATGTACTTTAGGACATTTAAGACAACGCACTGAAGGATGCATAAAACAAAGTTTGTGGTGCACCTCGATTTGCATTTACATAACTCTGGTATTTTGTTCCGTATTTTAATTAGGGTACCAACGCGCGATGCATTGGTGTGCTGGCACCTAATAAATTAAAAACTGAAACGTCGTTTCAAATTTACAATCTTATTGAAAATTGGTGTAATCTTAATTAGCAACTCTAGTTAAAGTCACGCCTTCCCATTACGTACATAAAAATGATATTTCTTTTCATATTTTTGTTTCGATTTAGGTGCTAACAAGTTTTCTATTTCTTTTTGTGCATTTTTTTTCAACATATTTAAGGAATTCTTGCACATATGTACATTGCGATTGTAAAATCAATTTGTAATTGTTAATTTTTAGTTTTTATCTATATATATATATAAAACAAAGTCAGGTTAGTGATGATCTTCGGTTTATTGGATTTGTCTCCGCCTCGAATAACAGAATAACTATTAAAAAACCAAAAAAATTCACGAAAAAAAAATTTCTAATACATTGTATGAAAGGACCTTTTGATATCTAGAGAACGGATTGACTGATTACGATTAATTTTTTTTAGTTCGTTGTCTCTAGCGATATGACCAGCCCAACGCCATTTCATTCTCGTAATATTTTCTACAATATCTTCAACCCTCGTTCTTGATGTTATGTCTTTGTTTCGGATCTTGTCTCTTAGGCTGACTCCGAGCATGGCTCTTTCCATTGCTCGTTGGCAGATTAGTAATCTGTTTGCGCTGTATTTTGTTACCGTCATTGCTTCCATGCCATATGTAGCCATCGGTAGGATGCATTCATCGTATACCTTCCACTTGAGACTGTTTGGTATTTTTTTGATGTTATGTCTTAAACAGTTATATTCTTGGACATTTTCTATAGCTTCATTTCTTAAAATGATATTCATATTTTCTGGGCTGATAGTTTTAGTCTTTTTGATATTCACTTGGGAGACCTCGTCTAATTCATGCATCATGTCTTTTAACTCTTCTGCACTGTTACTTGCTAAAACTATATCGTCCACGAGTCTTAAATTGTTTAATCTTATTCCATCTATGTTAATGCCTTTATCTAACCAAGGTAGTGTCTTGAATTGGCCCTCAAGAGCCAGCGTGAAGAGTTTAGGAGAGATCGTGTTCCCTTATCGCACTCCTATCTCTACTGATATTTTATCGGTCGGTTGATTGCGCTGTAGCACTTTTTAAATACCGCTTGTTCAATTAGTTGATAGAAGTCGAGCTTAGCTGTGAGTCGATTGGTCAGTATCTTAGTGAGTAGTTTATAGTATACCAACAGCAAGCTGATAAGTAGGTAATTCTCTAGAATTGTGCTGTCGCCCATTTTGTAAATCTGGACTACTTCCCTTCGGTAACGCATCGATTCATCAGTTTTAGGATTGCGTTGTCCAGAGTTCTTCCTCCCGCTTTGAGCATTTCGGTAGTAACATTAAACTCCTGGAGCTTTGCATGTCCTCATTTGTTTTAGTGCTATTCTTAGCTCTGTCATATCTATATCAGATATTTCCTCGGAGCCGGTTTTCCTGATTTCACTTCTAATTTGCCGAGTCTCTTTTAGCACATGTTGCTTGTACGAATTTTGATAAAATTTCTGCATAGTATTTGCAATATCTTTTCTATCTGTCGCCATGGTTCCTTCGTGGTTTTTTAGTTTCTTTATCAATAGATTTCCTCTACTTCTGGATCTTAGCACTTTCATATTCATGTTCTTTTCTATTAGTTCCTTAATCATGCGAGTGTTATACATTCTCACGTCTTTTCGGATTTCTTTTTTCACTTTCTTATTTAATTTTTCATATTTGGGCGAATCTCTGTTCATCTTTTTTCTTTTTGTTTGTGTTTGGATGTTTAATCACTAATCTTTTCGTTTTTCTTGTATACTTGAAAGCAGACTTGTTTGAGGGCAGTCTTTATGCAGTTTGTTATTTTGTCTGTAAGTTCGTTTAATTCCAGTTTGTCTATATTTTCTATAGGCTCCAGTTTTCGTTCCATTACATTGTATTGTCTTTCTTTTTTCTGTAAATCTGTTATTGATGGTGCATCTCTTTTCGGTTTGTTTTTTTCCTTTCCAGGTGTTTATGACAATTTTTGCCCTAGCGAGGCTGTGGTCGGTACCCGTATTAGATCGATTTATAATTCTCAAATCTCTACACGTTTCTTACGGAAGATAAAATGTAATCGATCTCGTTCTTTGTTTTGCCGTCAGGCCTTTTCTAAGTCCACTTTCTTTGTGTCGGTTTTTTAAAGAAGGTTCATACAGTATGGGTTTTCTCTACATAGGAGTTCAAGCATCATTTGCCTCCTCGGGTTTTGACCTCCTAGTCCATATATAACAATGTTTTCTGGATCTGTTATAAATTTTGGCATTAAAATCTCCCATAATAATTTTTCGCTTAGTCTTTTTTTGGTTTATAGCTGAAAGTAGGACAATCCTCTAAAATGCACTTTTGCCAAATTTCATTAAATTTGTTATACACATTTTTAAACAGCGTAGAAAAAAAAACTTCAACATAATAAAGAATCTGTAGTGGCACGTATTTGGGAGGTCTAATCTTCTTTGTGACATAAATCTATCTAAATTTGCTAAATGGCGTTCGTTATGTTGACTTTAAAAGCATCTGCTTAAATTTGTAATTTAAGATAACCTCAAGCGAAGATGTTTAAAGGCGTTAAATCAAACGATCTAGGTAGCCAGTTCACGACGCCGTAGCGCAAATTAACCATACCCTCAAATCGCTCCTGCAGAATGTCCAACATGGGCACGTAACGCAGTCCCGTTGGAACAAGATGTGATCAGTATCCAGTTTACGTCACAAAAAGTTCATTCATTGATTTGTGGCGCTCGCCGTTGACGATTATGGCAATATCAGGCAATTTTTTGGAATGCTGGTGCTTGTGTAACACGTGTGAACTGAAATACTCCCAAATACAAAAATTTCGCTTGTGAATCATCAATTTATCCTCGTCGCTAAAGATAACATTTTTGAAAAAAATTGGGTCTACTATCAACTGCTGTATAACCCAATCACACGGCGTCTATGATCATTTACCTTCCTGAGTCAGTTGGATTTTATACGGGTGCATAACCAAATTCCGCCGCAAAATTCGCCAAGTTGAAGTTGTATGGCTCTTGATCCTCCTCCGAAAAACCCATTAGTGCCAATTTCTCTAACTCTGCAGGCGTCAGAAATCTCCGACTGCAAGGATGATACTCCAGTAACAACTAGTGAGGCATCAACATACCCAACAAGCATGACCCTATACACTTTTAGTTAACAAAAAGAAAGAATGGATATTATTTAGATAACAGAAATGCACTAAAATCTCCGAACAGTAAACATAACTATTCTTTTTTATAAAATTCCCAAATATTAAAAAAAACATATTTTCTTACTTTTATAGAGCATAAAATATTATGTTTGAGGTTTAATAGAGTATAAACTTAGTAAATATTTAAAATTAGAATTTGGGTAAAAGTAATTATATTATGGTCAGAAAGAGTGCCAATATTGAATCATTCAACAAGACTTCTAGGCAAATCGAAGTATAATAATAATAATAATAACTACAGTAATTGTAATTATTAATAAGCATGTTTTGAAATGTTTAACCAATAATTTGTAAACACTAACACATATCAATGTTTGTATAAAGTTAAGAGATAATTACCGTTTCATGACTAAAAATAACGACATGTTCCGTCCTTCCCCTTGAGAAAAAATGCGAGGCGGTAATGCAGCAGGGTATAATCCCCTACTGCCGGCAAGGTCAGGAATATAGTCGGTAAATACAGAAAACATAGTGACTATATTAGGATGTGGCGATAACGATACTTTTCTATTCATTAACCTGAAATTACTGCATAAATAAAATAAAATCTACATAGTATTCCTTACTCCATCTCCCAACCAGTTAAATTTGTTTTATTTGTGTATCTCCTTGCTGGTAATGTCTCTCTATACATGGCTTGAAGAATTGACATTGCGTTTGATTGTACATCATAATTAAACATCATTTTTATCGCCAATGGATATTTCATGTGAGAGTCAATATCTACATCCTCTGTAGGCACAAAAACATCATTGTTTGATAATTCACAGTTACTACCAGAATCTTTATAGGTAGCTTCATAAACCACAGCATTTGAACCTTTTGCAATAGGCTTCCCAAATTCAATATTATCTAAAGTAATTGTATCGGTTTCAAGTTTAACAGTATTCACATCTTTATCTAAAGCCCAATTAGATTTTGAAATTGCTTCCTAAAAACATCTATTCACTATACAAATGTAATTATGTTATGATACTAACTCGTATCTCCCAGCAAACTCCTTCTAGTTCTTCTTCCTTAGTTAGAATACCAGTTCCCGATGCCAAACTTACTCCGACAAAAGCTAAAAATGGTCGTGAATCGCCAAAGAGAATCCTACAATTTGAGAGAAGTAATGATAAATGTCAAGGAGAAATAATTGATTACCGTCTAGCAGCCTTTCTACGTAATTCAGATGCCAAACTGTTTGTAACTCGATTAAGGACATTATCGATAAATATTCGTCTCGCATGGATACTAAACTGTAATCCAACATTTCGTAACGCAAAATTTCTAGAAACAAGTGCAGTATTTGAAACTGGTCCGGGTGCTGAAGTGACCTCTTGAATTACATTAATTTTTTCGGCAATGTTTGTCGTGTTGTAATTGTAGTTTCGTCTACATATATTACGAACAATAGTTTGACCATGTTTAAATAAGCGCGAACCAACTGTCCGAATAGACATTTTGTAAGATTTTTATGCACACAAACCCCCAAGGGGGTTCCTTTTCAAAAAAACTTCGATTCAAAGTTAAATAAACGTATTACGCATTACTTATTATTGACCTGTAATACCAACCTAGAAGTTAAAAGTAAAAAAAAATATATAGAAAACGTCAAAAATAATTTAAATATTAATAGTCAAAACAAGTGCATTTAAAATTACCACGTTTCAAGATACATACAAAAAAAAACAAAAATTTACTTTAATTGTTGAAGCAAAACAAAAGCAATAATTTATTTTAGTAGAATTCAGGTGGAAGTCGTAATACACTTTTTTATTCTGGATAATTTCCGTGTTGTCGTTATCACACAAGCTGAGCTTTTGTCACGCGTAGCAGTGAACATTTTTAGAACAAACTGATTAATTGCGCCGCGAAGTCTCGCTTTTATAGACCAACTCCCAATCGATAAAACTGGTTTCCAAATCTCCGGTAAAAGAAAACTAGAATTTCGGATAATATTAAAAGGATTTTTAATCATTTTAATAGATTTCCTAATTTACCGCTGATAGTAATTAGAAACATTTGCCAAAATTTTACAGTTTTTAAACATAATTTGATGACGCGTTTCTAGCACGTATTCCGCCACCACTGACTTTAAAGATTGTTTAAGATGACTTTGATGCTCCTTAATACGAATTTCCACACTTCTACCCATTTCGTCTATGCATGCATGACCACAAGAGCAAGGAATGCTATAAACACCGTCAGATTGAAAAGAAATAACGTTGTTCACCGGATTTAAGAGTTGATCCAATTTAGAAAAAGTAGAAAACCGAGTAACAATGTACTAGCACCTGATTCAATTAAAATTATTATATCCTTATTCAGCGAGAACATGCTCCTTCTACGCTCAGAGAGTTTCTATGTCATTTAAACTCAATTTATCAAAATACTCGTTTTACTACGGAATTAGAAAGAAACTCTTCTTTTCCATTTTTGGACATTTTAGTGAATCGAAATGAAGATGGTTCATTATATGACATTCAGTTTTATCGAAAACCTACCCATACAGATAGATATTTAAATGTTGTCTCATCATCAACCTTCTCAGAAATTATCAGTAGTGTATTCTTTAGTCTACCGAGCTGTTTCTTTAAGTCAACCCCAAAATATTCAAAAAAAGCTAAATCATCTAAACAAGGTGTTAGTGGCAAACAATTATAATAAAAAAAGTAATGTCTCGGCCGGTGTCTATCGCTTATCTACCATATGTCAAAGGTGCCACGGGCCGCATAGGAACAATTTTGTCTAAACACATTGTTACTCGGTTCTTTACTCCTCCTAAATTAGGTCAACTCTTAAATCCGGTGAAGAACGTTATTTCTTTGTAAGCTGACGGTGTTTATAGCATACATTTCTCTTGTGGTCGTGCATACATAAGAGAAACAGGTAGAAGCGTTAGCACACGTATTAAAGAGCTTCAAAGGTGAAGTCGTCTTAAACAATCTTCGAAGTCAGCAGTGACTGTATACGTGCTAGAAACGGGTCATCAAATTACCAAATTATTTGAAAACTCTAAAATTTTGCCCAATGTTTTTAATTACTATCAGCAAAAAATTAAAGAATTTTTAGAGATAAAGGGTGAATTATTAAATATTAACAAAAACACATTTCATAAAATCTTAAGCTTTCGCGGTTGTTATGTTAAAGATTATAAGCGTCGTAGTACCCAGACTTAGGCTTCGTCATAGTCTCTTCTTGAGAGCCAAAACAAGAAGTAGAATTTGGCCATTGCCGTATTGTCGTTCGTGAACCCAACCAAACTGACGTTTCGCAAGGCATTGCAGCTTGCATCTTCAGAGTGGTAAATGTCACTGTGACAATACGGCAAAGGCCAAGTTCTACTTCTTGTTTTGGCTCTCAAGAAGAGACTATGACCAAGCCTAAGTCTGGGTGTTTTACTACGACGCGGTCTAAGCCGAAAGTCGCTTATAATCTTAAAAACACATTTTATTACCTAATACTACTTTATTTACAACAATTAATTTACTACTCCTGCGCGTCGTGTGGCGGTTAAGATGTTTTTGCAACTACATGTTAGAGGTTGCTATAAATCAATTGAAATAATTAAAAATTTTTATCGATTCGGTGCCGGTCTATAAAAGCAAAACTTCATGACGCAATCAATCAGTTTGTGATAACGTCACACAGGAATTATCCATGGAATAGTGTGTTAATAATTAATTCTGTCTTATATATCTTTATAACCGTATTTAATTTATTTTTTTCGTATTTGTTTTAATTGTACTTTCCATTTAATTTATTGGTTTTGTTAAGTTTTTTGTCGGAATTCAGTTTTCTTGTAATTGTTCAATCTCACTTACATTTTATTTTTAGTGTTAAAATTTGTAGTATATAAAAACAATATAATTTAATTTTTATAACGTTAGTTAAAATTCGCTTAAAGTTTGCTTAAACCCCAAAAAGCATTTCATAATCAGTAGGTTGTTAAAATAACCTACAACAATCAAAATTTACAAGACCTGACAACAACGTAAAAGTAAGCGACCTCTACCGATTAAAAGTAGTACCTTATCGAATTTGACATTTTTGAGTTTTTTTTACTTAAATTTGTTTATATTCTAAAAATAGTATTTAATAATGTTTCTCAAATAATAACAGCTGTAGTGTAAAAGATGGTTATTAATAACAATATTGACACATTAGCTAAAGAGTTAGAAAAACAAGAATTAGAGGTAATACTTAGCGAAGTATAAAATTTGAGGTTAGATATAAATTTTATTTGCTTATAGGCTCCAAATGGTATATCGGTGCCTCAAGTTTATGCCCAATTGTTAGCTATTTATTTATATCAAAATGATTTGTAAGTGGTATTATTTTTGTGCTATCATACGTAAACTTTTATTTTATCATGCAGATGCAATGCAAAGTATTTATGGAAACGTATACCGGTAAATGTTAAAACATCAAATGCAGAGTTAGGAAATGTTTGGGCGGTAGGACAACACATGTGGAAAAGAGATTTTCCTGCAATTTATAAGGCTTTAAATGCAGTTACATGGAGTGATTCAGTAGCAGAAATTATGAAAATTCTACATGGTACTTGTATAGTTTGGTGTATTATTTTTTATATGTAAGTTATTTTATTTAGAAAAGGTGCGTAGTAGGGCAATCGATTTAATTGAACAATCGTATTCGTCAATAACACTGGATATGGTTGCTGCAATGACTGGATTGTCAAATGAGGTAGCTGGAGCAGCCTGTATTGAACGTGGATGGTCTGTGGAAATGGACACTCAGATTATACATCCAGTTAGATCTAATTTACAATCTTCTGGTGATACTTCTAGCGAAGATCAACTTTATAAACTTACTGAATTTGTATCATTTTTAGAAAACTAAATAAATGTTTAATATGCTTTTCAACTTAAGTTATTTTTATTATTGTTCTCTAAAATGCAACTATCATGTTATTTTAAAAGAATTAGTTTAAAAGTTGTTTAGACGAAGACATTGTTTTAACAAGTTCTTGAGCTGTATTGCAATCAAAATAATCAAGCTTATAATCTTGATTAGAATAAATTTTCGTGCAAGACATTTCTAATTACAATAAATTACTTTTGCGTTTTGTGTTTGTAAATATTATTAATTTACTTATAAAAATAATGTATTTGTTACGCTTTCTAAAAATCATAAGTACCTACTTTGCAAATATAGATGTTATGTTACCTTCGTACTTTTGAATTTTGTTTTTTTAATTAGAATTACTCCACAAGTACAAATAAAGAGAAGAACGCTCTTGTGCCTATGTCTTTGGTTCCATTAGATATACCAACATTTACTTCGAGTTGATAATTTGAAATTTATTTTGCATCGATGGAAAAACAAATAAACATATCTGGTAAATTTTGAAACAAGTTATCCATTGTTTTCAAATTATAAGTGCTTACTGCGTTATCTTACTATTAGGTTTATTTGTATTTTCAATGATAAATTAATCTTGAAGTTTGGTCAGCAAAATATAAGTTTTATTATCTACAGACGTGCAATTTAACGTCAGCAGATAATTAGCAATAAGGCATGTGCTTGTAGCACAATACCGTAATATCAACTCCCAGCTATTTAAACATTGTACTGCACAAGAAGGCAGTTATGACAATCGACCACTATCCGCCAACATCCAATTCATAACCAAAACACCTCTACATAAGAAAAAAACAATGAAACTACATTTAATTATATTTACCTAAGTAACCAGTGTGTCGTTTTATAGCGCGCGTCCGGGTTCCGGCATCTACGGGGGCCTGGACGTGCTTGCAATTTCGTAAAAAAATCTTACGTCTGTAAACTGTGTGACATAAAAACCAAGCAATGGTTTCAAAAGATTCCTAAGATCATAAAATGGCTTTTTAGTCAGTCTGTTTTTTTTTTTGAAAATAATTTCAATCAGTTAGTAGTTATATCAATTTTCTTTTCTAATCGAGTTACTTTTCCGGTTATTTTAACTAAAAATAATATGCACGCAAACATTTCAAAATACTAGCAAAAATGTTTGTGATGACTGTAACAACAATATCGTATGAGTTTACTATTTCTTTTTAGAATTCCTAATGAGTTTTTGTAAATTGTTGTTTTTAAAACTTTTATATATTTTGTTTTATTTATTGTAATTGAATTACTTATTTGGATTTAATATAAAGAATTTTAATAATCATAAATAATACTAATATTTGATAAAATTTCTCGCACGAGTGGATATATGCGTGTTCGTATGGGAGGAAGGGCCCTAAATTGTATATGCGCCCGAGGCTCTAAAAGCTTTGGAAGCGCTATTGCAGAACTAACAATAAATATATTATATCAAAAGTCTTTACCTAACTTAAGATTCTTAGCATATATATCTTTGCGTTTTTCAAATAAACCTATAATTACATAGTTTAATTTTTCAAAAATCCTCTGGTATGTAAAATTCTAATTTTAGCTTTGTTAAATAGTGCAAAAGCAAAATGTTTATATTTTTAATATATGTAGAATAAAGAATTTATAATGTAATGATTCAACTGTGATATTCAATTTTTCGCTTTAAAGAGGTTCCAAAACGGTCACTTTAAATGCATTGCAAGCTTCTACAAAATTCGCTTTTTTGTTGAAAGTATGAGCTAGACACTATAATTTTTTTAGGGTAGATTTTGAAAAAACGTTAAGTTGAGTTATGTCCAAATTACAATTTTTGGAAGTAGATTTTTTTTCAATTTTCTTAATTGCTAGAAACAAAGTTTACTACTTAGAAACACACTAGACGTTTAGGAAATTATTAACAATCGATTTTGAAAAATGATGTACTAATAGCGTTATTAATCCAATTTTTTGCGGTAGATTTTGTTTTCCTTTTTACTTTTATCACTTTCCGTTATTACTAAAAAAACAGTGAGAGAGAGTGAGAAAATCATTTACAAACATTATGAAAAATATTGTAGGTATTAGCGTAATCTCTAAATTATAATTTTGTTTTTTTTTTCTCTATTACTACAAACAACTAAAGCTAAGTACAAATAAACATCTATATCGTGTGTAGTCTAGAAACTAATCAACCAACCGTTTTGAAAAGGGTTATATGACAAATATAAGATCTCGAGTCATCTTCAATGCTTTCAAGGCTCAAAAGTCTTAAAAGCTTGTCTAAACTTAAAAATAATAACTATTCTACGAACATGCAATTAATCAACTGTTTTATTTTTGATTAACATTCTTCTTATTTTAGGCTTTTAATTATTGAATTCGATAAACATTCTTTATTCGATAATATTACCTAAGTGTAAAAAACTTTGGAAATATAATTTTTCAAATTGGTATTTAATATTGCTCTGGTCTATAAGGCCTCTAGGGCGCGAACCCTTAGATGTTTAAAATGTATTTAACATATTGTAGTATCAATGAATAGATGAAACATTTTGAAAGCGTAACAAACAGATGTTTCTAAAAAGAATTTTTGTTTCAACTATTTTAAAACGTTGTAACGTTTTTAAAACATGAAAAAAACGTTTCCTTGCGTACTGGGACGTTTCAGATGTAATAAATATATTTCATAATTTATATTAACATAATACGTATCTTATATACTACAAATTGTAATATAACTTTAAAATTTTAATGAGATGTATTTGATCTTATTTTCAAAAGTTGCGCTTGAATTTCGAGTGTTATTCGTGATAGATCGGTCTTAGTTATTGTCTTTGTGTAAAAAAATTTAATCAAATTAAATTTGCTTGCTTTGCTTGTTTTTAAATTTATGTGTCACACTGGTTCTGTATAGTAGTGGTAATTTTTACAATTGTACTGATATAGTTACTTGCACTATATATTTGTTGATGGATTAAAATCGTGTCTTTTTCGATACAAGTTTCAAATTGCGCGGTTATTAAATCCGACTACCAATTTACGACGATCTCTATAGCACCAATTGGTTAAATTTGATACGTCGGCTCGTTAACCACGAGATGACGTCGACCACAACATTTTTATACAGTACACTTTTATATATATTATTTTAATTTTCTATTCGGTCAAGTATGAGTCATACTACACCTCTCGTAATTACGACTATAATATCCCTTTTTATATAGAATATAAGACATCATTAAAATAAAATAAAACAGTGTTCAGTTAATTTAAAATGGCAGAGTCTCAAGAACATTATACTTTTTATCAATAAATAAAAATTAAAAAATTAATTAGCAAAGAAGTTTTACTTCCTCCGTGAGCCTATGTGGGCGAGGCTCACTCGTTTCATCTTTTTTAGTTTTGAATTTGATATAGAATATTAAGCTTTTGCGGTTAGCTTGATTACGATTTTTTGAATTTGAATTCCATAATAAACCATTTTGGTACAGTTTGATAAACTTCCAACTTTTGTTATTGTTCCAAGTGACATTTGATGTATTTACGATACGTTTTCAACTACTAAGTTCTGAATTGTAATCCAGCGCCTACAAGCACATCAGCCAAAATTTGCTTCTTTAAATCATGCACAAAACCCCGACAAGATCAACATACGCCATCGTTCACTGTGCTCGAACACTTAACGCCATGAAACCCGCTTTACACAATGGTAATTGCTTTCAGTAGCTCAACATGGCCCATGTGTAGAGAAACTCTAAAAAAGAGTGTGACAAAAAAATAATATTTGATCTGTTTCAACGATTCATTCTTACGAGCTCAATGAAGCAGCACCCCCACGAGTTACCTACCTCTAATACACTATCAACAAAAATAATTCGTAGAACTTTTAAAAGTTTTCTTTAAATATTTTTTTATATTATTAATAAAAATAATATAAATATAATTTATTTAAGAATCTTTAATGAAGATTAAGTACAAAAATGTTTAATAAAACAGAGGCTTGAAGAAGTGCATACTTATATGGGCTTTTGCGCTACAGAAGATTCTTATAGAAATTAGTGTTAAATAAATTATATATTTAATAATTTAAATACTAACTACTTTTTTATTATTAAAATGATTAAATAGCAATTTTTTTAAATAATAATATATGTAATAACAAACAAAAGAGAAAAAAACCCCGCTAAAAGATTTAAATTATATGAGAAAATATATTAGAATATTCATATATTGAAATTGTGTTGTAAATTATGTTTATGGTCTAAGTCATCACTGTAAACTGGTAGAGACTCGGCACTATTTCAAAATTCTCTTTTTTAAGATTTTTAGAAGCAATCTGTTATGTTGAAAACATTTTTCGTGCTGTATGGATTTTGTCTCGGGCGCAAATGTCATTTTACAAGTGGGAAATCACCAGTGGTGTTGTGCTAATTTTTTTTTTACCGGAACGCGTATATATAATTATATAGACAGAGCCGATCCTGGGTAGGCGGCCGTTTTGTGCTTTTTTTAGGTCTTATGTTCCAAATTTGACGACGGGGGGGGGGGGGTTCCCAGCAACGCACATTTCAGATGAAAATCGGTACGCATTTTTCTTAGCATCACTGTAATAAACTAATAAAGTTTAAAACATCTACCAATACTGGAAACCAACATCTGGAAATTCTGGTTCACAACAAATGTATAATAAAAATTCTTAGCATTAGCCGCAGGCCCATTTGGGTATGGCAATAAACTATGCCAGGGATGAGTAATGTACGGTCCGTGGGCCGCTTGCATTAAAATTTATGTATGAAATCTTTACTTTTTTTAAATTTTATATTTTTTTCTTCTAATGTTTATTATAAATAAAGTTTAATTCACGTTGAACCGGTTCAAAAACCGGCTCACGTATTTGTTTCGGTTCGGTTCGAGTTCCGGTTCAGCAGAAAAAAAAACGTTCCGGACTCCGGTTCACGGTTCGGAAAAACAATCCGGTTCGTTCCGGTTTTTGTTCCGGTATGGGTTCGGTTCAAACCCTTGTTTATAATAATACATATAAAAATTCGTCAAAAATTAGAGGAAAAAAATCAGCAATTCTTTTTAATTTTTTTGAATACGTCAGCCAATTCTCGTTATCAGAAATCATCTTTAGTTCCGGAACGCGTTCCTGTCCAAAAAGTAAGTACCGGAACGACGTTCCGGAGCGTTCCGGCTCGACAACACCACTGGAAATCACTGATTTTTACTTCAGTTTCTGACGTTGAGGAAGACAGTACCTGAACTAACGCTATGCCTAGTGAGATCTACGTTTTACGTATTGTGGACCATCCTCGTTGTTAATGGATAAATCAACCTTCATTTTTATGTGTTACCTGTGAAAGTTTCGCTGGGGTAAAAATTGAGTTCCATTTTACGACGTCATTTAATTTCCTCGTATTATCACAGCAAGTTGGGTTATCTCCACGTGTCTACCACCCCCGGAATTTGTAAACCATTTCCCAAGTACTTCATACACTTAGCTGGATAAACTGAAACGTGTACGGAAGTAAGAATTACACACAATATAAGTTTTAAATGACTTATTTGGAGTTTAGTTTAGGAAATAATCGTAAAACGGCGAGAGATTTTACAAATCAAAAAATAAAAGTTTTTTGAAGACATTATTATAATTACATTACGTGATCGCAAGCAAAAACTTTTACGCAATAATTAATAAAATAAAAATGTCAGAATTATAGAGTAAGCGTGGTGGACAGCGAGAAATGTTTACATCCTACAACATAAATTAAAAGTTTCTGAGACATATTTTCGGCGTTTATTGGTTTTGTAATTAAAGCGTAAAACTAATGGGCACCTTTTTACACTGACACAAACACACACAACGTAGAATGTAACTATATATACTTCGTAATACATATTGCTGATTGTATTCTTTTTTATGTTACTATTGCAATAAATATATTTATTGTTATACTTGTGTTGTTTGATTTGTTTATCTACAGTGGTCGGCAGATGTAATCAAGTATCTGTAGTGTGTATTCTTCCTGTTTTTAAGTTCTTTTAATTACATTATAATTAGAACATCAAAGATCAAGCTGAATCCTATTAGTTATACACGTACGACTCACTCTCCAAAACTCTGAGTTATCACTTATTGCATATTACGGTTGTTTTTACCGCAACACATCTTAATTTGTTTATATCCGATTAAATATTTTGAGAAAAAAAGTTTTGAAGACAGCCCCAATACTACAAAATCCATCTTGTATTAACATCTAAGTGCAGAGCGTTTCCTCTGTCGTACACGTTTTTTTTATTAAGTTTATATCAAAAACAAACTTATTTATAATGTTGATGCCGTGTGTTAGCAACTATGTGTTTCTGTTTAATTTAATTTCTTTTTCAGCCAAGCCCTTTCACATTTTTTTATTTAGTTCAATTCAGTCTAAATTCAGTTCTAAGCATCATTCATGTTCTAAGAGTCTTTGCGCAACATTAGTGATAGTGCTGCAGGTTTTTCTATCGCAGACCTCTCTTCTGTAAAGTGCTGTAACTAGGATTAAAATATCAGTTATAAAATAACAATGTCTGCAGAAGTAAAATTAAATATTTATTTTTAAATATTAACTTTCTCTTTCTAATATTACAACGGTAAGTCTGAATAATTTTTCGCTAAGTAGGTATTTAAATTTAAAAAGAAACCTGAATTATTTGAAAATGTATACAATTTACTTTTATTAATTATTAAATCCTGATCACTAAGACTAAATACTTTGTAATAACTTATGTACATATATCAGAATCAGTGTTCTTCTTATCTACGAAAGTCATGGTCGAGTAAGACCACCCCATGTATTAGCAACGGCAGAAGAATAAATCTTTACAATAAAATCAAAATTTTGATATTTGCTTTTCTTCATTGTAAGTGCAGATGTTATAAATAGTAAAAGATCGGACACGAAGTATCACTAGAAAAATAAGCCAAGCAGTTAACGTGTCTCATAGTACGGCTACATCGTGTTTTTTAGAATTATTTTTTGAGCTCTTACCATGTTCAACGACTCCAACAGTTAACCAACGTGGATTTCGAACCGCTACTTGAGTTTTGTGAGTAGTTGCAGCAACAAGAAGTGTTGTTTTATACGAAATGGAGTGCTGAATTTTCCCAACACAGATGTTTGGAATGAAGAAAACTCTCATGAAATTCAACAAAGTAACTTTCAGTGACGGTTTTCTATTAATGTTTGAGGGGGCATTTTAGGAAATAGTTTCATTTGACCGTTTATTTTACCAGAAAGACTTATACGCGACTTGTACTTTTACAATAAACTTTTGCGCAAGAATTTGATGACTTACCGCTTGAAGTTTGTCGAACAAATTGGTTGGGTCTAGACCACAACGGCTACTTCTCACAACGGCCATTCGGAAGTGTAGCCATTGTAGTCATGACCACAACGGCCACCTACAAACTTTAACTACAACGGCCACCGTGACCACAAAGGCCACCTATTATGTTGACCACAACGGCCACCGTGACCACAACGGCCACTTGAATTTTTCACCACATAACAGTCACCGTGACAACAACGACCACCTACTTTTATGAACACAATGGCCACCGCAACCACAACGGTCACCGACGCCCGATCTAAAAATCGACTGCCGACGCCAGTTACAGCTACCTCTGTGATTATAACGGCCACCTCTGCTCCTAACCACAACGGCTACCTATTTTGTCGACCACAACGTCCACCGCGACCACAACGGCTGCCGCGACCACAACGGCTACCACGACCACAAGGGTCACCGCAATCACAACGTCCACCCCGACCACAAAAACCACCGCAACCATAACGGTAACCGATCATCATTCTTCATTAATTTCGATGATATTTAGCTTTCCATCTGTTGTCAAAATGGAGTGTGTTAGGTAGTATTTCAAAGCTTGCAGCTTGTGCTTACTGGATTTGTAAATATTTTTTATTTGGCCGTTGTGGTCGTGACTACAACAAGCACACTTCCGGGTAGCCGTTGTGGCATGTGGCCGTTGTGGTCATGAGAGTTCCTCCGCGTGTAAGTCGCCCCATTTGCAATTTCTTAAATATAATTTTTACGTGTCGTTGGATTGGAAGAAACCGCCCTAGACGCTGGTCAGGCCGTAGACCAGATATACCCTTTAGGTTTTTTTCTGAAGTTATGTGAAAGATAAGACATGCAAAATCCTAGTAAATAATAGAAGAGACAGTAAATGCATTTAGACAGAATGTGTAATTTGGCGCGGGTAACAAACCTTCGGTGAAGTTTAGACGTTTGTGTTTTATCTAATGAAAGAGGTATTATAGTGTGCTTGAAAATAATGTGCAGAATACCAAATTCATTGAACAACAGTTATTTATTTTTATTTTTGGTATCAGGAAATCGCTGATAAGATTTTTGCACTTCTTAGAGCAGTTCGTTTTTATTCGTGATGTCAACAACCTTAAGATACTACAGATCCGTAATTTACAACTTATTTTATTAAAAAATTTGGTTTTTTAAATGCGTCAACTTTTATTTTAACATTTTTTGCTTGTATTTATGCACTAATTTTACCTGCTAAAATAAAAACCTGTTAATCAGATACACTATGTATTTTCAATTGGTTATTAGGTTACAACATAATACAGTAATAAATATCTATGTATGTAGTATTGCACGCAAGATTTTTGCAGTTTTACATTTTTACACAATACAATGATGTTATTAAATGTCCATGTCATGCAATAGTAACAAGTTATACAAAATTGGCTGTTTAAAAACACACCTTACTTTTGCATTACTAGGATTTATGAGACCTTGAAGAAAATCTAGAATAAACATCTGTAGAAATAATGATCGGGTGTGGATCTTCTAACGTTTTACCGTTTTGTACTATGACTTACTGATTGTTAATATTGAAACGTTCTCGAAGTTATTGTCGAATTCGTGACAATGGCATAAGAAGAATAGATTAGCGCGTGTGAAGATAGATATATAAAGTGCCGGTGTTAGTTAACATAAACAAGTATCAATTTTAGATAAAATTAAAAAAGCCGGACTAGTGATAGTAATATATAAATTAGTGTAAGTGTTATTCTTAAATATCTTTAGATTTAATTAGTTGCGTGTAGTTATAAATGTGTAAATATTTAGTTATAAATAAATTAGTTTTAAACATCCTTACAGTAATACCAATTTGAAAAATTATATTCTCATAAAATTTTAGGTATGTAAATTTAAGTTGTTATAAAATAATCATTTTATTTCAAAGGTCAACTAATCGAAAATGTTACTAAACTATTAATTGTTCAAAATTGAATCTAATACAAATAATAATAATAATGACATATTCTTTTTATCCAGACCAATAAAAAAATCAGAAAATTGCAAGCCTTTTGCAATTTGATCTTTGCCTTGCAAATCTTAGTATTGGTCTTAGTTTTGTTTCGCAACACTGCAAAATCAAGACTGATTTCGGTCATCACTGCGTTTAACAAAGGGAACAGGCAACAAAGCCTTTAGCTGTTAAGTAAATGATGTTGAAAAACTTACCATTTTAACTCTTTTTTTCATTACAAATAGAATTTCAAAAATATTATTATTACCTATATGCTGTATACGAGATTGTAAGCATTTTTGTCGTTGCTTGTTTTTCAACTAGAAAATCGTCGCTAGAAATCACATTGCTGACTAAATATCATCAACCTGAATTTTAACTATTTTATTCATACAATAAGGAATACAATATAACGAAAATAACAGTTTTAAACAATGATTTGATACTACATTTTAGTTTGACTCTACGGAAACTTTTAGAATTTTAGTAACTGCACAGTTTTTTCTGTTTTCCAGGGTAACCAAAAGGCAAAAATAGTTAAACGAGTATTTAAATCAGTGCAGACGTATTGCAGCTAAACACAGATTGAGCCAATTGTGTTGATTCTTTGTAAGTATATTTATTATACATTTACCATAAGTAATATATAGAAAACGTTATATGCAAACATAAATTTGTCTGTAAATAGTGCTAGGTATTGTTTTCAAAAAATTGTCATATATGACAATAAATGTTGCTAATTGTTATTTTTGACACTCTATAAATTGAGTTTTAAATCAGTTAGATTTTTTTTAAATAAATGACTTCAACCTAAAATAAAAACCATATTAATTTTATTAACTATCGATTTTTGGTTAAATGCAAAAGCATCGAACAAACTTAAAACTAAATGTACGTTCGAAATTGTATTGACTAGTACATATATTGTGGGTTAAGTCAGTACTTTATTTTAGGTGTAGAACTATTGTAACGAATTTTATTATTATTACTAATTTATTTTTACTTATACTAAAAATATGTACACGTTTAAACTAACCGAACTAATTAAATCTAAGGAAATATAATAAAAACACTTACACTATAATTTATATCGCACTTACACGAAGATAAAGTCCGCGGATAACTTCTATTTATCTAAACAGTGACACTTGTTTATATTAAAGTCACGTACTTCGTATTTTTATCGCACACGCGTTAATCACTTATTTATTTGAACTTGAATAATCTTCTTAACACTGCCGTCTTTGAATAACGAAAATAACTGACCTACGATTTGTTTGTACCGTATTTATACGTTTCTGCAAACATTCTAGAAGCCTCTACATTCTGTCGTGAACGTTCTAGAAAATGGATAAAAATTCGAGAAAGCTCTTGAATTTGAGTACGTTTCACTATAATTGAGTTTAGTTTATATGTAGTTATCATGGTTGCCGAATATTTTTAGTATACAATAAAACATCTAATTACTTTTCAGCTGATAAACATTATTACACTTCATATTTTTAGTCTTTGTGGTCTAGTTACGCTCAATAGTCCGTTTTCTCTTATATCGTCAACATCTCACTGGCCTTCTCAGGTCTTGAGGTCATTGGGTCAATGATCATCTAAAAAAATACAAAAAAATGTTTTATTATTAATTTACAATTGCAAATATGTAACGTTTCATTTGCTTAATCCAAAGATAGATAAATTGACTATAACACGCTGAGTGCCACGGGCTACTATAGTGGCCATCTAAGACTCCTGGCACAGACCGTGGCCAGTATAGTGGCCATTATTTCATAGAACTCATATGCGGTCACAAGTTGTTGCGGTTCGTATCAGAGGTACAGATTTTGCACAACCGTTTCTCAGAATGGTGGCCATTATATTGGCCTTTACTTTCAAACGGTAGTCCACTGTTGTTTTTGTGAAATGTAAGTTGAGCTTAGTATAAGCACGTGTGCAGTACGTTTTCGTAATATTGAATATTAAAGTGATGTAAAATTTAGGTTTTATTGCTAAGTAGCACAGTATAATTACCTACGGACCAATAAGGAAACTTAACGATTCTAATATTTTAAGCGTATGGTTTGAAAAAGTACGTCGAAGAAAAACGCTGACATTTGTTATATTGTAGTTAGTTTTTTCATAGAACACATGAACAAACACTGCCTTTATAGCTAAAAGTACTTTCAATTTTTTAAGCGTATTCTAAAATCAGTTATGTAATGTTTTCTATAAAAATGCTTTGGTTCAACTCTTATATGGTTATCCAAATATAAAATTTAAGTAAGAAGTTTTAAAAGAAGTGACTACATACATACCGTCGATTGGGGTGACATTGACAGTTTTTTTTAAAGAATTAAATCTGGCTTGGTTCACAAGTTAATTACCTAACTCTGTAGTGGTTCTTTGTTAGATTTTCGTTTGCTTTTTCAAATTTATTGTTTTCTTTCTTATCTTTTCAGAGTTAAGAATCTGGCTTCGTGCACAAGTTGATTACCTAACTTTTGAAAAGATTTAAATTTGATTTTGGTTGCTTGTTTGAGTTTTTCAATTTCTTTCACGCCCTGATGAAGACCCTTACGGAAGTGGGCAAAACGTTAGCAACTTCGGTTACAACAATGACTCGGTCTAAACCCAGAAGACGTTCTCATCTTAGTAAAATATTATTTATATGTTGTAAAATTATTTACAGGGTGTCCCAATTTTACACTAAAACTACACTGTGTTTTGCATTAAAAAAATATAATGTATTTGCACTATCTCTAATGAAGACATCCAGATTTATAAAAGACCTCAAATAATTATATACATGCTCAAAAATAATAACTTCATTCTCAAAAGCATACACAAACCGGGGCCAGTTTGATAGGCACGGTGTTTTTGCGTCACAGCGAATGCTTCTGGTGTAACAGTTATCAAGTTAACCCATATTCCTTCACTCTCAATATACTTTTTTATTAATGTTGTATGCGAGTGGGGCGACTTTGATAATCAATAAGTTTACATAGACTATCAAAGTCGCCCCTTATAATCTAGCATGAGAATTGAATATTAATAAACTAACTTCATAAAAGTGAATAAAACCTTAATTGGTATCAAATGAAACTTTATTTGGTATAAAAATAACAATACAGGCTTTTAGCTTAACATAAAAGAACTGAAAAAGGTACAAATCCTAATTTACCGTTCAAAAACGTCAACCCATTTCGAAAATACAAATCTTGTTCAGGGCTCTCCAGAAGTTTCTGCTGGAAGTTCTAGAATGGTTATGATATCGTCCAAGGTTACCGTAAACAAGTCGTTAGTAACAATTTTAAAAGTTATTTTTGTCGTGTCTAATAATTTTAACCCCAAGACATTGTAGTCATTCTCGCCTACTTGCCCTTCAACCTTGGCAACGTATTTATACTTAGTAGAATTTCTGTTTCCAGACAACACTTTTACTAAAATGAATGTTACATGAATGAACAATATTCTTAGGGTCAATGGGTAAATAAGCAACGTCGGAGTTTGCGTCTTCATGGTCATCGGAATACGATTCATTTCTTCACTTTCGTCTGAATTATTTGTTGGACAAGCAACACTTTTTCCAGCTTCCACAGCTAAGCGCTTCTGTTTCTGTGGCAAATTTCGAATAGGGGTGCTGCTTTAAATCCGGACTTTCAATTGTGGTTAATTGCTCTTGGCAAGTGAATTCCCGCGGAATTCATTTTTTTAAATGTAGGAGAACACCTGAAGCTGACCCACAGAACATGATGGAAATGGCTGATTTGGAATAGTTTAAAACAAATTTCTAAGTATTTTTTACCCTTGCGACACATGCACTTTTTTTCCCAAGGATCGTCGGCCAAGTTTGTTTCATCGTAATTGAACAAATTTAACGGAGTTACTTTGTCAATGCCAATTTGAAAATTTTCAAAATATTGCCGAATTACTGCAGAAAAAACACTAGCACGTGCTCGTTTTATATTACTTGCTAGGCGCTGTGTCACACAAGTCTGATGTCTTTTAATAAGCAAACAAACTCAATCTGGACCAGGAATATTATTTTTAAAACGGCTAACTTGGCGTCCTTGTCCTATCTAAGAATGCTTTTGTAACCATTTGTAAATCTACTACACCTAGCGGAAAACCACAGTCACTGCAAGTTATTACAGACCAAACTATTGCATCTTCTTCTTGCTTGGTAAAAACAAATTGTCATCCATGCGACCTCATATGCATGCTTTTATATTTATGCAATATGGTTCCGTAAAGAATTTTGAATTCCTGCGATGCTTTGCTAGTGCATTATTCACATCTTTAGCGCTGTTTATAGACATGACGCATTGTAGATTTTTGTAGATTATGAATGAAGTTGACCTAAAACTAAATTGGTGTAGATCAAAGCAAATAATGGAAAATTGCGAAAACATTATCGTTTATAAACTATGGGGCAACTTTGATAACTATCAATCTCACCCCGAAAGTGTTATCAAAGATGACCCCAAATTAATTTATGAAAATATTATGTTATCATCCCCATAAAGTCAATGTCACCCCATTTGACGATACTTGTTTAGTTTGTTACGGTAAGAATTAGGGGTAACTAAATTTAAATGGAGCGATGGCCGCAGTAGCTCGGTTCTTGTAGGCAAAATGGGGCGGGTTAGAAATTGTGAGGGAAATATTTAAATCAAAGATGTCGTGGTAGATAAAATTAGTCAAATAGTGATTAGAAATTGTTAGAAATGGGCGCCACACAATTTGTTTAGTTACGGTCCTGTTAAGTAAATTGTAAAGGTTTAACAGAGCTCTAGTAGTAGCGAAGGGTTGCTGAAAGAAAACGGGGAAGGTTAAGCAATAAATAACAATCAGTAAATTTGATGTAAATATAATGAATTTAGAATAAATGGAAATTTACAAAACAATCAATAAAATATTCAATTTTAAATTATGCAAACAAAATATGCGTAAAGTTGAGTAAAACAATCGATAATGGATTTCAAATATTACAAAAATACAGGATCTAAATTACCTTGTGTTAAAACAAAAGTAGCAAAACTAATTTAATTACGTTAGGTTCGCAAAACAAACAAAAAAAATTAAATTTGGGGCAGCGATCGAGATTCGACAAGACAGTAATTACAAATTTGAAATACAAAAAAAATCTTACCTTTGTTACTTCGCTGATGAAAATCCGTACACGGTATTTCCAGTCGAAGTTTCCTTAAATAAAATATTTAAAACAAACAATTGGCCTTCGGCAAATAACAGCCGAGAATTAGAGTTAGGTTCAAATTTACTATCTCGTAGATCAGGGGATACGTAACCAAATTTATGTAGGTTAGAAGGTCAGTTACAATTACGTTATATGTCAACAAATTTTAAGGTAAATCAGATAACAAATTCTTATAGAAACAAAGAGAAATTAAGTTAAGTAAATTAAGCCAAAGTTTAAATAAAAAAAGTGAATTTTAAATAGCAAAAAAAAATTGTAAAATTTTAAAGTATAAGGAAAAGTTCTTGAATTTCTAAAGTTGATTAAGCAAGTTTTGGAACAATTTCGTCGGAAGAAAAACCGCTATAAAGAGGAAGGGAGAGAAGCGAAGTTAGATTAACTAAATAAAGCAAAAACTAAGTACTTTACCTGGGTATAATAATCCAGCGTTAAGAAAACTAAGTACACTTTTAAAATTTAAAGTAACTTATAGCCGTAAATATACGATTTTTAGTAATTTTAGGAAAGAAACAGGTTCCGTAGATATACTAAAAGTTAGGAAGGTTTCAACGTAATATCCGGTAAAATCACCGTGTTTAAGTAAATTTTTTAAGTGATCTCAACAAGAGTTTGTCAGGAACTGATTAAAGAAGGAAACGAAATACCTAAGGCCATAATGACCTCAGAAGATAACAAAATAAATTCGTCAGCAACCTCGTGAGAACGCTCGAGTAACTGATAGTTTAAATAAGGATATTGATAAGGACTTGCAGAAAAGCAGAATTTAACCACGTATTAAGCGAAGATAATACGCTCTTAATTAATCATAAATTACAAATTATCAACTTTAAAATGTAACGAAATAAAGCGTGAGATTAGCAACAACAGCAAATTCCCACACGTATAACTTAAATGAATCAAACAGTACCGGATTTAGGAAAATTTGCTCAGGGCGTAACAAGTTCTAAACTATTTTTTAACTTTCTTTTCGTAGTGCTAACAAAAAACTGCGTTTATGGTGTAGTTTCTAGGTTTTTAAGCAGTGATAGAATTTTACTGTAAGAATTGCCAATTCTCATGTCGAAATAGAGGAACTGATATTCTACATGGCAAAAAAACATTGAAATCTGAAATTGCAATTAATGGAAAAATGGATAGTTAAGTACTTATTATCGTAGATAGTATACAAATAGAATGGTAAATATGGTCAATATTACAAAACGTAACAAGAGTTTAGAACAAGTTAATTTAATCTACTTCACGGCAGTTATTTTTTAAAACTTTGAAGGTTGCTACATTTTTGAGAAACAATTACTATCTATACTTTATTGTCTACCGAAAATAAGTATATACGCATTTATAAAGTAAGCGATAATTTTATGGGGTGCTCAACACTTCGAAAAATTGTGCCTCAGTCGCCGGGCATCCACAATCGTTGCCGCTGAATCTACTATAAGTAAAAATACAGTAATGTTTTACAATAGTTTATGTTGTGACTTGACAAATTCGCATTTATCTTTCAAAATTGTGATTGATCAAGATCCTGCAAACAAAATAGTCTAAATATACTTGACGAAATTGTTTACAGTCTGCATTACAGTTGACATTACAAATTCGGTATGAAACTTCTTGCTTACAATATATAATTAATTTAAAAATTTGCGAAGATTTGCAATCCATTTAGGACTAATCCAAAAAAGAATTTAATATAATTTTAGTAATTTTGTATCCATATTTTCTTTTAAAAAGAAAAATGAAAGTGAAGTCGAATCACAACACATTTTATTTATGAGTCAAATAAACATACTGTAATCTGATACTTTGAATTACGCTACAGAACGTGTCAAAATGTGATAACTAGCAAATTAGATCGTGTTGACAAGTCAGCAAGTTTGAACCTGACCTATCTCAAAATGTTTATTCTTTTTTGCTTGAGCTATATCGAAAAAAACATTTTCCCACTTGATTAAACATTATTTTTAAGTATTTTAAATTATTTATTATCCAGCGTAAATTTTTAACGAATATAAGTGTCTTACGTTTAATCACTTTTATAGCTTGGAAAATAAAACTTGTAGATAAATCACGGTTCTGGTTTAAGATATTTATTTTGATTGTTTTGGTGTTTTATTGTTATATTATTGTATGTTAAAACAGTTGAATTCTATAATTTCAGCAGCTGTTGCCAGGCGAGATTTTTAAAAATGGCATCATTTGCCATTATCTACATAATCTATATTATCAACGCATTTCCTACCTATTTTTTAAGTATATGTGTAGAAAATTATTTTCCACGTGTATTTACCCATTACTGTTTTTGAGACTATAGGTTTTCTTATGCGGAAAAAATGCATTAGTGTTTCTTGTCGCTTTATCAAACTGCCTGATGCTCATTTCCATTCCATTTCTCTACTTATTACAGCTATAACAAGTGAATTTTTTTGCATACTTTAAAGTTCTGTGTACATTTTGCATTTTTGTTAAATTTTACAGCTTATTTTATCAATTGTTATTGATTTAACGCCAGGGCAGTGCTGGCCTATAGGGGCACACGGGCAATGACCACGGACGCTATGTGTATACTTTGAGACGCCTTTTGGTCGTGTTTACTATCCAGGACCGTTTATAAGGGCGAGGTTCGTCGATTCCCAACAGTGCAATGCCGCTAAAGCCGTCGGTCGTCGTAAGAGGTGGCGCGGCGCTTAATAGTGAAGAAAAACTTGATTCGGCTCTGCTTAACACTAGCAATTAGCATTATGTTTCTAATTCTAATGCTAAAGATCACAAGATGGTTGCGAATGAATTTCGTGTAGTACTTCTTAATTTCAAAACTTTCCTGAGGTTTTAGAGTGGCGAGAGTCATTTTATTTTTGAGGTGGAAGTAGCTGGTCAGATATCAGAGATCTATAGATTGAAGTGGAAGCGCACTGATTCTTTAAGTAAGCCATTGCTTAGTTTTTTAACTTTGTTTTTTGTGTCATTTTGAAAACTCTGTTTTAAATTAACAGAATAATTAAAACTAACTATTAGTGCCATAAAGATTGATCGATCAGTTTAAAAAAATTAGATAACATGCTCGACAAGAATAAGGTGTAGGTAATTGTTTGTTTTAAAAGATTTTAATTCAACGTCCATTTTTTTCTCAGGGTAATTTTTTTCGTGATGTCGGCTACCAGTACTTAATGGTTGAGTACTCCATTTTTCCGAACCAATGGTCACTTGTACTTGTCCGTGAGTAGGTATTTCTTCGACCATCACCGTTCGAAGTCGTACTGCTCAAAGCTGGTAAGGTCTTCTTATATTCTCGTAATATGTTCGGACGAATAATGGTCTTCGTCACTCTCGAGTCAACCAGTAACTGAACACTTCCTCCATTGATCTTGCCATTGAGATTGTAACGATTATTACAAAACTAATTTATTTATACTAAAACCGCGAACAACTTATTTATTTACACGATTCTATTCGATACCCCGCCACTGTAACGTTTATTATCACTAATTAATTTATTTATACCAAAAATATGTACGCGAACTAATTAAATCTAAGGGTATTTAATAAAAACACTTACACTAACTTATATTGCCTATCACTTACACGAAGATAAAGTCCGTCGATAACTTCTATTTATTTAAATATTAACGCTTGTTTACATTAAAGTCACGTACAAGGTTATACTCCGTATATTTATCTCCACACGCGTTAATTACTTATTTATTTAAACTTGAATAATCTTCTTAACACTGCCGACTTCGAATTACTGAGATAACTGCCCTATGATTTGTTTGCACCCCATTTATACATTTTGGCGAAACGTTCGCGAATGTTCCACATCCCTCGGTGAACGTTTTGGAAAATAGATAACTTCGAGAAGGCTTTTGAACTTGTAAATAATTTCTCGAACGTTTTAGGATAAATACTGTGCAATGGCTCCATAGGCCATGCCATTTAAATAGTAATTTCCGAGGCATGATTTATTGAGGTCGACTTTCGCCCCACTCGGTTGACTTGCTCTAGTTTTTCAGATGTTTTACTGGTCTTTTTTTGCGCTTAGTACAGCGTCGTCGTACGTGGCCCACTTCTCCGCAGTTCCTGCACGTCACTTTTCTTCCCTGAGTCACTTATTAGCAAAATACACGTCGCATTATTTCTTCAATGCTTTTTTCTATGTACTAAGGTATTTCTGCAGCACAATGGAGCTTATGGCTGCTTCGGTGCGTCGCCTGTTCTGCCGACTCAAACTCTAAAGCATGGAGAAAACTTGGAGAGTCTGCGGCGTTCCGCTGTCTTTGAAGCCGTCTACAAAGGTTTGAATAACCAACTACTTCAAGAAGGTATCTGATGCTGTATGATACGAAAGCGGGGTCAATCTGGCGATGTCAGCTTGAACCTCTTAAAGACTTTTTGCTGCGTTTTGAACTGGATTTTTAATTTGAACTTGATACACTTGTTGAAGATGAGCATCCCCATATCTCATTTCTAAACGTGAAATTAAGAATTCGTAATTTTTTTACAGGTGTCAGGAACAGTCTACAAAACTCCTACAGCCGTATTCATAGTCGTTCGCCGGCGACTCGCTGGCGTTTCTCCGCTCGCCAGAAGGAAATTTCAATGCATAATCGTTCGCCAGCAACGACGCGCATGCGTTCTACCACAAACTTCAGTGAAAACCTGGCAAGTCGCTGGCGAACGGTTGGAGGTAGTCGATACCATCTCCGGCAATTCTCTGGCATTTGGCAATTGCGAATTTTGGTTATTTTTAAAAATAAAATGGAACGTGAATTAAATATAATTTATAATTCAAACAGAGACATTTTTGATCTGCAAATTTACATACCTCGTCGGTATCAAATAAAGAAACCAGTATAAATGTTTTTCTTTATATTTTTATTTAATTTTTCTTATTTAAAAGCTGACATCTGACTATTAATTTAAATATTATAGGTATATTCGAGACATGGAAAACTCTTTAGAAGTTTATCAATTTAAAAACGGTACTAGATTTAGAAAAATTATAGTAGTTGACATTTTACTACCAATAATACAAGACCACAAACGAAATTACTAATAGAGGATTACCGGTTCTTGTGTTAATTGCTATCTATCTGAATTTGAATAAAAAATTCTTTTTTCATCGTAAAAACACAATTAATATGTTTACTATCGTACATAGATAACCAGTTGCAGAAATTTGATATATTTGAACACGTGCATTTCATGTAAAGAAATGAAATGCGCATGATCAGTAAGACAAACTTTTGCCGGCGTGGCGAACGGCGGTAGAACGACTGTGCAACACAAATTATGTTTTAGCCGTTCGCCGGAGAAACCTCCAGCGAAACCGCCAGCAAATCGCCGGCGAGTTGCTAGCGACTCGCCGGCGATCGTCTATGAATACGGCTGCTAGTGTTTCTCCACGTAAAGCCACTATTAAAAACGTCGTTTTTTGCTTGTTGCTCTAAATTGTTAATTATTCACGCGCATCCATACGAATATTGAATAGAATATTGTTACGATTTGAGTAAAAGTCTTCATTTGGGGTAAGCATTTGTTTCTTAAGTTTGTGGTTTAATTTAATTTTTTCGTAATTGTCTGTAGCGGGTTTCCATACCTCCACACGTGTTTTTTTGTCTGTGGGGATAGTAAGCAGATGTTGTAATTAGGAAAATTTCCATGATGACCTCACGTTACTGTAGGTAACGCTATCTACACTTTTATGGGGTCAGATTTAATTGCTACCGTGCTGGAGGAAACACCAAAATTACGAAATTAGTTTGAGGAAAACTTAGTGCATTCGTTTGTTTTTTAGTAATCGTATTAATAAAATGCGTCCTACTTGTGATAACACCGTATGTACGTCTTTGTTAGATTTCAATTAGTTTTAAGAAATGTTGGAAAGGTGCTGCTAGCTAGTGCATGCTTTGAAGAAAACTAAATTGTAAGTATCATACTTTCTGTTTGAATTTTTGGTATTTTAGTAGCGAGTTGATTGTAAGAACGACTGAACGTACATAGTAAGTTGTTAGCACATTTAATTATACTTTCGTGTTGTTATGTGTCACATATTATTGTACGGTGCACTTTGATTCTCTAAATCTTCGAAATTTGTATCTTTGTATTTTAATTTATGAATTCATTTCTCTTCGGGATGTAAAAGCTAGACCGACAAGGTCCTTTTGTTGTACGACGTGTTGCCCAGTCGAAAGCTTATTTCATATTTTGTTTGTGATACCGACTTACGTGCTAGTGTTTGATCAAACGTATATAAATATAATTATGCATCTTTTTCTAACTTGAACTGCCGTCTGTGATAAAATAAATATACTTTGTGTTACAACTTCTGTCTTTATCATTTGTTCTATTACAGCTTCGGGTAGATTTAAGCGGTGTCTCCCACTCTAGTCTTTTATCGTTTTGGCGCTTTTTTAAATTTATTTTATAATTTAGAACCACGAAACTTACGACTTAATCACCGAAACAACTGTTAGTCTTTTAAGTTACGAAAGAAATCACGTACCTCTCGGAAAGCTGTATAAAAATAGCGTATTACAAATTTATTGAAAAGAAAACAATAGAATAAAGTTGATCGTATCTCCAACAGTCAGCAATTGTTATTTTACGTTTATTGTTAATCGGCAATTAGTGTCCGAAACAATTATTTCTTTAGCAGCTTCATTAATATCAAATCTCAATTCAGAATAAATAAAAATAATTTGAATGGAATAATCGATATGGTTTGCTAATCAAAACGTTATTGGTCAGTTTTGCTAACCAATCATTATTACGTCAATTGTTACTATACTGTCAAAAAAATTTCTCCGTAAAGGAATTGAATGCAGTGCGACGTATGTAAATGCTCACAGGGTAACTCAAACCACGTTACATTATCTCACTGCTCATATAGTACAGGTAATTTTGGGATAAATGTTTCCAGGTCAATAATATCTTTCTATTAATTTTTTTTTCTTTACTGTTTAACAACATTGGTTAATAGCAGTGGCGTAGCCACAAGCGCATGTTGATTTGACAAAAATTCGTGGTTTCGGATTGAAAGTAGTAAATTAAAAAAAAACAGTTATTATTGCTTTATTGGAAAATTATTCAAAAAAAAAATGCAAAATGCATTTTTCCGGTGTTTGATAGGGCTGACATTTGGAAAATCACGAAACTAACACAAATAAGTTTTAAACCCAAACATATAAATTGCTCAACGGAATATATTTGTTAACTTAAACATTTTGGTAGTTACATATGTAATGGTTTAATGATATCTAAAAACGTTTACATTAGCTACAAGCGCTTTAAAAAATGTAGCCCACCTTAAGCCCGACCTCACGAGCCGCCACTGACACATGTACTGAGTGTCAAAAATCAGTTGTGTAATCTTAGTAACTTAGAAAAATATTTTACTGTCAGTGTTGTTCCTAGTAATATGTAATTACGTTTATACAAACTAACAAAATGATTGAATAGAGATTTCTGTGTTTTTTACATATTTCACATAAATTATTACAAAATTTCTTAGATTTTTCAGATCATATATGTATATTGACATACAGTGAGCTCGTAAAGTATGGAATAGATTCATTAGTTCCTAAATGATAAAGTTGGAAAATAGTTCCTCGTACACATCGATTTTTTTTCGCCATTGGCATTTTTTGCTTGTGTTTTTTCCTGAGCTATCGCTTCATCGACAGCAAAATTTTTTCAACAAATTTTGATAGAGTTTATTTTTGCGAGTACGAAAATGTCAAAAAAACTGCAACTTTGAAATTCAGTTCCAAAGTTTTAAAAATGCAAGTAAAAGTAATGCAATAAGACCAATTATTAAGGAACCACTAGAAAAAACAAACGAATTGACAGTTGTTAGAATTTTGCACTTTTCCTCGAAAGTTTGTGTTGTATTTTGATGATTAATTATTGCTGAATAGTATTTTAAAGTTATTTTACTTTCCTCAACTATTTGAAAATGGTTCGCCTTTTAAGTCAAAGAGAAAGGATAGAAATTTTGATGCTGATCGGTTACATAGACAGAGTTTGCACACAAGTTGAAGTTTGCCGTTTATTTAATAACAAATATTCTAACAGTCGACCGTAAGCATTATGATCGAGCAAAAATTATTGCAAATGGGCGATGTCAGAGATCTGCCTAAAATAGGTAGTCCAACAGTTCAGGAAAATGATAAATTAAACGTTTTACTCTTTATTTATCTACTCGTCAGTTGGCAGCAAACAACGAAATAGTTCAAAATTCCGTTATCAAATATTTGAATTTAGAAAAAAAGGCAACCGTATAAAATGGTTTTGATTCAGGAACTAAACGAAGATGATGAATGTTTTGATCTTTTATCTCGACGGCACAGTAAATCGGTAAAACTGTTTTTTGGAAATCAACACAATGGCAATTAACAGTCAGTTACCCCAAAAAGATAACGTTTGGGCTCGCATTGTAGGTAACCGTATCTTGGGTTCATTTTTTTTTTCAAGATACAAATTAGTCGTTGTACTTGAAATACTTTACCCAAATGATTAAGATAATAATATGCTTCTAAATCTTTTTAGAATGCTCGATATTAAGTAGAAAATGCTTGTCCACCAGATAACTTTTACTTGCATTTTTTAAACTTTGGGACAGGATATCTCAAAACTTTTCTCTTCAAGGACACACTTTTTTGACATTTTCATACTCGCAAAAATGAACTCGATCGAAATCACTTCAAAAAAATATGGGTTACTATTTAAAAAAATATCGATGACGTCATAACTCGGAAACTAAACACGAGCAAAAATGTCAATGTCAACGACATTTAAACATGCAAGATTGACGTGGCCGAGCAAATTTTCTCAAACTTTATCATTTAGGACCTAATACATTTATTCCATACTTTATGAGCTTACTATAGATACTGCTTAACTATGTTTCTAAGATAGCAAAAGCAAACTGAACTAATTTGTTTCTTTTTAACTTAATGGGTTCTTTATCTACCGTACTAACTTTGTACCTCTGAGATTAAAATCCCAATTAAAAGTTAGCAAAAGCTGAACAAATTAAAGCACCGTTACTTATAGCAATTTAAAATAATATAATTAAAAGTCAAAAAATGACAGAATAAAGAATTTTTTTTTCTACGATTACGGAGTGTTCAAAAGCGATAGAATCATTCGGTAACTCTATAGTCAAAAAGGCTATAGTAATAAAAATGTACGTTACACATATCTGAAACAGTAATGGCATAGCGTTATCCATGCTAATATATATAATCTAAACATTATTTACATACCATGCTATATATTCTAGCAAAAATTTTTACATATAAATCCTAGCTTTAGCTGATAACGCGTCTTTAAAGATTATACATATCTTTGATTAATTTCATCTAACAAACAAAAGAAGGTTTCAGGAGAATAAAACTGACAATTAAAAAAATACAATTAAAGTTATGTGAATAAGTTATGATTTAAAAAAAAATGAGTAGTTATAGGACTTGATTATTCCTCTACGTTAGACGGAACCAAACAATTGAAAATAATTAAATTTGTTCAAGGGGGGTCTTTATTTTTCTACACGCGACAGGACGCCCAAAAACTTCTACGATACCTAAGTAATCGGGTGGAAGAGGACACACCGCAGGTGTTTTAAGTACAAAATGTCAGTTGCTCCAGGAAGAGTCCATGTTTTTTTTTAAATTATTCTTATCTTATTTTTCTACAGCTCATTGAGCTCAATAAAAAAACTGTACCTAAGATAAAACAGATTAGGTATATCATTTTAATTATTACTACGTAGATATATTTACGTATTTAGACCAAATATATGTACAGTCAATTCAATACGAATTATTACAAAAATAACAGTTTTAGCGTAGCGTTTGTTGAAAATAAAAGAACATTGTTGAATATGTATTGATTTAAAGTTGTCATTCGATATAAATTAAAAATTTAATTGCAACTACTACCGTAAAATTTAAATGATAAAATCTTTTTAGTCTAATCACTAAATAAAAACTCGATGTAGTCATCGTAAAGTCAGCGCGCTTATTTATTATGCAAATACAAATGCGCATTAATCGTGGGTGTATTTTGTAACTACAATTATGCAGGTAGTTTTAAAATTGTGATTTATTTGTTTGCGCGTATTTATTTGTGTTTAGAATTAGCGATAAGGCAAATTGATTTTGTTACACTTTATATAAAGAATTACGGCAACATTGCAGGTATGGTATTACGTATTAGTAGGTGTGGCTCATCAAATATCTTTCACGCGTGGAAAGAAGAGCGCAATAGATTGAATAGAGATAAAAAACGTTTATAGTCATCAGGCGGCCACTGATTGTTTAGATTGAACATGTCGTAGAAGGTGTTGGTTGATGTTGGTAATGTTGCTCTGGGGGAAGTTCTTTATTTTATTTAATTAATAAACAGTGTTAAAAGTAATAATATGTATAAATCAAATTACATAGCTGTGATCTCGTAAGGGTTGTGATGCAATTTCTTTAATAACGTGTAGAAAAAGTAATAAGTGAAAAAATGGCTTTGCCGCTACCTATTTCATGTTCACAAAGAGTCAAAGATGTTCTAACAAATACAAGCATTGATCAATTGGAAATTAGTGCCACTATGGCCACGACAATATTAGCGCCTGTTAAGACCGAACAACAAATTTTGGAAAATTCAATGTTGGAAGACGACCCTAATGCCAATTGCGCTGTCACGCAAGATGAAAAAGTAAGACCACGATGGGGGCCACAGCACAAGGGCGCGCAAGAACTTGCCAACCTTTACACAACGGGTAAGAATTTTTTTTGTTAATGAATGAATTAATAATACCACGAGAACTTTTGCTGAATACTATATTTAACTATTAGGATTTATGCCAAGTAGATCACTATTACAAATTCTTGTATCTGTTTCCTTAAAATATTTTGTGTCAGTGCCACTATTTGCAAAATTTTATGACTAACGACTATTTGCGGCATTAACCAAAATTGGTAACCATCCCTTATCAAATTTACCAATATGACAACCCGGAAAACGCGAACAGCTGATTCCTGCTAAACCAAATTTAGTCGAAATTAATTACGTTATTTAACCCGCGTGCATTTTTTTTTGTAAAATAACAGCAAGTAATTAATCAGCAAAGTACACTCTAGCTTAATGTAATTATATTAGATACTTTAATTACAAGACTTTATAAGTCTTCTCTACATACACAGTGAAACTGTTGTATGAATGAAAGGAAAATGTTTTTGTTCCGACTAATTGACTATTATTACATAAACGTTGCCTTTTATTTTTTTCTAATTTAAACAATAATCGATTTATAAACCGTAAATCTAAATATAGAGATCATTTGTTAATGTTTTTATAAAGATTTCAATGGGCGGTGATGGATTTAACGCGTGCATTGTTTTTTTAAGTACATACTTTCTGCGACTAATTAAAAATAGTCTGTACAAAAATGTTAGGCACAGAAAAGTGACGTAAGAATTTTTATTTCCAACGATTAAATCATTGCTAACGAGCCGATCATAAATATTAATATCTGTTTGCGAAAGAGCTGTCCTTTGAAATAACATTGCTTTAGAACTAAGATATTGTACTTTTAGATACATTCATTTCTATTTTCACTTATAACTTTGATAATTTAATTTTTATAATTAGATTTGCTTGGTTATTTTCCAATAGTCCTGTGGGATTTATGTCGTGGCTTTTTTTACTTTCGTGCAACAAGTGCAAACTAGAGTTTCCATGTTTTATTAGTCATGCAAGTTTGAAACTCAAATCGATAATTTCGAATGCAGTATAAAGTTTATTGACGCCAATTAATATAATTCCCAACCTTTTAATGTATAATGCAACTACAGTCATTATTTTACGTTGGTGAAAATCGTATTTTTCTAATGATTTTGTCAATGCGTCACAGAGGTTATTGTGACCGCTAGTAACTTGCTATTGTTAAATAGTTATAGCGCCACTCTAATTTACAAACTTGCGTGTTTAGTGTGAGAGTGATAAAAGTTTATTACTAGGTAATTCTCAAAACTTTTGTAATGCAGTTGCTGGTAACATTTTACTCCTTATAATCATTTCTGCATTGTGTTTAAAGTTAACTTGTTTAATCGATAAAGTTTTTCTGTTGTTGTTTGACTGTAATATTTTAATTGAGCAGCATCGAGATTTTACATTTTAATCTGAAAAATAATACACGTGAATTCCTGCATAAATACCAAGAAACGAAAACGACTGATCGAAAGAAAGAAATTAATTTTTTGAAAAACAATCTTTTAGCTACTTCTTGACTTCAACTCTGAGGTGTCTATGTCGAAATTCTCTATTTGGACCTTATGCTTACTGAATTTTTCTATTTAACTAATTTTTTCAACGATTTTGGCACTGAGAACACTTGTAACACCATTTTGGCTTCTTATATCGAATCGAACTTCGAATAAGATAACAAAGTGGTATTGTAAATTTCAAATGTCTCGCATTAGTTTGCTCTGAAATGTTTGGATACGCTTGATGTTAGAATCGCTGGCACAGTCCCAAAGCTGAATACCGTATAGTCCAAGGGGTTTCAAGATTGGTCGAAGATTAGTAATTTGTTGGAACTTAAAAGTTTAGAATTTTTTCTAATCAACCAATAGTGCTGTCTATAGGTATATTAGGTCTTCTTCAGTTCTTTTTTTCTTAACATGTTGTTTACACTAAGTTTGGCGTCCAGATTCTTGCATTCATCAAATACGTTATAATGGTTCCTTTAAAAATGACGATGTGGATCTGTTACTCGCTTATTTTGGTAATTTTGCTGAGTAGATTAAGGTTTGTTGAGCTTAATCTGTCTTTGATTAGTCTAACCTACTAGTGTATTTCTTTCTGCCTATGTTTTCTAATAGAGCTTTATCGGTTTTGGTCTACTGCAAGAGGAGCAGTGTTATCGGCAAATGTGGTAATAACTGCATCTTCTAGCTCAGGTAAATCGTTAGTATACAGCAAATGTAGAATAGAAGTTTAAATAAGTGCGAAACATTCTTTTTAAAAAAAACTTTATTTAATTTCATTCTATAAATATCATATGCGTTTCTTTCTTACGTTATTACGTATTTACATGTGTACATTAACGTACCAAACGTATGTAAATAAATGTTTTTTTAGTTACTCCGCATTGTAAAAGTTTGGTTGTTTTGGTCTCTTGGCGTTTCGATATGTAGAATAAATTACTGATCTATTTTACAATTCTTTATTTTCCATTTTGTATTTTTTTTTGTTTAAAACTATACTAGCATTTTTTTTAAATCGCGGTAACGGAGGTGTTCAGACTTATACTGTGTGATCAAAATTCTTTTAAAACTGCACGATTAAACATCGAAATTATGTATAGGCAACACACCTTGCGCAGATTAGCGCAATTTTAAAAAGTATATAAAATACAGCTGAGACAGTATTACAAATTGAATAAATTGAATGAATAAAATTCTTTTAATGCATTTATTTAAAAAACGTTGAACCAAATACAGAACTTAGAAAAAATGTATTTTATTATATTCTTTTAGTGTTGAAAACACTTATAGGATGCTTGATTCGAAGGTTTGTGTAACGAAACGATGAAACGCTCAGATGAAACAAATCTGGAGCTTGCGGGGGTGCCCAATTTCACTTCATTTTTTGTATTTTTCGGATGCAGTGTTTATTATTATTAATCAAGATATTCCATATGATTCGTTTTGTTTTAAAATATAATAAGTTTTAATTTCACTCAGCAGTGATTAAAAATAATTATAGTAATTGCAGAATTAGATCCGCGAGAACTTTCGCCTTGTATGCTGCAAAAACGGTACACTATAAATGAAAATTGCACTTAAACAATTTATAGAGCACAAATTTACTACAAAAAAATCCGCGGAAGTTATAATTATATCTAATAGTTTAACTGTCGGTTGCACAAAACAAATCAAAAATGTAGCAAATGATTATTTCTGAAATCGATTGTTACATCACCAATAAACTTGCTTTCATTGGCTATGTAGCAATTTTTTTGAGAAATAATCAGTTGTTACATGTCAGTAATTACTAATTTAAATCATAATTGATTTCACTGTAAAGGTATCAAAATAGGACGAAACTATGTAAAATAAATTTGAGTAAATTTTTAATGTTGAAATTGTATTAACAGTCAAGCAATTGTAAAGATTATTAGCGTTATATATCTGTGAAGACTAGATAAAGGATTCATGTTAAAGTATAGTTCATCTCTTTAATGCTTTTTTATAGTCAGTGCCGCATTTGTTTAATATTAATAAGAGAAAAAATTGTAGAATCGGTAAAAAAAGAGAATTTAATAAAAAGGTATGTCAATTATTTCGCGTGGCGAAATGTTTTTATTGTGCGTCCAATTTGCTGTAAGTCTTTTTTAGATATGACAAGGAATCGCGAACACGACAAATTGTTGAAAAAATTTCAATTCTTAAACTGTGGAAGCACATTTCCAACGACGAAATCTTCACTTTGCAACTTTTAGATCTGAAAGAATGTGGCAACGTAGCTCGAATCGTGTCATAATCTTAGAAGCTGTAGAACTGTGAACCGCCTAATACTCGGGTAAAATCCAGTAATCATTTAGTTTTGTTGTTTTTTTAAAAATGCGCATCAACTAGTTAGAGTGTAGTGAAGCAATTCTAGGAATCACGCGATATAAATTGTTTATTTAATCATTGAATGATGTGTTTAATCTAAGCGTATTCACTCAAAGTCTGGCTAAATTCCACTTTGGCTCTAAAATTGATTGTTTTTAGAGAAAATTTTACATTTGTCCGAATGCTCTCAAACGTATCTAAGCCAGCAGAAAATGACAGTCAGTGGACGTGAATCTCAATTTTTCGACCTTTCCTCGCATAACATGCTTGTAGCGCATTGATATTATTTGAGCTTTGTGAAGGTGACTTTTTGCCTTGAAAATATTTTTTGTCAAATAAAGCTCGATGTTTTGAGATGTTGTTGCTTGCTTTGTGTTTCTTACCGTACATCACTTGGAAAAGAGAACCTAAGCGTTACCAACACAGCCCAAATACCCATTTTTGTGCGTCTCTAGAAAAATTTTCTATAAAAGATGTACCCTCCAGTTTGCAATCATTTCGCACTAAACTATTACATACTACTAAAGTTATAAATGGCAAACAACAGCCGGGACTGTTTGGATTTAGAGTTTTTAATACCAATTCAATGCCGAGCACAATTTCCGTTCCTCTTGGAGAGATAAAGGCCAAACCAATTCAACTACAGGAATAGAAAAAATTAGTGACGTCGGCCTATTTACATGCCATGATGTTTGTTCGAGTGCATGGATCTAAGATAGCGCGATCGAGTTTCTCTTTGAATACGTCACTGGAAGTTATGCTTTATCAGCGCGCAGCAATTCTTGACAATGAACGGTCCCGCTCATAATTTGTTGTGACAAAAAATTCTCTATAAGGCATTGGTGTTGCTGATTCATCATCCTCCAGCAATGAAGAAATTATGGGAAACAATTCTTAGGCTTTTCATGGATAAATGTTAAATACAAACAATTGGTGAATTATCATACGATTGGATTCTCGTTTAATATGTATCTAGAATACTAGTTATTTGTCTTTTTTTATTACTTATGTATGCATTCTTATTTTTGAAAATTGTAATAACACTTGTTCATTATATTAAGTAGGTAATATTTTATTTGTTTTCAACACCTTCTAATAATTGCGATATCTGTGAATTTTTTAAGTTATGAAGCATTCTTTTATAAAATTTTAAATAGTTTATTAAAGGACTAGTTTCATAAGGGGACATTTTAGCCCACGAAACCAACAACTAATGAGCGAGTGTCTTATGAAACGTATACTTTATGCTATTTAAGTATTTATATTATTTATGCTATTTAAGTATATTTTAAATAAATCTTACAAAAATTACAACAACGGAAGAATAAAAAACACTAATTTAACTAAAACAGAATCAGTCTTAATTACACAACACATTTATGCATGTCTAAAAACGATCATTCAAAGAGTTACTTACATTACAAAGCACTAATATTTTGAAATGAATGTAGTATTCTATTCTTAATACCATATCTTGTCGTTGGAGGTCTCTTATAAACCTCATTCTTAATGGTGGACTAGGTGGCAACGGTACTGGTCCACCTCTTCCGATTCATCTTCCAGGAAACTGATTATTAAGTTCACCTTGAACTAGTGCATTATGGTAAATAGAAGCACCGTTATGCAAGAACCATATTTGTTGACGTATGCAAAGTGGAACCTCTTCTAATAACACTGGTAACTAATTTACCAAAAAATCTAACTATACTACATCCTTTACATGCTCTTCAAACAAATAAGTTCCTACTAGGTACATAGTTACCCACAATACCTCCTCACACATTTAACGACCATCTAGTTTAACTATGTGTAATTATGTGATATGGATTAGTTGTAAAATAATGTCTGTTAACAAAAGCATTTTTATGAAATGTAGCTTCATCTCCAAATAATACATTGTCAAAAAAGTCTCTCTGTCGATTAACTTTTTGTAGAGCCCATTCACAAAATGCTATTCTTTTCTCAAAATCATAACTTAATTCCTGGTGCAATTGAATGTGGTAAGGGTGCATTTTATGTTTATAAAGAATTCTTTGCACAAAGTAGTAACTAAGTTTTTTGCAAATACTTCTTACACTTTTATGTGGGTTTTCCGTAACTACTAACAACACATTCGTTTTGTTTTCCGCGGTTATAGTAGTGTTTGTTCGTCTATACTTTTTATAGTTAACTGAACCAGTTCGGTTAAACCAATCCGTTAGTCTTTCAAGCTTACTGCTGTTGGTTGTCGCTTCTCAGAAAACTGCTCATGATAAAGTCTTGTTGATAGTAATGCTTTTTGCATTCTTCTAATACGACACTATTGAATTAATCATCGACCTGGCAACAACGGAAAGCTATGCTTCCCTCTGGACGAGTAATCACAGACTGAAAAGTGTACACAACATTGTAAGAGATAGAAATAGTATTTTTCAACAAACTGTACGCACTACTTGTCAAACGACAATTTTGTTTGTTTACTTTTACACATTCTTTCTTCAACCTAAAGATACATTTTATTTCTATTACATGTTTAACGTTTGATTGAATTTATTTTAATATCTACGTACTTCAAATAATGCTGCTAGAACGGATTCTAAAATTTGAGGTTATAAGTATGTCAACATAAAATGACAAGTAGTGCGTACCATAACAATAAACAAATGTTTCTACATGTTTGAGACAAACAAACACATTGCAAAAGTATACGGATTACTCGTCCAGAGGGAAGCGTAGCTTTTCGATGTTGCCAGGTAACAAATAATAATGGTAAACTGTCAGTTTTTGACAAATAAATGATAGCCAACTCACTATTTGTGTACGTTTAGATACCTAATACTTTGTATATAAAAATAAAAAATATCTAAAAAATTAATAATCTTGGGTATAGGAAATGCTTAATAAAAATAAAAATATAATAACAGTGCTTTCCGATAGTAATATAAAATACATGTTGAGCCATTTAAATACATTGAGAACATAATATATTTGCGGTTTGACTCACTCTGTAATCGATATAATGAATATTAGCAAAATTAATCTTTTTTATAAATGCTGGCAATAATTTAACAACTTTGACTGCAATAGATAATTGTACTGGTACTTTCTTTAGTTTATACAGGGCGTTAAACTTGTTACAATTTTTCTAGAAAATTGGTTATAACTTTCTAAATACCCTATATAACACAATACAACTTTATCTTGTTGTAATAGCAAAGTAAAACAGATATCAAATTTAAAGTAAAATACAGGGTGTTTCGTTTATGACTTTGATTTGGCATGGCGTTATGAAACACTAGCATTTTAACCAATTTTAAAATATGAAGCTTAATGTTGGCTACAATATTTTCAATTGTTACTTCGATACCTCAAAAGACAGAAGATACTGGACTTTACCGTACTAATCAGTCACTCTGTATGTAAAAATAAATTTAAACTACGTATTTACTTTTATTTTATTGATCAGGGAAAATGATTGTTTTTAATAATAAGTTGGCAACATTTCAACTTTGACATATTGGATAGTTGGATTGCTGTATTTCAATTCTCAGATATCACGAGTTCTTTAAAAAATTATTGCAAGTACGCAATCGTTTTGTTGTATTATATGCTGCTTTGCTTCCTGTTGAAAGCACAGTCTTTCTGGAACTCGTATTCCATTACCACTAGATGATCAGCAAATGGCTGTAAAATATCGTTTTGACAGCGTCTGCAATTTCTTGTTTCCTCGAAAAATATTAATCAAGCTCTGATAGACATAGCCACCTGCACTTTTTTTCTGGTTGTAGACTAGTGTGTCCTAAGACATAAGGAAAATTTTTTGCGCAAAATCAGATACTAATATCCTTTATTTTTATTCTCTAACTCGCTGAAATACTCAAATTATAATTGCTATTGCTACTGGATACTGATGACCTACTTGATGCCAAACATAAGAAATGGAAATTTGTAAATAAAACAATAAGGGTGCGAACATACTGAAGATCGATGAGGTTTAGGTCACGGTTCAGGTCGCGATCCTAATTTACATAGAAGCTCAATTGTAAAGTTAAACGTGAATCTCAATTTTGCAGTAGTTTTTAACTTTTCTATGTATTTAAATTAAATTGTAGGTTGTCGCCTAGGCGAATAATTTTTAGAACAATAATTTTCATTAATAAATTTAAAGGGTTATTTAACTTCAAATCAATGTGATACTTTTCTTAAATAATATTTCCAAGTATAATTAAATTTACATGGGTCATTTAAAGGACATACCTTAATTAATTACAACCTTTTTAAAAATTTATAGTTTAAAGTCGACCAATAAGCTTGCAAGTTACCTCGATGCCAACAGTTCTATTGCAATGAACAACAAATTATTTTGTTTTGGCATCTACGAAAAGTTCATGATTTGTTTTACGTAGTTGTGACATCGAGGTAACGATCGCAACCGCGACCTAACACACGCTCATCTATGTGTCTTTGGTATGTTCGTATATCTTGACATCGCTGTAAACCGCGTTTTAAGCAGCGAGGATAAACATTTTTGGTATGCTCGATCTTATTAGAAAGTAAAGGTATGTTTTACAGAAATGTGATATCTATGTAGCGACCACGACAGCAACCTGGACCGCGCTCATTTATGTAGGTTTGACATGTTTACACTCTAATATACCCTAATCATATACTTTATTTAAAAAGAGTTATTGCATAATGTTTTTTTTCAAAGTTTACCTTTTACAGTTAGGATAAATCTTTCGATGTAATAAAAGTTGGTTTTGTTCTTCCTCAACCGCGATAAAACCATGAACGTTTTGCATTAACTCCCAGACGTTTATTAAAACAAAAAAACTATACAAATTACTATGAATTAAAATATTTCAGCTTATTTATAGTTTATAGGTATCCTCTATTTTGATTACTCTAAAACATTCATTTAATATGGTCGTCGTTCAAAGCAACGTAAGTTAAATAGGTATTTCTTCATGTTCGGGCTACAATAATCGCAGCGCATGCCTTATTTTTATATGCAGTTTTAACGTGCAAAAGGGCTTGCGCTGTTATAGCCAGCGATTCGGTACTGATTAGTCGGTGGAACTTGTTGTACGTGTTGTAAGTGAATTAATTCAAATGACTGTCGTTGGAAGAAAAGATTGAAATAAAATCTCTAGGAAGGCCTACTTCAAATTTGAAACTAAATCAAGCAGACAAAGCTGCGAAACGTAATTTTACACGGCATTTTTTAAGTGAAATTTATAATAAAAAACAATTTTTAACAAAAAAAAAGAACCCTCTTTAATAACGCACTAAAAGGTAAAAGCTAATTTAATTTAGTTACAATCAAACGACGAAATTTTTATTTACATGAAATTACATTTTGAAGTTGATGCCATGTATCACGTTGACGTAGAATTAGGCTTAATTCTTAAGATTCGTTTTGGCACTTGTAGTAGATTTAACTTGACTTCGAAAAGTAATTATATGTAAATAAAAATTTCTTCGTTTAATTGTAAATAAATCAAATTATTATTTTTTACTTTTTTTGAAGTAGCTTCTTTCTTTTTTGTTAAAAAATTATTTTTTTCTCGTTTTAGTGATGTGAACAGTGTTATAGTCACTGAAAACTGTGGTACGTTAAATGCATTGTTTCGTTTTCCATGTTTATTGTTTTATTTCACATTTTTTAACACTTACTTTACACGTGTTAGCAGCAAGCGCAAATAAACATTTTTCTATTAAGATTTTGTTTGAAAAGCACACAGGCACTGTTGATATCACCTGCATGTGAAGTCGTAGTATCACAACAAAAAATTTGAACTTTATCTTTATAAGATGAGCTCAAAGGTGTTGGCGCGGGGAAATATTTAGCACACCGCTTTTCATCCTTAATGGTTCTAAGGCGCATCCTTTTATCTTTATCAGTCAGTTTTTTGTCTATTTCAATTAAGTGACCAGGTCGATCTGACTCTTTTATAAAGTTAGTACTGCAGTCTCACATAAGTACATGATACCAATAAAGATATACATGGAGGAGCGAAAATGACAAAAAAACTTAATCTTGTAGCTATCCAATATAGACCAAAACCAATAATGTTTTTATAGTTTTAGAAACATTTACCAAATTTTTTGAAATTGTGCTGATATACGTCGGTAGTATATGCGAACTTGAGCAAAATAAATTACTAAAAATGCAACTACACCAAGTTTTGTTAAAGAGTTCTGGAATATGATACTACTGTAAACTAAGTTTTTTTTTTGTAACAGAAGGTTTTTTCGTATCAAAATTCTCAAATCTAACAACCGATACAAACGGATCAGGCCACCGATGATAAAATAATTAATAAACTTATCTACCAGGTAATAAATAACTCAACTATTGCTATTTTTGAATGAAATAATTGATATTCAGACTTATGATCTTTGATATCAAATGTTCTGCCTACAAACAAGGAAAAACAAAATACTAATGATAAGATAGAGACGTTATATAGTATTTATTTGCAAAAACCATAATTGTTATATTACTGATATTAAAAGATTATTTATTTTTTAATCACAGATATTGCAATTTTATACAAGTGTAAGTATTTTTTGTTTAATCAAGTGTTTGAGGTTTTTTCCATAAACATAAGAAAATGTGTAGCTCTAGGAAACGCCGCATTTTCTTTCTTGGCTATGTAAACTTTGAGCACAAAAGAGCTCCGTTACACTTTCTCTCTATTTGAAGTAGGTACAAAGCTTAGAACTAAATAATTCGTTTTAGAATTCAAATCTAATATGAAGTTTTTATCTACATAGATCATCTATATTTTCTTAATTTTTTTTTAAATTTTGTGTCTAGGGAACAAATTAATTTGAGATTTTACATTTTGTACCTTAGGTCTGATCATGAAGTTCTTATTCTTGGTTCAGTTTACAGAAAAAATCTTCACTTTTCTTCGTAGATTTGATTAATTTTTTAGAACTTTGTAGTGCTGTCAAAATTTTTATATCTTGATCATTTTTACAATCTGCGATCCTAGCCGCAGGGCTTTAATTTGGTATGAGCTTTTTTTAATACCTCTGTTGCACATATTTAAGCTTACGTAAATTCCTTTATAATTTTCAGATTTTTTTTAAGTCCATAAACTTTCACTTCGATTTTTTTTTCAGAAATGAATAGTTTAAAACATTTTCATGAAAACAATAAAAACTTGTCTATAAAAGCACGATACTGATTACCTCGTATTTTTAAGTTGAGTTGAGTGACGTATAATTATTATAGAAATATTTGTTATAACAATTATTATTTCTGCAGTCATTAAGCATTACTTAGCGCTAAGTATAGAGGTAACTTAAAAAATACAGTGCAATTTAGCATAAATGATAAAATTTATCTACTTTCAATTAGTGTCGAAATGAGAACGACGCATTGTTTTTTTTTTTAATTTTGATGTTGGTATAATGTTCTATGTGTAGTAATGAGTCGTTGGCGAACTGCATATTTAAAAAAAGTTGGAAATAGCTTCTATTCATGCTCAATAAATGATTTTGATATCTTTAATTTACTCTGTTGTACGTAAACTTTTTGAAATAGTCAATTCGTCTTGGTCAAATCATTTATGGGACATTATTGTTCTTAATTGCATATTAGACGTAAGCGTTACCGTTAGAAAACTTTGCAAGTCGTTTCCGTGCGCTCCAATTTTGTTTAGGAAATATTTTTTTAATATATCAAAAATTTTTATCGAATTTTTTTATAGATATACTTTGATACGATATAGTTTAAACTATTTTTCTATTGTAACGCACAAATTGGAAAACTGAAAAAAAAACATTTAATAGATGTTGGGCTCACTTTTTGGCTAGCTTCCGCCTTAGATGGTCGTGAGTCGGATTATCAGTACCTAAATTCTTCAAGTAAGCCGTACCCTAGCGCCACCTTTTCTTACGTGTAGAAAGTAATTCTATAAGGAAACTAACGTCTAGGCTAGAGAAAAGAAAATACCCCAGACTCGCAATCATTAAATGTGCCTGAAGCAATAAAACAATCATAGACAGAAAGTATCGTACGAAAGTATCAACGATAACGTTTCGATTACAATGCAGTTGTCGGCTCGTGGTTACGGCACTGCTACTAACCAAGATTGTTACTCAGAGATATAACTTTACGTAAATACCATCGACATGGGCTCGTGATTACGCCACTGCTACTAATCAAGATTGTTACTCAGAGATATAGCTATTAGATACACCGTGTAAATGGCGCCTAAATCGTAATCATATCGTATCCAGTAAAAACAAAGAAATATATCATAGATCTGGAAACATTAGTCCTTACCTTATAATATACCGCATCAATAAAATAAAGACGGTAGTAATAACATCTAAACGCGTTCGCGATACCTTATGATTAGAGATCAAAAAATTTTCGAACCGCTTGACGTCATGTGTAGGAGTGAGATATAATAGTTTGGGGTTTTAATTACCCTATGAGTATTTATAAGCGTCGCGCCGCTTCCAATTCCTTTACATAAAGATTACTACAGTACGATAACAACAGACTTAATAATTTATTGTTAGAAATAAATGTTGGTTAATTCAATGGCAAACACAACTTCTTAATTAGGTGATCATTTGAGGTTATAAAGAAGAGCTAAAACAAATCATCGAAATCAAGTCAGTACTAACCTCCAAACGAATATCAAACAGAAAACTTGAAAAGATAGGTACGACGTCTTTTGATTGCTTAACCGTATTTAACCCGTGGTCGACTTAAAGCTGCGCTATCTGACGTCTAAAACTCGACCAAATAAGTAGCAGAAATCGCAGAACTGATTTTTACAGTACAGGATTATTCACGCTATACGGCACGTAATATTGTGGACAAAATAATTAAATAATCTTAGCACATCAGTTGCAAGTGAGAATTGCCGAGCTCCACCTTTTCTACTGTATATTCCATGTATAACTTCTATGCCGACGACTTTGACTCTCTATTTGGGTGTTTCCTGGGGAATATATTGCTTCAAGATAAGCTTCTTTGGATACGGCGTCCTGCTTTCATCAATTCAAAAAACTTGATTTGGTGTATACAATTGCTGAAACTTTCAAAGTTTTATGCGGTCTGTTAGTAGGTAGACGTTCCTCATTGTCACTAAAATCTAATGCCTGAAGAAGCAACTGAAATCGATTGCAGCTTCGAGTGCAACGAGCAACTTCGTTATTTTGCTGTCATGTATGGCATTTAGAATATTTGGCAATGTCATTTCTGCCAATGAAATGTTGACTGGCTTATTGATTCGTTTGTTCCACAATGTTTGTTAAAATGTTTTTATCTATAATAGCACAATAAAAGTCGTACGGTTTTCCATTTGCAAGCTGTAGAAAGGCAACTTCGTTTATTCCTGAGTTTATATCAAAATTAAAACGTTTTTGACGATCACGTTGCATTTCCCAATTATTCTTTAAGTGTTGGATGTTTAAAGTCTCATTTGTATCTTTTGAAATATCACTGCTGTCTAGGTTCATAGTTTGTTGTTGAAGACTGTTGTTCTACTGTGATAGGCAATACATTCTCAATTTCACCATGAACTTCTGTGGGAAAGGTATCGATACCAGTATATCCTATTCAGATTCATCTTCGGGAGGATTATCTATTGAATCAGTGGAAGTAAAGTCCTCATTAAAAGTGAAAAACGTATTCTCAAACATTTCTATACGTAATAAAATCCTTTCTGTAAAAAAAAACCTCCGACTTACAATAGGCCTTTGCTATAATGTTCCCTGTTCTTAACCTTATATTCTGTATGCCGACAACAACTTTCAACAATTGAATCAATCGTGAAAGACAAACAGAAAGACGCGTAAGAACAGCAAAACCGTAATGTTAGCCAAGATAAGATAAGACTAGATGACGACCATGACGACGGCAGCTGCAACGTGTCACAAATAAGATAAAACGCCAACTGCGATATAATTGCGACCAGACCAAATGTGCAGTGTGATTTGCACAACTGTCTTTGTATGCAGTGGATAAGTGGACATTAAAAAGTTGCATTCATTCGACAGATAGAGAGAGGCAAGGACTATTATATAGGACGAATTTTTAATTTGATTTTTTCTTGTCTCTAAATTTTGTTTAACTATAATAAATTTAGTTTTTTTTTGCTGTTACAATCATAAAGATTTTGTTGTTATTTGTCATTATTATAAATTCTTTATTTAATTTTAATTTTACACTTTTGCACGCTATAATTAAATTCACAATTCATATAATTACCAAATATCAGGTGATTGAAAAAACATCTGTCAATTGAATGTCAATGAATAATTTTTAAAATACCATCTTTCTCCCGAAGGATGTAACAATTCATTGATTTTGAACTACAAATAAGCGCTATCAGTTATATACGTCGTATTTAAGTACTAACAACATTAAAGAGTGAATTAATTTTTTCATTGTAATTATAATAAGCGTTAAATAGCGAAACAATGCATTTCCTTAAAATATCACACATATTAATCATTGACACTGTTTAATTGGCTCATTGTTTCTATTATAGAAAGTAAATTAAGTTATATAAACACAAATATCCTGTAACTTGTGCAAATTCGAATAAATACAATATTTAATTACACAAATGGATTGTTTTTGAAATTGTGTTTGAAAAAATAGCATTTGGTTTTTGTACAGCCAGAATTCCACATATAGGTCGTAGGCAGTTCAATTTAAACCCCAATTGATTTTCTTCAGAATTGATTAAATGTTTGCCGTGTTCATCACAATCCTAAACTAATTGAAAAGTTTCATCAAAATTGGACGGGAATTGTGGTATGTTGGGCATGCACAGGATAGTTATTTAGTTTATTTCGTATATAAATGGATACTAAAAAACAGAAATACTTCAATGTATAAAGACTTTATAATTGTGGGATATTTCAAACCAAAAAAGAAAAATTTGAAGGTTATTACTGAATTGACCCGAAAAAGTTTTTTCTTCAAAATATTGATAACTATCAAACTTTATTAACACGTAATTTTAAGAGCGCATCAATACAAACTTGATTACTTCAATAAACTATGTTCCAATGAAATTATAGTCAAATAGAGATTTTATATTATGTGATCATTAACGAGTGTTTACTATGGAAATTCAAAAGGAGGAAGTAGTCACTTATTACAATTATGAAATTAAGCAGTAAGATCAAAGTTGAGATCAATATTTACGTTCTTGTTTACTGTTAACATCTTTATAAATAATGATTGTATAATATACAATTTTAAAATCGTATTTAAAAGTTAGTTTTTATTACCAGCTACTTCCACAATTAAATAGAATCCAAATTAACTTTTTTAGTTAGTCTCTTTTTCTTTTATTAATCATCGTTGTTGACTATAGGTATATCGATAGTTAGAAGTGCAGCAGGGATAAAATTCTGTTAATAAAATTTCTATGCGTCAATACTAAAATTAAAGTTGATAAGAATAACGTTTATACGGGCAACCTCTTTGACACATTGCAATTTTGGCGGCATTATGTGACCGTTGATAACCTGCCGGTAATTGGTAAAAGGTGGGGGGGTTTGTTTTATATCGAAAATAATTATTGCGTGTTTACTATAATCATAGGTGTTGAATCCAGCGTTGCATTGAACTTTGTGAAAATACATTTATTTTCCGTGTTATATACTTTTTCAAGAAATTATTTAAAATAACTCGAAACTTAGTAAGTATTCCTGTTTAAAAAAATACTGATTTTTTAAATTTAAATTACGATTTTTTTTTCTTATTTGTCATATGTTGTAAATGGAACTTTTTCACCTAAAAAGATTTTTTTAATTTTAATGACTAACAATTGTCACAACTAAATTTGATTTTTCAATGTTTTTTAATATTTTGTGAATATTATTCTTTTTTTCTGCAATTCAACACGTTTGCAATGCGTAAAAAAACATTTCTTACGCAATTACTCGGACATCATTTTTTCGAAATGTTGAAATAGACACAAATCTCAGAAAATTTTCTGATTCGTTTTTTTGTCTTTAATTCTAAATGGTCAAACTTATCAAAGTCTGTTTGTAAATGGTTTATACGTTTTATGCTTTATGCACGACATTGCTTTTTTAGTTTACATATAATGACTACTAAATAGGAAAAACAGGTCTCGTTCTTTGGGTGACACCTAGGTAGCACCTTATCTGCTTACAGCTTTTATATTCGAAACATCTGTAATCATTACGTCAACCTTATTCCTAATGCACATATATTGAGACGTCAAGGTTTTGAATCAGTAACTACTGGAATCTCGTAATACATAAAACTTAATAATAAGATTTTTTCAGTATGGATTCATGCAAAAAAGAGAGACCCTAGAAATCCGTTGAATACCCACTCTGTATATAGTAGTTATGCAAACTCTAATACTATTTTTTTTAAATACATATTGATATTATTAAGTGATGCATGACTACGGGACTATAGTGTAAACTTCTAATTAATAAAAGCATTAACTCGATAACATCAGACTTACTATATAAATATTTTGTTAAATTTTGATTTGTCAAACTAAGAAAATAATGACTATTATAAATCTTTTATGTTTTTTTACATTATTGATTATTGAGGAATTATAACTACTAATGTGGAAAGATAAAACCAAGGTGAATATAATTTAGTTTCACAACGAATTAGTCTCGCTTTTTTAAAATAAAACGCTACACGACAGTTTAGCAATTAATACTGTCGCGGTTTTGCTTTCTAAACTTTTTTGAGCAAACGTTTTTATTTTGCGTTACTTCTACTTTTCTTTGTTCTAAAAATGTATAACTATAGCTAAGTATTATACTTATTGTATATTTATTTATCAGTGAAATTACTTCACAGTTCTTATCAAATTTTAATTTAAAGTTTATTTAAATACTTTACTGCAACTCAATGACAATTTTTTGTATGTTAAATTTACTACGTGAGCCGTTTGGTTCTGAAATTTGCAAAAAGTACAATAAGCTACTCGCAACTATAGTGAGATTGGTTAATTCATAATTCCTTGTCTTCTATAATTTGAAATTCTTATTTTAATTGACTGTATTTATTATTAATTATCCTTAGGACGAGGTTTGTTTGAAAATAGAAGAAACGTATATGAACATAAATTACAACAATAGAGATAACTGTGTTGCAATGACTAAAAAACATATGATTCTTATGATTTTCAAGAAAATTACGTAGACATATTTGATGTATTGCATTTATTAAATTTTTTTGTTTGCCTGTCTTGGTTTTTTTAAAACACTTAGCATTTTTGCGTTACTTATTTTTTATTATATGAAACTATTCAACAGGCGCTTTTAATTATTGCTATGCGGGCGAGTTATTACTTCTAGTAACTCTAACACGGTTTTCCAAAATTAGCCTTAACTTTAAGTTTTTTGGTCCTATCAGGATGTAATGTCTTGGTATTTTGTTATTTATTTGAGATTTATATTATTCTTGAAAGAGAATTTTACGCTGTTTGTCAAAGTGTTATTAATTTGTATTTAGACACATTTGCTTCACCTATTCAATATTGGTAAGTAGAGTTCGTGTCACATACAAATACGACTGCTAATCACAATGGTTGTGTTCAATATTTTTTAAAGCGGATTTTACATTATGTGTTCTTTTAACAAAACGAACAGAAACAGAAAGTTGAAAATGCCGTAAGGGACGTCTTAAAATACTAACAACTACCTTTAGGTGTCGCTCTAAATATTTCTGTTCTTGTTCTTTGCGTAAAATGAAAAAGAAATAGATAATAATACCTATATTTATATATTTTAAATTTGTTTCATGTCTAGACACACAATATAAGAAAAGTACGCCACTGACAATCTGTTCGAATCGGCAGAGCTACATCAAATGCGATCGTGTTTTTACTTGAAACGGAATCTGCAAAATAAAATCCTAAAACGTAAATGATTAAATACGACTCTACCATATTTATGAATTCTTTGCTTTTGCAAATTGAATTAAAGTTTTTTCTAAAACTCTAATGTGATTGGTAGAATGTAATTTTATGAAAACTATTGAATGTAAATGTGTCTAACTATAAAAATCTACATACAATAGCTATATATTATGTTATATTTTATTATTAACTTTACTTTCAAATTTTCTGTAGATATTGACTAGCATTGAATTTTAATGCAGCTTGCTAGTTTTACTTCCGCATTGGAAATTAAACTTTTGTAGACTTTCTGTCGGGTTTTATCGCAATCTTCAATATATGCAAATTTTTTATTAGTATGTTTGTCATTACTCAGTACTAAGTCTATAAAGTAAATTGTACTTAAACTGATACAACATAAAATTACACGTATTATAAAATACATTTAAATTTCAATGTTTTTATTAATTATAAAAAAACCGAAACAGAAAAATAGCACACGATTTGATTTACTTAAATGCATGCTAAAAAAATTAAAATAAGAATCCAAGAGATGTACAAATTTTTTTCTTGGTTTTTGAAAGGTCTTTTAGTCATTTGGAGATCAACAAACACTCCTCTTTTAGTTTTGCGACATTTTCTTGGCGTATGTATACGAAAAGTTAACTTTTGTTCAAAAACTGCGAGCTTTGAAAGAGCTTTCGCAGCGTGTAATGTGTTACACTTTTTATTTTGCCTTAAAAGAAGAAAAAGTATTATAAAGTGGTTTTATGGGTTTGTTTGAAAACATTATCATACCATACTGATATTTAGGGTTTATCAGTACTCTATTCCTCATTGATATGAGACCTACATATATCGGGCTTGGCGGATAGTTTTAAATAAAATTGTTAGTGTTTTCTTAATCAATGCCAATTACAACATTATAATTTAAAAAAAAGTATTTAGTATGAGAACAATAACTGAAATAATGAATTTCTTTATTTGGGCTTGGTACTACAGCAGTAGAAATCTCTTGCTTTGTATCTGAAAAATCACTGCAATTTTCTAATATTTAAATTGAGCTTGAATTAATTAAAAAGTTGTTTGGAAATCTTGATCTTTTTACTAATGATTTAACATATTGCTCTGCTGCTGTGGACGATTTCCAATCCCCAAATTTCTTCAACGTCAAAATATCACCTCCATTTTTAACCAAAATAATAGCAGTAAATTTTCTGAAAGTGTGGTCTGTGTACTTTTCAAGCTCGTTCAAATTTAAAAACTTTTTTTTTCAATTTTATGAGTTCCAACAAATTGTCGTGTGCACTTGCCATTCCTATAGTCCACAAAAACACGCTGATTTTCTAAACCTGACTGTCAAAGTGCTGCGTATTTGTAACAATGTGACAATTAAAAATCGACCAGCATCTTTAATTTTGTCCAGACACAACAAAAGGATTTTTTTACGCCGGCAAGCGCCCAATATTCCAAATACAGTAATCACTTTTGCTAACAGATTTTGCTTGTTTGATGCTTCGACTAGATACTTAGTCACTTCTTCTGTCAATATTTTCGTTTTATTTGGTTTGTAGCATTCAGGTTTTTTACGTAGGAAAGTAATTACTTTTCCATGTCTGCAAGAACATAACGATAACTTGTAATAATAACAAATAACTTAGCATAATACCAACCTGGAAATGTCAACATTATCATAGAGCTTCAAAAAGGTTTTAGCATAGAGATTTTAGTCTATAAGGAATTCGATGTAAACTTTTTCCATAATTCCGTTACATAGCAAAGCAATATTTTCTCATTCATGCCACACACATTTTTTGTCTTACTCTACGTTGTAAAAGCTTCATATTCTTTTATGTATCGTTTTCTTGTTTTCATGTATAATAAGTTCACTACTTGCTGCAGCCGCTTGGTGTAGCATATCTTGAGGAAATTCCACCAATCTTCGATTTGCTACCATCGTGTCAATTTTTTTCAAATAATTTTACTGCGAAAACAACCATGGCTATGGTAAATGCACAGATGACTAGTAAATTTAATGTGAATTTAAGAATAATGCAAGTTTTACAAATAATCGTTAAATATTAAAGTATTTATGGTATGATGAAAAGTACTGAACGACACACGGTCGATACACAAATAGCAGACTCGATTATAAAATCTTAACTCCGCCTCGATTTTATAACTTCAATCTTGTCTGATATTTTCTACATATTGGCTTTCTGACGTTAATAACTATTTATTACATTTGTCAAAGACCGTAATAATTTTCGAATGTTTGAATAAAATATGCAGTAGCATGTGGTCAATAAAATATTAATAATGAAAAGGTGCCTTCCTATCTTTCTGAAACGTCCATCAATTTTACGTTTAGTTATAATTTAAAATAAATAATCAAAATTACATATACCTAGGGCAACTTGTAAAACTAACCAAACAAAACTGAACGACATATATCATAAGAAGGATTAAGCTAGAATGGGCAGCATTCGACAAACTAAGCTTTATACTCGAAACAAAACATACCTGAACATCTCAGAACGAAGGTATGGAACGAGTTCATTTTGCCAGTCCCAACCTACGGCACTGAAACCTGTATTTTGACGCAGAAGAATACGGACAAAATAGCAAAAACCCAACGAGTAATAGAAAGACAAATACTGCACATCTTACTGAGAGACCAAAAAACACATGGATCGAATAAAAACCAACAAAGTGACATATATATATGAAAACAAATAACATTTAAATGAACTAGACACAACTCAAGGCAAACGAACAACGCACGAAACGTTAGAATAGAACAATGGCGCTTGTGGATGGGCAAAAGGGACGGACGAAGACCACAGCAACTTAGAGGAGGGGGACATCAAAAGAACAACGGGTATCACATGGAGAAGACTCACAGATGTAGACGAAGAAAAAAAAGAAGATAATCAAAATTAATTTTTTATTTTTTTGTCGAGGGCACGAATTTTTTTTATTTTTTCACACAGCAACCGATCACCGAGCATGTTTGACTTTTGCTACAATTCTCTTGTGAAGATGGAAATTTACAATTCTTTAGGGGTTAAAATGAAAATTTATTATTTTAGGTTTTATAAACTGAAAAATGTGCATGTTTTACAATATTTAATTAAATCATTATTACAAGATTAAGAATGAACCAATCATTTTGAAATTACCTCGTATATTTCAGTTGCATATATTTTCATTTGTGATATAACATTGTGTTTTTTATATGCATATTGTTGCTTCTCTCCAAAGATCGGGATTAATTTGTCATTATAACATTATAAGGTTGGCACTATGGCTACATCTTTATAATAAAAAAAATGTAACTGTATTCATCTCTGAGCATTACAGTACAAAAATGTTTATTTGCTAGTTCTATTAATAGACACAAAGATGATTTATTTTAAACAATTGTTAAAACAAAACAGAATGTCGCTAAGATAATTGATTTTGTTTTAAAATTCTACTACATTGTGTATTAGTAGATATCTAATACTTCTTATTTATATAACGTTAGTTACATAATTAATATACTGCGTATTTTAAATCCATTTGTGAAATTTAAAAATAAGTAAGACGAAGACGATGGCACGTGTTTCTCATAGTTGAAATTTGTAGTACGTTTATATATTTTTGGCAAATCAATCTAATTTAGAAAATAAAATTCGTATAATTTTAAAACATTTTTTAAGAAAATATGTGAATTTTACACAAAGGTATAATATATACTAAGTAGCAAACATTGTTGTCGTTTATCATTTAGATGTTTTTCTTGTTTAATAAATCAGAAAAGTAATATTCTTATGAATTTAAATTTCACAGCTTTCTAAAACGATTTTTCTCATTGCTTAGTTTTCATCATCAATTACTTAGGCATTATTTCGAATAAGAATTAAGTTTAGTTATTGGACGTTTTGTATCTTATTTATCGATCATCCGATTTTCAGTTACAAAAAATCAGTTGAAGGACTAATAAACTGTTCATGCTACTAATAATATGACCAAATCCGATACAGTGTTGTTTGTTTATATGTTAATTCCGTTTCTAATATTCATATTTATAAATGAGTTCGAAGGTCTTCAAAACAATTATTTGAAAATTAAAAATTTGTAGTAAATAAATTGATTGAGAATTATTGATCATTATTGATTTCATTTTTACTTTTTTTAAGTAAGGTTGCATTTAATATAGTTTTTTTCGTTTTTAGACCGCTATCAGTTCGCTGTTAAACTGCACTTAAAATGCCACATTCTTTTAAGTTTAATAATAAATTTTGTCCTACGTTTCCTGTCATTCTACAATTTAATTGTATGACAGTGAACTGACACTGCACTGTATTACTTCATTTATTAAAGATTAGCTTAGGAAACAAAAAACCGATATCTTAAGGCAAATTTGACAGTGAACTGACGCATTCTAGGTCTGTGTCTGTATTCCAATAAATAAGTTTTGTTCATACATTATTTAATTGTAATTTGATGTAAAACGATTTTTTTCTATACTGATCTAAACACCACCGTTTGTAAGATTTAAAAATGAATATTTATAGATTCATTTTTTCACATTTTTCTACAATATTGTATTGTAAAATTGTACATTAAGTCAATTATTAATTAATAAAATACTAATAATTCAATGAAAATGTACACTCAACTAAACAAAAAACGGGGCACCTTGGTCAGCATGATTGAAATAGTGAGCGGTGTAAATTAGTCTCTGCAAAAACTAAAAAATCACTACATTCTTATTTCTGAAGGATTTGGAACAGTAACTTGCATTTTATTTTTATACGAAAAATGTTCGTGTAAATAAAAGTTCCATATTGACACAATAAACTTTTTTGCAGAACAAGGAAATATTTTAGTTTTATATTTATTTAATATTTTTAGTTTTTTAGTCGCTGTTATACTCTCAAAATTTTAATTGGTCTTATTATTTATTATATGTGAATGTGAATTACCACCATTCTTAATTATTGTAATTCTATTTGTTGTTAATAATGCCTGCACATACGAGTGTTGAGTTGAAGGCTCAAATCATCGCAGAGTTAGCGCACGGTCTTAGTGTTTGAGCAATTACTCGAATGCTTATGACTTTATGAGTATAATGATTACTCTTGGACGTATCGGAGTTAAGTGATGTCGCAAGCACACGGTAAACACGACCATCGGAACTGACAGTGCACTCCAGATAACTCATTGCAGTGTAGAGTTTATTGTATTAATAAAATATAGATTTTTTATTAAGAAAAATTAAACAAAAGATCTTGTGACTACATAAAAAAATAGTATATTATATACCAAGGTTGAGAAGTGCTTTGCGTCGTCATCTTCTCAAGCGTAGTCTATATACAATTTTTTCCACCACTAGAATTATTTAAACATTTTTAGCTGTTACTATATCAAATTTAAAATTGAAGATGTCAATTTCAAATTAAAAATGAAATGAGTGATTTTGACAGTTGTCATTAGTTTAATAGAATTAATTTTGACGTAATTCGTAACTGTGAGGTATAACACAACAAGATATAGATAACGTAAGTTTTTCTGCTAAACTTACTAACATTGTTTAAAAACATTATTACTTTAAGCATTAATTATATCTAAAATATATTTAATTCAATAATATTCACTTTTAATTAAGCGCAAACTTCAAATAACTTACATTTTTAAAATTAAATTAATTTATTTAATAAACGACATAAATTCTAAAAAAAACATTAAATAAAACCTTTTGGTAAACAGTTTTGTAAACTTTTTTTCTTGAAAATTGTTATAGAATTATCAGATTATGTAAATATGTTCATTATTAACCAGTGGTTAATAATGAAATATTATTTACCTGTACTTAAAAAAGCGCAACTTCACAACCTACTATTATACGTAATAATGAAAGCCTATACAACTAGTAGTGGAAAAAAGCTATTTTTAAATAAGATTCGATTCTCAATTCATATTTTACAGTAGGTACAAGGAGATATTTCGTAGCGTTACTATCTAAATCAAAATTGAAATTTGATCCTCGCTAGTCAAAAAACTTATTTTACAGGTTTAATGTTTTGATTTGAATTAAACATACGATTGCTAATAATGAGTATAACCTCCTTGATTGTCGCTTTATTATTGCAGTCGTCTAGGCATTGATGCTACAAGAACACATAGGTAATCACCACTAATCGTTTCCCAAGTAGTTTCAACGAGGGCAATTAATTGTTTGTGGTCTCTGGCGATAAAATTGGCTCCTGTTGTTCACGGATGGTGTAAACAATTTGACCCCAAACGTTTTCTATTATACTGAAATCAAGCCTTTTTGCTGGTCACGGTAACACGTTCAAGTTATTTTGTTGTACCCAGTTTTCTACTTACCTGGATGTATGTATAGAGACATCATCCTTAAAAATAAACAAATTTTATAACAACAGTTGAAAAGACTATAACCAGCTTATATTCTGAGAACTGTTGGATTATTGTTTGTCGTGCATATTGTAATAGTATAGTAAATAAGATAACTTTAAGTATTAAGGAAGCTGATTTTTTTAAAGATGTAATGGTTCTCCGGATACAAAATTTGGACAGAAGGCTGCATAACGATGTTTAAAATACCTAAGTAGTCTTCTGTATTAAGACGATCCGCAATCACCCAACAATCTCCTGGGCTATGGGAACTCCACAACCAGATACATTTACTGAAAAGTCTTTGATACACTTTTTGGAGCTTGTGTAATTAACTCCATAACGACTGCTTGATCAAGTTTTATGGAATATCGTAAAACGCTTTACATAAATCGACATTACATCTTATGCAAATCGTGTTACTTCGCTTTTCTTTCTTTTTAGTGCTGCACTGAGCACAACAACGGTAGGTTGCAATTTTTTCTGGTATATGGTCACCTACATTCTACTGGTATTTTCTACTGTCGGGCAGATTTCTGGACAATTTCGTTTTTTGGCGCGGTCTTTGCTAGGTGCATAGCTTGTTTGTTTTCTACTTGAATAAGTGCCGATTAACTCTTTGGCAAATAGCGATCTAAATTTTAACTGCGTTTTGATTTTTTATGATTTATAGATTTATAAATAATGAAGTTCTTTACAATTGTTGTCACTAAGAGGTAATAAAAAAATTTCATCCACCACTTACGTGGTTTTTGATTTATCGAGTAAATGGACATAAATTAATCAAAGGCATTACACGTGGCTATAGCTTTCGAACAACTGACAGGTAACCGGTTTTCTTTATATTCGCGTCTGTACGGTTGTCAGACTCTTTGGATCATTTATCGACGTTATCCTAGACACACTTTCTTTGTCATTCTGTTTCACAACGCCAATATCACCACACTGTGCAAAATCTGATTGATGTTTTTGAATGTTCTTATCTGGTTTTAGGCCATCACTTGGGTAGGCTTTTCGATATGCTCTTATGGTTTCACAAACGAAAAGATTATCTATTGATAAAATATTCCCAAGACGTACACTAACGAAAAAGTTGTCAAAAAATAAGCAATAGCTTTTACCAACATAATGATGAGAAAAATTTGCAATAACTTTCTCTCTAAGAGATGATTCTGTACTGTCACTTATTGCAGTGTATATGTTGAAATTTAACAAATATCCACATTCAGCACATCAACATACCCAACCTTTGAAGCCTCTCTTGATAGACTTTATAAGTAGGTACTGCTTCATTGAGGAACGATCTTTGATCATGGACTTGCCGATGAATATATTTCTGTATGGTGAGTAGGCGCTTCGAAAAGAATTTTTCAAAACATTTATCATAGGCTTCAGTTTATACAATTTATCGAAGTCGGGAGAATCTCTGATGGGCATTTTTTGCATTATTATTCAAATGATAGTGTCTTAGAATAAACAAAAATCTTTTTAATGGCATTACTTTGGCTAAACGTTCGATATAGAAATTTTCATCTGGCGACCAATACAGTTTTATACTGGGTAGGCTATGAAATTCCATAAATATTAATATTCTCAAAAACGCCTTGAGCTCTTCCAAAGTCACTTCATCATAGATATCAATGCCCCTAACTTGACTTGCATACAAGCTTGTTTCTTTTACTATTTTTGTTAGGAATAACTCGGGTAGCAAGATGTAAAATATCGACTGGTAGTGTTGACTTCGATCCGAAATCCAACTTTTTTCTTGAAATCAGCTTTCTCAAATAGGTTTTTTTGTAATTTTTGACTATTTGTAGGTCCTTCCAGTCAAATGACTTTCTTCCTGGAATACAATATTAATGTTTTACATATCTTGAGAACGCTCGTGGTCTACATTTTTTTGGTTTATTCCATCAAATATTTTGTCGACGTCTGAGTATTCTAAGCTTGTACTGAGCTGTTTTAGAATTTGAGAGCGTTTTGGAAAATTAGTTTTTTCTGGCAAATAATCAGGATCTGCTATAGAATCATCTGAATCTTCGTCAAACTCTTGACAATTTCCTGAACTTGTTGGTGATGCTTCTGATCGTGTTGAGTTGAGTTTCTGGTAACTTATCATTAGCATCAGAATTTCTTTTATATTTGGAATCAACAGCCATATCATCCGTTATCTGTTCCATCAATACTTCTTCAGCGATTTGCTTCCGTTAAAGGTCTTTGATCATCTCTGTTGCTTTTCCACATATTTGACTGTAAATAATTGTACGTAATCAGGTAATATTTACGATAAAAACTTTATTGTTTTGTCGAGTCGTAAACAGTATAGAAGTTTTAAAGCATTTTTTGAAGAGGGTATATTATTATTTAACATAAAACTGCAAAAAAGGGACGATTTTTAACAATATTTACATTATTTTTTTATAAACACAAAATAGCTTATCAAACCTTAAATGCGAGATCAAAAGTTTTTGAATAAATTTTCTACAAAAGCACAACAAAATTAGTGCGCTTATAGCGGCACCTCACAAAACAATCATTATATTTCTAAAACTTACCAGATAGTCTAATAAAAAACTTAAATAAATATAGTTATAACACCCTTTTTACGGACAACTATGTTTAACAACAATAACTGAAACTAAAACATCACTGGGATACTATATTTCCACGCGAACCTATTTCAAAGATTTTAGACACCAGAAAATCTTAAAGCATAATTTTATAAGTAAAGTGGGAAAATAATAATCCACTTACACATAAAGGGTTAATTGACATTCCTGAAAAATACAATAAGAACGATTATTTATCGTATTATAGTAAAGCAGGATATGGGTGACATGGGAAACACGAATTTTTTGTTTATCATAGTAGTTATAGTTTCTTCCCCGTAAAGGAACGTAGCGGGTACAAATGTAATGATAAATGAAGTTTGATTTATTTAGTCTTACGAAGATTATACGCGTTGAAATTCATATGTATTAACAACATTTAAATAGGCAAATGTCTTATTTCTCTACTTGTTTCGCAAAAAGAAATTTGATTGTATTAACGTTATCTAGAAAGATTGTTAAACTAAAAAATGCAAAAAAAGGCTCTGAGTGCAAACATGCATTGACGAACAAAAGAATAAACAGTTCAGCGTTGCAATCAATTTTATTTATACACGAAAATATTTTGTATATAAATAAAATGCATACATTGATTTTTTAGTTTTTGCGGATAAACAATTTGAGCTTCTGGTATTGTCATTTCTTTAGTTTGAATTTCTTGAATAACATCGCGAACGGTCATGAATGATTGCCGATCGCATTCACTAACAAGCCTAGTTTACATCGCTAACTATTTCATTCGAACCAACCAAGGTGCCCCGTTTTTTGTTTAGTTGAGTGTACATATTTCAAAGTATTATAAGCTGATATATACCGTATACATTGACTTTATGTACATTTTTTCAGTGTATCTAAAAATATAAAGTTAGAACCAGTTCAAAGCGGTTTTAAAGCAGAAGGAAGTGTAGAAAATTCTAGAATCTAAAATACTATACACATATTTTTTCTCTTTTTTGAAATTAAATTTAAAAAAATATTTCGTTCATTTTACAAATTTTGGTACTTAAAAACGATTGCAATAGAATTTAGTAAGTTTAAAAAAACACGAATTGCTAAATGTAATTAAACTTTATTTTTCACTTTAGAAGATCTTAAAAAAGACTTCTTTTATGAGTAGTAGTATTGGCTGATTTATTTTTCATGAAAGAATCGTAACTATTAAATTACATTTGCGAAGTATTTTTTTAATCAATAAAAATTAGTAAGCATATATTTATAATCTGTTTTAATATTTTATTCTGCTTAGTGTTCCAAGAATTTATAAAGAATTCGATATACTTTTTGTGTGAATGGAAAATTTTATTTTAAAAAAACTTTCTTTGATATATTATCAAAAAAGACCTTTAAGTGAGATTTTTGTAAAACTAAACTTTAGATCGTTTTTTAAGCAAATGTTCAAATATTTTATCTAAAATTTAAACTTAGATTGGTGATGTAGTAGATTGTCATCAAAATCTTAAAAAATAGTTTAAACAAAGTTTAGACTAAAAAACATTTAATAATGTTGTGTGACAAACTTTTAACGGGAAACATAAAACTTTAAACCCAATAAATCGTACAGCACATCAAAAGATTCCTCGTTCACCTTTCTTTACACTTGCTATTTGTTTCAAGAATTCTATTTTTGACAAGATTTATTCGTCAATTCGCAAACTAAATTTATAGATCACACTTGGTAATCTTGTACGATAATAATGCGGAACTACTTCTTAGTAACTTGTTGATGCTATAGAGAATTTATTAAACGGTACGTAATAAACGGGTTAATGACATAATTAAAAACGAAAGTTTTTTTTGTATTCATACAAATAGAAAATCAATAGAAAAAAAGGTTAATACATTCGGCATAAGTATATGTAAATAGATGAGTAGAAATAAAATCTATGTAAATAAAGGGCAAGTTGATTGTGTTGGTAATAAATAGACGTTTATGCTTTAGTTAAAAAATAAATAAAATTTATGTTGATTGATGGTAGCAACAGCAATATACAACTTTTTTAAGTTTTTTTGTTGACTACTAGCTAGAAGGTATTAAAAAAGAGCAATAAATTATTGTACAATATTTTAAACATGTATATAAATTAAGTATTCGTAAAAGTAAAACGTAGTACATGCAATAGCAAAATTTTCCATCTGTAATTTGTAGTATGAATATTTGAATAAATTTAGAGAAAGAACAGGTGAATGAAAAACCGAATCGTCTGGGAAATAACACGATATGGTTGTTCAATAAGAACTTTAATAAAATATTAACCCTTCATTTCGTAAGAATTTATTTCTCTATGTTGCTGAAATATTTAATCATTAGACTAGTACAAAGAATCAAAAGCTTTGTATTCGAAGTTGTCTTCTTTAAAAGTAGTAAACGTTCTTTAATGCATGGACTGGGAGCTATTATATTATTTAGTAACAGAGTTTACATTGAATGTTGATTGCTCTTAATTCTATTTTGTGTAATTATGAAATTTTATAGGTTTTGTCTTTTAATTACCTTTTAGAACGTACTATTACGTGTCTTGAATTTTAGACCATCTCATATTTCGTTCTCGTTTATTTTTAATTTTTATTTAACTGTTTTGAACTACCTACTGGAAAAGTAGTAGGACGCTTTACTGAAAGGTTACCGGAACCGGATTTCTAAAATTAATATTGGCAAAGGACCATATCTCTAGTTTTTCAATAGGCAACTTGATGATATTATTTAGAGCAATAATTAAGTGTTGACGGATAACGTTTTAGATAAGACTATATTTTATCTTTTCGAATTGTAATTGTATGCGATTGTTTATTTTATTATATAATTGTTTTGTAGGTCATTATGTACAGTGATATAAAGCAATATTGGAATCGTGTTAGCATCACACTTTGTATCGAGGAAACATAATTGCCCTTGAAAGGTGTTATCTATATTATCTATACATAGTTTACAGTACATAATATATAATCCAGTTTTAAGTAGCAACACCTATCTAAAGTATTATGATTGGTGAAGTATTTTAAATGATGTTTAAGTGATTATTAAAAGCAACATACTTGTACAATTTCAATATATACATACATATTTGGAGTATATGTCTCAATAACGGTTTACATTAAAAATATTTTATTCGAGTTGTCTATGGGTTAGTTTCATAATCATATACTTATATTTCATATTTTTTAATAAATTGAAATGTTTTTAAAAAAAAAACCGTTATAATGTATTAAAGCAATACAACATAAACTAGTATATTCTGTAATAAGGTTAGAATACAAATTTGACACGAGTGGAAAGTTCCGAGCGCAAACGTATGCGAGCGTGAGGAACCACGAGTATCGAATTTTCATTCAGAGTAACAGATCATACTTACTTCACGACCAGAAGGCATGAGCTAAATGCAATAAAATAAAACTTAAACAAATTTGTGATATTTGTATTGGCACTTTAACGAAAACTTTATTTTATTACATTGTATTAACATTTGTACTTATATTAGTGAAATTATTAAAATTAAAATTATTTTAAAATGAAAAAAGTAACTTTAACGGCAATAAAACTATAGAAAGTATTCATATTATTAACACTTTAATTTAGGTTTTGCGAAAATTAATAATATATTTGGTATTTTTTTTTACTGGAAATACATTTAAAAAAACCACGCGATTTTAAAATTGGTTACGATTTGGTAAGTAAAAAGTTGAAATACATATACTCTAAAATAGGTTAAGATTTAGGAACTGTAAAATTATGGCTTATACTCTAAAATCGATTATTTATTATATCACATTTTTAAAATTGTTGAGATACATAACTTGTAAATATTCTTTGCTGGCCGTTTTTGTTCCAGTATTAAAAATAGGTCTTTGATTTTTGATCTGTTGTTCCAGATATAATATATGTATATATATTTATTTGCCCTCTCTGTTTGTTATCTTTATAATAATCTATTTTTTCGTGTTTGTGATTACTTTTGTTTTATTTTGATTTGTTTTTAATTCCTTACGTATCGATTCTTCAAATAGTTTATTTTACATTACGTTCTAGTTCATTTCCAGAAATTACTATATCATCTGATTTAGTTTCATTCTATTTACATTGATTCTCCTATAGCAGTCGTTTACAAACATATTGCAATAGTTTGGGGAAATCGTATCGTCCTGGCGAGCTTCTCTTGTTATAATTAGTTGGTTAGTGCTGTTTTTGTCAAGTTAAACAATTGCTATAACTTTTTCATAAATATGCGGTTTGTACTTTACTGTTTTGTTACGCTTTTTGTTTCCCACGTTATCAAAAGACTTTTCATATTCTACCAAATCTACATATTTTAAATATTACAAGGGTAAAAAATAGACTTTTTTTAGACATATATCTTATTAAAAATTATGTATAATAAAATTGGAACTGTGAAAATACTCATTATATAAAAAATTTTGATTGTTTCTTGTATTGGAATTATAAAATAATAGTTGTTTTATGAAGTAACACAAGTACTGGTACTAGCAACATTTATTTAGGGGTAGTTTTTGGATAGCGGACATACCTTAAATTTACAAAATTTTTTGGATGTCAATTTAAAGAACGGTGATGGTAATTTAACGTTTAAATAGTTTGTCGGAATTGCTAAATGTTGTTTAGAGTGTTTGCAGCAAATGTTTTTTATTATTAACAAAATAAAGTAAAAACCCGTGGAGCAAGCGTAGATTTGATTCAGAAATAAGGAGGGAAATAATTGACATTATGACCGGCTTACAAAACGTGCGACGATACAAAAAAGAGAGACGTATAGACAGAATTATAATTCTCCGATGATAGGTGCATAACTCAATCTGAAATTGCTACAGAGAACAGTAAAGACGTACGAAAACCAAATAACTTGTAATAAAGTTTTTTTAGGGATAGACTTAAGCAACGACTATATAAATCGTTAAAATTCAGCAAAACTAACCAAGAGACCTTGGTAGAATTCGATTTTTTCAAAAAACTGGTAAACCTTTTTACTAGACCGATAGGAAAAGATCAAAACTGCACGTCAAAATATGATTACCAAAAGGCGACAAAAGAATTCCGAAGGAACTATTACGAGGAAATTGAATTTTTTTTAAATGTTTTGTCGTTCGACTAACTGATTCAGATACACAGATACGGAAAAGTATCACTGCAAAAATAACACACGGATTATCTAGAGCAGGGGCCTCCAAACTTTTTAGCCTAAGGACCAGACTGATTGCTCAACAAAGCCCAAAGGGCCAAGGTCTAGCCAGAAGAATTACTAATTCTCAAATCTTTATTTCCTGGTTAATAGTATAACTATAATATGTAAATTAAAAACTACTGCTTATGAATTAAATATGTAAAATTTGTACGTGTATTATGTATATAGTTATGTACTTGTCCATACATAAATACTACAAAACATACGTCATTCGTAACATTGATGTTAAGATATTACTTTGCAAGTATTGCTCCTACAAATGTAAACCGATGATTAATATTATTATACGTATTTGTAGCATATCCTTCAAATTTACGATTGTTTATTTTAAGTATAGTTTTCATTTTCAACTACGTTGCATGTTTGTTTCCAAGAAGTTGCAGATAAATAATTCTCAGACTCGAGTTAGTGTTTATTTTTGCGGTTTTTAGGAGCAGCAACTTTTATCTGGCACCCCGGTGCCAATGTACCTTTGTCGGGCCCTATGTATGTATGCCGTCGTAGTAACAAATTGTGGCCTGGTGTGCCTCCTCACGTACGCAAATTGTCATGGACATGTCATTCCGGTGGAAATAGCGGATTGATTGCGTGTATGTACTGATTTGAAGTTACGTGCTTTGTGTATGAATTGACAAATATGGAAAAGAAACGAAAAATAGATAGTGAGTGTAGAACACTTAAAGAGCAATGGGACTGTCAATATTTTGTAATCGAGTCAAATAATAAGGCAACGTGTTTAATTTGTAATGTAACCATAGCTGTCCTCAAAGAGTACAATATACAATATAAAAGATCTTAAAAATTTGAATCAATGAAGCGCAGGTTGAAATCTCAACAATTCTTGTTCAAAAAAGTCAATAGTGAACAAGAAGCCGCAACTCGTGCTATTTTCCGCGTAGCTCAGTCCATTGCAAAACATGGGAAACCATTTACTGACGGTGAATTAATCAAAGATTGCATAATTGCAGCGATAATATTGATGTTAAAATTCACTTTATTTTTAACTAAAGTCAGTGGGACACTATGCAAAGAAAACGAAAATTTTAACAGAAGAACAAGTAAGCTAAGTTTTAAGATGCCGATCATCATCGTTAAGTTATGATGAAGGTATTCATTTTTGTGATTTTTAAAAAGTTTTCACGGTTTTTTTAGTTTGTGTTGATATTGGACGTATCAGGGGCTTCTCGCAGGGATAAACTTGTAAAGAGACGTAGAGAATGATAGAGTTTTAATAATAATAGTATATTAAAACACAAGTTACAGAATGAACGCGCTTCAATCACGAGACCGGGTTTCATACACGAGCCGCGCAGCCCCGAGTTTATGAAGCGGTCGAGTGATTGAAACGTATTCTATGACGTGTGCTTTATACTATTTTCTCTATTTCGATACAATATTTAATATTTTTTGTATAATTTTAATTTTAAAACAACATTGGGAAACTTTTATATTTTATTGAATTGGCAACACTTACACTTTGACATATTGAAGTTTATGCGTTAACCTAAAATCTCATACACAAAATTATCTCTTTATCGCTTTATAAGTAAATAACTTTGAATTAATAGGACGTTTTTATTTTATCTTGGCATCAAAATTTGAATTTCAATTGTTAAGTTCCAATAATTTTGATTTCTTTTTCATGTAATGTCAACTTACAATGCAGAGATACCAACTTTGAAAAAACTAACATTACTAAAATTCGTGTAAGAATTTACTTATTCTTACACGGTTTTTAGTGTAAGAATCGCTAATTCTCATGTCGAAATAGAGAAAATACTTTATAGTAAAACCAACATTGTACGAACGTTTACCGTGGTAGACACCAATCACGTTCAACTCTATAGAGTATTTGGTAAAGGTGTTCTAAAACTCGGATATACATTCATATGGGCGCCGACCCTTGATTTCAGAAATATTTGATATAAAAAAAAATTCTGATTTTCGTAACAGTCTGAATTATTGTGGCACTAGAATGCTCGTACTACCTGGACACACATGGTACATAACTGATGTATTAATTCAATATTTGATGTTGTTTGAACAATTTATTATTATAAAGTCGATAGAGTCATTTTGATGTCTCATATTCCCGATTGCCGATTTCCGTTTTCAAATTGTTCAAGTCGTTAGTTGCTAAGGAATCTCTCTGTGAAATATTAATTTTGACTCTAACTCTCAAGTTATCAAAAATGGAATACACTTTTGAAGAAAACGTAGTCTGCAATGCTGTTAGAGCAGTGAGATTGTACACTGATGGTGGGTATCCGAATCAACGTTTTCTGTGCTCAAAAGCTTTTGTGAGTGTAGACAGGAGATTATGCGGAGATGGTTCTTTTAAACTGCGTTCTTCGGATTGGGATCGTAATAGGTTTACGTCCAAATCCGACATTGATGAAGAGGTATTAATATAGGCCTGGGTCGTCGTATCGATATATCGATACGTCGTGTAGGGCATACAAACTACAAGTTCGTATCGATATTCTGATACGTATCGACATTTAACAGATAAAAATGCCGTCGTTTAATTATAAATAGACCTAGGTCGTCGTAGCGATATATTGATACAAACCAGAAGCTCGTATCGACATATCGATACGTATTGATATTTCGATACGTATCGATATTCTGTTAGGTATCGACATTTCGGTAGTCGATATTTCTATATGTATCGATATTACGATACGTATCGATATTTCTATACGAAAACTATTGTAACGGATAAAAATGCCGTCGTTTAATTATAAAGTATTGGATGTTGTCTTGTTCTTTTTTATAATGACGTTAATTAACAACTTTTTCTGTAAAATCTATTAAACAGATACATTGATATTTTGATACATGTCGATATTTTGATACGTAGCGATACTCCGATACGTATCGATATGCCGATACATATCGATACGAATTGCTTATCCATATTTTGATACGTATCGATATTTCGATACATATTGATATTTCGATACGTAGCGATACTCCGATAAGTATCGATATATCGATACGTATCGATACGAATTGCGTATCGATATTCAATACACAAAATGCCGTATCGCCCACTATTGTTTTTTGACTTTTTCTTTTTTACAATGACGTTAATTGACAATTCCTTTTTCTCTAAAATTACGTAAGTATTTATAACTTACATTTCAAAAAATCTACTACACAGATTCATTGATATTCCGATATTTTGATACATGTCAATATTTCGATACGTATCGACATTCCGATACGTATCAATATTTTGATATGTATTGATATTTCGATACGTATCGATATTCCGACATGCATCGATATTTCGATACATATGGATATTCCGATACGTAGCAATACTCGATATTTCGACATATTGGTACGAATTGCGTATCGATATTCGATACACAAAATGCCGTATCGCTCACGGTGACTTTCAATAATTACTGAAACAACAAATTCTGTTACATAGAGTGTATATCTTTTTTATATTAAGAGAGGTCAAGATCTTCTAGTACCTGTTGATAGCAATCAGCTCCGTTTATTTTCCAAATTCATTTTACAACAGGTTCGTCAAGACCTTTCGAAAACATTTCAACATTAATTTTGGATTAATATTTGGCGTGGAGTAATTGGCAACGAACTTCTAGGACTTTATAAATTGCCTGGTAGATTGTTGCTCACAATTCTTATAAGAATTTTTGACATTATTATTGGAAACTATACCTCTAGCTATAAGATGTGACTATTGGTTTGTCGCTCCTTTGTACTGTAGCCGAGAATATTAATGATTTATCTGAGAACTTAACACTATAGGAACATTTAGTAAATCCACAGTTAATTTTAAAATGTACAATAATTAAAGCGTTGTTTCATTAATTTTCCCTTGTTCTAGTTTACGTAATCTTTTGTACAAGTCAAGTAAACAAAACAAATGTGTCATTTCTCACACTGATACCAATAAATAAATGTCAACATTTTTGACGTCTGTAGACTTTTATTATACTTTATCATATATAATACTTATGACGCGATTAAACCGATACTAAATAGTAATTTCTTTCGACGAGAGTCTTTCACACGCCAACATGTTTGCGCAAACTACGTTAAACAAACCGAAATCTCAAACATGTTGGAGTCGACGTATGTACTTTTAACGCTCAAACAATTTAGCACATTTTTACAACAATATTGCAGAAATGGAAGAAATAATATGGATATAGACAAATAGAAGGAATTACTGTTTGCGTTATTAAGAAGAAACTCATTACGCAAAAAAAGAAAAGAGCAACGAAATCGTGACTGCAAAAAAGACCTTTATTGGCATATACTAGTTAAATACAAGAATTAAGGAATGAACTTGAAGATTTTCGTAACTATCTGCGGATGGACGAGGAAACTTAATTATTGTTAAGTTTAATTACACCAATCAGCATGGAGCGTAGCAGACAAAACGTGGGCAACATGTGCAAATAGAACCAATGCGCAGGTGCTGCGTGTGACAACTGCAGAAACCGGTTTGAATTGCGCTTTCACGCTCAAACCAACCTCAAACCAAAAATCAAAACCGAACAGATTTGCCCAAACCAATTATTTTTGTATGTACAAACAAAATGTTTGCTCTTTCACGCACAAATTATTGCGCAAATCGGTTTGTTTAACCTAGTTTGCGCAAACATGTTGGCGTGTGAAAGGGAGCCTTTACATGCATTATTTTTTGTAGTATTTTTTGTGTGAAATCAAATCTTAATTTAAAAAGATTAAAATTGTAAACATGACAAATTTAATGTACTACATTTACTACTAGCAAAATCTGTCCACTTTGACAATTAATTTAAAATCTTAGGACAAATATTACCAACTCCCAAGATTTATAAAATTTTGAAAACGTTTTTGCGTTTTTTTTTTAATTTAAACGCAGTTTAAATACTTTTAAATTTATTTTCCACCAGATATACACCTCTATTTAAATAATAATTGACTTTCAATGTTTTACGTAGGTTTTGATTTACCACTTTGCCGCTCTCTTTTTGCTTTCTTTTTCGTCATTACGTAACTACTCTAACGAACAAATATTGATGCTTGCGGTAATGGCAACGCAAAACAGTAATTTACGTAACAAACATCGTAAGTAAAGCATAGCATAACGTAAGTGTTTAGTCAATGGGACCCGAAGCTGCATGTCGAACGTTGCATATGAGTGAATTATGCTTTTTGCATTCTTTTTTGAAAAAATGAAATCAATAGAAATATCATCTTGGTACTACATTTATTACTAATCTGTCAAATTTGAGATTGCTAACATCGTTTTTTTTTTCAATTTTAACTGAATGTTAAGATTTTTTAAATGATTTTTTCACCTGTCAGATATTCTATCTAATAAAATAACTGACTTTTATGTGGATTTCTACTATTTACTTAGCCGCTTTGCAGTATTTTTTGCTCATTACATAGCTACGCTAACAAACGAATATTGACGTGTGCGATGTTAGCGACACAAAAAAGTAATTATTTGCATCACGTGTTTTACCGAATGTCGCGCAATGAGCTACATTTTAGTTCGTATCCCAAAGAAGTCGTCAATGGAGAGATCAGTGATTATTAAAATGTAGCTTCAATAACTAGTTTAAAAAAAAGTAAAGAAGGTAGAATTTTCCGTCTGACAATTTTTTGGAAATATCTGCGTTTATATTCATTTTATGAAACTCGTTTTTTTGGTACGATCTCCACTAAACCAGAAAAATGAATGCAAACATTATTTTCATATTCAAAGCAATGTACTGTATTTTACGATAAAAACAAATGTTCTAAATAAATAATCAAATTTAGTAATATTAGGTTGTATAGATAAACTTTAAAATGCAAAGTATATACATGAATTTTTAGGTAATTGGTTGATTATGTATATAATCATTTTGAACGTATTTATACGCAACACGAACTTGGATTGAATGTTTTATAAAAAAAACTTAGTATCGTCTCCTTAGTTTGTAATTTAACTTAATAGATTTTTTGTTAATAGATTGGAAACTTTAAAAGTATATAATAGCAAACTGTTACTCAATGCTGGTATAGGTCTTTTCTGCTATTTCAAGCAACACTTGTGTTTCAAGTACTCTTTAAAAAATTATGCATTTAGTAACATAACATTTTTTTGTTAAACTGGTTTATTTTTGGGTAAGGCAGTTTGTTTTTTTAAACTGATTCATTAAGTACATTAGTTTAAAAGACCGTCCAGGATGCCAGTACTTAACGTTATTAAAAAAAAGACAAATGTTAAACATAAATACCTACTTAGTTTATTTACTCTAGTAATGCTTTTAAATGTTTTGTGCTAAACCATCTATTTAATAACATTTAGTTTGGTAAATTTAAAGACGTCGTAGGTGTTTTGCTTTGCATGTTGAATTTGTAGATAAAAACAGGAGTTTCTCAGGGCGTGGTGCAATAAGTTTTCCTACTTGTCACGATTTGAACGTTGTTCTACTGTCCTAATTTTTATTATGTTATATTTCAGTTTAAAATATAATTACATTACGTATACATCAATTCTTCCTAAAATGTAACTGGTTTGTGCTAGATGACATCAAATACATTTTTTGATAAATAGCGTGACAACTTACATTACACTTAAGCGAATTAAAAAATGTACCCACATAACTGTATTTATGACGGTTTCCAAAATTGCAGTTCATTAGTTAAATGTAAAAATACTTAGACCGCTTTATATTAAAAAAAGCAATATAGGTAATGATTCATATTATGACATATAAAAGATATACGATAATAATGACTTTTGTGTTGATTGCGTCAGCTTTTTTATTACAGAAAATTGTTAATTTTTAATTTCTATGTTTTTCCAACATTATTGTTAATCAGAACATGCGGTGTTCTATTAAAGATTTATGAAATTTTCATTGTTTACGTAAGGATATATGATGCACAACTATGATCGATATTTGTGCTTTAATACCTATATCATTTTCGTAGTTTTAATACTCATTTTAGTGGTCGTTCACACTATATTATATTGTAACTTCTTTGATTTACTAAATTTATATATTTGTCTACAAAACTTTTCTTTATTAATTTGGCATAAGTAAGTTGTTTTATATAAGTTGATAAATTTCGAAGTGTCAGGAAAGAATGAAAACACGTTTTAATTAAGTAAACCCTGACACGTATTTTAAAAACCAAGAGTTTTGTTTTTAATATTATTTGATTTATCAAATATAAATGATTACTTATAGGCAATGAGTTTTAAATTAGATTTTCACGAAACTACAAAGGGTGCGTCGAACTTAATTCGTTACCCTTTGTTCAGACCTAATTTATTAAAAATTATATATCAAAAAAGCAATTTTATAACAAATTCTAATGTTTCGTATATAGAAACAAGATTTAATTTTTAAAATGCACCACATCAAAATTTGAGTTTATAACATTACTAATTTTTTTAATTTGTTTTCTGGGTACTACACACTAATAGAGAACATTACCTAGAACAGTATCATTTTCGAAAGGTTTTTTTATGTTATTTTGATATTTAATATTTCTTTTTGTCAAAACTTAGCAGTGTGAGGCTGATGCGTATCTATTTCAGTCGTACTACTATCTAATTTCTAATACATTCTGTAACATTTACTTTTAAGTTTTCTTTACAGTTTATGAATTATTAATTGTGTACTTAATTGGGTTATAACACTTATAACGACGTCTAATAATAAGAATTTCTGTACAAATCACGTATTTAAATCTAAATAATCGCTTTTACGATATGCTTTGTTTATACATATATCTATAAAAAAACATTTTCTCATTATGTAATTAGAAATTGAATTTTGGGAATCGGCTGTAACTTTTTTCACAATTAAATGTTAAATAATGTTCATTTTGAGATATTGCAAAATGGATTTATAGTTCTTAAATGTCATAAATTCTAATTTTTTGCTTTTGTGAACAGTCTTTTACAGTTTTTGCGCACTTGTCAACATAAACGTCAAACTACGTTTGAGAGATTTTGAGACTTTGGGCTCTCGAACTTTGTTCGAGCAATAAAATGTGGTATTCAACTAGTTCCTGTCAAAATTGGGCGATTGTTTCATTTGGATTTCAACTCGTTGAATAAATAACTATTTTTCAACATTCAAAAATGGCAAACACATAACAAATTTAATGTTTAAGCATACAAAGGGCAGACAAATTGTCATTCGTGAATGTCGTAGATAAATTTGTTACAATATTATAGCATACAGGCAGTGTCGTGCATAGATAATTAAATTTTTATCTAGATGAGATAATAGATAATTTCAAATTTTTTTATCTAGATAACGATTTAGATAAAAGTTGAAGAATTTATCTAGATAATAGATAAGATAATCTATAATTTACGTAGATAATACGATAGATGATTCTATCAAATAGGTACAAACAGGTAATAATTAATTGTTACCATTTAATTATCATCATCATCAATACCAATTCATTGTTTATTAAATTAACTAATTAAAAAACTGAAAGACAGATTGAAAAAAAAAATAAAAATCGAAAAAAAAACATGACAGAAATTTTATTGATTTAATGACCTACTATTGTAAAATATAAAACAAATTTCTTGATACAATATGGTCCTTTCAAAATTTTCATTGCTAAGCAAAACTTACACTATTGAGAATCAGGACTATAAAGTCTTTCAATTAGCGCCGAAATTGATATGTTTAATCAATAACTTTTTCACAAATGGAGAAGTGTCTAGTAAACTTAATTAGTTTTCCTTTGTAACAGTTAGGAAAAATCTGGCTTTGATATCGACATCAGTTTGAACCTAAAAAATTATAAAAATTATTGCTTTTTCTTTTTAAATTTAAATTTAAGTCATCATTTGTAGTTCGATATTTTAAGCAAATTTTTCACAAAAAACCAACTAATTCTCAAAAATTTATTGTATTTTAAATTTTGAGCAGCTTACATCAGCGATCACTTAAAGAATTAGCTTTTATGTCTTTTAAAAAAACGCAAGCAGTTTTGTTTCTTCTACAAAATTTGGGTTATTTTAAACAGTTTATGCTCTGCTCGGTACTTTTTGTAATTGTAAGTGCAACAAAACCAAATGCATAAAAAGCATTTTTGCTTTGCAGTTTTGTTAATTATATTTGACAGGTTGTCAGTAATTGTACTCATATGATAATTTACATCATAGATTTATATAGGAGCGTTTTTATTCTACGCGGTCTACATTAGGATCTTATTGCGACTTTAATTTAACGTTAATATTACTTACTCAATAAGTTGATTCAAAGAGTAAGCTAAAAGCTCCATGACTTAAATAGTCTTCTAAAAGAACTCTAAATCACGTGTATCGAGGTTTGTCACTTTCAACTGCTCAAAAAGTCGTGAATTTTCTCTTTTTTAATCAAGCGTTTTTTTTATTTGGGCATAGTTTTGCTGTGTAGGCACGTCAACTAATTAAATTTTCAAAACTACAGAATTAGTAGCTGTTAATCTCAATGTTTGAATCGTGCAAGATAAATGTATTGAATAAATGTACGTATATCAAAAAGCTTATTATTGTTTCTAAAGACGATAAGATACTTATTGCAAGCAATTGGTTCAGTTTCAAAACGTAATTTGAGTTGTGTTTTTGTTTACATCTTGTATTGCATGTATTTACGCTCAAGGTCATAAGTGTCTAGTTTTTGTCAGCAGAAGAGCTGCAAAAATGCGAAGCATCTACGGCAATTATTTATCAGGTTTTAGCCATCTGGACCGTATTACATTACCACAGACATTACAAACAATATTATGTTTGTAAAAATAAAAATTACAAAACAACAAATCTAAACAAAAAATGTACGTTACTTTTAAAAAAACATCTAGATAATTTTATGATAGATAACCGAAAGATCATCTAAGATAATCATCTAGATAATGTTCAATACTTTTATCTAGATAAGGAAAAAGATGATCAAAAATTATCTAGATGAATTATCTATATAATTTCATCTAGATAATGCACAACACTGCATACAGGGTATATCTGATTAACGGGTTGTTTTTTTAGCAAGTGAAATAAGAGCATAAATACAAACAAAAAATGTCAAAATAAAAGTTCCATTAAACTGTTCTAAGAAGTGCAAATTTCTTCTCAGCGATTTGCTAACACTAAAAATAAAAATAAATACAAAATAATGTTATCGGATAACGCGTAGTTAAATTACTGTGGTTAAATGATGTTGCTATTCTGAACATTCTTTTCAAGTACACTAGATGATACCTCCTGTATTGGATAAAACACAAACGTTTAAACGTCGTCGAAAATTGTTTGTTACTCGCGTAAATAATTGCAACCTCTGTCTAATTGCATTTACTGCTGCAAAAAAAATGATTTGTCTATTATTTACGGGGGTTTTGTATACTTCATCTTTCAGATAGCTCCCGAAGAAAACTAAAGGTTTAATATCTGGCCTACGGGCTGACTAGCGTGTAGTGCCGTTTTTTCCAATCCAACGACCCGTAAAAATTATATTTAAATAATCGCAAACGAGGCAGCTTACATGCGGAGGAACTCTATCGTGCATAAACCACATTGTTTTGCGAACTTTAAGGGGTAAGTCATCAAATTCTTCTACAAAAATTTCTTGTAAAAGTACAAGCCGCCTGTAAGTCTTTCTGGTAAAATAAACGGTTCATTTAAACTATTTCTTAAAATACCCGCCTAAACATTAATAGAAAACCGCCACTGAAAGTTACTTTGTTGAATTTCATGAAGGTTTTCTTCATTCCAAACATGCGTGTTGGGAAAATTCAGCACTCTATTTCGTGTAAAACAACTCTCATCTGAAAATAATGTTTAGGCACTAAAGTCAGGGTCAAAAGATTCTTGTTGCTGTAACCACTCACATAACTCAAGTCGCGGTTTATAATCAACGTCAGTTAACTGTTGGACTCGTTGAACATGATAAGGGCACACAGAATTATCCCTTGAAACACGATGTAGTGCACTATGGGACGGATTAGCTGCGCGGCCTATTTCTTTAGTGCTACTTCGTGTCCGAGTTTTTCCAACTTACGATATCTTCACATACATTGAAGAACAACAAATATTAAAGTTTTGATTTTATTAAAAAGATTTATTCTTCTTTCATTGCTAATACATGGGGTGGTCGACCACGGCCTTTGTAGGTAGGAAGAGTGCCTCCAGTTTCTCTAAGTCCTTGCACACACGCCAAAATAAAGTTTATTGAAGGCAATTGTCTATTAGGATATTGCTGAACCCACAATCTGCGTGTGGTGTGAAGGTTATAATTACACTCGCCAGACATTAAAACATTATCACACATAATAAAGAAAATTTAAATTAAATATTCTGAAGTACCAGTACGTTTACACGAATCACTTAACATCAACTAAAAATCCGTTAATTCGACACATAAATAAATCAGATTGTCGAACTCAGTTCTAAGAAAGCTGAATTTTGCATTTAACTACCTTGTCTTGTGTTGGTTACAATCAAGGATAAACGTGATCATGTACACAAAATACATTTTGTTAAGCTAGATCAGTAATAATGCTAAGAAATAAACATTACTATCGGCTCAAAAGTGTTTGATGGCAGAGCCATCTCATAGTTAGTTTTACTATGTGTCTAAAGTTAACTGTAAATAGCTATAAACGACGGTAAACACGTTGAATTAGTTTAACACCCGCGAAATTCAAAATCAGGCTTGAATAATTCGTCGGGATAAAACCACAACACAACAACCACAACGTAAAAGGTCCTTTTACGTTGTGGTTTTATCCCGACGAATTATTCAAACCTGATTTTGAATTTCCGGGTGTTAAACTAATTCAACGTGTTAACCGTCGTTTATAGCTATTTACAATTACTATCGGCTTTAATTATTTTATTAACAATTGATTTTGTAGATGGACAATTAAAGAAAATAATAATTAACACAATACATCAATACGTTTTACGAATTTTACAGCATTTACACGTATCATTTACCGCATAGTTACAATCAACATACAATTTCCATTTGTTTAGATAGTCAGGACCGGCTTGAAAACTTTAATTGCAAGTATCTCAAAGCTGGGTCACTTTAGACCAAATCTTTAAGAAATGAATTTTCATTTAACGCTGCAAAGAAACTACTCCTTGAGTTTGCAGTCGTATTTCAAATACACCCTGTATAATTTCAGTTTTGTAAGTAGAATCTGCACTAATTTCTTGCATGTTTTACATGTCGCTTTAGATTTTGTAAAATTTTTGCGCGGACATAGTGTGCACCGACCTTCCTGTGTCTTTTTGCTTGGTTTATTCTCAACTTCTTGAGATTCACCAAGTACTTTTCTGCCTATTTCTTGAATTGGTTGTGCAATTCTCTGCATGCTGAAACTCCGTTCACTAATCAATAGCTTAACGCTTGTATTGTTATTGTTGCCGTAGTATGGAAATTAAGTTTTGTGTAGCACATAAGCATTCATATTACAGAAAGAAATCAATTACCATCTTCATGTATCTCTGCATGAATATTCTTTGACCATTTAGTCAAGCGTTTTTACTGCTCCTTTACACTTTTTGTACCGCTTGATGCTTTCCTTTTTTGGCACGTACGATACCATTGTCGCTTCTTTTGTGGATAAAAAGGTACTTAGCAACTCAGCAACTTTTCTTTTGGGATTTCTTTTTTGATTTGTCGCACACTGCTAGTCAGTGTTTGTTTCTTTTGGAGCAATTTTTGTATCAATTTCAAGGATGTTACAAAAATATGCAGTTAGATTTAGAGATCCATCACAACCTTTTTTCCTTGTTTTTTCTCGGGTTGATTGTTCTGCATACCTTCATATACATATAAAAAATACAGAAATCAGAGATCAGTTTTAAAACATAAAGATATAAGTTTTAAGGGTTGAGAACACTTCTATCGTTTTTTTTTTGTTTTTATTGATGATTTACAAATTTAAGTTCAATGTTACTTGTACTCTTCTATTTTACGTGGTTCATCTTTATATAACCTCATGCCTTCTGCGCATGACACTCTAACAATTTTCAACAAGTGGGGGCACAATATTAAATTCATAATAAATCTTTGGCTGAAAAAGCTGGGCGTGCGTGCGTGTGTGTGTGTGTGTGTGTGTGTGTGTGTGTTTGTGTTTGAATTGAAACTTTTGATTTATATGTCCCTAAAGTGCTTTTAAAATATTTCCAGTATCAAAACATATGACAATGTGTACCAGAGAACTTTTTTGTAATAATTTTCAAAATTTAATAACAAATATCAAAAATATTTTCAAAAATGTATTGCCTGATAAAAAGCTTAGTTTCAAATAAGGATGTAAAGAACATATAACATGTTTAATTATGTCTATTTACTGATAAAAATTAAACGTCGTTAATTGAAAATAACAATTAAACTAAAAAAAAACATGAACCGCATTCGAATTTGAACCTTCGTACGTAACGGCGATATTACCGCAGTCGTACGATTGATGTTACTACACCAAAGTGACTATTACTGATACGTTGTTTACATCTGTATTTTAAACTAAGCTTTTTACCACGCGATACATTTTAGGAAATATTTTTGATATTTATTATTAAATTTTAAAAATTATTACGCAAAACGTTCTCTGGTACACATTGTAATATGTTCTGATACTGAAAATATCTTAAAAACACTTTGGGAACATATAAATCAAAATTTTCAAATTTCCCACGTTAATCTGTATGCTTCAGAATTTCCGGGACACACGATATACGGAGTGCTGCATCTTATTGAAATTATATTTGGATGTACCCATGATAACTCTCGAACCAAAAGTCCTAGTAACTTGAAATTTGGTATAAAGTTGCCTTTTAATATTCTCTCAGTTTTATTAAAAAATGGGTCTGAACCGGAAGTGATTTTATACGCTATTTTTAACAGTTTTTCTTGTATAATTTTGTACATATGTAAATTATTCGAATTATTTTTACAGACTTGTACAGTTCATTGTTCCTAACAAATTATTCAAATAAAAAATTTTTCTAACATTAACAGTTTATTAGATACTCGATTTATAATTTAAAGTGAATTCCATATATGATCTTAAGTTCAAATCCTGCTTGCGGCGATTTTTTTTAGAAAAAAAATTCCATATCTTGAAGGGTAAGCAAGGTAGGTTAAAAAAATTACAATTTTTCTCTATATTCTTTTGACTTGTTTATATACGGAGTGTTGCATCTTATTTAAATTATTTTTGGATTACCCACGATAACTCTCAAACCAAAAGTCCTAGTAACTTAAAATTTGGTATGGAGCTGGCTAACAATTTATTAAAATAAAAAAATTTCTAACATTAACAGTTTATTAGATATTTAATTTGTAATTCAAAATGAATTCACAAATATACTATACTTTCGAATCCTGTCTGCGACGATTTTTTTTACTGATTTACTAATAAGTAATATCGGGACGCACAAATATAAGGGTTAGTCGATATGATTTTAATGAAATTTAGGAGAAAAATTTCAAAAAAACTATAGCATGCTAGGAAATCAATACAAACGTGTGCATATGACTTCAAAATGGTTTTATGATAACATGACCTTAACAAAATATGTAGACATTCCATCATCATTCTTTATAGAAAAGTTTTTTTATATAGGTAACTAAAGTAATTGAGTTTGTAACACCTTACACAAATTGTTCATTGGTAACACTAACACACACACACTTTAGTAACAGGTCATTTCACTGTCGTTGTCAATGTATAATGGTCACCAACCTAACTACACCATCTTTACCAGGATGGACTTCGAATGTAAGTTTTTAAAAACTTATATAATAGTTCGTTCAAAGTAGGCAACCTTTGTGATACCTCAATTGTTTCCCATTCTTTTCTAGTGCATGAATCTAGTTTAAAAACTAGGTACTAGGTTCTGTCGACTGACTAATATTTTTTAAATATTGAATATTTTTTGTGAACGTATATCAAATAATTGTCGCAAATTTGAATGAATTTCTTTTACTATTTGCGAAAATTTAACTATTGCCCTAATATAATTATTTGTGATTAATCTCTTATTGTCAAAACGTTCCTGTAATAAATCTCACGCAAACTGATAATTTAAAACTGTAATTTTAATGTTTTGAATACTTTACGCTGCTTCATTTTTTAAACAAGACTTTTGGCAATAAAATTTTTAATTTCGCTTAAGTTAACATTATCATTGATTAACGATTACAAGAATCATGAAACTCTTGCCAGTGATCGTAGGCGGAACTGAATGTTGGAAGGTTTATTGTAAGTAATCGTACGAGCGTTTAGAATGATAAATTTTACTTTTGCAATGCAATCAAAATAACTATTTTCAAAGATTTCTAATTCTCGTTCTTTCTCTAGTTTTTTCTAAATATTTTGTTAATGTTGTTTTGAAATAACCTCCTTGAGTTCTTAATGTAGATAATTGTTGATCCATGTTTAATAACGTTGTTTGACACAAATAGAAAATTGGAATAAAAACAATAGGATATAAGATAGTATGTAGATACTTACAGGATTTGTGATTTCTTTAACTTTTACTGAACTCTCCGCTAATGAACAACCTCATGAATCATTTTTTCTATGTTTCTCTAACTGCAATTTTTTCTGATCATTTTTTATTTTTAACTATCTTTTGTATACAATAATTTACAAATTTAAGTTTAAGGTTACTTGCTTTAGTTCCTATTGTCGATTCGATCCTATTTTACATGGTTCATCCTTATGTGACCACATGCCTTATGCGCATGGCGCGATAACAATCAACAACCCTTAAGTAGGGGCACAATATTAAATTCATAATAATTGGTTGGTTGAAATAGCTAAATAATTAACAATAAGGATATAACATTTCTTTATTACTCTATTTTTACGAAAAATACATTTGGCAATGTTGTAAAACAAATTTTCCATTCCAATGCAATTTCAACAGATTTTAACCATAAGCATTATTTGTCACAGTTTTTGCTCAAAGGTTTTGTTTGGGGTTTTATTAAAGAGACGCCTCCTCAAGACGCTGACCAAATTACAGAAAGAATCGAACGAGTAATCCAGACGATAACTCGAAGCTTCTAACCATGCGTAGAAACAGATGGATTTCAATTCGAACAATTTTGTAGGGGTTAGAGTCATTGACTTCCTAGCAGATAAAATTAAAAAAATTCTGTTGGAAAATACATTCTAAATTAACATTATTATTTGTATGTACCTAGGTATTATTCTGACAATAAATAAATTGAACAGCAAATAATATCTTGCGCAGTGTGTAGAGTTTAAAACGTGCTACCAATAAGTAAAATAAAGAAAATAGCAACGGCAGGTATTACAGTCGTGTGTTAGTTTACAGTGTTGCCAAATGTATGTTTCTTTAAAGTGGTTTCTAAAGACCTACGAAGCATAATAGAACAATTTAACATTAGACTTTTTGATTCAGAATTGAGCGAAGAATGTCGCAGCTTATGGCTTTTTCGTCAGTTTATACACACCCTGTATACGTGATATTTTTAGTTTATTCCACAACATTAATAACTCTATCAATCTATATTAGAAGTTCATTAGGCTACCAACCCCACTAAGTCAAAATTATTTTCTGTTTACATGAGAATTATTGGTTTCTTATGGACTGTTTGAATAGTTTTGTAGTTCGTTTTGGTTAAGAAAAAATCGAAATTTAAGTGCTGGATTAATGTTAAGCTAGCGCCATCTTTTTTTTTTAATATACTTAGTTATGCACTCTCTTGAATATTTATCAATTATGTTCGATTAATCCCTGCGGAACTAGTAACTCCTAAAAATTTATTACAACTTTTATTTATAACTTTAAAGAAGTCGTTGGCGTTTTGCTTACTTTTATAAGGGCCGTTATTAGAACTAGAAAAAAAAGCCTTTCTTCTATATAATTTCATATCTAATCTTCGTTTACGCTAACGGGAAATTTATTTGTATTTATACGTACTCGAGTCGATTCTGTGGTTACGCCCCTAGCATTTTTGGTTTCTATGATAATGTAAACATGTCGGTATCAATACTATTAATATTTCAACGTTGCATTAGTATTTTTAAAGCGTCACTAAAATTTTTGTAATCCACGTAAACATTAATAATTTACCAATTTACCATTTAGTAGACATTTTTCTATCTTCAATCGTATTGCTTACAGTGATTTATATTTAGAAACAAATTATTTCCAGATATCATAACTTTTTCAAGATTTTATAATTCTCGAGAGCAAAGACCCCACATCGAAAAGCTCGGCTTATTACTAAGAAGCATTTTTTGGAATAATTGAAATTGATTTGTTGACAATTGTGCGCTAATAGGGAGATTTACCAGAGGAGTAAATTTTTTCAATCACATTCGTTTTGTCGCTTTATTAATTTCAAGCGTTAATTACGTCATTTTCTACGTTTTTGCGTTTGTTGTTTACAAATCTAAGCAATCAAATAAACTCTTTACTGTAGACTGTAAAGCAGCTATCTCTTTTTGCTATTTAATTGTTTTTTGTCAACGATATGATAATACAATAGGTTTTGCACACAACGTACTACTATAAGCAACAAAAACTAATTAGAATTCGTGACGTGTTCAAATGTCAGTGAAAGAGAACTTGACTGGATTTATCGTATCTAATTATGACAAATTTTGTTCGTTAATTATATCTATTATGTAATAATTCACATGCTTTTTCAAATATGTACGTATTATTTAAATGTGTGACAAAGTATTACATCAAAACACGCGACTTAAGTCTACTGTCACTTATTGTCTTTTTTTCTATAGTAGTTTTCTCTTTCCATTATATAAGTCTGGAATTCATAATTCGTTTTATCTATGGTAAACCGTTACTCGATATGATTCACAATGAGTTTACTATTACTTGCGTTTTAAGTTTTTGTAACGAAAAGCGGTTATATTTGGCTTCTGTCGGTAGGATTATTCTGTTTTTAAACAACCGTAAATCTCACGCAATCATCATTGAAATTGTAACACAAAGATATAGGTGCTAAAACACTTTATCATTTCTAGAATATCTAAAATCTAACCTCTTTATGACTCAATCTGTACGTACTCGGCGTTTTTAGTTTTCGTTTTTATATTCGTTTTAGCATATAAAAGTTGTTTTAATAATCTACACGCCGAGTACTTCAATGAAATTTATGATATTGAAACGTCTGGAAAATATAAATCCAAAGAAAACACTGTGTTTATTATGATAAGAAACTTAAAAATAGTCTGCATTCATTAAATAAGAACAAAAACTTGAATGGTTATAAACGCACTATTCACTAAAATGAAATTTATTTTCTTTTTTGAAAATTACAATGCAATTTAATAAAAAAAAGTGAACGTTCCCGATTTCTTGTTATTTGATTCTACTTGTAGTTGCATACTACAATTGGAAATTATTGTTACTTAGGCCCGGTTTTTCAATTACGGTTTAAATTACGAATTAACAAAACTACAATTAATTCATTTAATTTAATCATATTATTGGTTAGCACAAAACCAATAACTAAAGAGCGGATAGTAAGGCAAGAAAAAATACCAAAATAGGTGGCATCTTAGGCATATTAAACTTGCCAAAAAGGCAATAAAAAAGCCACAAATAACTATTAAAATTTACAGTTTATTTTTTTCTCGATATGATTCATTCCGAAATTCTTCCGGTTTTGTAAATAGTGTTCTGTAAAGCCTGTCATCGTACATAATCCTAGTATAAATTCTTACAATAGTTTTTCTCTATAAACGGCTTTTGTATTTAATGTTTTCTGGAAACTATTGTTTAACAAAACATGAAAATCCCTGTTGTTATTTATAGGTTCGTGGTAAGACCTTTTGAGCAAAAAATGTTAATTATATTATTGTACGTAAGTTAAGTAAAATTCTGTAATGCGTTATTGTCATCTACCTATTAAAACACTGTTTACACAAACTTTGCAAAATTTATATGTAAAAAAGCAATATAAAATAATACTCTTTAAAAAGACAAAAAGGCAAAATAGGCAGGCTTCAGGCATCTGCCTGACTGTCCGCTCTTTACCAATAACCAATGATATGACAGTATTTTTAAATGAAACTAATTTTATGTTAACCGAAGTTTAAACTATAATTGAAAATCCGGCTTTTAGTGTCAGAGTCAACCAATTTGGTCCCGTGCGAAAAATTGTCCCTGTTTTGGGAGGTTTGATGAAAATATATATAAGTGTAACTTCTATTAAATCAAATCAATAAAATATGTATAAACTAATACCAATAAGTTTCGAGTTACCAATAACAGGTGCGTACTGTAATCAGGGTGCGAACATACCAAAGATGCATCATTAGATTGCGGTCGCTATATGTATGTCACATATATGTAAAACAAACCTTTACTTTATTGTGAGACCGTACATACCAAAGATGTTATTTTAGTTGGTTACTACACGGTTTACAGCAATGGCGATATGGAGATGAACGAACACACGGTAGATAATGGACGCGGTTTTATAAACACAAAATTTTCGTTAAATTTTCCTTTGGATAAATTCTACTTTGATCAAAATGTTTTTTGGTAAATAGGTAGTCGATCAATTGTTGCTCCGGTAAATTGATATTTCGGTGAACTGTTTTTCTGTAAACTGTCTACGATAAATTTTCTTTCGGTAATTTTTCTGGTACCGGCGGTAGCTACCTCGATGTCACATCTATGTAAAAGAAACTTTTACTTTTTTATGAGACACTTTTTTCGCCGCTAACCTCGCTGTTTAGAGCGATGTCGACTCCCAAATTAAATACATAGTTTATTTTTGATTGCGGTAGGATTGTTGGCATCGAAGTAACTTGGAAGCTCATTGGTATCTTTCAGAACACATGGCATTTACTTACTAATTAAACAGAACATATTCGAATAAAGCAACGTGCGAAGGTCGTTGTTGTTTTTTATATATAAACATAATCATAAACATAAAATTCTTGCTATTTATCTAGCCTAATAGACAGACGGATTGAACCCAGATAACAATTAATATTGGTTGTTATCTAGTTTGAGTACTTTTTTTAAAATGTAATATTTTGGTTAGCAATTAATTAAAGTAGGTACTTTAAATCTTCCGTGTACATTTAATTAGTTTTTAAATTTATTAATAAAAATTATTTTTCTAATAAATTTCTCCTTCCGGCCCAAAAATCTAGAATTTAAAAGTTAAAAACTACTGTAAATTGCAATACGTGTTCAACATTACAATAAAACACCGAACTGTGATCGTGACCTAAACCGCGACTGCACTTATCGATGCATCGTTGGTATGTACGCTTACTTATGCTTGTCAAATGTTAAAGCCTTAAAAATATTTGCTTATTAAAATATAAATAATGCTGTTTATATAGTTTTTGTATAACAACAGTTTTAATATCAATGCAATTGCGGATAAATAGACCAATTTAAGTATTGCATTCGTGCATTTGTGTACTTACTTAAATTGTTAAATTCATTATCTAAAAGTGTAAATAAGCAGAATAAGTAAATTACATGAATCTATTTACAAATAGGTAAATTGGTTATATTTTTTACTCATCAATTGACTTCACATAACCAGTTGCTCCTTTTAAATAAAACAAAAAATAAAAAAATATAACCGTTTCCGGACAAGCTTCAAATTTACAAATAAATCATTTCATATCTTGTTTTTTTGATTAAAATGTGTATAATATTAGGAAGTGGTTTTACCAGGGTACAGCAATGCATCAAATGCATTCTTTCGAAGGGGATATCTCGGGGATATCGGGTATATTTCCTTACAAGTAGCTCAGCACAACTTTTTTTTTGGTACTACCCATAGCTGCTCCCACAAGTTCACTGATCAGCGGCGGCAACTTAATCGGTGCCCCGCGACTGGGACACCTTACAAACGATTTTTCACAAAATTATCTACTTATCTTACAAATGTGTATATACTTATTTTATTTAACCAATAAAATATAGATGTTACTTGTTTCTCAAAAATGCAACACCCTTCAAAGATTTTGAAAGTCGCCGCCGCTGTCACTGACAACTGCTTAATCTGATTTATTTTAGATCCAGAGTATTTTTTGATATTTTTCTATAGCATTCACGATTGATACATCAACAAAATGCCACAAAATTCTAGACCACCAGTTTTGGCTTATTCTATTTATTTCGTAAGTGTTCTTGAGCATATCTGCTTTGTTGACGAATCGCGTATTACAATTACATATAATCTTTGTTCATATGAGCCCATATAGAATTTGTTTTTTTTCCTCAGTAATGTAAAATTGCTTGCTATGATAACTACTGTTTTATCAACCTATTTTACAACGGATATTGTGTATTCAGTTACTTTCCAATCATATTCCTCGTGGTTTATCTGTTTATTCGTTTGCATATCTGTGAGATGTGAAACAAACTAATTACCATTGACGAGGGTTTTTGTCAATTTACCAACTGTTCTAGAGTCAAGACATTTTTCTGTAGTGTTGTCTACTTTTCTAGTATACATTTGAAAAAAAGAATTTGAGAAAAGGCAAAGAAACATTTTCACAACTAGTTCAGCATCTTCTGATACATTGATAGGATTATATTCTCTGTCGAAGTCTTCTGGTGTTTTGTATTGGATTGTGGTTTTTTCCAAATAAATTTATGAGTTTAGTTAGTGAATTCATTTCAACTTAACAAAAAACAGCGTTATTTTCATTATCAATATCCTCAACTTTATTAGAAATTTTAATTTCTATAAGATCCATATTTTGGTTAGGCTTATCTGACACCGTCGTCATCTCCATCGCAGTCTTGTATTTCCGACTCATGTCTTGACCGATTTCCTCAAATACATTTAGACATCATAAATTGTATAATTGCACTCCACAGCAAATACTATGTCTTAGTTTATTTTGCACAATAAAACAAATTACAATCGATTTGTCACAAAACTTAAACAACAAACACGGGATACTTCAATATGTTTAAATTGTTCTGTCGTTATGCTTCATATATTCATTCTCGATAGATGACAACACAATTTAAACATTTACGCTGGTGGTATCATATTCCTACCATAATACTGCATGAAAATAAAATAAAGCTTAAAAGGGTTAAACAGTTGTAGGTCTTAACCATTTCATTTCCAATCACTGGAAAATGAATACTGGATTTGTTGATACAGAATTTGAAGCGCTAATAAAGAACCAACCAAATTACCTTAATAGTACAAAAATGTCGTATGGACTTCCAATGGATGTCTTTTCATGGACATCTGAACGTTTTTCGGACGCCCACAAAAGATCCAACGTAAATACTATGGACGTCCATAGTACATTACTTTGGCACAGAGTTGTACATCCAAAAAACGTCCATAATAGTTCCAGCCCTATTTTCACTGTTTATACATTACAAAATTAGATACAAGAATTTATTAAGACAGCATCAATACATAATACAACTACTTATAGAATATATAATACAATGTAATGCCAGAAAAAAATTAAAAAAAACTAAATTTTTAAAAATTGATTACACATTTCATGAAATAATATTATAAATAATAGAAACTTAATAATTACTTAAAAAATTTTTTAAAAGTAAATTAAGAACATACACAATAATATGAAAAAAAACTTATATTCCTTATTTAAAAATGAGAAACAAAATAATAAAATACTTGAATTGTTACCACAAAATAACCTTGTAGCTCTTATTATGATTCTTACATTTACTTCGCCTCTCTTACTTCTGAATTCTTGAGCCACGATTTAATCTCGTCTTCTAATCCTATCTTGGTCGAATGGAATGGATTTCCACAAACAACTTTGAATTATAATAATAACTATTTAGAAATATGTCTTATCCAAAATTTGTATTTATAAAAACTAACTACAATTATTGTTTCGACTGTATAATCTTAATTGTCAGTCACCATCAGGTAATAAATTGCAACTATTTAAATCTACCTTATTTTTTTTTAATTATTTGTTATAATCAGAATATAATTTTTGTAACAAGTATAAAAAATGCAGTTAATTGCTATTGAATCGTGATAGTAACGCTTCTGACCTCGATTATAACTACTTTTCTCTATTTCGGTTTTAAAATTACTCTTTCACGCACGCATTTTAGTGTTAGAATGAAGTCTATTCTTTAACGATTTTTGGTAACTTTTATTTTCTAAGTTTTACATCCTGATTTCTAATTGCCACCCAATGACAGCAGAAAACTAGGTAAATGTGTCAAATATGTGTCAAATATATGTCAAATATGTCTAGTCAAACATGTATCACCGTTGCCAATAGAAAAATTCTAATAAAAATTTCCCTGCTGGAAAATATTGGACATTTTAAATTTAATAAATAATGTAAATATCGACCGAAATAGAGAAAATAGTATAAAACATTCGTTGCAGAAGGCTATTCAAACACTTATCCATTCTGCAACTCGCTGCTTCGCAGCTCATTGCAGAAACCTAGATGCGTGTTTGAATATTTTGCCTTCTGCAACTTATACTTTAATATACTATTCTAGGTTCGATCAAAATTTAAGTGAGAATGTGAATATTAGATACAGTATTATTAGTAGGTAATATACCCTGGCTATCAAAATTTTATTCTTACCTATAGTGTCAATTTCACAGTGTCTTCTGACACCACAAAATTAATTTCGAAAGAATTCTTTTCTTCATATCATTAATATCCTTTCAGCCACTTATTTAAAAAAAAGCACTATCAACAAAAAATTATATGTTAAATATGAAAAAAATAGTCAGAGAGAGTGCAAAAAAAACTATTCAGTTAATTTACCTCTAATAGTAAAGTTACCGAATAAGAAGCAGATCTTGACGCAACTATGCTTACAATTTACCTGTCATCGAGTATACTGCTGACAATAACGACAGAGCTTTGCGTGTAATGGTTCTGCATGTACTTTCTGTATGTCGATTAGATGATATTTTTTATTTAACGAGCAAGCACATGATTGATTATATTGCCGGCACTTTAAAAGATAACGGCCGTTACTATTGTTTTCTAGGTAATCATATTTTTTTTAATAGGAAGCACCATGGAGAGTCCATGTTTGTACGCACGCATCAACAAGTTGTTGAATTGCGATTCTTGTTTTTGTTGTTTTGAACATCACTGTTCATAAACACTTGCTTCCATAAATCAATTTAGTTTGAACGAATACGATTTTTTTAATCACTCACTTTAAGACTGAATTCATAAACTAAAAGCTATTATCACCGATTATTTTGTAATAAACCACATACAGAATCAAAACTGATAAACGTATTGAAAACATAACCTCGCCTCGCATACTTATTATGGCGCAAGTCATGCCTTGGTCATGCGTAGTTTTAGAAAAATATCGTTAGCATTTAATAGACGGTACAAATATCGTACAAAGGACGTCCATTGGACATAAATAATATTTTGTATAATGTACGTTTTGCACAAAACGTTTCATGGACATCCGTTAAAGGTCCATGGACGTTCAGACCTTTATTGGAATTAAACTGGACGTCCAACGGACCTTGTGTGCTATTAGGGTAATAGGAAGAATTCTGAATACTTGTGCAAGGTACGATATTACAAATAACACTAATCTTGTAAATTTTCTACTTTAACTAATTATAATCTACTATTAAACGATCTTTTTCACAAATTTGTGAAATATAAAATTGATTTGTTTTCAATAAGATATATAAAAGACAGATCAAGTCAGCATAATTATTTGGCTTGTATTTATAAAAATTGACAGTTATGGTTTTTGTGATTTGAACTCATAACTAAAGTGAAATTTTATTTCGCGGAAATAAGTCTTGATCGAGGTCTTGATTCACTAGTACGGCGGCACTGTAATAATAATAATAAAAAGTGATATTTTACTCTTTCTTTTAAAGCTGGCGTTATGAGTTTATTATCTATTTGTTACCGATATTCTGTCGAATCTAGAAGATCGTAAAAGAGGATTTGGTCTTTGCGTGTCAGTCTCGCTCTGTAATTCAATACCAACCACTAGAGTCATGACTTTTTATTGTTTTTCTTATACTATTACATGATTCGTTAACAAATTCTATGTTCAAAAACACTCAGTATGAAGAAAGATTTGAATATTGTTACGAAACTGTCAGAAATAATCTTTTTTCTATAAAAAGGAGGCGATGACATCGAGATAGAGTGCGCGCCGCTTAATAGAATCACATGGGGACTTGGGGTTTTGGTAACGATAACCGAGTGATAACATAATCCGATATTCGACAAATAAACAAACAAATGTTTATTGGTTAGAAAGGAATAAATATTTACAGGTTAACAGGTTAATTTAGGATCAATACAAGCAAAAAATTTCAAAATAAATGTTCTAATAAAACATTTAAAATCAAGGTTTTGAGCCAAATAAATCAAAAATACGAACCTCGCATTAAATAGTCTCCTAAGATTATTTACATCGTGAATAAAAATAAATCAAAAATAATGTTATGTTTAATTGACTGTTCTAAGAACTATAAATAATGTCACATAAGGCGTAGTTAAATTAAGTTATTACAAGAACTGCTTATTCAAAGTACACTAAAAATACAGTGTAATTCAAAGATAACTTATTTACAAATAGCATGTAGTATAGGGGCGCTAGTAATTTCTTAATTAGATCAAAGAAACCGCGAATTAAAAGTGCAAAAATCCGTTACTCAAATCATTGGATCAAATTTTAATTCGCGGGTTGTGATCGGCGGTTTTAATTCACGCAGTTTGATGTAATTAAGGATTAGTGGTGTCTCTATATACTACTACTACAAATAATTAAATGAGGTAATGTTTCGTGTGTCAGTCAAAATATTTGATTAAATAAATAACGCTGCAAACATTTGTAGGGTATAATGGTTAAGTTTTTCACTCAAACCTGCTTATTATAAAAGTTCAGCGTACCATTTCGTGTAAAACAACACTCATCCGATTACACAATTATTAAAAATAAAAAACAACCTGAGAAGAAAATTGGTTAGATAAACCAAAATTATGAACACTGTAAAGGATATTTCTTCTATGTAGTTCATACGTCTGGCCCGTTCCTTAAAGAAATTATAACATTACCCGACTGATACACATTATCCATGATTTCAATAAGCGGCATGCACTGTACTAATAAACGAAAAATGTCATTTAAATAGTGGTACTAATTTATAACTACAAATCAAAAATAAAACCATTACGGATATGTTTAGCGGAATAAACACTTTTAAAAGTAAATTATAGCTACTGAATAATCAATCAAAAAAGAAAAATTCTTTAGCTAAATTATGATATTTATGAGACGGACGTAAGAAATATCCTGAGACGTTTTTCCGATTTTAACAAATTGAAGAGTATTGTAATTGTCATGAGTTATTGGTTTCTTCTGCAGATTTACTAAAATCGAAGACTTTCACTCAAACTTGTCTTTTGTTGAAAATGAGCTATATACTAACATGTACTTATACTTGAAATATGTTTTTTTTTATTATATATTAATAGCAGTCATATATCACATATACCACAAACATTCGTAAAAAAATTACTCTTTTTATTTGTTTAAATTATGTTACTCATAATTACAAACTTTAGTATTTGTAACTGTCTGCTCAAAGTATGCATATCAAAATTAATAGTAGCACTTGAGTATTTAAAATCTATATAAAGGACATAATTATCGATCATACAAATCTCACGATTTGTATTACTTATAATAACAATACATTTTTAACGTGATTTTTTTGTACGATTTTCTATTTTAATTGTAAAACAATTGATAACTTACATACTTATATTTTCATTTTAACACTAGAACCACCGAAGGGATCAATTTGACCCTTGAACATTCTAACTTTGTGTTTCTATAAACTTAAGTTTCCACCAGTTTTAGTATTAGATTTTTGAAATAGTTCAATAAATAGATTTTTCAAAATAAAGTTTATTTTCGGCTTTAAACTGTTAAATTATAGAAAGGATCAATTTGACCTCATGTGGCGCTTTTAGGTGTTTACTTACAGTGGCGGTTCTAGTGGTACTAGATTTTCTACAGAAAAATAAATATAAAAATTTTTTTAATTTAGATTCCTAGATTAAATAATAAATTTTTAGATTGTTTGGAATTTTTTCACTTTGATCGATATAACAGGTTTTTTAGTAATGTCAGAAATTTTATTTTTTAAGTAATATTTGACGTGGTTGTTATTCATTTATTAGCTTCTTCTTATACTTTGAGGTTTGAGAGCAAGTGGAAATTTGTTCAAGCTAAATCAAGTGACTACAATAGATACGGAAAAATTAGGGCAATTTTGAACGACAACGCTTGAATGCACCAATGCGTTATCACAGTAAAGTGACAGTTTTTTCCCGGTTGTTTGCGGATCGTTTTTCCACGGTTACTGCATCTTTTCTAAAAGTGTTTTTTAGTATTAACCCGAACAGTTATTTTTAGTCTTCTCTTAATTTGTTTACGTAAAGTAGCAACCTGTTAAATATAAACAAAATGATTTAGAGAATTTTAGAAAGAATTGAGACAGACTGACAGAAAATTCTATTAATCAGATTTTTGGTTTGTAAATCTAACATATTTTGTTATACCAGCTGTACACTCTCGCCGACGCTACCCAAACGCGAAAGCCTTGTAATGCCTTGATAGTTATTTACCTAAAAAGATTTTTTTCTGTTTTAAGCAAGATCACTGTTACACTTTGCTAAAAGAATTATTAATTTAAAGTTTATTCGGCAATTTTTTTAAATAAAATAACCACAAATTGCAGTGTGTACGTAATTTTTCGACTAGATCTGCTTGGGAGCACGATCGGCGAGAGTGTACATCCGGCATTACATAAAAACGTTTTTTTTTAAATGGTTTTTAAGTTAATATAAGCTCAAACTTGGTTGTAATCTTTATGAAAAAAAGGAGCAGCAATATTTTAATTGACTACACTTAAATTTCACTTATTCATATTATTGCGTTTAATTACTCACATTTCTAACAATTATATTGTTGCAGGTAAACGAACGCAAGAATGTGTTTGTGTTGGAATATGCATAACTTTAATGGCAGTTAATTTCGGATTTATAATATTAAATTTTCGATTTAAAAATGTAAGTGCTATTATAACTGCCGCTTTATGTGGAATTGTCACTGCGGATTTTGGTTCTGGTTTAGTTCATTGGGGTGCCGATACGTGGGGATCAGTAGATTTGCCAATAATAGGAAAGGTAAGTTTTGCTAGAGAATAGGCTTTTTAGTTTGACGAACACTTTTTTTAAATTCAATTTCACACGAAACTCAAAATTAGTTATAAACAATACTTTAATTACGTAAAAAACGTTTGTTTATAGTTAGATTTGCCATTTTCTTACTTATAACTTATAACAGATAATGTTTTTAATGGAACTTATTTTTTTTCTAAATTTATAGGTTTGGAAAAATATAGGTCAATTGTAATGAACTACTAATCATTGTTATGCTATTAAATAATAGTACCTTGCTTAAGTCGTATATAACCACTATTAAAGTACGTAACATTAATAGATGTTTGTTGTTTAATGATGCTCATAGATATAATTATAAAGCCGTAAAGAACAGTGTAGTCAGCATAAAAAAACTGGTGTGGTCACTACACGACTTTCCTATAAGAAATGATGTAGGAATAATAAATCTATTATGACTTTAATAAAAACCATTAACCTCGTTTAATTATATCTCTTTCCTGATAAAAATAATATAATTTAAAAAAATGTAAAACGCATTGGGATTTGAACCTTCGTACGTCGCGGCGATATTACCGCAGTCATGTGATTTATGTCACTACACAAGTGACCTACTCATATGTTCTTTACATCCGTATTTTAAATTAAGTTTTTTTCCACGCGATACATTTTGGAAATATTTTTGATATGTTATTAAACTTTGAAAATTATTACGCAAAACGTTTTCTGGTACACGTTGTCACATGTTTTGATACTGGAAATATTTTAAAAACACTTTGGGGACATAGAAATCGAAATGTTCAAATTCGCTATGTTAATCTGTATGCTTCAAAATTTTTTAACGTATCTTGCTTTCCCTTCAAGACTTGGACTTTTTTCTAAAAAAAAAATCGTCGTAGGCAGGATTCGAACTCAGGATTATATATGGAATTCACTTTAAATTATAAATCAAATATCTAATAAACTGTAAGTGTTAGCAAAATTTTTTATTTAAATAAGTTGTTAGGAAGAATTGACCCTATAAGAAACTGTAAAAATAATTCGAATAATTTACATACTTACAAAATTATATAAGAAAACTGTTAAAAAAGGCGATACACCCACTTCCGGTTTCTTTATGAGACCTATCTTTTGATAGAACTGAGTAAATATGAAAAACCAGCTCCATACCAAGTTACTAGGACTTTTGGTTCGAGAGTTATCGTGGGTACATCGTTACACACATACACACACAGACACCCAAATTTTTTTTGTCAAAAATACATTTTTCTGATTCAGGAGACCGTAAAATTATGCAATAAAAATGTTTTGAAAAAAAATTGCGATCGCTATACTTTTGTTATAGGTAAAAATAATATTATACTTGTTATAATTGTGAATTAGACGTACCACTGATCACAGTTCTTGTAATCAAATAAACATTGTAATACATAAATTCTGTCAAAGAATTTTTTGCCAATAGTAATCCATGGTCTTTCCAAGAAAAAATTGGAATTAATCCAGTAACAACAACTTTTGACAATGACAATGTTACATTGTTGGAACTCTTTTCAAAACTCACTGTTACGAAGGTTTTTTTTACTACGGTTCCGTTGTTTAACACTTAGACTTTCATGGAGACTTGGCACTTCCTTTTTTCAACACATCTATAATTTTTTTGACGTATGAAATACCTTGGCACCTGGAATATTGAACCAAATAAATCGTAATATTTATTTTGTTCGTGCTCGTACGTTTAAAGCACAGTGATTGCCAAAGCACAAAATATAAAATAGAGTGGTGACTTTTAAAAACAATTTATAGGACAAAGACCCAACTTGAATTTGCGTAGTAAATAATGCTTTTTTTACTTTGACCGGAAGTAGTAATTGTGTCGGGTATATCTACATTTTACTAGTACGTTTTTCCAACGTAGCGAAGTTTATAGTTATACTAGTCTCATGATATACCAAATGTTATCATGCGGTAACTACTAAAGATATGACCCTTAATGGCACTTTCTGAATAGAAAAGAAATCTCTTTATCTGGAGGTATTTTGTTTCTCTAACGCTTTAAATTTTTCTAAAAGTTTGACACTTTACCAATTTTAATATAAAATTTGATTGCCGGACTGGTTACAAAGCTAAATGCAACAACTACGCGGTAACCAGCCTGGAAACTAAATTTCAAGATTCGACGACTGACCCGAAAGCCTAAACGTAAGAATAACTTTAATTTATTTGAATTTATACACGATTATTTTTATCATTACATTTGCTAAATTCAAAATCGTAACTTACTAAATTCATTTATACATATATTACTGTAAATGTTGATTTATATAAACAATGTTCGCGATAACTGCACTCATATTTATGTATGCGGTACGCACGTAACAGTAAAAGTGAATATGCAGTTTTATTAATGTGAAGTACGCTCAATTTCTTGCGTCTACCATTTATACTTTTTGTTATCGTCGTTTGTAATATTCCGATGTTTTCCTGTATCGCGTAGAACATTCCAGAACAGAACAGAATGTTAAAATTTTTATTTAACAATTATGTTTATGTGTTCGTTTGCTGTGACAACTTTTCTTTAAATATTTCTTGATATAACTACGTCTTTCTAAGCTCAATTTAGTATCTAAATGTTTCCAACTGTTCGCAACGCTTAAAAATGCGCTATACTTGGTTCTACACTATTAACACGAACTGATCAGTGCGTATCCAGCATATGAAGAGAACATATTTTTGTAAACGCTACTTATGTGATTGATATTATATTTTTGTCCACAACGATCTTTAAGTAGTAAGTTTACTTATTTTTTTTTGTATCAAATGTACTGTATTTATCCGGAAACTGTGGTAAGCTCTAATCTAACTGGTGATGGGTTTGTGTGATAAGTAAAAACGCAAGAATACTAGGAGTTTGAGATCAGATTCGTGCACTCTATGACTTGTAATTGAAATAGTAGGTCGTAAAGCTATTAGTGTTAATACAATTGAATCGCTTATTTCAGAAATAATCTAAGTCATATTTTGACACGTTTCAGGAGATAATAAAACTTAGTCTAAACTAAGGTTGTTTCAGAAACAAACGAATATTTTAAATTGTTATTAAACAAAAGATATTTACAGCAGATAGGTATATTTCAAGAATATAAGTTGGTGTAATAAACTCAATGTGGTCAAAATGTTACTTAAGTTGTTTCCGAAATAAGCGATTCAATTGTTTCTTATACCTGCACTAATACTATTGTGAAGATAATCAGAACTTCAACAAATTTATTGAAACGGAAATTATTATCTTTGTTTTTAAATATGAAGTATTATCTAAAGTTGTGGTTGAAGACTTTCCAAATACCGGTTCTGGCTTATCGCTTGGCTGTTTGTCTGTTTTAGATGTTTTGACTTTTGTAACTTGTGAGACAGTGTCGTATTTACCTAGAATCTGAGAAATAGCTATTTTTTTTATTGAAACTAAGGATTCGATTTACTATTATTAATATCATTTGATTAACTCTTTTCTGCTTATTTTATTTTTACAACTTCTAATTATTTTTTAATTTGCTGATTGTTTTGCTTTGGTTTAACTACTTGACTTAATAGACCGTAACAAAGGCATACGTAAGAAATAATAAAACTTTAAAAACGTTTATAAATTGTTTATTAGGATATGGCGATGGTTACGACTTTATAAGTTAAAATAATGTAACATTTTTTTAATCTAATTTATTTATAAACTAAATATTTACACTATTTCATTATAGTTACTTTTAACTAACAGTAATAAAATGCAACGGTATTTAAAAAAAAACACAGTAATTTATATATTACTATAATGTTCGCGGATAAGTTCTATTTATCTAAACCGGTACTTGTTTATATTAAAAACACTTACACTTACAACGCCGAGTTTATTTTCCACTAGCACGTGCACTTTATTTATTTATGTTAGCACACAGGTTAATCGCTTATTTATTTCAACCGACAAAGTTTTTTTTAACAGTTGCCGACTCAATTCGAAAAACTGGCCTCAGTTTCCTTTGAATAATTTTTATATATTTCTGTTATCTGGGTCGAAAATCTTCTATATTCTATATTCTTCGGCAACTTCCTTGAGTATAAAAGTAGCAGTCAATGAACTTTTCCTGACCCGATATTCTACTTCGATGGTAGCTGCAGATTAACGTCTATTTCTAGGAAAATGACCCCCAACATATTTTGAACTGTCTTCCAATCCAGCTGATCTAAGCCACAACCAAGCTTGGGTTGGGCCAATTTCTTAATATTGTATAACTCCATTTTTCTCTTGAGATTTCATCATGCTCTCCACAGATTTTCATATAACGGTTTTGCACGTGAGTACTTGGTGACCAGATAGAAAATGAAGCTTTGGTCTTTAGTTTTAAAAACCTTCCCGACTGCCGGTTGCTGTCTTCGTAGTTCACCGTTCAAACTTCCTCTTAAATTCGACTGCAACCTCTCTAGACAATTTAAGATCCTCGCTCACGCAATGTGCGATAGCGTAATCTTTTTTTGTTTAGAACAGGTCTTGTTGTTTCTCGGTTGTAACTCCGAATCTAGCTTTTCTAGAACTCCCGTACATGCTCATTAACTTATCGAAGTCTACTCCATCAACTTGATTTCTGGTTCTGCTTGTGATTACACTGGTTTCGACCTGGGCTTGCGTAACTATGTTATCGCCAGCAAACGGGGCTAGACGATCTATGTGGACCACTTTTGGCTTGTCTTTGAATGATTTTCGGATTGGATATATGACTGCATTAATACGCTGCACGACTTTATAAGGGGTCTTTTTTTGCCTCTGCAGCTTCGGCGACAAACCTCGTCTTTTTTGGATATTATACAACCACACCGTATTGCCAGGTTGAAACCTATCGTTTTGTCTTTTGACATCATATCTGGTCTTCATTCTGTCGCTGGAAATGTGTTTGTTTTTACGGACCGCTTTATGTAGTTTGTCTAGCTGCTTTGCCAGCTTTCTGACGTAGTCTTCTCCAGCAACTTCCGGTCTTTGTCTAAACTGAAGGTTGCATGGCAGTCGTATTTCGCGACCGAGCATGACACAGTATGATGTTTGCCCTGTGCTTTCCTGAACAGATGATCGGCCATTAGAAAAATGTGAAAGTACGGTTTTCAGTTTCTTTGGTGTTCGGACACTTACTTACTTTGGCTAAGTACTTCTCAATGTTCGACTCATTCGTTTAACCATGCTATCAGATTAAGAATGGAGAGGCGTCATAGTTTTCTTAATTAAAACAGCGTAAATCAAAGTTGCGGCCTAGGTCGTAATGTAACTCCAACGGAACTCCAAACCAACAGAATAACCATTTCCGCCCGTCTATTTTGTGAAATAATTGGAAATAATCGTGGTTTGCGCTTTTTTGCTGGACCATTTCCTGATACGCAGACCGTGCGCTAACGGCATCATTTCATGACGTTCTCTTTGCAGTTCACTCAGTACAATCTTTGTCGAACTTTTCCCAATGTCTCCTGATGTACCATCGTGGAGATGCTTCAACACTGTGACATTTGGTTCTTCGGCACTACTAACTGCAATCCGTTTTTCCTGGCCACGATACTCTCTAGGGATCGGTTAAGAAGACCGTCTTCTACTCTTAAAGAGTCCTACTGTGCTCAATATGCTTTGATGTTTTTGTCCAAAACACCCAGTTTTTCCCAGGTTAGTCGTTAGCCGTTTGTTTTCCAGCGCAGGAGTACTCTTAAGTCGGGATCGTTTCCTTGTTTGCAACGCAACTGCTTACGTTCCCACTCGTTATCAACCATAGCAGTTCTTCGGAGACGTTCGATCTTCTGGACCAGGCATTAGTGTTCCGATGACTACTTCCGGCACTGTGTTTTCTGTCGTAGTAATGCTGTTGAAGTATCTCGATCCATCTTGCCACTTGTCCTTCTGGATTACAAAACTGCAATATCTATTTCAAGGCGGCGTGGTCCGTTCTTTGTAAAAATGTTTGTCTATATAAATATTTGTAAAAGTGTGTTATAGACTTGAAGACTGCTAACAGCTTTCTTCTAGTCGCGCAGTAATTCTTTTATGGTCTGGACAAAACCTTGTTAAAATACGCTCTTCTTGTCTATCTTGCATTTACGAAAGGACCGTAGCTATAGCCAGATTACTTGCATAGGTATTCAAAACAAATTTTCCGTCTTCTTTTGGATAACTTAAAATCGGCGAAGTGAATAGAACCTGTTTTAGGTGATGGGAAGCGTTTTCGCAGTCTTCATTATATTTAAATTCTGCTTTTTCTTCGGTCAGTTTTGTCAAAGGTTTGGTGATATTAAAAAATTTGGGTACAAATCGTCTATGATGATGGTGCACAACTCAAGGAAATTTTGGACTTAATGTTTGTCGATTGGTCGTGGTCATGCATGCACCGCTTTGTCTGGGTCAGCCCATCTCTAGATACAACTTGGCTAATGTATTGCACTTCTCTCTTAAATACGTGGCATTTTTTTAGCCTCAGTTTTAGATTTGTCCTACGTAGTCGTTCGAACACTTCCTTTAGGTTGCTTAAGAGTTCTTTAAACGACCTTCTAACCACAAACACGTCGTTTAGATAAACCAAGCAGGTCTTCCAATGAAAAAGGATTTCTACACTGTCGATCTTTAGGACATCGTTCTTCATATCCAAATGGAACTCATACTTTTTATAGCGTCCATTCGAGTACTCTATTTTTCAATTATCGCACGCCTGACACTAGTGTACCTATTTATTAATCTAATTTATTTATAAACGAAGTATTTACACGAGTTAATTTACCTTTTTTTAATTAACACTAATAAAATGCAACGGTATTTAAGAAAAACACATTTATATATTACTATCACTCGAAAAATAATGTCTGCGGGTAACTTCTATTCATCTAAATATGTATTTGTTTATATTAAAAACACATACATTTACAACGGCGAATTTATTTTTCACTGGCACGTGCACTTTATTTATTTATCTTAGCACACACGTAAGTAACTTATTTATTTAAATTGACAACGTCTTCTTAACATTTCTTCCGACTCAATTCGAAAAACTGACCTTAGCTTCCTTTGAATACTTTTTATCTATTTCTGTTATCTGGGTCGAGAATGTTCTACATCCTTCGGTTATTGTCTCGAAGTTGACAATTACTTCGAAAACGTTTTAATAAGTAGAAATAAATTTAAGACTGAGTACATCATTTTTGGTGGCCGTGGCCATGAAATGTATATTGCAACAAGTTCTAAGTCGAATTAGTATTCATAAATATATTTCTTGACATTGAAAATCGTACCTAACAAAGGTTTTTTTGCACTGTTTTATTGTTATAACAAGTTTTGACGCTTTCAGTTCAAATTTAAAACGTTTAGTCGCTTAGGTACATAATTAATAAGTTTACTACTTGATATTTTGCAATAGAAAAAAAACGTACATTGGCACACTAGTGCATCTTCAACTCCACTGGTTCTTGGTAACTTGTAAAACCTATTGATTTATACATAGATTTAAATTTGCTTTCAGAAGTTCGGATTAAGTACTCGGAGTAACACTGATGCCTGTTTCATACATAGCTATTGCAGCAATTTTGATTGATTATAACCATTGCTCTTCTCAGATAATACATTCGCTATTTTGTTTAAAAACCTTATATTAGAAATATAAAAAAATATTACCGAGTGTTATAATCATTTTGGCATTTGGCAACGTATTTATTAATTGTTACTTACGCATTCTGTACGTCTAAATAATCAGTTAAACGGTAATAGACTTGTAATTAGGTTTCTATGTTACTGCCAGGATTTTCAATGTTACATATTTTTAGATTTGGCTTGACATATGTTTCGTGTTGTAACTGAACTTTCACTTTTTTCTAAAGTTAGTCACTAAAAACCAAACCCTTCATTGAAGGGTAGAGAATTTGTTTATAAATAGAAACTTCAAAAAAATTTTTCGGTAATATTGTTTAAGCGATTAAGTTTTTAATATGTATGGTATTAGAAAATTGTGTTGTACCTGAACTTTCACTTTTTTCTAAAGTTAGTCACTAAAAACCAAACCCTTCATTGAAGGGTAGAAAATTTGTTTATAAAATAGAAGCTTCAAAAAGATTTTTCGGTAACATTGTTTAAGCGATTAAGTTTTTAATTTGTATGGTATTAGAAAATTGCCAGAATAACCAATAATTTTGAATAGCTTACGATATGGCACCGTCTGGTATCTTTTGTAAGTAACATTACTACAACCAAGTCAAGGTGAATTAACATTTCCATTTCATCATCGCATGGAGGGACTAGAATTTCGATATGTACTTAATAAATGTAGTAAAATCTTAAATGAGGTTTTTTACGAAGAGGCTTTTAAAATATTTATAAAAGAACAATACTCAACGGTAAATATGTTACAACAGATGGCTAATGAATGCTTCAACGGAAAATACTAACCACAAGAAATGAACAAACTGTTGTCAACCGTTCCTGTAGCGAATAAAATCACACCGTGTAAAACTGTAATTATCATGCTTTTAGAACATTTAAATACGAACCGTGAAAACTATTTATGCAATTTTGTCAAATGACCTACTTACAAAAATAGTTTTTTTTGTATTGCATTTAAACGGATTAGATTGTTTTTAACGAAAATACTTCATACACTGTATGTCATTAAATTCAAATATTTAAATTTGAATGTTATTAGCTCATTGTATCTTTGATCGTTCATTAACGTTGTTATATTGTTACTTTTTTATTAATAGTTAAAATAATGTGCTTTTAAACTAAATTAGTCCAACTACTTATTTTGTATTATTATACGCATTGCTTATATGTGTTCTGCAAATTCTTCAGGTCGAAGCAGGATGTACATGTTTTCAGAATGGAATTTGAATTGTTTGTCATTTAGTAAATCCATTGTTAATTAATTGATTTTTTTCTGAGTATACTTGTATACGTATGATGTCTAAAATGGACCAAAATAGCTCGCTTCCTGATAAGTCTTAAAGCAAAAATTTGATATAATACGAAACTTGTCTTATAGACAAACATAGCAGAATATTATATCGTACTGTTATAATCCTTAAAACGTGACGCGTTGCACTTTGCACAGCAGCGTCACATATCGTTCAGTGGTTGATAAGTACTTTTCATAAGCCTTATTTTTTCGATATGATTAGCTTAAAATAGCCAATATATATAGGCTTAACAGTATTAAACACAAGCATTAAAATTGCGGAATTTAGAAAGTATTTTATACCATTTGCGTGACTTTTTAATCGCTTTATATAATATATAAAGTATTAAGGGCCATACCACGTGTAGCTCACTCCGTCGTAGAGTTAGGTATGGGTACATATAAGTAAAATAATCATTTTATAAAGGCGGCATATCTGTTAAAATGCTAATAGAAAAATCTTGCTAGATAAAGAATATTGCGATCCTAATCCGCAACATAAAATGATCCACAGCGGTACACTAGTTCACATAAAAATCAACCAATTAACAAGAGAGAAAAAATACTTTAATAATGATTTTTATCGGCCAACAAGTTATCACGGCTCAGTTTTAAAAATGTTACAATAAGTGCGTAGTGTTGGCAACACTGGGCACAACGATGCAACTTCAACATACGTGTATTTATCAAACTTTCTTTACATTTACTAATTTGATTAACAGGTTTATTAAATAAAAAATGTAATGGTATTAGTACGGCGACGTTAAATCTAGTCGAAAAATTAAATACATTTGAACACTTACACAACGATATCTAATATTTGTTATTATACGCACACCCGATACAAACTGGTCGAAACGAATTGACAACGTTTAATTATAAAGAAACTCGTGCCATCTAGATCGGCTCACAATCATACATCCCTAAAAGCTAAAACAGAATGTAATAGACGGATATTACGAATAAACATTTCAAACACCAACGTGTTCTTGAGATAAAGTAAAAAAACTCGTCAGACTTCCCAATCACTTTACAAAAGTTATTCTAAGCAATGTTGCATCGATAATTGTTTAGATAGTTGTAAAAATTCAGGGACTGCACACGAACTAATAAAAGCAGTAAGACCGTCTACAAAAAACAACACATTAACAGTAAAAATAGGCTCTAAAATAGAGAAAAAAACATCCAAAAAGATGCTCTACATTCCCAACACTATTTAAAATATATCTCGAACAAATCTTTAAAAAGAAGATTACTGATACAATCGAAACTTTGTTGATGATTAAGTACAGCACAATGAGGAAGATCTCAATAAGGTACGAAAGTTAAAAGAATAATACACAATATCACAATTGGATATAAATTTTGATAACATATGTAACATCAAACAATGGAAAATAGAAAATCGAGATTGTAATAATAACACGTCATAAGCGAAAAAAATTTAAGTTTAAACAAAACATGCAAGTACTTTGTTTTTCGTGCCGTGAGTATATTTTAAAGAAATGATATAAGAAGTCAAAATTAAAACCAGATTAGGTCGACGAGAACATGCACAATATAACTTAATTTGATTCTTTGGATCAAACGCATTACATAGCATCATGACATACGTTGCAGAATCGGGGACAATAAATAAAACAAATAAATCTAAGATGAACGCGGCAGAGATGGAGGAACTGTTACAGAGTACTTACCGAAGTAATGCGAAATAGAATGAACATTGAAAAAGGCATCGAAGAGAAACAACTTAAATCGTATGGTTTTTTGGGTTCTAATTTTGTAAACCTCTACTTCTTTGCTTTACTGGCTTAATAGTGACGTATTGCGTGTGGTGTGTGATAAAAAAACTGATAGTAAACAATAATCGTCGGAACTTGTTTATCAAATCGCTAACAAAAAAAGACATTACATACAAAAAAGCCGTAGGCCAGTAGACGTGGTGTGTTGCAAAAAAGATAATAAATTAATTATGCATTGTTTTACCATTGTTTAATCTTTTTTATTTTCCAAATCTTTTTATTAATTTATTACTTTTTATTTGGATTCATTTCAAAGGTTAAAAGTTTTTCAAAAAGAAACAACTAAAATGGTATGGTTTATTGGGTTCTACTTTTTTTTACAGAAACACCACTTTAGATTTTCCACGTTTTGAATTTGTGCCAGTACTGGGTATTGTCTTTCCAAACAATAAAAATAGTGAAACACTTCATCATAATATTTTGTTCTTTTTTTGGCTTAGAGGTTAATATAATACCTGAACAACACATATGCAGTTTTTGTCGTGGTATTAATTAAAATTTACAGTTAATTAATGGGCTTAATAATCTCAAAAACAGAGTTTGCAATACAAAATATTACCCCTGTCATTATGAAACGAAATATGTGTGATTGGTAATGGGGTACAAGTCGAATTTTCAATATGCTTTTTTCATCGTCATCATTCAAACATTGTATGTCTATCTATATCCTTGTCGATTTCCATATAATTTTGTCATTAAGATTAGCTGTGGATTTTCTTAGCTTATTATTATCTTCTAATGGAAAACTAAGGTTTTAAGACATTGCGATCAGTGATTGAATTTATTGTTTGTTGATAGTTAAACAAAAGATTCTAGCAACACTCAATACAGTGAATAAAATGTTTGTAGCCACACTTTTTTCACACGGCTATTGACAACACAGATAAAGTAAAAAAAACTAAACGTCGCACTTTCTTTGAAATTTTCGTTGCTAGAATGGCTTGTTCCATGTGACATTTCACGCAAATAATTTAAAGTTCATTCTACGAGAGAAGATAGTGAAGAAAAGTGTATCTATACAGTTATTGTTTTTAAGTTTTATTCTGATTGGTGAAAATCGGAATCAACTCAAAAATAGTAATATTTTAATTTATATGATTGGCAACACTTATTGAACGTTCTGTCAACATTTGAGGTTATAGATGTTTTATTCATTTTGCCGTTTGTGTAGTTGAATGCTCCTGTAGTTTTGATTTTTTGCTTTTAATGGTTTGTCAATTTATTATGTAATAAAATAGTTCTTTGTAAGTTTACATCCCATCTCTATATCATTCAATAACTTAAATATGGTTTTACAATATTTCCATATTTTGTTTACTATCGCGGACGAATTTCAATTAGAAACCATAAGAAAAGGGCAAATTGGTAAGGTGTCGTCAAAAATTACTTACATTTACTTACGAAGCAAGGTAGATAACAGTAAAACTGAAACTGTGAAATTGACATATATCGAATGCGGTCTTAGTGAGCGAATGGTGTGGAATATTGTGAAAGAAATAGAAACTTTCGGAATTGCTCGTTCTACTAAAAAGACACGAACGTGTTTCCCAATATGTGCGACTTGAAGATTTTGAAAAATTTGGAATTCAAAGAGATATACATTCATTATTTTTTAAAAATGAATGCTAACTTTAGAGAAAATTCTGATAGTGGTAAATGATGACGGTTCATTACCAAGCTTAAAACGTACATCTTTCTGGAGAATATTTAGGAAATTAGGATTTATATATAACAAACGTAGCTGAAAAAATTCCTTAATAGAAAAAACGGATATTGTTTTACGGAGACGGAAACTTCTACAAAAAATATCGAAGTGAAGGAAAAAAAATTTATTACAGCGATGAAACTTGGGCTAATGCAGGCCACGTCATTAATAAGGTTTAGAAAGATACAACCGTAAAAACTGCACGGCGTGCAACATGGAGGGTCTTTCAACTGGAATTAATGAAACTTGGCTTTGTAAACTTGTCTTTGGACGCAGCGCCATCTACTACCTTCTTATTTGGAATGAAGTATTATCAATAATTATTTTTGAAAATTCGGCAAAGTCTCGTAAAATCAATCCTGAGACACGTTGTATGTTTCAAGATATACAATTTTTGATTATTGAATATTGCTATTTTTTCTATAATTTTGAGTTGAAAGCGCATATTAAGATGAACTATAGACTGCTTTCTGAAATGTATGGCAAATTAGAAGAAATTAATTTTTTTTAAATATATAGAAATTTATTTTGTTTGAACCCGAGTGAGACAAGAGCTTTAAAAGCCCACGAGGAGAAAAAACGCCCAATTTAGACAAGAAAGAGTTGAATACAACATTTAATTTCTCAAACAGATACTACAAGCCCCGCAAAATCTTTCAAAAATAGTGTGAGGTTTATGTTGACAAGTGCACAAAAACTGTCAAAGACGGTTTGCAAAAGGGAAAAATTAAAATTTATTTCAGTTAAGAAAAATAAGAACAATTGTATACAGACATTTTTTGAAATAGATATTTATTAATTTTTTTCTATTTGTTAAAAACGCCTGGGTCTTGCCCAATTTGAATATTCTCATAGACCTAATTAGAGTATATATTCGTTAATGTAATAGCATGTTAGCATATATATTTGTTGCTAACGAACAAAATGTTGAGTACATTGCAAGAGTCGTTCTCATAAACTCCATAATTGTTTTTCAAAATATGTATTTTTACAAATATACTGTTAATTTATCATCGATAATTTTAATTTTCTATACATACATATAGAGACTTGGTCTTGCATTAATTTGTGGCCTCTTTCTTACTCAGATAAACGAATTCTAACATCTATACGCAACAAACGTCAACTTTTCTTAAATATACTTTTTTAATAAATCCACATATATAAATAAATTTGCAGAATTAACACAAAAATGGATCAATACATGGTTTATAAATCAAGAACAACGTTTTTTTTTTTATTTTTTCCTATAACTTAAAAAGTTATATAAATCAATCTAAATGCCGATTATAGTAGCTGCTGAAAATAACGAAATAATGTAAATCTCTAAATATTCCATAAAAACGCGAAATGATTAGAGTAAGAAGAAAGTAATTGGAATCTCTCATCCACTGATGTTATTACATCTAAAGCATTAAAAAAACAATCAACTTTGAACTTTAAAGTTTCGCCGTGGATCAGTTCATCGTCACATTCATAATCGACTAAATAAGATTTGTAAGCAAAAAAATTAAAAAAAAACTGTTGTGGTCACCACATCACTTTCTTATAAGGAATGATGAAGGAATGTCTAAAATATCTTTAAAGTGATATGTACACGTTTGTATTGACTTCCCTAGCATGCTATATAATTATTTTGAAGTTTTTCTCCTCGAATTCATTAAATATATAACCGAAATATGGCAAATTAAGCTTATGTTGCCATATTGATTAACCCCTATGTTTGTGCGCCTCGGTATTGCTTTCCCATTTAGCAAATCAGTAAAAAATATTATTTTTAACGTATCTTGCTTCAAGATATGGAATTTTTTTCTAAAATTTTAAATTATAAATACAATGTCTAATAAACTGCTAATGTTAGGATTTTTTTATTTGAATAAATTGTTAGGAAGAATTATCCATATAAGAAACTGTAAAAATAATTCGAATAATTTACATACCTACAAAATTATATAAGAAGAACTGACGGATACACCCACTTTCGATTTTTTATCAGACTCATCTTTTGATAGAATCGAGAGAATATGAGAAGCCAGCTCCATACTAAATTTCAAGTTACTAGGACTTTTAGTTCGAGAGTTATCGTGGGTACATCGTGATACACACACAAACACTCAAATTTTTTTTTGTCAAAAATACATTTTTCTGATTCAGGAGACTTTGAAACGTGAAATTATGAAAAAAAAATTCTTTTTAAATTGCGATGCGATCGCTATACTTTCGTTATAGGAAAGTAAAAAAGAAAGTGAAGAAAACCAATAAGTTAGTAACATGTTTTTAAAATAAATTGGTTTTGTTTATTTTTTCTATTACTAGTAGCACAGGCTTTTGTTATTACGTATGATAGTAGCAAATAGTAGTTTGTGAAGTAGTACTTTTTTAACCGCAGATAATAGTATATTATATATCAAGGATGAGAAGTGGAGGTTATAATCATCTTCTCAAGCGTGGTCTATATACAATTATTTCCACTACTAGAAATATTAAAACCTTTTTACCTGTTACTAAATTAAATTAAAAATTTAAGTTGTTGATTTTAAATTAAAAATCAAGTGAGTGTCATTAATTTAATAGAATTAATTTTGACGTAATTCGTAATTGTGATTTATAACAGAAATAAATAGATAACGTAAGTTTTTTTTATCTCTTGCTCTTGGTAAACAGTTTTGTAAACTTTTTTTCTTTAAAACTCTTATAAAATTATCGGAAGATGCAAATTAACCAGTGGTTAATAATTAAATATTATTTACCTGCGCTTAAAAAAGGACCTATGAAAAAAGGACAACTTCACAACCTAGTATTATACGTAATAATGAAAGTCTATACAACTAGTAGTGGAAAAATAATAATTCATTATTAACTAGTTAACTACTACTATCGGAGTAAAAAGTTCTGACCCCTGAGTTTGAAGTCTTGTATTTGAAAAATCATTAAGTATAAAAAGTATAATAACTTTATTATTATAACAAATATTTTTAAAGTATTTGAACATATCAATCGAAAGCTACGGCAGACTATTATTTTTTAATTAAATAAACTAAATTTTCGATTATTTTCCAAATTATAGGAGTTTTAAAATATTGAAGTGTAACAACTTAAATATTTAGCGGGCTATACAGAAGGAGATGTAACGTAATGTTTAAATATAATGTTGATATAATATATTTTTGTTACAATTTTTTCACTCCTAACTTTTGATTTTATTGAAACCCTTTATTATTTAGGAGAGGCAATGAAAACTACTTTATATGTTTCCTTTAGGCCACGTCTCGTGGATCTATTCCTCTTCTTTAGGCCAACTGATTTTATTATAAAAAACCAACATAACTAAATAGGCAGTTATAATTAGGTGAAAAATTAAACTTATCGTATACTTGACTTATGCGAAAATGTAAAGACGCAATGTTATATAAAAAGTTTAAGTTTATTGTTATGGCAAATAGTAATTTTAGAATCTATGAAACTTCTTCTTATAGCCTTTTTATGATTTATTTGACTCAATAGATAATGTAACCAACTTAAGCTTAAATTTACCAAACATTTGGCATTTGTGGATTTGTCGTCTGGTTTGAAACTCGTTATTTAATAGGAGTTGGTTTTTAAAAACTAGCGGGTAAACCTTCTTTTATCTGTTTAAGCGTTTAACAGTGTTATTAATGATTAATAGTTTTTAGTAAGCTATAATTTTTTTTGCAACAAACAACACGTTTTATTTTCGGTTTTTGTCATAATTTAGACTTTGGGTTAATAATATTAATATAACTGTTTTAAACATTGTTATTTCGTTTTTATAGCGCTCTAGTGAGTTTACAGGTAACTATTACGCTTAAACAGTGTTAACTGCTTATGATTTAGAAAAATTCTTATAATAAACGTAATTTGTAAAGAACTTATCAAGTGATATGCGCAGTACACGAAATTGACACGACGATCCATTCTTATGAATATAATACAATAAGTAGCGTTCTGATACGATGTCTTCTGAAAGTCGGGTAGAAAGGCTCCACCTACAGGTCCTTTGTAAATTGCGCGAACACTAATTATTCTGTTGTAGGAGATTCTTAGGTGATTATAAAAATAATGATTCTTTCGTAAAAGTTATTATTTTTGACTTCATTGACTTAATTGTCGTTAAAACTGAATATAATAAGTTTGTTGAGCGTGTATTTTGGTTTCTAGAAGTAACCAAATAAAAAGAGGATCGAAGCAAAGCGTACGATTAGTTTCAGTTTCTTAACGGCACTTCTTTATTTCATATTCACTACAGTTGCATCATATTTGTTCCGACAAACAACATGTCCATATTACAAAAAAAAACTTGTTATTAAAAATCATAACGGAATTATACATACGTTTGTATTTAGTTTCTAAATGTCTTGGAATTATGATACTCGCTGCTGTATTTTAAGTTGCAACCTATTCATAAGTGATCTCCTTAGGATATGAAAGTTAACAAATGCAATTCTAGTTTCGTATCATTTAACACTCTTTACAATGCGGTTTACTATGATTATTTATTATTTGAGTATATTACATCGCTAACAAAAATGTTAGTACTACATTAGCTACGCGAAAAATTATTGACGTTCCTAGTTTTATTTGAGACGAGTTCTAGTAATTAAAATATAAATTGGCATGATTTTATGGTGCAAGCGAAGCATTCATCTATCTAAAAAGTACACTATGTATGATCGAAGTCGTCGGGTAGCTATCATCTGAATATCAACTATTGCTATGAAACACTTGGGAATCATAACACAATAAATAAACCAAAGGTATCTATTTTTGTGGTTTTCTTTCTTGTATTAGTTCTTTTACATTTTTTACTAACGAATTTTACACAGTTGTTTTTTATTGGCTTATGTTTCATTTTACCAAATCCAAAAATTAGAAATATTTTATTGCTGATAAAGTATGATAAAGCATAATAACGTTTGACAATTGTATCCTGGAATTTTGCAATAGACGATTTATCATTTAATATTTTCTGACGAAAACAATAGAAATTAAACCATTTACTTTTGTTGGAATAGTTTATTTTTTTGATTTTTTTTCTTGTCTATTTTTTGCGAATTTTGTTTCTTATGGTGATTTCTATTATTGCACGTTCCATAACTTTTTGAAAGATTTTAAGCTTCGCTGCCAGTGGCGGCTTGTGATGTTGAGCTTAAGATGGGCTACATTTTTTTAAATGCGTAAAGCTAACATGAACGTTTTCAGATATCATTATGACATTATGTAGGTAACTACCAAAATGTTTTGTAGTTTTATCGGCTTTATCGGAATAAAACAATAAAACATCTGAAACAAAACAAGGCATTTATTGTATCACATTCTTATACCTACGTGATGAGGCGGTTCTCAAATTCGAAGCAATATTTTATTTTAAAGTATGTTCAGCGATCGTTCTTTACGACGATGACCGATTTCGATTATTCTTTTTTTATCAGAAAGTTACCCTAACTTAGTAATGGTCCCATTTGAATTTGGTCAAATTCTGATGATGGAATTCTTGAGAAAATTGTTCAAACTCTCAAATTTATTTCTATATAAAATTCTCTTGAAGGATATGCATTTTTAAGGTTTTTAGTGACTATAATCACTAAGGAAAAAATAAAATACTTTTAACAAACAAAAAGAACCGACTTCAAAAAATGCATCAAATAAAATAATGATTTAAATTATTTACAAAAAGGAATAAAACAATAAACATAGGAAACAAAACAAGGCATTTATCGTATCACATTTTCAAAGTTTTATGCGACTATGACCACTATTGTTAACATCACTAAAATGCGAAAAGTTAAATTTTTTAACAAAAAAAAACTGATTTCAAAAAAATACGTCAAATAAAATTCACTAAAAAGTAAAATTAAATGATTTAATTTATTTTTTTGTATTATAAACTGCACTAGAAAAATGCCGTATAAAATTATGTTTCGCAGTTTTATCTACTTGTTTTACTTTCAAATTTGGAGTAAGCTTTCCGAGAGATTTTGTTTTAACCTTTACTTCTAACAATCTTACGAATTCGTTTTAAAAAATAGATTTTTCACAATTTTTTTGCGTTATTCGAAAATTACGTATGACAAACATACTGTTTCACGGAGAACACGTCCTACAAGTTCTACTGATCAACCGGTACTGAACCGCGGGTTCTAATATAATAGCGCAAGCCTTTTCGCACGTTAAATCTGCATATGAATGTTTTGTAGTGGGGCGACGTCATGTTACAATGCTCTGAAACATACAAGACATGGGCTTCAATAATTAATTGTAGCTTAAACATAAAGAAATATTTATTTAATGTACGTTGCTTTTTCACGACGATCATATTAAATTAATGTTTTAGAGTAATAAAAAGTAGATAATACCGATATATGTTTAAATATTTTCATTTATAAAAATTTGTACCGTTTTTTCGTTTTCGCGCCCTAAAATCTTTATGGACTAACCGTCACTGTTCGCTGTTGATTTTTTAGTGGTCGCCATTGTTTCTAGACCATAAGTGTCAACACGAAAGATATAACTATCATATACCTTGCCTTTTAAATACAAAAGCTTATCCTTATTTTTTAGTTTGTAGCCGAGTTTACCAAAGGCAGTTTTTGTTAATTGAATTCTTGCGATTAATTTTGATTGTCTGATTTTATTTGTCAGTTTTAATTGTATGATCTAGATCTTTTGCGGTATTTTTATGCACATATTTTGCTGACTGTTAGTTATAATTTTTGCTTTATTCCAGTTCTTATTTCTATGAATCGGTTGTTTAGTTTTTCTCTTATAATTTTAAGCACTTTCATGCTAGGTACCGATTGTAATTCTTAATTTCGACTCGAAATAGTTCCGATCGTGGTTGTGATTTCGATTGAAAAAAAAGGTTATGGTGACTGTTGACAAAATAGTGATTGTATTTTATAATGTAACATGTAATTTCTTACTGTGACGTCATTACATTTTGATTTCGATTGGTAACTTTGATATAACATCACTTATTATTTCATAATCGATCAGTAGTCACTGTAGCAGCTTCGATGTAAAGGAATTTTTGACATTACCTGAAAGATATTTTTTATCATTGCGGTGTTGATGCTTTTGATTTTTTTATTAGGCAGGACGGTATAGTTGACGAAGTTTGTCTTTTGGTTTAATGTTAGGGTAGTTTTTAAAGTGGAATAGTAGCTTGAAAGTAAAGACAGTCTTCATATTTTATAAATTTTTTTAAGGAATAATACAATATGTATTACAAGTGCACGCCGCCTTTTGGAATCACGTATAATGTTATCATCCCTTTATTAAAGGGAAAAAACAGAAAAAATCGTTTATAGTAATCATAATTTACGGCTTATGTTATTAATTTTGTTCTCAGATTTGTTTCTATACATTAACAATAAGCTGGTGTCAACAGACTTAGGAGACTATTTAATCAATTTTTGATTTATTTGACTCAATAAAAGGTTTTTTAAATGTTTTGTTAAGACCTTTATTATATTTTTTGCTTGTATTGATGCTATAATTTCACTTTTTAAATTAAGAATCTGTATGTATTTACTTCTTTCTAACAAAAAAATCTTTTTTTTTAAATAATGGATTCTGTTGTCATTCGGTTATTGTTATCAAAAATGGGATGTGATTCTATTAAGTGGCGTGTATTAGGTATTTACTATTTACCATATTAAAGTATTACGATTAAAAACAAAATAGAAGTATTACTAACTACGATCTTTTCTCATTTCACTCATGAAACTTGAAATTGATCGGCTGTACTCATATTAGTAAACAAAAAAATTATTAAATCTGAAAATGACGCCTAAAAAAGTTAGACCAGTCAGTATGTTTTCTTTATTTACAAGTTTGAATTGTTACGATCAAATTAATGATTCCTTCTTATAGGAGGAAGAAAAAGAAGCAACTAATTCAGTTAATTGCGACGTCTCGTATTCGCGATGAACACTTTATCAGGCTCGAACCTTTATTGTAAGAAATAAGCATTTTTTAGATTATTTTGTCAACATAAGTAAAAAATGTATAATTATATGACTAACAAACATCAAATTAACCTAAGAACTTAAAAATTGAACGAACTAACAAACGTTATAATTACATGTACAAAAATTGTGATACTCAATGAAATTTTTTTTGAAGTTTTTAAACTAACGTAATAAAAATGCAAATCGTTAGTTTAAAGATTTCAAATTACTTCAACCTGTTCAGCAAACTCTTTTCAAAAAACCAGTTCGTATAAAATTTAACAATAACACACTTCAAAGTAACAATAAACACTGACGTATAAATCCTTATAAACATTGAGTGAAAGACCCAAACAAATACTTTTGATAAAACAAAATTACATACATCTTTTATCTCCTTCTAATGATTGTCGTTATTGAGATACTGGAACTCGTCGTATTATACGAGAGTATCACACCGAATATCATCAAAAATAATTACGCTGGATATTCTAGGCAATATAACATGTGATAATAAATTATTTTATGGTAATTTTAAAAAATCATCACAAACAGTGTAATTTTGAGGGTTGACAGAATCTTCCCAAAGTAGAATTTCTGTTTTGGTATTTTGGAATAGCATTTTTAAAGACCTTTTCAACGATGTATCAAACGTGGGAGGCGCAGTTTACATTTTTGAAGTTGGGATAAATGGGTATGTGGGATGCGCCACCGACCACGTTAATTTGGTTCCTTCTTTGTATTGTCGAAACGGGTTTTTGTAATTTTTTATATTATTTTTTGTTGATAATATATTCCCAATTTTCAAATTGGCACAATGCATACAATATTACAATTAAAGACAAAATCTATAAACAGTTAGTTTCTCATAATTCTGTGATGGCCAAGATATGACTGTTCGATACTACAACTATACCAATTTTTATAAAGAATAAAATGTTTAAAAACAGTTCAACTATTTAAAGTTTAAAATGAACTATCAAGTAAATCATCAGTTTGATTTCTATAACTGATATGTTTTCTTTTAAATTAATGTATTTATTTAAAAAGTCGTATGATTTGATAGTTTTATATTGAAACGTTCGAGAAGTTATCTGCAAATTCAAGAGCCTTCTGGAAGTTGTTATCCATTTCTAGAAGATATACCGAAAAGTATGGAACACTCGAGAATGATTGTCAAAATGTGTATATATACCGACCAAACAAATCGTAGGTCAGTTATTGCTGTAATGCGAATACAGCAGTGTTAAGAAGATTATTCAAGTTGAAATAAATAAGTCGTTAGCACGTGTGTGTGTGTACATAAATATACAGAGAATAATCTTGTACGTGATTTTAGTGTAAACAATTGTGTGAAGCTATCCGCGGACTTTATCTTATCTTCCTGTAAGTGATATAAATTAGTCGTAAGTGTTTTTATGATTATTAGATTTAATTAGTTCGGTTAATTTAAAAAGTGTACATATTTCTAGTATAAGTAAAACATATTTTTAGTCGTTTAAATAAATTAGGTTTAATAATAAATTCGTTACAATATTTGTGTTTACATTTAGTTTTCGAATAGATTCAGATTGCTTATTAATTAACATACACTATAGGAAAAAGAGATCCAAGTGTTACAAAATTATTACTTTGATTATAGCAGTAATGCAATATGCACTTATATATAATGTTTTATTTTACGTGTATTGGTTTAAGTTTAAATAAACACCATAAACATATAATATTATATTCTGATTGAAATGAAAATGAAAATTCGATATGAGTGGAATGTTCTGAGCGCGAGCGTATGCGAGCGTGAGAAACCACAAGCATAGAATTTTCATTTCAACCGAATAATAGACCGTAGTTTCTTTACGACCAATAGACATGAGCTAAATGCAATAAAATAAAACACTAACGATAACGTCATTTTTATTACATTGTAATAATATTTTTTATACTTATGTTTGCACAATTATTTAAATTAAAAAAGGGATGTTTTAAAGTTTCTAGGTTTGTTTAGATTTAACTTAAAAACAGCATAATTAGGACGTTGCATTTATATTTGACGGTTTTGACATCAATAGCTACCTAATTTTATTTGATTAGTGTGCTAATATTATTTCTATTACTTGTTATTAGAATAAAAATGTATGCAAAATACATAAGTGTTTCACAATAGATCTTCTATCAAGAAGAATTTAAAAATGATTTCACAAGTTACATTCGATAGTAGTCGTGAAGAAACTATACTATTGTCTTAAACATAGAATTATATACATCACTTACGTTTCTAATATCAATATCGCATAAGGGAACTAGAGTACATATGAAATAAAGCAAAAGCCAATTTAACTTTTTTACTTACTATAATAAAACATGTGTTAACTCGCGTCTTTTTTTCTTTCTAGAATTTTTTGAGGCCATTTCGTGAACATCATATAGATCCGACATCGATAACTCGCCACGACTTTATAGAAACGAACGGTGATAATTTTATGGTTACAATTCCGTTCCTAGGTCGTATGTTATGGGATTTTTTATCATTACCCGAAGATGAAATTCAGAAAAAGTTCATATGGAATTGTTACGTCTTTCTTTTAGCCATATTTGTTGCAATGACTAACCAGGTTAATTACAATTAAATTATCTAAACTATGTATAATTTCTGTTTGATATTGCAGATACACAAATGGTCTCATACCTATTTTGGATTGCCGACTTGGGTAGTTTGGTTGCAGGAACATCACATAATTTTACCTAGACGACATCATCGTATACATCACGTAGCCCCTCACGAAACTTATTTTTGTATAACAACGGGGTGGCTGAATTGGCCACTCGAAAAGTTACATTTTTGGACTATTATGGAATATATCATAGAATATACAACATCTTGTAAACCACGTGCCGACGATCTTAAATGGGCGCAAAAACGCACATGATATTTTTCGGAGAACTTAACAAATGCATATGCTATCCCTAATATTATGTGCATTAGCTTTTCTAGTGTCTTAAAAAACTCACTGTGCCTCAAGTGGTTTTATGGTCAGAAACGAATGCTTTACGTAACCGCTTTTACAACTCAACTGATTCGCAAAGGGTAAGGTAAAGAAAAACTAAAATTCTTATGAATAAATGTACCTTGCAATCACTAATACAAAGTATTTTACAACAACTTTGTTATACTTAACATTTGTTACTGATAACGTGCCTATTTTTATTAAACTTTTATAAAGTATATGTAATTCTGCCCATATACTCTCAGGTTTAGCTATAGTATAGCTTTTTAAGCGCGTACCAACTTAATTTATGTTTACACGAAAATGTTATAATTAAGTTAGTTGAGTGTTAAAAAAAACTATGATTACTTAATGTTTGTACGAAGCACTTAAAACAGAATTCGATTTTGAAAATACTGTAATTGTACACAAATTCATATCGTTGTTCTCACCTTTATTATAGCTTCACTATATGTAAATATTTTTTTATTTTTTAAAAGGCCAAAGCTTAACTCCTGAACTCATGTAGCTATTTTTCTTCGTATGCTTATTAGAAGTATTTTTAGGTAGTTCAATAATCAGGGACCACAGTGCAAAATCTACCGTACGCGTTTTTTTAGAAGAATGTTAAACACGCGTTTATATTTAAAATAATTAGATGTAATCTAATATAATTTAAGTTATAATGCACAGGGTAGGCTACGTGTTTAATCCTAACAAATTGTTATCTATTCGATTTTTGGATAGATGGAATTGTCGGTACCGGGCCGAAATTTATGTGCTAAAATTAATCCGACCGTAATGCGTAACGTAAAAATAATTTCGACTTCATTTTACATAAGAACTTCGCTACATGTAATTTTGTTATCTTAAATTAAATGTCAGGACACGTACACTTATTTTTGTCATTGTTTTTTATTTTTTATTTGTAAAAATATTTTGGGCCACAATGCAAACGGCAATCTTGGATACTTCGTCGGTGATTCACATTTCGTAAGTTTTATTTCCTAGAATTTTTATTTAACTGTAAAATCTAAACCATTTAACGAAAATGAAACTGGTTCAACTAAAGGGGGTATTAACTATCTCGAAAAACAGAAACTCAAATCACTTTACTAGACCAATTATGACTGATCCAGTTTTTTCGGAATAAATACAATCAAAAACTAGGATTTAAAACAAAAAATTCTCAATTACATGTAGCACAATTCACAGTCAACTTTTTTTAAATTATTTTATTATAAAAGGTCCAATGTGAGCAATAATTAATCCTTAATTTATCAAGTTATTGTTATGAGACCATTTATAATTATAATTACTGGAAACACAATAATAGGTGTCTTTTCAAGTTGCGATGTTACCAATACAATGAGTAATCTAGTCATTTTATCGTTTAAATTACTAACATTTTTGAGACAATTAACATTCAAGAAACTTGACTTGATTCTTGTTGAGCATATTTTAAGGAATATCTTATTTTCATTTAGCGTCTTGGGCTTGAGTCAAGTAGACCCACTGTTCCGACTTTAAAATTATTCGTGTTCTGTACTAATCGGGTAAAAGTATAGTCCGTCCACTTACACAAAACCATCCAAAGTTTTTAGCTTGCATTTTCCGCTATCCTACAATACGAAATATGGGTATGTTGTTCTACTTAAATGCACGATTATATTAATCCATATAGATTGTAATACCTATAAGTTGTTAATATTACACGAGGAAACTATCGTGCGTTTAGTTTTTTGTATTGAGTAAACAAATGAATTTGTTAGAAACAGAAAGTGTGTATGAAACTTTTTTCTAGGGGAGACTATGGAGGTTTGATACAGTTAATACTTAAACTAAAAAATAAAAGTAATGCTTAATTTTGGAAATTTTCTTTCTAAGATCATGCTCAACTTACTAATTTGTGCTTAATTCTGAACTGGCAAAATTTATCAACTAAGATATTTTTTTTATGTAAACGTATCATTTCTCCCTTACTAAGAGAGAGTTGATACAAAATGTAAAAAAAATGATCGCCTAGTTTATTTCGACGCATAAAACTTTTTAAATATATTCTATCATCTATTTTCTCCAAAACTTTTCTCACATAATGTCTTACTGTTTGTTGTGTCGCAAATCGCATCAGTACATAATCTTCTTCATTTTTACTTTGTTCTTCTATATAAGTTACTTCCTTAGACGATGATGAAACAAATGAAGAATAATTAGATTCCGATCCCAACTCGATAATTTTTTTATTTTTTCCCATTAGGATTCTGGTGGTATTGACTCGTTCATTTGATTTTTTGGTCGTGAGATTTCTTTTAAGTTTGTTCTTATTCCGTGGTCGTCTTTTATTTCTTTCATTTTTTCTCTGATTTTTGGTGCTTTCTTGGTGCGACCTGAGGAGGGGACTTTATTTTTTAAGGAGTCTTATAACAGCAGGAAGCTGCAGGGGTAGTCTCAGAAGTATGTTGTTTGTCGGCAGAATGAGCTGGCATTGTTTCGGATGTGTGTCCTCTCTAATAAGGGTCAGGTCGGTCAGTAACCGTTGCGGTTAGGAAATCGAGGTTGGTAAAGACGTATGAGTTAAAAGAGTAAATACTTGTTTTAAAAGTTCTTTAAAGCCTGTTCTATATTATACTTTTTGTGTCCAAGTTTACATCCAAGTTTCTATAAACTACAACTTGTCAAAGAAACAAGTTTAGTAAAAACAAAAAGAAATAGGTGATTATCTGTCTTTTTTCTGCGCATGATTTATGATACAAACTTAGACAGAAACTTGAATCGTTTCTAGTTTTAAAAAAAGTTTAGACGTTTAGAAGTTTTCTGTTTCACACTATACTTTTTTCTTTGACAAGTTCTAGTTCATAGAAACTTGGATGTAAACTTGGACGCAAAAAGTATAATGTAGAACAGGCTTAATAATATTCAGCAAAGTAACTTGTGCAACATCTACATGCTTTACAATATATTTTAAAGAAATAGTCTAGCAAGGATTTTTAGTTATAAAATTATTACACGTTTGATTAAAATATATGCAAATATCTAGACAATTAGGCAATATATGGCTGTTATGATTGACTAAACTTAATAAAATATTTTTGTCTCTGCTGCACTTAACAAATGTTATCAAATGCAACAGATATAACTCGAATTACCTGTCGTCATACAACCATGTAGATGAGTTACTGCTTTGGATCCTGGTGGAGCCCCGAACATCATATAACCTTGATCACGAACACGCGGGAAGAAAAAAACGGAGGAATCGAATTCCCTATAGCGCCTATTCTACACAAGACTGTGACAGTTTGTCCTCGTTCTTCTGGCGTAGCTTTACACACTTCTGTCTTCTCTTTGAGATGATTTTGGTGGATTTGTGAACGATTTGGACTCCGGTTTCGTTACAGTTAGGGGAGGTGTGGGAACAGTACACCACTTGGTCATCTTCGTTATTTTTTAAGAGAATCGTACAATTTTTTGAACGGGGTATAGCTTAGTTATTAGGCTCAGAACCAGCTTCAATGCAGAACTTAAGATACAGACGTTTTAATAAAGATTGACAATTGGTGTAATGTACTCACTCGGGTGGGCACATTGCTTCATCCGTCTGGCTACATTGCACTACCTTATTTTTTTAAATAAACTAAACTAAATAAAATCGTGAACTCGTTTTTGGGGATGGTGAGATTTTTGCGATTTGCTTCTTATCCCATTCGTACGACTGATCTGTCTTTACAAAAGCACTTTTTATTTGTTGCATGTATTGGACCGCTTCTGTGATTTCGGTGACTTCTCCGACTAAAAACATACAAAAACGCCCTTTGTCTGCACTACAGCGAATTCAATTAGGTCTTCAATGTTGACTTCATCGTCACTATCCTCTTCTTTATTTAAATTCTCAATTAAATCGCCATCATTATCTTCTGATTCGGAATGATACAAGCTTTCAATTTTGGGTTTTGAGCCAAAAGGCTTATTGGTGCTGTCCTCAAAAATCTTTTGATTTTCTGGTGACTTTAATACTTGGCCATCTTCTTCACCTTCGTCTACCTTTGCAGGAGTTGCACTCTTAAGTTTATGCGCTGGAGTTTTGGGGAAGGGGCGAACCTCCATTGGATTAACACCAGAGGTACTAGGTTTAGGATATGAAGCAACTGGGGTAGTTCCGCGAGTTACAGGCATTCCATCATTTTGAGTCATGGATTTAACATGAGGGGAGGAGGACAGTCCGTCACGTAGCTACATAAGAAACTATCTTCATCAAATATTTTTCTGTGAGAAGGCCAGGTCTCAGTCGCTTTGAAGCCACTGACAATATTGTTTATATTGAAAGCTTTAGCGTACGATTTACCGAAAAGTCTAGCAACGTCATATATCGAAATAGTGTGATTGGGGTTAGACAACATGAAACTGTTGCACTCAGTAGATGTTGAAGCTTCGAAGATGTGTGAGGAAGAATCGTCATAATGTGAATGCTATTCGCTCGGGCCAACTGAATCAGTTCCACCTGCACATGGCTGCTGATTGTCCTATATAAGTACGACGGAGTACGCGGGTAGACATGATAACTTGAAGAAACATTTCTTTGTTTATCAATCCATATTTACATGCAGAGCCTACCGATCTTGATGGAGCACTATTTAACATTTGAGGTTTGAAGTTAACACGTGGGATTATGAGAAAGGGCGGGACTGTATTTCCTGCAGCGATGATGAAGCAGCATGCCGTGATGAGGATCCCTCGTTCACCTGATGTTACTCTGACACTTCTTTCAAAAGCTCTTCAGCCAATCCTCGCCAGCTCTTTTTTTCTCGGACCATCATTTTGGGAATTTACAATTATTAGTCACTGCGAGTTCGTAAGCCAAATCTTTAGCTTTTTAGCAGCTTTTCTTATTTTTTGGTCTCTGTAATAATCCATGGTCATGAAAAGGACCTTTTCATGACCGTGGAATCGAAGTTCACTTTCAGACGTTCTTCTCCTTTCCTTTTTTTCGGCATATTCTGCAACCAAAAACCATTTTTCACTTTTACACTGACAAACAGGCTGAGGGTACAGTGCACTATGGTGCATTCTCCACCAGTCGTTGTAAAAGAAAAAAAAAATAAATAAAACACTTTTTGATTATGTTCCGTCTAAAAAACCAGCATATATTCTTTAAAACAGATTAAAGAATGTGATGAACTCGATACTACACTTACGCTGTAGGACACAAAAAGTAACACTCCAGTTTTGACACGCAAAAATGTAATAACATTTATTTCCCTAAAGCAAACAATGCGAGGCTTTAGCAGACGACAGATTTCAGTATGACGTCATCAAGGGTACCAAGAGGGAAAAAAATGGCGCCAAATTCAAAACACTTTTCGAGATGGTGGTGATGCATTGTACCTTCTGGTGCACCGTACCGTACCCACATCTCTCTATACATCGAATCGGGTTCAAACTGCTCTTGACCCAGCACCTTTTTAAGCAAATTATAGAACTTTCCTATAGTGTGCCGGTTAAATGCCGTTTCACAAGAAAGACTCGTCGATTTCGGTGTTCGAAGTGACAACTTTTTGTTTCTGTCCATAAACCCTCGAAACCACTCATGCAGTTATTTCATTTTTAGTCCGATTTTTAGGCACATTCTTTTTATTTTCTATGGCATACAAGTATGCCAACTTTCTTGTCTCTTTTAACGTGAACCCATAATTCATTCTGGTAGCGGTTAACAAATATTTGGCTAAACTTTTCTCTTTTTTTTTAGTCAAAGATCTGTCATTTCGCAAAATTTGAAAGAAGCTTTGTCTCTTCGCCCTTTTCTTTAAACTTAGCAACATACCGTCTTAGGGTCGTTTTATCTAAATTGTATTTATTATCAGTTTTTAATTTATATCCATCAACAACTACACGTACAGCCCTTTGCATACGCTCTGGAGAAGTCGGTACTTAACCTAAACTACTTTTAAAGAAAACGCTTACACTTACCTTCTAAAAAGGTACATGTTATATCACAAAAAAAACACGTTTATGCTGTAAGTTCTCAACGCCGATTATGCGATCAGAACTAAGCTAGCTACCTAGATAACACTTCACTTATAAAGCAGTAAGCACTTAAGCGGCAATTTATTACATGTATCAAAGCCCTCATAGTATCAAACCTCCCTAGTCTCTCCTATGTAGATTTTGCAAAACATGACACAAAATCCAAACAAAGTATGTTGCGACCAATCATGCCTAATTAAATAAATTTAAATAGTAACTTTATTTAAACTACTTCAAACGTGCCATAAGTGAATGTTTAAAAGTCTTATTTGATTTGTAAGCTTTTCGTTGTACCAAAATACCACTCAAAAGCAGTATTTGCTGTATTTAAAATCCAACTTTTTATTTTACGAATAATTACATTCCATTAAAAAAATTGTTTTTCTGCTTTGGTGGTAATTTTTTTATGCTTATATTATTAAATTACTGGGCACTTACCTACACGTAACCGTGAGGAAATAGAAGATGTTTTTCTTAGATTAAAAATTAGTTGTTTTCCGTTTACAGTTTTTTTATTTTAATTTAACTACATCAACCGCAACAAACATTTGATTTGCTTCAAGAATAACAAGAACAATAAGAATTAAACAAAACACATTTTGAATTTTTTTCTAATAAAAATTAGTTTAGTTGCGTCCACGAAACGTCTTTTCCACCGCTTCGTTACTTGTCTGTAAGTTCACAGCAATTTTATTTGATTTTTAACAAATTTAAAATCAAAATATATGTAATTGTTTAATCTTCGCTTATTTTAATAATTAACGCTCATTGATTTGCTTGAAACGAATTGATTACCTCTCGTAATAATAATTATATAATATATTTTGTAATAAATTTATCGGCGCCACTTTATAAAGCTAGTAATATTACAGTGTAGTTAAATTTGCTAATTTTTATAACTAAATTATTCATAATAATATAAAAAATGTAGTTAGCCATTTTTATATAAGATGAACTTTTTTCACGGAAATTGTATTAAATATTTATTTAGCAAAATAATAGCATCAAGAGTTAATCTTATATACAACTAAATGGCACAAACAGGATAAAAATGAAGAAGAAAAGTATTCTTATTTAAGCGATTTAAGTCATGCTATAGAATAACTTAACAAAGCTTAAAAGAAACGAGGTATTTATTTTGAACCTCTCCATTGTATGTAGCTGTTATATTTACGCATTGAATGTGAGCTTTCTTCAATAGTACGTAGCTTCTATTATTAACTTATAGTTTAATTTTTATAAGTGCTTTTAATGGCAAGTGTGTGATATACATCTTAGAAATAGTTGACATATTTTTAACATTGGAATTATAAGAATTTAATAATTTTTATTTTTTAAATATATCGGGAGTCTATTCAAAATGTGATGTTTTATATTTACCATTATTTATTAAACCTAAGAAAATATAAAACTTTGCACCTTCTGATGCTATTTAATAAATTGTGTTTAAAAAAATATATTAGTTTTCTTTCAACCTTTTTTATTTTTTTTTAAGTTTGAAACAGGATAGAATGTTATGCTGTCGAAACAAATGATGTTTCTATTTTCTATAATATGCTGGATAGCTAACTAATAAACTAAAAGTGAAGCCAGAATCGGCCATTTGCAGGGTAGGCAAAATATTATCATGTGATTGGTTAATGAGGTATAGTAATGGTAACCATTTTATGGGTACTTCATGAACTAGTATAAAAGAAATATATGTGAAATTAAGCTTTTTTTAATAGTACAAGGACTTCAAAAATGATTGTTTCTCGCGTGACATAAATGTTAGGCAACCAACATTTCTTGTACTGGTATATAATAAAACAAAAATTATTAAATGAGAAATTTGATTTCTAAACTAAATTTAAGTAATTAATTAAATGTATTGGCACAAGATTTGAAGACCGTGGAGGATATAACCCTCGATTTATCATACTTTTATTGTAGAATTGTTAAATAAATTCAATCGTAACTCGAGTGATATGAGCGCTTGCATTATCTTGCTGAAAGTAATCGAATTAGAGTTCGTTTTTGGTTGCCTAAGTATGGTAGTATAGACTTTTTACATAAAAAACAATTATTTACAGCTGGTTTATGTTGGGAAGTATCGTTTGCTTCTGGGAAATATTGGATGCAACTCTAAAGAGAATACGACCAGACAGTGGCAGCTTCTCTGTTACGTCATTTGGTCAGTGACCTTCCAAAAAATAGTAAAGTTATGTTAAAAAATAATCATTAATTATTTTGCCTATTTCAAAAATAAATAAATTGACCTTAAGCATAAAATCTGTATTGAGTCAAAATGCGTTTTTAAAGTTTTAATGTTGAAATGGCCCTCCTGCAGTAATCTCCGCCAGTCGCCACTGCGACCAAGTTCATTTCGGATTGTAGGCACTTTCAAAAATGCATCATTACAACAATAACGCTGTTTGGTCCAGGATTAAACACTGTGAAATGTCATTAATATAGAATTACAAAAATTAGATAACCCCAAACCCACTCACGTTTGAAAATTAAAACCGACGCGACGAACTAAAAAAATAGCTGTGGCTGTGATAGTCAAGCTACGTTGTATCAAATTCGTTATACACTGCTTACTCTCGATATGCGGCAAGGCTGTAGTAGGTTAAATAAAAAAAAATTCCTGTTTGGTAGAATCCGCAGTAGGAGGGGAAGAACAGGCGAAGAAATCCTTCCGATTCTCTAATTGAATGTAAATACAAGACATAGTTTAGATTTATCAAACAACCAGTTTATAATTGAAGATACCAATAAACATCGGAACACATATAAACACGAGCATAAACATCATTATATTAAGAGTTAGTTAACTATGACGGCCTGTCAGTGGGTACTAAGGCCCTAGTTACAAAAATAACCCAGCTAAACTTGAAATGTCGGTACAAACAAACGTGGGCCAAAAATATACATGTCATACACACATCATAATATATCAAACAAATGTTATAAAATGTAGAGTCTATTATAGAAGCAACTTACCGCGATTTTGATACATAAAAACAGGCACTTATCTATATCGTAGATGCAAGATACACTACTTTAAATTAAAATACCGAGTTCCCGAGTGAGAAATACCTGCGATCACACGCCGTTTGTTCATCACGGAAAGTAAAATATTAAATTACATTTTACAAGGCAATGCATACACTGATGTTTTTTTCCTGTTATCAAACTCAATAAAATCACCATCAATAAGTAAATATTACGATCGAAAAGATGTCCTAACTTTAACCAACCAAAGTATATACGCACAAAAAACGCAAATTGATTTTTGTAAAACACGTCGATGGTATACAAATTAATGACAAAACAAATAAACAAAAAAAATTAAGTAGCGTCTTGTTACAAACAGAGAAACATCTACATAACGCTTCTTGTAATTTTAATCTTCAAGTTTAAATATAAAATAGTTAATTATTTCAGTTAAATTTACGACGTGTTGTATGCAAAATTACATATAGATGCAATTATAAAATAAAAGAAAGATACGAAGTATTTAAATTACATTTCAAGCATTCTTTTAAGATTTCGATTTAGTAATTTTAAGTTTAAAGTACTAATTTGTAAAAAACATTGTTTTATAATTCCACATAAATTGATTTTGAAATGCATCATACATAATACAATTATATCGACAAAATTGAAATGGCTGTCAACGCATTTGTTTTACCATAACAAAGAAAACGTAATCTCTTTATAACGCTATAATTTTAATACAAAATTTTAGTTATTTTTATCACTTTTTACGTTAGGTAACAAATACCTTTAGTTAGATACCCATGAAATTTCACAAAACACAAAGAAAAACCAAACATTACACAAATTTTTATATTATTAATGCTGATTGTACTGCAAATCAAAATTTTTTTTGGGCATAAATACAACGCAATGGTAATCCAGCATGAGCATCAAATTCTAATTTTGTTGAAGTGACAATAACGTTGTCCAGAAACCCAGCTTGATAAAAAAAATTCATATCGATTAATGATGCACACGTTAGCAACTTTGTGAATACAGTTTATTACGTTTTTTTTACCGTGGTGTCCTAAAAGTGTACGCAGCAACGCATCAAAGGCGCCATCGAAAATAAACAAGGAAAAAGAAAAGGCACTTCTGCGACGTAGCATTCTGGAATATGTCTAAAACCACAGTCTAAAACATTTTGAAACGGCACAGAATATTCCAGTAAAGTATTGAATTTTTGGAAAGTTTATATAGAACCTTCTAGACTTTATTTAGTGTACTATCATTTTCGAAGTTTTAGGAAGTAAGTGAAGCGTTTAGTATACATACGGTACTACCACTTCAGTAAACTAACTAAGTTTGCTTGGTTTTAGTGTGTCGCTTTCTGTTTTGACACAATCGTAGCAATAAAATGGAAATATTTTTATTAAATAAGAAAGTCGACAAGTTAAGTGAGTTTGAACAAGCATCGACAAATGGAGTAGCAAAGCAACTGAAATATTGTAAATACGATAGAAAAAAAATTCACAGATATCACAAGTCTTGCAATTATCGGAAGGTGTTGAAAACAAACACAATATTACCTACGTAATATAATGAACAAGGTTATTACAATTTTCAAAAATAAGAATCCATTAATTTGCGTGGGTTTGGTTGAAACATTATTATCACAGAAAACATGCAGTGTTACGATTGCAAAGAAAAACGTGCGGGACCAGTATATTCTTTGGTCGGTACAAAATCACGTTTTAAATTTGAACATAAATTATCGGTTTAGTAGAACATGTGTGTTTCGGTCGAGTTGCTTTTGGTGACCACCGCGGCTTTTCTGCGGCTAAGGGTAGCTTTGTCGATGTCGTAATATTACATCAGCATCGAACCGCCACAATTTTTGTATTGAAATGATTAACTTAATAATTTAAAATAACCAATAAACTATTACCCGAAAACGGTGCAAGATAGAAGAAAATTGCACATAAACATTTTTATAGAAGACAAAATTTACTATAAAAAAGTCAGCGGAAGGGTACAATTACGTTTAATAGTTTAGAAGATACAAATATGCAAAGTTGCACAAAAATTACATTAAAATTCTGTAACTCTTAAACTATTAGATATAATTATACACTCCCGCGGACTTTTTTGTAGTAAATTTTGTGCTCAATAAATTGTTTATGTGCAATTTTCATCTATATTGTACCGTTTTTGCAGCATACAAGGCGAAAGTTCGCGCGGATCTAATTCTGCAATTACTATAATCATTTTTCATCACTGCTGAGTGAAATTAAAAGTTATTATATTTTTAAAACATAAAACGAATCATAAGGAATATCTTGTTTAATAATAATAAACACTGCATCCAAAAAATACAAAAAATGAAGTAAAGTTGGGCCCCAACGCAAGTTCCAGATTTGTTTCACCTAAGCGTTTCGTTACACGAGCCTTCGAATCAAGCTCCCTATAAGTGTTTTCTACACTTAAAAAATGCTCTTCAATAAGGTGAAGCGACATCTCAAAACCAATTGCTCTAACATGGATAAAAATTGTGCGAATTTTTTAATAGGTTATATCGCACCAGTTTACTAAACAAGTCTAAGGGCCAGTTGTACAACCATGGTTTAAACTAAGGTTTAACTAAACTCAGTATTTTAAAATCAAACTAAGGTTGGTTAAACCGTAGTTAAAACCATAATTGTACAACTGGTCCTTAGTATATACAAAGTAAAAAATTACTAACATTTTCAGGCATAGTGATGTGATGTTTTTTGCACGTGCAAAAAACCTCAGCACACATAACTCATAAGAGTTTATTGATAACATTATGCTTAAAGAACTGACCGGAAAACTTATGTTTAGAACCTACTAGTTAAAAAAATTATCATTTAACTTGGAATCCCAAAGATCAGATAAGAGAGAAATTAGAAAGTAAAAAAATTTGGTTTGCAACTTAATGAAGCTATACTGACAGTAACAAAGATGTGTATGATATTATTGTTATATACATTTTTTATATATTCTGTAAAACCATCATTAGAAACGCAAAGGTTCAACATTTACTAAGGATGCCTAACAAGTAAATAACCCAAAATTGGTAACGGTTTATGTACATACTAAATGAGCTTAATCGATGTCGTTTACTATGGACGATTACAGGCGCTTACAGACTGATTGCATCATTCATAAAGAAGCACGTACATCAAAGCTATTAATTGAATCTGGTAATAGAAAAAGCAAACATTAGTTACTTATTTAACAGGTTCTTGTGTAAATTGCACTTTTTTTTCACGAGTGTTCATGAGAGAAATAACTACCAATTTAGCAGGAACGAGTTGAATACAAAATTTTATTACCTATTTTGTACGTGAATCGTAGACGTGTTGAAATGCCCATTACTGCTCTTTATTAGATATGTACGTTTGCACTATTTTTTGGTTGCTGATGTTATACAACTTAAATACAAAAATTACAAAACGATTATACCACAAAATGACGTACTGTGTAGAAATATTGTAATTTAGTCAATACAAAATACAAAAATTTAGCGACATTACTCTTAGAGAATAACAGTTACGTTTATTTAACGTTGTTGGTCACTTATGGTTGCCTGGATAGACAAACACTGAAAAAACCAAAAAAAGACAGCTGCACTGATTTAAATATTTAGAGCAAAATAGGTTTCATGAATAATAATTTTTTATACTTTAAATACGTTATTTTATTAGAACGTTTACCTTAAGAATTTTTTAGATTTTTCTGACGGTTCATTCTGTATATTTTTCCACTGTTTTGAATTAACTGCGCAGCACTATGGCGCAGCATTAACAGCAATTTGACAAATTTGACAGTAATGCCGCAAGTATTAAATACTTTATTAAATACTATTAAAGTTGTAAATATTTAACTAAATTATCTAACAGAAGAATTCTTATAAACCGTATTGAGTTTTTTTTAACAGTTAAAATATTAGGAGTGTTCTAACTTTATTAACTTTAAGGTTAATTTATATGATATTGTCATAACATTTCAAATTTTTATAAAATGGTAAGTAAAATTGATGTTTATATCTATTTAATTACTTATATTTCACAGTTGCCTTTATCATTACTAAGAACGGCACAAAATCATCCAATGGTAATTAAAAGTATCTTACTTTGTGTATAGTACCATTAAACCGATTACTTTTAGTTAGTAGAATTGAAGAATGGAGAAACTTATAATGGACATTTAGTAAGCTGTGACAATTGGATGAATATAAATTTGAGAGAAGTTATCTGCACTTCAAGGGTATGTATAAGATTAACTTTATCATTGTCATTTGAATAATTCTTTTCTTGTACATTGTATTCTAACGAAGGTTAGTTATCATATGACATTTTCTATTTTCACTAGTTTGATACTACAAAAACATATTGTGTTTTAGTTGTCCATAGGTTCTTGATTCTATGTTTCACTTGTAGTGCTCAACGTGCTCTTGTAAGACTTTATGCAGTAAACAATATCTTTTACCTATTAGGGCTTAAGTATTCCAGTTATGAACTATTTAATACAAAATCTTTCTGTTTTACTCTGTTCTGTTCTATAGTATTTAAAGATATGTTACGTGGCTATTAGTGACAATCTGGATCTTCTAATCACTGTTTAAGCTGAAGCAATAGCTTCTGTATTATCTTTTCTATACAGATTAGACTTTTAGTAAACTTGCTATTTCTTCTACTGCTACGAATATTCAATCCAATGCTTATTGCAGTCTTGGCACTGTATTTTCATATCATGCATGTGCATGTTTCTCTCTGGCAAAATGAACTCAGGTTGTCTTTGTACAAGTGTACGTAGTCGAACATATTTTGGAATTATTTATGTATCTGTAGTTTGTAGTTTTCAACAAACTAAGATCTTTATTTTATCGTACAGGAGGCAAAGAAATATTTGAAATTTTTAGAAATTATGAAAGGAGGAGGCTCGAAACGAAACATTGAATTTTACTGTTCTACAAATCAGTTTTTATACACTACAGTTCATCAAAATCCAAACACCTATAAATGTAAAGAGCAAGAAGGTTGTATTTAATCAGAATGTTTCAATTGGTCAAAGAAATGCTAAATATTAGACTACACACATGCATAGTAACGAACAAGGTTAATGATGAAAAAGTTTATTGTGCTTCCTTTCGTTTCGATGTATTTTGCAGGCAGCATAATCGCCCAGAAATTTTACTTTACCGGTTAAGTGTAGTAAAATTTTATAACTAGAAGTTGGCACTAATAACCATTAATTTCCTACATCAACTGTCATTCTGTCAGAATTATTAACATACACTATTATCTGTGTTATTGTTTAGAATAACAGAAACCATTTTTTAAATATAATAAATTTGCTTATACAGCCTTGGCCAAAAGTAAGAAGCCACTATTTATGTTACAAGGCCTAAACAGACTTTTAAAGCGTTTTAAATAAAACTTGTAATGGGTATACATTAAAAACATTTTTATTATAATAATTTAATATTTAATTGAACGCTCTTTAGCTTTTATTAGCATTTTTATTCTTTTTGGCATACTTGCGATTAAATTATAACAATCATTTCTTGAAATATTGTTCCACTCTTCACAAATAATTTTTTTAAGGACTTTTTTTGTTTTCGTTTTCTCTCTTTTTTAAAATATTCCATAAATTTTCGATTGACAAGAGGTCAGGGCTTTGGGGGGGGGCCATGCCTGCAGCGGGACTTTATTTGTTGTCATCCATTCCATTGACGCTTTTGAACGATCACAGGGAGCATTGTCTTGTTGGAAGATGTATTCAGGATCATCTTCATCGAAAAATTTGAAGCTTCCAAATTTTCTTGTAGTTTCGATATACCGTTTGGTATTCATTTGACTCTCACATTTTTTTAATTTGCCTACGCCACTGGCCGACATGCATCTCCAAACCAGACTTCCACCGCCAAATTTAACCGTAGGAATAATACAAGCTGGGCTAAATTTTTCGCCTCTTCTTCTTCTTACGAATTGGGCCCCAGGTTGCCCGAAAAGCTATAAAATTTGCAGAATAGTTTTTTTTTAATTCCTACTATTTTAAGAAATTAAAAAAATATGTATTTTTAATAAAACAATAAAAATAACGTAATTGAATACAAAATAAAAGCATACCTTCACATTACTTTCATCAGAAAATATTACTTTGGCCCAATCATCAATCGTCATATCAAGCCTTTTTTTAATTTGAGCAGCGGCTTTTCGCGTGCTTTGCAACCGCGTAACCCAAATGAAGCTAAACGTCTTCTTACCGTTCTATCAGAAATATTTATTCCACTTTCTTGTCTTAAGTCACTGTAAACATCTTTAGAAGTTTTAAACCGATTTTTTAAGGAACTTCTTTCGAAAAATTGGTGTTGTCTTTTAGTTGTTTACATCTGCTTCTCGGTCGATTTTCAAGAGATTTACACTCAATAACGTGTTGTTATTTGTACCGCTTTCCGCGAACAGGGAATTTGTTTTGTGATATTTCTTTGAGAAACGCCCGAATTATTTAATAAAACTAACTGAATTCTAACGGAAAACTAAGAAATTTTAAACCACACGGCTTGAAATAATTTCAGGTAGTTTAAGTTAGCACAAAAAATTTTCTATATCACACGTCTTGAAAGTATTTTGCAAGTATTCGCATTTTGTAGGTCTCTGCTTTACCTCTGCTTACAAATATGCTCATACTTGTAATATAGCATTTTATGGGCTACAAACAACTATTTTGCAGCATAATTATAAAATTTGAAAACGAAATCATTTAGGGCCGTGGGGATGCTATTGCATTAGTTTCGACGGGATATAAAGAGTGAAAAGAGATTTTTAAATAAATACTTTAGGTTATGTTCGCAAACGTTAGTATTTAGTGGTAACTTTCTTGTAATTAAATTTAAATATATTTTAGAAAAACTAAGTTCAAGAAAATTAGAATAAATCGACGCACTTAATTTGCATCCTTACAATAATTTTCATACAAAGTATTCTTTTGGTTGGAAATAAGCGTCAACAGTGATTTATTAGACATTTGCTTGTGCAGTGTTATAAAATAGTTATAATCGTAAGGATTTTTAATCGGCTGTTTAGAAACTTTAGAATAATAATGCTGTCAAATTGTACTACAGATGTAAAGACAATGCGAAATTGTGGTGCTAAATACCTGCAACGCTCACTGTTTAGGGCGATGTAAGGCGTTAAGTAAAAGGATGTAAATAGACTGTATAATATTTAGTTTTTTTTTGTTCGAACACTGAATCACTGGCCATTTTCCCAAAAACTGACAAATTTGTGTTTCATGTGTGCACGCACACACATTCAAGCGCCAAAGTTCTAAGTATATACTGAGGGGATCGAGATTAAACATCATACAAATGCTGGCGGAAAACCAAAATACAATTTAGCGTTAGCAGATGTCAATTGTAGACTTGTTAATCAACTGATTTACCTTTACTAAAATTTAGTTTTGTGAAAAATAAAATGGCTTCTGTAGGACACTTTGACAGTGAACTGGCAGTATTCTGGATAGGTCTATTACTGAAATTCTCATGTTTGACAGGTTAAGTAATCGAATTAGTCAAATAAGAAAATTACTAAATTTGCAAGATCAACATGACAATTCAGAAGAGACCAATTATCTTAGCCATTCATCGATACCAAGATGTTATTATTTATACTTATGTTAATGCAATTTTCATAAGTATTTATGTATACTTGCCACCAATTCTTCAATTGCGATTTTCGTATTACCTACTTAGTTCGTAAAGTTCCACTCCAAAGAATAGCACATATTAATCACACATTATTGTTAAACATTTACAAATATACTTTATTTAGTTTTGCAAGTCATCATCGCATGTTATTCTGTTACAGCTTCTAAGAAAAACGTTCGCATACGAACATTGTATTTGTCAGAAAAGCTTGACGACATTGTTAACGATTTAGGCTTTGGTATGAATATATTTCCTATATTTACTGGCTGCCAGAGCAAAATTTTGTAAATAATTGGTATTTTTCACACTGATCTAGTTTATTCATATTAAGTTTTTCTTGAAATTAATGTATTAGAAGATTTAAAGTAGTAAATAACTTGAGGTTAACTAAAATTGCATGTATTTAAAGCACGTAAATTATACTTATCATTTTTTGTAATCAGAGTTCAATACGTAAAAGCCAAGGAATAAATAATAGTAACACAACTTGTAATAAAACCGCAGACAAATTGACATAAAATAAATAGAATTTGTAATTTTGGGTTATTCATTTTCCGCGTCATTTGATCTATTAAAAAGTTTAATTTCTATTTGACTTTGTTAAATAATTAAATATATAGTCGTATAACAAGTATAGTGTATAATTCGTAGAGAATGTGCATTGCCAACTCGTATGAATTGCAGTCTCGACTCGGCAGCAAACTTATTATTACTCATAAGAAAAACTTACAACAAACTTTGTTAGTCCTATGTAACACATACTAAACTGTATAAGTTTTTTGTTGTAATGGAGAGGGTTGAACATCGTTTACGCAATTTCGTGTTTGTATACTCAACTAAACGAAAAACGGGACACCTTGGTTAGTTCGAATAAAATAGTTAGTGATGTAAACTACGATTGTTAGCGATTGCGATCGGCAATTATTCGTGGCGATACTGTTTAAATTAGACAAATAAAAACATTGACAATACCAGGAGGTAAAATTGTTTTATCAGCAAAAACTAAAAAATCAATATATTTTTACTAAAACTGAAAATAGTAAATCTTGACTGACATTTTTGAAAAATACAATAAGAACGATTATTTATTATATTATAGTAAAGCATATTTCGTATAAAAATAAAATGCAGTTTACTGTTTCAAATCATTCAAAAATAAGAATATATTGATTTTTTAGTTTTTACGGATTTGGTTTGATACTGTCAATTTATTATTTGTCTAATTTGATTTTCTTTAATAGCATTGTGAACGGCCACGAATGATTGCCGATCGCATTCTCTAACAAGCCTAGTTTACACCATTACTATTTTAATCGAATTAATCAAGGTGTCCCTTTTTTCTTTTCTTGATTGTACTTTATACTCTCTTTATTATAAAGTTGCTTGTTCAATTACCTCTTCAACAACTGTCACACTGTTCATTACTTCGGAGACATTTATCGGGTTCTGCAAATGGTACTGTTGATTAAACGAAAAAGGGAAACGTCGAGTTTGTCCAATTCCTGGGCCACACAAACCCAGTACAAAGACACAAAAGGAGAAAACATTTTGAATTAGTGAGAAGTCGATGTGATTTCAGATTGCCAAAATTTTCAAAATCAAAGTCACAAAATTCTCTTATGTACAAAGGTCTGAAATTATATAATGACTTACCAGATGAAATTAAGCACGAGCAAAATATTTATAAATTTAAAAAAGGTCTGAGTGATTATGTTAAGAATAAATTTTAAGCAAAAATTAGTATTAATATAAATATGTTACGATTTATGTTAAATTAGTATATCTTTACTAAATAAACACTTACTTACTTAGTGAAATAGTGATAGCACGAATCACTATATTGCACAGTTCGTGCCACATGTTAAGTTTGGTGTAATTGTTGATAAATTCCTCCATCTAAATTATGTCTGTTGGTATCTCACACTTCAGGTTCTTTTCGTAATCAGCACTTGTTTTTCAAAAATAAATAGCTTCTTTTTCATCTCTTCCAAACGTTACACAATTCAAAAGAAACCAATTATTTTACTCATATCTTTTTATGGGCTCGTGTTGATTGTTTTTTAACCCGATAAAAAGTCGAACTTAAAACATGTTGTGTGGTATGTTTATAATAATAAGAAGAAGAAAATAGTTTCATATCAACAATAAATAAAAAGGACATTATTTTATTTTATTTAAAATCTTTTGATTTATTGATACTAATAAATTGATAATTATTTCAAATAAATGCAATAATAGCACGGTTTTGAGAACAGTGGCCAAAAAGTTTTCTGTATTAAAAATTCTACTGAAGTTGTCTGTTCCTGTTTTGCACAAAATCGTAGGTATCTCCAGCAAACGAAAATGTAGTATATTTGCAAAAACAAGATCTAATCAATTTTTTGTGCTGCAGGATGGTGATAAGTTTTGGAGGATGCCAGAATGTTACATCAGAGGTAGTACAATCAAATATCTTAGGATTCCAGATGAAGTAATTGATATGGTAAAAGAAGAAACCGCAGTGAAAAATCGCGGTAGGGATAATAAAGGAGCCAAAAGCCAAAGGGGGCGTCCAGCAACTAGAGGTTTGTAACATCTTTACGCCAACAAAAAAATAAATATTGTTAATTGTAAAATACTTAGGCAACTTTGGAGGTCGTGGAGGTAAAACAGGAAATATTGGTGGACGCAATCTTAATCCAAAACCAAAACAAAAATAGTAGTTTCATTTAGTAGATACAAGTTATATTTTCGATTTTGAATAATCTGTTTGATAAGTTATAATTTTATATTGTATAAATAAAGCTTTAGTTCATAATCTAATTTCTAACGTGTTCATTATTCCTCCCTTATCAACCATAATCAATTAAAATACGATCTTGTATTAGTATTATCATTTTAATTGGATTTGGAAGAAGAAATTAAAACTGTTTTTTTCTTCAACTCAAACTCAAAATATAGTTTCTTTTGCTCTGCAGATTTCTAATTAATCATTCGTTCGAATGCTTGACGTGCTGTGTTGAATAAAAGAGAACCAGAACGTGAGTTATAGATATTGATTCTTCAGAGACGAAGAAAATGGGGAAGCTGGTCATGATGATTTGTTCAAAATTTGAACGTCGGCAAGATAATATGAATGCCAAAAAGAGCGATAAAACTACGTCTTACATAAGATTGAGTCTCTGGCAATTTAGAGTGGTGTCCTTTGGATTGTATGGTGCATGTTTGAAAGACTAATGGAAACGGTATTTATAAATGTGTCTAGTATACCTATCCTGGCAAAGCACTCGTGGTGTGCGAATCATTTGAAAAACATTTTTATAACCTAAATTACGTATTCCAAAAACTGCACAGTTTGTTTAACGTTAAGTCCTAAAAAGTAAGATACATTCGAACATGAAGTACGAATTCGCTATTAACACCTATTAGTATCAAAAAGATACGAAAGACCACTAACACGTTTGGTAGAAGAAATTGCATACACTATTAACAACGCGCTTCTGTGTTGTGATGTAACCCAGTCACCTTTGAAAATGAAAACCCGCGAACTAAAAAAAATAGCGACATCTCGCTGCAGCTATGATCGTCAAGCTACCCTCCTACGTTGAATGAAGTTCTTTATACACTGCTTACTCTCGATATGTGGAAAGGCTGCAGTAGGTTAAATAAAAAAAAATGAATCGTAACTTTTATTCGAGAAATGTTCTCTGTTCGTTGGAACCCACCGCAGGAGGGAAACAAGACAGCGAAGAAACCCCTCTAACTGAATGTAAATGCAAGATCATTACATAATTTGGATTTATCAAGTAGCCAGTCATTTAAACGAATACACAGATATGTTAGCATATTTAAATCTCAGCACACATAAACACGTTCACAAACATTATTATCATTATGTTACTGAGGTCCTGGTTACGGAAGCTTCCCAGCTATTAGTTGAATGGTCGGGACAAACAAACAAGGATCAAAAATACACATATATAATAAACACAATAATATATCAAACAAATGTTAAAAATGTAGGGTCTAATCAGGAAGCAACCTAGCGCGACTAATACATAAAATAGGCAGTTGTCCATAAAATGGATACAAGCACTATTGCACATAAAATGCAAGTAGGGTCCAATCAGGAACCAACCTGCGACCTTAAGATGTTTGCCCCTCACGGTAAATAAAACATATTACATTTTAGAAGGAAATGCATAAGCTGGTGGTTTCTCTATTATCATTAGAATCAACAGGTAAATATTAGGATCGAAAGTATGTCCTAACCTTGACCAACTTTTATATCATCAAATTATAAACGTACGAAAAAAAGCAAATAAATTATTATGCAGAATTTAGAATAGAAGCCAGAGATTAGTATAAATAATTTGCAGAGTAAATGATTTCATAGATTAACACAAATTGATTCTAAAATAGGTCAAAGATATACAAAAAAACAAAATGGCAATGAAGTTTAAATAGCTTTTTACAAACAAAGAAATAACTACACAAAATCACTTTCCATTTTAATAATCCTCAAATTTAAATATAAAATGGTTAATTATTGCGCTTACATTTATAATCATAAAAGTTTTATACAAAATTAGACATACTAAATGAAGTTATTGAAATTCCAAAACAAAGAAAACACTACAAATGTAAATTGCATCTTAAGCGTCCTTTTTAATTCCTCGTCCCTTCATTTTCGTGTTTAAACGTAAGAATAAATGGCTAATTATTACAGTCAAATTTACGACGCTTAACGTTGTGTCTAAATTTACACATAAATGACATAAGATAAAGAAAATACTACGAATTTAGATTTGATTTAAAGCAATTTAAGGTATCTAAGACTGATTATGACTTGTGGGGGTTTTAATATGAGTTTACGTTAAAGTGTTGATCCAGCAGTATCTAGATGTGTTCGCGCTGGACAGTGGTTCCAAGAGAAGAACTATCGTGGTGAAGCATAAAGTTAATACCGGAGACGCTCGACCGATACGACGCCATTCATTCACGTCGACTTCCTTTGGCGAAAAGAGAAACCGAAAAATAATTTCGGATATGGAGAGAGAAGGTGTGATTGCACTTTCAAATAGCCCATGGGCGTCCCCAGTGGTGCTAGTAAAGATGAAAGATTGTTCAACGAGATTTTGCGTAGACTATAGACAGCTTAACGACGTGACCAAAAAAGACAGCTACCCTTTACCGAGAATTGACGACACTTGAGATACTCTGTCATGATCCCAGTGGTTTTCTACGTTAGATTTAAAGAGTGGTTACTGGAAGGTAGAATTGGAACCCAAGGAACGTGAAAAAAGACGGCTTTTATGATTGGAACTGGTTTGTGACAGTTCATTGTGATGCCCTTCGGTGTATGTAACGCTCCTGCAACGTTCGAGCGTTTGATGGAGACCATTTTGCGAGGACTTCCTTGGAAGATGTGCTTGGTTTATCTAGACGACGTGATTGTGGTTGGAAGATCGTTTGCACAACATTTGAACAACCTGAAGGATGTGTTCCAATGATTACGTGGGACAAATATGAAACTAAGCCCAAAGCAGTGCCACGTATTTAAGAAAGAAGTGCAATACATTGGCCACGTCGTATCTAGAGATGGAGTAAAGGCTGACCCAGACAAGGTTCAGTGCAAGCATAATCAAGACCTATCGACAAGCATCAAGTTTGCAGTTTTCTTGGGTTGTCCACCTATTATAGACGATTTGTACCCGGATTTGCCAATATTGGGAAACCTTTATTGACGAAACTGACTGAAGAAAGAGCGGAATTTAAATGGTATGAAGACCTAAAACAAGCCTTAGTCACTTCGCCGATTTTATGTTATCCAAGAGAAGATGGAAAGTTTGTTTTGGACACCGATGCAAGTAATCTGACTATAGGTGCAGTCCTTTCACAAGTGCAAATCGGACAAGAAAAGTCAGCGCGTATTTTAGTAAAGTTTTGTCTAGCCAAGAAAGGAATTATTGCGTGACTAGGAGAGAGCTATTATCAGTCCATAAAACACTTCTACAAATATTTGTATGGACGAAAATTCTTACTACGGACAGAGAACACCGCTTTAAAATGGCTATTGCAGTTCTGTAATCCGAAAGGACAAGTAGCAAGGTGGATCGAGAGACTGCAAGAGTACGACTATGACACAGAATACCGTGCCGGAAGCAGTCATCGGAACGCTGATGCCTTGTCCAAAAGACCATCTCCGGCAGACCGCAGCCATTGTTCGGGACTTAAAGAATAAGTCGAATGCTATTGAAGAACTGTTGTGGTTGATGACCAGTGGGAACCTGAGCAGTTGCGTCGCAAACAATAAAACCATCCCGAAATAAGACTAATTCTGAACTGGAAAGAAAACGGCCGAGGACCAACCGGGGAAGAAGCGAGTACTTTGGGCAGAAACATCAAAGCATACTAGGCGCAGTGGGACTCTTTGACAGTAGAAGACGGTTTTTTTAAGCTATCCCTAGAGGGTGTCGAGGGCACGGAAAACAGACTGCAGTTGATAGTGCCGAAGAGACGAGTGTCACAGGTGTTAAATCATCTACCCGTTGGTACATCAGGTGTACCCTTTGGAGTAAACAAGACTTTGGGAAAAGTTCGAGAAAGATTCTAGTGGGTAAACTGCAAAGAGGACGTTATGGAATGGTGCCGTAAGTGCAATGTCTACTCATCAGGAAATGGTCCATCGAAAAAGCGCAAAGCACCGATGAAATAGTATAACGTGGGAAGCCCTTTAGAAAGAGTAGCCGTAGGGCCGTTCCCAGAATCTGATTCGGAAAACAAATACATCCTGGTGGCGATGGATTATTTTACAAACTGGACGGAGGCTTATACGCTATATCCAACCAAGAAGCAGCTACAGTAGCAGACATATTAGGAAGTTTTTCTGCCGGTTTGGAGTTCCGTTGGAATTACATTCTGCCAACTGTTGGGAATTAAGAAAACTAGAACAACGCCTCTCCATCCTCAATCTGATGGCATGGTTGAACGGATGAATCGGAAAGTACTTAGCCAAAGTATTGTCCGAACACCAAATAGACTGGGATCAGTACCTGCACCTTTTCCTAATATCATACCGATCATGCGTTTACGAAAGCACAGGCCAAACACCATTCTATATCATGCTCGGTGGCGAAATACGACTGCCATGCGACCTCCAATTTGGACAAAGACCAGAAGAAGTTGCTAGAGAAGACTACGTCACCAAGTTGACGAAGAGGCTAGACCAAGTACATGAGGCAAATAAATACGGCGTGTTAAATGTACATGGTTTTAATATAAACAATTAAATATCAGTTTAGATAAATAGAAGTTATGGGTGGAGATTATTTTTCTAGTGATAATAATATATAAATTAATGTAAGTGTTTTTCTTAAATACAGTTGCATTTCATTAGTGTTAGTTAAAATAAATCATGTAAATATTTCGTTTATAAATAAATTAGTTTTAAAATTTGTTACAGTGTTGGCCAAATTACCTTTGGTAGTATTCACAGTTTCATGAATATCGACCTAACATTGTATTTCAATATAAGGACAATATCGCAAAATGTTGCATACTCATGATCGGATCAATGTTGAGCAAGTTTTTGCCAATAATGGCCCAATATTTTATTGCTACTTGTGTTTTTTTGTTAAGTTGTGAGGTTGTTGTCAGTTGTTATTGTGATGCAACCTTAAACTTTAATGACAAATTGTATTACTTGTATAATAATTAATGGTAAATACTATCCTTGGAATATGAATTCATGATAAAGCAGACTACTTTTACAGCATATTCATAAAACATTATTTAAATGTTAGTGCTGATGATTTGTACAAAATCGATTGTTTTGCTGAGGACATTGTCAAATCAATAGCTGCTACTTATTAGTTAACAATGCAGTCAGCTAACAATATAGTTAACTTTACCTTATGCAACCGGACATAAACAATTAATCCATGTATAGCGCCGTTTATAAAAACGAGAAGTTATAACCGAGCTTTATTTTCGTACATTTATTGCGCGAGATTGAGTTTATTTTTTAGAAAGTAATTACTAACAAGGTAATGTGTTTTTGTTTAGTTTCTAGTGTTTATATAACGATTACCTTTCGGTCTCCGGAGGCGCCAACCTCAAGTTAAAACGTATTTTTTTGTTTCTCATTTTACAAAATAAGTTTTGGAAGGCGCAAAACTCAAACCTTGCCCCGAGCGCTCATGAACTTAGCCACGACGCTGAGTTAGTGTCCTAATAAACGCGGTATCAACCATCCATCATTAAATTATTAGGAATGTGGTCAATTCGCCGAAGACAATCCGTGACGAAGCGTCCAGATCTTCATCCTTCTTTCCAGCAACCCAGCTATAACGTGTGACGTTTAAACTTATTGGCGACGTGTTCAATGAAATCAACTGTTTTAAATAAGCATTTATCAGAAAAGTGAAACAGACTTGTCAGCTGAATTAAGGTTTGTTAATAAGTGAACTATTAAAATGAAGACCAGTAATGGCTCTAAATGTATGGCCCTTTCCAGAGATATAGTCAAAGCAATTTTTTGTACTCTAGAATAAATATGTATAACAGATACATACTATTTATTTCTAAAAAGTAGAATCTAGAAACATTTAAATATATATGTACTTCATCAAGAAGGATATTATATTGCCAAGCTAAAAACTCTTCGAGTAGTGTTTATTAACTAGCTACTGTTATAACAATATCAGATTCAATATTGTACGATATAATTAAATCTGTATTGCGGAAATAGCGTAGTTTCCACGGTAGTAAACAGAATAATCTAAAAATACATAAGAAACAGTTTAAGTTTTATTATATAACAGTTGTTGAGTTTAATAGGAAGTTGTAACTATTGCTACTTTATTTGTTACAGTCTTATATGTATATTGGCTTCATAGAACCTATACGCTATTTGTTAATCAACGTAATTCATTTGACACATCATTAGTTACTTCAGAATTCACAAGTCCTTATTATGTAATTACGAACACAAATTGCTCTAATAAAATAAAAGTCAAAATATAAAAATAATTGATTTACGATTACATTGATATTTTATACAATCTAATTAAATAGTTAAGAGTAGACTAGACAAGGGGGCATATTTACATATGCAACTTCTACATTCTTGCATCACACTTTAAACTCCACGCAATTATCAAATAACTTCTTATCAACTACTTACTTTCTATTTATAGCTTAACAGTTATTTTCTATTATTTCTAATATACAACTTGAGTTCATAAATAAACAGCTTTATAACAATTAATTTATACGTTTTGAATCTATCCCCAAGCTTTTAACTAGGGCTTTCGGCCATATCTTGATCATTTTTCGATACCACCATGCTTTCGGGTAAAGGTGGTCGACTCGGCGAAGGACTATCAATTAGTCTAAAATTAAAACCAGGAGAATCTGCGCTCGATAACGATTCAGGTGTTCCTATAGAACTAAGAGAACCAGGTAGTGGACTGGAAGTAGTTGTAAGAAGTCCGCCACGATCTGATGCACCAAAACTATAAAATCTTTTAGCTCTAGGGCTTAAGTGGTAGTCTAATTTATCGTCATCTAATTTTCTTTTAACACCAAGAGGACTGGGGCGTAATACAGGGCTACAACTTCGTCTAACAAAAGTACGACTTCTAGTTGGACTTTGAAACCCAGGCGAATTAATACGTGTGGGAGACGGAGAGTTACATAAAATTCCCATGCAAGAAGGAAGACTAACATGTAATGGACCCATTTTCCCTGATTTTGATTCATTTGGAGATTCTGTGACTAAGCGCAAATCTTCCCATGATTGGGATATTTGCATTGTGTGGTGTATTTCCCGTTCATGAGCTAATTCTCTTAAATTACTAGTATCGGCCCATTCTTCTTGTCTGAGTTGACTAATTCTTGGTGTTAAGCGTAAACCAGAATTCTAAATACGTTGCCCATGTTAAAGTTCGGAGAAAAAGTGAAAGTTTGAGACTTACCAATGATCCAGATGAAGGACTAAAACTACCACTAAATCTTCTTGTTCGAGGTTGGCTAATGCTGCTGAACAGATTTGGCACTGGTTGTTCTCTAAAAATATCATTTAAGCTACCAATTAATTAGCACAAAATTTGATTTGACATACCTTGGAGAATTACTAGTTGGTGAAGTCGTCATCGTGGAGTTGCTATCATTAATGGTGGGTGCACTGGAACACCTTTTTAGAATTCCCGCAGGAGAGTCAACGTCCATGGCTGTTACCGGATTTATTGACATTCATATGATTTGTTTGAACCGCATAAAAAATAACGTAAGGCAGCATTTGCCAATAATATTAAAATCTAACGACACTCACAGCACCTAAATCAACTTGTAGATTGAAGTAAACAATTTCTAACATTGAATTTAATTTAAAAACGAAAATCCAAGGTCGGTAAAACTGTCAAAATTGTTTTTTATTTTTACGCATGTGCAAAATAAATTCTTTAAATTTTCATTTCCAAGTTTGCCAAACCACTTTAACATTCTTGGATGTCGGTATTTGCGTTGTAGTGTCTTAAAACACGCCAACGTAACTGTAATACTTGAAATAGTTGATAGTACTAGTAATCCATTGTAAAATGTAAACGTCTATCAGTAACCGCATAGAGTGTACTGGAAAAGGCAAAAACTTTCATTTTTTTTATTATTTGCAACATAAATTTAAAACGCAAATATTAATTTTTGGGTTTTTGTTATTTTCAATCAAATTCAAGATGCGGCTTATCAAATATGACATCTCATAGTGTACTTTAGTTTCAATAATTGCGTTGCAAAAATGTTATTCTATTGCAGTCGTGTGGTGCACGACGGCGCCGAAAAGTCACAAAACTCAAAAGTAAAAAAAAAGATAAAGCAACAAACAACATTTGTCAAAACAAAATTTATAATGATAAAAAAACCAATAAGGACTAGATATTACAATGTTTTTTATTTGTTTATTTTTACTCTTTGAAACGAGGGAACCGAATTACTTCTCGAAAATAATATATTTTCCAAATGAGAGTACGCAATAATAGCATTTATTCGATCAAATACGTAATACACGTAACATGGTAACATGAAATGTGTAAACTCAAACAAATCTGATTTTATTCATGTTTGAGCTTGAAATTTAGCTTGCAACGAGCGAACAAGCGTTTTTTTCCTGTCTGAGCTTGCAATGTACGAAACTTTATATATTTAAGCGCTGCATCGGTCGCGATTTCATTTGTTGCCTGATGCCTGATCGATAATTAACTTAGCGAAGTGAAAAGGTGCATGGAGTAAAAGATATCTGCTTTGTAAACTTTAGTTTTTTGTACTTTTACAGACTTTATAGTGATGTGTTTTGTGTTGTGAATTAAGGTACGAGTTCATCTAAAATTTATTTTTTGTTTTAGATTTATTTATTAAAACATTAAAAGCCAAAAACTAATAATAAATAAAGTTCGAAAGCTAGCAATTATATTTCTAAATAAATAATACACCATTTACCCTAAAAATAATTTATGAAAATACTTTTTTAAATTATTTTTGAATAGTGGGTAATAATACCTAACCTAACCCGTAATTGTACTCACATATGAACGTAATACAAATTTAGGGCGTTATTTTAAATTTGCACAAGGGCGTCAAAAGTGCTAGGCGCGGGCCTTGTAAACTATAAAAAATGCTAACCTTCAATAATTTACTATCTTTTGATGAGGAAATTAGCTATAGCAAGTACGCAGGTCTTATTTTTAAGAGGAGCGAAAAAGAGAGATATCGGTTGACGCGCAAACAACATTGTTAATCGTGATATCTTGCAATATTTTGTTTTCTTATTGTGTAAACTTTTATCAGTCTATATATAAATTTAGTAGAATTAATTAGCGCGAGGTGAGCAAAAATTAGGAAACATATATGTTTGGAAACTTTGCATTATGAAAATATCACGTATCTTTAATCAAGATAGAGACACGTGGTGTAGCTATCTAAACTTGTTTATTTCCTCTATATCTTTTGTGCAGTGTTGTAACAGATACTTTTTTTCTAGTATCTAGATACAGATACAGATACTTTTCATAAATTGTATCTAGATACAGATAAGATACTTTTTCAAAAATAGTATCTAGATACAGTTACAGATACTTTAAGAGAGTATCTAGATACATGTCATATACATTTTTAACAAAATCATGAAATAAAATTTTAAAATACTGTCTATTTAGTTCATCTAAAAACACAATAACTGTATCCTAGGCAGCACATTACGTCTTATTGACGTCAAAATTACAAGACTTCATTAAGACGTGTCAGTGTCGTCATATGGCGTCAGTGTGCTGCCTGTGTATTAAGCAAAACATTACCTTATCAACCTTAATCATATAAAAAAATACAAATTTACAAATAAATCTTATTTTGTTTTAAAATTAATAGCATGTTAAATGTCTCGTCATTATATATCGACGTAGAGTTAATAGTAAACTACTAACACTAAAAAGTTTCTCCACTTCTATTTGAGCTGATGAAGAAATTTAGTGTTGCCAGTTGACTTTGTCGCGATTCCCTGCATAAATTATAAAAGTTCCACAATGACCACAATTGAACTCATAATTCTACAAAGTTGAAATTTGTTGCCTTTTTTTTAAAGTATGAATTTGGTTTGATGGCATAAATGCTAACACGTCACATTTCTCAAGTAATACTTGATTATATAAAATGTAGGTTCATACACGGTTTTCGCCAAAATTCCACAACAGTTTATAATACCCACAAAATACCCGCTACTACATAAAATCTCTAAATTGGGTAGAATTCCATTAGAATTGGCGACGCTGAAAGAATTGCACTCATAAAACACCGAATACAAAGTCTCCAAATTCAAATTGTAATGTATACATGATGAACTTACAGAAAAAACTACCGCGGTGTTTACTAAAAACTTGTATAATTTACAATTTGAGCAAGAAAAAGTATCTAAGTATCTAAACCACTCAGATACTACGAAAAATGTATCTAGATACAGATACAGTTACATTTTATCCAATGTATCTAGATATGTAACTAGATACTCCAAAAGTATCTAGATACTGTATCTAGATACTTGTATCTAGATACGTCACAACACTGCTTTTGTGTTTTTCATACTCGATTATTATGCAAGGTTCCTTGTAAAATCCATGTTTTTTCTTTTTTTTCCAGTTTTTATTTTTCTTTATTCTTAATAGTATTTTTCGTATCACCTTTCTTTCCTAATATTTTCCTAAATAGCACATTTCGTCAATTGTGGTACATTTTACGTATACTCAAATAAACAAAAAACGAGATACCTTGGTTAATTCGATTGAAATATTTTAGCGGTGTAAACTAGGTTTGTTAGCGAATCCGATCAGCAATCGTTCGTGACCCTTTGCGATACTATTTAAGAAATTCAAATTAGACAAATAATAAACATTGACAATACAAGAAGCTCAAATCGTTTATCAGGAAAAACTAAAAAATCAATATATTCTTATTTTTGAACGATTTGGAACAGTAAACTCTAATTTATTTTTTATGCTAAATATTTTCGTATAAGAATCAACGTTCCATATTAAAACAGTGCATTATAAACTTTATTAAGGCTATATTTTTTAACGCGTTTTATATTACCCATGTAATATAATAACTTATCAATAACATTGTGAATATAAGTTTTAACCACACTTAAAGTAATTATTTTTAAATATCTCTTTTTAGTCAAAATGTAAAGAAAGGGAATTAACACAAAAATGATTAACAGTGTAATGATTTTGCGTCAAAAAATATATATTGTTTTTTATTTTTATACCAAATACTTTCGTGTATAAATAAACGGGTATAATTTTCGTAGGAGTAAATAAATCAAACTTAATGTATCATTGAATTTCGACACGTTACGTTCCTTTAGCAGCGAGGGAGGCACCATCACTAGTATCATAAACAACAAATTCATATTTTCCCTGTCCCCCATATCTTGCTTTACTATATAATACGTTAAATAATCGTTCTTACTGTATTTCAGGAATGTCAATTAAGAACAATGAAGTATTTTATCTTTAAACTGACAACAGACAGTCGCCGCGGAAGAAATAATGTAATATAAACTTTTTTTTATTGAACTTCATATAAGTACCTCATTGCAGTGCAATGCTGTAATCAGTCAGTCAGGGTTTATCGTATTAATAAAATATAAATTATTTATTTTAAACAATTACACAAAAGATGTATGTAATTACATAAAAAAAACTACTATTTTTAAATAATTATTAATTCACAATTCATATTTTATAGTAGGGCCAAGAAGATGTTCCCTCTTACCAACTAAATTAAAATTAAGATTTTTTTATTATTTTTATTTGAATTAAACATACGATTGCTAAAATGAGTATGATCTCCTTGATTGTCGATGCATTCTTACAATGGTCTAAGCATTGATGCTACTTTTGTTTGAATGTATTAAACAATGTTGCTTGATGCGAAGTAATAACATTCTGCTGAACTTTCATTGTTTATTATTTTGAAACGAATATACACAACGTTTCGATTGCTGTGGTATCTGTAATCGTCATCAAGTGAATACTAACAAACTTAGAAACTACTGGAGCTTAAATACTAAAGACATGTTCGATGAAGCGTTCAAGCGTACAAAATCAACTTAGCTTAACAGATTAATTAACAAAATTACTTAGTGAAGTTTAAGTTGTTTTAGAGGGTCGATTAGTGGTTTCCATATGTTGCTTATCTCGACACTTGGCTGGCTGAAAATTTCTTTGTTGTTGTTGATGAATGCCGCTTCTTTAAATTTCCGTTTGTACAAATGTTCCTCTCTGTGTATGATTTTTGCTTCCGACCATTTTATTCGATGTTGGTTATCCCACGAATGTTGCGCGATGCCGGACTTAGAAGTCTCTCCTCTCTGTGTGTGCGTCTGATGTTCTTTCAGTCTGATGTCAAGTGGTCTTTTGGTTTCCTCCACGTATGATTTGCCACATTCACATGGAACTTGGTAAATACAGTTTTGGGAATCTCGACTTGTTTGTGGCTTTGTGTTGGAAATTATACTCCTAATGGTGGTCCATGATTTGAACACTGTATTTAGGTTGTAGCTTTTCCCTATACGTTTTATTGATTCTGATAAACCTTTGACCCGCCTTTGCCCCAGGAAGAAAAATGCAAGAAGAGCATTAAGACAGTGGAAAAAAGGGAGGAAAGAAAAAGAAGAATACAAAGAAGCAGTAAAAAAATACAAAAAAACATGCGACAGAAAGAAGGAAGAAAACAAAAAGAAACAAGAGGAGCAGATCAAAGGAATAAAAACGGAAGAAGATGTATGGAAGTACCTAAAGAAACAGAGGAAAAAAAACATGACGACAAAGGGAATACAAATTAAAGAATGGGAGATATATTTTCGGAACCTGTTGGGAGAGGAAGAACAAAAGCAGAAAAAAGAAAAAAGAAAAGACGCGGTAGTAAGACAGGAAGAAAGAGATAGGGATAGAATAAGTGAAGAAGAAGTAATAGAGGCGATAAAGAATATAAAAAAAGGAAAGGCGACAGGAGAAGATTGGATACAAGGAGAAGAGTGGATATACGGGGGAGAAAGTGTAGCAAAAAGGATGACGGAAATATTAAACAAAATATGGAAAGGGGAAGGATTTCCAGAGAGATGGAGAGAGGGAATAATATGCCCAATCCATAAAAAAGGCGAAAAAAATAAAGTCAAGAATTATAGAGGGGTAACATTATTGAGCACGGCATACAAATTATATGCGACAATACTGCAAGAAAGACTACAGAAGGAAATAGAGAAAAGAAGTTTGGTACCAGACGGACAAGCAGGATTCAGAAAAGGAAGAAGGGCGATAGACAACATATATATACTGAAACACATAGCAAATAAAGAACTAGAAAAAAAAGAGGGAAAATGGTGGCACTATTCGTAGATCTAAAAGCTGCTTTTGACAAAGTGAATAGGGAAAAGCTGTGGGAATATATGAAAAGAAAAAAAATCAATGAAAGATTAATACAAAGAATAGAGGAAATCTACGAAGAAAAGAGGAGCAGGGTTAAAGTGAATGGGGAAGAGAGCGAGAAATTCATCACAAAGAGAGGGTTGAGGCAGGGATGTCCACTGAGCCCAAGCCTGTTCTCAGTATATACGGGGGATCTGGAAGAGACAATGAGAGGACAACAGACAGAAGGGATAGTGGTAGGGAAAGCTAAGGTATGGTCGTTGGCGTATGCGGATGACAGTGCTGGTGGCTAAGGAGGAAAAGGAAATGAAAGAGATGATGAAAACGCTAGAAAAATACATGAAAAAAAAAGAAATGGAAGTAAACACGGAGAAAACAAAGATAATGATATTTAGAAAAGGAGGGGGAAAAGAAAAAGAGAGGAGTGGATATGGAGTGATGAGAAAGTGCAACAAGTGAAGGAATTTACATACCTGGGCTACACGATGAAACAGGATAATAAAGAGGGAGAACACATAAAGGAAAGGGTGAAGAAAGGAAACAGGTTAATAGGACAAGTCTGGGGTGTGGGGGAAAGAGTATTCAAGATGGATATAAAAAAAAAGAAAATTGTTGTTTGAAAAATTAATAAAGGGGGTGGTAATGTACGGAGCGGAAATATGGGGCTGGAAGGAGTGGAGGGAGGTAGAGGGGCTACAGGAAAAATACTGGAAATGGGTGTTAGGACTGGACAGGGATACACAGGGGTATATTGTGAGAGAGGAGGTACAGATAGAAAAAATAAGGGTACGTAGAGACAGGAAAAAGAGCAATAAAATACGAGGAAGAAATGAGGGAAAGAACAGATTGCAAAATACTGCAAGAATGTTGGAAAGAGATAAAGGGAGGGAAAGTGAAGTACGGGCAGGAGGGCAGAGAAGAGTATTACAAAAGAAGCGGGTACAAGGAGTGAAGAAGTGGAGAGATTAAGAGAAGAGGGAGTAGGGATAAGGGAAGAAATAATAAGGAGAGATAGAGACATCGAAAAACAAGAAAGATGGACAAAGATAAAAGAGGGCAGATATAATAGGAATTATAAAGATATTAAGGGTGAAGGAGTGCCGGAATATTTAAAAGATAGAGAGAATAAAAGCAACAAAAAGAAAAAAATGGTAGCAAGGTTCAGATGTGGCAACGAGGAGTTAGGGAACAAATATTGGAAATAAGAACCAGAAAAGATGTGCAGGCTATGTGGAGAAGAAACGGAAGACCTTAACCACATGAGACAGAAATGCAGGGAACTAAGAGAAGAGGTGATGAAAATAGAGGAAATCTTAGATGAAAACGGAAAAGGAGCGGAATGGATGAAGTATGGAGCAGGAGGAAAAAGTTAAGGGGAGAGAAGGGATAAGAAAATGTATTTCAAAAAAAAAAAAGTAAATAAAATGTAAATGTAAATATAGAATGTTATGTAGTATAGCACGATCAAATTTGTAAGCCAAATGGCAACAAATAAAGTTAAACTTATGATAAACCTTTGACATATGGGATGCTCAGCAGTGAATTGAGCAGTTCTTCTGTTTTAGGTTGTTCCTTGGTGTTAAATTGCTTTTTCTGTAAAAGCTCTCCTACAATCTTTTCTGGATAACCATTCTGCCTTAGATCGTTTCTAATGTTTTTGATTTCTTCTCGTAGCCCTTTCTCTGTGTTGCACAACCTGTACGCTGTATCACTAAAAGTCTTCTAAGCAGTTTCAATAGAGGCAATTAATTGTTCGCGGTCTCTGGCGATGAAATTAACCCTCTGTTGTTTCTGGATGGTACGAACAACTTGACCCCGAAGTATTAAAGAAGCTCGCCTGTTGAAAGATGTAATCGTTCTCCGGATACAAAATTTAGACTGCATAATGTTGTTTAAAATACATAAGTAGCTTTCTGTATTAAGACAACTCACCCAACCCCATACATTTACTGAAAATTGTCCGCTACACTTTTTAGTGCTTGTGTAATTAATTCCATAACAAGACCAGGTCAAAACACTTTTATAAGCGCATTCCAAGAATCTAGCGGTTCATTGACGTAACATCATACAAATTCCAGACGGCTTCTTTTATTGTCCTTACTAAATATTTCTTTTACTAGGCTAGTAGCAGCTCGGAAAGTTGTATAAATATTTTGAGTAAAATATGCCACTAACGCCGCGTCCTGGTCTACCTTAAACACTCTTCGACTGCCACTCCCCATGGTCCTGGTTTATCGTGTGCTCGCGATACCACTTAACTCGGATACGTCCCACAGTAGTCCATATAATCATAAACATTGGAGTAATTGCTCCAACACTAAAATCGCGATAATTTGATTCTTCAAATCAACACTCGCATGTGTAGGAATTATCAACAACAAACAGCTTTCTAGATAAACTTACTAAGTTGATGCTATATTTGTACTAAATCATGGATTTAGGTAACTCACATATAATAACTATAACAGCGACTTAAAAATTAAAAATAGTAAATGAATATAAAGGTTAAAATACTTTATTGTTCTTAATTAACATTCCTGAAGGATATAATATTTAATTATTTACCGTATTATAGTAAAGCAGAATATGGGCGACAGGGGAAATACGATTTATTTGTTTATCATACTATTGACGGTGCCTCCCACGCCCCTAAAAGAACGTAACGTGAAAATGCAATGTCACATTAACTTTGATTTATTTTTTCTTATATTATACGCGTCATTTCTCTACTAGTGTCGCAAAGAGAAAAATGATTGTATTAACGTTTTCTAAAAAAATTGTTAAACTAAAACTTCCAGAAAACGGCTAAGGACGCAAACATGCATTGACAAACAAAGGAATAAATAGTTAAGCGTTGCAATCCATTTTATTTACACACGAAAATATTTTGTAGAAAACAAAATGCAGCAAATATCTTTTCTTGGCACAAAATCATTCGACTCTAATAAGTCTTTATAAGTGTGTTAGCGATTATTTAAAACATTTATTATGATTGCCTTGCTTTGACATTTCGACCAAAAAAAGAAATTAAAGAAACAACTATATTCACAATGTTATTAATAGGAAATTACATGGGTGTACTATAAAATATTCTTAATAAAGTTTGGAACTTTTCATTACATAGTCAAATACTTATTATTTTTTTAATTTGAATTTTTTGAATAGCATTGCAAACGGCCACAAATGATTGCCGATGATCGCATTCGCTAACAAGCCTAGTTTACACCGCTATTTCATTGGAACTAACCAAAGTGTCCCGTGTTTTGTTTAGTTGAGCGTATTTTCGTCCTTGTACGGAATATGTACATACACTACTCATAGTTAATGTACAAGAATTTTTGATTATAAACATTGTGATGGTAGTGCGGTTTTAGCTATCTTTTAATCTTTATAGTGTGGTCTTAAAATGTAAAATTAAGACGATATCTATATTAAAGCATAAAAGTTACTTATATGTCATGTCATGATCGGGTCACAAAGTTTTGTTATTTGTTTCAGTGCAAATACATATTACGTATTTGTGGTATATGGATCTAGATTGTTTAAATTTCTTTTTGTCAGTATTAATGTCTTGATTTCAAAACTTATACCACTAATCTTATTAGTGTTTTATATATATATACATACTGAGTTTTACTGCTCATTCTACGTTGTTATCCTTAGCTTTTTAAGAAATCTTACACATTGCAAACCTTTGGTTAGTTTTTTTTTTAAATATTGTTGCCATAGTTACACTATATTAGTGTTTTTTTTAGAGTCGTATGAATTGAGAGGCAGATGAGACTTTTAGTTCATTGTTCTTACACTTGGTTTTTTCATATTTTCTTTGTTAATTTATGTTCTTCCAAATACTGCTCATTTGCGTTTTTGATAAACTCTGCTATAGACTTTTACTGTTTTCCTTTTTTTTATTGCTTCAATAAACACAATTTAAAGATTTTTAAAGTGATTCTAAAATATAGGTAAAACCACACAATAATTGCACTCCTCTTTAAACAATATAAGTAAAATTACACAAAAACTCTCCCCTTCACTCTCTCGCTTCACCACGGATACGCCATGGAATCACCGGATAGGAATCGAAAAAACACATAGTGTAAACCCTGTAGATTATCAATTAACCCTGCTTTCCGCAATCCGACGTAATTGAAGTGAATGTTAAACATCTTCAGCAAAAACTTCTGAACAAATTTCATAAGCGACAAACGTTGTAGAGTGATGAGTAAAAAAAGTTGAGTCTGTGTTTACGCTTGGATAACAGTATAACAAAGACACTATTTAAGTATTTAGCTATAAAACGTGGTTTATTAGACTACCTTTTCTACTACAGAAGGAAAATGTGCGCAAGAACACATAATTCTACAAACATATTTACAGAATAAACCAGATGACGTGGCATTAGAAACTTTCTAAATACCTTCCAACATATCTATAACTATTTGAACTAAAAACAGAAAAGTTTTCTTTTATTTTATTTTGTAGTGATGTACTTTATCTTTAATTCCATTACAACACAATAGTAAAGAAATATAATAAATATTCCTTGTAAGAGTTCGCGTAATTTGTAAAGGACCTGTGGGCGTAGCAAACCGCCAACTTCGTGAAATGCGCATATCACGTGACAGCTCATTTACATATTACCTGAATTCTATATTTCTTCCTAGACTAATACATTTTTATAGAACTGTACATCTTGAAATTATTAGAAAAGTTAAGGCAGCTAGTGGTCAATCGTACAAAAAATTATAAAAACGCATAATTATCGCAAAAACTTTAAAAAAACATTCTGACATTAGAGTGATTTATATATAAGATCAATTTGTGGATCCTTGGAATTAACAAAATGATCAATAACAAGCTCATTGAAATTTGTGATGTTTTCAATGAACGACTTTTCAATGGTTAGCATAGCTAACGCGCACAATTTTTCTTGTCCCGTAGTATTGTCACGTGTGTTGCGTAGAAATGTTTTAATTTTTTGCAGTGTTGGGAAACATCGCTCGCTTTCGATGGTAGTCATAGGTAAAGTGCATAGCAGTTTTAGAAGTTTTACACTCTCCGAAAACGTCTCGCCAAGGTTATTGTTTATAAAAAGCTGAAGAATTGCAACAGCTCCGACATTATCACGAAAATCTTCTTGATCATATATTACTTCCAGTTCAGTTTTTAATTTAGCATCGTTAATAAAAGTAAAATGTTTTTTAACTAATTTCAAAATAACGTCTGGAAACTTGTGATTGAACTCTTCAAATTGGTCACTATAAAATAACTGGGCCATTATTAAATGGTCACTAAAACTAAAACGGTTTTGAATTTCGGCTAACAGTATATCACACACTTCTAGAGAGGTTTGACGTTTGGTAACATGACTTCTGTTTCTTTTTGTATTTGACGACAATATGAAGTCTTGGCGCAAAGTCTCGTCGGATAAAACTTCGTTGCGTATTTTTAGAATGGAATTTTTAAAGTTGGCGATATCAATTTTCAATGATATAGCATCAATGCCACGTTTTTGAAGTTGATTAGAAAGAACTTCACAGTGCGGCATAATGGTGTGAAAAAATTTCAGCCAGTACAAAAAATTTTTATTTTGTAAAAAGCTTTTTAAAGCAATTGCTTGATTTATAGTGTTGGCGTCTTCTTCTTTATCGAGTATAAGTGTTAAACAAGCCAAGATATCAGTCTGATGTGAATAAACAGTTTCTACGCATCGACTGTTAAAATACCATCCCATAGGTGCGGAATCTGTTAATCTGCTTTTGACAACTGCATCTAAGACTGCTGTTCTTCTTGAAGATTGACCAAAAAATGAAGAAAAGCCATGTAAATTTGCAAAAAAAATTCGTAATGTTCTGTCTTGACTAACCGCTTTTTGTAATATGAAATTAAGTTGATGAGCATAAGAGTGAATAAAATTGGCCGCGGGATATAGTTGTTTAATTTTTGTTTGCACGCCTCCAAGTTTTCCGCTCATAGGCGATGCTGCATCATAACTCTGTGCAATTAACTTTTCGGGATTTTTGTTTATTTCTAAAATTTCTAACTCTCGAAGAATAGCACTTGTAATTTCTTGAGAATTAGGACTTGGCGGGTGTACAATTTTTAAAAACCTTTCGTAAATAATACCGTTTAGAACATAACGTAAAATAAAAACAATTTGAGTCTCGTTCGAGTTGTCTATTGTTTCAACTTGTATGGAAATAAAATCAGAGCGGTCTATTTCTGATTTAATTTTTTGTTGTATAATAACCAACATCGAGTCCAATAAATCATTTTGCATCGTTTTAGAAATGCCTTTAAATACTGTATTTTGCTCCAAGTGGGAATTAAAAATTGAATCTAATTCTGAGACGAAGTTGATTGGTCCCCAAAGCATTCCATCATTTTTCGATGATTCGGTTTCGTCGTACCCTCGCAGAGCTAACTCGAACGCGCCCGAGAATTTTACACAATCAATTATTTGATTTAATATATATCTATTTTCACGCACGTTTACATTGTAGTCTTCAATCGATTTTCGGTAAGCACTGTCCAGTTGCAATCGAATATCAACGCGGCTAAGAGTAGCGTAGTTTATACAATTTTTCATATGATCCGCGGATAACGAGTGCTTTTTCACTTTCTCTTTTAAATGTTTTAAATCGGTTACACCGTTTTTACACCATACTGAATCATTAGCAAACAATAAACATATAAAACAGTAAAATTTGTTAGTTACTTCACACCCACAAATCCAGTCTGATAAATCATACATAGAATCCTTAAAATTGCGGTGTACTTCTTTATTTTTATCTTTACTAGTCTGTCGAATCTGCATTGAAGGCCGCGGACGAACGTTAGCTTTAAATTCTAAACGTTTTTCAAAACTTAAACTATTAGTAGCTACTAAGTTTTTAATGTCTTGTACCACCGCCATTATGAAACAAAACACTTAAATCACAAAAAAATTACAAACGTCTTTTAACTAGTAGCCATCGTCATCCGTTAAAAACGAACGTTATCGATCAACGCGATCAACTAAGAAAATAGACGTATATGTCCAGCATCTTTGTTTTACGCATAGGTACGCTGAATTTACGTAAACACTGCATAAACATCACACTTAATACGCGGAATTGACCCCGGTCGATGACCGCAAAGAAGCATTACAGCAGTTATTTTCTTTTCTAACCCACATAAAATTATAACCTATGTTTCGCCCTTACCTACAATAACGGTAATTTATGATTCGCCTTCACCCTCGGGAAAAGTTCGCAAATTTTCGTATTTGTTCTACCAGTTTTCCGTAATTTTAAAGTAAATAAAATGATAAAATACATTTCTTATTCATTTTTCTGGAAGGTCATTGACCAAATTATCTAAAAGATAAGCCGCTACTGAGTTAAAGTGGAATGAACAAGATGGAAAAACAATCATGATTGAAGTTGCGTAGTTAACTGTATAATAAATGACAGATACATCAACTCGCCGGTAGATGACAGAATAATCGCATAAATTTTAGAAATGTATCATTGGAAAACATTCTAATTTATGCCAGGCTTATAACGCTTATAATGAGTCATTGTTTCTTGATTATCAGCCGCAGTACGAACATGAACGCAGTGAAGTGTTGTACAAGTTTGTAACGACGTTTTATTAATAAAAATACAGTGCGTTAAACATAAAGTTATTAGTGCGTAATTAAAAATAAATTAGAAAATGGCGTCGGCACGTAAAAAACAAGATGAGAAAAATTTGAAATTAATACGAGATTTAGCGTCTTTGCCACACAATAAATACTGCTTTGATTGTAATCAGAGGGGACCTACCTATGTGAATGTGACAATTGGTTCTTTTGTTTGCACGAAATGCTCCGGAATGTTGTAAGTTTTCTTATAACTAATTCTATACACTAACCTAACTTTTCGTATTAACTATAAGTATTTTATTTAAACCGCTTTTGTGTGCACTTCCGCATTTTAATACTTATGATTCTAAGACTTGTTCGAATTGGCAACGCTACGCATTTAACGTATTTAATTACACGTATAAATTTTAGATCTCAATTTCTTTTTACAAATTTGACCTAATTTGCGTATACAAATTGGGTCACAGTCTCGAAGATTTTATAGAAATTTCAATTGAGCAATTTCGATTTGTTTACACCGCGTTTCTTTGATAAAATTAATATAGTTGCGAGAATACGACGTTCATTGTATATACAATAATCTTGAATAACAAAAACTTAATTAACATAATTATAGATATTTCGCATTATTAATGATTATTTATCGCTTCTATTTTTATTGTAAACGATACAGAAATGAGTAATTTTGACCTCTGCGTTTCAAACGAACACCGGCAGCATTCATTTATCAATCGTTTCTTTGGAATTTTATGATTGTTAAAATACAATACGCACGTTAAAGTTCAGTTAATTAAACCACTACCTTATCAAACTATTTTATAATAGTTCCTGTACAATGTAAATGCAATTTGAGATAAAAAACCTGTACTGTGGATTACCAAATTCCGATCATTCATCTCTGGCTGGAAATGATTTTATTACTTTCGTCACAATCCTCAAACGCAATAACGATTCTCAGACAGAGCATTTAATGTTTCCTCATTTTTGATAACTTCCGATTATGTATAATTGATTGGGACCCACGAATTTTTGGAATTATTCATTCAAAACTTTGGGAAGTCCTAATTAGACCGACTAATAAGAAAAAGTGATTTCATTGAAATTATTCTTCTGTGTACGGTGAACAAAAACGTCCACTTTCTACTATGCGATGTTGCATGACTAGTAAAGTTAGACAACATGTGGTTAAATTGGAAAAAAAGTTGGACACACCTGGTGCAAATACCAGACGCTTCGTCAAATTTTATTTTTATTTAATTGCATAGTGGTGTACCATTGTTTAAAAGAGCCACTTTGTTCTCATTATATCCACGCGTGTCGGCGTACCTGCTTGCCAGAAAAATATAAAGAATTACTAATTGGGTTATTTGCACCTGTTCTCGCTGTTCAGTAGCCGCTTTATGTTATTGTTTAAACAAGAGGAAAATCAAAAAATGTTCAACGATGTGTTGAACTCAAAGCTTGTAATTTGTGACCGGTTCTTAGATTCTTCTTTCAATATAAAATCGCACAGCGACTACGGTAATTTCATTCCCGAACTCTCGTGGTCTCCATGCAAAACACTTAACTGAAGGAGTGTTGTATTTAAGGAAAACATCTAGCTGTGTTTAGTTAAGATATCATTTCTAACTTTTTATCACATATTAAACAAAGTTTGTGGATTTAAGGCAAAACAGTTGCACCAACCTTGCTTATCTGTAGAAAACACCAAAATTAAATTATTTGTATTATGAATAAATTGAAGAGAAAAATTTACTTTTCTAAGTCACACTTCGTAAAGTACGGATATGCTGTTGTTACACATCCCTAAATGACAACTTGTGGGATATTTCATATAAAATTTCACTTACTCATGAGAAAGTAACACATTTGAATCGATTCCTGTATTTCGATGCAGAACCAGGAAGTTACATTTATTATTTGTTAACAATCGCAAAACTGAGTTTTTATGACAAAAACAGAATTAAAAAAATTTTTAACTTGTTTTGGTGATAATTATTTGCCAGTCTTCTTTTAGATTGTGATTGAGGTGTTCTAAAATTAAGACTATCTCTTTTCTAGAAACCATTTTAACAGATCTGCGAGTTTTGAATAATCGAGAACTCAATTGCAATGCAGACAGTGTTATTGGCCCATTTGGAATTACTGATAAGTTAATCATTTGGTGTATAGGATTACGAACACTTTCGCTCTCAAGGTGAAAGAAAAAAGATCTCGTGCACCATCAATCCATCTCTCTTTGAAGTATCGGATAAATCTTTTGTAATAATGAGTTACATGTATTGCAAGGCTTTGTATCTTTTTTAGACTGGTCAGGTTCATCTTCTTTGTCAATCGTTATACCCAAAAAACTAACCGACCCCGTTATTTTTGACTGTGTTGCTAATGGATAATGAGATGATTCTATTTCCCAACCTGAGAATCTAGACTCAGAACTCCGTCATCTTACTAGAACCTTAGTGAACAATGGTTATATAAAGCGAGATATTCATAGAGTTATTAATCGTCGTTTACATCCACGTACTCGATTACCTAAGGACATTTCTACTCCCGAATCCAACCCGAAATTGGCCTTTTTACCCTACATTCATACATACAGATCAAACAGGGAAACTTCTTCGTAAGAATGGTATTAAACCCATATTCAACTCGACAGGCAAAATCTCTCAGATTCTTTCTTCTCCCAAAGACAAATTTCCTACACTTTGATCTCAAGGTGTATACCAAATTCCTTGTTCTTGTGGTTTAGTCTACATTGGTGAAACCGGTCGTTCCGTCATTACTCGAATTTCAGAACATGATCGTTGTATAAGGAAAAGGTATATTTCCAAGTCTGCGGTCGCTGAACATCATTTTACTACAGGTCACAAGATAGATTTTGATAATATTTCGTTGATTGCCAAATCTACATTCTTTTTCAACAGGAAATTTCGAGAAAGCATAGAAATCATCAAACACCCCAATAACTTCAATCGCGAACATGGTTTCGAACTATCCCCTATTTGGTTTCCGGTTATTAGTCATTTATTGAAAACACGCCCCCTAGCAACCGTAACCCAATCAGGGTCTTGCTTAACCATCCATGACGATTCTTTTCCTTTCAATACGGAGACTATTTCTTCTTAAGTCACTTCTACGGAGTTTAGAATCTGGTTAGTTCACAAGTTGATTACCTAACTCGGTAGTGGTTCTTTGTTAGATTTTCGTTTGCTTTTTCAAGTTATCGTTTTCTTTCTTACCTTTTCAGAGTTTAGATTATGGCTTGTTTCACAAGTGGATAACCTAACTTTTGAGATGTTCTTAGTTAGATTTTGATTGCTTGTTTGAGTTTTGCGATTTATCTCACGCCTTGATGAAGCCCCTTTCGAAAGTGGGCGAAACGTTGGCAGCTTCGGTTGCAACAACAATGACACGCTCCAAACCCCTTAAGACATTCTAATGTTAGTATCTTAATACTCACCCTAATATGATATCGTCGGACTTGAAGCGATTATATGTTCAAAATGCTGTTAAACAGACAGAATTTTTATCCATTGGCGCCTGAGCCATACTACATAAGCGTATTCAGATCGTGTTTAATTTTCGAAGTAGTCTTGAATGGTTGAGGCAGATAGGGCCAAAAAACTTTCCGTTTGTGGCATACCTTCTTCCAGTAGTCAAAGAAACCCAACTTTCTTGTTATTCTTTACGTTATATTCTAATCTTTCTGTAATCTTGGTAGCATCTTCACTGATCAACACTTTCTTTGGTAGATTTCAACGTTCTAAAGATTGAGCAAGTTCTTTAAATCGTAGCACGTTTTCTTCCATCAATCTCTGCTTATTAAGCAGTCGTCCTAAGATTGTAATAGAAGCAATAGCATTTTTTATATTTGAATGGATTGTTTCATAAAGAAATCTTCCTCTAATAATGTGTAAATAAAGACAAAACTGTTTTAAATCTTCGTACCGATTTGCATTTTTTGATTTGTTGTTAGATACTACTGTTTGATACAGCATTTCAAAAAGTTGATCAAGTTGTGGTTTTTGTTTGTATCAAGACTTGCGTGTAAAGAGTACGTAAGTTTAGTCCCTTTATGAAGTTGTTTGTACAGCTGTTCTCTTAGTTCCATATTTTCTTGTATTAGCATACATATCTCGTCAACAGGTTTGAAAAAGTTTGTTATTACAGGTTGATTAATGACTTTTTCTCGTTTTCTCTGATTTCTCAAAGATCGTGAGTATTTGTCAAACGACCATTTTGTAGCTGAGCTGATCTTTTGCGCAGATTTTAGTGAGTTCAAATCACTAACTGTACTTGTATCAAAATCTGGAGTCGTCGCTAATAGCAAATTTAGGTTAATAAAATTTATAAATTTTGTTTTGGTTAAATTAACAAAAACAAAATAAAAGAACTATATTAACGTTGCTCATGTGTTCCATAAAGCCATCCATACGTTCGACAATAATTTTCTTCTTGTTGGTTGCTGCAAGAGACTTAAGCCATTTAATCATAAGACTTCTGCAGGTTTTTACATGTTCAGTCATACTAGTATTGTTCATACTAGTGTTAGTTGAACTAGTCTCTGGACGAACAACATTGCTAGTGCTGGGTTAAGATTTGTTGGTTAATATATGTGCTGGGCGATTCGCTTTTTCTAGTGCGTCTTTTGCAGCTTGGTGCAACTTTCGATCGCCAAATAAGAATCGAAACTTCTCAAGTTTTTCGTGAAATTAAATCTTTGAACTCTTCTCTTACAAAAGTTTCCAATTGATCCAAATTGGTGTCGCTTAATAGTTGAAACGATACTTGATTGGCAAAGCCGTAGAATTTTAAAATATTTTTTAAAAACGTTGGAATTGTCGTTTTTAAATGGCTTTCCAGTTCCTGGAAGAATGTGTCTTCCGGGTTGTTTTGTATGTAGACACCGCTATTAGATATTAATTCAATACAGTTTAATACTCGAGCGAACTGCAGCACGATTTGACGATTTCTTACAGATAATACAATGGTATGCAAATTCTGGTTGTGCAGAAGCTCAAACTTTGCTGCCAACTGTGAAACTAAAGTATGACCTTGAATATGAGCAAGTGGAGTGCGCAACTTAGTTTTGCAAATGCCTGTAAATATTGCAAATGTCTGTAGATATTGCAATTGTATGCAATTGTCTGTAAATTTACAATTGTCTGCAATTTTTTTGCAATTGTAATTCTGGTGTACACATTTTTCTCTAGTGGTCAACCCCTAACACGCTTCGGACAGCTTTTGTCAAGTTGGCGAGTACTCAACAGCGGCACAACATAAGGTTTGGTGGGTAATTTGTAGCTCGATTGAAATTTTTTGTTACACCGATCGCGTAGGTGTAGCTTGATCCCGGTCCGAATAAACCACTGACTCGCTAGCTTTAAATTTTACTGTGCAGACTCGGCTCTTTTTTGTAGCTCGTGCTGGAACTGAGAAAAGTGCGGATCCTCTAGCTTAGTGGCCATCTGCAGCGGCACCAGTTTAGGCCCGGCTCATTTTTCGTAACTTTTTTTATTCTTTTTTGTTACGCTGGTATCGTTTTTGTAGCTCGTACTGAGACTCAGAAAAACGCAAATCATTACGATCGGTATTACAAGGAAAGAATTCCGGGGTCAACTGTTATATTACCAGACCGTGGTTAGCAAACAAGCTATTCCACCTTGTACCAAGTTTTTTCGAGACTGCGGAATGCGCCGAAAAATCAATGAGTTTCCTATAATCGCTCCAGGCGTATCCGACCGTGATTTGATTACTAAATAATGCGGTATTCTAGAATCGGTCACGGATTGTCCTGATGAGAGCTGCAACGCAAAATGATCGGTTCACAGAAATCTCGCGGGCATCGGTAATTTTGGCATATATACATAATTCGATTATGAACACTATAACTCAATACATTTCAGGTAAAAAGTGATGTTTGAAATGATCAATGATAACGACAGCTCTACGGTTATTGCGCTAAGTCAAATCTCAAAAAAATAAAAAAGCCCCTGACACGAACAGGACATGACTCTTTATGAGGTATACTGCTACAAACCGCGCATCAATCTAGGAGAGATTTTCGAGCATCAATATTAGCATCAAATACTTTGAGGGAGATCAATGATCTGCAAATAAGTAACACGAAAACGAGTCGAAAAGATTCTTTTAAAATTGTCTCTCGTCTTCTTGTGCAAATTAATCCAAGGAGTAAAAGTGATAATACAAATATATAAACATATATAGGTTATGGATTAAAACTGTTAAAACTGTATGCTCAGGCCCGGTAACAAATATGAGACCAATGTACAAAGTTACACGCGCACACTTACACATAAATGCACATATATGCACCTGTGCGTTTTTCCGTGTCCGTACGAGCTGCAAAAACGATACCGGCGTAACAAAAAAGCATAAAAAAGTTACGAAATATGAGGCGTGTCTGAACTGGTACAGCTGCACATGACCACGAAGCTAGCAGATCCGCGTTTTTCTCAGTTTCAGTACGAGCTACAAAAACGAGACCAGCGTAACTAAAAAGCATCAAAAACTGAGCCGGGCCTGTACTACAATAGTATTTAAAGCTAGCGAGTCGGTGGTTATTTCGCACCCGTGTGAAGCTACACCTTTAGGATCAGCGTAACAAAAGCATCAAACGAGCTACAAATCATCCACCAGGCCTTATGTTGTGAGGCTGCAGAGTGCTCGCCAGCTTGATAGAGCTGTTTCGGATACTTAAAACACTCGAATAAGGCACGAAAAACATTAAAAATATGCATTTAAAATATGTATGTTTTTTTTCTAAAATAATTTAAACTTATTTAATGCCCTGTGCTTTAAATTTTTTAAAGTAATATATTGCAGCTTTTATCCAAATTCCCCATCAAGTAATAATCTGTGTAGGTGGGAGCGGTATACTTTCAGCAATTTATCTAAACAATTTTTAACATTTGATACTAAGTTGTTAACGTTAGTAAACCAAACTGTTTTTCCAATTCGTTATAAATCTTGTGGTAAGCACGTAATATGAACCATTTTTGGAAACATCTTTTTTTTTGGTATACACGTATACGATTGCCAGGAATATTCTGTTAGGTAAATTTCCCCAAAAACTTACAGAAAACATTTTTTAATTTTGCTAGCGGTTTGTCGTCACTTATCTCTTATCTCAAAATTATAGTGATTACACAATAAGAAACAAAGCGCACTGATTATGACTAGATAATTAAATACAAAAAAAGGTTGCGTAAGTTAATCGTCATAACAGGCGTATATGTCTAGTCGTATTTGGATACGACCGACAACAAAACAAGTAATTAAATGTAGAAAGAAGACTTACTCTGTTTTCCCAATATGCGATTAGCTAATGGCATATCTATAAAATCCCTCTAAAATGACTGAAATTTAAGCTGATCAGTATACAATCGTGCTATCACGAATAAGCTACCACAATTTGTATCGATGATTACTACACAAAGTGCCTAGGCTTCCATAAGTAGTTTAAGTTATATTTAACAGGTGAGCCAACAATTCCTCGTGATTATTTACCTCAGCAGAAGATATAGAAACGTTGGTTTTAATTTTTCCATCTAACGAAGATTAATTGATGACAGGATTAATCATCTAATTAGTACGGTTGAGTTCCTGCATCCGTATATGGCTTAGTCTAATTGATTTACACACTAAATACGTGTATTATTCAATGTGAGAAAAGTATCAACGAATAGAGTAAATAATACATTGCAAAGTTCAAAATGATAATTAAAAAAAATAGTTACATATTTCGTTTTAAAGTTGATTCTATTGTCATATGCCATACACGAGTCAGCACGAGTCTTACTTTCAAAATCATTTTTGATCATGTTGGCGTGAATTGATTTTTGTGGTGGTTCTTTAAGATGAGAAATATCAGGATTTGTTTTGTTAAATAAACTTTTTTATCAAGTACTACTAAACTTAAAAAAAATTAAAAAGGGTAATTTCTGTGTTGTTTCATGAATTCAACAGAGAACTTATTATTCAAAAAGACAACGCTAATAGGAAAATATAAAAGAAAGACTTCGTTACTGAAAAAAGAAATTTTTGCTAGTAAGAAATGTAGTACAAACATTAAATTTGTCATGTTGCAATATCTTTATTTTTATTTTTTTCAAAAAAAGAAAAAAACAATTTAGCAAATAACAAAAATAATAATGTATGTAACTCTCGTTCGTCTCATAGTATAACTCACTTTCATGCAGCGCTTGGCCTACGCCCTTAGGTTTGCGATGTTACGCTTCGCTTTCGATGCTAGTAACATAAATTACTATTTATGTATTAACTTTTTTTTTAAATAACCTTTTATGTAATTTTAATGGTAGTTTGATATCAGTAACTACTAAATAGCCACTAAACAATGATTAAAATATTAGGACCAGAATGCTTAAAATCCAAAATGTTTGTTCTGGAGTTGAGAAAGGAAATCGGTTTACAATAACTTGCTTTGTAATTCTAAGTTTTTAACCGACCCCAAAAAAAGGAGGCGATTCTCAATTCTTCGGAATGTATTTTTTTAAATGTATGTTCAGTGATCATTCTTTACCACGCTGAGCGATTTCAATGATTCTTTTTTATTAGAAAGAGGGCACTTCAGGAGCGTTCAGGAGTAGTCCCATTTCAATTTGGCCAAATGTTGATGATGGGATCGATGACAAAATGAAACTTAAATTTACATCCACCTGAAATTATCTTGAACGATGTGCATTTTTAAGGTTTTTAGTCACGTTTTCAGTGACTATAGCCATTATTGTTAACATCACTAAAAGAAAAAAATTAAATTTTTCTAACAAAAAAAGAACCGACTTCAAAAAAGTGCGCAAAATTTACATGAAATTACTTTTTTAATTCGACGCCAAACACATTCGACTTAAACCTATTTCAACTGTCCAAGTTAATACATATTAAGAATTAAACCCAAGCCTACGCCAATGTTATTAGCACATAATTATATTAGGTAGTTTGATTTACACTGAATTCTTTACTTATTAATTAATTAAAAGAGTATTTCACTTTAGTATTTTCATAGTGTGTTTAAATTATTATTAATCAATTGGACTTATATGGTTTTTAAACATTATTTTTATTTATAACGATCATTAAACTCTTGTATAATAGTGTCAACATTCTTGAGATGCTTAGGCGCACCTTTCTTTATAAATAACTCGATTATGTCTAAATTAATACATTTGCAAAAACTTTGTTTATAATAAACTACTATTACTACGTTTTTATTTTATTTTATAGAATTCTTCACTGAGGTTCAAATTTTTAGTAGTTTTTTCTATATGTAAAAGTGACTGGTTGGATATCACTAACTGCGAAAAGTTAGTTCTTTTTTTGGCTATACGAAAGCATAATCTATGTTTTATTTTATTAGTTTTCTTTTTATTATTAGCACAATATTTTGTAGTTTTGAACAATTCACGTTATAAATTATTTTGGTTCAGCATATACCCAGTGGCGTTCTAGACCCACGGTAAAGCACCCTGTATTATCGCGGTGCTTTTTGTTATTTGGATCTGGCTAGAAACAATACATTATTTGTATCTTCACTACAATTTCACGAGAGAGAAGGCGTAGATCTAATACTATCACGACAGGTCTCTCTCCATCCATTGTTGAACGTAGGATTTATCAGCTTACCAAATGTAGCCCAACCTATTCGTATTCTTTTTGTTATTTTCTCGGACATATTTTGTTTATCAAGTATGTATACTTCTCAACAATTTTTAGTGGTGTTTACGTTTTCGCTTACTTACTGCTGTCTATTCCGCAATTTATTGAGTTAATATTGCTCAAATTTCTACAGAGTCTTCTGCTAATCCATAAAATTCACGTATAGATGGATATTGTATTCTTAAAGTTTTTTGCCTTGTTTGAAGGCTGATGTGTTATTTGGTCAGTCGGTTGGTGCTTATTCTTATGTATTATGTCTTGTTAACTTTGATGGTGTAGTTAACTGTGGTCATGTCTTTAAGCGTCGTCATTAGAACAAAATCAGTTGTTTCGCTGACGGCATTCTCAAATTAATAGCTACGATTTACTTAACAACCTCGTTAACAATGACATCATCTAACAACATAGTTAACTTTGCTTTATGTAACCGAACAATAGAGTGGCAATAAAAGGCTTGTTAGTCTATAGTTATTTAGGTCAAAAATATCTTCTTTCTTGTATATGATTATGACTTTCTCTGTTTATCATGATTTGGGTATGTCTTGGGACTCGACGCACTTATATATTTTTTGAATGTATTGGTCGGTATTGGTATAGCTTATGTTTCTTCAGTTTCAGCATTTTAACAATAATATTGTTTGGTTTTGAGGATCCATTGTTTTTAATCTTCTTTAAGGCGTTTTAAATCTCGAGTGTTATTTGTTTTATTTTTTGTATTTTTTGAGATTGCAACTTATCTTTCGTTTGGGTTTATTTTTCATTTGTTCACTATAGTATCTTTCGATTTTACTTTTTATGTAATCTCTTTTTGTTAGCGCTGTTTCTTCTCTATTTTTGAACTTTACGATTGCTGTTTGTTCTTTTCTAAGCTGTTACTTTAGAGTCCTAGGGCTTTATCTTCCAACGTCTTTAATACATCTCTTGTCTTTTGAACTTTCTTGTGTTTTTTCTTATTTCTTTTTTAATCATTATATTTAGTTCTTCAAATTCTCTATCTTATTACGATAGTTTAGAGCTTGTAAAGCACTCTTGTTATCACTGCTGTGATTTTTGCTATTGAAGGCTGCACTTTATGTGAATAGTACTTAAAATTTTCAGTTAACACAACATATAGCACAAAATGTTGATTAATAGCACATCATAGGTACAATCTACCAGGCCAAATATTAGTCATTCGTGTTACGAATAAAACATTTTTTGTCTACCGTACTGTAACATATTACGCAACCTCTAATTAGCATCCGTGAATATGAACTGCAATTATTAGCAGTGTAAATACCTTTAATTAATTTTTTGTCGAGTCAAGACTAATTTCATGCAACAGAATCACTTTTTAAGTTACTTCCGAGTTGCGAAAATGTATCTATTAGAAAATTCGTACAATGATACAATACCCAAAAAAATTAAAACCTCTTGATTTTGTTGTAAAATTCTACGTAAAACACGCGTTTTAGGTTGATATCAATTTTTGAAGAATTATCTATCATTTACGTCATTGAGGTTCGATACAACGATACAAAAACATAATTGTTTACTAAGTAATGGAATATGTGTGTTATATGAATATAAATTTTTCTTAGTTATCTAAAATTGCCAGTTAAGAATTTATGTACAATGGTATATAGGTCACACTGTAACACCATGAACGTATTTTTATTTCATAACGAATACTTATTTAATTACTAAATAACTTCTTTATTGTTTATGTAATATGCATTTACCATAGAATCTGAAGAACTTTCTTTGATGCAAAAACTTTGTGGTTTTCACACGATTTCAATTGTCAAGGCTGTCCCTCTTACATAATATTTCCTTAGCAAAACACGAACAGGAATCGATAATGTTCAATGGTAAATGTTTAGAATGTAAACTTAAACTGTTTTATTTTTGAGGTTTTTTTGCGATTTTTAAACTTACACGCTATTATTCTATTTAAATCTAAGTTAATCTAATTGAAACAAGTGCTGGTTTAATTGTATCAGCATCGTTTGTTATCACGATGAATATAAAACCAGAAACTAAAATATTGGTAGTAGGTACTTATTTTTAAATTGCTTTTATTTGTCCTTTTGACAAGTTATCAGACTATCTTCTTTCTCCCTTTCGTGATTTTAATTTATTTTATATTTATTCTTTTTGATTGTTGGCATTTAGCGAGATGATTTCGCTTCGCGAGACATTCACAAGGAATTGGTGTGGAGCGGTAAGTTCGAATTGGATTTAGTTTGTAATTTTGATGGTATTTTTTGCATGAATGTATGTTCTCTACATCTATAAGATTGAGGATTTTTGTTTTGGTTTTTTACAGTAAAGTTGCATTGGAATTTTGTCTTTGTAGAATTGTTTTTAAAAATTTAACTAATTGAAGCTTTAGTGTAGTTGTACGTAATTTTGGATTAGAAAAAAAGGTTGCATAGTTACAACGTAGAAAGATGTTTATTGTTCTGTTCCTTGAAAGCACATATAAGTGTTATATTTATTCTTACTGAACCGTCTATATAACATCATCAAAAATGACATATTAAAAACTACTTATAATAATAAAGGGTAAGAGAAACAAACATTAGGCATTTTTATGGGGTAAAATATATTGTATATTTTAATCGCTAAGATTTCGGTTAGTTCCTGTACTGATGAACATCTTTGTGAAAGTGACCGAAACGTGCGCCACTTATTCATCCATTCTCATTTAATGTAAAGCACATCGTTTTAAGGACTCTCTAATTAATTAAAATTAACGTTTCAAGTAGGGCTAAAATTTGAAAGATAAAAATAGGTGATTTATTTACACTATTTGTATTCATTATTGCCGATGTCGTTTCTTTACTTACGTTACCAATGTCATGGTTCAACAAGTTCATTAAAACTATTAAAGGACTTTAAGTAACCAATTATGCAATATCATGAAAACTTCAAGTGTTTTATTCATTTTATTGGCAGTTTATGATATTTATTCAATATATTGTTCTGTTCATCTGCTCTATTGTATTTGTATTTTTCCAAACTGTATTTTACATTTAATGCAGTAAGTAATTTTCTTGTTAATTAAAAAATAATGTTTTTTTAATACCATTGGTTCAGTGTTTTTCTGCAATTATATTTTATATTACTGCCCTTTCTATTGTAACGTTAAATTTGCAATTAAGAATCAATCGACCTTGTTGCGTTAGTTATCAATAAAACTTATATTAAGTAATTGTTTTTATATAATCGAAATTATATTGGTTCAATTATTTGTCAAAATAACATCAAGGCTATTTCACTTAGCACGTTTTTGTTAATATTCAGATTTGTTGTCACTTCTAATTTTAAAATTTACACTTGAGCGCGAAAATTAGTGTTTGGTTCTAATATGTAAAAATGACATAAATTGATTAATAGCCACAAGTATTTTTAAATAGTAAGTAGCCGCCTATGCTCCAATTATATTTTTATGAATGGGTGTTTAATGATATTTCTTGTAATCAAACTAGATTAAAATTTTACAGTATATTTACAAGAATGTTCTGTTCTACTTAATAAATTCATCTTTTATGTATTTTTAGACTAATGAATATTTAGGAAATATTACTTCAGCATTTTGAATGCATAACCGAAACTAATTATTCATTTTCTTTTAGATAACCATTTTGTTTCTCTTTTTTGCATAATAATTCTACTTTTGTAATAGGTACTCATTTTGTACGTTATTACTGTAATTTACCGCAGTTCGAGTTTTTCAAAAATGTTATCAGTGGAGCAAAATTCAAATAAATTAAAACTGCGTTTTTAATATACCTAGACAAAGTTTGTTTAAGAACACTATGACTAATTTAGTAATAAAGAAAGTATTGAAATAGTGGTATTTTAATAGTGCCTAAAATATAAATGAGGAATAACGAAAAACATTTTTTTTATTAGAATGCGAAAAAATATGGGCTTAGGGTGCTGTACAAAAATATTGAGCCGACGTTTAAAAACGATAATGTCTTGTGGATCTTTTAAATGTTGAAATCATTCTAAGAAAGTAGAATTGCTTAAGAAAGTTCTGCTTTTTTTAAAAATTTATCAAATTAAATTTTTTTCAAATTTATTTCAAAAATGAGCAAAATAAACTGTGTTTAATGGCGTATCCTTTCGAATTGGCTGCATGTAGAATTCATTCCAAAACTAAAGAATGCTGCGAGATGCGCGTCGGATAAATTCAGAATTTGACGATTGTGCGAAATAAATTCTAACTAAAACATGAGCTATAAACAATGTGTGAACTTAATGTAATGGTTATCTACGTTTTTCAGTTAGATAATGTATTCAGATTCGAAATAAAATTGGTTTCTGTGCAACCATTCTTTAGTTTTGGAACGAAATATAGTTGGGACGGTGGATCTTTGCAATTATGGCCGCCACAACATTCGTGTGAATCAAGATTTAAAACTGAAGTCAAATTAGCACTTACTTACATAAGTATATTTGTCATTTTTTATGTCAAAATAATTTGAGGTTATATAGAAAAAGCGACAAGATAAATAAAAAAAATTTCTAAACATTTAGTTCTTTATCAATAAAATTTATCTTTTTATCTCAATAATAACGAAGTGTTACTGACATTGACGATTTCGTTGCTTTTTAAATTGTGGTTTAATGCACTAACAGTTACTTGCAACCCTCTAAAAACAAATAAGCGTAAATAATACAACGTAGAAAAATTATTATAATTTACATCTTGAACACTATTAACAAATTCTAAAGGCCCTCCATTTTTTTTCCTTTTTGAAAATACGCTAAAAAATGAATAACCATCTCTCGGGATTGACTATTCAATCGGTTGCCAGGCATAACCTAAAATCATTATCTAAATTAACTAAAAGTTATTTTAAAATATTGTACTTACGAGATGTAACAATAACCAGTATTGAATGCAGTTGTTCTGATAAAAACAGATTTCTTGAAGTAATAGAGAACAGCGAGAATCAATGTTTACAAGTAAAGATACAAAATAACACAAAAATACAAATGATACACAAATGTCATTTACTATGTCATTTACGTTTTAAACGTTGCACGTGCTTATACTACTCTAATTAGATTAGCGTAGTACAAAAGTATGTTTAGTAATCGACAAACGGGTATTTTATCCTTTTTCTTCACCAACTTTCATTAATAACGTATTTCATTAATTGAATCTTACGTAATGAAATCACCTGATAAGCTCTATCCTTGTTATAATGTGAAACCATTGAATGCTACTACAATAACGTATGTCGTTCACGTTTACATACAGGTGCAAAGATCCACCGTCCCAACTATAACAAATCTCATCTAAGCTATAAAACTTCGCTTACATTCTTCAACTTCTGAATATTCTCAAGTCAATATTCGATATAGTTTTGGTTTTTCACTGAATTGTAACTTTCTTTGATAAACCCGAGGATAAACCAATGCTTTTGAAGTGTTGTTTTTGTTTTACGTTATTTTTTGGACACGATACTATTGCAGGTAATTTATTTTTCATCGTCTGTAATAGTTTGCTTGAAAACATTCTTCGATTTTTTTATGTTTTATGCATAAATTCACATATTGAATCAAATTATTAAATTGATGTGATATGTAAAATTATAACTAACATTATGTTTTTTGAAACTACGGTTTTTGAACAATGTCTGCAACTCCTCGCGTAGTGCAATGACGACTTCTTGTTTCGTTTTGAGGTTCGTAATGTTCCTTGCTGCATTTTTGACGTCAACATCGCAACTAAACTTAACTAATTAGATCAGTTTTGCAAAACTGTGGAAATTTATCACATCACTAATATTGTACAACTCATTATTTATTCATAGGAATTTTGTTTAGACGTGAATAAACTATTGTTCGTCACCTGCATTTCTATTGAATACGTCAAATTTACATTTGAATACATTTCTATTATACACATTTAACTAGTAAACTCTATGTTTACTACACAATTTTATCTACCCTCTTTTATTGTTTGTATTGAAAAATAGATGCACCTTGCTTACAGCCGGTAATTCAAAAAAGCACCTGTTATACTGCATCTATGAATTGTACGACTTTCAAAATTTTAAATGTAATTGTCATTGATCAAATTAGACAATTAATATGCAAAGAGGACTTTTTGCACTAATAAATTGCACGAGTTAAATAACAGTTATGTTAATTAACACACCGCGTTTGTTATGGACTAAAAACTTTTTTATTCCAAATTAAATTTTTTTGTTTTTAGTGAAATATGACCATTTATTATCAGAGCATTATTCGTTATTAATAATCCTATTATACATAAATTTGTTTTTTGTTAACCAAGGTTGATATCATATGATTTTTATCAGTTATTTAAATAGCAACAATTACCCAAAAAATTCCTAACATTTTTAGCAAATATTTATCCATTAAGTTAATGTTTGTTAAATATCGATTATGACACTGCGCATCGAAATTGTTTGGTTTGTGCGAAATTCTTTACATAACAGAGACGTCTTTTGAAATAACACAAAAGAGAAGGCATGTCGAAATGGTTCTACTTACACTTACGTAGTTTCACATATGTTAAATAACTTTAATAACTGTTTTTTCATATATAGTACATTTCTCAAATTTCAAAATTAGACTACAATACCGATGCGTGCATGTAGCTTTAAGACTATTTGACAAAACGTTTTTCGGTAATGAATACACCAGAAATAATATCTTCGCCTGTAACACAACTTTGGTTATAAAGTCAAAATTTGTTAGTAATTGGTTATCATCCAAAAATTTAATACAACGTGAAATTTTAAGTGCTATCAAAGGTACTCTTCAAAGCGGCTAGCTTACAGCAGATGTTTTGTGATTTTGGTTTGAGCAATTCTAATGTTAGATCAATAATAAAAAGTATAATAAAAGACTTAAAGTGTCACCACATAAAATAGATAACACTAATTTTTTTGAAAAATACTGTTTGTAATCTGTGACATTGAAATTGAACACCAAGGAGTTGGAGTTGTGTGACCAAACTTGGCAGAATCGTTTAGCTACTCAGAGGTAGTAAATGATTCAATATTTTTACGGCAATTCAACCGTAACTTGTAGTAAGCGGTAGCTCAGAGCGTCAGAGAGTGAGGCGTAGGTGATTCTCGATGTGCCGATTATAAACTAATAAAAGTAGCGCGAAAACCGGAGAAACATACACTATAGATGCCCGTTTACATCTGACAAACACCGAAAGTAAATAACACAGGTATAACACTGAACATGTATTTATTGCAATAGCATCAATTAGTATTAAGAAGTATATGATAACAAATTATCCATAATAAAAGACAAATCAGTATAGTACTAGCAGATCCTTATAGTAGGCAGCACTTCATACATGTAGATATATGGGTTATTAGTACTAAAGCATGAGAATGATTACAGAAGCAAAGCGCATTTATGCTAATTTTATCATGTACTTAATTACCCAAATCTGCATAAATTACTCGTGACAACATATATACAGGCTGTCCATCGTAAGCTTGTAAATCTCGCGCAAGTGAAACGTAGCAGGTCATAGAATTTTAATGCGTGTACCGGCAATAGTACGCTCCGGGCCGTAGGTAGTAGGCACTACTAGCAAATAATACAAATTGGTACAGGGTAATTTATAATATATTACTTTCACTGGTAGTAGATACACAATATAAGAAAAGCGCGAGCATATTATCAATAATATTATGCTACAACATTAAAGAAACAGTCAAACAATAAAATAAATACAGAGCGATCTGTCATTTTAGATTTGAATACCTAAAATATAATATTTTAAGTCCAAGTTTATGTAGTGAAATATAATTTTGAGCTAATAAAAAATAGTAATACTTAATAAACACCATTTAATTTGCAGCAATTAATTGATTAACATCCATTGTCACTAGAAGTGGGAATGATATTTCATAAAACATACGGTCCATCACAAGTAAATTGCTAGTATGTCATGAGTCTCCGAAAGTAATCGTCCATATCACAAATATCCCATCGATATGATTCTAAATAAGCTCTTAAAACTGATGTTTGTGTTTAATGTCTGCGTTCGTACGTGTTCCAATTTATCGACTCGAAAGGGAGATACTCTGGAAACATTTAACTACTCCAAAGGGACAGACACGTGGAGGTAACCCAACTCGCTATGATAATACAAAGAAATTAAATCGCGTCGTAAAATAGAAGTGAATTCTTACTTCAGCGAAACTTTCACAAGTAACACATGCAAATCGAAGTTGATTTATCCATTTACTATTTGGATGGTATACGATATTTAAAAATTGAGATCTTACTGGGCGTAGCGGTAGTTCACATGCAGTCTTTTTCAACGTCAATAACAGAAGTGAAAAATAATTCTTTTCCATGCGTACAAATGACATTTACGTTGCGGGACAGCACGCAAACTATACCAAAATGCTTTTAACATAACAGCTGCAAAGAAAAGCAACAAAGATGAACACAGTTTTTATATAATAATGCGTTGGACTTCCTCTATTGGCTTCAGACTTTCTCACTCTTCGTGGCATCGATTCCAGCAGGTGATCGATTTTCTCTTGACCCAAGCAACTTTCAATTTATGCTGGAGAGCTTCCTGTGTCTGTGGAGGATACGCTAAGTTTTTCAGTCTTCTGCGCATAATGTCCCACACGTGTTCAATAGGCGAAAGGTCGGAAGATATAGCACCCTGTACCTTAATCCTCATAGTGTGGTACACATGCCGCTCAACAGAAAATTGAACATTGCGCCATTCCCCACGTATTCGTCTAACTCTCATATGACCATCGCCGTATATGTCATCACTTGATCCATTTAAATAAAATCTTAATCATTACTACCTCTTGAGTAGCTAAAACTTTCTGCCAAGATTGGTCACAAAATTCCAACCCCTTCATGGTGTTGTAATTTCAATGCCACCCTATTGAAAAAGGGTAGAAATTTGCTATTTACGACAATAAATATATGCCAGAGATTTTGTCTAAATATGTGTCATCTATCATTATCTCATTCAAGTAACTGACAACCACAAAAGAAAGTAATCCTGTGTATTTATTTAATTTAATATATTCAGAAATAAATTTTGGAATTACAATGTTCAACGATTAAAAAACTAATTCCACAATTTTATCTTTCTTTACATGCATATTTGTATAAAAGATTAGTTGAAAACCAGTGCTCATTTCGAATGCTTATTTTTTTTCTGTCGTTTACTTTAGTCTATTTTTTTAAATTCTAGGTAGTCGACAAATAAAGAAAATATCATCTTAACCACAATTTTATCTCTTGCGGTTTGAATTTAATATGAACTAATATTTTTAGTAAGAAGATATAATTTAAAACAGAAGTTTTGGGTAATTGTGAGTTTTACACTATGAACTTACATAATATATGTATTTTTATTTGAATCTGAAGGTCGCGCCAACTGCAAGTTTCTGGCTGTATTTCTTGTATTAATACCGTGCACTAGCGACATCTAGTGGTTGCAGATGGTTCTACCACTTGTTTTCCATTTTTAAGATATGTGATACTAATGTATAGATGATTTATTCTTTACCAATACATATATTTAATTAACGGTTTTCATAGTTTTTGTTTTTGTTAAATGAAGCTGAATTTCTTAGTAGAATTGTAGCAATAAATCAGTGTTTCTCAAGTGTTAATAAGCCCCAAAAGGGCGAACAGGTAACCGGTTCTCTATGGTGATTCTAAAACTTTTCTAAGAGTTCAACATCGTGCTAAATCTTGTAAAAAATGTTGATGTTTTTAATTTTATAGTCGTAAAAGAATCTTGGCAAACAAGATTTCATTACAAAATATGCAGTTTGCACATTGTTAGTAGTATGATTTTGAAACAAACTTTGTTATGCTAAAAATCTGTTTTTATACTGAGTTATGAGTGAAAAAAGATATTTCGCATCTTTCACTTTAAATTTAGTTGGTAGCGTTGGAGTGACGTAGCAACATTCTTGTAGTTGTAGTTGAAACGCTAAGAAAAAGAAAAACCTCATTGTAGTCCCATTACTGAAAGACAATCCAAAGCAGTCGCAATAGAAGAAATAGAGGTATAGGAAAGAGAAGACAAAACCGATAGAAAGAAAAAGAAGTGAATTCGCTAGTCATTGCTCATCATATTGGAATGTCACCTAGATTAATTGATTAGAATATCTTAAGATCAAACGAAATTCAAAGGGAAAATAACCTACATCAAAAATCTCGACTAAGCGGAAGTAGGTAAAGTACAAGAAACGCCATTGCAGTCTGTTATAAACCAAACACAACAAAACAAAAAGTGACTAAACCCGATAACACAAGAGAAAGAAGCAAATGAGAAAGAAAAGAAGAAGAAACAGTACACAGAAAAAGTTACCAAAAAAGAAAGAAAGCGTTCAAGCAACTAATCAAAAGGTAGAAATAGAAAACGAAAAGCAAGAAAGAAAAGTGAGAGGCGGAGAAAGATAAAGCTCGATGCGTACTACGGTGCTCACCAAGAGAACACAAAAGACGGAGAAAAGTAAGGTTTGATGTAAATGCTTGATTCGCTCTTCTCCCCGTAGAAAAAAGAAAAGAGAGGCCATCCTACGGTACCCAACTAACCTCCCTACACGAAGATTTTTTACATTACACATATTTTGAAGACATCATTGGAATTTGTGGTATATATGGTAACATTAAATAGGCGTGTAACCTTTCTATTTCTTGCAAGATATATTTTCTGATTTGGCTCTGCTAGTTCATTTCATATCAAATCAACACAGGGTATAAACCTGACCACCTCAGAATTTGATGAAATTTGGTATGAAGGTTGTCATCATAGAGATTAAGAAAAATTTTCAAATATCACAAGCGGTTTTCAAATTACAACTATGTAAATTCTCTTAAAATCCGGAAAACAAACTCAACCGGCACATTTTAGTAGTGTCATTTTACTTAGTGTTAAATGTTCTTTCTTTTTTATGTAACATACTTTGTTATAAAAAGTGATTTTGAGAAATCCAATTCAAAATTTTGATTTTGATTTTTTCAAAAAGTATATTTTTGAAAATTTTTTAATATTGTCTACATATAATTTATACTTTTGGTAAGTGATTCTCAAAATTTCTAAGTGGGAGGCTAATGGGTTTATGGTTAAATAATAATTTTAAAAAAGTGTGTTTAATGAAACTGCTGGTCAGTCTACCTACTATAGATTTTTTTTATTATATTCTATAAATTATGAATTTAATATTAAATTTTTAACACTTACGTATCAGGAAAAAGTTATTCAGAACAGATGATTTGTGAAGTTTTTATGACTTCTTCAGATGTTATTACATAAATCCTTCCTGTAGGAGTAGTAAGATCAACTTCACAAAGTACATCTGTCAGTGGTATCCACAATATGTTCAGTTTTCTTGGGCATGAAGATGATGATGAAGAACCAGCAGGATGCAGAAATGTCATTTTTAGTTTATCTTCTTCATTCTTCTCCAACACATATGTTAGCCACCACTTTTGGTCATATACAGCGGTTATATAGCCAATAACTTCTGCCATTTGTAGTTTTTCAGGGCATTTTTGGATGGTCTTTGTTGCTTCTGTTGTATTTTCAGAGAATATTTTCACACATATCTACGGTACACCTGAATTTATAGGCATATATGCATGATATTGCTGTGTTCCCTTAATAGTTACTGCTTGGCTGAAACGGTTATTGAGAAATTTTTCAGACTCGACATACCCACCTTGTGTGGAAAAGGTGAAATTAATTCCAGATAAATTTTCAACTGCCCATTCATAAAGTTGGATAGGTGTTAAAATTTGTTCGTCATAAGAACGTTGTAGGCTTGCTCTTGCAGCAAGTCTCTTCACTGAGCCGCCAACTCTATCACATGGGTAGTAGCGGAAAAATGCCATTTTGTCTCTACGCCAAAGTCTTGCTTATGATAACACAAGTTGATTAAATTTTCCTTATTTTTATATTGTGCTGCGCATCCATCTGAGTAATAAATAATCTTTTGGCACTAATTGATACTTTGTTGTCATCATTTCGACAAGTGTTTTTTTGGAATGTACACAGAAACAGTGTTATCTTCTAAACATGGTGAAATTACAACAAAACGTAAATGCTTAAGTTTATTATTCTCTCTGTAATAAATTACAAATGTGTGTTTTGTCACATGGTCACTTGTCCAGTGGAAACTTTGAGCTTTGTTCTGAACGACAATATTATAGTTTTCAGTAAAATCTAGGTTTACTACAAACTCAGACTCTTTAATATTCTTTTTTATCAATAAAGAATGATGACTGCTGCTTTGCAATAAAATGGTCAGTTTGTTAGAGAAAATATTTATAAAATCCTCATTAGATTTCTGTAAAGTTTCGAAACTGCAACGATCAACAGACACCCACTGACGTCAAGTGACAAGATTTTCTTCAAAAGCCTCTTCAGTGATTTTGCTAATTGGGGTAACACCTGGACATTATGTACATTCACTTGTGTAGCAATCAATGTTTGGTAAATTACACAAAATTTTTGGCAAACAGTTTTTATAAGTATTTAGTTGTCCGTTTGTCAAAGCTCTTAGTTTCGTATTTTCTATCATTAACTTCAATTTTTGGTTGATTGTGCATACACAGACTGAATGTGTACCACTTTGGCCTGCACCAATGTTTTGGTCGAAGCTCGGCAAATTTTGAAAAACCTATTGTAATATCTGAGAATCTTTGCTTAAACAGTAAGTAATCTTCCTTAAGATTATACAATATTGGTCGTTTTGACATTTTTGTTTTAATTCCATTCGAATCGACTACAGTGCTTAATACCGGGCATTATTCTGCTTATATCACTTTCATAAAATGACTTAACGGTATCGGCAATAGCTTTTGAAAGAGCATTTCCAGGCGTTGGGTTAGGGCTTTCTAAAATACCCTCATCTTTTAATAATTTGGTGCATTAAATTCACGTATTATTTATAATGCCCCATTTAAGTAAGGATCATTAACTTATTAACTCTATTTGTTGATGTAGAAAACAGTTTTGTAAAACTGACTCATCTAGGTTCTCGCCATGATTAAATGAATCTTCAGTTGCTAAAAAAGTTGACGCTTCAATGCAGAGTTTATGTTTTTTACTTTCTCTGTAGAATAATACTTAGAGTGGATTTTCTTAACGTTAATTGGAGACTATTCTAGTTCAACTATTGATGTATTCAATTGTTTATTACAATTTTTGGATCTAAAGAAAATGATGGGTCATGTGGCTGAGAACTGTATTCCTCATTAGTTTTGATTGGAGAACAAGACATGCCAGGAGACCAGGTTTATTAGTATTGTCTACCTTTAAATGTCCAATTTATTTCTTACAAAAATCACAAATTTTGGCTTCTTTACGTATTTCAGGATATAAATTTAACATACAGTCTCTTTTTATCCCTAATCGTGTGATTAGTTTTGTTTAGCGGGTTAAAAGATTGTAATATGAATTTGTTTTTGCTTTCCATTGTCTGTTTTAAACAATTTTTTAAACTTTAGCTTATTGTATTTTCATTGTGTTTTTCAAAGAGCTGCAATAAATGTTCGTAATGTAGTACTTAAAAAAAGTATTATTGTAAACACTCACTACATATAAAAATTAGTTTTAAGGAATTAATAGTTTATTTTACGTACTTCAGCACAAAAAATTGTTTACTTTTAAACACCTACATTTTGTACTGACATACTCATACGAACTGCAGATGCAGACTAAACAATATAACACCTTAAGAGTGAGCTGTCTCAATATGTTCGAGGCTCATGAAAGAATCAACAAACCTACCCACTATTAGTCACCTTTCGTGTCACAACTTGAACAATCATCTAGAACACACTCTAATGATTGTCATTTATGAGCAAAGCAAGGATTAATATGCACTTCAAAATGTAGAAATATGCGCATATATTATGCACTGAAATCATTAAAAGTATGAACTAAATATCCATCATTTTCATGTAATATATGTTCAGTTTTTTCTGGAATGTATGTGTTTAAAACAAAACTTCTTTCAAAGACTTACTTAATTTTTACAAAATATAATAGAAAAGACTGTTAAATATTTATATAATTAATGTTAATTTCTTTTTGTTGCAAAACTGCATTTTAAGTTTACAATGCACACCAAAACAAAAACGATGATACAAAAAAGATGTTGAGTTATTAATTCAAACAAAATAAATTAATATGTGTAATTTGTTTATTTGTTTAGGAATTATTAAGTTTTACATTTACATTTTTAATTATTATCACGGTTTTGCTCATCTTATGAATATTTAGTCTGGATCACAATCTAATACTCTGCGATTTAGAATTATAGTACCAGAGGCGTTCTTAATTTCCCTAACATTCATGGTAATCAAAGATTGCAATGCTTTTCAATGCCAACTGATCGAATTCTTTTCTTCCCACTTTTTGATTGTTTTTTATAAAATTGTAGTATGTCTATAATTACATGTTATGATAGCGCATTTTTTGATGTCAAACCAATAATATGCTTAAATATGCTTTTGAGAAAGTTTTATGCACAAAAGTGCCATAATATGCAAAAATTAATTGGCTTAATTAAACTCAATTTACTTAGATTCGCGCAGATCTAAAAACTCAGAGTTGGTAATATCTATTTAAAAAAATATGCATTTCCATAAAATCACTGCTTTGTTTATGAGTGTCTTCCTACGTTTTCAAATAAGATGCATTATAAAAGTTGTAAAAACTATTTCCGACTTAACTAAAAAAAAATGTAAATAACTTAATTGTTGCCTTAAAGGCAACTCTCGTAAGTACGTAATTAATTATGGTATTATTCGTAAATAAATTAAGTAAAGTTAGGGTACATAGTATGAAACTTATACAAAAACTTATAAAACACCCTTTTTTAAAAGTATTATGAGCTCATTAGCCTCCCACTTTGAAATTTTGAGAATCACTTACCAAAAGTATAAACTATTTGTAGAAAATATTTAACAGGTTAAGTGCCATGAGAAGCCAACTGGAACTCACACTTGAAAGTATTTGGCCACGTGAGGCCGACGTGGATTCACATGTTAGTCGATCATAAAATGTTGTGTAGCTTCCCAGCGGCTTCTCTAACTCATTTAAAATACACGAGAATGTGTTCGGCTTGGTCAGATGGTCTAGAAACCGTACTTGGCCTGTATTTTTGAGAGCCCAAGCCGGACTCGCATTTTGAAAAATTGATTTTTTGAGTAAAAGCGTTGATTAAAAGTAAAAGTACATCGGGCTGTATGAGTTAATTTGAACAAATAATTATATAGAAATGTTATTTAAAAAAAAAAGAATCGGCCAATAGAGACGTAAAAATAGTCAACATTGCGGCACTTGACCTGTTAAAAATTTTCAAAAATATAAAAAAAATTGAATTCGATTTCTCAAAAACGCGTTTTATAACAAAGTATGCTGTGTTGTATATCAAAAGAAAGAGCATCTAAAACTGAGTGACACCACTCCCATCTTTCTAGCTCAATTAGGAGAAGAGCTATGGTGATTTCGAAATATGTCGGTTAGGTTTTTTTGATGGATTTTAAGAAACTTTACATAGGCGTAATTTTGAAACTGTTTGAGATATTTGAAAAAAATGGCATTTTTCTTAATATCTATGAGGCCAACCTTCATATCAATTTTCATCAAATTCTGAGGTAGTCTAGTAATTTTTTTTATTTTAGTGTTGATTTCATACGGAATGACTTGGCTTTAGCAGTTTGCACAGTTAAAAATTATTTTGAAGTTGTAAGGAGTGTGTAGCTAATCTCTTGGCGAGAACTGTTTGCGAGCATGCTCGGCGATAGTGTGCAGCCATTAAATCTCTGCCCAAGACTACCTAATCCAGGAAGATATCACAGGATTATAAAACGTTTGACATGGTTTTAATACGAAATAGTACATACATACACCGTTGTTTTTGCACATATTGTGATTTCACTGATTTTCATAATTATCCTTGATCCTTGAGAAGTGCAGAATTATTTTTGGAATCATTCGTATGTTTCGTTTTTTGTCGTTCTTTTCCTCTCACAATTAAAATGAGTTTTCATTCTAAATAATTCCTTTCATTCTATTATATCTTCCAGATATCTTTTGGGTTTTAGTCAATTAATAAAACCATATTTATGAATTACAATAGAAACTCAATTAGAAGTCTGTATTTAGACACGGTGTTATTAAGGAAATTTCCCAACGTGTTGTTTATAATACTAAAGAATTTATTTATAAAATATCATATTCTAAAAAAAATCAATCATATTTTGATTCATTTTAAATCTCTCTTTAATTATAGATTCGATCTAAAACAATTTCTTGGCACTTTGAAATATGCATTGCAATGTTACTATGCCAGAATATATCAGATTTCAATACGAGAACGGTGATTATACTGTTTTAAATAAATAAAGTTGTCATAATGTCACACATCGATTGTAAACATTAACATATTTTTATTATCAATTTAAATATTTAATTTGAATGAGGACACTGAAATAGCTTTCTAATTGTATTTAGTTGTTACGTAATTGAAAAATAAGTAGTTGAATCTTTATGACTTCTGTCATTGTTCAAATATCCCAGCTAGTTAGAAAAATATGTAATATATTTAAATATTAACGTCTCGAATAATTTTAGTTTGGTAATTAGTTTTATTATTGATTCAGAAAACTAAACCAAATATATTTGAATATAATTTTAAAGAAATAAAACTATTCTAATACGTAATTTAAATGTGTAAATATGCATAAACAACCATCGTCCATTTAAATTATTTCTATTTAAAGATGGTATCAATTTTGCAATAACAAAGACAACGCTTATAAATAGAAAATTCAATGCCAAATTTGTTTACACGCATGACCATTGCCAGAGTTGAAAGAAATTAATCTTAATAATTAATGTTCTTATTGCGTGTTATATAGTACACGAATATTTTACATTTAGTTGTAGCGCGTGCTAAACTATAGTATTATATTTGAAGTCCACTTTCCCAAAGTTGTACGTAATTATTTTTAATATTTGATTAAAACGTATTTTCGTATCTTTTGTTAATGAATTAAATTGATGTTATAAACAACTTAATGATATTTCTATTTGGTGTTGAATGATACACTAACTGATTAGAGAAGTACAAAATACAGTGTATTGATGATAATATCTAAATATTTATTTTACATTAGAAATCAACGTCAATAAAAATTCTTACTTATTTTTACGCCCCCTTTTTTTAAAAAAATATTATTCACATTATTGTATAATTTCATAGACTTTTTTCGTAATTAACTTAAATATGTCAGAAAAAAATGTGGTTGTTTGTGTATTCCAAAGGTGTTTAAAAATATACTCTTGGCAATTGAAAATGACTGTAATAAAATACAGTGCTTAAATTAGAAAAAAAAAAAATAACTGTAATGTAGTGCCGTTTAAACCAAACACACTGTATATTCTTTCACTTTCAGTCACTACAAAACCGATAAAACAGCTAATTGTCACTATTTTAACCCTCGAATAGGTTCGTGAGACTTATTTTCTAACAAAAACAGAATAGAATACACACAGATAAATTAAAGGAAAACCCGTCAAAATATTTGCACCAAAGACACTACTATTTACGTTCCAAGTACAGAAACTTTCGGCAATTACGACAATACCTGTTTTGCGATTTCAACACTAACAAACGTCTTTTTTCTCCAGCTGGTGGAGGTGAAAATTTATTTTCCGATAGTATTATAGCAGTGTGTCTGATTTCCCTTGGAAGTCTTCAAAGTTTTCTATTATTCTGTTCTATTAATATAATAATAAGTTTTCTTTATGGAATACTGAATCTATATCAAATACTGCCATTGGTATTCTTGTATTTCTGGCAACATTACAAGTTGCTGCTTTCTGATCAACGCAGTCTATTCCGGATTTGGTTTATTCATATCTGATTGCAAATATTGTCTGTACTACTTTTGACAGTACCATAACTGTAACGTAACGATGATGATCACAACTTTAGATTTTGTTTGCGTTGTATGATGCCAAATCAGAATGAATATACAGGACAACGTAAGCTAAGTTTGAAATTTGCCGACGATTGTTTTATAAACATTCGGTAAACAAGTTGTCTATACTGACATTTGAGTATGTGTTGAAGATGAGTAAGCGCATTTTTCCACTATATCCCTGGTCTTATTCCTTTTATTATATTGCATTTAGAGCTGTGTTCTTAAATACACGCTGCGACATTTTTCATTCAATTATGAATCGGTAATATTGTATAATGTTTCATACGTCTTCACAAGGTTCTCGAAGTTCGGACTTCTGGTCTACAAATGAGTGTTATGTTTCGATATCTGTTGGTAGAGATAACTGCGATTAAAGATAATAAAGGAATTTTGATACTTTTGTTTCGTTAACGACTTCTTTTTTGACTTTAGTTTGTTTTTAACATTTCTTTATTAACGTATTTTTACGAAAAACACATTTGGCAATGTTGTAAAACAAACTTTCCATTCTAATGCTATTTCAACAGATTTCAATCATAAGCATCATCTGTCAAATTTTCACATTTATGTATCCAACTCTACTTTCTTGTTTTATTTTTGTATAACTTTTGATTTTTCATGATTTTTAGTGTACTTTTGATTCGTTCTTGTGGTTCTGTGTTTTCTGCTGTCTTTGTTATTGATTTGTTCACTCATAATGACTTTTACATTCGATGAATATGCTGATACCTAATGTACGGTTTCTGTAATGGAAATGCTAACGCGGCCGCGAATCAGTATGGCATACGTTTTCCAAACGGAAGACAACTTAGAGGAAATATATTTCGAAGACTAGATCAACGATTTTGAGAAACAGGTTTGTTTATAACTAGGAACGCTAATGCTGGTCTACCAAGACAATGGCGTGCAATACAACTAGAAGAAAAAATTCTAGATCCTGCGCTTAGTACCCGACAGTTGGCATCAACATTAAATATTTCCAGTAACAAGACCGTTTACTTGGTTCTACAAGAAAACCTGCTTAATTGAAATCACGTTTCTAAAGTTCAGCGTCTCTATGATAACGACAACATATTGCAATTAAATTTTTCTAACACAATCTTAAATTTGATTTAAAAAGGTTGCGATTTTCTCCGGTGTATTCTTTGGAGCGATGAATCTATGTTTACTAGGGATGGTATGTTTAGTATTCATAATTTTCACTATTGAGCAGATGAAAATCCGCATGAATTTATAGAATACGGTCACCAAAGAAGGTTTTCCATTAACGTTTGGCTGAGTCACGCACAGGGTCGTTGGGCCAATTTATCTACCAAATCGTCTTAATAGCAATGGGTACGTAAATGTATTGGAACAAGTTAATGACAAGATGCCGTTGAACATAAGCCATAACATGATTTACTTGCACGATGGAACTCCTGTTCATTTTGCTCGTAATGGAAGAGAGTGATACGATGAACACTTCCTGAATAGATGGATTGGTCGCGATGGTCCATTCCTATGGCTTGCGAGATCTGATCCTCTAGACTTTTTGTTTGGGGTTTTATCAAAGAGAGTGTATTTAACGCCTCCTCAAGACACTGACCAAGTTACAGAAAGAATTAACGCAGCGGTATTAGAAATTACTTTAGAAAGACTCGAACGAGTAATCCAGACGATACCTCGAAGGTTTTAACCATGCGATAACAAATGGATTTCAATTCCAACAGTTTTGTAAGGGTTAGTGTCATTGACTTACTATCAAATGAAATCAATAATAAAATCCTTGGAAAATACATTCTAAATTAATGTTCTGGAGATTAAAATAAAGAAATTAGAAAAGGCAGGGGTTACAATCGTATGCTAATTTACAGTGTTGCCAAATGTATGTTTACTTTAAGTGGTTTCTGAAGACTTACGAAGAATATAACATTATGATTTTTGATTTAGAATTTAACGAAGAATATCGCAGCGTGGAGCTTTTTCGTCAATTTATACACGCTTTGTGTATCATGAATAACTGAAGAAATGCTGCTTTATAAATATCTTCAATAGCGGAAAATTTGTTTCCTTTCTTTGTGAGTTTCAGTATTGTAAAATGCCATCAAGACTAGACACCACGTCTAGTCTTGATGTCGGCAATGGCAAAGGGTAAAACTGTAGAGAGGCGCCAGGTTTGGTCACTTAGCAACTTATCTCTCGGCACGTACAGGTTGATGTAACAACCGACGAGAAACAAATAAGAGTCTACAAATGAACACAATATCACAACAAAGACGCCACAACCAACAGAAGCAATTTGAGCATTTTTGGATCAGTCTGGTCAATTTATTAATGGTATTGTCTGTAGAAAAAATATCGTGGCATTTCGCTTCAGGCGAAGGGTACACGTATGGCTCCTTTCTTCTTTTAGAATTTATAGCATCGTGTTAAGCGAATGTCGTCAATGGCTCTGTATGCATTGTAAGTTACATAGACGAATCTGTTTGATGAAATAAAATTACCGTTGCAAATCAACGATTCCGTGAATTTTAATTATGTTTAGAATAATTTTTTATGCGTTCTTATTGCTTCAATACTAATTTTTTTGAATGGTGATATACGACATGATTCTTTAAGGTAATCTATCTATATTTATACTGTCTATAGTTTCAACGGAATTGCGAATTTGTCATTTGACAACGAGAGGGCATGTAAACTTTTCTTATTTTTGTTAATGTTTTTCCATTTATTTACATTTATATAACAACTGTTGTCGAATTCTTCAGTTTATTTTCTATATCGAAAATTTAAAACTTTCCATTTAGTTTTTGTCTTTTTTTTCTTGCTTTATAAATATTGTAGCGAATTTTATTATTAAAACTAATTTATTTAAACGACTAAAATATGTTTTACTTATACTAGAAATATGTACACTTGTAAATTAACCGAACTAATTAAATCTAATAATATTTAATAAAAACACTTAGACTAATTTATATTACTTACACGAAGATAAGATAAAGTCCGCGGATAGCTTCACGTACTTGTTTACACTAAAATCACGTACAAGATTATTCTCCGTATATTTATGTACACACACGCGCTATCGACTTATTTATTTAGACTTGAATAATCTTCCTAACACTGCTGTATTCGCATTACGGCAATAACTAACCTACGATTTGTTTCGTCGGTATATATACACATTTTGAAAATCATTCTCGAGTGTTCCATATCTTTCGATATACGTTTTAGAAGATGGATAACAACCTCGAGAAGGATCTCGAATTTGCGAATAACTTCTCGAACGTTTCAATATTAACTTTTATTTTGAAATGTTTATCGTATTTAGAGATTTGCGAATAAAAAATCGTTGTTTTAATATTTTTTAATGGTAACTTAAAATCTAATTGTTGCATTATTTCTTGAGTGACAAATAAAAATGTATTTATTCATCATTTGAACAATGTTAAGTGACAAATCAAAATTCAGTTGTCATTCTAATGAAAATTGAATTGTTAAGTGATAACAGTTTTTATTTTTTCTGTATTTGGTCTATCATTTAGAATAACAGTGTCTATTGAGTATTAAGAACAGAAAGGGTTTTTTACCGGAAGACAATGTTTGCAGACTGAGCGAAGTGAAGTCTTCAATATTGTCTGAGACCGATAAAGTCCTTAATGTTCGTGATGCTTATGCTATTTCTTGCACGATAGAAACATTGTTTTCTTGATCTTATTACATTATAGAAGATTGTATTATCCATTGTAAAGCTCAAAATGGGATTTTTTTTTATTAAGAATTTTAAGGTTGTGATTTTAAACAAGTAATGTAGTTACGTCCTCCTTTAAATGTTTAATTAATGAATTGGTTAGGAACACTCTTCACTAGGAGGGGCAATTAAACCACTTTAGATTTTTAATATGGCGACGTTTCGTGCAACCATGTGTGCACTTCTTCAAGCCACTAAAGAAGTGCACACATGGTTGCACGAAACGTCGCCATATTAAAAATCTAAAGTGGTTTAATTGCCCCTCCTAGTGAAGAGTGTTCCTAACCAATTCATTAATTAGTTGTGATTTTACTTTAATTGATAATTTTAGAGGCCTGATGATGACCGTTAGGTCGAAACATGTAGCCGCCAATAGCTAATAAATAAAAAAGCAGTTACGTATATGGGAAAGGCATTAAATTATTTAAAATTATTCTTATTACATTATCTTAATAAACGTCATAATGACGTTTTTATTTGTTTTTGTGCTACCTAAGAATTTTTTGTTGGTTTTCCAACTTTTTTCACGGTGTACTTACCGTTCTAGAACGTTAAATAAATCACTTACAGACGAGTTACGTCTATCAACTAGCAAATTAAACATACTATCTTGAAAACAAGCGTAGTAATTAGGAAGAAATGATCTAGTACTACAAAATAGTATATTATATACCACGCTTGAGAAGTGTATGATTATAACCTAAGCGACAGACTACATCGCTAGACGCCATGGATATAAGTCGCGCAGGCTATAATCATCTTCTCAAGCGTGATCTATATACATTTTTTCCACTGTTAGAATTATTAAAATCTTGTTACTTGTTACTAAATAGAATTTAATTTCAAATTAAAAATCAAGTGAGCGATTGTAACAGTTGTCATAGTTTAATAGAAATAATTTTTGCGTATTTCGTAATTGTGATTTATAACAAAATAAATAGATAGCGTAAGTTTTTTTTGCTAAACTTACTAAAATTGTTTACAAACATTATTACTTTAAGCATTGATTATATCTAAAATATATTTATTTTAGTTAAGAGCGAACTGCAAATAACTTACATTTTTAAAATTAAATTAATTTGTTTAATTTTTTTTCTTAAAATTGCATTAAATAGAATCCCTTGTCCCTGGTAAACGGTTTTGTAAGCTTTTTTTTTAAACTGTTAAAAAATTATCAGAAAATGTAAATATGTTCATTATTAACCAGTGGTTAATAATATTATTAATATTATTTACCTGCTCTTAAAAAAAGTGTAACTTCACAACCTACGTAATAATGAAAGCCTATACAAGTAGTAGTGGAAAAAATGTATTATTTTATAAAAAAAATTACCGAATCTAGATTTTACTCTCATCATAATTGTAGTAGTGTATTTTTTGTCTAATTTTTTTACGGCTATAAAAAACTAGTTATATCTGTCAATCAATATCATTGGATTAAAAAATAACATTTTATTTGTTATTGAGAATCAGTAAAATAATGGTTAAAATTTTATTTCTCACTCAGAAGCAGTATAGTAACAAATTAATTTTTATTCGTAATTTATAATCAGTTGAATGATAAATATATTTTTATTTATTATTTGAAACAAGCCAAATGCGAAATGATTTTTATTTGTTATTTAAATTAATTTAAATGACAATTGAATTTCTTTTAATTTAAACTTGTTAATAACGATTTTATTTGATAGTACCTATCTATATAGTAAATATTTCGAAAACTAAACGTTTTTAGATCATTCTGTTTAATAATCGTAATGGTTTGAACTGTACGGTGCTTTCAACTCATTTTAGTTTTTAAACTATAAATAAATAATTGCTAGACATGACTCTGTACATGAAAAGAATATAAATTTGATTGTTCAATCCGGGACGAAATTTTTAGCTGTCCCATTTTCTTCTGATGAACGTTCAGACTTTCTGATAAGGAGTTTTTTTGTAGGGCTTTACTTCCATGACCAACTTATCTTAGTTTTTGTGTCACAAACTTTTGTTTCACGTTCACTTTTTGTTCGTCACAGATTAGGCGACTCATATTAGAACTTTGTCGAAGATATCGATCGTCATCAGTCGGCACAGTCTACAAATCCCAGTTCAACATTAACTGTTATTAATTATTTATAATAAATTATACTTCGAAGAGTAAATATGTTTTTTATTTCTTTTGGTTTTATACTTTTTTATATGGGGCATAACGATGGCTAATTCTATACAGTATCTATCCAATTAAAAAAAAATGAATCTAGCAGGCAAAACTAAATACACCGTCTGCTTGTATGGGTTTGTTGATGCCTATAATAAAAGTAAATCCCAGATTATCGCATATCGAACCAATATTCTGTTTAAAAAACAGAACAAACAACACAAACCGTTGACGTACTTTTTTGAACAAGACAGGACATGACTATTGAAAATGAACCACTCTTGTAGATAGAACATGTGTTTTAGTCAAGAAAACTGTTTTTTGAAAACATTAAATGCTTAATTTTTTTTTGTTTAGGTACTATTTAATTTATAGTTTATCAAAGCGGTGTTTCATTGCTGTCTCATGGCAATGACATCTGTAAAAACAGGAAAAAACTACGTAGACGATTACCATTTATCGTATTTGAAATAAAATTAATTCACATTTTGGCATTTATGTTTAAAGCGAATGTATATTTTAACGTTTGTAATAAATTGCTGTAGTTATTGTTCAACGTTTTATTGTTTGTTCGTTAAATTTCTTTGACTTTCACTTTTTATGAATTGAAAACCTGCATCGACTTTCTTCCCATACATTTTTTGATTTTATTTCGTATGACGTACAAATTTTAATCGCTTCGACTAAACGGAAATGAGATTGAAAGGCGCGTCAAAGTCCAAATAACGTTATCCTTTTTTTAGCTAATAAGTAAATACGCGCATTACACTTCTCTGAAGATAACCTTTCAAGTCAAAATATTTTCATTTATAAAGCATTTATTTGTATGGTACTTTACGCTTAATTTTTATTAGGAACACGTTGCTAATTTGAACACGCTGTACTATGAGAAATTTTGTATTTTTTGATTTGACGTATAAGGTTCTGCGATTGTAATTTATTGATTAATATTCTAGGCGAGGTTTAACACCACCGCATCGAGTAAAATCAATTTCCATGGCTTCCTTTACAACGGAAGAAGTAGAATTATTAAGAAGTCGAGGTAACAATTACTGTAGGAATACTTGGCTCGGATTATACGAAGGAAATTCGGTTAAAGAAAGAGGCGAACAGGAAATCCACGATTTCATGATAAATAAATATGAACTAAAGCGTTATTATTTGGAAAATCCTGTACCCGTAACTAATGGAATTGATAATAATGTCGTTCCTCAAATTATAAATAAAACCCAAGACGTTAAAATCAAAAACAATTTTATTGCTCAACCGAAGTTGCCTCAAATAAATGGATTTTTAAGTGAGAAAAATAATAAAAATATTAACGGGCAAATTTTTGATTTTGTCGCTGATTTTGGATCGGCTGATATTTATAATGCCGCAAATGTTCAAAAAGATACTAAAATAAATAATAATAGTGATATACAGATTGCCTTTGCTAATTTTGATAATCAAATATTTAACAATAACCATAGTAAGTATGATTTTTTTTTGAGTGATTTATTAATTGTTATTAAAGAGTTTACAGGTGCCTCTATATTAAATGCCATTACTAGTAACGGTACTACCAATACGAACAATGTAATGACTACTACTAACGGCCCTCCAGCTCCATCTGAAGATCGCTATGCTGCGTTAAAGGATTTAGATAATGCTTTTAAAGGACAAACACAATTAGATTGGAGCTCTACATCGAACAGTTCCTTTGGATCTACGACTCCTAGTTCTATGTATAGTTCGCCATCTCCTCAAAACAATATGTTTAATTCTCCTAGTCAAGGTAAATGTTTAGAAACAGTGTGAAAAGATTTTATCTATATATTACAGATCAATTTCTAAGTCAATTTGGGCAACAAGACGGGCCCAAAGTGTTGAATCCATTCAATGGTAACGTTATGTGGGGCGACTCTCCAAGTCAACAAACGAATTTAGCTGGTAATCCATTCAGAACGTCCAATATAAAGACGAACGGTTTCTATGCCTCGCCTTTTCCAGTAAACAACGCTAATACGTGGAGTCCTAATCCTTTTATGGTAAGTGAGCACTTACTATATGTTTTTTTAAACGTAAGTTTCGATTAAATATACATTTGCACTATAATTTGATTTAATAAAAAATAAGATATTTAATAACTATATAAAATAAATAAACTGAATCATCTCGGTTGATCATATCTTTATTTGCAAACAATGAAAGTAAAATTATATGGGAGGTATGAATCTTGATTATATTTGTTGTTTAATATTCATCTCAAAGGTACAATTTTGACCTTTACATAATTGCATCATCAATGTTAATACGAAGGACAAGTTTGAGATACGGTTCTTATTAGGATCTAATTTTTTTTGCAACTTTCATCCAAAAATAATTACGTTGTCAGCTTTTGAGAACCTGTAAATCAGAAACCGATAGTATAGAGTTATATACGAGGGACGTTCAATTGAAATTCGAAGTTTTTATTGAAGAATAACAGATGCTATTTCTATGGCTTAAATAGTGCCCCTTCTCAAAAAACTCCCTGTAATTGGTGTATGGAAAACCTTTCACCGAGATTTCAAAGTCGGGCAATTTTTTAAGTATCTTAAAATCCGTAATTATTGATAGTTAACTGTCACATTTTGAAAACCAAATTTGAAGGTGTTATTTTCCATTGCCAACAAAAACAATAATATTACACTATAAAAAAAACAGTTTCTAGTTTTTGTGTTCGTTAGAAGAACTATACTTTTTGTAATACTATGTTTTACCTCACGCAAGCGTATTTCCTCCTTAACTCCGTTACCATTAAAATGCATAAAAAAAGTTTTCTGTTAAAACTTGTATCGATTTACAAATGACACATTACAAATTTGTTTTAAAAGATGACGGTTTGGTTTGGGATGTTCTTCGTTGTATTAAATTCGTTATACACTGCTTACTCTCCATACGTGGGAAGGCTGTGGCAGGTTAAATAAAACACACAAAAAAAGTAAAACGTGGTTTTATTCAAATACAACTAATTAAATTGTAATCGAAATTTCCTGTTCGGTGGAACCAGCAGTAGGAGGGGAAGAACAGAAACCCCTCCGTTCCTCTAACTGAATGTAAATGCAATATCATTACAAAATTAGATTTATCAAGAAACTAGTTTATAAAGATCAATAAACATCGGAAAGTTAGAACACCCCTAAATTTAAGTTAATTTAAATTCCAACGCATATAAATAGAAGAAGAATTAGTTAATTGACGGTCGGTCAGTAGGTCTGGTGCCTTGGTTACGGAAGCAACCCAGCTAAAGTTGAAGGGTCGGTACAAACAAACGTGTACCAAAAATACACGTAACATACACACATCATACTATATCAAGAAAATATTTAAAATGTAGGGCCCATTATCATGGAAGCAACCTACCACGACTTTATAAACATAAAAGCAGGCATTTGTCTATATCATAGACCCAAGATACACTACTTCACATAAAAGTACAGGCCCCCATAGTATGACAACTATCTGCGACCACACGCTGTTCGTCCATCACAGTAAATAAAATATTATATTACATTTTACAAGCAGCTGATATTTTTATGAACAATTCAGAAAATACAATTTTTTTAAACATTTCTATATTAAACAAAATTTCCTTTTGGTATAGATACGTTGATGATTGTCTAGTTCTTTTTAACGGTACCATTGACGAGTTAAATAATTTTAGTATTTTTATTAATTCTATCCACCCAAAAATAAAATTTACTTTAGATTTTGAATCAAACAACTCTTTGTTTAAAATTTCACGTTTTAATGAAAAATTTAATTTTGATGTTTTTCGCAAACCTTCACATACAGATTGTGTAATTCCTTTTAATTCCTATCATCGCACTTTTCATAAAACTGCTGCTTTTTGTTTGTACTTTTATAAACTATTTTCTATACCTTTGTCTCCTTCTAATTTTGCTAAAGAACAAAAAATTATAAATCAAATTGGTTTAAATAATGCTTATCATATCTAATTAAACAATAGTATTTTTCCAGAGTTCGTATAAAACATTTATTCAAAAATTTAACCAGTTCTCCTACTAATAATGAACATTTTTTTAGATCTCTTTCATACTTTGGCCACTGTTTTTAATTTTTACAAAAAAATTTAAAAAACAATATTAATGTTGCAATTTCGACACATAGCACACTTAATTATTTTCAGTTAACAATAAAAATCAAATACCAATTTTGCATAAATCTCGAGTATGCAAACTTACTTGTTCTTTTTGTAATTCCTCATATGTTGGTCAAACAGGTAGAAAAAAAACATTTATGTTTGATACATAATTGTTTAAATACCAATATTTGTAACACTAACTTTGCTTTTGCCAACCATATTTTATTTTCGTGACAGTTGGATTGATTTAGTAGACTGTCTAAAATTGACAAATACGCTTAATTGTCATAAATTTATTAATTGTTAGCAATTTTAATTCGGTTAGTATTCTTTATTGACATTTCAATTTTTAATATTTAGTTTATGCTGATGATGCTAATTATTATTAACGAACACATCTACTTGTTTAATTAACTAATTAGTTAAATAAAATATTTAAAAATTATATATATAGTCGTGAAGAAGACTAAGAAAATTATAAAATTAATATTATTTTTCCACTTTAAGTACCAATATTAGCAATTTTAAGTTTTAATTGATAATTTGTGAAAAACATCGTTTAATAATTCCACATAAATTGATTTTGAAATGCACCGTACACAAAAAAAATTGAATCGATAAAATTGAAAAGGCCGTCAATTTGTTTTACCATAACGCTGGAATTTTAATACAAAGTGTTTACAAATTTTAGTTAATTTTATTACTTACTACGTTAGCTAACAAATATCTTTAGCCCATACCTATAAAATTTCACAAACCACAAAGAAATCCAAATATTACACAAATTTTATATTATCAACGCCGATTATACCGCGGGTAGGAACCCATCTTCCGCCTTCGGCGTTCAATCCCCAGCGTGCGCAAACCCCATCTGAAAACAGATTATGCACAAACGGATTCATAGTTATCGTTCTTTCTGCTAGATGACGATGCTTACGCGCGTCTTTAATTGGTTTTAAATTTAAACTAGATCTTCTCAGGTTATACTGGAAATCGATACCAATTTTGTGATCTTATATGAAAGGCAGTAAGATCCCAATGGGTTGGTTAATCAATCTATAAATACCCTGCTGAAAAAACGTCTTCGGCTGTTTGCGAAACCACCTTTGTTTACCTCTGCGTCCGACTTGAACCGCCGTCTTTTTAATTACTTTGTATTGGACACAAAAATCATGCAGTGATAAGTTGGGACAGTCTGGCATTGTGTGAGGAAACTCTGTCTTGTAATCAGATGTGCTGTAGTGTTGTCATTCATCGTTCATCAGCAATGTATTTAATTAATTTGCCAAGAATTGCAAATATGTTTCTCCGGTAAAATGACAATTTAAGAAGAAGGTTCTATTACATGGTTGCCCAAAATACCAGCTTAACCATTCAAAGACGAACGGTGTTGTCAGTTTGTTTGGATATTGTACTTAGCCGCTTCTTGCGGATGCGGCTTATTTGGAAAGCGTCTCAGATATGTATGCGATGCCAACAAAGTATTTTAATGACATTTGAAGTACACAAAATGAAGTCGATTAGAAATAACCATAAAATCAAAAAAATAAAACGTATTTGATAGTGCAACGATTAATATACAGTGTCATTTAAAATTAAGATATCTGGATTTGAAAATTCTAAAATTTAATGGTTCATGCCATGTTTTTACTAAACTTAAGTAAATAAAGCTCGTCTCGCATAAGATACTTCATTTGAGTTTAACAGAATAATCTAAACAACAACTTTCTAACTCAGTATCAACTTTTCTGTAACCACTGCAGACGTAATTTTTTTTAACTCAAGTTACGTTCAAATGGCATATTGTAGGCCTAATACCAATCATCTTGATATTTTTTATTCATTTGCAAACAAGATGCTTTTACATTTTTATATGGTGTATTATTGTAAAACGAGGGCTAAATGATCATTTGAGATAATTGTACAATTAGGGTTGCCAATTAGGCCGGTTTAATGATCTCTCGGCCGGGTGGCGATAAATGGTCGGTTTTTATTTTACCTGTAAATACATCTGTTTTATTTGTTCGTTTTGTATGTTACACTTTTATCTATCGTGACTAGAAACTGCAAACCTCCAATTTAACCCACGAACAACAAAACGTTTAAAAATTACACCAGTTACCAGATGCATAGTATGCTCTAATGATATACTAGGAAGACAATGTAAACTTTTTAGATTCACGTTAGGTGAATGTTTTCACGACAGCTGCGACGAACATCTAAAACAATTCAGTTTTATATAGGTAACGCAAGATTTTCAAGTAAAGTTTGCTTGCTCAGCTCGGTTCTAAATCATAAGTAATAGTAATTTATGTCACTAGCGTCGAAAGTGGAGCATAGCATAACGAACGCTAATGCAGCGCAAGCTCGTAGGCCGAGCGATGTATAAGAGTGAGTTATGTTATGAGACTTTCGGCTAGAGTTACATAAATTATTTTTTGTGCTATTTTTTGCGAAGTTAAATCTAAACATGACAAATTTAGTGTTCGTACTAGATTTACTACTAGCACAATCTGTCAAGTTTGATAACCAAATTAATAAAATCTTAGGACAAATACTACCAACTTCAATTTATATAGTTATACAATTTAAAAACGTTTTTTAAAATCATTATGAGGACACCACAAAAATGTGTTTATTACTTTTAACTGCTATAAATTCTATTTTTTTTTGTTAACCGTCTGGCAGTTTTTGTGCATTTTTCAACATAAACGTCAAACTATTTTAAGACTTGAATTTGAAATTTTGTATTCAACTTCTTGTCTCAATTGGGCATTTTTTTTTCATATGTGTTCTTTTAAACCCCTTGATTCGCTCCGATTTAAAAATGCCCATTCGCGAAAAAAAGAAAGTTTAATTTACACCGGAATTTGTTAAATAAATAACTGTTTACTAATATTTTCATAAATTGGTTTTCCTTTTTTTTTAAATTTATATTTTATTGCCGTTTAAAATGTAAACAAATAGTTTATGTTAAACCTTGTTGAAAATAATAAATAAAATTGTCAAGGTAATGCATTTTAGACAAATAATAAAAATAAAAATCCCGCCGGTTTTTAAGAGACAAAAAGTTATAGGCAACCCTATGTACATTATACAAGGTGATTTACGATGAGTGGTATGTTAAGATGTATGCGGAGATATATTGAAGTGCAACTATAAGAATTTCACTGTTGCAACACTTTAGGATATTCGGGCTTGTTGGATTTAAATAGGACACCCTATATATTATTTAGAATCTAAATATATATAAATCACTCTATACATTGCGAAACAAAACACGTTTTTTGAGAAGAGTCTAGTTTCTCGGAATCATCTTTTGAAAATTTGATATAATTTATCGTTACTAAATCGACACTTTACCAAAGAAATATCTTACGGTTTCTGATCGTGAAAATTTATAATTTAAGTTTCATTCGACGGAACAATAAATTTTCGAAATTCGTATTATCGTTTATTATCTTAAAATGTATATTTTTTACCTACTAAAATTATTTCTACCTACATTTTAGTTATCCATGTTTTAGTTACCATAATTTCTACTATATGCTACTAGTGTGCTGGTAATTATGAAGTAGGCAAACGAAAGAATGAGATCATTGATTTAAATTTAGTCTACAATTTACGTATGAGTCAAATAAGAACGCAGTTTGTTGTTACCTTTCCAAGCTTTAATATTCAGTTTTACAACTACCTATTAGGAATTTTTTCAATCACGCTTAAAATTTTATTTTCGTAACCGATTAACTATACTCTTATTTAAATGCTTTGGAATTCAAATAGTTGTATGTTTATATTAGCGATAATTCATTATGTAAACTTACGGCTTGAAGAAAAAAGAAGAAAATATATAATGAAGGTCATTTTGGTTGATTCATCTCTTGTCGGGTTTGTGAATCAAAGTGCGTGGGTTTTAAGGCTATTTACCCACGACAACTGATAAATTTTATTACGTTGATTATGCTATTAATTTATTGAAAAACTAAAAGTTAAGAATCGCATAATCATTGTACTTCGGAAAATGGTCAATGTACAAAAATTATAAAGCAGCTACTGAGGTAGATTTTGATTGTTCATTTCTAACCGTTTTGTATCTTTGATTAAAAAAAATAACACCATTTGCATTGCATTTTATTTCAATCGGCGATAGACAAACATCGCAACGATCATGAAACAAATGCCTTTTAACAAACACTTCCTTATGTAATTTTATCCCAAATTTCAGAAATCACCCTACAACACCAATGTTTTTGTCCGATTGTTTACACTAATTATTTACTAATAGTCCTTTAACGGAGTGGAGTGAATGTTGAAGTATATTTAAAATTCACAAAATCTAAAAGGAACGCACACTGGTTATGGATTTGACTATTTACGTTAGAGTGCACAAATGTACATTGATTAAGTGGAATGATAACATTGTATATACTTCATTTATGATGAGAAGTACATATAATGACGTATTCAGATCTAATCCAATGTGGTTTTGTCAGCTGGTAATTAGGGGCTCTAATAAAACCTAAGAGGATATCAACGACGCACAAGAGCTAAGTATTCCCAACACAATACATGCTTGGCTGTTAGTTTAAATATAAATTGTCACAAAAACTATGACACCTTTTGAAAAAAAAATCTTTTTCTACATTTGGGAAAGAGGAAATCCTAACAACATGAAAAATAAAGCCATCGGATGCAGAAAAGTCTGCTGCTACGTGTACTCATGTTTCCCGAATGGTTTCGATTTACTCACTTGTATAAATTGGGGGTAATTTTCCATCTCTCCTCTGCCATATGTTCGTTTCTTGTCTTTTAATTCCGCTATGTCTAGCACTGTTTTTGATACTCAGCGGTATCATAGAGGTGACCAAATTCCATATATAGACGGTGTTGTTGTTTCTGTTTCTTTGCTGATGGTTTTGTTGGATCTTTGTAGCTGTCACCAAGAGTAAGAATTCCCTTTTCTATATGGTTGTTAAATCTACTTGTCGATGGTAAAGTTGCATTCGGGTGTGGCTGTCGATCATCGTTACTTGCTGAAGTCGATTCCACTCTACTAGTAGCTTTACTCGTACTAGTTATTTTAAAAAACTGTGCGATTGGAATATCATCTTTGCTATCTGTCGCTTCGTGTTGAATCGGTATATCTCGGTTACCTCAGCAGGTGCGAAATGAACGTCATCAAACACGTCCTGATTATATATTAGAATATGCAACATGGGACAAAGAAGACATCCAATACAGAGTGATTGGCCTGTCGGGATGTGTCACTATCCATTTGTCAGCTTCCAAAGAGAATGCAGCTTTTAATGCAACAAAGAACCCTTTGCCTAGAGGCTGTAATTTGTGACTTGTGTGAGGGGGTAATGATAACAGCATAATGTAATTCTCTACAAAAAATGACAGCTTCAAGTGTGCAGAGCTAACGTGATTATCTAGAATAAGAATTGCTGGGTTATTTTCCGATGATTTTTCATGAAGCGAAGCCACTTTACGAACAAATGTTCCAGGAGGGGCACCAAAGAAAAGTTGTTCCTTCATCATTCTTCTAGGAAAAATTAGAGCTGGAGGTATCCAAATACCTGTCGCCAACATGCAGCATACTCACGTGACCAATTGTCCCCTTACAACAGACACTATTTTCGAAACACATCGTTTGCTCCTAGTTGCAAAAATCCATGTTAAAAATACGATGTGGTTCACAACCCTAACAGCACACAGACATCTTAAATACATCTCAGAGATGTCAAGCCAAGATATTCAAGACATCTTGCAGACATCTCATTACGTCTTTAGACATCTTTAAGATTTCTTGAAGACGTCGAATGTTAATAAACTGTACATCTTGAAGGCATCTTACTTAGACATCTTTAGGATATCTCCTCAGAACACGTTTAGGACAAAAAATATTTTAAGTAAAACTGCATCTGCAATAAAACACTAAATATAAAACACTTTTTTATTGTACGTCATACTTTTTTTAAATAAGAGAACTTCTATTGGAGGCTGTTTTCACTCAGTTTTAGATCGAAATTTCAGTTTCTTTTTGTGATTTGCACAACCCAGCTTGTTGAACGGAACCTAAAAATTATATTTTTATTTAATCTAAATTAGAGAATATGTTAATTTATATAATACAGTTTTTATATAGATTGAACGACAATTTTATTAATTTATATGTCTAAACTATATCCAATATTGAATTACATTTTAGCTGACATATGTAAGAGAAAATAATTTTTCAATTACAATTTTATATTAAAATGTACTTACGAATTAAAACTTTTGAAATATTTAATTTACAAATGGCCTGTTGCTTTTTCTTCCCATCCAGCTGTACCGGAGAGTGTAATCATTTGTCATTATGAGGCTCAGTGCAGATCATTATAGGATGATCCTCCTAGTTTAAATAACTCAGTAACCTCAAAAGAAGAAAAAATAAAACGTTAAATTGTTTTGAATTTCAAACAAGAACAAAATTGTTAGTACAGGCAATAGCTATTAACATGAAATTAACTGTGTATGTTAGATTCATTCAAATATATTTACTATAGGCGCAAGAGTGAATATCAACTTACAGCATTTTTAAAATCATTTTCCTTACCGAGTATTTTTTATAAATTCTGAAACTCTTTGTCTATGAGAAAATTTATTATTGATAGATCAAATAAATTACTAGTAATAGATTCCGATATATTTAGCCTGAAATGCTATAATTAATGTTTTTCTTTACCTCTGAGAGATCAGTTACCAGTCCTCGTTAAATCACGTTAAATGAAGGTTAATATAAATCGCATGACGCATTGTGAATGCAATGCTGCCAGTCGTAGCAGTGCCAACACTAAATTCTAAAAATTCCCGTAATGTATCTTAAAAACACTTAAAATTATTTCTTGCTAACGTTAAAATAATATAATACGCCTACCGACAAAGGCTACAACATACTTTTTGATACAACTCTGCCATTTATAAAAAAAAAACTTTAAATAATCTTAAAACAAATGTCTTTAAACCGTCTTAAGTCAGACATCTTTAAGATGCCTTACAGTAGATATGGTTAAGGTGTCTTTTTTAGAGCCACAGATGTTTAGACATGAAACAGGCATAAACCAGACGTCTTAAAGATATTGTGTGCTGTCTGGGATTTTTGCGAAACATTCTTTCAAGTTGGTAAACAATCTATCGCATTGTACCTTATTGAACCCAATGGCCCGTGCCAAACTACCTTTTTCCGTTTCGAGAAGCAAAACTTCTTGTCCACTGTTTGCTTGCAGCCTTCTTTTCCCTGATGAACATATGAGGTATGCCATTCAGTTCGGCAAACTGAAATGCTAAAGCCCTCACGTCTTTCATTCGTAGTCTATAAAATCTTCTTTCTAAATCTCTAATATGGTCGCCCAACGTAAGTTCAATTTGGTGATTAAATACTAGTTTGAACCTTCCTAAAGATGTAGCAATGGCGGTTGATTTTAATATTTTTCTTAGGCTGCATTCGTTTACTCCCAACGATTTCGCCACACCACGTTTACTTTCTCCTCTTTCAATTTGTTCTCGGGCTTCTCTTAATCTTCATCAAATAATAACTTCCGGTGGATTTTTCGTTTATATTTGTTGCTCATTTTGTCAATTTATAATTTTGCTAAAAAGAGTACGCAGGTAGCAAAGAGGACGTTGCGTACTCTTTGGTTCATTCCGATTTAACTAATTTCTTATAATTACCTTTGTCAGAGTAATATGTATATATGGTTGCATAGCTTAATGAAATTAATGGAATATTAGAATTTTACAATGGAGTCATGTAGTAAACACAATATCTTACTTCGTACGCTCAAAATCTTACAAAAATACTTAGAAAATCTAATTATGTACCTTAATTGCGGCGTGTATTCGAGGGACAATCACCTGTCAACTGACATTGAACCGTTTATTCTTAAACCAACTGGATCAAGGTTAAATCTCCGTACTGCGTACTCTTAGGCGCTTCGACCCTACACCCATCTTGAGTTATGACGTCACAAATGAAAATTATCAAGAGTTTTTCTGTAAATGGAAAGCGCTTGATATCTATAAAAATTTCATGACAATTCGACAGCGAAATTTGAGTATTAGCTTACAATTTAAAATTGTTGTGACTAGTGATGGCCAAACGTAACACCACATAGGTCTTGGTCTTGCACCAGTTGGTCTTACATTGATATCCTTAATCTCGGTCTTGCTCTTGGTCTTGAAGATAGAGTTTTGGTCTTGTTCGTGGTCTTGCACGCAAGACTCTTGCAGTCTTGCATTTTTACACCGTACTATGAATGAAAATCAATGTTGTTAAAAAAAATGTTTTAATGAAAAATTAAGTTACTTTAATAAAAAAGTAAAAAATCCTGTCTAACCCACATAAATTATAATAGACACGACATGTTTCGGGTTTTTTAATACTTAAGCCATCTACAAGTACAACTGCATCTGTAAATGGCTTAAGTATTAAAAAAGTGGAAACATGTATTGCTTATAATTTTTATTATTAAAAATGAATATGGATTAGAAAGAATTTTTTACTTTTCAATAATCTACTAAATTTGCAATAAGAACGATGATACAGAATATTAAGTTACTTTATTTTTAATTTTACATGTCAACGATTTAACAATATTTAATTTAATTTTATACTCAGTAAACTATCAAAATACAAATACATAAGCAAATGTTAATTAATTTCAATTCTTAATTTTAGAGGATCTTAAAATTGTATATACTTACATTTTTTATTGAACGGCTAAATTTAAATTAATAATAAAAATTTTGTGAAGGTACAAACTTGTTCAAATGTGCTAAAGGATCGACACAAATTTTCCCACAAATATTAAATAGTAAGCACTATTGCATTTGCAATGAGTCCGTTGTATTTTATAATAGATGTATTCAGTTGTTTGGAAAAAAGAACAACGCGTCGGCATGTTTGAGGGATTTGCATGAGTATTACAGGCGCCGTGTCGGTTTAAAATCCTTTGCAGGTGTCTTTATTGTAAACTAAGTAAAACGTGCTTTTTGGTACAAATTTAGAATTAATAATTTGGGACTTTCCCAGAGTTTGTTATTTTACGAGTTATTTCATTATTTGTATATACCTTTATTAAATCATAGAAATGTGAAGAGTTTATATTCGATGAACTCAAAAAAATAATAAATTAATTCAAAAAAGCTAATGTTGTGAAAATTCGTAACAGCGTCTTTTAACACTTTAGGAATCGATGAGATTAAATACAAATTTACTGTAAACTTTCCTCTTCTGGAAACTAAATTTGTTTTATTGTACCCTAATTATAAAATGCTTTTTTTACATAATTTATTTCAATTAGATTACATTTTAGCTAAATTTCAAATAGTTTTATTTGGTTTAAGTAAATATTTCATTTAAGATGTTTATAGTGGTTATTTATTAGTTATAATTTTATTTTTCAAACAAACATCATTTTCCTAACGTCGAAACAACCCTTTTAAAAAAACTTTTTACTTTCACGTATACATACAATAATTTTTTTGAGAAAACAAATGTTTTTTTGTATGTGGGATAAATAAAAAAAGATGAATAATCGTTCGTAATAAGAAAAAAACTGGAAGAGTCTTGCAAGATAGTCTTGTTTTTGCCGATAATCTTGCATCCAGTCTTGGTCTTGCAACCTTGACTCTTGGTCATGCTAATGGCGTTGTTATCTTGGTCTTGGTCTTGCAAATCTTGCGAGACCAAGACAAGAGTGCAAGACCAAGACCGATTTTGGCCATCACTAATTGTGACGCCACTTTGTTTTATTAAATACTGTTTTTAATGGGACTCTGCTCCATCAAATGCAACAATTGTATGTTGATTTACTGAGTTTAAATATGGTCGTACAACGTTTTGGAGTTGTTTAAGCGTAATAAACGAGATTTTTTTTGTTGGTATGTGAAATATGAAATATGGATCCACTACTTTAACCCCGGATTTACATCGTCAGTCAGCAGTCAGAGTAAATACAAATGTCGACCCGTAATGTTTTAAGAAAGTAAAGACAATCAACAGCAAATACTACGGCTAGAAATGCAAGAGAGAAAGGTGCTAGTAGCAAGATGGAGCGTCACCTGATTTGTAATAAATGTAGTTTTCCTAAATTGTATGTATTATTCAATATACCAACTGAGTAATATGAAGAATAAAATTCGCAATGAAATTCAGTCAGTTCAATCTGAATTTTAGTAAGAGATAGAATGCTACCAAGAAGTCACATTTTTTTGTTCTCTTGTTTACCCAACACATTAGGAAAAATTTTCAATAGAGGAAAACAAATCAAAATATAAAAAGTAAAGTTGCGTGAGGATCTAAAATGATTCATTGAATTTGTCACAAACTACATGTTTTCTATAATTTTTTTAAAATATTTTTAAAAGTGGATTAAACGAATAACAGTTTAATATACAAGATCTGTAATGAATTTACCACTCGTTTCTACGCCGAAGTCTCTTAATCTTTAGGAACAAAATATCCACAAAATATTTGTGTCATTTCCAAAAAATGTTTAAAAACCCATATGGCAGTAATTAGTAAATCCGCTTGTACTACATACTATGTTTCGCAATCTATACTTACAAAACGCTTAGACATTTTCCGATTATTGACACCATATATCCGTGACAGTACCAGCGTTTCACCTAACACGATGATCTTATCCGGATGCGATAAACCAACATTTTTTTAATTCTAAAGTCAGTCAACTGTTAATAAGGTTATCTCGTCTTGCGACGTGATATGTTGTACTGTAAACAACAACGTACTACTCGATTTCGGCGATAAACCATTACGCATTACCATTCTGAAATTTTGTACAAATCCAAACTTACCCCGCTTTCAGTCGTCTTATTTATAAAGTTTGTTTTTTTTTCAGATGGGATCTTCCACGTCCAGTGAGCATTCAAGTAATCCATTTTTATGAGTAACCAGTGAATACCTAAAACCTAAGGTATCGTAAGCTTTACTCGTGCCTTCAATATAATGAAAATCGTAAATATGGCTGTCGAATTAGATCAATTTATTTTTTGACCATTTATATTATAGGAATTTTTGTAGTGATTTTTTTTGTTGCTTCATACGTAAATAGTTTTGTTTATGTTTATTTATATATGTAGTAATTTTTTAAATTAAGAATTGTCATAATTAAGACTGGTTTTATTTATCACTTAAAAATCATATTTAAAAAAAATTGTATATTGTCTTGTATCAGAATATCATGACATTTTGTTTTTAAAGACTATTTTCAAATCAATCATACTTTCATTAATACATATTTATTAGCCACAGCCAAATGTATACTATTTTAGATTTTTAACTCTTTCGCTCCTAAAAATGTACACTGTTAAATTTTAAATGAATTACTGTTGCTACTCGATTTTTTGTTACGATTACACTTAAATATTCATTAAATATACTTGTGTTTATGTACACGCTAATGATCTCCCTTTCCATATATTTATATCTAAAAACTTGGAAGGCTAAATAGCAACAGTACTTCTTTTAAAATCTTTAAGTTAAAGCTATTAACGTAATCTTTCTTCTCTTTACTAGCCTCTCTAAATAACAATATCCAGGGAGCCTCTTTTATCCTTAAATAGGCTGTAGCATATGTAATTTTGCTTGAGATTAGTTTGTTAAATAATAATTTGAATGTAAATTGAAGTTAATTATAACAACAAAAATATGCTTTATTATAATAAGTCGCAAATCCGAACCGCCAATGCACAACATGTACTACGAGTAATATGAATTAAAATAATTCTTTATACTGAATGTATTAGGATTACGATTGTAATGTAGAGAAATCTACGGCATCAAATAAGCTTGTTATACAAGTTACATTTTAATACTCGTAATTCTAATTCAATCGGTATACCTATGTGTAAAAGCAAGCGCAGTTGGAATTAGTTGCAATAATTTAACTTTGATTGAATTAAAGTTATACTTATTTATTTATTAGAATTAAAAAATAAATTAAAATGTTATGTATTTGATTTATAAAACAAGACACATTTAAAGTTGTTATAGAGGTATCAAGATGTTTAGCGTAATGGAAAGGATCAAATTTAGCCTTTACAAATCCGGGTTTTTCTATCTTTCAGCAGACTCACGTCACTGAAATTTCCGCTTTTTCTTATCACTGATAAAGTCATTACTTCAGACAAATGTCTCTGGACTTTGACAGCTACAGATACAGAACTTTTTGGTAGTATACTCTGTTAAAAACCTTGTGCAATTGTGAACCTGTAGCACGGCTATAGACAAGGTTACCGATGCAAAGGAGTTGACGTCCAAAGGAGTGACTATTTTCGCGCTCTATTTTGAATCAACAATCGGTCCATACAAGATGCTATTGTTTTAGGGAACAAAATTAAGGTAATGCTGGTATTTATGACCGGGCGTGTAACATGCCCCAGTGTCTTTAAATTCTGTGTCGCTGCATACCTAATTTTTTTAATGTCAACAGTTTTTTCTAGAGATTTCAAAGCCACCTATTAATTTACTGAAAAATATGGCCCAGTCTTGAGTTGTTATGAGTCATTTGCCAGATGAATGTTTTTACGTTTCATTTATACAGTGTCGTATCGAACGACGTATATGCGCGACTTTGTGGCGTCAGGCCTATAAGATAATCGAATTACTCTACAAGGGAATATAACCAATTTTTAACAAAAAACTAGTTTGTAAGATACTCACAAGATGGTGTTCATTATATATCGCTAACACAATCATCCCAACTGACAAATAAAAACAATTCGACTACTTTACAAATGCCCGATTTTGGCTCCACTTTTTTTAATATGCTATATTCGAGTTAACGATACAGTATATTAGTAGTAAGAATAAATATCCTAGTATTTATATTCAGTTCGGTATTGAAATTGGAATAACAAATCAGCGACGTAACTAGGTTATTTACCACCCGGGGCAAGAATTCACTTTGCCGCCCTCCCCTCTCTGTATCCAACATAGACTAATAAACCCTGATATTGTTATCAACATTTATTACACTTTTCACCTTGAAAAACTGTTTCATTCCAATAGGTAGAAGTCTTTCAGGATCTCGTGAACTGTGGCGCTGTAGTCTGTATATGTCAAAATATTGTTACTATCCGTCTTACAAACATTTGCCGATACATTTTTTCTAACCTATCTTTGCTTTTATCTTTGTATTTGTTGTTAATAGGTTTTTAAGTATTATTAAAAGTAAATTAATTTTTATTTAATAAATAAATATCTAACTATCTTTAATTTTTATTGACGTGAGTGCTTTTTAAATAAACTAACGTTTTTGGAATTCAGTTAGATTTGTCAAATGTTTGACTTTTAGTTTATTAATTCCGAGTTTTGACTCAAGGTCACAGCTCACGACATAATGAAACGCCTCTAGTAAATAATTGTTTAAAAACAGTTTATATATTAGTTACTTTATTTACACGATCTCTAAGAATTGTGACTAATTATATACAAACTAAAACTTAAATTGACTAGATTTTTTAGCCGCAAATGTGTACAATTTCCCAAAAAGATAGTTTAGACGCTATTTGGTGCTCTATGGAAATGATGCCTAGGTTGGTTAGTCGTCGTTCTTTCGTTTGAGGCAACTGGGGTAGGCATCTTCAAGACCGTTTTGGTATATTAACGTCAGAAGATCGGATGAAATACCCGTTTTCATATAGGGGGCTAAATTTGAAGCGTGATATTTAAAACTCTCCACTACTATTGACAGTAAAAGCTGTTCTTTACAATCCTTGGGTTCCAATTCCACCTGTTAGTAACCACTCTTTTAAGTCCAACGTGGAAAACCACTGGGATCCTGACAGGGTGTCTAACGTATCGTGAATTCTTAGTGAGGGTAGCTGTCCTTTCTGGTTACGTCGTTAAGCTGTCTGTAGTCTACGCAAAACCTCGTTGATCCATTTTTCTTCTTTACGAATACCACTGTGAACGCCCATGGGCTATTTGAAGGTTCGTCACACCTTCTCTCTCTCAATATCTATAATTATTTGCTCAGCTTCTTCCTTTTTCGTCAAAGAAAGTCGGCGTGGATGTCGTCGTATGTGTCTAGCGTCTCCGGTTTAATTTTATGCTTCACCACGTTAGTTCTTTCTTTTAAACCACTCTTTAGCGCAAACACATCTTGTGGGCACTTCTTCGGCGACGTATCTTCACTAAAATTCGCGCATCTCACAATTTAAGATACTGGCGTACTGTTACTGATGATGTCTTCTCGTTTTTTAATAACACGTCACGACAAATGATGGTCTTCGTCGCCTCCGTGTAAACCAGTAACTGAACACTTCGTGCATTAATCTTGCCATCGAAATAAATGTTAGGCAATTGCTCCCTAGGTGATGCCATTTGAATGGTAATCTCGGGGCGTGGCTCGTTGAGGTCGACTTTCGGCCCATTCCGGACCCTCTTCTTTTGGGCTTAGTACAGCGTCGTCGTACGTGGCCCACTTCTTCGCAGTTCTAGCACGTCACTTTTCTTCCTCGGGCTACTTGTTCCCGAAATAGACGTCGCACTATTTCTTCAAGGCTTTCTTGTGTCTGCGCTGGTATTTCTGGAGAACAGCGGAGCTTATGACTGCCTCGGTGCGACGCCAGTTTCGCCGCCTCGAACTCCACAGCTTGGGTTAAAGCGTCATCCAACGTCTTGGGTCGAGCTAACCGTAGAGTCTTCTGCGTTTCGCTATCTCGGAGGTCGTCCACGAAAGTTTGAATAGCCAATTGTCAGTCTGGCCTCAAGTTCTTGAAGACTCTCCGCACCTTTCTGAACCCGACTTTTTATTTGGGCTTGGTACAGCTATTGAAGATGGAGCTTATCCATATCTCATTTTTAAACGTGAAATTAAGTGTTCGCAATTTCCTTGCAGGTGGCCAGGAACAGTCTGCAAAATTCCAATTCTCCACGTAAAGACAATATTAAATACGTTGCTTTCTGCTTGTTGCTCCAACCATTAGCTGTAGCTGCGGCTACAAGCTATTTCTAGTAGGTTGACCATAGAACTTTACCATCAAAATTTTGAGGTACAACTTTAAACTTGTGAGTGGTTTCTTCCCGATGATCCATTAGTAAGTTTTCGCTCGTGACGCTTCCTTCGCCGTGACGATTAATTCGATTTATTTTTCTTCATTATGTCTTCTAATTTGTCCTCTAGCTATTGCTTCTATTTTCTTATTTATAGATTGTTTTCAGTTTTCTAATCTAGAACTTCGCATATTTCTTCTCTTAAATTTGACATCTGTTTGAGTTCCCTCTTGAACAATTTGAATTTTATTTTCTATGCTCGTTCGTATTTCTTCGTTTAAGCTCCTAAAATTTTCCTCCATTTTCTGGCAATTTTTGGACAGTTTCTCTTCCATTTGTCTACAATTTTCTTAGATATTTTTATTCATTGATTCTTTACCATTTTTTATTAATTTGATAAATTCAAATAACAATCCATTTTAACTGCTTGCAAACGCGTCACCGGCATAAATAAAAAGTTTCTAACACTAAATTTTAATAACGCACATTACTATATTACTAAATACAAAACAACACAGGCGGGCACGTAGTTATCACACAACATTTTTATTACGGGAGCAGTATTAAATTACTTATATTTACACCTTAAAACCGCGAAATCCACACTAACACCGCTGTTACGAATTTTAATAATAATTTATTTAAAACTAAATATGTACACTATTAGGACTACACGTAACTAATTACATCGAGTACGAAGTTTCATTATTGTAGATTTTAGAAGTTTTCCACGTTTATGTATGTATAAGTATCCAGATAAGAAAAAACCACTAAAAGGAATCGAAATTTAGTAAAAACAACATTATAGATACTGTAACCAATGATAAAAATCAATTCAAACTCGCCGGCGTATATCCACTCTGGCTGGTATCTTTGATTTCTGTTGCGATACTCACTTTATTAGTTCAGAATGCAATAATACGAATTGGATAAAATTACTCTCACGTTTTGCGTTACTGCATTTGCGTTTTCTTTCTCTTGTTTATTAATTTTAGCATCTACTTGAAGAAATAAAGCGCCCCTAAAAACTGACCCTACCCTAGTCATGTCGCTGAGCATAAGGGGTATATTGATATGACAAGAGTTGAAAGTCGTTTCTGGACAAACATAATTGGTCTCTCGGTAATTACAAATCAAACTGCGTATTTACACTTGCATGTATAAATTTAATTGGATTCTAAATATAAGTTGTACACTATTCAATACCATAAAAATTAATTATTAAAACGACTATCAATTACAAACTTTAACGTATATATTTTTCCTTGATATTTATAATTTTAACCTTTGTATGTCTTCTAATTTAAAGTCGATCCTAAAATGAAAAAAAAAACGGTTCAAAAGTGCTTTCTTTCTATATTAAAAATAAACAAAAAGATTAATTAAACAACAGAGAAAAATGACACATCACATCTAACCACAAACTAAGTATTTGATATAAAGCGATTTTACCTTAGATTCATAATAGTCCTAACTTCAGTAGGTGTTAACCTCCACGTAAGTGCGCCATCATGGTTACCCCAATAATCATTAATTTCTGTAACTCGTTCCAAATTTAAAATTGTTGCAATTTGTGACAATCTCGTAAATTTATCCCTAACGGACCAAGTCGTTGCGCTCGTTAAATAACCAGCCAAAGAACGAACCTCTTTATCCAAAACCAACCCACCCAACTAAAAAAAATATTTGTAAATGTCACAACTCTTGAGCCATATTTACCCTGTTAAAAGTCGACTTAAGCACAACTTTCTCCAATCTAGCAGTCACTTCCGTTATTAAAATTTTTATCAGTCCATCGTAGTTAGAATCGGTTAGACTATTTTTAAATGACGACAGTAAGGAATCTAAATTCATAATCAAAGTTTGAACAAACGATTCACCCGCTTCGTATTCGGATAATTCATCCTAAAAATTTTAATTTAGTTTTAGTAAATAAAAGCTAAGTCAAGTTTACTTCGGTGAATTGATGATTCATATTTAGAAAAGAATCGACCCATGGGCTAATTCGCGGTTTAATTACACTAACTCTCAGTTGCTGCATTCCGTACTCGATAACTTCTTTCAGATTAGTTGTGACAGCAGATAAGCCTGAAAGGCAACTCTCTAATTTTCCCTGTTCGTTTGTGTTCAGATTGGGTATGGCCTTCTGCACATCTGTTAAGACACTATCACATAACGTTTCCACGTATTCAGTACTTGAGTCTGCGTTATTCAGGGCAACCTAAATGTCTGATTACTTTATAGGTCGATTAAATAATGGAACTTACGATAAACGCTGTTCGAATTTGTTCTGTGTCGCTGGGTTGTAATCGACCATGCTGTATAGATGTCTGCAGGACGTTATAGGCCTGTGTTAGATCTAAATAACCAGACGGATAACCTTGTCTTAAACGCCCTCGTAATACTCCACAAAAATCGTTTTCCAATACACCACACGCAATGTTTATAACAGCACAAATTCCATCTAAGCTTCCACTTGTTATAGTGCGTCTGTTAATTGAGAAAAATAAAATTAAAACACGTTCAAATTACAAAAAGAAAATTTTAGGTATAAAACGCAAGCAAATTAAAACAGTAAGGAACAGTAGCAGAAACATTAGGCTAGCGATTCATAGAAACCAGCCTAGGTACAATGCTGCAATATCGTATGTATTTCCTCAAAAATAAAATTAAAAGATATAAGCTTCCATGAACACCTTAAACTAGTGTTAAATCTGTTAGTTTATTTTTGCGGTTTAATAATAGTAGTTTATTTAACGAGTTCCTATGTAAATTAGACGCTTTTTTCCCAAGAGGGCATTTTTAAACCCGAGTAAAAACGAGACCTATTTAACGGAACTATTTTCTAAATTAAATGAAGTTAATTTGTCTCTACAAGGAAAAATATCACTGTGTTGACAGCGAAATACAAAATTATTGGTTTTAAAAGGAAATTAGAATTTTGGTTTAGTAGCGTAAAAAGTGGAAACTGTCTGTTTTCCAACATTAAAAAAATTTAGTAAAGAGTTGGAAACATTTGAGCTACCTGAAAAACTATCAAATGAGATTATTGAGCATTTTACAGACCTATGTAAATCTATAATACAGTACTTTGCAAATTAATGGAGTAATACTCTGGATAACTATTTTTAGGTAAAAGACCTTTTTACTGTTGAACAGAAACCCCATGGTATTTCATCAGAAAAGTATAAAAAATTTATAGATATGGTTTCAGACTACATTAAAAACGGCATTTGAGAACCGACTACTGTCAGAATTTTGGTGTAGCCTTAAAAACACAAGTATCCAGAACTGTCAAGAAATGCTATTTCTGTTCTTCTTCCATTTGTCAGCACATACCTTTGCAAAACTGGGTTTTCTTCGTACGTCGCCACTAAATCAAAATCGTTTGGATGCAGAGCTTGATATGAGACTCCAACTTTCTTCTATAAAACCGAACATTAAAGAAATTTGCGCAAATAAGTCTCAAATCATCAAACTAATATACGATATACTTTTGTAACAATTAACAATAAATACCGTTTTTGAAAATTGTTTTTATTAATTTTATATAAAATTGACCTATTTTCTTAAAATTGATAGTTTCGATAACAGTTATTTAGTTAATTAAGTAGTTGAATAAATATACTGGGGCTCGGTCAAACTAACTTCAATTTGTAAGGGCTCCACGCTTAAGAAAGTTTTAGAAACGCTGCTCTAAAACATTAATTTAATATCGTCGTCGTTCAAAGCAGCTTGAACTAAATAGGTATTTCTTCATGTTCGGGCTACAATTGTTGGAGCCCATTACATATATATGTAGTAGAGCATTGTTAGGTGATTTCGTGACCCTCACTATGTGATTTTCATATGCAGTTTTAACGTGCGAAAGACTGTCGTTAGAAGAAAAGGTTGAAATAAAATCTCTAGGAAGGCCTACTCTAAATTTGGAATTTAATCAAGCAAATAAAACTGCAAAACGTATTTTTACACGTCATTCATAATAAAAACAGTCCAAGGGGCCTTTATAGGCTCGGGCCCATAGCAGCAAATTTTTGGGGGCGGTAAAATGGATCAGAGATTTAGTCCAGAATTTAAAAGGGTTATTAAATACTATGGTTATTTTAATTACGTTTAGAAGCATTTATGCGAAATAGAGCTGAATAGACGACCAATTTGATGTGATGTGTGGTTGGGAAGATTATTTTAATGATACTCAAGTTACAAACAGAGAAAGAGGGACAAAAATTCTTTCATCGCGGGTTAATGTATCATTAACTGTTTAAAAGTAATACTTTATGTTAATTTATAAAACATGTAAGGAGTAATTTAGATTATACTTTCAGATTTTTTTAAGTATTAATTGAAGCTTTGTGTCACAAAATCCTTTTTTTCAACGGAATTTTTTTGATTTAGTTATGTATTTTTATGCCGATTGAAAAATAGGTATCAGCAAATTTTTATTTAGTTCTTACAGGTCACGTGCTCTGTAGAAGTCACTTTTTACAATATGTATGGTGAACGGTGAATCAAGAAACAGGGAATATTTAGAAGACAAGAATTGTGTACTGTGCTCCTTGCTCAAAAATCAATGGTTAAATGGTTTATCTGATTGAAAACACGCTGAACAAAGACATAAAAATTATGAACAATCAGCTATTCATAAAGAATCTGAAATAGCAATACACAAACAGAATTAACAAAAATAAAACCACGCCCTTTCAAAAAAAAAAATATTTGCATGCGAATGGCATTTTCCGCCTTCGGCAGATTCAGGGAAACCCAATTGCGTTATAAACGACCCGATTAAATTAATTAAATTATATTTTTCTCTTTTGGTGTTGTTAACAATAGTCACTAAAAACCTTCAAAATGTGATACGATAAATGCCTTGTGTTGTTTCTCGTGTTTATTGTTTTATTCCGATGGAGTCAATAAAACTTCAAAACATCATCTCTCGTGTGTATTTGTATTTCTACGAATGCGCAGAACCCAACACCGGATCTACAGTTTAATGCCAAATCCAAACGGTAAAATGTGAAATCCTACCAAGATGTTAAAAATTCTAGGCGGTTGTCAGCGGCTACCCCTACTCATATTCCGCTCTAAACGATTAAAAAAATTAAATACATGGCGTGTAAGTACTGTTTTTAAATATGACCGCTACAGCGCTGATATCGAGATTTCGCACATGTTTAGAACGTCCTATAAAACAGCAAGTGAGACTTCAATGTTGTAACATAAACTTTAAATACAGATGATTTTCTTGATGTCAAAGGAAATTGTTTAATTTTTAGAATAAGTTTCTTGGACAAAAAAATATACATATATGGATATGAAAAACTCACTCGTTAACTCACGCCGCATTTACGTTCGTTACTATTCTGTAAGAAATTATTTCTTTTGTTCTATAAAGTTATATTCACACATTCTGCCATGAACAAATACAAATCTGATTCACTTGAATAGTTCAGTTCAATTTTAATTAATGTTCAATTATGGGTCATGACAAGGCTCGACGCTACCTTACAGCACTATTTTATTATCCGAGGAATTCGAGTTCTCTCAGCCAGACCTGGTCATCCTTACTTTATCATTTTCAGCGAATTTGAGGCAACGTTTTTCCTGAAGCCAAAGAACCTTGCGGTGCCGTAAAACTGCCGTTCCCATCAGCTAGCTGTTCACGTTGGGTAAGTATATTGAACCAGTAATCGTTATTAGGTTGCAGATTAAAGTTGACGCCGACAAAGTCATTCCGAAACAAAAACCCATAACAAATTGTTCTCCTGAGCATCAGAATGGTGTTCGACAACGTTTGGCATCAAGCTACTGTACAAAGACATCTTCCTGTCGATGTTTTAACTTGTTCGTTTTTACCTTTCGGTACGTTTCGCAACTGTTTCGAGTAAAGTTGAACATCTCCTAATCGAACCTGAAAAGAATTGAAGCCAGAGTACCTCAAAATTCCGTCCTAAGATCTATGCTTTACATTGTCTTCACTTCTGACACTCTGAAAAATCCCCAAACGGAGTAGGTACTCGCTATACGCCGACAATACCATAGTAATAGTTAATTCGAGATCCCCAAAACAGATTGTCTATTGGTTGCAAGTCGCCATGAATGTCGGGCTGGTAAGTGGACTGGAGGGTCACTCTCAATACGACGAAAAGCACCATAGTTGTCGTCACCCGTCATAACAATGTTACATCAGATTGAGCAATTTTGAACGATCACGTGGAAGAAGCATATCCACAACGTTACAGCAAGGGCATCAATAGTAACGGTTAAAATCGTCACATACCGCGTAGAGAAAGATCGAGAAGAACCAGGACGAGACGCTATTTCTAGTAGCAAACGCGCTGTTGTCTGCGAGACACAATTAACTACATAGAAACTTACAGGAGCCCACCATCAAGGAACTTCTCCACTAGACAGCACAAAAGACCGCAGAAAAATACCAAGACGTCTTCACGAGCAAGTAAGGATACTTTGAAAGTACGTCAATAGATAAAAAATCAAGACACTACCTGCGGATCAATACAAAATTTTTGTTGTTTAAATGGGATTTAACCCTATCAATTACAAAGCACAAATGGTTTCAGGTAAACTACCTATTGTCTACCAAACTCATTTAACCTCATTTAAACAACTAAACTTTTGTATTCTGACGCAGGTAGTCTCGATTTTTTATTTATTGACTGTACCTAAAAAGAATATTTAATTTATAATTACATAATAGAACACAGTATGTAACATTTATGTATGCATGTACCTCAACTAAACAAAACACCTTAGTTAGTTCAATTGTAATAGTTAGCGGTGTAAACTAGACATGTTAGCGAATGCGATCGGCAATCATTCGTAACCGTTCGCGATACTATTCAAGAAATTCAAATTAGACAAATAATAATCATTGACAATACCAAGTCGAATCGTTTATCCTTTTCTAGGTGCGTTATTTGAACTTTTAAAAGTTTTTTCGTACTTTTTTATTCCAGCGTCTTTCAGTCTTGCCCGTGTGGTTAACTGGCATCTCGGAAATTCGATGTCCGCTAGAACATTTCGGAAAGTTGTAAAATGATTTTGAGTACAAATGCCACTAACGACGCGTCCTATGCGGCCATAGACTCTCTTTGTCTGCCATTCCCGATGCTTCTGTTTATCGGGCGCTTGCGATACCACTTAACTCAGATACGTCCCACAGTACTCCATGAAATCATAAACATTCGAGCTCGAACACTAAGATCAACAACAAATAGCTTTCTAGAGAAACTTACCAACTTGATGCTACATTTCTACTAAATCATAAATTAAACTAAAGACTACAATAATTATGGTAATTCACATTCACATATAATAAATAATAGACCGATCAATTAAACCTTTGCGACTATAACAGCGACTTAAAAACTATAAATAGTAAAGTAAGCATAAAATACTTCATTTTTCTTAATTGAGATTCCTTAAAACTACAACAAAAACGATTATTTATGGTATGATAGTAAAGTAGTATAAAGGTGACTACTATACTAGTGGCGGTGCTTTCCTCGCCCTTAAAAGATTGTAAGGTGTGGAAATTCAATGACACATTAAGTTTGATTTAATTATTCTTACAAAGATTATACGCATTTAAATCTTTACGTATTAGCAACATTCAAATAAATGTCTTATTTTTCTACTAGTGTCGCAAAAAGAAAATTGACTATATTAACGTTATCTAAAAAGTTTGTTAAATTAAAAATGTAGAAAAAAGCTAAGAGCGCAAACATGCATTGACAAACAAAGGAATAAATAGTCCAGCGTTGCAATCAATTTTATTTACAGATGAAAATATTTTGTATATAATTAAATGCAATAAACACCTTTTTTGGCACAAAATCATTCCAATGTTAATAAGTCTTTATCAGTGTGTAAGCAATTATTTAAAGCATTTATTATAATTCTCTTTCTTTGACATTTCGACCAAAAAGAGAAATTTAAAAAAAATACTTAAAATATGATTAAAACTTAAAAGCATTAGTCATATTCACAACAATATTAATAGGTTGTTACATGGGTGTAATATGTGTTCAAAAAATAGCCATAATTAAGTATATAATGCCCTGTTTCAATATGAAACTTTTATTTATACACGAACATATTTCGTATAAAAATAAAATGAGGTACAGTAAGTTCCAAATCAATCAAAAATAAGAATATATTAATTTTTTTATTGGAAGCGGATAAACAATTTGACCTGGTATTGTCAATGTTTAATATTTGTCTAATTTGAACTACTTGAATAGCATCGCGTCACGAATGATTGCCTATTGCATTCGCTAACAAGCCTAGTTTACATCGCTAACTATTTCATTCGAACTAACCAAGGTGTCCCGTTTTTTGTTTAGTTGAGTGTACATAGTTAATTGTTGTTTCAAAAAGTCTGTAATCTTAGATTAATAGTTCAAAAAAATGCTTTCTTCATAATACGCTTCACACTTAAAGATCGCTCAAAATGTACGGTATATATTATACTGTAATCCGTTACGGAAAATTTCAAACGCGTTGATCATTTCAACAATCAACGGTTTTTTTGGTTCTTCAGAATCATGTTCTTCGTCCTGAATCATTTGGTCGGTATTTTCTAAAGAATATAAACCTTGGGATAGTCGTTTAACTTTTAAAATCGGTAGCAACATTATAGAACTGCTGTAACGTCGGCCACGATATTTGTAAAAAATAATTCTTTATACGGATTTCCGTTTCACTTTCAGATTTTTTACGATTCCTTGATAATTGGTTGAAATCTAAATGTTAAATTTGGAAGAAGAAAAAAAAGCTCCGTACTTTTATGTTTTCAATTATAGCAGATGGGTGTGTTGGACAATTATCGACAATTAAGGCTATCGGTATTCTCTCATCGTTTGTTTGTGTAACTTTATTTACCTTGACTCTGCCTTGATAAATCCTTACTACATGAGTAAAAGAAGAAAGTTATTTTGGTAAAAAATTCTTAATGTAGATATTTAATTTCGCTATTAGGATACAATTGTATGTCTATTTTTGTGTATAGCGCAAAATTTCGTTGTATAAAGAAATTCGCTATGTAGAAGTTTGTACATAGGAAGCACACACGTCATGTGTTTAAGAATAAAATGATTTTAGAATTTTTAAACTCATTAATGATCGTAGACAGGACTAAGAAAAGTATTGAATTCCTCGATATTAGAATACAGTAAAAAAAAACTAAATGCGGCATCGTATAGCCACAGTGGTAGACCAAATACTTCTTGAGAAAGTTAGTTAAAATTAAAAACTCTGAAGGTCAAAGAGAACTACGATCCCACCTTACTTTCAGTAACGCGTGAAATCTATTTAAGTAATGTCTACATCCACCCTTAGTCGCAAAACTTGATTTTATTTAATTGATAAAAAGTATGTCGGTAATAAGGATAGAAAAATAAGTCCTTCGACTACAGAGTTCGTATTTTTAAAAACTCCGACTACTTCTCACTAATGCACTACACTATACCTAGTATATTCAATAGAACGTTTTCATGCAAAGATTATGTCAGGCAACTATTTTTTGCAGAGAACATTCACAAAATTAGTATTTCTGACTGCCAATTCACAAATTTTGTACTTTCTATCTGTTGTTAGAACTACAGACGAGTTTTATAATAGCATCACTCACTCTAGAGATAAGCATCAGTCATATAATTATGAGATAACAAAAAATAAAAAAACGAATATTGTGATATGTAGAAATAAATTAAAAGACAAAAACAAACCTGATACATTTTCTGATAATAAAGAAAGTATCGTCAACCATACTAGACGTCTGCTGTGAAGTTTCCGTTGAATCCATACCAACTGCTTTACTAACAGACTCCTCCATGAAATACTGCTCTAGTTTCAAATATAAAGACAACAAATCATGTTTGCTACGGCTTAAATCGCTAGCATTTATAAGCTGATCGAGTTGTTTAATACTGTTGTTACGTTCGTCTATTGCAGGAACACTGATTTCAATATCGGACTAAAACAAGAAACATAAACAAGTACGTAATAAAAAGAAACAAAAGAATCTTACTATAACTTTCCGCTTAATAAATTTTATATACAATTCCATCCGTACATGCATGATTGTTATTTCTTGAATTAAGATATCCAAATCCTTAGGATCTACTTTTTCAATTTTACTAAAACTTGAAGTACTACTTAATTTGGAGATTTCGGAAATTTGATTAATCTTCTTATTAGTTTGTCTATGCTTGTTAAACTCCATCATTATTAATTTGACTTGAGTGTCGCATTCTTTTTGCAAGTACGAAACAACAGACATGAGACGTCCCGGGCCGTAATACGTTTCGACCAAAGGTTGATGTATGTCGATAATTCGTGCCAGTCCTTCGAACAATAATGTTAACGTGTCTGCAAATTTAACATTGTGGCGTTTATCGCTAGCAGACGTGTTTAATGCTGCATGTAAATTTTTCTCAGCTGTATCTTTTAACTGCAAAAACAGCATTTGTAGTAATATATTTATTAATGACGACAAGCATCAACATTAAACAAAAATGAAAGAGATAATACCCTGCAATATCGTTCTTTCTGATTGTTTTGCAGATTATATTAAGTCAAGTAACACATAGAAGAAATGAACACTTTTTGTTATAAAATTATGAACTCAATGCCTAATGCTTTGTACGATTCTAAAGTAAAATAATTTTTTATTGGCTTTTGCTATCGTATTTATGCAAGTAAGAAAAAATAACTAAACGAGAACCCAATACTCCATCAATTGCTATGGCAAAAAAGTACCACAATGATGAAAAACTGCTCCAAATACCAGTCCAGAAACCAAATCATGTTCCAAAAAGTCGAGGAGAAAGAATAATAGTTTTCTTATTGTAAGATTCAGGTTTCTAGTAATAATTATGGAATGTATACAGAAAAAGGCAGTATGAGTATTTCACACGCTAAAAGTGCAGCGCGATGTTTCACAAATCGTAATTCCTGGTCCTTCTACCCCTTCTTTTGCAACCCAATCTCCTTTAGTTAATCGACCGTTCAATACTAACACGTATAGCATGTCCTAATTCTTTATTTCTGCTCGATCTTCGCTCGTCAGTTCGGTAGTCGCTTTCGCAGGCGTATATGGCGAGGTGTACAAAGCGATACTGCAACACCCCGCCCCCTCTTAAAGAATACGTTGCACGATCGAGAAACGATCAGAACGTATAACGATTCTTGCTTTTAGGCTTTCGCGGCAGTCGTCCAATAATGAAGTTTGGTTTCCAGGTTGGTTACCGCGTCGCTGATGAATTTGGATTCTTGACGTTTCGGTCAGCATCCCTCAGTACACCGTTGGCAGGTTCTTTCACTTGAGTAAATTCCACCGCTGGCCTTCATGTGTTCGTTCAGCTTTTGTCTCTTACCTATTCAAACTACCGAAGTAACTGATACTGGGTAGATTGCTGACTGTTTTGAGGGTGTAAGACACAAGACACGCCGCATGAACTTCGAGCGTATTAGAATCGCGTAGGGCTACCACAATACCCTTCCACTGCCAAAGGAACAAAACCCACCATGCTTCGCTGTAAACTAACAAAAAATCAAACGTTCCTCCAGTCGCATCCTAGTTCTGACTTAGTGGTACGGTTAAAACTAATGGCCCAGTCCCACACCTCAATTTCTATCCACACTTAGAACAAGATATCGGAAATTGAGTAGAGTTCTGTATTTCTAAGGGCGAAAGCAGCATAGTTAAAAAAACACACTAACGTTTAGATCGCGCACAATTAAGCAATCTATTGACGTTCCACCGCCGCGCCATCACGTTGGCATATACGTAAGTTTCGGTCGTTACCAAACAAAGTCGCCCCTCGATTGCGTAGAGACTTGTACGTTTTAAAGATAACAACATCACATTATCGGATGTAGGGTCGCCTTAGTCATTTAGTTCACGTCTATAGTCAGTAATGATACGCTATCCAGAGTGCACCGCGAGGAAGCGGCTAACGTTACACTGTTCATATTCAAAAGCAAAATAACTAAATATTTTGCTTATATTGTTAAGTTATTTATTTGTGTTGCACTTTAAATTAAGTACAGATAGACTTCAATGTTTGGAAACATCTACATGAACAAATTCAAGCCAGTGAGTAATTTGAATTAAAATGTCTAATATTAAAACGAGCGATATGGGCTGTTTAAGAAATGCTTGACAATTTAACGATTGGGTACAAAAAAAAAACTAATGTAAGTGATTAATGAAAAAGTTTGTAAAATACATAAGAACTCTAAACTGTGGAGTATACTAAATTTTGAAGAAAACATTACCAGTGAGGAAATATATATAATTGTAATAGTAGTAGTAAACAGAACTTATTTAATAAAGGTGAAATTTTGTTAGAACTAAAATGTATATCATCAAATTACAAAGATTGGATGATACCTGCAAAATTAAGGCAGAAGTTAATAAAAGCAAATAATCTGCACTCTGAAGTTTATACAGTAGTAGTGTCTACCAACAAATACAACGGTTGTGCTTTTGCTGTTATATCAACAGATCATTGAACTTATTTCTCCAAATTCTTAGTCATGAGTATGTACAAAAACAATATCTCAAGGAACATTAAATCATTAGAGACTATAACTAGAGACTATATGATTATGATCGTGAGACAGAATACCTTCCCAAATAATAAAAAAAAACTATAGCAGGCATAGCAACTTTATCTTCAAAAATGTTGATAACTTGGTAAAACATATCTTTGGAGAAAGAAGTATACTGCAGGTAAATAATCTCTTTGCTTTTGAGTAAATCGCAAGAAAACATTCAAGAAGCTGATAGCGAAATTTCTCATAGTTTCAATTCAATCCTTTTTGCCTAGAGCTAAACGTGTTAGTATATATATATAAAAAAATCACTTTTCCACAAAAAAAGATACTTTTGAGTTAAAACTACAAAAACTGATGCTTAAGCCTGTTGAAATTACATGGAACCACTAGTTGTAAACATATACAGATAACATACAAATACTAACCTTCTCACTCAAGTAATTGCAAAATTTCCTAATTCCTTCATCGTGCATATCTAACAAAGGAAATATTTTAAAGAACCTCTCTACGCTGGCCAAATCTTCCATTCGCACGGCTTCATCAAACTTCAATTGAACAATGGTTCTTAATTGACTGGCAGCATCTTGCAGTGTGCCAACTGCTTTTAATACACTTGAAATATTCTCAACATCTGTAGCAGTCTTTCTTAATAAAGACTGATCCATTGACAAAAACCTATGAACGTGTGCAGCACCTTTTTCATAATCTTCATTTAAAATAGCTGTTTGTACACCCTCAGAACATAAACCTAAATCGATTAAATCACCGACTCTTTGTTGACACTCTTCAACACGATTCTAAAGCAACGTGTTGCAGATTATAGCAATCTAGTGACAGAACTTACCCGGGCACAATCTAACGTTCTCACTTTATTACTAATACTTTCGGCAGATTCTGCAATACTATGAATTGTGTCCACTAAACCCCGGGTCTCAACTTTGAGGGTCTTCAGAGTTGGTAATATTTTCGACAATACCTTTATTTTAGCATCCACATAAGTTTTTTGTGTGACAAAATTCTTCATTTCCTTAAACACCATTTCCTAAAATTTTTAATGCTGTATTACATTTACATTGTAATAAGACAGTTATACTTCTTGTAATTTTAATTTTTCTAATTCAATTTCCATTTCTTTTATATTACCCATTATTGGTATTTAATATTTATTTTGAATTTCTTGCCAGGTTGTAATTATTAGATATTTCTAGGGTCTTTTACAGCATTGTCAACTCTATTATAAATAAAGTAAAGTATACACTTATTAGCAAGATAGCAAAACAAACAACCATATGCCATATGCCATGCTACTAGCCAACTATCTATTTAACATAAAACAAATTTTTTAATGCGTATTTTGATTAATCATTATTTTCTTATAATGCTTAGACCATTTATTCGAACGTTTAAAAATTATGAAAATGTAAAGGCAGGGAATTAAAAAGGTCGTTTAGGATGCAATTCACATTTGTAGTGTTTTCTTTGTTTTGAAATTTTAACAACTTCATTTAGTATGTGTAACTCTGTATAAAATATTTATGGTTAGAAATGTAACCGCAATAATTAACCATTTTATACTTAAATTTGAAGATTATTAAAATAGAAAGTGGTTTTGTGTACATGTTTTTTTGTTTGTAACAAAAAGCTATTTAATCTTCATTGCTATTTTGTTTTCTGTATATTTATATCTTTGAAGTGTTTTAGAATGCATTTGTGTAAATCTGTTAAATGATTTTTTTCTGCATTCTATTTATGCTATTCTCTGACTGCAGTTCTAAATTATGCATAATAATTTATTTGTTTTTTTACGTGTATGATTTAATGATATAAAAGTTGGCCAACGTGAGGACATTCTTTCAATCGTAATATTTACTTGTTGGTGGTGATTCTAATGGGTTTGATAACAGGGAAAAGCTTTAGTGCATTACTTTGGAAAATGTGATTTAATATTTTATTTACAATGAGGGGCAAACATCTTGAGGTTCCAGATTACTTCCTGATTAGACCCTGCTTGTATTTTATGTGTAATAGTGCAACTTGTATCTGTTTTATGAACAATTGCCTATTATATGTATTAAAGTCACGGTAGGTTGCTTCCTTATTAGAGCTTACATTTTATAACATATTTGTTTGATATATTATAGTGTGTATATCAACACGTGTGTTTTTGGTCCTTGTTTGTTTGTCCCGACCATTCAACTAATAGCCATCACAGCCGCAGCGAGATGTCGCTATTTTTTTTGGTTTGCGGGTTTTAATTTTCAAACGTGAGTGGGTTACATCACAAGTATAAAAAAAATTAAGTTATTAAGCATACATAATACAACAAAATTTTCGATTATAGAAAATAACAATACGAAATCGCCATTGCCTTGGTTCACTACAAGCTGCGTATTGCGATTTCAATTTAAATAACTGCTTTACTTAAAGCTTGTTCGAACGTAAGTTATCATTTTTCGGAATTAAGATTTACGTATATTGTAATTGCAGCAGCAATAGTAGAAGAAAGAACCTTGGAATAAGCTTACACAAGTAAACAAATTTTTCCGGGATATATTATAATTATCTGTGGTTTTTATAAATTTAAAGAAGCAGATAGACATAAAAAAACTACTACAATGGTTTTACACTTTATATTAACTAATAATTTGTATAAAAAAAGTATGAAATGTTACATAATCATAGAAAGTGTCACTAGCGTAAACAATACATTTTTGATAGTTGATGTTAAAAAAAGTTGTTACGCTGGTTTTCGTGTAACAAAAAAAATAAGCGACGGCTAAACGCCAAAACGATAAAAGACTAAATTAGGGAATTATCGTATATCTCTACCCGCAGCTAGAAAAGAACAAACAACACGACAGAAGTGATCACAGAATATATATATTTATTTTATTACAGGACGTAGTTGAAGAAGACGTAGACGGTACATAAGCATAGTTATATAAACGTTGCAAACAGTATTACCTTGGTTGATATCACAGGCAAAGTTTGTTACGCCCTTGACTAGGCAACACGTCGCACATAAAAGCGACCTAATCAGTCTAACCTGTACAATTAACGAAGAAATGACTTTACTTTCTTAAGTTAAATTAGGAAAAAAGAATAAGAAAATAAAAAGTCTAGAGAATCAAAAGCACACCAGATAAGTATGTGACACACAAAAAAAGGTTTTAACATTAATTGTGATTACAACCTAGTATGTACGTATGGCCATTCTAACAATCGACATGACCAACGAAGTAGTACACGTATAAATAGAAAATGCAATACTCACAGTTGTGTATTATGCAGTAGGCGATTAGCTAATTCCGTACCAGTATGACCTAAAACGTCACATGAAATTTGACACAAGAACGTACATACGGCGTTATCACAAGTAAATCCTGTCTTTAATTCATACGATAATTGAAGTAAATAAATGCGGCGAGCTTTCCTCGAATTAACTTCGAACTTGTGTACATGTTTCTTCCAATAAAATGGTATTCAACCCTTTAAACTTCAGCGACGTGACGTTATGGAAACTTACCGAAAATAACAGGTGTTTTATCAGCGCCACCGATAAGGGTCACAGGTGAAGAGGTGGCGACCCGCTAATAAAATAATTTAAACTCTCAATACAAAGAAATTCTAACGACTTTCAATCAACAATACATAAAATTCGACCACATATTTAAGTAGAATTGCGTGAAACGACTTAATGATGAAAGCCTAAGTCTGTGTGTTGCACAAAACGTTACCGGAAGAAGAATGAATTTGTGCTTTTACAAATTTGACAATTGTCCATGAAAAGTGGGCGTGTCAAAGACAAATTTTATACTAAAATTTTTAATATACCAACTTTTTAATATAACAAAGTACAATCCTATTCTAGCTTTTTGTTTAACGCCACTGCTGTATGGAGATCAATTTGTTTCCGTTTGCGTAGCTCTATTTCGTATTCTTTCTCTTTTATTATCAAGACAAGACTATTACAAAACTTAAATGCATTTACCGCGTATCGCAGTTTTAAAGAGCCATCTTTTTGTTTTAAGATCTGTAAAAGTTTGGATTTATACAATATTGTACGATATTGTGAAATAATTTTTAATGCGTAAAAACAAGAGAAACAAGTTTGTAAACATAGAAATTCGTGAAATTGTAAATTCTTGTAATTTTAAATTTTTTCCTTGTACAGGTATAAGTATATTTCTTTTTCTTGGTGTGCAGCTTCTCGGCATTGTTTTCTATTTCCAATATGGTTGAAGAGTAGTAAAACATAATAATAAAGTCTACTACAATTGTTAGTTTTCCCTTAATTTGTGCTTACAGAAAAACACGGTGTCGTCATATAGCGAGCGGTCTACTTTTATTAATTCTATTATTTTATATGCTAATCTTTATTTTTATTTAGGTGGTACAACGTAGTCGTGGCAACACTGCCTCTGCAAATACAAATGGTTGATTCAGCAGTTTGCGTTGGTGTTTACGCTTTAACCGCTTGAGTATTTTACGCTATTTTGACAGAAATGTAAAGTACTTCAAAATATCAAAGTTATCCAAAATTATTTATTAAAGGTTGCGTAAAAGTGTTCGATACGGATCTTATATTGTTAGTGCGTAACCGGTTAAAAGTACTTTATTGAGCATGAGTGCAGAAGAGGAGGTAATGCGAATTCAAAAAAAGCTTAATAAGATGACAGCTAGCGATGGCAGTGTAAGTTTTTCTAATTATTTCGCATTAACTGACTCAATTAAATCATAATATGAGGAATCATAACACTGCTTTTGGAGGGAAATTTAAATGTAGCTTGTTGTAGGGTCAGGAACAAGCTTTGGACTTGCTGAAAGAACTACAAACGTTAGATATAAATTTGGACGTTTTAACAAAAACACGTATCGGCATGACCGTAAATGCTTTACGAAAATCTAGCAAAGACGATGAAGTTATTAGTTTGGCAAAAACGTTAATTAAAAATTGGAAGAAGTTTTTGTCAGGTACAAATAATTCAAGTAATACTAAAGAATCCAGTAGCACTTCAAAGTCAATGAAACGTGAGAAAGAAGATAAAATGAGAGACGATAAAGACAGGGATAAAGATAGGAAGTTGCCGAGTCAGTTTCCACCACCGAACACTGGCACAACCGATGCTGTTCGTATTAAGTGTAAAGAAATGCTTGTAGCAGCTCTCACAGTCGATTCAGACGAATTCGAAGGTTGGTCTAGGTTTAAGATATTTTATAAGATAATGCATAACTTGCCAACCAAACTCATTGATTATTAAAAATGAATAAGGAAATCAATATTAATAGTACCAAAAGCATTACGTTATATATAGGTATAAAGTTGCTTTGATAATACAATTTATAGTTCTTAGTTGTGGACTTTGAGTCTTTCCGTATCGGTAACTTTTATGTTTCTAAATAATTTTTCTCTTTTTAAATTTTGATTGTTTTGTTGATAAATTAAATATTAACTGTGAGAATTATGAGAACATAATATGAAAATGATATAAATTAATCGTTCACAGTAATTGAGAAATGTATAAAGCCGAAATATCATAATAAATAAGTCGGAAAATGATTACTGACCATAAAATAAATAAATTAGAAAAAAGGAAGAGGATTTGCAATACCTTTTATATTAGTATTTTTTACTACGTTTTGTATCCAAGTGTTTTGATACTTTTTGGCAGTTTTCTTCATCTGGCTTTTAATATCTATTCATTCTTTCCATATGGTTTCTCCAGTTCTTAAGTTTGAGTCTGCTGTATTTAAATTTGCTTTTTAATTTACCTGTTTCACGCAGTCATTGGTCATTTCCACGCTTTGTTTTATGGCGACAGAGGAAATCAATCATTCAGAACTTTAAAAAAAAGACCTATTATATGGATCAGTTGAGCACACACGACGTCTAACTAGAAGTTTCAATATAAAGAAATACTGCACGGGAATGTCAACATAATGGCGAGACGGAGAATGGTACAATGAATAAATATACGTATACCGGTTTATTAATACTATTTAGACTTCTACAAAATGCTTGAAAACGAGCAGATCCAATCGCAAGATAAAGAAAAGGAAAAATGAAGAAAAAAAATATTCGCAGTTCGCAGTACAGTCACATACGTTAAAATAACGATTGTTGATCAAATAAGAACACTCTGAATACTTTAATAACACTAACTCAAATTCAGCACAAACCGAAAGAACGTATTGCCACATAAATGATACCATGTTGTCTACGCCATAACTTTTTCTGTTCTTTGGCCGTTCTTTCTTCTTTTATTCACTATCTGGTCTTTACACTCGAGACTTTATTTTCCATGTTCAAGCTTTATTGTTGCCAATTTTTCATATTCTTATGTGGTTGTAGTAATTCTTCTAATCATGTTTAGTTTTGGAATCAATTTGTTTTTCAAGGAACTTTTCTAATTAATGAAGAAAGGTGGTAAATCCTTCTAGTGTAGGAGAGGGCAAAAGAAACACTGCTTAGCGTGTTTTATGGACTACGTTTTGTGGAACAATGTGTCTACTATTTCAGGTAAAAAAAAACTAAAGTAAGTAGCGACGGTTCACGGTTTTAACAACCAAATGTTTGTTAAGTTTTATACTTTACTTATGCTTCTAATTATCATTGTATTTAGGTTTTAATTTCAAGTTTTCATCACTACAAACCTCTTCAGTATTTTGTAACATTTGACTACATTACCTTTTATAAAAGTTTTTTTAGTCTGTTGTTATTTTATCTCTATTCCGGTTGTTTCCAACGTTCAACGAATCACTTGTGTATATTTTAAACATTTTAAACTAGATTTTCGTTTTGTTTATGGGAGGAATTCATGTTGTGTTGTAATGAATTTCTACTAGAATATGGTGCTGGCTGTTTTTATTGTATTCTTGATGTTGTTGCCAATATTTCACCTGGCTTCGACTTGATCACCCCTAAAATCCTAAAAGAGCTCCCAAGCTGTAGAACAAACACACCGCATATACCAAATGGCAAGACAGGGCCTTGAACAAAGACAATACTGTTTTGCGGTCTTTCTAGATGTGAAACAGGCTTCTGACAAAGTATGGCATAAGGGTGTTCTATGCAAAGTTGAGGAGAAGCTGCCATATCCATTCTTCCTTATAATTAAATCTTATCTGGCTGATAGACTATTCCAAGTCAAACATGGGGAGGCTAGATCGTCTCTGTACACAATAGAAGCACGGGTTCCACAAGGTACAATACTTGGCCTTATGTTGTATAACATATTTACATTTGACCTTCCTATATCAGTGGGACCAGTGCAGACGACATAGCCTATTTGGCAACCGATAGCATGCCTCAGAAGGCTAGTGACAAAATACAGGATTTGCTAGACGAGACAAATAAATGGCTACAAAAAGGCGTATCTTTGTTAGGACCGAGAAATCCAGCCACATCACATTCACCCTAAGGAAAGGAGACTGCCCACCTGTAAAACTAGGTCACAATGTTTTGCCACACTCCAACTGTGTAAAGTACTTTGGTTTCCATCTAGACAGGAGACTTACTTGGAGAACGCATATTAAAAATAAAGGGATGAAATTAACCACAAGTTCAAAAACATGTACTGGCTCATTGGCAGAAAAGCAGTGCTATCAGTTGATAATAAATTACTCATCTACAACTCGATACTGAAACCTTTATGGACCTATGGTGTTCAATTGTGCGGCATGCCCAGCAAAAGTAATAGACTCTGCCTGCAACGAGTACAAAACAATATACTACGCACTATAGCGAACGCTCCATGGTTCACCAGAAATGATGAAATTTAGGAGTACCTGAACATATCGACTGTAGATGTCGAAATAGAAATTTATAAACAAGAATACACTGATCGTCTCGCACGTCACCCACTGACTAGCTGAACCAATTCTATGCAGTGAAAATACTGAAAAGGAAGCTTATAAAGGAAGTTATAGTCATCCAGACGGATTGCAGATACAAACCCAAAAAAAAATTCCTTATCGATCTATCTTAACCCAGGTATTTGCAGTTTGGAACTTTTTTTATTTTTCTGTTCTTTGCAAATAAATGTAATAAACGCAACAGTACAGACTCGTGTATTGCACAATTAAGTTTAGCTGTGTGTTAGGGTCAACTGGAGTAGTTGTAAACGGTTTTAACACGTTTAAAAGGACGGCGTTGTTTACATTTGATTGGTGTTGTTGGGGTAAATGCACCGTTCGTTATGCTATGCTTCACTTTCGACGCTAGTGACATAATGGTAATTCATATAACAAATGTCGAAAGTGAAGCACAGCATAACGAACGTTAGTGCGGAGCGTGGCCGCAGGCTGAGCGCTGAATGAGAGTAAGTTATGCTACGAGGCTTTCGACAAGAGTAATAATAATAAAAAAACATTATTTTTTGTTCTACCCTTTGTGAAATTTTTGAGAATATTTAAAAAGGAACTATATTGAAAACATAAATATAATGTTGATAGTACATTTATAACTAACTGAATCTGTTCGTAATGCACGTAATGTTTTACGTAGTACCAAGTCTTAAATATATAATACACTAGAGTCCCGCTATTCCGAACCCCGCTATTTCGAAAATCCACCTTAAAAACAGGAAGAATTACAAAGACGTTTGTTAAAAAACGTATACTTATTGTTATACAAAGAAGTTAAATAGAGACATACATAGAGTCTAAACTTCATAAAACGCTTGGAATTAGAATGAAAGCTAGTTACTTATAATACATGTCGGCTTTATTTATATTATACTATGAGTCACTAGCAGATGTCTTTGAACTTAATTTATGTCTTAATAAGTCAATACGTTCATATTATTAATCAAATCCGCTTATTTCGAATTTCCGCTAAACCGAACAGTGTTCATTCCCAATTAGTTCGGAATAGCGAGACTACTGTATTTGAATTTATGAAATTTTTAAAGTGTTTTAATTAAATTTTAGAACTATTGAATACATTTTCTACTAGACCCACAACAATGGACTTTTACGTAGATTTCGATTTTCTACTTTGCAACTCTCGAGTTTTTTTTTCGCCAATACGTAACTACACTAACGAATCCAATATGCTGTCAGTTCGCTGTCAAAGTGTCCGAAACCATTTTATTTTTTCAAAAATAAATTTTAGTAATAAGGTGATTCACTAGATTATTAGATCGTCTTTGTCATAGAGCCGTTTGAAAATTTGACAAGTCTAAGCGGATTTCAAAAACGTTAATCCATTTAGAAGATAAACGTATTCACAAGAAAATTTAATAATTAAAAATAATCATATTTATATATTAAATAAAAATAAGTGGTAATGAAGACTTGTTAATTACAAATACAACTATGGTACAAAAGTAAAGATGGGTTAGAAAAAATGTATTGCCGAATGTAAGACGGATGATAGCAAAATTTTGACATAAACCGATTACAGCGTCACAGTTCAGGAGATCCTGAAAGACCTCTACACTTGAATTTAACAACATTCTATGACATAACTTATAGTATGCTATATTACCTGATTACTAAATTTTATATTCAGAAAAAAATAAAGTGACATCTGTAGGACAATTTGACAGCATAAAAATTACTATACAGAGTGTTCAAAAAGGAGTGTAAAACATTTAAGGAGGTAGTAGTATGAATCAAAATAAACAAAAAGCCTTAATAAATATGGGTTCGCAAAGTAACGGTTTCGGAGATATGGAAGATTATTCTTTTTTGAAACATTATTTTTCATTCTTAATTTATTATATACACACAAAGGAAGCTTCTGGTAAAAATAAAAAACAGAGTTACGTAGAATGTTCTAAGTGCTTTCCTTGAGTTTCCAAGCAGGCACGACATTTTACTACGAATGTATATTCGAACTCTTTCTAAAACTCTCTCAGTTGGCATTTTTGATTAATTCGTAACTGCAGCTTCTCAATGCTATATACAGGTGTACCATAGAATAATGTTTTTAAATAACCTCCAAAGAAAAAATCTAGATGGTTTAAATCGGGCCATAAAACAGGTTCGCCTATGTCTATCTATCTATGTAGAACAGTTTGTTATAGATGCTCTTTAACGGCAATTGAAAAATGCGCTGGACACCACACGTGTTCTGTATAAAAGTTTAGGCAAGCAACGTTTGTTAATCGGTTTGGTAAAACAACAGGACTTAGAAACCTGTCACCAACAATACCCATCTAAACGTTTAATGAAAAATATGTCTGTGTCTAGATTCCATTAGATCATCGGTATTTGCGTCGCCGTAAACATGAAAATTAACACTATTTTGTGTGAATCCATAAAAAGAATATTGGCAAGAAAACGAGGGTATTCATCATTCTTGCGTACAAACCAGCAGTGAAAATCAAATGTATTTGATGATCAAGCGGATTTAAGTCCTGTACCCGTTATATGGTACGGATAAAGCTGCTCGTGGAGGATTTTCCAAACAAGAGGAGCACCATCCGTGCTAGAATTTCTTCTGCTGTAGGAGCAGATACCGACGTTGGTGTTCCGGATAAATAGTACTGTTTTGTAAATGAAACTACTGAATTCTTCCAAACATACGTTTGTTTCAAACATCAGCCAACTATGAAACTTTTTATTTTGGTTCATACTACTACCATTTCCTTAAATATTTTACACTCTTGTTTTAACAGATTGTAGATAAGAAAACACTTTTTTGTTTATTTTTACTTGTAATAAGCTATTTTTTGCAGTATTCAAAAAATTAAAAGTGTCATTAATGTAGGCAGTATGACACGTCTAAATTATTTTCTCACTGAATCACTATGAAGTGTAAGATATTATTAGTACTATATTAAACTTCAAATGAAATACATAATTATGATTTTTGGAGTATTATCAATCTTCTTCAAGAAGTTCATGTCCGTAAAATCTTTGTAATTCTATAACTTAAAATTTAAATAATTTTTGTCGAAAAACGCCATCAAATTATAGATTTGATCGTCTGTTTATTTATAAAACTATAAATTGCTTTTTTTAGTAGTAATAATTCTAATCAATACGGTTACAGTAAAATCCAACTTAACCTAGATACAAATTTATTGTTGATTTAAATAAAATAGTTGCAATAAGTGTTGAAATACGTTGTAGCTTACGCGATCTTCGAATATTATTTTACGAAATATATTAATTTTGTTAATAAGATACAATATGGTACTTCTATATACTTTATTTTTGACTTAGTACCAAAAACAAGAATCTAATGTTATGTATAAGTGCGCCGTTCTGTTGGAATCGCAAAAAGCCAATGGCAGATTTGTAACAGTTTCCCTGTAAAAATCTTCGTAGTTAAACGTTTTGCTTAAATCGCGAATACATTCTTCTCCTTTAAACTCTAATTTATTTAGTTACTATCGCATTTGCTTCCCGTTTACACCAAAAATTATTACGGCTGAACAAATCATTGTTGACCAATTTTGTTTTATCGAAGTATTCTAAATTAAAAAAACACATTAGGTGTCGGGGTGACTTTCAGTCAGTTAAGGATGGTTCAACGATGCTAACACGGGGTAGTTTGTCGTATCCTATTTATGCTGTCCTATAATTATCAGGGGAAGTTTTCGTTGAATGCTTGAAACTGGTGGTCTTGGTTTTGTACTGATATAAAATACGGCCGTATGCTGTAACGAAGTACCAGGAGAAGGACGTGTAACAATTTCGGGATATCTTCGTAAACGTTTAAGGTGTGCATCGGCCGTCTCTCTCATATAAATCTTTATTGCCAATATGTTCACAATGCTGTGTTTACCAATGCTAACTAAATTCGCACGGTGTTCTAACGTTGACGAGAAGTTCGTAATGAGCAAGAAAATCAGCTCCAGTAATGGCATGATCAATGTCGGCTACTAAAAAGTTTCATACAATCATAGAACCACAAATTAGGATTGTTCACAATCACACGTAGTCTGCTTCGTAAACTAGAACGTCTTTGCAAAACAAAACCCCTGATTTTTTAAAAATAATTCTATTAGTGGAAAAATTGTTTATTATAGACCACGGTTGAAAATAATATTATAACCTACGCGACTAATCTTGTCTCTTAGGTTATAACTTCTCAACTTTGGTATATTATATATAATATACGATTTTAAATTAGTTTATGCCGGAAATAATATTTCTGAGTGTAACCCGCCCATGCTATTTTTATTATTGCTAAATATCTAGTATTATGATGTCAATTTGTCTCGACATGATTTTGGCATAAAAAATCAAATATTTAAATCAAAAATAGATCTCGACCCATTGACATAAAATGCTAAGCGATTATTAAGGATCATTTTAATCTGTTCATCTGAAATTAGGAGCTTTTTGTTTGTGTTTAACTAATGCTACTAATATACCACACAAATGTTGTGGTTAAGTGGTTTGAAGATTTCTGTGCTCTCAGTGGTATTTTCTAATTTTATAATAAATATTTCTATCGTTGTAAATAATGTTGTTTTCTAATACTTTTAAATAAGTTAGAATGCATCAATTAGCATTTAAGATTTTTCAAGAAACTAATACTTAATCAAACCCTTAAAAAGTTTACTGTTTTTATAACTAGTGTGGTTTTTAATGATTGGGGACAAGTTGATTTATCGCTTTTATAAATATTATTACACCGGTGAGTTGGTGTTAAGTTTTTTTTCCGTAGCGTTATTCAGGCGCGGCTCCAACAGTTTATTTCCGTGGGGGCTCCATCAGTATAAAGCGGGGGGGGGGGGGGCTCATCACATTTTTAAATAATAATATATTGAATACGGCGTTAGTATAATCGTTACGCACCAACCTTTTACTTGCAAGCGATAAAGCATCATAAATTATACAACTATTAAAAAAAGCGTAAATATTAAATACAAAGTGAGAAAAACTTCAGTATTATTTTTATCGTCGGGGGCGGGGGGGGCGCATAGCCCCCCTCTGAAGCCGCGCCTGGCGTTATTTCTGTTCTAGAAAAGTAGGTACTGCGCGATTCTCTATGGCCTGATACCATATGTTGTTAATCGTTAAGACAGATAATACGGAATATTCTGTATTAAAAACAAGCTTTAATATTGTTGGAGTTAACTGTTTTAACGTGGTTTATCACTAAATTAGTTATACATATAACAAAGTATATATAAAAAACCTCGAAGGGATATAGCGATGTGAACCATCGAGAATATTTTTAGTTTATGTTATTTATTTTTCAAGTCACTGACATAGTTTTTATTGAGAACCTATGTTTTTTATTACTGATTTTGATATTATTTTTTATTATAAAATCTCTTAATGAAACCTTCCCAGTTCAGGTATGGAAAATGACATCGGGCATTTGGCCACTCTCTAATTTGTTGGCATGCTTCTTGAGATTGGTGACTATTACTTCATAAACTTGCACAGATTTCTAGTCGAACTTCTTTCTTTAACTCACGGATGTTTTGGGGTCTATTGACGTAAACCAACGATTTCACGTAACTCCACGAAGCGAGATGAGGCCATAAAAATCACTGATCACCGTACGGTATCGGTCTCCATTAACTGTCACAGTTTTTCCTCTTCATGTTCAAAAAAGTAAGGACCGACGGCATCACCTGGCCAAAATCCACATCAAACCGTCACTCGTTTCTTTTATGAATTCAACGAGGATTTTCTGATTCCCGAATACGGCAGTTTTGTTTATTGATAAATCCATTTACGTGGAAGTGAAAATAATTTTCTTCGCAAAGCGGTCGTTTTTCTGTAGTCTTCTCAGAACCCAGCCAACAAAATCTCGTCTCTTTTTGCGATCGGGTGCTTTCAATTTTTTAGTTTGAATTTTTGGAAACGATTTCGAACTAATTTCTGCGGATTAACATTGACACTGTCACGAACCAACGCAATGTTTTCATTTATGCTTATAATAATAATAATTTTGACTGTCAAAAGTAGACAATTCGTAAATGTCAGACAAGTCTGATTTGATTTTTCTAAATTTTAGAAAATACTTAATAAAAATGAGCGAGATCGCGCTAGAAGACATCACGAGTGTGTCAACTTTTTAGAGAAAAAATACCCGGATAAGCCTGTTACGTGCATATTTCATTTAAAGGCTTTATTTTGCATATATTTAGGCAGCCCATACTTCAAACTAATAGATCGAAAAATTTACTGTCTTTTACCTTTTATAATCAGAGGGGTCAAGCAATTTTGTAATTTTCCGCAAGTTTGAAAAGCACTCGATATAAAGGTTTCATATAAAACTATTGCTATTTTGATTTAAGGAATTTAATTCTTATTTTAAGACAGTTCTTTCCCTTTGTGGGGATTAGAAATTTGTTTCGTAGGTGACCCGCAATATAGGTATGATATTCTTTCTTTTTGTTCATTTTTTTAAATTTGCATTATACCCGTGTAGCAAAATTTTGGCGCCCAACGTGGGTCTTGTCGGTTTTTTTAAATCTTTTCTTTATTCTAACTTTGTTTATTGAAATCTTAAAATGGAGATTAATCGACTACTTAATGAAAAACTTACTTGCGAACTACATATTCGTAGTGCCTCTATCGATGGTACTGTTGACGTTAAACGAGCTAGATTCAGAGATGTTTTAAAATGTGAACGTTTAGCGAATTCATCTTTACAATCAACTGTTGTTTTAGACCTCGCTGAGTAGATTTCTATTTGCTATTTGAAATTAAATCAGTTGTGTTATGCTTAATAATTTTGATTTTTATAATTACAAAAATTAACATATGCGTTCACAAACGCGGTTAATGGATATTTTAACAGAAACGTGTTCTAGTATCTAAACCCGTAGAGCTTACCATTTACAATTCTTAATTTCTAATTTAAAATGTAATTTCACAGAATCATCACTTATATATTTACTTAACGATGATGTACACAGTCCGGTAATTAAACCAAACGAGGTTCACGCTTCTTGTAATATAAATATTTCATCAACTCAATGTACACAAATAAAATTGGAAAAACCAAGTTCAGTACATTTCTCTTTACCCACATTAATTAATTCGGATAAAATTTGCGGTGCTCATAATTCAACGGTTTGTTTTCCGTCATCCTATAAAGTATCTTCATTTGCTAATAGATACCAATCCCAATCCACTTAACTGGTAAAATTGTCACCTCTCCGCTTCAAAGTTTCCATCAAAGTAACGATGCTCAATCTAGACCACCAACAAAATGTTTCTCTCACGATATCGACAATGGTTTTTCACGTACTGTACTAAAAAAGCAATGCGGATATTTGCCACAACATTCGTTTCGATGGTACTTCTAGCATTACAAATTTTGTAGGAGGAGTTGAAGAATTTTGCCAAGCATATGGAATATCTAAGCCGCAATTTCTTAATTGCGGCGTAACGATGTTTGAAGGAACAGCCGTGTTATGGTTAAGATCTGTGAAAGGTTTAACTTATACTTGGGATGAATTAGTAAGAAACCTACATCATGCTTATTTACCTGCAGAGTATGATGAAGATATTTGGCAAGGCATTCGTATAAAATATACATTAAACATTTTGTTAAAGATGTATTTATTCAAATTATAACTTTAGTTTTAAAATACAAAAACTTTTTTTAATGACTTGGTTGAACCTGATGGGATGTTATGAGTGTATTTATGTTCGGCTTAATGTTTGTGAGTAGCAACCGCAAATCCCCACGAGTACTAATTTCTAGTTGGTTTCTTTTTTTTTGTGAAAAGGCTCATAACGGCACTGAATTGATTAGATGCACGACTTTTTTATAGTTTATATTATAGACTAGTTGGTGTGTGTGTGTTCCTGTATAAACCTGTATAGGTAGGCTTGATTCACCGCGATGCCTGTTATTACTTGTATTTTATACATCTGTCTATATCTCTAGTTAATTAGGACGTAAAAATCGCTAATAATTTATTCATTGTTATTTATTTTAACTTTCATATTAAAAAATGTCAGAATTTTTTAATTGTTCCGAGACTCCAAAATTAATTTTAATTTTTCACGGATCCTCTGAATGATTCCGGTGACTTCTGGGAGTTCGTAGGGCCACTTTGGAAACCACTGGATTAGAACAAAGTATAGAAAATTTTAACATTTATTTTCACAATTACAAACGAACCGTGAAAAATACATACTTTAAGGCATTTAACCCTTCTTTGCATGATTTTTTCTTTTTTTTTTTTAAAATCAGGGTGATGTAATTAATGCTCTAGATTAAAGGAAAAATATTTAAACAAATCTTGGTGTAAATAAAAATATGTATTATGTAAAAAACAATATGCTGGAAATTTACATCATCATGCATTGTCACATATTTAGCTCAGTACTAAATAAATAAAAAAATATTCTTTACTAAATCTTCTTTTTCTGTATGATAATTTAAAAAACAATTATTATTTTTATTTAAGCACAAATTGACGCCACATTTATTACATGAAATTGTGGAATAGCCTTTACATTTGGGAAATTTGCACCGGAGTGACCCAAGGATACTAAATGAGTAGGATTGCTCGATCGCTCGATTTATTCTGCCGAGATCATGTGACGCGCTGACGTCACGCGGAGACCTCGCTCTCTATACTTCTATTACAATCTGTATTAAGATGCACCTTAAAAGGCTTCTAAATATTTTATTTGAGAAAATTTGACAACTTTTGATTTAACAAGTAATGGCAATAATGTTCATAATCGAAATATTTTTTTTTATTAATTAGTTTTGATGTTTTTTTAATAATTTTTTAAGGTAAAAAATTACATTTAAACATAATTAAGTTAAAATTAATCTGCTGTTTAAATTATTTACACTTAAACGGAAAGAAACTTTCACAAAAAATTAATAGCGTTTGCTGTTTGATGCATTCACTTTGAACATTTCCACGGTGATTCTTAAAAAAACCCACAAGTTGTAAAAAAATTAAGTATTAAAATTAAGAAAAAAGAAAACATTTCTCTGGACATTATTATGGCGTTTTGCAAATTAAGGACCATTATCAGAATGAACTATAAAAATATAAAGCTTAGTGAAAAAAGACGTGGATGCATTCATTTTTAAATTGAACTATAGAAAAATTGCTATTAATTTTATAATTTATGGACAAAATAAAGTGTACTATTTTTGGTTAAATAAATGTATTCAAATTGAAGGTTGACAAAAATAAAAAATAACAACACACTACAAGTTTATTTTGAAATTTTATTTAATTTTCTTCGTTTTATTCTTTCTTCATCGGTTTCTTGAGCTGTTGTATTTGCTGTTTTCTTTCCACGTCTTTTTTCACTAAGCTTTATATTTTCATAGTTCATTCTGATAATGTCCCTCAATTAGCAAAACGACATAATAATGTCCAGACAAATGTTTTCTGTTTTCTTAATTTTAATACTTAATTTTTTTACAACTTGTGGGCTTTTTTTTAAAGAATCACCGTGGAAATGTTCAAAGTGAATGCATCAAACAGCAAACGCTATTAATTTTTTGTGAAAGTTTCTTTCCGTTTAAGTGAAAATAATTTAAATAGCAGATTAATTTTAACTTAATTATGTTTAAATGTAATTTTTTACCTTAAAGTTTACTAAATTTATATTAATCAATTTTATTTAAAAAACCTAATAATTCATTTTGTAAATCTCGTCCATTCATTTTTAATTGTAATGGACACTAAATCTATATAATCTTAAGATTTTTATTTTTGGTTGCAATCGGGTTGTTATCGCAACCAAATACCTCAGTATCTAACATAATGTAAATAAGTTTACATTTTAAATTAAACCTGATAATAATTCGAAATTCTTATAAGCAACTTGTAGGCACGTATTTGAACGAGTAAAACACCAAGAAATGTAATAATTACTATTAAAAAAATCGCAAAACCGTTGTATTTAAAGTTTATTTAAGCACTATTTATAATCAGCGAGCCGATATGTGGTCTCCGGCTGACGTCACGCGTCAAGATTTACGGGAGTGGGGCGGTTTACATTGCGAGAATACGAATCGAGCAATCCTATACATTTAGTATCCTTGGGAGTGACCCACCTACTTTTGGCCAATGTTCAGCACCATCTGTTCTTATGTCTTTTGGAGGTGGTGGAGCTGGAGAACCTTTTCTTTTTTTTGATTCTAATTCTTCTTCTAGTACGCTGGTACTAGGACGCCCTCTTTTAGCTTCTCTGGTGGTTCCTCTGTTGCATAGCACAAAGGCCAATTCATTTCTGAATTGGCCCATTGTAAGCAGACTCTTTTTAGGTTCACCCCTTTCTTGAGCATTTTTTTTATAAACAATCCAAGAGTTTATAACAGCTAGATCAAATAAATGAAAAAAAAATACGCAAATACCAATTTTTAGACCTCATTTTTATATTATTTCTGCCCAAAAAGCTATCCATGAGATCTACTCCCCCCATATGTTTATTGTACTCTTGGACAATAAACGGGCAAGTAATATCAATTTTTGCTTTTGTTATCCTGTCAAATCTATTGACTTTAGTTACAGGCAATGCTCCAGAATAAGAAGATAACAGGGTTACAATCTTATTATCTTTCCAAGCCACACAACTCAAATCTATACCATCATACACAGACACTCTTTCCTCAAAACTACCTCTGGGCACAGATTTTTTCATGAAATTTTTCTTCTCTGGAAGTTTATTATTTGGTATCCTGTTTTGTTGCACAGTTCCCACTGTGTGAATTCCTGATTTAGCTAAAAAAAAACTACCAATGGCAAAGAAGTATAAAACTTATCAAAATATATGATGTGGTTTTGCTTTCTTGGCACGCCTCGAAGCAAACGAACTACAACATTTCCTGTTGCACCAAGATCTGGTTCATCTGAGAAATTTATTCACAGTGTTTTGATATAAATTGTATATAAAATAAAAAAAACATGAAAACAAACCTTTTTTCCACTCATTTTCACTTTTATTGTATTTTATATCTCCGCAGCATTGGTCTGGTTTATCCATATCGACACTTTCCCAAATTATAGTCACGGATTGTATTAGGCTGTATTGAGACTTACTTGTTCCGATTTTAAACTTCTACTATTTCAGCCGTATACATATTACTAATTGTCACTAATTGCAGACCACTACTACTGTCATTTTGTTTCCATATACATTCCCCCTTTTTCTGTTTTTTCTTCTTTAGGAACTCTTCTTCTGTTGACTCGTAACGTTCTACAAACGTAGATTTTTCTGTCAGATAACAACTTTATAAGTTCGATGGAGTTATAAAAATTATCCATATAAAGGATATATTTTTTATCTAAATAATACTGTCAGATTCGCTCATAATGTATAATTTGATTCCATTTTTGTGTTTCTTATTTTTTATGTAGTGTTGAAAACAGTTTTCTTCTCCAAAGAAGCACGGATTCGTCAATACATAACATTTTAATTTTGTACAATCTGTCGTCAGTTTTCATAGTATTATCGACGAAATGTAAACTGAAATCTATTGCGACTCATATCGGTACCAAAAAGAAGTTTTATAAAATACGTTGGTATTTCAATAATGTTCAATTGTCGGAAAAGATGCTGTTCTATGTAGCAGTTCTGCTGCATTTTCTTTCTTTTTTAACTCGTCCGATTTCTTGAGGGGCGTACAAATTTGTTTGATTGACTAATATAGTGATGACGGAATCAGAAAAAAATTTGTCCACTAAATGTTGGATACTAATAATAGTCGAACCTTTTTACCGACCAGCTAGTTCCTCAAGTATAAACTTTGGTGAAGTTTGAATTATATCAGTACAAATATCACAATGTACTGATTGCAAAGTCTCAACCACGTTATCATTTCGTAAATCATGTGTATTTATACTTTCATCTGAGGCATGTGAACTGCTCGAGCTCGATTTTTTTGATGGTAAATAATTATCATTATCAGAGTCCTTACTGAGAATGGCGTCCCATTCTGATTTCTCATATTTAGGTACTTTTTAATTTCTTGCTCACTTAATCTATTTAGTCTTTTACTCTCTACGTCTTTCACTTTTTTAGCTATATATAGAATAAGTTATATACTGCACAATACCACGAAAATTATACAATGAATAGCTCTTTGAAAGAAAGCAGAGAGAGAAAGAGACACAAAAAACGCATATGTTGCAGTACGTGCACAATTCAGCAACATCTTTAGACTAGTTTATATAGGTTTACACAAGTTCAAAAACTTGGCCATCATATCAAAAATGAATCTTTGTTATAAGCAATCGCCAACTACGACTAAACTCGTTACGAGTATACTCGTAGTTCGCGCTGTCATAAAACGTTTTATCGTAAAAACTGACACTCATATAATTAATAAAACAATTAAAAATTTTCTAAATTCAATAACTTTTCCATAATTACATTGTTTTGTATATTTTTAAATTCATTAATTAAAATTTGTTGCCGTGGTGGAACCGCTCGGCACCGAACGTGTTAATGTAAAGTTTAATTATTATATGCGTTTCTTTCTTCCGTTATTACGTATTTACGTACGTGCATAAATGAACTATGTATATTGTGTATAAAAAGCACATTTTAACCACTCTTCATTATAAGTGTTTGGTTTATAAAATTTTCTATTCTGGAATTATTTATATAATGATTTTTTTCGGCATCTTTACACTTCTATATATTTTAATTTTTAATAAATCATTTTACATTTTGTCTATTTGGTCACGTTCTACTACAATTTTAGCTGTGGATATGTATAGCTCGTTAAGTAAATCCAAACTAAATGTCAAATGCAGTTATTATTCAAGTTTTTGTTCAAACACAACAATATTAAATTTTTCGTTTATAATTGGACATATGTAATTAATAATAACCAGGTAATGGATAATATTTGTAATTAAAAATTATTTAGAAGGTAAAGATAGAGGATAATTTTGGAATTGATTTATTAGGATTTGCTTGTGTTCATTCCAAAACGTCGTCAAAACAGTTGATCGTCTACTAGAACTAGCGCTTATTCTATTAATTTACCGATGCATGTGAGTTAATTGGATATTTCTAAATGTTATCGAGCTCTGATAATCTAAGGTCTGGTTTGTGATAGTTTGAATTTCGATTAAGTTAAACACAGTTTAATTTAAAAATAGTGTCATATCATTGGTTATTAGTTTTGTGCTAACCGATAAAACAGTTTTCCATACTATTTGACTGCGTTTTGAAATTGTCTAGTCGTGTAATCACGATTTGAATTAATTCCTTCTCTCTGTGAACAAAAATGATTCCTCCTAGTTGAATAAAACTTAATTTTAAGTTAATAGTTTGCTTTATTAATTTTTTTTTGTATTTAGGTTGTGCGTCTGCCGAAGAACTGGCAGAAGAATTAGAAGAAGCCATATATCAAGAATTTAAAAACACAGATATGCGTTATAAAAATAGAATTCGTTCGCGAATTGCAAACTTAAAAGATGCTAAAAATCCTACGCTACGTACAAATTTTCGCATTGGCGCAATCACCGCATCACGCTTAGCTGTAATGACGGCAGAAGAAATGGCTAATGACGAAATAAAACAGTTACGCGAAAAATTTGCCAAAGAAGCAATTAATGATGCACAATTAGCCACTGTCCAAGGAACGAAAACAGATTTATTAAAATGCGGGAAATGTAAAAAACGTAATTGTACCTACAATCAAATTCAAACACGATCTGCTGATGAACCCATGACGACTTTTGTCATGTGTAACGAATGCGGAAATCGATGGAAGTTTTGTTAGGTGTAAGTGTAAAGTTAATAAACTACTTAAGTGAGCTGATTGGAGTTGATTATGATCAAGTTTTGAATTTTTCGATACAAAGAGTTTTTATTTTAAATTTTACTTTGAATTATACAAATACACTTAGCTAGCGCTGTATGTCATTGAACAATTGTTAGTGTTTTATTTTATTGATTGAAGAAATATTACATTGTATATGTTATTGTAATGAGTGTTGTAGTAAACTACGGCCATGTCATATGCATATGACTTAGTTATTTTTTAACAGTTTAATTTTTTTGTTCCTTTTCAATGCACTTATAAAATAATATTGGATTAAGGCTAATGATTGTAATTCTAAAAGAAATAAACAGACACCTTCAATATTATGCCGTCAAGATAACACATCTTTTTCATATATACTGTACTTCTGTTTCTTGTATTTTTACTGGGATGTAAGTTTACTAGTTGATGGTTTAAAATCAAGTGTGCAATTTGAATTTTAAAAAGTGTACAATTAATATACTCAATGTAAGACTATAAATAAAATTCGAAAAATTTACTGGTTTTTGGATTTAATAGCCAGGTTAAAAAAAAAGTAAATACCTTTAAATTCAGTTCGCTGATCTGTGGGTTAAATTGTAGCAGCAGTAGCCGTAAAAAAATAAACAAAATTAAATAAGAGCATAAAAATAAAATCCAACCTAAAATTGAACAGTGTTTTACAAAACAGTTGAGTTTAAAATTAAAATAAAATTGTTCAATAAATATTAATTAATATCTAACAAAAAAGAATATTGTCTAAATCGTACTTATCTATGTGTTCTCTTTTTCTCTAGAGGTTCTGCATTTACTTTAAAGGCGGCTTGATTTATTGTTCTAAACAGCATTTTTATTATTATTTATTCTTCTGATAAATTAACTGCTGTTGAAGAACGTTGAAACAGTTGCTACGGTGGCGGTTAACAAATTAGAAATTCAATTTGCTGCTAAAACGTATTTACGGGAAACGCCCTCTAACAGTAGTAAAAGGGACGAATTAAATCAAATTGCTGGTTAAGATTCGTTATAAGCAACTTTGACCCGACATCTAATTTCTTTGTGTGAATCTTAAAAGCATATAAGTAAATAGTTGTTTGTAACCCGCGACTATTTAGAAGTGAGAATCTGTAAACGTCGCGATGCGATATATCTAAAGCGTCTCGTAGTTTTCTGTGGCTAGTGGCTATATATAATGTTATCTCAAGTACATATAGTACTTTCGGTGACTGAAGACAAGAAACGGGGAAATTGCAGACACTAATTGCGAAAAATGGCGCTCTAGTATTATCGCCATTATCAAATCCGCACGCGCACAGACATTCTCTAATGACGTGAATAAAATGTCTGGAATTGCATCATTAGAAATGCAAATTGCCGAGTTAACGGAAAAAGTTAAAAGCTTTCAACTCTATATCGACGACCTTGATCCCGATCGCGCTCATGATTTTGCAGACGTACCGCCAACTCGGAGTGTTTTTATCACTGCCGATTTGGAAAAGACGCGCAGAAACGCCATTTGCCATCCAGGTCAGGCACGGATCCGGGGGGGGGGGGGCAATTGCCCCCTTTCTGACTCACGATTGTAGCACTTTATTTTCGTTTTAAAAATGTTTCAAGGGTGTTTCTGAAATATAAGTAAAATCACACAAAAATTGACTCCCCTCGCCCGAAACAAAAGCCTGTATCCGCGTTTGGTTCAGGTTTCGTGACATTACGCTAGAATCGGGAAACCAGCTACACTGTTGTTAGAGAAGGTGAACGACGAAACGTGTTTACAAGGCCGCTTATTTATAGGAGAACGAAAGAAAGGCATGCGGTTCTTAATTGATACGGGAGTTGACGTGTTGGTAATATCGCGTACTTGCACTATCTAACGGCCAAAAAACGGCCGCTGCATTTAAATCAACCGTTCCAAAGTGCAAGTAATCAAGGACATGAAAAAACTAACTACGGTTGTCGAACTTGTTTCTTAGGAGTAGTAAATTTTTACAGAAGATTTATTTAAAATGACGCAAAGATACAAGCGATACTAAACAGCTACCTACTGCAAAAATAGCGCAACGACAAAACCTTGTGCAGTCGTAAAATGAGTTTTAGCATCATTATAGAGCGGCGTACATACCTGCCACGGTATTAAAAATAATAATATAGAAAGAAATTACACAAAATATTTTTTGAAGATTTTTTATAGCATTTTTAATTGTTTTTAAAAAGAAAAATTTCTTAACGTGTTATAAACAGATCTGATTCATCGTTTTCATCAATTGTTTTCCCACTTACATAATTAATTCATAATTAAAGGCTCTACCGCAGTATCTCCACACAATTGGACCAAAAAGTTTTAGTTTTATTGTTGATCTAAACGTCCTTAATTTTGAATATGGAATTTAATTTTGCTACCATATTTTTAACAAAAGCCCATATCAGTTCTCTATATAGGATTAGACTCACAGTGTGCCACCGGAAGCTATAAAAATTTCACTTTATCTCCTCTTAAATATTTTGTAACAAGTTGTCAGGATAGCTTCAAGAGTACAGGTTTCGTTAATGAATTAAATTGCTTGGTCAATTATAATTATTGGCTTATCAGGAATAGACGTTAATACCAATCCAATACATTTCTCATAGTGCTGATTGTTGATTTCGTTGAGGTAATCAACAGAAACTTTTTTATCAAGAAAGCATTTCATACATCTTTCCAAAAATCTTCGTTACCAGTATGTAATGTGATCACTCGTTGTTCTGAACCGGAAAGTAGTTTGATTCCACCTCCAAAACCAATAATTTCTTGAATGGTTTCTCTATATTCATCAAAATTGTTACGAATCTCTGTTGTAATTGTACCCACCCAACCAAATTTTCTGGAATCTTGTCGTTATAAAATACTTTTCAACCCTCTTCTCGATATCTTTTCGCAAAGTACAAATATTGTGATCTTTTGGCAGCTATATTATTTTCTTCAACAAGAATATAGGTTTATTTTTCAATTTTTGCTACATAAAATTTATTGCCTTCGCCCAGGGTTTTGAAGTAGAAGTAAAAACCAGAAGAAAATCAGGAAGATCGTCTTTTAATCTTTGATGTAATTTTACAAAATAGTTGCAAAACTTTTCTCTCTATAGAACCGTAAGATATGTCCTTTGATAATTATTTTTCAATAATTGGCAACTTCTTTTTTAGCAGTAATACTCTTATTCACAAGCATTGGGTAGTACGTTTTGTCACTTGATTTACTATTATTTCTTCTAAACCATTCTTCTTTTCAATCTCAAAAAAAAAAAATCTTGTACTTATTCGTTTTGAAGTTAAGATTTATTATTATTATTTTTCATTTAAAAACTCCTATTTATACAAGAACTGTAACCAACAAAAAGTTTTTGTGGGTTTATTTTTTCACTAATAAAAACAATAAATAAATATTTTTGATATTAAAATATTGAAAAACTATGAATTTTAAATTAATAAATTGAAAAATATTTGTATTATTTTGGTTGGCGGTTGTCGCTTTATATCACATGAGGACATAAATATTACGTTACCTCTCCTCTCTGCAGTCCGCTAAATATCAAGCCTGTTGCACTTCAATGTTTTAGCTCTGGTTTCTCTTCAATATGCGAATAAATATTTCACATTTACTAAAGCATAAGGAATATATTATTTAATTGTGAGCGAATCAGGCGAAATCGGTGAATAAGGCCGATAGTAATTTTGTAATTTTGTAATTATACTGTTATTTTGTGATAAGGTTGTTCCTTTCTACGGTACTTTAGACCCTTACCTCCACGAGGTTAAAGGTGGGCAACGAATCGCAGGCTATAAGCCCAACCGCTTCTTGGCAATAAGATCCTGTGTACGGCTAAAAGGGTTATCAGGTAACAGTTTGTTTCTCTAGCCGACACTCCACGAGCGTCGCCCTCAGCCTCTCCTACTCCCTCAGCCTTCTCCGCCATGGAGACTGAGTCCGTGTCCAGCAAGCGTCGTCGTGAAGACGACGACGATGTCATTTTTTCTGATGAAACCTCCCTAGACAGCATTGAAACTTTCTTCGATGCCGATATCACTCGTCTTACCAAGGTAATCTCTGCCTGCAAGATTACCACTTCTCGTCAATCAGAAATGATTGACATAGTCAGCAGACTTCACGCAACATTCAGAAAGTCCTTAATCAACCGTTGTGTCTCGCAGCAAACTGCTGACATTGCTAATGCCTTGGCTGATGTCCAATCAGCCTTGCAATCTGTTACAGCCAAGTTGTCCACAACCGATGCTGCACATCCTGCCCCAATCTCCTATGCTCAAGCGGCCCGAACCAAACTAGTTGAAAAGGTTAAGGTACCTTCCGGCAAATCCGTCGCACCTGTTCCCAGGTCGACAGTCGTAATTGTTCCAAAACCCGATAGTCCTCTCAAGATCGCTGACGAAACCAAGACGACCCTCATGAAAGTTTTAAATCCGCAAAGATATGGCCTAAGACTAGACTGTGTGACGAAAACGGTGAAAAGCTCTATCAGACTGGAATCTGAGAAATCAGATTTGACAAACATTTCTGAGGCCATCCTTGTGATCAAGCCCCAAGGCAAATCGCTTCCTCGCATTTTAATCTTAGACGTTTCTAGAAACCTGTCCCTTGAGCAGGTGAAAGAGGCTTTGGTTTCTCAAAACTTCCACGATGCCTCAGACCAGGTGCTTCATCTGGCAAATGAGCATTTAAAAGTACTGTTTCGCTTCGGCAATAGAGAAGGGGCAAATTGTAACTGGATACTTGAGGTTCATCCGGAAGTTCGACGATACCTTTTGGCATCGCGTCGTGTGTACGTCGACTGGAATGCATGCCGGGTCAATGACCATATCCGGGTCACACGTTGTTTTAACTGCCAGAAATACGGCCACCATTCGACGAACTGTAAGAGCGACATACATTGCGGTCATTGTGCTGAAAAGCACGAGACTAAAACATGCCCTAACCCGGATCGAGACCCGACGTGCGCTAACTGCGTTCGCTTTGGCCACAAAGGAGACGTCGTCAAACATAAGGCGACTTCTAACACCTGCCCGGCGGATTTAAAACGGCTCGATGCCAAGATTTCAAATACCGAATCTTCGCAATTCACGTGTTGCGACTTTCGAAGCGATGAGTTTCTCCTCCGACAACGACACTGACGTATTACTGACCCAAGAGCCATACGTGTTCAGTTCAGGCTCAGGGTACAAGCTCGCTGGTGCGGCTGTACCCTTCAACAGGATTGCCGCCTCCTCTTCTATGCGGTATTACTCGGCTATTGTTTTCAATAGTTCGAAGCCCGTCGGAGTGGTAACACTCAGTCATTTAACTAATAACTGCAATGCGGTAACTATGGTTACGGTTGGAAACACCTCCTTGGCAATCGTCGGCGTTTATTGGCCACCGAGTGAGGATGTTCGTATTCATCTCCAACACTTAGATAAAATCCTTGATGAACTAAGAGGCACTCCTATTATCATAGCAGGTGACTTCAACTCGAATTCGCCGCTTTGGCACTCCCCGGTGACCGATGAACGAGGACGATGTGTGGAGAACCTCGTGGGTAAACGCGACCTCTGTGTTGTTAATGAACTATATCAACTTTTCACTTTCGCTAGCCATCTAGGTTCAACTAGACGTCACATTAGCTTCTCCTTGTTTAGTCAGAAAAATATCAAACTGGCGCGTCATTCCAGATGTAATTGAAACTGATCACCGACTGATACGGTTTGAATTAACCGTCAAGGCATCGATCCCGTTCGCCTAAATGAGGCTATAGTAAATTTAATTCCTAATTATCTTCCACGTGGTGCTTTATGCCACGATCCTAAATCTGTGGACGCCTTCATTGATAAGTTGACCAGGATGATCCTCGACTCTTGTCAAAATGGCTTGAACAGCATACGCTTAAAATCTAGAGCTGGTGTACCTTGGTGTAGTCCTAAGTTAAATAGGTTAAAGCGAGCGAGCGGTGCGTTGTTTACAAAAACACCACCAAAAAGCCCCTGCGACGTAAAACCTCCAATGGCTTGCCTCTTATAACGCTGCGCTTCACCGGTACAAACTGGCAGTAAAGACAGAGAAATATAGGTCATGGCAAAGTTTTGTGGAAAAAAGCCTGGTAACGAGTCCTTGGGGGTTAGTTTACAGGTTATCCTCCCGTAAGTTCCTGTCGATCCAACCGTGCTCCAATGTTAAAGACGGCGACAGATACACCATCTCAGAATTAGACACCATCAGAGTAATAGTTTCCACATTATTCCCGGACGACGATCGTTCGACGGACAACGCCTATCATACCCAAACAAGATCCCGATCTCTCTTGCAAAGTAATTCCTAAGAACAAAGCTCCTGGACTTGACGGAATACGTTGTAATGTTTTGCGAACGGTTGTTCTAGATTCTCTCTCATTAACGATCGTTGACCTGTTCAACTCATGTATAAAAATTGGTTATTTTCCTACCAGCTGGAAAGCTGGAAGACTAATCACTATTCTCAAGCCCGGAAAGAAGGATCTCGCCAACCCCAACTCGTACCGCCCGATAACTTTGTTATCCGAACTAGGCAAACTTTTCGAAAGGACACTTCTTAAAAAGATACACGACGACATTCCGCCTAATGTTTTAATCCATCCTAGTCAATATGGCTTTGTTCCTGGCAAAACGACGACTGTCGCCGCCCGTCGATTAATGACAATTGTACAATCGAACGTTTCCAAGTACAGACTAGTTATTTTCATAGACATCTCTGGAACGTTCAACAACGTATGTTGGCCCTCTATAATCGAACCTCTCGTCGTTAAGAGAGTACCTGCAGATGCTACGCGCATCATTCGTAGTTATTTGTCGAATAGATCGATAACTTATTCTGCGAACGTTTCACGTTCAACTTTCACGAAACGACTGACGAAGGGTTGTCCACAAGGCTCGGTTTTTGGGCCGACTTTGTGGAACTTGGTTGTCAATGATCTCCTGGACAAAGACTTACCAGCAGACTGCGACATTTTCGCTTATGCGGACGACATAACCGTCACAGTGTTCGTAAATTCTCGACGAGACTTGGAGGCAAAATCTAACACGTGCCTAAATATTGTGACTAGCTGGGCTGGCAGCAATAAACTAAGTATTTTTGCAGACAAGACTAAGTATGGTTTTTGGCTTTACGCTAGGACGGGATCCTTCAATGCGCCTCTACGATACTCCTGTCCGTAGGGTCTTCGAATTCAAGTACCTCGGACTATTGTTCGACGACAAGCTGAGTTTTGTTAAACATTGCGCTTTTGCGGTTGACAAGTGTAAGAGTGTCTTGCACTTCTTCTACAAATACTTACGTCTGAAATGGAAACATCTTGCAAATATCTTTGACAATGCAGTCATTCCCATGCTCACTTATCGCTTAGACATTTAGTACCACAGACTGCGACACTCCCATGTGGTCAGGAAACTGGCCTTGCTCCAATCGTTATTCCTGAGAACTATCTTAGGAGCGTATCGCCCCGTTCCCGTAGATACCCTCTGTGTTATTTCTAAACATTTTCCCCTACAAGGCTGGCTCGTGCAATTTTCTTGACCAGCACGTTTCAAACGACGATTTTTCGTTTTTTTCAGCGGCCAAGCGTCACTTAAAGCTCTCGATTTTGGGTGAATGCCAGCGACTGTGGGACACTTCCCATTAAAGGCGTAATGCCTATTCTGTCCTGGACATCCTTACCTGGGCCAGAATGCCCCACGTTCCTGGACGAGAGGCCGTCCAAATTCTGTATTCACACGGCGGATTTCGTTGTCATTTAAAGCGCATTAACGTTTTGGATGACGACAGGTGTCCATCGTGTGGTGTTCCTGACACTCCGGTGCATCGGATTGTTGCTTGTCGCGAATTGAATGAGAATCGGAGTGCCCTGTCATCCATTGTCAGTCCATATCCCGATTCCCCTCAGGCCATTCTCAAACTGGTGCCTGATGTCAATGTGTATATAGACCATTCGCAAAGAGAGACTAGAGCCAAAAATAAGAATACGTTTTAGTATAACCAGACTTGTCCTTTTAAATGAAACATTTTCTTTTTCTTACCTATCCTATTTGTGGCAAACTTGTACCAAGCAAGTTCGTGTGGTTTGGTGGGTCCACATCCTCCATCCTCCTCAATGTTTTAGAACTCTTATAGTTTGGGAAATAATCGAAAATTTTGTTTATTTAATTGAAAAATCGTAGTAGTTTTTGATTGATATGTTTAATTACTTTAAAAATATTTGTTGTTATACTTTACTGTTATACTTCATAATCCAAATAATATTTGAAACACGTCATTTTAAAAAAATGGGGATAGTGAAAAAAGACATGTATCTACAATCCAAATTTCATTAAAATTGAGCGAAAAAAATTGTAGTTGTGTTAATAGTTACTTATAAATTGGTCCTAGATATCATCGGATGGTTACCACTTTTACGAGGTTTTCGCTACTCTTTAACTATGCTGGATCGCTTTTCCATGTGGCTTCAAGCAGCACCTCTAATAAATAAGTGAATCGTTAATACTGCATTTTACTAGTCCTGGATATCTCGTTTCGGGGCTTCTCAAGCCATTACATATGATCAAGATCAACAGTTCGAGTCATCTCTTTTAAAAGAATTAACTAACTTTTTAGGCGCAATACGACTTTGCCTTTACCGGCTGATATAAGTGAAAATCCAGTAACTTTCATAAAGAAGCTACAAAGCCACATTAGAGAAATACGGCGTACACCTATCGCGTACCGTGGTCACATCCAATTTTTCCACATTCTATTTCATTCTAGATTCTATTCTACATTTATTTTTTCCGACGACCTCTGCAACCGCCGTACGCCGGACCTTATAAAGCCAATAAACAAATCAAAAACAAACTTTAAAATTCAAAAATAGTAAGCGTCTCTATAGGTTTATTATTGGCAGCGTCGCCTTGGAAGCACTTATAATGGCAAAAACAATATAAGTTTTGTTGATTAATGTTAGAGTCCGTGTCACATAAAAACAAGACTTCGAATCATAATGACTTTGTTCAACTTTTATAAAAGCGGATTTTACATTCTCTGCACTTTTAACTTAACAAACAGAAATAAAAATTTGAAAATGCCGCAAGATCAATCTAAATATTTCTAATATTGTTTTTCGCGTAGAATGAAAAAGAAACAAGTAATAGGAAAAAATAATTAACCAAAGTGCCAGTGCAGTACTTACATTATTATATTTTTAATTTACTTTCTACATACATAATGTAAGAAAAAGTACGCCACTGACAATCTGTCCAAACGAGCGGATCTATATTAAGTGCGATCGTGTTTTTATATAAGACGGACTATAAGTTATTGTTTCCACGACTGTAGCGATAACATACTTATTGATACTATACTAATTAAGTACTGATTGAGCTGAACTGGCAATTGTTTAGCCGTTTAGTGACATTCCAATTCATTGCTATTCTAGTAAAACAGATAAAAACCGGGTATTTCGGCCGGTTTTTTTTTAAACCAGCACCCGGCCGGGGTATCATACAATGGTATCATTAAGCCGGTGAAAACCGGCTCAATTGGCAACTCTAGTTCTGAGAGGTTGGATAAGCCTAAAACTCAGTGATTGATGTTTCAAATCAAAGCGAATATACACCCAATCAACGATCAAGTTTATAATGCTGCTTTACTAAAGAAAATTTCTGCACTATGACACTAAATGAATAAATGAAATCGTAGCGATATTGTACTAAACTAACATCTTTTTTAGTTCTTTGTAGATTTCTCCTCATCGACTTTGTAGTACTGCTAAAGCACATATTTTATAAAGAATTTTTCTTCCATGTAAATTGTGTTAAAAGCAATTTTGTCGGTTACGAATGTTACGATTTAGAAATAGTTATTTAGTTAACGAGTTCTTGTGTAAATTGGGGTTTTTTTCATGAGAAAAAATGCCCAATTTAGACAAGAAGAGTTGAATATAACATTTTATTGCTCGAACAGAATCTACGAGGCTCCCAATATCTCAAAATCTCTCAAAAATAGTTTAACGTTTGTGTTATGTTATGCGCAAAAACTGTCAGACGGTTCACAAAAGTGAAAAATTAGAATTTATTATAAGTTTTTAAGTAAATGACGACGCACTTGCATATTTCATTATGAGCCAATCAATAAGAAAACATTTTTTAAATATTTTTTTCAAAGTTTTACAAAGATATATTTACATATTTAAAAATATTGCATATGGCCAAAATTAAGTTGCAACATCAGCATCGTTTTGTAAGTTACCAATAAATGTTTTAGAAAATATAATAACAATATTTTAGTATCAATATTTAAATGAAATAATTTTAAAACGTTGTTACGTTTATAAAACATTTAAAAATAGTATCTTGATGATTAGAGAGCAATCGAGTACCTAATAGCAAATTTTTCTTGTCGATTTAACGCTTTTGACACAAAAACTGGAGTAAAAGTTAATGCGTTAAACAAATGCCAACGTTTAAAGTTAAGGGGGTTCTAAAACGGCCGATTTAAATGCGTTGCAAGCCTCTACAAAATTCGCTTTTTTGCTGAAAATATATTATCTAGAAAACTGAAATAATTACAAAAGCTAGTTGTATAGCTTTTTTGAGACATTTTAACGTCAAAAATATAAAAAAACAAAATAAAAATCAATTACAAAAAAACTAAAAACAAAATAAAATTAGAACAGTTTTTCTGTAAAAAATAGTTTTGTTAAAAATACAAATGAAGTGAAGGAAACCAAAAAACTATCACCTACAAATTGATAGAAATTTATTCAATAAAGGAACCTAAAATAAGGTACAAACGTTAAACAAAATAATAATTATAGTTTTATTGACTAAGAAACTAAAGTGAAGAAATTAAAAAAAAAAGAAAAATAAAGAAAACTGAGTGGTCATTGTATACAATTCTTTAAAAAAAAAATGAAAATAAAAGCATATATTTTAAAAAATGAAAAAAAAATTGTTTCAGGGCTTTATGAAAAAAAATTAGAAGAAAATTAATTAAATGTTTTGACGTTTATTTATGAAACCTCATACAGTAGAAAAGTTATAAATTAAATTAAACCTATTCATCTGTATTATACTTTTTTGCACTACTAGATCATTTTATCATATGTTTGATTTACTAGTTGTTAGGCGTAATTCGTCGGTAAGTGATTAATTTACCGTTCTAGAATAGCAAGTAACGTGATAATGCTTGGAAAGCTAACTGCTTTGAACAAAAATCTTTATATAGCTCAAAAATAAATAAAAACGCCATTTTAACGTTTTAAAGTTTAAGAAAAAAATGTTTCTATCGTGCAAAAATAGCATAAGCATCAGGAATATTACCGGTGTCAGAGAAACATTGTTTTCGATGGGTAAAAATCTGCTCTTAATACTGAATATACTATTTGTTGATTAACTTATAGAAATAAAAGTGAAGTAAGTACCAAGTACCTACCTTGTTTGTTTTGTATGGTAAAATTGCAGAAACTGCTTATTAATTATGGAATGAGCACTGTTAATTACAGTGTAATAAAAGTTCAAAAATATTACCTCATTTTAATTTAAAATCAGTCTTATTAAAATATTTTTTAAAAACTAATTAAAAACAGTTTTTTGTTTGTATCGTATTTAGTGAATGTATTCGTACTACCACAGATAATTATCTGTGGTACTACTTACTAAATACAATGGAGAAGTTAAAACTAATTTAAGTGTGATACCGAAGTAGTAATTTAGAAAACAGGAAATTATAGACAAATCAATAATTTAAAGTTTGTAATTAGTTTATTAGTATAACTATTTTTTTTACTTGTTTTAGTTTTTACGGGTACAAGATACCTAATTTTATATTAAACTTTGATTAAATAAACAGTTTCTTTTAAAGTTTATTGACTTATATTAATTAACAAAAATTAACCTTAAAGTTATTGTCATTCAGTGTTAAATAACAAGAAGTATTTAAACATTCTCTCAATTATGTAAAATGCTTCAGCATTTAATTTACAAATATTTCTGCAGTTGGGTGTTGTGCCCAGAACTCGCCTCCAGTCTTAGCTACGCTAGCACTAAAATAAATTAAAAAAAAGCTTGAATGTAATCTAGTTACGTTTTATTTAATACTCACTATACTGTATATTTTCCGGTGGCCTGACCTGGTGCTACCCAATTTACTTCAACAACGTCTTTGACGTCTTTTGATTTATGAGTTGCAGCGACCTTAAATAAAACATTTTTTAAAACTTTAATATTCAATTGGGGGGCAATGTTTTTCGAAAAAATACTTGTATTGTACAATCAAAAAGGGCTAACAATTCTGAAAGTTGTTGAGAAGATGCCATATTTTAAGAGTAGGTACTTTTATTTCGTGAAAAAATAATTATAAATAAATAAATTCAAAAAAGGTATTTGTAATCTACTATTTTACAGATTTTTTACAGGGATACAAACTACCAATCAACTAACTTATCATATTTGGTTGAATTTTTAAATTAATTCAAAACTGTAATTACTGAAAAAAAAAGGACTTATTGTAATACACTGTGCAACAAAATTAACGCACAACCAAAAATTTACCTTAAATTTAAAGCAATGTGTTTTTGTCAGTTTTTGTTCGATTTTATTTATTTATTTTTTAAATTGTAGCCTGTTTTCTTGAGAATATCACTGCCTTAGTTGTTTCAACTACAAATGTCATTTTCATATAATACGGGGTGTTTTAAAAATACCATTTTTTTTCCAAATTTTGAAGCATCCTGTGGGATATACTGATTACAGCAAGTCATTGCGAATTTAGGCAAATTAAAGCCTCAAGTTTCTTTTACATTTTGTTTTTTTAATCATTTATTTATCCTAGTTACTTCACGAGATATTTAGTGTTATAGAGTAACGTGTTTTTTTATTGAATTTTCCTAGCTATCGTTTTCCAAGTAAGCATTGCTTGAAATTTAATAAAATGCTTTAATACAAATAACAACAATAACAACAAACAACATTTAAAAAAAAACTAAAAAGGAACGCAAAATCAATACTTTGTATTTCCACCCCTGCCACGAATGACGTCCCCACATCTTCGGTTCATACTTAAAATTAACGTCCTTATCAGGTCTTGATCAAGATCATTCCACAATTCAATGAGACGTTCGCTTAGGTCTCAGCAAATCTGCGAAAAATTCTCGAAATGGTTGTGTGATACACACCAAATCTTTGCGTTATACGGTTAAAGCTCCACCCTTCACCATGTAATGTAACGGCCTCAACACAGTCATCACGACTTAAGTTTCTGTTTTGCCGTTCTATTATTTACTGAAGATTGTTGAATTGTCAACAAAAAAACTGATAACACAAGTTGTCACATTATGACGTTTAATTTTTTGTTTCCATAGCCTCCTAAATGTTTAAACTTTCAAGTCAAATGCATTTTACCGTAAAAAAAGCACATGATATTTTAAAAGGGTATATCTCGTGAAGTAACAAAGATAAATAAATGATTAAAAAAACAAAATGTAAAGGAAACTTGAGGCTTTGATTTGCCTAAATTCGCAATGACTTGCTGTAATCAGTATATCCCACAGGATGCTTCAAAATTTGGAAAAAAAAATGGTATTTTTAAAACACCCGGTATTATATGAAAATGACATTTGTAGTTGAAACAACTAAGGCAGTGATATTCTCAAGAAAACAGGCTACAATTTAAAAAATAAATAAATACAATCGAACAAAAACTGACAAAAACACATTGCTTTAAATTTAAGGTAAATTTTTGGTTGTGCGTTAATTTTGTTGCACAGTGTATTTGGCCGTTGAATAGATTACCTGTTACTAAATATTTGATTTTATTATGATTTTTTGACCTATTGAAACGTTCTCAAATTCAAGAGCCTTCTCGAAGTTGTTATCCATCTTCTAGAACGTATACCGAAAGATATGGAACACTCGAGAAGGATTTCCAAAATGTGTATAAATACAGAACAAACAAATCGTAGGTCAGTTATTTCCGTAATGCGAAGACAGCAGTGTTAAGAAGATTATTCAAGTCTAAATAAATAAGTCGTTAGCGCGTGTGTGTAGATAAATATACGGAGAATAATCTTGTACGTGAGTTTAGTGTAAACAAATGTGTGAAGCTATCCGCGGACTTTATCTTATCTTCGTGTAAGTGATATAAATTAGTGTAAGTGTTTTTATTAAATATTATTAAATTTAGTTAGTTCGGTTAATTTAAAAGTGTAAATACTTTTAGAATAAGTAAAAAATATTTTTCGTAGTTTAAATAAATTAGTTTTAATAATAAAAATCGTTACACTATTTTAATCGGTTAATTAACACTTTTTGAAAGCAATTTTGTATAGGCACACCGCTACCCATATCTGCATTTCTTCACTGAAAAAAATTTACAAATAACTTTATAAAATAGTAGATGTTAAGTAGAAAGAGCTGCTCTCAGAACTAACTATACTCGATTTTTTTAACTAGGAGGAGCGGAAATGAATATCTAGTCTACGCTATATAGAAAATATTAAAATAATTTAAAAGGAGATTTAAAATGTTCATTGAATTAAAACTACTAGTAGGTACTGGGTTTTGAACTCATGTTATAGGGAAGGGACGGGTAAATTGGACGGTTAGTTCAAAAATTTTTTTTGGGTAAGTTTGTCATTCAATAGACGTTAATTTGACATGGAATATAATCTGATAAAGCTTATACAATGAGAGATAAATAACGTAACCTAAATTATTTCATAATTGGAAGATGGTTTGGTATATTGGAACAGTCTAATTAATATGCTTATGTATTTTTTATTATCTAAGATTTATATATTCCTTGTAAAAAATGTATAAAAGAGGAAATTACGGAAAGTGAACACAGGAACAATTGGAACTGGCAATATAGGCTGTATCAGAGAAAATGCTTGGTCTTAACGCCGCGTCCCATCAATATGAAGTGCCAAAAACTGCCATTAAAAACACGTTAGTAAAAAAAAATCAAAAGAGCAAATGCAAAATTATCGGAAGAATACCTGTGTTCTCTGATGATATGGTAAAGAAACTTGATGATCATATTCTTCAGTTTGAAGAGAGGTTGTTTGGCCTCAGTATTACAGATGTTAGAAGACTAGCTTTTGATGTAGCATAAAAACACGGTGTCACACATAATTTTAACATAAATAAAAAAACTGTTAGAAAAAGCTTAGTATTATGAATTTATGGCGCGACAAAAAAAGCTGACTGTGCACGAACCCGAAGCTACCTCCATGCAAAAAATAAAAAAGTTTACCAAAGAACAAGATTTTTGCTTTTTTGGAAGAATTGGCGGATGAGACAAAAGTTCAAAAAGGCTTTTCAAAGTTACTAGGCTGAAAATAAAACGCCAAGTTGAAGCTCCCACCAGCGGCAAAAAGGGCGTAAACATCACAATTGTTTCCTGCACCAGCGCTTCCGGGATCTATATTCTGGCAATAATAATTTAAAAAAAACCCGGTGCACCTACAGGCAGTATTGTTACAATTTCCGATGGATACATAAGCTCGGAAATTTTTGTTGATTGGTTAAAGCATTTCCATTGTCATGTTTTGTCATCTAAGGATGATCTTGCCTTGCTATTCCTGGATAGATGCAGCACGCACAGCAAAAATCTCCGCGTTATCATCTACGCAAGAAACCACGGCATCGTTCTCCTACAGCTGCCTAGCCATACAACTCACAGACTACAACCCTTAGAAGTGGCGTTCTTTCGACCACTGAGCCAGTACTATGTTGAGGCACAGGAAAATGGTTGAGACATAATCCAGGAAAAACAATATCACAATTTCTAGTTTCTGCATTGCTGGCTGAAGCATATAAAAATGCAACTTTTGTGCGTACGGCTCCAAATGCTTTTAAAGCCTGTGGTATTTGTCCAGTTATCTTTAATAAATAAATATTTTCTACTACCAATGCGTTCAAACCAGGCTTTGATTTAGAATCTACAGAAACTCCTACATCAACATCAAGATTTTTGGATGACCTAATCGAAATGTCACTTCTGCCCCAAGCTAATTGTAGAAACACAAAACCTGTTCGCAATCAAGATGCCGACTTACTACTACCTTATACAAAGCTGACTTAGAATCCAGAAAGAGACAAGCTCCGAAACAAACCAAAAAGAAGTTGAATTTTGCATCTGACACTCGGATCAATTAAGAAGGAGAAGATGGGTCAGATAAATAAACAAGAAAAGGTAGATTATGAGATATTTAGCAGCAGCGACGAAGAACCAAGCAAAATGAGTTTATTGGCAGACTCATGTAAAGGGGAAAACTTTGTTGACGTAGAGCAGGTACTTTTAGAGAAAGATGTAAATGTTGCGAAACTACAGAAAAGAGATTTTCTATCGGTAGCATTGAAAAACAAAAACAATAAAAAAACTTATTACGTCGGCCAAGTGGAAACTCCCGAAGAAGATTCATACGATTGTTCGGTCATTTACTTAAAAAAGTTTTTAAAACATAGCCGTGAATTTGTCTTCCCTACGTCAATACAACCTTACCCTGTCGTTGATGAAAACATTGAAATGGCGCTGTAGCCACTCACATTCGGTGGTACCAATACTCAATATTCACATTTGAAGTTAATTTTGACTATTTGGACATACGTTAACTTGATTCCTTTTCTTGAATTTTTATTTTGTAATTTTTCTTTGTTTGAAGGTTAAAAATTTGTTTCCACCCGTTAGCAGTCGTATATAGCACATTACTACAAAATCAAGAACTATAGTTTCCAGGCATATCAAAGAAGTACTAGCTGCCATTGTTAACTATCAGTGGTGGTCCAATTTAAGAGACTAAGTGGTCCAATTTATCAGACTAGTCTTGAAAATTGAACCGCTTGCAGAGTTTAGGGTGAAAGAGTTTGGTACATTTGAACATACCATGAAGGATATGAAATTTTTAGGAAAGTTGCTCAAGATGATAAGGTATAAAACTGATACAATAAACAACTTGAAATACTATTCCAGGCAAAAATTAAAAGTGCAAAATAGTCTAATTTACCCAACCCTCCCTTACGAATTGTAACTTACTGTTACGTTAGTGATATCTGAAGTTTTCTTTGTGCATATAGTTTTACCGTTGCCCGTACCTACTTGCTATGTCTTCTACATTTTTATAAAAATTATATCCACAATGTGAATCAGTAAAATGATATTATTTTAAATACCAATCTCACAAGTCTATCCATTGATGTCTGAATTTTCTGAATTTATCGAATTTTTTTACGCACTGTGATCTATTTTTGTACCTACATTTCACGCTCCGCTAGATTTTATGATTTTTTCTCCTTCATTACCCAGAGGCATTTTGACACCAAAATCATTACGTCTACATCTTTCCGGCTTCTTGGGTATTGCTAATCACTGGTGTGATATTTTTGGATCTTAAGTTGCCAATATTATTCATAGTGTGCTGCCTTTAATTGGGAATTAATTCTAGATGTTCAGCTGGCAGGTTTGTTTTTCTTATTCTCTCTGCTTCTGATATGAAGAATAAAAGGTATGGGTCTCCTAATTATTTTCGTTGTCTTCCAAAGTAAGTAATTAGGTGTTTCGTGTGCGGATAATTGTTTCTGATTATAGATGGTTCTTTAAACTTTTAGATTTTTCTTTCAAGTTAGTGAGTTGCGTTGGTATGGTTTTGTCTGCAAAGTTTCTTGAATTTTAGCTTTGCATGGTTTTGTTAATATTTTTGGCTTTTTTTCAAATGGTTTCGTTGTTTTTAGGTTAATGTTTAGATTAATGGTACTATTTTCAAAATCATTCCGGATACCTTGCCAGTCCATAGTTTTGTTAATAAGAATAAGTTTAGTTGTTTTTTTAATTATTTTTCCGCTCAGTACCAAAATGATAGCTAAATTATTAGAATACAAGTCAAAAATCTCGTCTATTTTTATAAAATCAGAAAATATTTTTCTTGTAAGTCGGTATTTGCTTGCTGAATAATAATTACAATTCTTCTAAACTGTTTTCTTTGATTTTTTGTCATGGTTAATTTGAATCTTCAAGTTTAATGTTTGTAGTTAGATCTTATTTCAAAATAAACTTTTTTACTAATTATTTCAGGAAGATAAAAAATAATCTTTTTTTTAAATATTATGTTTTGATAGATAATAGGCAGCACTTAGTCTGTGTCTTGTTGTTTTGGTTTGAACTACTGTTACTTGAATATATTTTCTTTGCCGGGGACATTCTTTATAGTGGCGCTACTACTCTTCAGTTCTTATTGTATTGGGAACAATTATTCTTAGTTAAAAGAGTGATTTTTTGGCGTTGGTAGTATTATTCCTTCTTTTTTCTGTATCTCCTTTGCTATGTTGTATATTATCTATAGTTAGCAAGGTTTCTCTGCAGAACAGTTAATGCACTCGGCAAGAGTGATTGTATTTTTAGCATAACTTGTAGCTAGGTGTTGTCCTGAGCATTTAACACCGATACGAACTTTTTGTAGAATTTTCTTTTGTTTTCATATCTTTGAGATTGTTTACAATGCGAAATAAATTTGCTATTTCTTACTGCTCTTGTTTTGAATTCTAGTTGAAGACAGTGTACAAAACGTATTGAAGTATATATGGCTACCAAAATTGTTATTTACAAAACACATAGATTAAGATATATCTTGGTAAAAAATTTAAACAGTTCAAATGTACACTCAAGCAAAGAAAAAACGAGACATAAACTGTTTCTAAATACAAAGATGTAGCTATGTAAACGTAGTTTAACCTTATCCGTCGGAACAAGAAGTTTTTAAATCGGTCACATAAATTTTAGTTAACGTTATTATAAACTGTAAACAATTTTTTATGGTTGTATGTTCACGTTTGTAAGTGTGGTAAAAACCAATTTTATCGGTTACGATTTTAACAAAATAAATTTACGAGTGAACGATAACACTTCTATAATGTATTGGTTCTTTAAATCATATTCTGGTTTGCCAAAATTATACAGAAAACGGTTATGCTAATTATTATAAAAACAAACAAAAAATGCTTAGTTAACTTTGATTACTTCTTTAAAGAAAAAAATGTAGCCGATTCTGCTTCCTCTTTTGATTTTTCAAAAGTATCTTTAATAACTTTACTTTTTTCTATTTTTACTAAATTCTCAAATTGTAAACAAAATACATTTGTTTTTATTTCACAATTTTTACAGTTTTATTTTTATATAAATTTAAAAACGTAATTGATGAGTTTTTTGTTTTCTTTATATTTTTTTTCGTAAATTTAATGATTTTTTAATTTTTTAAGATTGAGCAATTTATTTAATTTTTTACGTCAAATTTATTTCTATTTATCACGAAAAGTTTTAGATAAATGTATCAGAATGTTCAAATCGTTAAGTAAAGTTTAATATTTGTGATTTTTAGTCATTGAAAATATTAAAGATTAATAAGAATTAAATTTCATTGCGAAAAAACGGATACCATTAAGTGAGGAAATTGAAAACTTATGGGAGAGGACTAAAATAACTACAAATTGAATCATACTTATTAGTTATGTACGTTTCCTCATTCACTTTCAAATTTATAATAAAACAATAAAAAAAAGTATTTTTTTGGAATAATGCTAAGTACGTTACTTGATTTTGTTGTAATGTAATTTGTACTTAGAAGCAAGTGGTGTCCCGTTTTTTCTTTTGTTTAATGTACTTACCAATAAAAAACAATTGTAAACATAATAAAATTTGTTGCTTTGATAGAAAGATCAACGAAGAGTTTTTATTGAATATGCATAAATTAAATTTTCTGACGATTCGGTATAAATCGAGTTGCGTAAATTTAGCAAGTAAGTATACCAAGGATGTTTGCAAAACGTATTGCAGTGCTTCCGATATTATAAAACAAAGTATTGTCGAGTTGACTTTTTCAGCTTAGCTATTGCGATAAACTTTACTTAAAAAAATATTTAAATTACAACCATACTCACGTTTAATGAAAAAAACGAGATTTATTAGTAAAAAAAAGTAATTAAACAAAAAACTATCCACACCAAATTTAAATAAATACCTTTGACCTGTACATTTACCAGTTTTTATCATTTCTGAGTAATTGTAAAAGTAAATGTTAATGCTTCTGTATCATTAATATTCAATTACAACTTGACTTAATTTATGTAAATGTCTGGTAAAAGTTTCACTAACATACATTAAAATGATTAATTGCGTTGATAAAAATGACTGAATTGCATAATGAATACAATAACTTGAAAAGAAAACCAAATTTCTTAATTTTAAATTACAAAATATACAACAAAGTGACTTACGTTTTTGGAGTAGCACTTCAACACTTGGGCCAATTTGTGGCTACTAGGAATATCAAATAATCCAACAGGTTGCCCTTTACTATCTCTAACTTGCAACAAGAATCCCATAAAGCCTTTTTTGGTACCTTCGGCAATTTTAATTTGTATTCTTTCTCCTTGTTTGATATTGCTATTACTAACAGTTACAGAATAAGGAAGTTTAGAATCTTGTGGATCAGGTCCATGTTGTGGTTTCATATCCATGCAAGCATCTTCTGGAGCGCCGGCAGCATTACCCTTAACCGATGCAACAAAAGCAAGCAAAAACGCTACTGTATATTTTGCATTCATTTTAGTATAGCACTTATAACGTGGAGATTTCACCAAGACCTTCTTTGTGTAATGTTCGAAGTTATCTGAAACGCGAATGTTGCTTAGTAAAAATCATTCAATTTTACTTTCATAAGCGTTTGAAGGAAGGGGATTTAGCCGAATATAGTTTATACAAGATTGTTGCGTAAACTAAATTTAAAAGGGTTAGCGATTCTACATTTGTAGGTTGAAATTTACATTTTAACGTTTATTTAATTTTGGCGTTTTGTAAGATTTTCAATTAGTTCTGGTTTTGATAAATCCAATTATGCAAATTTTAAGAATAGAATAAAATTAAGTAATTGAAAAGAATATTTAATTTTTATATCAGAACGTACACAATTATGAAAAAAAAATTCTCATTCATTTATTGTTTCCTTAATAAAGATCAGTAAACTTTTAATAAGTGTTTTTATGTCTAAGGTTAACTTTGTTCTATATATGTAAACAAAAACAAAAAATCTTAAATTCTAAACTAAAGGCAAATAAATGATGTGACAGTTTTTGTTTGTTAATGATTTTTTTGGAAAAGTCTCGGGAGTGATCTGTAAGTTTTGAACGAGCGAAGAAAAAAACCCCAACATTTTTAAATTGTAACTCCTGTTGAGTTTTATCTTATTCTAAAGGCAATGAAAAAAAAACTGGTATGGTCACCACACGACTTTTTTATAAGGAATTTCTACATATTTTTTATTTTCAAATTGAAGAAAAACATCCAAGTCAAAAGAATATCGAGAATTCAGAAAACTTAGGTTTATAAATTTATTTGCTTAAAAGAAAAAATAGTAAAAGTATTGCACATTAGACAATTTTTATTTAAATTTTTTTTAACTATATAACCGAAATGTGGTAAATTGAGGTTATGTTGTCATATCGACCAACCCCTATATTTGTGCGCCTCTTTTAGTAAATCAGTAAAAATTGAATTTTTTTTGTCTGTCGCAAGCAGAATTCGAACCTACATTATATAACTGTCAATGTTAGAATTTAAATAAATTGTTAGGAAGAATTATCTTTATAAGAAATTGCAAAAATAAATCGAATAATTTACATACGTACAAAATAATATAAGAAAAACTTCCAGTTTGTTTATCAGACCCATCTTTTGATAAAACCGAGAAAATATGAAAAGCCAGCTTCACAACAAATTTCAAGTTATTAGAAGTTTTGATTCGAGAGTTATCGTGGGTACATCGTTACACACACACCAAAAATTTTTTTTGTCAAAATACATTTTTCTGATTCGGGACACCTTGAAACGAAAAATTCTGCAAAAAAATTGAAATCGCAATCACATCTTCATAAACCAAAACCCCCGATATATTAATTCTTTCAAGAAGCCCGTTGAACGTTTATTAGAATTTTTATAACAAATGTACAAGTTGCCGATCTTCTTTAGTCTTGCAATGACCCAAATGCTCGTAAATAGAATTTTGAAACATCAGGAGGATATCTCTAGTGATATTGGTGGTCTCTTCAGGTATGCAATTTTTTAAATCATTTATTGATTCTGGTTTTATCGCAGATACTCCTACTTCTTAAGAACCTCTTAAAAAATCAAGTGGTGATAGATCAGAAGATCGTGCTGACCTCTTCTACGAATCCAACGGTTTAAAAACGTGCTGCTTAAAAGTCTAAGACAGCGCGACTAAAGTGCAGAAAAGCACCATCTTGTTGGAATCACTTATTGTCAATACCAGTAGGGCATACGTACCGTACATTTGGAATCAATTGAAAAATCATTAAAGATTTGCTGCACTTTATTGTAACATCTTGCTCTATTCCCAAAGCCATGAGATTTTTTTTCAGTCAGTTTTTATGCCAATATTTGGAGTTAATAAAAGTAATATTTAGAAAACAAGTTTGCTTTAACTAGATAATAAAAAAAAACTAGTATGTAAGTACATAGGCACAAATTTAACAATACACTACAAGAGCAATTAATATTCATGTAATAAATAACAAGTTACGGTGTAGCTGTTACAAAAACATCTGTATTTTAATGTAAGTAATTTAAATTCTTCACTAAAAAGGGACAAAAACAAACAACTTTATACTATTTTTATTGCAACGTTTCGTGCTGCAAGTGAGCACTTCATCAGCCAATAGGTTGAAGTGGAACAGTCTACCAGATCACGAATAAGAACAAATTTATGTTACATTTTTTTTTTTTTAAATAACAAAAGACATAAGATGTTCAACAAACACTTGTGATGTGAACAAAAAAAAATTAAAAACTTTGTCGTGACTGGGATTTGAACTCTCGTTGTCGGCGGTGTACTAAGTACCAAGTACCAACTTGACAATATTGATAAGAAGTTGGGTTTTTATATTCTCTCGGTTCTATAAAAAAATGGGTTTGATAAAACGTATTAAATTATTCGAATTACTTTTACAGTTTCTTATAGAGAAAATTCTTCCTAACAATTTATTCAAATAAAAAAATTTCTAACATTAACAGTTTATCAGATATTTGATTTATAATTTAAAATGAATTTCAAATATAATCTAAGTTCGAATCCTGCATGCGATGATTTTTTTAGAAAAAAATTCTATATTTTGAAGGGAAAGCAAGATACGTTAAAAATAACAATTTTTACTGATTTACTAAAGAGGAAAGCAATATCAAGACGCACAAATATAGGGGTTAGTCGATATGACAACATAACCTCAATTTACCATATTTCGGTTATACTTAGTACTTTTACTATTATTTTTTTTAAGAAAATAGAATTATAAACCTAAGTTTGTGAATTCTCTATATTCTTTTGACTTTGATGTTTTAGTTCAATTTGAAAATAAAAAATATTAAATAATATATATATATATATTAAATTTCCTTATAGGAAAGTCGTGTGGTGACCACACCAGTTTTTTTTATTACACTATACAACATGCATATATGCATTTAATACAAATTTTATTTGGTATTTTATTGTTATTATTGTGTGTATGATTCCTACCTTTGTACTTCCTCTGCATTTATAGTAGTTCTTTGTATAGGATCGAACAATTTCAAGTCTTTATCTAATTTAAGTTTAATATTGCAGATTGGGACGACCCACGACACTCTATCTGCACAATAAAATATATAAGCGTATTTTTTATAAATAAATAAAATAGAAAAGTTAGATTCGCCAACTTTCCACTTGTTTCTTTAGCCAAGGAAATTATGTGGTTAGAAAACAAAATTGAGAAATGACAAAATCGGCATGAATAATTAAAACAATAACATAATTAGGTACGTACCTGTCATTGCGAAATGAAAGTATATAAAGATTTTATCACATATGTAATACTTGTAAGTTATATCGTTGGTCGTAACTGGTCACCGTGGTCTGTGCTAACGTGCGCGTTGGTGCGTAGTCGCCCGTCAGTATTTACGGTATATGTATAGAATTGTATCTTAACAAAATTTTACTATTGTAATCAGTAATTGCCAGTTCAAATTAAATGAACAATTACTTATTAAATACTTCTCCTATAAAGAACCATTAAAAACTGTTAAAATATGATTGGTAATTACCGATTGAATATTTCTCAATAGTAAAACACATCAAAACCTATAGAATCCAATTAAATTACTGGGAATTCTATATCAAAAACTATAAACCCTATGCTACAAAACCCATTGATTCCAATGTATTACATTGATTCTTATTGAAACCTATTTAATTTTGTATTGGTCTCTATTGGTTTCTATGTGCCATTTTTGGTAGGAATATGAGTTGCTTTGTAGACGTATCAGCCAATTTTCTGATAATGCGCTTTCTTTTAACATTGTTATGTTTTACTTTTACCTGGGATTCCAGAATCTTTGCGGTTTTTTCTAATTCGGTAAGTTTTGTATCGGGTTGTTCTTGTATGGCACTAGCAAAATTTTTCAGTGATGCAATCAGTTTATTACCTTCACATAGGTCTAAACCTGGTTTTTGCAACTTTTTATTGACGATAATTGATAATTTATTATACAGGTTCTTTGCATTTTTTCTACGGTCCAGTTATTCTTTGGAATTGTCGGCAAACTTTTTTGAAGTACCCATGATATGGTTATAGTTGTGTTTTAAAGCTGTAACAGCATTGTAATGACATGATCATCATGTTATGCTCAAACTTATCAAAGTATATTTTAAATTAGTTTCGTTTAAAATCATCTATGAGGCGATGCGCAAAAGAATGCATACAGCTTTTGAACTACTTTAAAGTAGCTCAAAATTTCAAAGGAAGCATTAACCGATTCTTCACCAACTAAGTTCAACCAAAGGTTCAACGAATGTGCAGCACACGGTACGTAATCGGCATATTTTAATCATCTTCTACAGCTCCATGTTCCACATTTTGTTCAGTTTCATCCAGTCATGTTTTTGAACTAAAAAAGCGATCGCCTATCTGTCGTTACATTTTGATTCAAACCAAAAATTGGTGTACACATTCGCAGCACAACATTCTTGCTATTATTACTTTGTGCGAAAGGTCCATCCGGTTGTGTTCCAACGTAAATTTTAAGGTTGTAGGTATATTTTATTTTTGCATTACATAGGGCCCAAATTTTAATTCCGTATTTGCTAGGCTTAAGGGGCATGTATTGCCGGAATGAGCATCTATCTAAATGCTTCTAATTTCTTGTCTACAATTACGACTTCTGATAAACTGACTTACAATTTTTTTACAAATTATTCAAATAATTATTTGATTAACTCCAATTTATCTCGTTGTCGCCTTGCTTTCCTTGTCGTTGCATTGACATCGTTAGGCGATATATTTCTGTTGTGAACAGGTTTTCAGCGTTTAAGAGATTATTTTTGTTTACTTCTGTCAGAATCAGTAAACCTAAAAGCGCCTCTATTTCTAATTTACTTGTGGACCTGGTGTATGTTGCGCGCTCATATTCGTGGGCTACTGACTCTTAGTATTCGTTTGTGTGTCACTATCATAATTATAATATTATCCGTGAAGAATTACCTCCAAATTTTTGTAGGTTCTTTGATATCAAGTCCAGGTTGCTTCACCATGGTCAACTTCATTCGTAGTATATTTTTGTTTTTAGTTTTTGTCAATGAAGATGCGTGTTTTTTTCCAAATGATTTTATCTTTTCCAACAAAATGTGCAACGTTTGCTTCTACGTTATCGTCAGATTCAAAGTCCTGCTGCGAATCATTATCTTCATCCTGCACCGTCAGGCTATCATTCTAATGCGGATCAGTCTCATCTTCAAAAACCGACAGGACATTCTCTTCGACAAACATTTTATGCAAAACCTTTTGTAATCTCATTTGATCCTTCTCATAATCTCTCATATTCCTGTAAAAGCAAAACACCGATTTGATTTGTACATGCGATTTGCATGTTGTTGATAAATTCAATCAAATATGTACTAACATTAAGTTTTCAATTTTTTTTTACTTTCAGCAGTTGCAAAATTAAAGAAAAAGTACAAATAAGAAGTAAAAGTACCTTACCTCTTTCAAATAAAAATCAATATGTAAATCGTTACGTCGGTCTCCCGCACCAAAATCTATTCTGGTGAGAAATCTACTGCTACGTATCAGTACTCAGACGGCACTGTCAAGAGTATTCCTAGATGTACACTTGACACCTCTCTTTCCTTAACGTGCTATTGCTCTAATTAAATTAAACCGGTCTGTTAGACCGTACGTCACTATTGAAGGATTAATTAAATCACTTCGGAAACATAATCTGCTAAAAAGTCGTTGTTATATTTCATGTGATCAGTGTTGTAAATTATCTATATAGATTCATATAGAAAATTAATCTAGATTGATATTTTTTATCTATTTATATGTATCTAGAAACTATCCAAAAATAAAAAAGTTATATGTATCTGTTATATATAATTTTTTATTTAAATTATTTTAATAATATATATTTAAAAAATTCACTGATCGTAAAGTTTCGGTTACAATATATATCTTTATCAGTAATTTCTCGCATTCCATAGTAGTTCTTCAAATGAACTCCATCTATCGTTATTACTACCTCGACTATTCCATCAATTATCTGTTATCTATAAAAAATTAAATACTTTATCTATTATCTAATACTAAATATTTTTTTAAAGAAAAAAAATGTATCTATATCTATATAATTTAAAAATTATTTATTTACAATACTGCCTGTGATACACACCTGCGATCAGAATAGTAAAAACCACTCGGACCTTTGACTCATTTGATTACGATGACTCAATGTTTGTCGACCAGCTACATCCTTCTGATACTATCTTATATCTAATTAATATTTTATTTTTCTTAGCGATTTTAGGTGATGATTAAAGCATGCAGATATGTAGCTATTCGCATGTCTTGGATAATTGTGAGTACTTTTTTTGTTGCTATTAATTTGTGTATTTAACGTAAAATACGCGCGCAGATTTTTCTTTGTTTAGTTTTAATTTGCTTCAGGTTGCAAATTTACTAGTTTTGTATTAAATCAACGTTCAGATTACACGTTACTTTGTTGTTCTGTACTACAATAACGGTATGTGTGGAGTGTTGATTACCCGCCAGGACTTGTATCAACGCTATAACTGTGATATTTAGGGAACTATTCATTGTTACTATATATCTAATTCTGCTTTGCTTACAGTTTTTTAACCTCTTTTTCTCTCGGTGTTAAAAATAAATATATTTGTCGTTATAACTAGTGTTTTGTCATGTGTTCAATTGCAGTGTTTGATCGATTTCAACAGTATCTTTCATTACTAGCTTCCACCGTTATGGCACATTTTTAACTTATTTTATAATTAACACAAAAAATTCTCGTAACAGTGGTTTTTAAAATATAAGTATATATCACACAGAAATTGTCCCGCTTTAATAATATAGGTAAAATCGCACAGACATTGCTGCCTCCTCTTAACAATATCCACGCCCGGACTATTGCTATATCTATAAATATTTACCAATAATTTTGTAATAATAAGAGTAACAAGTTTTTTAAGGCGCAACACGTATGAGACACCATTTTAAGATGGATCTTGAAGAATTAGCTACTGCAATCAAGATTGTCGCAAAAGGAAGAACTCTAATTGGAGGCGAACTTGGGACGCAATAAGAAACAATAAACGAGAGACGATAATTGAAGAGTGGATGGCCAGTTTAGATCTTATAACTTCCAACAGAGAGAATAAGCCAGCCTTTAAGAGAGGAAACCAAAAACCATTTATGGATTTAAAAATGAGCACAAATAATCATAAAGAGTAATAAACTGGCAAGTTCTCGAAACGGAGTCGCTTAGTGATCACCGTTATATCGAATAGATGTGGGAAGATACAAAGACCAGTATACCAAAGGAAAAAACAACAGACGCACCAAACCGGAACACTAACAAAATTGACAAAATAAAACTAGAGCAAATTGTACAACAAACGGCTGAAGAAGACATTAATTCGGTAGAAAAAATGATGAAATTTTTATGCCTACTATGGAAGGAAACTATGCCAAAAAAGGACAACCATCAAAAGAGGAGAATATTGGTGAAATGACGAGATTAACCTTCAAAGAAGAATGTGCATCAAGAAAAGAAGAAACTACCAGCATCAGCTCAGAAAATATAGCGAAGCCCTGGACAAAATAAAAGCAATTTAAGGAGGAAAGGAGAAAACTAGCATAATTGATTAAAAAAAGTAAGAAGGAATGTTAGAAAAAGATATGCGGTGAGGTACACCAGGACATCTGTGGAAAAGGATACAAACTAATTTATAAGAAGAATAATAAGACTTGACACTAAGAAAATGATAGAAATCATACACTCACTGTACCCAGAAGAAGATGAACTCAAGAAAAGAAACAAATTCGAATATGAGTATTTAGATTATGAGCCAATTACTAGTACGGAGATGGAAAAGGCAGCAAAAAGACTTGCTACTGGCAAAGCTCCAGGACCTGATAGACTCTGTGCGGAAGTGGTCAAGGCAACGACTTTACTGAGAGCACTGATTTGGGCGAATGTAATGAACAAATGCGTCAGGAAAGACAACTTTCCACTATGCTGGAAACAAACTAATTTGGTTCTTATACCCAAGGAGGAGAAAAACATGTCTTATAGATCCATTTGTCTTATAGACGCTGCGGGTAAGCTATTGGAGAGGGTGCTGACCGAGCAACTTAAATAAAAGGTAGACGAGATGCTTGTCAACAACCAATACGGATTCAGAAAAGGGACGTCGACCATTGATGCGATGAAGAAAAAGACTATGAAGAAGAAAGATGCAAACACAGGAACCTGGTAGACTCGGCGGGTTTGTTTGGTGGTAGCACTAAACGTGCAAAACCCATTCAACTCGGCGTCTAGAGTGCAAATTATAAAAACATTAGAAGTGATGAGACTACCAGAATACCTCCTAAACATCGTGCAGAATTACATGACAGACAGAGGTATCAAGATCAACTGGAGTTCCACAGGAATCGGTCCTCGGGCCAATCCCGTGGAACCACATGTACGACGGGGTGTTAAGGCTAGGCATGTCAGACGGAGTAAACCTAATTGGCTTTGCAGACGATCTCACTGTAGTGATTAAAGCTAGACAGATGCAAGAAGCATTACATAAACCTAAAATTGCAATGGAAATCATAAACAAGTAGATGAAGACTAACAAGCTGAAGCTAGTACCAGAAAAACAAAAGTAGGGCTGATGACGGAACGAAGAAGAATAGCAGCAGTTAATATTTCATTACTAGGACAAACAATTATGACCCAAAAAAGCATAAAAACATAGAACATGTAAAAATAATTACCGCGATAGGGCTCTTGAAAAAGCTAACGCTCTGAGGAGGATACTCCCAAATCATGAAAGAGCTAGATTGTCCAAGAGGAGAGTTATTGGTCGTGCGGTTGATTTAGTCGTGTTCTACGGAGCGGAGATTTGGTATGAAGCGACAAAGGTGGAAACGGCAAATGAGTTTCTAGACAGAGCGCAAAGAATTCTTGCAATACGTATAAGGCAAACGTATAGAACAGCTTGCACGCAAGTTGTTATGGTGGTCGCTGAAATCCCCCCGTTTCAGTTACTGGCAAAAGGAAGAAATCACAAAATGGACAATAATGCGAAATGGCAGAAAGAGTGGGACATTGGAAAATCGTGGACAAGGCAATTGATACCAGACATCCACTTTTGGATAAATAGAAAACACGAAAATAAACTACTACACCACGCAGTTACTGACTGAATACGATGAAAATGGGCAATCTTTATATATATATTTCTTGTGTGCGTGTGTATGTCACTGAACTCCTTCTAAACGACTCGACCGATTTTGATGAAATTTTTTGTGTGTGTTCAAGTAGATTTGAGGATGGTTTAGATTCACAAATAAACCCGGCAGATGGCGCTGCAGTCGTTATTTAGGTTATTTATCTATACTGCAAGTAAACTGCTGAATCGACTTGAATGAATTTTTGTGTATGCATTTATTCATTCATTTCATTCATTTTCTGTATGTATTCATTCAGTGCATTAAATTTTTTTGTACGATGTTTTGATATTATATGTATTGCATTTACGTAAATATTGAGCGTATTATATTCAGATAAAGTTACGTGCATAGGATTTCGTTTATTTTTCAACATTTTAGTTTGAGTGTATTATATTAAGTGTGTATCGTTATTTTGACATTTTAATTTTTTAGTACGGTGTCTTGATATTTCAGGTGTCGCATTTCAGTGAATATTAAGTGTATTATATTCACATATAAATGACGTACATAAAACAATGCCACGTCTTCCTGGACGAGGAGGAAATATTAGTCGACGGACTCGGAATACACAATGACTCCAGAACCGTCGGTTAAATAGATCGGCAGAAGACAATAAAAATGTAAGAAACCAGGCTGCAATCACACGTGCTAATGAAAGTCAAGAGCAACGCAACGAACGCCTTCGAGCTAATGCATTGAGACCAATACTGGCCCGTCAACGATTCACCAACATATTCAGAACACGCGAACAACAACGTTTGCAAGTGTATCGCGCATTGACACGTGCATCATTTCTTCGCCTTGCGTTTGAATATGAGTCAGACATCGACTATTCGTCACATTCACAAATTGTAATCGGTACTATGAACAAACAATGCCAACTGTCATGCACTCAAATACAAAGGTGAATTGGCCGGTTTCTGCTGCGCATTTGGAAAAGTTGTATTGCCACTATTGAATTCGCCGCCAGAACCATTGAAAGCACTATTGGCTGGAGCTACATCTCAATCTAAATTGTTTTTTCGTAAAATTCGCAAATTCAATTCGTGCTTTCAAATGACATCATTTGGAGCAACAAAAATCGTTCAGAATGAAGATGGTCGCAATTATCAATCAACGTTTAAGATTCAGGGCCAAGTGTATCATCAAATTGGTTCTTTAATGCCGATGCCTGATAACGATCCAAAATTTCTGCAAATCTAATTCATGGGCGATGAGGAGCAGCAAATAAACGCACGCTGTCAGTACAACCATATCGAGCAGATGGAAGAGCGAATTAAACAAACATTATTGATTATAACGAATTGTTTTTAGAAAAATTGATGTTATTTCAAAATAAAGAATAACAAAATTATTATATTATTTGTCTTTCATTTCTTACTTTGTTTAATATTCTAATCGCTTGGTATATCATGCAGAGCAACGTCTGTCGGGTCCGCTAGTATTTATATAAAATAAACAAAAGAGCAAACGATAACTGCGCTGATTGCAATAAAAAAGACGACAAGAAACATGCGGTGTTCCAGTGTAAAAGATAAAAAGAAGAAAAAAATTATATCTGTAAAAAGATTGGAGAAAAAATAAAAGCTTTAAACATCATCAAAGTAATTTGCAAGAGCGAGGACCAATGGAAAGAAATAGAGAGTTACTACACCAAAATAATTAAAATAAGAAAGAAGGAAGCAAGAAAGAGGGAAGAGATGAACAAGTTAGAAGACGACTAACTGTCAAGTTGGCATAGCGAAGTATCACCCCTATACTAGCTAAAAGGAGAAGTGAGGAAAGGTTTTAGTGGGTAAGCCATACCAAGATGGCAAGGAGAGTCTCAATAAATAGTTTCCCTTTCTCCGAAAAAAAGCTACGAGGCACCAAAACCACAACACAACACGGCAAAATAAAAGACTGCAGTCACTGAAGATAATTACAACTGAAATATGTTACCTGCGTTTGAATTTCGTTGTAAAAGTCACCGTAAGTTTTCTTTTTTTTGTGTGTTTCGATTTATTAATTTAGTATTAGCATCAAGAACGTTTTGTTTATTGTTTGTGTGGTTTGAGTTTAATGATATTTCAATTTGTTTTCAATCGTTATTGAAATTTTCTTTTAAATGCATACAGATCCGTAGTTTTGTTTTTGATTTAGTACGTTATTTGGTTATCTTTGTAGAATACCAATTCAATATAATTTACGACTTCCTTTGTGGAATGTAAGTTGATACATTTTTCTTGGTAATTACACTTTGATTAAGCCAGCTGCAGTAATGCAAGTCTCAGCGTTCTTGTGTGAACCAAAGTCTACGTGCAAAAACGCATGCGACTAATTATAATTTTCATCTTTGTTTTTCTCGTTTGTTCAATGTGTTTTCTTTTACCACGAATTGACTGCGCACATGCAAATTAGCTAAGTAGGGGATAGGAAGAGTTGAAAGATTTAGATTTTTTTGGCATTATTCGATCGTGGGTCGTAATGACAAATACCGGTTACCGTAAGATGTAGAGAGAATAGGGTAATTTACCCTCTAACGTTATGTAGAACCGCGGAAGTTTGTCAGAAATCGTGAAAATTAAGGTGGTGGAGAAAAATGTTACTTTTCTTCAAATTTCGTATAGTACGGCTTGTGTAAAATTCGTGATTTCTGAAACATAAACTGTTACGTTTGTGGGGTTTAATGTTGTGGTGGAATATGATTAAATCCGAAATTCGCCTTTGGCGGTTATAAAATTAAATTGTGAGATATATCTTCCGTCGTTGTTCTATTGTTTGGGAAGCAGCTAAAGTCCATCCAAGGTGTAAGCTTTCAAATCCACTGGGAACCAAAGTTCAGCCGGTGTCACCAATTAAGAATTAAGGTATTTATCGATTTTGTTGTTTGATCGTGCAGTGTCCCGCGATTTAAAAATGCAGTAAAAGCTTTCAATTTTTTTTTAAGTCAATTGAAATTACGACTAACGTTGAATTTAATTATTTCAATGAACACGTATAGTGTTTGCGCAAAATTAAAATCAATTAACTTTGTTTTGTGCGTTGAGAAGTGATTCGTATTTCGAATATATGATAATGTAACGACTTATAAACTATATTTTGTTTAGTTCGAATTAAAGTTCGGACATATATATGTTATAAACTGTATTGTTTTTTTTGTGTGTGTTATTTTATTTGTTTGTTATAAATATGCGGTCAAGATCTTGAGATTTAATTATATTTGAAAACGCTATTGTAGTAGCATTTCTTTTTATAAATTTTAATGTAATGTTTTGTGTGTAAATTATTCATTTTTGTTTGCTTAAGATTATTTCATTTCTTTTATTCAAATTTATTTGATATCATTTAGTACTTGTTATTTTATTTTGTCTTGGTTTTAAATATTCAATCAATAAATGTTAAATTGTTAAATGTAAAGAGCTTTTATTCATTTAGCCGCCGCATACGTAAATTTTTGTTTTAGTGTTTTTCAGAATTGTTACAACCCAAGGTAAGTTCTGGGGTTGTAACCAACCGGATGAGCTTTCAGGTAATCAGGGGTTTGAAAGCTTCCCCTTATAGTAATCCTTGATTGGCGCCCTTACCGATTATTTGACGATTTTACCGTTCTAGTTCCATTTTTACGACGATCGCGTTTCCAATTTTTCACGGAATTTTAAATAAAACCCACCCTTCTCCATTGAGCTAGTGGCACAACCCCCGTTTATGTTACCACATTGCAGGCAGTGACTTTGGGTTAATTTTGGAACGTAACAAATATTGCGATTGTTTGGGTTAGTGGTGGTGAGTAACAAAGCGAAGCAATATCGCTATTTCAACGGTAGACCAGAGGCCACCGGTAGAGCGGGGGCCCTGGGCTGCAGCTTTTAAAGTTCTTGCTTCAATCTGCCCCTGGCTTTTGTGATAAGTAAGAAGCGGAAATAGACAATCTTATATTAAACTATTTATTGTATTTAGGGTTTACTTTCATTCTTTTTCAAAAACATGTTTTCTTTTACTTAAACTCACATACTCATTTTTACACAAAAATAACAGATTTTGAGTCATAGGCATGGACGATGATGTTCAATTGGTAAAAAATTTCCAAATTTGCCACCTTTAATAGTATCAGCAACGGTATCAGTAAGTACAGTGGTGATAGTTCTCTTTTTTAAAGTTTTCAATAATTTTTATTTTTGTTCTGAAAATGAAATTTGATTTTTCTATTATTTTCGAATTGAGGATTACTTATTAACGAACTAAATAGTCTGAAAGTCTTATAGATTTTGCTGTATTTTTGCGTTTTTACCATATTTAAGTTTGCTGTATCAAAGTTTTATGGTATTCTTAATTTTTTTATAATGATTACTTCAAGTTTGAATTTATATAAATCTAAACAAATTTAAAGTAGCAATCTCTTCAAGTATTATAAAAACGATATGTAAATTAATCGCGAAATACAGAGAGAGAGAGAGAGAGACAGAGAGACAAAGCGAGACATCCAAAGTTCAGCAGCAGGATAATGTAAAATAGATGTTGAAGATTATAAAAAAAAAATAAATATGTATAGGTATAGATTATTTAATTAAATTTTACGGTTTTAAAATATATAATTTTTTACATAAATAAATATGTTATATCTTTTCCGCACATCTTTGATAGATAAAACTATGATTAAAATAATAATAATGTACCTACAAACTTATTAAAAATTGACAATATATTTTACATTATATAATATCGCATGTATATAATAAAGGTTAAAGTAATTAAGATTGCTCAAAATTTGTATTGTAGTGTCATTAGCGCGTCTCATCATTAACGTTCAAGTTGTTAATTTGAGTTTAAATTATGTCAATGTTAACAAATAGTAACCGCTAGATACACAACTTTGAACACCAAATTAATTTAATAAGACATTTGATTTAGCGTTTAATTACAAAGGTTGAAGTACTGCATTAAAGGATAAATCTTATCCTTACATACGTCTAAAACAATGTTATGTTAGATATATATAGTCAATTGTGCTTTATAGATTGATCATTAAATAAATTAAACATTTTCAAGAACGCTAAGACCTTTATCGCACACCTAGAAAGGATTTTACCTTACCAACTTCTTTGTGCTATAATTTTATTGTTATATCCATAACTTGCTTCCTGTGTCGTTACATCAATATCAATGCTTATTAAAGTAGTAAAAGTATAGTGTTTATTTTTGTTCGTTTTTATGAATTTGCAAGTTGTTAGATTAGTGATTATACTTTGAGTGTAAATGCCACGGGTCCAAGTTCAATTAGACCGTAGATGAAGAAATCAATATTATTGCATAATGACGTGAAAGGAAAGATAAATTTATTTCAAGGCATTAAATGCTATTGCAGTTTCTGAAATAGTATAAACTGCTATGTTGCATGTATGTGGTCTTCTGTATATAGAAATGAGCAGACATTTTTCAAGTTATTACAAAATTGTTGTAAAAGTTAACCGCTTAATACAAGAATCATTAACATATTAGAAGCAACTTTCGCCAAAGTTTTAAATTTGCAAGCGACCAGTGCGGCAAATAATTTGCACAGATTAAAGTATTAAAATCTTTGAATACAAATGACCCAGATTGCAATATTGAAGAACTCATACTTTTTAACGTTTTATGCAATTGCATTAAATGCGTATAAATACATATATTATAATCAAAATCTTATAGTCTATACAAATTGTCACACGCATCCAAAAAATCCAAATATATAACTTCACTTATAGAGATCTCTTAAATCAGAAGAAAATGATTAAATCAAATTATCATGTGGACAAAACTTGAGAAAAACGCATTAAAGTTTTGTAAGTTTACAATTTACTAATTATCCATAGCCATCTTTCAAAAACGCAATACATACTTTTAAAAATTGCATTTCAGTTTTCCTTTCTATTTATTCAGTGGCGGACTGGGAAATTTGACCGGTCTAGGAACAGGCTCGCGCCTAACACTTTTGGCGTCCTTGTGCAAATTTAAAATAACGCTCCAAATTTGTATTACGTTCATATGTGAGTATTATTATCCATTATTGAAAAGTTATTTTAAAAAATATTTTCATTTTTATATTTTACAAGTACAAGCCATAAGCCATACAAGTATTTTTTCATTGAGGTACATAACATAATTATAAACTTATAGAAAACAGAAATATATTCTAACAGTATTACAACTCAAAATTTTTGTATTTTAGTTTCAAATGTAATATATGATACAAAAGCACAAGAAATAAAAAAAATATTCAAAACATTAAAAATACTCGTTTATATATTGTGCGGATTTATTTATTAAAAAACTAATTTATTTAACAATTAAAACGATGTTTTACTTATACTAGAAATATGTACACTTTTAAATTAACCGAACTAATCAAATTTAAATATCTAAGAATAAAAACTTACAGTAATTTATATAAAACAATAATATGCTATCACTTACGCGAAGATAAGATAACGTCCGCGGATAGCTCCACACTTGTTTACACTAAAAATCACGTACACGATTATTCTCGGTATATTTATCTAGACACACGCGTGCTAACGACTTATTTATTTCCATTTTAATATTCTTCTTAACACTGCTGTATTCGCATTCCAGCCATAACTGACCTACGATCTGTCTCGTCGGTATATATACACATACGGAAATCTTTCTCGAGCGTTCCCTATTTTTTGGTATATCTTCTAGAAGATGAATAACAGCTTCTAGAAGGCTCTTGCATTTGCAAATAATTTCTCGAACGTTTCAATATCACAGAACGAAACTGATCGACAAATGAAAACAAAACAATGTATTATTTCAATAATGCAACATGTCACCTTTTCAAGGTTAATATCCAGGTATTAAGTCTTGTTATTAATATTTTAGCTAAGTCAATTGAGCTTTCCGTGCTTTAATTTTTGCATTGTTTAATTAAATCTTCGGGGTCTAATTCTTTTAGCTGGTCCGTTTCTATTGAAATGATAGCAAGATTACTTAGTCGATTTTTCCTCATGATCGAATTTAAATATTTTTTTATTATTTTGAGTTTTGAAAAAGATCGTTCTGCAGTAGCAACAGAAACCGGCATTGTTAACAAAATACGAAGTATTATGCTCGTATTAGGAAAAGAATCCACTAAGTTGTTAATTGTTATATAATTTAAAGTTTCTTCTGGAGACGTCATAACTTTTTCATCAAAATTTTGTAAATATTGCAGTTCCACGGCATTTATGTCTCGTTAAATGCGAGTTCTGTCGTTTAATAAATTTTCAACTTTTTGACATAGTTCTAATTGTTTGTTTTCAGAATAATTTTTAAATTTATCAATATTCCATAAAAACGCGAAATTATTAGAGTAAGAAGAAAGTAATTGGAATCTCTCATCCACTGATGTTATGACTACATCTAGAGCATTAAAAAACAATCAACTTTGAACTTTAAAGTTTCGTAGTGGATCAGTTCATGGTCACATTCATAATCAAAATGCTTTTTTTAATTTTTGCGGTCTTAGACCTTTTTGTTTTTTGAATTTAGGTTCTATGTCTAAGCTGAGGATGCTATTTCTTTAGCATCAATCAATAGATCATTAAAACCTTTATCGGAACGATAAGCTTTTAAAAAATTATTCAATATATTTAAATGATTACAACAGTGAGCAACTTCAAAATTCGGTTTTTGAATAATTTTACTATATAACAATGTTTACTTTACTTAAAATCAGCGGCGGATCCATGGGGACGGCTATGAGGCTGTAGCCGTCCCCAGAAACAAAATAAAAATTGTAAATTTTTTTCTTTGTTTTGCTTTTAAAAACTTCTGAGTTTGTCGTTTTTATGTCGGAATTCTAAGAAAAAATGTTGCAAAAGCAAAACCGCCCTTTACAATACCAATAAAGTTGTTTTCCTACGTTTGTGCATAATTTTTTCCGAAGTTTATTGAATGAGTTAAATGTATAGGTACCTGTTGAAGTGTAACCTGCGAACCTGCCTTTCAGTTTCAGGTAACGTTTTATTTCAGTTTTCCTTTTCTGTAGAAATATGAAATATGTAATATGTAAATATTATTGTATACTGGCTTCTCAACAATTGAAAGATTAAGCTTACTGCTTAAGCAGGTACTTTTTTCTGTTTACTTTTATTATTAATGGAGATGGAGTATGGAATGTACAGATGTACAGTTTCAGTGTGCCTACTGTCAACTGTGTTTACGTACATACGTTAACGTACGTGCGAAGCTGCAACTGATTATTTATCGCTAATAAGATAACTACAAAATTAACAATAATCGTGACGTGACGTCGTGACTCGTTAGTCGTTACTTCAATTTTCATTTTCAGCACTTCACTTCACTTTTATTATACAAGTTGCAGTGGGTAGTTCAGTGAGTTTATCTAGTTGTTTAGAGAGCTACGAGCACTGAGCACTAAGTTTGATTAAATTGTAAGGTACGTATTTATTTAGTTATTCCTATTTTAAAATAAGACCACCTCTTAAAATTTCTTCATTTGTGTTTGTTTAGACATATAGTAGATAGTAGAAGTAATTTTGCTTTTTCTGCAATTGACGGCGCGTGGCGCAAATTTAACAGTTTTAATGCCATAACTTTCGGATTTAAGTTTATTAGTTATTGTCTAGTTTAGTTATCAGTAATCGGCTAATCGTATGATCTGAACTTATAATAATCATAGTTTCCATCACGGCGTCAGCACGTCTTTTCTTTTATAAAGTAAAAGTAAAGTAGAGTAGAAACCGTTCAGAAATTAAAGTTTATTATTCAGTCAAAAGGCTTGTTATTACAGAAAGCTAAGACAAAGTTAAAGTAAAATTAAAACTTTAAAACTATTTACCATTACCAGTACCATCACTGACCACATTTTTTTTAAAGGGCCATTTTGCTGTTCATCTCAAACTTCCTTCACGTAAACATGAAGAGGTCCCAAGATCTAAGATCATATTTTGTTGTCAAAGTTCCACGAGTTGACAAAGATACAGACGCACACGCAAGTTCTGTTTCCAACAGTTCAGAGTTGGAAGTGAAAAATACTGATAAAGCAAAACATATTGATAAAATTCATGCGTCAACGCCTTCCACCAGTACCAGCACAAAACCTGTAGAAGAAGTTCATGCCTATAAAAATGATATCGGTGTAGCTTGTGGAAAAATCGTGAATTTATCAGACGAAGAGAAATATGAATTATTAGTAAACACTTGGACACCGGAAAGTGATTACGTTTTCCCAAAAATTGAAGAAGGAAATCAACTTCGTTCATTCAAGAAGTTGACTGACTTTTCATGGTTAGCATACAGTCATCGCCTGCAGGGAGCTATGTGCAAATACTGCTGTACATTTGCGCCCAGAAACGCAGGAAGTACAAATTCTCAGGTACGGTGCTCTTAAATTTTAATACAAGTCTTATGTTATCATCACGTTTTCTAATGTGATAATGTTAGAAATTATATTTTAACCTTTGAAGACTTTTATGATTGAGCCAATGAAAAAATATAAGGTCGCGCTACGAAGTATGCGGAATCATTCAAATACTGAATATCACAAAACATCAGCAACTAAAGCAGGAAATTATATTGCAGTTTATACTAATAATGGTACAGTTAAAAGTATAAAAATAACTTTCAACAAGTCTCTGGAAGATACAATTAACAAAAATAAGAAACGTCTATTGCCAATTGTAAAACAGTTCTGTTTTGTGCAAGAACTAATTGTCCGCTAAGAGGACACCGTGATGATGGAGAATTGGGCTGCAAAAGCAAAACTGACATTGATGGAAACACAGGGATATTTAGAAGTCTTTTGGCATTTAGACTTGATGCTAGCGATAAAGATTTAGATCTTCATTTTCGATCTGCCAAAAAAAATTGCACAATGATTACCAAGACTATACAGAATGAGATAATAGAATGCATTAGTGACATAATGAGAACAGAAATTTTAAAAAAAGTAAAAAAGTCAAAATTCTTCACATTAATGACAGATGAGACCACTGATTGTTCCAAGGTTGAACAAGTTGCAATAAATTTGCGCTATGTAGATTTGGAATATGTCTGCTTACGGGAAGATTTCCTTGGGTTTATACCAGTTGTATCAGTGACTGGTGAGAGCTTAAGGAATGAAATTAAACGATTTCTCAATGATATGAGATTAGCCCTGGACAACCTTCGAGGCCAAGGATGTGACGGGGGATCGAATTTCAAACTCAGTAACCCAGAATTCTGTTATAAAATTGAAATAGTGATTCTGGGTTGGTACCATATTTATATGTTTTAAGTCTCAGGCTCTCAGCCGCCCCCAACTGCTATTTCTAGATCCGCGCCTGCTTAAAATATTATACCACAATATATGAATGCAAATAAACTCAAATTTTTTTGGCCAACGATGCAGCCAAATTTTTTACGTTATTTTCAAAGTTTCCTTCGCTTGTTTTAAACAGAGCATCATATTAATTCATAAACCTCCCCAAATTGATACTTTAAAGGAGTTATTGCATCTATTCTACTAGACCATCGAGTATCCGATAAAGGTTTTAAATTTGTTACATGAGATAAATTAGGTTTCAGAATTGACCAGCGTTTAGTAGAAGCTGAAAAAAATACAAACAGTTCTTGAACTAAAGAAAAAAAATTGATGATCAAAGTATTTGATTTTGCGGCATCATTGACGACTAGATTTAGGGTATGATTGCAACAAGGAACAAAGAAAGCTCGCGGATTGAAATCCAAATTTTTTTTGTAGACCATTATGCCTACCACGCATATTTGCCCCCGAAACTCGTTGATATTTAAGCCTTCTTTCTATAATACCGACAAAATAATTTTGTCAAGCCTTCACCCGACACATCATCTATAGGACAAAATAATGAAAAATGTTCTTCTGTACTAATTCCCGTGCTCTTTAAATTAACAAATCTCTCAAACTGAAATTTGTTCTTGTTGACTAGAGTCAGGAGTGCAGTCTAATGATATGGAATAATATTTTGTCTTTTTAGTTAGTTCTAAAGTTTTGGATTTGATATTTTCACCGATCGAGTTGATTACTTCATTTTGTATTTTATCCCGGAGTTTTTGTGATCTTTTATTTGAGAGCGTTTTGTATGTTCTGGCATAATCGGGTCGAATTTCGAAATCATTTCTATGCATTTTAAAACGTTCCCATTGTTTTTCTCAAACAACTTATTACTAATTCCACGAAAAGCTAAATTTTGCTGATCTAAAAACCGAATCACGTAGAAAATTCTTTTTATATCAGCTTGCCAGTATTTAGTTTCTCTGTTTATTACATTTGAATTTCAGAATTAATTATTTCATTTTTATTAAAACGGTTTGAAAGATCTAGCAATTTTAGAACATTTTCGATATGTAACTTGCTCGTTTTATGAATGTTTAAACGTTCACTTAAATACTGCCAGTCATTGTAACCGGATTTATCACTAAGACAAACAGATTTCAAATCGCTGTCATTTAAATTTTTGCAACAGAAGCAGTAAAGTGAATTTTTTGTTTTGTAATACACCAACCAAAAACGCTCAATTTTTTCTTTGTTCGGTAAAATTCTAAAGAAGTAGCTATTGGAAAACTTACGGCTTGGCTCCGAACTATCTCTCGGATAAACATCTTTTTTGTTTTGATAATGAGCAGGGCCACGTTCTACTTATCCTTGAATATTATTAGGACGTAATTTCTTTGGCCGTAAGGCAGCATCTTTCGAAAGTTGATTCATATTTTCCGTTCTGGTAATTTTTGAAGGTGTTGATTTCTCATTATCAGCGGAACTTAAAGATATTGATGGATTGTTTTCTAGAAGAGCATTTTTTTTGTCTGTTGCTGATACTTGCTTCAAGTACAGGTTCAGAATATTGGGATTCAGCTGCATTATTGTTGTTATTAATATTTGGCAAAGTAGCCTCAGATTTTGAAAAAAAATGCGTAATTTTGACATGGTTTTCTAGTTCTTCCTCTCTTTTTCTTTTATTCGGCAAATTTTGGTATCTAGACAATTTCTTCTTTTTTTCTGACATCCTGTATACTGTAAAGAAATTAATACGTAAGTAAACAAATTGACAAATTATTCGTGAAAAATGGTAATGTTTCGACGTCTCAAACTCAAACTCGAAAGTATTTTCTCAACATTACTTATTTCAAGTTATTTCAAAATTTATAAACTTTTATAAATAGTAATATTAGTGCTTATGAATTATTTTGTTTGAATTTACTTCAATTAACAATGATGTTTAATCAAATATAAAAGGATTTTTGAGATGCAAGTTTTTGGCTTTTAATGTTTTAATAAATCTAAAATAAAAAATAAATTTTAGATGAACTCAGCTTAATTCACAACACAAAACACATCACTATAAAGTCTGTAAATCTACAAAAAACTAAAGTTTCAATAGCAGATATATTTACCTCATGTACCTTTTTACTTCGCTAAGTTAATTATCGATCGGGCATCAAGCCATAAATGAAATCGCGACCGATGCAGCGCTTAAATATATAAAGTTTCGTACATTGCAAGCTCAGACAGAAAAAAAATGCTGTTCGCTCGTTGCAACCCAAATTTCAAGCTCAACATGAATAAAATCAGATTTGTTTGAGTTCACACAAATCATGTTATCATGTTACGTATTCGATCGAATAAATGCTATTATTGCGTACTGTCATTTGGAAAATATATTATTTTCGAGAAGTAATTCGGTTCCCTCGTCTCAAAGAGTAAAAGTAAAAAAATAAACAAATAAAAAACAATGTAGACGTCTTTCAGGATCTCGTGAACTGTGGCGCTGTAGTCTCTATATGTCAAAATATTGTTATTATCCGTCTTACAAACATTCGCCGGTACATTTTTCTAACCTATCTTTGCTTTTATCCTTGTATTTATTGTTAATAGGTCTTTAGGTATTATTATAAGTAAATTCAATTTTGTTTGATAAATAAACATCTGATTATTTTTAATTTTTATTGATGTTAGTGGCTTTTAAATAGACTAACGTTTTTGGAATTCAGTTAGACTTGTCAAATTTTTGACTTTTAGTTTATTAATTCCGATTTTCGACTCAAGGTCACAGTTCACGACATAATGAAACGCCTCTACTAGTTTTTTTATGATTATAAATTTTGTTTTGACAATGTTGTTTGTTACTTTATCTTTTTTTACTTTTTAGTTTTAAGGCTTTTCGGCGCCGTCGTGCACCATTTGAACCAATGAATCAATTTCAATTAATGAACGATTTTGTATAGCAACCAATGAAATTGTTAGCAACCACTAATTTAACGATATTGCACGACTACTAGATATAACATCGGGTTATGTATGCTTTAGTTTCCTTATAACTTTATACGTTTTATCAATGTACAATCAACGGTAAGACTTTAAAACTAACTCGTTTGTTAATCAGCGACAAATAATCTCGACAATATTAACGCGTTCGCTCGCTACACTCGCTCACGGCGTTAAAATGTCTCGATTATTAATCGCTATCATTAACAACCTTATTTGTTAAATAACTATTATTTTTGATACAACATATACCAGGAAAAAAGGTACAGATGAAATCAAGCAAAAGTATAAAGTCTTATAAAGTAAAAATGTCTTTCATGTTACCAAAATGTTTTAGAAAACGTCCAGACATTTTAGTGTTTTCACTAAAAGATGTTTGTGCGTACAATTAATACTAATTTATATTTGAAGCCGCTAGCGTTTTCATTTCTCGTAATAACTGCGACGGTTGTCTATCATCTAACTCTATATTCGTCAACAGCGTTGTTAATTGTTTTTCTTGTAAACCTGTAAACTTTGTAATGAAGGTCTCGTACTTCTCTGTGGCTGGCGGTGCTTCTACAACGTCGGCTACTTGTTGTAGTATTGCTGGCTCCAATAATGCGGCAATGACTATGTAATATTTTGTACTATCTAATCGTACAATCGTAGCAAAGGACGTTTTTGCCAAAACGATGGTAGTTTGACGTGTCGAATTTTGCTCATTTCTGAAGAAGTCTTTAGTTCTTCGTTTATGTTTTCAACAGCACCTGGCATGCTTAAAAAAATATTCCACGTGCGCGCAAAGTCGTACTAAATTTTTAGTTTTTTCACTTATAAATCGTCGCGGCTCACCAATATAGTGAGTTGTTAAAAGTTCTTTTTATTAAGAACAACTATATTATATAACTACTAGCTGTATCCTGCCACGCTTTGCAGTGGCACATTGTGATTGAATGGTTGACATTTAATTTAATTATATTTATATACCTTAAAAGTGAGGTTAATCCAAAATAAATAATATAATTACTAAATAATATAATTACGTCCACGTGTTAGATTTAATAAAAAAGATATAACCACTCACTTCTGTTAGAAATTCACTTGAATTATAATAAGTCCTTTTATTTTGCCTGTCAGTTAATAATATTTTTACTGTCCATCTTTGATATAAAATATAACCTCTACTTACGATTTGGTGAAAGGCGCAGTTCGATCACAAACACTATCACACCAAAAATTCTTGATTTAAGTGAATATTTAATTCATATTGTATAATAATCAGAATCAGATGCAAATTTATTGTAAATAAACAATGTAATTGGGAACGAAATTGTTTCTCATTTGACTGCGTCATTATTATTGCGGTTGTCAGCGAGTGTTTTCCTCGCTTATGGCAGATGGCGCGGTCACTGGTACACAGCTGATCGTTAAAAAAAATGTTTTCTCGCGGTCGCAGATATGTGACTCATGCAAAAAATAGATAAAAACAATCCTTGATGCGGATTTTATATCATGTTAAAATTTCAACTCAATCGGTGCAGAACTTTTTGAGTTTTTGAAGCGTACACAAACCAACATTTTTATATATATATAGATGTTGACGAATTTGTCGACATGTCAGGATTAACTCAATGTCATTAATTTAAACCCAAAATAAACGTTTATTTAACATAAAATATTGTAAAAAGCGAACAGAGTGCATACTTCACGTGTAACGCGACTCGCGTCCTACTCCCACATCCTTGCGTGCGCACCCAAACGGGGCCTCAGGTCGCATTCAAAGGCAGGGCGCCAACAACTCGGGTATCCTGATTCATTTGCGTCCCCGCAAATACAGACTACTAGTACATTATTAGCAAACAAATGATTACTCTACAGATTTCAAAACAAAGGTACTAATTACTACTTATCTAACATAGTCTTCAAACTTTCGCGGCACTTTTCGTACACGCTTATCCGGCACTGGTGAATCGGGTTCAACCCTCTCCGGTTCATTGTCACTTTACTTTTCTCTTGCGCGTTGTCAGTTGCTCTAGGTTCGTCCTCGGTAGTCGACTCGAGTTGGTGTTCACTCGATAAATATTACTTGGCAAGACTTCCGTAACCACCATAGGGCCTCTGTATTTTGGCTGTAAATTTGTGCTCTCACCAGTCGCAGTAGGCACGCGTCGCAGCATCACGATATTTCCGATGTTGTAAGTAACACCCTTAAATCGTTTTACATCGTAGGGCGATTTGTATTTTCTTTACTCCTGCAGGATTGTTTCTCCGATCTCCTTCTGGATGTTTTCCGCTGGCGACCACTCAGCATTCTCGTCTTCTACGTATGATGACAATGGACAGTCCACAAATCTTGGAAGATATCCGTGTAGTACTTTAAAAGGCGATTTACATGTTGTTTTATTTGCATGACATTCAAATTCCTTTCGATCTCCCGCAAATTGTTGTTCCATCTCGTTTCATCTTCCACCGCTACCATAATCGCTGGTATAATTGTGCGGTTGGCTCGTTCCACTTGGCCGCTTGCGGGAGGGGAGTGTGTCGAATTCCATACTTGGCCACTAAGTCCGCAAACTTCGATGAGGTAAAACTCGTCCCTCGGTAACTTACGATTTGATGGGGAATTTCGTACTCGCTCATTAAATTCTCAAGCGCGTTTATTGTTGCCTCCGTTTTCGTGTTCGGTATTGCAAATATTTTAAAATATTTGGTAAGCGCATCCACCACCACCAACAAATAACTATTTCCCTGGTCACTTTAACGAAGGGGCCCAGATGATCGATGTGCAGCCGCGAAAGTAGTCGCCTCGGTAGCTCAATAGGATTCAATTCACCCAGCCGCTTTCCTCCTGGCACTTTACTCAAAGAACACTCGGCACAAATATTTATATATGTTGTCTAACGTAACGTTTCATTCGCGGAAACCAATACAGCGTTCTAATGTTGACACACGTGCGATTTACTCCGCCATGTCCTAATAGATCATGGTTCTTCACAACGACACTCTTGCGCAGCGCACGTTGGATCACATACAGCTGTTTGTCGCGTTCGTTCATCTCACATGCGCGATAAAGTTTACCGTTTTTAAAAACATAACCTTGAATTTGTTCTTTTTCTTCAGCTGTTAATTCTACCTCGCACTTTTGTATCTATATCAGAATTATATGATCACTTTCGTCCATTGTTTACAACACTTCTACCTTGTCGCACAAGGTCGGCCTCGTGTCCGTATTTTCTTCAACGGGAGATCGAGATAACGCATCCGCATGCATCATTTTCGCATTAGGTCTATATCTAAGTTCTATATCGAACTCACTCAGCAGGTAATACCACCTCGCAAATTGGGAATTTTCTGTCTTTTGCGCGTCAAGATACACTAAAGTTTGACAGTTTGTGTATACTATAAATTTTACCCCGATTAGGAAATTATTAACTTATTCACACAAAACACAATCGCCATCAGTTCTAACTTGGACGAGTAATAATTTTTCTCGACCTCGCTTGTCTTTTTGCTGATGTAGTAGTACACGGCATGTAATTCCTTCTCGTCATCCGTAAACAACGCAGTCACGTTTGCATTCCGATCATACAGTTTCAAGATGGAGGGGCTCACTAGGGTTCTTTTCAAACCCTCGAAGGCTGCATTCTCCTCAAAGCTCCATTTCAACTTGGTAGCTTTGCGTGTCAAATCGCTAAGGTATCTCGCTCTCGTTGCGTAATTTTGAATAAAACGTCGAAAGTACGAAGTCAATCCAAGGAAACGTCGCACCTCATGCACGTTTGTCGGTCGGGGAAACTTTGTTATAGCGACCGTTTTGTTATGCCCCGGTCGTACCCCGCTTGCGCTAATTATGTATCCCAAATAATCCACTTCCTTACGACCAAAATGGCATTTGCGTAATTTCAATGTAAGTTTGGCTCGTCGCAAGGCTTCAAGCACCAACCGTAATCTCCGTAGCGTATCATCCCAATCTTGTGCTGGAATCATAATGTCGTCCAGGTAGGACATTGCTACTTTGTTTTTCAAGGGTCCCAGCATCATGTTGATGAGTTTGCTAAACTCGTATGGCGCGTTGGTTAGACCAAGAATTAAACGTTCAAACTGACCTATTCCGTCTGGAGTAATAAACGCAGTTTTCGGCTTCGACTCCTCGCTCATCGGCATTTGAAGATAACCGTGCGCTATGTTCAACGTTGTAAACAATCTACTCCCGCTTAAATTTTCAAAAAGTTTGTTAAACACCGTCGCTTGCGCTGTACAGATTAAACTGCCTGTATCCACCATAGCGTTTACTGTTTCGTCGTTTATATAGAAATATTCATCACACTGTTTCTGCTGGCAGGGCTGTTGCTTTGTCCGCCCCGATCCCCTGGTCGCGCATTTCTAGGTGTGCTCGGTACCGGTTCGTTTCGCTTGGTACAATTCTCTCTGGTGTGATCCGGTTGTTTACACTTGAAGCATGGTTTATAATCTCTAGGTCGCGGGCACTCGCTGGCGTAATGTCCCTCCGAAGCACAGTTAAAACAACGTACACACTGTCTCTCTGTTTTTATTGGCTTCGCGTCTCGCGTTTTCTCGCTAAAACTATTCCCGTCGGAACGATTTCGATAAAGCACTTCTCCCGTTCGTGTCACTCTTTGTAATGCCATAATGTCGTGTAATAAGTCATTCGCGTCATGATACTCTTTCACCATTAACCCCGGTATTAATGTCTTCTGCCACAACCCGGACACTATTTGCTCTCACTAAATGTCAATTTTAAAATATTGCACAATCGTAGTTTTTCATGAAAATACACCTCCACATCCTCGCGCAACTGTTGAGTACGCTTTTCCATGCGTCTCCAGGATACTGTCACGCTCTCACGTAAATCGAACGTTGCTTTGAATTCGTATTCAAACTCTTCCCAAGTTGGGATCCTATTCCTCCGTACATGGTACCAATCTCGTGCAGCAGCCACTAGGTGAATTCGCGCGGTTTCTAGCTTGATCTCCTCCGACCATTTGTGTAGAGTTGCGCTGGTGCTAGTATTTACCTTTTCCAACCACTCCATGGCTTCTCGTACCGTTAAAGTTAGGGATCGTCTTACTTAGGTCCGGCATTATTACGTATGGTCGCGGTTCTTTTAAGGATTGCGGGACACGTTCCGCAACGTCTCATAAAACATTTGCTCGCTTTGCATTCGATTTTCTTCCATTCTTGTCATCATACGCATCATTTCCACAACTAACGGAGGACTCGTTTCCGTTTCCATCATGGACGCTGCTGATTGCGCTTCTCTGGATTTGGCACACGCCTGCGCCGCACTCGTACGCGTCTCCTCGCTGAAGTTAAAAATGGCTTCGACCTGTTCTCGTGGTTCCATCATCTTCGACCGTTCTCAATTTCTCGCGTTAACACTTTATTACATTACAATCTCACTTCTGAATTGTTGACGAATTTGTCGACATGTCAGGATTAACTCAATGTCATTAATTTAAACCCAAAATAAACATTTATTCAACATAAAATAACGTAAAAAGCGAACAGAGTGCATACTTTACGTGTAACTCGACTCGCGTCTTACTCCCCACACCTTTACGTGCGCGCCCAAACGGGGCCGCCTCAGGTCGCATTCAAAGACAGGGCGCCAACACTATTTACAAATACTTTAACATTAAAATAGAGAAATCAAATTTCGCGTTGAAGCTATTTGTAGTAGATCATAAAAAGCAAATGACTTGTCGGCGGAAAGAGAAAACCATTATCCCTTTTTTACTTAAGAGGTAGAGGGCGTTTCCTGTAAATAAGTTTTGGCGGTAAATTGAATTTGTAGACCGCTGAGAATATTCCTTTCAAGCACATTTAAACTACTCAGATAGTATAATAAGCTTGATTCAAGTTTCAAACAAACTTGCCATAAGTGTGCTTGCTATCTGGGCAATTTGCTTACGGCAGTTTCAGTGTACTCACTCACTGCAAGTCAATATATCTCCAGTTAAGTAGCACATAAATAAAGGTACAATGTGACCATAAATAAAATGTAATGGATCTACATCTATCATTTATTTAGTTTGTATCAAACTAACAATAGAAAAAGCGGAATGTACATTTAAAATATTAACAAAATAAATGCAGGCAATTATACATTATATAAAACAAGGTATTTCAATACAATTAAATTATTTCAGTCAAGTAACAGGAAAACTTATTGTTTTCCTAATAATTGTAATATACGAATTTGAATAAAAAACAGGTACGTCTTTTGTGCACCAATCTCTTACTGGTCTTAAACTTGAAAATGGATTCGTATCACTTACAATAATGTAAGAATCTATTTCAGGAATGATATTTCTAATATATGTCAAGTCTTTCACTCTTTCCTCTTCAGTGTAAGAAGTAAAAGCAGTAGGTATGTCATTAATAAATAAATATGGAATTGTGTTTCGCCATAAATCATCTTTTGTGTTTTCAAATTCATGAAATCCGCTGTTAAATGCAAATATAAAATTGGGTTTTTCAATGTTAAAAACAACTTCATGGTATAAATCCGTCTTTATACTAACATTAATTTTTTTTTCATTACAATTACAAGTTTCACATAAATTTCCATTATTAGAAAGATTCCAGGCTTCTGGTCCAATTAAATAAAATGATATTTCACAAAGATCAGGAATTGAATGGAAAAGCAATTCTGAAGTAAGCACCCAGTCTGCTGTTCCCTCAGTACCAGATGCACCAACTAAATGTATAACGCATTTATTTAGATTTGATAATGTTGTACAACACATTGTATATAATATTGAAGATGCAAGAGTTAAAGCCTCAGACTTTAAAGCGGAATTAATTGGAATGTCTTGTGCATTATTACTAACAGAATTCTCAATGGCATCCAACAAAGTATACATATTTTTTGGTAGATTATCATTAAGAGTAAAATTTTGTTTGAGTTTTATCTGAGGATACTCCTTGAATTTGGTCAAATATAAATCAATGTCCATACACAATCGTAAAGATCTACAATACCGCTTATGTACAAGACTATGTTTTTCCTTATGCTCATTACTGCAGTATGCTATGTTGAGACAGTCAGAACAATCAGTTAGATTAGAATGTGAGTAACAATAAGCACATACACGTGGGAACATCCACATTTGACATTCATGTGGATACAATTCTCTATTCAAAATTGTTGTCCACTGTAACTGAGTATTTAAACGATGGCTTTTCCACTCTTTAAAACTGTATTTTTTTATGGTACTACCAGTAAAAGCAATAATTTTACATAAATCTTTATGGCAACGCCAGTCTAATTTCTGATGTTCTCTTGAACAATAAGCAACTGTTTTGCACGAACTACATCGTTGTAGTTTTCGAGGGATGTCTTTGCAAAAATGACAAATTGCTGGATAAAAAAAGTTATTGTGTATCTGCATTTTCCTCGGAGAAAATTACATTCTGATAAAATGCATGACATTCAGACTTTAAAATCGTATACATATTTGCTATGTAATCAATATATGAAAATCTTTCCAGAAGAAATTCAGCATTTTAAGTTTATATTTAAAATAAATACAAAACAAGTACAAAACAGTAACATAACCTAAAAATTTGAAATCTTTGCTGTGGTTATTGTACCTACTGACAAATCCAAACAAATACAGTCGACTACCTAAATAACTCCGAGTCCGACTTAAGTAACACGACAATTAAGATAACTGCGATTTTTAAATGATTAGGCAGTACACAATGTATTTTATATGAAAAATTCAAAATAACGCAAAATTAATAACGCGATTTTAAAATACAGTGATATATTGCTTAACGTTACCCCCGTTAACGATACCTCACTATAACGTCATTGTTGGTCGTCGAGCGGTTGACAAGCGGGGGCGCTTGCGCACCTGCTGAAATTCCGTGGACTTGTCATATCAGTTAGTTATAGTACTATAAACCTTCATGACATTGGTTATACGCTCTTTACCACAATAGATAGTGAAAAGACCGTTATAAAATCGTGTTATTTTTTTCTCCTTTAACGTAAGGTTCTCGAGGAACGCATCCCTAACGTTAAACGAGGTATTACTGTAGCAGATTAAAAAAAAACCGACGTAAATAACGTGAAATGCAGGCGAAACCCGCCGAACTAAAGCATTCGGTTTGTGATTCACAAAAATAATAAATAATATTGTACTTAAGAAAGTTATGCAGATACACAACGTTCTTGAGAAGTGGTTCTTAACACCCATACTTGTCTGCGCAAATATAGATCCTAAAATTAACAGTATTGCGCCTATTTATTTCTGGCGGTAAGTTGTACAAACTCCATGAAAGTGTTCGGCCTCACCATTGTCCTTCCAAAAAACGGATAAAAAACAAAAAAACAATTACGCAATGTGTGGCAATGTACGAAACAAGATATAATTTTTAATTCCACAAAAATGAAAACAAAGACAAAAACAAAGCAGCGATTATTTTGATTAATAAAAAATGTGGAAACTAGTTTTTATTTAAGAAATACATTTTATTGTTTAATTAATAATAATAACCTACTTATATCAATATGATCTATACGTACTAAAGAAAATTTTTAAAAAGTATTCCGAATACCGCGAAGACCCAAATAACACAATGTTCTCCAAAATCGCGTTATTTTGTTAGTTGACTGTATTATAGTATACAAAAAATGTAATTGTGTTTTATACTAAGATAAGAATGTCTTTCGGGTGTGGACCGTGTCATTGTTGTTGTAACCGAAGTTGCCAGCGTTTCGCCCACTTTCGAAAGGGGCTTCATCAGGGCGTGAGATAAATCGCAATACTTAATCAATGTTACGACTCTATCGCCGGAACAACTGAGTTAGTCGTCGCACTCTTTTAGTTACTATGCAAACCACGTAACAAAGTAAAGGATAAAAGAGCAACAAAAACAATTTTGTTGTTTATTTGTTGAGAACGCAAATTTATACGTGTTTAAATATCCTATTTTCTAGACGCTCACAAACTATTCCTAAACGTTCTACGCGCAATATAATAAAATAGGATACCCCAGACGATGATAAAAGAAAGTGTAAGGTCATTGTTTACATAAATATAAATGCATTTGAAGGTCGCTTATAAATAAACAAAACTGTACACTTTTGTTACAGGATGTTGTATTGTATTTCTCAAAAATATTTATTATAAACTAAAATTAATAGTGCGTTTATACGCTGCTACTGATTCTCCTTACGGATAGCGATAGACGCGCTACAGCAACTAACGGCTATTTTACTCGCTCTTTATCTGTTACCCCTGAGAACGTTCGTATGTCTGAGTGTTATTTTACGACATGTAAGTAGTTTTTCTTTCTGCTGAATTTTTCTCGGTAGTGATTTCTATTACGCTTTTAGCGGATGTGCTAATAAAAACATATTCTAGGAATTGGTCAAATTCGGCGTTTGGATTAATTGTGTTATGTTTCAGGAAGGAAGGAAAAGCAATTCCAAACATGGCGTCGTCTTTTTTCTCTTTTTTTGCGAGTTTCGTGAAATTGCCATGCTGTTTTTGTACCTGGCTGTTTCCGGGATATGTAACCTTGTTTTAAGTAATCAGAAAGGACGAAAGATAACTTTTACCTGTTGCTGAAATATATAGTGAGTGAAGAGATGTGGGAGAACATAGAAATGTTTAAAGTGGGGGATGAAGAGGAATCGGATCATCAGCCACTGGAAGTGATTTTAAAAGAAAAAGAGCAAGGAAATAAGGAGGAACAGTGGGGTTGGGGAGTGAAAAAGATGTGGACTGAGGAGAGCATAGAAAGATATAAGATGAAGTTGGAGCAAGTGATTTGGGGAGATGTAGGGGGATGAAGGACTAAAGGAGTTGACTGCAGAAATAGAGAAGGCAGTACAAAAGAAAAGGTTTGAGAGAAGACAAGGAAAAAAGAGGAACGAAAATAGGTGGTGGAATAGAGAATGTATAGAGGCAAAAACAGAGATGAGAAATGCTAGAAGAAGATGGAAGAAAGGTATAATAGAGGTACAGGAGTATAAGGAGAAGAAAGTGAATTTTAAAAATGTATGTTTTGAGAGAAAGGTGTCGTATATAAAGAGGAAATGGAGAAACAAGTAAAGGAAATAAAGAAAGAAGGAGAAGTGTGGGAATTTCTAAATAAGGAAAGAAAAAGAAGGAAGAGGAAAGGAGGTTTAACGGATATAAAGGTGTGGTTAGGTTATTGTATGGAGCGTTTGGAGGGAACAATAGAAGGACCAGGGCAGGTGATATTGCAAGGGGTAAATACAATACAGGAGGGGTGGGAAATAACGAAAGAAGAAATGGAGGAAGCAATAAATAGACTAAAATTAAGAAAGACGGCAGGAACGGACGGTACGCAAGGAGAGCAATGGAAATATGTAGGAGAGTGAGAGGAAATATAAGAAATTTTTTTAATATAATATGAAAAGGGGAGGAATTGCCAGGGAGTTGGAAAGAAAGTTTAATTCTGCCGGTTTATAAGAGAGCTATAGGAAAGAGGTAAAGAATTATAGAGGGATTAGTGTCACTAATGTAAGTTATAAATTGTATGCCATGATTATACAAAGAAGGTTGGAAAACGAAGTGGAAGAAAAAAGTCTATTACCAGATTGGCAGATGGGATTTAGAGTGGGAAGAAGAGCAATAGACAATGTTTATATATTGAAACAGTTAGTGAATGGAGAGCTAGATAAGAAAAGGGGTAAGGTATACGCGTTTTTTATGGACATAGAAGCTGCGTTTGATAATGTGAATAGGGAAAAGCTATGGAAGGTGTTAAGGAAAAAGGGAATAGAGGAACAACTAGTGAGGAAACTTGAAGGGATATATAAAGAGACTAAGAATAGGGTAAAAATAGGCGATAGTGTTAGTGAAGTGTTTTGAACGAGGAAGGGGCTAAGGCAGGGGTGTCCTCTTAGCCCTATTTTATTTGCACTGTATATAGGGGACATAGAGTGTTGAAAGGAAGACAGTGTGGTGGGGTAGTCATGAAGGGAGGGATTAAAGTGTGGGTGTTGGCATATGCAGACGATATGGTCATGGTGGCAAAAAATGAGTTGGAGATGAAAGGTATGATAAATACGATAAAGAGGTACCTGGAAAGGAAAGATTTGGGTTTAAATGTGAGAAAGTCTAAGATGGTAGTTTTTCAAAACGGGAGAGGAGGGAAGAAAAAGAATGAGTTAAGTTGGGAAGAACAGAAGATAGAGGCAGTGAATGAAGTGACATATTTGGGATATAGGCTAAGGTATAGTCCATTCGTTTGACTTATCCCGATTGATCGATGAATCAAACGCGCACTTGTGTATGACTATCCTTTTTTACATATTGAATACAATGTATACATTATTAGCTAACGTATTATTCCAAGAGTGTCGTTTTTTATGTCTCTTATTAACTCAAGTAACTAACAAGGATAACATCAACAACAAACTTCGTTTTCTTATACGAACAGTTTTGATACCAACTTAACGTAAATTGACGTATACGTCAAATGTATGTCATAATGTTGATTACAAATAAAAGACAAAAGTTTAATTTACGTATTGTAGATGTGCGCACGTAAAAGCATATTATTTTCAATAAAACTTAAAACGTGGCAGATGAATTTTGGTAAGCTATTCTTAAACGTTGCAAAAATTTTGTAAACATTTGTAGGTTAAGACGAATGAAGAAAGGAAGTAATTGTTCCAATAGTTTTCTATATAAAAGTGGTGATTCTAGATCTTTGACGGCACAGGGTACATATAAACAATGTAAAGATCAAAGTATTAGATGCTAAGGTCGCCTTGAATAAATATCACCTGGCCTGAACACCATTCCTTGTCCGAACTATACGGCAATATATTCTACTTGCAAATTTATGAGTTAATGGCTATGTATTTGATTTATGCATAAAGATTGAAATTTTGGGAATTCTACTAATCATTAGGATTTGAGAAAATATTCAAATTCCAAAATATGGAAGCATAATTTCAACTATCAGTGTTTACACTTGTTTGTGTAGAAGATTATTATACTGCAATTCAAAATTATTGGTGTATTTAATGTAATTGATAAACACATTATAACGCAGTGTTTCTTACTTATTCAGTACACTATTACACCATGATTACACCATAATGTAATAAAACGTATGACAATTTGTCCATTCACATTTAAGCATGACTATATTGAAAATAATTTATTGTTATAAAATATAATGTTAATGTACAATAACATATATGTTACTAATAAGACTATTATTAAGTTTATGGAGAAAGATATTTGTTTGCGTTAACAACTCAAATAAAAACAAGAAATTAAATGCAGCCTACACTTCCTCTTCTGTATCTGTGTCATCGCTTGGATTTATAATAATTGGATTGACTTGGAAATCATAAAGTTTTTCTTGTTCCCAACACTTGAGAATTTCAGCTTCTACATGTTTAACAGTTTTTAACCAAACTGAAGGTGAAACTGTTTCTAACGCTTCTTTCCACATCTGTTTGACATTATCATCCCCATAACCATCTCTTCCAATATGTTTATCATAATAAGTTTTGCTTATTCCCCATACCATTTCTATTGGGTTAAATTGACAATGGTAAGGAGGCAACCGTAAAATTTCATGTCCATGTTCTCTAATAACATTGTCGACTAAATATTGTTTTTCTTCCTTATGTAGCTTTGCAAGATGTAGTAATTCCGTTTTAAATGCTTTTTTATAAATAATTTTTCTTTCACTAAGCCACTCTGCAATTTCTTCTTTTTTCCAATTTGTAGTTGGTTGGCGATTGACAATTTGTGAATGGTAAGGAGCATTATCCATAACGATTACAGATTTCTTTGCTAAGTTTGGCAAAAGTTGATTTTTAACCATTTAAGAAAGTTTTGAATTAATAGAATCGTGATAATCACTACTTTTATTTGTGGTAGAGAATATAAGGTCTGCTCCCTCCACAAAGCCATCTTCTGTTCCAGCATGTAGAACTATATAACGTTTGCCTTCACCACCAAGATTCTTAAAGCATTTTGAACTGGAATCTTGCCATATTCTTTTGTTGCTTCCTTTTGCAAATATCCATGTTTCGTCGAGATAAACGAACTGCTTGTAGATATCCTGTTTCTTATAAGTGATGTAACTTCTCAAAAATTTTATTCTCATCGATGCAATTGAAGTTTTTTCGCACAGAGCTTTTCTATTGTTGGTTTGCTTGAAAAAAAATCCAATGTCCAACAAAACGTGAAACAGGCTTGTCCTTTTACACTCAACGATACCTCTTTCTTTAATTTTGGTTAAGAGAGTATCTAATGTAACATGTTCATGATTAATAATGTTGTAAATTGTAGTACGGATTTCACTTTTTTGTCGTTCATCCATGTCTTTTGTTTTTAGACTTTTTCGTTGAGGTTCATTTTCCTTGTTTTCGTCTTGATTTTGATGTTGTCGTAAAGCATTAGAAATAGTTTTGGTGTCAATTTTTAAAGCATCGCTAACCCTTGCATGAACTGCTGTTAATGGTATTAAGGGCCCGTTGTTCTGTTTTTCTTGATTAAAGTAGTCCACCAAGTTATGAATCAATTCGTCTACAGTAATTGACCTACGAGGCATGTTGATGTGCTATAAATGAAAACATAAATGTAATCTTTTTCTCTAAAAGCAAATTAATATTTACCTTAAATGAACACTAGAAAGTAATGTGGTTCTGAAAAGAGCCGATTTTTTAAAATATTAACTCAAGAAGCAATAAAAACGAAAAAGAAATAAACAAACCGGTGCGCGTACGTAACCTCAAACAACAGATAAGTAAATAAACAAAGGTTGGTATCAGTGCTCATATTTTTGCTTTAAATTACAGACGACGGTCATTTCGTGATTTAATGCATACGTGACGTCATCGGGATAAGTCAAACGAATGGACTATATGATAATAAAGATGATGCACATATAAGGGAGTTAGCAAAGAAGGGTAACAGGGTATTAGGGCAGGTTTAGGGGAAAGAGTATTTGGGAAGGAGATCGAGAAGAGAAGATGGCTGTTCGAAAAATTGATTAAAAGTGTGATGATGTATGGGGTTGGAAAGAATGGAACCTATTGGAAAGGGTGCAGATAAAATATTGCAAATGGATACTAGGTTTAGACAGGGAGACGCCAGGGTACATAATACAAGAAGAGGGGACGTTAGAGAAGATTAGAATAGAAGCAGGGAAAAGGACGATGGGTTATGAAAAGACAATGAAGCTAAGGAGATAATGTAAAATTTTGCAATGTTGCTAGAGGACGGTAAAAGTAAAGTAAAAATATATATGGGCAGGAAGATAGGAAACTGTACTCTCAACGAGGAGGTTTCGCAAGAGAAGAGGTGGAAAGAAGGAGAGAGGAAGGGAGGTTAAATACGGAGGAGATAGTAAGAAGAGATAAAAACTCGCAGATGCAAGAGAGGTAAGGAAAGATCAGAGAAGGAAAGTACAATGTAAGATATGGGAATAGAGTTTCTAGAGGGGTTCCTAAGTATCTGAAGAGGAGGAGAAGCTTAGGAGAGAAACGGCTTATAGCCAGGTATAGATGTGGAAATGAGGAGAATAATATTGGAAGAAGGACTTAATGAGGAGATGTAGATTATGTGGGGAGGGATGGGAGGACATAGAGCACTTGAGTGAGGAGTGTGACGAGCTAAGGGAAGAAAGGAAAGGGAGAAAGACTTTGCTTATGGAGGAGGGGGGGAATTGGATTGGATGAAAGCAGTAAAGGAAAGAAATTTAAGAGGGGAGGGTTAGGCTAACGATATAGAATAGTAAGATAGTGATTGGAACAATTTATGGGAGAAAGTTATTTTAGTTTAAAATGTCTGTACGTATTATACGTATTAAAGATGTAAGAGTAACGTAACCCATTGTAAGGCCGAATGGCATAGCAATTATCAATAAATAATAATACTGTTGTTGAAATATTAGTGTCGCATTACTTCGTTAAATTACTTTATGCACATCACTTAGTATAACGTATACCTTTATAGTTTTTACTTTAATTATGTCCGTTTTATAGGTACTACTTAGTAACGTATAATTTTGCTTTTAGACAATTTACTTCAATTGTATTCATTAACGGCGAACCTTCATCCTATAACTTATGTTATGTAATTATAACGTTATATCATATCGACTTAAATTTACTTTCAGTTGCAAACTTTATATCATCTGAAACCTTATGTATTGTCGTTGAGTACGTTGACGCAACATCCGCCAAGTTTCTTGAATCATTTGAACACAATCATAGCCAAAGGTAAAATAACATTAACCGTCGTACCATAGAGCATATAAATGTAAAGAGAAGCAACCGTATTGTAATTTGTGTTTCACTTCTAAGTTAGTAGCCCGCTTTTAGTCGCCACTGGTGTCCATCTGGTGGGCTCCTAACAAAACTACTTTACTTCTATATTTACTAATTCGGATATATATCATTTATATTTTAGTGTACAGTGTTGTCAAGTGTCATTAATTTATCCCTAGTAATAAATAAATACTGCAGACTTAAAACATCTTAAGATAATGTTCCATATAATGAATTGAAGTATGTTTTTATTTATGTTTGGATCACGTTCTCATGGTTTGTTTTATATATTGTGTTATCAGCATTTATTAAAATCTAAAACTACTCTGTTGGGATGTGCACATGCACATGTTATTACGACTTTTAATTAGTACCAGATAATTTTGCCGTTTTTAAATTATTTACTAAATTTATTCTTAAAATGAAAAAACATTTATGATATTATAATTTGGCGTTAATATTTTTATTTGGTGGTATTTAAAAATTCAGTTTAATACTAACAATAAACGTGACCGGGGATATATTTACTTCTAGAAATTTGTGTCCTTGTCAAAATGTAACTTATCAAATATTTATTATAATTATGTGTTTCAGAGCAGAGAAATGATAAGCTATTGCACTGACCTAACTTAACCAAACTTTACGTAGTTAACATGAGGAATGTGCATTGTAATCTGTAAGAGAATTTTGCAAAGTCAGGTTTCTTAGGGTCAGCTTCGACAATCTGCTTTATCGTTACAATTTTGCAGTTGCTAAGTGAATCGCGTGATAATATGTCCTCATACGTCATAATATTTTAATTCCCAATAGAAAATTACAGGTATTGCAAATAGTAGAGGACCGGCGTAATGCTTAGTATTTTGTAATCGATGCGTTCCTAAGTTTATTTATTAAAAAAAATATTTACAGCTGCTGAAAAGACAAAAACAATTTATTATTATAAAACATCTTTACGGTTTGATAATAAATTACGATAACAGTAACTGTATTATATTAGAATTTTCCAATCTGGATAATTCCGAATTTCCGGCAAAGGACAAGACTTACGTAAATTTAGTAAGGTAAACTATTAAAACGCAAATATAAGAACAAACTTTTAGTGACATCATTTCACAAAAACTGAACTAAGAACGAATGAAAATGGATACGTTTAGATAATCATGCTTATCTGTTTATATCAACGAGCACGTTTCGTTCAGCGTCTACATTATGTAGGTGTATAATTCATATGGCAACAATGTCGGAACACGTCGTGTAGTTCATGTAACCTTGAAACTCATTCAAAAGCAATGTTTGGTTTGATCATTGTCTTTTACGTTTAAAACGGTTTTCGCTCACTCTAACAGATAAATTAATATGAAAAATGCCTATAGGCAACACACCTTAAAGTATAAACTCGAAAGTATATGAGGTTGTTTCTCTTTACATTACATACTGTTTGGTCGTACATAAGCTATTATATACCACGTATATTATCGTTTTTCAATCAGATAAAAAGGAGTAGTGGAAGTCACTACTGTTGACGAAGAATTGTCGATTGGGTAAGTTTTTGTGCTCATATTTTTTTTTCGATTCATCATTATCATTGTCAACTTATTTCGCGACTGCTTAGTAGACGAGGTAGTTTGATCGAGTAACATTTATATTTAAATTAAAATTATTCACTTATAACGTTTGCTAGCAATTGTATATTAGTTGTATGATGGGTTGCCTGAACAAACGGGCCTACATCTACAAATCTATTATTGTTATTGGTCTACCTATTTCTCTGTTGATTTTAACAACTGTTCTTAGTAGATTGCCTTTAAGTTACGAGATAATTCTCGTAACACATTCCGAGTTATTCACAGTATTATATATAAATTAATTTAGTAAATTGTTATTAGTTCGTTTGTTATAACTTTCTTAATTTGTTGTTTTAGTTAACAAAAATCATAGGATAGAAAAAAAAATAAAAAAAACTACACAATTCTAATAAATTTGTATATTTGCCTATAATAGATAAATACATATTAGAACTATTGATGATCCCGCTGTTCTAATTATATAAATAAAGTTTCTGCCCTTATTACACAAAGGAAACAGCCTTTTTCACTAAACAAATACCATCAAATATCAGCGATCTGCATATTATAATTCTATTTTCCTATTTAGTGAAATTAAAGACCGAATCTGTATTACAATATTACACACGCACGAATTACAACGTAAATGCTGTAGTATTTAATTAATCTCTTCGTTATAAACAGCCTTAATATAAATAGCACCACCCTGCATGTTACAAGATTAGTGTAAACTAATACATTTTTATGCAGATTCCACAACTGGTCTTGGTTGTCTACAAATTTTTTTTTAATGATAAGATTTCTAACTGAAAGAATGTTATTGGCATTGTAAGAAGCAAATTGTTTCTACACAAATTTGTACACCTGCCGTTGCTATGGTTATTTTCAAGCATATTTAAAACCCAAAACAAATCATGGAATCCGAATTAAACTTGCCACTACTGTGTTAAAAGTCGGGAACACCAAACAAATGTGTCTGATGTCTTAGGTCTTAGAGCTGGATAACTGACTTTAAAAACAAAAACATTTAGTTACTGCTAACAAGTTTTTAGTGTAAAAAAGCATTTTCAAAATGACCAACAAAAGTTGATACTGCTTAAATTATACAACTATGTACTTTAAAATAAAAATAAATAAAATGTAAATCCTGTTTAAATTCCGAGTTAAAAACAATTTTCAAAATTTTAAAACGCAGGGCGGAGTAATCACTGTAACGTTAACATTCATCTTACCAAACAAAAATGAGAGCTTTTAAATTAGATATGCCAACGCAGAAACCAACAAAACAAAATGGAATGAAACGTTTACTTAAAACTAACTCAAATTGTTTCCAGAAAAAAATAGATATATACTTATTCATCAACTTTCTGGAGGGTGATGGTTCCTATTAAGTTTGTTCAAGTATATGTTGTTCTTCCTGGTAGAATAGCTGCCTAAATGTTATCGTTTTATGTATCACAAGATTATATATTTTTTTATTCGCCAGAATAAATGATCACATTACCCCACACAATACTAGTACGTTTCTATCGACGATATTAAACACGTTGCTGCAGTAATTCGTCTGATAAATTATATAAATTAAGAACTGGGTAAAAAGGAGGAGCTTCAGAAAAATTATCTGCAATCGTAGCTGCTGTTGGTACAGCGGACAGCATAGTAACTGTTGTAGGTTGTGGTGGAGCTAGCACAGTTCCAGGAGGGTTTCTTTGAGGCATACCAGTAGGCGGTATAGATTGAGGTTTACGCACAGTAACACTTGTGTTAATACCGTGTCGCCGTTTCATATGTTTATTATAATTAGGCCAATTAGTAAAATGATGTTGACATTCTAAACACGAATACGGTCTTTCGCCGGTGTGTTGCCGTCGATGTGTTGTTAAAACACCTTTAAAACGAAACGATTTCCCGCAGTATTCACAAGTAAATGGCATTGCGCCCGTATGTATACGATGGTGTTCTTTTAATGTCCCACGTTCACGAAACTGTCTTCCGCATACGTCACATTGGTGAGGTTTTAAACCAGAATGTACTGAACTATGCTTGCGTAATCGAACTGCCGTTTTAAATGCTTTACCGCAAGCATGGCAAGTAAAAGGTCGCGCCACCGTATGAGTTAACATATGATTGTCCAAATTACCCTTCTGCACAAAACTTTTACCACACTGATCGCACGTAAAGTCCCGAACTCCAGAATGTATTCGTTTATGTGCCATAAGATTTGGCTTTGTGCCAAAACGTTTTGGACATTGATCACATTGATGTTTGTTTTTTAACTCGAGCGGTAGATGTGAACGCGCATGTACCAACAAGGAAGACTGAACTCTAAATTTTTTTCCACAAGTCGTACAACTATGCGGCTTTTGTTCGGTATGAGTAGCACGATGCTGTTCTTGTGCCCGACTTGTTCCATACCACTTATAACAGATATCGCAACAAAAACGTAGTTGCTCACGGTGAATACGGACGTGACTAATAAAGGTACTATATTTCGTATACAATTTCGGACACTCCGCGCATGCGTATTTGGGCGGCTGTCCGTGTACCAGTGAATGATGGTCTCGAAGTTCGTCGGAGCTGGATAATATTTGATGGCAATCGGAACAAGTCCACGGATAAGTGTCCCAGCCATCTAAACATCTACGTAGAGTTACACTTCCGTCTTCGTGCCATTCTGCGTCACTAGCCCCCGACAATAACCCTTCCGAATCTGAACTTAACGATTGTCCTTTTTTTGACTTGCTCTAAAACCAAAACAAAAATATTCGTTATAAGCCGTTACCAATAAAACTCACATAAATATTGTACTATATGCATATTTCTGATTTACAGTTAAACTTGAAGTGAGTGCTAGTGCATTTTTTTTGAGGATATATCTTCTCTAGAATATATACTTTAAAGATTTGAAACAAAAATCGAAGATGGTTATCCAGTGTGCAATATGTGAGCCAGAGACATGTTAATTGATGCAAAATGCGCATTGAGTATACAATATTTAAAACAATATCTGCAATATATTTGATATGCATGTTCAACTAGTGTGTAATATGTTCATGTCAAATAATGCAATATTTGCAAAAATATTGCAACAATGTGTTCCAAACCATAAAGTCTCTACGCGCGTAGGCTTGTCTATTCCTGCAGTTTCATTTTATTTTTTGACGCGAACTAAAATTTTGATTGTGTGGTGCTAGTGTTTTGACCGAAGAAATTGATTATAAAAAATAACTCAACGAAAATAACAAGTACGTTGCTGTTGTGAAAATGCTTCAAAGGTTTCTTTGTAATCAATACACATTTGATTTTACATGAGAAATATCTGTAATGCAAATTCGGTATACGAGATTTAGCCACAGTAAAAGTGGAAGCAATTAGATAAGAAACCTTATTAAATCCTTGAACAAGATGAAATACGAAAACGATAACGTAAGGATGGTGATGGATACAGAACATTACAACTGTAAGATACAGACACTACTAGATCCAAATCACTATTGAAACTCGAATTTGCTTAAATCTTCAGATCATACCTTTTGGCCGTGGAGAAAGTATGGTCTGTTAATCGGTTGGAATGAAAAGTCGATACTCGTGGTTCTTCACGCTCGCTTACACTCGCGCTCGGAACTTTCCACTCGTATCCAATTTTCATTCCAACTTTGTTAAAGAATATCGATTTTTAAACTTAAAAATGTTATCTGTAGGCACATGTTTATCATATTTTAAATTTACCGCTAAATTAGGAATATAGTTAAGTTGGCAATGCGGGAAGATTGGGCGCGCGAAAAAAGGGAAGATGGCGGAAGTTTTTTTAAAGTAAGTCGAGTTGTACTTTTGTTGTGATGATTCTTGTACAAGCACTTTGAAAATAAATAGCTGTAAACCTATTTTTGGTATTCTTGGTGAAAATACGCCCCTACATAATCAGAAGTGGGATCGTGTGAAAATTAAGGTGCAAAAAAAATTGGTAATTTTGTAGGTGACAAAATTATCAAAGAAGGTATCGCTGGGGAGCAAACCAAGTTGTACTTTAATTGGAATAGAATGTCGTTAGAAGGTAATGCAGTAATGGCGGGGGCCATGGATCAGCAAATTATAGAAGGAGCAGAGGGAGTTTCTTTATCACCGTTTACAGTTAAAGACTTAATAGAATCTGTAGTGCATGCTACAAAAACATCAGAGGGTTCTACGGTGAAAGTAGAACAACTAGCACATTTAATTCCATACTTTTCTGGGTCACCCGAAGAAGATATACATCATTGGTATGAACGGATAGGTAATGTTCGAGACTCTTATGATGTTAGTGCGAAAACCATGCAGTTAGTGATCGTTGGAAAGTTAAGAGGGAATGCACTTTCATGGTTTCACTCAAAACCAAGTTATGCAAGTTTAAGTTATCATGAACTGAAGGGTGAAATGTTGAAAATGTTTGCTTGCAAGGAAGACAGACTTACACTTATGCGTAGGTTTGAGAGTAGGCGTTGGAGGAAAGGTGAAAAGTTTTCGCTATATTATCAAGAAAAAGTAACTTTAGCTAATAAATTAAGTTTATGTGAAGAAGACATTATCTCATACGTGATCGATGGTTTTGATAATTTGTCATTGCAAACACAGGCTAAAATGAAGGAATTTAATTCACTTAGTGATTTGATACGGGTAATGAACAATATATCAAATGTAGAGAGAAGTGGTAGTGTGGGTTATGTACGAAGACCCGTAGTAACCACTGCTCCAAGTAGCTCAGTTGTGTCTAAGAATAGAGAACAATGTAAGGCAAAAATTAGATGCTACAATTGTGGTGAAATGGATCATTATTCTTCATCATGTCCTAAGCCGCAAAGAAGTAGAGGGTCTTGCTACGGTTGTGGTGAAAATGGTCATCAAAGAAAAGATTGTCCCAAGCTGAATTCTGAGACTGGTTTGGTGAAAGCAGTTGCTGATTCTACTAGTCGACACACAGCACAGGGCACGTTATTATTGGAGGATTCGGTAACAATTAGACCTTATGTATTAGACATTTATGTTCATGAATTAGACATAAGTTTAGAGGCAGTAATTGATACTGGTAGTTCGCTTTCATTAATTAAAGATAGTTTAGTTTTAAGTCATTTACAAGAGGGTTTACCTGATAATTTTAGTAAAACTTTTACTGGTATCAATGGCAGTCCATTACATATATTAAGTGTATTTAATTGTCTCATTACTATTGATTCAGACATCGTAATTAGGCACAAATTCTTTGTGGTACCTGACAATACCATGAACATTAATTGTTTGCTTGGTAGGGGTTTTATGATTAACCCCAAATTCGAAATATTACTAAAGGATACTGTTATTGTTAAGAGATCCGTAAAACAGCTTTCTAATGTCAGTTGTAGTAATGTTACTGATAATAGTCATAATGATATATTTCTTATTGATTTAGATGAAGGCAATAGTTCTGAAAATCTAAACATTGGTGAGATCACCGCTGGGGCTAAGCAACATCTTTTAACTCTGTATAACGAAAAGTATTTATTGGCAGCAAGGAGCTCTGAACCAGAAATTAATTACGAAATGTCAATTGAGTTAGAACCTAATCATAAAAAGTTTTCATACAAACCTAGACGATTATCTTTCGCTCAAAAGCAAGAGGTAAGCAAGATTGTTAAGGATTTGCTAGATAAAGGTTACATTAGAAAAAGTAATTCGGAGTATAGTTCAAATATAGTATTAGTTAGTAAGAAAGATGGTAGATATAGGTTGTGTATCGATTATCGAGAACTAAATAAGATCACCATAAAGGATAGGTTTCCCTTACCCCTTATTGACGACCATTTAGATTGTTTACGGTCAAAGAAATTCTTTAGCAAACTTGACTTGATTGATGCTTTTTATCATATCAGGATAAAAGATGAATGTTCAAAATATACTTCCTTTGTTACTCCTCAAGGGCAGTATGAGTATGTAAGGATGCCTTTTGGGTTTTGTAATAGCCCATCTAATTTTATGAGATTTGTATGCGAGGTTTTTAAACCCCTGTTAGACGATGGTAAAATACTTATCTATATAGATGATATTTTGATTGCGACCGTGACTGAGCAGGAAAACTTAGAAATTTTGGAAAAAGTTTTTGAATTGTTAGTAAAAAATCTGTTATATTTGCGGTTAGATAAGTGTAGCTTTCTAAAATCAAAAGTTGATTACTTAGGTTATGTCATAGAAAATAATGTTATTAGACCGAACCCTGAAAACGTTAGATCAATCTTAAATTATCCTGTTCCAACAAGTTGTAGGCAGGTACATAGTTTTTTAGGCTTAGCAAGTTATTTTCGGCGTTTCATGCAGAATTTTTCAATAATAGCAAAGCCATTGTATGAATTAATTAAGAAAAATGCGCAATTTAAATTTGGTTCGGAAGAGTTATTGGCTTTCGAATCAATAAAGTCTTTGTTAACGTCTGAACCAGTATTGGCGATCTACTCACCAATGGCCGAGACGGAAGTGCATTGTGATGCAAGTTCTAGTGGATATGGTGCCATGTTGTTGCAAAAACAAACTGATGGAAAATTTCATCCCATCAGTTATTACAGTAAACGTACGACACCGACTGAGTCTAAGTATCATAGCTATGAGCTCGAGTGTTTAGCCATAGTGAATGCTTTAAAACGGTTTGATGTGTATTTGAAAGGAATGCCTTTTAAAATCGTGACAGATTGCAATAGTTTAAGGGGGTACTTAATGAAAAAATTTAAAAACTATCAATTTTTTTTTATTTTTGTTTTTTAATCTACACTATATTCTGCAAAGAATGCAAAAAATCCGATGTCTCTACAAGGTTTAGAAGTTACTTAAATTTAAGTATAAACTTGGAAGAACTCTTCTAGCTATGCGTTACACAAAAATTGATTGCTTCAATAAATAAAAAATACGGCAACGAGGTATGTTTTCATTAACTGATAATGCTAGACCATTCCGAGCAACAATGTTTAGGCTAATCTGCCCATTGTATTTTTTGCACGAAGCAAAAGAATTCACCGCCGCACTCAACGCTCTGATACAAACAATATCGAAAACATCAGTGCTTTCATACTTCGAATACTCGGGCAATTGAAGTTTTATTTTTGAACTTGAATAACAGGAGTTTGTGTTGTCGAGCAAGGTTGTGGTGACTCCACATTTACTGAACAAGTAGCATTCGATGTCATTTTTGCAGGCCTTTTACACGAAAACCGCCTTTTTCTCTTCTTGAAAACCGGACCCGTTCTCGGCATATTTGAAACGAGTAAAATAAAATCTCTGCAATAAACACAAGTAAAACAATAACACTACAATATACGAACTGGAACAAGAACTTTGAAAAGCAAAAACGACTACTAAAAATAAAAAAAAACAAAACTTTTTCGTTTCTTGCTTCTCCTGAACAGTTGTCTTGTTTCTATTTCGGTACACTTTTCTTCAAAACTATGACAGGTAATTGAGTGTGTTTTTTTGTATCTTATTCATGGCGACGCTAATAACAAACGCAGCAGAGCAAATTTTAAAAATCCAGCTTGTTTCTTTTTTACTTTACTTTTAATAAGACAATAAAATTGTCAAACTTTCTAAGTCAATAAAAAATTTACTATTTCTTAACATTAAATTCTACCTGCTGTACAGCTTTAAAACTATGTAAAGAAAACGTGTTCAAAATTTCACAAAAATCGATTTAGTAGTTTTTGAGAAAAGTGTACCTCAATTTGCATGGAAAATGGCTCCGTTTAGTACCCCCTTAAAGCTAACGTTCAGTAAAAAAGATGTTGTGCCTAGAATTATGAGATGGGTGTTATTTTTAGAAGATTATCAGTATGTAATTGAGTATAGGGGAAATGCTAAAATGATTCATGTAGACACTTTAAGTCGTACAAGCATTCTAATACTTGAGGATAATTCCTTTGAGAGAGTTTTGAGTATTAAACAAGATGCCGATACAGAAATAGTAAAAATTAGAGACGATCTTGAAATACGCGAGCACCCATTTTTCGAGTTAAGAGACGGCCTAGTATACCGAAAGTGTAACAATACTATACTATTTTACGTACCTAAAGTCATGGAAAATCAAGTTATTCAATCTTACCATGACCAAGTAGGACATGTGGGATTAGACAAGACGGTCGAGTTAATCATGCGCACTTACTGGTTCCTTAAATTAAGAAGTAAAGTGAGAACCTATATCGATAACTGCTTGAAATGTATAGTATATTCACCAATGCATGGAAAAAAAGAAGGCTTTTTACATAGCATACCGAAGGGTACGCTGCCTTTTGAAACCTTGCATGTAGACCACTATGGTCCTTTAGAAAAAACTAGACGTAATAATAAGCATATTCTTATTGTAGTTGATGGCTTCACCAAGCATGTAAAACTATTTCCTTGTAAATCAACCGATGCTAAAGAGTGCATAAAATATATGACATCTTATTTTAATTGTTATAGTAAGCCTAAAAGAATTGTATCAGATAGAGGTTCAGCATTCACGTCGAATGCCTTCAGTGAATTTTTAGAATTAATGAATGTTAAACATGTGTGTATTGCCAGTAGTACTCCTAGGGCTAATGGCCAGGCGGAACGTTTTAATAGAGTTATCGGTCCTATGATTAGCAAACTGTGTGATGATCCTTACAAATGGGATGAAGTACTGTGCGATGTAGAGTTCGCAATTAATAATACGGTAAACCGTAGCATCAATAATACACCCTGCCGACTCTTATTTGGCATAGACCAACATGGTAAAATTTCAGATAATCTGAGAGAATTTTTAGAATGTAATGTTGTTAGGGATTTAGTAGAAATTAGGGAAAAGGCTTCAAGTTGCATTGTAAATAATCAAAAATATAACGAACAATATTATAATAAGTCACATAAAGAAGCACGTAAATATAATGTAGGTGATTATATTGTAATAACTAACATAGATGTTACGCCCGGGGCAAATAAAAAGCTCATACCTAAGTTTAAGGGTCCCTATATTGTCAAGAAAATCCTGCCAAATGATCGTTATCTTGTTACCGATATAGAAGGTTTTCAGATGTCTCAAGTACCATATGAAGGTACAGTTGAGGCTGGCAAAATGAAATTATGGTCGAATAATTAGGTTACATTATGTGTGCTAGTTTATAAGTAAATGCTTAGTTACTCTGTAGTGTTAGGAATATACTTGTGTTATGTGTTTATGATCTTTTGCACCCTGATCGAGGCCGATCAGTTAGGTCAGGATGGACGAGATGTAGGCACATGTTTATCATATTTTAAATTTACCGCTAAATTAGGAATATAGTTAAGTTGGCAATGCGGGAAGATTGGGCGCGAAAAAAGGGAAGATGGCGGAAGTTTGTTAAAGTAAGTCGAGTTGTACTTTTGTTGTTATGATTCTTGTACAAGCACTGTGAAAATAAATAGTTGTAAACCTATTTTCGGTATTCTTGGTGAAAATACGCCCCTACATATCAAACATTTATTCTTATTTATAGAAATTGATAAAAGTTTTTATATTTATCCCAAAATACTTTGACATCAACCTAGTACTGTCAGCAGGTTCAAATAATCCTTCGAATACAGCCACCTTAGCAAATGCAATTTAGTTTAGTTTGATTTATTTTACTTCTGGAAATAAAATAAAAAGCAAAATATCTAATTTTTTCAAAAACTTTGTGCAATATTTGTGAAATATAAACAATATGTATGCAATATTTATGTCATTATTGCACGCGTAAGACAGTAATCTTATGACTTCAATAGGTATTTAAGAAATTATAAGCATCTCAAACAGTAAAAAAAAGGAGCCAAAAAAAATTTGAGTGTTTCGTTTTATATCAGAAAAAAGTTCAGCCAGGCTCCAGTGAGCTCTATAATAGTAGTGTAAATTTGGCTGACAAAAATATTAAAATCTTCAAAACAAGAGGGAATCGCCTAGTACGTTTTGAATGCTTACGTTTGTTGAAGCTATTCGCAAATTTTTTTGTCTTAGTTTCAGTCGAGGTTTCAGTTCAGTGCAATATCGCGAAATCTAAAAGATACATATAACTAAGGATTCCCATTCTCGAATAAAGCAGATTCGAAAACGGAAAACTTTTGTATATTTTTCGAAGACTGAACTAACGAATTCAAATTTTATTCTTCTTTGAAAAAATGTGATGTTCTTAAGTGCGTATAGCGTGAGGAATCATAAAATTTAGAATATCAAAAACAGACAATTAAAAATAATTCGAATTGAATTAAAAGATTAAAAAAAACCAAAAAGCTATAATAATTTATGTAATTAACGTGTAAAGTGAAGCATAGCATAACGAACGTTAACGCGGCGCGAGACCATAGATCGAGTGCTGCATGAGAGTGAGTTATGCTATCAGAGTTTCGACCAGAGTTACATACATTTTTTTTGCAAAACTAAATCTTTCTTTTTGAAAAAAATTAAAAAGAATGATGTTTAAAGCATGAAAAATATAATGTTGGTAATACACTACTAGCAAAATCAAATATTTAAAATCTTAGGTTGCTTTATATTACTATACGCAACGATGATTATCCCTACTATAGTCGTAATCGCGAGAGGTGTCTTATGACTCATCGGAAGCAAGGTTTAATATTTTTGAAACGTATGTCCTTATTGACTAGCACGCGCATGATAAGTGATACCTGTAATACCGATAAAATAAAATATTAAAATTTTGAAAACAGCTGTCAACTTATGCAGCAAGAATAGAAACAAAGTTTTAAGATGAAATAAAATATGTTTTAAGAAGAGGTGTTACGTAGGTACTTAATAGTCATAATGATTTGTATTTTTCTTTTATGTAATTGCACATGTGAAGGAAAAGAAAAATTAATATGAATTTGTTGCATAAGAAAGAGTGATCCCAACATAAGAAAGATGGGGCCATCCCCCATTCTTACACCAGACGAAGAAGGGAAATTAGAAAAGTGGATTTTAGACAAGGCTAAAATTGGTTTTCCCATGCACCCAGATGAGGTACGCGATGCAGTTCAGAAAGTAATGAAAGAAACTAACAGAGAGAATCCCTTCAAAAATGACAGACCTGGAGAAAAATGGCTGCAACTTTTTTTACGAAGAAAGTCCTGTATTTCTAAGAGAAATGCAGAGATGATTTCGAAAGCAAGAGCTTGTGTAAAACATTAGAGAATGGTTTCAAAATTTAGAGGATTATCTTAAAGAAGAAAATACTTCCGACATTTTTTAAGATGGCGATCGCATTTATAATGCAGATGAGACAGGTGTTCAACTTTGTCCAAAAACAGGAAAAGTGCTTAGACAAAAACAATTTAAAAAAAATTACGATGTTGCAATTGAGAAAGAAAAAGAATGTGTAACTCTCTTGGCAAATTTCTCAGCGCCAGGAAAAATTGCTCCGCTCTGTATAGTGTACCCATATCAAAGAATACCGAAAGATGTTGCGCTTTCAATCCCAGATAGTTTTTTCTGTGGGAAGGAGTGATACCGGTTGGATGGTGGGACCAACATTTTTTGAATATGTTGCAAATAGCTTTTATAATTGGTTATTAGAAAGTAACATTAAATTCCCCAAATTCTTTTTATTAGACGGTCATAAATCGCATGTAAGTCAGGAACTTGCTCAATTTTGTAGAGAAAAAAGAATCCTTCTGTATTGTTTATTAGCAAATGCTACTCACATTTTACAACCGTGTGACGTAGGTGTATTTAGACCACTTAAAAGTGCTTGGAGAAAGGTGTGCCAGAGTTATAAAACAAAGGACCCACAAAATTTTAACAAAAGCAAACTTTGCTCCATTATTTCCTGAAGCATTTCATAGCGCTTGTAAGGAAGAAACTATAGAAACATCATTCAAAGCGTGTTAACCACGTGGATTTTACCAAATGTATAAATACAAAACGGCGTACTGAAACAAGTGATGATAACAATATGGACAATTCGAAAAATCAGTTCTTGTTAAGACTGGAAAAAGAAATTTCACCTGCTACACTTGATCAATACAGGCAGGCAAGAACATTGAAAGAAGTATTGAAAAACGACAAGTTATTCAAGATATGGAATAAGTATGCTGATATGGAAAGAAAAGAAAACCAAAATCAAAATCCTAATAGAAGTAGTTGACATTAGAGAAGAAAATTCTCCAAATGAAATCAATGAAATCGAAATAGAAAATCTAAACGTAACTATTGATGAAGACAGTTTCCATGTTGTTGGTGATGATGATAACTGTAGGGTTGAAAATGATGTTATTGATACAATCACTCAAAATAATGGCAATACTAACATAAGTGAATTGTCCATTGACAAAATATATAATATAATATATGTGAGCAGGGAGGAAATATCAATGTTGACAATGTCTGGAACAAACATTTGCATTTTCCAGTTATAGTAGAAACTTCTCATGGTAAACGCAAAACAATGCGCCCCCTCTTGTAGTATCGTCAAAACCATGGAAGGAATTTCACGAAAGAAAAGAAACTGAGAAGAAAGCCATAGATATGCTAAAGAACACAGAAGACTTGATCGAGAAAATAGAAAAGAAGTAGTTAGACAGAGAAAGAGAAAAAAATTTGCAGAATCTGATAGTTCTGATGATATGGAAACTGTTTCTGATTCAGATTTTGACTTGACAGAAGATAACGAACAAGGAAATAATGCAGAGATAATGACAGAAATTCGATCAAGTAGTAAAAAAATTAAGTCACACTCGGATTCATCTAAATCGGACTCATATACAAACACAAGTCATGCTGGTTAGGCAGTAACAGTAGCAGACTTTGTAATTGTAAGATATGAAGTTAATTATTTTCCTGGTGTTGTAATCTGTAAGAAAAGAAATGTATTCGAAGTTCGAGTTATGCACAAGAGTGGCCCACAAAGTTGGAAATGACCAGAAAAGTTGGATTGGATATGGTACAAAAATACCGACATCATAGAAAAAATTGAGCCACCAGAATTAGTGAGCAGTAGAGGAAATACATATATTCTGTAGAAAATATATCTATATATGTTTTTGAATAAAACTGTTGTTGGTCTTTATTTCTTCAAAAATCACTGCATAGCATCTGGTCATTCATTGGATAAATTTTGGTCATTCACTAAATGTTTCTGGTCAATAACTGGTTTTTTTTGAAGATTTAATTATCATATCAAATTAGATTAGAATTTTAGTTTATTTCTACAGAAAAGAACATCTATTTTTGATTTGAATATGATTTAAGTCATTTTAAGGACATAGTTATTCATATTTCGATTTAAATAACTACAAGAGAATGTGCTTAAGTGGTCATTTATTAGTCAGTTTACCCTATCCAGTTTTTAATTGCAACAGCAATAGTAGAAGACATAAGCTTGGAAAAGCTTACATAGACTTTGAAAACATAGATTTCGATTTTTTAATTTGCGGCCCTAGAACTTTTTTTTGTCATTACTTAACTAGACTTAAGCCTCTTTTAAACGGTAATATTTATTTTGAAAGATTTGACATAAGATTTGTTACCAACATAAATATGATTGTGTAAGACAGATAAATCGAATTACAAACCAAATTATTATGACTGTCTAAAACAGGATTGACAAAAGAATATTGAAGTTTGCCACAAAGACATCAAAACAATTATAACTGTAAATAGCTATAAAAGCGGAAAACGTTGTAGGTTGATTTTAAACTCGCGTAATTGGTGTTAAAGCAATATCAGATGCATTGTGCAAATGCCATCAGTGAACTATTAGATGGCCGTTTTGCCCTTTTAGGGTCTATCAGCAGTAGGAGAACACTCTAATGTATTCCCACAGCGGCATCGACAAGCCTTATAGCTTTATATTCACATACGATGGGGATAACCATTCGCAAAGGTTGATGGTAGAGTCATCTATTAGTATAAGGTACTATGCATTAACGATAACTGTAAATAAATAGTTATAAAGGTAGAAAATCTAGTAAGCTGATTTTAAACCCGCGTAATTAAAAATAGTTTTGAATAAAACTGCGGGATACGAATAAAAATGATGATTAAATCAACTGCATGTTAAAGCAGAGAAATTATTGATTTATACCAGGGGTGGGCAACTTTTTTCCTCATAGGGCCAAATAAAATTTTTCGTATCGTGACGCGGGCCGGATTAGATTAAAGAAAGTAATAAAAGAAAATAAATACTAAATAAATTAATTTATAGGTATACCAAATTCTTAATATGTTTAATACTAAAAATAAAATATCTAGTGCTATCGCTTATACATATGTTGTAGATTTCGGGTAAAAGAAGCACAATTTGGAACAAATGTTTTTATTTGTAACAATTTAAATATTATTAAAATATGAATTTATTTCGCGGGCCGGACTCAACAACCTCGCGGGCCGGCGGTTGCCCATGCCTGATTTATACTAAGTAAATGGCTATAAAGATAGAAACGTTTTGAATAAACTGCAGGCCAAAATCACAAGGTATAAACATTGTAAGGTAACAATGTCAATGCAAATGTGAAAATGCCACTAGAGTGAACCACTGGACGGCCGTTTCGCCCTTTTGGGACTCTTCAGCAGTGGGAGAACACTCTACTGTACTTTCACAAATGCATTAACAGTCCCATAGCTTTATATTAACAAATCAAATGATCATGATGAGTTAAATACGATGGCAGAGCCATCTCATAGTATAAATTTATTATGTATGAATAATAGTAAATTAATAGCTATGAAGATAGAAACTTTTAAGCTGATTATTTGTGGAAGTACAGTAGTTCTCCCAGTGCTGAAGAGCCCCAAAAGTGGGAAACGGTCGTCCAGTGGTTCACTCTGGTGGCATTTTCACATTTGCATTGACATTGTTACTTTACAATGTCTATATGTTGTGATTTTAGCCCGCAGTTGGTTCAAAACTTATTTAAATTACGCGGATATAAAATCAGCTTTCAACGTTTCCATCTCTATAGCCATTTACTTACTATTATTTATGTATAATAAATTTATTCTATGAGATGGCTCTGCCATCGTATTTGACCGATTAACTCAAGTACCTAAAAAATGACAAATGTGAGGATGCAGAGCTAGGTAAATATTTCAATTACATTTAGTTACTTCAAATAGGTAATTGAAATGAACAATGCCATTTCTTACTTAGAATAACAAATGCGAACTGTTTTCTACTATGAACTACGGCCTCATTACGTATTTAAAACGAACGTCCAGAGCAATTGTTTCAGTTGGCAGCATAAGAATCGCTATATTTTGCATTTTCTAAAAACTGTAGTATCAGTTCGATTCACAATGGATCATCAGTTTCGGATTTATTGGAATGTGGATCTGAAGAAGATTTTCTTCAGGATTTGATTTTAGACAATACACTGACTTGCAACATCCAGGGTAATATTTTTAAAAATATTTTAAATACCTGGTATATTGGTAGAGTGATCCAAAAAGTTTGCCTCTCGGTTTGCTCTAACACATTCAAACAAAAAAAAGAATTAGAAAATATTATATAGCCAAAAGTAAACGTATATCAAGACGTAAATAGGGAGCATATAATTTTTGATCCCATAACCATAGTAGAGTCCGGCCCTCTATTGTTATCAAGAAGAGCCACACGTTATAAAGAGTTAAAAAAAGCCTACCAATAATTCTAATTGATGTTATTTTTAGAGTTTATTTTCTATCTGTTTCTATGTTCTATTTGTTTGTTTTCTATTATTTTTGCCTAATACTGTTATTTAAAAGAATAGTATATTTATTACGTATTGGTTTTATTATGTGTTTATTTTATAATAAATAACATTACGTTTCTGAATAAAAAAAGGATCGAAAGTGAGTTATGATGATACAGGTTATCCAAGGGTTATCCAGGGGTAATCCGGGGCGATCCAAGTGTTATTTAAGGGTAATCCTCGGACAATACTAACAAGAATCAGAAAAACCAAGAAAAAGAGCAAACAAAAGTGATAATTTACAGATACGAATTAACATTGGCCCCTAACATGATGGAAGTAGTTTGTGGAAGTAGGTATTGAGTACCATAACCCTTACGGTCGAAAAGGAAAGTATTATTGATAACGTTATACGCAATCAAAAAGAGGCGGCACGTTCAGTAAATAAAAATCACACTGTATAAGTGGTGAAAGCAATAACTTTGAGTCGATATGTCTTACTATACTTTTACACATACAGATGCAGAGTAAAAAAATCAGAAATATTTCTAATATGTAATGTTTTCTAATCAACCATGTGAAAATATATTTAGACAAAAAAGTTCTGTAAAGTACTCTTTTTGTGGTTGTAAATTTTTTGTTGTAGGAAATTTTACCCGAGTTCTCATAATCCCTGTTTTGAATAATAATTTATATAGGTAAGTACCTATACACAATTTAAGTCTAAAGTGAAGTGAAGTGAAGTTTACCAAAACAAAGTGGAACTTACGTCGCGTATTAGATATTGATAGAGAAAAATACAATAAAACTCTAAAAATGAGACTTACACAAGTTTGTTTGGCCAAAAAATGATGCAATTAAAAATGAACCATTATAAGGATCTAATTTGAAAAACATCAGATACCAACAATAGAATATATAAAGAGAAAGAAAGTCTAATAAGTACTCTTTTTCATTTTATTACAACTTTTTATCCTTTTTACATAATTTCTTGTTATTTTTGCAAATAAAAACTTTTTGAAGAATCACAATTTCCAAATAAGTTTTTAAATGAAACTATTAAAGTGCATTTGCTGAATAAGTGTATAAAGCCTCTGCAAACACATAGTTCATAGTCTATCATATTTAAACTGCAAGCATTACGTAGATATAATAGGATAAAATACAAAATAAACTATCCACCTGACCAAACGAAAACAAAATTAGTAGTCACAATGGCCCGTTCATAAGAATTAAATTTAATGAGAATACCACTATGGTAATTAGAAAGTCATCATTGTGTTGGTTTCTAAGTACTAAAAAAAAACAAACTGATTAGGATAAAACAAGGAATGATAAAAACCAAGGCTCAAGAATTATGCGAATTGACACAGCCTGCAAAACAGAAAATTATCCGTGTTGAAAACTGGTATTTAAAAGAGTAACAGATAGTTCAAATTCAATCATTGGCATAATATTATCTTTTAAAAAAACTCCAACCCAAAACCAAAGAAGCACAACACAATCAAACCACAATAAGCTTTGATATCAATAAAGGCACAGTAAGAGTGCTTTGTAATTGGTATCAACTTACGGAACACACTATTACCTTAGCAAAGTTAGTACAACATAAATTTTACGGTGTAGACAAATTAGAAATTGTACTTTATAATATTTTATTTTTAATTTAATATTATACGTGCAGGCTGCTGCAAAAACCATACTCGTTATTAATTACTAATTAAAAATAGTATTACCTCATCTTTCACAGGTTCATCATCGTTATAATCGCTTAAAAAAATGCACTCTGTAGGTGCTGCGTTATTCTCATTCGAAGACAAATTTTTAGTCGGTACACTAGGTTTGTTAACATCTTCCAAAGCTAACAACTCTTGAGCTTTCTGTATCCGTTCGTTGAAATCCCAAGTAGCATAAATGACATCATAACATTTTTGACAAATAGTCGTTGGCAATCTATCTTCAGCAACAATATTGATACGGAAGAATTGAAAAATTTTCGCCGACAAGTCTGCCTCATCTAACACTTCCACTAATTCTTCATACACTTCCGCACAAAGACGACACCGCGCATCCATACCATTCTATGTTTTTTTTTAAATTGTAGGTTCGAATTTGTTTATAACAATTTTATTTCGGTATATTTCAAATTAAGAGTATTGTGACTTTCTTTTTGTTACTATCACATAACGTTTAGACATTATAGAGTTTGGAATTTAATTAAATAAAATTTTTGTAAACAAAAACACTTTGAAATGCTCATTTTTGCAGATATTTATTTACCAATAGTTGTGGTAACCATTTACAATGAATGTGTCTAAGTGTACGTCGCTGCAATTTCGTTGGACCTAAAACTATAGGGTACTTTACATGATATGATTTATGGTGTGATTGTTTCTGTAATTTTATTATTGTCGTTGAGTTTAACTTAACACTTTTAAATTAATACCACAAAATTAATCATACAGAAATCACATCAAATTACAATCTGATTTTGAGAATGAAACAGTGTGTATTTTCTGGTGTTACTGAATCACTTCTATTGCGTTATATATGTACCGTATAATTACAACAAAAAGACCGTATTACGTTAGTTATACAGTCAAATATGTTGGCAGTACACAATGTATTTTATATTAAAAAAATTGGAATAACGCGATTTTAAAATAGAAGATAAAAAAACTTCGATGCAAATAACGTGAAACCAACCGAGCTAATAACGCATTTGGATAGTGATTTACAAAAATATTTAATAATATTGTACTTAAGAGGGTTCTAAAACGGCCGCTTTGATGCGTCGCAAGCTTCTACAAAATTCGCTTTTTTGTTAAAAGTATTAGAGCTAGAAACTTAAAAAAAATGAAATTAATTACAAGGGCTAGCTGTATAAAAGGTTTTCTAAAATTAGAGAAATTTCTCAGTGGAATGAACAATCACCAACACATTTCATTTTGTTTAGCGTTTTTGGACTGGCCATTAATTTTTCAATAATAATATTTATTTTGATATAAAAACTATGTATTTATAAACTAAAGACACATATCTAGGGCGCATTTGTGCCACTTTTTGCAAATAATACGTACGTCTACCATGGGCCCTTAAAATACACCTAAAATTACCTAGAATTGCTTAGTTTTCTACTCGTTTTTTATATTTTTGGCTTCAAAATTACACAAAATTTTACAAGCCAGTTTTTCATTATTTCAGCTTTTATAAAATTTCTAGCTGTTATACTTTCAACGGAAAAGCGAATTCTGTAGAGGCTTGCAACGCATTTAAAACCGTCGTTTTAGAACCCCCTTAAGCGTTAAACCTATTTTTCATTTTACACTATAATAAAAATCAAATAAACTTGTTGGAGTAATTTATGGAAAATTAAAAATTACGAGTAGGTGAAAAGAAAACATATGAAACCTACATATTTAATTACTTTAATGTTCAAAAACTTTAAAACAAACAAATGAAATAAATGATAAGCGTTTTGTTTAAAATTTTTCCATTTTCTGAAGACTTAAAAAAGTTGTTTTTGAATTATTTTAATTATTTCAAAACCTATACTTCTTTTATTATTATAGTTCCATAGGATCGAGATATCCAATGATATTGATTTTTTCCGTAACACCGTGTGATTTATGTATTATTAAAATTGTATCTTCTACAAATGATAACAATCATTCATTTGACGTTTTTTTTCAATTTTATACAAGTTATAGGTCTACACATCTTGTTCTTAGTCACTTCTATTTATGTTGAACAATTTATACTAAGTGAAACAAAAGTAATTTCAAATACTTTTTTTTTATTTTACGTTTCAGTTAAGATATGTGCCCTTATAAGCAAATCACTGTTGGATACTCAAGCAACCATATTTGACAAATAACGTTAAATAAACGTAACTGTCATTGCTTGGGAGTAACGTCGCTAAAATCTTATTGGCCAAATCTAAGTTTTCTACACAGTCGCAAAAACTCTACGCGATTGTGTGTGTTACTATTGTTTTATAATTTTCGTATTTTTTAAAATTTAATTTGTATTACTCTATATAACTAAAAAAGTAGTGTAGACGTAAACCTGTCACCTAAGTTTGACCAAATGCAAACTAAAAACCTATACATAAAAATTATTTTAATGCCGACATACACAAATTTATTATAAAAAAGTATTTGTGGTTATGCAGGATATGTTACAAAAGTACCAGATAGCAAACCGTCGTCAAAATGACATCAGAAACCAGTCATTATATGACTAGAATTGACTAGTTTAATGACTAGTTATGACGTCATTATCTCGTCATAAAGACATACTAATGTCACAGACCAAAGACGTCATTTAGTGACGTACTTTTCATGTCATAATTTGACCAGTTTTTATATAGGGTAGGTATTAATAATAATACTATAAAAAATATTTATTACAAAACATATCTCCTATAAAATACATTACAAAAATCAACATTAAAAATAAGAATCTACTAGATATAATAATAAAGTTAAATACACTTGAATTCTTAAAATAAACAGTGAATCAGTGGAAGTGGCACAAAATAATGGTCTATTTACAATTAAACAGATAGTTTTATTCATTCGAGAGTTTTACCAGGTAAAGTATGATTCAGTGATAGAAATTACCAAGTATGGTAAAAACTAAAACTTAAGAAAATATTCACATATTATTTTATACATTTTGACATCAATAAATTCATAATTTACTTGTTTTTAATTACTTAAGTACATACCACATTCAAAATAAATTGTTGCAACCAGTTTTCTTCATCAGGTTCGTCTCCTTGTAAAAGTGCATTTCGATAGTGGGAGCTCGTTTTGTATGGAGGCCAAAATATCTGCTTTTTTAAAGGAACTGCGAACTAATCTAATTGATCTTCCACAAAAACCATCATCTACATTAGAACTAAACTCCAGTCAAATAAATGCCATCGTGCTAAGCATAATTTGGAAAACATTGACGAAATAACTGATATATATATATATATATATATATATATATATATATATGTGCATCTAAATGTAATTTCAGCACTAAAATAGAGTACATAACTGGTAGTTTCGCATTATTTTGGCATTTTCGCATCGGTGCGAAAATGCAACAGTATCTATTTGGTCTTTTGGCACATTTTTTTGTAAGTTGTGGCAACACTGTATTTTTATCGCACCCATTTCATTTATTTGTTATTTTCGCACTTTCCTAAAAATAATTTAAACGTTATTCATATAAGTTTTTTGATTTTTGGCGTTTGCTTATGAATTGATTTAACTCAGTTATCTTGTAAAAAATAATACAAATTAAGATTATTAAAAATTGTATGAAAAAAAACAGAAAATTTATAATGCATCTAAAGTTACTTTTGTATCTCTTCAACTAATAAATTAAACATAGAAATGGCATAATATCAAACCTGCTAACAATAAAATAAATGTTAGCATTTGTTATTTTATTTAAACAATTATATAAATTATAAAACTAAGCCATTATATTCATTCAAATGTTACTTTCGCACCCGTCCAAATAATATCATAATTTTTTATATTTTATTTTGATGCAACGGTAATTAATTCTGAACAAAAATACTGTAAAAACATCTACAATTTTATTTAAAAAGCTATGAAACTAAGTTACTGAATTTGATTTAAATGTCATTTTCGCATCTAAATTGTATCTATCTGTTATTTTCGCGTCCGTTCGAATAATATTATAAAGATATTATTTTATGGTGCAACGGAAAATGAGTTTTAACAAGCATACATTTAAAGGGGCCATTAAAGTATTACATAAGCACTAAAAGGGGACAGGTGGTCTTTGATTTTGATCTGGATGATTCTGCAAATTTAGTAGATTTTGATTTGAACACATATGACAACCCTACATGTCTAAATCCTTCAAAGCAAAACGCATGTTTAGGGATTATTCCCAAAATAATGGATATGCTTACTCGCTCTCACGCGTTGTTTTATCATTAAGTTATAGTCTAGTTCACTGTTTACAAGTTCAAAAAAGTGTTAATTCTTGAAAGTAATAGCTTCTGAAAACATGTGCGATTTATATAGTTTTTCTTTCGAACTTGACGTGCAATTTTTAGCAAGGTACATTTAGTACTTTCTAAGTTATTGTAATGTTTTTCTTCATAAATTTCTCATTGAAGTTTATAAAATGTTTTAAGTTTAAAACACAAATTTCAAATACATTTTAACGTGTATTCTCTATTTCAAATATTCTTATTTAAGAAAGATATTTTGTATTTCGTATTTCAAATACATTTTTTTCAAGTATTTTGCAACGCGTTTACTTTTTTTTCGTAGTTTTGAGTGTGTTGTGTTAATTATATCATGGTATCATTGGTATGCTTGACACATGGCAATCGATGACAACGAAAACAAGCGGCGACAACGTGATCCATGTCTTGTGAAATAAACCAAAAAGCTAACCTAATATATGTGCGTTAAGGTTGAAATCACGTACATGGTATGGTAAACAAATGAACGTCAAAAATACAAAATCATTATGCAAAAAGTAATAAGATTTGCTATAAAACATTATTGATAGCTATAAATGCGCCTGGTAGAAGTGCGTATAACCGAGTAGAGCGCAGAATGGCTACTCTTAGTCGAGAATTGGCTAGTTTGATATTGCCTCATGACCATTTTGGGTCTCATCTGGATGACCGTGGCATTACAGTTAATGAACACTTAGAAAGATCCAATTTCAAGTTTGCCGGAAATATATTAACAGAGGTATGGAGTTAATGGTTATCATGTTTCTGCAAAATATGTTAGGTCGGGTGAAAAAAATCTTCCTGATTTTTAAGATAGTAAATGGTATTTATAACATGTGCATGTATAGCAATTCTTACTACAAATTGTAAAATGTAGAAACACGGAATGCTGTCGTCCAAGAAGTGGCTTATTTAGATTACTAAAGAACAGATTTCTCCCACCACCAGTAAAAATAAAACAAACATTTGATGATTTGGGTATTAAATAATAGAAGGCAATGTTTCAGTCAATTTAGTTCTATACTTACATTCTTCACTCAAAAATTTTCTGCAAATGCCCTACGATTATTTTTGCCCGACGGTAAAATTGAAAATATTAAGTCGAACATGCAAAATGTGTGATCTTCATCATCCTTCTGTCAAGTCATTAAATCGTCACATCCAGAAGTTCCATAAAACAGTAAACACGAACACCGAAACTAGAGTAAGGCCTATAAGAGTGGCTGCTCGTCGTGGTAACGAATTGATGTGCATAATACAATACAATTCCGACGAGTGCCAAGATGTTGAATGGCTCGAAGAGAACAATGTCGAAATCCGTAAATCAAACCAGAGTTAGCAGATGCAGACATCGAGCAGCAAACGTCCAATCTTATCGAAGACGTAGTTATGGATTCAAGTGACATGGACTGAGGACGGTTAATTTAACTTTATACACCAAAATTTGAATAGAACACAATAAATTAACGTGCTAATCGTTAAAATCTGCTTGAATAAATATTAAATGTGCATTAAATTTCTCCATTTGTAATAAAATTAAGAATTTCTAAGATAAAATGACATTGTTTTAAATACGTTTTTGTCTTATATCTTACAAACAAAAATATGTAATTACTAGTGCCCGGATTTTAAGCTTGTTTGCTTACGTTCAATTTTAAAAGCAGCAACAAATTATATCGAAATTTGCACATAAAAATTAATAGTTTGAAACATATTTGTCTATGCTTTTTTTTTGCTTATTTGTCATTTTTATGCTTATTTTTTATTTAAGCGCTTATCCGTGCTATTTCTTGTCATTTGATCAGTTATCTAAATAAATGGGATTGCAGTTGCATAACCTTGAAATTTGCGAGAGCACGCCGTTATGCGCGTTTATCGAATACACCATGTTGTGTTACGCTGCACAGTGAGCGCTTTCAGTCGCTGACTAAAATTCGACAGCGTAAAAAAATTATCGCTTAGTAGTAATGACTTTATTTCTAACCTAAAAGTAAATTAATGGACAATCGTGCTAAAAAAGTATTGTTGTTAAACCATTATATAATAATTTAGAGACTGTTAAGTTTCTGATTATAAGCGACTTTCAGCTTAGACCGCGTCGTAGTTAAACACCCAGACTTAGGCTTGCTCCTAGTCTCTCCTTGAGAGCCAAAACAAGAAGTAGAACTTGGCTTTTGAGGTATTGTCGTTCGTGAACGCAAATTCCTACACAACCATTTTTAATTAGCTCAAAACAATTAAGCAAAACTAATAGCAATACAATATCAAAGTTTGTTAATGAAGGAACTTTTTTTGCCTGAAATTGTCCCACATAAAAAAGTATTGCCCATGCTTTCAGACACAGTAGCAAAAGCCGCACCAAATTTAAATTTTTTTTACGAAAACTTAGTACATTGTACTTGCTTAGCTCATGGGCTTAATCGTATTGCTAAGACCCTAAGAACCTAATTTCCTTTAGTCAATAATTTAATAAGTAATAGCAAAAAAATATTTGTCAAAGCGCCTTTAAGGGTGCAGATGTTTAAAGAGAGGCTGCCTAATGTTCCACTACCCCCAGAGCAAATTCTCACTAGATGGGAAACTTGATTGGAGCTGCTATCTGCTATGTCAATAATTTCGAGAATTTTAAACAATCGATTATGGAATTTCCAGACTCAACAAGCAAATCTATACAAGACTGCCAAAATGTTCTTTAACGACATGAACTTATGAATAATTTGGCTTTTACCAATTTTAGTTTTGTGAGTGAAACAATAAAATCTCTAGAAAATCAGCAAGTTCCTTTGGTTGAATCAATTAAACTAATTGACGGTTTTAAAAATGGCATTAATATGCTGTTCCAGGGCCCACTGGCGAGATAGTTAAAATGAAATTTGTACAAATTTTTTCAAAGAATACGGGATATCAAATACTAGAAAAACTTTCTTCTATTTTGAGTCGTACTGGTAACAATGTTTCTGATTTTAACATGGGTCCCGCTATTATAGCCCAATTCAAATATGCACCCATTACAAGTGTTGACATAGAAAGAAGCTTTTCGCAATATAAAAATATTCTCAACGACAAAAGACATAATTTAACAATGGAACATTTGGAACAATATTTAGTCATCAACACTTTTAAACATGAATAGTGTTTTTTACGTTCTCTCTCAATATAGATTTTGAAAGTTCGTTTTAGTTAGGTTTTGCATGGCAATTGTGTTTTTAAATGTTTATTTTGTTTTGTATTTTTATTAATGCATACAAATTTTATTTTTATATGTTTATTTTGAGTTGTATTTTTTATTAGTAAAGACGCACAATGTAAATTGCCTGATTAATTCATGTAAATTTTATAGCTTATACCTGCTTTTTTTCTGTTTTTTTGTTTAATTTATTGCTTATCTATTGCTTTTTTTAGATAAATGTTGTGCTTTTTTAAATTAAAATTGTGCTTATTTACCCGGTCTCTACTTTCTAAGTATACAATAATTTGTTTTGATATCGTCTATCGCGAAATGCGAAACTCACATAATATTTTAGTTAAAGAATGTTAGCGGAAAGCTAATTTGTACCGATACAATTTGCGCTAACCACTTAATGACACAAAAAGTAGGTACAATTCTGTTATTTTAGTTTATGGTTCCGTTTTGACAGGAATTACAGAAAATATAAATATACGTTTTCCTAGTACATCTGAAGTCGGCAAAGATAAAAGTGTTTTTAATTTGCAACGTGACTTTTGGGTGGTTTTAAGGGTTTACTTAAGTCGGTTTACTACAACCCCTTTTTATTATAATGCGTTTGAATTAGGTATTAATATTTATATTTATCTATGTGAAATAGAAAAAATAATATATCCAAAAGAGATCTAGGTAAATTAAATATGTATCCTACAAAACGTAATAAACGTTTAGCTTTCAATTCATAAATGTGCTTAAAAACAATTAAAAATAAAATTATACTGTTATAGAGATCGACTCAAAGTAATCTAAAATTCTTAACGGGATTTGAATCCATAGTGCTTTTATCACGAAAAAACATTTATGGGTACAATAAAGTTTCTCAACAAAATAAGCAAATGAATGGTTACTGAAATATGGTATAGCAACAAAATATATAACAAGTAACATCTCCAAAAGGTTGTAAATACTAAATTACACCCTTACCATTTAAAAATATATTGCAAGCGTTATACAAAATTACAAAAATCTGAAAAAAATAGAGGCTCAAATTTATCAAAATCAATCGAGTAGAAAACGTTGGTAAAATGACTATAAAATATGTATCCTAACGTAATATATACTGCAGTAATCCTTTAATTAAGACTAAATAAATTTTATGAAGTTTATCCCAAAGACTACACAAAATAACAGTTATTCCTGATTTTTACTATTATGCGGATACAATAACATAGGTATAATTAGTTTAGAATGCACCCATCTAACAACACTAATTATTACACAACCAAAAAACAATATTTATTATTACAATAGTTTACAAAATTCTTGCTACAACGGTATGTTTATTCACCTACGGTTATTTTCCTGTAAATCCACTTGTTTTCAACTTGACGTTTTCAAGCGGCTAGTGTTTAAATGTTTTAAAGAATAAAATAATAAGATTATCATAAGCTTCTTTTAAATGTCAATCAGTTTTTAAATTTTTATTTTACTTTTTTTATCTACCTGACGATTTAGTAAGCATCATTTCTTATTCTTTTGTTTATAAGTATATACTAATTAATACTTTCTTAAAATTGCATTATTTGCTCGCTTTTGCTTGGCTACATTGTGTACAGTTTTAAATGTGTTACTAAATGGCTATTGGTAATATCAATGGGATCATATATAGTAGATTTTATAAAAACGCATGCTATTGTCTAAACTAAAATTTATCTAATTAAAGAAGTTTTCTTTAACTCATTTTTAAATTTTTTTGTACTTATTATACTTTATTCTTATATGAAAACGTGTTTACAGTTATAGGGTTATTACACCCTCGTTGTAACACTGTTAAATCTCTTTATTCATAAATGTCTTTAGACTATACATAATAATTTTTCCGCATGCAATGATCTAATGAAGACCGCTATTGGAGGTTACTGTTTTCAAAAATAATTTATGACGATTATTCATAAGCAATATAAGGCTACCTGGCAAAATAGACATTTGGGCTTGGGTTGTTTCAGGTACACAGAACTTTTGGATTGGGACGTAGGTACTTTTTGTATTTATCAATACTATTTAAAAGAGAAACTGGTCAGTGAGAAAGTTTTAGCTAATTAATGCTTAATAAGCGTCGTTCAATAAAATTAAAGCATTTTTAATAAGCACCTTTATTTATCAAATACATGACAGATACCTATAACTGTATTATTTATTCGAAAAATATTACCGCTTCGTAAGTCTGAATTGTGCTTTCACGTGTATTTATTATTTGTCGAGTACCTATGATTATTACATTTACGGGAAGTTTTAGTACAATTTCGAATTTTTATTTATGTTTCTATTTGAATTTTTTTTAAATTATAACAAACTTCTACAAGGGATGACTACCACCGGCGTAACTACAGGGCGCCTGGATGGTCCGGGCACACATCAGACCTCGCATGCATTTGTAGCACGAGCTACACTTAATGTTTTTCAGTTATGTAAATTTGGCATTAATTTACAATGGATTTTAAATATTTTTTTAAAGACGACTTTTACAGAGAATTTGTGGGAACACTTTGAACGTGTAACAAAGGTTTTTTACTGTTTAAGTTTGCTATTATTTTGCATAATAGAGTCAACGATAATAGTAAACGGTTAGATCAAGGTTTGAAAAACTTTTCTTGTATTAACTCTTGCACTTCCAAATTTGTCATAAATTAGAACTTGCTTCAAACTTATGTACCGTCAAAAATGTCCGTTTTTTTTTAAATTTACCTGTAAACAGCGCAAAATCTAAAGTACTTAAAAAATTGCTAATTTCTGCGTAAAAGTTCGTTAACTATAACTTATTCCCACCACAAATATGTACTAAAAATTTTATATAAACTATCAAATTAGTAAAAGCTTTCAGTTAGTTTTCGGAACGTGAAAAAAAATTCATTAAAAGGAATTATTAAAAACAAAGTACTTAATTAAAAATTTCAGCATATCAATAGTTTGTACCGCTTTGTTTAAACTAGATAATAATTCAATTTTCCAATTTGAATAATATATATATGCATTTTATATAATCAGCAATTCCGCATCTAAACACAGTGTTGTCAAATTTATCCCTAGTGCTGAAGTACCACTTCGGCGCACATATATATATATATATATATATATATATATATATGCATTTGTATCCTCTTCGACTCCGCATATCTTTAGGACGCCCATCCATCCGGTAGAACAAATTATGTTACACAAGTTTTTTCCGTATTTAAAAGGTCAGGTGTTACACCATTTTACAGGCAAAGGTAGAGGGGTAATGATAACACATGTTTTTTTCATACAAAATACAAATCTGTATTTAGTACTACCCTATCTCCATATGGGATTAAGACGCTTTCGCCTCCTTATATATATAATTGTAAAATGCTACGGTTGAGTTCACCTCCAGCGGCGCTGCCAAAGCTTAAGAATATTTTCAACGCATTTGACAAAACAGCTTATGCACGCTGTGATAATACAGCATCATATTTTGTATTTGTGATTTAGTTTTTACAGTAGTACAACTTAATTTTTAGTTATTGTGTGCAGACAGTGTATTAACATTGTTTTTAGGCAGTGTGCAGTTAAACCAGGATGCTGCAATAAATACTTGTTCGCAGTAAGTAAAAGTTTCTTTTATTACAAAATAGATGTATTGGCGTATTGCTGAGAACTCAAAATATTCTAATAACTGCTTAGGTACGTCTTTTCAATTACTGTGGTGTACAAAATTCTTGACAACGTTTAAATGTTTTATCGCCAAATTCATTTTTTATTTTGTATTATTTTTATGATTATAAGCGGCTTTTGGCTTAGACTGCGTAGTAGTTAGACACCCAGACTTAGACTTGGTCTTAGTCTTTTCTTAAGAATCAAAACAAGAATTAGAACTTGGCCTTTGCCGTGTTGTCGTTCGTGTACCCAAACAAAATGACGTTTCGCAAGACATTGCAGCTTGCATCTTCAGAGTGGTAAATGTCACTGAAAGAAAAAGTGTAGCCAAGATTCTTAAACCGTCTTCTCGGTTCATATTACATAGATGTTTTTCTATTTCCACAGCTTCGCGGATTAGTCTGTGATAGTAGAAAGGAGTTCTGGCTAACACTTTAGTTTAATCAAAGTTCAGTGTGTGTCCTTGGTTCCACACGTGTTCTGCCACTGCTGGTTTAGTAACTCTGCGGTGTTTGCAGTCAGCCATATGTTCTTTTACTTTACACTTATTGCAGTTATAAAGACAACTTGTTTAAACAAGTAGAAGGAGCGGCCTTGCGTTCACCGCTCTCTCCAGTTATAGCCAATTTACATAGAATATTTTGTAACTGAAATTATGAAAAATGTTGAGTTAAAACTAAAAACTTAGTTTAGATATGTTGATGATACGTTTGTTGTATGGCCTCATGGCAAAGATAAACTAAATCAGTTCTTTCAACATCTAAACTCTGCATATAACAGCATTAAATTTACTATGGAGTTAGAACATACGAGACTCTGTTTTGCATACTTTAGCCAAAAGTATACGTGTGTCAAATAATGAAAATCTACAAATAAAAAAAAAAACACTGTTGGAATCCCTACAACAAAATAAATACGGGTTCAAAGAGATCCAAAACGCATGGAGAAGAGCAATGAAGCTAAAAGTCAAAAAAGAATTATCACCTCCTACTAACACCGCTGATTTACCTTACTCTATGGGTTCGACAGACAAAATAAACAGGGTGCTAAAGAAAGATAATATTAAAACTGTTTTTACCACCAAAGATACCCTAAACACCTGGTTTACATTTGCTAAAGACAAACAAGGGGCTCTAAAACATGCCGGAGTTTACAAAATTTCTTGTTCCTGTGGATCAAGTTATATAAGACAGACGGGACGCTCTATTGAAGTTAGAGTAAAAGAACATATGGCTGACTGCAAACACCGCAGAGTTACCAAATAAGCAGTTGCAGTGCACGTAAAGAACCAAAGACACGCGCTGAACTTCGACCAAACTAAAGTGTTGGCTAGAACTCCTTTCTAGTTTTCCAGACTAATCCGCAAAGCCGTGGAAATAGAAAAACATCCATGTAATATGAATCGAGAAGACGGTTTAAGACTCTGCTATCAGTATTATATCCTGTAAAACAAAGATCAACCTTCTTGGAAAGGACACAAACACTGACTCCAAGTAATAACGATGTCAGTCAAGCGGTAACGGAAAGATAAGGTCCGTTAATCACGCTAATCGCTATTGGTATAAATATCGTCATTTACACTTTTTCTTTCAGTGACGTTTACTACTCTGAAGATGCAAGCTGCAATGTCTTGCGAAACGTCAGTTTGTTTGGGTTCACGAACGACAATACTGCAAAGGCCAAGTTCTACTTCTAATTTTGACTGTCAAAAAGAGACTAGGACCAAGCCTAAGTCTGGGTGTTTAACTACGACGCGGTCTAAGCCGAAAGTCGCTTATAATCATAATCATAACAATTACGAAAGCTTAAGATTTTATATCGTACTATTTTTGTTTAAGTACAAAAATACTACTAAAATTGGCGATCAAATGTAATCAGCGAATCAAAATGCTCGAGAAATTGGAAAAAGCTGAGATTACGTACTTAATAATTAATAATAATGTGTTTGACTATTTGTTTTCTTTTTTATTCTTTCTAGGCTGTACCGGCTATGAATCGTTAGATCCGTTTCACTGCAGCCACAACTCCGATGAAGATCCGACCTTTCATCCAGAAAAGCTGCGCTTAAAACCAAGTTTAGTGAATAATCTACTGTTGAAAATTTTTTCTTTAAAAACAAACAATGTTGCAGACAAAATAACCCTTTCTAAATGCATAGACCAACTAATTAAGCATTATTACTAAAGAACGGAAAAATGCATTTTGCATTTTTTCTTGTTTTTTGGACAAAGTTCATTTTTGTAAAATTACTACTCCAAACTAAAAACACATTCCTCATACTTAAAAAGAGAATTAAGGTAGTTCTCTCACGTCGCTCATTTAGTTTATAGCTTTGTTCTCACGGTTTGTAAAAATTTCCAATATTTTTTCTCTTATTATAGCTAATGCTAAAACAAGTCTAGTGCCGTTTTTTTTTATTTTTTTTAAATTAAAGCTTGATTAATTAGCCAAAACATAACTAACATTATCTGTGTCGTGCAGTAGTTATTTTTTATTTTCTTTTTTAAAGTTATATTTTAAAAAATGTAAATTTATAGCAAAGTATAAATATTGAAAAAAAGATTTTAAAAATTGTTTTTTTACTACTTACAAATTTGCAAACGACAGAGTGGTAAATCCCTACCGCATTGCTGCTTACATTTAAAATCACGCTATCAGCATTTTGATTTAGTCGTCCACTACAGGTTTCATAAGTAGATGCCTTTTTAGACTTATAACTCTTTGTTTCCGCCAAATGTAGAAGAATTTATAGACTTGTTACTTGAATTAAGAAGTGAAATGATACCGCAAAAAACAAATATTTGTTTATTTGCAACTCTGATGCAGCTGGTAAACATCAAAGTGCCCAATTTGCTAAATTCATGGGCCACACAGTAAAGACTCACCATAAATTTTACGAAATAAGTTAAAAAGCGTACTAAACGGTTAAGGTTGCAACATTATTTGACAAAGGGGACCAAATTGAATACAAAAACAAGGCATTAACTGTTATTAATATTAATTCTGATGAAGAGGGCATTCTACTGAACACACCACCGGCACCCGTACATAAAAACAAACATTCGACTACAAAAGACTGCTTAGGAAAAAAAAGTTGCAGTTTATCAAGTTCTAAAAATGTTGCAAAAATGGAAAAGAAGCAGAATAGTTAGAAGAACAGAAAAACAGAAAAAAATTGGTATCGTCACTTTAAATAGCATACTAAAAAGAAGTAAGCTCTAAAAATGCTTGGGAGTGTGAGCTTATAAACCAACAGAAAGTGAAGACTTTTGTTTATCATATATACAGAACAGCAGAAAAATAAAAATACGTAGTCATTTTGACATAATGTCATTATTTCATTATTTGTATTGTATTGTTTTCATTTTATTACTTTTATAATCTTTGTTAAATAAACTTTATAACTGCGAGTTATTTATTTAATTGTAACTAAACATCTACCTAAAAACAAAATTAATTTTTTTTAATAATATGATTAAAACATTTCTACAAAATAAAATGAATTTAAATATAAGATCAGAGGCTTCCATGGCCGAAGTAAAGTGAAAACATTTTTTTGGGTTTAAACCGTTTTAAAGTAGAAACCGAAGTTGCCAACGTTTTGTTCAAAGTCCAAAACAGTGTCCCAGATCTAACAATTAATTAATATTATTTATTTTTGTATAAAGATTTTATTCTGTAGATAATGGCATCTTTTCATTTAAACTTTTTTATTTTTCTCTAGGTGTCACAGTAAACTTTTTCGTAAAATTAAATGGTTTATCCTCTTGTAAATTTGATCTGGAGATATACTGTATATATGTATAATGACTTGTTTTATATTAGTTCATATCAATATCATACTTACCTTAGTAATCTGTAATATAAGCAAATTAAACAAAAATTGACTGGAAGAAAATACGAGGTATGTAGGTACGACTAAATCCAGAAAAGTAATTATATCCATATACGTCATGTACATATCTTTGTATCGTTTTTGCCTCTAGCGGTGTTGCCAATATGATGAGGCAAATACGTACTAGTAGCATAAGGAGGTGGTTTGGAACTAAATACATCATGAATATAAAACAGCAGCGCCCCTAGTGAATAAGTAGTAGAACTGTTTTGTATTTTTGTATGGATATTTAGATCGTTTTCACCTCCGGCAAAAAAATCGTCAAACGATAGAGAGTGTCTCAAAAAAGATAATACAGATGAAAAATAACAGAAACGCTTTCGGCTCCGAAAACGGAGTCAAACACGTAAAAACGGAGGCGAAATCGATCTATTCATATAGCATTCGGAGGTGTATGAGTACTAAATGCATATATATATATATATATATATATATATATATATATATATATATGCATTTGTATCGTCTTCGCCTCCGCATATCTTTAGGACGCCCATCCATCCGGTAGAACAAATTATGTTACACAAGTTTTTTCCGTATTTAAGGGGTCAGGTGTTACACCATTTCACAAGCCAAGGTAGAGGGGTAATGATATCACATGTTTTTTTCATACAAAATACAAATCTGTATTTAGTACTACCTTACCTCCATATGGGATTACGACGCTTTCGCCTCCTTATATATATAATTGTAAAATGCTACGGTCGAGTTCACCTCCAGCGGCGCTGCCAAAATTTCAAAATATTTTCAACGCATTTGACAAAACAGCTTATGCACGCTGTGATAATACAGCATCATATTTTGTACTTGTGATTTAGTTTTTACAGTGGTACAACTTAATTTTTAGTTATTGTGTGCAGACAGTGTATTAACATTGTTTTTGAGTAGTGTGCAGTTAAACCAGACTGTTGCAATAAATACTTGTTTGCAGTAAGTAAAAGTTTCTTTTATTACAAAACAGATGTATTGGCGTATTGCTGAGAACTCAAAATATTCTAATAACTGCTTAGGTACGTCTTTTTCAATTACTGCGGGGTACAAAATTCTTGACAACGTTTAAATGTTTTATCGCCAAATTCATTTTTTATGTTATATTATTATATTATATAATACTGATTATAAGCGACTTTCGGCTTAGACCGCGTAGTAGTTATACACCCAGACTTAGGCTTGGTCTTAGTCTCTTCTTGAGAGCCAAAACAAGAATTAGAACTTGGCCATGCCGTATCGTCGTTCGTGAACCCAAATAAAATGACGTTTCGCAAGACATTGGAGCTTGCATCTTCAGAGTGGTAAATGTCACTGAAAGAAAAAGTATAGCCAAGATTTGCTGAGTCTTAAACCGTCTTCTCGGTTCATATTACATGGATGTTTTTCTGTTTCCACAGCTTCGCGGATTAGTATGGGAAAGTAGAAAGGAGTTCTAGCTAACACTTTAGTTTAATCAAAGTTCAGCGTGTGTCCTTGGTTTCACACGTATTCTGCCACTGCTGATTTAGTAAATCTGCGGTGTTTGCAGTCAGCCATATGTTCTTTAACTTTACACTTATTGCAGTTATAAAGACAACTTGTTAAAACAAGTAGAAGGAGCGGCCTTGCGTTCACCGCTCTCTTCAGTTATAGCCAATTTACATAGAATATTCTGTAACTGAAATTATGAAAAATGTTGAGTTAAAACCAAAAACTTGGTTTAGATATGTTGATGATACGTTTGTTGTATGGCCTCATGGCAAAGATAAACTAAATCAGTTCTTTCAACATCTAAACTCTGCACATAACAGCATTAAATTTACTATGGACTTAGAACATAAGAGAATCTGTTTTGCATACTTTAGCCAAAAGCCAAAACGTGTGTCCAATAATGAAAACCGACAAAAGAAAAGGAAACACTGTTGGAATCCCTACAACAAAATAAATACGGGTTCAAAGAGATCCAAAACGCATGGAGAAGAGCAATAAATCTAAAAGTCAAAAAAGACTTATCACCTCCTACTAGCACCGCTGATTTACCTTACTGTATGGGTTCGACAGACAAAATAAACAGGGTGCTAAAGAAATATAATATTAAAACTGTTTTTAGGACTAAGGATACCCTGAACACCTGGTTTACATTTGCTAAATACAAACAAGGGACTCTAAAACATGCCGGAGTTTACAAAATTTCTTGTTCCTGTGGATCAAGACGCTCTATTGAAGTTGGAGTAAAAGAACATATGGCTGACTGCAAACACCGCAGAGTTACTAAATAAGCAGTTGTAGAGCACGTGAGGAACCAAGGACACACACTGAACTTCGACCAAATTAAAGTGTTGGCTAGAACTCCTTTCTACTTTTCCAGACTAATGAAATAGAAAAACATCCATGTAATATGAATCGAGAAGACGGTTTAAGACTCAGCAAATCTTGGCTACCAGTATTATATCCTCTAAAACAAAGATCAACCTTCTTGGAAAGGACACAAACACTTACTCCAAGTATATACGATGTCAGTCAAGCGGTAACGAAAAGATAAGGTCCGTTAATCACGCTAATCGCTAGTGGTATAAATCGTCATTTACACGTTTTCTTTCAGTGACGTTTACTACTCTGAAGATGCAAGCAGCAATGTCTTGCGAAACGTCAGATTGTTTAGGTTCACGAACGACAATACTGCAAAGGCCAAGTTCTACTTCTCGTTTTGACAGTCAAAAAAAGACTAGGACCAAACTTAAGTCTGGGTGTTTAACTACGACGCGGTCTAAGCCGAAAGTCGCTTATAATCATAATCATAACAATCGCGAAAGCTTAAAATTTTATATCGTACTATTTTTGTTTAAGTACAAAAATACTTCTAAAATTGGCGATCAAATGTAATCAGAGAAAGCAAAATGCTCAAGAAATTTGAAAAAACTTAGGTTGCGTACTTAATAATTAATAATAATGTGTTTGACTATTTGTTTTCTTTTTTTATTCCTTTTAGGCTCTACCGGCTATGAATTGTTAGATCCGTTTTACTGCAGCCACAACTCCGATGAAGATCCTACCTTTCATCCAGAAAAGCTGCGCTTAAAACCAACTTTAGTGAATAATCTACTGTTCAAAAATGTTTCTTTAAAAGCAAACAATGTTGCAGATAAAATAGCCCTTTCTAAGTGCATAGACCAACTAATTAAGCATTATTACTAAAGAACGGAAAAATGCATTTTGCGTTTTTTCTTGTTTTGTGGACAAAGTTCATTTTTGTAAAATTACTACTCCAAGCTAAAAACACATTCCTCATACTCAAAAAGAGAATTAAGGTAGTTCTCTCACGTCGCTCATTTAGTTTATAGCTTTGTTCTCACGGTTTGTAAAAATTTCCAATATTTTTTCTCTTATTGTAGCTAATGCTAAAACAAGTCTACTGTCTTTTTTTTATTTTTTTTAAATTAAAGCTTGATTAATTAGCCAAAACATAACTAACATTATCTGCGTCGTGCAGCAGTTATTCTTTATTTTCTTTTTTAAAGTTATGTTTTAAAAAATGTAAATTTATAGCAAAGTATAAATATTAGAAAAAAGATTTAAAAAATTGTTTTTTTACTACTTACAAATTTGCAAACGACAGAGTGGTAAATCTCTACCGCATTGCTGCTTACATTTAAAATCACGCTATCTGCATTTTGATTTAGTCGTCCACTACAGGCTTCATAAGTAGATGCCTTTTTAGACTTATAACTCTTTGTTTCCGCCAAATGTACAAAAATTTATACAAACCTTCGACTACAAAAGACTCTGCAAGAGAAAAAAGTTGCAGTTTATCAAGTTCTAAAAATGTTGCAAAAATAGAAAAGAAGCAGAATAGTTAGAAAAACAGAAAAAATTGGTATCGTCACTTTAAACAGCATACTAAAAAGAAGTAAGCTCTATAAATGTTTGGGTGTGTGAGCTTATAAACCAACAGAAAGTGAAGACTTTTGTTTATCATATATACACAACAGCAGAAAAATAAAAATACGTAGTCATTTTGACATAATGTCATTATTTTATTATTTGTATTGTATTGTTTTCATTTTATTACTTTTATAATCTTTGTTAAATAAACTTTATAACTGCGTGTTATTTATTTAATTGTAACTAAACAGCTATCTAAAAACAAAATTATTTTTTTCTACAAAATAAAATGAATTTAAATATAAGATCAGAGGCTTCCATGGCCGAAGTAAAGTGAAAACGTTTTTTTTTGGGTTTAAACCGTTTTAAAGTAGAAACCGAAGCTGCCAACGTTTCGTTCAAAGTCCAAAACAGTGTCCCAGATCTAACAATTAATTAATATTATTTATTTTTGTATAAAAATTTTATTCTGTAGACAATGGCATCTTTTCATTTAAACTTTTTTATTTTTCTCTAGGTGGTTTATCCTCTTGTAAATTTGACCTGGAGATATACTGTATATATGTATAATGACTTGTTTTATATTAGTTCATATCAATATCATACTTACCTTACTAATCTGTAATATAAGCAAATTAAACAAAAATTGACTTGAAGAAAATACGAGGTATGTAGGTACGACTAAATCCAGAAAAGTAATTATATCCATATACGTCATGTACATATATCTTTGTATCGTTTTTGCCTCTAGCGGTGTTGTCAATATAATGAGGCAAATGCGTACTAGTAGCATAAGGAGGTGGTTTGGAACTAAATACATCATGAATATAAAACAGCAGCGCCCCTAGTGAATAAGTAGTAGAACTGTATTGTATTTTTGTATGTATATTTAGATCGTTTTCACCTCCGGCAAAAAAATCGTCAAACGATAGAGAGTGTTTCAAAAAAGATAATTCAGATGAAAAATAAGTGAAACGCTTTCGGCTCCGAAAACGGAGGCAAACACGTAAAAACGGAGGCGAAATCGATCTATTCATATAGCATTCGGAGGTGTATGAGTACTAAATGCATATATATATATATATATATATATGCATTTGTATCCTCTTCGGCTCCGCATATCTTTAGGACGCCCATCTATCCGGTTGAGTAAATTGTGTTACACAAGTTTTTTCCGTATTTAAAGGATCAGGTGTTACACCATTTTACAGGCAAAGGTAGAGGGGTAATGATATCACAAGTTTTTTTCATACAAAATACAAATCTGTATTTAGTACTACCCTAACTCCATATGGGATTACAACGCTTTCGCCTCCTTATATATAAAACTGTAAAATGCTACGGTTGAGTTCACCTCCAGCGACGATGCCAAAGTTTAAAAATATTTTCAACGCATTTGACAAAACAGCTTATGCACGCTGCGATAATACAGCATACTTGTGATTTAGTTTTTACAGTGGTACAACTTAATTTTCAGTTATTGTGTGCAGACAGTGTATTAACATTGTCTTTGAGTAATGTGCAGTTAAACCAGACTGCTGCAATAAATACTTGTTTGCAGTAAGTAAAAGTTTCTTTTATTACAAAATAGATGTATTGGCGTATTGCTGAGAACTCAAAATATTCTATAATTGCTTAGGTACGTCTTTTCAATTACTGTGGTGTACAAAATTCTTGACAACGTTTAAATGTTTTATCGCCAAATTCATTTTTTATGATTATAAGCGGCTTGTGGCTTAGACCGCGTCGTAGTTAAACACCCAGACTTAGGCTTGGTCTTAGTCTCTTCTTGAGAGCCAAAACAAGAATTAGAACTTGGCCTTTGCCGTCTCGTCGTTCGTGAACCCAAACAAACTGACGTTTCGTAAGACATTGCAGCTTACATCTTCAGAGTGGGAAATGTCACTGAAAGAAAAAGTGTAACCAAGATTTGCTTAATCTTAAACCGTCTTCTCGGTTCATATTACATGGATGTTTTTCTATTTCCACAGCTTCGCGGATTTGTCTGGGAAAGTAGAAAGGAGTTCTAGCCAACAGTTTAGTTTTGTCAAAGTTCAGCGTGTGTCCTTGGTTTCACACGTGTTTCGCCACTGCTGATTTATTAACAGTGTTTGCAGTCAGCCATATGTTCTTTTACTTTACACTTATTTCAGTTATAACGACAACTTGTTTAAACAAGTAGAAGGAGCGGCTTTGCGTTCACCTCTCTCTCCAGTTATAGCCAACCCAAGTAGCAAAAATCAGTTACAAAACGGTTGTAAAACTCTCTTGGAACTATGGTTTCAATAAGGTATTTAGTTACAGAATAGTTGCTGAATCTTTCCTGATACGTTGTCAATACCGGATTTGGTCAGTTGCAAGGCAACTGCAGTAATATTATAACCGTTTTACAACGTGTCTGAAACCGTTGCAATCACTACTTTGTAACTGTTTTGCAGCGTGGTTATAACGGTTTTTTACAAATCAGGTTTACCTATTCTGAATCGTTTCTGTAATGGTTTATCATCACGGTTTTGTAATTGATTTGTAACATTATAGTTACCGTTTACGGCAACTGCTATGTAACTGTTTTGAAAACATGCTTATTACCATTATTTGAAACTACTTTATAACCGCGTTTGTTAAGCAACTTATCCAAGATTTTAGTTACTAACTGCATCATAAAGATTAAAACAAAAGTAGAGATAAAAATATATTAATAAAAAGATACAGATATATAAAAAGTTATAATAAATGTACATTATTTAATTTTTTATAGTTTCTTATAGAACTAAATTCAAACAAAAAAGATATAATAAAAGAATTTTTACATCTGTTGCAAGTAGGTACCAGTAAACAGGTTTTTACGGTAAATTTTCAAGAAAAGCGGATTATGTCTATCTATATATATAAAAATGTTATGTTGGTTTGTGTACGCTTTAACATGATATAAAATCCGCATCAAGGATTGTTTTTATATATTTTTTGCATCAGTCACATATCTGCGACCGCGAGAAAATAATTTTTTTTAACGATCAGCTGTTTACCAGTGACCGCGCCATCTGCCATAAGCTAGGAAAACACTCGCTGACAACCATCTGACAACCGAAATAATAATGACGCAGTCACATGAGAAACAATTTCGTTCCCAATTACATTGTTTATTTACAAAAAAATTTGCATCTGATTCTGATTATTATACAATCTGAATTAAATATTCACTTAAATGTGTGATAGTGTTGTGATCGAACTGCGCCTTTTACCAAATCGTAAGTAGAGGTTATATTTTATATCAAAAATGGACAGTAAAAATATTATTAACTGACAGGTAAAATAAAAGGACTTATTATAATTCAAGTGGATTTCTAACAGAAGTGAGTGGTTATATCTTTTTTATTACATCTAACACGTGGACGTAATTATATTATTTATTTTGGATTAACCTCACTTTTAATGTATATAAATATAATTACATTAAAACTAGCAATTATTAATTAATACGAATGTCAACCATTCAATCACAATGTGCCACTGCGAAGCGTGGCAGGGTACAGCTAGTTATTTATAAATTGTGGAAATAGTAAATGCATAAATTTTGTTAAGAGAAAAATGTCTTTGTGTAAAAAGACAATGGCGGATTAAGATATTTCTCGCATGTTATGGTTTATTGCGTCTACGTAATTCTTAGTTAAATATCTGTATTTGGCTACAAATGCACATGTGCAATTATAATCGGTTCAATGATCATAATCTCGACTGCTTTTTCAAAGATTATAGGTGTTCGCATTGGCGATCTAATTTACACGTTCTGATCACTGTGTGTAATATTGTAATGTCCTTGCAATCAAATTGTACTTTATCCTAGAAGAAAATAATATGAATTTAAAATTTGCTTAATTATAATTGGCAACTAATTCTTCAACGTTGATTAAATTAAAAACAGTAGTTTAAATGCACGATTAAAATTATAGTAATATAATATACCAATAATTATACTTACGTAGTTTTGAATTAGAAACACTTTCGGTACTGTTTATTGGATAATGATAATGGACTATGTGCCTTATAAAAATCTCGTAAAATGCACTTCTTCTGTTGTTGTTTGAAAGCTTAGATTAACACTGTAGTGTAGTTTTAGAAATTCACTCTTGTAACCATAGTTTCAAGACTGTTACACTCGCACCGAAATGAAGGTTTTAATGTAACTAAATTGACGCTGTAGTTACATAAGGGTTTAAGAAAAACTTATTTATAACCATAGTTGTATAATGGTTAGTTCTGTAATAGATTTGAAACCTCAGTAAATTACGAAAGTTGCTACTACGTTGCTGCAACGGTTTATTTACCATGGTATTAATGTTACTAATTTGCAACTGGTTACAACGTAACCACGGTTACAAAATGTTGCTTGGGAATATTTACATGGAATATTTTGTAACTGAAATTATGAAAAATGTTGAGTTAAAACCAAAAGCTTGGTTCAGATATGTTGATGATACGTTTGCTGTATGGCCTCATGGCAAAGATAAACTAAATCAGTTCTTTCAACATCTAAACTCTGCACATAACAGCATTAAATTTACTATGGAGCTAGAACATAACAGCAGTCTAACCTTTCTTCATGTACTGGTGATAAGGTAAAATAATCGAAAATTAAGGCATTCAGTTTATAGAAAGAAAACGGACACTAAGAGATACTTAAACGCAGAGACTCTGTTTTGCATACTTTAGCCAAAAGAGCTATACGTGTGTCAGATAATGAAAAAGATAAGGTAACACTGTTGCAGTCCCTACAACAAAACGAATACGGGTTGAAAGACATCCAAAACGCATAGAAAAGAGCAATAAATCTAAAAGTCAAACAGACTTATCACCTCCTACTAGCACTGCTTATTTACCTTACTGCATGGGTTTGACAGACAAAACAAACAGGGTGTTAAAAAAAACAATATTAAAACTGTCTTTACGACTAAGGATACCCTGAACACCTGGTTTACATTTGTTAAAACAAACGAGGGGCTCTAAAACATGCCGGAGTTGACAAAATTCGTTGTTCCTGTGAATCAAATAATATAGGACAGACGGTACGCTCTATTGAAGTTAGAGTACAAGAACATATAACTGACTTCAAACACCGCAGAGTTACTAAATCAGCAGTAGCAGAACACATGAGGAACCAAGGACACACGCTAAACTTTGACCATACTAAAGTGTTGGCTAGAACTCCTTTCTACTTTCCCAGACTAATTCGCGAAGCTGTGGAAATAGAAAAACATCCATGTAATATGAATCCAGAAGACGGTTTAAGACTCAACAAATCTTGGCTACTAGTATTATATCCTGTAAAACAAAGATCAACCTTCTTGGAAAGGACACACACACTTACTCCAAGTAATAACGATATCAGTCAAGCGGTAACGGAAAGATTGGTATAAATATCGTCATTTACACTTTTTCTTTCAGTGACATTTACCACTATGAAGATGCAAGCTGCAATGTCTTGCGAAACGTCAGTTTGTTTGGGTTCACGAACGACAATACTGCAAAGGCTAAGTTCTACTTCTTGTTTTGGCTGTCAAGAAAAGACTAGAAACAAGCCTAAGTTTGGGTGTTTAACTACGACGCGGTCTAAGCAGAAAGTCGCTTATAATCATAAACATAACAACCGCGAAAGCTTAAGATTTTATATCGTACTATTTTTGTTTAAGTACAAAAATACTTCTAAAATTGGCGATCAAATGTAATCAACGAAAGCAAAATGCTCAAAAAATTTGAAAAAGCTGAGGTTGCGTACTTAATAATTAATAATAATGTGTTTGACGATTTGTTTTCTTTTTTTATTTTCTCTAGGCTCTACCGGCTATGAATCGATAGATCCGTTTCACTGCAGCCACAACTCCGATGAAGATCCGACCTTTCATCCAGAAAAGCTGCGCTTAAAACCAACTTTAGTGAATAATCTGCTGTTCAAAAATTTTTCTTTAGAAGCAAACAATATTGCAGATAAAATAGCCTTTTCTAAGCGGATAGACCAACCAATTAAGCATTATTACAAAAGAACGGAAAGTGCATTTTTGTAAAATTACTACTCCAAACTAAAAACACAATCCTCATACCTAAAAAGAGAATTAAGGTAGTTCTCTCACGTGGCTCATTTAGTTATAGCTTTGTTCTCACGATTTGTAAAAATTTCCAATATTTTTTTCTCTTATTGTAGCTAATGTTAAAATAATTCTAGTGTCGTTTTTATTTTTTTTAAATTAAAGCTTGATTAATTGGCCAAAACATAACTAACATTATCTGTGTCGTGCAGCAGTTATTTTTTATGTTCTTTTTTAATGTTATATTTTAAAAAATGAAAAAATTATAAGGTAAAATTCATAATAAGGTTTGTTTTTAACTATAAATATTGGAAAATGCATTTAAAAAAAATACATTTAAAAAATTGTTTTTTACTACCTACAAATTTACAAACGACAGAGTGGTAAATCCCTACCGCATTGCTGTTTACATTTAAAATCACGCTATCAGCATTTTATTTTAGTCGTCCACTACAAGCTTCATAAGTAGATGCCTTTTTAGACTTATAACTCCTTGTTCTGCCAAATGTACAAAAATTTATAGACTTGTTACTTGAATTAAGAAGTGAAATGATGCCGCAAAAAACAAATACTTGTTTATTTGCAACTCTGATGCAGCTAGTAAAAATCAAAGTGCCCAATTTGCCAAATACATGGACCACACAGTAAAAACTCACTATGAATTTTACGAAATAAGTCAAAAGCGTACTAAACGGTTAAGGTTGCAACATTGTTAACGGTATTTGACAAAGGGGGCCAAATTGAATACAAAAACAACGCATTAACTTCATTAATATTAATTCTGATGAAGAGGGCATTTTACCGAACTCACCACTGCACCCGTACAAAAAAACAAACCTTCGACTACAAACGACTGTGCAGGAGAAAAAAGTTACAGTTTATCAAGTTCTTAAAATGTTGCAATAATAGAAAAGAAGCCGAATAGTTAGGACAGAAAAACAGAAAAAAATGGTACCGTCACACTTTAAACAGCATATTAAAAAGAACTGAGCTCTAAAAATGCTTGGGTGTGTGAGCTTATAAACCAACAGAAAGTGAAGACTTTTGTTTATAATATGTATTGACACTCAATTTTTATCTGCTTTTTAGTTCTTCTTTAACGCTTCATACAAAAAAAATCCTTTCTTAAATTAAATGATTTATCCTCTTGTAATTTGATCTGGAGATATACTGTATATATGTATAATGACTTGTTTTATATTACTGCATATATATATTATACTTACCTTACTAATCTGTAATATAAGCAAATTAAACAAAAATTGACTGGGAGAAAATACGAAGTATGTAGATACGACTAAATTCAGAAAAGTAATTATATCCATAAACGTCATGTACATACATGTTTGTATCGTTTTTGCCTCTAGCGGTGCTGCCAATATGATGAGGCAAATACGTACTAGTAGCATACGGAGGTGGTTTGGAACTAAATACATCATGAATATAAAACAGCAGCGCCTCTAGTGAATAAGTAGTAGAACTATATTGTATTTTTGTATGGATATTTAGATCGTTTTCACCTCCGGCAAAAAAATCGTCAAACGATAGAGAGTGTGTCAAGAAAGATAATACAGATGAAAAATAAGAAAAACGCTTTCGGCTCCGAAAACGGAGGCAAACACGTAAAAACGGAGGCGAAATCGATCTATTCATATAGCATTCGGAGGTGTATGAGTACTAAATGCATATATATATATATATATATATATATATATATATATATATATATATATATATATATATATGCATTTGTATCCTCTTCGACTCCGCATATCTTTAGGACGTCCATCTATCCGGTTGAATAAATTGTGTTACACAAGTTTTTTCCGTATTTAAGGGATCAGGTGTTACACCATTTTACAGGCAAAGGTAGAGGGGTAATGATATCACATGTTTTTTTCATACAAAATACAAATCTGTATTTAGTACTACCATATCTCCATATGTGATTACGACGCTTTCGCCTCCTTATATATATAATTGTAAAATGCTACGGTTGAGTTCACCTCCAGCGGCGCTGCCAAAGTTTAAAAATATTTTCAACGCATTTGACAAAACAGCTTATGCACGCTGTGATAATACAGCATCATATTTTGTACTTCTGATTTAGTTTTTACAGTGGTACAACTTAAGTTTTAGTTATTGTGTGCAGACAGTGTATTTAACATTGTTTTTGAGTAGTGTGCAGTTAAACCAGACTGCTGCAATAAATACTTGTTCGTAGTAAGTAAAAATTGGTTTTATTACAAAATATATGTATTGGCGTATTGCTGAGAACTCAAAATATTCTAATAACTGCTTAGGTACGTCTTTTCAATTACTGTGGTGTACAAAATTCTTGACAACGTTTAAATGTTTTATCGCCAAATTCATTTTTTATTTTGTATTATTTTTATGATTATAGCTTGCATCTTCAGAGTGGTAAATGTCACTAAAAGAAAAAGTGCAGCCAAGATTTGCTGAGTCTTAAACCGTCTTCTCGGTTCATCTTACATGGATGTTTTTCTATTTCCACAGCTTCGCGGATTAGTCTGGGAAAGTAGAAAGGAGTTCTAGCTAACACTTTAGTTTAATCAAAGTTTAGCGTGTGTCCTTGGTTTCACATGTGTTCTGCCACTGCTGATTTAGTAACTCTGCGGTGTTTGCAGTCAGCCATATGTTCTTTTACTTTACATGTATTTCAGTTATAAAGACAACGTGTTTAAACAAGTAGAAGGAGCGGCCTTGCGTTCACCGCTCTCTCCAGTTATAGCCAATTTACATGGAATATTTTGTAACTGATATTATGAAAAATATTGAGTTAAAACCAAAAACTTGGTTTAGATATGTTGATGATACGTTTGTTGTATGGCCTCATAGCAAAGATAAACTAAATCAGTTCTTTCAACATCTAAACTTTGCACATAACAGCATTAAATTTATTATGGAGTTAGAACACAACAACAGCCTAACCTTTCTTGATGTACTGGTGATAAGGTAAAATAACGGAAAATTGGGGCATTCAGTTTATAGAAAGAAAACGCACAATAATAGATACTTAAACGCAGAGACTCTGTTTTGCATACTTTAGCCAAAAGAGCTATACGTGTGTCAGATAATGAAAATCTACAAAAAGAAAAAGTAACACTGTTGGAATCCCTAGAACAAAATAAATACGGGTTTAAAGATATCCAAAACGCATGGAAAAGAGCAATAAATCTAAAAGTCAAAAAAGACTTATCACCTCCTACTAGCACCGCTTATTTACCTTACTGTATGGGTTCAACAGGCAAAATAAACAGGGTGCTAAAGAAATATAATATTAAAAGTGTTTTACGACTAAGGATACCCTGAACACCTGGTTTACATTTGCTAAAGACAAACAAGGGGCTCTAAAACATGCCGGAGTTTACAAAATTCCTTGTTTCTGTGGATCAAGTTATATAGGATAAACGGGACGCTCTATTGAAGTTAGAGTAAAAGAACATATGGCTGACTGCAAACACCGCAGAGTTACTAAATCAGCAGTTGCAGAACACGTAAGGAACCAAAGACACACGCTGAACTTCGACCAAACTAAAGTGTTGGCTAGAACTCCTTTCTACCTTTCCAGACTAATCCGCGAAACCGTGGAAATAGTAAAACATCCATGTAATATGAATCGAGAAGACGGTTTAAGACTAAGCAAATCTTGGCTACCAGTATTATATCATCTAAAACAAAGATCAACCTTTTTGGAAAGGACACAAACACTTACTCCAAGTAATAACGATGTCAGTCAAGCGGTAACGAAAGATAAGATCCGTTAATCACGCTAATCGCTATTGGTATAAATATTGTCATTTACACTTTTTCTTTCAGTGACATTTACTACTCTGAAGATGCAAGCTGCAATGTCTTGCGAAAGGTCAGTTTGTTTGGGTTCACAAACGACAATACTGCAAACGCCAAGTTCTACTTCTTGTTTTGGCTGTCAAGAAGAGACTAGGACCAAGCCTAAGTCTGGGTGTTTAACTACGACGCGGTCTAAGCCCACAGTCGCTTATAATCATAACAACCGCGAAAGCTTAAGATTTTTTGTTTAAGTGCAAAAATATTTCTAAAATTGGCGATCAAATGTAATCAGCGAAAGCAAAATTCTCAAGAAATTTGAAAAAGTTGAAGTTGCGTACTTAATACTTAATAATAATGTGTTTGACTATTTGTTTTCTTTTTTTATTCTCTCTACTCTCTACCGGCTATGAATCGTTAGATCCGTTTTACCGCAGCCACAACTCCGATGAAGATCCGACCTTTCATTCAGAAAAGCTGCGCTTAAAACTAACTTTAGTGAATAATCTACTGTTAAAATTTTTTTCTTTAAAAGCAAACAATGTTGCAGATAAAATAGCCCTTTCTAAGTGGATAGACCAACCAATTCTTGCTTTTTGGACAAAGTGCATTGTTGTAAAATTACTACTCCAAGCTAAAAACACATTCCTCATACCTAAAAAGAGAATTAAGGTAGTTCTCTCACGTCGCTCATTTAGTTTATAGTCTTTGTTCTCACGGTTTGTAAAAATTTACAATATTTTTTCTCTTATAGTAGCTAATGCTAAAACAAGTCTAGTGTCGTTTTTTTAAATTAAAGCTTGATTAATTGGCCAAAACATAACTAACATTATCTGTGTCGTGCAGCAGTTATTTTTTAATTTCTTTTTTAAAGTTGTAGTTTAAAAAATGTAAATTTATAGCAAAGTAAAATTCATAATATGGTTTGTTTTTAACTATAAATATTGGAAAATAGATTTAAAAAATTGTTTTTTACTACCTACAAATTTGCTAACGACAGAGTGGTAAATCCCTACCGCATTGCTGTTTACATTTAAAATCACGCTATCAGCATTTTGATGTCGTCCACTACTGGCTTCATAAGTAGATGCTTTTTTAGACTTATAACTCTTTGTTTCCGCCAAATGTACAAGAATTTATAGACTTGTTACTTGAATTAAGAAGTGAAATGATGCCGCAAAAAACAAATATTTGTTTATTTGCAACTCTGATGCAGTTAGTAAAAATCAAAGTGCCCAATTTGCCAAATTCATGGGCCACACAGTAAAAACTTACCATAAGTTTTACGAAAAAGCGTACTAAACGGTTAAGGTTGCAACGTTGTTAACGTTATTTGACAAAGGGGACCAAATTGAATACAAAAACAAGGCATTAACTGTCAGTAATATTAATTCTGATGAAGAGGGCATTCTACCGAACTCACCACCGGCACCCGTATAAAAAAACAAACCTTCGACTACATAAGACTGTGCAGGAGAAAAAAGTTGCAGTTTATCAAGTTCTAAAAATGTTGCAAAAATAGAAAAGAAGCAGAATAGTTAGAAGAACAGAGAAACAGAAAAAAATGGTGTCGTCACTTTAAACAGCATACTGAAAAGAAGTAAGCTCTAAAAATGCTTGGATGTGCGAGCCTATAAACCAACAGAAAGTGAAGACTTTTCTTTATAATATATACACAACAGCAGAAAAATAAAAATACGTAGTCATTTTGACATAATGTCATTATTTTATTATTTGTATATTGTATTGTTTTCATTTTATTACTTTTATAATCTTTGTGAAATAAACTTTATAACTGCGTGTTATTTATTTAATTGTAACGAAACAGCTACCTAAAAACAAATTTTTTTTTATAATAACATTTCTACAAAATATAATGAATTTAAATATAAGATCAGAGACTGCCATGGCCGAAATAAAGTGAAAACGTGTTTTTGGGTTTAAACCGTTTTAAAGTAGAAACTGAAGTTGCTAACGTTTCGTTCAAAGTCCAAAACAGTGTCCCAGATCTAACAATTAATTAATATCATTTATTTTTGCATAAAGATTTTATTCTGTAGATAATGGCATTTTTTCATTTAAACTTTTTTATTTTTTTCTAGGTGTCACAGTAAACTTTTTCGTAAAATTAAATGGTTTATCCTCTTGTAAATTTGATCTGGAGATATACTGTATATATATATAATGACCTGTTTTATATTAGTTCATATCAATATTATACTTACCTTACTAATCTCTAATATAAGCAAATTAAACAAAAATTGACTGAGGAGAAAATACGAGGTATGTAGGTACGACTAAATCCAGAAAAGTAATTATGTCCATATACGTCATGTACATATATCTTTGTATCGTTTTTGCCTCTAGCGATGTTGCCAATATGATGAGGCAAATACGTACTATTAGCATAAGGAGGTGGTTTGGAACTAAACACATCATGATTATACAACAGCAGCGCCCCTAGTGAATAAGTAGTAGAACTATATTGTATTTTTGTATGGATATTTAGATCGTTTTCACCTCCGGCTAAAAAATCGTCAAACGATAGAGAGTGTCTCAAGAAACATAATACAGATGAAAAATAAGAAAAACGCCTTCGGCTCCGAAAACGGAGGCAAACACGTAAAAACGGAGGCGAAATCGATCTTTTCATATAGCATTCGGAGGTGTATGAGTACTAAATGCATATATATATATATATATATATATATGAATCAAAGTAATTGAGTTTTAATCTAATAAAAACCTACAAAATCGGTATAGCTAACCTACAAATCTAACGTAACGATATTTACCTTCTTCATAAGAAATCCTATTATTAAATAAAAAAAACTCACACAACAAAACTGAGCTACAGGGAACAAAAAATTATTGAAAAGTAACTAATGAATAAAAGAAAGGTAGAAACAGAAAACCGCATTTCACCTATTTTACCAAATGTTTCATCAGGTTCATCATCTTATAACATAACCTTATAATTGTAAAATTAATGGTTAAAATTTTGCTATTTGCGAAAATTGTAAAATTTTGAAGGTAGTAAACTAAAAATAAACAAAAAGTATTATACCTCAAACTCAAACTTGTTTGTATTTCACCATAACCATCAAAGTGATGCAATTGTGGATTTGTTCCATACTGGTGATACGGTACATTCAAAAGACGTCTGTACCTGACCACCTTATGACGTCATCATTATAAAGACGTTCTTTTCTAAGACCTCTTTGAACTTTTCACGTCATATATCTTAGTATAACTAGTTATTTACGTCATAATGACGACATTCTGCCGGCTGGGGTACTCTAATAACATAAAGATAGTGCAATAAAACCAATTTGGTTGGTTGAGATAAATGCATATTTTTTGTTGAACTTTATCTTGTTTTATGTTCAAAACAGAACAACAAAACAATAGTTATTTGTATCACTAGTCCAGAAAATGCTATTTTGCAAGTACGAGCATGTATAAACTTGTTAAACAATAAAATTTAACAGTATATGATCATAAAGCTAAAACTTTTATTGACGAAATTCAATTGTTTTTACATACGTTCAATTTAACTTATATGGGAATAAAGCTATTACTGTTTTTAGCAATTCTAAAATATAAACAAATTTATTACATTTGTTTAAAAATTGTTAGTGTTATCCTAGACAAATACACAGATAATGGTGTATGTAAATTTGATAGAATGATAGAAAACGTAAAAAAAATAATGATTATCAATGCCAACTTCTACTTATAAAATTACTACACTTTACCGGCCTAAGTTAAAAAAGTAAAGTTTCCGGCTAATTATGCACAAAAAATATGTTTATTAATTTTTATGAACAAATAAATCAAAAGTTCTACACAAAATTGAAATTTATTTATACATAGCTATATATTACATTGTTACGTAATAACATATTCGTTAAAAAAAATAGTAAAGATAGATTACAAATAATATATAATATTTGAAACTGTTTATTAAGTTGACGTATGATAAAAGTCGCAGTTTCATTTGTATAGAAAAAAACCCTACGTGTATATTGTCGGCAATATTCACGTAGTGTTAGCATAACCACTACATTATTTTAAATGTAAGAATATGACACGTATCGTATATATTCATCTTTAATTAGCAGGTGATTAGCAATATTGAAGTAATTCCAGTAATTAATTCTGTAGTTTTAATGTGCATTAAGTAGGAAAATTTGCACCGGAACTTAAAAGACATTAATGTATTACAACTGTCGAAATGGATACGCTATATCATCAGACAAACAAACTTGTACAACAAACTCAAGAATGTTTCCAAAAATTAGAATCGAGACCAACAAATTACCAAGAAATAGAATCAAACATTCAAGAGAAAATAAGTTTAATAAATAGGTAAAGGATTTAGTAATAATAGTATTATACTAGGTCTGTAAATACAGTTTGTGGGTAATAATTAGTAACTTACTTTGCTTTAATTTAATACAGGTTGTATTTTCAGTAACTGTGAGAAATTAGATATATTGTTATTTAAAGTACCACCGACCCAAAGACAAAATGCAAAAATGAATTGTGATCAACTAAAATATGACTCTAGGCACTTACAAGCAGCATTAATGTCGTGGCAGCAAAAACGAATTCGGAAACAGGTGGAAGCTTCAGAAAGAGAGCAACTGTTAGGGCGGCAGTTTACTGCTAATCCTGATTTAACGACTATTAACATCGATTATGCATTGCAACAACAAAATTCCTTATATAATGTTCATCAAGGTGTTGATGAAATGTTACAAACGGGATCTGGTACTTTGGAATCCCTTAGAAACCAAAGGAGTACTTTGAAAGGAGCTCATCGACGTATAGTAGATATGGCAAACACTCTTGGATTGAGCACCCATACTATGCGATTAATTGAAAGACGTGTATTAGAAGACAAATATATATTAATATCAGGAATGGTGATAACACTTTTTGTTATTGTATTAGTTATTGTTTATTTTACTTAATACATTTATGTAACACTAACCAAATATATTATTGCTACTTATGTTTACACTAATTGCATTTTTATGGTACATTAAAATCTATGTATATCATTTGTATGAAGTGAATTGGAAATTTTATATAGTCGATCATCTTCATTAGATTTTGCGGTTTTGTATTGAAATTACCTACGAATTACATTTTAGTAATGATTTTAGTATTTTTTGTACGTATTAAAACTAGTGCATGTAGACTATATAAATTCTTGCTTTATCCGAATATTTGCTATTGACCACGGAAATGTGTCCTATGTATTGTTGATGGATAATTGCTTACTACAAAGTACAAACAATCGTGTAAAACACAATTATTTTAAGCAATTATATATTCTTCACAATTTAGATTGTTCAAGAAATTGTCTAATTTAAAACGGCAATTAGTTTCAGCTTTTTGTTTAGGATTTTGATAAGATAGCGTAAATTTGGTGAAGAAAGGAGATTTGACAACCACGCATTTTAAGCTGTCAAAATACAAAAATTTCGTTTATGATATGAAAGTTTAAATAAAGATCTTTTTTTAATTTCAATTTCAAGACTGATGTTTATTCTCGTTTTGAAGTTGATACAATTTTATTTTTTGTTGCTTTTTTAATGGTCTAGCAAACATAATGGAAGCAACATCGGGTAAATATTCTACAATCTATTAACTTATAAGAAAAATATTGGAGTATTAGAAGAATTTATACAAATACTGCATTAAGAATTTATTATTTTATTATGCTTACTAAAATCAAAAATGTTTATATAAACTTTATAGTTAATACTGCTTTAATATTTTTCTTTACATAGAATATCAGGGTTGTTATGGTTAACATTTTTTAGAAGAAATACCTGCAGAAACTGTAGTATCATTGACGAAAAAACAAATACAGACACTTCAAATGAAGAAGCACCAAGAAAAAAGGATTTTAAGACTATTTATCAGTCATTTTTTAGATCCTGTGAAAGTTCAGTTTTCCAGTGAACGAGAAAGTTATTACCAAATAGGAGATATAGTATTTAAAAAAATTCAGGTTAGAGGTGTTATAACTGGAATAAATGTAACATTTAAAACCAATGAAACACACATATTTTCTAGTAAGTATCGTCATGTTTTAAATATATAATATATATCTTTAAATAGTTGATGACGGAACGGGTACACTTGATTGTTTTTTAATTGATGATGATTTCCTAGAAAATTTAAGAGTTAAAACACAAAATGATGTAGAAAATAATGTGGCCCTTCTACAGCAGGAACCACAAAATAGTGTTTACAGGGTAAATTTTAGATATCGAAACTTTTCTATTAAACATTTTTATTTCTAGGCTGCTTTAATGATGCGACAAAGTTCTAAAGATAAATTTAAGAAGTTTTTACCTCGTACTGAATTTTCTTTAGGCGACACGGTATTAGAATTTTTTAAGTTTTTTGGTATTATTCAAATATATTTACAGGTAGTGGTTATTGGAAAACTGAGCGAGTATAAAGGAAAAAGGAACTGTTTTATTCAGTCTATTTGCAAAGTTGATCCTATAAATAATTCAGATTATTATGAAGATTTATGTAATCTTTATAAAACAGTCTATAATAAACATATCAATTTTACATAAAGTTAGAATATTTATGCATAGCGTAATTATTTATCAGTAACAGGGTGATTATGCCAATTGACTGTCATCTAAGGGAAATTTCATATGCAATATGTCATGTTAGCGTGAATAGTGATAATGTAATAATCATCTAACATGTACGCCTCCCGAAATTCGGAGAATTGCATAATAAGCAATTGACAATGAATTTATTGCCGAAAACATTTATGGAATGGAGACAATTTAATAAGAACAATATTAGATTTTTAAATTTAATTTTTTAAGTGTTAATTAATCATTTAAGTGCATAATTTGTTTCATAAGTCATAGAGAAAATATAGTCTTCTATTTGGGTAGAATGGCTATTATTCACTTACATGATTCCAACGCTCGCTAATAATAGGCACCATTCTATGTTTGTTGAAGAATGTACTATTCTTCAATCTTGCTCTTATTTATGCCCAAATAATATGATTCTGGGATACATTTGGTGTAAAGACGGCATCTTTTATAACTACAGGTTTAAATGCAGTACACAGAGATTTCTCCACCCTTTGGTAGCAACAACTTTTCCCGTTTTGGGCCACAGAGACAAACCAAAAAATCACCAGCATAGACAGAATAAAAGTTTTTTGAAGTTACCAAAATTTCATCAGCATTTACTTTATCAGTTAGATTTGATAACATTGATCTATTATTTTTAATTTCTAATCACTTATATTTTATTTTGCAATACGATTTCAGTCCAGCAAACAGGTAAATAATTTTTGTTTTCATCTTTAACTTGTATGACATTAATCGAATGTATGTTGTGATGTACCCACTCACTTTTGAAAACTAAACCGGCGAACAAAATAAAAGCAGCGACATCACGCTGTGATCCTCAAGCTGCCCTTTCTTTACACGTTGTATTAAGTTTGTTATATACTGCTTACTATCGATATGCGGAAAGGCTGTTGTAGGTTAAATAAAACGCACAGTAAAAGTAAATCATAGTTTTTATTCAAGTAGAGCTAGTCACATTTTAACTGAAACTGTCTGTTTGGTGGAACCTGCAGTAGCAGGGGAAGAACAGGCGAAGAAACCCATCTGGTAGTCTAATTGAATGTAAATGCAAGATCATTACACAATTTAGATTGATTAAGCAATCGGTTTCTAATAAAAGATGTCAATAAACATTGGAAAGTTAAAACATTCCTGAATTTAAGTCAATTAAAAGCATACATATATGATAACAGGTTTAAATCACATATAAACGTGCACAAACATCATTATGTTAAACAGAAGAAGAGTCACTTAACTGACGGTTTACCAGTGGGCGCTGAGGTCCTAGTTACGGAAGTAACCCAGCTATTAGTTGAATGGTCTGGACAATCTGTTCTCAACCGGTGGTACGCGTACCGTGGACATAATGAAGCGATATTTGACTAACCCCTCCACCTCTAAGGACAGTCAAAAGAAGATTAAACCTCAGTCAAATCATAAGTACGATGCAGCGTATTTACAGTTAGGATTTATAGTAAAACCTGGCACAGAAAATAAGGATAATCCTATTCCACAATGTGTTGTATGTTCAGAAACACTTTCAAATCAGAGTATGAAGCGGCACCAGACTACTAAGCATCCCGATTTGGTTGACAAACCTATTGAATTTTTTCAAAGAAAATCTGAATTGTGTAAGAGAGGAAATCAGTGCATGGCAAAATTTGTAAATATAGACAAAAAACTGGTCAAAGCATCGTAACTTGCCAGTTATAGAATAGCTAAAGAAGGGAAGCCTCATACAATTGGCGAGACATTTTTACTTCCGGTCGCTAAGGATATGGTCGAGGCAGTATTAGGCGAAAAGGCAGCAAAGGAAATCGAAAAAGTTCTGTTGTCGAATGACACAGTAAAGAGGCGAATTGTTGAGATGTCTTCGAGTATTGAAGAACAGCTTTTACTTCAACTGCGCGAATGTAATTATTTTGCACTGCAAGTAGACGAGAGCACAGACATAAAAAATATGGCGCAGCTTCTTGTATTCATACGTTTTGATTATCAAAGTGAAGTAAAGGAAGAATTTTTATTTTGCAAACCTCTTGTATCAAACAGTAAAGCTGAGGACATATTTAATGTCATAAATGAGTACATTATGAAAGCGGGAACATCATGGTCTAAATGTGTTGGTTTGTGCACGGACGGAGCAAAAGCTATGTCGGGTCATTTAAGTGGATTAGGAGCAAGAATAAAAAAACTTGTTCCAGAATGCCAAAGTACTCACTGCGTTATTTACCGAGAAGCGTTGGCTTCCAAGGGTAAGCCTGCCAACCTTAAGTCTGTTTTAACGGATAGCGTGAAGGTCATTAATTTTATTAAGGCCAGGGCTCTTAATTCACGGCTTTTCTCTTTGATGTGTGAAGATATGGGTGGAAAATATCAAACTCTCCTCCTACATACCGAGGTTAGATGGTTGTCACGAGGCAAGATCCTAACTCGTCTATTTGAACTGAGGTCAGAAGTCTTTAGGTTTTTAAGTGAACAAAATCATGACATGAAACACTTGTTCAATGATGAAGAATGGCTATCACGATTGGCGTATTTGGCTGATATTTTTGATAGGCTTAATATCTTGAACATGGGACTTCAAGGGCCGAGTACAACAGTGTTCACTACCAACGATAAAATATCATCCTTCAAGAAAAAGTTGGTTCTGTTTCGCTCTCAAGCACAGGACAAGGATTTCTCTGCATTCCCTACTCTTGCATCATTTTTGGAAGAAAATGATATTTATCTCTGAAGCCAGAAGTGACTGATGATATCACTAGTCATATGGAAGCCCTTCAAACGAGTTTTGATAACTATTTTAATCAAGATTTTTCTAAATATGAGTGGATTAGAAATCCATTTTCAGGGAAATTTCCTATAGTCACTCAAAAGAGTGTTTCATCGACCTTATAAGTGACAGCTCAATGAAAGATGCGTTTAAAGAAAAATCTTTAATAGACTTTTGGATGGGGACAAAAACTGAATATCCATCAGTGTTCAAGCAATCAATAATCTTTTTACTTCCATTTGTAACCTCGTACTTATGTGAATCGGGCTTTTCAGAACTGCTGTACATACAAAATAAATACAGAAACCGCATTAGTGTTGAAGAGGACTTAAGAATCAAGTTGAGCTCAATCAACCCAGATATAGAACATTTGGTCAATGACAAACAACAACAAAGAGCTCATTAGGATCTGTTTGAATTTAAATGACTGTGTTCAATGAACTAATTTAAGATTGTTTTTAATGTATGATACATTTTATTTTGTATCTAAGTAAATTCTATGTACATACATACAGTTGTAGAATGCATTTTTATTTTCCTAAACATGACCAAATGTAAACTATATATAATTATATATCATATATAAATAAATAAAAATAAAAACATATATAAATATAAGGTGGTACGTCAAAATCTCTGAAAATTTCAAGTGGTACGTGGTTACTAAAAGGTTGAGAACCGCTGGTCTGGACAAACAAACGAGCCAAAAATAAACGTAATAATTGAAAATATATATCAAACAAAAATTTTAAAGTTGTAGGGTCTATTCAGGACTACCGCGACTTTAATACATATCATAGACCCAAAATGCATTATCTCAAATAAAATACAAGCAAGGTCTAATCAGAATCAAACCTGCGACCTCAAGTTGTTTGCCCCTCACAGTAAACAATGATTTATTATTAATTAGATAATGCATACACTGGTGTTTTTCCTTGTTATCAAATCCATTATATATAATCACCACCAATAGGTAAATACTTGGATGTCTTAACTTTTACGAAATTTAAATATTATGAAATTGTAAACCCACCAAAAAACAAATACATTATGCATAATTTAGAATTAAAGCCAGAGATTAGTTTAAAGATATACAAATAGTAAAAACAAAAATAGCGATGAAGTTTAGATAGCTTCTTTTTACAAAAAAACCCAATCAACAAGGAAACATTTTTGAAATGTTTTACAAAAGATGTATTTCTCACAGTTCAAAAGTGCCGCCCGAGAGTTGCACTGCTGTTTGCTTTTTATGCTGTGTACTGCATTCGTAAATCCTTGATGTTTATTTATCATAAAAGATGGAAATAAAAAAGAATACCAAATATAACATAACTTGTCAGAAACAATAGATTAACGACCGCTATATTTTTATGTGTGGAAACTAGCGTATGCGCTCTCAATTTTTTTGCACGGGAAACTACTGAATGTCCCTTATGGTTACTATGTGCCTGGGGGGATTGCGCCCTAAAATCTTTATGGATCAGCCGCTACTGCTGCTATTATTGTACTAGGGAAGGCAGAATACAGCGACTGAAGTTTCGGTAATCCGACAAACGTGTCGTGCTTTGTCGTTGGTATTCGAGTGATTATAAGCTGAAGCCGAACGAACCGCACGGGTCGAAAGAAATTATTGTTCCATTGATTTAAACGACATTGCGATTTGTGCGGCTCCAGCTAGGTAGTACAAGACTTCTAATGACATTATTTTCTTTCGGCTCGAGCGGTTCCGACTAAAGACATAAAAGAAACTTGGTCTTAATCAGAATTCCTCAAAAATCGAATTTTATTACTATGACAATATTGTTTAAAAACAGATTTACGTAAAAAAGTATTTGTTAAATTACGGCACTTATTTAAGATTTCCTGCTTTTTTCTTTAAAAATGTTATTGTAACTTTGATTACAACGCGTAAACTTTCTATTATTATTATTATTAAGGCGTTTAAAGATAAAGCAGGAAACATACATTATGTAAATAATACTGTTTATACTGTAATGTACATTTTAAGATTCAGAAATTTACAACAAATGTAATTAAGTAGTAAAAGCATTAGACAAAGCACTAAGTGTTCGAGTACTTCATATTTATCTACAATTTCTTTAAAATAAAAATAGTTAAATGTCTAAAAATTTTATTTACGTTTATATACATTATTAATGAGTCTTCATGTGCGTGGAAAGAGGTCCAGTCTGTGCAAAGGATTTGTCACATATATTGCAAGTGTATGGTTTTTCTCCGGTGTGTATACGAAAATGAACTTTTAACGTTGACGCTTGATAAAATCCTTTTTTACAAATACTACATATATGATTACGATCACCTGTGTGTGTTTTTATGTGAATTCTGAGATCTTCGCTTCGAGGAAATGCTTTCGGACAAAGCGTGCAGAGATAAGGTTTTTCTCCAGTATGTATGCGCATATGTTTTTTTAATTGGGAAGAACTAACACAGCCACGACCACAATGAGAACATACATAAGGCTTTACCCCACTATGGGTACGTGAATGAACCGTTAAACGTGAAGGATCTGGAAAACCTTTACCACATACTTTGCATACGTATGGACGTTCACCTGTAAATTAACAGATTATTTTAAATTGTGATTGAAATAATGTTAAGGTAACCTGTATGAATACGTTTGTGAATGGTTAGATTACTAGGTGTTGTAAATCCTTTGCCGCAATAAGGACATATATGATCTTTTATACCAGCGTGCGTTTTCATATGCATGGCTAATGAACCAGACCCACATAATCTAAAAAAACAAATATAATATAGGTATTATCTCCAGTGTATTTATTAAAGATAACTGTTAACATAATAAAGATTTTAATTACCGCTTTCCACAAATTCCACATGCATGGCTTTTGATCCCACTATGTGTTTTATTATGAGCAGCGAGGCTTGTATACCTTGAAAAAGTTTTACCACAAACTGAACAAATAAAACCTTTTTCGTTTGCATGTGCCCGCATATGTTCCAACAATCTAAATGACTGAGCAAACGCTTTTCCACATAGTTTACATTGAAATGGTTTTTCTCCTGTGTGTGTACGAAAGTGACGTGTGAGGTCATCAGAACGTGCAAAACCTTTACCACACTCACTACATAGATGCCGTTTTGCACCATCATGCACCTAGTAACAGCAATATTATTAAACTCCTAATTCTAGTTCACATTTTTACCCTCATGTGCCTGCAAAGGGTACTAGCACTAGAAAATTCTTGATTACAAGTTTTACAAACATGCTTTGATAATTTTGGATGCGTTCGTGAGTGAACCTGGAAGAAATATGTAGCATTCAATTTTTCCAGCGTTTAGGTGTATTACTTTTAAATCAGCTGATGTAGTAAAACAAGCAGTACATTCCTCACATGCATAAATTGGTTGCTCGGTGTCATCTTTAACTTTTTTCTTATTTATGTCTTTTTTAGTAGGAAAAGTATTAACATCAAGAGAGGTACCGTCTAAATTATCGTTTTCGCTTTCCGAGTTTTCTATGACTAAAAATGTTTGGTTTAAAAGTTGTTTTGTATTAAAATCGATAAGATCACCTACGTGGAAGAAGCAGGTCATTTTCCATTATTTCTACTTTTAAACTGTTGTCATTTATTGGTTTTTGATCTACTATTTGTAAGGTTTGAAATGTTTGCAAAGGGTCATCTGGCTTCATTTGTGTTATATAAGGGTTTAATACTGGTTTACCAAGCAGGTCCCTCAAAGTTGAATCCGATCTTTCACATAATTGCTTAAATGAGAATGCTCTTGTAATATAATGAACACACTGTAAACAGACTTGACCAGGTAAGCCGTCTCCTTCTACAACCTGCAAGAACATTTGTTATCTTCTGTTTAAAGATAAGCGTTTGAATTTACCTGCACAGAGGCACAGGACATAAGCATTTCATATAGTTTAGTAGTTTCACCTATGCTATTATCTTCTATACTAAAAACAGAACGCATGTTTGTGTCTTCTGATAAACACGTCCTACAAATTTTTTCGGTTTGGATAGTTTGTAAAGCCATTCTTAAAATGTTTAATTCAAGAAATAATATATTTGTTAACCAAAATAAAGAAGTGACAAGTAAATTGAATTGAAGTTAGGCGTATTCTGCAATATACATTTGTCAGGGCTACCATAACAAAGTGATGAATGAAACGCCTTTAGATTACTTCATACAGGGCGATAATATTCTAATGTACTTTCCGTGTTGTAATGTACCTGGATACAAACATCTAAAAAAGAATTTAGATGTTTTTTATGTATTTAAATACTAGTATTTAAGTAAATACGTAATAAATACATAAATACTTGACAGAGAACTTAAGGACTCACAGCGAACGGATGTGTTTTTAGCCGGTGCGCGGTTATTAACTTTAATTTATAACTTACCTTTACTTATTGTTTTTCAATTGATTGTTACTGAACATATGTAAATAGTCAACTGTTAGTGTAGACAAGTTTTTTTGTGCGGATTTTTCTAACTTTTAAACTGTGTTTATTCGTTTAACGATTGTGATTTAACGACGAAGTATTATTTTTGTGTTTCAACTGGTGAAAGGACAAGGCCGGTAAGGTGGGATCTTATGTTCTTTGGTGCAGTATCGGGTTCGAGTTTTCAATTAAACTTTGGTTGAGCCTTATCGGTGCAGTAGATTTTTAGTTTATCACCTATCAGTACTGTGCACTGATTGGCGTTTTTCTCGAAATACGGTAGTCGGAGTGTTAATATAAGTGCATAGCGCCAATCAGTGCCATCTCGCGGTTCTTTTGACAGCTCCCTCAGGGGTGCCATAGTCCGGCTACCTACACACCCTTAAACGTTGTTTGCTTACGATCTGTTTTTCACCTCTCTCGTCGTTTTTTTACACTCCAGTGTACTAGTTTGTTGCCTAACGGATACAACTGTGTTCTGGCTATTCCCTAATTTTTAAAAAATTGTTATCAATAATAGATTAAGCAGCCACCTATCAGCTGCCAGGCACTGATTAACATTTAGGCAGTAGCCAGCTGCTTCGATTACGTGTTTCTTTTTTGTGGCGAGTAGATATCTGCTTAAGCCTTCGTTTGACATTAAGCTCAACCTTATCAGACCTAGATTTAAATTGTGATAATTCCTTAAATTTTCACGTGTTAACGAATTTGCAACCGATGTACGAGGGTACGAAAAATAAAGAAATATGGCGCAGATGAATAAAATTGAAAGAATGTTTGAGCAAATTCATTGAAATATGCAGCAATTAAAATCAAAACTAGATGCTGTAATGCAGGAAATAAAGCAAGTAAATGAGAAAAAATAATACTTCTTAAAAAATTGGCAGTACAGGAAAAAAGAAGAAGTATATTAGAAAGAGAAGTGAGAAAGAAAAACATTGTAAAAAAAGAATCAAGAACAAGGAGAACGAAAACTAGAAAGAAACGCAAGACAAAGTTAATACAGTAATACAGAAGACAAGAATAAACGTTTACATAAAAAAGAATTAGATGAAGCAAGAAGAATTGGGAAATACAATGAAGGAAGAACAAGACCAATACTGATTAAACTAATGAAAGAATCCACAAAAATGATTATTTTAAAAAATGCACAGATATCTGAATCAATGAAGATTATCCTAAAGAAGTACAAGACCAAAGAAGAAGATTCATACCGTACATGAAGGAGGCAAAAAATAAGAGATATAAAGCGCTAAGGTATGACAAACTAATAATTAATAACGAAACATACAGAACAGATGACTTGGAGAAAGAAGTGATAAAACTAGACAAAAAAGGACTGTAAACAAAAAATCCTCAAAAAGTGTTAAGTTTCAAGAAAATCAAAAGAAAATTAACAGAAATGTCCCAAAAAAATTACTAAACACACATAAAGCACAGAATAACAATGACGAACATAGCAATGAAGAAGTATACGGTTTACAGGAACACCTAAATGAAATAGGAAGGAAACGAAAACAGTAAAATATACAAGAAAAAACAAGCGAATAAAAAAAGATACTTTATCAAAATAGGAACATGGAACATTAGAACACTGTTAGAAAATGGAAGAAATAAGTAGAGAGATGGAACGATACAAAATTAGTATATTAGCACTACAAGAGATTAAGATAGGGAGGCGAAGGAAGAGTAGACAAAGCAAAATACTCAATATTCTATGGAGGAAATGAAAAACAGGGTCAACATGAAACGGCATTTATGATAGATAAAATGATTATGAACAAACTAATACAGATTAAAAAATTGACGTAAGAATATCATAATCCATAATAAATGCTTATGCATTATTCACAGAAGGAAAAGCAATAGAAGAGAAAGAAGTTTTCTATAACAAACTACAAGAAAGTTGAGAAAAAATACTCAAACACGATACACTGATAGTATTAGGAGACTACAGTGCAAAGATAAGAGGAGAAGATTTTATAAAAGACGTGGCTGGGACAGAAATTATCCACGAAATAACAACAGATAACGGTATGCCACCTAGCAACAGAAATGGATATGTATATTACAAGTACAAAATTTAAACACAAAAAAGAACATAAAATCACATGGAATATACCGGGAAAAAATAAAGGCAATCAAATTGACCATATTTTAATAAAAAGAAAAAGAGAGAGGATTGAGGATGTAAGCTCATACAGAGGAACTAGCGTAGAAACAGATCACAACCTGGTTATAACAAAAAAGAAACGACGAATGGTTAAAGAAAAACATAGACAAGTTAAAAAGAAATGGGACATAGAAAACCTAGAGAAAGAAGAAGAAAAGAAGACATACAAAAATGAAGTAAACAACCTACTACAGAAGGAGAATAAAAAAGAAAGTATAGAAGAAGAGTGAAATAATATTAAAACAATTATCATAAAACCGGCAGAAAAGATAATTGAAACAAAACGAGTTAAAAATAGAAACGGATGGTTTGATGAAGAATGCGAAAAGATAATAATGAGAAAGAGAGAAACAAGAATAAAATGGATAGGAACCTACAAGCAAGAGCATTACGAGAATTACAAGAGAATAAGAAAATAAGGCGCAAAATTAATGACAGAAAAGAAACGTGAGTACATCAACAAAATAATGGTTGAAATAAGGAATTATAATAAGAGCAATACTAAGCTATACCAACATTTAAGGACGCAAAAAAAGAAAAAAAATATAACCGCAAATATAGACAAGAAGACCTGAGAAAATTATTTACTTAAAAAAACAAAAAAAGAAGAAACGGAACAAGAAGAAGAATGTCAATATGAAGTTGAGGAGGACAATATAGAGATAAGAGCACTACAAAAATAAGAAATAAAAGAATTTATAAATAAGTTAAAAAATCAAAAAGTGACAGGAACAGATAATATATGTAACGAAATGTTAAAGTAAGAGGAAAAAAAACTGAAAGAAAGATTATACGGACTAATAAGTAAAGCATGGGAAACGGAAACAATACCGCAATAATGGAAAGTAAGAACTATTAGACCAATATTCAAAAAAGGAGATCTAATAAATTGTGAACTACAGGCAAATAACACTACTGAACACAACGTGCAAAATACTAACTACAATTATACAAAAAATATTAAACCAATACACAGAAAAGACCATTGGTAAATATCAAAATGGATTTCGTCTAGAAAAATCAACAATAGAAGCCATCCATACACTTAAACAAAAACGTACGAAAAAGGTAATGAAATACATACAGTGCATTTTTTTAAAGGTGTCCATAGGGATTAACATGCTAATATTTCATCCTAATGTTAACTTGTGTATCTATGTGGGTTCGATGCAACTTTTTATTTAAAAAAAATAAAATAGACATTTTTCTACAGAATGCACATTTCGCAAACACCACATATGTCCTTTAAAAGTTCAAATAATTATGCGAAAAATGAGTGTGTGAGAATCACTCTACCTTTGAAATTAGCAAAACATTGTAAACATGTCTTCAATGAAATAGATGACAGATGTCAGATGTTAAATAATAAAAAAAATTTTTTTATTGTTAGCTTTTATTTCATGTTTTATGTTAATAGGTTTTAATAAAATTATCTGTTTTTATAAGTCAGAAAAAATTTTGACAAAAATGTTAAAATAAGTCAACCGTTGCTAGTAGTTTCAATAACTTTTTACTGAACAACGGTTTAAGAATTATCATCCACTATAAAACATGTTCAAATAAAAAGCTCATTTTTTAAATACCTATCCTCTATGACTAAAATTAAACCGCAGGCTAGAGATGCAGTACATTGCACTACCTATTGGTTGCGTAACAAGCATTTGGAAATAAGAGATTTTTAATTAATAAAATTATTAATTTATTACAATAATTATTTTACTTTATGTCAAACTGACATCTATGATCTATTTCATTAAAGACTTGCGTTTACAATGTGTTGAAAATTTCAAATGTAAACTGATTCTCATGCACTAATTTTTCACATAATTATTTGAACTTTAAATGCTACAATAAATTAAACAAGAGCATATGTGGTCTTTGCGAAATGTGCATTATGTACAAAAAATTCTATTTGTAAGTTGTATCAAATCAACATAAGTAGATACATATGTTAACATAGGGCCAAAACATTAGCATGTGAATCCCTATGGACACCTTTAAAAAAAATGCACTGTATAATGTATATAGACTTTAAACAAGTCTTCGATACACTTAAAAGAAAAATGATAATAAAAAATGCAAAAAACCAAGATACTCCGAAAAAATTAAGAAGTCTAATTAAAATAACCATGGAAAAATCAGAAGCAGTAGTACAAACACATGAAGGAACAACAAAGAAAATAGCAATAAAACGAGGGGTTAGACAAGGAGACGGATTGTCAACAACCTTATTTAACATCGCAATGGAAGGTATAATAAAAGAATGCGAAATCATGGAATCTATTATACAAAAAATGGTGCAAATAATAACATATGCCGACGATGTAGCGGTAGTAGCAAGAGATAAAAAAAGATTAGAAGAGATAATAGATAAAATAGAGCAAGCAGTCAAGAGAAAAGGACTTGAAATAAATTAAAAAAAGGCAAATTATATAAAAGTCACAAGGAAAAGTGAGCAAACAGAAGAAGAAAGAGAAACGAAAATAGGGAAACATAAGTACGAAGTGATGCAAAACTATAGATACTTGGGAGTAATAATAAATAAAAAAAACGACAAAATTATAGAAATTGCGCAAAGAATAAAAACCGGACATAACACTTTCCATAGATACAAAGAAATAATGAGAAGTAAACATATACGTAAGAAAACGAAACTTATGCTATACAAATCAGTTATAAGACCTGTAGTAACCTATGCCGGGGAGACCATATGTCTAACAAATAAAGATGAAGAGAAAATGAAGATCTTTGAAGGACGCGCAAATAGAACAATAATGGGACCCAAGAAAATAAATGGAGAATATATAAGGCTCATGAATACAAAAGTGAATGAAATACTAGAAAACAAAATCATAACAAGAATAATTAAAGCCAAGAGAATGAAGTGACACGGACACGTGCAAAGAAGAGGAAACGAAGCAATTATAAAGAAAATCATGAAATGGAACCCACTTAACATTGGACAGGGAGGAAGACCTAAACTCCGCTGGAAAGATCAAGTCATAAATGACATTAAAAAAACGGGAATAACTAGAGCGAAGGAAAAGATGCAGGATAGGAAGGAATGGCAAAAAATTACAGAGAAGGCAAAAAAACACACAAAAAAAAATACAAGCAAACAAATAAGAAAGCATGGCAGATATGTAAAATACATCGAAGAGCTCAAACGAGCGGTTACAATAAATACTTGACATATAAGTGTATATTAAATTCAAGATATAAAAAAACTATTTTTATTTTCAACGGCTTGAATATATTATAATTTTAATTTTGTTTGTACTGAAAATAAAAGATTTTAGGATTCTACTAATCCTCATGACACATTATGATTAAAAAGAAATTTTTTTTAAAAATTATATTAGTTACATTGCAGTTTTTTTACTGTTGACAACATTTTTGATAGGATTTTAAGAAATAAACGAGACTACTGCAGTGAATATATAATTTATGCTGTTTTTAAGGTATTTTGAAATTTTTAATATAACATATAGTTTTGAAGGGGAAGGGGGGGTAATGAAACTACACTATTTAAACGAATTAATAAACATTCACAAAATCGTTTAATTTTTTTTTATTGCAACTAATTTTAAGAAGGCGACCATCATTTTGTATACATTGTCTGAGTCTCATACTAAAATTCTCACTGACGCTGCGCAGTATATTGCCGATGTTATTGCACGAACTTTTTCTTAAATTCGCACTTTTAAATGCAGTATAGTATATTATTTTATTTTTATTTTTATATAGATTCTCAATTTTGTGTTGTTCAAATTTTTGAAATTTGTCAAACTTCAAATATTTAACCATTTTTAATTTAAATTGATTAATATATGTTGATTTCTATTATTATTATTTTTTAAAAGTTTATGTAATATTTAAAGTTTGATTTTTCATTTCTAATTATACGCCTGAAGATGACAATCTGTCGAAACATGTAGCGTTTATTAAAATATAAAAATTAAAATTAAATATATTAATGGGAAGGTTTTGAGAATCTATATAAAAATAAAAATAAAATAATATAATATAATTAACCCATTTTGAGCAACTAAAGAATAAATGGAAAAAATAAACTTTGCTGTATAGTAGCTGGACGCATCTCAAAAACTTTCGACTTGACATGTGCTCAGAAAAATCCACGCGTTTACGATGATTTCCAGGGTTCAAAGATTGGACTATTTACATTTTATACGGGTGTAGGTGTAAGTCATCATGAAAAATTCTTATTAATGTTCGATTTGAAAGTCTAAGAACAACGCTGTGACGCCTGGCAGATTTTCGAGGACTTCTTGTAATGGCTGTTCGTACAGTCTCCACAGTTCTTGCACTACCATTCTTCTACTAATTGTTTGATCTGTTGTTTTAAAGTTCTTAACCGTAACAGAAATAACTTTCCTACTTGACGAGGCGTAATATAAAAATGCAGGCGGAGTTCGCGTATTGCCTTTATGTAACTTTGACTATTTCTTAAATACGCTGTAACAGCGAATCCTCGTAGTTCACCACTCCAACGCTGCATGGTTACTGAACTTCCAACGGTGTGGAACGTGAAGGTCACTGCCGATTTGCCCCAGCACACATGCCTAAGTGACTCCAACTACGCAAAAACGTGCAGTTTCAGTGCCTTCTTGTTGTAAATGATCTACAGAAAACGTATTCAAACCCATAGAAATTTTATAGGAATTAATAGGTTTAAAAACGTTTTGTAGATAAGTATAGGCAATAAGTAAAGTTTTATATAGTGTTACGAGAATTATCTCGTAATTTAAATAGGACAGACTAACTCAGTTTGATTCGGTGATTGGGTTGTAAGTTTCAAAATGCTAAATTATAAAGCAAGTTAAAAAGGCTCCAAAACTGTTTAAATCGATCCAAAACTGAAAGAGAACAAATGACAAAAACGCAGTTTGTAACAACAAGTATATATATTTTATGACAGAACAAGAGGTTAGAAAAGAGAAACGAGGTAACTTTACATAAATGCGATAAAACGCTAGAACGTAGATTAAATTGTTGAAGCAAGCCCTCTTTGGTTGGGCAACAGGTCGTACAAAGAATTAAACTTGTCGCCCTAACTTTTACATTCCAACAGCAAATAAATTTACATTTGTACATTATAACACGAAAATACAAATCTTGATAGTTCAGAAAATCAAAGCGCACCATCTAATAATATATTAAACACAAAAAAGTTTTATAGTCAATTGTGACAACAATCTAATAGGTACGTACAGTCGTGCGTGCAAACAACTGACAACGTCGATGGCAAGAATTAAATTAGGAAAATATATTACTTACAGTTCAGTTTTCCCTTTAAGAATACGTCTAGCTAGGGGCACCTTTTCGGAAATTCCTTAATTGATAGTATGAGATGCAATAAATACTATGTGGGCCAAATTAAACAAAAAAACAATTATTAAAATAAAAAATCACAAACAAGAAAAATATAAAAAGGGAGTCAGCCTTATTCCAACATCACCTAGATACAGAACATAATATCCTTTTACATTTTTGATTACTTGACATAGTATAACTTTATAACGTTTAATGTAATTGTTGTCGGGTAGAATGTACCTTTGAAATGTCTACTTCTTTAGTTATCTTGTGTAAGTACATAATCAGCTGGGAAACGTTTTTTTCATGTTTTAAAAACGTTACAACGTTTTAAAATAGTCGAAATAAAAAATGTTCTTCAAAAAAATATTTTTGTTGCATTTTAAAAATATTTCATTTAAACATTAATACTAAAATATTTAAAAAATGTTTTCTAAGCATTTTTTAGTAACATAAAAAACATTTTTACTTTATTAGAAATTATACTTTTGCTTGCTTTCACCTATACACTTTTTTTTATATATTGTAACAAAAACACAACTATATAAAATTTTGTTACATATTATTAATAAATACATATTAAACCTTTTCGTTTTTCTAAAAACTTTCTTGCAAATTTGAATTAAGTACTTAATAACCGCGTTTGCGCAAAGTACCAGTATCTGCGTGAAAAGATGGCGATTTTGTATATTATAATTGCATTATATTTTAAGCTTCAACGAATCAACAATTTCCATGGCATTACTCGCTATTCTGTGTAATGTCTTGTTAGTGTATTAGTTTAATTATTTTCTAATTTGCGTTCTATGTATTTTTTTCTGATATTGATTCAGCATTATTTTGTGTGTACAAAGTTTTAAACTATTGTATTGTTAGTTGTTCTAGTTTTCGTTTTTACACAAAGAGGTACATGCATAATTAGTCAAAAGTTTTTTTTATTTTATGGATAAGATCTTTTAGTGTAGAGGAACGACAACAATAAAAACACCTTTTATTGTTCAGGCCGTAACAACGGATAAAGGTTGTTTTTATTGTTGCCGTTCCTCCACTTCGAAGGATCCTATCTATAAAATAGAAAAACTTTTGATTAATTAGAAACTTTTGTGAAGATTATTATAATTATTTCAATTAATATAAAGTAATTAAATGAATAATGTTTGTTTTACTTTTATGTTAATGTGTTAATTTTTCTTATAGGCACCAAATGCGTTTGCAGCCACATGAAATTGAAGTATTTTGAGTACACAAATATTGTATTATCTATCTTTTGTAAGCATTTTAGGGCTGGTTCTATAATAATGGTATAAATGTCAGTTAAGTTATACTGAGTTTGCAAAATGTTGTCGTTAATGGTTGTGTTATTGGTTATTATAAATAAAACTAACCGCCAAATATGTCAGTATTTTAAAATTTAAGCAAGTATAACTAAACTTGCATTTATACCATGATTGTTGAACTGCCCTTAAGCATATTGCAATATTAAAAAAAGGGTTGATTATACATGTTTTATACATTAATGTAAAATATTATAAATATATATATATATATATATATATATATAAATTAGTTTATAAATAATTTAACGTTATTTTAACGTTAACGCAACGTAATTTCTTTGGATTATATTTTGTAGGCGACGTTTCACAGACTGCAGCGTCTGCTTCATCAGGCCTTCAATTATCCAATAAGGTAATGAGAATTTAAGTACTTAAATCATAAAGAAATTAATTTTCTCTTTACACGTCCTCCTATTGCGATTTTAAAAAAATAATGTTAAATTACTGATACAAGGAGGGATATAAAAAATTATTAAAGAAATTATAAATAATATTTTTTAAACATTTTTAGAATGTTTTTTTAATATTGACTTTGCAACGTAATTATGGCCATTAAGACGAAAAGTATTTTACGTTGCTGTACAACTAATCTTTTTATAGAAATAGCGAATCATATCAAATTCAAAACAATTTGAGAATACCCGAAAAGTTAGTTACAGGTCTTTTACTGTTCTTAATATTAGATCTGAAGAATTGTAATGTTAATCTACGTAACAAGTAACGACGTGCGGTCTCGCGTCGCATTAACGTTCGTTATGCTATGAGACTTTCGACGAGATTAACGTACATTACTTTTTGAGTTATACTTTATAAAATTATATATTTTTTTGGAATAGTCGTTCTAATATATTAATCGACTTTGAACACTTAGTTTTATGTGGATTTTTAGTTTTTATTTTACCACTCGAGAGTTTTTTTCGAGCATTACGTATGTACAATAACGAACAAATATTGACGTTTGCGATGTTGCCAGCACAAAAAACTTATTAAATTAAAACACCGTTTACTTAAATTTGTATTGGCAGTACACCAAATAATACAACTTACTTTATAGATACAATAGAGCTATAATTGATTTTGTTGTTTTAGAAACAATCTAAATAATAGTATAATATATACCAAAGTTGAGAAGTGTATAATTATAACCTAAGCGACGCGAGACGCGAAGCGTCGAAGGATAATAATCGCGCAGATTATAATTTTCTCAAGCGTGGTCTATATACAATTCTTTCCACTACTAGAATTATTAAAACCTCTCTACTTGTTACTAAAGCAAATTTAAAATTTAAGATGTTCATTTCAAATTAAAAATTAAGTGAGTGATTATGACAGTTGTCATTTGATTAATAGAATTAAGTTTGACGTAATTTGTAATTGTGATTTATAACACAGGAATAAATAGATAATGTAAATTTCTTGTTGGCAAACTGGTTAAAATTGTTTTAAAATGTTATTACTTTAAGCACTGATTATTTTAATTGGTAAAATTCACATTTAGTTAAGCGCGAACTTCAAATAAATTATATTTTTAAGGTCAATTTAATTTGTTTAATGAACGATTTAAATTCTTAAAGTAGCATTAAATAAAATCTTTTGCCTCTGGTAAACATTTTTGTAATTTTTTTAAAAACTGTCTTAGAATTATCAGAGAATGTTAACCAGTGGTTAATAATGAAATATTATTTACCTGCGCTTAAAAATTTCAACTTCACAACCTACTATTATACGTAATAATAAAAGCCTACACAACTAGTAGTGGAAACAATTAATAATTTTAATTTTAAGAAAACAGTTTTAAAAAATATTTTTTGGAGGAATAACAATCACTTAACTTAAAGTTAATTTACAATAATTATTAAAATAGAAAATTCGATTTTTGAAAAAGCACTAGTAGTGCGAAATGTAATGTCAACACAAATTAATTAAAAAAAACAAAAAAAATAATATTCTCAATTCATTTTGCTGTGATTGTTATTCCTCCAAAAAATATAAGAAGTAAACATAACACCAACAGCATACTTCATTTTAATCAGTTTTAAAAAATAATTAATAGATTGGTAAACAAACTTTATAAGTATACTGCTTTTAAATAATTTTTTTCTTACAAAATAGAAATAACCTAAAACACTAAAACTAAAAAGTTTAACTAAAGCGTATCAGTATATTTTTGCAACAATACTTTTATGAAAATATTATTTAAAAAATATTTTTAAATAGTAACCAACACCAAAAGTTTTTATAATGCCAATTTATAAAATTTAATTTAAAAAAAATTAGAATAGCGTAATAACTAAACTATACACTAATTCACTAAATGTAAAATATTAAAATCTATATTATAAGATTAACACAAATTACAGTATTACACTATTTTAAAATCTAATAGTATCTAATTGTATTAGAGGTTTAAATTATTGTTTTGTATTTATATTAGTTCGATTTAAATCAAACTTTGTACATATCGTAATTAAAAGACATATTAAAGAACTGATACACAAAAAGCAGTTTGCCCAAAAGTCGCTTATTTCATACAAAAAATAGGAATATGCGTATGTATATCCAATGCCTAACAACTGCCCAAATGCATTTAGGTATCCAAATATAATTACTTCTGGTTCTGGGTACACCGTTTCGATTGTTATTTGAAGAGACACAGACCAAAAACTTGCTGTAGAAAAACTAAAAGTCGTTAAATAAATAAACGATTAATTATTTTAATGTATGTACTAACCCAAATAAAGAACAAAGGATGTATGGATAGATAATATTTAGATCCAAAGTAAAAGTGAATGCAATTAATGTTAATGTTACAAATAAACCAAAGAATATTAATAACAACCTGTAAATTTTAAAGGAACGTTTGTAGCTACATTAATACTAACATATAAAAATGTGCAGATTAATTCGAGAACTAAAGTTCAATCATTACTTGAAGGCTTGCAGGGCGTTTTAGTGAATATGGTAAACGGTTTTTGTTTTTTTTTACTTATGCAGTATATATTTTTTAGTTTTATACTAGTGGTTCCCAAACTCTTTTAGCCGACGAACCCCTTTTTATAGTTAAAAGTTGCCCACGAACCACTGAGTGAAAAAACTACGTAAATGCATAAAAGAAAAATGACAAACTTAACTTTGATGTTTTGAATGGTAACCGCCCAGTAAACACGGATTGAAACTGTTACAGTCACAAAATTAAAACAATTGTTTCATTACGTTGTTTCGTGTTAGTTCCATTTTTATATCATTTACATGTAACTGACAGTGAATAAATTGAAAGAGTTTCGATTTTTCACAATCAGTTTTAAACTGTTTCAGTACTTGCAATTTTTTTCCCATAATCAGCAACCGTCTAAACACTGATTTATTAAAACCGAATATTTTTCGAATAACTAGAAATGTTTGAAGATCGATTAAATAAGATTGAATTATTTTCAAAACAGTGGAATCGTTTTAGTAAAAACGAATACTTTGTGATTAGTCAGCATTAGTCGTTGCTATACTTTTGATTACTGTCGTCAACGCTTGCGCTGCAAATTGATATCTTTTCACTTGTTCGGTTGTAGTTTGATAAGTGATGCTGTGTGTACAATTACGAAATGGAACAATAAACGGTAAGTCGAAACATTTTATTATAATCCATAAATGTAATCAATATTTTTATCATTTCTGTTCTTTATGCATCATGTTTTAATTTGTATAAAAAAATGTAAATTAACACACATGGTTGCGTTAAGGTAGATTATTGTATAAATCTGATGATACTTTAGGATTTATAATTACAGTTCAATTCTTCAAGTTTTCTATACGATTATGTACAGCTAAAGGTATTCACAGTGTTTTTATAACTTTCTTATGATTGCTAAAGTGATATTTATATTAAGCTTGTGTCGTTTTTGATTAAAAAAATGTAATTAATTTTGTGTAACTCGATGATTATGTATGTATATAAATGAAATATTTATTTCTATGTTACAGATGCGGTTAAAAGTTGCTACCCAACAGTAACTGATGCAGTTCTCGAGGCTTCCATGAAAAGACCACATCAAAGAAAGTAAAAAACTCAATGTGATATTGTATTTAAAAATATTTATTGTGCAATAAAATTTGAAACGTGCATTCGAAAATGTATTATTATATTATTGAAAGATATGTTTTATTTTATTATTGAAACAAGAAAAGCATATATTTATTGATCATTTAGTATCAGTTCAACAACGAAGCTTTTAAAACGTAAACCGAATGCAACATTTGTTTTGCAACAGGTTTGAATTTAAAATACCGAAACTATACTGATTCAAATAAGTGAAACAGCGATGGACTTATAGCTGTTTTATTGCAGTTAGGTTTCTTTTATGTTTGAAACAAGAGTGAATCATAAATTTTTTGTTTTGAAACTGTTACTAAACGTTATCAATTTTGTGTTTACTGGACGGTGTCACAGAAAAATATAAATAAAGATTTTGTTGAAGAAATATCTATTAAAATTATAACCTTTGTTTTAAAATACAAATAAAAGCATTTTAATGATTTGGATGAACCTGATGACATATTATGAGTGTATTTATGTCCGGCTCAATTTTTGTGAGTGTCAACAGCAAATCCCTATGAGTACTAATTTCTAGTCGTTTTTTTTTGTGATGAGGCTCATAACGGCACTGAATCTACGTTCTACCAAATAGAACAACAAAAAAGAAATCAACAGCTTCTGTACAATAACCTATAATGCTGGATATAAAATTGTAATCTGTTTTTGTAACCAGAAGTTGTCGTATCTTTGTTTAAACATTGGTTTCAGTTCCTATTTATATATATGGTTAAGATCCAAATGAAGCGCCGTTAATTGTTGACAATTAGTAAACAAAAGTTTATCTCTATTTTGCAAATTTAAAAGATTTTGAAACTAAGAACATTCTTCTCTTCCCAAGCTTTGTTTGTACAGCGAAAGTTTTGTAACAAACGCAGATATTACACTTTTAGCGTTGATTAAATTTAATGTGTCACCCTGTAGTTTAGAATTAGTCTCGTTAAATCTGGCAAATACGTCAGTCATATAAGCGATGTCATCTTTTGAGATAATTATTATCTTTACTCTCCAGAAATTCCAACAGTGAATCAAAGAGTGAATAGAAGCGATCCAAACATGCACTTTTAGATAACCAACGTATTTCTGTGTTAAGTAGTAAACGATTATAGTTATTATCATTTTCCAAACAAAGTTGAGCAAATAATCTTTCATTTAAGGCATTTTTTTTTATTTTATTAGATGATCTAATGACATAATGTAGTAGTCGATGCAAACGTTCTTTAAGGTTTTTGCCGACCAAATTATGTCGATGAATGACACAATGTACTAATAATACATTTGTTATAGTTTGTTTTAAGTATGCCAAAAAGTCTCAGTGTCGTGCTACTATCTCCGAGAGAACTCCGATGTTTTCAAGTAATCACATAAAGAGTTTTCTATACACTGAGCCATTTTGTCGATTCTTCTTTGTACAGTGTTATTACTCAGCGGATTTTTTAAATAATATCAAAAGCTGGTTTGTGTAACACGTTGTGTATTGGTATTGCCTTACTTACAACTGGTAGAATAAATTCTACACCAATAGTGTGCGGCTTTCCTGACTTTGCAATCATTACAGAAATATTATAAGGAGCAGGTAGTACATTGTCATCTTTCTTAGATGTTGTCTCTATGAGTTCTTGCAATGTCGGTGTTTTCAAATATATTTTTTTTATTGTATAAAAAAACCTTTATTATCTTATTTGTCACTGTGGAGTTTTGTTAAATATTACTTAAACTTAGAAAGTTTTATTAAATTCTTTGACATCGTTTTATTATATGAAAAACACATAAAGTAAACACTGTTTCTTGGTGACGGAAAAAAGCTATATTTTATATATTCAATACTATATTATCTGCATTTTTTCCGGCTCACTTATGGTGTTATCTGAAGAAAAGAAACCCAAAAAGATATAGGAAAATATATTTATCAAAATTTTTATTTGTAACAAACTACTGTTAATTATATTTCTTTTAAATGGAATGCTGCAATGTCACGCTCTCTGGAATTGATGAATTGAGATGTAAGGTGTAGCGAAAAACTTACGAATGCACTTTAATCGTGCCAAATATGTAACATAATTTAAATAATTGATAAAGCACCGAGCTAGCTCTATGATTTTATTAAATATAAACAACACACAAACATTAGAGCGATGAGTCTTATTTCTAATTATATTCAGGGACGGGGTATTCTACTCGTACACTCATATTTACAATTCTAATTTGAAATATAATTTAAATATAAATTGAAACATAATTTAAAATAATTTGAGCGCCACAATATTTTTTTTTATTAAATTTATAACGGGTAAATATTGAAACCAAAAACGAACATATAAACAAATTTTAAAACTAACACTTAATTAAATTATTAAGGTACATACGTGTAATTGAAGGTTAGGTTATCACTTGCTTGCTTCTAACTTCGCGCATGGGGCGTGGTCATCACGTGACTTAAATGTATTACGCGTTTCTCTGATTTATGCAACATTACGAATTTCTTGAAATGCATAATAATTTCCAAATTTTCCGTAATTATTCTGATTTGATCTAATATCTGTACAGATCAATTAACCAAAACATCGTAGACAAACGTAACGTATGATAATTTTCAATCGAAACATCCAAATCAAATTCCATCAGACGTAACCATGAATAATTATCGATTTTCACACATGAAAATCCTAATTCATAACGGAAATCCCTCGTAAAAGCGACGTTGTGACTAACATCAAACGTGCTGCGTAAACCATAATTTCATATCGCATTTCATACCTCAAATTCGTAAAAAGGCGTACGTATCCAAACCAAATATTCGTAACCATAAACGAATTCATACGTACACAAATCGAAAAGCATCGAATAAATCAGAAACGTAGTCGTATATCGTAACTCATAGTTAAAAAAACTTTCAGTTCGTACGTACAGAAAAAAAGAAAAACGTACACCGTAAACCATCGAAATTGTACGTATCCAAACAAATCAAATTGAACGTATCCACCAGCGTATATCGTAGCTCATCGTAAAAAAACTAAAACGCAAAATCAAAGTTGTACCACCACGTGTACAGAACAAAGAAATCACTTACCCCTTTTAGATTACGGGTTTCTTTAAACAAACAAAAGCGTAGAATTTTAAACGAACGAAAGCAGATGGTATTGCATACAACTAAAGCAGAATTCCACCGTACAAATTTAACATGTGGACATTTTCTGCACGCTGTGCAGGACGACTTAAGAAGAAGAACTCATAACGCATGTGCAGCATGTAAAATGCATTGCGCAAAAGAATTTATATCAACAGTGAACACAAAAATGTTAAATAAAAACAGACGTAATCAATCAAAAAAATGTGCACGTTACAAAGGATAAGATTTCATGTAAATGTCACATATTGTGTAGGTACTCATTGTGTACCAATTAGTTTTTTAAGAAAAATAAATAGTTCAAAATTGAATTAACAACGTAATATAATAATACAATAATATACAGTAATTCTAAACATTCACAGATTTAGTTATTCGCGAACGTAAACAAAATAAACAAAAATATAAAATAGTAAACTATAACTTTTGGGACGCATTATATTAAACCATAAAACACAATCTGTTTAACTTCTTTGACAGAATCATTAATAATATATTTTTTAGAAACACATCTGTGTTAGAAAAACTTACAATCTCTTTTTAAATTTTTAATACATAAGAAACCCTTAAGAAATGCTAAGGGATTAACTGCACTTTACGGTAGAAATAGAAAAATCGTAAAATTGACTTAAGCTTCAACTATGACCTTAAATAACTCAGAAACCGTTAGAGTTAGCAAAAAATCATAAGAGACCTTTTTTGTAGAGCGTTAAATTTGCTATAAGAATTGTCATTGGTCAACATGATCTGTTTATTATTTCATGATGAAAAAAAATTTCAAAAAATCAACAGAATTTTCCCCGTGTTATTTCCATTTAAAACTTTGGCTGTCGGGGGGGTCGGGTTAAAATTAAAATTAAGAGCTATAACTTGGCATAAATTTTTTTTAATAGATTTAGAACCGATTTAGGACTATCATGAAAAAAAATTCGGACAAACCCTAAATAAGGACCACCCTAATGCACAATATAAATAATGATTATATTTTTAACTTTACTATGTTTAGTGAAGATCTAAACTTATAAAAAAACACTGTAATTACAAATTGCATATTGGAATACAATATTTTAAACTTTTATATGGTAGTAGACATCGACATTTAAAGTAATAAAAAACTGAGGTTATACCACGTTATACTTTATCGGACAAAAACGGACATTATTCGTAAGGCTTCGGTGCGTAGAAGAATGCGTCAAATTGTGCAGATTAGTTTATAATACCGCCAAAATAAAATGAAATTATATCTTAATAATTTTTTTATGTACACTATTTACTATAAAAAATTATTATGCTCTATGGTGAAACTTTTATGTCTAAATTATATCTATTTACCTTTAATAATTATTATTATTCCACGACGTCGAATTATTATCTAATTACTTTATTATTATGTCTAAAATAATTAATCTTTTTTTACAAATTATCTATTGCGTAAAATATATAATAGATTAAAAGGATAACTACACTTATTCGATTCCTGTCTTAGTAGTAAGTTACTTGCCATTTTCAGATTTATAATTGCCGAGAAAAATATTATGCAACGCTTGCAAAATGATCAATGTTAAAAAGTATGTATAACGCTTTCATGAATTTTGTATGAACTAAATTCATGCTTTGAGCGTTTAAATTTTTGCGTTGAATTTATAACAGATAGATGCATTGACAACGATAGCAGCGTATACAAACCACCAAGCTATCGATTAGTTCAAAATATTTTCATTACAATGACACTCGGATGTCAATAAATTGATACCAATGCTGATTAGGATCGTACTGCACACGCAAGACCAGCCACTGTTACAAACAGTGGAAAAAGCCGTGATCTGTTACAAAAATATCACATATTTGACTTAGCTTCCATGTTCATGTTCATGTTTAATTTAATTTGTTTAATAAATATTTTATGCTTTAATACATTTTTAGTTCTCAAAAATCGCACAAGGTTGCAAAAAAATATACAAACCTAAACGTTTTTAATTTGTCTATTAAAAAGGCTGCAAAAATCGTTCCGCATATACTCATTACTATCATCAAAAGTCCTATCAAACCAACGTCTTCAGATCCGTCCTATAAATAAACCACTGTGTTTAAATATCCTACTGTAATATTATACTTACTGGATACAATTTTAGTATAAGTTGATTTAAAACAGTTTGGAAAACAACATATATTGCCAAAGTTAAACCATATCCCAGTAGTAAAAGTAAGAATGATTTATTCTTCAATACTTTTTTTGTACTTTCAATATACTTAATTTTATGATTTTGGTTTATTACGGCATACGAAGGAGGCACTGGTGGTTTATCGGTAAAAACTATTTTGTTTAAATTAACAATAATAATTTATAAAATATTATTTTTATAAATATAATATACTGTTAATTGCGTTTTAATAAAATGAATAATGTGCTTTTAAATTTATACTATAATAGAAACCATACTCACAGAAAAATATTAGTAATGCAGCTATTGTACAAATTACGGCTACACCGATGTTTGTTTTAAATAAATCGATTTTGACAGTTTCTTTTCTTATTAGAAGTGGTGGTAAAACAAAGCCAAAAGCTAGGCCTATCTGTAACAAAAAAGTTGTCTTTAATTTGTCGCTGCTTCTGTATCAGAGTTATGCAAAATTAAAATTATTAATGTAGGTATAGGTAAACTATTGTAATATGATTAAAAAATTGTTAACTAATAGTTTGCAATTTTAGATTAATCGTGATTAATCATTTTAATCACAATTAACAACTTTTAAGCTACAGTTTAACTAATTGTTTATTATAAGTAAATGTTAAATAATTACCAAATTTATAAACTAATTTAAGTCATAACTAATATTAATTTTTCTACAATTTTGCGGTAATTAAAAACTTACATTTCATCACAATTATTAGTAAGAAAAAAATTTAGTGAGCAAAAGCCAACTTTTTTGTTGCCCTTTGAATGTACTGATTTTTTTTAAATAACTGTAAGAAATAAATATTTTAGTAGTATTACAAAATGTGAAGGTAAAAAAGTAGTCAGGTATAATATACATATATACTAAAATATATATATAAGTGTTCAACAAAATACATAGGAGTTTCTAAAACTGGTACTTGGCAAAAATAAAGTAAATAATCTTTAGTAATAAAACAAAACACGTGGTAAATGTTATTTATAGTCTATTACTATATTATACAGGGTCCTGGCAACAGTGCGTTGGGCTTTCTTAGTGCCTTTTCTGCGAGAGACAGAAAAAAATGATTCGTACAAAATGTTATCGGTTTAAAAAACTTTATGTCGTAAAATTATTTTCAAACATACAGGGTTCTCCAGTTTTGCGGTATAACAAAAATTTTTTTTTCAAAAAGGACACCGTGTATATTATTTGATTTTTAAATTTCTTGAGTAATTCTTAATAAAATGTCTATATTATTTCCTATACCTAAAGTTAATAGTTTTCTACTTATTAATTTTTTTCGTAAATATTTGACATCGATAAACAGAATGGCCTAGATTGGAAGATTTGATGATTTGGCTGACCTCACGTTCAATCCTCGAAGTGGGATTACGAGTTAGAAGAGAGTACGTTTCTTCAGACAAAATAGAATGGATTTCGACAACATAATCAATTCGGTTCAAAACGACAGTAGCGTTACCTTTGTTGGCTGGAAGAACAATAATATCAGTGTTATTATATTCTTCCTTCTCCCAAAGACAAATTTCCTACACTTTCGTCTCAAGGTGTATATCAAATTCCTTGTTCATGTGGTTTAGTTCACATTAGTGAAACCGGTCGTTCCGTTATTACTCGCATTTCAAAACATGATCGTTGTATAAAAAAAGGTCTATTTCTAAGTCTGCGGTTGCTGAACATCATTTTACTACAGGTCACAAGATAGATTTTGATAACGTTTTGGTGATTGCCAAATCTCATTTCTTTTTCAACAGGAAACTCCGAGAGAGCATAGAAATCATCAAACACCCCAATAACTTCAAACGCAATCATGGTTTCGAGGTTCCCGGTCCCGAAAGACATTTTTATCTTGGTATAGACTCCGGCAGTGGAAGCATTCGCTATTATATTATTTAGCTTATCTATAACTTTAAAATAATTTAAACGATGTCATCTCTAGCAGTTTGGCTGTAAGGCATATTTTCAAAGAATTTACAAGCACTAGAGTTTTCACAAAATGTTTTAGTTTTTGAAAGTTTTGGAATTTTTTCAAAGATATAGGAATTTTTTCGATGTATTTCAATAATACGTAATAAGTCGGAGTTGTTTTGTTTTCTTTTAAGCGGTACTACTACAGATTCACAAGAATAAAGTAATTCTTGGCATATTGTAAGATTCTTGATGGAGTTGCTTTTAAATGAACACTTTTTGTAAGGTGGTCAGTCCAGGACCAAAAAGTATCTTGCATTTAACAATCAATAACGTGAAATTAACGGGGTTTACTTCTAGCAATCAGAATTTGTTCCTTCTATTCACACTGAAGTTCTACTGTTGCTTTTTGGTTTATTAAACCCATAATTACGGTCATATTTTAGATAATTATGTCCTTGAACTGGAAACGTAATCTAAACTTTTTTTAAGCAATTTGTTTTATGGATAACAAAATGCATTAACCAAAATAAGGCATAGTTCTTATTTTGACTGCTACACAAATCGTAGAAAATTTGTAGCTCTTCAAATAATCAAAAATAAAATGAATCCGAACCCTTTTCTTGCAGCAAATTTAGAGTAAGTATAAAAATATAAAGCGACAGTAGACAGTACATGAATATTAAAAGAATAAAATTAAAGTTGACGTTTATAATAAATGTCATTAGTACTTATATTGTTATTGCCTCAATTTTTTTTAATTCTTTGCGGGTTTAAACGGGATACATTCTTTTTTTTTGTAAAACGTGCCACCTTTTAGAAGATGCAGTTTATATTTAGTTTCCAAACAAGAAAATAGTTTCTTTTTGTAAAGGATTGTTTTCTATACTCATTCTCTTAATCTTGTGCTCATCACAGGTAATGCAAGTATACGTTCATGAATAACAAAACTTATATTAAATTTAGTTACAGAAATAGTTCGATACGTTTAATAGGAAACAGTTTTTTAGGAGTTTGCTACAAAAACATGTTGAACATCTTTTTTACAATGAGCAATATGCTCATACATAGCACTAGTAATTAAATAAATAAAAGAAATCAATAGGAATAGATTTTTTTGATTGGAATGTTGATCTCGCTCATTATGCTTAATACGTCTAAGAGTAACTTATATAGTATAGTAGGGCCGGTTCTGGCCCACTCGGGTAAGATCGGTAGGAGATCCTAAAATTTCGTTGTTATCGTTTCGTTTCGGGTATGCTCGAGTTGTATTCGGATTTGGTAAGTCGGGATACATCGTATTGGTGGTGGGGGAATCGCAAAACGTCGTAGGATTCGTTTCGTTTTGGTTGTGGATGAAAAAGAGATTTAAAGCTGTTTTAGACCAATCTGAATTGACCACGCTCAGTAGCACCACCTTAAAAAATTTAATATCTCTAAAAGGTCTTCAATCAAATTAATTATCTTTCACGTTTATAGAAAATGTTTGTTTGATAAAAAAAATTGAAACTGATCAACGACTCATTAAATCTAAACAACACAACGTGTTTTCAGTTAAACAAACTAAAAATATTTTTTTGTCTCTTTTTGTTGTTCCAGGTTGTGGTGCAATTTTTACTCTCATACACAGTACGATAGAATGTTTTTATGTATCCTGATCATTTTTTTTAATTTCCTTTGTTTTCTCTTTATTTTTTGTTATTTGGTGTTTTCTTTTGTTTTTTTTTTCTTTTAGAATTTTTTTTATGTTCGTATCGTTATGCTTTTTAGTGTTATTTCTTATCTTCTTTCTGAGAGATTTATTTATTTATATTCTTTTTGGGTTTTTGTCTTGTAATAGTTGTTGTTTTTTTTGTTTCAATTAGGTTTTTTGCTTCGTCACTTAACTTTTGGCGTTTGTTAGAATTTTAGATCGTTTATGCCAAAAGAAAGAAGTTACTTACAGACCTACCCTTTTTTAAACGTTGCCGAGGCCACAACATATTGCCATGGTATATGAGTATTAAACATCATCTTCTAAAATCTTATCATGAGCGAGTTTTTTGCAAAACTGGCTTTTAACTGTTGTTTTCGAAAATTTACAATAAAAATCAAAGTACTGGAGATTGGCAGCAAAAAGTTATATACGCTACATTTAACTTTATCTATCAAATTAGAACAGTCGAGATGGGTAAAAATACATACATATATTTAAATTTCTCACTGAGCTTTTGTACATGAGATCGAGATTATTCTCAAACCACGTGACCAGGTAGTATAGGTAACACAGTAAATATCCATTAAAAAAGTAACCAAACAGGTCACGTGGCTTGCGAAAAATCTCGATCACTCGTTATATAAGGAATAAATATCATCGCAGTGGATTAAGCGCGACTTTGATTGGGTTAGATTAGTTACGGTAACAGCTGGGTACTAGAGCGGGAACAGTTCCAAACCGTGATCAAGATTGAAGTTTTTAAAGTGTTTTATGATTTTTATGTTCTCAGAGTTTTCCATTGACAAAGCATAGAAATTTAAGAAATATCAATATTTTATTAAAATTTATATTATGATCTGTGGTCAAGTATGTTTAGTAATAGCACACTTTAATGACTGTTTTTTATACAAAGATCATCAGTTGCGGATTTATGGAGGCAGTTATGCAGCTACAGCTGCCTTCGGACACTATGTCAATTTATTTATATTAATGAACGATTGCTCATTTCCGGGTGAGTTAAGGCCTCGATTTATTTCGGGGTTGGGTGGTTGTACGCCTCTTACTTCAAGCAGAGAGCTTGTGGAGTTTATGTAAGCACATTTTTATTTTCTGTCTTAACTACTATTGCTCTGGTGGGTCGCTACCAGAACTTTCCTCACTTCTTCGAAATAAAATACATTCCATTATTCGGCGTTGCGTGGTTTGAACATTTGGCTTTTTTTTTGAACCGGATATTCAAGAAATCCGTTTCTGCTACATTCATTTCAATTGGTGTGTTCAAGTTCATAACGTTATCAGTCGCACGATAAGTATTTATTTAAGAATATATATCGATTTAATACGGGGTTTTCCGTTATTTGTATTTTTCGTAAGTTATTAAATAACACGAACAATGTCTCAAAGTGATTTGAATGTCCTGGTGGTCACAGGTCTTTGTCCACCTTACTGATATCACTGATCGCTGTTCTAACATTTCCAAAAAAGATGCAAAATTTTATCTATTTATGCTCAACGAATTGTTAACTTGGGAATCCAACTTTAAATATTAAAACTCCACTCTGCCTAAGAAAGATCACGTTCCTACCGATCAAATAGAAAAAAGTTTTAAGAGATTTGGTCTACTCGATTCGGACCATTTTTGCTAAGTTTTAAAGTGCTGACACTGATAGCGCATAATAATAAAAGTTTAGCTTCTCTCGCAAAATTTCATTATTTAAAAATGTCTCTTTCTGGAGAAGCAGAATTCATTATTGCTAGTTTTGAATTAATCGAGACAAATGAAATTGTTTATCAAAGATTAAAAAAATCGTTACTAAAACGATAAGCATCGAGCCGGAAGGTAGTTAGATAACATTCTAATTTTAAACCTCTTGTTTTACCTCTTCAAGAAAATCTCAGATCGGATCTTCAAGTACACAAAAATGCAACCAGTGCTTTAGCAGCACTTCCAACTCAAAATCATTTTGAATTTATTTTTTATTCAGCTATACGTAATTTGGATCCATCTACTTCTTGTGAATTTGAATCTCGACGACAAACAGATGATTTTCCTACTTATAAGGCATTTATTGATTTCATCAACCGACAAGTACGTAATCTCGAGCTATCGGCTGCTGAAGTCAAATCACGCCTTTTGACAAAACTCAACTCAAAAATGTTTATAGCCGCTACTTCCGTTCCTGATTTGATCACAATATTACTTGGTGTCTCAAATACCAACGAACGTCAATAGATGAAAGAACCAAAGCTATGCGTAATCACACGCGTTGTTTTAATTGTCTCGGAGGTCATTTAATAACAGATTGTAACTCTGAGCGATCATGCGTGCATTGTGGCAGCCGCAAGCATAAGCCATTACTGCATTTGGATAAAAAAGATAATTCTAATCCTGTACTTTTGAAAGCGACTACTTCAAATAATCTTTCAGCTGCTCAAACAATGTCTTCTTGCCTTTTATCTACTCATTTCAATGATACTGCTTTTCCCGGTACCATTCAGGTTCTACTCTGAGGTAGTTGAGGTGATTTTCGCCCTGTTACATCAGTTCTGAATCTAACATTGCAAGTCTCTGCTATTACTAGCGCTATGTTTAAAAGTTTAAGTTTAACTTGTTACGTGCATAAATTTAAATAATGCATTACCCTGTATATTGGTTTAATTAAAAATTACTTTTATATTTATCGACGCCATTTATCGAGCTCGTTGGTCTCTTCGTATTGAGTAGGCGATATCCGGTGAGATACCGGCATTTTGACTTTGACTTCGTTCATGTTATAACCTATGTCTGCGTGAATTAAAAATCGTTTTCTCAAATCATCCACGTGTTGAGACACGATGGGAAATAGAAGTCTTCTTAATTAACTAATTTAATCCACGCAGGGTAAGTGGCTTTTGTTCTTTCTTTGATTAAAGGTAATTTTTATGTCTTTTCGCTAGCGCCATGTGCTACCTCCTAAATATGGGTATTCTTGTCGTAATTTAAAATCTACAAGGAAAAATTATAATTTAATTACGATCGTAAAGTTTCGAGTCGTCACTGGCCGTTCCACCACGATCTGGTACATGTTTCTAGTCGATACCGAATTAGGAGGGATTAACATCTACAAATACTTTCATGGAACGATTATAACTATCTATAAGGCCTACGGTTAAAACTAAATAAACCAAAGACAACACATTTCTGCGAGATTGTACTTATACGGCCAACACCTGCGAAACCAACTGTCATAGAAGGTGTACAACAGCATTCGACAACCGGGTTATATTATATGTACTTTCTTTAACAATAAGTAACCATTTTTGTAGATCTTGATTTCGTGAGGCATTGGTTTGACACGACTTGCTATTTAAGAGTGTTTACAGGCTTGCTTGCCGGGAAAAGCGCTTTCTTCGTTCGAGTGAAAGTTCCTGTATTATGGGTAAGTGATTTTACTTATTTGTTCGTTGTCAAAAAGGTCACTCACGAAACTTTTGCTAATATTAGTTCCGTAATTATTAATATTGTTGTTTACCATTTAGGTAGTAATTTTGCTTATTTTGTGTTACGTATGCTGTGTACTACCAATAATTGTTACGAGAGTTTAATATTGATGCAGGAATTATTATCACTGTTTGATTGTCAGTACTGCCGTATTACTAATTATTTTGTGTATTTCGCATATTGTATACAAACGATATTTACTACAAACTATTCTTCGCTGTTCATTTCAACATAATTTACTTATGTATTGTGTGTTGCCGATACTACTGGCATTTCTGTAATGAGAATTCGATATACCTGTGATAATCATCAACGATTCTAAATTAAAGTTGTTATTGTGGTTACTTGTTCTTTTATGACAACATACCTTTCTCTTCGGATCGTCGTTATCTAATAGCAAACGTTGGCTACTCGAACAGCCGAGTATAAGGATTACGAACCTAACATCGTGTTACAAGTGTGAACCGTTCTGTCCTGAGCAAGATAGAAAAGTTACTTTGGATCCGCTCTGGCGCCCTTAAGCATATTTTCTGTATTACCTGTGAACCTCCCCTCTCCCCGACTATTGTGAGTTGGCCGTGCAAGGTTCGTAAAACCAAAAGCTTGTAACAAACTCCAAGCTCTTCTTAGTTATAAATTGGGCAAATGGGCTTCCGCGCTTTTGGTACTGTTGACTGTGTAATAAAATTTTGTTACTTTTTTGAGATTACCACAGCTGCTCCTTATGCACTTTCTTTAATATCTCAAAACCTTCATTCAGCTTGTCTTTTCAAACAAGTGTATTTTAGTCTAAAACACCGTCAACTAACCGATAAATATTTTCATATACATGGCAAGATAGAAATGCTTATCGGAGCTGATTTATTTCTTAGTCATTTAAGGTTTCTCTATAATTAAAAATAATTTTTCAATTCTTACTACTACATTTGGCAACGTTATAATAGGTCCTGTAAGTTTGAGTTTGTTGACTTCTTCGTCTGTCTCTCTTTAACTTTTCCGTCAAATCTTTCAGGATTTCTCGTGAAGTTCTGGCAAATCCAGGAAATTCCTGTAGCAAGGATCCATAATCCTGATAAAGAATGATGCAAACGCTTGTTTCGCAATACTCATGCTTGAACCTCCTAAGGTTGATATGTCGTCACTCTACCCATAAAGCCCAAAGCTGTCAAGGTTGCTGCTAATTGAAAGTCATCGTACACAGCTTTTTTAAATGTAAAAAAGCGTTCAATTCGAAAACTTTCTTGTTATGCCGATCAATAATTTATGTGTTCTCTTTATGATAGGTTTTTAAACGAGCAATTTTAAGTAGTCTTAAGTTACAAAAAAACAGATTAAATCCGACGCTTTGTGTTGTGACATTCGCACGATGTATAGACAAATTTTGTTACGTCGTGAAGATCGTTGTTTACAATACATTTATTGTCGCGAATCCATTCATAATCTTGTCGTTAAGTATGAACTGAATACGGCTACGTACGGTTTAATTCCTTCAGCTTACCTGGCTTAGCGATGTTTTCTACAATTACTTGAAAACGAAAGTTTTCTCTACCCGGCGGCGTCCGTTGTCATTATTAAAAATACGTATGTGTATATGCAGTTTTAGAAGGTCTCTTGAGGATTATTTAAAAAGTTTACTTATGTTTTTGGCTAAGGAGAAATCTCTTAAAATCCTTGGTTTGTGCTGGAATCATCGAGAAAAAATTTAAAATTAAAAAAAAAAATTATTACAATCTAATTTCTGGATTAACTTGCTGCGTAGTCTGTTAAGAAAACAGATCCGTCAATGCATGACGTATCATCGTTTTAGAGCTAATACGTCCAAGCCAACAATGGCGCTTTTACCAGCTGATCGCGTGAACCCGCAAAGGGCCTTGACCGTAATCGGCGTAGATTATGCAAGATTTTTTGTCAAGGTTACTCGGAACATCAGAAGGCAATCCGAACTTGACGACATCGGGTATCCAGAGCGCGAGATAGAACAAAGGATAGCTACTGTCGACATGGGCCACCCGACAGACCTAGGATCCTTTCGATTCCAACTTGACGAAAAAGACATCGCAGTCTGGCGTATTCGTATTCGAACAAGGAGGCGCGGGAACAACTTTCGTGCTGTTCCAAAACAAAATCAAGCAGACCGCGAGAAAGATGAAGTTGGCGAACGGCTGTACCATTTTCCAATGCGAATTAATCGGCATACGAGGGGCAATTCAGCATTTACTGGACCAGACGTATCGGAGAGAACGGCAATCGTAAACAGCTCTAGAGGTGCGCTAGAAGCTTCGACAAGCGTTTCTAGGCAAACGGAGCTGGTCTTCGAGGTCTGGAAACTCATAAAGCAGCAAGCGACAAGACGCGATTATAGTTCCGCTAGACCAAAGTTCACGCACAAACAGTGGAAAACGAACGAACCGATCAATTAAAGAAAAAGGCAGCCTTAGCCGACGACATCGACATCGAATATGATCGAATTTCGAAAACCACCATTAAAAACCGACTTTGCGAGCGAACAAACGCAGCATGGAACGAATGATGGAGAAACGCGAGCACCAGAGAAAACGTGTACACGTTCATACCGACGCTGGAAATTAGGAGGTTCGTACCCGTGACGCTCGATAGCAACACAGTACAACTAATGAGTACGGCAACTTCAAAGCGTACTTAAGCAACGCCGGTAGAGCAGACACGGAGCTATGCAAATGCGAAAGCAGAGATGACGCTCATCACGTCTTCATCAGCTATCCACTGACGCTACAGCAACGTGGCAACGCGGACGCCAGACTAGCACGCATCGGACTAGCATGGCCAACGAACACCCGAGACATCAATCTAAACACGACGCGCATGGTATGGTGGCAAGAGTTTAAACGGTTCGCGAACGCCCTCGATAGATTAAAACCGGATTCGATAAAAGTAATACGCGATCGGAAATGACAGAAACGGGCGCAAAACGCACGACAACGACGACGACTACAACGGAGAACGAGAAGGGCGGACTAGACGAGACGGAATAGCATGAGAGGAAACGGGCGCGTCAAACTTAGATAAGATTTAATTAGTTATAAATTAGCGAGTAGAAATAAATTATATAATAGGGGGACGGGTCGGCGCGCACGGGCCAACACGGAAGGGAAGTTTATAAAATTAAGTTAGGTTTAAGCTTTTTTACGGGCCCGGTTCAGCATCGTGTCGCTCGTCTCCCACAAAAAGTGAGAGAAGTGCGCTGGACGCCGTGACACGCGACCGCAAGCAAATGAAACGGGGCACTAGCACTGCCCGGTCAGGACGCACGAAGCGAGGCTGGTCTCTTTAAGAAAGCAAGTAGGTTAACGAACAGCATCGCTTTCGACGCGATCGGGATAGACCCTAAATATTTTCTTACCCGAGAAAAGAACGAACCGAAACGCCGTGGACGCGACCGGTGTAGGGACGGGGGGCTAGAGTTAGGACTCAACGGAGAATGAGTTGCAAAAATCGTACATCGTCGCGGTCCGGAAGGGCACGCCGCCTAGACGAGACGCGGTCGTAGCTGCTTGTTTCGATGGCGAGTCAACTAGAATTAATTTAGGATAGGCAGATCGTCTAGTGTTGACAGGATCCAACGGCACCAAAGAACAAGAGTTACGCAAACAGACGCTAACTGCGGGTAGCGTCACGCGGACGCCTAAGTGCGGCAGTGAGGCCATGCGGTCTACGAAGTGTTGAGTGCGTTTGGACAAATTTGATGCGGTCTTAGGTTAAGCAAAATGGACTTTAATTTTATTTTATTTTTTACGTTATGTTTTACTTTATGTTCATTTACTTATCAATTTTATTTCTTTTATTTCATTTTATTTGTTGTATTTGTTTTCTTATTTACTTAAATTATTTAATTTTGCTTATTCATCTTCATTTATTTAATTAATCATATTTTATTTTGTTTTGCTTTTACTTTGTTTATTATAATTTTAAATTTGATTTCGTTTGTTTTTGTTTGACTAAGGGCCGATTTTACAAACATGGTAGAAACCTCAGTTAAGTAATACTTAGTATAATTTTAAAATACTAGCATATTATTGGTTAGCATAAAACCAACAATAAATAATATAGCAGTATTTTAAAATTAAACTGAGTATAACTTATCCGACATTTACACCAGCATTGTAAAATTGGCCCTTAGCCAGTAAAGTAGCATAAGTTAGCTTAGCCTGTAAGTGGACGAGCTGGAAGGAAATGAAGCAAAGCTAGATAAACCGAAAGGAGCATCTAGCTTCGGTCTGCAAAATGTAATCCGGAAAGTTACAGCCAGAGGGACTGGAGCAGGTTAGAATTAGTTTTCTTTTTCAAATAGCGTAATTTTAGGTAAGAAAAATAATTAGAGAAGTAAAAATGTACTGTTTGCTCATTTGTGTTGTAATACCGATTCAGGAAGAGATGTAATGCCGAAAGGCGGTGCATGTGTCTGCTGCAACCAGATGATTGCAGTTTAATGAATAAATAAATTGTATGTCAAGGTTACTACTCTTTGCTTGTCTCGTAGTACTAAAAGCTATCTGTGTTTGTTTGTCTGCATTGCCACTAAAGCTATACATATGGAGTTTTACTTCGTTTTCATCTACAGAAACTTTCTTTGCTTGTTTAGATAGGTTCACTGCGCGTCGAAGAAATCCATATTGCATCAGACCAGACTGTGATCGCAATTTTGTTGGTGAACCTAAAAAGTTTGCTGATCTGTATGAGTTTTTGCGCAAAAACAATCATTTCTTTTGCAAACGTTTTTCACTTTGTAGTATTAATTGGGTTTTCAACTCTTCGTATGTTTCTCATTTTGGGGGTTTCTTCTGGGAAGCAGCTATTAAGTCCGCTAAGCGTTTGTTATATTGTCAAATTTGTAATACAACTCTCACTTTTGAACAGTTTTGTACCATATTTTTTAAATCGAAGCGATATTAAATAGCCAATCATCGTGCGCCTTTTTTTCTGATCCCGTAGAAACTGCAAACTATTTGAGTTTAGATTATTTACTTATTAGCGAGCCTTTGCTTTCTTTTCCCTCTTTTTTAGACGCTAATCACTTTACTTTGCGTTAGCCAACGTTAGCGACATCAAAACAGCATTATACAATTCTTTTGGCGTCAATTGTCTGCTGAATATTTTCACATTTTAACTTGACGGAAAAAATAGTTTCAACATAACTTCAGTCCTCAAGTAGTTGATGTAGTTATAGATTTCAACCGACCTTTAATGTCATGGCTGATTGGTATGGTGACTGAGTTACATCCAGAACTTGATGATGATAGCCACCGTTAAAACAGCGAATGGTTATCTCACTTGCTCCTTTTCGCGGTTAGCTCCGCTTCCTGAACCCGATTAACTTTTTCTTTTTATTCTTATTTGTTGTTCTTGTTTGTTCTTATTGTTTTGTACTCTTTTTCCTTTAATTTTTTTTTAAATTTAGCGTTGCTTATTTGAGGTGGGCGGTATGTTGACGCAAGCGTTTGATTTTTAGTAATTTTTGCTAGATGCGTTTTTAGTTTCTTGACATGCTACTTAAGTTGATTTGTTACTTCAAATTTTTTTTGGGAATTTGCATGTCACTTTACTTATCTTGATAGTGGTATCTCGTCTCCTTCCTGACCTTTTGGTAATGGTTCTTCTTAAACGTTATAATTTGTGTTTAATAATTAAAACCTGTGAATCTGAACTTGTGCATCTCAAAGCTTTTAATTCCGCCAACCTTGGAAAAGAAGATTTGGGAGTGAATCGATTTATTACGAGAATGGGTGGTTGTAAGAGCCATACTTACGTTTACGTAAGTACATTTTCATTTTCTATCTTAATTATTATTGTTTTGACGAGTCGCTACCGGAACTCTTCTCACTTGTTCAAAATAAAATACAGTCTATCGTTCGGCTTCAGTGTGGCCGAAACAGTCATCAAAACTAAAAAAAAATGAGGTTTAAACTTCATACTTTTTAAACGTTGAATAACATGGCGAAAGTTGAAAATGTAAGAAGAAGTAAACTAGCAAACATATTGGATAAAAAACTAGTACTGACGATAGGTTACATATGTATACTTTGTTTTAAAAACTTTGTATAGACAAAGTAATATTGAATCCAAAGAATCAAATCGACTTTTGGTTCAGGAAGTTGATTTGATGATTTGGGTAACCTCAAGTTTAATCTTTGAAGTATAAGTTTAAGTTGAAAAAACGTACGTCTCTCTAACAAAAAAGAATAGGTTTTTTCTACGTAATTAGTTTGGTTCAAAACAACAGTAGCATTGCTTTTGTCGGTTAAAAGAACGATGAACAAAAACTTTTGGTTTCAAAATGTTAAATTTCGTAACAGATACAATAGTAACCGCCGATTCTTGTTCTAAAATAAGTCTCAATTTTTTTTACCGTTTTTCAAGAGCCGGTTGTAAAAGAAATTTTTGTATTCTTGGGTACTTAGTTAGTAGTTAACCATAGTTCTATTTCACACTGCTGTAAGTAGCGTTGTCAAAAAAATTTCAATTATTTGGTGAATTTTATTTAAGTCAAGATGAATGCTTAATTCTTTTGCGCATCAACGTCAGACTATCACGATGGAGAATATTTTTAGAAGACCGTGTCTAAATATGGAATTTGATTTTGAGGTATGCAACAATGCAAGAATGATGTTGTATTAGGACAGCGATTAAGGTTAAAAATAAAAATTTGACTAGTTTGCGGAATTGTAAAAGCGTAAGCTTCCACTGCCGGAGACTATACTAACATAAGAACGTCTTCCGGGTTTAAATCGTGTCAATGTTGCAACTGAAGTTGCCAAGCGTGTTGTTTATGATTTATTAATAACGTTAAATTTAAATCGACAAAACATCACGGAGTGCTAATTTTTACATAAAGAGAACAAACTGTTACGAGCAAAAATTTTATAACGTAATATCCTGTATATTCGTTACCTTAAAGTTAGATTTCTGTTTCTGACGCCCTTTGCCGAGTTTAGTTTTATTTCATTTCCTGTCAAGACGTCAAGTACTTGAAATTCGTGCTTGTGATGCTATAACCTCTTAATTGCTCCGAATCTTATAACATCGGCGTTAATAAAAATAAAATTCTAATTTGAAGAAGCATTTCGTGCAGTTTATTCATCACAGTGTAAGCTTTTCTTATTAGTTTTTAGAATTCTTTGGTAATTTCCTTTTTAACTTGATAGCACGTCTAGGCACGTCCCGCCACGTTTTTGGCTGTATGTTTCGATGCATTATCGATTGATGAAGGGTTAATATCGACAAATACCTTTATGGAACGAGTATAATTCTAGAAGGCCTACGTTAAATTAAAAACGAAGTCTCGACAAGAACTTTTCTCCGAAATTCTACTCCTTATGCGTCAAGCAGCTGTGAAACCAACTTGCACTTAATGTGTGCAACAGCATTCGACAATCGGGTTCTTATGTGTAATTTCTTTTAGTATTAATTAACAATTTTGTAGATTTTTGCTTTCGTGAGTCATTGTGTTGACACGATTTGTAGTTCATAATTATTCCAGCTCAACTCAACGAGAAAAACGTTTTCTTCGGGCAAGTACTGGATTGCGGGCAAGTCTGATTTAATTTCATTTTTGTCAGTAAGGTTTCTCACGAAATTTTGCTGGTTTTAACTTACGTAATTACAATAATTGTTTTAATACCATTGAGGTAGTTTCACTAATTATTTTGTGTATCGCATGCTGTGTACCATCGCTATTTGTCATGTAATTTATTTTGCTATCGACACTGTGTAAACTTATGTATTCTGTGTTGCCGATACTTCTGGCATTTATAGAGTGAATAATATACTACGAATTTATGGTATTCGTTGTTAATACCAAATCTACGTTATTAAATTAAAGTGGTTATACATACTTATTTTTTTCTTTTTTTTTGGTTACGCGAAAACCAGTATAACAAGGATTACGGACCTTATTTCGTTACAAGCTTGGACCTTTTGCCCTGATGGAAACAGTAGTTTTACTTAGAAAGATCTGTCGCCTTTTAAATTCTAATTTTGTAAACCTCCCCTATCTCCGACTAGGGTGAGTTGGTCGTGCAAGTTTCGTAAGACTTACAGCTTGTAACAAAACAACAAACCAAAAAAATTAATGGACAAAATTCTGCATTTTATAATAAACTTAAACTATTAACACAATTCATTAAGAAAAACTATTGTTTTTTGTTTTTTGTCATTTTGGTATTTTTAGTTTTATATTTTATCTATCTTCAGAGGTATTCTAAAATAACATTTGTTTAATTTGCGTGCGTTGTTAATTATATAGTTTTATTTTAGTATAAAATTTGTATTTTTTAATATTCAATTAAGTCCATGCATTGGATTGTTAATTTTTGAATATTTATTTGGCTTATCAGTGCTGATTTTGCAGTTTCTGTGCAATTTGATGCGTTTTTAATTTAAACAAATTAGTTTTAATACCCCTTTTTTAATTCTAGTAGCTTTTCAATTAAAAATTATATTAAACTTAGATTGAAAAAAGTTTATCTAGTAAAATCAACAAAGTTGATCTAATCTTGCACAGTTTCAAATCGTTAAATTCTGATAAGTCATTAAAAAACTAAATTAAAAATAATCTACACTTATCGATACTAGTATTAAATTAGTATGTAATCAATTTAAATAAACTATTCAATTTGAAATAGAAGAAAAAGAAGTTGACGTACGTGGTACCTAAATATTTTAGTTTGCCTTATTTAGTGACATAACAACAATAATAGAAAATAAACATAAAAATTTGTATTTTTTTAAGATTTTAGTAATTTATGTAAATAATTAAGTTGTTTGGACAAAAAATGTACAAGAAACTACTATTTTTCATTCATAAAAAATTTCTAATTTATTAAATTTTATTCTACTGTTCTTAGATGAAATTTTATGTATGATTGTTTTTAATATGTTGCCATTAAGTAAAGAAGTTTAAAACCTTAAGACTACTTTTACAGTGAATTTGAATGAGTACTAATTTGTTTGAAGACTTTGGATAGTAATTGAACAAATTCTTGAAGTAATAACTACAATTACATAAAAAAATTATGTTTAAATTAGTAGCTATACTAATTTTATTTTTATACGTAAGCAAAACAGACATTTCAGAAATACCTGCATTCCGGTTATTCCAATTGCACATGCTATGGAAACTTCATCTGGGCCAAACCAGTTGGCAGCAATTTTTGGAGCCATATTTAACATAGGTGCATGAGTTACTGCCATAACTGCTTGTGAAAAAATTACCAACCAGAATCTATCGGCCGACACGGAAGCCACTTTAATCCATGCTCCTATAGAAGTTCCAATGCCACTAACGATAGCGCTTCCACGATTTCCCTAAACTGTATTTTGTAAATATTGTTTACAAGATACACAAATAACAGTACTTACGTATTTATCAATTATGTAACAAGAAGGCAACGAAAACAGCAGTAAAGAAACTACAGTAATTAAATTAGTCCAATTAACATCCTCGTAAGAAACATTGTAATAATCAACAATAACATCTGCGACTACAACATACTGAGTCCATTGCAGAACACCACAAGGAACAACGACTGTATACAGTAATAACACAAACCATCTTTTTTTATACAATTTTGTTTTTTGTAAATCGCTTTCAGTGTTAGATTGGCCAAACACTTCTAAAACCATTTTTCCTAAAATTTTTTTTTGCAAAACAGTAATAACACAAATAATTTTACTGTACTATTTAATAATATATTGCATGTAATGTTTAATAAAGTTTATCCTTTATCAAAATTAGAAAAAAAATTTAAATAAATATTTATTTTCATAGATAAACGTTGCAGTTTAGCAAATACAGAATTTGTTAATTTTTATATGTATTTATTATTGAAGTATGTATACGTTTATAGAAACTTGTTATACAATAAATTATAAATAAACAAATTCATTTTTTTAATAAACTTTTAGTTGTTTTTTTTATTTAAAGAAAACAATTTTTTTTGTAGAAAATCGAATGTGATGAAAATACGAAGGTCAAGCTACAATTATTGAGAATAGAAAAATCTAGTCAATTATGCAAAACAAATTGTTTTTTATTAAATAGTGCATTCTTTTATCTGTTAATGCCAGCTTCTGTTCTCGCAAAAATAAAATTGTCATGAGAGAACTTTCGGATAATGTGTTACAAGGGTTTTCTTGCAACAAAATTTGTTAGCGACTAACTCAGTTAAATTCAAAGATTTGGGTCGTAAGTTTTATGGTGCTAAATTATAAAACAAATTAAAAAAGCACCCAAACGATTAGAAACTAGAATAATAGACATTGTTTAAATTTATTCAACATTGAAATAGAATAAATGACAAAACCATAAATACATTTACTTTTCAATAATGAGAGAAAAGATTAAGTTAAAAAATTACGCAATCAAAGCAGAATTAAGCGAATAAATAGTAGTAAAGAATAATTCTATAAATATCACAGTGTTGATATAAGTCCTAGAGGTTAAACAATCCTCCACATAAAATTATCGAAATACATTTAACAGAACCAAATCAAATAATACGTCATTTTGGAATGACTTCACACTCGTTGCAAATTACATTCATTCATTCGTCAATTGTGACTACCGCCATATCCATGTCGCTCGTATTTCACGTTTGACAAATGCAGAAATTACTGACAAGTAAAACAAATAAAGTACTTACTGTCGTCTATGTAGACAGGTATCGGCACGCTTTAACGATCCCCGAAAATCGCTAAGGAAATGAAGAACAATTAGATATAGGATCATATCACAATCAAATTGCCCATCAACAAACAACGAATCCCAGCCAAATGCGTCAAGCATCTAAGTGATCTTTACTAATCACACGAATTACAAATACGCCCAATTCCTCCAAATTGTCTCGAAAGTGGCTTAACCAACCGAAAGGTCCCTTGCACGTGCTTCTAACTACAACCTCCAGCGGAAGGCAATGGACCAATAATAAATCCTTCCAAATCGGCCCAACACGCGCCGGCATCGCAAATCGCTATGACAATTACGGGAAAATTAACTTACATCGCAAAAATATGAGACAAATGCTTACCTTAAGAAGACTTTCACAAAAAACACCTATAATAATACACCCGTTTATAACACAGATGCTTGTGAAATTTTAGAAGTGAAAACTCCGCTGCGCGCTAACGTTAGAACATACATGTAAAGTGTATCGCAGTCACCGAAAAAATAATGCTTTAATTTGACATTTTATTCCCACACACGCACCGAGGAGCAAACATCATACTAAAACATTTTTAACATAACAAATGATTTACTATGATTTCAAAAAGAGCCTGCGTTTGGGGAAAATAATAGAATTACCTATGCTATGATAGAGTCCGAACTAAAGATAAGATCCTCACAAGTAATATCAATATTGCACAAACATTTAGATTTGAAGAGAGTTTTAAACCGGTTTGTACATCATCATCCGGCAGATTTACAAATAGCAGAACGTTAATGTTAAATGCTGGAGGCCATACACCTATACATGAGATCTCAGATTATTTTCAGGTTTTTTGTTTCTTACTTTTGTCAATTTAGTTAGCTTTTTGACATATAAGACTAGTATACATCTTGTACAATAAATGTGTCGTGTAGAAAACAATTATTTTTTACAGATAGATTACGCACTCATTCGTGGTTTTTATTCTTTTGTGTTTAATAAAGTATTTAAAATTAGACAATTGGTTGTAATTTTATAAGAAAATTTTTTTGACAGTTTTTGTTCAGTCTGAGTTTCTACCCAGTAACTAACATTTTGATTGAAAAGGTGTATTAGTTGTTAGAGTAAGAGAGGATGTATAATCTATAGCGTCAATATTTGACGGTTTGTTGAGTGTAAATTAAATTTTGATTAAAACAGTTTAATTTCTGACTTATGTTTAGGCTAATTAAAATTACAATTTGGCTATTTATTGGAAAGAGTAATTAACGTTGCTAGAATATTAAAATCAAGTTGCTTGAAAAATAATCGCAATCCGTGAGATCTTCTAAGACTTTCTAGAACATATTTCTTGCTAACGCACACGATGTAAGTGTAGCATGATTATGACAAGCACAATAAATAGTAAGAATTCATCATTGTTTAACTTTAATTTGTTTTGTTTTGAATTACGCGGATTTAAAATCAATTTTACCACGTTTTTTTTATAAAGGGTGAACTAATAGTGTGTATAAATAAAAGGAGTAGTCTTATTTCAGGATCGTTTTCTTGTTCGCGACGCAACTGCTCAGGTTCCCATTTATCATCAACCATGACGACTGCTAACAGTTCCCTCCTAGTCAAGCAATAATTCCTTTCTGGCTTGGACAAAACCTTTCTAAAATACGCGATAACTTTTTTTGTCCATCTGGAACCTACGAAAGGACCGCGTCTATGGCCAGATTACTTGCGTCGGTATCCAAAACAAATTTTCCATCTATTTTTGGCTAACTCAAAATCGGCGAAATGACTAGGGCCTGTTTTAGTTGATGGAAAGCTTTTTTGCAGTTTTTATTCCATCTAAATTCTGCTTTTTCTTCGATCAATTTCGTCAAAGGTTTGGCAATATTGGCAAATCTGGGTACAAATCGTCTATAATAGGTGTACAACCCAAGAAAGCTTCGTACTGATGTTTGTCGATTGGTCTTGACCATGCTTGCACTACTCGGATTTTGTCTGGGTCAGCCTCCATCTCTAGATACAACGTGGCCAAGGTATTGCACTTCCTTCTTAAATACGTGACACTTCTTTGGGCTCAGTTTGAGGTTTGCCCCACGTAGTCGCTGAAACACTTCTTTCAAATTGTTGAAGTGCTCTTCAAACGCCCTTCCAATTACGATCACGTCATCCAGGTAAACCAAGCACGTCTTCCATCAAACGCTCGAACGTTGCAGGAGCGTTACACAGGCCGAAGGGCATTACGGTGAACTGCCATAAACTAGTTCCGATCGTAAAAGCTGTTTTTTTTAACGATCCTTGGGTTCCAATTTTGTAACGTAGAAAACTACTGGAATCCTAATAGGGTCTTTAACGTATCGTTAATTCTGGGTAAAGGGTAGCTGTCCTTTTTGGTCGTCGTTTAGCTATCTGTAGTCTACGCAAAACCTCGTTGATCCATTTTTCTTTTTTATTTGAAGGTTCAATCACGCCTTCTCTCTCTGTATCTGTAATTATTTGTTTGGCTTCTTCTCTTTTCGCCAAATAAAATTTGCGGGGAAGTTGTTGTATCGGCCGAGCGTCCTCGGTATTAATTTTATGTTTCACCACGTTAGTTCTTCCTTTACGACCATTCTTTAGCGCGAACACGTCTTGGTATTCTTGGATCAACACTTTAACTTGGCATTTGGGGGTAAGAATCTCCAGTAGATGTTGCAGACACTTCTTTGGCGACGTATCTTCGTTAAATTTCACGTATCTCACAATTTGAGATACTGGCGTGCATTGGCCTACCGTGGTTTTCTTTTTCAACGTAACACGATCTGAGTTGATATTTAAGATCCTTACTGGCATCGTGTTTTTCACTCGTACTAAAGTTCTGGCAACGAGTAGTCCCTTTTCCACTATGTCGCTTTCCATTAGTTCAATTGCGCGAATGTAGCCTTCCCGGAGATTTCCATCCAGGCGTGCCATTACCACACTTTCAGTCCTCGCTGGCAGAGTCGCGTCTTCACTCAATAAGACTCGCACGGCTGCCTTCTTTGACGAATTAAAGGGCATTTCTTCATTGTCAATCTTCAGGACATCGTTCTTCATGTTCAAATGGAACCCATACTTCTTAACGTCCATTTTCAGAATAACTTTTTCCAATGGTTACTTTGACTTGTCCGTGAGTAGGTATTTTTTTGCCTGTCGCCGTTCGCAGTCGTATTGTTGCTGGTGATGTTTTCTCATTTTCCAATAACATGTCAGGACGAATGATGGTCTTTGTCGCTCCCGTGTCAACCAGTAACTGAACATTTCTTCCATTGATCTTGCCATTGAGATAAATACTATGCAATTACTCATTCGGCGATGCCATTTGAATTGTAATCTTTGGAACCTGACTAGATGAGAGTAACTTTTGTCTCTTTTGGTTAACTCGTTCCAAATTTTTGAGCGTCTTCTTCTTGGGCTTAGTACGATGTCGTCGTACATGGCCTACTTCACCGCAGTTCAAAGTCGTCAATCCTCTTTCTCGAAGTATTCGTTGCGTATTCATTTACAGAAAATAAAATCCACCGATAACTTTAGTTTAACACTTATTGTTTACTTTAAAGTCACGTATAAGGTTATACTCCGTATATTTATCTTGAACACACGCGTTAATTACTTATCTATTTAAACTTGAATAATCTTCTTAACACTGCCGTCTTCACATTACTGGAATAACTGCCCTATGTTTTGTTTGCACCGTATTTATACATTTTAGCGAAACGTTCGCGAACGTTCTATATCTTTTGGTGAACGTTCTGGAAATGTAAAAAAACCTGGAGGAAACTTCTTGGACTTGAAAATAATTCCTCGTACGTTTCAGTACTAAATAACAACTGATATATTATTAGCGATATTGACGGACTTTAAATTAAACGCACCCTGTTAGAGACAGTTTGTGCTGCTGATCAGATGAAGCTGTGGATTCAAAATTAACATATGTTTATTAAAGGTTTAATTTATGATTAATAAAATTTATATATTTCTATATACTCATTTATATAATTATGTATGTAGTGTTAGTTTTTCAAATTGTGCCATCAGCTTTAGTTGCATTATTATTGTCTCCTGTTTGCTTAGATTACATTATGTACTTGAACAAAATAATCGAATGCAATTACACGTCAGGTAAGCCAAATGTAGCAAATATTTTAAATTTGATTGTTCGCAACTCTAAGCAACAGAAGTTTTTGTGTTATGTTTAGAGAAGAAGACATTTTGAAATAGTATTTTGAGAATTTTTGTCATTTTTTTTAAATAAAAAAATAGATATTTTTCAATTAAAAAGAGACAACATTTTTGTACACTCTAAATTAAGGAAAAGATATCTTCACTTTTACAAAAAAATATGTTTAATTTTATTTTAATATAATTTAATGTAAACAAATTTTACAAAAATATACAACTTTTTTAAGTAACTGCTTTAAATTTTATTAAAAAAAGTTTTTATACTGTTACTAAAGACTCAAACTTTTTTTAATGTAAATATAAAGTTAATTTAACGTGTAATCATTAAATTTGTTTTAATAACAATAGTTTGTTTATCTTTAAAATAACATTGTTTACACTAACATTAGACATAATGATACTTTATGTTTCATTCTATAATTTTTTTAAATTCACTTTTAGCCGATTCAACTCAAACTTTGTAAACAACAGTATTAAAAAAGATATTACTGCATTAATACATAAGAAACTATTTGCCCAAAATACATGTATTTTGTAAAATAAATAAGAATATAAGTATATATATCCAATTCCTAGCAATTCTCCACATGCATGTATTAATACGAATACAACAATTTCCGGTTGTGGATATGTTGTTTCTATTGCTATTTGTAAACACACACACCTATAACTAGACGAAAAAAAACTAAAAATGTTTAAATTAAAAAAATATATGTATATTAACCAATAAGTTATACTCACCCAAATAAACAACAAATTATGTATGGGTAAATAATATGTAGATGCAAAGTATAGGTAAACGTAGTTAACGTTAACGTAAGAGACAAACCAAAAAATAATAATAATAGCCTATAAATTTTATATGAAGTTTTTGAAGACAAATATCAAAAAAACGCAAACCTAAACATTTTAAATTTGTCTAATAAGTATCCGGAAACAATAGTTCCACATATTCCAGTTGTTACTATTAAAAGTCCTATCCAACCGACATCTTTGTCTCCATCCTACAAATTGCAACCATCTAGTAATTAAAATTAATACTATTGTTTTACAAAAACACCAAAAAATTGATTCTTTAAAAACCAATAAATGCTTTTAGTTATTTTGTTAACACTTACTGGATAGTAATGTAATACAAGTTGATTTAAAACCGTTTCTAAAACAATGCATACAGCCGAACTAATACCACTTCCAAAAACTATAAGTACAAACGATTTATTCTTCAATAATTTTTTGGTATTTTCAATGTATTTAATTGGTTGATTTTTATTCATTGAAGCATACGAGGGAGCCACTGGCGGTTTTTCTGTGAAAACTATTTTTTGAATTATAATTCGCTATCTAGTTATAAAGGTACAATATTCTGTTACTTGAATCAAATTGCACAACGTTTGATTAAAACAAATTGTGAGTTTAAACATATTGTAATTTTATATAAGTACTTAACATGTTTTTGTTGGTTTTACTTACAGAAAAACAACAATAATGCAGCTATGGTACATGCTACGGCTATACCTATATTTGTTATAAATAAATCATTTTCAGCAGTTCCTTTCTTTATTAAAAGTGGTGGTAAAACAAATCCAAGAGCAATGCCCATCTGTAAACAAAACATTATTGAAACATAGACTATTGGAAAAGTAACCAAATTTTACTTTTTTACAGTAATAATGAAACCAAGTAATCAAAACTAAAATATATCTTCAAAACAACAAACGAAATGCATTAATAAATTATTTTATTTGTTTGTTTTTAGATATAGGTACAAAAATTTAGTACAAATAATTAATACAATAAAAAAAAAACTACTTATATTGTTTTCAAAATTGTTTTTATCCAAACTAATGCATGTCACATATACTCACCTTGATTCTGAAATCGCGTAAGTCTGAAATTTCCATAAAATTGTTTATAACTCAATTACACAGAATAGGATAAGATACATCTTTCTAAACGCTCGCAACTCATATTTCGCACATCTAGAGCCATCTATTGGCAGTTATAAAAACTCATAATTGAGCTGAACAGTAAACTAAAAGTAAAACCATGTATGTCTTAAATTGTGAAGTGAGGTTATAAAAACGTGCCGTTATAGTTTTGGTAACCAGAAGAGTTTTATTTCATAGAAATAAATTGTTTTGTTGAATTTGGAAAGTAAACAGTTCCTTCAGATTATAGTAACAATATTGACTTAGGTAAGTACGGATTACTTTATTTTTCGTTAATTTTGTGTGGCTCTGGTTAACGAGATTTTAACTTTTGTAAGTATTTCTCTCCTATAGACACGAGATTTTAGTTTTGTAAACATTTTTAGTTTTTAGCTGAAGAAATGGCCAGTAGAGGTATGAAAATTCTGAAAATTGCTCAAGAAGAGTTAAAGAGCTGCCGCAGAAATCAATCTTATTGAAAACATTCCAATAGGATCTTTTTTAGTTAATAATGCTAGAAGATTGGTTCGTGATGTTCAGTTTAGCAACCTAATTAGTTTTACTGATGATGTTCAAAATAAAGGTGTTATTGAGTTCAACGTTATGTTACCAAATATGGGAACATCTTCCGCCGACTCTATGACTATTGAAGATCATTCGGAAGACAGTGAAAGTGACAGCAACTTTTCTGTCAATAATGAGTTAGAAGAAGACAGCTGCAGTAAAACTATAGGTCAAAACGATGATAGAAATTCAACCAGAAGAAAACGGAAGAAGAGGTAAAAGAAAAACAGCTCATTGTGGCAATTAACTAAAAATAAACGAGACAGGAAAATGGGCAACGCATACAAAGGTGTTAAAAAGACAGAAGAGGCCACATGGAAATATGATACTGACAGAAAAGCTAGAATAATGAAACTAAGCTGTGATTGTAATTTGAGTAAGAAGTCTACTAAATATTATTGTAGAAAAATTAGTCAAAAATAAAGAACAACAATCTTCAATACGTTTTGGAAAGATATATTGTGGTCAGAAAAAAAGGTTTTTGTAAACTTACTTGTTCATAAAAAAGCGGTGAAAGAAAAGAAAGGGTCAAATGTAACTGGACTATAGGAGGAGTTGCTCTTTGTCATACCACTTACCAGGAGAAAGCAATGAGCAATTGAAGGTTTGCAAAAAGATTTTCCTCAATAAATTAAACGTTGATGAATGGAGTATTTTGGGATGACTCCCAGCATACAAAGAAAGCATCCATTCAAAGCATTCAAGCAGGGACTTGGTAATTTGATCGCCGTCGTTTGAACACCGGAAAATTGAACTCTGAAACTTTTGAACGCCGAGACTTTTGAACGCCGCGCGCCGCCGATTTTGAGCACAATTACAATTTTGTTAAATAATTAAACGGAAACATATTTAATTAATTAGAAAAAAAATTATATTCAAAAATAAATACTTATCTTAATTTATTAATTTAGATATCATCATGTAACATATTTGTAATATAACTATAATACCTACGTGTTAATTTAAGCATTAGAGAAATATATTTATAAAAGTTTTAATTCTAAAGCAAAATTTTAATACGAGCTGCAAAGTATTAAAAAGTGAAAATTTTCTGCCAATCTATAAATTTATTTACAAATAAAATGTAATCATGCATTAATTTGAAAATTGTGGGCAATACCTCGTAAATGCTCTATTCTTTCACGGTTATCGTAGTCATTGTTTAACAATACAACAAAGAAAATTCTTTTTGTGTATGTTTCTAAACTTAAGTGTGCAATGGTTCGCTTTTTAATGTTAATTATAATGCCCCACACTTGGGTGTCAATTGAACTGTTTCGCGCGTTTGTACGCTAATTGTATATGCCCGTTTTTTACTTATACCTTCCCTGCTAGCTCAGCAAGATCCCTTTCTCTACAAGACTACTGGGAAATAGTACACCAAATCAAATACACCGTCATATAAACGCATTTAATAATACTCAAATGAAATAAACGTACATGCTTTACCAATAAACTTAACGACTAACCTTAACTACAGCTTTTAATTGTTGGGCGCCACCTTCTTAAGGGTTGATTTCTCTCTTCGCTAGCTCTTCGTGGTTGTTTCGATTCTCCTATTTGATCTCTTCGCGGCTAGGCTACGATTTCGGGGAATCGTACTACGCTTCGAATGCTGCTGGCGGTTGATCACGTACCAATCACGTGTGTTTGGCCTCCTGGCGTTGCTTTAACACGTGTTCACTTCTTTATTTGCTTATAGCACAATTTCTAATGTTTCACCCTCTTCTGTGTGAGGTTAAACACTGATTTGTTGGTTCTATGGAACCTAATACGCTTTTTAATTGCGTATTAACGCTTAAAATGTGGATCCTTTCGGTATCACCACAAAAACCAACCGCTCTCTTCCCGCGTTCCCTTCACGCTCGCTTCCCGCTAACTTGTCATCTTCGTTTCCTGTCATGCGCGCACTTTACGCACTTGCACCAACTTAAACTTAGTACTATACAGGTTGATTCAAAATAATATTACATATACAAGAGATGTACCATTACAAGTGTTTGTAATTCTAGGTAATCCTCGTAGGTACGCACTTATAATAGACATTAATTTTCAAGAAGTTGAAAATATACCAATAGCAATACTATCCTTGAACAACAATTTGTCAGATAGTATTGATTGTTGCAACCATTAAAGAATGATTAAGAGTTTGTACCCGTTGTGTTATTAATTTCTAAGTTTGAGGTTCGTATCGTTATTTGCGTATTGACAAAAAAAATATTTTTGTTAAAATGATGCCCATGCCCGGCGAGCAATCGTCCGGTAGTTAAACAACGTTAGCGTTCAAATGGCTCAGCGTTCAATAGTTTCAGCGATCAATCGGCCGGCCTTCAAACGCCGGAGTTCAAACGGTGGCGTTTAATCGGCGGAGTTCAAATACCGACCGACATTAAAGATTGCCCACTTGAAATATTCTGACTTGCAAGTTTTCAAGAAGACGTTACTACCAGATTATCATCAGTTTTATGATGACCTGTCTCATCACAATAAAAATTAATTATATTCAATAATAAAATGTTAGGCCTTCGACTATTTGACCTATGTTGTTGAAGAAGTTATATTAGATTCCATAGTTCTTGCTATGATATTACTGATTATTGCAATTTTTTTTTATTTTCATGTAGTACCTTTAGTTTACTCGAAATATTAAGTTGTTAAGCTAGATTAAATTATAGAATGTTTTCAATATGAGAATTACATTGATTGGCTTTCAAAATACTACATTTCCTGCAATTTAAATTGCAGATTTTACTTTTAACATCAAATTTAACATGAGTTTACAGTGTCCCGGTTGTGAGTTTTGCCCAGTAAAATCTCGCAAGTCATTTAAATTTTGTTCTTGAAACTCATATGTCAAATTGTTACTGAAATTACTAAAAACTTTCATAATATTTCGTCAAAATTGCTTTTCTTGAATAAAGAATCACACACTTTTTTTTATATTACATTAAATTGAGTCTTCAGGACAATCAAAACCGTCTACTGTAAAATGTGAAGTTTTGAGTTACGAAATTTCAGAATCAAGATGACAATATAGTGATTGATTAAAACGATGTAAGAATTTAGTAGATAATATGTTTCGTATAGGCTGAATGGAACTACCTGACTTGAGTAGTTTGATGGTCGCGGAGTGTGTTTTATACCAGAGGGAAGATAGAACACCTAGAAGTAAGTGCAGCGTCAAATATAGATATCTTACGGTATTTAGATTTTACTGCCTAAGCACGGTTGCGCGTGACTAAGAGCCACATCTTACTCGAGATAGCTCTGTTGTAAGTAAAACACAGCAGATCTAAACCAAAGAAAGTCAATAAAAAATCTCTTCTAGCTAGGCTAGCAACCTGCTCAACCCGATTAGCAATACTGCTTCTAGAACTGGCTGTGAACCTTGGAATTAAAACAAAAAACAATAGACTAAATAAATTATATAAATTTTTACTTCATTACTGAAGAGGATATTATATTAGAAAAACAAAAGCGTGTTTTGAATGCAGATGTCTCACTGATTTTCACACTAAGTTGAACAATTCCAACAAACCTATCGGTCCGTAATCGTCGTTGTTACAAATTTCCAAACCCTCGTATGGATCTAGTTCATTTTTATTGCTTATTTTCTTAATTAATTGATATCTTTATTTGATTATTACTTTTGAACATATCTGGACAACATTGAATTTATCTATTCTCTTATATTTCGAATGAGTTAAGTGCTCTTTATAACGAGTTTTTAAAAGTTTTTTTAGTTTGTCCTATATATATTTGGTTACAGTCTACTACTAATTTTATATATTCCCGATTTATCGCACATATCTATTGAATTTTTTAGGTTACCTACAAGAATTTTTATGTTATTGTTAGTGGTTGTTTCTATTTTGTAATTAAACTTTTAGAGATTTTTTGAAGTTTTTTAGTATATGTAGGTTAATACGGAACTTTTACATATTTATTTTCTTTTTTGCTGTTGTTGCTTTTTAATGATATTGTTGACTATTGATTGCGAAAACCCATTGTATGTTGCTTTATGTATAATATATTTTAATCCTTTGTTAAAACCCATTACATTTTTACGAAAATAATAGAAATTTTATTTAAATTTGTCAATGAATACATTGTCTAGCCTCATCAAATTCATGTTAATGCCTACGCCTTTAAAGAATGATCAATAGATTATTGATGAGGATCATGTTCCAATCGAGCAGCCGTTTAAAAGTGCGAATGATTTTTTAACAGACACGAAGGCCATTCAATCATACTGCGAGGTGTTTGTGACCACAATTTAAAATTCATAGATATTCCGCCTAGCAGATAATTTGATGCCAAAAAATTATCATATACTTTTTGCTGAGATTGTTGATTAAAAGTGGATGAAAGTGTGGGAACAACAGATGATGGAATACGTTTTGCTGGAAATCTTGGAGTAAAGTAGATGTAGAAAGAGTATAAAAAATTAACATTTGATGCGAATTGAAGAGAGCGTTGGGTCGAAGCGAAGGAAGTAGACGTGGAGGGAATAGGTACAAATTGAATTACTACACATAGCGGATGGAGTTTAAACTTTATGGAATAAGATTGGTGGAGGTGTTTCAATATTTAAAAATGGTTGAAGCTAGATTTTTGAATACGGGATGATTTTTAAATAATTTTAAGAAATCATTATATTAAGTCTATAAAATATTTCCTCGACCTGTTTTTTTGTTTCCTATTATTATCTAATATAGTTTTAAACGTTCTTTGCATATTTTTGAACTTTTTGTTTAATACGTTTATTGCAGTATTTTTATATCCACGATTCAAAAACTCTCTTTTAATCGTTTCCCAAAGTGGCTTCTTTTTTGTTTTCGGATTCTTAAATTCCATTTGATGCTAGCCATACAAATCAATAAACAATTTTATGCTTTCTTGGTATTATGATAATGTAGCTGTCAAAAAAAAATACCAGTATACATTTAGAACCTGCATTATTAAATAATAAACATAAGTTTTAAGGTAAGTATAGTTTTAAGACAATGTAAAATAATATTTTATTACTCTTGAAGTCTTCTCCACAGTATTTTAATACTGTGGAGAAGACTTCAAGAGTAATAAAATATTATTTTAAAAAGAGACTCCACTTAGAGAAATGAATTACTTCACCAATATTAAGACAATGTAGTTTTTTCTGTCCTTTGCTGTCGCGTGCATATTTGTTTAGTAGAAATTACATACCTGCCTACTCGGTTTTTCGTATTATATTTAAATATTTGTCTATTTTTAGCAATTTCTAAATTATCTTTATTTTCTTGAAAATACTGGATTGCAAGATTATTATCTAATAAAACAATTTGTATTATGATTATTTAGAATTTAACAGACTAGTAGATAGATAGTCTGTTATTTCAAAAACTCACACGTCTAAACTTACTGAAATAAGACACTAATCATGCAAATACTTTAGCACTCTTTAGTATAATTCTCGCCATTGACGAAACCACAAATTTTCGGCGGTGAATTACAGATGGTGAATTGCCAAAGCGGTGAATTGTTGGCGATGAATTGCCGAGGCAGTGAATTGCTGGCGATTAACTGCTTGTTACAAGCTTTAGGTCTTACGAACCTTGCACGGCCAACTCACACAGTCGGAGATAGGGGAGGTTCAAGCGAATTATAATTAAGGGCGCCAGATCAGTTCTAATTAACACTTCTGCCTCGATCACGACAGACGGTCCAAACTTGTAACGAATTTTTTGGTTCGTAATCCTTGTTACTCTGGTGTTCGGGTAACCACGATTTAAAGAGAATGGTATGTTACCATAAAAGAAAGATTAACAGGTATAAAAACTTTCATGTAGTAACGTAGAAGATTAACAGGAGTATATTTGATTTCTCAATTCATAAATACCAGAAATATCGGCAACACACAATACATAGGTTAAGTTGAAGCGAAATAGCGAAGAAAATTTCGTATTAAATATTGTTCGTACCCAGCATGCGATACACACAAAATGATAATTGAAATTACCTTAATGGTATTGTAACAGTAAACGTAATTACGGAAATTAACATTAGACAACGTTCCGTGAGTGACTTTTATGACAGCAAAGAAAAATAATCAAACAGTCTTACCCAAAATCCTGTACCTACTTGCGCGAAGAAAACGTTTTCCCCGGTAGTAGCCTAGAATAGATATTGAATAGCAAATCGTGTCACACAATAACTCACAAAGATAGCAAGCTACAAAATCGTTAATAATAATAAATTAAATGAGATATAAACCCGTTGTATCGAATGCTGTTGTTTGCAATTACGAACAGGTGGGTGGTAACGCAATCGACTGGTGTATAAAAAATAACATCTCCAAAGTAAATGCTTGTCGAGACTTCGTTTTCGTAGTGGATAATATGCCTTCCAAAATCTTAAGCATTCGGTAACGGTATTAATCAATAGTAGTTATTCTTCATTGTTCTTTTATTGAATCGAACATGTGATCGAAGCGTGGCGAAACGGTTATCAAATTAATACAGAAATTACAAAAGAATCCTAATAAACCGGATGCAAAATATCTTACCCTGTGCCGAATAGATTACAATAAATTCGTAATTGACTTATAATTTCGTACTCATCACCGTGGATGCACTTAGAATCTTAAGAATTAGGTCAAATTTTACGACACAGGCCGTCTTACCTAGTTGACAGCTTCAAAATGAATCCGCAACCTGTCAGTACCCAAAAGGATCGGCAGAGGGCGTCAAAACCAGAATCTAATTTTAAGTCGATATACAGGGTATTACGTTATGAAATTTCGCACGTAACATGCTGGCAATGAACTGCTGGCGATGAATTGATGGCAGCGAATTTTCTGGACACGGGTTAGTTTATATGCGCATTTAGCAAAAATATATATACCGGTGAGCTAACCGATAAGTCTGCAACCAATGACTGTAAGATTTTTTTAATACAGTTGTTGAGGCAAATTTGATATAGTGGTAATACTTAGGTTGGTAGTTTGTGTTTGTTTTGTATTTTTTTTATACATTGAGTCTGTAACGTTTGTCTACATAGATATATACGTTTTTCATGTGTTGTTAATGAGGTTTTCCTTTGCTTTTAATGAACATTCATAGTCGCCAGACCATTTCAATAGTTAGAAAAGGTGAATGAGTGAAGAAAAAGTGTTTACGGTAAAAATTCAAAAAAGTGCTTAAAGAAAGTGAAGTTAACGTTGTTGCGTCAGCCGTACCTTTAGCAACAATGGGCTTCAAAGTTCAAATTATAAAGTTTGTGAACTCCTTAAACTGGTCGACATAGAAACGCCAAATAGAATTATTGCTAAAACACAATGAACTGTTGGAAGTAGTTAGAGGAGTGTACGTAAAACTTAGTGCAATTTTTAAAGATGCTTGGGAAACAGAGAAGGCGGAATGTATCTGACACTTAAAAATGTTTAAGAAAGCCGATGCTTTAGCGCAATTTCTTTTAGTGGGTAGTTTAAACCCTGCAAATGTTAAACTAACCGCCACTTCTAAATTGTCCTTGTAGACTTGGAACAAACTGTTATCAGTTTATGAACAGAGCTCAGAACAAAAAATCAATGGATTAATGGAATCATTTTTTTCTCTCAAAAAGAAACCCGAAGAAGACAACGCAGATTTCTCACTTAGAAAGAAATTTCCCTGAACTCAACAAAGTACTTAGAAAACTAATAAAAGTGGAGCTTCCAGAACTGATACTTCTAATCAAATATGTGTCTACCCTTCTAGTTGAATGCTTTGAATTTGAAAAAAAGTGTATGGGAAAATACACCAGTGAGTGAAATTAACAAACTAACAGAATGTCGTAGACCAATTGAAATGACATTTCCTAGAAAGGAACGCCAGTCCACAACGTTTTTCACAAGCGAGATAAATAAAAAGTTTGTAAAGAAAGAAACAAATGAAAAAAAAGAAGAAAAAGAGAAATGAGGGTTTATGTTTGGAAACAAACAAATTTTCTTGTACATTTAGCAAGAATGGTCAAGTAAAGTTAAGCGGCAAGAAAACTAAAAAAGGCTTGTACGTCTTAAATATGAAAGTGTGCTAAACTTTGCAGTTATGGCATGAAAGTCTTTGTCATCCAATAAAAGACATGTAAATAATCTGTTAAAAATAAAGGAAGTCAAGATTGAATTAGAAGAAGAATTTTGCACTGGGTGTGTATATAGAAAGCAGCATCGTAAACAGTATGGTATTTGTCAAGATAAACCAACTCAACCAGGACAACGCATTCATGCTGATGTTTGTGAGCCTATGCAAGCAGAAACCATTAGAGGTGTTCCCTACTTTCTGTGTTTCAAGGATGAATTTTCAAGCGACCGACGGGTGTTTTTTTTACTAAAAGGAAAACTGAAACAGTGTAAAAGTTATTCTATGTGATGGTGGCACAAAATTTAATAATAAAGACTTCAAATCTGTGCTTTAATTAAAAGAAATTAATTTACGAATCGCTAGGCCGTATACGACGGAACAAAATGAAATGGCAAAACGAGAAAATTAAACGTTGGTGGACAGCGCGTAGTCACCGATACATTCCAAATATTTACCACTAAAATTATGAGCGAAAGCAGTAAATACAGCAACTCATGTGTTAAACAGAACCGGAATCATCACAGTAAGTGACAAAAGCTCTATCAAAATGTTGAAAAAGTAAAATAAACGATCTGAAATAAAACATTTTAAAGTGTGTGGTACAGAATGCTTTAAGCATTTATCTAAACAGAGACGCCAAAAATGGGACAAAAAAAGTGTTTTGGGAGTTTTTGTAATATATTGTTACAAAAATGATAGTTTCCGTTTATAGTTACCGAAAGAAAATAAAGTAGTAAAGAGTAGAGATTTTCTGTTTAAAGTAAAATAATTCAGGAAATTGAGAACGAACAAAAAGAATTACATTCACAAGCATTTTTTAAGACCAAGGACAAAATTAATAAGTCAGAACCAACCACTACTAAAGATGCAGAGGAAGTTACAGAACTAAGCCAACCTTTGCGACATCGAAAACGTCGAAACATTGGAAGAGGTGCCACAGTGGCATGCTGATGCAGTAATATGTAAACATTTAGACACATGGAATAATGCTATGAAAATTGAATATCAAACTTTATTGGATAACAAAACGTGGACCACGCAGATACACCCTGAAGAAAGCCAATGAAAGCAAATGGGTTTGTAAAATCAAAGCAAAATCTGATGGTACAATTGATCGTTTGAAAGCAAGGTTAGTAACAAAAGGCTACAGTCAAAAACCGGGAATAAATTTTTAAGAAACATTTAGTCTAGTTGTAAGATTTGATACCATCAGAGCCGTATTCAGTGTAACAGTCGCAGAAAAGCCTAACCTATTACAATTTGATCTAACTACAGCATTCTTTTATGGTAGAAAGAGAAATATGTTTGAGCCAACTACATAGAAGGATTTAATGACGAGACAAATCGGGTTTGTAACTAATGTCTATATGTCTTAAGTTTAAGGAAATTAATTGTGGTAATTTACGTAGACGACGGATTGATCGCGGATATAAAGGAAACAGATGACTTTGTGAAGCAACTTGCAACAAAGTTTGAAATAACAGTGATACTATTCGAATGTTTTCTAGACATTCAGATTAAGTGCTTAAACAATGGTTCAATTTTTATTAATGAGACTTCGTATATAAAGAGAATACTGAAGCAATTCAAAATAATCGATTGTAATTTTGTTAGTACTCCTTTTGAACAATACGGTGGTAAACAAGTGAAATTAGATAAGAACGTTCCGTTACGAAAAGCAGTGGAAGCTAAATGTTTTTAGCAATTACCACACGTTCGGATATTTCGTTTGTGATAAGTGTTATTTCACTAAAATTGTGTACACTTACACAACGAGACTGGCAATCGGTCAAAAAAATATTACGCTATATAAAGGGAACTGCAAATTTAGGTTTATTTTACCAAGATAATTGTAAAACAATGACTGTGTACAGTTATACAGATTTTACAGGAGTTGTTAACTGACCTAGGTCAACACCGGGTATAGTTTGAAAATTAAGTAATGCAGCTGTGATATGGTTAAGCCAGAAACAAAAATGTGTAGTGCTGTCAACGACCGAAGCAGAACTTCTTGTGAAGCTACAAAAAAGGTCATTTGGGTAAAAAAAATATTAAGTGAATTATCTAAGTTAGATAGGTCTACCTACATAGTTTGTGGACAATTTAAGCGCAATAAAGTTTGCAAAGAATCCAGAATTCCATAAACGAAATAAACATATTGAGATTAAATTTCACTTTATTCATAAAACAGTTTATGAAGGTGTTCTAAAGTTAGAACAAATTTTAAACACCGAAAACTTAGCAGATATATTCACAAAACCTAAAAGACCTTTGGGATTTGAAGTATTGCGGAGTAAATTAGGGCTGGTATAAAGTTTAGATCAATGTTAAATTTGAGAAGAAGTGTTGAGGCAAATTTAATGTATTGGCAATACTTTGGTTGGTAAGTATGTTTATTTTTTATTTTTTTGTACATCGAGTTGTAACGTTTGTTTACTTAGATGCATAAGTATTTCATGTGTTGTTTACGAGTTTTTTCTTTGCTTTTAATAAACATACATAATCGCTGTTTTTTTGATCATCACAATTTACAACAACAGTAAAGCAAATGCTGTTTGAGACTATTGAGGTTATATATGCAAGTACTTTTATAAAAGAAGAATAAATATTAAAAATAAGTTGTAAGTTGATACATTTTAAAAACAAATGTGACACGCATTAGTTTATTAACTAAAATATAATAGTATATTATATATGAAGGTTGAGAAGTGTATGATTATAACCTAAGCCATAGATTATATCGCGAGATGCAAAGCGTCGAGGGATATAAGTCGCGCAGGTTATAATGAATTTCTCAACCGTGGTATATATACAATTTTTTCCACTACTAGAATTATTAAAATCTTTCTACCTATTACTAAATCAAATTTAAAATTTATGATGTTAATTTGAAATTAAAAATCAGTGATTGTGACAGTTGTCATTAGTTAAATAGAATTAATTTTGCCGTAATTCTAAATTATGATTTATAACACAAAAATAAATTGATAACGTAAGTATTTATTGTTGGAGTTAAAAGATTGTTTAAAAAACTTATTACTTCAAGCATTGATTGTACCTAAAATATATTTAATTCAGTACTTCAAATAACTTACATTTTTAAAATCAAATTAATTTGTTTAATAAACGAATTAGCATTAAATAAAATCTCTTGTCCTTAGTAGATAATTCTGTAATTTTTTTTTAAAGTGTTATATAATTATCAGAAAATGTAAATATGTTTATTATTAACCAGTAGATAATAATGAAATATAAAAAAGTGCTGCTTCACAACCTACTATTATACGTAATAATGAAAGTCTATACAACTAATACATTTAACAAGGGAACAAACGCTCAGTTTAGACAGAAACAAGTTGAATAAGGCATTTGATTGCTCGAACAGAGACTACAAGACCTCCAAATTTCTTAAATATCTTTGACGTTTATGTTGACAAGTGCGCAAAAACTGTCAAGGACTGTTTATAAAAGCAACAAATTATGACAATTAAGCACAATAAATGTAATTTTCTGTTCGATTAGTTTTATTTCTGTACTTGTTGTCACGCCACTGCTTTTTTGTGGTATACAAAAATCAAAATTTTATTTGTAGTACCTGCACTCCAGTTAATCCGATTGAACATGCCAAAAAAACTTCATTTGGTCCAAACCAGTTGGTAGCAATTTTAGGAGCCATAGTTAACATAGGTATTTGAGTTAGTGACAAACCTCCTTGTGTAAATATTACTAACCAAAATTTATCTGGGTATACCGAAAACACTTTAATCCATGCTACTACACAAACTCCAAATCCACTAATAATACAACTTGTACGACTTCCCTTTAATGTATCTTGCTAAAATTATTTAAAATTACACATTATTAGTACTTACATATTTATCAACAATATAGCAACAAGGTAATGAAAATATCATAAAACATAATGAAGTAATTAAACTGGTCCAATCTACATCCTCATAGGAAACATTGTAATAATCAGCTATAACGTCTGCAACTGTAACGTACTGATTCCATTGCATAGCGTCGCAAGGAATAACAATCACATACAATAATAGTATCAACCATCGTTTTTTATACAACTTTGTTTCTTGCAATTCAGTTGTAGAGATCTGTTGGTTATTGGCTTCTAAAACCATATTTTCTCTAAAACATTTTTTAAAATAGAGATTACAGTTTTTTATTTATATAAGTTAGATCAAAATGTACGTTACCTTAAAAAGTTTGACAAATTAAAAAAAATCCACAATTAAAATACACAACACATTATTATTTGAAACAATTTTATGAATTAATTTAAAGACAAGCTGACTATAATAGAATGTATTACAAACTAAAACTTATACAGTTTTGTATAATCTTATCTTAGTTATAAAATCTTATATGGCTTCTGCTCTTTGGTAAAATATTTAATTTTATAAAATCTGAACTTAAAAAAATTGTTCTGTTAATGTTTATTGTATTAAATAGTTTTTGTTTGCATTCAAAAACTATATAGTTCTTTAAGTATTGTCAAATTAAACTATAAATATTAATGAAGGTTAATTGGTTGTTTTTATTACGGTATAAAAAGATATACTTTAAAACTATTAACAATACGTGTATATCTTTACAGTATTGTTAGTGACATTATTTTCTGACATACATTTAGGTAAACTACACTGTTATACACGCATTTTGTAATGATTTAGGTGTTTCTAATGAATTTTGACTTTTCACAATGTTGTAAAACTTGTGTAACTTTGTTAAGAAGTTGGTTGTGAGGTAAGAAACGTAAAATGTCTTTTGCAGTACCAATAGTAGAGAGAGAATCAAAAGATCATGTCACAGATTCTTACTTTTGCGTTACTGAACATACAAGGCATCGGATTAAAATACAAGCATACTGGACAATATCCAAATTTACTATCAGCATTACAGCCTATCAAACATAAGCTTATATCCCAAAACCATTGGAATCGTAGAATTTGAACAAAAAAAAAGAGATATGGTTAGATAATTCAACAGAAAATACGCAATTCAATCAAGAAATTGACCGTGACCTAGATTTTTAAGCACTAAGATGTTCAATAGAACCACATTTGATTTCACAGGTTTCAGTCGATTTTCTCAATAATGACGTAAGTACACTGCTTCAAAAAAATTTTTGGACACTTTTAAGCGCGACCTGTAAGATAGACCACCAAACTTACGTTATAATGAAACGGCTAGTTAAATTTGGCAACATTGGCATTGTAGACATTATTTACAACGATATTAGGAGGTTACTAACCATTCTTTATAAGCACCGCCTCAAGCGCCGAAAGAACATGTTTCTTACCTGAAAATATGTATGTAAATTATACCCTAAAGTTTAAATTTTTTTTTCGCCGAATTTACTATTTATGTATTTGTGTTCTCTGCTTAAGTTATAAATAAATGCCATACTCCTTAATTAAAAAAAAATTAATTGTTATTTGTAATTAAATAAGTTTTATTAAAAGCTATAATAAATTTAAACTAAATGTCCAAATATGAAATTGCTGTTATAATTAGCCTAAAATTTGTAATATATCCAGATTAAATTAAAGTCAACATTCCGATTTTCTTTGTAAAGGAAGTATTATTATAATTAGTGGTAAAACAATTGTAATTTTAATTTTCATTACAATTTTTCAACATTTATTTGTAGTTTGCATTTTTTGTGCTTTGTTTACATTGCTTGTTATTTTTTAAAATTTGAATATAATAAAAATAACAACATTTGAAAAATGGAACTTTATTAAATAATAGGAGTACAGCAATACATAGCATCAAAAATGTGTTTAAACATTGCTATTTGTTTTTTTAAACACTAAACCATTCTATGATTATCTTTCTTTCAAACCGAGAACGGGTTTATGGACCGCACACAAGTAACATAATTTTTTTATATTTTTGCATTTTGTATAGTTTTTTTATCATTTTTTTCTTAAATTTTTATTTATAATTATATCCCATGTAGGGTACGCAATGGCAAACTAAAATGATTGAGCTAAGTATAAAAATTTTTACTTGGGGTTAAAAATGTTCAATAAAAATTTAAAAACATGCTAAAAAAATCCCAACATTTTAATTGTTATTCCATACTATTAGAAAAAAATTTATGTGTCGCAATAGTTGTCCTTTCAAATTTCGAAGTAATGCCGAAATTCTAAGTAGACGGAATACAAAAAAATATAACGTTTTCACCAAATAATTACAAAACCTTAACAATTTACAGGGTTTAAACTGTTTTTAAATTTATATTGTTATATACCTTTTTCCTTTGCTTTTATCCATTATTTGGCTTTTTTTGACAATGTTAATAAATCTATATAGGGTGGAAAACATTACATTTGGCAATCGTAATGAATTTTGTAATAATTTGGATTTGATTCATTACATCTCAATTATTTTGGAAAACCTAGTATTTTTGATTACAAAACTAGTATAATTACCTATTAAACAAAAATTTACAAATGTTTTTCTACTTTTATAACTAGTACTTATTGTATTGAAACTAAAATCAAAGATTGAATTGAAATTTGAGAAGAAAGAATACAAAAATGTTTATTAAAATTACGCTTAAAACAGTGTTTCCAGAGACCCGGACCCCCCGTTCTCCTGGGACGTATTCTATACCCCCAGTAATGCTCCCTTCTGCTCAAAACTCCTTAAAGTTTATGACTGTCATTGATAAGTAGGGTGTATAAGGGGTTACTTAAAATGTATTTTGTAATGTATAACATTTAGTGTTTTGTGTGTCAATTTTGTTGCAAAATGCCACGTCTTCCTGGACAAGCAGAGTTATCACTAAAAACTAGAGATAAGATTATTGCTTTACGAGAATGTGGATTTTTTATCCGAGTAATCTCTGCACGTATAGGTTTATCCATAAGATAATATTTCATTTTGCGTTTGATAATATTCTTTAACAGTCTTTTCAATCTTAAGCATCGATATATACCCATTTTATAGGTATGCTAATGTAGTTTTTAAGTTAATGGATGGTATGATGTATAATTCAGGTTGCACAATTTTTCGCTTACATTACAAGATCTTGTTTATAATGAAATTATAAAAGTTTCAGTTCAGATAGCAATCGGGTATCAAGTTTTTCACGTCCCTCAAGTTAGCAGTACAAAGTTAGCAAAATCAAATAAAATATAGTTAAGAATGTGTTACTAATTTCTTGCAAAAGAAAATATTTGTAGTTTTCTTACTTTTTTAATTATGCGTTCAACTTAAGGTAAGTTAATAGTACACCATTCTAAAAGTTTTTTAATAAATCGGTATTCGGTTTAAAATTCGTGTTAAATGTGTGGCTAAATTGTTGTTAATTAATTGCAAAAGAAAAAAACAGATAGTTTTATTATTATTGTACACACATTTTAAGCAAGAAATAGATTCATTAAAGCAGTTTTTAGAATGGTGTACCGACTTGTCTCATGTTAGCAGAAAAACGCATAACTAAAAAAGTAAGAAAGTTACATTTTTTTTTCTTTCGCAACAAATTGGTAAGAAATTTCTAATTATGTTTTATTTGATTCTGCTAACTTTGTACTGCTAACTTAAAAGACGTAAGTTTTTTACTTAAATTAATAACATTACTTTATCGGTGCCATTCAGTAAACGTAAACCTTTTTACACAGTTTTAATTAACTATGATTTATCTTATCAAAAATGTGTAGTCCATTATTGGGTTCAACGCAAAGAACATGGCGCGAAAAATCATCGTCTTTTGCAGACCGCTCATAGAACTGAAAGGCCATCTCTCTTATCCAGAGTTGAAAAAGACAAGATCCAATATGCTTGTTTGCATTCACAACTTCCGCCACCATTTGCGAAAGACTACAGCTACAATGCAGTTTGCAAACAATAATGAATACCTTGAAAGCTGAAGAAATAAGCTGCTATCGACCTGTACAGAAACCTGTAATAACTACAGAAAATGCCTACCGGAGATTGCAATTTTCTTATACATACGGCAGCGGTAGTTCAAGAATGGTTCTTACAACATTCAGAAATGGAAAGAATTCGTTGGCCACCTAAGTCACCGGATATGAACTTGCATCGCCATATTAATACCGTATGGGAAAGATTTCCAGGAGCTAATGTATGTATGTGGCAATTTAATCAATTCGGTGCCAAACCGTCTACGGAAATGTATAATCAATAATGAATATTACACACATTATTAGCATTTAAAAAACAAATATTTAAATAAAATATCAAATAGTTTTTTCATCATGTTATTTATTAGGGTTTTCTGTATCTAGCTTTGTTCTTGTAATATAAATAGTGTTTATGTATAATTTATAATAAAATCTAAGGTATTATTTTTATTAAAATGTAGTAGGTATTATTATAATCTAAAACATAACAAAAAATGCAAACTACGAAATTGCAAACTTCAGTTCATTACTATTAAATTTATATTCCTTCGAATGCATTTTTCTAATTTTGTGATTTTTAGATATACAGCATAAGTATGTATTTTCAAATTTTATTTGGAATTTTTTTAGCGTTGTGTATAAAAAATTAGATTTGATTTTATATAGGGAGATATGTATTCTTTAATTTTTTATAGGAATAATTTCATAAAATTATTGGGAATTTATACTGCAAGTGTTCAACCACTAATTACGTTTTAATGGTGATAATACTTTCTTTGCAAAGAAAATAGGAATGTTGACTTTAATTTAATCCAGATATATTAAAACTTTTAGGCTAATTAGTACAATAGTTTCATATTTGAGCAAACAGAGTTTATCATTATTCGACCTATAGATGGAACTTATTTAATCTTAAATAAAAATGAAATTTTTTTAATTACGTAAGCACAGAACATACACAAATAGAAAACTCGGCAAAAAAGAATTTAAAACTTTAGGGTACAATTTAGATAAATATTTGCAGGTAAGAAACATGTTCTTTGAACGCTTGAAGTGGTGTTTATAAATAATGGTTAGTAACCTCGTAATATCGCTGCAAATAATGTTTATAATGCCAATGTTGTCAAATTTAACTGGCCGTTTTGTTATAACGTAAGTTTGGTTGCATATCTTGCAGGTCGCGCTTAAAAATGTGCAAAAACCTTTCTTGAGGCAGTGTACATAAAGGTGACTGAATGTTGAGAACTTATTTGATGAATTAGCGACTATCCATTGATTTCCATAATTTTTGTTTAAAAGAAATTTTGCGTTACAACGGCATCTATGTATAAATCATGCCGTTTGTATAACAAAATCATACAAGTATATGCAATATCTCTTAGAACACATCCGATATAAAGACTAAATGGACAATCTGTGAACACCTAAAAATGGCAACTCTCTTTTTGGCATTGCTGTTTTTTGTGCAAACTTAGTTTGTTTGCTGATTACTGCTCGACATTAATTTGAAACGCCACGGGAACAAAATATCGCCGTAAAACATTAAGTAAATAACGTTAAGATCATATGGTTGTTGATATGCTTTAATATAACATTCTACACATTGTAGCAAACAATGAGCGATAGAGAAAATCCAAAGTAATTTTCTGCTTTCTCCTGTTTTATCTATATTACAAAGAAAGTTGACTTTTGTTTACTAGTGTTATCGAACAACATATCTTCAAAGCTGCGACTACAGCAAAAAGGTATTTCAAAGTGTACTTTTCTCAAACTAAAAATAACATCAGAATCAGAAGCTGTATGCTAGAAGAGCTGCGCTAGGAAAAAATAGAAAAACTGACCATTGGAACAGAAATACAAACGGAACAACAAACATAAAGCTAAATACAAAGCAAGTAGTAAAGAGGTGCAAACTGCAGAATGAACAATTTATGGTAAGGAGAAAATTAATTCTCTGGTCGACATCAACGACTATGCGAAATGGAATGCAATTGCAAACGAGGAATGGTCTGATGAAGTTACAAGTGTTATCAAAATAATAGAAAAACATTCTCTGGGAATTATGAATTGCACAACTTCTATCTGGTGCAATAAATAGAAAGCGGAAAGTAACAGTATGCCGCACAAAATACTTACAAACAGATTTCTAAAACAACGGACACTAAAGGTGACTTTGAGGTACTAGAAAAGAAGTGAAAGACGGCGATCAACAACATATCAAACACAAAACGAATAAAAGTCATACAGATAACTGATAAAGGCGAAAGTGATATATGGGATAGACTTATCAAACTCAAAGAGGAAACTAAGGGAAAAACACAGTGGCAGTTTAAAAGCTTACAAAAATAGCTACAGAAAGATTCAAAAAAATAATCGCCACAGTATACAATAATAATAAAAGAAAAGTCCTACTGTTTAGATCAGAAAAAAAACAAGAGCCCAAAATAAGAGAAAGAACTACGTACGCTTTGATGATAAAAAAATGCATTATTTGAAAATAGGTTAAGAGATGTCAAACGTAAATTAAAAGATGTAGAAGAGTTTAATAAAATACACTCTGTCAGAAGCACATGGGATGGAAAAGTGTTTATCGCACTAGAGGAAAATAAGGTAATGCTAGATAAACTAAAAAACATTATAAAAACAGACGATAATGGTACAACAGTGACAGCCACAGGGGACAAAAAACATCAAAAAGCATTATCATTAGATTAACCGACGCCTTTTCAGACCAGGAAAAGCTGCGTACATCTTTACAAAAAATAGGAATAAACAAAGTAATAGAGATTGGCAACTTTAGACCAAGTAGAACAAACACAAAAACAATAACAATTACATTAAAGGAAAGTGATGTATACAAATTAATAGAATCGCAGTACATTAAAATCGAAATGTCACAGAGTGTGGAAGAGCAACATTATACACTCATAAACTGCTGGGAAAGTGGCCACTTGGTAAAACATTGACAGAACCGCATTATGCCGCAACTGCGAAAAAGACGGACATTTTTTAAAAGACTGCAACTAAGAAGAATATTGTTCTGCATATAGTAAACCAGGGCGCAGGACAGGAAACGGTAACTGTAAATACAATGAAGATCACCTGATAAAACTTCGACGTGTTCAAAGGGAAAATATAAAAAAAAGTCATAATCAAACGGGCGTGACAAACCCTGTGCTGTGATAAAATAAAAAATAAAACTGTGATATATCTGTCAGTGACGTCTCTTGTATAAATCAACAAACTAAATAAGATAAATTTATTTATAAAAAACTTATACATACTAAATCTTATAGGTATATAGTCTCATTATGGATAACAAATATAATGAAATATGTTGCGGTTTTATTCAAAAATAAGAATTGAAGAGTAAAATAAACCGAAATCCATGAAAGTTTTATTATAACTTTGAAACTTTAATTTTGGTCTACTGTTATATCTTCCTTAATGTACAGAACAAAAAACATGGAAACATGGTAGATGCAATCTTACAAAATGCTAAAAGTGATAATTCTGGGCGACATAAATGCTAAATCTATTTAATGAGGATTATTTTTCAATGATAAAAGAGGGGATTACTAGATGGAAATAATCGTCGGACTTAACATGACAGTTTATAACTCGGGTAACGAACCCATATTTGTTAGAGACAATTCACAATCTTTTATTGATATCACTTTTGCGACCAAAAAAATAGCAAACATAGTAAACAGAAAGGTGGTAAATAAAGACATTGCATCTTACTACTATCTACTTTAAAATAACAACAAATAGTATTGTTAAGAAACCAAAGAATAATTTAAAAACAGAAAAAAAACAAGTTATATCATAAAAGAAATAAGAAATATAGTTAAGAAGTATAAAAAAAGTAAAAGGAAAATCTTTACAACTAATCGGCTGTACTTGTATAAATAAATAAAATAAAAATAACTAAAGAAATAGATTTAATAAGTAGGGAAGAATATGACTACGCAATAAACAAACTACAACAAAGTAAAGCGCCAGGCCGGGATGGCATCCTACTCAATTGGATAAAATTTATCAAGAATATCTTAAACAAATGTTTGGTGCAATAAATGACCTGATCAGATATCAACCTATCCGGAATACTGCAGAGAGGCAAAAGTAGTTCTAACTTCTAAATCGGGTAGACCGACAGAAGATCCTGCATCATATAGGTCAATTTGCCTTTTAAATACCGTAGGCAAGGTATACGAATTCAATATAAAACAAATTCTCGAAAAAAAACTGGAAGAAAGAAACTCATAATAGCAACTGTAAATAGAAAATGTTAATCACCTTAGATGTTAAGAATGCTTGCAATACAGCGCAATAGTCATTCATTATCGCAGAGCTGGAAATTAAAAGGGTTTCTAAATATCTAATAAATGTAACAAAACATTATCTAAAGAAAAGAAAATTATATCTGGAAGACTAAGTATGTGGACATAGAAATAGTAAAGCCGTAAACGTAAACGTCCACGTTGACTTTCTTTATATTAAAGTATACAAATGAAGAGTTTTGGTAGGTTGGACCTACCGAATGGCGGGAAGAATCTCGCACTCTCTCTACAGAAATAATGGTAGCAGTGTATTTAAGAGTCAATCATTAAATGTTATATTGTACCGTTTAAAAAACATTCAGTTTGACCCTAATGAGTTTTAAACTATAATTAAGATCGATGTCAGTAAATACTAATTTCTTTAAATTAGTTTTAACATTGTAAATTGAATAATTTCGTTATTTAATTGATTCGATTACTTAGCCTGTCAAACATACGAATTTTAGTAAGTATTGTTAGTTAAGTTTTGAAATAGCCGACTAAAAATCCTTATAATCATAACTCTTTTTTAATACTGCACAAGCAAAAGTCCGATAAATTACTGTTGACATTTCTTTCTCATTAAAAGCAAACTCTACAAAAAAACTAGTAGTCAGGTTGCAAATTAAATGTTTTGATTTATTTTAATTATTTTAAATTTACGTTTAATTACAAGATAATTACCAATATACACCAACATTTGCGAACAAAACCTAAAATTTTTAATTTTTAAAACAATTTTTTTTTATTCTATACGTACCGTCGAAACAAATGCAATAGCATCCACACGACCCAAAATAATTTCATTTTTAAGTTTTATAATTATTGTGTACGAGGAAAAAAAACGCCTAGTTTAGACAAGAACGAGTTGAATACCACATTTTGTAGCTCGAACAGAGACTACGAGGCTCTCGAAGTCTTAAAATCACTCAAATATAGTTTGACGTATATGTTGAAAAGTGCGCAAAAGGTGTCAAAAACGGTTTACAAAAACAAAAAATTAAGATGTAGATATGACAGTTAAGAACAATTGCTACATGTTTTTGATATAAACGGAAATATAAAAATATATAAGTGCTTTAATTTATCAGGTTTAAAGAACGTTTTTAAAAAGTCGCAACTTAAGATTGTAAAATAATTATGTCATAATTTTGTAAACTGTAATAAGTTAATTTAAATTAACACTAAACTTAGGAAATATTAATACTTATAAACAATTATCAGATTCTTTGTTACGTCATTAAATTTAACCGTATTTAAAATTAGTAGATAAAAACTTTCTGATGTCAATAAACAAAATCTTTTAAGTATTTAATTATTAATTTAATGACGATTTTTATTTACCATTGACGCAAAGTCACTAAAATACAATGAAGGTTGGTTGGTTTTATTTATTAAAACATAAAATGTGTTTTATAGATTATGTTTAAAAATGTATAATTGTTGTTGGTTTTATGTATCTTTGTTTAAGAGGGGTATAAAAACTACTTATATGGCAACGCTTTGTGTACCAACTGTACATTTCTCCAGGTTACTGCAATTTTATTTAAGTATTACATAATAATCAAAAACACAATTATAAAGATTAATTACTTATAGATAAAACAACGTAAGTATTTACACAAAAATAAAGTAAGTGAATCCGTTAAGTTTACGTTAATGTTGAATAGATCAAAAATAGTTTTTATTAAATACGTCAAAAAGTTAAAATAGTATAATAAATAACAAATATAGGTACACAGTGAACAAATAGAATGACATGTATAATGACTAAAATTTTTGATTATTATTGTTCATAGATAGAAACAAACCTGAGAAAAAAAAATGATAACATAAACCGAAATTATGATTGCAGTAAACGATATTTTTTTCTATCTAATAGTATACGTCAGGGTCGTGCTTTCATAATGTAAATTTTTACGAGAATTTTCTCGCAACTTAATTGCTGGCGACTAACTCATTTGTATCGGCAAGCGGATCGTAAGTCTCAATGTGTTAATTCTACACTAAGTTAAAAAGGCGCCAAAACACGAAAAATATCACGCAATACAGACCTTGTTTACATCTGTTGATCACTAAAAGATTAAATTGAGGGTTAATGAATCTAATTAAAACAAAATACATAAACTAAAATTCTACGTTACTCAGAATCAGTACGTACAAGACTGACATAAGTAAAGTAATGAATATAAATGCAAGAAGATATACGCTATACTAAGTAATGTGCATAAAAAAATTTAACGAAGTAATACAGTACTGATACAAATGTGAGTTTTCTTATTACATTAAACAACGTGAACTCTACAGGTAACATACATATTCCAAAAAGAGCCGGGTAGTACAAAGACAGCATGGTAATCTACGGAAACTCACTAAAAAGATAACATGACGACGCCATTTTTGAGAATTGGTTTACTACCTTGAACGTTGCGCAATTAACCCTAAACACCAAATCTGACAAATACCTGGAATACGTTTTCTCTAGCACATCTGCTAAAAAAACAAAAAAAACTATTTACATGTCTTAAAATAACACCTAGGTACACAAATGTGTACATAGCGGTAAGAAGAAAGCAAGATAGCCGTTAGTTGATGTAACGCACTTATTCCCACCTGTAAAGTGAAATGACAATCAATAGTGTCCTTACACAATACAGATGTTCATTTTAATTTAGAATAAATCTTTTTCAATACAAAATAACGACATGTAACTGAATAACCAGTTACATACTTAGATGAAACCTACATTCACCCGTCATACGGAGTTAACAAGTGTTAGTAGTCCGATATATATGTTTATAACTGTGATCAAACTTACTAACGACATATTATAGTGCAAGTAAGTAGTTCATATGATTTTATAAAAAATGGAATTCTAATTTTTAAATTGCAACTTAAGTCTGGCTACTATTATGACGATATGAATCATACAAATATTTTGAAATAGCTGGAAAATCAACGTATTCCAAATTTACTCCCCGATAGTTACATCGTAATGGATAATGCAACTTATCACTCAAAATAAATAAACAAGCTTCAGACTCAAAGTAATCGTAAAGAAAATATTCGTTCATGACTGGAAACAAATAGAACTTTTACAACAACAGAAATGCGATAAAAATAATTATTAAAAAAATATATTTTGTTGATAAATTACTAGATGAGCATAGTCATAAAGTTGTTGGATTGCCACCGTTGTGACTTAAATCCAATTGAATTTATATGAAGGTTTGTGAAAAGAAAATTTGCAATAAATAATGTGGCACAACGAGGTAATGATATTAAAAAATTTGGTTCGAAATGCATTTTCTCAAATTGTAAATACAGATTAAAAAAAACAGTGTGATCATGTGTCACATCTTCGTGAAAAGCAGATTTTTTAGTTGATGAGATTGTGGAAAGTTTGACATTTACAGTAAGTAATAGTGATTCAGATAATGACGCTGGGAAATCTAACAAATGTGAATCTTTAGATAGCGATGATTAATCAATTATTAACCTCGGTCTTATTAGATAGTTATAAGAGTTTTCTCGCAACAAAAGTTGCTATCGACTAACCTAGTTAAATTCGGAGATTCCGGCCATAAGCATCGTGGTGCTAAATTATAAATCAAATTAAAAAGGCGCCAAAATGATTAGAAGCTAGAATGATAGACACCGTTTAAATCTATCTAACACTAAAACAGAATAAATGAGAAGACACTGATTATAACGAAAACTATATATTTTTTTCTAATAAGCATAGAAAAAGAGGTTAATAGTTGATTTAAAACGACACTAGTGACTTTACAATTGTTGCAAATCGTATTTAGCGTAAATTGAAATCATCGAAACAAAAACATGCATGCGTTAAATGTGATAATAACTATAGCTTGTTCGTACGTATTTCACGTTCGACAAAAGTAGAAATTACACTCACAAGTAAAAGAAAAAAAGATTACTCACGGTCGTCTATGCAGATAGCTATCGCACGCTGTAACAATCTCCTAAGCTCGCTAAAGAAAATCAACGAAAATCACAAAAAGATGTGTTAGTCCTTACCTCAGGAAACTTTTACAAAAGCAGCGATTATAATACATCCATTTGTAACACAGATGCTTGTAAAATTTTTAGAAGTGAAAACGTCGCTGAGCGCTTACATTGAAACATATATGTGAAGTGTAACACAGACACCGGAAAAATTGTTTTTCTTCCGTTGAAAAATTCTATCTGTCAAAAGCATCCATTCTATGGCGCATGACTCATTATATCGAAAAGTGGGGGTACCGAAAACAAATTTTATACTTAAAAATTTTTAACATACCAATTTTTTAACATAACGAGATGTCATTTTATAAATATGAGATAATGCAATTTGCTGTATTTTGTATCAAAGTGATTGTTTGCTTTTCTGCTTTGTAAATTTTTCAGTAAGATTTATTAAAAATCGTACTAGTTGTGGTTATCGTAGTTGTAATTAATTATTACATTAAAATGTGATATTCGTACAGTGATCGATCGAGATTGTTTATCTTTATGATACCTTGGGAAACTAATAGATTGGTAGAAACGGACTTACCCTCTGGCTAGTTAAAGCCCTGAACCTAATAAAATTTGATTTTTACTTTCCTTATAGGAAATCGCGATCGCAATTTTTTTTCAAAAAATTTTTTTTAAAGAATTTTACGTTTTTTTTGGCTTTTCATATTCTCTCGGTTCTATCAAAAGATGGGTCTGATAAAGAAACCGGAAGTGGGTGTATCCGCCATTTTTAACAGTTTTTCTTATATAATTTTGTACGAATGTAAATTATTCGAATTATTTTTATAGTTTCTTATCGAGACAATACTTCCTAACAATTTATTCAAATAATTTTTTTTTCTATCATTAACAGTTTATTAGACATTTAATTTACAATTTAAAGTGAATTTCATTATATAATATAGGTTCGAATCTTGCCTGCGACGATTTAAAAAAAAAATTTTTTTTGCATAAGTTTCCGTGTCAAGGTCTCCTAAGTCAGAAAAAAATATTTTTGACAAAAAAAATTTGGGTGTCTGTTTTTGTGTCTGTCTGTGTGTAACGATGTACCCACGATAACTCTCGAACCAAAAGTCCTAGTAACTTGAAATTTGGTATAGAGCTGGATTTTTATATTCTCTCGGCTTTATCAAAAGATATATCTGATAAAGATACTAGAAGTAGGTGTATCCGCTATTTTGAACAGTTTTTCTTATATAATTTTGTACGAATGTAAATTATTCGAATTATTTTTACAGTTTCTTAATTCCTCCTAACAATTTATTTAAAAATTAATTTTTTTCTAACACTTTATCAGATATGTAATTTATAATTTAAAGTGATTTCCATTATATAATCTAGGTTCGAATCCTGCCTGCAACGATTTTTTTAGAAAAAATAAATAACCGGTTGCATAAAAGTCTGGTTAATTGGCGATTTACTAATTGTTTTTTTTAATGGAGATACCTAAGCAAATCGTTTATAATGATTCGTTTACAACTGCTATTAAAATGTAGCAAAAAATAAAAGACGTGTTTGCAAGTATTTCAGCTAAATTTTATTAAGGGAACTACATAGGTCCTTTCATAAACGTATTGAATTATGCTTAAACCAAATTTTTTTCTTATTTAACAATCAAACATTTATTCAAAAAACAGGTTTACCTATGAGAAATAACTTTTCACCGATACTAACAGAAATTTTCTTATCTAACTCAGAAATCTATAAACTTTTTTCTAATGATATAATTAAAAAACATTTTATTTATTATAAAAGATACGTAGGTGACTTTTAAGTTAGTTAACTTTATTTGAATTGCATAATTGCTTACAAATTGATTCGTGTTTCGCCTATTTACAATCACTACCTTTTATTCTATTTACATTTTTACATTTTTTTTATCCCTTCTGTTTTTTTCTTTTTCCTTCTTCTCCATACTTCTTTTATCCACTCCGCTCCTTTCTCGTTTTCTTCTAAGATTTCTTCTATTTTCATCACCTCTTCTCTTAACTCTCTGCATTTATCCTTCATGTGATTAAGCTCTTCCGTCTCTTCTCCACATAGTCTGCACATTTTTTCTTCTTCTTTTTTCCAATATTTGTTACCTAACTCTTGGTTTCCACATCTGAACCGTGCTATCATTTTTTTCTTTTTGTTGCTTTTATTCCCATTAACCTTTAAATATTCTGGCACGCTTTCTCCCTTGTTATCCTTATAATTCCTATTATATCTGCCCTTTTTTATCCCTGTCCATCTTTCTTGTTTTTCAATGTTTTTATCTCTTCTTATTATTTTTCCCTTACCCCTCTCTTTCTTCTCTTAATCTCTCCACTTTTTCTCTCGCGTAATCGTTTCTTTTGTAATACTCTTTTCTGCCCTCCTGCCTGTACTTCACTTTTCCTCCCTTTATCTCTTTCCAACATGCTTGCAGTATTTTGCTTTCTGTGCTTTCCCTCAGTTCTTCCTCGTATTTTATGGCCATTTTTCCTGTCTCTACTCTTATTTTTGGTATCTGTACCTCTTCTCTCACAATATACCCCGGTGTATCTCAGTCCAGTCTCAAAACCCATTTCCAGTATTTTTCCTGTAGTTCCTCTACCTCCCTCCACTCTTTCCACCCCTATATTTCTGCCCCATACATCACCAACCCCTTTATTAACTTTTTAAACAACAGTTTTCTTTTTTCTATATCCATCTCAAATACTCTTTCCCCCACACTCCACACTTGTTCTATTAATCTGTTTCCTTTCCTTCCTCTTTTCTTTATGTGTTCTCCCTCCTTATTCTTCTGTTTTATCGTGTAGCCCAGGTATGTAAATTCCTTCACTTGCTGCACGTCCTCATCCCTCATTTTCACTCCTCTTTTTTTCCTTTTCCCCTTTCTTTTCTAAATACCATTATTTGTTTTCTCCGTGTTTATTTTCATTTCTTTTTTTTTTCATGTATTTTTCAAGCGTTTTCATCATCTCTTTTATTTTCTATTCTTCCTTAGCCACCAACACTATGTCATCCGCATACGCCAACGACCATACCTTCGCTTTCCCTACTACTATCTTCCTGTCTGTTGTCCTCTCATTGTCTCCTCCAGATCCCCCGCATATACTGCAAACAGGCTTGGCCTTAGTGGGCATCCCCAGTTATATTTAAAGGCAGTGAATATGATCTAAATTATTGTTTTAATTTACTAAACTTATTACAACCCAATATAAAATTTACAGTAGAAAAAGAATCAAACAATATTTTAAATTTAAATTTATCTATTAAATGTGTTAATAATAACCTAAAAATTGGTATTTATCGTAAACCTACAACAACTGATCACGTTATTCCTTTTTCTTCATTCCATCTACTTTCACACAAATTATCAGCTTTTAGATTTTTCATTAACCGATTATATACTTTTCCTCTCGATCATGATAAATTTAGTAAAGAAATAAATATTATTTATTATCTAGTTAATATTAATGGTTATCCTTTACATATTATTAAAAATTTACAAAAGAAAATTTTTCTATTAAAATTAAAAATTTTTCATCTCTTACACCTGTTTCTAATCGATCTAAAATACATTTTTCTCTTCATTATATAGGCCTTTCTTCATTTCAATTTCAAAATCTATTAAAACATTTCGACATTATTTTCTTTTTTGTCAAAAAATAATAGTAAATTTTTATTAGTTAATACAAAAGATAAAATTAATATTTTAGATAAATCCGGTGTTTATAAATTAAAATGGGGCGATTGCAAAGCATTCTATTCAGGACAAATAGGTAGCAATTTTTCTTATAGATTTGCTGAATATTCGTCTTGTATTAAAAATAATAACATTTCATTTAACTCATAATTTTCTAATATTAAATTCTCATCATTCATTTAATTCTAAAAAAGATTTTGAAATTTTACACATTTGTAATAAAGGTTTAAAACGAATTTTTTTAGAAATAAAAAATACAATTTAAATCGTGATCTATCGTTTAACGAGGTTGTTAGCTTTAATAATAATTTACTTTTTCTAAATTAGTTTTGGTTTGATTATTTTCATTATTATATTATTTTGGTGTAACGTAATTTTGTATATTTTAAATTTGAATATGTCAAACTTCAAATAATTAATTTGATTAATAAATGTTGGTAAGTTATTTTGATTTTATTTTAATTTATATTATTTTTTAGATTTCAATAATAATTATTTTTTAAAGTTTAATATTCAAAAGTTTAATTTTACAATTCTAATATAAGTTTAAAATAAGATTCGATTTTATAATTTTAATTTTATAGTATATGCTTGAAGATAACGATAAGTCGAAACATGTAGCGTTTATTAAAATAAAAAAATTAAAAACAAATCTAATGGGAAGGTTTTAAGATTTAAAAACAATAAAATAAAGTAATATAATAAAAAAAACCCATTTAGAGTTATTGAAAAGAAATAATGGAAACTTTAAATGGAACACATTTTGAAACTTTACTGTAGTTTACAATTATTAGTCTAGACGCTTATGCTTATTTATAAATAAATAATAAACATAAATATAAAAAAAAAACTTTATTTGAACAACATAATTTACGAAATTTGCAGCTATTTCGAAAACTGCTGGAAATAGCTTATAGGCTTGTATTAAATTTCTCTTATAAATTCTACATCAAATAGTCAAATAATATACAGAGCGTTCTATTTAAAAAAACTAAAGAAACATTAGTTCATGATGTATCGTTTTTGAAAGTTTGTTAAGAATACCTTATATAAAATACACAAAAACTATTCCATTCATAATATCTCTAGCCCCTTTGTCATAAGTTTCATTAAATGCCGTAGTCAAAAAATTAATTTTAGATTGTTTTTTGGAATTTTTTTTCAATACCGCAAAACTTTTTTTTAAGTTTTTAATTTATGCTTTTCAAACTACAAAAACAAATCAAACAAAATTTTGGGTAGCTATAAAATACACTAGTATCAAACTATAAGTATTAAAAAAAATAGGATATCCAATCAAAAAAAAATTGTTATCACATTGTTCTAACAACTCTGTATATTTTTTTTAAACGCGCTTAGAACACAGTTAAAATTAATATAATATAAATTTCTAACTTAATTCGTATAGTCGTTATGGAAGCCTGATGCACTATTGCAGAATGCTGTATATACATACTATACTAAATATTATATATAATATTTTTTTAAGTCTTTTCTACAATTTTGTTAATATTTTATTTCAATTAATTATTTTAAATTACTTTACCAAGTTTAAGTAAAACATTTTTTAATATATTTTTACAGAAAAAAAAGCTTTTATATTGTTAATTATGTAAACAGTAAATGTTATATTTAATTTGAATTGTAATTAATGACAATTAGCAACTAAAAATAATCTTCTTTTTCTCATCAATACAATTATAAAAATGCAATTATATTTTTGATATAACACAATGCAATGCTTTAGTTTTCTTTTAAAACATCCAGTTGTGGAACATCAGTTTCTGATTGTTTTGAATTTTCTTTAAGTCGCTTTAGCTCATACTTGGTAAACAGCAGTATTAAAAAAGATACCATTGAATTAATACATAAAAAAGTGTTAGCCCAGTAAACATGTATTTCATAAAATAAATAAGAATATACGTATGTATATCCAATTCCAAGCAATTCTCCAAATGCGTTTAATAATCCAAATATAATTATTTCTGGTTGTGGGTACGTTGTTTCTATTGCTATTTGCAAACACACATACCAAAAACTTGATGAAAGAAAACTAAAAATGTTTAAATAATAAAAAAAAATATTAAAAAATAATTTATACTCACCCGAATAAAGGACAAATTGTATATGCGTATATAATATGTAAATGCAAAGTATAGGTAAATCCAGTTAATGCTAATGTAACAGAAAAACCAAAAAATAATAATAGTAACCTGTAAATTTTGTATAAAGTTTTTAAAAACAATTATTAAATAAAACAAGAACCTAAACACTTTATATTTGTCTAGCAAATATCCAGTAACAATTGATCCACAGATACCACTTATTACTATTAATAGTCCAATCCAACCAACGTCTTTAGCTCCATCCTACAAATAGTTTTTACAAATTTACTAAACCAAACGAATACAATTATACTAATTAAACTAATTCATCAAAAAATGTTTTTTTAAGAATTCGTAAATATGTTTAGTTAGTTTATTGCCGGGTTATACGTACTGGATAATAATGTAATATAAGTTGATTTAAAACCGTATCTAAAACAGTGGATGTTGCTGAAGTGGTACCACATCCCAGAAATATAAGTACAAACGATTTATTCTTTAATAATTGTTTAGTAGTTTTAATATATTTAATTTGATGATTTTGATTCATTGAAGCGTACGAGGGAGCTACTGGTGGTTTTTCTGTAAAAACTATTTGTTCAATTAAAATTGATTTAACAGTTTGACCAAAAAAAATTCTATTTTAATAGTTGATTAATTATTTAAAATTGCATTACCATTGTTTAAATTAATTTAACTTTAAACAAAGGTTTTTTGGCAAACTGTAAATTTGCATAATGCTTATACAGTGCGTATTTTAATGATTGTCCGGTGTTTGAATTTGCCGCGTCGTCATTTTAATAACTATAATCAAACAATGTTGGTTCAACAAGCGGTAAATTCAAACACCGGACAATCATTAAAATACACACTGTATATTTCAAAATTTCAGTATACTTACAAAAAAATAATAATAACGCAGCTATTGTACATGTTAAGGCTATACCTAAATTTTCCAAAAGCAAATTAAACTCTGCAGTTTCTTCTTTTATTAAAAATGGCGGTAAAACAAATCCAAGAGCGACACCTATCTGTAAATAAAATATACCATAAAGACACTATATAAAAAACTAAAAAGAATGATGATACTAAGAATATAAACAGATAATTAAAATTACACTTAAACTGTTTTTGAAGTTTGAACTAAATCAGGGTTAAATAATTTTGTTCGATAATGTAATTTATGGTTTTAAAAATCAAGATTTAACGTTGTGTTTGAAGATTTTTGGTTGTCTATATACAGAGGCTAACCTTAATGTTTGTTCCGTGAATTTAATACAGTTATTAGCTTGGTTTTGAAAAAACCGCAAAAACGTTTGTTAATATAATTAATCGATGCAATGCGTAATAAACAAGAATAACAAACAATACGAATGTTAAATTTTATTAACCTTTTAGCTTACGATTTTTGTTGTCGAGAGAACAATTTGAAAATTACTGATCCTGTAAATAATTTTTCCTTAAGATTTCTAGTATAATTTATAAATGTAATTTTGGATAACTTTGCAAATTATGGAATGTCTTATATGTAGGACGTGGTGACTCAACGGTTGATGACCGTTTAACAAATGGTGGAAGCAATAATTAAAATAAGATTTTATTTTCAGGTCAATGAAACGTTATTGCGTATGATATAATAAAAAACAATTTTGCTTACTACAGCTAGGTAATTTACACCTAGCTTGATGCGATTTTTGGTTAATGTATGGTAGATGACCATGACGTATGTCTCTAAGTGGTGCATTCGCTGGACTTGATAACCTTAGATGGCAATGCTCACGGTGAACTTTCATTGAATCCAAGTCTACCACTTTTTTTGTCGTAACTTTTTGTTTTGCTAAAATTAAACACATAGCAATTTGATGCCTGAAACGGAAGAGATCCAACATCTCTTTCTTTAGAATACGTAATTTCTTCACCTGCTCCCGGTATTCCAACCAAGCATTTGCAGAAGCAAGGTCTATTGCGTGAGTAAACATTTTAAGGTCCACTTTTTTGATCACATAAATGTTTTATAGTGATACTGTTACGTGGCAACGTTCCCATTTTTTATATTTGATAATTTCTGTCTTGCCCCGTGGTAAGTTAAGCTTAAGTCACACTTGGCTATTTAATAGCTGCTACTTAGTCACTGCTAATAGAATAGCTACTACTAAAGTTGTCACACTCAAACTTCGGTAGCTGCTACCTAATACTTGCGATTATGTTACCGGAATTTATTTTTGTTTTTGTACTGTCTGTGTATAGTGTGTTAAATGTCATCTGTTGAATTAAACCGTTTGATATTGGGATGTGTAACAGACATTTGCGAAGATTTTATCAACTATTTACGAAACAAAAAGAAACGCCTCTGGATTCGAAAATGGATCAAAAGATGGCTGGCATCAACGACACTGGTGAGAAAACTTTCAATAAGAAACCCAAGTCTTACCACAATATCATGAAATTGTCTGTTAATAAATTTGATGAGTTGCTTGAATTAGTAACACCTCTTATTAAGAAACAAGATACGAAACTCAGAAGGACAATTCCATGTCGCACGAAATTATAAACAGCCTTAAGATACATTGCTAATGGAAACAGTTTAAAATCGCTTAAGTACTTGTTTCATGTTCCACATAATACCATTTCGACATTTCTGCCGGAAGTGCTGAGAGCTATTTATGAAAGACTGAATCCATTTGTACAGGTATGTGTATATTATTATTCTTAAAATAGGTTGAAATACTGATATTATGTATCAGAAAAGTGCAACAGTTTTACACTAAATCAGCTAGGAAAGGCTTCTGATCCTGTTTTTATCAAAAAACATTTTAATACTTAATTGGAAAAGGTGTTACAAAATTCTTACAAATTCGTATAGAAAACCAAAAGTACAAAAAACATTTTTTAAAGGATTTAGAACATTGCTACAGTGGCGGTTAGTAGTAGTCAATTTTCTCCATTTTTCTGCACATTTCCAATAGTTAAAAGAGCTTGTTGAACCATACTGTTAGTATGGATAAGAGTCACAAGGACTTTTTGAATCATTACTGTTTAAAACGATTGTAAAGAGGTTGATTTAATTGTGCCAATCGTTCTTGTGAAATTAGCTCTTGAAATTTATTTTGCAAGATTATGAAGCTCCGGATTGGCAAGCTACGCAACTGAGACATCATGTACTTAGCAAAGTTGTCATACTGGTCCTCACTTGTCGCTTTCTATTATACGCTTTCACTAGTTACCTAAACAATATTTTGCAGCTTATCAATCACATCACCTCCAGACCACTTGATATCACTCATTTTTACTTTTTACACAAACAAATGAACTCAAAATTTAGAATTGTATACAAACAATCGCACAGCGGGCAAGTGCTGAAGCAACTAGCTGGTAGCTCAGTATGTCATACTGGGCGACAGATTGCTACTTGCTAGCTGCTAGTTGGTCATGTGACTCACTAGCCCGAATAAGTAGCTCGGAAAATGGAACACGTTCGATGTTTGATGTTAATGAACTTTGAGTAGAGCTCTATTGTTAGTAGCTGCTACTACCTATGTATGTCACATTAGCTACTTAGTAGCTGCTACTTAGATAACTGCTAGTAAAGTAGCCAAGTGTGACTTAAAGCTTTAGATTATGTTCCAGATTTTAATAAATTGATTTTTAGCTTTGCACGTTTATTGGTGTATCAAGAAAAACTTTTAATTCTAATTTTTTCATTTAGTGAATGGCAATTGGATACAAGTATGTAATCTTATTTTTAATTTAAATTTAAATTTGTATTCATTTAAGTTACTTTATTGTTAAAAAAATTAAAAATTAGTATGTGACTATTACAATTATGTGTGAAGCTAGTTCATTTAAGACTTAATTATAGATTGATAATTAGTCCTTCATATACTGACTTCAAGAAAAATTGCAACACCAAGAAGTTGTTGAACGGTTTTATTGAAATTTTCAGGAAACGTCTATTTTCATGAAACAAAGCGATGATTAAAATTTAAAAACAAAAGAACAACATCTTAAAAAGCTTTTTCAATAAAGAGTTGCTCCGCTACGATTTGTAATGCACTCATTTACACGTCTTGGCATGCTGTCAATCAAGTGATCTATAGCTGCTTGTGGTATATTGTCCGAAGCTTCTTGAATCCGTAGCTGGAGATCGTGTAAGTTATCTGGAGGGTGTTACCCAGTAGCTTTCCAATCACATCCCATACATGTTCAACGGGCGATAAATCAGGCGACCGAGCAGGCCATGGGAGGACGGCAATTTAGCTTCTTCCAAAAACCGTGTTGTAGCCCTTGCCGTATGAGAGCGCGCATTATCCTGCTGGAAAATGGGATTTTGCAGCCCTTGAAGATATGGAAGTTCAACTGGTTGTAGCACATTAGGAATGTAACCAGCTGCGTTTAGGTTGCTGTTAGTAGAGACCAAGGGTGATCTGCTACCATAAGATATTGCACCCCATATCATAACTACTTGAGTGAAGGCTGTGTTGCGTTCTACAAAAAATGTTGGAATTTTACGTTTTCTACGCATCCGTCTGACCCTCCTACGACCATCGTGGGCCCACAAGCAAAATCGGGACTCGTCACTAAATACAATTTAATGCCATTCTTGCGGCTAATTAACCCTTTCGTTTGTCCACTTTAGTCTGCGTAGACGGTGAAATGGTGTAAAGGGAAGACATAAAAATGAACGATATGGACGCAACCTATAAGATCTTATCCGGCGATAAACAGATGTTTGTTGTTGTTGTATGTAAGGAATATTTTATTTACTTTATTCTGGAAGATAGTTTGTACCGTCCTTAGCCAAAACAATACCGGCTACTAAAAATAATTATACGGGTAACACAACTCCGGATAGTATTTTTTTTAAGTTGTAGGTAAGGGCTGTCAAAATATAAAACCAAACAAACGACTACTGCGTGTGCTCTACTTTACTATTAAGAAAAAAACAAAGAGATTTAGGCGCCAGCTGTCTTCAATGACGGCACGTAAAATATGTAAAATTTTTGTACAATGGGAAACCTCCAAAACTTTTGCTACCAAAATCTGGACGCGTGGCGTTCTTAAAGATTAGAAAGCTTTCTTTACAATAAGTATTTGGTTACCGCATGGTACAATCAAAGAAATAATTAAATAATTTACAACGAAATAAGAAATAAATTTGCTTGTCTTTCTTACGGATGTTATCATACAGATGGTCTTGCTGATAAGGATTTCAATACTAATTTTCGTTCTACTTTGTTACGTTAAAAGTTCAATTTTCCAGTATAAAAATTTCTTTTCAAGTATAAAATTTGTCCCTCGATATGCCCTACCTTTTTCCTCGTAGCCGGTTGTCAAAACGAATTCATTTCTTGCTAACGTTTTGTAAAATACGGACCGTTCTTAGCGGTCTTTTTGGCCCAACAAGGCTTTCATTATTAAATTGGTTTACGCCACTCCACGTGAATATGTGGGCAAATTTTGAGTAGTATTGAGTGAAAGCTTATTTTGGGCGGGTTTGATTCCTCCACCCGTAATCTTATCAGTGACGTTGGTAACACCTGTTTGTCGAACAGTTTCCATGACGTCAGGTCGCTGAAGGCTAAAGAGTTGTACACCACTTTATGGGAAGAAATACTTACACAAGTGCGAAGTCAATTAGAGGGAAGCTCGACGCATTCTATTCTTTTACGTCAAATATTGTATGAATTCAATCAAATTACTTGTGCTAACACAGTATGTACGCCTGTGTCAAACTGCATATTGTGTTTTAGGTCAGACTGGTACGGAATTAGTTAATCCCCTACTAGATAATAAATAACTGTAAGTATTGTATTTTCTATTTTACTTGGTTAGTCATGTCGATTATTGGAATGGCCACACGTACATACTAGGTTGTAATTATAATTAATATTAAACTCTTTTTTTGTGTGTCACAGACTTATCGGGTGCGCTTTGATTCTCGATACTTTGATTTTCGTATTCTTGAAATTTAACTTAATAAAGTAACGTCATTCCTTCGTTAAATGTAAAAGTTAGATCGACTAGGGCACGTAGATGTGTAACGTGTTGCCCAGATAAAGGGCGTAACTTATACTTGGCTTGTGATATCAACCCCTGTAATATTGTTTGCAACGTTTATATAACTATACTTATATACTGTCTTCGTCTTCTTTAACTACTTCTGTAATACAATAAATATATATTTTCTGTGTTATTACTTCTGTCGTGTTATTTATTCATTTCCAGCTACGGGTAGAATTAGACGATATCTTCTTAATTTAATGCTTCATCGTCTTGGCACCTTTTTTTAGCTTTAATTTATAATTTGGCATCACAAAGCCTACGACTCTTTCTCCGGGGAAACTGTGTTAGCCGTTAATTCTTTTTTTTGTTGTTATAAGAAAACCAGCGTAACAACTTATTTGTTACCATTGGTATCTGAATACCGCTTTGGCAGGTTATAATTATCAAAACCGTTTATTTAAATAAGCCAATATTTCGGTCCGGTACTAATTGCTTAATAAAATTATTAATATTATCTTTTTTTTTGTTTTAAAACATGAATTACCCAAGTAACAAAGTGGTTTTATAATTCTTAAGTTAGAAAACTTTTCAATTTTATTGTGGTTATGTTGTTGCTCTCTAAATGTAAAATGGTTTTATTAAAGTTGCCTGGAAGAGTATTTTTTGTTATCTATTCAAAATTGTTTGTAAATCGATGTTTAGAACGTTCTTACAACAAAATTATAAAAGTGCTTATAAGATAAGTATAAAAGTGTTTTGTAAACGTTTATATAATATTGGTTATAAGACATTCACTCCATCACTTTAGAACTGTTTTATACAACTGTTTTAATAAAGTTTGTGACTACGTTATGTTATTGTTGTATTAGTAATATTATATAACAAATTTTGCTTTTTGCATCAGATTACTCACAGCGAAAGTTCCAATATAACTGTTAATTAAAAGGACACAAACCCTCAGTCATAAAATAAGAGAAAAGCAGTTATACTGATATTAAACCGCAAAATTATTGTGTTAAATATAATTATAAAAAATTCGGATATACTAACTGGCGTAAGAAAAAACCACTTAATTTGGCAGCGTATCTACAACCGTTTGTCAAAGAAGCTAAAATAATTCTTTCAAAAGGATTAAAATTGAATGGATGTCAGTTTATTGTGAAGTTACGCTGCTTTATATGTGATTCGCCTGCTCGAACATTTTCAATAACTTTTTATGACTGTTTACGCGATTAAAAATTCATCAAAACATAATCACATTTGTAAAATACGATCCTGTCGTGTTAACTTTTACATAAACTAAGGTAATTTAATTTGAACGTTTTACAAGTTTTCTATATGCATCATAATTGTTGTATAAGAGTAAATTTGGTAACAAAACTGTTCTATTAAAAAGGGACCATTTTGAAAATGTACTTGCATATATTTACATGGCCGCCATTTACGAGAAACATAAAATTAACTTATAACTTATATTTCACTACTTTGACGGCAAAAACACATCAACTAAAGCTTCTTATACTGGTATCTATCTACTATTGTGGTTTATTTAAACTTTTTGTTTTTTATCTGATGTTTTTTAAAATACTCATTAAACCTGCGACGAACTTAAAATTTGCGACTTATCTACCTCATAATTGACAGTAAAATTTCCTTCGTAGCAAAAAACGACGTCTGTGTAGATCGATCTCATTAAATTTCGTGTAAATAATATATACCTACTTTTATACGTTGCTATTTTTTATAAAATAGCCATCAGTTTTAGCTTAAGTAAATAATAGGAATAATTAAGTTCCGAAAAGTAGTACTAAATAACTGTTTAATTTTATTGAAGCTGCTCTACACTACAAAAATGTTTTGTAACTTCATCAAAACTATTGTAACCAACCAACTATAAAATCTTCATGAAACTGTTTTGTAATTAATATAAAACGTTTACGTAACTATCCCATAACAGTGTTTTGTTGGCTTTATAAAACACGTTAGAAAACGAATATGTTTTATAAATAAGTGCCCATTTTGCATTTATAGCCACTGTAAGAACGTTTTAGTTACGTTCTTAGGACAAAAGGTGTTTTATAAATCTTGTTTTGTAAACGTTCTCTCAGACGTTATAAAATATAAAATTGTTATTTGGGTAACCTTACCGTTTTAAGTGCGGCGTTGTTATTAAATCAATTTTTAATAAATACACTAATTAATTTTCAACGTTTTACCATAAAAATTGGCACAAATATATAATAATTTATTATAACGTTGGTTCTTAGCGATGCAAAGATATCAAGTGTCTGCGATTATGTCTGTCCGGAACGATATACCACGACGATACAATCTTGCCCTCTAATCTGTCTATTGAAATATATAAACTTACTTTTAAAATTAAAACTAAAACTTCAGAAAAATTAAATTAAATTAATAACATTACACTTAAATTATTACAAGTTAACAAATCTTCCCTTTCATAAAACGTGAAACGTATTACAACAACAAAAATAAAAGATAGTGATAGAGGACTAAGCACTAATAAAACTAGAGAAATTGAATGTGAGATTTTGAAATTTCGTGAGTATCGGAGTATAGTGTAGATTGTAGATCATTTTGGCATACATTTTTTATCTTTGGAAAATGGAGTAGAAGCTGCAGTATAGTAAAAAAATTGGTTATTTTTAATTTGTACGCATGCTACGTATGAGGTAGCAGGTTTTTTTAAAATAGTTAATGTAGTTAAAGTAATCCATCATTCTAAGTGAAGAAATAGTAATGAAATATAAAACAAGTTGAAACTGAACGTTTTTCTTTAGCTAATGCACCACGTAATTGAGTGAAGGATCTTGATACTTTTGAGGACTAATACCACGAATAAGTAACTCGAAACAAAGTTTCTTTTGTTTTAAATGGTTTGGCTCTAATGTTGATGACAAAAAATAAATAATACCTAATTTTCAAAGAAAGAAACAAAATCAAACTAAGACAGAGCATGAGACTCTTACTCTCAGGGTCGTCGGTTTGAACCCCACGTTGGGCGCCACTGTGTAAAGGACTTAAAAGTCAGGTGCAGATAATAACCCTATAAATGCTTCGGCTAAGGTCAAATATAAGCTAAGAGCTATAAGAGTCGTAGGAACCTTTTGGGGAAAACTTTATGTTTTTGTTGCTTACCTGTCTATGTACAACAAATGAACTATACCAAACAATAAATAGGGCGCCAGCGACTCTTTTGATAAGGACAAAAATCACAAAACCTAAAAAAAGTAACTTAAGCATGAAAAGATAAATGTAGAATCAAAAATGGACTGAAATGTAATTCTCAAAAACATCAATGAGTACATCCAACACAAATAAAAATATAAATTCTAATTTAAAAAAAACTAAACATATAAAATTCAATCCACAATAAGAGGTTAATGATCTCTAAAATAATAATTAACTAAATCTAAATATTGAAATAGGCTTTTAGGATCCTTTACAAACGTCACCTTAATACTTATTAGGCATGATATAATTTGGTAGCTTAAACAACTTATAGATTAGTACTTTTGTACTATTCATTGATGAACGCACATTTACAAATTTTAAGAACTGAAACTATCGGTACGGCACTCAAGTTTATAGCGTACACAAGTAATCGTGGATAACAAATACTTAATGTTTAAGTTCATAAATGCAATGCTTTGACAACCAAAGCAACAAGTTCAACTCACAACAAATAAACGAAAACAAATTTTGGTACAAAAAAGGCACTAAATTAAATGGCACGTCTTAAGCAAAAATAAACTGCAGGATCGATGACACTGTTGTTAATGAAATAGGTAAATTCATCAGATAATAAACTTATGATACTAACACGTAAGCAAAGTAAAAAGATTCAACATTCAGGCGTTAGCTAAAAAACTGCCACTCAAAAAGGCAACACCATAAAAGCGTAATAATGAAAACTCTTTATATTTTTTTTTCATTAAAAATGTGACGGCTTTACTTTGTCCCGCATTAATAAAAAAAAACAAAAAAACTTATTGTTTTTTTCTCTCAAAACCTAGGTAATCAATCGACGCCACCTCAATCACAAAACCAAACTCCAAACCATTGCTTAGATACTAAGCTCTAGTTTCATTTTAATGAAAATGAGAAATTAACAAACCAGATTCCAACTGAATCGCGTGAATCCATAATAGGAAAATGATCTAAACGCGGGAGTAGAAAGAAAGCAAAATTACGAAAGGCACGTAAAATTTGAATTCAAAATATAACGCTTAAAATATATTCACCTTCATATTATAATTTTTCATCTCATAATAGTAATTTTCATATTCCTTCACCTTCTGCATCTTCATTTGATAAGGGTAACTGCATTGTTATTCTTTCTCGTTTTGAATATGTTAATAAAGTTGAAGATTTTATTAGTAAAGGTGATTTTAAAGTACTTTTCAAAAATCCTATTTCCAGTTTTTGTTCATCTTTTCTTTCATGTCTTTATTGGTGTAATTTAACTTTTAATTCTCTTGAAAACAGAAATATATATCATTTTAAACTTATGAATCCTTCAACACCGCTTCTGTATGGTTTACCAAAAATACATAAAGTTTCTATCCCAACTCGAACTGTTGTTTCTTTTTGCAATTCTCCCGTCTCTAAACTTGCTCCCTGGTTTAACAATATTATAAGAACTTATTCTAATTTTACTAATCAATATTCTATACTTAATTATTGTGACCTTGCTTCTAAGATTAAAACATTTCCTTCTGCATCTATTCTTGTATCTTTTGATGTTGTCAATCTTTTTTCATTTATTCCTTCAGATGATATATTTTTCTTATTTGTAATTTGCTTGTTTCTAATGGTTCTCTGGATACTTACCAGATTTTAGATATTTGTTCTTTGCTCGATTTTGGTTTTTAAACAAAATTTTTTAAAATTTAACAATAATTTTTATTCTCAATCATCTGGTTTAGCTATGAGATCCAATATTTCACCTCTTGCTGCTGAAATCTTCATGAATAATATTAAAAATAAAATCCTTTTTAATTCTTCTTTTTCTACTGTGATTAGTTTTTGATTAAGATATGTTGATGATTGCATTGTTTTCTTTAATGGTTCCTCAGATGATTTCAATAATCTTAATAATTTTTTTAATTCTATTCATCCTAATATTTATTTATTATTATTAATCATAAAATTGCTTCTTTTTGTTTTTTATTTAATCGTTTCTTTTCTATTCCTCTTTCTAAGTGTAGTTTTAATAAAGAATTTAATACTTTTAAACAATTAACTTATAACAATGGTTACCCTTTTTATGTTTTAAACAATGTTTTTGGTAAAGTTCGCTTATATCATTTTTGTACTCATATACTGTTCGATGCCATTTACCGCCTTCTACGCATAATTAGGAACATCTGAATCCCGAATGACATTTATTTCCCGCACTCAAACGTCAAACAGCGTGCGGGAAAATGGAAAAAAAACACTGGCATTTCTACAGTATTAATTTAAAAACTAGATTCAAAATAAGAAAATATGATTTGTTGGAGTGTACTTCCCGCAAAAATACTAAGATAAAGTGGCGAAATTGTAATAATATTTGATATTCTAAATAATAAGGTTAGTGCATTTGATTAATGAAGTTGGCAACACCAATTAATTATGGGTGGTAAACATTTGGTAAACATATGTTTTGTGTGAAAACTGAAGATAAGTAATTGATAAATATTTGTGTTAGTAGATCGTTGTTATCCAATTTGCTACTATATAATCAGAAAATGTAAGTATTTAAATAAATGTAATAATATTAGACGATTATTCTTATTTTCGTAGATATCGAAATACCATAACCTAACATTGGTGGAGGAATTTTTTTACTATAAATCGAATGAGAATTTTAACATTTGTATCTGGCTACCCTGATTGCAGCAGTAATCTGGCTGTTCTCATCTGTTGACCTACTCCGTAATTTTTATTTAAATATTTTACAAGTTAAGAACAAGGAAACTGAATGTTTAATAATCTGCAACAAAACAACAGGGACTAGAATAATTATAATTACATACAATGGAACAATTATTTCACGGATGATTGCTTGAATTACAAATGTTAACATTTATACTGTTTATATTTTAAGTTCCGCTATTGGATATTTTGAATAATTCGAAATATTGACGTTGTCGTGTAAAATTAAGCACGTTTTTAACATCGAATACGTAGACCACAAAAACTTTTTATTAGGATACGTTTGAAAATATGCTAATAAAACATTTTCGGTAAAATTGGAAACTTTCTTTGTTTGGGCTCAATTGACAAATTTTAAGTATGCCAATTCATACCTTGCTTTAGATTTCTTTGCTAGTAAATTTACTAATGCCTCACTAGCGTGCTTCCGGCGGTGTGCAATCCATGATATTTGCACTATCGCTCATAATTTAAGTTATTTAACCCCTAAATTAATGACAATATATATCCGAAATCACGCGCTATTCACGTTACAACAAAAGTTTTAATTGAATAAGTACGTAAATCGACAAAACAAAAAACGTGCCAACTCTCAAACTTCATTTTTATGGTGATTTGATTTAATACTCATATAAATTTTGTTTATACATATTTGTTTTGGAATTAATACATGAATAAAAATATAAATTAAACAAGTTTAATAGTATTCGTACAAAAAATATTGTACAAATTTCTTGGTGGAAGATTGTTCCCGAATTCACTTAAGACAGCACTCGCAACCTCGTGCTGCCAACTCGTTCATTCGGGAACATATCTTTCCCGCACTTAGTATGTAAATAACTATTCTTTAAAAAATTTTCTCAAAACAAATCGGATAATGGTACTATCTATCGTTCTATGCCTTATATTAATTTTTGTTCTCTTTTCTTAATAATTATTTTAAAAAGTATAATATTTCTATTTCGTTTTCTACTAATTAGAATTTAAAATATTTTATTGTTAATAATAAAGATTCTGTTTCTTCTTTAGATAAATCTGGTGTATATAAAATTTTTTGCTTTTCTTGCAATTGTTCTTATGTAGGACAAACTGGTAGAATGTTTAAAACAAGATTAAAAGAACATATTTATTTTATTATTTGAATTCTAGTATATCAAACACTTGTTTTTCTTTCGCTAGTCATATTTTATCTACTGGCCATTCTTTTTCTTCTGATCTTAATGTTAAATTTCTTCATTTTTGTAACAAAAGTTCTTTTCTTAATCATCTTGAAATTCTTGAAATTCATCGTCTTTATAATGAAACTTCAGATAATTGTCTTAATGAAATTCTTGATTTAAATATTTCTCCACTTCCTAATAATAAATTTTAACTCATTGTTTTTATTTTTCATTTCCCTTTTTATATCACTTTGTAGTTAAAGTCAGTTTAAATTTAAAAATTTTTAATTTGTTGATGTTTGTCATTCAATTTTATAATTTGATATAATGTGTAAGCTCTTTTAAATATTTAATTATTTTTGTTAATTCATTTGCTTTTTAGTATAACTGATGATGACAATTTAAATTGTTGAAACTAGTTTTATAATAAAATATAACTGTGGATTCACTTTAAGAAAACATCATATTTTTTTAAAATATTTTTTGTGCTTAAATATAATTTTATAATATGTGTAGTACCTGCAATGCTGTTAATCCGATTGAACACGCTAAAGATACTTCATTTGGTCCAAACCAGTTTGTAGCAATTTTTGGAGCTATGACTAACATAGGTGCTTGAATTATTGACAACATTCCTTGCATAAGAATCACTAACCAAAATTTGTCTGGAGAAACCGACAACACTTTAATCCATGCTACTACACAAACTCCTAATCCACTAATAACGCAACTTGTACGACTTCCCTTTAATGTACTTTGTTAGAATGGCTTAAAAAGTACACATCAATGGTACTTACATACTTATCAACAATATAACAACAAGGCAATGCAAACATAACACAACATAATGAAGTTATTAAACTGGTCCAATCTACATCTTCATAAGAAACATTGTAATAATCAGCTATAACGTTTGCAACTGTAACGTACTGGCTCCATTGTAAAGTACTGCAAGGAATAACAACCACATACAATAATAGCATAAACCATCTTTTCTTATACAATTTTGTTTTTTGTAATTCAGTTGAAGATATTTGTTGGTTATTCGCTTCCACCATACCATTGTCCATATTTATGCTATAAAATGATTCCTTTCAAATAGAAAATTACAAAAATGTTTATAGTTTTTCGGTATAAATTATATAAATAATATCAAAAATATATGTTACCAGCGTTTGACAAACAAAACATGTTTTCTATACTTTTGTATGTAATTTGTCTCAGGACAAGCTACCTATAATATACCTTTTTAAAACAAAACAATTTTATGAATGTATTATAATTAAATCTTATATAGTTTAATCTTATCTTAATTATAAAACAGTATAATTGCTTTTACTAGATAGGTATTATTCTTGAAATCAGTCTGACAAAAAGTCTGAACTGCATATAATAATAATGTCTTCCAATTACATGCGCCTGTTGCTAAATATTTGTTGGTTAACTGATTGTTTTTTAATAAATGTTGTAAAGTATTATCTAAATTTATTTAAACATAGATTTGTTAGATTCCAGTTGCAGCGTTGCGTTAATTTGTATTTTATTCTCTACGTTTGTTAGTTTTTTTATGTTTTGCACTTTGTGAAATGCAAATAATCGAACTTTTATTATAAATATTCTTACAAACATTATGTGCAAACACTTCAGAAGATGTACACTCGGTAATAACTAAAACATTTTTGTCAGTAAATAAAAATGAATTGCTGTAAATCTGATCTCTTAAGTCTTTAACTGCTAATTCTATGGGGGTGTTAGTATTTAGGTAACATTAATGAGGTAATTTTGTCAAAGTTTTATGAAGAACACAAAAGGTTTTTATCTACTAAAAAATTAAGTAGCATTTTTAAATTTTAACAATATAATGCACAACATAGGCTTGACAGGGGATGACTTTTATATCTTATTATTTTGTAATTCTTTTGTTTAGGAAATTGGTTTTAGAAATTCTTCGAGATTAATGTATTAACACATTTTTTATCGACAGACTTAAATGCAAAACATGTATCTCAAAAAATGTCTTTTACAGTTACCCCGCCTTAATGTAGCACAAGCCTCTAAAGCCCAGTCTGTTTCTACGGCTATGCGCTAGTTTGCCGTCAAAGTAGTTTGTACATAGACGACTTAACTTGTTTACGTGTGAGTAGCTTTGTATTAAGGACTTACACATAAGCAGGCCGTCGATCCGGCGGTTTGCACAGTTCTGGCCTGTGTAGACGGCCGGAGAATTATACACACAAATTATAATTTTGTCAGTCTACTACATTCAAGCAAAAGATAGTGCTGCTGGAATAGATGAATTTTTCTTGATCACTTGATTAGTGTTGTAGCTGTAGCGTCGTTGTCGTTGTTCTCTTCAATACTGGATGTACCAAGTTTAGGTGTCTCTTGGTCAATTCAAAACGAGAGGAGATTATAATACCATAAATGGAGAACATAAACCTCTGTTTCTTCAATAACCGAACGTTTAAAGACCTTCTTCAAATGAAAAATAAACTTTGTTGATTTTTTTAACAACAAACTCTTTGTTCGCGGAAGAATCAATTTTAAGCATTTTCGTGATTAATATTTCATATGCATATCCGTGTAATATTTGCTTTTTACTTTTCAAAGGCATAGATTCGTTTTATAAAGCTCAATAAGTTTGAAAGTAAAAGAATCTACAGACACATATATTGTTTGACGTTCGCACTTAAACTGAAGCATTTGGTATCTTTTGCATTCACACTTTCAGTTTTAGCAACTCTATACAGGTCAATTTCAAGACAGAAATTTGTCTATTTATTAACTGCGTAGGTCGTCTGATTAATCTACATTTACGACGGATCGACGGTTTGCTAATGTGTAGGTTCCTTTCGCCTACATTTGCAGATTGCGACATATTTGGAATCGAATATAAGCAATATTCAGAATGATGCTTTTTCTTTGTAAGGTGTTGTATTACAGTTAGAATGGCGCCAAATGCACAAAAACGTAGTGTCAGATTTTGATGAAAACGAAGTTTAGTCAGAAGGTTATGCAGACGTTTGCAAAAGTTTTAGATAAAGTAGTAATAATAATTAATCTATAAATTATGATAAGAATGTTGAATTGTTGTTGTAACCAAAGTCGCCAACGTTTCGTCCACTTTCGTAAGGGGCTTTATCAGGGCATGAAATAAATTGCAAAACTCAAACAAACAACCGAAATCTAACTAAGAACTTCTCAAAAGTTAGGTTATCAACTTGTGAAACAAGCCATAATCCAAACTCTGAAAAGGTAAGAAAGAAAACGAAAACTGGAAAAGGAAACGAAAATCTAACAAAGAACCACTACACAGTTAGGTAATCAACAAATTTCCTACATTTTCATCTAAAGGTGTATACCAAATTTTTTGTTCATGTGGTTCAGAATACATTGGTGAAACCGGTCGTTCTGTCATTACTCGCATGACAGAACAGAACATGATCGTTGTATAAGGAACAGGTATATTTCTAAGTGCGGTTGCTGAACATTATTTTACTACAGGTCACAAGATAGATTTTGATAATGTTTCATTGATTGCCAAATCTCCAATCTTTTTCAACAGGAAATTCCGAGAGAGCATAGAAATCATCAAACACCCCAATAACTTCAATCACGATCATGGTTTCGAGCTATCTCCTCTTTGGTTCCCGGTCATTAGTAATTTATCGAAAACACGCCCCTTAGCAACCGTAACCCAATCAGAGTTGAGCTTAACCATGGTTCTTTGTTAGATTTTCGTTTGATTTTTCAAGTTATCGTTTTCTTTTTTACCTTCTATAGTTTGGGTTATGGCTTGTTTCACAAGTTGATAACCTAACTTGTGAGAAGTTCTTAGTTAGATTTCGGTTGCTTGTTTTAGTTTCGCGATTTATCTCAAGCCTGATGAAGTCCCTTACGAAAGTGGGCAAAACGTTGGCAACTTTGGTTAGAACAACAATGACACGGTCCAAACCCGGAAGAGATTCTTATCATAGTGTAGATTCCGGCCGTGGAAGCCTTCGCTATTAAATCTATAAATTATTCAAGTTTTCAAGTTCTAATGGTAATACTGATGATGGATTTAACGTTCCTCTTAGCACATTCGCAGCTAACAATTTGGTAGTTTCTCGACCATGTTGCTCTGAGTGGCTTAGCAGCAGACAAAGTACGTAAACACACTATTATATGTTGCCCTCATAACTTGATAACAAAAGATATAGTTTTTACACCTAGAGAAACTTTGCAATTGTCTATAACTGATGCTATTCTACAAAAATACGTAAACTGTACAAATTTGTAAAGTAAACGAGTGACAGATCTAATAACTGGACAGATGTTAATTTAAAAAAAAGTGTGCTTTCTTTAGTTTACTCAAGCAGGAGTAATACGAAGCTGAGTTGTTGCTGGTCGCAAACTATTTTCTTAAACATTTGCTAACCTGGTATATCGAGAAACTATGTCAGTTTTCTGATACAAAGAAATAAAAAGATGTATATGGTTGGATGCTACGAGAACTGGCAAAACGCGTCTTTTGATTGAACAGTGTAAGACGTGTATTATACCTGATCAAAACGTAATAATCAATGTTTTGTTTTAGAAACAATGTAACTATGGTGAGCAACGCATCTAAGAAAAATAAATATGTAATTCTATTAAGCAGCATGCATGACGACACTTCTATCAGCGATAGAAAAATCTAAATATAATTTTATATTATAATGAAACGAAATATGGTGTAGATGTGATAGATCAAACGGTAACACCACACACTTGCAAGGGCAAACTAGATCTTTGCAATCAGATTTTACCGTTTTTATAGTTTTTTCCAAGAAACATCTTAACTGCTATCAAGGGATGATTTACAAACGGAGATTATTTTTGTAAAGTTTGGCTAAGGAACTGCTGTTATCGCACATGCAAAAAAATTCTACAAATCCTAAACTACAAAAAAGTGTTTTAAAAGCAATGCAGTAATTTATTGCCATTTCTAGGCTGAGACAGTAACTGACGTTAAGACAAAGAGATTTTTATTGGATCCAACTCATATTGACCGTAAAACCACACTGATTTGTAAGACATGCAAAATTAGCATTTTTAATGAACATAGATTAACGACCAAAACTAAGTCTGTGCGTTTGATTTCTATTATTTCACCAAATTTTATTAAATATTACCTACACCTTTCTTTACTGAGCAACCCGAGCCATCATCTTTATGTTACGTTTTGCTGGCAAAACCCATTGCTAGGTTTATTTTCAAGAAAACGTGTTGTGTTAGTACAACTCTATGCAAATATTGTTTTGCGTAATAGTATAAAAACTTTTACTAATATATTAAAAAAATCATGTCAAGTCGAATAATTGTTTCAAAAGATATAACAAAAAGCAAATAAAATGTTTTTGTTACCATAACTATAGTTACTCAAAAGATCATTGCAAATAATTAACTGTAAAATAAAATAAATGGATTTTTTCTAGATTTATCTTTTAATGATATTTGACATCCTTGGTTGTAGTTTTTTTTAAAGGAAAAGCTATTGTTTAAGTCACTTAGAGTTAAAATGAAATCACACAATGTTCTACCAAAATTACAACGCAGGTCAATGTTGTCTTAATGTGAAAAATGACTTCTATTACGTTAACTGCATTTCCAAAAACCCTCCGAGGTGCTAGTTGAGGTAGTGAAACAACAACCAGACAAATTGAAGCTTTTAATAAACACCCTACAAAAAAAAACAAAAATTTTTATGCAAATGGAAAACTGCTAACCTAGTCCTAATAAATAAAAACAAGGATTTCTCCAGCAATCCGAACTCGTACAAATTTCTATGCATGCTGAACAGCCAGGCGAAAGTACACGTGCATCTGCTGTTTGAACACAAAAAAACGTTTATTACTTATAGGGCCTGTTAGTCAAACAATACGGGTTCACAAAAGGTAAATCGACGATGAATGTAATAGAATCGGACTTTCACTCGTGAGGGCACTAGGTAAACTAGGCAACTATGCGCCATAGTCACGCTAAACGTTAAGAATCCGTTCAACTTTTTAACGTATCGGAAAATTTTGAAGACATTACAAAAAAACAGCATAGACCAATATATAGTCAATATTATCGGATCACACTTGAAAAACAATAGCCTAATCCTATAAGGTCAATACGGCACAAAAACAATACAAGTCACCTGCGGGACGCCACAAAAATTCGTACTGAGGTCGATTATTTGGATAAAGAAAACAGTTTACTAAGAGTCAATCTGAGGAAAGAGACACATTTAGTAGCTTGTGCAGCTTGTGCTAACGAGCTTGCTTTAATGACCAGCGCTAGAGCAGAGGACAAGTTAGTGCCAAAGACAAACAGGACATTGCGCGTCATTTGACGTATGGTTAATAACAAGGGAACTAGAACTAGCGCCACGCAAAACTAAAGCAATAATATTCTCGGGCAAAAGGAAAGTCTGTGCTATTACTTTAAGAAACGATTATAACGTATTTCTCAAAGGTAGCATTAAATACTTTGTAGTATACATGGATAAACACCTTAGTTATGGCCATCACGTAGAAATGGCAACTACCAAAACCACTGAGACAGCGGCGGCCATAGCTAGAATCATGGCAAATACTTTTGAGTTAACCAACATGAAGAATATGCTAATATCTACAGTGATCTGCTCTACTGTTTTGTATGCTACCTCAATATGGGCAAAAACGGCGAGAAAAGGCATGTATCAAAACACCAGCTTCAAAGAAAAAACTGCATGAGAATTATAGCTGCTTACCGAACTGTATTAACAGCTTGCACTATCAATACCTTAGAACCTGCTAGCAGCCGAACGCTAAATAACTGCTCAATCATACAGGCGAAACGAGATGCTTTAGGCAAATGGCAGCAAAGATGGCAGAAGAGTGTATGGGCTTATAAGCTAATAAAAAATGTTGATGTTTGGATTGCGGGACAATACGGACAATTAAACACTCACCTTACCCAGATACTTACAAAGCCCGGTTGTTCCGCGGCTTATTTAAATAGCAAGAAAAGAGATTAGACCCTAAGTGCGCCTACTGCGTAGAACTAGATCACGCCAATCACATTAATTTTGCTTGCTTGCATCGAAGACTGGTTGGTGCGACCACCGAGACATTGATACTACAAATGATGGCCAATAAATATAAATTTGAAAATATCAATAACTCGTAAGTAAGGACAAATGCACAGAAAGACGTGGATTTCCTAAGGCTGGAGAGAACCGGAGATAAGAAATACCACGAGTTTGAAGGAGGATAGACCACAGTAGAACACGCTCTTATTCGACGGACGGATTTTATAGTATAACACTACTACACTAAATAGGTTATGTTTTTATGCAAATTTTATTTTTTCTATACAATATGTTTACATCCAGAGTCTATCTATACATGTCTGTGTATCCACCCATTTTAAACCTATAGAACTTATTTACTGTGTTTATGTATGTACTATATTGTATTCTAAGCATATCAAAGTTCTCTAATACAATGTTTAAATGTTCATGTCGACATGTCTATTATTATGTGTTGGTCTAGCCCTTAGTCGAGCTTTAAAAAGAAATAACAATTGCTCAGTTAGTCTTTTTTTATAAATAATAATGCATGAGTTTTAGTTTTGCCAACTAAATATTCGTAGCCAGGAGACAAAGTGTAACAATACTATTAAGTAATTCGCCAGGATTTTTTGAATAAAGCCTTGTTCGATATTGGTGTGGTAAAAAGAAAACCATTATTTTTTCATTAAATTGAAGGCTTTAATTACTATAGTTAGAATGACTCGATTTAGGTCAAATATGCGCCGTTTTGTTCGATAACTTGTTGCTATTTTGAAAGTAATTTGATCATGTTTATCTCATAGAAGCCCTCGTCCTTATTGGCAAAAAATTGAGGCAGTCGATTTCCACGAGCTTCTCTTGCAGAAAAATAGTTTTCCATGGACAGGAACTGATGCTAATCACTTGATGCTAGATTTCAACTATAAGGTGGATGCATGAAAACCTCCTAATTAAGCTCTCAGAGCTTTTGGCAACTCATTATCAATGTCTGTGGCCTGGCGTTGTCCTAATGGAACACAATTCTACTCCTATTGGTCAAAGTTGACCGCTTATGGGCAGCTGCTTCATTCAGACGGTCTAATTGTTAAGAGTACAGTTCTGAGTTAAGAGTTTTGCCGTAGAGGAGCAGTTTATAGTAGATGATTCCTTGCTAAACCCACCAAACACACAGCAAGACCTTCCTGGCTGTCAATTCTGTCTTGGTGAACGTTTCCCTCGGTTCACTACGGCCGTTTGGCTTGACGTTGTCATAAATGATCATCAACCGTTTCAGAAATAAGTCGATTTTGTTGCGATTTAGCAGCGATTCGCAGATAGAAATTCGGGGTTTCGAGATTTTTTTTACGTTACCTCGTTTGGCACCCATACATCGAACTTCTTTTTGTATCCAATCTTATCCAAATAGTTCAAAACGGTTTTTGTGCAATCATTACTTCTTGGGCAATTGAAACAGTACTTACATGACGGTCAAACTCAACAATGTCTATGATTTTATCGACATTTTTGACAATTGACCTTCTAGTGCGTGATGCCTCTTTGATATCGAAACTATCGGAACGGAATGGTCAAAAACAAAATTGTGCGTGATGAGCTGTTACAGTATCAGGACCATAAACACATTCCCATTTTTAGCCACCTGGCTTTCGTATTCGCTTTTATCAAAGAAAAACTGTAAAATTCAAAAGTTTTTGATGGCAGAGCCTTCTCATAGTATAATTTTACTATGTGTCTAAAGTTAACTGTAAATAGCTATAAATAACGGTAAACACGTTGAATTAGTTTTGCCAACTAAATATTCGTAGCCAGGAGACAAAGTGTAACAACACTATTAAGTAATTCGCCAGGATTTTTTGAATAAAGTTTTGTTCGATATTGGTGTGGTAAAAAGAAATCCATTATTTTTTCATTAAATTGAAGGCTTTAATTACCATAGTTAGAATGACCCGATTTAGGTCAAATATGCGCCGTTTTGTTCGATAACTTGTTGCTATTTTGAAAGTAATCATGTTTATCTCATAAAAGCCCTCGTGCTTGGCAAAAAATTGAGGCAGTCGATTTCCATAAGCTTCTCTTGCAGCAAAATGGTTTTCCATGGACAGGGACAGATGCTAATCACTTGATGCTAGATTCCAACTATAAGGTGAATGCATAAAAACCTCCTAATTAAGCTCTCGGAACTTTTGGCAAGTCACTGTCGATGTCTGTGGCCTGGCGTTGTCCTAATGGAACACAATTCCACTCCTATTGGTCAAAGTTGACCGCTTATGGGCAGTTGCTTCATTCAGACGGTCTAATTGTTGAGAGTACAGTTCTGAGTTAAGAGTTTTGCCGTAGAGGAGCAGTTTATAGTAGATGATTCCTTGCTAATCCCACCAAACACACAGCAAAACCTTCCTGGCTGTCAATTCTGTCTTGGTGAACGTTTCCCTCGGTTCACCACGGCCGTTTGGCTTGACGTTGTCATAAATGATCATCAACCGTTTCAGAAATAAGTCGATTTTGTTGCGATTTAGCAGCGATTCGCAGATAGAAATTCGGTTTTTCGAGATTTTTTTACGTTACCTCGTTTGACACCCATACATCGAACTTCTTTTTGTATCCAACCTTATTCAAATAGTTCAATACGGTTTTTGTGCAATCATTACTTCTTGGGCAATTGAAACAGTACTTACATGACGGTCAAACTCAACAATGCCTATGATTTTATCGACATTTTTGACAATTGACCTTTTAGTGCGTGATGCCTCTTTGATATCAAAACTATCGGAACGGAATGGTCAAAAACAAAATTGTGCGTGATGAGCTGTTACAGTATCAGGACCATAAACACGATTCCCATTTTTAGCCACCTGGCTTTCGTATTCGCCTTTATCAAAGAAAAACTGTAAAATTCAAAAGTGTTTGATGGCAGAGCCTTCTCATAGGATAATTTTTCTATGTGTCTAAAGTTAACGGTAAATAGCTATAATGGCTAATTTACACTTTGTTAAGTAGCAAGTGCAGGTGAGAAGTGCAAGTGTTAAGTGATTAGTAAAATCAAGGTGTAAACTGTCACGCTGTTAAGTGATAAGTGCGAGTGCGAAGTGCAAGTGTAAAGTAAAGTGAATAGAACAACTGTCTATTTTTTCTGTTAAGTAGCTAACCCCGCACGTCCCCGTACTCCGCGATTGTAGCAACGCGAAACTATTAAATAAATATTTTTATTGTATTGCTTTGACAAGTGTATAGTACGGACGGAAAACAGAATCATGAAGTGGAATGAAAAGCAAACAATTAATTTCGTAGTTTTTTTCCACTTTTTTTGCCATAATCTCTTAGGTTTTTCGACTTCATCTAACAGGTCATGTTCAATTTCTGATGCGATGATTTTGACCATATTTTTTAAAATGTTTCGCAATTCACATCGTTGTTTTTCAACTATTTTGTTCCGACACGGAGACAATCACTTGACACTTGAGACTTCTACAATACTACTGTGTAAACGTTTTCTTTACACTTAACACTTAACATATGAAAACATGTTAACTAATCACTTCTCACCTGCACTTACTACTTAACAAAGTGTAAATTAGCCATAAACAACGGTAAACACGTTGAATTAGTTTTGCCAACTAAATATTTGTAGCCAGGAGACAAAGCTTTCTTACTTTTTTAATGATGCGTTCAACTTAAGGCAAGTTAGTAGTACACCATTCTAAACAGTGTTTTTTAATGAATCCGTATTCGGTTTAAAATGTCAATTGTTATTAATTAATTGCAAAAGAAAAAACTGATAGCTTTACTATTATTCTACACACATTTTAAACAAAATTGTCAAGTAAGTTTGAGCAGTTCAGCGTCCATCGACACGTGTTAATTACCTTGGGTCAGCATCACTTAATCCATCTCTAGTACGCAGCACTAATTTTTCCACTTCTTTTGTTGGGTTGCACATGTTTTGATTCATATCTAGAATTACGTGGCCTCCGAAAAATTTTTTTACAATCTTAAGAAGTGCAGAAGTTTTTTCAATTGAAAAAACAACACTTTTTCAATCCAAATTTAAATGTTCTTCTGAAAACTGCAATCTCCGGTAGGCATTTTAATCAGTTATTACAGGTTCCTTTATAGGTCGATAGCAGCTTATTTCTTCAGTTTTCAAAATATTCCTTATTGTTTGCAAAGAGAGTCTACAAAAGACGTTAATAGTTACTTATAATTATGAGGTTATACTATAATAATATATACATTTAGTGTATATATTATTAATTTAGAAATAAACGTTGTTGATCATTTTGTACAAAAAAAAAGAAACTGATGTTTGGTGATATATTTGCATTACTTAGTTTTAGCAAAAACCTGTAAGAATTCTGTTTTGATTTACAGGTAAGGAAACTCATATTGGTTTTGATTTCCAGTTCAGTTATATCTAACTAAAGATAATATCTTTTTTAAAGAATATTAATTTTCTCGCCACTTGTTTTTTTTTGTATTATATAAATAAGATTTCACGAAAGCCGCCTGAAAATAAAATCCTACAGGCACTGATAAGTAAATTTAAGTTACGCATACCTTCTGTCTAATACTTAAACTAGTAGGTTCGATGTCATTCATAAATTGGGTTAAATCAGCAAAGTTGATGCATTGTTTCCGTGGATTACGACAGTGTAATCAAAAAAACAATTGAACATCGGATTTTACCTATATTCATAAAAATCAATTTTCTATAAAAAATGCAAACTACGATTAAATTTTATAAGAATTTGTAATGGGAATTAAGATTACAATTGTTAAACCACTTTAATTTAATCAGGAAATATTAAAAATTTTGTCTAATTAAAACAGCGATTTCATATTTGAGTATGCAATTTAAATTTATTCGAGCTATTAATAGAACTTTTTTTAATTTATTTTAATTATAAATTAAATTATAAATGACTTATAACTTTTTTAAAGGCTATAGCATTTATTTAAAGCTTGAGCAGAGAACATAAATACATAGATGGAAAATTCGGCGAATAAAAATTTAAATCTTTAATGTACAATTTAGATACATATTTGTAGCAAAAAAGCATGTTCTTTGAACGCTTGAGGCGGTGCTTATAAAGAATGGTTAGTAACCTCGTAATATATCGCGGCAAGTAATGTTTACAATGCCAATTTTGTCAAATTGAACTAGCCGTTCTGTTATAACGTAAGTTTGGTTGCCTACCTTGCAAGTCGCGGTTAAAAGTGTCAATTATTTTTTTGAGGCAGTGTACGTATAGTGTATGGGTTGCAGTGGGTAGCACTTAACTGCAAACAACTTTTATCTAAATTTTCTTTAATCCCTGAGTCGCTGTTTAACAATAACGGCGAGCTGTCTCACCTATATTATATTACGTTCATAAACTATAGGTAAAGGTAACTAATGTTAAAAAACGATGTATGTGCTAAAAGTTATGGACTTAGTTTTAAAAAGTTAATTTTTTTACTCATTTTCTTATTATCTAAAAACGATTAAATAAATTTTTTTGTAGGAATTAAAAAAAATAGAAGTTTTTATTTTAATAAATATAAGTTAATAATAATTTCATATTTTTATAAATAAACATTTGATTTTAATATTAGATTACTGCAAACGTAACAATGCTTTAAAATTTTGTTATAGTTTCTAATTGTAGTTCCGAATTATCTAGATGTTTTGAATTAATTTCAGATCGTTTCAATTCGAATTTTGTAAACAACAATATTAAAAATGCTATCATGGCGTTAATACACAAAAAACAATTTGCCCAGAAATCACTTATTTCATAAAAGAAATAAGAATATACATAAGTGTATCCAACGCCTATCAATTGTCCAAATGCATTTATGGTTCCAAATATAATTGCTTCTGGTTGTGGGTACGCTGTTTCTATTGCTATTTGAAGGCATATGCACCAAAAACTTGCTATAGAAAAACTAAAAAAATTTAAATAAAAATAAGTAATATAAGTTAGTACACAAACCCAAAGAAACAACATGCAATATAAGGGTAAACAATATTTAGATGTATTGTATAGGTCAACAGAATTAACGTTAATGTTATGAGTAAACCAAAGAATATTAATGATGACCTGTAATTTTACTATCAATGGTATCTTTCTGCTTATACAAGAATTTCAAACCTAAATGCTTTTAATTTGTCTATCAGAACTCCTGCAAAAATTGATCCACAAATACTAGTTATTACTATCAAAAGTCCCATCAAACCGACATCTTCAGATCCATCCTATAAACAATCTGTACAAACGCCTATTAGTTAAATTAAATTATTTAAATTTATACGTGTATTGACAAACAATTTGTTATTTGAGTACCGGATATACTTACTGGATAAAATTTTAATACAAGTTGATTTAAAATGGTTTGTACAACAACATATATCGCCAAGTTGAGACCGAATCCTAGTACTATAAGTAAAAACGATATGTTTTTTATTAGTACTTTTGCACTTTCGATGTATTTAGTTTGATGACTTTGATTCATTGCAGCATAGGAAGGAGGCACAGATGGTTTGTCTGTAAACACTAAGTTTTTTTAAAATTAGTATTTAAGTTAAACAAAATTAAAAGCATTGCAATTTTAGAATAATGCTTTTTGTAACATTTTTTGACATGTTTAATTTTTGTATAGAAATAGTAGTTTATTTAAATTGCACTTACAAAAAATCAATAGTAAAGCAGCGATTGTACAAACTACAGCTATACCTATGTTTGTCATAAATAAATCACCTTCAACAGTTTTCTTTTTTATTAAATACGGCGGTAAAACAAATCCAAGAGCAAGGCCTACCTGCAACAAAAAGCTATTGTGCATAAATCAAATTAATTATTTATTAAATGGTAAAGTAATTTATCCTCCTGTTTGTGATGTTGTAATTATTACTAGATCTTGTCTTTCTTAGGAAGGGCAATAAAAACCACTCTAAACTGTTTTTATGGCTACGTTTCGTGCCTCTAGTATGCACTTCTTCAGGCCACTGAAAATTTATTTACGGTAAGTGAACAACATTACACAACGTATGTAACAACTAACTGAATTTGTTAACAGGTACAACATAAAGACAAAAAACTTACAAGAAAAGGTTATGAGTGGAAACAGTCCACTGGTCCAACAAGCATACCGTCTGATATTATTGCTTATTCTAATTAACATAAAATTAAGTCAGTAAAATTAAAATTTAAATCTATATACAAAGAAAAACGACGGACGTTAAAGTTAAACAAACAATACACACTGAATGTAAATTCAAAAATAATTGTAAGTGTGATAAGGCTAATAGATAAAAATGAAATCGCAACATCTACAAAGCTTATCTTGCAATTTTTGAAATTAAATTATTGTAAATATTGCTTAAATTGTTGGTGTCGTTATTAAAATTAATGTTGTTTTTATATATGTTGATGTATATCATTTCCGAAACTAACTTTTTTTTGAAATTATTTTCAACATCTAAAATTGTAGGATTGTTGAAATCGAAGGTATGTCCAGTGTGAAGAAGTGCACACTAGAGGCACGAAACGTAGCCATAAAAACAGTTTAGAGTGCTTTTTATTGTCCCTCCTAAGGAAGACAAGATCTAGTAATAATTACTAATTATTTATATTTCATAATAATAACTATGCCAAAACAAAAATTAAAAATATTTTTAATGTATATTTCTGATTTAATAAAAGTGTGTTGCTACTTTTAATAGTTTGTGCCGCTTATTAAGATATATAATTACAAAATTTAGTTTAGGAATAAAAACGCAAATTGTAGACTTTTACGTAACGTTTGTTTGTTAATTATATTTAAAAAAAGTTAATAATGCTGTTAAATAAGAACAGTTAGTGTGTATCATTCTTTAGTTCTTAGTTACTTTTGTATTGATGATTATATTGTAGAAAGTTCTTCACTAGAAAGAACTTTCTACAATATAGTCATTAATTCAATATTAAAGGAGGGCGTAACTACAGTACTTGAATTACTTTTGTATGTTTAAGGCTTGTTATACTGGTTTCGTGTAACCAAAAAAAATTAAGCAACGGCTAACACAGTTGTTCCCCGGAGAGGTAGTCGCAGGCCTTGTGATGCTAACTTATAAATTAAATCTAAAAAGACGCCAAAACGATAAAATATTATATCAGGGAGATATCGTTTAACTCTATCCGTAGCTGGAAAAGAACAAATAACAAGACAGAAGTAATAACACAGAATATATATTTATTTTATCAGAGACAAAAAAGACGAAGGTTCATAAATATAATTACATAAATTTTCCAAACGCTAATACATGGGTTGGACCAAATATAAGTTGCGCCCTGTTCTAGTACCTAGTCGGTCTAAACTTTTACATACAAAGAAGGAATGACGTATATAACAAAAAAAAATGAAGACTTAGAGACTCAACGCGTACTGTATACGACTTTGTGACGCACAAAATTATCATATAATTAATTGTGTTAACTTAACATGTACGTACGGTCAACAATCGACATGACCAACGAAGTACTAATAGTAAAACTAGAAATTGTAATACTCATAGTTAGGTTTTATCTAGTAGGGACTTAGCTAATTCTGTACCTGTATTACCTAAAACTTAATATTGCATTGCATTCTGAAGATGCAAGCTGCAATGTTTTGCGAAACGTCAGTTTGTTAGGGTTCACGAACGACAATACGGCATAGGGCAAGATTTACTTTTTGTTTTGGCTCTCAGGGAGAGACTAGGACCAAGTCTAAGTATGGGTGTTTAACTACGATGCAATCAAAGCCAAAAGTCGCTTATAATCATAAACTAATTGAACACAAATAAAAACAAAATTTACTTTTAAATAGTGATGGCATAAACATAAATGGTTACAGTTATATAATTGCCAAATATTGCTAATTTGGTACATATGCTCTAAAGTACGAATCCAACGACCTCGGTTGTATTATAAACTTGGACTGATAAGGCACGTTTTTATTTAATCTGTTTTGATGACTTAACTATAACAGTTGAAATGATTATGAAAATACTAATTGTCATCAGAATTTGCTTTATGTAACGTGCACATTTTTCGATTGATTACGTTGTTTATATAAATTCTTTTGCGCAATGCATTTGACGTACTGCACATGCGTTATGAGTTCTTCTTCTTAAGTCACAACCATCTTAGGTGCGGTTTTCACCGCGACAGGACGTGTTCGTCCTGCACAACGTGCAGAAAATGTCCACATGTTAAATTTGAACGGTGGAATTCTGCGTTCGTCGTACGTAATAATAATCCGCTTTCGTCTGTTTTATTTGCGCTTTCGTTTGTTTAAAGAAACCCGTAATCTAAAAGGGGTAAGTGATTTCTTTGTTCCTTTTTCCCTGTTTCTTTTTCTCCTGTACGTACGAACTGGAAGTTTTTTGATATACGACTACGCTTTCTGATTTATTCGATGCTTTTCGATTTGTGTACGTATGAATTCGTTTATGGTTACAAAAATTTGGTTTGGATACGTACGCCTTTTTACGATTTTGATGTATGAAATGCGATATTAAGATATGGTTTACGCTGCACGTTTGATGTTAGTCACAACGTCGCTTTTACGAGGAATTTCCGTTACGAATTATGATTTTTATGGGTGAAAATCGATAATTATTCATGGTTACGTCTGATGCAATTTGATTTAGATGTTTCGAATGAAGATTATCATACGATACGTTTGTTTACTATGTTCTGGTTAATGGATCTGTACGAATTGAGACCAATCAGAATAAATACGGAAAATATAGAAGTTAAATATGCATTTCAAGAATTTCGTAATGTTCGCATGAATCAGATGAGAAACGCGTAATTCAATTAAGTCACGTGATGACCACGCCCAATGCGCTGAAGTTACGAACAGCAACAAGTGATAACTAACCTTCAAATGACACGTATGTAAATAACCTAATTAAGTATTCTTTTTAAGATTTGTTTATCTACGTTTTTGATTTCAATATTTAACCATTTTAATATAAAAAATATTGTGGCGTCCAAATTATGTTTCAAATTATGTCAAATTAGAATTGTAAATATTAGTGTTTGAGTAGATTACCCCGACACTGATTATAATTTGTATATGGCTCAGCGCTCTAATTTATTGTTTGTGTGTTGTTTATATGTTAATAAAGCCAGAAGAGCTAGCACGGTGCTTTATTATTATTTCAATTATGATTATGTTATATAAAATGGCACGATAAAAGTTAGTAGTTACATATTTGACACATGAAGTTTTAGTTCTCGTTATATTTAAAATATCAATTATTGAAATATAGTATTATATATATTTTTTACAGCACTGAACTTACTTTTTCAAACGTCCACGTGTATCTAATTTTATCAAAAAAAAACGTCTCGGCGGGTCGCAACCTGTAAATTGGCGGGCCGCGTGTTTGGCATGCCTGCTGTACAGGAACGAATTGATATGAGATTGCGGTTACTAAAAAATGCAAAAAAATAGTTTCCTTGCGGCAAGAGTTTATGCTCAGAAATATCCTACTCGAAACCATCCAGACAAGAGAGTGTTACAAAAATTGTTGGAAACTTTTCGTAGATTTGGAGCTGTAACTTTCCAAAAAGTACATCAACTAAAGTATATTACTGAAAACGAGGAAATCGAGTTTTAGGTAATTGGCGTTCTTGTTGAAAATCCTCACAAGTCAGTGTACCATAACTCGAGAAGTAGGTGTTAGCAGACGAAGCGTTCGTAGGATAACTAAAAAGCAAAAATTTCATCTATATCATATTCACTTACATCAGGAACTACTTGATATTGATTTTCATCAAAGACGTGACTTTTGCTTATGGGCCCTTGCAAAGCAGGCGAGGATGATTTTTTAAATTTTGTACTATTAACAGACGAGTCTACATTCCGCAACAATGACTTAGTAAATAGGCACAATTTTTACCACTACAGTGATAAAAATCCTCACTTTCTTCGTACTGTTGTTCGTCTGCACAGATAGGTCTGGGCCGAAATTTTGGGAACACGCGTAATAAAGCCTTACTTTTTTTAATGGATATTTAATCGGTGTAATGTTTTAAAGATTTTTACAAAATGATTTGCCAGAACTCTTAGAAAATATTCCGATAGACATTACACGGCAAATTAGAGTTAAACGGAAGGTACCCCAATAAATGAATGCGACGAGGTGGTCCAATAAACTGACCGGCGTAATCCCTAGACTTAAAATGTTTGGATTTCTTTTTATGGGGGTGTATAAAATCATTGAGTACAATACACTTCCGACAACTCCAGATAATATAAAAATTAGGATTTGCAATGCTTTCCAAACAATAACACTTCAAATGTTATTAAACCTTCAGAAGTCATTTGAGAAAAAAATACGTCTGTATATTGAAAAAAAATGGCGGTCAATTTGAACATTTGCTGTGATGTGTCTATTCATAATTTAAGAAACTTTAGAATTTCAAAACTTGTATTACTACTTTCATGAATTTATTTTCATGTTTCAATTTAATTTTGTTCACAAAATTACAGTTAACTTCAGTTAACTATAATCCAAATCTCCATTGTAATCAAAGCTGCTTTGGTAATAAAAATCGACATTTATTATTGAAAACAAACATTGTAAAATATCTTGAATTCAGTTGGAGTTAGGTGTATATCGTTTGAAAAGTAATACAATTTCGCAACGCAATATGCCACTACATACAGGTTGCGCTATTTGAAATAAGACAGTTATTAGTGAAACTGTGCAAAAATTTCTGGCATTTTTTTAACCACCCTGTATAATTTTATAATAAAAAAATTATACCATTTTATATAAAGATTTCTCAACTAAACATTAGTTGCAGTCAAATCATTCCACTTTTAGTAGGTGATGAAAATCACTTTTTTTAATTCAGACCTGCAATTTTAAAAATCGTTGTGTTTCTCAAAAATAGTGGGTTCTAAGCATATGGAATTCCATTGTGACTTCTATTTATTTTATTCCTAAAATCCAAAACAAATTAAAATAATGTTTGTTACATTTAAAAAAAAATATAGTTTTGATATAAATCTTCTTTTATGAACACCCTGTGTAATCAAAAATATTTTTAAGTTGTGTTTTCAAAGATTCTGCACATAACTGTAGAAAAAAATATTTTGAAATTTGAACACGTTCTGGTATAACGACCGTAGCGTATACGGCGCTCCACTCTGTATATATAAAAAAATTGACTGTTATTGGCACTTTACGACAAAATAAAAGAAAAACTCTAATGGAATTCAAATCATATAAAAGAAGAATTAGATTTTTATCTATATTTAACATTTGGCAAAATGTTACTCCTGTAAGCTATGTTCCTAAAAAAAATAAGAACGTGGTATTCTTGAGTAGCATGCATTTTGAAGACGCCAAAAACGTGAAATTATAAAATATTATAACAAAACCAAAGGTGGCGTAAATCTAATGCACAAAAAAATTGAAACATATACATGCAAACGATAAACTAAAAAGTGGCCTTTTGCAATCTTTTCTAATATTCTTGACGTCGCCACTCTAAATGCTTATAAAATATATATTAAAAAAATCCAAATTACCACAGAGAAAAGTCGCACAAGAGAGGGCTCTTCATTAAGAAGTTGCTTTAGAGTTAGTGCTTCCGTATAAGAAACGTAGATACGAACTAAATACCAAATTAAAAATCAAAGTAAAACTATGTATACAGAAATTTACCGCAGAAATATGGAAAGCTCAGGTGGTAATTGGACCCTAACCTAAACGAAATAGGGAAATGTCAAGCTAGTGTGTGCCAATAGCACAGCATAAATATTTGTGAAAACTGTGTTTAAATGAGTTATTTAATTTTTATTGGAACATATTTCTTAATTTTTAATTTTTTTTGTAATTGTTATAATATATTTTAAGATACTTTTGTAATGATTGATCTGTTAAAAAAATGTAAATAAATGTTTAATACTATTTAATATACTGGGTGACCGTCGGTTAGAAGTATTATATCAAGAACTGTTAAAGCTAGAAACTTGAAACTTTGCACATGCAACTTGCCGTGTTTAATCTATTAAATAAAAATATTTTCCAAATGGCAGCAATTCTGGAAATACCGGAAGTGAGCATCAAAATATTTTAAATACAAACTAGACAATTTTTTTCACATTTTGATGTGTTTAGTTTAGTTTAGTATGTATGCTTAAAATAATCGGCGTATCAATTTTGATTGTTGAGGAAAAAAAAAATTTCAAAATCTTGTTCAAGAAATAAAATTTAAAATCGAAAGTAGTAAAAGTTACGGAAATGAGATTTTAGGTTCTCAATGTCAAAAGATTGAGACAATTGTTTGTAATAGATAATAAAAAAATTTCGGCGGTTACGTGTCTATTTGACTTAAGAAAAACTTTAAAAAATCTCTTTTTTTAAATAGAACGCTTATGTAATTATCAGTCCATTTGATGTATAAATAAATTTCCTTTAAATTGATATACCATAATCTTATACCTAAAATCAATAATTTGTTTACATTTTTCTATTAAAAATTTATAATTACATAGATACCATTGATCTCTATAATAATATGGGTAGTTCATACTTATGAGAAAAAAATTTAAATATGTGATTAAACGAATTTTACTTTACTACAATACCGCTATTTTTCAAAACAAATAAAAGTTTTGATCATTTATTTTGATGTAAGTGCATAACTTTAATCAAATTTTAATTAGTAATTTTAACTCGCTTCAGAAGTAATCACAAATGCTTAACCCACTTGTAGATTTAACAATGAAACGCATGACAATATTGCGAAGAAATCAAGAAAATGAAAGAACATAATATATAAATATTGAAATAACTATACAAAGCACAAACTACTACTGATGCGCTCAAACAATTTTCTAAACATGTTTAAACATACCAATCTATTTAGAAAATATCTTACAAAAATATTAATATTTATGACATTTGCACTGACAATTAAGTTGTCACAAAAAAGTATGGTTAGCGCTACATTTTAGATCCTATCTCAGTAATGAGTGGCGTTAATGATTTCTCTAAAGGTATCAATGTCAGACTATAGTATCAGCTATCCATATTATTATAGAGATCAGTGATAGATACTTGTTTCTTATGCTTTCTTATGTTTTTATTTTTATTTGACAGTTGTTTGTTAGCCCAGTTAGCTATTAGTTTGAAAGTTATTAATACATTTACGTTTGTTATTAGTGTTAGAGTTCATTTCGACTAAAGAACCGCTGCGCAGAAACCAATTTTGTTCCGAATGTCAATGCACTAGCTAACCAAAAAACGTTTGCACTTTTCATACGGCGTTTGAAGTGTCCACATTTATTCCATTTTTTTTCATCTTTGTTTTATATTTTTTTATATTATATTCATCGTCTTGTATGCATTTATTTTTTAGTTCAATTAAGGGTAAACCATTACAGTTAATGTACATCGTTTACAAATGATGTTTTTAGTTAGAATTTATTTCGCATGATCGTCAAATTCCGTATTTATCCGACGCGCACCTCAGGGTTCTTTAGTCGTGAAACGATCTCTATCTGTTTAAATTTTTATTTTTGAGCTTGATATTTGTTTTTAATTGTGCAATATAAAATACACAAATGCTGATATTCTAAATTTGTTTTGCATTCAAGGCGAGTCTGCTCGTATTACACTTCAGACTTGAAGAAACTTTAACGAAAGATATCCGGATTTGCCTGTAATGACTGATCAAAAATTCAGGAGGATTGAAAAACATTTTCTAAATTTTGGAAAAGTAAATGTGCCACGAAATTTGCCAAAATTAATTATTTTCAATGAAGCTGCAGAAACCAATGTATTGGGATACTTTAATGTTTTTCCTGAAAGTTCTGTTCGTTCGGTGGAAAGAGATCTTAGATACTCCAGAAGTTAGAATTTTAAATAACCATAAAATGCACGATTTTAAATTTTCGACTGGTAAAAAATTATATATGCAAGATCAAATTCAACGAGTGCAGTGTTGCGAAATGGTGGTTGTTTTTGGTCAGATGAATCAAAAATCAAAAAGAGCGTATTACTAATCGGCATAATTTACAATTTGGTCGCATGAAAATCTATTTGCAATCAGACCAAACAATTATCAGCAAAAGTTTAGCTTTAACGTGTTTGCAATGTTAATGAATCACCGCGTGTATTATTTTATTTATGACGAGAATTTAAACGGTGAGAAATATTTAAGTATTTTAAAAAACCAGGTACAAATTTTTTTGCAAACTTTACCACAAGCCGAGTTAGAAACATGCTGGTATCAATTAGATGGTGCTCCAGCTCATTGTACCGCTGCAGTCTGTCATCAATTCAACAAATGTTTAAAGACCGATGAATTAGACGTCTGGGTTCTTGGTTGTGGCCGGCAAGATTGCCAGATCTCACGCCATTAGATTTTTATTGGTAGGGCACTATTAAATCAAAAGTGTACGGAACTACGGGGTCGCGTTATCGCAAGATTTAATAGCTTAGATCAGGGGTTTCCAACTTATGAGTGACCGCGGGCCGCCATTAGATTCATGGAGTAAATAGGGGGCCGCATCCGCATTGGTATATATTTATATAGCTACTATTAATGCAAGCCGCGGGCCGCATGCAGGAAAGCCGCGGGCCGCATGCGGCCCGCGGGCCGCGGTTTGGAAATCCCTGGCTTAGATCTTTTAGAGATCAGTAGAGCAACGATTCAGAGCGTTGAAACACGTCTTATGAAATGAAAGAAAATGAATGGTACTTATTTTGAAAATTTAATATAACTAATGGGTTTACATTTGTCAAAGATGTTGATGTTCACTTCCGGTATTTCCGGAAGTGCTGCAATTTGGAAAAAAAATTTATTTAATAGATTCAACACGACATGTCGCATGTGCAAAATTTCAAATTTCTAGCTTTTACAGTTCTTAATATATGTACTTCTAACCGACGGTCACCGTGAGACACCCTGTATATCGACATGTTTATGGGTTCCAACAAACCCCACATTTGTAATAGTCCACATATATACAGATATACATCCATGGATTAAAATCTATCTTGTAACTTTGTATTTATAATATTGCAGTTTGTATATACAGAGTATGTGGTATCTACCGATGCTGTTACCATACATACAGCACAAAAAAAAACTGTTGACATTCACAGTAATTTCTGTATGTGGCATTGTTTAGAGATAGAAATATGAATACATTTTATAGAAACTTTGCTAGCATAATTTTTTAAACTTCGTTTAAGATAATATAAATATAAGTCAATGATTGCAACTGATGAAGTAGCAAGTAAAACATTAACAATAGTGATTGTCTCTTAAGCTTAATGCACAATGAATACAATTTCAAACATCTAGACGTCAGCACTGATGTAGTTCCTTCTATTATGATTCTGTTGAGGCTATCACAACAATTAATATATAACTTTTTTCAATTATTTATCTCTTTTTAATTTTTTCTGTCATTATTAGTATATAATAAAAAGAATATATAAAGTTTTTATTGATATATACGTAATGTAATTTTATAAAACTAGTACCTGAGTGCCAGTTAAACCCATTGAACATGCCATTGAAACTTCATCTGGACCAAACCAATTTGCAGCAATTTTTGGAGGCATGTTAAACATAGGTGATTGAAATATTGCTAAAACTGCCTGTGCAAAAATTACCAACCAAAATTTGTCCGGCGACACTGAAACCACTTTAATCCATGTTGCTACACAAATTCCAATTCCACTTATAATAGCACTTTTACGACATCCCTACAATGTATTTTATCCATATTGTGTAACACATAAACAAACAATGTACTTACATATTTATCAATTACGTAACCTGAAGGTAATGAAAACATTACAAAAAATAATACTGTAATTAAGTTAGTCCAATTTACATCTTCATACGAAACTTGGTAATAATCGACTATAACGTCTGCAACTACCACGTATTGAGTCCATTGCAAAGCACCACAAGGAACAACGACCATATATAGTAATAACATAAACCATCTTTTTTTAAATAACTTTGTTTGTTCTAAATCGTTTATAGAGGCACTTTGGTTATTGACTTCAAGAACCATATTTTCTAAAACAAATATTGTTTCATTAATAAAGAACACAGTTTAATCACAGCAAAAGTAGAAAGTATATGCTGATTAGATAAGCGTAATGCGTACATTACATAACAAAAATGAATCGTTATCATATACATATTTTAATTATATCAATAAATATGTATTTGTTTTAATGGATAACTGCGGTTTTTTTTAAATATATATTTTGGTCGCGTTCATACAAATATAGAAATTTGCTCTTCACTAATCTAGAAATAAGTAATATTATTTATTTTGAAATAATTAAAATCTAACTTTTGTTTGAATTCAAACTTATTTTATCTTCTATAGTTAATTTCTACAATTCAAGAAACAAAGTAAATCTAAATTACAAACGTTTTACTAAAAAAGTTTAAATACCAACACAATTAAAAAATCTATTTTACCTTATCACCGTAACAATTTCCTTTCACTAAAAATTATTTTATTAATATTAATCAACGTTGATTGTTTTAGTTTTTAATATTGTACAAATGGAAATAAACTTATTTTGTAGCGAAAAAAAAGTGTTTTTGAACTGCAACAAACAAACTGAAAACATTCGATAACTAATAATTTTTTTTTGAAAAACGAATAAAAGACGCGCTTATTATTTAGTAAAACAATACTAATAAAATGCAAATACAATAAAAGATAAGAAAGAATACCTAAAAGCGTTAAAAGATAAGTACCTATTTGATTTATGTTTGAGCCTATTGTTGTCACTGACTATAGGTCCTATATTTTTGTAAAAAAATAAGTTACCATATTAAAATATATTAATATATAAATTATTAAGGTCGCCCAATTTGCCAATAAAAAAATAATTAAACAGGATAAAAAAACTAAATTAAATTAAAATTGTAGTTATGATAGTCAACCATCCAACTCTAGAGATTTATGGGTGTAACTTAAAGTCGAAGAAGGGGAAGGTGATCAAAGATCTTAGAAGGCGCTACTTGCTTATCTATGAATCTCGGTTGTTTATAGGTATTACATTTTATCGTGGGCCGTGGCGCTGAAATCGTATTCTGCCGGAAATTCGCTACTATGCGACCTAGAAATATCTAATTATTTTATAGTTGTCAACAATAGATGTGAATTCGTTAAACGTCATTTTACTTCAGTTTTTTTCTCATATTTATCTTTGGTATTGGTGCTTTATTGCTTATTTAAAGTCTTTGTTAAGACTATTCCACCTCTAATTTAAAAGTTCACTGTAAGTAAAAATTTTTAAGTTAATGATTTTTCTGTTTGTAGTAGTATTTCAAGCAAAGGCTTTGAATAAAAGAGTTATTCATAGTCAAGGACGTAAAATTATATATAACGTTTATAAATTTATGTTAACTGAAAAAGAACAAGGACAACTTTCGATTCCTTTGAACAGCCTCCGAGAAAGAGTAGCGACAGCTACTGGAGTTAGGTTAAATACTGTGAAGCGAATTCTGAAGAAAGCTTCTGAAAAACCCGAACACAGTAAGTTCTCTTCACCTAAAAAAACTATTAACAAAGGAAGCTTAAAATCATCTGTAGACAAATTCGAAGAAGAAATTATACGACAAATCATTTATACTTATGCTGACATTTATCATAGGAGACCAACAATGCAGGCGGTATTTCAAGAGTTACAGAAAAAAGTGAATGTTGAAGGAAAATTATTTTTCTTTAAAAAACGAAAAATTAACTTTCAATGGAAAAAACTCAAGATAATCGCAAAGAATTAATAGAGAAAGTACATTGAACCAAATTTAGTGTTAGTGTGAGACAAAGCTGCATACCATAATGTTTCTGTACATCTAAATCCTACAATTGCATGGAAGAAAGATTTAATGTAAAAGTGGTTAGCAGAAAGAGGTATTTTGTTTGAATCATACAAAACAAAAGTTGAGTTGTACGCAAAGATTCAATGAAACAAACCACAGCTTAAAATTGATGTAGTTGATAAATTACATGTTATTCTAAGATTACCCCCTTACCATCTAGAACTCAATCCAATTGAAAAAATATGGCCACTAATGAAAAATCATGTAGCTGCACACAATACGACATATAAGCTAAGTGATGTTTTGATGTTGGCAGAAAATAAATTTTAAGAAATCGGTGCAGCCAAATGGCAAAATGTATGTGATCATGTGGACAAAGTAGAAGCAGAACACCTTGACAGGAAAGTTGTGAGTCACAGTATCCCTGAACTTATTATTAACATTGGTAAATCTGAACAGATTCATCTTTAACTTATAATCGATTGGTAATACAAATTTCTATAATGTATGTTTCTGTGATCATAGTATGTTTTTAGTTTGGCACTCAAATTCGAAAATTTTAAATTTACCGCTCCTTAGTTCTACCTTTTCACTCAAGGTCACGGCTCCTAAGATCCAACACTCGTCAACAGGAACGAGCGACATCATCATGCTAAATATGCGGGAAGAAAATCTACTCAATACCGTTTCAGAAGAAAACACCAAGTCCCCAAAAGTTAGACATTTATTACATAAATGTTCATATAGTTGTCAGGACAACAAACGCTTAAACATTTAAAATAGAATTATTTAATACATAAAATTATAATCACGTTTTGTAATAAGTTACTATTAAGTGGCAATAAAATAAAATTTGGATTATAAGTAACTCACAATTACCATACTGTAGGGATTAATAAAACGCGATAAGTTTAGGATTGTTGATTGTGCACAAACAATTAAGCTAACACACCCTGTATATTTTAATTAAGTTGTCATAACAAAAGCCAAGTAACAATATTACATATCACAACAAAATGCAACATTATGGCAAAAGTGCGATAGCAGAATTCGATTAATAACCGTGTGCATTAACCATACATTTAATACGGTAATCTTATGTTTTTTAATTGTTATGTTAAAAGTGTTTTAGTATGATGTTTGTCTATTGTATAAAATTTAGTCTTCGAACGCCTACATTTGTCGCATCGGTAGGGATAAAATGTCAAATTTTAAACACAATTTGTTCTTCCGGAGAATATGGAATAGAATATCGTTGTAACTTGAGTGAAAGTCTGTCTGTACTTGAGGTAGAATTTTGTTTCTTAAGCCTGTGGCTTAATTTAGTTCTTTTGTAAATGTAAATTTGTCTGTAGAGATAATAAACAGATATTGTAATTGGAAAAATTGTCACGTCACTGTAGCTAACACGATCTATACCTTCAATGGGTTGAATACAATTATTATCGTATTGCAGGAAACACTTACCAAAATTACCAAATTAATTTGAGGGAACTCTGCGCATTCTTTTATTTTGAGTGATCGTATGAATTAAATAGGTTTTACTTGTGATAACACCATATGTACGTCTTTGTTAGATTTAAATTAAATTTTACGGAATGCTGAAAAGGTGTCGCTAGCTAGTTGTATGCTTTGAGGAAGACTAATTGAAAGTATTATACTATCTATATTAATTCTTAGTATTTTGGTAATCAGTCGATTGTAAGGACGACTGTACGTACATGTTAGATTGTTAAAACACAAGTAATTATACAATTGCTTTGTTGTGTCACATATTATTACACGCTTTGATTTTTTAGATCTTTAAGATTCGTATTTTTGTATTTTAATTTAATTCGTTTCTATTCTAAATGTAAACGTTAGGTCGACAAAGTCACTTTGTTGTACAACGTGCTGCCTAATCGAAGGCTTATTTAGTATTTTGTCTGTGATACCGACTTACGTGCTAGTGTTTATTCAAATTTATATACATCTAATTACATATGTATTTTCTTCTAGCGTAAACCGCTGTCTGTGATAAAATAAATATACTCTGTGTTACCACTTATGTCTTGTTATTTGTTCTATTACAGCTTCAGGTAGGTTTAAACGATATCGCCCACCCCAATCTTTTATTGTTTTATCGTCTTTTTAAAATTTATTTTATAATTTAGCACTAAGAAGCTTACGACTCAATCCCCGGAATAACTGAGTTAGCCGTCGCTCTTTTAAGTTACGAGAAACAAAACACGTAACAATCTCCAATTATTAAATCATAAATACAAAAAGTAAATGTCTACTATTTATTTAGATGACGTTAGGTTAATTTAAAACTTCCAATAATATTTGTAAACTCAACAGGGATTAATCCAATTTTGCATAACTTTCTTATTCACACCCGGAAATCCATCAATGCTTTCCTAAAGCAAAAATGCGTGTCCTTTTCCCCTATTTGAGCACGTCTTGCGCAAAATGCATTTTATTTTATACAAAACGAAAGCGGTACTACAACATTTTTTAAAACGTTACATTCTCTCTCTACTAAAAAGAAGTTTCCATGAAAATTTTCTTTACGCTACGATAATTTAAACCCTAAATAAACCTATACACCATAACTCTTTACACTGTAAACCAAGCTACTATTTGTCTTTAGAAGCCGTTCTTAGCGTGCCAACTAACCCAAAATCTTTCATTTAAAAGTCTAACGGCCGGTTCCACCAACACGACCTAAACTTAAGCAATCGTTGCTATGGTTTTAACAATTGTATCTCACTTTTTAAGCTTTGCCTAAGTTTAAGCCGTGTTGGTGGAACCGGCCGTAAGAAGACTTCAAAAGAACTAATATACTTAGGTGCAATTTTTGCATTATAATACTTAGAAACATCGGAAAGAATATGATTCTTTCTTCAAACTATTTGCCCAAAAAAAATTTAACATTACGACGACGCAAATTATAACTTCTTAACCTTCTCATACAACCAAAATAGAAAGTTAGACCTGTAGACTCATATTAAGCGGAGCGTCAAATCAATGCGACTTTTGGCAAGTATACATCATAATCTCTTTTATTATCTCATATGTACGACAAAAGATCGGTTTTGAAATTAAACACCATTATCCACTATAATAATTCTAGGAACTCTAAATAACAATAATAAGTTTTCTTTCAAAGTCCTAATAATATTGTTACGAATTTATTTATTATTAACTAATTTATTTAAACGATTAAAAATGATGTTTGCTTATTCTAGAAATATGTACACTTTTAAATTAACCGAACTAATAAAATCTAATAATAAAAACACTTACACTATAATTTATGTATAACCGCTGTATAACACTATCACTTAAGATTAGATAACGTCCTCGGATTTCACACTGTAAGTCACGTTCACTCGATTATTCTCGATTTATTTATGTAGACAGACGCGTGCTAACGATTTATTTCCACTTGATAATCTTCTTAACACATTCGCATTCCAGCAATAACTGACCTACGATTTCCATGTTCGGCATTTATAGACATCGGCGAATCCTTCTCGAATCCTTCTCGAACGTTCCCTACTTTTCGCTATATCTTCTAGACAGCTTCTAGAAGGCTCTTGCATTTGTAAGTAATTACTCGAACGTTTCACTGCCCCCTTCTTAGGACTGTTCTGTTCCAGAACAGGAGACTGGATGCGACACCGGTAAAAGGGATCGTGGCGATAGCGGCAGCTTCCTCCATTCCGGCAACTTCCTTGACCATAAAAGTAACAGTCAATGGACTTTTCCTGACCCAATATTCTCCTCGGTTGGTAACTACAGACCAACACTTGAATGCCTGTTCCTCGGAAGACGACCTCCAACATGTTTCGAACTGTCCTCCAATTCAGTTGATCTAAGCCACAACCAAGCTTGGGTACTGCCAATTTCTTAACATGATGGGAGTCCATTTGTCTCTTGAGACTCCATAATGTTCGCCATAGATCTTTGTATAACGGCTTGACACGTGAGTATTTCTTGGTGACCAAATAGAAAAAGAAGCGTCCGTCACCACGTAGTCCTAAAACTTTTCCGACTGCTGGTTGCTGTCTTCGTAATTCATCTAGCTGGCCAAACTTCTTTTTAAACACGACTGCAACCCCTTTGGACATGTCAAGGTCCTCGCTCACGCAATGTGCGATGGCGTAATCTTTTTGTGTCTGGAACAGATCTTGTTGTTCCTCGGTGGTAACTCCGAACCTAGCTTTTCCAGAACCTCCGTATAAGTTCATAAACTTCTCGAACTCCATTTCTTCGATTGGATTCCTGGTTCTGTTACTTATTACTCTGGTTCGGACCTGAACTTGCGCATTGTGGTTATCGCCAGCAAACGGGGCTAGGCGATCGACGTGGACCACTTTTGGCTTGCCTCTGGGCGGTTTTCAGATGCGGTATATAACGTCGTTAATACGCTGCACGACTTCATAGGGGCCCTCCCATTGCCTTTGCAGCTTCGGCGACAAACCACGTCTCCTTTGAGGGTTATACAACCAGACCATATCGCCAGGTTGAAACCCACCATTTTGCGCCTTGACGTCATATCTTGTTTTCATCCTGTCGCTGGCAATTTGTGTGTTTTTACGGACCTCTTCATGTACTTCGTCTAACCTCTTGGCCAGCTTGCTGACGTAATCTTCTCCAGCAACTTCTTCTTCCGGTCTTCGCCCAAATTGAAGATCGCATGGTAATCTTATCTCACGACCGAGCATGACACAGGATGGTGTTTGGCCTGTGCTTTCGTGAACGGATGATCGGTATGCCATTAAGAAAAGGTGCAAGTACTGATCCCAGTCCCTTTGGTGTTCGGACACTACCTTGGCTAAGTACTTGCCCATTGTTCGATTCATCCGTTCAACCATGCCATCAGACTGAGGATGGAGAGGCGTTGTCCTAGTCTTTTTAATTCCTAACAGTCGGCAAACTTCTTGAAACAGCCCAGACTCAAAATTGCGGCCTTTATCGGAGTGTAATTCCAACGGAACTCCAAACCGGCAGAAAAACTCCTTTACTAATATGTCTGCGACTGTAGCTGCTTCCTGATTGGGTGTGGCGTAAGCCTCCGTCCATTTCGTGAAATAATCCATCGCCACCAGGATGTATTTATTTCCCGAATCGGATTCTGGGAACGGCCCTGCGATGTCAATCGCTACTCTTTCCAAAGGGCTTCCTACGTTGTATTGTTTCATGGGTGCTTTGCGCTTTCTCGCTGGACCATTTCCTGAAGCGCAAACTATGCATTTACGGCACCATTTCATGACGTCCTCTTTGCAGTTCATCCAGTAGAATCGTTCTCGCACTTTCCCCAACGTCTTCTTAATGCCAAAGTGTCCTCCTGATGTCCCATCGTGGAGATGCTTCAACACTTCGGTCACCCTGCTCTTCGGCACTACCAGCTGTAGTCTGTTTCCCGTACCCTCGGCACTTTCTAGGGATCGCTTAAGAAGACCGTCTTCTACTATCAAGGAGTCCCACTGCGCCCAGTACGCTTTGATGTTTTTGCCCAAAGCACTCACTTCTTCCCAGGTTGGTCGTCGACCGCTTTCTTTCCAGTCCAGGAGTAGTCTTATTTCAGGATCGTCTTCTTGTTCGCGACGTAACTGCTCAGGTTCCCACTCATCATCAACCATAGCAGTTCTTCGGAGACATTCAACTTTTTCTTCCAGTCGCGAACAATGGCTGCAGTCCGCCGGACATGGTCTTCTGGACAAGGCATCAGCGTTCCGATGACTGCTTCCGGCACGGTGTTCTGTGTCATAGTCATACTCTTGCAGTCTCTCGATCCATCTTGCCACTTGTCCTTCTGGGTTACGGAACTGCAGAAGCCATTTTAAAGCGGCGTGGTCTGTTCTCAGTAGGAATTTTCGTCCATACAAATACTTGTAGAATTGTTCGATGGACTTAACGACTGCTAACAGCTCCCTCCTAGTCACGCAATAATTCCTTTCTGGCCTGCACAAAACCTTGCTAAAGTACGCGATAACCTTTTCTTGTCCATCTTGAACCTGCGAAAGGACCGCGCCTATGGCCAGATTGCTTGCGTCGGTATCCAAAACAAATTTTCCATCTTCCCTTGGATAACTCAGAATCGGCGAAGTGACTAGGGCCTGCTTTAGTTGATTAAAAGAATTTTCGCAGTCTTCATTCCATCTAAATTCTGCTTTTTCTTCGGTTAATTTTGTCAATGGTTTGGCAATATTGGCAAATCCGGGTACAAATCTTCTATAATAAGTGCACAACCCAAGGAAACTTCGGACCTGATGTTTGTCGATTGGTCTTGGCCATGCTTGCACTGCTTGGATTTTGTCTGGGTCAGCCCTCACTCCATCTCTAGATACGACGTGGCCAAGGTATCGGACTTCCTTCTTAAATACGTGGCACTTCTTTGGGCTCAGTTTGAGGTTAGCCCCACGTAATCGCTGGAACACTTCCTTCAAGTTGTTCAAGTGTTCTTCAAACGACCTTCCAACCACGATCACGTCGTCCAGGTAAACCAAACACGTCTTCCAAGACAATCCGCGCAAGATGGTCTCCATCAAACGCTCGAACGTTGCAGGAGCGTTACACAGGCCGAAGGGCATTACAGTGAACTGCCACAAACCAGTTCCGATCGTAGAAGCTGTTTTTTCACGATCCTTGGGTTCTAACTCTACCTGCCAGTATCTACTCTTTAAATCTAACGTAGAAAACCACTGGGATCCTGACAGGGTGTCTAGCGTATTGTCAATTCTGGGTAAAGGGTAGCTGTCCTTTTTGGTCACGACGTTTAGCTGTCTGTAGTCTACACAAAACCTCGTTGATCCATCCTTCTTCTTTACGAGTACCACTGGGGATGCCCATGGGCTACTTGAAGGTTCAATCACGCCTTCCCTCTCCATATCCGTAATTATTTGTTCGGCTTCTTCTCTTTTCGCCAAAGGAAGTCTGCGTGGATGTTGTCGTATCGGCCGAGCGTCTCCGGTATTAATTTTATGTTTCACCACGTTAGTTCTTCCTTTGGAGCCACTTTCCAGCGCGAACACATCTTGGTACTCTTGGATCAACACTTTAACTTTAGCCAGCTGATCTTGGCTGAGGTTTTGGCATTTGGTGGTAAGAATGTCTAATAGATGTTGTGGACACTTCTTCGGCGGCGTATCTTCGTTCGTCTTCACGCATCTCACAATTTGTGATACTGGCGTGCATTGGCCTACCACGGTCTTCTTTTTCAACGTTACAGGATCCGAGTTGATGTTTAAGATCCTTACTGGCATCGTGTTCTTTACTCGTATTAAGGTTCTGGCAACGAGTAGTCCCTTTTCAACTAAGCCGCCTTCCATTGGTTCAATCGCGCGTATGTAGCCTTCCCGGAGATTTCCATCCAGGCGTGCCATCACCACACTTTCCGTCCTTGCAGGCAGAGTCACGTCTTCACTCAATAAGACTCGCACGGCTGCCTTCTCTGACGAATGAAAAGGAATTTCTTCATTGTCGATCTTCAGGACATCGTTCTTCATATCCAAATGGAACCCATACTTCTTTATCACGTCCATTCCCAGGATAACTTCTTCCGTGATGTCAGCTACCAGTACTTGATGGTCGAGTACTCTATTTCCCAAACCAATGGTTACTTTGACTTGTCCGTGAGTAGGTATTTCGTCGCCCGTCGCTGTTCGAAGTCGTGCTGTTACTGGTGATGTCTTCTCGTTTTCCAATAACATGTCAGGACGAATGATGGTCTTCGTCGCTCCCGTGTCAACCAGTAACTGGACGCTTCTTCCATTGATCTTGCCATCGAGATAAATGCTATGCAATTGCTCCCTAGGCGATGCCATTTAGATGGTAATATCCGGGGTCTGACTAGATGAGATTACTTTTTGTCTCTTTTGCTCGCCTCGTTCCAAATTATCGAGCGCTCTTCTTGTCCTCTTTGTACCAACCCCTGTCTGGGTGGTACTTTATCTTTAAGGTGCTTCGGGTAGCTAAGTGGAGACTGAAGTAAATAATTGTTAACTTACAATGCATATACTTATTATTACCACCGAATACAAAATAAATCGTATTAATATAATAACAACGGATAAAATAAAGTAATTATACTAATTAACAAGTGATTACTCAATAATAAACAAAATAAACGGCTTCTTTTCTGGTCGGTTGACCCTGTATTTAGTTTTATTTCGGTCCGGAAGGGCTACCATCTATGGGCGGTTTCGGTAACTCGGTTATCCGTCCTACAACAGAGTATTAATATGGCGTATTTTATTACCTTATTAAATTGTTGGTTTTTAATTAATGCCAGGCTAAGTGTGAGGTGTGGTGATTTTATTTCAACTAGGGGAGAACGGGGATTAAAAGCAGTTAAGGAAACAGACAGGTAATCGATGAATAAATCTTTAAGAATCGACGGCGGACTTTGACCTCTTGTTTCTTAATTCCAAAAATTTCATTAAAAGTAAGTAATTACGGCTCCGATAATTATGAAATTTTACAGGTCGGTGGACGGTGCTATTGCGAACAACTTTTGATTGAGTGGATCGTGACTGGATCACAAAATGTAATTAAAACCTCTGATTGAATAAAAATTCAAGGTCAATAACGTTAAATTCGATTTGTAAATGAAACTGAATGAATCCGGTGAACTCGGAATAGCTTGACAGGTAAATTTAATGCACAATTTATAATCAGGTGAATATGATTCCACGGCGCGTTACTAATTAAAGTTTTACGGTAGCTGTTTGTTTATAGCTCCTTCAGTTACATAAAGTTCTTTTCTTTGAATTATTAAATCTTCGAGCCGGGGTTTACCCAACCACAAAAAGATCGCAAACTTTACACAAGGGCCTTTATGTAACCACTCGGAAATTGGATTAATTAGTGCTAATGCTCGGGCCAGGCCAATTCCTAGCCACCGGAGAATTAACACTTCCAACAGGAACAAACGGATACACGACTTTACAAATCTTACACTTACTCTGAATGATGTTCGTGGCGGTGACGGTGATTTTAATGAATGAGAGATGAACGAAATGAAACAGGTCCAGGTGAATCGCAGCGTAGTCGGTGTAAATCAATTAACAGGTCGTTCGAGTAGTCCAGGTAATAGCGGTTGTCAACAAAACACAAAAGTAATAATCAGGTTCGGTTTTAGCAAAGGTTTCTCGGAGAGGAGTTTCTGGAAACGGATCTCGGAGGAGAAGGCTAAGTTCGATAAGCTCTTCTAAGCTTGCGTGGCCGCTTTTATACACCCCCGGTGGTTCCGCTTGGCTGCCTTTGTAGCGGGGATCACCGTGCGCATCGTACCGGATTTGGTGGGGACCTACGATACGGTGAAAGTCCACGCGCAATTTTCAAATAATTATTGTGAATTTCCTAAAAAATTGCATTACTGGATTCGTATCGTTACATCTTCTTAGGTTTAGTACGATGCCGTCGTACATGGCCTATTTCATCGCAGTTCAAAGCTGTCACTCCTCTTTCCCGAAGTATTCGTTCCCGAAATACACGTCGCACTATGTCTTCAATGCTTTCTTCTGAGTTCGAAGGTATTTCTGTAGCACAACGGAGCTTATGGCTGCTTCGGTGCGACGCTTGTTTTGCCGCCTCGAACTCCAAAGCATGGGTTAAAGCGTCATCCAACGTCTTCGGTCGTGCTAACCGTAGAGTCTGCTGAGTTTCGTTGTCTCGGAGGCCGTCTACGAAGGTTTGAATAGCCAACTGCTCCAAGAAGGTATCTGGTGCTGTAGGATACGCAAGCCGTGTTAATCTGGCGATGTCAGCCTCAAACTCTTGAAGACTTTCGGCAGCTTTTTGAACCCGACTTTTAATTTGAGCTTGATAGACTTGTTGAAGATGAGCATCTCCATATCTCATTTCTAATCGTGAAATTAAAAGTTCGTAATTTTCTTGTAGGTGGTCAGGAACAGTTTGTAAAATTCCAAGCGCTTCTCCACGTAAGGACACTATTAAAGACGTCGCTTTCTGCTTGTTGCTCCACCCATTAGCAGTAGCTGCGGCTTCAAACTGCTTGTAGTAGGTTGACCATGGAACTTTACCATCAAAATTCGGTGGTACAACTTTGAACTTGTGAGTGCTTTCATCCCGGCGGTCCATTATTAAATCTTCACTCGAGACGTCTTCTTCACCGTGGCAATTCATTTGCTTCATTCTTTCTTCAATCAGTTTTATTCTGTCTTCTAATTTGTCCTCTATTGCTTCTATTTTCTCATTCACAGATTCGCAAATTTCTTCTTTCAAATTTAGCATATCTGCTTGGGTTTCTTCTTGAATTTTTTCTATGCTCGTTCGTATTTCTTCTTTTAAACTTCTAGAATTTTCTTCCATTTTCTGAGAATGTTCGGAAAGTTTTTCTTCCATTTTTCTAGAATTTTCTTCCATCTTCTGCGAATTTTCTTCCATTTTCTGCGAATTTTCGTGAAACTTTTCTTCCATTTTTCTATTCATCGATTCTTGACCATTTTTTATCGATTCAAGAAATTCAAAAAGTTTTGCATCCATTTTAACTGCTTGCGAACGCGTCACCGGCATAAATTTAAATATAACACGAATATAAAGTTTAAATACACTACTTTTTAAAATGCAGTTTTTGTATAACACAAAATTTTAAACCACTAGTGTACGGAAACGAATTTAATCGCGATCACGCACTTGTTAAAAGAAAAAGTTTAATAAACACTATTTTATACTTTATAAATAAACACGCGTATCCGCGAACTTATTACTACAGCGATATTAGATTACTTCATGGTATTTACACTAATAAAAACGAACCCGACACCGACACCAAATGTTACGAATTTATTTATTATTAACTAATTTATTTAAACGATTAAAAATGATGTTTGCTTATTCTAGAAATATGTACACTTTTAAATTAACCGAACTAATAAAATCTAATAATAAAAACACTTACACTATAATTTATGTATAACCGCTGTATAACACTATCACTTAAGATTAGATAACGTCCTCGGATTTCACACTGTAAGTCACGTTCACTCGATTATTCTCGATTTATTTATGTAGACAGACGCGTGCTAACGATTTATTTCCACTTGATAATCTTCTTAACACATTCGCATTCCAGCAATAACTGACCTACGATCTCCATGTTCGGCATTTATAGACATCGGCGAATCCTTCTCGAATCCTTCTCGAACGTTCCCTACTTTTCGCTATATCTTCTAGACAGCTTCTAGAAGGCTCTTGCATTTGTAAGTAATTACTCGAACGTTTCAATATTAACGGTAGATTCCAAACGTATCGAAAAAACGAACGGAAATTTATTAAAATAATCAGCGACAACAGGAATATACGTATATTCTTGTTTCAAACTAGAAAGAAGACAAATCTAATCCTACGTTTTCAAAATGTGTGGACGTCTAACCATTAAACCACCAGGTTTTTTTTTCGTTCTACGGTTTGACTTAAGCAAACCTTAATCAAACATAACGAGCAACACTAACACGCAATTTTGGCCAATAATATCTATGCGAAATTCTTGCAACAGTTTTACCTAAACTTAAAGGACTTAAAGGTGAAATATCATGATTTTGACAAATTATTTCTCTTTCTGAACGTAACGGCATGACTAACATCCAAAACTTTTCTGTTTCAATTGACTCAGGACACGGTTGCGGTATATACTTAAACAAACGTGAATTATTAACCATTCAAATTAGTATACCATTTTTATTTAGATGATCAACATTAATTTCATTGACAATTAGAACAGAACGAGAAAATGTATCTGGCACGACGTTATCATTCCCTTTACAATGGACGATTTCAAAATCATACTGCGGCAATCTTACAGCTCAACGCGTTATTCTTCCACTCGGGGGTTTTAAATTGTTTAACCACACTAAATAATAATAATCGGTAATGACTTTAATACGCGACTTTTCAATGTAAGGACAATTTTTTAACTGCCCAAAGTACTGTCAAACATTCTAACTCTGTTGTTGTGTAGTTACGCTCAGATCTGAATAACGACTTACTAGTGTAACTAATGTCTTTATCGCCGTCGGCGTATCCTTGACTTAAAACAGCACTTAACCCAAATCCAGAAACAGCGGTTTGAATCACAAACGGTTTAGAAAAATTTAGATACGTTAAAACTGGAGCGGATACAAGAAATTTTTTAATCATATTTAACGCTACGTCTCAATTTTCTGACCAAATAAATTTACTACCTTTCTTCAATAGTTTGGTTAAAGGAACTACAATAAATAAAAATGATTAAAAATACAAACTAAACGCCATTTTTAAAAAATATAGTTTTTGACGTAAAAATGTTTTAAATGTGATATCATATTTAGGATTTACTTATATAATTTGTATTTTTGACAAAAGATTTTAAAAGATTAATTACACTAGTTGCATCAGATTCTTGCAAAAACAAATTTATGCAATAAAATAACACAAAAAAAACTTTTTAATATACATGCTGAATTTATAACTTCTAAATGACTATATAACTACGTATAAAAACACGCAACAATTTCGTCAATGTTGATTTCAAGTTTGGTATTAATAAAACATTTTTTTGCTAATTCACTAAATTTTTAACCATTATTAAAAAAAACTACAAGTATTCTCTTCAACTTTAGTTTTATTTAATTAGGACACCTTTTGCTAGTGAATACCAGCATAATTAGCTAATAATAATAAGTTCGTTAAACTTCTTTGCTGTTTATGGGAAACAATTGTAGTTTTCTTTAAGTAATTATTATATTACAACTTAAAGGTATTAGATTATTTTAACAATATTTACTAAGTACTTTTTAAATACCGTAAATTGGGGCTACATTGATAACTTTCACAGCATTTATTGAGAATAATAAAGAGCGCGGAAATTATTTTCTTATTAAAAATTATTGCTTTGATAAAAGTATTAAACACACGTAACACTATACAAAGCTATTTTTTCTAAAGACAACAGTTTCTTAACAAAAAAATTAAAACGGCGATCAAAGTTATACTGGGTTTGGTGTAACTTTGATCAGTCTGCTATTTCTGGTGACAATAACTAGATTTTTCAGTAATCGAATAATGTTGCCCCATTAAACCCATACTGTAAAGTGTAAAAAAAATATGACAGACTTGTAGGTATTACTTAATAAAAACGAAACCATAATAATTACTCTTTTGTTTAAAAAAGTTTTAAAAATTTAAAACAAGAGGTCCTTGTCTAAGTTAAAAATATATCTGCTTCCAGAAATAATTTTTGGTGTTATAATCTTAACAATTTCTACTTTCTTATAAGAAAAGTATAGCAATCGCAATTTTTTTTTCAGACATTTTTATTGCATAAATTTACGTTTCAAGGTCTCCTGAATTAGAAATATCTATTTTTGACAAAAAAGTTTTGGGTGTCTGTCTGTGTAACGATGTACCCACGATAACTCTCGAACCAAAAGTCCTAGTAACTTGGAACTTGATATGAAGCTGGCTTTTAACATTCGCTCAGTTTTATCAAAAGATGGGCCTGATAAAGAAACTGAAAGTCGGTGTATTTGCCATTTTTAACAGTTTTTTTTAGATAATTTTGTACGTATGTAAATTATTCGAATTATTTTTACAGTTCCTTATAGACACAATTCTTTCTAACAATTTATTCAAATAAAAAAAATCTTCTAACATTAACAGTTTGTTAGATAATTAAATTTAAAATGAATTTACAAATATAGTTTAGGTTCGAATCCTGCCTACAACGATTTTTTTAGAAAAAAATTCTATATCTTAAACGAGAAGCAAGATACGTTAAAAATAACAATTTTTAATGATTTATTAAAGCGGAAAGCAATATCGAGGCGCACAAATATAGGGATGACACAATATGACAACTTAAGCTCAATTTGCCATATTTTGGTTAAATCTTAATAAAATCTAGAACGATTAAAAAAAAGTATAACATGCTAAAAAGTTAATACAAACGCGTACATATTACTTCAAAATGGTTTTATGGCAATATAACCTTAAAAAAATATGTAGACATTCCTTCATCATTTCTTATAGAATAGTCGTGAAGTGATCACACCAGTTATTTTAGTAGCTAAGTTTATAACAAAGCGTTATTTTATAAGTTATATCGGTTTGTTACTGGTCTGTAATAGACTTATACGAAATATTGTCAGTTTTCTGAAAATTGTCTTACACCATTTGTCATACGATAGGATTTGACACTGTACTCTATGCCATAAATGATTGGATTACTTTATTACTAAATTTTAGTTTACGAAAAAAAAGACATTTGTAGAGCAGTTTGATAACGTTCTAGATAGGCTTATTGTTAGTCCGGTTTTTTGTTTACATTTGGAAAATACATTGTATTGTAAATTTAAACACAAATAAAGAACGTCATGGGTTTGCGCTAATATATTAAGACCAACCTGTTTATATCGGCGAGAATTTATAGATACAAAACGGCTTGGTTAGGTCCAAGCTAACTTGTTTATTGGTTTGGACTAAGTCGATATCTTTAGGGTTAACAAAACGGTTACGTTTATATCGGAAAAATTAGACTGTTTGGACAGTTTAGACAGCTTAATCGCTTTGATATTAACATGGTCACTTATTAAAAAAAACCGCTTTGAGGACTAAATTTTCTGGCATATAATGATTTTCAAAACAGTTGTTTATGCTATGAAATTATACAAGGTTTTTAAATGTTTGTGTCTTTATCACAAATGTAGATTTTTCTGTCGTATAATGTAATACTGTTAGCTAATATTTACTGGGGTTTATACCGTTTTTCGATTCATCTTAGATAGCTGTGTTTCTACATCTACCTTTTTTTAGAATAGTATAAAAAAGTAAAAAAAAGTTCTAGTCAGCAATTTTGTTTTATTAAAGTTTAGTGTGTGTTCTTGGTTCCACAAGTGTTCAGCCATTGCTGATTTTGTTAGTCTGCGGTGTTTGCAGTCAGTAATATATTGTTTTACTCTTCACTTAAATATCTGTTCGTCTGCTTTTCGTATACATAATAGTCTCGTTTTTATTTTTAGTTACCAGTATGTTGTTAGTGTTATGCTCTAGCTTTATAGTAAATGAAGTTTTTTATCATGTATAGAGTTTAGATGTTTGGAGAACTGATTTAGGTTATATTTGCCATGAGGCTATAGCTATACCATAAACGCGTATCAGTATCTCTGAACCCGTATTTCGGTTTCAACTTATTTTTCAAAATGTTCCATGTAGATATTGGCTATAACTAGAAAAAATGGTAAACACATTGCCGCTAAATCCACTTGTACAAATTTTTTTTTGTTATAATTGAAATAGGTATTTATTAAAACAAAGTAAGTAACACTTTTGTAAGAGGCTTCATCAGGGCGTGAAAAAAATCGAAGAACTCAAACAAGCAACCAAAACAGAGTTAGATAATCAACTTGTTAACCAAGTCAGATTCTAATCTCCATAAAAATGACTTAAGAAGAAGTAGTCTCCGTATATAAAAAAGAAGTATCGTCACACCTGGTTAAGTTGGACTCTGATTGGGTTATGGTCAAAAGGGAGCGTGTTTTCGATAAAGGAATAATGACCGGGAACCAAAAAAAAGAGTAGCTCGAAACCATGACCACGATTAAAGTTATTGGGGTGTTGATGATTTCTATGTCTTCTCGGATTTTCTTATTGAAGAAGAATCGAGATTTAGCAATCACCGAAACGTTATCAAAATCTATCTTGTGACCTGAAAATGATCAGCATCCACGGACTTAGAAATATGCTTTTTTCTTATACAACGATCATGTTTACAGTGGTTCTTGGTGAAAAGCAAATTTAAACAATTTCTCTGTAAATGTTAGTAGAAACTTTCGGAGAATAAGTTCGTCATTTTGTCGTTATAATCTTGCACGTTCAAACATTATGGTTGCGTTAACTTTAGATGCACATCTTATCTGTTCTATACAGCTGGATCCACTAAAACAAAGAATTTTGTAGACACCGGTATATTTTAAAACTTCTTGGTTATCCTTTATAAATTTAACCCAAAATTTGTTATATAAAATGCATTTTAGGATACATTTGCATTTGTACTTAATCTGAAAACAAAAAGATTAAAGTTTTTTTGATACAAATGTTACGTATTTAAATCGCTGTATTTTTATAGATTATAGAAAGTGTACAAAAATACAAAATATTTTGTAAATAATATCCGTACGACATTTAATGATATAAGTGATCTACAACGTTAAACGTCTATAATTAAAATGTTCACATAAATACGAATAAATTAAGTAAGGTAACGCTATAATTGTACTGTACAATGAATACAAAAAGGCAATTATTTTAATTAACATTTGGTAATTTCTTTAGGCACCTCATCTTTTAACGTTGTGTTAGTTAATTGTCTTTTTAATTCGAATTTAGAAAACGCTATAAAAAAGAGACTCACAAAACATGTTGACGATAAAAATATATTTGCCCAAAAATCGTTAAATTGATAAAAAATATACGAGTAAGCGTAAGTAAATGCAATTCCTAAACTTTGACCGACGCCATTAATTAATCCTACCACTGCAGCTTCTGGTTCAGGATACGAAGTTTCTATGGCAATTTGATACGACACAGACCATTTTGCCAAAATTAAAAATCTGAAAATAATAAATTATTGTAGGTACATAAAATAAGCTTCATACTTGCCCTAAAAAAGTGCACAGCACATAAGGAAAAATGATGTTCATTTTTAGAGTAAATGAAAATACTATAAATGTTAAGACAATGGATGTATCCAGAATTAATATGAAAGCTCTAAAAATAAAATAAAAAATAATAAAACATAATTAAAAAAATAATTTTTTTACCTGTATATTTTGAATTTGTCTAATATAATTCCTGCAATAACGGACCCGAACAGACCCATAACTACCATCAAAACACCTATCAAACCAGCGTCTTCAGAACCGTCCTAAAACAGTGTGAAATTTAATTTTAGACTGACAATTGATAATCAATTGTAAACTCTATTTAAAATGTGACAAATAATTAATATTCGTTTTTATAAAATAATTAAACGTTTATTACTGTCAGACAAATTTAGACACCATCTTCTGCGATATGGTTGACAAAAGCAAACAGAATACACCGATTTATCATTATTTGCCAAACCTTATTCAAATCTTTAGTGTTTTTCTTTAACGGCGTAATTCTCATGCAAAGAAAAAGCCTGGCATTTCGAAAAATCAAACAAACCTGCCGAGTGCCCAAAATCTTTAAGAGTTTTAAAAATTAAATTTAATGCATTCAATTATACGGAATTAATACATTGGGTGGAAGTTAATGGTACACCATTTTTGGTTTTAGCCAATGTTACTAACCAAGCGCGTTATACAATAATTAAAAACATTAATACTAATATTCTATAAAGGAAATTAATTAAAAAGATTATTTTTTCTCTGGAGCAGTGGTTCCCAAACTCTTTTGGCTCACGGACTCCTTTTCATAGTCAAAAACTGCACACGAATTCCCAAGTGAAAAAAGTACAAAAATCCATAATTAAAAAATTACAAATTTAACTTTGATGTTTTGACGTTTTGAATGGTAAATGGTGACGTAAAAATAAAATACAAATAAAACATTTTGTTGAAGAAGAATTGCTGTACAATAACTCATAATGCTGGATATAAAATTCGGATCTGTTTTTGTAACCAGAAGTTGCCGTATCCTTGTTTAAACATTGGTTTCAGCTTCTCATTTGTAGATAATTAATAATTTGCTCCTGTTTTAGTATGCATTCATCTGTATTTATGCTCTGAGTTTAATTACTTGCAAAAGGATTTAACACTCTGTAGGGAATATCCAAGTAAAAAATGTTTTCACATTTTTAGCTTAAATCCGAATGAAGCGCCGTTAAGTGTTGACAATAAACAAACAAATATTCATCTCTATTTTGCAATTTTGAAAGATTTGGAAACTGAGAACATTTTCTTATTCTCAAGTTTAGTTTATACAGCAAAAGTTTTAGCAACAAACACAGATATTACACTTTTAACTTTGATTAAATTTAACGTGTCACTTGGCAGTTTTTCAGTCTTATAAGCAATGTAATTTTTTGAGATAATTGTATTGTGCCTTAAATCATTGTCTTTACTCTCCAGGAATTTCAACACTGAACCAAAGAGAGAATAGAAGCGATCCAAACATGCACTTTTAGATAACCAACTAACTATTTGAGTTAAGTAGTAAAGGCATTTTTTTTGATTATATTAATTTCTTTAATGACATCATGTAATGATTCATGCAAACGTTCACTAAAGTGTTTTGCGACTAAATGATATCAATAAACGATACAATGTACCAATAATACATTCGGTATAGCTTGTATTAAGTATGCGAGAAAGTCTCGGTGTCGTCCTACCATTGCCAGAGCACCGTGAGTAGCAACGGAGATTACACTAGTCAACTGTATAGCTTTTACATAAAAAATGCAGTAAATAACGTAACACTTACATAAGCTAAAAATAAAGCTTCGTTTTCTGGTAATGTTGACTCGTCGTCAAATTGTATAGAGAATTCAGATGTTTCTAAGTAGTTAAATAGTTACTGAGCCATTTCGTCGATCTTTCTTTGTACAGTATTATTACTCAGTGGAGTTTTTTTTATAATATCGAAAGCTGGTTTGTGCAATACGGTGCGTATTACCTCACTTACAGCTGGTTGAATAAGTTCTTTACCAATAGGGTGCGGCTTTTCGGGTTTCGCAATCATTAAAAAGATATTGTAAGAAGCATGCAGTTCATCGTCCTCTCTCTTACATGTTGTCTCTATGAGTTCTTGCATTGTCGGTGTTTTCAAACATTTTTCTTTGATTTATTGAAAAAACGTTAAATTCTTATTTTTCTTGTCATAACTTTTTATTAAATGTTCTTTAAGCTTAGATTCATTAAATTGTTTGACATCGTTTTGTTACATAGAAGACACATAGGTACAGTACTATCCTGGTGGCGAAATAAAGCCATATTTTATATATTCAATACTGTATTGTCTGCATTTTTTCTTCGGCTTACTCATACTGTTATCTGAAAAAAGGAGGCTCAAAGAGTTAGAAATATATATATAACAAAATTTTTATTTTATTTGCAACAAACCACAGTTAACTATGATATTCTTTTTAATAAAATGCTGCAATGTAACATTCTCAATCAATTATTTGAGATGTAAGAATAAATTATTACGTAAATGTCACATATTGTGTAGATAGGTATTTATTGGGTACTAATTAATTTTTCAAAAAAAATAAAATTAATTAACAACATAATATAATAATATAGTAATGTACAGTAATCCCAAACATTCGCGGATTTGGTTATTTGCAGAAATAAACAAAATAAACAAAAATATAAAGTAGTAAGCTATAACTTTTAGAATGCATTATACTAAATTATAAAACCCAATATGTCTTTTTTGACAGAATCATTAATAATATATTCATTAAAAACACGTCTATGCTAGAAAAATTTACAATCCCTTCTTAAGTTTTTAATAAAAAAGAAATCTTCAATGTATGTTAAGAGATTACTATACTGATAACTGGGATATATAATTTCTTTAATCAACTTAAACAAAAGTATAACTTTGCTTAAATAAATTTAAATTAAAAAGATATTTTAGTTTTATGCAAATATACTGACGTAACAATACAAAAGATTATAATTCTTTTTGTTCAAGACTAGGAAATATTGTTGTATGCACTTCACATCACGCATAACACAGATCTAAATTAATATTGGTAAAGTAGTTCATTGCTCAAAGTGTAGCTAGAAGCTAGAATAATATTTTATTATTCTTAAAGTATTCTCCACAGTATTCTGTATTTTTTAATATTTTATTTTAAGAAACTAGACATGTTTCGCTAATAACAATTAGCATCGTCAGTATAACAAATAAAATTGTTAACAAATTATAAACTAATATGTCAACTAAACGTATTTGATAATTTAAAATGAAATATTAAAAAAATACAGAATACTGTGGAGAAGACTTTAAGAATAATAAAATATTATTTCAGAACTAAATTGTTGATTAACTCTTTTATAATTCTTATTATTCCTAGTTTGAGCAGGTATCGACTATATTGCGTTCCTGTATAAACTTGTATAGATAGGCCTGAGTCACAACGATGCCTGTAATTACTTGTATTTTATGCACTTGTCTATATTTATATTTTACTCAAGACATAAAAATTGCTAATAATGCATTCATTGTTATTTATATCTTCTATATTAATAAAAATGTGTCACAATTTTTTAATTTTATATTAAACCTTGCGCGGATCCACTGACGTTGTGCACGGACTCCCAAATCAATTTTAATTTTCTACAAACCTTTGAATGATCCCGGGCACTCTTGAATACTTTGGGAACCACTGCTCTAGAGCATGCTGTAAATTTGTTTTTGTTCAATATTTAACACACGGACATAGACTAATAATTTTTGTTTCCATTTAGGAAAGGTTATCAAGTTGGAACTCTTTGTCACATTTTAGCGGACAGCATGCGTCAAAGATTTTTAGTTATATAGATAATAAATAGATATTATGTCAATTGTAAATAGTAAACATCTTTAAAAATGAAATAAGTTAAGTTATTTTAGTAATTTGATATGACCAGAAAATGAATTGCATATACACTGATATATTATTTCTAGTTTTTAATACTTACCGGGTAATTGTATAATATAATTTGATTTAATAATGCCTGGAATACACAAAAAACTGCTACATTAATACCAGCTCCTAATACGGCAAGTATAAGAGGTATGTTTTTTAATATTTGTTTTATGCTGTGTATATAATTGACGGTTAAATCTTGTTTCATAGCAGCATAAGACGGTGGCACAGAAGGCTTGTTACTAAAAACTATAAATAATAGTATAATAAAATTGGTATATTTTTCGTAAAGTTTACTTACAAGGCACTATTAAAAACAACGTAATAGTGCAAATAACAGCTAAACCAAGTCCTGTCACAAACAAATCGTTATCAACTGTTTCTTTTTTTATTAATACAGGTGGTAAGAGAAATCCGAAAGCTGCCCCAAGCTATATGAAAAAAAATTAATGATGTTATTTAGAATTAACAAATAGTATATTACAAGCGAGATAGAAAAGTTTTTGTTATTGTTAGCTAATGATCGAGGCATTAATTAAATTTCAACCGAGGCAAGTATACTACTTTATTCAAAATCATTTTTATTTTGAATTGAGTGTGTACATTAAATGAGACTGGCAAGGTAGCGTTTAATTTTGCGACACTAGCGACACAGGACTTGGAAGAGGAGCAGGTGAACATGTGATACGCCTTCAGTACGAGTTTGAACTCGCTAAAGTCATTTCGTTGTCCGTATCGATTTTTTTCGTGAAACAGTTTTTCCTAGTGCGTTCTAAAAATGAGTGACATTAACTTCGAGCAACGATGTGCTATCAGGTTTTTCTTCAGACTTAGGCATAGTGCAATGAAAACTTTTGCAAAACTTCAGCAGGTCTTTGGAGACAGTGTTTTGTCAAAGACAAAGCTTGTCAGAAAGAAATGAACGACAATGCAAAAGCCTTTCATCTTTAAGAATTGATGAAAATCTCAACAGACACTTTTACTAAGAAGTTTTTGAAAAACTTCGAAAACTAAAATAAAACGAGTTTTTGGCCAGTAAAAACATTCCTGTGGCTTTTCAGCCTCCTTATCCGCTTGACTTGAGTTTTTCACCTTCTCGACTAGCTGAAGGCTATTTCAGTATACGAGTCTCAGCACTGCTATGAAAATTGGAAAAACTGTCATCAGCAGTGTGTGGTTTCTCAATGAAGTTATTTTGAGAGAGACAATATTAAATTATAATTCTATTCGAATAAAAATTGAAAGAAATTACTCTCATTACTTAATTTACACACCTCGTATATTATTAGTATTTCCTATTTTTAAATTTAGTAATAATAACGTATTTATTGTAATTTAAAGTAAGCGAAATACATTTATTAAAAATATAATGTATCAGACGTTAATAACGCAAAAATATAAAACAATTAGCAGAACTTTAAATAATTGGTTAGTTCGACAGGCGGCAAAAATCTCCATTATTAAAGCAATTTGAAATTTATATTATACATTGATACATTTACCATTTTAGAAAGAAGTCCCAGTACTAAATTACATACATCTTCATCAAATATTTTAAACACTAATATTACAATAACAAGGAAGTTAATAATTTTATAAAAGCACAACAGAAATCAAAGGTAAACTATACTAAATAGAGATAGTATTTTACCACACTTATACTATGTCAACAGCATATAGACTTAGTACAACAAGCATCCCTGATAACTTTTGCGTGTCTGATCTTGTCTGTAATTGTTTTATTTCGTAAGTTGCAACGTTTTGTTAAACTTTATTTTAAAGGTATCGTGCATTGCATAAAATAAGAAACGCAAAAATTGTTGCAGTCTTGAAAACTGCTAATTCACTGGTTGTAAACCAAAAAGTGTCCAGTAACAGTTTGTATTTTTATTATTCTCTATTATTTTTATATTTTACAAAACAGATATGTTTTTCTAGGTTTAACAGCTAAAATTATAAGATTTTCAGGTTATCTCAGAGAATGCAAGCTTTTGGAATTAGGTAACTGTTGCATAGTCAAACGTCTTTCTAGAAGGAAGTATTTTATCAAAAAAAAATACTTTAATAAAAGGAAAAACTATAGGAATGGATTGTAAAGATACGTGCAGACATAAATGAGGTGGAAATGTTAGTAAAGAAGAACGGGAAAACATTTTTGCACATTTTCGGTCTTCAAAGTCAGTCAACTACATACGTCAGTTTGTTGCTTTGTTAGTAAATTTGTTAGGTATCAAATGAAAACGGGAACAAACTGGAGAACGGGAAAATAAGAGAAATTTCAAAAATAATAATTTTTTACTTTCTATCTACTGCTTTATTAAAAAAGTGTAGTAAGGAGATGAGTAAAACAATAAAAATAAACTTTCAGTCAAAATAAAATACAGTTAGAAATAATATCTTGAAATTCCCAATTATTGTAGTATTATAGTAGATAACGGTCTTCCAAAAGGTACCTTGACAGTAATTTAAATATAAGCAGAATATACAAAATATACAATGCTTACAAAAAAGATATATTAGAGCAAAAAATACCTGAAACTCATATTCCTAAGTTGTGGGTATATAGTGAAATATTTGATAGTAAATTTAGTTATACTTTCAAATTCCTAGACAATGACATCTGCAATCAATGTGGCAAATACCTTATAAAATTAAATAAGGCAACAGTTGACAAAATAATATCCACACATACCTGAGTGATGGGAGTAATAGGTCTAAAGGCAGGAGACAAAAAAACATGCAAAAGAAAATAGGAAACTAAAAGTCATAATGGTTGACCTAGAAAAATTCTTACCAACGCTCTTTGTTAACCAAAAGTTCAAAATTTTTAGTCTCTTAAATTATGGACATTTAACTACATAATCAAACACTTGAAACATTTTTATAACTTGTTGCATGCGGAACGAAAGCGTAGCCGGAAGAGGAAGAAATGAAATTGTGTCATGCTTACTGAAATAAACCTGAAGCAGTAATGACGTATCTGTTGAAAAACTTACAGCATGGTCGGACAACTGTATTTCTCAGAATTGAAATATGAAAGCCATTTTAGCTTATTTTACAATTTTAAAGTGCGTATGCCAACATTAAAAGTTATAAATATTTTTTAAGGAAACACACTCACTCACTGTCCAAATTCCAGATTATAACACATTGGAACTGGCAACAGTTCTATCTATTTTCTGTTATAAACAAGGAAATAACAGATTAAAAAAATTTATGACTTTAAATCAAGATTCAAATGCACTCTTTCTACACAAAAACAACTCGAAAGTGAGGAAGATTTTAAAATATTTCAGAAAGTTTACGTTGAGGTCCATTCTAATCAAAAGAAAAAGTATTATATAAAAAAAGTTTTAGCCAAAAAAAATTTGAGATCCTTGACCTAAATCGTGTATCACGTCGTTCAATAATATTTTCTAACAAAACTCTTGTTATTAAAACCGTACCAAAACCTATAAGTAAGCAGACGTACAGAGATCTATAAAATTTGTTAAAACGAATATCAAGAACGTTTTATACATGTTACCACAACCTGTTGCATACTGACAAGAACAACCATGTTGTTGAAAATTAGTATTAATGTTTGTAATTAACAATTTAACTGTTTTTATTAATTAGTTATGAGTTTATTAAAAGCTTGAACCTACGTGTTTATTATTATTTATCGATTTTATTCATTAGGAATAAATTGTCGTTCAGACCAAAAAAATAACAAAATTTTTTTTTGAAATTCTTTGGTGTGTAACTTAGTATGCTGTCACGCGGACCATGTCCAATTAAAAAAAATAATTAGGGTTAAATTTACCAAGCTCAATACAACACATTTCTGTTTATTTTAGAAAAAAATGTTGGTGTATCTTGGTTTATGACATTTTTTACACGTTCTGTAACCGTAAATGCAAAGTATCAGGTTACAATATCCATTTGTAATCAATGCATTATTTGTTATTTTTGATTGTTTATTTGAATCAATTGTGTTTGACAACTTCACTTTTATGTTTCTTTTTAAAAGAAGTACTTTGGATTTTTTTTTTGCTTTAGTCTAAGTAAGTATGATTGCTTGTATACATTTCATATAAGTTAATATATACTTGAAAAAATTGTTTGGAGTTATCAAGTTTTAAAATATTTTACGAAAAAACACCTACTGTTTAAAAGAAGCATAACAAAAACCAAATAAAATTCTAATTAAAACTATCATCATAACATAGATCAAGAAATGAAAGTAAAAATGGAATTAATAATGATGTAGAAAGCTTTATAGAAACAGAATTAAAAGTAGAATCCCAAATGAATAACGCCTATGCTACAAAGTAATGGATCATCATAAAAGTAGTAAATAGTTTAAAAAAATTAAAAATAATAAAGAATAAAACAAGTTAATTTGCAGAAACTAGAAAGTGTACATTAACAACGATCTTATATAAAACAAAAAGCAAATTCATAAAACAACTAGAGATAGAACTAGGAAAAAGAAAACTAAGAAAAGCAAGGTAAAAGTAGGCTACCAAAAAATTATTGTTAACGGACAAATTTAAAAATAGAATACGTTAAATAATAAACTAAGCTAATCAAAAAACAAATGCAGTTTCTACGACAAGATACACAGAAAACAACAATGCAAAGAAAAACTGCAGACACAAATAAACAAAAAACATGGAACTTAACTACATGGAATATAGAAAATATTAAAGAGAAAGAACTGGAACTAATATTAAAACTAAAAAAAAAAACAAATATTGACATAATAGTGATAACCAAAACTGAAAAAATAGAAAATGATATGGTAAAACTAGACAACGAATACATGAACATAGTATACGCACCAAACAAAGACTATAAGACAATAAATAAAAAAGAATTACAGGAAGAATTAACCGCGAATCCAGAAGAAAGCAAAAGAACTAAGATAATATTAAGAGACTTCAACGGAAGAGTAGAAAAAAATTCACAGATATCGCAAATCTTGCAATTATCGGAAGATGTTGAAATCAAATACAATATAATAACAAAATAAACGTAATATAATGAACAAGGTATATTATAATTTTCAAAAATAAGAATGCATACAAAAATAATGAAAAAATAAAGAAAACACAAATAGCTAGTATTCTAGGTACATATTAAACGAGAATAGTGTCGTATGATAATCCACCAATTGTTTGTATTTAACATTTGTCTATGAAATGCCTGAAAATTGTTTCCCATAAATTCTTCATTGCTGGAAGATGATGAATCAGTAACACCAATGATTTATAGAGAATTTTTTGTAATAACAAATTATGAGCGTACCGTTCATTATCAAGAATTTCTGCGCGCTAATAAATCATAGCTTCCAGCCTGATCGCTTAATCCATGCACTTGAACAAACATCATGGCATGTAAATAAGCCGACGTCACTAATTTTTTCCAATTTTTGTAGTTCAATTTGTTTGCCCTTTATCTCTCCAAGAGAAACGAAAATTGTGCTCGGCATTGAATTAGTATTTAAAACTCTAAATCCAAACACTCCCGGCTGTTGTTTCCCATTTATAGCTTAAGTAATATGTAATAATTTAGTGCGAAATAATTGCAAACTGTAAGGTAAATTTCTATAAAAGATAGCACAAAAATGAGTATTTTGGGCTAATCGTTTCAAATCGTTAACAAAATGCTCAATAAACTCTGTCATAAGTTCGCGACTATCTTTATTCCACCAGTAGTCTACTGTTGGCATCAACATTAAGACGCGATGTTTTGGTTGTAAAGCTTGTCGTGAATGACCGTACTTATTTATTTTCTCAAATCTAAGCTTTGGTAAGGCAAAAAGTATTAGGAAATATTTAGGTTGTGTTGGTAACGCTTAATACACAAAATATTTTCAAGGCAAAAAGTCAGCTTCGCACAGCTCAAATAATAATATTGCGCTCACAAGCATATTATGCGAGAAAATGTCAAAAAATTGAGATTCACATCCACTGACTGTCATTTTCTGCTGGCTTATATACGGTTGAAAGCATTCGGATAAATGTAAAATTTTCTCTAGACACAATCAATTTTAGAGCCAAACTAGAACTTTTAGAAACTTAGCCAGACCATGATTGAATACGTTTGGATTAAATGAATCACTCAATGATTAAATAAACAATTTATATCGCGTGATCCCTGACAATGTTTTCACCACTCACTAATTAATTGATGCGCATTTTCAAAAAAACAACAGAACTAAATTATTACTGATTTTTACCAGAGTTTTATAGCGGTTCACAGTTCAACAGCTTATGACACAATTTGAGCTACGTTGCCAGATCCTCTTAGATGCAAAAGTTGCATAGTGCAAATTTCAATGTGAAATGTGCATCCACTGTTTAAACCCTGACATATCTAAAGAAGACTTAAAGCAGATTGGACAACGCGAAATAATCGACATGCCTATTTATTAAATTTTCTAGTTGTTCTTTTGACGCAAAGAAGTAAAATTGATCTTATAAGCGACTTGTTAATTGCCAAAGACAAAGAAAAGAAAATATTAAATTTGTTCTCTCCGTTTACAACAAAAAACAAACAGAAAACCTCGTTTAAGCGACAGAGTTAAATTTCAATAATCATCCTAATTTTGTCGCGTTAGACAGTTCATCAATAAGAAGTCTCAATATAGGGAAGAAATGAAAATTAATCAATTAAAAACAAAAATAATAATAGCGATAACAACAAATGATGTAATAACAAACATTGCAGTTGAGAATCTAGAAGTAGAACAAAATGAAGAGTTTGACTATTTTGGAGTAATAATAATAAATACAAAAAGAAGGTACAAACAATAGAAAAACTATTCTATGACAAATGCATTTATTAAAAACAAAGGAGTAACTACAAAAACAAAACTAACGATTTATAAGACAGTGTATCAACCACCGTTAGTTAGTATTTGGTAGTGAATCCTAGATATTAAACAATAATTTTCAAAATAAATTAGAAACACTAGAAATGAAATATCTACCGCAAGTGATGGGAGTTATCAAAAGAGACAATAAAAATTTAAACATCAGAAAAAAACTAAATATCAAAACCTTTTTAACTGTCAAAAAAATTACTACAATGATTTGGTCACATGACGAGAATGGTTAATAGCAGACAAGTGAAATAAATATGAGAAGCAAACATTAAATCAAAAAGAGTAAGAGGAAGACTACTAAAAAACTGCGTAGAAGAAATACTATAGCAAAAAAGACAAAGTGCAATATACTTGTAGATACACTAGAAATAACAATAAACTAAAAAGATTTAATGCGATAACAGCCAAAGACACAACTAAACTTTGTGGAATAAAATGTTACTTTAAGTTAAAGAAATCATAAACTAGGATATATGTATGTACGAATGTTACAGGTCTAAAATAGGTTCATGTGGATCTTAAATGCAACATTTTTGTTTTGTTTCAGTTATTCTTTAATTACCTGAATACCAGTAAGCCCAACCGAGCATGCCATAGAAACTTCATCTGGACCAAACCAGTTCGCAGCTAATTTTGGTGGCAAATTCAATAAACACGCTTGAGGGATTGATAAAACGATTTGCCCAACAATGATGACCCAAAAATTGTCGGGAGACACCGAACCAACTTTGATCCATGTTGCCACACACGTTGCACACGTTGTAATAATTAAAGTTTTTCGAATACCCTGGAACACAATTACATAAATTTGAGACAAAAAAAATATTTTATTGCAAATTTGTAATTACAAACTTACATACTTATCTATTGCGTAGCAAGAAGGAAATGCAAAAATCACGTAACATAATAAAGCGGTTAAGTTAGTCCAATTTACAGCTTCGTACGAAACTTTATAGTAGTCTCTAATTACGTCTGCAACGATTGTGTATTGAGTCCATTGCATAGTACTTGTTGGTGCTACGATTACGTACAAAAACAGTATAAACCATCGCTTTTTATACAATCTAGGTTCGTCTTGTTTTTTGCAGGTTTTGTTTTCTTCAGTAACCATTTTAGTTCTGAAAAATATAAAGCATTACTTAACTGTATAAAAATAATTTGTACAGAAAAAACATAAAAGTTTATTTTTTTACGTTTTATCTCAATTTTATAATGACATCTTAATATAAACTAAAATAATAATGTAAATTTAGAAATAATATTTGCTATTTTTTTGTTTTGTTAAAATTATATTTTCATTAGAGTTGTGAAATGGATAAGAAAACAAGCATTGCAAAATATCCTAAATACAATTTACATGGATTCATAAATGACAGCACAAAAAATTTATATCAGAAACGACTCGACGACAAATTAACTGACGACATTAACACTACATTTCCAGAACTATACAATAACATGATAAATAGTTTGTACGCAGCATCACAAAGCTGGTAGAACGAAGAAATTGAACAATACGCCAAGGGGAAGAAACGAGTTTATTTGAAATGGCTAACTTTGCAAACAGAAGAAGACAGAAAAAAGTATAAAAACATCAAACGACAAACAAGAAGAATAATAGTGGAGCATAAGAACAGAACACGAGACAATAAGTGCCAAAAAATAGATACATATACTGACGGAAGAAGATGTTCAGAATCTTGGAAATTTATAAAAAAACTGAGAAGTAGTTGCACAGAGACATATAACTTGCAGATCATTCTAGAAGACACATGGGTAAAACACTATGAACAACTATTAGAAGAAAATAGCAAAAAATACCAAACAGACTAAAAATATACAAATCAATAGAAATGGAGTAAAAGTAGACGAGTAATAGTGATAAAAACTGTAAAAGGTTTAAAACATGGGAAAGCATGTAGTCTCGAGGGTATATATGCAGAAATAATAAAAAACAAAACACACACGCTGTTCTGTTATTGAGACGTGTATTTAACCAACTAATTAATGGTCACAAAGTACTATCAGACTGAAAAGTGGCATAATCTCTTTAGTTCATAAGAAAAAAAATTAATTAGACTGAGCAGACTGTACGGTCGAATACTACAAAACAGGATGTTCATGTATTTTTTATAGACCTTACAAAAGCATATGACAATGTACCACTGTGCAAATTGTGGGAAACCCTTACAGTAACAAATATTAACAATAACTTAATTAAAGTACTTTGCAACTTATTCAAAGATTCAATATCACAAAACAAAATAGGAAACCGACTGTCTAGGCCATTAAGGTTACAAAAGAACGACAACAAAGATGTTGCGTGTCACCGACATTCAAATATACAGTAAGAAAGCGTTAAATCAATAGAAAAAAAAGTGCCCGGATGGAAATAGAAATAGACGACAACATCCACTTATATACACTGTAATTCGCTGATAATTAGACAGTTATTGCAAACGACAAAAACGATCTCAAATGTATGTCGAGTAAATTAATAGAAGCTTTTGAAGAATGGGGTCTTGCAATAAACCTACGTAATACAACATACTTACGCACAGGTACAGAATCGAATAACTTACAGTTGGAAAACAGCAAAAAAATAAAAACGCCAGGAATATAAGTACCCCCGAGTAACGTTTGACACAAGCGGTACAGACGAAAGAAAAATCAACTCTAGAATAATTCAAGCACGCAAAGCAATAGTATGCCTCAATAGTGTATTATAGAGTAAACTAAAAACTAAATATAACATCTGTAATGTCATAATTAAAAGTAGCCTACTTTACGGAGCAGAAACAAGTAGACTGACAGACAGGAACCGAAGGAAAGTGGCCACTATTGAAATGGATGGATTACGAAGATCGGCAAGGACATCGAGATAGAATCCAAAATAAAATAATTTGACAACTAGTAGGCATTGAGGGCACAATAATAACGGACATAGGAAGAAAACAACTGACTTGGTATGGTCATGTTCAACGCATAGCAGAGGATAAACTCCCAAAAAAATTATGCATTGCTTACCAAGCTTAGAAGAAAGACAATGGGTGAATAGAAAGGAATGGAAACTAGCAATCGGACAACGTCGAAGAACGTTCTAAACCGAGATTTATAAATATATAAACGCATAAAATTTAGATTATTTTTTGTCTTTCTTACCTTCTTTTTTTTATTGTTGTTTATTAACTTGCCAAAATAACTAATTATTAACTATGTACACAACTTTTGTTTAGTTTTAGCAAATTTATGTATTACATACAACTGTTGTGTACAATTTATTTAAACAAATGTATATCAGTAGACGGAAGCATATCTACCACAACTAGTATTAATTAAATAGAGAATTTTAAAATGTTATATATACGAAAATTATAATTATTATTTAATTAAATATATTGATATTGTATATCACATTTTAAAAAACAGTAAGTAAAGTGTAATATTTTATGTGCTACATACACTAACACGACATGTATCAACATTCGAAAGGAAGAAGCACGTAGAACAATATCATATTTTATGCCAACAAGGTCGTTACATTGAATTACAACGGTAACATTATAATGTAGTTTTATGTTATAAATTACAAATTAAGTAAAACAATTAAAGAAAAAGAAAATAAATAGCAAGCACTAAAAACTAAATAAAAACTATTTGGAAATAATATTTACCTATACAAACACTTATCGATGTTTAATTAGTATCTTGATTTGTTTTAAAAAGTAAGAAATATTGATAGTGTTAACAAAAAGTTCTTTAGTTTAAGCCGATCGCATTCCAGTGTAAAAGTGCTAAACTAACATTTATTTAACGCAACGCAGGATAAATGTATACCTAACACTAGATTAATTTGAAAGTTCAACAAAAATTGCTCAAGGTATTTCAGAAAAAACTGCTAATAAAATAGTTATTTAATTTAAATTTCCATTTTACATTAGTTACAAATTAGACTTTCACTATACCATCAAAACTAAAACTATTTACACTAAATCATCCAATAATTAAAATAAAGACAGTGCAGTTTATAATTTACTTTTGTTAAATAAATAAGTTTTTGTGCTGTTCTTATCATATATATTAATATTCGTTCGTTATTGTAGTTACGCAATGACGAAAACAACTCTAAAGATGAAAAATAGAAAATCAAGATCTACGTCTGATAAAAAATTTGTTCAAGAATTTTGAAATTTAGTTAAAATTAGAAAAAAACGGTTTAAAAACTTCATAAATTCAAATATTACAGTATTGTATATTTAGAAGTTGGTACTGCGTAAAACATTCGAACTTGATACGTCACTGCAATAGGATAGCAAAACGTTCTTTATGCATCACTTGACAGCGTTTGCTACTGTAGCAACACAGTTCAGATAAAATTGTTTTTTTAAAATTTTTCATGATTTAACCTGGTCGATTGACATTTTGCGCCACTTTCGCGTCAAATGATATCTTAATTTGTTATTTTATTGGAATGTTTTTGGTTGATAGTTTTTTTAGATTAATTTGTTTTTTAAGTTTAATAGTTAGATGTAGGGAAGAGTTGGACAAATATGGGTAGATGGACAAAACCGGGATTCGGTTTTTGTGGCTTAATTTGTGGTGAAACCTAGCGGAACCTTGTAGCACTACTTTCAGGCCAGGGCCATATCAGTGATCAGTTAGCAGAAATTGTCTAATCCAACCCATTTTGCAGTGGTGATTTCTTTAAAGTTATATGTAAAGAAGTTGATAGTTTAAGGCCGAAAATATTACGCTGCTAATCTTAAATACCTAATTATTTGGTTTAGATAAGTACAACATCTTATAGTCCACTATTTACCTACTATTTTAACATTTTTTATTGGTGACTATGAGTTATTTAGACAAAGTTACAGTAACATTTCTTTACAATAGCGTTATTGGACAAAACTATTTTTGTCATTAAAATTGGATTAACTTGTTTAGTATTGTTTAATAAGCTATAAATATTTAAAAACTATACAAAAAATTAATTTCAAAATAAATTGATATACCTATAGTTGAATTATATATAAGTAAAACATTGAGTTGAACCTTAGTTAGTTATTCTTGATAATAACGTGTTGTTTTCTCTGTATCAAGTTGTTTGTTTCTAAAACAATTTTTTTGTATGTTTATTATAATTCAGAAATAGGGTTCGTTTACGTAGCTCAATTGTGCAAACTGAGATTCAATACTATCTTGATTATAAACAAGTTTATAATTTTATGTTTCTAGAAATTTTTGGGTGCCTAAAAAATTTTTTGTAGATAACGCAATGCCTAGAAAAGAAAAGTATAAGAGAATATCAAACCAACAACGTTGGTCAGTATGGCTCCAGCTATCCAAAAAATGTTAATTGGCTAAATGGGGTTCAAAAAGGCATCGGCTTGCTACAATGTTACTAGAAAAAAAAAACTTTTTGGCATAACATTGTCCGATCTTTGCAAACTCGCTTATCAAGTTGCCGAAAAAACAATATTGCACATAATTTTAATAAAAACATAAACATGTCTGAAAAAAGTGGTTTTACAACGTTTTGGATAGACATCCACAAATTAGTTTGCGAAACTCTGAGCAGACGACCTTAGCACTTACGACAAATACAACTTTTTACCATGTGATATTTACAACGTTGATGAAATGGGAATTTTAACGGTTTTCAACAAACCGTCCAAAGTCTTGGCTCTAAGAGGAGAAAAGAAAGTAGGCTGCTTGAGTTCTGCTGAGCGTGGTGTCTTGGTTACTGTAGAAACGTGTATAAATGCTGCAGACAGTTTCATGTTCCCTATCTTCGTGTTCCCGAGAGCAAAGGTTAATTCCATTCTAATAAACAATGCTTCTCCAAAATCGTTTGCTGCTTACAATAAGAGTGGGTAGATTAGTAATGTAACATTTTTCGTTTGGTTTAAAAGATTTGTAGAAATCTCTCATCTCTCTAAAGATAAACTAGTTCTGTGGCTTCTAGACGGTTATGCTTCTCATGCAAAAAGTATCAAGTTGACTAATGCTGCTAGAAAAAACAATATGATTATCTTGTGCTTTCCTTCTCATACAACTCATCAAATGCAACCACTTGATTTGACCGCTTATGGCTTCTTTTAGTTTTTATTATGAGCAAGAAGTAAGGAAGTGACTTTTCATTAATCCTGGTCGCGCTGTATCGATCTAACAAATTAGAAAATTGTTTAGATCTGGACATTTAAGGCCAACAGTTCTTCAAACTGCTGTTAAAGAGTTTAAAAAGACTAGGATCTACTTGTTTAAGTGTGATATATTCCCAGATCACCTATTTGCTCCCACTTAGACAACTGAAAGGCCTATGAAAGTTGTTGAAAAGTACATTTTGCGCAAATCTCAAGCTAAAACATTGACTGAACAACAACAAAACGCTGATATAGATTTGTCTGAAGGAAGTAAGTAACATACATCAGTTTGCGAAGGATAATGATTCTTTAGAAAAACTGTCAACGCCGACTTAAAAAACTATAGTTCCTAAGCAAGTCGATAAACAACAGCCTTCTACGTTTACTCAAGTTTTGGGCCAAGCTTTCAAACGCATTTTTGCAATTTTTCCACATGATATAAGAGCTATTCCAGTAAAAATCGGTAGTAGAACCAACACGAAATCCGAGAAGTGTCGAGGTAAAACAGCTATCATTACATTGTCTTCCAACAAGTTAGAACTCGATCTAAAAAAAAGAGCTTGGTCATGAAAAAAAACTGTACAGAATAATAGAACAAAACTAAAGAAACTGGCGCTACCTCGGGCTAAAATTACGTTTTAGGCCATAAAAGCTTCTTTACGTCCTAAAAACATATGAATATCTATTATTGTTTTGTTTACAATAAATTTAGTAATACAAAAAATGATAAAATTTTTCAAATTTGTTGTCGTTAAGGCTTTTATGTGTATTTATGTCCTGAGGTAAATTTTCATTTTAAAGTGTCTTGCTGTGCATACAGTATGTCAATTTAAAAACTTTAGATTGGGAATATATTTACAACAAAAAAATACCAATAAATTACAAAAATTCGTTTTGACAATAAAAAAGGGGAAGCAAATTGACATGATCAGTGGCACATCCTTACTTACTCTTTCACCCTCAACCACTCTAATTTAAAAAATGTAAATTTGGACCCTCTTTTTTGATACATTGTTTAAAAGGTCTTTAAAAATGCTTTTCAGAAATACAAAAGTAACATTTTATTTGATAGTTTTAAAATAATTAGCAAATAATGAACTTTAGAGAGATCCTGTCAACCCTTAAAATTAAATTTTTTGTATAGTTATCACGTGTTGTATTATCTAGAATTTCTAGTGCAATTATTTTTGAGGATATTGTGTGATACTCTGGTACAATACGATGAGTTCCATGATTTCAATAACGACAATTAAGAGAAGCAGATAAAAGTTTTTTGTAATTTTGTTTTATTAAAGATATCTGTTTGAGTTTTTTACTCAATATTTACAGGTGTTTACACGTCAGTATTTATTGTTACTTTAAAGTGTATCATTGTTAAATTATATACGAACTGGTTTTTTGAAAAGAAATTGTAAAAATCGTATACTTATTTGCTGAACGGGTTGAAATAATTTATCTTTACGCAAGTAAAAATCGATGTGTATTTTGAGTGGATACTTGTTCAATGCAAGGCATTTGGATAAAAATATCAGCAATGATTACGTGCGACGTCTTGTGCGGAAATTTAAAGCCAACTGGTTCTGTAGCAAAGCCAAGAATTCTGAATGATGAAGTGCAAATTAAAATTTTAGGTCAAGTCGCCATCTGTTCAACAACGTCGCTTTGCAAAATCACAGAATTAACGAGTGTCACATGCATCGGTTCGGAAAATCTTAAAATCACAAGTTTTTTTTTACAAAATGCACGTTCTTCAAGAACTAGAAAACAATGATAAATGAATTCAGTTTTGTAAAACTATCATTAAAAAACTTCAACAATATTCTAACATTAAAAAAAAACATCCGTTTTTTTATGAATGCACATTCTTTTTAAAAGGGCAAGTCAACAAACAAAATGTCGTTGTTGGAATAACGAAAATCCGCGTATTGTACCAGACGATCGCAACCCAATATTTTCGGAAACTAAATGTTTGGGCTGGCATTCTATAAGATAAAATTGTTAAACTTTTGTTTTTGAATGGAAACCTTACAGGTGATATTTTTGAGAATTGAAAGTGGTTAGAAGTCAGCGGTCTCCAAAGTGATTTCTACGGACTCTAGGAATCCCTAAAATTATTTAAAACATTTGTGAAAAATTAAAATAGATTTGGAGGTCGCTGAACAACGTCAGGCAGTCCGCGCAAGGTTTAATAACAAATATTAGCTTGAAAGTTAAAATAAATAATAAATAAATTATTATTATTTTTACGTCCTAGGTAAAATATAATTATAGACAGGTGGATAAAATACAAGTAATAATAGGCGTCGCGGTGAGTCACGTTTTTCTATACAGGTTTATACAGGAAAGTAATAGAGTCGATACCTGCGCCAACTAATCTATAATATAAATTATAAGAATCGTGCATCTAATCAACAATTTAGTTCTGTGTTATGCGTAATGTAAAATTCATACAATAAATTTTTTTAGTCTTGGACAAAAAGAAGTATAATTTTTTGTGTTGTTACGCAGATAGCGTACTTTCGTTACGTACTTATAATTGCATAAAATTAATATATCGTTTTAATTTAAATTTAGTTAAGCCAAGTTATACTTTTATAGAATCCCGACTCCGACTACTTAAGATTGGTCCTAGTCTCTCCGCGAGACCCAGAATAAGAAATCGAATTTGAATTTTGTTGTATTGTCGTTCGTAAACCCAAACAAACTCACGTTTCGCAACACATTCCAGCTTGCATCTTTGTCATAAATTCAATAATAAATAAATTTGAAAATTATTTTGCAACGTGGCGTTACATAAATAGAAATCTACTAGTCGGGATCTCACGTCATATTCAGTTAGTTATAAATATACTAAAAATATATTCTTAACGTTTTCAACGTTATTTTTTTAAATGTTCTTTTTAAATTAGCAAATAGCAGAACAAAAGTAATGTATGTTATTTTTGCCAAAAGTTTCATTTAGTGCTTGGTTTAAAGTTTAAATGCGCCGCATTAACATTTGTTATGCTATGCTTTACTTACACAAATCACTTTAGCAAACAGCGTCAACTAAAGAAATCAAAACAGAAATATAGCAAGCTGTCGAACTAAGTTTTAAGAAAGCTAAATTTATAATTTATACTTCCATACTAATTATATTGTAATTTCTTTTGTTTATTTAGCTAAATTTCTGCTTTGGTTACAACTACAGATAAACATAATACACAATAAGAATACACAGCGTACATATTGTTAAGTTAGGTCAGTGTAAAAAAATAAAGATTGGTATTTGCAGTATTTATTTTACTAACAATTCATTTTGTGTATGGATAATTAAAGAGAACCATAATTAACGTAATACATGAAGACGTTTATTTACCACATGGTTAAAATCAGAAGTAAATCTTTACCTATTTACATATTCCAAACCGGTCTAAAAATTTTAATTGCAAATATTACGTTAGACCAAACTAGGAAAAATTTTTATTGAACACCACAAGAAAACTTTTTCGTAGTCCTTTATCTAAAAAACGCTGTATACCAAGTTGTCTGATAACTCGGAATCAATCAGAAATCAAGCGGAAACACAAGTATACACAATCAAACATCGCATCGTAAATACTCTGTAAGGGCAGTGTTTTGTGCCTATTAACCTGCCTACTACACGTGAATAAATCTAGTATTGCTATAACGATAAAATGTTTATTGTATATTTCTTATTATCAAATGAATAACTAGATAATTAAATAAATGTAACTATGAATTTTAGTTTGTTTACTAATTTTTTATTACACTTACTTACACTTACACGTTCCATTCAGTTTGAAGTTATGAGGTAACCTATGATAGCAGTTCGTTAATTTTTTATATCGTTTATATTGTGGCAGTGTAATGTGCAGGGTACGTGTTTTGTGGTTATAAACTTCTTTTGCAAAAAGAGCAAAAAAAAGTTTAAAAAAGCTTGAAAGCTTGAATATGCTTGAAAACCAAGCCAAATCTGTATTTACAAACATCATGCTTTTATTTATAAAAACTTCGATTTTTAAGCCCAGGCTAAGCGTTTACGTTTGAAGTCAAGCTACTTGACTTAGTGAATCTCTAATTAGTGTAATCCTGTTGAGGAGAAAAGAACATAAATTCCTTAAAACTATTAAAAAGCTGAATTATAAAACAAAGCAAACTGAACATGTTTATGCTGTCATTCAGAAATAATAAAGATATCAAAAAAATGTTTAGTATAACGATAGTATGTGCGCAAGACGGCAAATTCAGCCAATGAGAAAAATCATAATAATACCTTAAAGGAAATTAAAATAATATTAACCCCACAAAGTCTCTTGGTTTTGACGTAATTACTAGTAAAATTTTGAAACAATTTCTAAGAAAAGTCTTACTAAAACTTATCAATTCAGATTGAAGTATGATCTTAAGATGTAAAAAGTTGTAGAAGTTATCATGATCTCTAAGACTAGAAAACCTCAATTTGTCACATTGCATAGACCGGTATCGTCGCTGCCAATAATTTCAAAGTTATGTAAAAAATTGCTCCTCAATCTACAATAGAGGAAATTTAAAGTTTATACAAACACAAACCTCATTGAAAAATTTAAAAAAAAATTAAGTATGTTCCACTGTCTTTCTCGATGTTACTCAGGCTTTCGACAAAGTCTAGGATCAAAAGTTGATTTATAAATAAACTTGTTACTGCCACAACAATATACACAACTTTTACATTATCTTACAGAAATATATTTTAGAATTAAGCAAGAAAATGTTCATATTAAAATAAAAGAAATCATAGCTAGTGTCTAGATTTAGTAATCTATTTATTTTATACTAGTGATATACTGTCTTAAATTTGAAACAATAGCAACATTTGCTGATGACATTGCAGTTACTGCCGTGGAAAAAGTCAAGAAGAGACTGCAGAACCACCATCGAAAACATTAACACCTGGATCAAAACTTGTCGGATCAAATTAAATGAAAACAAGCTTGTACATGTAGATTTGACTAACAAACAGTATCAGCGTCTACCTAATAAAATCAACGATACTCAAATTTATCACGCTCTGCTAGTTCCTGTCAAAAGGAAACGAATAGAATTTGGTATTAAACAAAAAAAAATGTATTAACTACTTAAACGAGACTTTAAATTTTCTAAATATACGAAACTGCTACTATATAAATATAGGCAACTATTGAAACCAGTTTGGACATATGGCATCTAACTCTGAAGTAATATATTTTATTGTTGCGTTTAATTAAATTTATTATATTTTTTTCAACATATATTAACACATTTTGTACACAAAAAATTAAGTTTTTTAGTTATTTTAAGTTATTTAAAAAACGTAAATGAAGGTATGTTTTTTCCTTTTGACATGTCATAAAAAACAGGAAATAATATTAAACTATTAATCAAATGCAAATTTATTAGGTTTATTCTATATCGATAATAACAGTAAAACGTGTAAAATAATTTAATAAATTAACCTTTATTTTACGGAAACCTTCAAAATTTACAATTGTTTACAGGAGTTTTCAATACGTTTATTCTAAGAGTTGTGCGTTGGCGATGATGAATTTTAACTCGTCTAAATCCAATTGAACAAGTTTTAAAAAAATATTTGTATATTACAAGCAATTCACCAACAATTCACGTTTAGACATATGCAATCGCTGCAGTTTACAATATAACAAATATTCTTTTAAAACAATAAGTTACAAATATAGTAAATAGTTCCCGCAAACACTACGATAAGGGGGGAAACTCATCTAGAAGTCGAAAAATTCGAGTAACTTTGGGAGTGGATTGCGGCTAGGAAAATAAATGAAACTAAATCATTGTTTTTGCAGCTTATTGGGCATGTATTTAAGAGTAAAACCATGTAAAAATTTTTTGGAAACTGTTTTATTTTACATGTTTTATTTACATGCGCAAATATCGGTTTTCGTATGTAGCGGTTTGCGCCGGCCTCTGTAGAATTTCAGGATCTTGACTAAAACAGAAAAAAAGAATAGGGCCTTAAAGTTTACATGGCAGCGCATTTCAGAGACCTCATTATATGTTGAAAAAAATTTTTTTTTGTAAAAAATTTTCGAGTTGAAAAAAAACACTTTTTTCGCGTTTTTCTCAACCTATTTTAAAAAAAATACTATTTCTGGTTACATTAAACAAAAATAATTAGGTTATCGAAATAGAGAATTCAATTTTCTATTCAGCCCACGAAATCGCAATGAATTCCGACCAAATCTCTGGTCTCCAAGTGTTCCGGCGATTTCAAAAACACAACTTTTCAGGAGAAGCATTTAAAGTTTCAACTTCATGTAACCGTATGTTACATTGACTCAAATCGGCTGCAAATTTAGTCAGCTATTCCCGGGCCATAGACGATCTCTTATCAGCAGTCGATATAGCTTCCTATTATAGTTAACGCTGGGTGTCGAAAAAGGTGAATTTCGGTCAGCGCGCCACAGGCGTATTTCAGCCGTCTCACTAAATGAATATATCTTTGCAAAAAAGTTCCGGATGGCCTATGCTTTTAAGGGCTCATTCTCAAATATATAAGAAGTAGTTTAAAGCAATAAAAAATTTTTCTAGAAGAGTTTCCCCCCATAAACTTACGCTAACGCTCAAAAACGCTATAATTTTAATGTCAATGTCATTATAAATTATGTTTAGAAATCAAAGCTTTACGCATAACCTCATACACAAAAACCGTTTACGATATTTGGCCGCTATTTCGGTGAATTTAGCGTATGTCGTAAATAGAAAATTCCCTCAGACTTTCTGGTAAACGGTAACGCTATCTATTTACAACTGCGCATGCGCACAAAATATCGTAACGTTAAATAATTATTATCGGCATACGCTAAACTGCCAAAATAGCAAGTCAAATATCGTAATCGGTTTTTGTATGTGAAATTATGTGCAAACCTTTGATTTGTAAACATAATTTAAAATAACATTGACATTGCATGCATTTAAAATTTGAAGCGTTTTTAAGGTTTTGGAACTGTCTGTTATTAGAATACCGTTGTACGGGAACTCTACATTTGAAACCAACCGTTAATAGTCAATAGCGTATAAGTCACATGATCTTAGCGTTAGCGTAAGTTCATCGTAGTATTTGCGAGAATTCTCTATTTAACGTTACGATATTTTGTGCGCTTGCGCAGTTGTAGAAGAATAGCGTTGCCGTTTATCGGAAAGTCTGTGAGAACTTTCTATTAACCTAAAATTGTTATTTGAAAGTGGCGAGAATTTTTTTTTAATGGACAAAACTGAAGAACATATTGTTATGGTAAAGCAAAATTGCGGTTAATACCGTGAATTGTGCGCTTCAACGACAAGTAGGATGGATATCGGCAGTTGTGACAACTGATTACGTTAAAAAAAGTATTAGCAATACGTATAATGTTTCCAAAATTATTGGGAGTACCATTATTGAAACTGTTTTAAGGATTGCTGACAAGATAACACAAAAGCGGTCAATACTAGAAAAAAAAACTAGATTTAGAAAAGGCAATTGAGTTTTGTAGAATAACCAAAATTAACAAAACACAGTCAATGGCTTTAACCTCCTGAAAAGTACCAGTGGTAATAAATGCTGTGCAAGTATTGTGGTTACAATTATATTTTTGTGAAGTCAAACTGTCTACCTTATGGAAAGACATGTGCCAAATATTTAGAAAAAAATCACTTAGCCAAGGTTTGCAGAAAGAAAACTATGGGGTCACTAAAGAAAAATGTACAAGAAGTGACTGTCGATAACAGTGAAACACAAGATACTGAAGAGTTACGCGATTTTAATGAATCTATAGTGATTACAGAAATGTTTTGAAAGATTAGGTAGATTTATTTATTCATTTATTTTTATTTATTTAATTCCATTGCATGGTACAAATTCTTATAGTATTATAATATGTGCCACATGAGCTTAGGCTTGTGTGTGGCATAATACGGAACCATATCAAAAATGTACCGAACGTACCATTGAATACATATGGTATTGGTAAATATTTTTACTTAACTTTTTTCATTTTGGTATGTTTGTTATGAAAAGTGTGCAAGTTTGTCATAAAAATTAAACGGCAGCTTTTTTAACCAAAGCTTTACTTTACGTTTAAATTTGTTTAATGATCTACATTGTTTTAAGTTTAATGGCATGATATTATATAATTTCGAGCATAAATAACTCGCATGTCTATGTGAGCTAGTTTTAGTTTTTTTTGGCAAAATTACATTTTTACTTTGTAGGTCGTATTGAATTAATTTTCGAAATGTCCGAAAAAGTAACTGAGTAGCGTATGTCAGATCTTTAAATGACATAATTTTTAAGATTAATTTTTGTAGAATTTTTAGAACCCTTAGATAACATTTTGATACACCTCCCCAACCAATAATTCCATATTGAAGTTCCGCTTGAACCAAAGCCATCTTCCGCCCTCAGTTTAACTGTATCCCAGGTTTCTGCATCAAATAAAAGTGCAGTATCATCAGCAAAAGTTATTATTGTACCAGGTATACTTATTTTTGATAGTTGATTTATATAAATAAGAAACAAAATTGGTCCAATTCACTGCTAATACAGCTATTGATATTAACTACTTGCTTTCTGTTAGATAGATAGTTCTTTATTAAGTTATATGCAGTACCCCGGATTCCAATAATCTCTAGTTTCTGGTATAGTATGTTATGATTAACATTGTCGAAGGCTTTGGCAAGATCAAGAAACACTGCAACAATTTTACTATTAGAGTCCAAAGCATCATATAGTCGTTTAGTTAATGTAAAAATTGCATCATCGGTGCAAATATTATTTCTAAACCCAAACTGATTTTTGACAAGATATCAAATTTTTTTAAACATTTTGCCAATCTATGTTTAATGCACTTTTCAAGTAATTTGCCTATTGTACTTGTTATAGAAATAGGCCGGTAGTTATTAATTTGATTTGCGTTTTACAGATTACTCATTGAATATACGACAAAACTAAAAACGAAGCAGTTCAATAGTAGAATGCAAACTTTCACGGCCGTTGTTTAATGTAGTATTGTTTTTCGGGTGTTGCCGCGTCACAAAACTTTTGTGAAGCGGCAACACCCGAGAAACAGTACTACAACGAACCAGTTCTCAAGTTTTGCTCAAAAAAGCAAATTTAGATTAGTTTGAATGATAAGTTAAAGCCAAACTTAGATAAATTAGAGTGTGAGAAAATAGACTTAAAAGTAGAGAAACCAACAGAAAACCTACACCTACTAGTAATTGTTGAAAAAACAACAATTTGTCGAAAAAAAATATAAAGATAAAAGCTTTAACATTCTCACATTCTAGACGTCATTTGGAGGTTACCAGTATTGCCGTTAACTATTTGGCATCTGCACAGCGCCGGAAATATTTTTAAAGCAAAATTATAAAATATTTGGAGGACTAAAAGACGTAGGTGTGTATTTTAACAATATAATCGTGACAGGTGAAACCAAAAACAAATACGACGCAAATTTGACTCACAAAAAAATTTCAATCTAATAAAAAACCAGCATAAGAAGTCTAAAGTTACCTAATTCTTAAAATCGAAACACCACAAAGTCAAACTGAATTAAGTCGATTGTTTGGTATGATCAAGTACCTAAAGCGCTTCTTACCGTCTATTTCAAAAGTTACAGCGCCACTACGAGAATTAGGCTGGATGTAGAGTAAAATTGGACCGATGCTTGTAGCAAATTGTTTATAGAAATGAAAAAATTATTTATGAACGCGCCTGTATTGGCATATTTTGACTACACTAAAAACATCAGTATTCTGACGAATAGTAGTAAAAACGGAATTTAGCCATGTCTGCTACATTCTACTTAAAAAACTGCCTAAGTTCACATAAACTGTTTTTCTCTACTTTGAAAAATAACCAAAATATCGCCATGAGTCGAAAATTGAGAAAATTAAACTTTTGCGTATACTTCGAGAAACAAAAAACAATCGCTCAATTTGGTTTTTACCATCAAATTTTTCTAAAAAAAAGAGATCAAGTATGCGCGGTCCAATTTAGAACACCCTGTACAAAGTGATCACAACCCGTTACCGGAAATAGTGAAAAAAGATTTTAGCAAACTGTCGCGTCGGTTGCAAAGTATCTCCTACTTAAATTATTAACATATCCAAAATTACAAACTAAGTATGTGCCTGGTAAAGAAATGTATGTAGCAGATACTCTTTTACGTGCATATTTGAAATACCAGGTGTCAGATGATCCAAAACTTGTATACGCAATAAAATTTGCAGTACAAAATTTCCTATTATAAATAATAGAAAGATTCAGTTACAAACGGCTACGAAAATGACGAGATCATAGCTAAAGTAACAAAGTTTGTTGAAAGTAGATGGTTAGGTTTTATTAAGAAACATCAAAATTTAATAAAATTTTAGTCTTATTGGAAAATGAAAGATAAGCTTAATTATGTGAGAAATTACTGTTAAATAGAGATAAAATAATTGAACCAAATAAAGTTCGATATGAAATGTTAACGCTATAACATGCAGAACATCTAGGCATTGAAAAATGTAGAGCACGCGCCAGACAACAGTTTTGTTAGTTACGAATCAATCAACATATTCAAAAATTTGTTCTCAACTGTCAATTGTGTAGCAAATATGGTAAAAAAGTTGCAAAGAGTCATTATTATCATATTCTATACCAGAACGTTTGCGGCAACGTATAGGTACAGATATATTTTCCTATAGCAATCACAAATATTTGTTAATGTATGACGCATATTTCAACTAGATAGAATTATTGTCAATTTAAGATAAATTTAGTTCAGAAGCAATCAAATAGTTTAAAAAGGTATTTTCTAGATTTGGTTTTATCAATACTTTAGTTGAGACTTACATAATAGTTACTAAATATGGAAATAGATTTAGTGTTGATGTTGAACAATGCTGCAAAATATAATGTCATGGTAATACCAAATCTTACATTTCATGGAATAAGGATGCAGACAGGTTATCAGAACAAGGTGTTTTGTTTAATTCACACAAAATAATAATTGTGTAATTATTATCGTTGATAGAGTGTTATCTGAACATAAACACGTTGTTTAAAGATTACTTCTTTTCCATTCAGAATTAAAACCGATTAAAAAAATATGGGTATTAACAAAAAATCACAGCATACAATACAATATTCAAGCCGAGTGATGTGATCATGACAAAGACGCAGCAGTCTTACATGACATGTCTCCGAATTTATTATTAAGATTGAAGAATGTGAAGGAGATGACTATAAAGAATCCGATTGTTATTCTATAAATAATTATTTAATTTATTGTAGTTAATTAACGTTAATTACCAGATATATTAATTACATCATTGTTTAGCAATACACTTTGTTTAGATGTCAAAAATGTAATGAAAAATAATCATTCGTAATAATAATAATAAACAAGTTATTAATTCTTTTAATTAACAAATTTAACTTTTTTTTTATTATCTCAACACTGTATTCTACGGTTAGGTTATCAATTTAATTGAATTTATTATTATACTTTGTGAACACTTTGTAACAAAAACTTTTTAAATTTTGTTTATTAAAACTATCGTATGAAAATAAGGTGTATTAATAAATAATTAAAAAAAGTTTACGCTAAATCTAAACTATATTTTTATAGGCACTAACGTTTTTAAAAAAATCAAAAAATTTATATTTAGCGCTCCTTAGTCAGTTCTTTTTCACTCAAGGCTATGATTAGTAAGATCATAAAACACTTCTAAACATAGAAACTTTGTTTCTATAAATATAAATTCTATTTAAACACGTGCGTGTGTAAATATTTAATGCAGCAAAAAAATATTAAAAAAATTAAAACTTAAGAACAAAATGAAAAATATATTGTGCGTTTATTGAAAAAAATTAAAATATGCCTAAAAAAATAGTTACTGCTCTGAAAATGCCTTCAGTAAAGGTACCTTCATTGATCATATTTTAGTAGCACTGGAGAAGATCGGCAGTATTTAGTGTCTTTAGAACATAAAAAACACCAAAACGGCAAAATAAATATGATTAAGTCGAGCAAAACCGTCGAGTGACGTCACACTATTAAAACTAGTATGTCAGGTCACATAAAATTACTTCAAAAATTTGTTATAGTTAATTAAAGCCATTCATTATAACATATTGACTTAAAATGTATTAGTTTAACAGTTATTAATATATTTTTAACAGTTTAATACTATATAAAGAGTACGGGAAAAAACGCGACAAGTCAATTTTTTGACAAAATGAAGCTAAATATACCATTGAACAGTGCAAGTGGCAACATTTCATATGGGTACTCCTTACAGGCTATAATGTGTGTAGTCAATGATTTTACACAGATTTAATAATGCAGTACAGGGAAAAACTGTTAGTAGTTTATGCGTTGCAAGGAAAGAATGTGCTAAATCAGAGCTACAATACTGTGTAATGTTTTATTTGCATTTGTTAGTCTAACTGCGTTTTTGTCGGAATAACTTTTGTTCATTGTGGTTATGTACACTATTGTTTATTTACGTCTAGTGACGAAGATGTACAGCAAGTGTGTGTTTCCAAGAAACGTAAGAAAACTGGTCGTATTAACAAAAGTTAATGAAAAATTGCGTTTACAAAACCACGAAGAGGAACCCGATTGTGGATGTAAGAAACTGAAATGTTTTACTGTAATTTCTTTAGAAAAAAGGCAAAAAGTGTTAAAAGAGTTCAATGCAATAGATTCCTGAAATGTCTAATGCCTCTATTTGTCTGGATTAATTTTGGTCACACCGACAATGCAAAGACGTTGTCGATTACCGGAAGAGGAGAGTAATTTTTGCGCGGCTTCCTTATCATACTAAATTTGCATTTGCAGATATATCGTTATTAATGTTTCTGTATACGTCACTGCTTTTATATCAACACATTGAATAACAAGAAGAAGAATTATATCAATACAGAATTCTTTGAAAATGTGTGATACAGCTCCAATGGATTCATCCAGACACCGCAAGCTTTTAGAAGATGCAAAGAACCATATTTGTAACCACATACGTTCATTTAAAGGAAGAGAAAATCACTACAATTGTAACCGTCGTTTGAATTTGTGCGATTTCTTTCGTGTAACACCCGGTATTTGTGTCATGTATGTTAGAATTGTTTTATTGATTTCACGTTGATTAAAGGAAATTATGTTAGGTTTTTAGATTCAACTTTGTCAATCAAAGTTGTTGATAAAACTTTGTATTCAATTATTCCAAAGTATTGCGCTGTTTAATCATCCGTATTCTGCATTTACGTCGATTTGGCATTTTCCTTGTTTTGTCAAAATTCCAATTGTAATTTATGTTTCCCTTCCGAGATATAATTGTAATTAAATATATTTTAGCAGTTTGTCTGTTTTAAGTTTGTTTAAAAGTTCTTTGTATTAAGTACGTTCAGAGTACATTCGTACTTAGTTTATTGGTGTTAGTTTTATTAAATTACATTTTGAATAACGTCATTTTTATAATTTATTATATAGTTGTTATGATTCAGGTCTTAACAAGTAATCTATATGACCGTAATGAAATAAAATATTTTGTTGATTTGACATTTCTCATAGAATAAAAAACTGTTTTCCAACTCCACTTTTGTGTCGTAATTGAATTTGTTTGCATCCTCTTTGCACTTCTTGGTAGTATTGCTTTATTGCACGGAGATTTGGGACAGAACCTTTATGGAAAGGTAGCCGATTAAGCTAATAAAATATAAATGATTTTGGTTTGAGGAGATAGTTGATGGTTGGTTGACAATCGTTCGAAATGCCTTAAGTAACGGAAGGTAGTTGGTTGGGTGGTAAACTCACCCCCGATGGATGAAGTAATACCGCGGAAATTATGCAGAAAACGTAAATTTTTAATGCAGTTAGTGGAGTTTTGTTTCTCCGAGTTCGTAAAATCTACGGTTTTTAAAATTTTACGTGTTTTCAAGTTTTATTTTTAGTAATGTAGAATTGCGGTCGTTAAATTGTACGACGCGGTTAAATCTTCGCCTTGGTATTGGTGGTATTGAGAATTTTCCGACGGAACATAGTCCCTTAGGGGACCTCTTCGGCATTTCTTCAAGATTATATCTGGCAACCTAAAATCAACCACAAGTTCTTTCCTGGATTTATTACGACGACGTTTCAAAGTATTTCTTTTGTACCGATTAATTAAATTTTGTGAATGTTATTTGCGCGTTTAAGTATCTTAAAAGCTTTAGACTTTAAGAAAAATAATGAGGTGCAAATTAACAATTTTATCGATAATACAATTAGTAAATGGTAATTGTCCGTATTTATCAAAACTATATGTGACAACATATTTGTTAAAAAGAAAATTTATGTTTGAAGTTAACCGGAAAATTGACTAATTTCGTAATTTACTATTAAGATTGTCATTCTTGTTTTAAAAAAAAATGAATTTATTTTATTTTGTATTTAATTAATTTTTATTTAATGCGAACACGGTCGTGCATTAGTTAATTAAGATTTTCTATTGTTTTTTTTATGATTTTATTTTTTATTTGTTTCAATTCTTTAAATTTTGTTTGTTTTGATACGATTATTCAATTCACTTTTTTTGTTACTTTCATGTTTAACTTACAATTTTTTTGTAAATTATTTAATTAATTTTTTTTTAATTTTATTTTGCGCTAATTTAAATAGTTTTTTGTTTTGAGTGTTGATTAATTAAATAAATGTTAAATAGTTAAATGTGAACAGCTTTTAATTTTGTCGACCTTCGCGTTATGTGAATGTTTGTATATTTCAGATTTTAGTGAAATACACTTTATTAAGGTAAGTCCATTTAGAGTGTATACTTTAGGAGCGGGCTTGTGGTCGACAAGAATCAGAAGTCTATTGAAATTTACACCTTTCTGGCGCCTTTTAATTTTGGCTTTTTATTCTGTTTTCTGTTGAGTTTTACGAACAATCATAATTTTGAATATAACCCACCCCGTCTTCACTGAGCACCGGCAAAATATCGTTTATGTTACTTTATTTCAAGCAAGTGTGATTGTTCTAGCTTTTGCACGTAACACAGTACCAACAAATCCAAAAAAAATGTATTTACCTAAGAAACTGGGCATCAAAAAAATGTATCTAGAAAAGGAGAAAGGTTTTCTAATGTCCTATGAAACTTATAGGACTATTTTTAACAGCAATTTCAATATTTTTTTTGTTATCTATGCTGGGATACTTTAGTACCTGTGACGAGGTTGCAGCCACAACTAAAGCATTAACACTTAAGCTTTCGGCTAACTTGACCATTCAAGAGAAGAACCATTGCTAATGACGTCCATAAAAAAAGGCTGGAACCTTCTATTTTAGAAAAAGAACTGCTTGTCAGCAATCTAGAAAAATACTTGATGCAGAAGTTATTTGCATGGATCAAAAAAAAGATTTATAGACTCATCAACGTAGATTCTGTGTACTATACTTACACTGAAAAAATTGACAAAGAGGAAGCCAACGAAATGTGTTTCTTTTTGTATCACTATACTACAAATCATTTTTTAAGCGAAGTAAGTAATCTTATTTTATGACTCATGCGCAGGTCAAAATAAGTATTTCAGATCTTTTTGTCTTCTCCATTACCTTGTTCATAACAAAAATAGATGTTCTACCGTTAAAGTGGTTTTTCCTATTCGAAGACAGTTCTATATAGAGTGCGATAAAAACATGGGGACAATTAACTGCAAAATAAAGGTTCAATTCCCTCAAGACTGGATAAAAGCCATCAAGGAATCAAAACGAAAACAAACTCCATTCAAAATAGAAGCAGTCAATCAAAGTCTTATTAAGGATTAGAATGCATTTTTAAAACCGCTGTATACCAAAAAATATTTATTTTTATTACGGCTAGTTAGGGAATTGCTGGTGACCTTGGAACATCCTGGACTAATTAAGCTTTGCAATTCATACAATGGTACATGGGTGGAATCTATTGCTGTCCAACAAATTCGTAAGAAATTTAACTTTCACAACTTGTACCAAACGAATTTTTATTTCTACATCAAACTTATAATGATAACACCATGAACTTTTTGTTTAATATCTTTATAATTCTTTATTTTTTAGCAAAATTGTCTATCTCTGCTGAGAAATACAGCATTCTGCAAGAGCTAAAGAAAAAACCAGCAAAAAGTCTTTATAAAAAACTACCAAAACAGCAAGAGAAACAGCAGAAGTCGAATCAAGAAGCACAGACTAAGAAGAAGAAGAAGAAAAACAATACTTAATATGCAGAAATACAATACCTAATACAAATAAAATTATTTTTTTACTAATTAATCACATTCTTTCTCTGTATGTCGCATAGTGAGCCTACTAAAAAAAATTATATTTAAAACAGCTTATGTTTATTTTCTTTAAATGATCATAACTCATTACCAAGTAAGGTAGCCGGTATTTTAATAATTTTATATTCCAAAAAGAAATGCTAGCAAATACATGATTGAAACTTAAAACTACTATGCTGAACAAATTTGATTGACTGACAAAACATGTTTTTCTCTGTAGTCTTTATATGCTACTAAATAATTGACAAAGTATTTGACTTTGTTTTATTCATTTCGTGTTCTATTAGAACATTTGAATAAGTTCGCATTAAATCGTTGAAGTTATTTTACGTTTTTAAATTCATATTTTTTGTTTTTAAATAAACTTGTGTTCAATTATTTTATGGTATTATGTTGCTTAAATATCCGTGTGCTGTGTTTTCGCAAATTTCGCATTTCCTTCGGAATATTAAAATTTAGATTGCATTATGATTTATAGTTCCGATTTTCATTACTTATTTAGTTTCTGAGGTATCAGAAATTCAATATTATATAATAGTTTGTTTATGCTAACACCATTTAGTTAGTTTTACATTTTGTAATTATAACATTTTTGGCGCGAGAAAAGCAGCCAACGAAATTGTGTTTTTGCGTGTTAATTGAATTTTGCATTTTTTCCCACGTTTTTTTTTGTACTGTTGTTTGTTGTTTTTTACGAAGATTTACGTCACTGGTTATAACGTTGGCAGTAGTAGAAAATTAATAAAAGAAGTTGATTTTTGTTTATAAAAGTTAAGTTTCTTAAGTTAGAACACTTGGGAGTTACCTTTTTCTCGGAGATATAGTTACAGCAAGTTTCAGTTCTCAAACGTGGATAGTGGTCTTCGGAGCGTTATTATGAGCTCAATAAAGCTATGAATGAATAGAATTTTTCTAATTCGTATGTTTTACGGTTTTGACGATTTATTTGGACACGAATATAATTAAAGTGTCATAAAATCTATTGTCTTAAGTGCCGAATTTGTGCCAAATTATTCCATTTTGGCATAGCGCGGTGAAAAATCTTTCGACAGACCATCTAAATCTATAACCACGTAACATCTCCTGGAAGGTTTTATAACCTACCAAAAACCCAGCTTTTGTAGCTACGAAAATTTAGGGTATTTATGACAATATAAAATCAATTGATATTTTATGGTTTGCTAAATTGAGCGCTTAAAAGCTTTGAATTTAAGCAAAATAAAGTTTGTGAATTGTGTTTTTCACACCATTATTAGAACTTTTAATTAACGACACTTACGATTTATTGGTCGTTTAAATTACTTTAAGGACGAATCACAGTTTTTTAATTTTTGTTTTAATACGTCGTCAAATCCAAATTAAATCAGAACAGTAGTATTAAAATTTTTGATTTTATTGTTACGGAACGTTTGTTTTGTAGTATATTTTATGCCTAATGAACTTTAGAGTTTGTAAAGAGTAAAAATCAAAATAATTTCTTATTCTTTGAGTATTTGGATAATAACATGATACATTCAATAAAACCATTAAAAAAAATTCATTAAAGTATAGTAAAATAGTATAGTTTAAGTACAAAAAAAAGCTCTACAAGAAGAATATAGCGATGGTAAACTTTACTCAGACTATGACACATACGTTTGTTTACATAACCGTTTTTCATTGTTTTAATAAAATTGTTACCACGTTTTTTTTAGTTTGCTTCCTTGTTTGTTTCTACGAAAAATTTTAAATCTTGTAATCGATTTTTCTACTGCACTAATCAAGCTAGAATTTTTTGAACATGTGCATTATGACAATTCGAGCATCAAAAAATATAAAACTCTTGCCATAACTTGAAGCTTTCTGATCTACGACAGATGTGTAAGCTATGTAAGTCGGGCAAGTTTTTAAACTGTTTGTTTAAAACTTTATTAAAATAAATCATCATAAAACTAAAAAGTAGAAAAAAATACTTTATAGAGAAGATTTTTTAAAAAAACACGTTTTTACCGTGGACTAAAAAGTAGAAAATAACTTTTCTTCAACTTAAAACGTGGGCGCATTTATAAGAACTTATATAATTTCAGAAAATACATTTAAATGCGCCTACGTTATTTTCTTCTTTTTAGTCCACGGGAAAAACATGGTTTTTTAAAAAACTTTTTTTATAAAGTATTTTTGATTTTCAAGAAAGTTGTGATTTTTTTAAATATCACCAAAAAATATTGTGATAAATTTTTTCAAAAACCTCAAAAATCTTAGTTATAGTTTACGTTTATTGACATGATTACACTTTAAATAAATGTTACACAAATTTTATAATTTTAAAGTGACTTTGATATTTTATTACTCACAAAAAGAAAGAGATCACTTAGACCGTTTTGGTTTTTATCCCTTCAAGAATGTATTGCAATACTTTAAAAGTAAACTTTGCTTACTGAAATATTATTGTTTTATTGTAAGATGTTTAACAAATTAGTTACACATAGTTACACTTGTATTTTCTGTTTTCTTAATATACGAAATTTTGAAAAAAAAATTATAATATTATTGCATAATAAAACGCGACAATTTGAATTTGGTTTTTAAAATGCATGACTTTGCCAATGAACAATAGACACTACAAGAGGTATGAAAACATAATACAACACGCCGAATTAATATTAACTTAAAGGCGATCTGCAAATTTGCATCGGGAAATACTTTTTCCCATTTTTTATATAAGTGTACGTAATTCTTAATTGGTTTTTATGTGCATTAAAGTTACGCAACATATGTACAAACAATATTTGAAATGTTTTTGGAGCCGGTGGTAAAAATACAAACAATATATTTAGATTTATGTATAAGCAATGGTATAAGTCATCTGTTGTTTATAGTTTATGGTTCTTTAAATAATTAATAACAACAAGAAAATAGAAGAATGAAAAATAAACAAAAAAAATTAATTTTCTTGATAAACAAATTGACTTGAATAACAATTGTTTAAAATGAGCGATTTAATCGATTGCTACAATACAAAGCTTTGCAGACTTTTGAACGACTTAACAATAAAGAAACGAATTGTTTTAATTTCTTATTAGCGTATACACTAAAAACAGTTTTTAAATAAAATTTAACTTTTTATGGTTTTAGAAAATACCTTTGTAACAAATTAAAATTTACGGAAATTTTATTGATATAAATTATACTTGTTAAAAATCAAATGTAAATAATCTTATTAAATTTTGTTGCTGTGCATAAATTAACAACTGCGACACTATCTGTTATCTTTAAAAAAAATTTAGCGTCAAACTAATAAAAACAAATGTTTTGGCAAACGCGAAACCTAATTTAAGTGTAGTCACGTGTAACCATCACAGATTTAAACTTTTAATTTACAATTCTAATTTAATTTAAACTTGCTAAAATTAACAATTAACAAAAAAAGACTACTTTTTAATTTATGTTAAATGTAATACAAGATTTACAAGATTCATGATACAATTCGTTGCTCTAAAGACTTAAACATTTTAATGTATACAATATATATATAAAAGAATACATCATATATAGATTTTCAGTTTTTTAAAAAAATTAAAAAAAGTTATGTTTAATTAATTAATACAAGCAATTATCCAAATTAAAAAAATCTATTCTTTTAAACAACAATAGTACCACGGTGTAGTATATTTAACGTATGTAAAAACAAGTTAGTACAAAACAATTAAAATTTTATACTTCAATATTATTACATAATAAAAATTCTAGCATTTACATACATATAAGTAAGCGTCAACAATTAATATTAACAAAAAAAATGTATACAAGTACTTAAATCAGTATACACTAATTATTCATTTATGTAAAGGCAAACAGGTTGGTAATTTCAATAGATGTTTATGTAAAATACTCTTGTAACATTCTACTATATGACCTTAAATTACGAAATTTGGCATTGGCTTGAGTCTTTAATAAAAAATTGTCTTTTAAGAAAAGAATAAAATACAATTTTGTTGTAAAATTAGAGAAAAAATAAAATCTAGAAAATTGAAATATTGTCATAACCTAGAAATAAATAATAATATAAATTTTGTTAAGAATGAAGATTATAGATTTTACATTTTCTATAAATTAAACAATAATTTGCACAGACCAAAATAGTTATTTGTATCACTAGTCCAGAAAGTGCTATTTTGCGAGTATGAGCATATTTGTAGGCCGAGGTGAAGCCGAGGCCTACAAAAGCGAATACTCGCAAAATACTTTTAGGACGCGTGATACACATTTTTTGTGCTGACTTTTATAGTATAAATTAATTAAAAGCAGTTATTTAAGTATTGATTTTTAATAAAATTTAATAACATATGTTGATAAAACTGAAACTGTAATGACGAAATACAATTGTTTTTGAAATTAATTTGACAATTACATATTATTACAATTTCACTTATATGAAAATAAAACCATTGTTGTTTTTAGCAATTGTCAGATATAAGCAAATTTGTTATATTTGTTTAAAAATTTTGTTGTTAGTGCTACTTTAAACAACAACACAGGTCATATTAATAAATTTGACACATTGATAGATGACGTTTAATTAATTAATGATTACTAGTGCCAACTTTTAGTTATAAAAGTCTACTACACTTTACCGGCCTAGGCCGGAAAAGTAAAATTTCCGGCCGATTATGTTGCCTGTAAAATACGTCAAAACGGACGGAAGCACAAAAATAGTAGATTACATACCGAGGCGGAAAGTATTCCATTTCTGTCGAGAGAACTATAGTTTACCGAGAGGCATAGCCTCGAGGTGAACTAGTTCTCGAGACAAATGGAACACTTTTGCCAAGGTTTGTATACAATTTTATTCACAATCAGCCATTAAATAAAATAAATAACATAAAACTAATAAAAAATGAATGAAAACTTACTTCTAAAATATTATCATTTATTTCGGTAAAAAATTAAAACGTAGTAGGCACACTTCACAATTGACATATACGTATTTAATTTATGATTGTCATTTTATCAAATTAGTTAAAACAAAACACACACGAATTACAGGTTCGGAAAGTGTACATTACTGACCGCGAGGTTTCATTACATACTCGTTTTTTTTAACCATGGAAACCGCTCACTTACCAACCTTCAAGAGGTTCGGAAAACTGTACGTTACTGAGTGTGAATAAAAATATTTAAACTTATTAAAAAATGTAAGATTTAAAAAATTTTTAGCTTACATTTTTTTGAAAAATGTCAAATATGAAAATATGTAACTAAATAAGTAAAAAATGTAAGTTTTACAAAATGTTAAATTTAAGTTTTAAAAAAGAAATATAGTGCAAATTAGGAACAATTCTAAGAAAATTTAAGTTTGAAATCATAATTCAAATTGGATTGATCCTTTAACAAAAAAAATTTATTTGATATTTTAATATAAATCAACTCGAGTAGTTTAAGAATTCGTTTGTTATTGATGTTATTAAAATTTATTTATATATTATTGGTAGACTAATAATTTATAATTTAACCAATAACCGAATCCTCTTAACAATTTAAATTTAATTTATTCGACAAAATTAAAATAATTTGTATAATACATAAAACGGCTAATTATAACTATTCAAGACATACCAAAGCGTGAAATTCTCTCTTATGTCGGGTAGTAGCAGATTGTGGGTGTATTGCGCATGTATACATAAAAGACGTATTGAATAAAAAAAGACTGGTGTGGCCACCACACGACTTTCCTATAAGAAATGATGAAGAAATGTATTTTTATAAGGTTATGTTGTCATAAAACCACTTTGAAGTGATATATTTGTATTAAGAACGATTAGTAAATCGCCAATTAACCAGACTTTTGTGTAACCGGTTATTTATTATTTCTAAAAAAACATGATTCTTCAATTTATGCTTCTTTTAGTGAAAAAAATATACAATCCAAAATTGAGTCATTGTCAAAACAGCTCTGAAGTTAGTAAAATGTATTTCAGCAACAGGATGCTGCTGCGACAAATGTGACTAAGACAAGTTACATAATCGCTTACAAAATTGCAAAATCTAATAAAACATTTGGCGAAAGCGAGTTTCTGAAGAATTGTTTGCAAATTGTAGTAGATGCTTTATGCCCAGATATAAAAATAACCTTCTTGAATCATTATGTCTATTGCGCCAAACCATACCATCAAAGATTAAGGTAATTACAGAAAAAATAACATCCCAACTTTAAAAGAAAATTTAAAAGTTTGTGGCTTTTTTAATAACAATGGACAAAAGTACACATATAACAGATACCACTCAATTACTTCTTTTGTGCGAAGTGTTGACGACAAAATTTAACACTATTGAAGAATTTACTCTGCGCGAAGTCTATAAAAAGAACTACTACTGGAAAGAGCATTTATGGTAAATTAAAAAAAAATAAATTTACTGCAACTGCCATCACAAAAATTAATTAACATTATACTACCGATGCTGCTTCGAACATGGTGGGAACGAATCAAAGTGGTATTCTTGTATTGTGTGATACATCAAGCAGTGTTATGTAAAGCTGCACTTGAAAAACATGTGATATCGTTGTCAATGTTGTTAATACCACTCGAGCGCGTGGACTAATACACAGCAAATTTAAAGAATTTATTGCGTCTAGAAAAACAGATTATTCTGACTTGTATCATAATAAGGTCCGGCGACCAAATGCTGGGAAAGTTTTCGAACAAATGTGGCATTTAAAAAATGAAATAATAAAAGAAAAACAAATTCATCAGAAGATTTTAAAAATATAGAAAGTGACTAATTAATATGTTCTTCTCCATTTACTGTAAATTGCAAAGCGATCGAAAGTGACTATCAACTCAAAGTAATTGAACTACAATGAAAAGATACGATAAAGTAGCTGTTTAACAATTCATCAAGACTCGATTTCTACAAAAGTTTTCTGAAGACTCAATTTTCTAATTTGGCACGTACAAAAATATATCTTGATGTTTGGGTTTTCATACATCTGTAAACAAGTGTTTTCAACAACGAATCTCAGTAAAAGCAAGTTGAGGAGTAAGATAACCGACAAACATGTGGAGTGCGTTTTACGAATTACTTCTAGTAACTTGGAACCAAATTTCAACAAGATAATTAAAGAACAGTCAACATTTCATTTTTTAAGACGAATGAAAATAAAAATATTTGACTTGTTGGTAGAAGTTTTTTTTAAGTTGGTGCAGTTCCATGTTTAATTTGCTCAAAGATACTAAATTGTTACTGAATTATCGACTCTACTTCATTAATTTTATTAGCACTTTGTATTAAAATTTCGAGGAACTCTATATTTTTTTGACTCAATTGATCCTTACAATTTAGATACCAGTTACGTTCCTATAATCTATTAAAAAAAGTGGCGTGGTCACCACACGACTTTTCTATAAAGAATGATGAAGGAACGTCTACAGATTTTCTTAAGATATAATCGAAATATGGCAAATTGAGCTTATGTTGTCATATCGACTAACTCCTATATTTGTGGGCTTTGATATTGCTTTATTTAGTAAATCAGTAAACATTATTATTATTAACGAATCTTGCTCTCCTTTCAAGATATAAAATTTTTTTCTAAAAAAAATTATCGCAGGCAGGATTCGAACCTAGATTATATTTGTGAATTCATTTTAAATTATAAATAAAATATCTAACAAACTGTTAATGTAAGAAAAAACTTTTATTTGAATAAATTGTTAGAAAGAGTTATTTCTATAAGAAAATGTAAAAATAATTCGAATAATTTACATACGTACAAAATTATATAAGAAAAACTGTTAAAAATAGCCCTTACTTCGGGTTTCTTAATCAGACCCATCTTTTGACAGAACTGAGAGACTATGAAATAACACAAACACTCACAAACACCCAAATTTTTTTTGTTAAAAATACAGTTTTCTAATTTAAAAGACCTTGAAACGTAAAATCATGCAAAAGAATTTTTTTGAAAAAAAATTGCGATTGCTATAGGCGATTCAAACTAAGCGATGCGCTAACTCGCGGCGACAATTTGAACTACCGTTGCAATGATAGCTTAATACGCGTACTTAATTTGTTGCTGTTTTATTTTGAATTTCTGCTGTGTTCTTAAGTATATTTGGGAAAAAAATGCACATAATTAACAATTATGGAACTGAGAAAATTGTTGAACAACATGCAGCCCGGGTGGTGAAATTATAAGTTGGAAAATCTGTTAGAAAAAAATATAAAACTTTGTTTGCAACATTTTTAAATATAAAATTATTTTTATCAAACAAGTATATATTTAGTTGTTATTATAATTCTAGATTAGCGCCAATGATAAAATTACATACATTCAGACAAACTGCCCGGCAGTTACAAAATAAGGGCTTCGACACTACATTTGCCTTCCATACAATATCTCACAATTAGAACTACAACTGAAATAGCAAGCAAAACACTTCGAAGTAAACGTGCTGACCATAACTTTATTACAAAAAAAATTACATATAAGCCGATGCCTGATGAAGTTTGCGATGACAAAACAATGTACCTACATGTAAAGTGAAATTGATGTTTCTTAGTGACTAATTGTACTATTAAGAGCCCAATCCAACTATGCCGGCTGTAAATTGAGTTGTAAGTAATTATCGAATTGTTTTATAGCACTAAACTAAACCACAAAACTATTAAACCACAATAAAACGACTAGTGAATGCAATTTCTAACCTGTATACAAACTAATTTAGAATCACAAATAATATTAGTAAATCTTATGTAATGCCGAAAAAACTTATCAAACTAAACGCTAGTTCGTTCTTTGCCGCTAGAGGCGCTTGAATCTTAACTTGAATCGCCTATACTTTCCTTATAGAAAACCCTGTGTTTAGTAGAATTGTTTTTGTAGTTTTAAAGTCAAAAATAAGTTTTCTATATCTTTAATCTAGTAGGAATTGGAAGAATTGCAATATTTCTATTTGATCAGCCACATTATTGTCGAAAACGTTGTAGCGTATTCCGCAGATGTATTTGTTGTTATAAAAATTTGAAATGTGTTAAGTCTTGTTGTTATTAATTTTACTGATTGGTTAGTTCATTGTTTTGTAATTTTCTTTAGTTCATTTGTGTTACGATGGAAACGGGAAATTTGACAATAAAAAAAAATTTCATGTCGACTTGATAGTAAAACAGTATTTGTTTTTTCTTTGTTGGATTTGTTTTACAGAAATTTGGTTCATTTAAAAAATCTGTTTTGTCTAATAAAACAAATCCAACGAAGAAAAATCAATACTGTTCTACTATCTGTTCTTGAGAATCCAAAAATATCAACAAAATCTCAATTTTTTTATACGCCTACAAAAAAACACGTTGTATTCAGTAGAATTTCTTATTATGGTTGTAATGACAAAAATGAGTTTTAATATTTTCTAACACTTTAATCTAGTAGAAGTTGAAACAATTGCAAATTTCTAGTTGATTTGTCACATTATTGTTGAAATTGTTGCAGCGTATTCTAGAGATGTATTTGTTGTTGTTATAAGAATTTGAAATGTGTTAAATCTTGTTGTTAATTTTACTAATTCGTTAGTTTATTGTTTTGTATTTTTGTTTAGCTTATTTGTTACTAGGGAAACAAAAAATTTCACAAACGAAAAAATTTGGCATGTTTACTTGTTTTATCTTGCTCCACAAAAATTGTATAGTTGCTGAGGAGGTGTACTCTGATAATCTACAGTTTAGTTTACTTTATGAAAAAATTAAATTTTATCTTTATAAATTTAAAATTTGTCAGGATGAGTTTTTTGTAAATGGTCTGATGTAAGCATGAAAACTAACAATGGCTTTTTCAACCGGTAACAGAATTGGGCAACAGATACTCCTTATTTAAAAAACAGCAAAACATCAACATCGATTTGGTTTTAATATATGGATAATCAGTTTTGGTGGCAAAACATTAGAGCCTTTAATTTAACACAACAATTTGTTTCGAAAGGTATCTCGACCTGCTGCAAACTGATTTGAACAATGCCTTGGATGAATTACCTTTAGCAATCGTTAACAACTGTTGGTTTTAACAAAATGACACCCCAGCACATAATTCATGAAACGTACGAGAGTATTTGTCGCAGAGGTTTTCCAAAAAATAGATTGGAACTAACAATGAACACCGAATTTGAGTTTGGATCTTGGATCTTCTTCTTTGGAAGACCGTGCTTTAAATTACATGCTAAAGAGAGCGATAATAGAAAACTTTGCAGATGCTTGAACGGCTTAGCCACAAAGAAAATAATTGGTTTAATTTCTTATTAGCGTATACTCGAAATAAATTTATTTAAATAAAATTTAACTTGTGATTCGAGTTCGTTAGATTTTCTTCTGTGGGGGACCATGTTTTAATTTATATAGTAAAGAGAGTAACCTTGTATCTTTTACCGTTTATAAGATCCCCATTCGGTGCATTCTTTTCTTGAACATTTCTATGAAAGAAAAATATAATAATTTAACAATTGAAATTATAAAAAAAATTGTTTGCGCATATAAATTAATAGTGTATTAGAATAATGAAAAAACTGCGATCATTAGCAAAAAGTTTGAAACACAAACAAACAAATACAAACATAGTTGTAGAAATGCTTAAAGAGCATTTATTAATATTATTTGTTAGCTCTGCGGTGTTATGCGGTTGTACGGCGTAGTATTTGTCTTTCAGGTAACCCCAAAGAAGAAAATCACGCGGTGAATGAGGAGTTTTTTATGTATAAATTTTAGGTGTGTTAATCCAATTACTCTGTTACCATACACTTCACATATTTATTCCAGTGGCGGATACAGAATTTTACTCGGAAAGGGGGGGGGTCATATAAAAAGAAATCGTTAATACAGGGGTTTAAAAATATACTTTTCAAATAAAAAATATTATATACAAAACTGAAAAAAAAATTAAACTTAGTTTTAAAAAGGTTTGGGGGGGGGGGTCATGATCCTTATAACCCTCCCCTTGTATCCGCCCTTGATCTATTCTAAGACTTTGCGTGTACTATGTAGAGTCGCATCTTGTATAAAATGGAAGTTCTTTAGCAATCCACGTTTCTTTGCATAAGGAAATAATTCAGTCTCCAATTAAATGCAAATTTCATTGCAATCCTTGTAGCTGAAACTACTGATAATTCGAATAAAACGCAAATGATTTTTCTGATATCATACGTTTATAACGGTAAAATTTACGAACGTTTTTGGAAATTAATAAATTCTCCGGGTACCTTAGCAAATATTATTTTGAAAAAACTGACAACTTTAAAATTAATATTAAACCAGAAAAACTAATTGCACAAAGATATGATAGCGCCGCAGTCATTAGTGGAAAGCAAAGATTAAGCAGACATACTCTGACGCCAATTTTATTCACTTATCAGCTCGATTTAACATTGCAAAAAGCTGTCAACATAGACAAATTAAAATATTTTTTGCAAATCTGCAAGCATTTTCTTCGTTTTTTTTCAAAATCGCCTAAGCTTACTGCTTAGGTTAATTTTTTTTACTTATTTATGCCTTATGTTGACATTCTTTTTAACCAACTTCAAATGAGACAAATTGATATTATTACTGTTACAAAATTTATTACCACGTTTAACAATAGCATTAAAAAAATTTGAGATAGTATTTTAGACCAATGAGGGGTATAATACACCTTCAAATAGCAAAATTAGAAATCGAAATGTAGATAATACAAATGTGAAACAAAGAATCGTTATCAAAATTTGCAATATTATTTTGTCAGAAATTTTTCACAGATTTGGAAGCACCGATCACTTAATAGTTGTACAACTATTTCAAGTAGACAGTTTTTTTGTTTATAAACAAACATTTCCAGTACATCATCTAAAAATCATTAAAACAACGTACCCTAAAATAAATACCTTGTACAAATGCATTAAACGGTTTTTTGTTTTGTCAATTGAAAATTTTAACGAACAAGTAATAGACCATTTTGTTAACCAGAAAGATAGAAGAATTAATTTAAAATTTAAGAAAGTTTAATGGTAAGTAAGCTTTAATTTTTATGTTGACCTTCCAGTGTTCTGACCCACGAGCCGCCACTGCGTCTGACTATACTTTTTACCTCTACTATAGAAGCACTAGATGAGCAACACTTTTTCTTCGATGCTAAGCGCATCCATCTTATAACTCGCAAACTAGTTTATACGACGGTTTAAATAAAATTTACTGGTCTTAGATAGAGGACCCTAGTTGGTAAAACAGTTACCAAAATTGAAAATTTGACGATAAATTGACTTTTAACACATTCTCGTCACCCTGTACTAATGTATATTTGCTTTCCAAGAATGAATTTTAAGGATTAAATCACATTTACTATTAAAAATTCTTTTTATGAGTTTAAAGAAAATTAGATCGAGGAGTTGAAGCTTATGAGATGTAGGTAAAGAACTAGATATTATAACAAACTAACCCGAAGATTAGTCAATAAAAAGAGTTTGACTCAATCTTCACTAGCCAACTTGTTTTTGTAACTGAGCTTATGATTTGTATGTTTTTTATACAGCAAAATTATACGCTAAATGTTTTAGGTTTGTACAAATTAACTGATTAAAGACATTTGCCAATTGCAAATTATGTAGACCAAGAGCACTCTTATATTTCTTGGTAAGCATTAAAGGTCTTGTTAACTTAGTTTTATTATAATTGTAAAGTTTTTTATCCCTTAAAGTTGATTCTGGTAGATTAAAGCTTTCTCTCACTACCTTTTCTGTTTCTATTGCATTTATAGTCATTTAAACAGTTTTTCACTTTATTAACTTTTTATTGTTTTTCTTTTATAGTTACGTTCAATATCTGCAGCCAAAAAAATTTACAATCATAAAAAATACATTTTTCGTACGCGGTATTTCTCCGACTTTCCGTATAGAAAATTAAAAATAAAAAAAAAATCCACAGGCAACAAAGAACATATTGTACTTGAATAGAAAGACTTTGACGGCCAAATTCTATACTAAAATAAGAACGTCTTCCAGGTTTGAATAGTGTCAATGTTGTAAGTGAAGTTGTCAACGTTTTGTCTACTTTCGTAAGAGGCTCAGAGCATAACAGAGCAATCGAAATCTAACTAAAAACCTCAAGAGTTACATAATGAACCTGTGAACCAAACCAGATTCTATTCTAAAATTGATTAACTTAAAGCAAACTACAATGTAACAAAAAACTATAGAGTTGGCTTGGTTTACAAGTTCATTACCTAACCTTGTAGTGCAATTTTTAATACAAAACGAAACGAATTTAAATAAACAAAGTAAAATACGTTATTATTCTTCAGTTTATTTTTAACTTAGATATAAATTTTGAAAATGTAAAAACTCATTGCCAATTAAAACAAATAATATTTAAGCATATTTTCGTTCAACTTGTCATTTGTACAGTAAACAATGTCTAGTTTACCAAAAATGGATACTTTAATTAGAAAATTCATATGTTAATAGTATATGGAATATAGATCGAAAAATAAAATTCAGAAAAAATAATTTATCTGACACCATTTAGTTAGCCAACGAGATAAGTCGTAAACATTGATAAATATAACGATACTATATTGAATGGCGTATAACTTCTTTAAGAATACTTTTACATAACTCTTATGTAATGAATTATGTTCGTTAGTACATTACGTACGTTGGTTATGTTTGACGATAATTACCATAAGCGTCTTGTATTCTATAAACAATGTTTTGTATTTGATTAGTAAATTTAAGTCGAATATGTAAAATATATTAATCCAAATTCTATGTACACAATCAATAAATATCTAAAAAACTATAACTACAGTAATTTTATAAAACATAAAACGTATGAGTTATCTAGACGTGATAAGAAAAAATTGCTTTGTTATAAACAAACAACGCTAATGTATTTCCGGAATCAATAGATGAACTAATTAAAAGATAAAGCAAAAACTTAAAATTATTTTAGTAACATTTAGAATGTAGGTTTTCTGCAGTATAAACAAAGCGTTGGTTGTTTACAAAAAAAAAACTCACCAACCAGTAGCCAAACTAATAAAAAGTTAAATTCAATGCGTAACCTATACTAACCTGCACTGTTAAATATTCACAAAATTGCGCTCGAACTAGAATTTCAAACAGTTAATTAAAAATATCAACTAATGTTACCATTAACTAACATTTTCTTAACGACTTACACGATTGTATTTGTGCTAATTTAAAAAAAAAGTATAATTAAGCATAAGCATTTTATTTTATTTTTAAAATTTAATGTTTTATAAAACTAGTACCAATCAAGTATACAATAAAATATATAACGCTCTATAAATTTTGAGTAACACAAACATAAATTTTTGCAATTTAAACTTATATAGTTACAGTTTATTTTGCGGTGTATTACCATATATATCATAATGTTTTAGCTATAACAAAATATGTTAAAATATAATAAAAAGTAGTTTATACAGATGTAAAGTTATCGTATTTTTGTTATAATTATTAGTTAGAAATAATTAAACTATAAGTTAAAAATTTGATTTGATTATTAGCTTATATAAAAAAAAATCAACGTCATAGGAAAGTTATTTAATAGTTCAAATTAAGAGCAAAAATTCAAGGACAGAACAAATTTTATTAGATTTTAATGAACGATGCATAATGCTGACAATTTTTACAACGATTAGTAATTGCCATAGTAATTATAAAATAATCTAATTATGATTAAGTACTTTTTCCTATAAACCAAACTTTTTTTCTAATAATTTCGTTAGTCACATTTTTTTAAAGTAGTTTAAAATATCGTACAATTGACATCCTTAATAAAAACAATGTACATTTCTGTATTTTAACATGCAAAAAACAAGTTAAAACAGTTCTAGTTGAAAATATTTAATAGTTAACCATTATTATATTGAAAATAACAAAAAAAATTAAAATTGGTTTAGTGTCAGTTTACTTTTTTAATTGGTTTGTTAATATTATATTTCATAACGAGCATGGAAAGTGAGTGATATCGTGCGATTGAGAATTTCCACGCACAAGGCGCCAGCCGATTGCCGACACTTTCCAACGAGTTTTCTACAGTATTTTTCCTACGACACTAAAAACAGTAACTTAAGTATTTTATTTATTTAACGAACAAAGTTGTTAATGATAGCAATTAATAATCGCTACACTCGCTCACGCGTTAATATTGTCGAGATTATTTGTCGCCGATTAACAAACGAGTTAGTTTTAAAGTTTTTCTGTTGATCGTACGTTAGTAAAACGTGTGAAGTTATAAAGAAACTAAAGTTTACTTAACCCGTTGTTATATCTAGTAGTCGCAAAATATCGTTTTTGTGCTGCCAACATCGCAAACGTCAATATTCGTTAGTTAGTGTAGTTACGTAATGAACGAAAAAAGATCTAGGGTGGCAAAATGAAAACTAGGAACCCACATAAAAGTAGTGTTCAAAGTCAATTAAAATATTAGAAGGAGTGGAAAAATTATTTTAAAAATCTTGAAATTCAGTTAAAATTGATGAAAAAAGATGTTAAAGTTGATGTCAAATTTGACAGATTTAGTAATAAATGTAGTACCAACATTATATTTCTGTTAATTTTTTTTATTTTTTCAAAAAAGAATGTAATTTTATAAAAGGCAACACAAAAAATAAGGTACATTACTCTCGTCGAAAGAATCATAGCATAACTCATTAACATTCGTTATGTTTTTTTTTACTTTTGACTCTTGTTACGTAAACTACTATAAATTAGTGGTTTCTAACGATTTCATTGGTTGCTATACAAAATCGTTCATCAATAGAAATTCATTCATTGGTTCAAAATCGTTCCTTAATAGGGGTCATTAACGATATATTTTTGATACATTATTATATGTGAATATTGCTATTAATAGACGATCGACGGAAAAAAATATTTATTTTTTGTAATCGTTAAAATTAAGTCAGATTATTAATTTGACAATTATTTAAAATAAAGGTTTTTAAAGAATTGGAGTTGAAAGTATGTGTCACTGTCTGATGTTCATATTGAATGTTAGAATCTGAAGGCAAGGAATCAATTATTTCTGGTTTGTTCTAACATTTAATGATGATGAATCAGTAATTGCACTTAAAATTATATCTGCAATTTGCATTTTATTTTTAACTAATTCATCAATATATTTTTTTCATACCTCGGTCGAAAGTACGTACTTTCGTCCGTAATAGCAGGGACGAAAGTTGAACATTTACTCTCTTTGAGAAGTACACGCGCGCCCTCTATAACGCCGGGAAGAAAGAATTTCTCATGCGTATTAATACTCGTAACTAGGGACTCGCTTCGCTCCTGCCGCAAATGTCGGAAGGCAGGCATCAAAAACATGCTTATCAACATTTAAAGTTAAAAAAGTAGAATTAATAACGTACTTTCGACCGGCTATGAAGAAAAATCGTATACACTACGCGGGCCAAAAGTTGAAATCTCGGTCCTGCGCGTCATGATGCCCTCGGCTTCGTCTCGGGGCATCATGACGTGCAGGGCCGAAAATTCAACTTTCGGCCTTCGTAGTGTAATATACAATATTCGGCGACATCCACCATGGCTTTCAAAAGTAGTGATGCCTTCACCTGCGTTAACAAGAATGGTAGCCGAGGACCGACAAAAACAATGTCCTGTGTATAGTTTCGAATTTTGAAGGTTTAAATAAATGACTAATTGTTTAGGGATGCTGCCAAGTTTGTTTACACCTACCGGTTGTCTTGTACATTTTTGATTTTTGTAATTTAAAAAGAAAGCAGCAGATCTCAGATCTTCAATATCATTAATTGTTAGCTGTTGTAACTCTTGATTATACCAACAACTAATGTGACTTTGGTAAAAAGGTATTTGTCGTCTGGAACTTTGCGGATAAATCGATTGATTTCCTCTGATGTTTTTTCGGTTTGTAGTCGTCTGAGTAACGCTTCAGTAGTGCTCTTAATTTCAAATATTTTGTTATATCAACGTCATGATAAACACGAAGCTGTTTATTATTTTTTGAGTTTCACATACTTCTGGTGGTGTACATTTCATTTCTGCAGAGTCGGTGTTTATATACATCGTTTTCTACAAAGCTCTAGCCTACTAGACAATTGCCCCAGTATCTTACTTACTGGTAAATATTTTTATTTTTTTTTTCAGATCTAGTATCCTAAAATGGTTCAAGTGTACATAAGAAAGTCCAGCAAAAACATTTAGTTACACTAAAGAATCATTAGCATTAGCTCTTGATGAAATTGGACGAGGCATAATCACCCAATACAAAGCTTCGAAAAAGTACAATATTCGTCAAATGACTTTAAGCTGCCAGAAAAAAGGAATGAAGAAGCTTACCCAGGGACAAGATACGCCGCTACTAAAAATGGGCGAATGAAATCCGGCGCCTTTGTTTCCTACTTTATAGATTCGTTATTGAAATTTTTTAGACCTAATAGACCAATATCTATGATGGACATGCATCACATGTAGATTCAAGATTAATTCAAATTGCTAGAGAAAATGATATTGTCATTTTAAAATTATTTTCACATTCATCACATCTGCTCCAGCCTTCAGATTTAAACGTATTCAAATCACCTAAATGAAAGTAGGACGCAACATTACTGGAATTGCGCCGTAGTTAAACACCCAAATTTAGACTTGGTCCTAGTTTCTCCTTGAGAGCCAATACAAAAAGTATAACTTAGCTTTAGCCAAACAAACTTTGATACCACCAATGAAATTACGCGCTATCAAGCTAGTCGTTATGTGAACTGCAATTTAGCGATTTGGCGTATATTTTTATTCTCTATTCACGAACGTCATTTTACTGTTGTACATTTGGCGGTGCATCTGAAGAATGGCCAAGTATATTTCACCGCGTCAAATGTTGCTCAACGTGCTGAAACACCTCCAGCCACAACATTGACTAGTTTCTTTGCAATTTGCCAAAGTGATCCGTTTTCACGAACGTTTTATTACTTGGAGATGCCACGTTATTAGACTTGGAACGTTTTATTAAAGAAATTTCAACGTTGGAAGCAAGACGATGCGGTTACTATTCATTCGAATGTGCGTTGAACTGATTTTCTTGGTCGTATTTACACAGTTTATCCAAAGAATAACAAATGTTTCTACTTTGAGTGGTTGCTGGTGAATCTTAGTGGGCCGACATCATTTGAATCACTCTGAACTGTCAATGATGTAGCCTGCCTAACATTTGGTGCTGCATGTCAAAAGCTGAATTTGCTGGAAAACGGTATTTATTGGGACCCGACAATTGTTGAAGAAATTATTTCTGCATTTTTAAGTCAGATAAGTACATTATTTGCTATCATTTCGACATGCTCCTTACGAATCCATGTGACCTATAGAACAAATACAAGGAGAACATGTCATAAAACATTTTACATCCAATTTTTGTAAGTTAACAAAATCCCAATCTTGAGGTGAATAAAGAGATGCATAACCAGACTTTGCTCTCGATCGAAGACATGTGCTGCAGCTTGTTAGTTAGGTTACGAATGCCAACGCCAGATCGTGGAATGAATGGCTCATTTAATCGAGAATTGAAAATGAACGTAATTATAATCGACATCAATTAGACCAACCGGTTCAAACAAATATCTCTCTGTTCAATCCTCAATAGAAAGAAGTCTGTGATACATTAATAAAAGCTATTGATAATGGAAATAATGGTTTATTTTTTCTTAATATTTCTGGTGGAACTGGTAAGACATTCCTCATCTCATTGAATTTTATTGTTCATGCGAGATCTGACATCGCGGTAGCAGTTGCTTCTTCTAGAATAGCAGTCGCATTGTTAAAAAGATGCCGCACGGCTCATTCAAGGTTAAAATTGTCGTTAAACCTTCAAACTACCGAACACCCAAAATGTAAGATTGCGAAAGACTCTGAAATGGCCAAAGATTTAGTAGCATCTAAAATCATCATCTATGACGAATGCACAATAGCGCACAAACGCGCATTGGAAGCACTTGATGGAACATTGACAGATCTGTGCAATGACTCAAAATGTTTTGGAAACGCAATAGTTTTAGTGTCTGGCGATTTCCGCTAAACACTTCCAGTCATATGTAATGAAATAAGTGTCTTTATTAAATGATTAAACGTTTAGTTAACAACAAAATAAATATTTCTTAAGCAAGTTAGTTAAACACCATATTTTTTTGAGCAAAGGTCAAATTGAGTTTTTAAAAAGTCAAAAGAACAAAGAAGTGCTAGTTGTACCGCCAATGCGTAAATGCACGTCAATGTCCAAGAAGAAAGCAATTACAATTTGCAAGTCAAACAAGCAAACTACCAGACAACTAAAGAGGTCAAGGGCAAAGTAGTGAAATTCACAAAAGAAAAGAAACAAAAATGAAACAACGAATAATTATTGCTCAGCATTTAATCATAGATGTAAAACGTGTAATAAAAAGAGTCATTACAAGGCATGATTATTTTTCAACAAAAACAAAAAACTTACGGCAAAAAACATTAACGAATTTACTGTTCAAGAAGAAAATAATTCAGAAACGGACACGTTCCACATTAAAGAAATTAACAATGGATTGCATTAAGATTGGCATAAAGAAATGCAGGTAAAAAACGTCAAATTAAAGGTAAAATTAGATACCGGTGTGCTATTTAATGTAATGTCAAAAGCATTAGCTTTAAATTCAGAAACCGATATTAAAAACACAAATACAAAATTATTAACTACGTTCAGTGATAACAAAATAAACGTAATGGGTGAAACTTTGCTAACGTGCAAAATTAAGAACAAGTGTTAACGAAAACGTACCAGCAATATTGGGAAAGAAATCGTGTCAAGAAACAGATTTAATCATAAGAGTAAACAAGTTAGGTGTTAAATCCAATAACTTGTATGAAGGATTAGGTTGTATCAGAACTTTTAAATACAATATTAACTTGATCGATAACCCAAAATTCACAATAACTCAACTACAGGGGATACTATGTTTTATAAGAAATAAAGTAAAGAATGAATTAAACACGATGGTAAAACCAGGAATAATCAAGCAAATTACAGAACTAACACCCATAGTAATAATAAAAAAAAATAACAAAGAGTTTGTATAAACCCAACCGATTTAAATAAAAACATCTTAAACCGACACTATCCGCTCAAAACTATAAAGGAGAAATCCGCAAAAATTATTGGTGCAAAATACTTTACAAAGCTGAATTGCAGAAAAGGATTTTGGTAAGTAAAAGTGTCAAAAAGAACAGAAAAATATTTAACTTTTGCCACACTATGGGGAAGATATTGGCTGAGATTACTTTTTGGTTTAAGTTCAGCATCTGAGCTATTTCCACAATTGATAAGTCACATCTTAAATAATATTCCAAATACAAAATGTGCTATAGACGACATTTTGATAAAATGGCGAAAGCAAACATAAATTAGAACAAATAACAAACACAGTTATTCCAAAATTACAAGAAGCTGATTTAAAACTAATTAAAGAAAAATGTATATTTGCACAATCAAAAATCAATATCCTAAGACATATACTGTCAGATAACGGAAAAGAAGTAAATCCTCAAAAACAATAGCAATAAGTAATTTGAAAATACCACAAAACAATGCTCAACTTCAAAGATTATTAGGCATGGTAACGTACCTTAACAAATTTATACCGAATATAAGTGAAGTAACTAACTCTCTAAGAGCCTTACTAAAAAAAAGTAACATGAAGCATTCAAAAACGTAAAAAAATTCTTTGACAACCATCGGTTTTACGGTATTATGATGTCACAAAATCAGTAACTCTACTAGTGGATGTATGTTTAGTTAGTTTGGGCGCCGTGCTAATGCAGGAAGAACAACATATAGCATACGTTATTATAACACTGACACCCGCACAACAACACTATCTATAAATAGAGAAGGAGGCATTAGCAGTCAAGCCATTAGGATCCATATTCAAAAAACTTATACAAAATGCTCCAGTATGCTTGCAACGGATAATGTTTGATGTAGCCCAATATGCGCCGACAATAATTTATAAGAAAGGCAAATAAATTACAATCGCAAACGCAATGAGCCGAAATTGCAATCAAGAAAACATAGTTAACCTCATCGAAGAAAAGTTACAAGTATTCATGGTACCAACAGTGTCAAAAATAGCATTAAAAGAAATCAAAAAACATACCTTAGAAGATAATAAACTACTACTTCCAACTAATATGAAACAATACTTTACATTCAGAGATGACATTTTATACTATAAAAAGATATTATTTAATTTCAATAAAATAATAGTACCAAAAGCATTAATTAACAGAATGCTAAAGAAAATACATGCAGGACATATCGGCAAACAAAGTTCATTAAAACGCGCTATCATCCAAGAAGCAATAGATTAGCTAAACGATCAATTTAACTTTACTAAGCATCAGAAATACCACAAAAAACAACAAGCTAGGATCACCGAATCAAATACTAATAAATCGCATCACCAGGTAAACAACAAACTAACAATAATTCTGAATGTCACTGAAGAACTTAAAAAAAACAACTAAGCAAGCAGAAAGCTTCAATCGAAATAAACATCAAGAACTACCACTGTTACAACCCGGAAAAGAAATATGAATACAAAAAACTCACAGACAATGAATAGGAGGAACAGTAGTGTAACCTACAAAAAATCTAAGATCCTTTATAGTTAAAGGTAAAGAAGGCAACATTCGCAGAAAAAACACAAGCCATTTAAGTAAGACACCAGCAACGATATATGAGTCAATAGAAATCATAACGTCAACATCAAACGAAAAAAACGAAAATTAGACAGAACCAGTAAGTGACAAAAACTGAGTACTAAACCCCCTTCAAACCTAAAAGTAGTAACAACTTGATCTGAAAGAATAATTAAACGTATTGACAGATTATATTTTTTATAGTTCATGTTGTAATATCTTGTTGGTTCAATGAAATGTAAAAAAGGGAGATGTAACGCCAATGCGTAAATGCACGCCAATGCTTATGCGCTAACTCAACCAATATGGCGATAAATTAAGATTAGTGCATTCAAGTGTATTAACAGTTTAAATTATTAAGTATCTATAAATAAAAGTAATCTTAATATTAACAAAAGTTTTGCTTAAGAGATAACGCCACACTAGCGCGATTTTAAATCAATTGGTCAAAGACTATTTTACTAACTTTTAACTTAACTTAACTTAACTATTTTACATCTGACGGAAGTGTATTATTTTGCAAATACAGCGAAGTGACTGTAACAGCCACTAAAAAAATTTAAGTGGTGCAATATTTGCAAACTGCGAAACATTAAATTTACATAATTGGAAAAAAAATGGCAAACAACAACAGATGTTGATCAACATTAAAATCTAGACTTAAGCATTTAGCGTTTAACGAGTACTTGCGTGTAGTTTTTATTTTTGCTAATATACTATTAACCAAATTAACACAATAGGCTTTGAATTTTTTATTTCAAAAAATGTGTCAAACAAAATATATCGAAAGAGTTTTAGGTGTTCAATAAGAAGCAAACAAATCGTATTTATTATTAATGGAAGTATTAGAAAAAGTGAATTACGTGATAGTTGCTACGTTTTCTAACAATGCCATCAGCCTCTCGTCGTCGACAGGAATTTGCAACAAAACAGTGTAAAGCAATAAAATATCAAAGTGTTCATTTATTGATTGATTCAGTAAAAAAAGTATCAAAAGTAAACACTATCTTGTGTGACCAAGTTTAGAAAAATTGTTAGTACTGATGTTAGTTTGGCTTTGTCTCCAGTTGTGACACGGTGGGGTATTTGGATCAAAACTGCTACATATTACGCTTGTTAAAAGACATTGTTCAAATAGCCAAAAGTGTAGTTAGCAAGTTAACCAACAGATAGGAGGGATAGTAGTAGGGAAAGTGAAGGTTGGCGTATGCGAATGACATAGTGTTGGTGGCTAAGGAGGAAAAGAAAATAAAGGAGATGATAAAAACGCTGGAAAAATACATGAAAAAAAAACAAATAAAAGTGGAAATGGAGGGAGAAGAGAGGAGAAACATACCTAGGTTACACAATGAAGCAAAATAATAAAGAGGGGGAACACATAAAGGAAAGAGTAAAGAACGAAAACAGGTTAATAGGACAAGTGTGGAGTGTGGGGAAAAGGTTGTTTGGCCTGGACATAGAAAAAAGAAGGCTGTTGTTTAAAGAACTAATAAAAAGTGTGCTGATATATGGGGCGTAAATATGGGGGTGGAAGGAGTATAAAGAGGTAGAAGGAATACAAGAAAAATACTGAAAATGTGTATAAGAGCTTGAAGGGAAACACCAGAGTATATTATAAAAGAGGAAGTGCAGGCAAAAAAAATGAGAGTAGAGACAGAAAAAAGGCTATAAAGTACGAAGAAGAACTGAGAGAAAGAACCGAGTGCAAAATACTACAGGAATGTTGGAAAGGGAGGAAAAGTGAAGTACGGGTAGGACGGCAGGGAAGAATATTATAAAAGAAACGGGTACGCAAGAGGAGATAAGTAGATAGATTAAAGGAAAAGGGAGTAGGAGTAGGAGAAAAAATAATAAAATAAAGAGAGATAAGGACATAGAAAAACGATGGACAAAGATAAAAGAAGGCAGACATAATGTGAATTATAAGAATATCAACGGAAAAGGAGTGCCAAAATATTGAAAAGGGAAAGAGAATAAAAGCAACAAGAAAAAAAATGATAGCAAGGTTCAGATGTGGGAATGAAGAGCTAGGACACAAATACTGAAGAAATGTGGAAAAAAAGATGTGCAGACTATGTAGAGAAGAAACGGAAGACCTTAAACACATGAGGAATGCAGGAACCTAAGAGAAGAAGTTAAGAAAATAGAGAATACGGAAAAGGGGCGTAGTAAATGAAAAAAGTATGGAGAAGGAGGAAACAGTTAAGAAGAGAGGAGAAAAAAAGGAAATGTAATAAATGTAAATAGAATGTGATGTAATGTAAATGTAATTAATTTGTAACACTTAGGTGAACAAATAAAGTTAAACTTAAAAAAAACATAAAAAAATTAGAATCTGCGCCAATATTCTACGATGCTTAAAAATGTATAAGCTGATAACAAGCGCAAACTTATTTTTGAAAATTTGTTGCATGATATTGTAATTAAGTGTAACAGCAAAACGTATTATAAGATAATTAAATAATTGGAAATTATGAACTATTATTTTAGGAATTATATATTTAGCAAGTGAATAAATATTATGTATGTGTACAAACGTGTTTTTATATATTCAACTCAGATAAAATAGTTTTTTAACATGCATACTTAACTGCATATTTTAATGGTTTTTACGCATACGAGGTGTGGCAAAAAAGTAATGGGACTGATTTTTAATTTACAAAGTTTTTATTTCTTTCAAACATCAATGTTATCTCCTTCAAAGTAGTTCCCTTAGGCAGCTATACACCGATGAAGACGTTGTTCCCACTGTTTGTAGCAGCGCTGGAAGTCTTCAACCGTTATGGTCTTCAGCATGTCCGTTACAGTCTTTTGGATGTTTTCTAAAGTCCCTAAATGACGGCCTTTGAAGACATTTTTTAGTTTTGGAAAAAGGAAGAAGTCACAGGGCTCAGTCAAAGGAATAAAGGGGATGGGGAACCACAGAAATGCCTTTTGAGGTCAAAAATTCTGTTATGGAGAAAGCAGTGTGATATGGGGCGTTGTCATGATAGAGCAACCATTTCTCTGCAATGTCTCGTTTCACGCGAATGACCCTTTTTCTGAGCCTTTTAAGGACGGCTTTATAAAAAACTTGGTTAACAGTTTGTCCTAGAGGCACAAATTGTTTGTGGACAATTCCCCTTCTGTCAAAAAAACAAATCAGCATTGATTTAATCTTCGATTTGCTCAAATTCTGTTCAAATTTAATTGTTCACGCAACATTCGTAATGTTAAACGACGGTCTGATATCACTAGAGTTTTCACACGTTTGATATTTTCGTCGGTTTTCGAAGTTGTCGACCTTCCTAAACGTTGTTCATCTTCAACATTTTCTCTGTCTTCCAAAAATGCTTTGTGCCAGCGAAACGTTTGAGCTCGGGATAAAAAATGCTCCCCATAGGCCTGTTTTAACTTTTCAAACGTCACACTTGCCGATTCTCCAAACTTAACACAAAATTTATTGGCACAACGTTGCTCCAAATTCCGCTGTTCCATTTTGCGTGACGCACAACGAAAACACAATTTCACTAATTCCACACTCAAAAATCACGTAGTTAACAAACGGAGTAGAAACTCGAACTGACGTATGGGAGGGGTCTGTTACGCATGTTTTCTCAAAGACAACAGCGCAGGGTTGCTAGATCGTTTGCAGTATTGCTAGTATTATTACTTTTCTGCCACACCTCGTATATTAAAGTTTTTTAGTGCATTATTATCTATAGTATCCATAGAGAAACTAGTATGAAAAACGTGTGTTAGAAATTATTTTTGCAACGCTCGCATATTACTTAAACTATAATTGTTTTTATTATAAAACTCGCTTTCTATTAAAATTAAAAATATACACAAAGGTTTTAGAAATATAACCATAAATATTAAAGTAAAGTCTGTAAGAGTTTCTTTGTTGAGCATAATTTTGACATTAGTAAATAAGCGTGATAATTTGGTTTCTATATTTTGTTGTCATAATTTTTTTTTCTTTCAAAATCATCTTACTAGCTGTTTTTCTTTTTTCTTTTTGATTCTGTCATTGTGTTTGTTCTATTTCATTTAGTTTTTTTTCTAATTTTCCTAAGAATATTATAAACATTTGAATTGATTAGTTTTAAAATTTTGATATTATCTACATTTGTTTATATGTTGAAGTTTTGTGCACGTTTAGTTTTGTCGTTACTTTCAAATTACAATTTTGTTATTGTTTTGATTTTTAATAACTTCTGAATATATTGATGTATTTTGTCTATATCTATACAACTAGTAGTTAAAAATAGTCTATTATATATCAAGGTTGATAAGTGTATGATTATATAACCTAAGCGATAGATTATATCGCGAGACGCGAAACGTCGAGGGATATAAATCGCGCAGGTTATAATGAATTTCTCAACCGTGGGGTTATATACAATTTTTTCCACTACTAGAACTATTAAAACCTTTCTACCTGTTACTAAATCAAATTTAAAATTCAAGATATTAATTTTAAATTAAAAATCAAGTCGCTGCGATTCTGACAGTTGTCATTAGTTTAATAGAATCTATGAATAGAATTAATTTTGACGTAATGCTTAATTGTGATTTAAAACACAAACATAAACAAATAACGTAAGTTTTTGTTGCTAAAGTTGTTTAAATTCTTTTAAAACATTGTTATTTTAAGCATTGATTATGTCTAAAATATATATAATTCAATAATATTCACATTCAATTAAGCGAAAACTTCAAATAATTTACATTTGTATTTGTAAACCAAATAATTTCGAAAAAAAACCTAAATTAAAATTAAAGAAATACAATAAAAATAATTCACTTTATAAATTATACTATAATAGTAGTTTTTTTTTGAGATGCATTAATGATTCCAGTGCAAATTTATTAAAAAACAAATTGTGTTTGATATGTATGTAAATAAACATAATTTGTTTTTTTACTATTAATAATAATTTGAATTTAATTTATTCTTTTGTATGTCGATAATTAGTTTTCGTTAATTAAAGCTTAATTTAAATTTTATTCAAAAACTTACCTATAGTTCGATTTAAAAAGATGCCGCTATGTATCAATGAATGTGATTTACTGACACAAGATTACTGAACCGACACTAAATATCAACACAATAAAAAAATACTTTTTTTATTAAAAAAATAATTATAAGGGTCAACTTGATATTATATAAATAACTATAACTATCAACACATTTAAGTAAACAATAAAAAAATTAAAATGTATACTAACACTATTGGAACACACCAAGATTTTCAATTTACATTAAAAAAGTTTTTTATGTTAAAGTAAAACCATTAAAGTTTTATAAATGTTTACATTAATAAAAAGTATTGATTAAAATTTTAAGTAAAAATAGAACGTACTATATACAACCATAACTATTGTTTTAATATTAAGTTTCGTTGCTAATTTATTTAACACTTCATAATACAATAATTGTTTAATAGTAAAGGCCAAGCAATAATAAGATTGTTTTATAATATTAAGAATTAAAGATTTACGTAGCACTATAACAAAAAATTAAAAACAATATAAATGACTAATAATTCAAGTAAGTTGTACTTTGATGATGGTTGTAAAAAAAATGTTTTCTAGAAATTTTTGAAACCACATTTCATCTGAAAATTGCAATCTTAAATTAAAATAATTCTAATTCATGCAAACAAAAATTTCAATTAAGTCATGTAATTCGAATTTTTTATAACAACAAAGAAATGTGCTTTGTAGATTGCTAATTAAAAACATAAACAACTTTTTTAAATAAACAGATTTTATCGTATTGCAATTAAAACAGTAAAAAGTTACTTAACATTTAATATTAATTAAATTAGCACAAAAAATGTAAACTCTGTCAATGATATAAACGCGCTTTATAAATTGGAATTATTTTATTGATTATATGATTTTTTTTTAGATTTGTAAATTTTTAATTTTAATACAATATCATAAAAGAATTAAGTGCGTGTAATCTATAAGCGCAATTGAAGTAAAATTTATTTGTCGTTTTTGTAACACAGATATTACTGAAAAGATTAAACCTAATTTAAAATAAATATTATTTTAAGTTGTTCACTTTTTCTTCATTGTTATTTGTTGATAAAAACGTAAAATGTTTCTGAAACTTTGCCATTTTAAATTACTTAAAGACTATTTTATTTTATGTTAAAAAAGTTTCATATTCTATATAAAATGCGTTTATACCACTCTCACATTTACTCATCAATTATACTAATTGAGAATAAAAAACAAATTTAAAAGAAGACTTTCTAAACACGTGGATAGTTACAACGAAACTAAAGATTAGAATATCTTATGTTAATATAAACGTCAGAAATATAAATAAAAAAGTTCAGTTACTGTTTTTTAATTTTGAAAACTACGTTAGGGTTACTTCCGTCATAAAAAATCTCAGTTACTTCCAAGTCGCGCCTAAAGAAGTTTTACTACAAAACTGTTTTTAATATTACTTTTTTGATTTTGAATAACCAGTTTAAATGAGGATTTTAAAGATTAACACAATTATTAAAATGAAAAAATTCTACGCAATTTACTTTTAAAAATTTTTCTAAATTTTTTTAAACACCACGAAGCAAACGGCGCAATCTGATGATGATGTTTTACCAGACATTAACACGTACATAAAAGTTTATTGCGATTCTAACAACTAAAAAAATATTTTCTTTGGTTTTTATTAGTAATGGTTTAATTCATTTCATAATTTATCTGCTTTCTGAAATATTTTTAGATAAAAACAACAAATTATATAAAAAAAAGTAACCTCGCTTTAGTCATGAAAGTGCAATTTAGACTGTGTAAGACACGGATGTCTCAAAATAACTGTTACGACATAAGATAGGATTCAAAGTCTATGTGTCTCTCTTTGTACTAAGCTAATTTGTTTAGTTAGATATTACCTCTGTTATTGTATACAACGTTATTTTTGTAAACTAGATATTTTGCACTAGCTTAGTTGTATTTGTTTTTAAACGATAAATTTTTTGTTGAAATGAGAAGAAAACACATATAAGTAATATTAGCATAAAAAAAACCTGTAAAATTAACCGTGGGCGCAAACTCTTTCAAGAATGAAAACGTTCCTTGACATTTTATAAACCATGAAGTTTTTTAAAATGTTTTTTTGTCAGAGGTTTTTTCACATTAAGATGCCGGTGATAAAAGTTCTGTTGATGACCATGACCCAGATTCTAATGATTAACTTAGCAGTCGAGAACAATGCTAGCAAAAATTAAGTATAACCCAATTTGTCAGACTCTGCCTCACATAGAGATTTAGTAACATTTTTCATAGATTCTCGACTCAACTCTAACGCAAATTAGTCACTTATTACTGATCGTTCTTGAATACCAAAATTAAGAATTAAAAAAATTCCCACTAACTAAAGATAGATATTAGTGACTAATTAGTAGAATGTGAATGGAATGTTAGAAAGATCTCTGAATTCCACTCTAAGTGTTTTATTTCTTTTGTAAGAAATAAGTTAAGAAATTATAGAAGTGTTTTTGCGTTTTCACTGTATTTGGAAAGATCTTAACGTGCATTTATAATGTTTTTTTATTCCTTTTCTTTTTACGAATGTTCCACTTCTCTATTTTAGACCAGATTTTGCAACATTTATTGACTATGAAATTTGAAAGTGTTTTTTCGCTTCGGAATCTTAATCTGAATCTTTATTATTCTATATTTCTATGTTGCCTTTGGTTTTCTAAGCAATTTTATTGACATCTTTCTTTTTTTGATCTGCTTTTGCTATATTATGTTCTAGTCCAATATCCCTAAATTTAAATTTTTCTTAAGGGGGTATTCTAGTCTAGAAATTTGAAAAAAATTAATTTTTTTTTTCATATTTTCAAAGTTTAGTTCATTAAAAGTAAGCCCCTAAGAGGATTTACGAAAATTTAAATTATTTTTGGAGTTATAATAATAATGATCCTATAAATTCTTTTGTTCTCAATATATACCTGAACAACGAGCATCTGGAAGGTTCTGTATTTCTATTGTGACCTATGTGTTCTCCTATTTTATATTTAGTTCTACCTTTAAGCCACGTGGATGTGCGTTCACTGTGTACTGTGCATTTTTTCAGTGTTAAATTCAAATTTTTAATATAAAATGTTTAAAAAAAGAAAAAGAGGAAGTAATTTGCGTCCAGATAGAAAAAGGAATGGTTCACCCAAACGTTATTCTATGGAGCAAGATACAAGTGCTACGAGTGCTTCAGCAGCGAAATTAAAAAGTTCAAAGGATGATGAAATTATATAACAAACGAGATCAAAAGCGTATCAACCTCTCCGAGATACAAGCTTCTGAAGCTTCCATAGAAGGCAGAACTGCTCGTGTGACTGAAATGTCTGCCAAAAATGTAGCTTTTGAGGTGGAGGAAAGAATATTGTATAAGGCAGGAATGGCTGATTAAAAAAGTGTAAGTATAACATGCCATCAAACCACTTAGACTGCCCGAAATAAGACTGTAAACTTTAAATGCATTTTTCTTAAAACTATTTTTTTTTGATACGGTTGACAAGATATATCAAGTTCTAATTCACAGATTGACTTAAAACTTGGTACACACTTTCTTCATACCATCAAAATTTTCTACACATAGCAGTTTTTAGAATTTTTTTTTACTATTTTAAAAAAATTCCCAAAATTGAAAAAAAAGGTAAAAAATTACCTTTTTTTTCAAAAAGACGCCATTTTGTGCAAAACATTTTTTTTTAATCGGTTACGTGCAGATCATTCTGCATCCTTGTTTAATAAGAATTAACCTTAATTTTATGTTTTAGATTGCCAGGAGGATTAAAATCACGTCAACCACGAGATACTTTTTTTTGAGCCTTTACTTCAAGTTTTAATTTTTTTAAAACTACTATATAATTTTATATTATTCAAGTATCAATAAAAAATCCAAAAAAAACGGATAGTTAAAATGTTTACTGTTTTTTTTTATTAAGCTCGCAAAATCACCTCAAAATCGAGCCTCTAGACTAGAATACCCCCTTAAGCTCGCTTTGGCATGGTGACACATAGTCGCCACAATTATATAATTGTTTAATAACTCGACACTTTTACAACGACAGATTCAACAAAATTAAGCCGTGTTTCCTTAAGTATTTAGAAGCAGGATTCGCTGCTGCCAGATTTTTTTATTATAAAAATTTTAGGAAAAATGCTTTTTTGTCTAATACTAACTAAGAAAAAATAAAAAAGTACATAAGCAAAAGCAGAGTTTAATTAATTTTTGCTAAATAAAAAATATACTTTAAATTATTTATTGTATTTTCTTTACATCAAAAAATTTATGTATTTAATGTTCAAGATAATTGTAAATAAATAAACAAGAGATTACTCAACTGCTTTAATTTTTTAATACCTGAAAGCTATTTCTTTTTTAAAGCATTTATATCTTTAAAAAATAAAATCAAATTGACATTTGTAGCAACATTTTTTACCAAAATTTAAATAACAATAATTGTAATTGTTTTAATTACTTAAGACAGTAATACTCAATAAGGATTTTCAATTTTAACAAAAAGTTAGATAATATTTACTAGCAAAGATTGGCAAATAGTTAAATGTCAAATGAGTAAAAAACTTTCATTACAAAAGCAATAAATATTTCTGTTAACATATATAATGTAATTGTTATGCAATAGATTTAAGCGATAATACATTCCACAGCACTTACCAAAAATTACCAACTACTAGAGAAGTGTTGTTCTCACAAAAGACACAAAAAAATACTATTAATTGTTATCGATGAAAACATTGCTATTGTATTTTTAAGCAAGGACATGTGTAAAATTATACTATTACTCAATTTATTATATAAATTTAAATTGTTAAATAGCAGGAAGCCACTTCATATCACCAGAACTTGTATTAAGACGGTACAAAACTAGACGTAAAGAGAAAATTTAATAAGCGAAATTGTACATCTTGCCACTACCAATACTGCGTATGCTAAGCTAAATGTAAAATATCACGAAATATAATTTTTGATTTAAGTAACAAAGCAATTGTAGTAAGCATCACAGTATGAATCACAAAATTACTTATTGCATTTAAAGTGGTCTATACCGGGGGTAGCCATATATCTCCTGACATTTCCATTCCCTGCAGCAAATACTCATTGCGTTGACATTCTGATACATTAGGATGCTTTTTCACTATTTCTTTTGCAAGTCTACTAAATTTAATTACCTGAAAACGTGTTTTATATAAACAGTTGGCGAAGTATATATATTTACCTCAGCAACCATATGTTTTACGCTTACATTTCCGTTGCAATTATAGTAATTGTTATTATTTGTATCATTTTCGGCAGTTTTCATTGGCCAAATTCGAATCCAACCACCTTCAGAGCACGGTGCAGAGTTCCAGTCTCTTCCGTTACCCCATCGGCGTTTTCGTCTGCATTCATCACCTAACTAAAACAAAGCTATATTTAAGCACTATTTATATTTATTAAACGTACAAATTTGTTTTGCGTTGAATCATCGTTGTTTGGCTTTTGGTTCCCTACAGATAACGTAGAAGACCCATTAGAAATTTTTGGCAAAGTTACTTTGGTTGCTACAATTTTAATGAAAGAATTTTTTTTTATTTATTGTTGTATACATTTACTAGCAGATAAAACTCTATTTTTGCGCCTACTTGATGAATTAACACGTAAAGTTGCTGACAGTTTTCTTTGCTTCCTTCTCCATTTATTAGCTGCTTGTAATACAGAAGCTTTTGTAGTTTCTTTTATATGACACTTAACATCAGACAAATTTTCATTTTCTCTAAGAAAATATAAAATGTTTTAGTACTTTTTTAAAATATTAATTATACTCATTGTCGGTTGGATTGTCTTTCCATATATCAAATACAGAAAGACCCGTATTATGCAATGGAAATCCTAAAAGATCAAACATGTCGTGTAACATTGGCTTTTTTACTAAGGTATCGACGTCGCAATCATTTCCTAATGCTGGTCCCAAGTTTACCTAAAATTGTTTATACCTTATAACTAAGTTGCAAGATATGCTTCTACTTACCTCTAACAGCCAGGGTCTTAAAGTATTATCTATTAATACATCAAATCCAAAAAACTCAAAGCAATTGACGGTTTGCGGCACTTGCGTAGCATTACTTAAAACTGTTAATATTACCAAAACAGATATTCTTTGCCAAAGAAGCCAATCCGACAAACCGGCCTGTAAAAAATATCTTCTAAGTCTTCTTAACGTCCATTTGCAACCTGGGTTTTAAAAATAGCAGTACTTTTAAAAACAATTAAATGTAATTACCCGATCCTACGCGTTCTTTCATTTCACCATATCCAGGACCAAGTTTATTAATTGAGCTATTAGTTAAATGTCGGAAAGGATTTCTTAAATCGTTTAAGCTAAACTTATCTGTTCCAAATCTTGTTATACCTTCTCTGTACAAGTAGATGGTTAATGGATGATAAGATGGAATGCAAACGTATAGTCTTAAATCAAACTTATATCCACCGATCAATAATGGTCTTTCAATGTAACGTTGAACTATGGTATTTGAATCGTAAGTAAGTTCACTTAATTTCTAAAAAAATAATATGCTTAACCGATGAAATCATTACATCAAATAATTAAATCGTTGTTCAAAACAAAAAATTAAACATAAACAGTTTAAAAACAGTGTAATTACATAGATAATATTCATTCTAATTAAAAAGTATACTTATTTACTAAAATCATTAAAATAAACTCCCATAATTAGAAATGGTTTTAAAAACTATATAAAATAAAACAGTGAATAAACCCAAAAGTTTTACTATAATTTTTTTAATTATTGATTGATTTTTTTAATAACTGACAAATTTTATAACGAATACGTGTTTTTTGCGTTTTGTGTAATTGGTATCTTTGTATAAAGCATAACGAATGGTTTTTGAATAAGATGCTCATGAAACAAAGTATATATACATTCTTGTTTTGACCAATCTAACAATAACGTTTCTGTTCTACATTACCAACATACTAAACCAGAATTTTTTAAAACAGCTAATTAGATTAAATTATTATTAGTAATAAGTAATAACATACTCTGAATAAAAAGATTCCTCTTCCTTGACTCTGACTAACAGGTTTGCATATCCAAACTGGCTTGTCATCAAAATGTCGCTCATCTCCCACAGCTTCTTTTACAGATATTGGTCGACTACGACTACATTCTGCAGCTAATTTTGTATATTCTAATGGTAAATTATACCCAGCTGGACTAAAATTAAGATTAATAACAGTAAAACTTAGCTTAACCTTAACAAAGACCAATAAATTAATAATAATAATAACAAAAGTGTGCAATACACTGCATATAAAACTGTGTATAACAAAATACGTCGTTCTGCTAAAAATATTATACAATGCAGGATTGTATATTAATCAATGATAAAAATAAAATATGAAATAACATAATAAATTAGTAATAATAAGATATTATTAACTGATAAAAAGCAAAGAAATAAAGTATATTACTTTTGTTACAAACGAAAACTAAACATATGCATAAGTAGTTTAAAACAAATATAAAGTTGCACGCTAAAATAAAAAAAAGAAAATAAGAATACAATTAAAAACTACCTGAAATCATAAATGGAACCATAGACTTTTCTCATGCATTTTAGGTACCGTGCCAAGTTGTCTTTACGGCAAATTGCTGAACCTTTAGGAATATGGTTGATATACTAAAAATAAAAAAAAACCGGGGTTATATATAAATATTAATTTATGTATGTGTTTTTTATTTTAGTTAGAAACATTATTATTATAGTAGTATAATTTGTAAACAGTAAAATTAAATCTTAAAGCTAAGTGCGTTTGATTTTAAATGTTATGCAGCGTTTACCCATGTAGCACAAGGACATTTTATAAATGTCCAGAAGATGTACTTAGTTCATCTGTTGGATGTCTATTACTAGACTTGCTATGGTCGTCCATAGGATGTCCTTCTGTCACAAAAATGAACATATGCTGGAAGCCACGTACGAGCATCGACTGAGGTGTCTATTAAAGGAAGTGGACGTGCAAATGACGTATACCAAAAGTAATCTAACCGTAATCCACAAGACGTACATAAATGGTCGTCTACAGAATGTTCAATTTATGTATATGTCTATCTTATACTAAAATCGGGCATCATATGGATGATAGATGTCATATGGTACTTACTTAAATAATTTTTTTTTTAAATTTAAACAAGCAAATAAACTTTAGACAGTTATTTTATACACAAAAATGTTTTCTGACGGAACTAATAGTACACCACGGAAAATTGATGCAAGTATGTTGCAAATGTGTAGATTTATTAATTAAAAAGTATAATAAAAAAAAGGATGTAAATATTGCTTTTCTTAATAGTTTTTTTTTGATATCAAACGCCACTTTGTTGTTTAGTCTATAATCATTAAATACAACAACGCCCAAATTAAGCAATTAAAAAAAACAATATTAATTAAAGAAATATATCAATTTAAAAAAATTGGTAATTTCTTGTTGAGCAGCAATTGTAATTATTTATTTAGGCGATTATTCTAAAAATATTTCTCTACATGTTGAGTGTAGTCTATGTCTACCAACAATATACTAAAAAAATTGTTTAAAAAACATATCATAAACGAAATTGTGTTACATGAGTTGCAAAGAAAGATTTAACACGATAAAGTTAACTAAGAATTAATAAAACTGCAGGGTAGGCTAGTCTAAGAGTACGCACTTAAGGTTCAAACTGTTTTAAAATAAAAATATCAGTTTATCTTTTATTTTGTATTTAATAAAAACATTTTTCATAAAATAACATCAAATGTAACAAAAATATGCCATACCTTTAGAAAAATAAAAAAAAAATTAATGGCATACTCTTACAAAAATGAAGTCGTGCCTACATTATTATCACAAATAAAGTTTCCTTTACTTTCATAGCTTGTACAGGCTTTATGCCACCATTCCTCGCGTCGGAAACATCTTATCTGATCTTTGTTTGGAGAGTAGGGGGTGGTTTACTTTTATACTTTACCACATGCTGCACAATTCCCTTTTTTTTCGATATTACGTTTAGAACTTGAAATGGTTTTTTTAGCTCTGAGGCTAGACGCCATCTCATAGAAACGGAGCTACGTACGAATTAATCCAAAACTAGGAAACTATGAAGTTGTTTGTTAGATAGTAAATATTACAACCGCGATATTCAAAAAATGTATTTAAATTTTGTTTCCTTTAGAACATAGCTATGCATTTTTTTGGTACCTGTTTTAACGCCACACTTTTACAACAGCTAATTTGTACGGAAATTTATTAAAAATGTCTGATTTTTTTCCTTTGCGGTTAGATCTTGAGAGTACTTCAGCTTGTGGTAGTAAAGCAAGCAAGCGGTAAATAAATAGATCTAATTTCTTTATTTTTAATGCAAGCAAGTAATGGCTTTATCTTGCAAAATATTTGGACTGTCTTGAAATGACGTGTTCTTACTTTGCAATTTGCTCGATATTTTATTACAGTTATGGATTGCCCGGTACTATCGTTACTAATTGAAACAGTAATTTTTTTTAATGCTATATCGGTCCTGCTTTGCTCCTAGGTAGACTTTTTAATGCCCTCTATGTTGTCAGCCTAAAGATGATCTACCACTTTATTAGTCCGATTTCCATTATCAACGCCAACAACGTCAGCCATGGCAGATGTAACGTTTCTCATAAGTTTTGTTCATGTCGAGTTTCCGACAAAGACTTTTCTGTCATTGCACTGGGTAAGAAATCTTCTCTAAAATGTCCGAGTTTAATTGTTGTATTCCTGATACCTTGAAACTCTGCATGTCATTTACGGAAGTAGTCGTTTTGAGATATGTTAAAGTCAAAATTTGAGCTATTTGGTACTGTTGACCACGATGATTACGCATCCATCTTACGCATTTCAATGCTTATAACAAACGTGTGGTTATCTAATGTTAATAGTACTGGGTTCTCTTTGCTAAGCTTTGTGTGATCTTTATAATGAAATAACCAGTACAAAAACAAAACGCTCTTAATAGTTCCTATAGAAGATAGAAAGCGAAATATGAAGAAATGTAAATGCTGGTGAAATAAAATTTTCAAAAGCATTGACTGTATTTGTGTTACGTTAATACCACGTTTAGCATTGGAAATCTTGTTGAGGTCACGCTTTTTTTTTGTTAAAACTTATTGTTTGAACAACACTTGTTGAGGTTGGCGTACGCAACGACAATTCTAGATGGCTTTTCATAAATAGACGAAATCACTTCGTACTAAATATATTATTTCTTTATTAAGCAATGTTATAACTTATGATTTTCTGCAAAATTATAAACAACTTTTTGTATTTTTTAACGGATATTCTATTTCCGGAGAAAAAGTTTGAGAGTATCTACCCAAACTTTTGACTGAAGATGATCTTTTTAATCTCTTTTGCAAAGTTGCTTCATGTATTTTTATGGATTTAGTTTTTAGTTACCGCTCTCTTACTTTTGTCTGCTTTAATGCGTGTTTTTGCATCAAGCCATTGTTTTAAAGTACAATTACTTCTTCCAGTACTTCTTTGCGGATTAGACATTCTGTTTACAAAAAAAAGATTAAGATACATGTAAGAGTTGTTACGTAAATAAAACCGTAACTTACAGTAGACGGCAGTACAACGCTTCGGCGAGTGAGTCGTAGGTAGTCCTGGGTGTGCTGATTATAACATAATTAAAAAGAACGCCAAAACGGAATAGATATACATTACAGATCCCGTTTACATCTGCCTAACACTGAAGGTAAACAAATTGCAATACACAAGTATAACAACAAATATATTTATTTTAACGATAACAAAGAGACTAAAAAACGAGAATAAAAAATCGATAACAACTAAGGGTTCGTCAACAAATATCGCAGTACTGCTAATAATAAAATTAATAATACAAGTTTTTTAAATTAAGCACCTTGTTCATATATGCAATAAATTGGCTTAAATTAAATTCAAATAAATTCACGTTGGTGAATACAACAAAACTGTCAAATAACACGAGTTTATGGTGATTGCACAAATAGTGAAACAAAGCGCACCGACCTCACAGCAAATAATTATGCATATATACGAGACAGGCTACTTACATCATCGTTTACAAAAATGCGATTAGTTAATGGCACATCCAATATAAATATCCTAATTTTTCAGAAAATTAAACTAATACATAGTTAACACAAATAAATTGTCCAGTTTCACACAAGTGATTAAATGCAAAGTGTGATAAGTTTCCCGAAGTCAATTAAGGTATCTCAACAAATTAGACCTCCAATTTGTTGTTATGCTGTTCACAGTAACGGAAATGTAAACGGTAGTTTTAATGTCCCCATCTAACATAAGTTAGAATATGCATCCGATATAGTACTTATATTTCGTGCTTGTCTTATTAGTTCATCATAGGAATTTTTGAAAGCAAAAGAACATGTGCAAGTAACCAAAGTTGTCTGAAATTTTTCACAACAAACCTATCCAAAACCGCAACTTTTTTTTTAAACACCAGCGTGGATTTAAGGTACTTAAGATCTAAAAACCTTTGGGCATAACTAAACGTTCAAACAGAAATGTTTTCAGTGAGCTCCGGTGTTTAAAATGACACTGGACAAAATTCTTACAGTACTGAAACTATACCAATATATTTTTAATATAACAGAGTAAAAGAGAACATACTCAAGTGCGTACTGGTGTACATATTTACGATTATCTAATCAACTTTAGTGCGACGCCTTCTAATTTTTATGTTTTTGCAGGTTTTTTCTTTTTTTGCACAGAATTTCCCATTAGTTAGACACGCATTGTAAGCAACATCATAGCTGTTGAGATTGTGTACTCTTCTCGAATGTGTACTCTTAGACCAAGCTACCCTAGGACTTTTAATACGTACACATACATAGTAAGCGCTTATATAATGAGAATAAAGAGAAGACAAAAAATAATATTCTATAATTTTATGGAAAAGTTTTAGTAATTAATAATATAAATTTTTTGTATCATTCAGAAATTTTCTGTAATTAAGATAAATAAAACATGACACGTTTGATATCTCTATTTCAGTTTTTTTTATATAATTTAAATATTAATTAGTTTATAACGCAGAACCAACAAAGTTACATTTAAATCACAAAAATAAAGTATTTGCATTTAAATTCTTTGTGTGGTTTTATTTTATTTTGTGTTACATTGCAATAAAATCTTAAAATAAAGTTTGTTTTTATAATGTGCCTTAAAAACTCGTACAAATACTAAATATAATAATTCATAAAAAATTTAAGTTATTAAACAATAACCAACAAAAACTAAACAATAAAATATATACAAAAACAGTAATTACTTTATTTGAACACATTTCTTTAATTATTGTTGTTCAGTAGCATTTCGGTTCTCACACCTTGAATAGCTTCTGTTATTGCAGTATTTACAAAGCAACAGGTTTTTTCAGTTAAGAAATCATTGAAGCATTTTTTAATAACTGTTTTCTCTATGCAAGTATTTATTGTTACTCAAGAGATGTTATATGAATAAATAATGGTAATTTTAACCCATGAAACATAATAAAATAGTTTGTAGGTAAATGGTGTATATATTTATATAAAAAAAAAACTCACAAACTTTCAAACGTGGTCTACGTTCTTCTTCAGGTGACAATTATATTATATAATAAAATGACAATTATAAAACTAAGGTAACTAAAAAAATAAATGTTCGGATAACTTGATAAATGTTGTAAGTTCTTTTAGCTACAGTATAACTCATAACCATTGTCCCTGTTAAAGTTGTTGGGAACTTTAATAATTTCAATTGCTTCTCTGATCTTTCTTGAACGCCAGTTTTTGGTTTTAGCAATCGTTATAGTTTTTCGAAGTTTAATGTCATGTTTCTTTAGTATTCTTCCAAGTTTGTCACTTATATTGGCAACAAAAGATAGAACAGCAAAATTGTTGCTTATAGTTGAATCATTTGGCACAGTAGGTATAGTTTTTGATCGAAAATACTTTGTAATTTGTTCTTTGTTAAAACCATTTCTTATAAAAACTTTCTCAAAGTAATCTAATTCTTCTGGTAATTTATCATGATAGCAAATTGTCATCGCACAGTTGTATAATGTGCGAATTGTTCCAAATTGCTTAGATGGATGATGATACAAATTTGCGTTTATATATTGATCAATATGTGTTGGTTTTCAATAAACTGAATGTATTAAAGTACAATCTGGTTTTCTTTCTATCTTTACATCAAGAAAAAGTAAGGTACTATTAATTTCTTTTTCAATACTAAATTTTATGTTTGGGTGTTAATTATTTAGGTATTGAAGAAAAATTTGTAATTCATCTTCATCATGAGACCAGGTTGCAAAAATATCATCAACATATCTAAGCAATCGTTTTTATTTTTTAGATGCAAATTTTAAAGCTTCTTCTTCAAAATGCTCTATAAAGTAATTTGCAATAGATGGAGAAATTGGTGATCCCATTGCTACACCATCTATTTGGTTATAATATTCACCATTAAACAAAAAGAATGAAGTTGTTAAACAATGCTTAAATAACTTGATTGTATTGTTATCAAAATCTTGTTTTAAAAGATGTAAAGTATCAACTATTGGTACTTAGTGAACAATGAGGCAACGTCAAAATTAAATATTAAGTCATTTGAAGATAATTTCTGTTTACTAACTATTTCAATGAAATGCTTTGTATTCTTTATAAATGAATTACTTATTCCAATATAAATTTGCGATATTGAATTTCAATACTTAGCTACTTCATAAGTTGTCAATCCAATACAATTAACAATTGTGTATCTTAGGTAATACATAGAACCTTGGAATAAAATGATCTTTTGACGTTAGTTTTTTGATAGTTTCTGTTGATAAATTACTTTCTTTCAATAGTTTTGTTGTTAATAGTTTGAATTTGTTATTAAAACTTTTTTGTAGTTTTATGTAAGATGTAAGATCATTGAGCAAATCGTTAGCTTTGTTAATGTACTTTGTTTTATGCATCATTACAGTAGTTCTTCCTTTAACTGCTGGTAGAATTATATGACTCGTATTGCTTCTTAGATCTTTTAGTGCTTTATGTTCAGCATAAGTAAGGTTTTTCTCTGGAAGTTTTGCTTTTCGTAGTATTCTTGTTGTTTCGAAACGGACCTCAACTGTTTCACCATCTGAAAGATGACTGCTAGCTTCCATGTTGTATATAATTTCTCGAAAGAGCAACATCCAAACCTTGAGATAAAACAGAACGAGCAGTATCGGATAATGCATAAGAGCTTAAATTAACTACTAGCTCATCGTTTCTACAATTAATGCCTTTGAAGGAAAATTTGAATTTTCGTAGTAGTATTATAAGCAACTTTAATGTCATATTTTTTTAGTATTCTTCCAATGTTGTCACTTATATTGGCAACAAAAGGCAGAACAGCAAAATTGTTGCTTATAGTTGAATTATTAGGTACAGTAGGTCTAGTTTTTGGTCAGTTTATTAATTGTCACATAAAGAAAAACGTAGACCACGTTCGAAAGCTTATGAGTTTTTTTTAATAAATATATACACCATTTACCCAAAAACTATTTTATTAACGTTTTTATATTATATATTTCATTTTAGTTTTGAATTATAAATTTTGATATAATGTGGTCTTTAATGATGGTATTATTAAAAAATTATAGTAATGCATGTCATTAAACGTATGAAGTTTGATAGAATTACGTCATGCAGTAATTCACGACCGTGATGATGATAATAAACAACTATAAATTTTTTGTGTAGGTGTTAATAGTAATTCATATTATCTACTTGGTATATATTAAAAAAAATTAATATTGAAGAACCAAAACCCTAATGTTTAATTTTTTATTAATGAAGTAATATTAAATAGTTAAATAAAAGTATAAAATTTTATATATGATTAACCTTATAATTACAATTTGTAAAATGACGTTCTATGCAAAATCTGAAACAAAAAAAAATTTATTTTGAAAATAACTTCGCATATTAAAAAACAAAAAAATATATATTACGTAGTTTTTAAATGTAAAAAGAACAAAGACGCAGGATGTGAAACGTCAACTCAATAAATGTTTACGTAAAAAAAATTTATATGATGTGATACAATCTTAAAGGAAAGATAGCAGTCATACTCTTAGAAGTTGAATGGTTCAAATATTTAAATATTTGGTGTTTATATTGTTGATATATTTTTTAATTGATAAAGTCTACCTTTAACGTAAGTCTTAGTACGTCTGCAAAGCTTAAAAGTAAAAACATTCAACTCGGTTTTTCTAAATGTTGTTAAGTTAATTACATTTCAGTTACTTTGCCTCGAACACCAAGAAATTAAATGAGTCATATTAAGATGCAAAATCTAATGTAAATTACTATACTTTTTATAATTTAACGTTATTTTAATATACAAAGAAATCATCATCACAGACTTAATTTATTAGACAACATACTTGTATAAAATTTCGTACGTTCAATAACGTGCATCACTACAATTTCTAATAATATAGTCATTAAATACACCATATAAACATTTATTAAAATAATTTGTTTGCGCTAAATAATTAAGAAGAATTAAGAGTAATAAAAAAATAAAAATAAAATAGAAAATAGTATATCAAAAAACGAGTGGACGCCATCATGTTGAAAAGACAACCCGTGAAGCGGGATGCTTTTTATTGGTGAGGTGCAAAAAAGTCCTTATGAAACATGTTACTTATACTATTTTTCCTAGTTTGCATAAATTTCATATTTAAAAAAATTAATTTGCGTTTAGTGATTTTTTAATACACTGTAAAATAATTGGTAACACTTTTTCAAAACTTCAGTTTAAACGTTTTTAAATGAAAAAAATGAATGACGAAATAATTAGTTGTACTCCACCAAGATTAAAACAGATAGTTCAAGCTATCTTTAGTAATTTACTTCCTTCACGGAAAATTTTTGATAAGGAATTTGAGCAATCTGCGGATTGGGTACTCAAAACAAAGTAAATAACATATCAGAAAATATTTTATTAGCATTTTTTGAAACACAAAGCAAGCAGAAAAAATCATCTGCCTTACGGTCAACCTACTCTAAACTAAGATCATACTTAACCATTTACAAAAACGTGGATATCTTACTTTATACTATATTATACAAAACTTACATGTATTGAATAATAAAAACCAAGATAATTGTACAGTTTTACAAAAAACTCATATAGTTCAACCTGTAAACATATTCAAAGCATTGCGTGTTAATAATTGATTTAGAGGTTGACGTGGTTCACAAAAAAATGCGATGTTATGTTGCTAATAGCAAGCAATACGGAAATGATACCTTAATTATAAACCCATAATAGAAAAATGCTTTTATTGTGCTTAACTGTCAAGAATATAATTTTTTTGCTATTGTAAACCGTCTTTGACAGTTTTTCTGCACTTGTTAACATAAACCACAAACTATTTTGTAGAGATTTTGAGATTTTGTGAGCCTCGTAGTCTCTGTTCGAGTAATCAAATGTTGTATTCAACTCGTTTTTGTCTTTAATAGTTTTAGACGCGTTATTAAACTGATTTTCAACTGTAAGTGTCAATTCATCAAGTTCTTATTTTTTCAATAGAAGTAAAAATAAAAAAAGAAGAATGTTGTAAAATGTATAACATTGTTATAAATTTGCGCTGACTGTTACGGTATGTTTAGTTCTAGAAATTCTGATAAAACTGATTTAAATGTTGCTTTGTCTAGTTCATCTTCAAACTCAAAGCAAAAAAACTTAAATATAAGCAAAATTATAAAACCGATTGAGAAGAAGAGTTTAAACATTGGACAGCTTACAGAAAAAACAAAATATTTTACAAAATGTAGCAAAAGTATAATTATTGTTTCAGAAAAATTGTAGTTAGTCAGGATAGCAAAAGCCATAGAAAATAAATAAAAGCTTAAAATCTCAGTTGTTAATAAAATATACAAAAATCGATTCTAATTTAGAAAAATTACTAAAATGTGCAGATTTTTACATTTTCGGGTTTGTGTCTGAACACCATTTACGAATTTCTGCCACAGAGCATCTATCAAAATTAATATCAGTGGTTTGTTCAAACTCAGAAGTTGGAATATAAATTGCAGGAGAACAAAATCTACAGCTATTATTAATTGAGCTATAGAGCAACAAAATTTAAAAAATGCTATTTTAAAATATTTGAAATTTTTAATTATTATTGATGAATCGATCAATTTAGGCTGCACAAATCATTTGGTATTATTTTCTTGATATTTTCATGGAGGCAGGTTTTTTTTTTGTTTGCGTATTTCTGAGTACACGATACATTTTTAACGTTGATTGCAATAAAAAAATGTTGCATTTGACAGCGTCAACACTATGGCAAGCAAACGTCATTCTGTCATGACCTTATTAAAATATGAAGTTTCGGACATATTTTTGTTAAAATGTATTTGTCATAGTTTTCATCTGTGCGCATCGGCTGCATTTTTTAAATTGTCAAAGAGTATTGATGACTGTGTCAACATATTTACAATTATTACAAGAAGTCCAAAGCGTATCGAAACTTAAAAAAAGTTTCAGGCTTTCACTCAAACTAAAATACACCAAATATTACATTCAGTCTAAACTTGATGACTGTCGTTAGAAACCGTTGTTGCACGACTTAACGACCGATTAACATATCTTTTCTTTTTGTTTTTACATGTCTTGCCTTTATTTAATAATTTTACTAGAGAAATGCAAGCTACAGAACCAAAACTGGTATACTTTGTATCCACGCATGATTGAATTATACAAAACATTACTCGACTGTTTTATTAAGCGTATTATATTAAATAGTTGTCCAACTCATTAAATTAATGTAAAAGATCCATAAAACTTCAAATAGTTTACTTCATTTAGTTTATTTAGGTGTTGAAATCTTAGCTTATACGATAAAGCAGAACACCTACTAGGAACACAATGTTTAGACTTTTATATTGAAAAAGCTATTAAAACTCAACACAGCTTCGACTTCTTAATAATTCTGTACTACAAAATATAACATTATTAAATCCTGATGTAATTTTTAATGAAGAACGCGATTCTATTGTACCCTACCACTTTCCAAATTTGGTTTCACAGACATACAGCAGTTCGATATAAAACGGAGACATTAAAAAATTCAACTCTAAATTACAAAAATGAGACAATAGCTTTTTGGTTGAAAATCAAAAAGAAAAAAATTGCTGAAGCAATGTTTTCATATTCTCTATTGAACAATTTTGCCACATTCGCCTGTTAATTTGGAAATGATATTTTTGCAAGTCAACTTGAAAACTAAACAAAGAAATCGGCTAGCAACAAGTGCACTTGTAGAATTGCTTCGTACAAAAAAGCAGATAAACAACAACAGTTTTAACATAAATATTAATAATGATGGTTTAAAACAGCGTAATTATTCTACACAGAGAGAAATATTATTTTGAATTTAATCATTACGCTTTTACATTTAAAGCATTTCCTTTTTTACCAAAATTGATCCACAATCAAATAAGATTAATGATCTAAAACTTAAAATAAATTTCTTATTGCAATGTAAACATTTTTTTATTAAGTCACTTATAATTATAATGATACAAGCAAAATGTTTTGTTAGAATTAATACTACAAATTGATCAAATTCAACCAACTTTTATAAGAAATCATCTTAACAATTAAAGTACGTAATAAATTTCTACAAAACCACAACTAGGGGTTTCAAGTAAGCATTTATGTTATCACTACTTGTTCCACGCTGGTCTAAAATTAGGTATTAGCAATTTAATTTAAGTTAAGGTTGGCAGTATATGCTAAACTCTTTGCTAAAGCTGTGGCAAAAATAAATTTATGTGTAACGTAACTCCGACAGTCTTTTGTTTGGAACTATACGAAATAGATCCAACATTGTATATCTAGTTGCTTGCAGGATATAACCTATAACTCATTACATGAATTAGTGAATGATTGCAAACTATCAGAAACTTACAACAAACTTACCAGCAACTATTGACTCTAATTATAATTAATGTTCACTTTCGTTATATATTAGAATTTTGTCGCAAAGCTTGCAATTTTTTGGCATGTATGATTTTTTGCAATGAAATGAATTTATCATGCATTTGCATTTTTTTAGAAAAATAAATTGACGTTACATCATAAAAGCCGAAATCGTTTTCAATTTTGTTAGTTTTGTTTCTCATTTTGTGCTGTTTGGTGTTGCAAGTCTTTAAAGTATTTTTGCCTTTTGTACATATTTGCGAGCATAATGGAAAACTTTAAAGTTGCGTTCAAACGTGGCAGAAAGAAATATTTTAAATAAGGATTTTTATACGTGTTTGATAAGAATAGTACCTGTCTTACCTAAAAATTTTGGAGAAGCGACGAGAAAAACAATAGCTGTACGGCTTGGATACATACTGAAAATGAAAACATAGTTTTATGTGTAAACGAACATAACAATGGTAGCTCCGCGGCAAAAATTGAAGCTCAGAAATTGGTCATATTGTTAAAGACGAGAACCGCAGAAGCTATGAAGGCAACAAGTCAAGTAATTAATAGTTGCATAGCTGACTTGACTCAAAGTGCTCAAGTGGCTGCGGAGTTACAAATTTTTCGGTATGGAAATGACCAGCAAGACACTTTTTTCTTATGTAACAGTGGACAGAATTCTAATTTTTGGAAGACAAGAGAATGTTAAGGTAATAAAATTGATATAATAAATATGTAGATACCTAAATACTGAGTGTTTGGGCGAATATTTCGTTAATAATTTTTAGATCGAAAGAATCTGGACATTTGTTCGTAGATGGCACATTTAGATCAGCTCCGCAATTATTTTTGCAAGGGTACATTATCTTGGTAAAACGTATTGGTAGTGTGCATCCCATAATTTATGCAATGCAGCCAAATAAAACGCAAAAGATTTATGAAATGATGCTGCAACAGCTTGAATCTGATTTAAACACTCCTATGGTATCACGTTACTATAAACTGGCTGTAATAAACGCTTTTAAAGCCGCATTTCTAAATGCGCTAATTATAATATGTTTTTATCTGATCAAAAATATTAAGAAACAAGTGACCAATTTCAATCTTTTAAGGCAGTTTAATAATGATACAGATTGTTTATTAAAATTTCGAATGATCAGCTGATTAGCATTTGTACCAATTGATTACTTAGATGCCGCAGACGAAGAATTAAAATTGAACTTCCATAAAATTTAGAACATCTGGTATAATGGCTTACTTGGCCGTTCTAATCAGCGAGGCGACGGTAAAAGCCCAGCACTGTTTCTATCAAGTTTGTGGTTCACGTATGAACGAATTTTGTTAGATACTGATAAAACAAATAACTACGCTAAAGCAGCTCATTGACGGTTACAGACGAAGTTAGTATGTACTATTCAGTGCTCTGGAAACTTGTATGTAAGGTAAAAAGAAACAGTATTTCCGTGACTTGGCACTGGAGCAACTAATTACAAGTGGATAAACTGATAAAAAATTAAATAAGTATTTACGAGCTGGTCAAAATATTAAGCATATTGTTCAATATTTTAGAAATAGAAATATTGTGGATTAGCTTAGAGGTCTCGCTTATAACTACTAAATAGACCTTATGTTACGGCGCCTAAAAGTTTGCGCGTTTAAAAAGGCCCGCGCCTAGTGACTCAACGTCTAAAAACGCGCCTAAACGTCCCTTTCCGCTTAACTAAAGATACATATTACTACAAGTGGATGTTGGAAAAAAAATTATTTAATTTATGATGCAGGCTTGCTTCACCAAGACTTAAAGAGAAAATCACGGTGTTCGTTAAGTGGCGTCGAGAAGTAAATGACTAACAACAAGTCAACGAAGTTATATAATCTCGTTTTGTTTAAAAATAATATAACAGTTCAAGTTTGTGTTAAACAGATTGTCTTATTTGTCGTTGTGCTATATGCAGGAGCAAAGGGTCAACATTTCATTTTCAAGCAGGATAATAGACGTCTGGGTGTTGTTTGAATTTTAATAAACGTACTAGAACAGCAAAAAATTTCGTTATTACAGTGGCGAGCTTAGAGTCCATACATGAATCTGTTGATAAGTTGCATAGGAAGATTACAAACGCAAACGAGAAAATGAATAATCCCCGTTTAGATTAGAGTTCAGTTTTTTAAAAAGGATGAAGAGGAATGCCACAAGAAGAGATTGATGATTTAATTTTAAGAAACACATAATAGTATTAAAGCAGTAATAAAAAATTGTGGAGGTCATGCTATTTACCAGAATTCCCTGTTGAAAACTTTTGTAGTCGTTTATCAGAAACACGCTGTATATTAAGTTAGCTCATAACTCGGGATCAATCAGAAGTCAGGTGGCAACATGTCATCAAGTGTACACATTCAAACCTCGCAACCTAAATATTCTGTAAGGGCAGTATTTTGTGTTTATTACCCTGCCTACTACACATGCATAAATCTAGTATTGCTATAACCAGAAAATGTTTATTGTGTATTTCTCATTATAAAATTAATAATTAGATAATTAAGTAAATGTAACTATAAATTTGGGTTGGATTATATGTATATACGACGCGTTGTACACTTTAATGCATTTATGAAGGCGCGTGACTCAGCAAGTTTTAATTTGCAGTGTTGACTCAGAAACTGGCCAACTATAACATTAAGGAGTATCTATTATTTATCTTTGTACAAAGGTCAGGTAAGCGATAACAATGCTTGAATGCTCTACACTTAATATATATTTTAGCCAATAAAGTTAATTTTCTTAAATCGAAATAATTTAAACAGTTGACTATTTCTTTTTAAATTCGCAATTTTTGAAAAACGTAAACCATTATAAAACCCTTTATTATTTGCTTCTAACTGTTTACTTTAATTCGATGTTAATTTCTTATTACGTTAAAATATTTGACTTTGTCGATATTATATATATACAATATATACATATGTATTTTTAGACGATATCTCATATACTAGGCCGATTCTAATAAAATTTAAACCACCTAACTGTAGAAAAAATATTAATTCTAAAATGGTGGAGTAATCAAATAACGAAGTTAAAACAGGAAAAAATTATAAAACTTGTTTCGTATTATATATCTATTATTATAAATGTATTGTAAATAAAAATAGTAAATACATATGTTTATTAATTTTTGAAATTGATTATAGCGATTTAAAAAATGTTATCACTTAAACAGCTTTTCGATTGTCATTTTATTAAAAATTGGTTCAGTAGTTTTTGAAATATCAGAATGCAAACTCACTGATCCACATACCAAAAAATACATTTTTGAGATTCGTATAGATCAAAATTTGAAATTGATATCATCAAAAATGCCGAGATACTCCTCATTTTGAGATATTTGCAATACTTTCATATACTTCGTATTATTATATTTATTAAAATACATAACTATAATTTTACTCTTACACATTGATTGTTTTTAGTACCAATTGGAAATAATATAAGCACAATATTGTCATATCCAAAGAGATATTTTTGTGATTAATACACACGCGTGAAATAAATACATAACACAAAATATTTAAAAAAAAATTCTATAAGCATTTTAATAAATAAATGTAAATTGGATGGTTCGGATGTTGGGATTACCAAGAATATCTCCGTTATCTCACCTACTAACCATGCGAGCCTAAATATTTTTGATGGGGTTCAAATCAGGAGATTTTACGGGCTAGTCGAGACAGGTCACTTCATGGTTATTATCAAACCATTGCCGAACTACTCTCATGCATGTGCATTGAACTATTGTCTTGCACAAACAGTATTTGTAGAGGTTTGGGATATATGGCACGGACGGTTAGTTATAACCTGATTAAAACTGAAACTTGTTATGACCTAATTAGGATTTAATTTAGTCTTTTCAGATAGTGTAACCTTGGTATACAACTTAGCCAATCGTTTATGACAGATTATACTAATAAGTTTCAACAAAACTTTGCGTATTTTTCAGTCTCTGCTTTGAACTATTCGTAAACAGTTATTGTATTACTATACCTACTACTAGTTATCTAAGAATGGATAGACGTGGGCATCTCTTGGAAGTTCAAGCACGTGCAGTAGGTTTACATAAAGCCGGAAAATTTTCTAGAGAAATTAGTAGAATAGTTGAAGTGAAGTTCCTCTTCTACTGATAAATTTTGATTAGTGGTAATGTTTAAGAAAGGATTTCTAATCCAGTCGTACTCACTAATATTTAGAGAAGGAAAATAATGCTGAAGTTTTTCTTCTAAGTTAGTTAATATTTCAAATATTGTATTTAAAATCCTACTGTCACGTTTAAGTTTTGAAACTAGCGGAAACATATCTAAATTGTTATCTTTTATTCTTCTCTTCCACATACCCAACTTATCATTAAAAGAATTAATTTTATCAGTAAATACTAACAGATTTTCTTGTTTGCCTTGTAAACTTAAATTTAGTTTATTTAAGTGATGAAATAAATCTGCCAGAAATGCTACCTTTGAACACCATTCTTCATTACTCAAATAATCACTGAATTTGTTTTGCTGAGTAATAAAATATACAAGTAATTCTTCTCGTAATTCATAAAATCGTGCTAATACCTTGCCCTTTGATAGCCATCGCACTTCTGTGTGCAGTAATAACACTAAATGTTCTGCTTCCATTGCTTCACATAGTTTCGAAAAAATGCGAACTTTTTGAGGCTTGCTTTTTATAAAACAACCTGCTGAAGAACATTTGTCAATTAATCGCCGATACATTTTGAAATTAAATTTTCTCGATGTAAAAAGCAGTGGGTTGTAATAATACAAGGATTGCATTCTTTAGCTCTTGTCACAAATCCTTTAATTTTTCCAGTCATTGATTTCGCTCCATCAGTGCATATTCCAACGCAAGATTTCCATCTGAGATTAAAACTTTTTAAATGTTTGTCAGTTGTCATGAATATATCTTCGCCAGTTGTTCTTTCAGGTAATTCTTTACAAAAGAAAAATTGACTAATCATATCTCCGTCAAAAATAATTCTAATAAAAGCAATTAATTGAGCTTTTCCACTTATATCTGTTGATTCATCGATTTGCAGCGCAAATATGTTATCACGTTTGAGATGTTCTATTACTTGAGTTTCTACGTCTTTCGACATATCTTGAATTCGTCTTCTAATAGTGTTATTTGAAAGCGGGATTTTTAAAATTTCTTTTTCTCCTATTAAAGTTTTGACCATTAAACGACAAGCTGGTAAAATTAAATTTTCAGCAATAATATGAGGTTTCTTTTTTTGTGCTATAAGCTCAGCAACTAAGAAACTACATTTCTGTGCTTTACTTGAAGTTTTTATGTAATTTGTAAATGACTCGGCTTGTTTGTGAGACGATTTTAATAACGTTTTGAAATAATCAGGAGTCTTTGATTTTAAATTAGGATGTTTGTCTCCAAATGGCGTTGTAATTTATTAGAAACCATAGAAGCATTTGAAAATTTATCGTTACAAACAACGCAAATTGGTATAGGACAGTATTTATCTTATGTCCATGAAAATCCCAATGCTATGTATTTTTCCTCATACAGTATCGTATCTCAGCATTTTTGATGATATCAATTTCAAATTTTGGATCTACACGAATCTCAAAAATGTTTTTTTGGTATGTGGACCAGTGAGTTTGCATTCGATATCTCAAAAACTACTGAACCAATTTTTAATAAAATGACAATCGAAAAGCTGTTTAAGTGATAACATTTTTGAAATCGCTATAATCAAATTCAAAATTAATAAACATATGTATTTACTATTTTTATTTACAATACATTTATAATAATAGATATATAATACAAAACAAGTTTTATAATTTTTTCCTGTTTTAACTTCGTTATTTGATTACTCCACCATTTTAGAATTAATATTTTTTCTACAGTTAAGTGGTTTAAATTTTATTAGAATCGGCCTAGTGTATGAGATATCGTCTAAAATACATATGTTTTCAAAATATCGACAAAGTCAAATATTTTAACGTAATAAGAAATTGACATCGAATTAAAGTTTGCAGTTAGAAGCAAACAATAAGGGGTTTTATAATGGTTTACGTTTTTCAAAAATTGCGAATTTAAAAAGAAATAGTCAACTGTTTAAATTATTTCGATTTAAGAAAATTAACTTTATTGGCTAAAATATATATTAAGTGTAGAGCATTCAAGCATTGTTATCGCTTACCTGACCTTTGTACAAAGATAAATAATAGATACTCCTTAATGTTATAGTTGGCCAGTTTCTGAGTCAACACTGCAAATTAAAACTTGCTGAGTCATGCGCCTTTATAAATGCTTTAAAGTGTACCTTCACTTTAGTTTGAAGTTATGAAGTAAAGCACTTGGGTAATTTTTTACATTATTTATATTGTGGCAGTGAGCTGTAACACGTGCGGGGTACGTGTTCTAAGGCCATAAACAACTTTTGCAAAAGAGAAAAAAAAGGTAAAAAATGCTTAAACTCTTGGAAATGCTTGAAAACTAAGCCGAACCTGTCTTCAAAAAAATCAAGCTAAGTCAAACCTTTATTTTTAAAAAGCTTCACTTTCAAGTCAAGTTTTTACGTTTCAAACTAAGTTACTTGGCTTGGCGAATCTCTAATCTGGTCAATAAAGTTACTTTTAGTTTAATATCCTTGTGCCCTTTTTACCAGTGTACATATAATAAAGAATAAATGAGCAATACACATTGTATAATCAACTGGAGAATTACCAGCTACGTTTATTTTGCGCTATTATTACCTGCCAAGCATACAACGTACGATGATGGCTTATAGGAAATCCAGATGTCTTCCACCAAAGATTCCATTGATCATTATTCAAAGGATTAAACTCCTTCCAACCCCGTTCCAAGCAAACCTAAAACAAAGTTAACATTTTAACTAAAAACCTAAAAATAGCTGCATTTACGATAATTTACTGCAGTGCATGCAGTTATAATTTGTAGAAATTATTTGCTGACGTAAATACGCGTTCATTCTTAAAAGATTACAAACAATAACTAACGTTCTAACTTACAGCACGCAAACTATGAAGTAACATACGGTTGAAATAAATAACTTTGTAGTATTTTAATGAATTTGAAATGCACACGCAAACCTTGCAGTGTTGCGTAACCTTGGCCAAATATTTAGGTTATTGCACAACGTACCTAATTGTTAGAACAAATGTAAATAATACACGATATATTACAACTATAAATTGTTCTATCAAATACTTAAACGCAATTACTGGGTAGCAGTGGCAATTTTGCAAAAGACATTATTTGCTTGTTGAAAAATAATAAATAACTAAATAAAACAATCATTGGCAATAAAAGTTTGTGTTAGTAGAAAAATAAAATTTAAATTGAAATATACTAATCTCACGCAATCAAAGACGTATACAGATAAAACGTTGGAACATTATATTTCGCGTGTTTCAAAATATGAAAAAAGTGCAATAAAACAGTGCATTGTGCGTATCTACAAAATTCTTAATTACGATTTTAATAAGTACTTAATAACATATTATTTAAAAATTACAGATTTTTTATCTTTAATAAGTAATCTAGGATAGAACTCCCATATGTACTAGAATATATACCTACCATTTTGTAGAATATCTTTTATTATTGTAATATCATAATAGATTTGTTTGTTGTTCCAATTTGCATGTTCAGTAACTTAAAAACTCATTTTGACATTTGTTCAAGGTGTTGGAAACTTAAATTGAAAGCGTACAAATAAAAGTTTTTGACAATGTAATAAAAACTGTTTTTAAAAATGTCATTTTAACGTAAAAAAACATACGTTGTAATTAAAAAACGAAATATTTTAATTATATTTACATTCATCTAAAAACTATGAGCAATTTTATCAACATTTCGTTGATTAACCAATGTGTGGTCACACCTAAGCAATATAGCGACTTTGATTAAAACCTAACAGTAAAATTAAAAAAAAAAAACAAATGTAAAAAAATATGTTTCACAGTTTTGTCAACAAATGCAGCCATATACCTTGTACAAATCGTTAATTTTTAAAACTAACTGCAATATTTCTTTTGTAAAATTTTATTATTGACTTTTTTAAACAGAAAACGACAATATTACTTAATCAAAAAATAAATAAATATTTTGCGTGATACAATGATTACAAATATAAAACTGTCATATTGTTCATTTTACTAAAGGTCAAAAATAATGATAACAAAAAATTGCTTATAATTTTGTACATTTACATTAACATCACTAATGTATGTGCGTGCATAATACTTAATTGCCAATCAATAATTTTGTACACAAATAATGCATTAACATGCATAACATTGAACGTTTGCAATTTGAACTATTTTTGTATGAATTAATAATTGATATTCTTGCATGCTATAAACGTTGTCGGTGTAATTATAGTGTATTAATACATTTATATTATATTTATAATAACATAATTTTCAATAACTTTCGTAAAATTAATTAGATAAATCTGTAAAATTACACGTATGTACAAATATTAATATTCACGATAATAAAAAAAAATCAAAGAAAGATAAAGAAAAGTAGAGTACAATTGCTATAACAAACCCACTGTATATTATAGTCGATACATTTTAAACTGTCATAAATAATAGACTTGTTTTCAGGTTTCAATTTTTATAACTAAAAAAAGACATGTTTTTAAAAATCTGCTACGTACAGTATTTTTTGACAGTGCTAATAAAAACATACTATATTTATTTATTTACAACGTAAGTTTAAGTAATTTTTTTACTAATATTAAAAAATTGACGACATGCCAAGTGATATAATATATATAACAACCCTGTAACTAGAAATAACATAAGTTGTAACTCTTTGACGACCAATAATAAAATTATCATAAATACAACAAAAGCTATAAAAAATAATTTAAAGATTGTGTCTATAAAAACTTAAATTTTAACTGCTTAATAATCTTTGTGCTTTAGTCTTTTATCAGTGTTTTTTTAGGTCTACACAAATTATTATTTAAAAATATTTTCTTTGAAGACCATCTGCTAAGACCATCGTACTACTATTTTAGATATTTATAAATCTTACAAGCAACATCAACCAGATAGTTCGAAAACAGATACTAGTAAATTTATAGCTACAGCAGCAGATTGCTACAATCTACTAAATGTTGGAACCGTTTAGAGGACGATGTGGATTTCCACAATATATAAAAACTAAACCGGCAAAGTACGGATTGAAAATATTTTTGTTGGCTGATGCTTATAACTGTAATCTAGAATTTTATGTAGGTCCATTTTAACATAGCAAAGATGCAGAATCTATAGTTCTACGTCTTATTCAGCCTGTTGATAAGACCGGTCAAAATATCCAAATATCACCTTTGACAATTGATTCCCCAGTATTTCCCTTGCTAAAAATTTACCACTGAACCACAAAACAACTTGTGTTAGTACAATCAAAAAAAATAAAAGAAAAATTCCAGCAGAATTGATGTTGGCCAAAGGAAGAGAATTATGTTCTAGCATATTTGCATTTTCGACACATACTACATTGGTCTTCTATACTTCAAAACCTGGAAAAATTGTGTTATTAACTTCTACACTTCATAAAGATAATAGATACAAGTATAGGCGCACAAGTTAAAACGCGATATGAGTGTTTATAATTTAATCATAAGGACAATAGAAACCTGTACAAATATTTACATCAACAATCTAATACCAAACTTTGAGAGAAAAAGAAACGCAAAACTTTACTGATGCAGTTGAAATAACTGCGTTTGTAAGCCTTCTTTACCTAATGGAAACCTTCAGGTGTAGTAGAGCTAGCGCTGAAAATCTGTGGTTCAAGTATAGAAGCATGCTGTTTATCGATGAGTTTGCAACGGTTCAGATTTTGAGATGCATACGTTTCGATAATATTTACGATCAATCAAGTTATTAGATTAATTGGCACCAATTAAGTTTGTTCAATATTTCCAGAAACATTATACACCTAGTGAATAATTAACAGTTGATTAACAGTTGCTTGCTTTTTGTAGAAAGTGCCCTAGAAAATACATACCATCCTAACTAGCAAAATATGGTAATAAAGTTTGCTCTAGTTGATTCAAAAACAACTTATATATCAAAATTATAAATTCATTACAGAATACAATTTAAAAACCCATTTCACAAAAGGAATTCTGCGTACGAAGTTATGCGTAAGGTGCAACCAATCGAAGGTAGTGGGAGAAACTTAATAGGTGACAATTGGTTTACATCTGTTTTCTTGCCAAATGCCGTTTTTAAGATAAAGATTACCTATGTAGGTACAGTAAGGGCAAAAAATCCACAAATTTCCAAAGAGTTCTTGCCGGATCAAACGCGATCTATAAAGTCATTTATATTTGGTTTTACAAAAGAATGTACCCTTTTATCATACTGCTCTAAGAATCATAAGGCAGTATTAATTTTATCTACGCTGCATAATTGATCAAGAGAACGGCGATAATGTGAAACCGGAAATGTTCACGTTTTATAATCAAACAAAAATAGGTGTTCATCTTGATAAATTATGCTTCTATTATGATGTTGCTAGGACCTGCAAAAATGTCTGTTGGTTAGTTTTTACAACTTCTTCAACATTTCTTCAATTAATGCTGTGTGTTTAGTTTTTTAATAATAACGGGGCTAAAGTAATAAAACGCAAATTCTTAGCCGATATTGCTTGAAATATGATTTAACCCCAAATCTTGAAACGCCCCACAATGCTACAGATACCTACACAAATCCGTACTTTTATTAACTGACGACTTGGAACTCCGGATGTCGTAGCCTCTACTAGCACTACTACTGATACTCCTTAAATAAGTTATGAAGTACAATAGTTTTCCATGCGACCAAATGTGTCAATAATAGCTATGCTACTATCGAAGGGTCAATTGTGCTACATATAGGATCAGATACAAGATATATTAAAAATTGTTTGCTTATTTTGAAATCGAAAAAGCTGTCGACTATCATAAATAAATAAATTCTGAGGTATTCAAAAACTAGTTTGAATCGAAGCTTTGTAACTTAGAAGAAAGCGCTGTAACAATGTTACATAATTCTTTATATCATAACAAAAAAGTAGAAAAAATTCGATTTCCGCAACTAAAAAAGTTGAGAAGTAATAACATTCTGCTGAACTTTCATTGTTTATTATTTTGAAATGAATATACACAACGTTTCGATTGCTGTGGTATCTGCAATCGTCATCAGGTGAATACTAACAAACTTAGAAACTACTGGAGCTTATATGCTAAAGACATGTTTGATGAAGCGTTCAAGCGTACAAAATCAATTTAGCGTAACAGATTAACTAACAAAATTACTTAGTCAAGTTTAAGTTGTTTTAGAGGTTCGATAAGTGGTTTCGATATGTTGCTTATCTCGACACTTGGCTGGCTGAAAATTTCTTTGTTGTTGTTGATGAATGCCGCTTCTTTACATACATTCAAACAAACGTTAAAAAAGTTGATATACCAGATTAGTTAAAAAATTTTTTTTTGAAACAGTAACCGGATTAAAGTAAAACCAGAGATGGGACAGACATGCCTCACATTAAAGGTTATAGTTAAACCACATGTAGGAAACTATGAAGTTGTTAGTTAGATAGTAAATATTACAACCGCGAATTTCAAAAAATGTATTTGAATTATACGCGGCATAATATTTCTAACTGTACTACGCAAGTGCAAAAATTTATTTATATAATTGCAGAAACCATCTTAGAGACCAGTGGACAGCTGTTTCGTCCTATTTGAACTCCTCAGCACTGGAATACTCTAATGCAGTTTCCACAACTATATATGAACTATATAAAACAAATTGCCATAGTTTTAATCCCATTCGGGTGTTAATTGATTAACAAATCTGAGGCTAAACGCCATCTCGTAGGAACGGAGATACGTACGAGTTAATCCACATGTAGGAAACTATGAAGTTGTTAGTTAGATAGTAAATATTACAACCGCGAATTTAAAAAAATGTATTTGAATTATACGCGGCATAGTTTCCTACATGTGGATTAACTCGTACGTAGCTCCGTTCCTACGAGATGGCGTTTAGCTTCAGATTTGTTATAGTTAAACCTGTGGTTATTAAATTGTGCAATAAATCTTCTACATCGGATTCCCATTAATTTTAATTTGTTTGTTTGTTTTTTTTTAGTTGTGTTATGTAAATATTTATTAATCTTATATAAAATATCCATAGTGATGTATTTATCATTTGCTGTTGGTTATTACAATTATAATATTGAAATTTTTATCTTTATAATATCTAACGAATAAAAAACAATCCGACTGTCGTATAGGCAACCAACAGTACATCTATGTAAATCTGACATCAACATTAAGCTCCTTTTTTAGTGGCGGTGACTGTTAGGCAACTAAAGTAAGCAACTAACAAAACCTTATCTGCTATTATGTTATTTTATTATTAACCATTAATATATATTTATAAATAATTTATTAAGTTTTTGGTTAAGCTTCTTATTTTTTTAAATTAATTTTGCCGACAGTTTCAAAATAATTTTTTGATGTTTGAAATATTGTAAATTTAAACTTTTTTTATATTTGAAAAATGTTAATTAGCCCTGATGATGACTAAATATTAGTTGAAACTGTCGGCAAAATTAATTTAAAAAAATAAAAAGCTTAACCAAAAACTTAATAAATTATTTATAAACTTATCTGCTATAACTTTCTTGTTAAATGTTGTATGTCTCTAAAAATTTATGTAAGAAATTGTAGACACAGATAAAATAAATTTAAAAAATACAAAAATATAAACAAACAAAACTTAAGCAATTTACTAAAAATAAATAAAATGCACCTACGTTTAAATAACAAACTTGTTTTTTTTGTCAACATATTTGTATTTTTACGGTTATTTACTTTAACGACAAGAACAGCAAAAACCTAAAATGACAATAAGGTAAGTCAACAGGTATTACTGATATTTGGTTAACGTTAAACACCAATTTATAATTTAAGTATGTCCAAAATCATTGAATTACTAACAAAAATAGTTTTTTTCTTTTGTAATAGAACCAAGTTTACACAAACTCTGACTGAAAGGTTTGGTTGACTTGTAAGCTACTTACACTTCCATCATAAAATAAAAACACAATTTTAAGTGCAAATTAAGCAACCAAAATTATCACTCGCATATAGCAACTTTGACAACCCTAGAACAATTGACAATTAATAATCTTATCATTATTATTTTTCTTAAAATTTTACACTATAATGAGCGTTATTAGAAATAAAAGATAATGACTAATTATACAATAGTTTAACATGTTTTCGTGCAACTATCATTAACTTTTTCATTATTAGTATCATATTCTTAAACAGTAAATTGCATTTTTAAAAAATTATTAAAACAATTTTATGCCTTTTTTACTAATTCTTTACATCAAATTTTATTTGTCAGTCAAAATTGTTCTACGGTAGCCGTTATATTTTTGTTTTTTACAAAATCATGAGATATCTTTATTAAAATAATTTTTAATACATTGAACAACTTGTTATATTTAAAAACCGACAATATTACTATTTTGTCTTTAATGATGTAAACAATACGTCTCATTTTTTAACAGTTAACAAAATTTTGAAATATTATAGAATAATGTACTAATTAAAAACGATTCAATATTTGTTAAAACAAAGGATAACCAATTGAACAATATATAGTTTATTCCAAATCAAATTTTTAAATAAAATTTTATTTTGTTAGACTGAGTGAATACTTTTTCTACCGAACAAACAGATACAGTATTGTATGTAGTTTTTTAGAGATTCCTGATCATCATTTCAACTTGTAGGAAATAATATTAAAGTTTTTATGCTTTTTTTTTATTTTGGTTTATAGTAAACTTAACGGGGTGTAAAGTTATTTATATCGTTAGATGCACAAAAGAATCTATTTAAATTGATACCATTAAAACTGTTACAAGTTAAAATGGAGATTAAGAATCCCCAAAAACAATCTGTTTCTTCTTTTATAGGACAGTGCGGTTCATTATCGAGCTCGACGGGAACCAGATGGAACCCTTATTGGTAACAAAAAAATAAACATTTTGGAACATCTTCTCGCTTCATAATTTACGACTTCCACAAGAGTCGCAACTACAGGCCAGTTTACAAACTATTAGAAATGCTGTCAATGACGATGGAGTAAGCTGTTACCGACCTGCCGAAAAACTCTCATCACGACTAAAAACGCAGCAATTTGCCAAAGAATACAGAAATGACCGTTGAAAAGATGTGATTTTTAAAAAAAAATAACGTTTTGCACGTGTGAAGAATCACAGACAGTGTGTTAGCGAATTTAATCATATTAAATCTGTTAAAAAAAAACTGGCAGTATTAATACCAGTTTTTGGGAGAGGATGGCTGTTCTTGGACTAAAAGAATTAATCCGTATAGAAGGCCGGCTAACTTTGCAAGTCTACATATCGATTTTAGAGACCGTACGAGCCATTTATGCTGAGAGACCTCTTGCGTTTGTACAGGATAATAACAACATTTCATAATAGATAAACCTTATGCGTTAAATTGTTACGTTAAAGACCATAAAACAATTCATTGTTCTCCATGCTAACTAGATCCTTAATTATCCAGTTAATATCTACTTCCAATTTTTACTTTTCTATAAGGAAAGTATAGCAATCGCAATTTTTTTTCAAAAAATTTTTATCGCGTAATTTTACGTTTTTAGGTCTCCTGAATCAGATAGATGTATTTTTAACAAAAAAATTTAGGTGTCTGTGTGTGTGTCTGTGTGTAACGATGTACCCACAATAACTCTCGAACCAAAAGTCATAGTAACTTGAAATTTGGTATGGAGCTGGCTTTTTATATTCTCTCAGTTTTATCAAAAGATCTGATCTAGGTCTGATAAAAAAATTAGAAATGGGTGTATCCGCCATTTTTAACAGTTTTTTTATATAATTATGTACGTATGTAAATTATTCGAATTATTTTTACAGTTTCTTATAGAGTTAATTCTTCCTAACAATTTATTCAAACAATTTTTTTTTCTAACATTAACAGTTTATTAGATATGTGATTTATAATTTAAAGTGAATTCCATATATTCTGACTTCCAGGAAAATTGTAACACCTAGAACTTGTTGAACAATTAAATGATTAATATTTAAATAAAATCTAGCCAGTAGTTTTTTGTTTTTTTGTTGTTTCCATAGTAACATAGTAACAATAAATTTGAAGTAGTAGACCATTTAGTAATTCCCAAGTTTGCAAATTGTTGTTGTTTGTTCACAATTTCATTCTGAACTTGATAACAATGCCGAGAGTACGTCAACATCAACATTTTGTCCAATTAAGTGATTTTAAACGTGGCCGTATTATTGGTATGAGAGAGGCCGGACTATTGCTCGTCGTGTAAACCGAAATGTTTCATCGGTATTAAGATGTTAGTCCAAATGGTCCGAGGAAGGGGTTCAACATTGTCGCTGTAGATTTGGACGTCCTCGGAAAACCACAGATCGCGAAGATCGTCGCTTAAGGGTTTTAGCCACAAGAGACAGATTTTCAACAACTCGATCAATTGAAAATGATTGGATGAGAGGTATAGGACTCAGAATGTCAATGTCATCTGTTTATCGCCGGATAAGATCTTATGGGTTCCGTTCATATTGTCCATTTTTATGTTTTCCCCTTACACCACTTAACCGTCTACGCAGACTATAGTGAACCAAAATTGGGCACAAGAATGGCATTAAATTGTGTTTAGTGACGAGTCCCGATTTTGCTTGTGGGCCCACGACGGTCGTAGGAGGGTCAGACGGATGCGTAAAGAACGTAAAAATTCAAAATTTTTGTGGAACGCAACACAGCCCTCACCCAAGGAGTTATGATATGGGGTGCAATATGTTATGGTAGCAGATGACCTTTGGTCTTTATTGCCGGCAACCTTAACGCAGCTGGTTACATTGCTAATGTGCTACAACCATTTGGGCTTCCATATCTTCAAAGGCTGCAAAATCCTATTTTCCAGCAGAATAATGCGCGCTCTCATACAGCAAGGGCTACAACACGGTTTTTGGAAGAAGTTAACATTGCCGTCTTCCCATAGCCTGTTTGGTCGCCTGATTTGTCGCTCGTTGAACATGTCTGAGATATGATTGGTAGAAGACTGAGTAATTTACCACACCCTCTAGATAACTTACACGATCTCCAGCTACGGATTCAAAAAGTTTGGGACATTATACCACAAGCAGCTATAGATCACTTAATTGATAGCATGCCAAGACGTCTAAATGAGTAAATTACAAATCGTGGCAGAGCAACTCATTATTGGTAAAACTTTCTAAGCTTTTGTTCTTTTGTTTTTAAATTTTAATCATGACTTTTTTTTATGAAAATAGACGTTGCCTGAAAATTTTAACAAAACAGTTCAACAACTTCTAGGTGTTGCAATTTTTCTGGAAGTCAATATATAATCCCAGGTTAGATTTTATTTTTAGAAAAAAAATTCATATTTTGAAGGGAAAACAAGACACGTTAAAGAATAATAATTTTTTTCTGTATTTTTTTGACTTGTTTATATACTAAAATTATCTTTGAATGTACCCACGATAACTATCAAACCAAAACTCCTAGTAACTTGAAATGTAGTACAAAGCTGGCTTTTTATATTCTTTCTGCTTTGTCAACAGATGGGTTTGATAAAGAAATCGAAAATGGGCGTATTTGCCATTTTTAACAGTTTTTCGGTTATTGTTGTCAAAAATCCCAAGTTATAGAAACGTGATTCTATTAAGCGGCGTGCACTGTATTATTATTTCAAAAAATAGGTAACATTTTTGGATAAACTTACCAGAGTGTGATAACTAGCTTTTTCTTAATTTGAGTTGTTGTAACAATTTATTTATATTTGGAAAACACGCTTTTAATGAAAACAGTCAAAAACTAATTTTTTTAATTAACAGTACTCTCAATGCTTAACATTTATTAGTAAAATTATTCTTTTAGAAAAAGGAAAAATGTCCGAGGTTACTTTATTATTAAACTACAGCTTTTTTCTCAAGAAAAATATAAAAATGCGACAATATTTATAATTGGTTAGTTTAAATACTCCCAAGTATCTACAGATTTAAATAACTTAAAATTAAAAGCATTATCATAAGATACATAACAATTTTAATTACGTGCCAAAACAAATTAGAAAAACGAAAAAGATATTACAGGGTGTCGTGGTAAGTAGAACGCTCACTTACTTTATTAGCAGAGTAAAGTTCAAATTTTAATTCGGCTGATAATTAAAACGCTTTTCTTTTGAAAGCCGGGCAAGCCGGAAAGATGTATTGTTACCAAAGATTATCTCACTATAATATACAAATTTTGCCAAAATATGAGTACCAAAGCCACAATCTAATGTATCTTAAAAAAAATTAAATGATTTTATAAAAACACAATATACAACAAACTAATTTTAAATTAATAATAAATGAATTTTTAAATAATCATAAAAATATTAAACAAAAATAAAATAATTAATTAGATAAAAGCAAATAAAACTAAAAAAGTTAAAAAAAACAGTGTAATGTACGTTTTAAAAGAAATTATAGTTAATTAATAAATTATTTTAGTAAATGCACTTAATTTGCGTTTGGAATTGCTACTATAAGTAGTATAAGTACATACATATATACCTCTCTAGAATTGGAAGAACTTTACAGCTGGTTAAAAAAACTTAGAAACATTTTTTGTATACTTCTTTTGCAAACATTTAATTATAAAAAAATTATGAAAGTATTATCTCTAATACGCCAATAACACAATGTAATTAGATTTTTTAAATCTGGTCTATTTAATTTTATAAATAAAAATGTCGATTACTTATATGTAGGCAAGATACAATAACTTTTAACAATGCAAGAAACAGAGATTATGTTTTTTAAGCATTAAACATCAAACATAAAACAAAAATAAACTTTAACAAATCGCATATCTAACAAATATATTAAGAACATCTTTGCGATGGTTGAAAATACTTGTGCGGTACTAATACAAAACAAATCGTGCACAGTATGCGTGCAAACTAACCTGCGTGAGTAGTAGAGGTCCTGAACCGGTATCATTCAAACGAAATATAAAAGGACCTTCTCCAAAGCATTCTTCTAGCATTCCTAATATATTTATTTTGTCAGAATATAAATTCAATGCTGTGCTCTGAACGTACGTAAAAATTTTAAGCTTCGTAAGTTGTAAATAACTATAAAGTAAATATTTTTTTATAATTTCTATAGTTATAGGTCGAGCACGTGCTAGCTTGTATAAGGGACTACTGACGGTGCACGCTCGGTTCTACCAGACATACACAAAATGACACGCGATGGATCAACATTCATTTACTCTGTTTGTCATTTAGCACACCTTACAAATATCCCCACTATTAAAACTTTAAACCACATTTTCAACAAATCATATGCTAGATTTTATGAATAATGTTTATGTTTTTGTGATTTAGTAGTACAGTCGCACAAAACAAAGCAAATATTACTTGCAAACTGTAAACTCAATACCAATAAAAAGGTTAAAAAATGTAAACCATTTATTATATCTTGACGCTACAGCAATTTTTTTAAATTTACTGTACTTGAAAATACCAACTAGTAACATTATAAACTTAGTTTATTAGAACTCTTACCTTTTATCGACTTCTTAATTTATTTTTAGAACAACAAAGTACTTGTTGCTTTTTCTTGAATTGAAAACTATAATCATGTGCTATAAATAGATTTTATACCAATTTGTACGAGTTCTGTTCGAATAATATTTACTACAAAATAGACAAAACTTAGAAAAAAGACGGTTTAATTAATTTTTGAACAATAAAGTGAACAATACAATACAATATGCATTGACAATAAATTACTAATCATTGTGTTCAGTATTATTAAAAATGTCTTTGGTTCAAATAATATGTACTATCAATATATATTAAATAATGATTTATTTGGCATTTAGTCAATACTAATTTAGCATAAAGTAACATTACAAAAAAACATTGTCTAGTAATTTTAGTTTAAATTGAAGCTAAACGCAAAAACGCACATAAATATAAAATTATGTTTTTTTGTTAACGATTAGTAATGTTGAAATCGTGGTAAACTATTAGAAATACAGGTTACTACATTATTATAAAAAGAACTCTAAAAAACAAAAAATATTCTCCAAAAAGACTTTTTTTAGTGTTAACTTTATTGCAAACATCAACACTCGTTCGTTAGTGTAATTACGTAATACAAAAAAAAACACTAACTGAAAATGATAAATAGAAATCTACGTAAAACTATATTTTCAGTCAGTTATTATTTAAGTAGAAGTGTGATAGAAAATATAAATAAATTACCGAAAAAACACAAATAGTACAAAATAACACAATAAAGAAACGAATCATATTTTGATAGCAATAAGTGAGCAGTATTGTAGGATATCAATCCTACTGGTATTATTGGTTTTAATTAAATAAAACGTTTAATCGAATGTGGACTGTATTTTAATAACGTTACAAGTTGAATGCTAACTTTTAAAAATATACAAAACCTACAAATTCAACCTCTTACTCTCAAAAAGGGATGAAGTTTGAGGTAACAAAAGCAATTCTAACATTTACAAGTACATTAACATAAAAACATTATAAGTAAAATATAATTTACAAATAGTCGTGAACGTAGCCGCCCACCTTAAAAGCCTTAACAACAGTATGTTTAAGGTTTCAACACTTTATTGTTAGTTATTGGTAGCACGCACATCTTTACAGTAGATCGTTTATATACTGTACTAGCAGTTTTGAATGTGACGACTTTTGAAACATTATCAGAACCGGGATGAAGCTGTATAATTGCTACAAGCTTATAGGTCTTACGAACCTTGCTCGGCCAAATCACACTAGTCGGTTCAACTAAATTTAAAGGGCGCCAAATCTTACTAAGTAAAGTTTCTGTTTCGATCAAGACAGAAGATTCAAAATCAGGTTCGTAATCCTCAATGGAACAAAAAAAGGAAGATAACTATCTACAACTTTAATTTGATCTTGTCGATTACTGACAACGAGCGAAAGAACTTTATGATAAATTATTCGATCAATAAATGCCGGAAGTATCGGCAACACACAATACATAAGTTTACATTACACATAGAGTGTTGATAGCCAAGAAAATTAAATTGATACTGACAAATATCTATGATTCACAGCATGCGACCTACAAAAATAATTAATAAAAATACCTAAACGATATTGAAACAGTTATTGTAATTACGTAAGTTAGAATAAAAATTTCGCGAGAGACCTTTATGACAACGCAAATGTAATTAAATAAGACTTACCTACAATCCAACCCTTGCCCGAAGAAAACGTTTTTTTCGTTGAGTCGATCTGGAATAATAATGAACAAGCAAATCGTGTCAGCACAATGACTCACGAAAGCAAAAACCTACAAAACTATTAATTAAAGCTAAAAGAAATTAGACATAAAAACCAGTTATTGAATGCTGTTGCGCACATCAAACAAAAGGTTGATATCGCAGTCGATTGACTCAATAGTACATCGGAGAAAATTTCTTGTTGAGACTTCGTTTTTAGCTTTAACGTAGGTCTTTCAAAATTAGAATCTTTCCATAAAGGTATTTGGTCGATATATACCCTTCATTGGTGGAGAATACACCGAAACATGTGATGCTAACTAATATGAATTCGCGTTTTCGATTTATATCATAGTTTCTACGTACGCAGATAATGTTAGAAAATTAAAATTTAAACATCGCAGGCACAATTTTAAGTAATTGGCGTTTGAATGTCTTGACAGGAAGTGAAGTAAAACGAAACTCGTTAGAGGGCGTCGAAAGTAGAAAACTAACTTTAATGTAATGAATACAGGGTATTACATTTTTAAATGTATGCACGTAACATAATACGACCTAGACTCCATTTTAAAGGAGGTAAATTTTCATCTTTTATGGCAACTAAGACACCTGGTTTCAATAAAGTGTTTTACTGTTGCCTCTATTTGCTTCGGGTTTGAAGTTCGGATGTATACTCTTTTGACCACCGCTTATAAAAATGTTGTTGCATTTGCTGACAGCATCTAAACCGAGTTAATGAACAACTCAAATAATTAGATATGTTTTGTGAAGCGAACGGTGTCAATTGCTGCCAAATTAAAAAGTGCCCAGAAGTTAAAGGGCTATAGTCGGTAAGGTCGTTAGAAATGGGATGCAAATGTCGGAAGCTTAAACATGCTTCAATCAATGCTAGTGTACTAGCAAATTCTTTATAAGTTAAACTGTTATCTCCAATAACTTGTTTTATGTGTAATTTAGTTGATTTTACACCTGTCTCCCAAAGACCGCCAAAATGAGGTAATCCGGGAGGAATAAAATGCCTATTTATATCTGCCTTACTTAGTTCTGTAGGTAACTTAACTTTGGCGGTATTTAAAAACCTTTTAAACTCATCATTGGTTCCGACAAAGTTTGCACCATTGTCAGAATAAATGTTCGAGCATTTTCCACGTCTCAAGATAAACCTTAGCAAGCAAAGAATGAAACTATTGGTTGTTAAATCGTTTACTATATCTAAATGTATCGTCTTAGTGGCGAAGCACACAAACACACATTTATACGATTTAGTCAATTTAAAATTTCTTGTTTTTTGATCACGTAATTTGACCGGGCCACAATAATCTACTCCGCAGTTTTCAAACAGTCGGGTTTGAATTACACGTAATATTGATAAATCGTACATTATATAATTTGCCTCGATAGAATTTGCACGGAAACACGAAATGCAATTTGGAACAACTTGTTTTGCAAGGTTTAGACATGACAGTATCAAAATCTTTCGCACAAAGATGCAATTAAAAGTTGAGGACTTGCATGTAATAAACGATTGTGTTCGTATTTAAGTAATAATTTAGATAAAAGGAGTTTTTCATCAATAACGGCTGGGTGTTTTTTTTTTCAATATTAAAATCAGACTGAGCACGTCTACCTCCTACTATAATAATTCCCGCGTCATCAATAAATGGATTTAACTGCACAAATTTAGCATGATTAGTTAATTAATTTTTTGTTTTTAAATCGATTAAGTCAGAATGAAATGATATTCTCTGTGCCAACATTACAAGCTTATTTGACATTTCTCGCAATTCGGTAAATCACAATGGATCAGACTGTTTGATGGTCTGTTGTATTATAAATAAATCTAATAACATATCTATAAACACCTTGTAATTTAGACAGGTTGGAATACCTAGTGAACAAGTCTAAATAAGTCGTGAAAAGTGTGAATGAAATTGCTTTAGATTGTTTGATTTCATGCATTTGTTTGAGTGAAACTGAATCAAGCCTTTCAATAGGCTAAGTCGATACAGATTTTTTTGAAAAATTGGGACCGTACCACCATAATTCAATATTACCTAATATTTGCGGTGACGTTCCTCTTGATAGTAAGTCTGCAGGGTTGGAATTGGTGTTAACGTATCTCCAACAGTGTTTATCTGTTAACGTTTGTATTTCAGAAATTCTAATAGCTACAAACACTTTCCAGTTTTTAGAATCTATCAATACGCGCTAATGTAATTGTAGAATCGGACCAAACATATGTTTGATCCAATGGCTTACTCTATGATTTATTTACTTTATCATAAAACCGTGCTAATAACAATGCAGCCGATAACTCCACTTGCGGTATATTTCGTATATTTCATAGATGCTAGCTTAGATTTTGCGCAAAGTAATTTGGTTGTGCAATTTCCTAAGTTGTTGAAGGAGCGTATATAAATACAAATCCCATACGCTGCGCTGGAAGCGTCTGAGAATCTATGCAATTCTACACGTACTGGATTATCACAAACTGCATGTCGCGAAATACTTAATTTGTTTAAATGATGTAGTTGATTGTAGAAATTTTTCCATTTGATATAAATTCTATATAGTACCGAATCATCCCAAGACAATTTTAATTCCCAGAGTTTTTATAAAATAATTTTTGCTTTCACGATAACTGGCCCTAATAGTTCTAATGGATCAAATATCTCTAATGTCATAGAGAGGATTGTGCGTTTAATAATACGTCGTTGGTTTAGATCATCTTTGATAGTATACTTTAAGGTGTCAGTTTTTAAGTGCCAACAAAGACTTAGCGTATGTTTTCGTTTTTCTTGTCTAAATTAAAGATAATGTCTGGTTTTGAGTGAACAATATTTTCGAGTAATTCGGGACTGCTTATAAAATTTAAACTGTCAACAAGCATTGCAATAACTATTACATTACAACAATTGCATTATTTATAGCTTATTACAGTAACACCGGTCGTTTGTGACACTTTTATAAACCCCCAATTTTATAATAAATATTAATAATGTAAATAAAACACTCTAATGTATATATAACACTTGCTGTCTTTACAAATACCTACACTTTTGTACACAAAATTTTAATTAACGGACATTCCCATTATTAATTCATTTTTTTAAATATTGGTATGGCTTTTTCTTGTTTAATTTTTAAATAAATTGCAAGTGTATCTTATAACGATACCTACTTGTGCAATTAAAAAAAAGTAAAATGCAAGTTTATCGGTAAATGTTGGTCTCTATGTTTACTTCATATAATAATGTGCATTGTTATTGCATGAGCTATTTTTAAGAATGTTTCAGTCAACAGCATAACTTAATCTCATAATACGTTTTACCTTCGATGCATGTCACATAAATTACTATTAATTTAATAACGTATTTACAATTAATTTAGTTATTATCCTAAAAAGCAGAGCCATCTCTTGGTATAAGTTACTATGAATAATAGATAACTGTAAACAGCTATAACGATAGGAAACGTTGTAAAGTTGATTTTACACCTGCTCAATATCACAACGTAAAAGACATTGAGAGTAAGATACGTAGTGCGTTTAAAAGGAAATTCGTTGAAACACAACAAATTTTATTTAGCAAAACAAAGTTTTTAAAATTAATAAAAAATCGATTCGCGATTTTTATTATAACTCTAAATAATCAGAAATAAGAAACGTAAGCGACAATAATTAATTACAAATGCATTGCATTTGAAATAACTGTTACAAAACGCGTGAAAAATGTAATAAAGGCAAATTAATGTTGCCGAGAAAATAAATTTTAATCTGACCAATCTGAAAAATTCTGAAGTCATTATTTGCTCTTGCTGGAGTCATACCAAAAAGTTACCAGTTATTTTTCTCACCGCAGAATCTATTAAATTAATTACTGTTTCTCGTCTATATTTAAATATCGCCTTTAAATTGGAAATTCTTTTCATGCCAATTAAAGTAAACTACAGTTATCTCTACATTTTTGTAAATGTAATAATTTAATTTATTGAATGGTTAATTTTGATAAGAACTTTTAAAATATTTTTTTGTAAAATTTACAAACTATTATCAAAAAAATCTTGATATTGTAGTTTATGTAATATTTCTAGGAAACGCAAAAACTTGTTTGAAATTAATTTTGTTTTCTTCTTCTAATACATTTTTTTTCAAAATTTTTTGTTGAAAATTTGCGTCGATTATAAAGAATACTGACCGTCAGTCCGTCTGTAGTAGTATTACATGCAACATTAATTATCTTAGAATTACTGTAATCCATCTGTAACCATAACTGATCATTGTAAGTATTGATCATTACTAGATCAAAGTTAAGAAGTTGCAGTTGTCTGTCAAAGGTGCATTGTCGAAACTCTATTCGTTTATCTGGCGTGCAGTGCAAACTTCAATGTGTAAATACTAATACAAATAACTTATTCGATAAGACAAGTAATTAAAACCAAATAAAGGTGAAACTTGTAAATGTAAGTTTCAGTAAAAAGTACACATTACTTAAAATATCCGACAAGCACAATTACAATACAACAAGATCTGCCATACTAAAACCCATCATCAAGTTTTAGCATTTCAGGTGGCAGTGGCGTACCGACTTCTACCTAAAAGCGTTTCGTGGCTACCCAAATATATATTTATTAATTTATATTTATTTTCATGTATTAACTTGTGGTATTTGGTACACTTTATAGAAAAAAAGGCACGTGTTTAGATTTACCGCCATCTTCTCTTGTGCCGTTGCCATTCACTTATTTTATAATATACATAATGTTTCAAAAGTTAAAAGAATTATATTTGGGCGCTACACCACTCCCCCTTTAGTGAGTCGGTTAGATCGAACGAATTCTGCTATTGAATTTGAATTAAGTCACAATATCTCGCAGAAATTTTTTTTGCCTACTGTACTGTGCTTTTCCTTTCCCAAGATATCTGGGACGCCCCTGCTTTATGTAGTAATATTTAGTGTCAAAATGGTAGTCTTGGTGTTGCTGTTGGTAGATGTTTTCCGTTGATATCTAACGCAAAAAATTTTGCTCCTGGCTGGATAACTTTGTAAGGACCTTTGTAGGGGTGTTGGAGTGGTTTTTTTACTGTATCTACTCTAACAATGACATGATGTGCTGGTGACAGGCTCTTCGGTGGTTAAACGTTCGAGTTTGCATGCCATTTCGTTTTATTATATTGTATGTGTTACAGTTGATGCTTTTGCCTTTTTGCAAACTCTTGTGGAGCTCGATCAGCATTAGTTGCTCTGAAGGAACCAGTATCAGATCTGCTGGTAATTGTAGGGTTGTCTTATATACCAATTTCAATTGTGACATCGAAGAGCTGCTTTGAGTCTTATGTGAAAGGTTGTTCTTGCTCAATCAATTCCGATTAATTCACGGAAGGTTGTGAATAAAACTGCTTCAAATTGGGTTCTTTTATCTGTTGTTAATTTTGCAGGCACCTCAAACTAAGTTACCTATGTGCTCACAAATGCCTATGCGCAAATTTCTGTAAAAATATTAGCTAGAGGATGCTTCTGGCCACCTTGTAACGCGGTCAATGATCGTTAATAAATACTGCTTGCCTTCCGATATGGGTAGAGGACAAACAAGATCTATATATGTACGTGAGTCAATCGAGCATCTGGGTCTTTGAACTTTGCAATCGGTAATCTCGTATGTTTGTAGGCCTTACTCCTTTAACATTTACTACACAATTTTACCCGCGTTAACATCCTTTTTTATGCTTGGTCAAAATTACATTTTGGTCATTTGCTTTCTTGTGTTTCTAACACCTGGGTGTGTCAATGTCGTTCACGCTTAGTCGTCTGTACGAATGCGGTACATGGAGTCGGTGCCCATGCGATGATTCATATCATAAGTAAGTGTTGGAATCGGAAACTGTAACTTGGTTAAACTGATAGTTGCTTGTTTGTTGTGTTATTGTGTTTTATTGCAGACATGTGTTAAGTTTTCTACTTGGGACAATGTGTCAGCTGGGATGTGTGCAGATACTTAGATTGTTGTGGACTACACTTGTCCATCTTTTGGCTGAATGCATATTATAGTGGCCTGTGGTCGATAAAGATAATAAAATCGCAATCCTCCAAGTAGTGCCTTGATAGTTTCATAAATTGCTGGCAACTCTCTGTCGTACGTGCTCCGGTCAGTTTGGATGAAAAGAATGCTATGGGTTTGTTATCTCCACTTTTATTATTCTGTCGTAGAACTCCACCTATCGCAGCATTGGAAGCATCTGTATAGATACTGAAGTGCGCATTTGCATCTAGAAATTTTTAACAGTGATGCACTGATTAGTGTTTGCTTGCAAATGTTGAAAGCTTCTCAAGCTTCTTCGATTTCATGAATGGAACATTTTGTTCGGGTACATCCATTTAATAATGTATTTAAAGGTGCTTGCTGGTCAGCTATACCTAATGCTGACACTTTTGAACTGAGGAGGTTTACTTCTTTTACGCCAAAAGTGTATTTTAATTAAATTTATCACTACCCCATGTTCATCCAGTCTTGCTAGTACCATCTCCAGATGCTAAACATGTTCTTCTGACTCAGATGCCACAAGAATGTCATCGATGTAAGCAAATACAAAATCGAGGCTTTGTAAAATTTGGTTTACAAAACGTATAAACGACTGTGATTATTGAAGTGCCAAAAGAGATAAGAACGGAATAATGATTTCTTTGTCTAACAGCTTTTCGAATTCCTTCTTTGCAATTTTTGATTTATCTGATCTAACCGGCGCGCGGCGTTACATTTGCAATCACAAAATTTCACTTAAAATCACATCTTAGTCCTATATTTAATATTAGTGTCCTTTTGTCATAAATGTGAATCGGTTGTCCTCCTGCTAATTGTAAATGAAATCTTGGTACATATGCACTACACTGATTAGTTCCAAATTTCACGGGTAAAAAATTCAGGTTTGCATTTGTATCAACCAAAAAGAAAATTTTAGTGTATTTGTTCACTACAAATAAGCGCCGCTTTCTTGCATGGGTGTAGAATTTGCGCAAATACGCGTTTTTTTGTAGTGTGGAACTTCATGTAAAGATGATACTTTTGGTGGTGGTAAATCACTCTCTGGTAATTGTTTTTTGAATGGTTTGTTTGAAAGTACATTCGTGACTGGCATCTTTGAGCTCAATTTCCATGTTTTTTTATGGCACAGAATGTTCTACCGTCTCTACTTGCACGTCTGTTTCTGCGTGAGTTATTTCTTCTCCTGCGTGTCGTGCAATGCAGATCGTCTATTCGTTGTGTCAGCTGATCGATGTTGTGAATTAAGTTGTTCGGGTAGGAGCTGTCTTGGTTTGGAAACGTGCTGGAAGCAGTATCTATTACTGCTGCTCGAAGTGGACTAGTGTCAAGAATTATCTGCTACGCTAGTTTTTTGAGGGACAGTAATTCTAATGACACTAATATGAGTTGAATGTAAGCTGTCATTTGCTGAATGCCTTGTACCTTGGGTCATTGCCAAGTTGCGTCATTCACCATAATATAATAATATTATAATAATATAATAATATTATAATAATATAATAATATTATAATAATATAATATTGCCGTTCTGTTTATTATTGCGGTTTTTGAATTTGGTCTAAGGTTGCTCAACTTCTGACCATTTGCTTGGTACGTAGGTAGGCGACCACGTCTGCGATTTCTGTTGGAACTACAGACAGTACGTGGTGAAATTTTGTTTCTTTTTTGTTATCTTGGAGCTTGATAATTGAAACTTTGCTTGAGATGAAGCAAACTATAATTGTATGCGTGTTGCCCAGAATGACGGTAGAGTAAGCGTAGTAGCTGTCATGGTTGTACTTGTGCTAAGAGTAATGGCGTGGGTGGTTGCAGATTCTATGTCACTAACTTCCATTCTTTCATTTCTTGTTAATGTAATAAAATTAAATCAAAAGATAATATAGAATCCCGTCGGGGTCATGAATGTGTGGTGCAATTTAAAAAAAAGAAGGCACTTACTTAGATATATTTTATTTACCACCATCTTATTTTGCGCTGTTAACGTTCATTTATTTCATAATATATATAATCTTTCAAAACTTAAAAGAATTATATTGGGACGCTACTAACTTATAGTATAATTTTTACAATTTACTTAATACTATTATTATTGCTATTATTATCTTGGATTTTGCGTATACAACAAATAAAAAAACATAAATACTACGCCGAAAGGGTAGTAGTTTTACACACTATTACATTTTCATCGTTTTTGAAATAACCCCAAACAACACATTGGTACAAAAAACGTCTAATTGTCCGTCTAATAAACGTTAATAACGCGTTTAAAAACGTTTTTATGTCAAATAAACGTCTATTAGCCGGACATTTAGACGTTTTTTGTACCAATGTGTTGTTTGGGACCGTTTGTTCATAAATTTTAACGATTTTTCTCATTAAATACAATTTGCTTATCCTAATTTTAGACTTCTTACTTAGTAGTAATTGAAATTTCAAAGATGTATACATAACATAATTTTTTAAACGTTCTTCGATTTACCAATTTACACAAAAATACATTTTTACATACACATATGGTTATTATTTGTTTATTACAGTAACTTTCTAGTTGCATACATTGTTCAACATTTATTTTACTACTTTTACGAACGTCGATGTAATAAGTTCCAGAATGTAATGGCAAAAGTGTATGCGTCATCTAACGTCAAGACATTTCTCTTGACGTCATACAGTCTATTTTTACTATTTCTACTTTTAACTTACCTAATATAAAATAATAATTTACTTTTTACGCAATATTGATTTAACTTATAAAATAAAGTTTACACCCCGGAAAAACTGAATTCTGCACGATAAAGATTGAACTTGTAAATCATGTCAAAGTAAATTAGAAAATAAAATCACGAAAATGCAAAATTTGATAATATTTAAACAAATTTATTAATAGATAAGTCTACTGCAGATAAATTTAATTTGTACTGCAGTTAGTTGTGCATTCTTTTCGGATTTATTTGCTTTGTTTGGAAATATAGTTTCTTGACAGTTTTCATGCACTATTTTCATCTTGATAAGTACAGAATGGATTGTGCTATTTAAAAAACTGTTTAAATTGCTTTTGTATAATGAAATTTGTGTAAGAATAAAAGTTCGTCATAATGTCAGAATTTACGTAAATTTACTAAGCTAATTCTAAATGATTGCATTGTCAATGCGTTTTCTTTAATAAATACCTTTAATTAAATTATCAACATTTACAAAATGTTTTAGTTTTTTTATCTGAAGGTGTTAGACCGACAAAAAGTTATAGTTTAAGAACAACGCCGGTGCAGCACTTTTCAAAATCGTTTGTTTGTAGTAATGACAGAAAATCAAAAAATAAAAACGGAACTCTATCGCTAAAAAATTTTAATTAAGATATAACGATGATACACTTTTCAAAACCTCTTGTGATTTTCTATATACTATGTAACGTGTATTTCTTGTTTCTATTTGCGTTACACTGCGCGGCAGCTCGTAGTTGACGTGTAGAACATTTGGAGTGGGTTTAATTAATTTTTTTTTAATGGAAATTGGGCGCCATCTAGTCTTTCTCTTTTTTTATTACCTGGACTAGAACAGGGTTTTTCTTCCTTATTGGAATATATATTCTAATTGATTTCTTCCATCTTTATTAACTTAAATAACATTTGGCTATCACAGTTGTCTCCGGTAAGGACCTAAAATAAAGATTTTCATTGCCGCACATGCAAGAATATATCTTACCAGTTATGGGAAACTGGGAGGAGAGATTAAATCTTTCTGCGTAATACTCCTTGATTGTCGCAAATCTTTAGTATTCTCTTCCGCACACTTTCTCGAGAATCAAAGACGAAGTGATAATTCCAAAATTTTCCAAAACTAGATAAGATTTTTAACCTGCGCGTGATTTATTAGTATGTTTTAATATTTAAAGAGAACGTTGTGTTGCCTAAACTACAAATAGAATTAATAATAATTTGCTTATATTTAAACTTAAATTATATCTATAATCTGAATAACTACACTATCCCTTTCCAACAACAAAAAAATAATTTGTGAAATATTATTTTTTTAAAATTAATTAATTAATTAATGGTAACGTAAAATTCTCATATCAATCGAATCCAAGTATAAAATCGTGAGTAAGAGAATGTACTAAAAAGAAATTCATAATTTTAAAATTACCGTCAACCGAAGTTGGCAAATCTACACTACTATCCACAGAAGTAATGTCACCGTTAGCTAAAATAAGTTGTTGATTACAACTATAATGCTTAAGCTTAAGGTTTTTAAGATTTAAACCGTTTGTTCAAACCACTGAAGAAGTTGCTCCAGTATCTAAAAGGCTTACACAATTCGTATTAAAGATCGCAGACGAGATGTAAGGACTGTTATCGTAAATTTTATTTATTAATAGAGGAGATATTTGATGCTGTGTTTGAGATTTTTGCGGCTGACAAAACATTCTAACAGTATGAACCCACTCATCCTATTCCTTTTGATTAGTAAAATTTGCTTTAAAATGTTTGACCGTTGAAGAAATAGGCGAACGTGGGTCAAAGATACGTTTGGCTTTTATGAGTTTTTTGTACATTTCGGGCAATTTGAAACTTTAACGTTGACATATCCGTATCGAAAACAAAATAGATTCCGTTTAGCTAAACAGTATTGAAAAGAATGATTTGGCTGATTACAATTCCAGCATATAATTTCAAATGATGGTTTACAGAATTAGACTGATTAGTAATTTGAGAATACGATTTGTGTTTCATATCAGAATTGCCAGTTTTCGCTTTTAAATTTTCCGAAGTCGAGTTTGTTGTTACTTTCGATTGTGAACTAGAAGGAGCATTTTGTTGGTTGCGGGACTGATTGTAACTACAAACGTGGTTTTTATTAAGTGCGATTAAGTGTGTGGAAGCGGCTTCTAGTTTTTTGCATAAGATTATTAATTCAGATACGGAATTAACATCGCGGACAACTAAATGTGATATGTATTCAGGTAACAAATTCGACATTATTATTCTGATTATTGTAGATTCATGGGGTGGTCTGCTCAATCGTGCAATAAATATTGTGACATGTTCGTTACGTTTTTGCTTGCGAGATTTTATCTGTTCCCAAATTTGATCCTCGTAATCGGTTGGTAAAAATTCAGATTTAAGTAGCGAAACTAAGGAATCCCCATCAGTAACGACATTTTTTACACTACGATACCAAATAAACGCGTCATCGACAAATAATTCGACTGCCGAGTTAAAAAGTTCTTCCTCAGAAATTTTTCTAGATTTACTTAGTTCGGTTATGCCTTCTAGAAATGGAAGAAGATTATTTCTGTCGCCACTGAAAGTAACATTAAAATCAGAAATATAAAATAATCTTGAAGTGCAATTTATAACGGGAGGTTGTACATTAATCACGGGTGCAGCGTTAGAAAAGGTGCCTGACGTGTTGGCTGTTTACGGTGAAGTTACTGAATCTTCTAGATAAGCATCCAGAAGTAAAACATCGGCATACAATTCGTTTTTAACAGCAGATTGTTCTTCAGGAGAATCAAACGTAAAATTCTACCTGTAGCATGAGCAATTCTTGACTTGAGGCGTTTATAAACAGAATCAGATGAAGAACCTTCTAATTCTTTTGTTAAAGTTTCGACCGAATTTAGAGTAGTTTTAATATTGCTGATTTGGATATCAAGAGAAACCTCATATTGTTCTAAATTAATTAAAGAGTTACCGGAACTACGTTCTTTATCAAAAGCACGACACAAAATTTTTCGTTTATCATCATGAGAACGTGAAGTTTTAATACCTCTTATTAATAGTTCATAAGTTAATTCTTTGATTAGTAAATACCTTGGATTAATAATAAAATCGTCCATAACTATAATTTAAGGTTAACGAATTATAGGTAATTAAACTTTAAGTTTATATTAATCAAGTTAGATCAAGCAAATGGTAATCAATTTAGATAAATTAGATATTTTGGAAATTTAGATAAAAGCAATAAACAAAAAATTTAGATATACAATTCTAAATATGAAATAACCGTCTTACAAGATACGTTTTAATTAGTTTTAGTTACTTGTATTTCTGGTTCCACGTTGTTGCGTCACAAATAAGTGTAACGTGTATTTCTTGTTTCTATTTGCCTTACACTGCGCGCCAGCTTGTAGAACGTGTAGAATATTTGGGGTGGGTTTAATTAATTTTTTTTATGGAAATTGGGCCCCATCTAGTCTTATCCTTTTTTTATTACCCGGACTAGAACAGGGGTTTTCTTCCTTATTGGAATAAATCAAGGATACTAAATGCTCGATTGCTCGATTTATTCTGCCGAGATCATGTGACGCGCTGACGTCACGCGGAGACCTCGCTCTCTATATTTCTATTACAATCTGTATTAAAATGCATCTTAAAAGGCTTCTAAATATTTTATTTGAGTAAATTTAACAACTTTTGATTTAACAAGTAATGTCAATAATGTTCATAATCGAAATATTTTTTTTAATTAATTAGTTTTGATGTTTTTTTTATAATTTTTTAAGCTAAAAAATTACATTTATACATAATTAGGTTAAAATTAATCTGCTGTTTAAATTATTTTCACTTAAACGGAAAGAAACTTTCACAAAAAATTAATAGGATTTGCTGTTTGATGCATTCACTTTGAACATTTCCACGGTGATTCTTTAAAAAAAAACCCACAAATTGTAAAAAAATTAAGTATTAAAATTAAGAAAAAAGAAAACATTTCTCTGGACATTATTATGGCGTTTTGCAAATTAAGGACCATTATCAGAATGAACTATAAAAATATAAAGCTTAGTGAAAAAAGACGTGGATGCATTCATTTTTAAATTGAACTATAGAAAAATTGCTATTAATTTTATAATTTACGGACAAAATATAGTGTACTATTAATGGTTAAATAAATGTATTCAAATTTAAGGTTGACAAAAATAAAAAACAACATAAGACACTACAAGTTTATTTTGAAATTTTATTTAATTTTCTTCGTTTTATTCTTTCTTCATCAGTTTCTTGAGCTGTTGTATTCGCTCTTTTCTTTCCACATCTTTTTTCACTAAGCTTTATATTTTCATAGTTCATTCTGATAATGGTCCTTAATTTGCAAAACGCCATAATAATGTCCAGAGAAATGTTTTCTTTTTTCTTAATTTTAATACTTAATTTTTTTACAACTTGTGGGCTTTTTTTTTAAAGAATCACCGTGGAGTGGAAATGTTCAAAGTGAATGCATCAAACAGCAAACGCTATTAATTTTTTGTGAAAGTTTCTTTCCGTTTAAGTGAAAATAATTTAAACAGCAGATTAATTTTAACTTAATTATGTTTAAATTTAATTTTTTACCTTAAATTTTACTAAACTTATATTCAATTTTATTTAAAAAACTTAATAATTAATTTTGTAAATCTCGTTCATAACTCTCCTCTGTAAAATGAGTAGAACAAATTACGCTAGTATTAGGGTTCATGTTATCAGCTCTTTTACAACGCCTAATCCATTCATTTTTAATTGTAATGGACACTAAATCGGTGCCTTTTGGGAACTTGTGGTATATAATCTTAAAATTTTTATTTTTAGTTGCAATCCGGTTGTTATCGCAACCAAATACAGCGCACCTTGTTCCTGGCATTGTATAATTACACCTCAGTATCTAATATAGTGTAAATAAGTTTAAATTTTAAATTAAACCTGATAATAATTCGAAATTCTTACAAGCAACTTGTAGGCACTTATTTGAACGAGTAAAACACCAAGAAATGTAATAATTACTATTAATAAAATCGCAAAACTGTTGGATTTAAAGAGTATTTAAGCACTATTTATAATCAGCGAGCCGATATATGGTCTCCGGCTGACGTCACGCGTCAAGATTTACGGGAGTGGGGCGGCTTACATTGCGAGAATACGAATTGAGCAATCCTATTCATTTAGTATCCTTGGGAATAAATATTCTAATTGATTGTTTCCATCTTTATTAACTTAAATAACATTTGCTATCACAGTTATCTCCGGTAAGAACCTAAAATACAGATTTTTATTGCCGCACATGCAAGAATATAGCTTACCAGTTATGGGAAACTGGGAGGAGAGATTAAATCTTTCTGTGGAATACTCCTTAATTGTCGCAAATCTTTAGTATTCACTTCTGCACCGACTTTCTCGAGAATCAAAGAGGCAGTGATAATTCCGAAAGTTCCCAAAACTAGATAAGATTTTTAACCTGCGCGTGATTTATTAGTATATATTAATATTTAAAGAGAAAGTTGGGTTGCCTAAACTACATATAAAATTAATAATAATTTGCTTATATTTAAACCTAAATTATATCTATAATCTGAATGACTACAACTATACGCGATGTAGTGTAGATGATTGTAGTGAAATTTGTTTCTTGGTAGTAATAAGCAAAAGTCGGGTTACATGTTCATGAAATTTAATAAAGTCGAGTTGGCAAAAATAAGCGACATAAATACCTAATAACCAGCATTTGAATATACCGAATAATCTATTAATAATTATATTAAACAAAACATTATTTATAAAAAAATAAAACTGTTTAGTTTACAAAACACAAACAATAAATAATAAGTACGGTAATAAATTAACGTTAAAAAAAAAGAAAAAAGTACAGTCTACTACAAAATTTGGATAAAAGATACTCTTGTTTTATAACCATAAGATTGATATTCTGTTGTTGTTTAGCATGTATACACTATTGTTTCATACGATGTGATGACATGTGTCACCTAACACAATTCTGTCGATGTACTACTTCAGTATGTTAAGCTCACAACACTGATCGAGATATCTCAGTAATTTAACGTAATTTAATAAACATACTGGCAACGTACTCTTTAACCGGCACTCAAAATGTTAACAGTGGACTCATTTGAAGTGCACCGCTGGTAACCAGGTGTCACACCGGCCGATATATTGCCGGATGAATCTTCCCAATGCAGAAATCGCATTGAACCAACAATAATTACGCATTATGCCGTCACTAGAGACGTAACTAAATGCAGAGTAAACGTATCGGCAAGTTACGTATTTTATCACAGGTTAAATGTAGAATGCCAGTTAACTTTGTGTAATATTGTAGCGTTAAAATATTCAAATTTTAAATTTTCAAATTTTGCCGCTTTCTTTTGAATAATATATTAATAAAACTTGTTCAGATAAGTTACATCGACGTGGAAGGTTGTCGGATATATTTTGAAGAGAATCAATTTGGGTTCTGACAAAGTAACTTGTCTTTTTCTATAACGATCAGAATAAATAATTTAAACTGATAATTACTGTAATCAGTATAAAAATTGGAATTAATTATCGTCTATTGTCTCCGTTCCTAAAAAGCAGTTTTCTACCGATGTGCCAGAATCCCGATGTGGATTTGATTTCCGCTTCAATAGCAGACCTTACTCGTACTTATCTATCCAATGACAACCGGCAAGATAAGTAATTTTTATTTCAAGTATTTACTATAATTAAAAATTAAGCTTGTACATAAAAGTTAAACTAAATCTTTGTTCACAATTCATGTAAAGAAAAATGGCCATTTTTTTAGATTTAATCATTTATCGCGAAGTATGTAATAAAAACAATTAAGTTAAATTTGATTATATCATAATTATTTAATAAACATGAGTTTTGGGAAATTTAACTTTATTCAACTTAAGTAAGTTATAAGTACCCTCCCTTGAATATGCTTTACACCGAACGTCTTTAATCAGACCTGAGTCCGATTGTTTTAAATTGGCAGATGCAATTAAGCATTTTACAATATAATGTATGCTTTGCTATCACATAAATAGCAAACAGTTTTAAATGCATTGGCAATGCTAGTAACTTAACACAGGTTGAATGCATACAATGGTATTATCATTTTTAATTTAATTAATAAAGTGATTTGCAAACTTAAGATACGTCGATATACTAAAAATTTTTTTTTTTAATATAAAAAACGTATTTTCATTTATTTTGTTTATTGACATCTTTCTTGCCCACTTCTCCTGGCGTTTATTTCGTACTGTAAAGATGCTCCACAATTTGAATTTTTTTTTCAAGTTACTGTGAAATAAAAATTACATTATAATGCTACTTGAATAACTTATACAGTTTTTGTTAATTTTATCAGCAATTTCTAAACTAAAATATAAAGCTTTTGAAGTAATTATAATGAAATCTTTTAATAAAATGTTTACAAAGTAAAAATTTCGACAGTCCTGTCATAAGTCAATAAACCATTTGTAAACTAAGTCAATAAGCTACTTGCAAACATAAATCATTTAGTGAGCAAGTTCAAAAAACGTTCAAAATTTCTTATTGGTAACATTTTCCAAGGAATTTTTAAATATTTTGTATGTAAACATTCAAGTACAATAGAAAGTTTTTACTGTTAAAGGTTTAAGATTCCATATGCACCAAAAATAGTTATAACTTGTAAGTAACACTTGTATTTACCTGATATTTTTAAAAGTTCAAGTGTACAATTAGTCCTTTCTATAATCTACATATTAAATGATTCTAAACCTTCCATTCTCTATAGAAGCAACTATAAATTGCAACAGTTTTGCATATGTAAAAATAAAAAACTTTTTTTAAAAATTAAATATGTCAATAATCGATTGAGTTACTTACTAAACGACTTACACTATACCAAAGGTTTATTCTAAAAGTTATTGCAAACACAACAACTACAGTAACCGAAATAAAATGTTTATAACACGAAAGTCAAGTTTGACAGTAATGCACTTGAAATCACAATACATTCATATATAAAGTTAATGATTTAAGTTTAAACCTATAAAATGTAAAATACTCTGAAACCTCTTACCATAAATTAAATTAAAAATATTTTTACAATTTTGCTTTGCTTTATCCAGACCAATTACTTGGTTAAAACATGTCTCGTTTGCTGCATTTTTTCATCCAACAAAGTAGATTGAGTCGATCTAAAAAGAAACCTTAATTAAATACAAATCCGTAATAAAAATAATGAATTGGTACTTTGCACGTAACTCAAAAGCTACACTAACATCCCATCAACTACAAATTTCAAGGTTTTACAAATTTTTAAGGTTAAGGAGTAATGTCGGTTATATCTGAATTTAATACTTACTTATTTTGTTAGTCCATCCTTAAATTGGCGAAAAACGAATAATTTTTTTCTAAATTTGAAAGCACAAAATGTGTTTGCATAGCACAAATATGAAAATTCTTTTCTATGTTTCCTACAAAAGCTAAACAAAAGGAACAAACAATTAACAAAAATGATAAATGAAGAGGAGGGTTTATTGGGTATTACATTACATAACAAAATTTAAAGTTCGTAAAGAAATAAAAGCTTTAACAAAATTGCAATTGGTTGTAATTAATATAAATTATTTCCGCAGTAATTCTGATCATTTTTCTTTCATATCGTAATACAATTACCTACAATTAACTTATTTTCCTTATAAATCAAAATTCTAATAGTATAATTAAGTACATCTATAATATGTTAGAATACGGGAGTTAAATTAACTCTACGTAATGCATCCATATAAACATTATAACAACTGTACTGATTGATTAGTTTCGCTTATGTTAAGACAATGTTACATTATCTTTTTATATTAACGGAACATATAGCACCGAATGTACGGGTTAAATGAACTGCCTAATACAACTGTTAACGTAATGTATCTATATAAACAATATAAAAACTGTACAGATTGATAAAAGTTTTTTCAATGTTAATATAATGATACCAACACGCTAGTTATTGTATTTTTGTTACCTAAATGTGTTAGTTATTTTAACAGTCATCAGCGTTACATGTTTAGTGGACATACATACAATACTTTTTCTACAAACAATACAAAATAATACGACTGAGCATCACAAAGTAATAAAATGTGTTGTAGAATATGAAGCAAATTATTTGTTGTTGCAATATCAAAGTTGAAAGTGCGGTTTTGTAAACCTTTTTTGCTGTTTGATTTTTATCATTAATGTTATCATAGATATAGCTTTCTGCAGCCATTTCCAACTTCCATAGCGCTTTAGCTGTGTAATATCGCTTCCTCCGTTAACTAACAAAGTCGACGATTGTCTAAAGCAGTTTCCCGTGTATGAATCACAGTCGGATAAAATAAGGTATTTGGTTAGCTTTTGGAATATTTGTACTGGTGTTGATTCTTATAGGTTTATTAAAACACCTGCTTTAACTATATTTCAAGAATAATCTCGACGGAGTATTCTTTCTCTAAGGTCTTAAATAAATAAAACATTACTTATTCTCCTAGTGTTACCTAGCGGCGTACCTAGGGTAAATGGCGCTTATGGCAAACACCGATCTTGCGCCCCTCTCCGACAATAGGTTGCTTAGGTTTTAATTTTTTAAAAAGCTACTTTAAAATTGGGTAACAAAAGTATCAATTTTAGTTTGCTAAATGATCTTTTGCAACTGGCAATAGAAATCGCGATTGTCAGCAATATTTGCAAAGCTATACGCATATTAGGAAAAACGTTTTCATCACCATACCGAACTATAAAAGTACGTAATTGTTTAGGGTTTGATATTTTTTTGGAACGGCTTGTTAGCAGCGTTATAAAACCCAAAACTTGTTCATATAATTCTTGCGCATCTAGATAACAACTGTTGGCTTTTCCGAGTTTTTCACAACGCTCTCTCAAGTAGCTTGTTTCGGCTTTAAAACACAATCTTTCCATATCAAGTAGAAACCCAAATTTTTTATCAATTTCTTGTAAACGAACGCTTCAACTTTTTCATTCGTTGAATAGACGGTTGACAATTCCTTTCATATCTCGTTCAATTTCTTCTTTAGCTTATAAACCAACATCTTTCGATGTTTTGCCATCCATTTTTTTTTTCTTCTTTGACGTCTTTCAATTTCAATGTCTCACTTATTGCATATTTGAATTTCTTCTTGTAATGAACCAATAACTAACGCTTCTCTTTCATCATGGAAATAATTTTTGACAGCTTTTAAATCTGCATCTGCATCATAAAAATTAATTTTAGAATGTTGCAACCTCTTTTGAACGCGGTCAATGCGAATTATGATCTTGTCTCAAAACCCTAGCAACGTGACAAAGTCATATGTTAATATTCAATTATAAAGTTGCTTTGCGTCGCGTTTTCATCGTTCATTATGTTTTGGAGAACTTTCATTAGTTCCTCGAAATATTTCTTAACAGGTTTTATTGATCTTGTTTTTGCGCTCCACTTGGTATCGGAGTCGAAATTTAAAGTCACAGGTACCTTAGCTTTGAGCTTTTTCCAGCGCTGAGTTAGACAAGAGAAAAAACAAAGAGTGCATCGACGGTTCCGAAAAAAGTTGCCATCATTACTTCTTCCTTAGCGGCATGGACGTCTACTAAATTGAGTAGATGATTATCACAATTCACCAATATTGCCATACTGTTCTTATTCTTGATTCTTTAATGAACCCTAGTTTGGTGTTCACCCAAAACAGCAGCATTATCATAGCACTGTGACCTACCATCCTATAAATTCATATTCTTTTTTCTAACTGCATCATTATTTCCTGCTTTACGTATTCTTTCTAGCAAACTATCACAAACAGTGGTTGCCATAATGTGAATAAATTCATTCTGTACTTTTGGTGAAAGATATGAAGTAGATTCAAGATTGCTCTCCGCTAATATTATGTGTTCTTTTAAGACAAGGTCAAAATTAGTAATTAGTTTTAACATGGCAAGTAAATTTTCTGTATTAGAATTTGACTGAAGTGGCTCTCTATGGCCTCACAAAGCCAGGTTTTGTATTGCAAGGTATTTGATGCAGTGCAAAAGTTTTATTCAAATATTACACTACTTCTGACTTTTTCTTAGAATTTGCTCTTGATGTTCAATTTTGCATCTATTGTTAAGTAAATTTCTTTCTATTTTTATCCACTAGGCATTGTCTATGCTTTTTTGAATTTTTATGAACACTCATTTTCTCAGGTGCTTTCCATTGCTTAAATCCGCTTTTTTGCTCGAAACTAGATTGGTTATCGAACCGGGTAAAAAGAAAACAATAAATACAAAAGGCAGGCTTTTTGGAAGGTGAATAAACTAACCATGAACGCAACACTTGTCTACCAAGACTATTTTCTAGTTTTTTTTTACCAAGTTTAGTTCATACAACGATTGTTAGTGAGCTAAAAAGGACCGTCGATGTTTTGAAAATACTTACAACCGAGTTTTACTATTTCTATTCTCAACGCATCAGTTATAATTGGCTTACCGATTCTTAACTAAACTTAAGAAGACCGATGTCGTGTTCTTCAATCGCTCTAGATATGACATTTTTTTCTTCTATTCTTCAAAAGTAGCAAACTTTCTGAAATTACAATTCTTGTCAACATATTTTCAGATACTTTTTTTGCATCATCTCTCATTCTCAGTTCTCAGGTACTATTTTTTAAAGGATATCATGGCGTTTTGTCGTAGAACTTTTTTAAAGTATAAAAAAGAAGACAATTATTCAGAATTTGCGATTGGCAGAAAAAAAATTATAGTTTTAAATAGGAACTCTAATTAACAACCATTTATCAAAAATCACGAAATAGAATTTTATAAACATATGTTAATAAATGTATTAGAATAGAATTTAAATTAAAATCCAATTTTATATGCTTATAGAATAATCACTAATCTAATAAGCAGAAAGGGTTAACCGACGTAGTCCAGTTAATCCAAAAATCAAAACAAAAGTCCAACGACACGTGTCTGATCAGAAATCCAATTAAAAAAGAGTAAGTAAATTACTAATATAAAGTCAAACTGCAGCACTAAAAACAAATAAGTAAAAGCTAGTGAAGTAACTCCGACGTCAAGTCTTGCAGCAATAACTAAAGAAGCGAAGTTCAACTTCAAGTAAATCGAACCCACGAAAGACAAAGAAAAGGTAAAAGAATCAATACAACTAGAAGAAGTTGTCGCACATACAAAATTGAGCCCCTGAAGTTGTTCAGCCAAATTTGTTACAAGCTATAAATCTTACGAACCTTGCACGGCCAACTCACACTAGGCGGAGATAAAGGAGGTTCAAATAAATAGGATTTAAAGAGCAACAGGATTAGGTATTAACAACGAGCACCAGAAATTTTGTAGTACATTATTTACTCCATAAATGCCGGAAGTATCGGCAACACACAATACTTAAGTTTACACATAGGGTGTCGATAACGAAGAACATTAGATGACAAATATCTATGGTTTACAGCATGCAATACACAAAATAATTAATGAAAATGCCTTAATGGTATTGAAACAATTGTTGTAATTGCGTAAGTTAAAACAAGCAAAATTTTGTGAGAGACTTTTCTGACAGCGACAAAGTAATTAAATAAAACTTACTTACAATCCAGTACTTGTCCAAAGCAAACGTTTTGCTCGTTGAGTCGATCTAGAATATTTATGAATAGCAAATCGTGTCAACACAATGACCCACAAAAGCAAAAATCTATAAAATTCTTAATTAATGCTAAAAAAATTAGACAGAAAAACCCGATTGCCGAATGTTGTTGCACATATTAAGTAAAAGTTGGTATCGCAATCGACTGACGCATGAATAGTATCTCGGAGAAAAGTTCTTGTTAAGACTTCGTTTTTAGGTTTAACGTAGGCTCTTAAATTATAATCGTTCCATGAAGGTTTGTGGTCAATATTAAACCTTCATCGATCGATAATACATCGAAACATGCCGCCAACACGTGGCGGGACGTGCTATCAAATTAAGAAGGAAATTACAAAAGAATTCTAAAAACTAATAGGAAAAACTTACCTTGTGATGCATAAACTACTAGAAATTCGTTTTTAAATTTTAATTTGATTTCCATAAACGCCGATGTTATAAGATTAAGAAGTTATACCATCACAAGCACGATTTTATGTAGTTGACGGTTTGACGTCTTGACAGAAAATGACGTAAAACTAAACTCCCTAGAGGACGTCAAAAATAGAAATCAAACTTTAAGGTAATGGATATTCAGGGTATTACATTATGAAATTTATGCACGTAACAAAACATTAAATAATTAATAAATAATTTTAAAGAATATATGTATGATTCGTTAGATTGAGTTTGTGGATTTGAAATAAATAATATATTTTACTGTTTTTACATGATTCATTAATCATTATGATGCAAAAATAATGTTACGGATTTATAGCATTTAAACGAAAAAGTTAAAAAGCACTTGTTTTTGGCGAATCACATGAAAAATTGTATGAATTATACTACTCTTGGTAACGTTAATATTCGCTTGCCAAAAGTCAATTAAAAACCCCAATAAAAATGTTTTTTTAGATGACCCTCCTGTATGACTAAGCACTAGCCGCTACTGCTTTACACGTACATTTTTTTTCCTAACGTGCAGCGCAAATCTGATTGCAGTTCTGTATTCAGCGCATATTAATTACTTTAAGAAACATATTTTTAATCCAGTAGCAGCGAAAAAAAATTTTCTTGCGTAGTGTTATTCATAAATTCTTTTTTACTTTTTGAAAACGCCAATTTTCAGTCATAAAACTGTGTTTAATGTTTACTGTAACTACTAATGAAGTTTTTCAAAATGCTAATAGAGCGCATAAGTTATTCTATTTGTATTTTTGTTGAAAATTTTGTTGGTTTACTGTAAAGTTTTAATTGTTTAACGTTACTAATAAATCATTAACTAAAACCATAAAACTTGTCGTATATTAAATGACAACGTTTTCTACCAGTCTAACTTTATTAAAACGGAAATATTATTTAAGACAAATTAAAGTTAAATATTTAATGAGGTAATAAAATAAAATGTTGTGGACTATAAATATAATGAGAAACAGTGAACGAACGTAACAAATATAAAACTTTTGTCGCATTGTTAGAACTACTTATTTTTGATATCACACATTTTTAATACTAATTTAAATAATAAATAATTTTGTTGTTTTGACATTTTAATTAATGTATTATATAACAAAGCACATTTAAAACATTAATATTATCTTTAATCAACGTTGTAAACATAGCTGACAGTTAATTTGGTTGACAAATTATTCGGAGTAATTCTAAAATTCATATTGATTGATTGTATTTTTGGATTTATTTATATGTTCATGCACATTCAAATGTCTAGACTAAAAGCTGAAAGACAGTCAGTACCATACCTAAATGTAAATAAAGAAATAGAACCTTAGAAGGTATTATTGATAAACACATTTTTTTTGCATTGACGAATTGATTATTTATTTTATTTTATTATGTAAACAACAGCTAGATAAATTATTAAAAAAATGTTTTTGTTGTATTTGTTAAAAATTGTGTATTTGTCAACTATACTTTTAATTAATAAATATTTTGTTAAGAACATGAACGTATTGCATTGTACTTTTATAAATACTTTTTTGTGCTGCTAACCTAGCATATGTCAATATTCGTTCGTTAGTGTAGTTACGTAATAGGCGAAAAAAGCTCTAGAACGATAAAACAAAAAGTAAAAATCCACATAAAACTAAGAGTTCAAAGTCAATTATTAGATTAGAACATGTATGTGACAGGTAGCAAAGTGATAAAAAAATCAGATAAAACTGAAAAAAATAAATTTAGTAATAAATGCAGTACTAAGTACACTAAGTGTGCTTTAAAAAAGCAATCGTTAATGCGCTTTTCAGCAAATAATTTCATATACAGTTAAACCTCTAGTAACGGCAACTTCTCTTTAACAGACGCTAAAATGTACACATTTTTTTTCATATTGCCTTAAGAATTACTTTTACCTAACGGAATCCTAAAATATTATTTAAGTAAAATTGAAAAAACGTGGTTTTGAATGATTCAGATTTTTTCAGTCAATAAGTACCGGTATTAGGCTTTCTTAATGACCTGTCAATCACTAATATCTAGATTAGAATTTCTTTTAGTTGTTTGAGAACACAACTCTTACATATATTTCATTTTTGATTTGTTTGTATACGTGTATTATTTATCATGCTTCTGTAGAATGTTTCGAAACTTGTAAGCTTTTGTATTAGATATCTTCTTTTTACTTTGAATTTTGTTGCAGTGCATTTGAATACTTCATCGTTTAACAGAATCTTTCTTTTGTTCATATCTGTAACTTAAAGCTTAAAAATTCAAAAATATTTGTTTTTTACAAGTATTTTTAATAGCTCTCCATTATACATTATATATAAAAACACATTAATTTTAAATTTCAAATTAGGTCTCATATCGCTATGTCACGCACAAATTGGGGAGGTGGCAAATTTTTTTTGTAGATTTTTGGCTTACCGTTTGGTTTACACATAGTCGTGAGTCGGATTGTAACTAAAATTTAGCGGGTGAGCCGTGTCCTAGCGCCACCTTTTCTTTCGTCTAGTAATTGTTATAAGAAAACGAACGGCTGGATTAAAAAAAAAGAAATATCCCAGACCTGAAATCCTCAAATCTACGTAAAGCAATAAAAAAAATCGAGTTAACACAGACAGCAAAACTGCACAATTGATCTTAAAGAAGAAGAAGAGAGAAAGGATCCAAGCCAAAGTTTTAATTACACTGTAGTTGTAAGTACACTCTTAATATAAATTATACATAAAGTCAACATGACCTCGTGGCTAGGCCACTGCCATTAACCAATATCGTTATACAGTAAACAAAAACAAATAATAAAAAGATATAGTAGACTTAAAAACATGCGTTCCTAATTTAATGTAACGCTTTAAATAAGTAAAAACGGTGGTACTAAAACTAAACGCGTTTGCGATACCGTATTATAAAAAATTAAAATCTACCCGTACTACTTGACGTCAAGTGTAGGAGTGAGATATCGTAGCAAAATTTGAATTACCCTGTGAGTATTCACAAGCGTCACGCCGCTTCTAATTTCTTCACAAAAAAATTTTTACAGTATGATAACAATTGACGTAATGATGACTAGTTAGCAAAACTGACATACGAATAACGATTTGATTAGCAATCTTTGTCTGTTATTCTATTTAAATTAGCAACAGACACAATGGAGTGCTTCTAACATCGTTTAACAATGTGAACAAAGTAAGTAGAGGCGCACAAAAGCGCGTGTTCCCGCAGAATTTCAAATCCTTGAAGGCAAACTCCGATATGCGATACACGCCGTCGTTTTGAAGTATATCCACGCGTTTTTCCGGTCTGTTCACCATAGAATTAAGAGAAAATACATAAATATCTTATGGTATAATATGACGTCGTAAAGTATCTCTTGGTGTTAGCATCTTCTTTTCCTTAAAGATTACACCGGTTTTTTTATTCAGGTAGTTGTGCTGAAAATTATTAGCTACCGCTATGGTTAAAACCTCGTACGTATTAGAGGTATAAATAAAAGCTACAGTAAACAAGAAATAGTTAGCAAATAGCAATCAAGTGTAAAACACGCAGATACTAACCTAAAATGCGATCTCCAAACAGATGACTCAAAAATTTAATTCCGTCGCCTCTTCAACTTTTAAATACAAAAAAAGTATTCATAAGACAGATGTCGATGGATGAGAAAGATTGAGTCTCTTACTGATCATTTTGCCTTTTAACGCTAGTTACACGCAACGTACTTAAAAAATAACATCAAAATACGATGTTCTGCGAGCTATTGAATTAAAGCTGCGCTGTCTGACGATACATAACTTAATTAACTCACGTGACCTCGTATTCGCTCGTCGACGTTAGCAAAATTGTTTAACCGCTAGTTGCAAAACTGATTTTTAGTCATTACAACCTGCTTCATCAGAAGCTGTTTCACCTGGAATTTTGTTAACGTTTTCTTTGGAACTGAAGTTTTGGTTATATTTCAGCAAACTCTAACTTCAAAACTAGAGGTTTGTGTAGCATTATAAATAGAAACAAAATTGTTTCTGAATTTTGTACATTTTTTGTAAAAACAGTTAATTTTGTCTAAAAGATCTAAATAATATAAGCAAAATATAATGGTAGAGCCACCTCAATAATGATGTAAAAACAGAAATGTGAAGCAATATGAAATTTGGTGTAATAACCACACTAATGACGCAACGTAATCAAAGTACTTCCGAATCACTTTACAGAAAATGAATCTCAAATAGCAATTGTATATTAAGTTATACAATAGACATAAATCTTTATTAAAATTGCGTTATCATGTGCTTACTAAGTTTGTAGCAAACGATTTACTGTTAAATGGTTCATATAACGAATAGTCCGGCAATTATATATAAGCAAAACCCTGACGTACTAGTAGTTTTCGTCCACGCATTGACCGCATTATTTTGTCGTTTGATTCTGCATAAGTCGATGTTTAAATCATATGGTATAAAAAGCTTGAATAAAAGCGTAAAAAAGGATAATATACTCGAGGCAGAATTTTCAACTTTGCTCACGAAAAAATTTACCGCATTCAATAGCATCAGTAAAACTGTGTGTAATTTTTTTCGTAACTTTAGTAGCAAGTAAGCATAAGGGTAACAAACAAGAAGCTAAAAAAGAAAAACAATGTGTAACCTGCGTCCACGTGTGGATCAAAATTTATAACAAACTTTTAGTAGATCTTTGTTTCAATTATAACACAAAATTAACATTGAGCAGTCTTTAGAGAGATTTATACGTTTGGCATCGAAATAAATTTGTACTAAAAAGATTACACAAAGTGGATGTTTATGAAAGAAAATCCTGCTCTTGCCGAGTGCTGTTTCGAAACGTCCAAAATGCACAAAATGAAACGTGGCGTTCAGTCAAATCCGTATTTGCCCTGCTTCTGCTGGCTTTTACGGTAGAAAAATTTATTAACAATTGAAATTTTGAATTACAACGCGTATTTGAGTGAAAAGTTGCTTATCCGTCTGTTAGCAATGCACCAAAATTCATTTTAAAAATATACAGAAAGCTTTGGAGGGCTTAAGTTTATAACTTTTTGATTTTATTGTAGTGTGCAGAGCATCGTGCATATATTATACTAATTATACACCTACTATATTAGTGGTTATATCTGAAGCGTAGTTCTCACTTATGCGATTTGTTCTTGCAATTCTGACTCTGCAAGAAAGTAGAACACGTTCTAGATAAAAATATCAGAGAGAAATTGCAAGTGGAAATGGAAAACTAGAGAAATTTCTTGAAGAGTAAAAATTGCACGGACGAATGTGCAATTCCGTTTAGCGAAAATTTAATAAATGATTGAAAAAGCTTTGTAACAAATAATTAAATTTTTGTGCATTCATTAGCGTACTTCAAAAACAAAACTATCTGTAGCTTTTAAGACGTAGATAAAGGTATTTTTTAAACAACTTAACATACTCTATAACAGAATTGTCAATGATAGCAAACTTTTGACTTTTTTCAGTTTTTCATAAACGAATGTTAATGATTAAAGTCCTTCTTTTTGAATATCAAACATACGTAAATCAAACGTTTTGTAACTTCTAGATGAACCAAATGTACTAAAAATTGCAATAACCTAAAATTTATAAATAAAGTCACTAATCTGTGTCTTATATCAGTACCTTTAAAAAAAATGTCATCAGGAGCTTGAACGAAAAATGTACGAAACTCTTTCAAAAGATTATTTAGCTTCAAAACCTTTATTAACCGCTTTCATAAACACATGCAGCTTGTGAAAAGATACCAGATCCACTCCTTTTCTGAGTCCAAACATTCCTTGTTATTTTGAATGTGTATACCATAAAGTAGATGATTTATACACACTAGACTGACATAAAACATAAAATATAAAAAAAAGTTTATAATTGTAATCAATGTAACCATTTCCAACATGTAGGCAAGCATCAACAATTCATTTACACCAAATTTTTATTTTCCATCCACATAAGCAGTTTTTCATATTCTTTACATCCCTTGCTTTCTCTGGAATCAATTTTAACTCCGCTTTTTCTTTCTGCGAAATCCTTTCTTCAAACTGATCCACATTTTGCAGAACAATTTTCGAAAACACCGTATCTACATAGAAAAATAAACAAATTTCAGTTCTATTTCTTAAATTATGATGCAATTGTAATAAAATATAATGTATGAGACGCTGTAAAATTTGCTTCTATACTTGGATCATAATATACTATTAATAACTATTTTTGTATAATAACCAAAACAAGATTATTATTGCTTTACCTAACCTGTAAAAACTCTCGCTCGCGTATGTGTATATCAAAACAAATTAAATATTATCCCAACTTATTTTATATTTTTTTAGTACTATTACAAACGTAGACATTGTACCATAGTTAATTAGACACTAATTAATTTTCGATAATTTAGGAAAAACAAAATAAAAAATTAATCTTGTAAAATTATGTTCGGGGATAATTAGTTTTCTTAAAATTAAAAAGCACTGGCTTTATTATGTTACACTTAACGCAATTTTATTTGTTTATTGAACAAGTACTTACACGAGTTTAATCATATAAAAATACATTTTTTTGTGTATAACGCCTATATAAATTGAACCGGTATTTATAAATATGTTCAACAACTTTGTGGTTTATGTGAAGCCATTCAGTTTAGTTAATTTGTTTTTTAATAACAATTTTATTGCAAATATAAATGGTTTCTTTCATGTGAATAATAAACGTATATACAAAAATTTGAATTTATAAACATATAACAATAACTATAGTAGGCTTAGTTGTATTGGTTGCGACAGTGTAGGCCAAGTAATTTAAAACCTATGCAATATTAACAAAACTCACTGCAATTGATTGCCATAATATATTATAATAATATAATACATTATAATATGTTATAATAATTTTATATATAAAATTAAACGTAATCAAAGTAAAACTAAAACAAGAAGAGGGAGATAGACTTAACCTTTTACGAAAATTGTTCAAAGTTTTTTTTTTACATTCTAGTTTAGTTCTTTTAGCTTATACGTCATCGTGATGTTTCGCGTTGTTAGTTGGTTCTGGGTAGAATCCTCTTCTCCTTCTTGACCACGTTTCGACAAAATCACATTTGTTATCTTTAGGTCTTTTCTTGTAACCGTTTGCTTCTGCTTCTTGTTACTCGAAAACTTATTTCTTTCGTATCGCTGTTGTGATTATACACTTTATTGTTCTTATACTACTAAGCTACTTGCTGGTATAAAACACACCAAGTCTAGAATAATTCGAGAAGCCATTAAAATCGAAAAACGTCCAAACAATTCAAACACTCGAGACGGCACACAATGATTAGCAACAGCATGGAATCATCATATATAAAATTCAAATTCACAAAAAGACAAGTCAGATAATCTATAACTGTATCAACACCTTCGACAACATCAAATAAACAAACTGGAACTCTGGTTACATAGCGATCTGTAACACGCAGTCAAGCGAAACAGCAATCGACCACAACCACGCTTGAAAACAATAAAGTATTTAATCACAACAACGATACAAAAGAAATTAGTTTTAAAGTGAAAAAAAGCAGAAGCAAACGGTTACAAGAAAAGACCTGAAGATGACAAATGTGATTTTGACAAAACGTCGTCAAGAACGAGAAGAGAGTACATATATATATATAAATATATAATCATTTTACAGAAAGATTGATAGATTGAGAGTAAAAGTTGCAGCAGCAGTCTTTATCATCTTTACTGCAATGTTACGTTATAAACTGCTAAAACATTAAACTCTAGTGGCCTGAGAAAGCTTACACGGCTAATAAAAAAACTCTTCTCAAAGACGAGGAAAAGTCGAAAAATACATAATAATTTTAGAGAATGTAGACCAATGCACGACTAATCACATGGCCAAACTACACCAAATTGAAAAAATCAAACTGGGTAAACTCATCACAGTAGGAAACGTCCAAACGTTATTTATAGAAAATGACACCAACGACAGCAAGACACAAAACTCCATTACGATTGTACAAATGTTAGACGGATTGGAAGAAAAAAAAGTATTCAATGCAATATATGAGTCTCTATGCAAAATAAGGGCCTCGGGGTCAAAACAATACACATCGACGCCAAGTCGAATACAGGGGCGTATCAAAAATACTTGAATAAAATTACCGAAGCAGCGTATAAGGGAACTGGAATCGACGCATACATTAAGAATTTCACCTCTGTTTAAAACAAGTAAGTTAAACACTTATGGTTCAATTCTCGTACGTGAAGAAGGTGAATCGTCTACTCAAGAAAACTAAAAAAACGCTTACTAATAAAACTGAAAGCGAATCTTTTAAAGCTGTCAAATAGACAAAAGAAGGCAGCTTCCTCTTAATCACGGAGAATGTGACCAAGGATCGATTCATCGATGGTATACTCGCAAAAAAAATGACAAAAGCCGACACCAATATTGACATGTTGGCCACACTAGAAGAGATGAACCAAGCTATACGTGATAAAGCCAACGCTTTAAGTGCTCGTTCTTTAAGAATCGGTAAGCTTAAACCGATGTTAAATTATAACCAGAATGCCCCTAGTTATGAGGTAGCACATGGCGCTAACCAAAAAGACATAAAAATTACCTTTAATTAAAGAAAGAACAAAATCACTTACTCTGCGTGACTAAACTGAGTTAATTAAGAAAACTTCTATTTTCCATCGTGTCCCAACACGTGGATGATTTTAGAAAACGAATTTTTCACTCACGCAGACATAGGTTAGAACATGAACGATGTCAAAGTCAAAAATGCCGGTCTGTCACCGGATGTCGTCTACTCAATGCAAAGTGACCAACGAACCCGATAGATGGCGTCGAAAAATATAAAAGTAATTTTTAATTAAACTGATATACAGGGTAATGCATTATTTAAATTTATGCACGTAACACCGAGTTATGGAGTAGATGTTTATTGTGGTTAAAAACCATTAGAATTGGTATCATTACCTGCAGGATTGCGGAAAGACAACCAGATATAAAGTGCCTAAGATGTTGAAAATGCGAACACATATAAAAGAACTGTTGTGGACCTAATAGAAAGCATTCATGCTATAACTGCGGTAAAGAGAACTACAATAAGAGAGAAGACCCTAAGGGTTGCCCTTTATGCAAAAGGACAAATTATACACTGCGGTCAGCGGCGTGCCTCAAATTTCTTGATAGTGGCAAAGTTAGAATAAATTAAAAAAACAACCCGATACAGAAGTAAAAGACTTGCTCACAGTCAAACATGACGAAAAAAAACGTCAAGATATTACAAATTAACCTAGTCAGAAGAAGGGACATCGCAGTCATATTGCAACCCAATATAAGTTTATCTTTATTTGATCACTTGTGTGTTGCAAAAGTTATTCGTGTTTCCACTATATACAAGTTTACCTCTTTTAATATATTTACATTCACATTCACATTTACATTCACATTAACATTAACATTAACATTAACATTAACATTAACATTGACATTGACATTGACATTGACATTGACATTGACATTGACATTGACATTGACATTGACATTGACATTGACATTGACATTGACATTGACATTGACATTGACATTGACATTGACATTCACATTCACATTCACATTCACATTCACATTCACATTCACATTCACATTCACATTCACATTCACATTCACATTCACATTCACATTCACATTCACATTCACATTCACATTCACATTCACATTCACATTCACATTCACATTCCCATTCACATTCACATTCACATTCACATTCGCATTCACATTCACATTCCCATTCACATTCACATTCCCATTCATTCACATTCACATTCACATTCACATTCACATTCACATTCATTCTACATTTACATTTACATTCACATTCACATTCACATTCACATTCACATTCACATTCACATTCACATTCACATTCACATTCACATTCACATTCACATTCACATTCACATTCACATTCACATTCACATTCACATTCACATTCACATTCACATTCACATTCACATTCACATTCACATTCACATTTACATTTACATTTACTTTACTGTCCGTACTTTACTCTTCCACCCTTTATCTTTTTCCAACATTCTTGTGGTATTTTACATTCGGTTCTTTCCCTCAGTGTTTCCTAGTATTTTGTAGCTTTTTTTGTCTCTATTCTTATTGTTTCTGCTTGCACTTCTTCTCTTATAATATACCCCTGTTTCTCTATCTAGCCTTAATACCCCATATATCACCACACTTTTTATTAGCTTCTCAAACAGCAGCTTTCTTATTTCTATGTCCACCCCAAATAACTTTTCCTCCACACTCCACACTTGTCCTATTAACCTGTTTTCTTTCCTCACTTATTTACGAAAATACTAAAAATTAATAATTATCCATTTTCTTTTATTAAAAAATTTTTAAAATCCAATCAACAACCACAATTCAGTGATAATATGTATAGGTCTAACCGATTACAACCTATCATACATTATAAAAGATTAATAAACATACCGGGTTTAAGTCGTAGTATTATTAATATAATACAAAAATCTGATAACATCAAAATTGTTCTCTACAACTACAATACTAGTTATAATTCAATTTACAGCAAATTAAAGAACAAAACAAACTTAATTAGATAAATCATCTTTAATATACAAAATTAATTGTAAGCATTGTAATCGGTACTACATAAGACAAACAAAAAAAAATTAAAAAATAGAATCAAAAACGTATGATTGTAGTACTAAAGCTAGTGACACAGGTCTTACATGCCATCACGTCATAACAAGACATACTTTTAATTTTGACAGTCTTGAAATTCTAGTTGTAGAATATAATTTAAAAAAAAGATTAGAAATGGTCTTTATTAATTTCTACAAAAATAATGTAAATTTTAGAACGGACACTGCAAAACTAAGTTTGATCTACAATAACATTATAAGTAAAATTAAAAATTAATATTAAACTATAACTTATAAAGTTTATAAAATAATAAATAATTTCCATAACAAATCAAACATTTAAATTTTACAGTGTATTAGATGGTATGCTAACATTGATAACCGTTAACAATTCTTACTTATCTATCAAGGTTTCAATAATTTTATTTCATTATTTATAAGTGTGGAGCCTGGATTTTGTTTGTAATGTATATAATTTATACGTTAAAAAATTGTATTGCTATTAATTGGGGCAAAACCAACCAATAATTTATTGGTAAGTTTTTTAATTGTTTTTAATTGCTTTATATTATCTTATTATTATATTTAATGATGTTGCAGTATGTTACAAGCTTTATGTCTTACGAACCTTGCACGGCCAACTCACACAGTCGGAGGTAGGGGAGGTTCACAGAAAGTATGCTTAAGGGCGCCAGATCTGATCCAAGATAACACTTCTGCCTCGACCATGACAGACGATCCAAACTTGTAACTAAATTTGAGGTTCGTAATCCTTATTACTCTGATGTTCGAGTAGCCAAAGTTTGTTACTAGGTAACGACAATCAAAAGAGAAAGGTATGTTGCTATAAAAGAAAGATTAATCAGTATAACAACTTTAATTTAGTAACGTCGATGATTAACACAAAGATATCGAATTTTCAGTACATAAATGCAAGCAGTATCGGCAACACACAATACATAGGTAAGTTAAGTTGAAGCGAACAGCGAAGAATAGTGTGTAGTAAATATTGTTTGTACACAGCATGCGAAACACACAAAATAATTAATGATACTACCTTAATGGTAATAAACCAGTGATAGTAATTACTGAATTAACACTAAACTTTCGTAGTAAATATTGGTTGTACACAGCATGCGAGACACACAAAATAATTAAGGGTACTACCTTAATGGTAATAAAGCAATGACAGTAATTACGGAATTAACACTAGCTAAAGTTTCGTGAGCGACCTTTCTGACAGCGATCAAATAAATAAATAAACTTACCCACAATCCAGTACTCCTACTTGGTCGAAGAAAACGTTTTCCCCGGCAAGCGAGCCTGAAATAAATTTGAGTAGCAAATCGTGTCAAACCAATGCCTCACGAAATCAAGATCTACAAAAATGGTTAATTATTGCTAAAGAAAGTACACATAACATAACCCGATTGTCAAATGCTGTTGTACACCTTCAATGAAAGTTGGTTTCGCAGGTGTTTGCCGCATGAGTAGGATCTCGCAGAAACGTGATTGTCTTCGGTTTATTTAGTTTTAACCGCAGGCCTTATAGATAGAGTTATACTCGTCCCATGAAAGTATTTGTCAATGAAAATCCCTCATAATTCGTTATCGAATAGAAACATGTGCCAGAACGTGGTGGAACGGCTATCAAATTAACGAGAAATTACAACAGAATTCTAATAAAACGGAAGCAATTATCTTACCCGGTGACGACCCAAATATTTTACGATCGTAATGAAATTATAATTTGATTCCCATTATTAAGGATGATCTTCGAAAGTATTCTTAAGCCACACCGGCCATTTTATGCAGTTGACAGCTTAAAGATTTCGTCGTAAAAATGACAGTCACACGAAAAGATCGGCAGAGGGCGTCAAAACCGGAATCTAATTTCAATTCAATATACAGGGCATTCCGTTAGAAAAAATTTGCACGTAACAAGTAGTACTAAGGTACTTTAATTGAGTATGTGTTTGCAATTTTTCGATTTGATCTTCTAGTCATGTTTGTCATATTAATGTAAATTACTATATTTTAATTGTTAATGATAGATTTTAATGTTATAACTATTGATGTATTGATGTGTAATTTGTATTACTAATTGTTGATGTTTTTAAATTATATAGATTGGCCTGAAGAAGTTGAGCGCTAAAGCTAACGAAACGTCGCCTTAACAACATACAAGGTTGATTTTATTTTTTGCCGTTCCTCCACTTTGAAGGATCCTATCCATATAATAGAAATTTTTTTTTAACTAATTAAAAAGTTTTTGTGAGGATCTTAAAACTGTATTTCAAGAAATGCGTCAAACATCCGAGTGGTTTTTACTATTCTTATTGCAGGTGTGCTTCCAAGGTTATTCGAACATCACACAAAGTACAAATACGACTTATTCTTTAGATTGCTTTGGAAGTGGCCTACTTAACCAAGATCCTCTTTTAGTGCGTGCTTCTAATTTTAGTCTCCAGCGGAAGGTAATGGATTAATCTTGAATCTTTCTCAATTGGCCCAACACGTAGCGGTATCGTAACGCTATGACAATTACGAGAAAATCAACGTAAATCACAAAAATATGAGTTCATGCTAACTCTAGAAAGACGTTTATAAAAGTAGCGGAAATAATAAACCCATTTATAACACAGATGATTGTGAAAATTTAGAAGTGAAAGTTTTGCTGGGTGTTTACGTTAGACCATATATGTATGTAAAACGAACCACAGTCGGCAGAAAAATAGTTTTTCAATTTGACATGTATCCCTGCCGCTGCGACCAAAAGTGGGCGTTTCGAGAATAAATCTTATACAGGGAACAAACATCATACTAAAACACTTTTAACATAACAAAGTAAAAACGGCGTTTTTTAAATTTGAATCTTGCACTCCAGTGCACGAATTTACACGATAAGTAAATTTTCAATTTGACTACAGGAGCTTTTTATAAACCTAAAATATGCCGCTCGTGTAAAAAATAAGTAAGACGAAGAAAGATATGTCAATGTCTTTAACGGGAAGTTGTACAAACTAATAGAGGACAAAAACTGTTCATTAAAACACTGCATGGTCAATGTCTCAGCCAATATACCTACGTTAGAATTTTACACCTAAATAGATTATCAAATAACGATGCGCCAATATAAAAAAAAGCAACCAGCATTGTTTATTTAACGCACAAAAAATGCAAAAGTTGTTGATTACGAGATAATTAATTATAGGCATGGATTATGGAATTGCGATACGCTTTTACTAAAACCTTCACTGAATCCAAATCAAATAAATTGAATTGATAGATGCAGTTATTTAGATTATTAATTGAAGACATAAAAATAAGACCAAACTTTGATGACAAAGCGTATATTTGTTGGCAAAATTGCTGCTTCTATTCGTTGGTCCAAATACTAATTAAGATCGAATACTATTAAAAAGAAAACAAACTATAAAAGTTGTTTATTATTGACTTGAATTCATTTTCAACGTTTTAATAGCCGAACAATTAGTTAGTGAGATGTTTTCAAACACCGTGCTAGTATTGTCTTTGTGTTTACAAATTCGATTTATTCTAACCGTGTCCACTACCTGTTTAAATCTAATTATTAGTACCTAATTAATCAAAATGACCGTACAAAAGATAGTCGATTTTACAACTAAAAATAATGTAAACTTTGTAGAACGGTTAATGACTTTACTTACTTAATATAAAACAAACACCGAAAGACAAAAAAATAAAACAATGTAGGACCTTTTAAATTGGATTTGTGGACGTAATATGATTCGTTGTGGTGTCAAACAGGAGTGACTGACTTAAAACATTTAAAAACTAAGACGCAGAGCCGAATGTAAATATTAGATTACAATTAGCGTTTACCAAATATTGATAAACGATTTTAATGAAAATGTTAGTAAAAAACGATATATTTTAAATAAGACTACAAACGGCAAAAAGTCTGTGGGGCATTGGAATTTGTTACGTGGTTACGCCGCAAGTGGAACGTCTGAAAATCCTGGGATGTTTCGAGGTTTAATAAACAATATCAAAATTATTAATTAAATTTGAAATTGAAGAGGCCAATCATATAGCAACTCAGATTAGGATAGATTTCAAAATAATAGATACGTACAAGACGTTTTTAGATTAGTTAAATCTGCTTGTACCGCTGTAAACAACTGTAAATTAATAGTCAAATTAGAAGTAGACTTTTATGGTAGTTTTGTTGTTGCGGCTATTTTACAGCTTTTTATCAACAAATCTTTGTGAAACTTTTTTAGAAAGTGTCAAACTAACAAAACCATTTAAGCATATTTGGAAAATATCCCTTCAGAGCGACACACTACAAGCTACCATTTATATTTGCTATAACTACAGTTGACATAAGCAAACAAGTGACGCAAAGAGGCGTGGCTGAGGGCGCTTTTATTTTGACAGTACATTCCAAGTAAAAAACATTTCGGTGGTAAAATTAAATATTTTTGGTTACATAAGTTCTTTTCAAATAAAATTATTTATTAATTTCGGAAAACACAATTTGTCTTCACTTTAAATGTGTTATTTTACACGAGTTACGATTAAGATTTTTAATTATTTTTTACACTGATTACTGGAATTTGCATCGCACTAATAAGTTAGCAATCCGATTGCTAAAATAGCAACAAAAGTTGCAACTGTGACAAAACTCTTAAATAAGATTGCAAGCATTAAGCATCTTCGCTAGTACTGCCTGATGAGTGTCGAGACAAAAAAAGATGTTTATTGATAACATATCAAGATTTTTTTCAAATATTCTCAACGACAGACTTAAAAAATACATATGATTTAATAAATGAAGTTTTCTTAATTTTTATTTATTTATTTTTATATTCGTTATATTGTAATATTACAAAAATAGTCCACAAAACTCGAGCAATGTCTTTCGTACTTAAAAAAAATACAAATTTACAATTTAGATAATAATCATAAGACAATTATGTATTCCATTATAATAAACAATAGAACATTATTGTTATTACAAAAACAATTAATTATTATGCTGTAATTATTGAGACACAAATCTATGACAGTTTCCTCCGTTACGCTTATGAAAATTACAAGTTTTAGGATAAAAGTAATCATAAAACAATTACGCATTTCATTATAATAAATAACAACATAAATTTTATTGTAAAAACAACTAACTGTTACCGTTTACTCACCTGCGATTCTCTTTGACCACTTCTAAAATATCATGCATTTAAGAATTGAAAAATTTAAAAAAAAGTTAACCACTGTAATTTTCATCACTATCGTTTTCAATAAGTTTCTTATTTTCTCCTAGAGCATCATTCTCTTCAAACTTTTTTAAACAACATCGCCAAGTGATTGCGTTCCATTAACTATTTTCTTTTAGTGTGTGTGTTAAAAACTAACGTTCTCGTCGAAGATGTTTTCTGATTTAATAAATGCAGAAAATACAGCGTCTATGTATATGCTGCATAACTACACGATCTTTCTCGTAAACGTATTCGTGCGCGTCGCATTAATAATACGAGGTTTAATATAAAAATTATATTTGCAAACACCACTAATACTACATATATTTTTTAAATTATTATTTAAAGTAACCGTCACAGACCGGGCATTACAAGTTGTTACTAATATTGGAAGCAAAAATAAAACTAGTAATGTTAAATTTAAATATTTTTAGATTGCATTTAACCTGCCATTTCTCTTAATTACAGGAGAGATTATTATTGGTCGATATTAACACGTTACGTGCAAAAATTTTATAACGTAATACCCTGTATATTCATTACCTTCAAGTTAGATTTCTGTTTTTGACGCACTCTGCTGAATTTAGTTTTATTTCATTTCCTGTCAAGAAGTCAAACCGTCAACGACTTAAACTCGTGTTTGGGATGGTAAATCTTATAACATCGGCGTTAATGGAAATCAAATTCTAATTTAAAGACGCATTTCGTGTAGTTTATTGATCACAGGGTAAGCTTTTCCTATTAGTTTTTAGGTTTCTTTGGTAATTTCCTTCTTAATTTGATAGCACGTCTAGGCACGTCCCGCCACGTTTTTGGCTGTATGTTTCGATGTGTTATCGATCGATGTGGGGTTAATATCGACAAATACCTTCATGGAACGATTATAATTCTGGAAGACCTACGTTCAAACTAAAAAGGAAGTCTCGACAAGAACTTTTCTTTACTACTTCTTATGCGTCAGTCGATTGCGATGCCAACCTTTACTAAATGCGTGAAACAGCATTCGATAAAGCGGGTTCTTATAACTAATTTCTTTTAGCCTTAATTAATAATTTTGTAGATTCTTGCTTTCGTGAGTCATTGTGTTGACACGATTTGCTATTAATAATTATTTCAGGCCTACTCAACGAGGAAAACTTTTTCTTCGGGCAAGTACTGGATTGTGGGTACGTTTTATTTAATTACTTTGTCGCTGTCAAAAAAGTCATTCACGGAATTTTGCTTGTTTTAACTTACGCAATTAAAATAGCTGTTTCAATACTATTTAGGTATTTTCAGTAATTATTTTGTGTTATCGCATGCTGTGAACCATAGTTATTTGGCATGTAATTTTTCTTCGCAATTGTGTAAACTTATGTATCGTGTGTTGCCGATACTTGCACTGGCATTTATAGATTGAGAAAAGTGTCCGTTGTATATAAAACAAATTAATACAATAAAACAAACAAATAAGCTCTAACAAAAGACCAAGTCTTGAGGTGTGCACTTTCTAAAGTTCTTATTATTGTTACTAGCAAATTAAAGTTTGTATTTGTCTTTAAGCACTATTGGTATTTTTAAGCAGAAAAATACACAAACTTGTTGCTGCTTGACGCTCATCACTATCACTTGCAGTTTTTACAGTTGCTGCCCGCACCACACCATCAGCACCAGAACGCAACGATCAATCGCCCAATTTTTCACTGAAGCGATAAAGCATTGTCTCGTCAAAGAATTAGCATTTGACCAATTTGTAATTAAGAGCCCTTGGTAACTTTCTATTTACCCTTTTAATGGAACTGCGCTAGATATTGTCAATGATCCAAGCGATTGATAACCAAGTTTAGATACTCTGGCTTATTCAGTGCCAACATTGAGCTGCCAATCAAAAAATAAGCAGGAGTCAAGAATGCAATGTCATTGGGATCATTGTTTGTAGAAGTAATTGGTCTGGAGTTTAAAATAGCTTCAATTTGACACATTAATGTACACATTTCTTCGAAAGTCAGTAAAGCTGTAATTGCTACTCGTTTTAAATGATGCTTAGTTGATTTAACGGAAGCCTCCTAAATACCATAAAAATCAGGCGGGTTAGAGAGAATGAAATGCCAATTAATGGGACTTTCTGCAATTGAGTTATCGTTATCTTTTAAGAATTTTTGACAAGCCTCTACAAAGTTAGTTCTGTTGTCCGAGTACAAATTTTTTTTCTTTTGTGCAAGAAAACGCTTCAGTGAAGCAATGAAAGCATCACTTGTTAAGTCAGATACAACTTCTATATGCACGGCACGTGTAGAAAAACAAACAAGAATTGCGAGGTACGCCTTAGGCGCTTTGTTGTTTTTGCGATTGTCTCCTTTATTACAAATGGGCCGCAGTAGTCAACAATACTGATTAAAAATTGCCGTGAAGAAATGACACGTACTGAGGGGTAGTCACCCATTAATAGATGTGAAACCCTAGAACTGGCGCAAAAACATGTTACATATTCATTTAGGATTTTGCTTATATTGTTTTAAGCGTTTAAAGGCCAATAATTCGGTCGCACACAAGTTGAAGTTAAAAGCATAAAAATTATTTAAATGTTCTTGTCTTATAGGTTGGTGAAATCATGTTTAGCAGGCAGAAGTATGGGATGACGATCGTCGTAATGAATTCCTATTGTGTTTTTTAATCTACCACCGGTTTAGTTCGTTTTCATCTAGATATGGACTTAAAGATAACAGACGACTGGATTTGCTGATTGTCTTGCACGCCTTTAATGCCTGAATTTCCGTAAGAAACTGTGAATTTTAAATAATCTTGAAAATATAGTTTTTAGCAGATATAAACTCCGTTTTAATAGGTCATTTCACCGATCCTGTTCATGTTTAACTTTCGTATTCTTACAAAACCAAAGGTAGTAGGCAACTATTCTCAACAATTTGTTCAAAGACGAATATTTTGAACATAAGTATTTGAAATCATTGGCTATAACTGTAGTGGTAAGAGAAGCTACGGTTCTCTTTGGGTCGGACAATTCTTTTGGCATGTTTGATACATTTAGCGTTGGTCTAGCATATTTGTCTGATCTCAACTATTTTAGGCTATTCCACCAAAAACTGTTATTAATTATGTCTAAAGGTTTGATTTCTCGAGAGACTAAATCCGCAGAATTATCTTGCGTAGGCACGTGATGCCAGTCGCGGTTAAAATTTGTGTGCTGCTGTTATGCAACTTATACGATTTGCAACAAAAACATTAAAATTTTGAGACTTAGAGTTTAGTCACGCTAAAACAATAGTCAAGTCTGTTCAAAAAAAAGTTTTATAATTAATCAATCCTGATGACTTTTATCACAAAAGCTGTGAATTTCAACTAAATTGGGCATATTAGTAGGTGTGATACACATGTTAATGGTTAGTTCATTAAGGACCTCAATGGATCTATAAAAATTGCACCAAGACGAATAGAGATTAATTAGTAAGGATTGATCCCAATCTATTTTTAATTTTTGCTGTTATGGTGACCGGCGTCAAAAATCCTAAAGAGTCAAAAATCTTTGCGATGTCTGTCAATCTACTACGTTTTGATTTTTTATTAAGATCTACAAATGGCTAAATAGAAAATTTAATCAAGTCATATTTTGCGTTCCTCTGCAAACCTAACATTTTAAAGCACTCGTCTCCGTAAAAGTCTAGCACGATATTTTCTCCACCCTATATGTATTTTACAACATCCGCATTGTTGGATGAGCATTTTTGCAAGTGAAAACCCACAGTACTTAAGATGCTGACAATTTCTTTCCTGATTTTATTCACGTTATCAACCGTGTCAGCACCGGTCAGTAAATTATCAACGTAAAAATCCTGCATGATTATACGGAAACCTAAAGGATATCTTTTGATGTTGTCTATAGCAGCTTGCTGAAGGCACCTAGTAGCTAGAAATGAAACCGGCACGACAATATTATTAGAATTAGCTACATCCGTCACAAAAATCCGCGTATATTCGATTGCAAGCCCTATTTTATTTACTGACGCCTGAGGGATAAAATTTCTCTAAGATCACAAATCAAGAAAAGCCCTGCAAAGATGCCAGTTTCCTTTGTAATCTAATACGTTAATTACTGTTGTCGATGAAAGCACCTGATCATGATAACTGGTATGAAAGCACTGACAAATATTCCTTAAATTTGCAGATGAGGCACTAAATTAGGAGTTACTTGCTTAGAACTATATTTTCTTAAGCAAACGACGCTACTTAATTCTAAAGCAACAGCTAGTTGTGTTTCTTATTGCACTTATCGCATTTTTTAGCTTTGCAATAAAACGTAGTGTGATTTGATTTAAAGCAATTAATTCATAAATGCTTATCCTTTATTTTGGTGATTCGCGTTTGTATTGAAAAGGATAAAAATACTTCAAACGTACTAACAACGTGATCTATGCTGCAAAATTGACAATTATTACTTATTAAAGCGCTGTGCATTGTAATCCTTTTATTTCGAAGCACCCTATTGTTAACAGAAAAATTCCGTTTATCAATTATTTCTAGAGTTTGACACTTTCTTTCTAAAAATTGTATTAAGTTATCTAAGGTGGGATATTCCTTTTCAGGAACCATTATCTCCCATTCCTTTAATGTAGTTGCATCTAATTTACTACATAAAAAGTGAATTCAAAAATCATTCCAATACTCTGTGGGACGTTTTAATGCCTTTAATGGTTGTAAGTCTCTTTGAACAGGGTATGCAGGTTTGAAATGTCTAGCTAATTCGTGGCTTGTCAAACATAGCCTTAAAGTGCTTTTGAATTATTAGTCGTTTATTGTTATACCGATTATTTAACATATCCCATGCAACGAGATAATTTACTGCGTTTCTAAAGATTGTAACAAGATCGCGGTCTCGTCTTTTAAAGATAATTTTAGGTAGTGTATTTTCAATATCACTTATCGTTTTGTTATTATGGACCATATTTTAAAATATCACAAAACGACATCCCCTCGTCAAAATTACCGAAAAAAAAAACAGACAAATCTAATCTAGGCAATCTTAATTGATTAATAAATTCACCGCCAACAGTGTTGCGTATACTATTCACCCGTGGTGAATTGATGATTTTCAATTAATTTTTAGGCTCTAGACAAAAGATTATAATAAGAGTTTTCAAATAATTGGCGCTCATTCTGGTCCATCTCATCTTCATTAACTGATAATAATTCAAACTCTGATTGAACGCCATTAAATTTATCTAATAAAATCGTCTATTCTAAGCTTTACTTGTTTTTTAACACTTTAACATTATTAGTACTTAATGAATCTAAATAATTTTGAAAACGACTAACAGATCTTTTAAGCTACTCGGGTTTTATTGTAAGAATTTTAAGACTATTTTAGTACAGTAGGATAAAGGGAACGGATAAAAATAATTGTCAATTTACCGAACTTGGTTAAAGAGAATTTTTCTGCCTTAAACTCTTTAACTGGATTCCAGTTTCTAGGATACAGAGGATTACAATGGAAGCGATCCGGATCGAAGGACCATGTGTTGAAAACTAACGTTCTCGTCGAAAATGTGTTCTGATTTAATTAATACTACACGCTCTTTCTCTTAAACGTATTCGTATGCGTTGCATTCTTAATACAAAGTTTAATATAAAAATTATATTTGCAAACACCACTAATACTACATATAATTTTTAAATTATTATTCTAAGTAATCGTCTCAGACCGGTAGTTGCCAGTTGATACTACATTTGAAGCAAAAATAAAACTGTAATAGCGAAGGCTTCCACGGCCGAATCTATACTATGATAAGAATGTCTTCCGGGTTTGAACCGTGACATTGTTGTTGTAACCGTAGTTGCCAACGTTTTGCCCACTTTCGTAAAAGGCTTCATCAGGGCGTGAGATAAATCGCAAAACTCAAACAAGCAACCGAAATCTAACTAAGAACTTCTCAAAAGTTAGATTTTCAACTTGTGAAACAAGCCGTAATCTAAACTCTGAAAAGGTAAGAAAGAAAACGATTAATTGAAAAAGCAAACGAACATCTAACAAAGTGAAGAAGAAATAGTCTCCGTATATAAAGGAGAAGGATCGTCACGGATGGTTAAGCTCAACTCTGACTGGGTTACGGTTGCTAAGGGGCGTGTTTTTGATAAATGAATAATGACCGGGAACCAAAGAGGGGATGGCTCGAAACCATGATCGCAATTGAAATTATTGGGGTGTTTGATGATTTCTATGCTTTCTCGGAATTTTCTGTTGAAAAAGAATGGAGATTTGGCAATCAACGAAAAATTATCAACATCTATCTTGTGACCTGTAGTAAAAGGATGTTCAGCAACCGCAGACTTGAAAATATACCTTTTCCTTATACAACAATCATGTTCTGAAGTACGAGTAATGACGGAACGACTAGTTTCACCAATGTAGACTAAACCACATGAACAAGGCATTTGGTATACACCTTGAGATGAAAATGTAAGAAATTTGTCTTTGGGAGAAGGTAGAATCTAAGAGATTTTGCCTGTCGAGTTGAATATAGGTTTAATTTCATTTTTAAGAAGAAGTTTCCCTATTTGATCTGTAACCTTGTGAATGTAGGTTAAAAAGGCTGGTTTCAGATTGGATTCGGGAGTAGAAATGTCCTTAGATGATCGAGTACATGGATGTAGACGACGATTGATAACTCTATGAATATCTCGCTTCACATAACCATTGTTCACTAAGGTTCTAGTAAGATGACGGAGTTCCGAGTCTATATTCTCAGGTTGGCAAATAGAAAAGGCACGATAAACCAAAGATTCAAAAACAGAACGTTTCTGTGCAGGATGATGATGAGACGAAGCATGAAGGTATCTGTTCGTATGAGTGGGTTTGCAATAAACAGAATGGCTCAGAAGTCTGTCGGGCTTACAAGTCACAAGAACGTCAAGAAATGGAAGAGAACCATTACTTGCGATTCCCATAATAAATTTGATATGTAAATGTTGATTGTTAAGATGATCAAGAAACTTAGACACATCGAGATGACCATGAGGCAAAACAATAAACGTGTCGCCAACATACCTAAACCACACTTTAGGTTTGTTACGTGCAACATTTTTACAACGTTATACCTTTTATATTGAATTAAAATTAGATTCCGCTTTTGACGCCCTCTGCCGATCTTTTCTTGTCACTGTCATTTTACGACGAAGTCGTTAAGCTGACAATTGTATAAAATGGCCTGTTTCGCTTAAAGAAAGTTTTTGAATATCATCCTCTGTAATGGAAATCAAATTATAACTTCATTACGTTTTTAAAATAATTTATTCGTTACAGGGTAAGATATTTACATCCGTTTTGTTAGAATTCTTTTGTAATTTCTTCTTAATTTGATAGCCGTTCCACCACGTTTTGGCCACATATTTCTATTCCATAAAGAATAATGAGGGATTAATATCGATAAATACCTTCATGGGACGAGTATAAGTCTATAAGGCCTACGTTTAAAACTAAAAAAACCGAAGACAAGAACTTTTCTTCGTGATCCTACTCATGCGGCAAACACCTGCGAAACCAACTTTCATTGAATGTGTACAACAGCATTCGATAATCGAGTTCTGTTATGTGTACTTTCTTTTAGCAGTAATTAACAATTTTGTAGATCTTACTTCCGTGAGTCATTGTGTTGACACGATTTGCTATTCAAATTTATTCCAGGCTCACTTACCGGGGCAAACGTTTTCTTCGCTCAAGTAGGTACTCGATTGTGGGTAAGTTTATTTAATTATTTTGTCGCTGTCAGAAAAGTCACTTACGGAACTTTTGTTTATGGTGATTTCCGTAATTACGATTATTGTTGCAATACCATTAAGGTAATTTCATTAATCATTTTGTGTGTATCGCATGCTGTGTACAAACGATTTTATTACAAAATATTCTTCGCGATTCATTTTGACTCAACTTATGTATTGTGTGTTGCCGATACTTCCGGCATTTATCGATTGAGAATTAGATATACTCTTGTTAATATTCTACGTTACTAAATTAAAGTTTTTATACCTGTTAATTTTTCTTTTATGGTAACATACCTTTCTCTTTTATTTTGGTTACTCGAACATCAGAGTAACAAGGATTACGAACCTAAAAATTCGTTACAAGTTTGGACCGTCTGTCTTGATCGAGGCAAAAGTGTTAATTATAAATGATCTGGCGCCCTTAATTATTATTCACTTGAACCTTACCTATCTCCGACTGTGTGAGTTGGCCATGCAAGGCTCGTAAGACCTAAAGCTTGTAACAGGTTTTAATATTGATGATTCCAAAGCAACCGTTTTAAAGGATTCCATAAAAATGTTAGCTACAACCGGTGATAGAGGAGAACCCATAGCAACACCAGAAATCTGTTTGTAAAACTTGTTATCAAATTGAAAGTAAGTAGAGGATAGACACTTATCAATAAGAGAAACCAAACTCAAGTCTTTGCCGTGTTGAGACAAAATCTGTTTGATGATAATAAGCGAATTCTTAAGAGGAACTTTAGTAAAAAGTGAAGTAACATCAAAGCTCACGAGAAGATCTTGGGGTTCAAGTTTTATAGTTTCTAGACGTTGAATAAAATGCTGAGAGTTGAGGATGTGAGAAGAGGTTTTACCTGTAAACTCGCAAAGAATGTTGGACAAAACTTTGGCTAGCCTGTAAGTAGGGAATTAAATAGTACTGACGATAGGTCGAAATGGAATACCTTGTTTGTGAACTTTGGAAAGTTCGTATAGACGAGGTGGTTTAGAATCTGATGGGGTAAGTCGACGTTTAGTTTCAGGAGGTAGATTGGAAGATTTGATGATTTGGCTGACCTCACGTTCAATCTTCGAGGCGGGGTCGTGAGTCAGAAGAGCGTAAGTTTCCTCAAACAAAATATAATGGATTTTCGCAACGTAATCAATTTGGTTCAAAACTACAGTAGCGTTGCTTTTGTCGGCTGGAAGAACAATAATATTAGGGTTCTTACGAAGACTTTTTAGAGCTGACTCTTCCGACTTAGAAATGTTGGATTTAGGAGTTTTAGATGATTCAAGGATTTTGCCAGTGTTAATACGAATGGGATCTGAGATGTGGCGAGAAAGATGTCTTATAGAAGACTCAACAACACATACAATATCTTCTTTAGGAATACGTTTGAGAGCAATCGCAAAATTCAAACCCTTAAAGAACACCGATTCCTGTTCTGTCCGTATCCTTCTCCTTTACATACGGAGACTATTTCTTGTTAAGTCACTTTGTTAGATGTTTGTTCGTTAGTTCTTAGTTAGATTTCGGTTGCTTGTTTGAGTTTTGCGATTTATCTCACGCCCTGATAAAGCCCCTTACGAAAGTGGGCGAAACGTTGGCAACTTCGGTTACAACAACAATGACACGGTCCAAACTCGGAAGACATTTTTATTATAGTAAAAATAAAACTGATATTTTTAAATTAAAATATTTTTAGGCTGCATTTAACCTTTAATTTCCCTTAATTACAGTGTGACATTTTTTATATTTAAACTCAATTTGACATGAAGATTTTCTTAAACTATCTGGTTCACCGCAGTAATCAAATTTTTCTTCCATTTTTTTAACTAAAATATTCATTTTTGGCACATTTTTTCTATCGTATCAATTTCATGAACACTTGTTAAGATACCCAAAACAATATTGTTAGAACTACAACTTTTTTGTTTTTTCTTGTAAAACTTTAGATACTTTAAATATATACTAACTTACCTTATTTGTTTTATAATCTTTGTTGACTTTCCGGTTGTATAGGCAACTAACTCGGTAGCTTTGCTTAAAGGAAACAATCACACATCAGCAGATTATTAGTGCTTCTGGCTTCGACTTGAACTCAAAAAGCAAAAGTTAGAATTGACTAATATTTTGCAAACTAATCATTATTATTCAAATTGAATTATGTTTGACGTTGATCTATTAAATAAATAAACGTAGAAACTAAATTTAAATTATGCTACACACAAAGAAACGTTGTTCATCATTTATTAGGTTATGTAAGATTGGAGTTATATAGAATAAGTATTCTGTACTTAACATATAACAAAAACCATTTAATAAAGATGAATAAAATAACATAAACATGAATACAAATTAAAAGTTTTGGCATGGAAGGTACCTGCTAAGATTCTTTAATTTTGATTGGACGATTGTTTTACCATCACAAATTTTTAAATTTAGTATACATATTTTCTGGGGTTGTTTGCTTCGGTAAATAAATTTTTTTTTTACTAAAGCATCGCAATAGTTTTAAAACGACATAAACAATTAAAATAAAAAACGCAACCTATTCAATAATAACAAATTAGTAGTGTTATTTAATATACTTTCTGGTCAAGTTAATTCAACAAACGCATGCGTTACATAATAATGCAGAATTTTACATTACGTAATACCTTTTCAACATAAGTATTTTCTAAGTTAATTAAAGAAAGCTATAAAAACGTTGTATTTCTGTCATATTTTTTATTAACGATTCTACGCTTTATCCAAAATTGTTAATTTTTATGTACTACAAAAACAATTTCTTAAAAACCATTGTTTAAACTAAACAGCACTTTAGTAACCGTGTAATAATATTTACCAATAATTTGATGATTAGTTAGTAACATGTTATATTTAATTAACAGATTTCATGCTCATTTAATTAAGAACTAATGCTAATGTTATACTAACAATTAATGTTTCATGTAAGTGTAAAAATTTTGTACGTAAACTAATTATTTGAAAATATTCTGAAATGGCGTATGTTGAAAAACACGCATTTATATTTATTGTATTTTCAAAACATTAATCGTTGTATAGAACCTTAAAATTTTGAAAACATAAAATGCTGAAATATTAATTAGTAACAATTTCATGCGTTTTTATGCCCTGTTTGTAAGAAAAATCAATTTTAAGTGCTACTTAAAAAAATGTGTGTAGCAAAGAAACTAACTTTGTGTCACAATTTGCATCATTTACGTGTCGTTTGTAATATCAGTTTTATACTTTGTAATTAAATTTTCAAGTTTGATGTATGTGTATAAGAAGTTATCAATGTATACATAATTGAAATCACAATAAATTTCAGTTTTAGCTCGAACAAAGCTTTAGAAATGAAAAAAAGTAACATTCTTTAGGAAAATTTAAAAAGAAACAACAAAACTAATAAATCTGTACAGTTGTGTTCTTTTATAATTTCCCCGAAATCAGCAAATTGACTACTCAATCACTTTCTAATCGTTATAAATTCTTATTATTACCTGTAAACGTATTTGCAGCAATGGTTTATTACTATTTGTTTTATGAATACAAAACACCACTAATCTCAAACATTTTGTACGGAAATCTTTTATACGTTAATAATTTATTGTGTAATTTTAGGTAATTTTGTTTAAATATAGTTAACCATTATACAATTTATTTTGCCATAATAGTTCTTCAATAAAAGAATTTATTAATTATTTCATATGAAATAAAATTCGAAATTATATATAAAAAATATTATTTAAATATAACATAAACTGTTTATAGTAAAATATAAAAACAGCGCAATTTTTTATCGCTGAAATCAAATGTATAAAAATAAAAAATTATGTTGGGGTGGTTACAATTAATTTTCACCTACTTGCAGCACTTAAATTATCAGAACTGTTATCTGTTTCAGCTTCAGAATCATTTAAACGCTGCCTTCTAAATCAAATTTTAAGATTTTTGCATATTCAAAATTCTATTTTCCCAAGTCAGACATGACAAAAAAAAATTGTAAAATAATCATGTTATCAATTATAAACACTGCATAATGAAAGAATTAAACTATTCCATTGTAGTCCAGTGTTTTACTTTGGTCTGGCATTATATTTTACAAATAAAACTTTTGCTGCCATAGATAGAGTGATACCAAAAGTTGTAAATAGTTGATAGTCAAAGTGAAGTACATGTTATCAAACTTTGGAGTGAATAAAATTCTATTTTGCGTAAGTATTTATTACATAAAAAAATATTATGTTGTTGTAACAAACATCTAATTATCAGTATCGTACACTGTTCGTACCAAATATGGACGATCATTCCAATTTAACATTTTTGTTTGTGCTTTATACGAAACAGTGGACATTTACTAGCTGGTAGGTTATACATAAAAGTTTTTTCATTTCCGATTGAATTATGGTGATTTGCCTTATAAGATGTCTTTAGAAACAGCTTCTAGGAATAAAGACAAGACTCTCAGTGATTCGAATAAGGAATATAAACAACCACAAGATATTGTACAAAATGATGATTCTTCTATATATAATGACACCGACTAAGATGATTATTTACCAAGAAATAAAACTAATAATATGTGGACTGTTGTCAAAGCGCATAAACTCCCAATGCTTTATTACCTACTGTTACTCCACCTACCCTACTGGACAAACCAGAAATTGGAAAGGCAACTCACTATTTTCAAATTTTCTTTACAAACAATTTGTTAGACAGTATTGTTGAACAAGCAAACTTATACTACATTCGCCGCAATCCGAACAAGGTTCAAAATCTGACTTCTTAATATCCTCATTCATATGTCTGTTTTCAAGTTGCCTAAACATCGACTGTATTAGTCTGCGGTCAGTAGGGTATCACAAGTGGCAGATCGTATATCAGGAAATGTTTCCAAAGAAAAACCGCAAATGCTCTGCATTGATGAACAAGTTGTGCCGTATAAAGATAAATTGTCATTGAAACAATATAACTTCAAACATAAATTATTTTGTGCGATCGCACAATTTCGAAGTATACACCGGTAAAATTTTGTTTGCTTTGGGCTAGGCATTGCCAATATAGTTTTGGGATTAGAGTCTAAAAACTGCAATTTTCAAATTGGGCTCCGCCATAATACCAAAACATCATAACTGCTTATTATTATTTGATAATTGGTTTACATCCGTAAAATTAATGATTACCTTGAAAGAAGATGACATTCTTAGCTTGGGTACTATAGGATCTAACCGCATTCCATGTATTAGCCTCAAAAGTGACAATTTTATGAAAAAAAAGGTCAAAGTTCTTATACAGAGCAAAAAGCTATAATCGACCAAACGGATATACGCATTGTAAAATGGCATCACAATAAAAGTGTAATACTAACCAACACTTTTTGTGGAGAGAAACTATTGAATGAGATTAGCCAATTTGACAAAAAACAAAACATTGATGTAATGCGACCAAATATAGCAAAACATTATAACATGTATAATATAACTTTATGAGTATCGTTGATTTACTCGACGACGCGACGGTTTGATTTTTTATTACCGGATATCAATTCCATTAAAACGTTGGTACCTAAGGTCATTCTTTCATTTTATTATTTGACGCTTATTACTGCGTCAATATGTTATAGAAACGACATGAAAGACGCTGGTCAATGGCCTTGTGAAAAATGAAACAAAGCAAAGATGCAGACTTCAAAACTGCACGTTTTGTTGACCTTTGTCACAATTGCTTAAATTGCGCGACGTGACCTCAACTTTAGTTCCGCAATCTGCTGTACGATGTCCCGTTCTTAAGCGTACGGTGTTGTTGGGTGTCTTGTCTTATCATTCTTAACACAGTTCTTTCTATTGCACGTTGGCCTATTTTCAGTTTCAGTTAGTAAGAGTCAGCGTATTAGCACTATAAGTTTTGAATAAGACATCATACAAAATCTCCAAGTTTGATAATCAAATTCAAAAATGTATTTGTCCGTTCATAAAATCAGCAGTAGAAGCCAGTAAGAAATTATTTTGTTTTTTTTTGGGGCTCATCAATACTGGAATACTCTGATCCAGTTCTCACAGATTTTTATAAATATATTAGAATAACATTTACTGTAACAAGTAACAAAGAAGTGTACCAACAAAAAACATATTGAAGTGATTGAAAATTCTCGTATTGAAAATTGTATGCGTGTGCCGTTTCAATGAGATTAAATTGAACATGTGCTAATTTCGCGTACTAAAAATGCGCAAATGAGTGTACACATTATTTTGTTTTAGTGAGATACTTTTTTAAAACTTCTTAAAAAGATCTTCCTTTTTATCTTGTAAACAAGTCTCCGCAACTTTTTAAACGCAAGAAGTTTTTATAAGCTGCTGAATCTTCAGTTAAGGGATAAGGCCAGTCCAGAATTTTTAAGAAACCATTCTTTTATTGATATGTTGCCTTAAAACCGTAAGAATAAAAAAAATATGTATTTTATGGCTTGGAGAAATTTCAAAGAAGTTGTTTTCGAAGGTTTTGCTAAAGCACCCTGCTGCGTGTTGCAAGCGCTTTTGCATCGATACAGTGCGCATGATTTTAGACCTTTATAATCTTCTTACCTATTGAGAATCATTTATTTTTGGGGTTTTAGAAAGTATATAAGGTTCGTATAATAGCTTGCAGATGTCATAATAGTAAAAGTAGATACAGCAAAGTGTTAGTGGCACTAACTCTTGATACAAGAAAGTAAGTCGGAAAACTGTTCTTGATTTTGCAGAAAATCTTGCTGTGTGCATCTTCAACAATGGAACAAGTAGTAACATCCAAATTATTACGGTTTTTATTTTTATAACTTTTGCGTTCAGGCGGACGACCGCACCATTGAGTTATCTGACTGATCGTTGAATGAAGCATGTCGGCTTGCTTTAAAATCATGCAGAAAGGATGAAGAAACGGAAAATATTAATTTAGAAGACCAATTTTTTGCTATAGAAATTTATTCAAAACTTTGAACGCGTTTTTCTAAAAACTGCATTTTTCAAATTAGGCGAAATGGTAACTCCTACAAATCCTTGCCGATTTTCTTGAACTCTTAAGGGTGACTATTCAAATACATTATCTAGTGGATAGCGTACGGATTTTTCGATAAATTATAAACTTTCTATTTTATAAATAATTTTTTGGTCAAATTTTTGGGTAAAAAATAAACTTTCTTTAAAAGCGTGCACTATTTAAAAAAAAACAGTATCTTTAAATTTCTATACGCTTTTGACATACATTACTTAGAAATTTTTGGTTTTTTGTTGAAATATGCGGGAGCAATCGTTTTGCCCGTTAAGGCATCGCATAAAAAGTGCCTTGCAATCTTTAGTACGAAAGCCACTATTTTAAAATAAAAACAAACAGAAATTTTTTTTACGTTTAAGTATGTGTTAATAAAGTACCTCAACTAAATTTTCTAATCCTTTTATTATACTCTTAAAGAAAATTTCCAAAATTAGTTTTTTTCTGAGACTTATGCTTTACCCCTTATGTTCAACATATTTAATATTCTTCTACCTTCCATTCTTTTTTTTATCCAATTTTTTCGTCGACAAACGCTTTTTTTTAAATAGATTTCTCTTGTTTTACTTTCATCATTATTGTAACAATCAAATTCGCTGCAATTATTTTTTTTTGTTACTTTTGTCCAAAACACAACTTAGATCAACACAGATTGTAAACAAAATGTAAATAGATTAAATTAAGTAATGGTAAAGTTATGCATCCAACTTGGAATAGATGTTGATGTATTGACAGGTGTAAATACAAAATGTTTTTCTTTATTTAAGAGGTGGTTAAGACCATAGTGCTCTGTTATTTCCGAGAGTTTCCTTAACTTTTGTCGACTCATGCTTGATAATTTATTTTGAGTGTTTGATTGTGGCTCTGCAAGTTTGCTGCAAATTGTTTCTTTTCCGGTCTCGCAAGCGATTCTGAAAACGAGTTTAAGTCCGATAGATGTTTATGTTGTGCCCCCTTTAGCTAGTGCGCCCGCCATTAGGTTTCCCTATACATTCTAGTCTTTTGGCATCTAGATGAGCTGCACTGGTTGGCGAGTTGCCAATATTTCTAAACTGTTTATGCATACTATGATCAGTTTGGATTTTGTTACTGGCGATCTTAGCGCCAATAGTGCTGTTTGGCTGTCAGACGTGATGTATATCGGACCATTTGTGTCTGATTTCAAGTAGTCAATGTTCATGACACAGTCAGTCAATAGCAGCAACTTCAGCTTAAAAGGCGGACGCATATTTACCCAAGACCAGCAAAAAATGCTTTCCATGGTGCCTGCCTCCATATATTCCTGCTCCAGTACCGTTGCGATTTTTGACCCCATTTGTGTACCAGATGGTTCTTTTAACCGCACCCGGGCAAGTGTTGTTTGTCTACTCATCTTCTGACGGTATTATCACTTTAAATGTCTTTAAGATGTCATATATTTTTGTGAAGTCGGATATTATATTTAAGATTGTTTCTTCACGCAGCACGTTGTATATATCCGGTTTGCTTTTCCTGGTAATTGACGTGTGTTCACTAATCTGCCGCTTGTATTCTGTTTGTCTTACTTTTATCATCACAACAAGGTGTAATGGTGAACGTGAAACTAGTGCTTCTATGACTGCTGTGTGTGTGGTTCTTATCGCTTCTGTTCTTCTTAGCAGCAATGCTTTTTAGGCTGGTTCTCTTACTCTATACAAGCACACTGTATGTGATGGGTCTTGCTACCACAGTATATAACCATTTGGTTATTGTGGGTTTTAATTCCTATCTGTGCCCGACTATTCTTTTGGTTGTATTAAAAACCCTGATGACCTTTGTTGTGAATTTTTCTGGATGACTGATTAGATGATAAAAATCCGATATGTAATTGGTTGGTTAATGCTTCCACTTTCTCCTAAGACACTTTTTCCATAAACAAGACGTATTGGGGTCTTTTTGGATCTGGTTTAGTGTTAACCACCCGCCACGTTTTAGTACTGATGTTGTTCTCTACTACAAGTGATAATTTTTTGGGTGCAGGAGGGTCTTTGAGATAAATAATCTCAAATTTCCTATCCTCCCTCAAGATCGTAGAAAAAAGCTTTGGCAACGAGTCTATGGGGGCTAGTTTACAGGTTATTTTCCCGAAAGTTTATGTCGTTCCATCCGTGTTCTAATGTCAAAGACGGCCACAGATATACAGTGGCAGAACAAAACACGATTAAAGCAATAGTATCCACTTTATTTTCAGACGACACGACGATCCATCGATTGACAACCCAATAAGATCCCTATCTTTTTTGCATAGTAATTTCCGACAGGACTGAACAGTCATTAGCGACGATTTGGCCGCGGTAACCAAATTTCTAAGAATACACCTCCTGGACTTGGCGGAATCTACTGTAACGCTTTGCGAACGTTTGTTCTAGATTCTTTCTCATCCATAATCGTTGATTTGTTCAACTCTTGCATAAAATGCGGATATTTTCCTACCAGCTGGAAAACTGGTAAGCTAACCACTATTTTCAATCCCGGAAAAAAGATATCGCCAACCCGAACTTTTTAAAAAGACACTTTTTAAAAAGATACATGGCGACATTTTGCCAAGTATTTTATTCTATCCTAGTCAATATGGTTTCATTCTTGGCAAAAAGACGACTGACGTCGCCCGTTAATGGATGATTATTTATCGAATAGATTGATCTTGGAGAATCTAATTGTTAATGATTTCTTAGACAAAGACTTTCCAGTCGACTGTGACATTTTCGCTTATGCGGACGGCAAGAGCTTCTTGCGCTTATTCTACAAATACTCACGCTTGAAATGAAACCTTTACAAAAAACATTTTGCGAATATCTTCGACAATGTATATGGTACCCTAAACTTAAACATTCCCACGTAGTCAGGAAATTGGCCTCGCTTTAATCCTTATTTCTTAGAACTATCCTCGGGATTTATCGAACCGTTTCTGTAGATATCCTCTGTGTTCTATCTAAACATCTTCCCTTACATCTTTTTTGCAAAAAATTTACTGGATCAAAGTTCTACGCAAAGCTGCTTTTTACAGTTTCTTTGACGATTTTCCGTCCTTTTCAGCGGCTAAGTGTCACTTAAAGGCCTTGATCTTGTGTGAATGGCAGCAGCTGTAGGGCACTTCCCAAAAAGGGCGTAAAGCCTACTCCTTCATTCCGGATATCCTCACCTGGGTCAGAGTGTCCTACGTTTTTCACGGTGGATTTCGTTGTCATCTAAAACGCGTTAGCATTTTAGATGACGATAGGTGTCCGTTGTGTGGCGTTCCTGACAAGCCGGCTAATCGGATTCTCGCTTGTCGCAAATTTAATGATGATCGTAGTGCTCTACTAGCCACTATCAACTTCTATTCCGATTCCCGTTAAGCCATCCTTAGACTGTTGCCTGATGTAAACGGTTATAGGCTTTCTGCTAAAAGAGACCAGAACCTACAGTAGTTTCGGTTTACTAACATAGATGCATGGTTTTTAGTTTTATTTTCTTTTGTACAAGTGCAATGACAAAGTAGAAATTTAGTTTCTAAATTTATTAACTGCATGTATTTAGTTTAGAGTCATCTTATTTTATTATTTTAGTTGGACAACATTTTTCAGTTTATTTTTCGTAGTGGCTACTTCACTAACTGTGTCTCTCTTACTACTTTCCAACTTGTCAAAGGTCTTTTCTAACAGCTTGGTTTTATTCCGTAAGCAAGAATAAGCCGTAAAGCAAGTGCCTTGCTGAACCGCGTGTTTCTTTAGCACGTCTCCGATACCTAACCCATAACTGAGTCTGACTAGACTTCCCTTATAATTTGACACACTTTCCTAACTTAACCTATCATTTTTGTGGCGAACTTGCATCAAGCAAGTTTGGGTGGTTTAGTGGGTCCACATCATCCTCCTTCTCTTTCTCCTCCTCCTTCAGTAGTTTCTTAGTGACGTGCTTACTAGCCACTCTCTGGTTGTTTTGTCTGAGCAGATTATTTTTAGGAACTCTCATTCATGTCTACATTTCTGTAAACGCAAATAAGTTTGCCTCTTCTTTAGTTTGTCAATCCATCCGAGTAAAACTTTTTATGACTTCGGATTCTTCAAGACTGATGGTATTTTTAAGGAATTTTTTTGATATGATTACAAGAGTAATTCCTGTCAGTGTTCCTAAAAGTATTTTTTTTGGGTTCCTTTGACCCCTCTACTTTGCTTTACTAGTCGTTTTTATGATTTGATTGGTACAATTACGTACGCCGTCTGGTGTTGCTGTTGCGTTCCTGACGTGCCCGCTTTTCCTTCCTGTATAAGTGGGTTTTGCACTCGCGTCCCTGCCTTTAGAATAAAACCGGTTGCCTTAACTTTTCGGGTTTGCGCTCAGCACCAGCCTACATTTTTTAGTTTTGCTCAGGGTCCCCGTCTTTTTTAAATCCGTGGTTCCATATATGTCCCACGAGTACGGAGGAAAGGAAGGTCACCGTGCGTAGTGCCCCGAAACGCACAGAAGACTATATACAACGAGGTTCGCCTGGTACCCTGAGGTTGGAACTAATGACAGGTGGTTTTCTATCTAGTCGGCATAGTTCTCCCCACCATAAATTTAGGTTTGTAATAAAGTTGGTTTTTTTGGTCGAGACAATTAAGCCAAGACGCCCAGGCACAGCAGTAAGAGATTTGGGTTTAGCTACTGTGTTTCCTAATCAAAGTCAGTAGAGAAGCGACAGGCATTGTTACTACAGTGTTGACTCTTCCCACGATTAACCTACAGCTTGAGTTAGGAGAGTTAGTATGCGTGAAAGTAGTAATTGGAGCACGTACAGATTTTAAGCCGCAACTCTAACACCTGCCAAGGTAAACAGAGTTGTCCTTGCTCATGTCGTGAAGTTGCATACCGTGACAACCCGATACGGACAAATGATACGCAGTCAAACATGCGAGGTTAACTTCAGTGATTGTGTTTAACTTTTTTTAATTATCAAATTAAAATATTTTAAGTATTTTTACATGTTTACTATGTATATAAATTATTAAATTAATAAATTAACATAAAACTTGAATTGTAGTTTTGTACAAGTTCCCGAACGCAATGGCGTGTACTGCGCGACCCAAATTATCTCTGGTTGCGCGAGCTGTAAGTAAGAATCTTTTTACATTATTGCCCTCTATGCGACCAATTAATAAAATAAACATGGCACACTTCTTCTTAACTTATAACGGTAATATATTCACATAAAAGTGTTGTGACAAACGCCATCTCGTAGACACATTGCGACATATAAACTAATAACACATAAAAAATGGTAATTTTCAACCGCGCATTTCAAAATTTGTTTTTATCAAAACACGATATAAAATCTACATTTTTACTAATAAAATGATAAACATTTCTCAGTGTAGGTGCAAAAACCACCAACAGAAATCAGTAGGCTTAAAGATTTTACATTTTTAATATGAAACATTGCAAGTTGCTTTCAATAAACATCTTTTATACAGGGTTATTAAAAAGTAAGAAGACGGCGATTTATTATAGTTAATATTCATTTTAGTAAAAATTGTTCGATAAAAAAGTTGTTTATGTAATTTTTATCTACAATTGGGAATACTTGAATTTTTGTTATCTGCAATTGTTTTAGAGTTACACCGTATTCGCCTCCACATAGTCAATATTTCCCGCCAATAGCGCTTTAGCGGTGTATAGAAAGCCACATCTAGAAGTTGTAATATGTGAGTGGCATTCGGAGGTAAACAAATGAACCGAATGTTTAACTTCTCACACGTTTCTGCAATAGTTTTTTTTAAAAAATGGGATAATAAATTGTCACCAATTACAGCTTTGGCACCGGGCTTATTGCGTAGATAGGATACAATTATCGTTAAAAACCAATCTTCAAAGCATATGGCGTCAAACCATCCACTCTTAGATCTATTATAACGAGCACCTTGCGGACCTTTCTCTTTCTAAGTATCCCACAAGTGCTCGGACTTATACACCGCGTATGGCGGTAAAAGTGTGCCATCCGCTGCACTAGCATACATAATAGAAATCAAAGTTTTCCTTGCATTTATTACCCTTTCGGGGTATTGTCTCGTTTGTAGATAAATTTTTTTGCTCCAGGATTATCTGTAACATTTGTCTCGTCATAGTTAGCAATACAATTAGAGCTTATGCCTTCTACGGCTTTCACCTAATTTTCAAAAAATGTATCAATCGTATTTGAATGTAAATGCAATGTTGGCCGAAAAACGATTTGATATGACCTCTTTATGACGTTTCATAAAGTTAATAGCCCACTCTCGACCGGGAAAATTATTTTTTATGTTCCTTTCATTCTTGCCTGCCTTGTCAAGATATTTCTTTGCGAAAGTCATACAACTCACAGGAGAATCCCCATTCCGTCATCGCATAAATATGTTTAATAAATGCTTCTTCTTCTTCTTCATTTGAAAATAATAGTGGATGTCCTGCAAGTTTTTGTGTACAATTTGCGCCTTTAATTTTACGACCAATTGTAGATTTGGGAACTTTATAGATTTCCGCAGCTCTTGCGTCGGACACTCCTTCTGCCACTGCTTGAATTGCATTTTGTAGTGACTCCTCAGAGTACGAAGCATAACCCATAGAGGAAAGTACCATAGGCCTAGGCTTGGTCCAGGCTTGGCCCAAGTCTGTACAAGCCTGGGCCAAGCCTATAGGCCAGGCTTGGGCCAGCTTTGGAAAAAGTCTGGAATGATAACCATGGCCCAGTCCTGGTCGCTAGGCCTGGGCCATGCTCAGTTCCCAGACCTGGGCCATGCTCAGTTGCCAGACCTGGGCCATGCTCAGTTGCCAGACCTGGGCCATGCTTAGTTGCCAGTACTGGGCCACGCTTAATTGCTAAAACTAGCTCAAAATTAAATGCCAAGAATTAAGCATTAATAAAACAATGGAATAAATAATTGTATGAATGTATTTACACTTTATTATTATTACTTGTATTATGTACTATTTAAATTACATAAAGTTTTTTTAATTACTATTTAGATCTCGTCTTAAATTATATTAACATTTAGCTAGTACAGTGATTATTCTCCATCACTAGTTCACATTCAAGTTCAACTCATTTTGGCACCTTTTGTTTGATATTTTTTGGTTTTCTGTATCACTAGGGTCATTAACGTCACTCGCACAGCTGATGTTTACACTTTGATTATTTAAACTTTGCCGGTTAACATCTAAATTAGTTTTTTTATTCAAAACTTTTTTGGTTTATTTAACGCACGCCATCTTTAAACTTTAAGGTAAGAATCAGACATAATTACTTTTAGTATCGTCGCCTCGTGATAATTGTAAACAAAAGAAATTATATTTGAAAGTTTTTTCCTTCTAGTTAAAACGTACTAACATTCAATGACTGTATAACTAAATCTCGGAGATTTGATTCATCACCTTTACTACTCTAGCAATGAGAAAAATCTTACATTTAACTAACAGATGATGTAAACAAGGATGGCGGCTGCGCTAAACGAAAATACCCGAATCTCGCCATACGTAACTAAACGGCTCAAGTTTCAATTCTACACTTTCGTTGTTTTCATGTGGATAGAGCACACCACAAGCCGGTATAATTTGATTCTGTAATAATATGACCCCCTAGAATGCCAACCCAAACGTTAATCTTTTGGGGATACTGCGTATGGTGCTCCAACATCAACAAGGATTTTTTGATGACCAGTATCAGCAATTATGTCTGTTAACTTCACCGTTAAGGCAAAACGTAGCTTCGTCAGAGAAAAGAATATCGTTAACAAAAATTTTATTGTTGCAAATATTTAACATTTCTTCACAAAATTGTAGTCTTTTATCACAATCATTTTCCATCTACTTCTGTACAAGGTGTACCTTATAAGGTTTATAGTTTTCAAGTTTCAAAATTGAAACGATGGATGACTGTAAAATATTGAAATTGGCCGCTAACCGATTGGTTGATAAATGAGTATCTTCAGATTAGAGAATATAATCTCGGGATCCCGGTCGTTTTCTGGCCCCGAAAATCCCGGGGCTGTACTAGGCTAATCTCGGGATTGCCACAAATACGTTTAGTTTGCGTTCCGTAGTCCGTTGCGCCTTGACAATAACTTTGCCTAGATTATTTTAATAGAATTTATTACATAACAACAAAAACAAACATTAGATACGCCGTACGATACGTACTACACAGATACAGCCCTAATAATATGTTTGTCGTAGAACTTAGAAGAAACTTTCCCGCTCGGAATACTTCAATACAATACTCTTAAGGTAATTCCCCAACGGACCAACAGGGAAATCACCCGATCACCTCATATCATAATATTGTTGCGTGGAATTTCCCGTCGGGATTCTCTGTACGGGCTGTACAAGATTATAAATACGCCAATTAGGTTTTATTTTGCTAATTTATTGTTCTGCCAGTAACGAGGTCACGTAGGTTACGTACGTCATTTAAATTTAGTATTATCTGAAATTGAGTATTTAAATGGCAGGAGACTTTTGTTAAACATAAAAAAGACAGTGATACGACGTCAGTGTTAACTTACGTTTTAGTTGCAAAGGACGGAAATAGTGCTAAATGTAAGCGTTGCCCAGCCATTCTCAAGACTTTGGGTAGATCGACTAAGACATTACATACGCATTTGTCTTCAACATCAAGGTTTTATCAGCTTTAACAAGTCAAGATTCTGACATTCTGAACACAGCACCGCCGCCAGCCAAGCAAAAGTTAGAAAGTGCCGACGATAGCCTAGACAATGTTGTGGCAAGAACAATTGCATTAGATAGATTTCGTTTAGTGTATTCATAACTTCAGATGATTTGAGAAAATTGCTCTTAGCAAAATACATGGAGTTACCAAAGTCAGCCGTCACCATTCAAAAACGCGTTATGAATTACAGCAAAAAAATCAAAAAGCAAGTAACTTCAGAATTGAAACATTTGAAAAATGCAGGTTGTTTGCACTCAACAACAACAACAACTGTGTCTCGCACATGGTGTCAATTTGGCTGTCTGTAATGTGCTTTATAAAAAACATAATTATTTGTAAGATAGCCCTACCTCAGATGATACTATAAATGAACCACTGTTGCTGTTGATTATATGAACGACAACGATGATTATGACCATTTAGAAGACATAGACTGTTCAGAATCAGGTTTAATCTGAATCCAAAATGATCTTGCGCGAGAACACATACCAGAGTTAACACAAGATGAAAACATTAATGAGCTGATAGAGAAAATCTGCAAAGTTGTAGCGTATTTCAAAAGATTACCAGTGAAAAATGAAACAGTACTTTAAAAATACGTGTAAATTGAAAAGAGCTGTTACTTTTTTGTGTACTGTAAGACCAGGTGTTATAGTCTTTGAACAATGCTGGCGCGATTTTATCTTTTAAAAACCTGAATTGAAAAACCTCTTATAGATCTCAATCATCCAATTCGTTTAGAAGTTGTTGAACCTGAATTGGTAAATAACATTGTTGATGTGCTGACCCCAATAAAATTGACAGTAGAAGTAATCTGTCGGCGAAATGTTAATTTATGCACAGCTGATGCTGCTTTAAAGTTTCTTATAAAACAACTGTCTAGCAAAAACCAGTGTTGGGCACGTATAATACGTGTAATTTTTTACACAGATTTTTACATGTAAAAATCTACGTATTATACGCCCACTTTAATTACGCTACGTAAAAAACAGCAAGTGATTATGTTCCTAAGCTCATTTTGTTGTTTATTTTTTACTTTGAAGTACGAATTTCTACTTCATTGATATTTATTATATAAGGTACCCGTGTAATTCATGAATTACTGACTTTGGCAGTACTTTCAATTGCTATAATTTAACTTAGACATGATGAAAAGTTACTTGGCTTAAATAGTTTCAATACTTTTATTAAATAAATCAATAAAGAAACTGATTTAAAACTAAAAGTACTAATTTGAGGTTAAAAATTCAAACCATGTTCAGATTTAAAATGCGTTTACACGTATCAAAACACGTATTATACATTTTATACCTAAAATACGTTATATACAGAGTTTTTTACAAGTATACGTATAAAATTATTTTTTACGCAAAATTGCCCATCACTGGCAAAAACCCAGCACATGCCAAAAAAATGAAAACATTTTTAGTGGACCGTATAAAGCAACGACGAAATGACAACTTAACTGGTGTGTTAAATTATTTACAAAATCCACGAAAAGATGATGAAAATCAGTTATTATCGGATTTAGAATGGCATGACTTATTTTCAGTTCTACACAGGCTTTAGTGAGGAAGCAAATGAGGAGTATTGTTAAAACACTTAATAGTCGAGATGACACGGAAAAAGAAGAGAGTTCAGGATCACAAACAGATGATGAGTATAAGTATCTATTGTCTATTCCTTCAACCAGCGTAGAACTTGAGCGAGCGTTTTCAGCTGCTGCTTATGTTGGCAATAAACTACGAAGCAGACTTGGAAATCAAACACTGGATGCTTTGATATTTCTGCGACTGTATTTTCGAAATTCTAAATAGTTTTTTGTGTTGTCTTTTTGATTTTTTGCAAAAATAATAGTTTTTTGTTGTTTTGTGTATTTTCTTTACTTAATATGTATACTGTGTTGTGTGTGCAACGATATTACAAACGTTTTTTTAAGAAATTACTCATTTTTTTTCATTTTAGCTCAATTAGAATTCACATAGTCTAATCCCGGGATAAACCCGGGATCCCAGGATTACGCATCTAAAATCCTGTATTCCCGGGATCGATAAACGTGCTCGGGATTGTATTCTCTACTTCAGATACAGCCAATAACAACTCCAGTTCTTTATCATCACTTGTCGCATTTCTAGGTCTACTACTCCTTGGCAAATTTTAGACTACGGATTTAAAAATCGAGTTTCTATTTGGATGCCTATTATTAAATAAATTACAAATGTCTTGTAAACTTCTGCGTCCATCTCCGTAACCCAGCATCATAAGTGTTTCAATTCTTTTACGTTCATTTAAACTCGCCACTGCTAATATCAACAGTAACAAATTATTATGACGTAAACAATAACCATAAAATTACCTCGCTCGCGTTTGTTTATCATTTTTGTCTTCGATATACCTACTTGATGTAAACACTTGAATCGGCGTTTTCTTGAAAAAAATGTTATTAAAAAAAATGTTTTCAATTTTTCTTTAGTGCTGTTTTAAAGAAAAAAAAAGTTCTATCGAACGGTGAGGTAAAAGTAATATGTTCCCATTTAAAAAAATTACGCGAAACAGCATAACTCAGAAACAATCGCAGATAACAAAAATTCAAGTATTGCCAATTGTAAATAAAACTTTTGTATTGAATAATTTTTTTGTAAAATGAATATTAAAGAAAATAAATCGCCATCTCCATACTTTTTAATAACCCTGTGTATTTTACTAAAACTTCACAAATCCAACTGTTTTTGTGCTAGTTGTTACATAATACTTGATGTATGACATTTTTGTGCAGTTATGATTTCTTATACAATTGGGGATTCATAACACACATAACTTTGTATTTCATTCAATTACTTACTTTTTTAACTAAGTGTTTTAAGAAATAATCGATGCACCAATTGTGAGTTATTAACCAAGCTATTAAAAATGTCGACTGTTTAAGAGAATAAGTAACAAGAAAAAGAAAGATAAAATAAATTTTTTTTATATAAATATTAAAGCAAATTGTGTAATGTTACATTTGTTAAGTTTCACGTGACGTAGGTACCAAGAATCAGATTAAAGATAAACTTAATATGGTGTAACTTTTTAAGTCATCTCAGAGTTCATTGATCAGTAAATTGATACATTGGTTAATTTTATTCAAATCTAATTATTGAATTAGATACGATATTTTGTTTTAATTGCTCATATTTATGGAAAAAAAGCATAACTGAATTAATAGTTACGTTCATCAGCATACGATCATTAATCACGTTTTATTCAATACATTCATAATCAATATCTTAATCTTTTACGTTCTAATTAAAAATAATTATATTTGAGCAATAACCTTATATTGACTATTTTCTAAAGTGCACTTTCATTTTTATTTTGAATGCGTCACTTACATAACTTAAAATATTTATCGAATCAAAACTCGAGACTTGAGATCCATTTGTTAGATACACATAAACGTTATTGACTTTACAACACATTAAACTTGAATTAAAACTAACGTTTGATCTAATTGAAAATAACAAGTCAATTATCTTTTTATTACTTAATCATATAATTTTAAACGCAATAGATTTTAATACTTTTTACGTTATCTTTACACTCTATTCTATATAGTATATTAAACGTTTCAAAACAACTTTAGACTTTAAGGACGATATTAATCCTTAATGTTTATAAATTTTTTGTAATTTAATTTTTAACATTTTTGAATACAATGTTTTAGTGTAGTTTACAGAAAATGAAATTACATTAAGTTTCTATAGTTTGTAAACAAAATGATTTAATTCAGTTAAGATGTCAACATTAATAGTCATGCTGCGTAGAGAATTGACATGTTTCATGAAAATCACATATATTTTTAGCAAAACATTAGTTTTAGTTACAATTTTAGATATTAGAAAAATGTGTGTCTAGAGCAGCCGCAAAGTTAACCTTTCAATTTTGGAGTGGCTCAAAATCCAGAACCTGCAATTACAGTTTTAAAAAAAATGTATTTTATCTTTAACTTTATAATAGAATTTCTTATAATTAAACAAATATTTACTGCAAAAAAATAAATACCTTCCTACTAGGAACGTTACATGTTACTAGATATTACACAATTTGTTCGTTACATAATGTATTTTGATTCATACGAAGGCTGCAGTAGTAACTTTTGCAAACTCGACTCACTAATTGTGCTTTAATATTTTCAGACATCTAGTCAATCCGTTTTTTTAAAAATTAATTATTCTTAAAACCATGATTTTTGCAGCAGGCAATATTAGTTGTTGAAGATTATATCAGGTTTTCTCGTTTTACCAATAAGTAAAAGACCTTCAAACTAAGGAATTACGCTATTTTTCTTGTTTAATTTGTTTCAGTCTTCTTTATTAGTTTTTCGTTTGATAAATGTTTTTGCTGTTTGCTTTTTGAAGCATGTTCTTTGTGCTTTCTTTCAAGATGTTTTTTTTAATTTTGACGGTTTCATAGCTATAACGTTGGAAAACGTTGTAAGTTGTTTTTACACCCACGTAATTCAAAATAATTTTTAATAAAACTGCGGGATGAAACCACAACGTTAAAGACATATACGTATACGATCGTTCGACAATAGTTTGTAACGTAACTCATATTACGGTTGTTTTTGTTCTACACATGTAAATTTTATCTGCAAATGGTAATCATATTTATAAAATTCTTGTTTTTGATTATTTTGTTTTGAGCAAGATACACCATGATCTGTATAGTCGGTATATTTTTGTTTTAAATTAAATTAGATATCCGTAATTTTGTCAATGTATAATCCACGTTTAGAGTATACGTTTGGAAAAAGTTACTGTTGTATTTATCATTAAAAACCGACTGTAAGTATGTATTGTAAAGTTGATACTTCGATAGCTTGTTGGTTCGATTTTTAAACTTCTTGTAAATTTCGTATTTATGTTTGCTTGGAATTGAGTTAAAACACGTGTTTATTCCTCTAGGTCTAAATTTTGAATGCATCTTAAAATTACTCTCAAACTCTTTTCCTAAGTTGTAAGTGCGCACAAGCAGCACATCTATACACCTATAATTTATACGAAATCACGTGACATTCAACAAAAAAATATTATATTTATATGAACACACAGCATAATGTAATAACAATAAAAATAAGATTACATTTATAACAAATCACATACAGATAGTTTTACATAGGCAATGCACATAATTTATTTGTTAGGCGTTTTATATGATTTCCATTAGATAACTTCACTGTATACATGATCTAATAACACAACCTGCAACTTTGTGAACTTTGGCAGCGTTGCCAATGTGCTACTGGCAATTTTCCTATAAACTAATGTCAAATTTCTCAAAAATCCTATCGCGGATGTCACTTGACCTACAATAATTCTAACAGAACGAAGTCAGGCCGCTTACCGAAGTCACAAGCGCAAATTTGATTTGGCACATTTTTGACAAAAAAGAACATAGAATTTGTGTAAAAAGTATTTTGTTAAAGAACTATAGGATCTAGGTAATGGGGTTTTCCCTAAATTGTTTGAACAAGTCAGTTGTTGAAACAGATAACACAATTTAATAAAACATTTTTCTTTGCAATATATTTATTGCGATTACAATAAACATACTAACACTAAACAAAAGCGCAAATTTTTCTGTTTCCGTCTGAGCCCAGACGTTAACATTCAACATTTTTCTGATGGGTTTCAATTTTACAAGTCTTCCCTTACTTTAAATGAATTGTTTGGTATGTAACAAAGCAGATATAGTGTCTATATTAAGTTTACTCCTGTGGTCTGTTTTGAAAAAAAAAAATTACTAAAAATACTCTCGACCGATGCGTTTGAAAATGGCAGTAAGTACTAATAAAACAGTTATTACTACTTCAAAGTTTTGAATTTGTCAATTCTAACAGAATTTTTAAATTGAAATATTTGTATCCAGTACTGTTCAGCCGCCGTTGTAGCATCTATTCCATATTTTCTATAATCAAGGAAAGCGTGTTCTTTCCACTCATTATCAACTTTCTGTGTGTCAGCAAAATCACTTAAAAAAAGGAAAGCTTGAAAAACAAATTGTAGGGAGTTTTTCTCATATGACTGTGCCAGAAAAGGATCAATGACTGTAATAATGTCAAATATAAGATCATCAAAGTTGAATCTTGATTTGATTTGTGTGACTAATTCAATATAGAAATCACGGCAAGTGTGATGTTATCTTTTTCAGAGAAATCTTTTGCGCATTTAAGTGTTTGCAAGCTATCAGTCGCAGCTACACCAAGATAAACTTTTTCAAGAAGCACAAAAGATGGCCGAGCAGCCATAGTGTGCTGCAAAAATATCGTGGTTTTCAAGATAAGATGCTTGAATGTAATTACTGCACAGAATTAGTAAAAGCCTCTGAACTTTAGATTTTACTTTATGTAAAAGAGGCGTCTGACCCTGGAAGATTTTATTGAAGTCAGTGAGCAATCCAAAGGCATAACGCATGGATTCTAAGTAGATCTTGTTATAAGTGTTTGTTATAGCTTTTAGCATTTCCTCAGTGGTTTTAAAATGGTCATCAAACACTAATTTACGCAAATATGAAATAAGAGGTTCGTATTGTTACAAAACTCTTTGTACACAAGCATGTAAAGACAACCATCTAGTGACGGCAGGAGAGAATATTATGTGTATTTTAGTGTGGAAAGAATAGGAATTCCTTAAATTTTTCCTGTCTCCCAAAACGTCGAGAAAAATGGGATCCCAAATTTCTCAGGAGGTCTTCAACTAAACGTGGCAATTTGCTAGATGTATCATATGAACATTTAATACATGTAACGTAAGGTAAATCCTTTTTTAAGAGTGTAAACACCGAATTATGCTCGCCGAACATAATATTACAAGTGTCAGCTGAAAACTCTACCAAATTTGACAGAGGTATCTTATTGTTTAATATAACATTCCTCAAACATTGATAAAGATCTGCGGCAGTGCTTGAACGGACTTCCACAATGTCAAAAAAATTGGTAACTACTTTCTTTTCACTTTTACAAAAATAAATAATTGTAAATGCTCACTGCTTTCAAGTGGCTCAATCTGTACACTCGTCCATAATAAGTGAAAAGAAAGAGCCCAGTGCACCTAGTGTTTCATACAACTCGTCAGACGAAAGCTTGCCCAAACCTTGCTTCATAATAGCAGTGGCTTTGAATCGTTTCAGAGATTTTACTTGCAATTTTAGAATCTGGAAAAAAATCTTTGCATAACACCCCAAGAGTGTCATTAGACGAAACGGCAAGTTATTGGTAGCCAGCAGACCAGCTAGTCTTAGCTCAGCTCTTTTGGTTTGAACATCAGAAGTAGCGTTTACTTTAACCATATCAAGGAGTAACTTATTGGATTCAATGTTTTTATAATTTACGATGTGCTTGGTAGACTGACTGTGTCTGCTTATATCAATTTTATGTGCTGCTATCGTGATATAACATACTTTACAATACGCAAATTTTTTCTCTTGTTTATTGTTCACTTACTTTCTAAGCCAGCCTTTAAATTCCGGAATGTTAAGCCATGAAAGGTTAAATCAAAGAGGTCGAGTGATTTTTTTAATTCTAGCTTCGTCAACTAATAGTTTCTTAGATGAATCTTTTTTAAATGGTTTCCGTTTAATACCAGATGCAGAGGCTTTGGTTTCCTAAAACAAGGTTCTTATGTTGCTGACGTTTAAAGACATTGTATGTTAAATAATTTTACCTGGCTGCTACTTAACCCTTTCTTTGATCGTTTCTTTCTAGCAGCCGCGGATTCTAATACTAATTTCTAAAATGCAAAGTATAAGTGCTTAACTAATGCAGAGAAGAAAACATGTTAAACTTACATCTGCAATTATTTCATCTACCACAAGAAAAGATTTAGAATTTGTATTAGAGCTAGTGTTAGCATGGTGTTCAACGTCTACTTATACTGCAATTCCAACATTTTTCTTTGTCACTTTCTCATTTGATCAAGCATTTATCCATTTCTGGTTAAGTTCTACATAAACTCTACAAAAATACATATGCAGTAAAATGCATCACACTCACAGACTCACAGCATTAAGTTTAGTCAATGCTCACAGTGAGTGATGTATGTATCTGAGTTGTCTATTACCCGCAATTAGAAACCGAAAAGACTTTGGTGTCAAGTGGGTTGCAGTCTTACGTGTACGCAAATACGATTCGCGTATAAAAACAAACCGATTTGAGTTGACGTAATGTATAAAATTTGGGAAAACCGCAAGTAACTAAAATCCTCATTTTTCCTCACAAACTCGCTATCCTTAATTATTCCTCATTTCTTTTTTAATTCCTCACATTTTGAGAAATTTCTCGCACATTGGCAACGCTGAACTTCGGTGACTTGACCCAATAACCAGTTAAGAGGTGGAAGGTTGTCTTGACAAATGAGAGCAAGTGCTCCAAGATATAATAGCTTTGGTACATTTTCTACGACGCATTGTGGTTTTAAACGAAAGTTTTTCTGCCAGAAATATATAACTACGTAATCCTTTTACCGATTGTCATGAAATTTGGTATGGGTAATGACAAATACTTGATGTTTAGTGTAAACAATAAAAAACTATGAAAAAATCATTAGTTTGTAAAGAAAAACATATATACATATTAAAATGTGTATTTAATTGTATATATTACATGTTAAAAAATTTAAATTATAAAAACTACTGTTTTACGAGTAAAAAAACGTTTAGTTGTGTATAAATTACTCATATAAATATAATATTCCCCATTGTTGAAATCCAGATATAGGTTAATTGATATAAAGCTTTGTTACAAGTTTTAGGTGGTTTTACGAACCTGCACGGCCAACTCTCAATCGTCGGAGAGAGGGGGGTTCCTAGATACATAAATTGAAGAGATATATAAGGGCGCCAGAGCTTATCCCAAAGTAATTGTCTATCTTGCTCAGGACAGAACAGGATACTTGTAACACGATGTTAGGTCCGTAATTCCTCTACTCAGCTGTTCGAGTAGTCAGAAGCAATTAGTTAATACGATAATCATAGGAAACAGGTATATGGTCATAAAAGAATAGATAACCACAATAACAATTTTAATGTAGAATCGCGAGGTTTATCACAGAATATAATGACTTTTAAATACAAACAAAAAAATGTCCGTAGCATAGGCAACACACCGTACATAAGTAAACTACCATAAGAATCTATAGCAAAGAATAGTTTGTAGTAAATAACGTTTACATAATTAGTAGAATGGCATTACTGACAATCAAATATAGAAATAAGACAGTACTACGCTAATGTTAACTTATCATAACACAGCGTATAAACTTAATATAGCATCAACGTTAATCAATCGGTATTACACAGCATGCACAACTTGACATGAGTAAAATTTATTACTTAACTCGTAAACAACGATAGTGATAATTATAGAATTAATAACGAAAGTTTCGTGAGTGACCCGTTTGACTACGTAATAAAACAAATAAGATCACTTACCAATAAATACAGGAATTTCCTTTGGTGTGAAGAACGTACGTTCCCCCGACACATAACCCTGTAACCAATTTGAATCGCAAATCGTGTCAAGCTAACGCCTCACGAAATCACATCTATAACCATTATTACTTAAGATACAAACAAGTATAAAGAATATAAACCGGTTGTTAAATGCTGTGGTACCCCTTTGTCGTTGATTTAATTCATGATAACCATAAGTCTTATAAAGGAAAAGTTAGCCCAGGACGCCTCCGTAAGACCTCAATTGCGCGGCTTGAAATCGCCTTCTGCTAGCGCTCGAGTCCGGCAACGTGATGCCTTAGTTACTAATAGTTACGATATCCATTTATCGAGAATATAATAGTTGTAACATGAGGGGACGCAAAATGGCTGTCAAAAAGGAAAACGAATTACAAACGGGTTTATATTAAAAGATGACTTTAGCTTACCCTGTAACGTCTTAACGAAACTAAGAAATTAAATAATTAGAAATGGTTTTCCATTATTTCCCCGATGGCAACGGATTTATATTAATAATCACTAGTTACAGACCATTTACAAATTCCACATGTGACGCCTTTCTACCAAATGACATCTAATGCGCAAAGGATCGTTAGCGGGTGTCAAAACTCGAATCTAATTTCACGTCGACAACACATAGGCGTACCTAGTGAAAATTTCGACCGTAACAACAAAGGCGTACGTAAAGAAAATTACCGTAACAGCTTGCTAAAAAAATTGTAAAAATGATACGTATGTCACTGACAAAGTCACAAATTTCAAAATGACAATTTTTGATAATTATAATCATAAATAAAGTAAGTATATGAATGTCTATCAAACGCTACTGACTATAAAGTGTAATTCTGTTTGAAACATCGTCTATAGTAAAAAGTAAAAAAGAAATTATAATTGGGGAATGACATAAAAAGACGTAACGTCATTCATCGTCCTTTAGTAAGTTTAATGCCTTTTCATCGAGTTCTAGGTAGTCCTTTAAGACTACGTACACTTATAAATGGATCAGTTGAGCATACCAAAATATGGAAAACATCTTCTTTTTTAGCTATTCTGGAACATTTTCTAGAATGGTGCAGTCAAAATTTTTATAATCCTTATTTCTTGATTCTTGAGCATCTTCAGGAAAGGTATAATTGCATTATATCTAATTATGCTTTCTTTTGAAACTAGAACTTTACTGTCGATCATAGTAAAAAACAACGTGTGCTTTATAAAAAATGTTGCTGTATTTATTACTACGTAGGATAGTGTTAATGCAAATATTTGAGTTTAAATTTCTGTGACTATACTCCTAGTTCTCTCAAGAGTTTCTTTTGCAAATTCTATAAGAATTGAACGACGAAAACGTACTAATGAAGGCGATGAATTTTGCCAAATAAGACTATTATCCACGTCACTAACAAGCTTAAGTGGCACAAACAATGGTATTAATAGAATAGAATCAGATATTAGTTTACTTTCGCCTGACAAAATTATTTGTTTGTACTAGCTTTGTCCAGAAGAACCATCACATTCGCACTTACTTTATTAAAGCAATCTTGCTTCCTCGGAGAAATTAATGGAATCAAGCATTAGTATTCTAGCAACTGTGAGACTGCAATTTTACTTTTGCACTTACAGCGGTTATTTCCACGTTATTGGGATAGCACAGCTTTTTTGCTTCTAGCACATGCTTGTATGCTAGAACCAAATTAAAACTTTTATTTGTAACACATTTTCTAAGATATTCATATTGTTGTTTAGTTATATCGAAATCTAATAACATTGCTAGAGCTTCGTCATTAGAATAAAGCACCAAAGACAGCTTTCCTTCCATTAAATTCTTATGAAGCACATCCAAGGCTTCCGTCGACATAGAACGTAGTTGCTTAATAATGGCACCATGTTTACATTTTCTGATTTATTTTAGTCTTTGGACAAAGGAATGGTAAATATGATGCAGTCCAGATATTCGAAATAGTCTAACGGCTTTTCTGTATTGGCTTCTCTCCGGTGATAATTCATAATCCTTGCATGTTTTTTTTGTTTACATGATGATGTAGATGGCGCTTCCTCTGCATCGAACTGTACAGCGTAATTTCTATTAAGCCACTCAGCATATCTTGTAAAAAATGTATCCGACTTTATTCCATCGTTGTACGAATTTCAGTAACAAATATTTCTCAAATTTTACAATAACGCAAGTGTGATTTGCTTTAGTTAAAGCAGGAAACTTTGCTTCAATGTATCTATGCGCTGTATTTATATGCTTTTCATACTCAATGAAATTAACACATAACTCGCGTTTATTAATATTTATAGAGCCTACCATGATTTAAATTTATTTTGTTTTAATATGAAAAATGATGAATAACTTTAATTGAAAACGATTCTCGATGTAGTACAGGTTTCTGCACAATTAATAACACGTACGTCTTGCGTTACCTTTTGTACTCATATCATAAAAATATCAATATTTGAATGCAAATACAAAAATAATGACAAATATGAATTTGTGGTTGTTTTGATGTTATTTATTATTGCAATAACAAATAAGGTTGTGGTTGATTATAGTATCTCCTACAATTATTATTTAGAAATGTTTCGCCATTATATGTGGTATATGCCACAAATAATAGCAAGATGCAAGCGTAATACGCGCCATTTTCATATGGAAATGGTAAATACCTTGCAAGCGCAAACCTTACTGGTAGTTAAAAGTTTAGTCAAAGTAGTTATTATTTTATTTTTAACACGGACACGAAGAAAGTATTCTACAAAAGAAGAAGCAATCCTTACAGTCATATAAAAAACGATAATAAAACTTGATATATTATGAGCTTATTTCTCTGCTCTTTCAATTCACGCGCGCTGATGTGTCTCGGGAGTAATCAAACAACAACAAAAAAACTTGCTGAATCATACTTTAGTATGTGTATTTTACTATAGTAACAATTTTTATCATCGCCGAAAAATTTTTTTGGCAAATCGCTCCATAGAGTAGAACCACAGTCTAGAACCACTCGATGCTCTAACACTTCCAAAAACTGTGTAAGTAGTTGAGTCCTTTGGTATATACCCAAACAATTTTCATTTGCGGGTAGAGCGCATAGAGATTTGCTGATTGAAATAACCTGGTGTTAGTGGATTTAGGTCACAGATTCTATTTGGATTAAAACATTTAATTTGTGTTTCTTAAAGTTCTTTTTAAATGACATTTAGTGGTTTTTCACTAGCTTCAGTTTCATTATTTAAAAAAATGAGGGCGTGTACTGGAAACATTTACGTTATGCGTTAGAAAATAATACTTCGTAATACGCGCCATTTTCATATGGAAATGGTAAATACCTTGCAAGCGCAAACCTTGCTGGTAGTTAAAAGTTTAGTCAAAGTAGTTATTATTTCATTTTTAACACGGACACGAAGAAAGCATTCTACAAAAGAAGAAGCAATCCTTACAGTCATATAAAAAACGATAATAAAACTTGATATATTATGAGCTTATTTTTCTGCTCTTTCAATTCACGCGCGCTGATGTTTCTCGGGAGTAATCAAACAACAGAATTAATAACATATGCTGAATTTATACTCTATGTCAATTAATGTGTATTTTACTATAGTAACAATTTTTATCATCGCCGAAAAATTTTTTTGGCAAATCGCTCCATAGAGTAGAACCAGAAACTGAGGTTAACCTTAAATGCTCTAACACTTCCAAAAACTTTGTGTAAGTAGTTGAGTCCTTTGGTATATACCCAAACAATTTTCATTTGCGGGTAGAGCGCATAGAGGTTTGCTGATTGAAATAACCTGGTGTTAGTGGATTTAGGTCACATATTCTATTTGGATTAAAACATTTAATTTGTGTTTCTTAAAGTTCTTTTTAAATGACATTTAGAGGTTTTTTACTAGCTTCAGTTTCATTATTTAAAAAAAAATAAAATTTTGCTTTGTATATCCAAAGTCTGTAAAAATATAAAGCTCGTTTAATTGATGTTTAGCTCTTAAAAAAGTTTTTGCAATTGTCACTAGAGATGGTAAAAGGTTTATCTCGGCGAGCAACAAAACGCTTAAATACAGCATTAAATAAATCTGTACAAGGTCTGTAACAATGTCAAAGTGAACTGTACGTGTAACTGAGCATACGAATATACAGATGTATGCCTTTATCAACTTGGACTCTCTGCCTTTTTTATTTTTTATGAAAATTCCGCCGGCGTAATCTAGGCCAGTGCTATAAAATACCGTAGTATTTGGTTTCATTCTCTTTAAAGGTAAGTTATCCATTAAAAGTATTTGTATACTGGCTTTACACGAAAGCATTTTATGCAATTGCAAATAATAAGAAATAGGCCAAAAACGCTCACCCATGCAGGACAGCAGTTGCTGAACCCCACAATGTAATTGTGTGATGATAATGTTTGAATATAATTTGATGAGCGGATGGCCTTTAGGCAGCAACAATGGATGCTTTTTGTTATACTGAAATTAAAATTTTGTAATACGTCCACGTACTTTGAGAAGTTGATTATTGTCTAAATTTTGGTTTGATTTCAAAGCATGAAATTTTCGTGAAAAAGAGGAATCCTAGAAAAGTTCAACCAATACACGGAGTGCTACTACTGCTACCAATAATGGTTTAAAACTGCGCTGAGGTGACGTTTTTCTGTAATTAAAAACAAAGCTTAGCATGAATTTGTTTTAAATACTGCAAAGTGGGGAAGATAAAAGTTAGGAATATGGATGGGACATATTTTTCTATCAAAAAGTGTAATTGTGTCTATTACAGAATTGTCTAAATTTGCTTGATTGGTTTCAAATTTTGTTGCATGATTCAACTGAATGTAGTATAAGATTTATTTTGAGTATTCTTTGTGAAACAAGGTATTGTTTACATACCTTTTTCTAGACTATAAAATCAGTCCAGTGCGGTTTGTTTGGAGTCACCTAACAATGAGAGTTTAGAATTGAAACAATAAGTGTTCCATTTTGATCATGTGTCATAGTTTTGGTAAAATGGTTCTTGCAAAACTGCTCTTTTGCAGATAATAGCGAAATTTTATATTGGAGTTAAATGTTGTGGACTTTGTAAGATTGTGATTTGATATGTGTATCTTGGGTTTGTAATTTTGTTTGCAAAGATTATCTCAGATAACCCAACCAAACAGAGTTTTCTGTAAAGTATGCCTGCTTTGGCCAATTTAATTTGATCAATACACATTAACTAGAAGAATGCCAATAGAGCTGTCCTTGAAAAAGTTAACATCACCTAGTTAAATGTAGACTGGAATTTGTCGAAATGCTTTGTTGAAACAGTTAGGCTCATAACCTAAATTGTTAAAAAGGTTGTTCCCTTAGTTAGTACTTGAATAATTGGCGTAAAGAGTAAAACCTAATTTGAATTTGTACAAAACAAAGAAGTTTGATCAGTTGTAAATAAACTATTAGATGACATAGTACACTGTAAAGTACAATAACCTGACTCATCATCGTCAAATAGAGAATTAAACATTTAAGAAACACAATTTTCCAGACTAGTACTGTAAAGACTTTACAAGACGCAAAATAAAAAGAACAATTTATTCAAAACTATTAATTAGAAATATCAATATGAATTAATACATAAATTTCTCGACGCCAATCTTCGAAAATATGGAATGCCCTTTCATACCGCTCTTTTAATTTACCCTGTAACAGATCGTCAGTAACAACAGCCGCAGCTTCACTCACATCAAAGAGAATGTCCTTGCAATGATTTTCGTCTTTTTTCATCATTATTTTATGAATTAACACTGTCTTCACAACATACGCACTATATTTATAAAATTTTTTCGATGTTGTTTACTTTTTAACTATAGTTGCCAACAAAATTAGCAAGCTTTATTTTTCTGGAATTTGTAAAACCAATTTCTAAAATTTGTAAACTTCGTCTTTTTTTACGATTTCCGGAACAATTAAATACAAAACACGTCAGTAAAATTTCTTACTTTACTCGGAGCTTTAAAATACTCGACACAACAAAGTGCCCCGTATTTCAATTTAGCTCCTCTTCCGAAATATGAGATTTTCCTGACTTTTATGTAAATAACTACTCCTTACATAAAAATTAGTTGTAACTGTAAATCATTGTTTAGAATTGTTTGTGAAATTGAGTTTGTGACTGTATTTACGGATTTTAATGTTACTGCATAAACAATTTTTTGAACTAGTTGGAATTATGTCTTTTAAAATCTCACACCCAGAAGAAAGGAAAGCGTTCTAAAGATGAAATTTGTTTGAATTTAAATTGACTGTAAGCAGTTGCTGTGCCTACGTCTACCATTGAATTCATAAAGTATGGTAAGACAACAGCCTTGAATTTACCATCCGTAAGTTGGTAATTGTTTAGTGGTCGAAGATGGCTAGTTAGACTGTCTTAATTTTTTTTTATTTCAAGAGCTGACTCTTTAGCAAATTCAAAAATGGATTCTAAATGCACAAGAATTATGAGCTTCTCATTGTTAAACATATCTTTGAGCTAGTTTAGTCCATTCCAATTAATTGAAGCGCAATTATTTTCAATTTTTTGACCATTTTTAAAGGGTTTATAGTAAAAAATTATAAAAAGCACATAAATAAAGATTCTAAAATACCAAAAAACCTTGATTTCTTGTATGTCGTTGCATGTATAACTAAAACCAGTCGAGTCTAAAAGCCATGCTATTACTATAATTTGCTTCAGGATTTTTTTTCGAATCATTACTCCTAAACCACGTTTCTGATTGATATGACGTGTGCATAATCATAAATTTATGCAACTATTTTTAGATCTACTTTATTAAAGAAATCTCTCGACAAATTGCGCAAGCTTGATGCGTCACGTTGCTGGAAACCTTTAAATTGTAAAAACCGTTTTTCTATTTTATTTTATAAGCGTACAGACTCTTATACTCTAATTTCAGTCATTGCATTACTCCTGGTTTCTAAATGCTATTCTTTTTCGTGATAACGTAAAGATAATACCAGATGTTGTCTAAAGATAAACATTAATTTGTTAAATTTGAAGTTTTCATTTCGAACTATGAAAATATCGGTTTTTCTTTTAAAATGGCACAAATAAATCAAGAGTTACAAAGATGAAGTAAATGAACTCATTAATAAAAGTTAGTTCAAGATAATGTTATCGCATTTCGTGTGAACGTATTCAAATAGGCCAGTTTGCTGCCAATAAATCTATAAACATATGAGACACAAAAATCGATCGCTTTAGTTTTGAAAATGCATCAGATGTGTCTATGTCTCAGTTAAAAACCGCAAATATTTTAAAACCTACAAATCAATGAATAGTATCTATTAATAACATTAAATTTTGTATTTACATTTTAAAAACAATTATAGCTATAATTTTTATGTATGTCAATTTGTTAAGGTATTAAAAAAACAATAAGGTTTAAATAGCAATAAATAGCCATTGATAAATTACCAATAGTAATAAATCATGTGCATAGTAAATTGTTAACAAGATTTGTCATAGAAATGCTTGAACAGTTGCGATTAAACTGCAAAATAAAGAATTGCTAGTATATCAAAACTGCGAGCACATTAAATATTATTTTTATTTTTCTTATATGCTGCAAGAATGTAAATGTAGTATAGATTAAAATATCGTATAAACATATCTTATTCGGTAGCAAAAGAGGTTATTTTGGTTGCTTTTTATTCTTTTGTAGCATCAAATCGTTGTGTTCTTCTTAATCTTTTGGCCACATTTTTTTAGTATGATTTTTAGTAGTACAATTTCTGCAACTTGAAGATATCTATAGCAGCCAATTTTTATATTGAGTTACAAACGCGGCAGAAATGGTTTCATTTTAAAAAATTATGATTATGTTACAGGTTATAGTACAATTTTTAACTTTTATGCTACAGTTCCGACTTCACACTGTCTGATTTTGATTATGTTACCGTTGTTTCAAAACTGCCATATTGTCAAATATTTTAATTATTTTCTTACTTGTTTCGTGTAAACACAGTAATGGTTTAACAAAAATTAAAAATAATAAACGTTACTAAAGAAATTGTTTGTAAAAATATACAGCGCTCTTTATACAAACTATCACAAATGTTTTATACAAAATTTGTTTGTAGTTACAAATGGCAAAATAAAATTTTGAAAGATGAGCTTTGGTTATCCTAAAAATTAACCTTAACTTTGTTATTTTTGTTAAACTTTAAGGTTGCTTCTGGTATTCGTTTTCTAATTTTACTCTAAATTATGTGTCAGTTAAAAGTAAAATGAGTTATTCTTCTATCCAGCTGCATTTGTATTTGAAAAATGATTCAAAACTTAACTGAGTATGTTTATGTTTAGAATACCTAGTATCGGTTTACAAAATTGACACGAACATAAAGTATATTAAAAAACAAATGTCACAATAAGAATCTTTTCGCACGAAGTCAATTGTTTTTCATAATATTTTTTCTATTTCACATGAATATACTCGAAAATTTTTAACAAATAAGGATAACAAAATTGTTTTAGTGATTTTTTAAAATTATGTTGGCAATTAATTACAATTGACAATTCAAGTTTGACATTTCAAAATATTAGTTTAATAAAAAAGATTGTAAAAATAGAATCTAAAAGTATGCGTAAGTAAAATAAAATAATTAGTCAATAAAGCTTTAGATAATTTGATGCTAACAAAATCCTGTCCAAAATATGAAAAAGAATATATGAAATAATCTATTTCTACAGGTGACAATTACACCGTTACAATTAAAATTTAGAATAACTGTACAATTCACCGTGTATAAGAGTTTATTAAAAGTTTGTTCATTTTGTTATAATTTGTAAACTAATATTTAATAAACATCAAAATTAACTTTAATCGTTTGTAGTGTATAATAAAATAACTTTTATCAATCAAAAAATAAAAATGTAGCATGCTGTAGTATATTTTGTTAGGTTATGATTTACTGTCAGATGATTACAGTGTTGCAAACTTTCCGTATCGTTTACAGTACGGACATAACGCCATAACCGTCGCGAAACCAAAATAAATATGTAGGTAAATCTTGATGATCATGATTACAAATTTAATGCCAAAATTAAATAAAAGAAGTTTATTTAAACAGTTTACAAGGTGTATATAATTTGTCAAAAAACGCTGCGACATTCTTCGTTCAATTCTGAATAAAAAGCCCTAATGTTAAATTGTTTTGTTATGCTTTGTATGTGTTTAGAAACCACTTAAAAGAAACATACATTTGGAACACTATAAGCGAGCATACGACTATAATACTTGCATTAGCATTTCCATTACAGAAACCGTACATCAAGTACATATCGGCATATTCACTGAATGTAAAAGCTATTATGAGTGAACAAATCAATAACAAATAACGCAAAAAATACAGAACCACAAGAACTAATCAAAAGTACACAGAAAATCACAAAAAAAAAACAAAGGTTACACAAAAATTAAACAAAAAAAGTCTAGTAGCAAAAATTTGACAGATAAAATCTGTTAAAATTGCATTACAATTGAAAGTTTGTTTTGTAACATTGTCCAAAGTGTTTTTTGTAAAAATGCGTTATTAAAAAAAACAATCTTTATCAAAACAAACGTATAAAAATTCCATTATTATTCTTAATCGCAGCTATCTCTACCAACAGATATTAAAACTAACGCTTACTTATAGACCAAAAAAAAAATTTTTGAGAACTTCGTAAAGACGTATGAAACATGATACGACATTTTACCATTATGATTTTTGATTTAGAATTAAACGGAAAATGTCGCAGCGTGTCAATTTATAGACAACGGGTATAAGGATACTTAGCTACAATTCAAGTCGTCCTTGCTATCATTTGCCAGCTTGTTTCGCAATCTTCATTTTCATCGCTCTCATTAATGGAACATGTACAGGCAAAGGGTAAAGTAGATCCCAAACTACAGAAGGACACTGTTTGCCGATCAGAGCTTTTCATATTCCTATAAGAAAAGTATAACGATCGCAATTTTTTCAGTAATACTGTATACTTACCACGTTTTCAGTTGGTAGTTCATATACAGCAGTTTAATCAACGTTTAATTGACAACAGTCGGTTTGTGAACTAACAAATACCAACTAATTTTACCTGCAGTATACATCTTTCGTTATAAACGTTGTCGGACTAAATAAGAATAACGTTTTTACAGGATTTAAGAATTGGCATAAATTAGAAAGAGTTGATAACCAACAGACAATGTTATGTTTTGACAACGTTTTTCTGATGCAACCTGTAGTACTTTTAACTTATTAAAAAGCAGATTAACCCGTTTCAAAAATTTTGAGGAAAAAAGAGCAGCTAGAACAAGATGGACAACTCTCTGAATTGGTATAAGAAGAGATTAAGATCAAACAAAAGCGGATAATAGCAAATTTTCAAGGGTTTAAAGAGTTGTGTACAGGTATTCTCTCCGAGCAATTAAAAAGCGAGGAAGAAGTAGAACATCAAAGTCAGATTGGATTGATTTTTGATAATTATGTGTCTAAGGGTTTATTGCTTAAACTGCCCTCTGTTAATATACATGAGTTTAATGGTCAATTTGAAAATTAGTTACATTTTAAAGAATTATTTATTAGTTTGGTGCATAAAAATGATGCCTGACTCAATAAAATTACATTATTTAAATAATGCTATATCTGGACAAACTTTAGAAATTATAAAAGATCTTAATTTAACAGATGATAATTATGCAATTGCTTAAAAAACTTTATTTAAAAGATATGACAATATAAAATTGTTAGCTTTTCACTTTTGGAATTTAATGTCAAAAATAGAGCCTGACAGTAAAGAGTCTGCCATTAAGTTGCGTAAGTTGTTAGATTACAGTCGTAGATATATTAGAGCATTGGATTTACTTGTTTATTCAGCAAAACATAGATCTTTCTGTCATTCATTCTTTGTGGTCTAAATTCGATTTTATTACATAGATTTTGAAAGAGAGTTGTCTGATTTTCCTATCATCGATGAATTATTTTAGTTTTTGGTATCACGTACTTTGATGTCATAAACGATTGAGAATCGTATTTGTAAACCTGTTATTAAAAAATCTAATAATCCTGTTCTAAACACAATTGGTGAATCTAAATGCATTTTGTGTTCTGGTGCTCATTCTATCGTAAGTTGTGCTCAGTTTAAGCAATTAACAGTTAGAGACAGAAATTCTAAAGCAACCCTACATTATGTCTAAATTGTTTACAAAAAAGTCACTATTTATTTAACTGTAGTTCAAAAAGTGCTTGTCGCTTTGTTCCAAAAGGCATCACAATCTTTTGCATTTGGAAGTTTTGGTTGAGTCATCAAATAATAAATCTAATTTATTTACTTTCTCAGGTCTGCAGGAACATCTCGTCAGGATGTTCCATTGTAGTCTTCAGGTTAACGGAAGAAGCGTTTTCTTATGATATCTCGGCGATTGTAAAATTCTGCAAGCAATGTTTTAATTACCGTATCTACTAATTTGTCTCAATCTTCTATGGTTGAAAAAACAGCTATTTTGTTGTCTACGGCTATGGTGGAAGTCTCCAGTACGCTATATAATCGTCGTACAGTTTTAACATTGTTGGATTCTGGTAGTACTGTTAATATTATAACAAAGTCTCTTTGTGAAACATTGAAATTGGTTGCAAGACCTACAAACCAGCATCTTTTGGAAGTAGGAAATCAAAGTGCGCTTGTTAATGTCATTTGCGATCTGTACATTAATTCATTGTCTAGTGACTACAAAAGAAAAATTACTTATTTTGTTTTGGATGAGATCACTTCAGTAAAAGTTGATTTTTCGTATATGTCACTTCCAGTAGAATTTCATTTAGCTGATCGATCGTTTAATGTTCCTTCGAGAATTGAGTTACTGTTAGGAAATGGAGTTTTTTGGACGTTATTGCTGCTACAACAATTTAGTCTGGGTCAAAATATGCCATTTTTGCAAAATACGCATTTGGGATGGATATTGTCTGGTCTAGTATTATTCAATCAAAATTCGTCGGTTTTATCTCGTTGCCATCATCTTTGCACAGACGTTGATTGTGATTTGCATAAGCAAATAGAAAAATTTTGAATTTTTGAAGAATTTTTTTCAAATAATATTGTCGATGCTCCTGAGCATGTAGCTTGTGAGAAACAATAAAAAATCTCCAGAATTATTAGAGAACTGGTACAATCCAGCCAAATTTTGTTTTTTGTCTTTAGAGCGTCGCTTTAAGCTAGATCCAATATTTAAAGAAAAATATGACTTTTTATCAGTGTATTCTTTAGTTGGACATACAAATGTTTTAGTCAAATTCGTTAATTATTGCTATTATGTCTGACATCAAAACAATTTATAGATTTAAGTAAAACCTGCTCAAAGATGTTATCAGCAAATTTTATGCCTATCGTCTCCTGATCAACCTCTTGATTCTTTCGATTTAAATACGGTTACTTTTGATGTTAGTTTTTCTAGTTTTCTTGCTATTCGCTGTGTTAAGCAATTGGTTTATGAGTGTAAATCATCGTAGCTTTATATATCAAACATAATCTTAAAGGATATGTAGATGATATATTACTGGTGCGCGTTCTATAGTGGAAGCGCAAGAATTATTTAAGAATTTATTAAATGTCTTTCGTTAAGTACAGTTTGAAGTTTGTGAGTGGTATGTACAGTCTAAGCAGGAAAGAAAAGATTCAGATTTTCTTAGAATGTCTCTGCTGATTTATTTACATTTTCAGTTGACCCCTTTCTGTTTGAAAATTGTTTATTTAATAAACGTCAAATTCTTTCAAACGTATCTAAGTTTTTGATCTATTTAGACTTATTACTTCTTTAATTATATTGACAAAGATTCTTCTTCAAAAACGTTGGTTGCTCAAAATTTCTTTAGACAAGCCAGTTCTAGAATGCGTTGCAAAAAATGGTTGCAACTTTGATCTGATTTATTTTATTTCAAATTGCTTACTATTTCTCGCTATGTAGTTTTTTGTTTGTATGTATCGCTTTAACTTCATGGGTTTGCGGACGCAAGTCAGGCAGCTTATGCGTCTTGTGTCTATATCTGCAGTGTTGGGTTGGATCATACTTAATCTAATTTTTTTGTGCTAAAACTAAAGTATCGCCGTTGAAACCATGTTCTATTTACCTTTAGAAACTTTTAGCAGCTCATCTTCTCATCTCGCTTATTGTCGCAAGTAATTTCTTATCTTGATATGTCGTTTTCACGTGTTTGTTGCACTGATACATCTATAGTTTTAGGTTGGTTGAAAATACCTCCATACAAGTTAAAAACTTCTGTAGCAAATAGAGTAGTTGCAATTCAAGAATTGACTGGAAATTACAAATGGAAGCATGTACCATCAAATCGAAACGCGGCGGATATTGCTTCTTGTGGGGTCGTTCCTCAAAAACTTCTTGATAATTTGCAGTGGTGGCATAGACATTTTTTTTGTTCTGATTGGCCTTAGCATAAGATAATTCTTTCCGATCTTCCTGAGTTACCAAAGCAGAATCTAAGTATTTGGTTATGCGGAAAACTTTCTATGGTTTGATAAATTTTGAAATATATTTAAATTATAATCGTTTAAAACGCATTCTATTATTCTATTATATTATTATATTCTAAAAGGTTTGATTCTTTATGTCTCCATGAATTGAACAATACGGAAATTATTCTGGTCAAATTGGCACAACGAAATAGTTTTCATGAGTATGAAATTCTAAAAATGGGTAAATCTGCAATTATGTTGTCAGTTCGTTTCTTGAAATCTTTTTGCTGATACAGATGAAACTATTAGAGTTGATGGTAGAATATCATAATCTGCTTGTTCTTATGGTAAGCGCCATCCATGGTTGTTATAAGGCAAGCAACATCTTTCTCGTTTAGTTTTATATTATTTTTGGTACAAATTTAGGTCAAAAGATTTGAAAGAGTGTATTGTTTTTTTTTGACATAAACCTAAATCATTTTTGCCTCCAATGGTAGCATTACCTGCTGACAGTGTAAATTTAACTTATCCATTTTCTTGCATTGGAGAAAACTTTGCGGGTTTAGAGCTCATAACGGATCTTACTACAATTGGACTCCTAGCGGTGTTTCATCGTTTTATTGCTCGTAGAAGAATACCTAAAGTAATGATTCCTGGTAATGCAAAAAAATAGTAGGGGTTACTCCAAAGCTCAAAGAAATATATTTACTTTTAAATGCTCAATTGAAAGAGTTGTCTGGTTGACGAAAAAATTGAATGTAAATTTATTCCACCCAGAGCACCGCATCATACATAAAATTATAAATTCATTGGCCATAATTGTTGGTAATTGTTTTCTCTCTTATAAAAACGTAAGTATTTTGCTATATCGCCTCAAAAAAGTTTTTAATAGTCGTTCGTTGGGTTCGTTAAACAACAGTCCCAACGATTTAGAGGTGCATACTCCCGGTCATTTTTTAATTAATGGAAAACTAACGAACCTTTCCTTTTCTGAGCGAAACATGGACTCGCCTAAACATCTGCGATGCTTTCATAAGGCCACTGAATTTGCTTATCAACAATTCTGGAAAAGATGGTCTACCGAATATTTAAACAAACTGCAAAAGCAGTCAAAATGGTTCAAAAAAAAGTGGCGTTTGCTCAAGTTGGGCAAGTTGTTCTAATAAAAGAGGACAATCAATTACCGTTAATTTAGTTTAGTCATTGGGAGAAATACTAGAATTGATTTGCAGTCCCGATAGAAGGTCAAGAGTGGCCAGGATTCGTACGGCGTCTAACGAAGTAGTTCGATCCTTAAGAAATTAATATCCGTTGTTCGATCAATTTTCTTTCTTTATTTTTTTATCTAAATATTATTTGTCGTCGCTAATTTTGGGGCATTTGTATTCGACCCCAACAATGATGAATACTACAAACAGATACATTCTGTAGCAAAGAAGCTTTAAAATCTGCATCTAAAAAACCAAAACTATGGCTTAGATATGTTGATGATATTTTTGCGATTTGGTTTCTTGGCGATGATGAACTACACATTTTTCTGTAATACTTTAACAATGAATAACAATTATTAAATTTTCCAACAATTTTAATAGAAACTGTAAGAAAATATGATATTTTTCTTAAGTCAATAGAGACTGGTTACGAATTATCTGACACCTGCTAACTTGTTATTTACTAATCTTAATTTTTCCACCTATTATACTTAAACTACGTCTATAGTTTTAATGATAGTTTTCCTTTAAACCTTCGAGCAAATGATGTAGCTAAATAAACTTGCGTTCATTATCTAGTTCTTTTAGCATTTATTGTTTTTAGTTACCCAAGTTCTATAATTGTCAATTTAATTTATACTGCCTGACGAAGAACTTAGCTCAAGTTCAAAAGCTGATAGATTATATTAAATAAATATATACACAATTAACCCTAAAAAATCATTAATATGTTTTATGATAAAACTTTTACGTCTAAAATAAAACACATATCTAATAACCACACAAAGTCAAAATCAAAGTGTTTATTTTTTTTTACGTTTTTTATAAAAATGAAACCTTACCTTAAAAGTATAGTTATAAAACAACAACAGACAAGTGAGAAATAATAATTATGTGTTTTTAATTATTAATTTGTTTCAGTGAAACAGTCATTAGGCGTATTATTGCTGTATAACAGGTTTCAATAAATCATGAAGCAATTCTTTATCATTTAACAGTTACAACAATATTGTCGGTTCCGTCATAATTAACGTTTAAGTAATATCTAAATGAATTTAACACGTTACAGTATGCATTTTATACAATTATTAACAACAATTTACAGTAATAATCGTTGATGTTTTTCTAAATATGTGACTGTTTTAAATTATTATAATAAAAACTGTTTTAAAAAGAGAATATAACTTTTTTCCATTAGTTTAAGTGTATGCATCAAAATTTTGACTTAAACCTGATGCTACTTATGATCCCTAACAGTATACAGTTTGTTTAGTTATATATTGGCAATTCTGTTAACATTTCTAAAATAATTAAATATAGCGCAAGCTATAATATTAATAACTCTTTAACTTCGGATGTATATAAATAACCACGTTTAAAACTTAATTCATACAACTTTTTAGTTCTTAAATTTAAAGTTTGCCTTTCTTATGGTGTTGAACTACTATTGTTCTATTTTTTATGGGCGTAACTCGATTACTTGCTTAACTGATGCAAAACGTTCTGTACATTTTCTTACTTCACTTTTATAGTTATTGATTGATCTCATTTGTATTGCTCTGTGAACTAGTCATAAATAACAGTTTTATATAAATTATATACAACAAGGTTAAAAAGTGGGCGCAATTTTGTTAAATACGATTTCTATGCATCACTATTATACATTACTTCATCACTGTCGCATGCACAACAGCGTCTGCAGTATGTGAGTTTGTGTTAATCGGCATATATTCACAGCATGCGTCATTTTATTACGTATTTATAACGTAATAACATGCGGTATTTAATAAATTTATAGCAAACACAATAATATCATATAAACATTCATAATTACTTTATTCTAAAACATAATTACTTAGGCGTTGAAGCATAGAAATAACGTAATTTAGAATTTACAATTAGAAATAATGATAACATCTAAACAACATTATTTAATTAAATTAAAAAAAAATAAATTGTGTAATGGTTTATGTTAATAAACAATAGGTAGTCTTAGAAAAACATATTAAAAAATGTATGCCTTGTTTCGATCAAAGTTTTTTTCTGCAACTACTCGAATACGACATGATATGATTTGAAATGTGATACCACTAATTAGTAATTAATATACAAGTAATAAAACAACTCGTAAAATAACAACTTGTGGGAAAGTCTTAAATTTTTAATTCTAAATTTGTACCAAAAACCAAGTTTCACTTAGTTTACAATAAAGCCACCTACAAAGGCTTTTTTTAACCCGGCACGGCGCCTGAAATACTCATGCAAAACCTTCAAACATGCCGAGGCGTTGTTCCTTTTTCAAAACAACTAAATTCTCAAAACTTAAAAGTACATCTATTATAAAATACAACGAACGCATTGCAAATGCAATAATGCTTATTATTTAATATTTGTGGGAAAAAAATTGTCGCTGCTTTAGTACATTTCAACAAGTTTGTACCTTTCCAAATATTTTTACTTGTCTGTAATTTAAATTTAACCATTCAATAAAAAATGTAAATATATACAATTTTAAGGTTCTTCAAAATTAAGAATTGAAATTAGTTAACATTTGCTTATGTATTTATGTATTAGTATTTCGATAGTTTATTGAGTATAGTATTAAATTAAATCTTGTTAAATTGTTCTGTATCATCGTTTTTATTGCAGGTTTAGTAGAATAATAAAAATTAAATAATTTTGTCTAATCCACATTTATTTTTTTTAATAAAAATTATACGCAAATTCATGTTTCCTCTTTTTTAATACTTAAGCCAGATACAGATGCAGTTGTACTTGTAGATGGCTGAAGTATTAAAAAAGCCGAACATGTTGTGCCTATTATAATGCATGTGGGTTAGACAGAATTTTTTACTTTTTATTCAACTCACTTAATTTTTCGTTATTAATCAAATATCCATTAAAAATTTTTTTTAGCAACATTGACTTTTATTGTAAAGTTTCATTCATAGTACGGCGTAAAAATGCAAGACTGCAAAAGTCTTGCGTGCAAGAACAAAAACAAGACGAAAGTTCTATATTCAAGACCAAAAGCAAGACCGAGATTAAAGATATCAATAGAAGATCAAGAGCAAGACCAAAACCTATGTGGTCTTGTCTTGGACCATCACTAAAAGGTACTGATATACAATAGCTTTGACAGAGATTAGTGACAAATACTTCATTTTTTAGATTGTCGCAATTTGTAGTGTGTTTGGTTTATGCAGTGTATACAAAATGTATAACTTGCGCATGCCTGATGTTCAAAAAGAAGATTTTGTTTTAGTCATTAACATTAATTCATCAGAAACTGCAAAAGGGCAATAATTTGCTATCATTGACCATTAAGATATCGAGTATGTTATGTTGTTTAACAAATACTTTTCTCTACGTTCCAAAAATGTAGCTACAGATAAGTTTTTTTTTAAAGTACTTTAATGGGAAATGCATCAAGCTAGTTGTTGAGATTAACACCTTTAGTAGATGCCCTTTTCTTGTAACACATTTTTTAAACTTCAACACTCTGTAAGATATACCGGCCATGTTTTCAAGCAGACATCTGCAACGATTAGTGCAAATGTAGGAATGGAATGTAGATGAGGTTAAGCGTGAAGCATGTTGGAGATCTTCGACGTTACTGCTAGTTACATTGAAAAATCTATTGTAAACAAATCAATCAAAAGTTTTGAAGTGCATTGCTAGAGTTGTTAATAGGCGAACTACTACGTCATCATTGTCAGTTAATACCAAATATAACAAACGAAAGATGCATCGTTACGTGTTAAAAACGGTTACAACGTATTGCTACCACCGATATCTACAATTTTGCAATGGATTTATTTATGTAACCTGATACCCATAATTCAGATTTTTACAAAAACTGATAGAAGTAGCATCTCATAGTTACAATTATTTACATTTTTAATTACATAAATAAAAGAAGTATTTGAATTTAAAATACAATTTATTCACACAAAATCATATTATTACACATAAAAAGCATAAAACAAAGACACATTTTGTATCAGAAAGTATAGAATAATTATTTAATAAGTTCATCCTTTAGCTTAGACAGCTTGTGATACACAATAAATTATTGCAAGTTTCAGACAATTGTTTCTAAACGAATTTACAGTTTAATGTAATTTTGAAAAATTTTAATTTAAAGAAAGAAGAATATACTTTGTACTCATAATTTTTTTTAAAATTTTTTAATAATCTTATACAAATTTATGTTAACAAAACAATTAGAACAATTAAACAAATTGATTAAAAATCGAAAATTGTACTTTTTATTGAATATTAATTGTGGGTAATTTATATTAACAACACAATTAGAACAATTAACTATATAATATTCGGGGATGCATCCACGTTACTAGATTATCCATCAAATTGGAATTATTGCTAGTTGCTACGAGATCGAATATTTTGGCAGCTCTTCATAATCAACACCTTTTTAATTAACTTAATTTTATTTGATACAGAATCTTCTATATACTGTTCTGCAACTGACGCTGACTTCCAGCTCCCTAGTTGTTTTATACCAATTCTTTCTCCAGCGTTTGCTAACAACATCGCCGATAAGCGACGAAATGAGTGCCTAGTATATAATTCAGGATTCGACAATTTCAAATAAACAGATATTTCGTTAGAACTCTACCAAAAACGTTTTTCACGACAATTTGCTTGATACATTTCCCATTTCTGTAAACCAAGAAGAAACGGCAAGTATCCATATTTATTGAACGTAGAGCAACATACTTTTTAGAAATGTTTAAATAACTTGGTAGTCTATGGTTGTCAACTACACTCTATCTCGAATAGTGATCAGTAATGTGATTGCAAATCCTGAATATCATCTATCAACTTCTAACTGAATAAGTTCTTGTTTACGATATGCTCCAGCTATCCCAAATATTAAAACTACTTGTTTGGTTGGCTTTGATAGTGGTTTTAAGCATTGAATAATAAGAACACGTCAATGAGGTTTTTTTTTGAAAAAATATCAAAAATAAGAAAAGAAGAAGAAGAAAAAAATTATTTTCCTACAAGTTTTTGGCATAACGAGTATTAAAAACACAAAATCAATACTTTTTTGCAAAAATTTGTTTTAGAAAAGAAATTTAAGTTCTACTACTGCATGCCAAACTAAGATAAAAATTGCTTGCATAAAAACTTGCAGTTGTCACACATTTTTTGTCACTTTATTTTACAATTGGCACCTTTACTTTTATTGTTGTATTTCTATACTGTTGAACCTTTATCCTTTTTGAGCAACATACTGTCGCTGGTAAACTCACAATTTTTCAGCCTATTTGAACCTTTAGTTTCCACCAACAAAATTACGTATTCGTTTCTCAAATGTACTAATAAAAATTATTGCAAAAAGAATTATCAAAATACACAACAGATAACAGTTTTTCTCTAATTAATTGACATAAAGCCAAAACAACTTTAGCTGACACGTTGAAATATAGTTCATTTTCTTCAAAGTTCTCTCTCTTTGATAAAATGAAAAAATAATAAACGTAATCAGAAACACTAGCCCTCATAAACATCTTGATCTACGATTTGGGCATATACTGTCTAAGCGACCCAACTTGCGTGCTTTTATTAAATCACCATTATCTCATCGATGCTCATCTTTTTCTCATCTGGTATCATTAGGCAGTATTGCCCTTCTTCTTCTTATCGTGCCGTCTTCTGCCGAAGGTTGGCGACCATCATGACGATCTGTATTTTATTTACGGCTGCTCTAAATAGCTGGTTTGTTGTGCAGTTGAACCATTCTCGTAGGTTACGCAGCCATGAGATCCTGCGTCTTCCTGGACCCCTTCTACCTTCAATCTTGCCTTGCATTATTAGCCTCAGAAATTCGTATTTTTGTCCTCTCATCACATGTGCAAAGTATTCAAACTTGCGTGTCTTGATGATGTCTATCTCTTCGTTTTTTGTTGACATCCTTCGCAGCACCTCTACGTTAGTGACTCGCTCCGTCCAAGCTATTTTTAACATTCTTCTAAACACCCACATTTCGAAGGCTTCTATGCGTTATGTTGTGTTTTTGTTCAATGTACTGGCTTCAATACCATAGAGAAGTACCGGATATATGTAACATTTCATCATGCGTATTTTTAGTTCTTTGTTGAGTTGTTTAGAACAAAATAAATTCTTCATTCTATAAAATACGCTTCTTGCTTTTTCGATTCTTGTTTTTACTTCTTGTGTGTTGTCATTCTTAGAATTTATCCAAGTCCCTAAGTATTTATATTGGTACACCCTCTCGATGTTTTCATTATGTATTTTAAGCTGTACGTTATTACTTGTCGGGAATTTGGTGATGATCATGAATTTTGTCTTCTTTAAGTTCATCTTTAGACCGTATTGTTCACTTTTTTCCTTAATCTTCTCGACCACCCTCTTAAGATCTTCGATGTTGTCTGTGATTATCACTGTATCGTCAGCGTATCGGATGTTGTTAATGGGTATTCCATTCACTGCAATATCAGCTGTTTCTGCTGTGAGGGATTCCTGGATGATTGCTTCGGAGTAGACATTAAAAAGTATTGGTGACAAGACACATCCTTGCCTTACTCCTCTCTTGATGTTGATTTCCTCTGTAAACTCTCCTTCTAGTCTGACCTTGGCTGTTTGTTTGTTATATAAAGTTTTGATTATTCGTAGGTCTCGTTTATCTATCTGTTTTTCTGTTAATAGTTCGACAAGTTTATTATGACGTACTTTATCGAAGGCCTTCTCGTAGTCCACGAAGCAAGCATATACCTCTTTGCTGACATCCAGGCTTCTTTGTGTCAGTACGTTGAAGGCAAAAAGAGCATCTCTGGTGCCGAGTCCGTTCCGAAATCCAAATTGTGTATCAGACATATTTTCTTCTAATCGTTTGTAGATCCTATTGTGAATTACCCTTAAGAAGACCTTGAGAGTGTGGCTCATGAGAGATATAGTTCGGTGCTCTTCACATTTTCTCGTGTTTGGTTTTTTGGGAATTGGTATGAATATCGAATTTAGCCATTCCGTTGGTATAGCACCTGTACTGTATATCGAGTTGAAGAACTTTGTTAGTGTTTGTATCTGTTCTTCTTCGAGCAGTTTCAGCAGTTCAGCCGGCAGGAGGTCTGGGCCTGGCGTTTTACCATTCTTAGTGTTCTTCAGGGCATATTTAACCTCTTCAGCCGTTATTTCCAGCCCTTCTTCTACGTCCATTGTTTCTTGATCTTCATTTTGATCTTCTTCGTCCGCGAAGAGTTGTTTGATGTATTCTGTCCATCTTTCAATCTTCTCATGCTCATCAATAATTATGTTTCCGTTTTTGTCTTCTAGTGGACTGAACGATCTCTTGCCAGCTGTCCCTGTTAGTTCTTTTATTCTCTTGTGTATATTAAAAGTATCATATTTTTTATCCAATCTCTCTATTTCGTCACATTTCTCCTCTAGCCATCTCTCCTTTGCTTCGGTGATTTTCTTCCTAATTGTTTTCTGGATATTTCCGTATTTTGTTCGGTCGATTTGTTTGGTAAGTCTTCTTTCCTCCATCATCTTAAGTATTTCCTCGGTCATCCATTCTTTCCTCCCTTCCATTGTGCATTTTGGTGTTGCTCTTCTGTAGGTGTCTAGTGTTGTCTGTTTAATAATTTCCCACTTGTTTCCAGTGTTTTCTTGCATGTCAATATTGCCCAATGGTTTTAAATATGCGAATGTAAATTATAATTCACTAATGTAATTTGGAGTTTACAGTTCCACCGTAACCTACACGTTTGGCAATGTAAAGTTTACTTCACATAGCAAAGCTCTGGAATACAGAACAATGTAAACACCAACAAACGTGTTCTTCTAAAGCTAAAAACAATTGTTATTATTATTTAAAAAAATTGTAATTGTTATTGCGAATTTTCAAACTCAGTTAAGCATTGTTTATGCGGGATGAAAGCGAAATCTTCTCAAAACCGCGGTGAAAAAATAACTTATTTTCACTGAATGTTTTCTCTTATCGAAAAATAAAAAAAGAACGTTTATTTAAAAATGCATATATTCTAAACGATGCTTCGAACTTGAAGGCTAGTCATCTACTGATTTTACAAAGATATTTGCAACAAAACTACAATACAATACAATAATACCCCTTCAAGCGGGTCGTAAAATTTCTGGAAAACTAACAATCACATTTTAACTACGTTTTCTAATCTATTGTTCTTTAGCAGGTACAGTAATCCGGCTTACGGGAATTTATGTTTCAACATAAGCCGCCGCCTATAAAAGGTTCCAGCTGAACGTTTTATAAAATCGTATATATAAAAAAAAAAAAGAGACTGTAAACACAAAATGATGTAGATTGGTACTATAACATTTTAAAACTGCTTAGCCAATAAAAAGGAATGGAACAACTTAAATACTATAACTGTCATAAACACTACACTTAAACACTTAACTATCGTTGGGAAGCACAGCTAATTTTATAACTGGACGTTTCATTACACCACTTATAGTTTTTATTGTTGCGACACGAACAATACCGTCTTTACCAGGATGTAATTGAAGGATTCTGCCCATGCACCATTTTAACGGAGGTAAGTTTTCTTCACGAATTATCACCAATTGTCCCTCTTTAAGATCCCTTTTTGTATTGGTTTGCCATTTTCGCCGTTGCTGTAGGCTGGTTAAATATTCTTGCGACCAGCGTTTCCAGAAATGCTGGCGTAACTGTTCTACATGTTGCCAACGAGAAAGTCGGTTGATTTTTATGTCTATTAAGTTCTGCTCCACCGGTGCTGTCAGCGGTTCTCCGATTAAGAAATGGCCGGGTGTAAGGATTTGTAAGTCATTCGGATCATCGGAAAGGGATATTAATGGTCTAGAGTTCAGGATTGATTCTATGCGTGTTAATAACGTGTACATCTCTTCATAATTTAGTAATGCATTAGTTACAATGCGATGCAAATGATATTTTACAGACTTGATTCCTGCCTCCCAAATTCCGCCAAAGTGTGGAGATCTTGGAGGAATGTAATGCCAAGATATACCTTGTTTTGTTACATAATCATTTAGTTCGGTGCTATCTAACATATTGTTAATTGACCTTTGTATTTTTTTTAATTCATTATCCGCACCGATAAAGTTAGTAGCGTTATCTGAATAAATATTCACAAGATTGCCCCTACGAGCAATCATTCGCCTCAAGCAATTTAGGAAGCATTCAGAACTGAGGTTGCTTACTAGTTCTAAATGTATTGCTTTGGTTGACAAACAAATGAACAAAGCTACGTATGATTTAATTGTATTTGAATTTCTACCTCTAGGTTGTTTTAAGTTAATTGGACCAGCAAAATCTATCCCGCAATTTAAGAAAGGTCTAGTTTGTTGGACTCGAAATTGAGGCAGATCGCCCATAATTGGTGCAATGATTTTAGGTCTTGCTCTAAAACATTTGACACATTTGTGAATTATATTTCGAACCGTGTTTTTTCCATTTAGCGGCCAGTATGTTTGACGTAATGACGCTAAGGTAAGGTTTTGCCCAGCGTGTAGCAGTCTTTCATGCTCTGATTTTATTATTAAATTTGTTACATGGTTGTCTGCTGGAAGTACTAGAGGGTGTTTTACATCATATTGAACAGGAGCGTTTCGCAAACGTCCACCTACTCGTATTAAGCCTATTTCGTCAATGAACGGGTTCAATGATAATAGTTTACTATTGTTACCTACGCGGTTTTGTTTCTTTAGGGAGATTAATTCGTTTTGGAATGCAGATTGTTGTGTCATCCATATTATTTTTATTGTTGCAGCTTGTAATTCAGAGAAAGATAAGTTGGCGTGACATTTATTAACTTTAGCTTTGGAGTTGTTCATAAAACGCAGGCAGAAGGCAATGATACGTTGTAGTTTGAAGAAATTAGATATGTTTGTAAGAATTGGTAGCACGTTCACATTTACGACAAGCGATACAACAGTTTTTAATTCTGGTAATTCTATCTGATTGTAATCACAGTGGTTAAACGGTTTTGTGAGTAAGCTATCGGTTTGTAAAAAATTAGGACCATTCCACCACAAGGTTGAATGTATTAAATGATCAGGATTGACTCCTCTCGAAATGAGATCTGCTGGGTTCATTTTGCCATTAATATGATGCCAATCTGATATGTTGGTTACTGATTGGATCTCGGAGATACGATTGGCTACAAATGTTTTTAACTTTATGGCTTCTGAATGAATCCAAGCTAAAACAACTGTAGAATCCGTCCAACAGTAATGTTTGTCGATTACAACGTTTAATGATTGTCTAACTCGTTTGATTAATCTTGCTAATAATAAAGCACTACATAATTCTAACCTAGGGATAGAAATAACCTTGGTAGGTGCTATTTTACTTTTTGCGCATATTAAGTTGTTGTGATAAGTGTTGTTATCATTAGTACTTCGTAAATATATGCAAGCTCCATATGCCGATTGAGATGCGTCACAAAAACCATGCAATTCGTAACGAACTGAATTATAATTAACAATGATTTGACGATTAATTTGTAAATTATTTAATAATGGGAGTTCTCGCAAAAACTCTTTGAATTGAGTATCAATATCTATAGGAACAGATTCGTCCCATTTTAAGTCTAATAGCCATAATTTTTGAAGCATAATTTTAGCGGATACTAAAATTGGACCAATTAAACCTAGTGGATCAAACAAACGAGCAATAATTGACAAGATTGACCTTTTTGTTACTTTAGTTTGTCTAAAGTCTTGGTTGTATGAATAATTGATTTTATCAGTTTGATAGTTCCACGTTAGTCCTAAGATTTTAGTATCTCCTTGTTTATCTAAATCTACCGTGGTGGTGTGATTGTTAATAGAGCTATTTGTCATCAATGAAGGATGATTTGATCGCCATTTAGTTAATTCAAAACCCCCTTTAGCCAATGAATTAATTAGTTGTGATTTTAAATCCAAAGCTTCGTTTAGTTTGTTTTTCCCTGATAATAAATCATCGACGTAAAAATCTGACAAGATGACGGAGTGTGCTAGAGGAAAATTTAACCTTTCATCGTGTGCTACTTGAAAAAGAGCTCTAATAGCAAGAAATGCCGCTGAAGCAGTACCGTATGTGAATGTATTAAGAACATAAGTTTGTACAGGTTGAGAAGATGATTCTCGCCACAATATTCTTTGACAGCTGCGATCTTCGTCGGCAACTAATACCGGACGATACATCTTGCATATGTCAGCGGTGATTGCGTATTTGTGGGTTCTGAATCGAATCAGAATAGAAAAGAGGTCTTGTTGAATTGTGGGACCAACAAGTAAAGTGTCGTTGAGACTAACGCCAGAAGTTGATTTGGCCGACCCGTCAAATACGACTCTTATTTTCGTTGTGGTGCTAGATTCCTTGAAAACAGCGTGGTGTGGTAGGTAGAATATATTGTTATTATAAAAATGATCTTTATTTTCAAGGATTAGCTGCATATGACCTAGCTGCAAGTATTCTCTCATAAAGTTTGTATAAGAGATCTTTAAATTTGGGTGTATTTTGAATTTTCTCTCTAAAGCATATAACCGCTGTACTGCTTGAGTTTTTGAATCACCAAGCTGTGGTGTATTTTCTTTGAATGGAAGCTTAACTATGTATCTACCCGTTTTATCGCGTGAAAGTGTCGTAGCAAAGAACTTTTCGCAATAAGATTGATTGATTTGCGAAGCGTTTGTTTCTTCATTTTGAAATTCATTTATTTCCCAGAATTTGCGTAATTCAGTGTCGATTCCGTTAATTGCTAAATTACACATCGATTTAGTTGTAAATGGCCTAGTTTGTATTTTTCCGGCAACAATCCATCCTAAATGAGTTTTTTGAAAAGTTGGTTGATTGTTTCCATTATTTATTTGTCCAACGCACAATAGTTGCCAAAATATTTCGGAACCGATTAATATATCAATTGGGGAACTTTTATTGAAGTCAGTGTCTGCTAATTTAATGTTATTCGGTATATTTATATTTTCCTTATTGAAGGAAATTAACGGCAAGTTTGCAGTGATTTCTGGTAAAACTAAACACGTTAGAAAGGCAGTAAATGCGTTACACAAAGATTTTATTGTAATATCGACTGATTTTGATACGGTTGTAACGGTATTATTGATTCCACATATAGGAATATTAATATCATTTAGTTGTAGTTGTAATATATCACAAGCGCGTTGTGTTATAAGGTTGGATTGACTTCCTTGATCTAGTAAACAACGTAAGTTTACGTAACCGCCATTTTTGTCGAGTACGCGAACAACTACTGTGGATAACAGAATTTGAGAATATGTATTTACCTTACAATGATTACTAGTTGATGCAACAATATTTAAACTATCGACGGTATTTAAATTAGGCGTTGAAGACGGTTGCAATGATGAAACAGGAGTATCTGACACAATATCTTTGTTGCTGATCGGTTTATGCAATATCGAGTGATGCCTTTTGTGACAAAAACGACAATTGAATTTGGATTGACAATTACTATTGGTGTGTCCTTCTCGAAGACAATTGGAACACAATCTTAATTTTTTAATTTCGATAGTTCTGTTTTCTGGTGTTAGTTTTAATAATGTTTCGCAGGTAGTTAAGTAATGATTTTGCTTACAATATTTGCAAGTTGGGTTATTTATAACTATATGACTTGTTTGTTTTTGGATATTTTTTGTATATTTGCTAGAACACTGGAAGTTTTGTGTATTGTGTTCTAACGCTTCCAACATCTTGCACTTATTTGTTAGAAATTCGTATAATTCCTTATAAGTTGGATATAGCCCTTTTATTCTAAACATTTCCCATTCACGCACGGTTGAAAAGTCCATTTTAGACATGATTATTTCAATAAGTAATAAATCCCAATGTTCGATTGATTGTTCAAAATTTTTTAACGTTTCTAAGTTTAAGGTAGCTGTATTAATTAAATTTCTTAAAGAACTAGCGGAATTTTTTGTTACATTCGACAAATTTAGCAAGTTTTTTATGTGGGTTTTTACTATTAAGCGTTTATTGTCAAATCTGTCTTTTAATGCCTGAAGCGCGATTAAGTAATTATCTTCGGTAATTTCTAATGCTTCAATTAATGACGCCGCTTCGTCTTTTACGGATGACCTTAAATAGTGAAACTTTTGGATGTTTGTTAATGTATTGTTATTATGAATCAACGAGTTAAAGCTTTGAAAGAAAGAAGTCCATTTTGTATAACTTCCTGTAAATTGCGGAACAGAAATTTCGGGTAGTTTAACTTGAATTTGATTTATATGATTGATGCTTTCACACGATCTAGTAGCACTTAAATTGCCGATATCTAAATTAGTATCCGTGATAAATTTTTCCATTAATTCGCATAATTCAAAAAATTGATTTTCAAACATTTCGCGTTCGTTAATTTGTTTGTCTGATTGATCGCAATCTTCGATTTGGTTTTGTATTATTTTGAATTCATCCCAAATGCTTTCAAATTTCTTAAAGCGAAATTTTGCTTGAGTTTTACTACTATTTGAATCTAATGTTTGAGTATAATTCTTAAATCTAGTTAGGTTGGCTTTGATATGACCCCGTTCTCTAATTAGGCTTGATAATTTATCGCTACTTTCGATGTTTGTCATTTTGTTTTAGATCAGATAAAAAGTTAGATTATGTATACGTTATTAACTTGCATGCGGGAATAAATATGGAAAGATGTTGGCCTACCTTAACCGTTGATGTGATTGTTGTTGATGTTGATGCCACTTCCGTTTGCTTGAATTGCTAGTACTATACGGATGATGACAACGAATTTTGAGTAGATGGATTTAATGACGAACGAATATATACACTTTGTAGATTTGTGAATTCACTGTCACTATTCGACTCGAAGGACCAATGTTTTATGCGGGATGAAAGCGAAATCTTCTCAAAACCGCGGTGAAAAAATAACTTATTTTCACTGAATGTTTTCTCTTATCGAAAAATAAAAAAAGAACGTTTATTTAAAAATGCATATATTCTAAACGATGCTTCGAACTTGAAGGCTAGTCATCTACTGATTTTACAAAGATATTTGCAATAAACTACAATACAATACAATAATACCCCTTCAAGCGGGTCGTAAAATTTCTGGAAAACTAACAATCACATTTTAACTACGTTTTCTAATCTATTGTTCTTTAGCAGGTACAGTAATCCGGCTTACGGGAATTTATGTTTCAACAAGCATCAAAGCATCAAAATACAACTAACAATATAATATTATTGAAAAAAAATTAACAGATGTGACCTGCGTTATAATATTATAAAAATGAAAGTAAACTGTGATATGCATTGTTAATTAAGAAAAATTCTTCTAGCATGCCTTTATTGTATAGAAGTTTAAAATATATGTAAATTAAAATTAACAGTACCATTAAAGGGTTATCATTTTGGAATTTTAAAAATTGTTTAGAAAATTTATTCGTAAAATATGTCAGGTAGTTCAAGTAGTAAATACAGAAATAGATAATGAATTTAGCAATATACAATAATTTTGGTTTAACTTTGATTTATTTTAATATTTTTCCTATTATAGTCACAAAAATAGCGGGTTTAAATTGTTTTCTGGTTTTATTAAGCTTTTATTTTGAGTTTTGTTATGTAAAAAGTGTGTTAGTATGATATTTGTCCGCTGTATAAAATTTATTCTCGGAACACCCACTTTCCGCTACATTGCTGTGACGTCAAAAAGTTTTTGATGGAATAACGTGGACATCATCTAGTGTTGTGTGCTCCCAACGAAGTTTTCTTTGCTGATTATTAACGCGCATTCATGCAAGTATTGTACAAAACATTGTTGCGACTTTAGTAAAAGTCTCTATTGGCGGATTTCCATACCTCCACACGTGGAATGGTAGGATGCAGTTGTCAACGTATTGAAGAAAGCAATTACCGAAATACTATATTTAATTTGGGGAAACTAAGCGCAATTGAATGTTTTTCAGTAATCATATGATATCGTATGGGATTTACTTGTGATAACACCACATGTACGTTTACTTATATTTCAGCATATTTTAAGAAATACTGAGAAGAAGCTTCTAGCCAGCAGCAGGCTTTGAAGGAAAATTAAACTGTGAGTAATTTAATTCTTACTTTAATTAATTAATACACACGACTGTATGCACACATTTGGTTGTTCTCACAATTAACGGTAAAATTTTGTGTTGTGTGTAATATAAGACTAGACGGTGCGCTCTGATTTTCTACGTTATTGAGAGTGGTATTTTTGGAGTAAAATTTATAACTATAAATTTATTTGTTGCCGGAATACAAAAGTTAGGCAGAGAAGGTCACTTTGTTGTACGACATGGTGCCGGAACAAAAACTTATTTCATATTTAGTCTGTGATACTGACCTACGTGCTAGCGTTTGATCCCACTTATACAAATAAATTTATGTATCTTTTCTTATCGTTGAATTTCTGTCTGTAATAAAATAAATATACACGTTGTTACAACTTCTGTCTTGTCATTTGTTCTATTACAGCTTCGGGTAGATTTAAACGGTGTCTTCCACTTTAATCTTTTATTGTTTTCACGCCTATTTGAACTTGTTTTATATTTTAGCACGATGAAGCTTACAACTCAATCAATGAATCAATTGAGCTAGCCGTAACTATTTAAATTTAAATTACGAGAAAATATTCGTCTTTTACTATACTAATTCTGTTTTTAATTATATGGATAAGTTCTTTTGGTATTTTTACCAAACTTTAGCGCTTTATATTACTTTTCTGTTTACTGTGTCAAGTGTCGCTCTTAAGTCAATAAAAATTATGTACAGCTTTCTTTTAATTTTATTATGTTTTGTATTATAGTACTTAGAATAAAAATGTTTTTGTTTTATTGTTACACTTATAAGATGCTTGATTTGAAGATTTATGTTACGAAACGATAAAACGCTCAGATGAAACAAAGCTGGAACTTGCGGTGCTGCCCAATTTCACTTCATTTTTTTTCTTTTTAGTGTTTATTATTTTTAAACAAGATATTTCTTATGACTCGTTTTATGTTTTAAAACTATAATAAGTCTTAATTTCTCTCAGCAGTGTTAAAAAGTAATTATAGTAATTGTAGAATTAGATCAGCTCGAGTTTTCGCCTTGTACGCTGCAAAAACTGTACAGTATGCATAGATGAAAATTGCACATAAACAATTTATTGAGCACAAAATTTACTATAAAAAAATCAGCGCGAATGTATAATTATATCTAATAGTTTAAGAGTTACAGAATTTTAATGTAATGTGACATTTTCGTGCAACTTTGCCCACTTGTATCTTTTAAACTATTAAAGGTAATTGTACCTTTCTGCATACTTTTTTATAGTAAATTTTGTCTTCCATAAAAATGTTTATGTGCAACTTTCCTCTATCTTGCACTGTTTTAGGGTAATAGTATATTGATTATTTTAAGTTATTAATCAAATCATTTTAATACAAAAATTGTAGCGGTTTCTATGCAGACATGATTTACAAGAAGAACAACTCCAGATACCTGGTGTAATATTACACCGACAAAACTACCCTTAGCCGCAAAAAAAGCCGCGGTGGTCACAAAAAGCAACTCGACCAAAACACATGTTTTACTTAAGTGATAATTTATCTTCAAATTATAAAATGGATAAACGAAGTAATAATTTAATAAATCTGATTTATATTTTATAATAAAAACTATTAGTAATTACTAGTTTAAGTAACTATAAAGTCAAAATTGTGTACAAAGAAGAAGAAGAGGTTTAAACGAAGGTTGCATACGGAAGTTCTTCTTTTGACTTACTCGCAAAAAGAAGTTACTGTCGGGCTGGTTTTTTTAACGTACTCGCGGAAGAGAGTTAATTAACGCGCTGGTTTTTTTACCTACTCATGCGACGCTTATATATAATTTTTATTTTCAACAACAAACAACCTACCGTTTATTCGTGCCTTTCATATCTTGAATCAGCTCCAACTTGGTAAAGCAGTGGATAGAGGTCCGACTAAGCCCAGTGAAGACGGTCTGGGTTAAATTTAACAAGAAATAACCAATAAAGCGCCACCTGTTTTCAATTAAAAACTCTAACCACCACACCAAGGGTGTGTTATAAAAAACAGGAAAATCGTTGGTAAGAAGAATAAACAAAAGACACTTGAAGTTTAAATATATATATATATCAGTATACCCAGTAGATAAATAACAAAAAAACTCAGTCCAACAACTATTAAAAAAAATAGAGTATTGTGCTTAAAATAAATAAAGAATTCAACAAAACTTGAGGCAAACATAAATAACGAAAATTGTAATAACCAAACTATAACGCCTAAATAAAAATTCGTAGTTATAACAAAAAATTAGATAGTTCAAATCAAATCCAGGCAGCCAAATATATCGCTATAATAATTACAACTCGCAAAACCTCGAGTTCAGAAAAAATATAAAATAAAACGCGGTTAAATCTATAGGGTACGACGAGTTATATAAGCTTATATTACCCCGAATATACCTGCAAAAAAATCACTAAACTAAATGCTGCAAAAAAGATAAACGTTTTATCATAAAAATCATTCGCAAAAAAAATTACTCAATCAAGCTGCAAAAATTTGATCTAAATGAGATCGCATAGTATCAAATTGATTACTTATAATTACACGTAAATTTAATCTTATTCAAATTTAACTTTCGACGTTATAAAAAAAAAAGTTATAGTTTGTTTAAATTCAATAATTGTGATATTTAAAACAATATAATTAATTAAAAAAAAAAATGGAATTGATTCAAATTGTTGGTCAGATTGCTTATGCTTAACAAATAATGACATCAAAGAAAAATTTAAGTTTAGCTTTTTAATCGCCGTAGATATCCACGAAGTGCCGGGAAAACCAATAGCATTAAGATGGCGTCTGCATCTGGTGTCGGAATTTTCCGTAAATTTTTCTTTAGTAGCAGGACTACTAGAACCACATACAACGACACGAGGACGTACAAACGATTTCCAGCAAAGAAACTTCTGTATTAATAACGTTACGACGAAGCAAACAGTCTAAAAAAAAGTGACAGACTTAGCATCAGGTGAACGCAACGTGCCGATAAAACATCAGATTAATAAGAAACATACCTTTAGATCTTGGGCGGCTGTAATTTGCGAATTTAAATCTTTAGAAGACGTCGGAGTTCACAAATCCGTCTCAACGACGTGTGCGTCAAACAAACAAAAAATTCCACCAAATTTCCTTTCGAATATAGCAAATTTTTCAAAAGACGCGCAGTGTTAATAGGGAATAAATCCATTTACATGTAGAGCCAAAGTTTACTAAAATAAATTTGCACTCGAGATTTCCACTATAACACAATGAAACAACCGAATTCTTCAAAGAAAGTAATGATCAGCAAGCTTATTGATATTTGACCGTCCTAAAACGGAAAACACAAATATACGCAACGCGAGATAAGAAACCACCTATCCTTCAAGTTGAAATTTTCGAAAACAGGTAATTGATTAAATTGTAGTTCCGCTAAATAAAACAGCGTTGTAAAATTTCTATTCTTAAACTAATAATTTGCAAATCATCAAAACGAACAAGTCTTAAATAATAAAAAAAAATAAATCTAATGACTTCTAAAATCGATATAGAAAAACTGATAAATACAAACTAAAGAATTTTTAATAAAGAATTTTAACTAAAATAAAAACGTTACACTCAAAAAACTTATTTACGAGTTGGTTTTTTTCCACTTATCCGAAAAATAGTTACTGACGCGTGGGGTCTTTTTTTCGTACTCACAAAAGGAGAGTTACTGACGGGCCGGTTTCTTTCACGTACATTTATTATTATTATTTTTCTTTGAGTGTACGTTTTGTATAAAGTTATTAGTTAGTGACAAATTGTTACGTAAAATTAGTTAAGTTTATTTAGATATGCGTTTGTAAATCTTTTATTTGATTATTGTACGAGAGATGCGATGAACTGCCTAACGCAAAAAAAATGAGAATAATTATTTAAATTTAATTCTACTGCTTAAACGAGGTTTTTTGTTTGTTTTTTTTGTTGTAAACAAAATGAGCAAATTTAATATTTTCTTTTCTTTATCTTTGGTAGTTAACAAGTCGCTTATAAGATTAGTTTTACTTTTATTGCAGCAAAAGTTCACGCTAAGAGCACTTAGAAAATTTAATACATAGATATGTCGATTATTCCGTGTCGCGACATGTTTTTATTCCACTCCACTCTGCTGTAAGTCTCTCCACTTTGCAACTTTTACACCTAAAAGGATGTGTCAACTTAGCTCGAATTGTGCCATAATCTTAGGAGTTGTTGAACTGTGAACCGCTATAAAACTTGGGTAAAATTAAGTAATCATTTAGTTCTGTTGTTTTTTTTTAAATGCGCGTCAATTAATTAGAGTGTGGTGAAACAACTGTCAGGGATCACGCGATATAAATTGTTGATTTAATCATTGAATGTTTTATTTAACCCAAGCGTATTCAATCAAAGTCTGGTTAAATTTCTGAATGTTTCACTTTGGCTCTAAAATTGATTGTGTCTAGAAAAATTTTTACATTTATCCGAATGCTTTCAACCATGTATAAGCCAGCAGAACATGACAGTCAGTAGACGTAAATCTCAATTTTTCAACCTTTCCTTGCATAAACTGCTTGTGAGCGCAATATTCTTATTTGAGCTTTGCGAAGGGACTTTTTGCCTTGAAAATATTTTGTGTCAAATAAAATTTGATGTTTTGAGATTTTGTTGTTTGCTTTGTGTTTCTTACCGTGCATCACTTAAAAAAGAGAACTTAAGCGTTACAAACACAACCCAAATATTTTCTAATTGCCTAATCAAAGCTTAGATTTGAGAAAGTAAACAAGTCGGTCATTCACGACAACCAAAACATCGCGTCTCAATGTTGGTGCCAACAGTGGGCTACTGGTGGAAGAAAAAGAGTCGCGAACTTATGACAGTTTATTGAGCATTTTGTTAACGATTTGAAAAGATTAGACCAAAATACTCATTTTTGTGCTTCTCTAGAAAAATTTTCTATGTAAGATTGAACTACAAAATGGAAAAAATTAGTGGCGCCGGCCTATTTACAGGCTATGATGTTTGTTCAAGTGCATAAACTTAAGATAACGCGATCGGGTTTCTCTTTAGATATGTGACTGGAAGCTAGGTTTTATAAGCGCGCAGCAATTCTTGACAATGAACGATCTCGCTCATAATTTGTTATCACAAAAAATTCTCTATAAGTCATCATGCTGTTACTGATTCATCATCTTCCAGCAATGAAGAGGTTATGGGAAACATTTCTCAGGCATTTCATGGACAATTGTTAAATACAAACAATTGGAGAATTATCATACGACTCTATTCTCGTTTAATATGTGTTGAAAACAAACACAGTATTACCTACGTAATATAATGAACAAGATTTATTGCAATTTTCAAAAATAAGAATGCATGCATAAATAATAAATAAATTAAAAAAATACATTGTTATTATTTTTTTATTTATTTATTATTTATGTATGCATTCTTATTTTTGAAAATTGTAATAAATCTTGTTCATTATATTACGTAGATAATATTGTGTTTGTTTTCAACACCTTCCGATAATTGCAAAATTTGCGATATCTGTGAATTTTTTTAATTGTTGAATTGATTTCTGTAGTTTTTCTTTGTTATTACTTGAATTTTTAATGTTTCTACGTTCCTCACTAGCGTGGTCTTGACTGATCAGTTTTTTATGCTGTTTCTTCCGTTACATATCAAATTAATTGGGAAACTTATTAGTTTATTTTAAGGTCTTCTAGGGTTTTTGTTTTCCGTAATCACGTAAAAATCTCAGTACAACTTTTTTTGTAATTATTTAAACAATATAACAACAAATGAAAGTAATAGTGGTAAAGTTTTGCATTTTATCAAAGAAGTAAATTAACTGCGGTAGGAAAAAGTGAAGTATTTAAGATTTTGTCTCAGATTCCATGAATTTCTACTAAATTGTACAGCTTTTATACAATCAACTTAATGTTTTTGTTGACGCTACAAATTTGTGAAATGCATTTGTATCACACAAATTACAGTTGTTTTGAATTTATAATTTTGCTTAAAATTTTACTTTCCTGTAAGATTTTTAAGTGCTGAAGTTACAACTTCAACAATAAATTATTGTACAATTATATGTGTGGGTGTAGTTACGTTTTTCAAAGCAATATATGATTGGGATTGTAAGAAAACTGCACACAGTAAGAACGTAAGCGGCTGCCACTCAATGTGGTTAATAAGAATGGATTTTAGTGTTGTATTTGTTTGTGTTCTTTGTTTAAGTATGGTAAGTTTGAAAACAGTAATAGTAATAATTACAAAATCTATAGTTTAATAACAAAAATGTAATTAGGATCTTGACGTTCACTCTTATAGTACACTAGCAGTTATATATGGGTGTTTCTATATTTTATTTAATTTGAATTATTGTAGCAACAACTTGTAATAAAATAATTTTTAAAATACAACACAACATAATTAACATATTAAAATAAGTAATAACTTAACATATGTAACATTGTTAAACATATTTATAACATACTAAAAAGAATCGAAATTAATGTATTTATTTTTTAAAAACACTAAAAAATAATTCAGAATCTTTAAAATAAAATTAATTGTTTACCACATTAATTTAAAAAAATTTATTATTATTACAATTATTTTCATAACATTAATCAATTTTTAATTTTTAAAAATTCGATATTTCTGCAATCAATTAATACAACCGGAGTATTAAAATTACTAATGCATTTGTAGTAAATAATTAGTGCGTAGGTTTCATAATTACGGAAGGTAATTATCTAGAAATGTAAATGTTTAGATGTGCGTGTTCTGCATTAAACCGTTTTATTTCAGTTTTTATTATTTTTTCTTTGATTGATTCATCTTTATTATTAATACTTCATATAAATGTAACACATCTTCATTAAGATTTTTTCAAATTTTGTTTAAATTTACTTGCATTTTAAAGTTAGCCAATGGAAAACTTGATTTCTTTTATTGATTTTATTGTTTTATTTTACGTGTGTGTATGTGTTAAATTTATAGTTAGACACGCATGTTGTTGAACTACGCAAAAGGTAAATAACTAGGTATTTTATAAATAAGACATTTTATCCTTTTTTAAAAAGAAAAATTTAGTTTTTTTAATGGCGTTAACTTTGAATAAAATGCTATAAGTAAATAATTGCTATATAAAGTATGAATCCATTTTGTTTACTAAATATTATTTTTTTTTTTTAATTTTGCAATTTATCAAAATAATAACCCGTTGAAAAAAAGCTGTTTTTTCAAAATTTGTGATAAGAGATATAGTATCTCAAATTTGATTAAACAGAATTAATTTGTCGATGACAGTAAAAACTAACTGTGGTCTACTCTATAATTTCTTACTTGTATTAGTCCCGATGCTACCACAATCAGTTGAATATAACGAAAATAATTAATAGAATTGATATTGACCAAATCACTGCATGAAACTAGTACACCTTCAACTGGTTGAAATATTAATAGAATAAATAAAACTATAACTAAAACATAACATAAATAATTATTTATATAACAATTATTTACAGAACTACATTAGAATAGTATATTAAAACACAAGTTACAGAATGAACGCGCTTCAAGCACGAGACCGAATTTCATACACGAGCCGCGCAGCGGCGAGTTTATGAAGCGGTCGAGTGATTGAAACGTATTCTATGACGTGTGCTTTATACTATTTTCTCTATTTTAATACAATATTTCAAATTTTTCGTATAATGTTAATTTTAAAACAACATTGGTAAACTTTTATATTTTATTGAATTGGCAACATTTACATTTTGACATATTGAAATTTATGTGTTAACCTAAAATCTCATACAAAATTATCTCTTTTCACCTTTATAAGTAAATAACTGAATTAATAAAACGTCTTTATTTTATCTTGGCATCAAAATTTTAATTTTAATTGTTAAACTCCAATAATTTTGATTTCTTTTTCGTGTAACGTCAACTTACGATGCAGAGATGCCAAATTTGAAAAAACTAACATTACCAAAAATCGTGTAAGAATTTGCTTATTCTTACACGGATTTTAGTGTGAGAATCGCTAATTCTCATGTCGAAATAGAGAAAAAAAATTCTGTGTTTACAAGAGCAATAAATTATAATTCAAATTGTAATTTAACCTAACCAGTATACAGAACAATTTTAAATTATAATTAAAAAATCGTATATTAAAACACAAGTTACAGAATGAACGCACTTCAATTACGAGACCGGGTTTCATACACGAACCGCGCAGCGGCGAGCTTACAACAAAACGGTAGAGTGACTGAAACTTATTCTATGACGTCTGTTTTATACTATTTACTCTATTTCGACTCAATTTTAATATTTTTCGTATAATTTTAATTTTCAAACCACATTGGGAAATTTTAGCATTTTATTGAATTGGCAATACTTACACTTTGACATATTGAAATTTCTGTATGTTAACCTAAAATCTCATTTCACGTCTTCATTTTATTTTGGCATCAACATTTGAATATCAATTGTTAAGTTACAATACCTTTGATTATAACTATCAATACTTTTGATTTCGTTTTTATGTAACGTTAACTTCCGATACAGAGATGCCAACTTTGAAAAAACTAACATTACGAAAATTCGTGTAAGGATTTGCTAATTCTTACACAGATTTTAGTGTAAGAATTGTTAATTCTTATGTCAAAATGGGGAATAAAATATGACACATTACTAAATTAAACAACTGGATTCTTATATTCTTGCTCAAAATAGGGTTAAAATAAACTCATTGTAAAGTTAAGAAACCACAAACGAAACTTATGTTACGTACAATGTTAATTACATTAAAAATAACATTACATAAAAAGGAGAATCAATAGGAATAAAATAGAATTGCTTTTGGGCACCAAAAAAATATTTTTGATTAATTTTACTAGTAAATAGGTTAAAAATGTACATTTACTTCAATGTGTTCAATTGTTTTTGGAAGAATCATAATATATTATAGTAATTTACGTAACAAGTGTCGAATGTAAGGCATAACGTTAATGCGCCGCGAGGCCGCACGACCGAGCGTTGCATGTATGTGAGTTATGCTATAAAACTTTCGACTAGCGTGACGTATTATTTTGTGTGTTGCCTTTTATAAAATTACATCTTTTTGAAAAATTTGAAAAAATACTTTGAAATCACCAGAAATATAATGTTGGTACTACAATTGTTACTAAATTTTTAACATCGTTTTTTTCAATTTTAACTGAATTTTAAAATTTTTTAAATGACTCTTCCACTTACTCTAAATCTACATTTTTACCACTTTTTATATATTGCAAAATGTTCTTTAAGTCATTAATCTTCTTTCAATTGATAAACGCTGGTTTTGAATACGCGTTATTCATCGCCAGTTAAGGAATAAGATTTGATTTTATTACTCTAAACTTTAAGTAAAATGTTCCATTAATAAACTCCGATTCGGTCACTAGGCATAGAAATGCAACAACAAAAATAAAGTGACGATACTTTGATAGACTAAAAACGTCTTTACTGTTCGTTTCAACAGTCTTTTTATAATACTAAAGCCACCAATTCTTCTAATCAATAATGTCCTGTTTAGTGATTGTCTTAAACTAAAATGGTCTGACGATTCTAGACTTCAGTATTATATTTTCATATTTTTTTGGAAGGTACACCCTTTTTTTAGAAAAGGAGAGAATTTGATTAACAGCACCGGACGCCAGTTGTCCGGTAGTGTCGGATTCGCAAGTTGATCGTGCCGACTGACTTAAAAACTACACTCTTTCCGATGGGATGTCACGGATTTTGACATTACCTATTCTTTAGCTGTATTGATTAGTTGATGTTGTATGACCACGCTTTTTGTTTCCTTTTGTTTTCATTCCCTTTTCTTCATGCTTTAGTTTACTATTTTTTTACAGTTTTCTTTTTTTTTGTAATAGAAGATCTGCTATGTTATTTTTATTTTTGTGGTATTGCAGGCGTTTTTTCCCTATCTTTTCCGAAATTAGGACATTTAAAGATTGCGTGCTTTGAGTCACCTTTTTCTGCGTATGTTTACATTTTTCATTTCCTCATTTCTTTATTCTTTTTAGGTACGTGTTGAAAACACCGTGTACCGTTATCGGTTGTAATAGATATGTAATTTTTTTGTATATTTTAGTTGTTCTTATGTATTTGTCTTAACGTTTCTGCATTCGCCTACTAGTATTGTGCGTTCTGCTATGTTTCCTCTTTTTTTTGTTTTTATAATTATTTTTTATTACTTTTATTTTTAAATCGATCGACAATATCTCCGCTTTTACTTGAATGGCTTCTGTGGAACTACTTTTATACGTAGGTGTAATTCTTAGACATATCTTCCTGTTTATGCTTTCGAGTAATTTTTTATAATGCTCATATTTTATGATGATTTCCTACATAAGCCCCGCGTACAGTACCGTAGATTGTACTGTTGTTGCTCGTAATTTTTTTTGCTGCAGATGGACCTCTTAGCCTTAATGTAATAATACTTAAGTGTTTGATTATTTTATTTCATTTTTTTTCTGTTGTATATATGTGCATTCTGTATTAATTTTGTTTTTTGAGATGCACCCCTATATATTTTAGTGAAGGTTTACTTTCTATTTCTGTGTTGTTTAATTGTATTTTTATTGTGGATGTTTTTCTATTCGTCATTAGCAGTATGATTTCAGTTTTCTCTGTTGCTATTTCTAGTTTAATTTCATTCAATTGTTCTGTAATTTGTTTTAGTGCATGTTTTGTTTAATCTGTTATATCTGTTCAACAGTTTAGTAGCATCGTTTCTTGCTACAATTCCATTTTTTTAGATAATTACTAAGCTCAATTTTTTATTGTTTATATATTTTAGCAATTTTGCTGAGTTATTTTTCACTTGATTCGATCTGTACGTTTTTAAAATCTATTTATACACATTTTTATCAAAATTGTTACGTAAATTTACCCGTCACTTAAGGAAGGCGGCTAGCTCAATACAATTCGGCGAAAAGGTCGTAGCTGATTCTCGGTTTGCTAACCAAAAAATAATTAAAAAAACGCTAAAACGGTCGAAAACTATTAATTGCAGATAGCGTTTAAATCCGTTGAACACTGAAAAAAACAAGTGACGGAAGGCATGCTATAAAAATGAATATATTTATTTGTAACAAAGAAAGAAAGAGGTTAAAAACAGAAGCGGTTTACAATTACATATATAGTAACAATTAAGAGTTTGGCAATACATGTCACAGTCAATAACGTTGATGCACGCCCCTAAGGGTAAACAACACTCTATACAAAAAAATATAGCAGTACAGTATAACAGCAGAAATTAATAGGTAATCGAAGAATTAAACTTTGATTCGATGCGAATATAGTGTATTCGTAATCAGAAGCAAGTTGCACTTAAAATAAATTTAACCAGTAATGCTACAAACAAATTTGCGTTTGATAGTCGTAGTAACATTTACACCTACGTCGTACCTATTTACGTTTGGCGAACACACAAATTAATAGATAGTAAAGGAATTGTACTTACCATTTTTCAGTCATACTAATAGCTATCGGCATACCTGAATCATTGCTCGTATTTCAATCAATAAATCGTTGTAACCGAATGTGTCAAATTTTCGAATGATGTTTATTATTCCTATCGCAAGTGAGCCTCCAAAATTAATAAACCATCACACAAAGTACGTCAACGACTTGATACCAGATTGTTAGTATCCAATACTTAGTACGTGCTCTAAATTATCGATACCAGCGAGATGTATTAGATTGACACGTACTATTCCAAATAGATAAACACGTCGCGGGGCTCCAAGTTGCTCAGAAAAACCATCACATATGAAGTAAAACCAACGCAATTGTTAATAACGTGAATGAAAGTGAATAAGTAAATAAATTCAGTTAAAATACTTTAATAGTTATCAAAAAAGTTGCAAGTGATAATTAACTAACCCACCGTGCATACAGTTTCTTTACAAGTATACTTATTTTAGGTTGGTAGTTTTAAGTTACACTATTTTGTTAATATAGCTAATCGATGATTTCTTAAATTATGTTGTTGTTGTATATATAAAACAAATATCAAATATGACAGGAAATAAGCAACTGTTGTGCTAAAATATGAAATTAACAACAAATACATATAGAACCATTTTTTTTAAACACTTTTAACTATTACGTAATTGTTACAGTAAGTCACTATCGTGTTTTTCTCGTAACTTAAAAAAGCGACGACTATCTCAGTTTTTATTATTTCTTTATTACATTAATTTTAAAAATGCGTCAAAACAATGAAAGACTAAGGGAAGAGACTCCGTTTAAATCTACCCAAAATTGTAATAGAACAAATGACAAGACAGATGTGGTAACACAGAGTATATTTATTTTATCACAGACAGCGGTTCACGTTAGAAGAAAATACATAATTAGATTTCATCAAACATTAGCACGTAGGTTTCTATCACAGACAAAATACTAAGTAAGACTTCGACTAGGCAACACGTCGTACAATAAAGTGACTTTGTCAGCCTAACATTTACATTAAAAAAAAACGGATTTATTTTATAAATTAAAATACAAAAATAAAAGCACACCGTATAATAATATGTGACACGACAAAAGGATTGTATAATTAATTGTGTTGACAACCTAACATGTACGTACAGTCGTCCTTACAATCGACTGACCAAAATACTAAGAATTATAATACTTACAATTAGTTTTCCTGAAAGAATGCGACTAGCTAGCGGCACCTTTCTAGCATTTTCTACAACTTCATTAAAAGCTAACAAGAACGTAGATACGGAGTTATCACAAGTGAAACCCATTTAATTTATACGATCACTAAAAATAGACGAATGCAAATCCCTCAAACTAATTTCGTAATTTCGGTAAGTGTTTCCTCCAATACAATAATAATATTGCCTCTAACCCCTCAAAAGTGTAGATAATGTTAGCTATAGTTACATGACGTTATCGTGGAAATTTTCCCAATTACAACATCTGTTTATTATCTCCACAGACAAAGAAAACGTGTAGAGGTATGGAAACCTGCTACAGACGGAGAAATAAATTAAGCTACAAACTTAAGAAACAAAAGCTTACTGCAAATACAGTTTCACTCAAATCGTAACGATATTCTATTCCATTTTGGTATGAATGTATACAATTAACAATGAACGCCTTGTTGAACCTACACGACGCTAGATGATGTTTGCGTTATTCAAAGTTTACCGGAAAAATAAATCGTGTTTAAAATTTGAAATTTTATCCTTACCGATACGACAAAAAGTGGGAGTTACAAAAATTAATCTTATACAGGAAACACACATCATACCAAAACGCTTTTAACATAAGAAGCTAAAATACAAAATTAGTTCTGGTTCTGGTTTGCGGACTGTTGTTGCGGATGTTTTAAATGGCTATTAAAAATTCTACAAATCTGATTAAACAACTTGTAATTAAGACTACTTTTTAACACAAACTTTTGATTACAGCTGGTACTGCTAAACTTCAGTAAATAAATAAAGTTTCTTGCAAAAGTTTTCTATAATACAAATTTTACTTATTTATCACTATAGTTTTCAACTTTTTGAAAATTTCTAGTAGATTAGAAAAAATAATGTTTTGATGCATTTTAATTTTGTGTCAGCTTTTTTTTTCAACTATTGTATTTGCTCATTTTATGTAAGCGCAGATATCCTTAAAAAAATATAATTTTTGAAATAACATAAAATTAAACATTCTACTTTTCCATTCTGGATATATCCCGTGTTTTCGATATCTCACAACCTATACTTTTGTTACACGTCGCGAAGAACATTTTTAAAACCTAAATAAGCTGATTTATTGTGTTTTTTAGTTTTGTTTTTATAGACTGGCATCCAATCGATAAAACTGGATTTTAAATTTTCTGTAAAAAAAACTAGAGTCTCGATTAATATTAAATTTTTTTTTAATTATTTCAATAGATCCCTAATTTTTTTTCTGATAATAATTAGTGTTTTTAAACATAATTAATTAACTCGTAAAATACAAATTCTCCAATGTATGTACAATCACAAAAACAAAGAATGCTAAAAACGCCGACAAGCTGAAAAGAAAAACGTCTTTTGTAGGATTTAAAAGATGGCTTAATTTAAAAAGAGTAGAGAACCGAGTGCTAATTTTTCTGATAAGCGACCAACTACGGATTAGATTTAAATTCTCTTATTGTGTAATACTTTTTTTACAGTAGCTGTGCACACCTTGGCTAGATAATTTAACTATTTTTGAAAATTCACTATTGATAATTTCTGAAAAGGGTGATAGTGAGAATCCATTGAAATATTTATCTGTGGATTTTTAATAAACTGATTGTGATAATGACACATGTTTATTTCGAATAACTAAACTGTTCAAAAATGGTTAAGAAAAGTTATTTATTGTTCTTAACTGTCATAAATTTTAATTTTTCGCTATTGTAAACCGTCTTTGACAGTTTTGACACACTTGTCAACATAAACGTCAAATTATTTTTGAAAGATTTTGAGACTTTGTAGGCCTCTTAGTCTCTGTTCGAGCAATAAAATGTTGTATTTAACTCGTTCCTGTCTAAATTGAACGCTTTTTTTTCCTCGAGGACTTTTTAAACCCTCGTTTCACTTGGGTTTAAAAATGCCCTCTTGGGAAAAAAAGCGTCCAATTTACACAGGAACTCGAAAAATAAACTACTATTTTTAATTTTATAGAAAAAGGAATATTTTGATGAACAGACATAGAAACTGATTGAGCGTAAAAAAAACATGTTGTCAAATGACAAAAGTGTCATGAACGTAGCTGAATCCCCACTTGGGTTCTAAGTAAAATGCAGATAAAGCTTTTTCTTCAAAATCTACTATAAATATATTAGCAACAACCGGTGAAAGCAGAAAACCCATGGCGTCTCCTGATTGCGGGTAAAACTTTTCTCAAAAATTAAAATATTTAGACGTCGAACATTTTTCGATAATAGTTACTATGTCACTTAAAATATTTATCTATATTAATACAAATTTGAGAATGTTAATTGAATTGAAAGTTCAGGTACGCTAATAAACAAAAACTCAAACTAACCAGAATTTCAGTATGTTGCAAACAAAAATTAAGCAATTTTTAAACAACATACCCAGAATTGAGTATAAATGAATCTTCCATACCAATGGTTTCAATAAAGTTGCAAGACAGTTAGAGATTTTATAAGTAAGTTAATTTATTGCGCTGACAATATGTCGAAGAGGAATATTAAACTTTTTTTTAAGTGATCCATAAAATCGAGGAATTATAGAATCTTTGGTATTAAGAGCTTTATTAATTGATTGATTAATTTTATAAGTTTTAAGGAGCGCTCTTTCAATAGAAGAAGTACTATCTTTGAAAATTACTTTATACTTTCTCTAAACACATCACGCGGTTTTTAGCTTTTCCTAAATTGGATTAACTCTTAAATCCTGTAAAAAACGTTATTTTTTTTAGTCTGACGGCCAAAAACAGGTAAAAACGTAGGAGTTTGCATTAACAAATATCAAAGATGTTGACGAGTCAGCAAAAACACTACGATTTTGGTTATTGTTTTACTATCAGCGAAAAATCCATTAAAACAATTAAAAATCTTTTTAATATTAATCGAGATTCTAGTTTTCCTTTACCTATGACTCATTTTTTTTGGTTGAAGGCGAGAGCTCAACGTGCGACGAAAGCTTAGCTTGTAAGATATCGACAACACGGAAAATATCGAAAAGTATAACACGAAAGTAACCCGTGGAATAACAAAAAAATTGTTTGTTTAATTTAAAATATGGTTCAACCACGTACTCTATCTTTTTATAGCATTTTATAAAAAAAAAACATGTTTAACATTATTAATTATTTGGTCAACTTCCGATGACATATTGGGAATGTGTTCTGCAGCTTTGTGCGATCACGTAAAGTCTAACAGGGGCAACACTGCTTTCATTACTGTGTTTAATAACAATAATAGTGTTCTTTTAACAATGTGTACTAATTTTCAATTATCCGTAAAATTAATGACCAAAGTTTTAAACGGTGAAGATATCAGGAGCACTAAATTTCCATGATTTTACTTTTACAGATGTTGACTAAGTACTTTTAATAATACCGCATCTAACTTGTAATTTAATTCATACAATAATTTTAAATTCATAGTAATGTTTTAATTTGTATTTGTTTTTGTGTACACATAAAAAAAATGTAGATTTTGAATATTCATTGTAGTTAAACTAACAAAAAATGCAATTTGAATATTGTCCCACATGCTAATGTAGTAACTAATAACCATATCAATGTACAAACATTTTAGTTATGCTTATATTTAATTTTGCACTTACACATTGATATCGATAACTTTAACTAGTTATACGATTTATTGTATTAAATGAGTTCATGTATTATTTAGTACGTAGCAACACAGTGTTGAAACTTGTTAACTAACTTTATTTTGTACCATTTTTTTGTATTGAACACCAAATAAATTTACATTTATATATAAAAAACACTTATTTTACAGTTGATTGAACCAACTATACCATAAATCTTGTTTCAGATTCACATGGGACAACCACAAATTCTTATTAACCCATCTGCTCCATTTGCAATTGATGATATACCATATCCACCGCAACACTCAAATTACCCGCCATATCTAACAAGGCAATTATCTGAAGAATTTTTAGCGTTATTACAACTAATAAACAGCGCACAATTTCCCCCGCCATTATTAGAAATCAAAGACGAATTACAAAAACTGATTTTAAGCAATCAAATCGAAGTAGCAAGGATTATGAATTATGCCAAAAGCTTTAACGGCATTAGCAGTTTTGATCGATTGATAGTGGCTTTATTTGCGTTAAGAGACACTTTACCACAAACATGCGCAATAAAGCAACAACTTCGAAAAATAATTTTGTATTCCATATTTAACAAAGATAAATTTAATCATATGATGCAGCCGTACGATCAAATTTGCCATGAATCTTTATCCATTAATCCGAATCCACAGTGTCAATTTTTATGTGAGAATTTGAAAATGTTGCCAACTACATGTAGAATTAACAATTTCAACACTTTTATTCCCAAAAGAGAATTAAATTCTATGCCTACGAGTAATTATGGTATGCAGAATGTAGAAAACCGAATTGAGTTTGCAAATGCAAACGTTTCTAGTCAAATAGACAGATTAATAAATGCATTACCCGATATAAAGTTTGACGACGAAGAAGCAAAACGTAACATTTTAACAACACTTTTTCAAACCCAAAATGTATCTAAATTTTTACAAAACATTGATACAACAGAAATGAATGATAATGATTTATTAAGAAATGTTTTAGAACATATTAGATCTCTTAACATACCTAAAACAAATCAAGCAGCAGCTGAATATTACTTAAATTATGATGACAATGTTTTAAAAAATTTAAGAAAAAAATACGATTTTGCATCGCTTATTAAGTATCTACCAGAACCAATAGATGAAGAAGAAGAAGAATATTACCGCATCGCAGCATCGTTTTTAAATAGTACTGATATTTATGATACTTTTAGATCTATAGATCTACCAGTAGATAAAGATAAATCATTGTATAAGAGTGTTATAGCCTTATTAGCGGAAAGTCAAACACTAGATGAAAAAATTGCAGACGCTTTTAAATACTACTCGAGCTATGAAGATTACGATGACTTAGAATTAATTACTAAAAAAGTTATAATGAAAAATTTCAAATTAGTAAACATGTTCAAAAATATCATAAACCAAAATTTATCGGATGAAAGTATTTCCAACACGTTAAAGATATTTTTGCGATACATTTCTAGAACTGCATATCATTTAACCGATTTTGAAATTCCGACAAATGTTCATACACGAGCAGAACTCATTATGGCAATATTTGATTATTTGTTGTCTAAACCTGAAGTACCTCCTAGTATACACAACATTATAAATATTCTTAAACCGCATGTAATATTTACAGGCGAAGGTAGTGTTCCTATTTAGAAATGAAACAACGTATAAAAGTGTCGTGAGTTGTTAAATAGAAACTAAAATCAAAAATTAAATATATTAAGTTATACAAAAACAATTATTTTTAAAAAACAAGTTTAAACTTGTTTTTTTCAAATAAAAAGTATGTAAATATTGTATGTAAGTTAAATTGTTATAGTAAATAACTTCCACTAACTGTAACTATAAATTAAATAAAACTTTAAAACAACGTTATTTTAATATCCCTTAATTAATTTGACTATTTTGAAACTTTTTGTAGAAAGATAGAAATAATAGAGCAGCCAAGTCATTTAAACAGATTTATAATTACTTCACGTTACAAAATCTAATTTTTTTAATTTCTATTTATAGTAGACAATGATAATCCTAAATATAATATATTATAAAGAAGTATACTGGTGAAATGACCACATAAAATTACTAAGTCAAAAATGCATAAAAGCAAGAAGACTTTTAACGAGGTCAAACCGTGAAGAGAAGGAATCACATAAGATAAATCTGCAGGCATGCAGAATATATTCTTAAGAACGTAGCAGCATGCAGACCAGTAAAAATAAAGACATTATTACACAAAACATCACAAAACTGTTTCTCCAATGCAAACCTAACACATAGGATAGAATAGTAGTTAACACAGCTGTTTTTCTGTTCAGCATAGAAAAGCTTGAGTCTGGACAATATTTCGTCAAAAATTCTTAAGCTGGGAGTAGAGACATCTCCTAAAACAGTACCGAATATAATGAATCAATACATCAAGAAAGACTCATTTCCAGAAAAGTGGAAAATCGCAAAAGTGATTCTACTACTAAAGGTCAAAGACAACAGAGTTACTAAACACTTATGGAAAACTGCTAGAGCAATTAATCTTACTACGGCTAAAAAAAGAGTTGCATGAAAAATGAATTATCTCAGATAATTAGTTCAGCCTTAGAGAGGACAGATCAACAAAGGACGCATCGTGGTTACACAGCAAAGGCTGAAATAGCTAAACCTTTTAATTCAAGAAAACTGGTAGCTTTTATAAAAATAGATGTACGAAACGCTTTGAATACAGCAAGTTGACAATTGATTTAGCAAACACTAGTAAAAAATAATTTGTCTTTCTACCTGGTGAACATCCTGTTCAGCTACCCAGAGAACAGATATATAAAAATGCTAGTAGAACTCCTACCGATGTCAATGAGAGTTCTGCAAAGATCTGTGCTGGGTCCAACACTTCGGGATATTATCTACCATAGTGTTCTGAGAATAAAGGTTCCATGCGGTATCAAGCTGATTGCTTTCGCTGATGATCTTGCAGTTCTAACCTGTGCCAGCAACAAAGCAACTTAAAAGATGATGTTAATGCAACGGCAGAAAAAGTATGCGAATTGATGGAACGGGCACATGTTAGCTTAGCGCCAAAAAAGACTGAGGCTACTCTTCTTACCGACAAGAAAAAGATAACTCCAACATAATAAAATTTAAAATAACCACTACGGCAGTGTTACATTCAGCAAAATTAAAATATTTAAAAATAATTCTTGACAAAAATCTAAAATGTTTAAAGCTGATAGAAATTATTAGCAGTTATGCACTGTCATGCATAAATAATTTGTCAAGAATTATGCCCAATACATACGGAGCAAGAGAGGCAAAAAAACAACTGTTACAAGCTTTTAGTCTTACGAACTTTGCACGGCCAACTCACACAGTCGGAGATAGGGGAGGTTCAAGCGAATTATAATTAATGGCGCCAGATCAATTCTAATTAACACTTCTGCCTCAATCACGACAGACGGTCCAAACTTGTAACGAATTTTTAGGTTCGTAATCCTTGTTACTCTGGTGTTCGGGTAACCACAATTTAAAGAGAAAGGTATGTTACCATAAAAGAAAGATTAACAGGCATAAAAAGTTTAATGTAGTAACGTAGAAGATTAACAGGAGTATATTTGATTTCTCAATTCATAAATGCCAGAAACATCGGCAACACACAATACATAGGTTAAGTTGAAGCGAAATAGCGAAGAAAATTTCGTAATAAATATTGTTCGTACCCAGCATGCGATACACACAAAATGATAATTAAAATTACCTTAATGGCATTGTAACAGTAAACGTAATTACGGAAATTAACATTAGCCAAAGTTCCGTGAGTGATTTTTATGACAGCGAAGAAAAATAATCAAACAGACTTACCCAAAATCTAGTACCTACTTGAGCAAAGAAAACGTTTTCCCCTGTAGTAGCCTAGAATAGATATTGAATAGCAAATCGTGTCACACAATAACTCACGAAGATAGGAAGCTACAAAATCGTTAATAATAATAAATTAAATGAGATATAAAAACCCGTTGTATCGAATGCTGTTATTTGTAATTACGAACAGGTGGGTGGTAACGCAATCGACTGGTGTATAAGAAATAACATCTCCAAAGTAAATGCATGTCGAGACTTCGTTTTCGCATGCCTCCCAAAATCTTAAGCGTTCGATAACGGTATTAATCAATAGGAATTATTCTTCATTGTTCTTTTATTGAATCGAACATGTGATCGAAGCGTGGCAAAACGGCTATTAAATTAATACAGAAATTACAAAAGAATCCCAATAAACCGGATGAAAAATATCTTACCCTGTGCCGAATAGATTACAATAAATTCGTAATTGACTTATAATTTCGTACTCATCACAGTGGATGCACTTAGAATCTTAAGAATTGGGTCAAATTTACGACACAGACCGTCTCACGTAGTTGACAGCTTCAAAATGAATCCGCAACTTGTCAGTACCCAAAAGTATCGCCAGAGGGCGTCAAAACCAGAGTCTAATTTTAAGTCGATATACAGGGTATTACGTTATGAAAATTTCGCACGTAACACTCTATTTTAATGTTCTCGACTCAATATTGCTTGACGAAGCATGTATCTAGAGTGATTTTTTAAAAACAAACAAGATAAAGAACTGTAAGAAAAATCACAACGGATTTCAGTCATTAGAATCTGCTTAGCATATCGAACAATAAGTACATATACAGTTGGAATGCTTGTAAGAAGAATCTCCATTAACAAATTGGCAGAAGAAAGAGTTTTTTTTTAAAGATAACCAAACGCAAACAGAAGTTATGCCAAGGAAATGAGCCTAAAAAATATGGGCACAATATAAAAGTCCGGATGACTGGATAAATACCTGAAATCAGCGACTGGTACCTTAAAGAACACGGTGACATGAATTTCTACTTAACCCAAATACTTAGCGGACATGGCTGTTTTAATAGCTACTTAGACCGGTTTGGTTTACCTCTTACAGAACGTTGCGAATTATACCATAGGAAGAAGATACTTGGCCACTTCACAAAAAACAATATGAGAGTATTATCCAGAAACATTCGTTAAAGCCATGCTGAGAAAAACATAGCAAAAATTCTAAAGATAAAAATAAGTGGAAAACGTACCAAAAACAGCAGCAAAGATTAAAAAGAATAAAGACTATACCTGAACAGTGAAGTAATGCTTATATGCGATTCCGTCGTTTAGAAACCGAAGCCGGAGTTTGCAGCTCGGTCGGTGTACTCAAGAGAGTGTAAATCCGGCACTATCAGATAGTCTTTCAAAGATTTTTGGCTCGGTTAAAAAAAAACAAGTACTCACTAACGCACTGGTATGTGTAAACATCGACTTGCAAACAAGTTGGATCTTTGCATGCGTGGACCAAAAAAGTCTGTATACTTCTAAAATCACTGGCACTAGTGGTAATACATACTCGCGGAAAAAGTTAAATTATGCCTTAGTTTGTATAAATATAATTAAAAAAAACTCAAACAAACAGACAAACACAGAAATCCAAAATTATAAGCTTTATTGTAATAATTAAATTTTATTTATTATTTATCATCTTCATTTGCTAAAGAACAGCGTCGTTACCTATAAACTTATATCTGACCTTTGCTGTATTTCTAGAACAATTACGGTTATCTGTAGTTGATCTTAAATCTCTGAGTGTGCTACTTTAAACTTGTCTCTACAAACCTATTACATCATTTTTAAAATCTATACGCTCAAGTAGTTTTACTTTTGCGAGACATAACGCAATGGGTTTGTTACCAATATTTTTTTCAAGCGGGTGCTGCTGGTAACAACCACAATTCACCGCTAAGTGAAATGCCGGTGAGTAGATGTGGTTGAAAACGCTACTACATAAAAGAAACGGTTGCTACAACTAGCGTACTTGTAGAATCCTTGGTTTAGAGACACTAAAGATACACATGAACCCACTGTCAAAAAAGTTAGGTAAAGAAAAACAACAGACAACTTGATAACGAGAGAACGTAGCAAATTAGATGTACATTTTCGAATAAACAAATTTCAGTCAATTAGAGACAAAATCGATCAAAAATTAACAAATGCATAGAGAATGCGTGGGCAAAATGGCCATTCTAAGAGAAAATATTTTTTTGTAAAAAAATATTTATAAAAAAAATGAAATTTTGACATTGGATAGTTCAGTTATTTATCTATATGCAAAACAAATTAATTAACCTTCACTTTGATTACTTAAAAAAAACAAATTTTACCGCAGCTCTGACCACTTTGCTCTATGGGGTATAAAGCATGGTTGCCACAGAACTAAAAACCCGTTTGGTTAAGTATTAACTTTTTATTTCCTTTATTTACATATACCACAACTAAATTCGTTGTTTTCTTTATCACACCCAGCACAAAGCTCGTGTGCCCTGGTAAACAGCTTAAGCATTTTATCCACCCTTAGTTTTCTTTTAATTGAGAATAATAGTACCCACAGAACAAACACTCTGTGTCACTGACATCACTCTCATCAGACTCCTTAAACAAAGCACGATTAGTAGTTTTTATTTATTCTTACTTGAAATTTTTTGTTTATTTATTAGTTCTCTCTTCCTTTTATTCTTGTTTCCTTTTCTCAACTCTATTTTTTTGTCTTTCTTTCTGTTTTCTTTCGTCTTTTGCTGTTAGAAGACTATTTTTGTAAGAGCTTGAAGTTAGAACGGTGGAAGATCATGAGAACTTACAGCAAACGAAGGCGGCTTGCCAGATAAGAGAAGTTAGTCTACCGCAAACGAGGTACTTGAAGTTGAAGTACTAGGAGATGTAAATAATCTTACAACAGATGAAATGTTTTCAGAAATGGGAACAAATTCTTTATTGGTGTTTTCGGAACCTGCAGCGACTGTTGCGCTTTTGTTACCATAAAATACGCCCACATGTAATCCAGCAATCAATCTTATCACTTTTATCAGATGGAGTTTCTTCTTGACCTGAAGCTTGCAACACCTTATTATCTGCAGTTGGTGGAAAAGCTACAGAAAGCTCAGCGATATCTGTACTCACAACAGCAGCAAAATCCATTTTCGAAAATACATTTCTGTTAATTGAGACTATACCATACTTCCGAAATCCATTTACGGCAATTCATATTTTTTAAACCAAGCATGTAAAGGAACTAATAAAATGTGCGTTTTAAATGGAGTTATTTAAGGAATTTGAATTACTTTTGTTTTTTAAATGGGAACGTCTTGTTTTTATTCCAAAATATGGTTTATATGAATCCAATAAAATGGTATGTATATTCGGAAGAGATTTAATTAAAAACGCAATTCAAATAGTACGCACAGTATTTGAACGCTGATGTCTAATTGGTAATTTATTATTAAGTACGTCCTAACGTTACCAGTAAGACCCATCTGAATGTATGTTGTAAATAAAGTTAAACTTATATATAGAACCTGCAGGGTGAATAGAAACAAAAGTAATCAAAAGCATTGTAAATTATACAGGCCGCAATATTTTTATTTCTTACAAAGTTCAACCGTCTAAATTTTATGTTTTTACGTTTGTCAATATGTTTCATAAGTACACACGCTTCTGAAACGTTGACAACACTACCAATTCAGTTGTTTAGGTATCAGTAATTTTACTCGCTAGTTTTTGTCCGGTAAACTTAATTATAATCTAAGGAAAGGACATCAAATCTTTGTCATGATATTGCTTTATTTATTGCAATTTCCAAGAGTGACTTTGTGTTTATCGAATGTTTTCTTGTTTCTAAAATAACGCACGTTATTCAAATAAAGTGCAATTCACGCTTACATTGGGGTGAATAAAAAATGTGTTTTAATTCACCTGCTTGTTTCTATTCACTTCTAACAAACTTTCTTTGATATACAGAAAGATGCCAAAGGAGTATAAACCAGACTCCAGGAGCTAACGATACATAAATCTGACCAAGAGCAACTTTTCAAGGCGCTTAAATCTATTAAACGGGGACAACTCTCTTATAAGCAAGCTGTAGAGAGGTACAGAATCCACTATTTTGTTCTGTATCGGCATGCTAAAAATTTCTCCATAAAGAAGCAGGAGAGACAAACGGTACCGTCATTTGCAGAAGAAGCACTGACTGTGGCTCAAATAATAACATGCAGCAATTAAGGCTTCCTCTTAGACCACTATTTTGACAGTAGAGAAAAATTATTACGAAATTCAGAAATAATTTTCCAGATCGTGATGTTGTATACAGTTTTATAAAACGCCATTAAGATAGACTAAGAACGAGACTGTGCCAAAACAGTAAACGATCGCAAAGCAATGTTTCCAGAAAGAGATTAAATGTGCATTTTGATAACACAACAGCAGAATTACGCTACGCATATAATCAAGTTTGATGAAACCAATCTTAGTGATGACTCTGGTCGTAAAAGAGTAATTTCTGAGCGGGGTTGTTGGTATCCTGAGAAAGTCTGCAACTACAGCAACAGTGCAACTTCAATTATGTTTGCAACTACAGTAGCTGGGAAATTATTGCCCCTCCTATGTTGTTTATAAAGCCAATAGAGGCCCGAAACCCGAGTGGTTTGAGTCTTGTTCTTTGGAAAACTGGGTCGAAAAGATTGCGATTCCCGTCTGTAAAAACCTTTATGGGAAAACGTTTTTAGTTGGAAATAATTTTTCTCCTTTCTTCTCCTAAAACCATTAAGCTTTGATTATAATTTTTTCGTCATTTTTTTGCTACTTAACTTTACGCATATAACACAGATACTTGATGTGGCCTTGTTCAGATCACTGAAAACGGCTTGGAAAAGAGTCATAAAAACCTGGAAAATAGGCGACGGGCAGAAAAGTGCGAGCATACCTAAGGATAGGTTTTCCCACATCAGGTTTTAGAAAATGTGGAATCGTAAAGAGGTTTTGTCGGAACTACCAAAAAAGCAGCTACATGATGATGTTCCAACAGATGCTGTCAATGATTCTGTGGGGAATATATTAAAGAGCATGCAATACGAAAATGGTAAAACCGTTAAAAAAAAGACGCAAAAAGATAGCCATTCCGGCAGAAAAAAGTGTAAGTAGTGCTGATTTATCCGAGTCTAGTGACAGTAAAGTAGAGATGTCACTTTATGACAGTAATAGCAGTACTGGCTCAGAAAGTTTTGGTAAAGAATAATGATTATCAGATCAATCTTATCAGAAAGAATGTAAAAGAGAAGACAAAGTTGAAGACGATGGAATCAAAGGAACCAAAGAGCAAGATGGGTATTGTACCGAGAGAATTAGAGAGCATGGAGTTTTAAAGCTTGGGAGATTTCTCAATAACGTTGATTTAGTAGAAAAAAATATATTAAAATGTCTATGTAGTTAGTTGTCGGTTTTGAAACACGGAGTTCTACCAAAATTTAAAAAATATAAATTTTTTATAGGAATAGTTACACACATCGATAAAAATCTAAAAGAGATAGAAGCAACATTCCTACGGAGCAAAAATATCAAATCGAATTCTGGATTCATGTATACTTTTCTTGATATTCCAGATGTATCTCTTTTTTCTTGCGCCCAGATAATCGGAAAATTATTTCCAGTAGAGGACTTGAATAGTAATGGTAAGAGTAAAAGTAAAAAGCAACTTTTAAGATGTCCAATTCTCCATACAACTCTGAACTGATTTACCTACACCAACATGATAATACCTATATTTTTTAGACAAAATTTTTAAGTGAGTTAATTAGTTGCTTACTAAACAAGAAAAAGTGTATGTTTTTTATAATCCTCTTTAATTATTAATAAAAGCTGATATTTAGTATTTTACGATTTTTTTTAAGTTAAAATCCATTTATTTAACGCTTCTGAGTAAAAAAATGTTTTGGTATCTTTTTAAAAACGTTTACAATGTTTTTAGTGGCTTTGGGAGTAGTATATTAGCAAAACTAGAGAGAAAATAATTTATGTTTTCTTTTCACCCTGCATGAATAGAATCAAAGCAGTTTTTTTTATGGGGCGGACCTGGATTGAGCTACAGTTAAATAACATTATTTACGCAATCTACTCACTACTGGGACTAGACTTTTGATATACATATTTACATTATTTGTAAATAAATTTTTGTGGAATCTCTATAGTTGTTAACGTCCAAACTTTTTGGGATAAAAACAATAGGTTTCCATTTAAAAAACAAAGGTATTTGTCTGTTACGCAATAATCAGATTACGGTCAAAATTACCTCCCATTTACATCGCACATTTCATTATTTCCGTAAAATGCTTTAGTTGAAAAAAATGACAATGTTTCCATACATTTGTCTAACCCGGTATAAGCAATAGTAGTTTCATAAAGTCTTTAGTTTTTCTAACAAAACTGTTAAGTTAAAATGGCGTCACACTAAAATCAATTAACGATTCAAAAGAAAGTCAGAGAAAGAGAAAATTTAAAGAAGTCTTCGGACATAAGAAAAAAATGTAATCATTTTAAAATGTTACGTATCTACGTACGTTTTAACCTTTTTTAAGAATTCCAACTGCATTTTTCAAACTTCACTATCATCAACATCATTACCGACAATAAACGGTTTCTTCCACCAATGGTTCGTTAAAAAAATTTAGATAACGCCATGGTATATATTTCAAGTCTATTAGCGATAAAGAAAAAACAACAGTCTTGTGGTAGTTAAAGAGTAAATAAAATTTTAAAAATATTAAAATATTTTCTTAACAACGTTTACAACGTTGATGAAACAAGAAATCTTCAAGAAAACAAAAAATTAAAGAGCAGTTAACGAATTCGTTTTGCTGTTATTTATCTCACATTAGTAGTTATTAACAAAACCTATGTGCTTTAAAAATATTAAGATTAATGGACTATAACTAAACGGTTAAGTAAGTTCACTTATATGTGTGTAAAGTTTGCTTTCTTTTTATTACACCATGGGCAAATCAAATCGTTAAAGGACAAAAAACGAAAATTTATACTAGCATTTCATGTACAAACGTTCAGACGTAAACTGATTATTTTTATTTAAAAAAAAGTTTCTTAATTAGCCAACAACACTAATTACCTATAAAATAAATGAAACAAATAACAATTTCATTAATCAAAAAATAGATAATATGAGTCACTTTTTTTGGTGAACGAGGTTAAGTTTAACACACGTGCATGAATACGTTAAAGATTAGAAATGCGTTTGGTGTTGTTGTGATTAAAAAAATGATTAAAATATTTAATTATAACTCTCAAGCTTTTTCGTGATATTGAAAAATCTGATTAATTGTTCTTAAATAATAGTTACAGCAAACACGATAGATTGGAATAATACAGTGATACTTTCACCCATACATGCTTATTTAACACATTGCTTTTATTTTTTTATTGCACAAATCAATTTTTTCCTTTTTTTAAAATTACATTTTTTACATGCTGAATTGTCAGTAATATCTAAAATTGTAAAAATTTCTTAAACAGTTTAAAAACGAATGGTTAATAAGCAAATTGGTTATTTTAGGCATAAAACTTTCACCATAAAACATTAAAAATATTTTTAGGGTAATAGGTGTATTTATTTAGAACAATTTAAATGCAAGCTTTCGAACTTGGTCTAAGTACTTCGTCAGGCAAAATTAAATTAATTTGGCAATTATAAAACTAAGATAACTAAAAACAATAACTTATCAGGGAACTAGATAATAGGCGCAAGTTTATTAGGTACAGCATTTGCTCGAAGGTCTAAAGAAAAACCACCATAAAAACTCTAAACGTAGCTAACTGTAATTGGTGGACAAATTAAGATTAAGAAATAACAGGTAACCAGGTGCCAGATAATTCGTAACCACTGTCTCTATTGAAATTGTTAGGTTGTTTAATAATTTCAATAGCTTCTCTAATATTTCTTGATTTCCAGTTCTTTGTTTTAGAAATTGTTTTAGTTTTGTCAAAGTTTATATCATGAAGAGTGTCAAGTGCATGTTCGGCAATGGCAGACTTAATAGGTTATATTAAACGAAAGTGTCTTCTATGTTCTTTTAATCTCGTATTTATAGTTCTACCAGTTTCGCCAATATATATCTTGCCACAGGTGCTTTGTACTTGGTACACTCCACAGGTATTGTAAGGTATCTTGTCTTTTATTAGATTCAACAAATTTTTAATTTTAGTAGTAGTGTTATAAGCTACTTTTATCTTAGGTTTACTTAGTATTCTTATAATTTTGTCACTTATGTTGGAAACAAAAGGTAGAATAACAAAGTTTTGGTTAATAGTTGAATCATCTGTTAAAGTAGGTCTTGTCTTTGGTCTAAGAAACTTTTTAATTTGTTCTTTATTAAAACCATTTCTTATAAAAACTTTCTTAAGGTGTTTTAACTTTTCTTGTAATTTATCTTGGTGACAAATTATCGTTGCACGATTATATAATGTGCGAATGGTCCCAAGTTTCTGAGCTAGGTGATGATGAGAATTTGCGTTTATGTAATGATCTGTATGTGTTAGTTTTCGATAAACTGAATGCATACCACGTATGATAATATAGAAAACTATAAATTAGTACGGAGGGTAGAAAAGTTGTCATTGGATTTAATGGCAGCGAAAGTCAATAATCTATTGACAAGTGACGTTGTCAAAATCCCAACTATAAAATAGGTTAGGAACAATGTCAGTACAACTGTAAAAAACAACATCAGAACTACCCTCCGTACTAATTTATAGTTTTCTATATTATCATACGTGGTATTTTTACCACAGGATGGCGTTCCAAAAACATTTTAAATTTGTCAAGGTTAGCTAAAGTAGAGCCAACCTTGATTATAAAACCATTATAATAAATAATAACCAAATTCAAGTTAATGTCAACTCTAATAAAGAATATGGAGCTCTGAAAACTTTAATAAATAAGGCTAACATAGAATAGCACTCATATAGAAACTAATCATCTTGACTTGTTAAGGTAATAGCCAGGAATTTGTATCCAACTACTTCTCTGGAAGAAACTTCCAGAGAACTAAAAGACAAAAATTCAAGATCATAGAGTAATTAAAAAACTTAAGCGATGTACCTCCAACAACAAGGTGAGCTAGATCCGTTTGTTTTTGTATATTTTGGTTTTGATAAATTAAAAGATATCAACAAAATTGATAGTATTCAACATATTAACCACATAAGGATCAAAACAAAAACAGTAAAAAATAACAAGCTCATTCTGCAATGTAAAAGATGTCAAAGACACGGCCATATATATAGATTCTGCAAAAGAGCGCCTGCTTGCGTAAAATGTGCAAGATATCACCTAACTGCAAAATGCAAAAGTTCAGGGAGACATCTGTCAAGTGCGTTAACTGCAAAAAATCTCCTTGTTAGCTTAGAGGTTGTGAAATAGCAATTGAACTACAGAAAAGACGAGATGGTGTCATGGCCAAGAAAGTTACATCTCAACCAAGATAAATTGTTTTTAATATTAGTAAAACCTGGTATATCTTAAGCCCAAAATATGCAACAAAATCAGCAGAGGTACTACCTGGTCGTTTGACATCTGAACCATCTATAATGCAGATTATGCAGAATATAATAAAACCATTAGATCCGGTCAATGCAAGACTCGATAAATTAGTAGCCAAGAACACTGGTACTATACCTAAAGCAAAATAAGTTTAAGAACGAAAAAAACCTACGTATTGTTACCTGGAATGCCCATGGCATACTTAACAAAAATCACGTCTTTGAAGTATTCTGGACCGCTCAATACGTTAATGTCTGTCTTAGTTCTGAGACACATATGACAAGCCAACCCTACCTTAAAATAAAAGGATACAAAACGTATTACAGGATTCTCTCAGACAACCAAACCAAGGGTAGTAGTGCAATCACAATCACATAAAATCAACCACTATGAAGAATATCGTCAACAAAAAAAAATTCAAGTAGCAGTAGTTAGAATCATGTCTCTAAAACAGAAAGTGACAGTGAGGGCTGTATATTGCCCACTAAGGCACAATCCTAAAAAAGACGATTACCTAACACTCTTAAAACACATTAGTGAAGGATTGATTGTTGAAGGAGACATCAACTCAAAACATGTAAACTGAGGATCCAAATTAACTACGATCAAAAGTAGGGAACTTAGAAAAGCAGTACAAAAACTAAACTGCAACTATTAATCAACAGGCAGTTTACTGATCTTGATAAAATTCCAGATAAACTCAACTTCTTTATCTCTTAAAAAGTGTCTAATTTTATAGAAGTAGATGAAAACTTTGGTATGGATTCTGATTACTTAGCAATCATCTTGACACAAGTGAAAGAATAATAAAAAAAAAACCAAGACCAAAGCTTTTATATTGATTTTCAAAACGACATAAACCTAAATATTAGTTTAAGAACAAGTGAGCTAAAAAAAAAGCTAAAAAAAAGCTGCACAAGAGGCCACGGCCAATAGTAAAGAATAATTGACTAATCCCAGATTATCGATTTGGATTCAGCCCAAAGCACTTAAAAAAGCTAAGAGCGGTGGTGTCTCAAGGTATTGTACTGGGTCCTATGCTCTATTTGTTATATAATAACAATATACCAGACCTAAAGGAAACCACAGTAGCTACGTTAGCAGATGATATCTCAATACTAACAGTAAAGCAAGACCGAGAATTATTTATTAGGAAACTACAAACAGCCAACAATCTAATACTTGGCTGGACTCACCAATGGAGGATAAAACTAGTTGAAATTTGCCCATATCAACTTCACAAATAAACCATTAAGAGACTCGCTCTCTCTAGATATAAATGTCACTCTTGTACCTTATGAGAACAATGCCAAGTATCTAGGCATGACTTTTGACGCCAAGCTTAGGTGGAAGCAGCATGCTAAAAATAAAAGAGCGGAATTAAGAAAAGATACAGACAGCATTATTAACTGATTGAAAAAAACTCTAAATTTTAATCTCCAATAAATTACTGATCCATAATCAGATCCTGAAACCAATACGGTGTCAAGCTTTGAGACTGTGCCAGTAATCCCAACATCAAGTGTATTCTAGCATTCCAGAATAAAGTGTTACAAAACACAGTAAATGCTTCTTGGTATGTTTAAAATTCCGATCTTCATGGACACCTTCGCATCCCAACCGTTATGTGATCTCGTGTTGTACGTTGTGTATAAAAGCAGAGTACAGTGCGCGAGTGAAGTGTAAGAGGTTCTGAAAAATCCATAAAACACCAATGTACATAGTATTAAAAATTAAAAAAATACGAAGAAGATTATAAACGATAACAAACATTTTGCCTATTTCAAAGATAGATAAATCTTTCATTAATCCTTCTAATTTGATCCAAATGAGAACTGTATATTTTTACGTAACAAATAAGAACAACGCTATCGGTGCTTAATGATATCCTTAATAACGTTAATAACTTAAAAAAAAGGATTGCCAAAATATATTTATTGCATTTTAAATTATATGGCCCAATATATTTATTTTGTGCTGTAATGGAATTTATAGTCACTTTGACCCAATGTAAAATGAAACCAGTATGAGAGAAGAAATCTGACACTAAAACTGAACAAAAGTAGAAACTTTAAAAGACGGCTTATTTAGTTAAATTGGGATAACAAATGAGAACGTCTTCCGGTTTTGAACCGTGTCATTGTTACAACCGAAGTTGTCAACGTTTCGTCCACTTTCGTAAAGGGGCTTCAACTTCTATAAAGTTTGGAGTCTGGCTTGGTTCACAAGTTAATTACCTAACTGTGTAATGGTTCATTGTTAGGTTTTTGTTCGCTTTTTTAAGTTTATCGTTTTCTTTATTAGCTTTTTGGAATTTAGAATCTGGCTTAGTTCACAAGTTGATTATTTCAATTGTATTCCTTAACGATATAAATACAAGTACAACCGAAGTATACTTAAATAACGTAACCGGTAAATTTTACTGATTATAGTACATTAACCATTTTAATTAAACGTATTATACTTTATTCTAAAATCTTAACAATAAACCAGGTTGAAATACTTCATATTCAACTTTATAATAACTTATAACACAAAAAGCTAATAAACCTAAAACTGTATGTCATTAAATCAGATTTCTATTTACATCACAGTTACGTTGCGATCTTATTCGAAATTACATATATTTTTAATAAATAGTAAACTTACGTATTTAGTACAAACGTTTCATGGTAAAGTAACAAAAGTACAAAAAAAGCAAGCATAGACTAGCTTCACCTTGAAAACACAAAAAGAAAATTTAACGTTTGATTGTAAACTTAATAAGTTTTCATAAGAAAAAATATTATAAGGCTAACTCTGTAAAATTTGTGAATGTATTTATTGTACATTATTATGTTTTCTTGAACTTTGTTCAAATTTTAATTGAAAATTTGACAAGTCAGTTAGCGATAACAAATCATCATTTTAGGAATCTTACATAGATTTCGTAACTTAGTAAGTATTATTTCCTTTTGTACTACATTCACTTTAAAGTTGATTATCAACTTGAACTCTAGACAGTTATTAATATTTTTAAAATGGATTAAACTCTAAGAAAATGTTGCATTATCGTTACACTTATAAAGTCAAATCATGTTTTTTTCTATCCGGAAAATTCTTCGAAAACAATTCTTCGAAAGCAATTCTTCGTAAGCAGTTCTTCGAAAAGCAATTTTTTAAATGAGCAATTATTCGAATGGACAATTCTCCGAAAAGAAATATTTCGAAATGCATTTGTTCGAACAGACAATTTTACGAATAAACAAATGTTCGAATTGAAATTATTCGAAATAAAGTTTTTCTAATTGTTGACATTTTTAGAATGGCATTCAAAATTCATACACAGGGTAAATATAACATAGATCAACAAATAAAATATAAAATACATTTGAAACATATGTTTATTTATGTAATGTATGTAATGTAAAAGAACCATTTTTTAGTTTGTGTGTGTTAAAATTTTTTGGCATGTGTGGTTCGTTTTTACTGCCGCTTTTTTTGTATATTACCTAGTATCGATTATTATGAGCGATTACACGTAGGTACTCCATCACATCGTTTGTTGGATCGTAATTTAGCACTAAACGCGTAATCCTTTAAGCACAATCCTTGTACTTTATTCGACCGCGGGGAGGTTCTTGACCACTGACGTATTGCTTAATACTAAGTGCATTGATGCTCTGTTCTCTTTTTATGGCAGATATAAAGTTCCATAAATTTGAGTAATTGTTCTTAAAATCCTCTGTGCTAACCTTCCAAGGAATAATTGGTCTTTGGTAAGCCTTGCAATGCACCATCGTAACAATTCCAGAGAGAAATAGAAAACCTTGGCGGACGTCGTTGTTAGTGGCGATTTGGTCTGCCAATCCAGTTGTCTTCAAAATAATTAAGAACTCCTTGTGCCACTAGCTTGGATGTGTCAAAATATGCATTGACCAAAGTGGAAGAAACACCCGCGCTGTACCGTTCGAGAAAACTCACTGTAGGTTCAAGAACTTTTATTTCTCTTAGCAGACGCATATACGTGTCTTCTGTTTTATTTGGTGATAGCACATATACCAACGGCATAGCATTGATATCTTCTAGACCGTGTATAGTGTACAGCTGTTGAAAAAGTTACGGAACAGTCTTAAAGGTTCCGTCGGCATACCAATGCCTGGAACGCGACAAAAACTGCATGTTTCTTCTGTTCTCCGTTCTCCGTTTGCGTATATATTTCTTGAAAAACAATTTCTCTTTGATGTAGTGGTAATGCCGGCTCGGGATTATGTTTGATCCTGACATTTCGTATTATTCGTTTCATAGTACTATCCGATAGAAGTTGAGCTGTTACAGCTGGGCCAACTCTAAGAGATGCACTTGAAACAATATAATCCGGAGCGTCTTGTGTATTTTTAGCATTGTCTCGGATCTTATTTAAAACATCAACACCTTTAACGCGAGATGCATCACCAACATTGTTATGTATACTTTCTTTAACAATTTCATCGTCAATAGTTATTATGCAACTTTTACACTTGGCGGTTTAAAATTTTTCACATTTCCAATAAAAGTTGGCATCGATTTGTTTGTCTTTGACAAATAAATGACCACAAGCATTCAACTTTTTATTGCCTTTTTCACAAAGAACAAAGTTCAGAGGCATTTTTACAGTAGAAAGTTGTAGCAAATACTAAAGTCTTGCATGAATACAAAAAATGTCTTTAATCGAAAAATGTAAACCAATCAAAGTAGCTGATAAGAATAGTATTTATAGTAATTATGAATCATTCATTGGTAGTTTAAAGTAATCCCTACTCCAGAATGCAAAAGATAACTTATGTCTAACGCTAATAGGTTTTTAATTATGGTTAAAGCGAATTGGTAAGAACAGATGAAAATAACACAGGAATGAATACACAATTGCACACAAGTTATCATCTATGTAAACAACTTTAAATTGTTTTTCTCAGAAACTACAAAAATTGATTCCCTGGCGGATTATGAAATACAGGCACTAGAAGTTAGTGCGTTTGCACTTGACAAACTTTCTCTAATTTAACAATATCTTTTCGTATTTGTCGCTTCGTAATTGTAATTTATAAATGTACCGTGCTACAAAACACAATACATTTCTTAATATGTTAATTCTTATTTTTTTTCGAATAATTTCAATTCGAACAATTGTTTATTCGGCAAATTGTCGGTTCGAACAAATGTATTTTTTATTTTATTTGTTGATCTATTTTATATTTAAACCCTGCCATTCTAAAAATGTCAACAATTAGAAAAACTTCATTTTGAATAATTTCAATTCGAACATTTGTTTATTCGTAAAATTGTCTGTTGGAACAAATGCATTTCGAATCATTACCTTTCAGAGAATTGTTTATTCGAATAATTGCTGATTCGAAAAATTGTTTTTTGAAGAACTGCTTTCAAACAATTGCCTTCGAAGAATTGTTTTTGAAGAATTTTTCTCAAATCATATTTTTTGTATTTTAAATTGTTCCAAAGTACAATATTTTATTAAAGAAAGTTTGTAGTATAAATGATTGATATTGTTGAAGTAATCCATTTTCTTTAAATGGAGATGGTTTGAAAACCAAAATTATAGTTACTAAAGCTTGAGAAATATGCACTTAAAAAACTGTAAAGCATAAATGCAAATATGCACTGAAAATAGTCTAAATTTTCATTAAAAGCATGCTTCTATGCATTTTAGTAGAAGCATATGCAATTATAAAACAAAAAAATAAATAATTTCTTAACTATATATTTTTTATTGTAAGAATTACATATACAAAAAAACACAAAACATAAAAATAAATAATCGGATATTTACTAGTTATATTATAAATTACAATGATTTATTTTTACATTTATTATTTATTTATTACGGTTGATACAACATGTTATTAAGTCTTTTCCTAAGTTACCTAAAATAAAACCTTGCCGTCTATCTGTTAACACACTGGTTTGTAGAGGACAAATGTGCGTTTCACTTCACAAGACGTCAATGAAGCAAATTTAAATAATTAAAATTATCATTGCAGAAATACCTATATTGTTAATACTATTTATATGTAGAAATTTTTAGTAACCTTAATTTTTTTACTACGATGTAGAAGTTTTTGTAAATTTTATTATTTTCTTCAAGATGTTTAATTTTATTGTCTACAGAGTTAAACGTTTAATTCTTTGGTATAGTAAATAATTTTGTTTTTTTAGTTTAGTAATTGATGAAGCAATATTAACATTTTTTTTGTGTATGTGCTAAATGACGTTATAATAATGGATTTCTAAAAACAGATGCAAATTACAACTTTAATTCCCGCAAAATTATCTGTTAAGAAATTAACACAATTTAATCAAATTTCCCACATAGTAATCACAGGTTTGACTGATAAAGCGCATTGTAACGTTTTTTATACATCTGTACTCTAAAAGTAGCTTTTAAAAGTCCTGGTTTATCCACATGTAGGAAACTATGAAGTTGTTAGTTAGATAGTAAATATTACAACAGCGAATTTTAAAAAAATATATATGAATTATACGCGGCACAATATTTCTAACTGTACTACGCAAGTACAAAAATTTTGTTTATATAATTGCAGAAACCATCTTAGAGACCAGTGGACAGCTGTTTCGTCCTATTTGGACTCCTCAGCACTTTGAAATTCGCGATTGTAATATTTACTATCTAACTAACAACTTCATAGTTTCCTACATGTGGATTAACTCGTACGTAGCTCCGTTCCTACGAGATGGCGTTTAGCCTCAGATTTATTAGTCCTGGTTTATGTTTGATACAAAAGTACTAAGAATTAGAAATTTAATCTTTACAAGTTTAACCACTCAAGTTTTGATCGTATTAGGTGTGGCCCAGCATCGCTTAACATTAATAATCTTTTTCTGTTGGTACCGGTTTAGATTTAAAAAAATTAGAAAGAGATTTGTTCATAAATCTAAATATAGGTAAATTATTGGTTTTTTGTAACTGTTTAACAAAAATAACTATTCACTGCCGTTTAAACTTTCAATAATTAAGTTTATAGTAAACCGTTCATCAGTCGTCTCATCGACAGATATCCATATTGAATTGTTCCCAGAGGCAGTTTTAACGTTTTATTGCCATTGACCGCCTATAGGCAGATTATACCTTATACACCAAAATCAATTTACATTATTTTTTTTATTGTAGACACGCACAGGTCTGCCTGTATGCGACACGGTAGTCAATGCAGATGTTGCAGCAATGTGTTTCGCTTGACGACTAAAACAGTTGAAGTTAGAAGACCAAAAAAGACGTTATAAATTGTCATTGAATAAGAAAAATTTTTAATAGGTCGTAAAAAATAGTAATTGTAATCGATTTAAATTGAGAAAATTACTAGCGAGTAGGGTTTTTTATCGGGTAGTGTTGTAAACTTACTTCTTTGAGTAAATGCATTGTGAGAATGTACAAGCTCAGGAATGCCGCTTGTAGGCGGATTTAAGCAGTTCGAGTATATTTGCAATTTTATAATCTAATTAATGTTTTCCTAATTATTGCTTTATTATCAGCCATGTCACGGAAACAGGTTTTTTATAAATTATGTCAGATTGTTACATGCAAAAGCTGTTGTTACGAAAATTACCTGTATGGAACTAACATAAACTACGTATGTGCCGGTGCTCAGTAAAGATAGGTGTGAATTATACTCAAAACTCAGTGACTGTTTAGAAAACACAAAAGCAATACTAAATAAAAGTCAAAATCTAAATACACAAAAGCCAAAAGGTTGCCAGGAAGGTTTATAGCTCAACACAGGCTTCTGGACCTTGCCAACTAGAAAACACGTTCGGCTCAAAAATAACTAAAAACAAAACCAAACTAAACGATAAGAAGTGTAGTATATGTTTGGGTTTGAAACAAATCACTTGATGCTGCACAGTAGAAGAAGACGCACTGCACATCACAAGATTTGTGCATTGCGTTTTTTCCACAACTAAAGCCGTCACCGAGCGATGGCACCTAGCCACAAACACTACAGAAAATTAAAGAAAAGAATAGACAAGATAGCAGTAGAAAGAAAAATAGAAACAAAAGAACCGTTAATTGGTTGCTGCTATAGACAAGTGGTGTCACCACCGTAAAGAGTATTTTTAGTCCGTTTCTACACGAAGACAAAAAAAAACTAACTAAAACCTAAACAAAAAAAACTAAAATTAACGACAAAAAGAAAAAAAGCTATCGATTACCAGTCGAGCGTTTCATATGCCTCCAGATGCTTAAATAACTTTTCGTCGATAATTTTTCACTGAAGTAGGATTCAAACGTACACGTTTCATAAGTTTCGATAACCCTTTGTCTGAAGACTCAAATTAGGTAGTGTTATAATCGGTAGTAATATCGTAGATAGATGGTACTGAACGAGATAATGCGTCAAGTACAACATGATCTTTTCCTTTACAATGTATAATTATGAAGTGGATTTGTTAAATTCTAACAGCCTATAGTGCTAAACAACCGGTAGGTTTCTTTAAATGGTGCAACCAGACTAGCAAAACTTGATTGGTAACTACAGTGAATGTTGTTTCTTTAAGATAAGGAGGTCATTTTTTAATCGACCACAAGACAGCCGGACATACCTTTTCGGTGATAGAATACTTGAGTTTACATTTAGTAAATGACCTACTATTATAACAAATGACGCATTTTTCACCGCCGATAAATTGGGTGAGAACTGAACCAATACCAAAATCGGAAGCATCAGTCAAAATAAAATAGGTGCGGGAACTAAACAATTTTGAAAAATTTAAAATGTTTTATCACAGGCATTAGTCTAATTAAAATTTGAATTCTTCTTTAACAGAAACGTTATCGGAGCAATAATAGTCGAAAAACTTGGTATAAGTTGGCGATACCATGAGGTCATGCTTATGATTCTTGTAACTTTAGCGACATCGGTGGGAACTGGAATACGGAGAATAGCATCAACCTTTTCCAGATAAACCGACAAACTTAAGTTCGGGCTTACTAAAATGACATTTATCTTTACTTAACATCAAATTAGTTTCTCATAATTGAGTACAACTTTATTCTTAATAAAACTCGTATTCTTCGATTATATTATTAAAATAGACTATCAATTTAACTTTAATCTCTGACGTCACACAAACAAAATTAGTTAAAACCTCGAGCAACTAAAGATTTGTCATTAAAAAAAGTAGATAAATTTAAGCGCAGGTTACAAGATGTAAGACGAGAAAATTGCTGCGATAATAGACACAGATACTATCGATGATAATACTAGAAATAAAATATATTTTGATAGCGACTACATTGCCTATCTAGATTACGTTTTTTAAGATTATTTAGAAACTGGTGAGTATTTAAATTAAAGTAAAACAATTATATATAAAAGTATTGTAGTCAACGCCATCTTGCCCACGTATAAAATTTAACTTATTGGTGCTACAGAGGACGTCGTAAGTTTGTAGTTGGATTTAATAACCGCGGAATTTGACCAATGGTAATAAAAGCTATAGAAACATGTTAGTATAATTGTGGAAATACATCAGAGAGTATTTCCCAATGTTGATGGTCCCCAAACAAATGAAACAGCCGTACAGTCGTTCTCTCTGGCGGTAATTTTTGGAATTGTACTGATATAGTTACTTACACTATATTTGTTGGTAGACTTTAATTGTGTTTATTCGGTACCATTTTTAGATTGCGCGGTTATTAAAGCCAACTATCAACTTACGACGATCTCTATAATACCATTTGGTTAAAACAATTACTGACATACTCAATGCAAAAATAGTAAAAATAACTTTGCTAATAGCGGCCGCTTTCGTATAATGGTGGTGGACAATTAGACTGTTCTATTAAAAAAATTCACGCATTGTGACAGCGGTAGAACAGATTGGCACTTGCCAGGTTAAAGTCAAGATTTAGATTTATTTTGTTTAAGAAATTTTGTTTAAAAAAAACTAGGACGATTTTACTTTAGGAATCTTGGTAATGCACTCCAAAAATTCGTTTCACAATTCTTCGACAACATATGTATTTCATTAAGAAATTTACTAGAAATATGCACTTTTTATAAATGCATACACATTTATAGAATATTATCAAAATATGCATTTTTGCACTTATTATACATTTTCCGAGCATTAACAAAAGCTAAATTTGTTCTCCACAAATTAATTTAATACAAGTTTCGTCAGTTAATACCGACATAATTTACTTAAGAAAAAAAAACTAAGTATGACAATATGTACATATAGAAACATAGTTATATCCTAACCAAAATTTAAATGATTACGTGTTTCTTATAACATTAATTACATTTGATAAACAGGCGGTTTTGTGAAATACAAAACAATATTTAAAAATTATAGCAATGATTTAATTATAAATGAAAGTGTAATAAAAATTAAATGCAATTGTTAGTTAAATAAATTATAATGCCGATTTAGAACGTTATTGCATCAAATCGCTTGTAGTCAGAAATACTTTTGCAAATGTAAATAGTACCATTTTTGTTTCTACAAAATTAAAAAATCATGAGACATATTTATCTGTTTGCGTTAAAAAAATAAATTGAATTATAATTACGTATAAGCATTGTATAAGCGTGTTAAATTTAAATAAATGACAAAACTGATTCTGTTAATATATTCACTTAATTATTTTTTAATGCAAAAATTTGTAATTTAAATTTCTAAAAGTGTTTTTTTTCAAAAATAGTCATTATTTTTATACAGATGACGTAGAGTAATTAAATTATAAAAAAATTTTACTCAAATTTTATCATACTTGTTATAATATGTTCAAAAATTAAATACAATGTTACAATACATTTATCTATATACTTAATTGTAAGAAAGTTATTCTACGTTTTATTGCAGTTACTAAGTTAAAGATTTAAGAACTCACTCTAATGCAATTTTTCGACGTTTATTACATAAATGATTAATTTGTGCTGCCAACATCGGAAACGTCAATATTCGTTTGTTAATGTTGTTACGCAATTAGCAAAAAAAAACTCTAGAACGGCAAAACAAAAAGTAGAAATCCACATAAAACAATGAAAGATTTATTAATAAATGTATTAACATTATATTTTTGGTTATTAAAAAAATTTGTTGTTGAGACATCGCAAAAAATATAATACGTTACTTTCGTCGAAAGTTTCAAAGCATAACAAACGTTAATGCGATGCGAGGTTGCACGGTTAAGTGTTGCATGTGATGCAGTGGCGGCTTAACTATTGAAACGACAAATAAAAACTCATTAACAGGAAATTAAAAAAAACGTTTACTTTTTCCTTTTAAGTTGCCTTTAAAACATTACGATATGTAGGAGTGCTGCAAACAAATAAGGGTTTAATTAATGCCATAATGTTCAGGTTTATGTACTCCGAATTACCTGAAGAGTGATGTCCGTTTGTTGAGTCATATGTAATCCAAACGTAATTTAAATTAATAATCATATTTTACAATAATTATAAACAATGATTATGCATATTACGTGTAATGTCAGTTTAACACGTAATTTTTTAAATATTCAAAAAAGTACTGTACAGTTTTTTTGATGAATTTGTAAGGCTGTCGTTGAAGGTTGAAATAAAATCTCTCAGAAGGCTATAAAAATACCTCCTTACAGTTTTATTAAAAAGGAAACAATAAAATAAAGTTGATCGTAATATATCCGTTAAAACATACTATATGAAACTAGAACTTTTGAACGCCTAAACATAACTAAATAATATTATTTTGTCTTTATTGTTAATAAGCAATGAGTGTCCAAAAAAATTGTCTTTTTAGTAGCTTTATTAATATCAAACCTCAAATCATACAAAACAAAAATCAATTGAAAGTAGTAAATTAAAAAAACGTCATTTTTATAGCTTTATTGGCAAAATGCAAAGTTTTTCAATTATTTAAAAAAAATGCATTTTCCGGTCTTTAGTAGAGCTGCCATTTGTAAAATCACAAAACCAGGACAATTAGCTTTGAAATCCCGAATTTTTCCAGCAAACCAGGATATTCATTTTACTTACTAAATTGTAAATTCAATCATAGCAAATTTAAATTATTTAATACAATGTGCTATTATACCTATGTCAAAAAAATTTCTTAAACAAACAGTTAACAAGTGTTACATGTGTTTATTATTTTTTTATTCACTATTAAAAATACACAAAAGTATCATGTATCATGTATATACATATATTATAAGTAACTTATAGATAGTTTTAAAATAAGAAATTTAATCCTGTCAAGAAAAAAATTATAAAAATCGACACGACTAAAGCCCTTGTATCAAACACATTAAATAGCATTAGAATTAGTATTCTCTTAATAAATTACTAAAGACTAAGTCAAGAAAAGGTTGACATAAAATCTCACAAAATACTTTCGGGACCTGTAATACAAAAAAATTTTTGTGTCAACCTTCATATAATTTTTTTTAAATACTATTGAAACGTTCGAGAAATTATTTGCAAATGCAAGAGCTTTCTAGAAACTGTTATCCATCTTCTAGAAGATATACCGAAAAATAGGGAACGCTCGAGAAGGATTTCCGTATGTGTATATTTACCGACGAGACAGATCGTAGATCAGTTATTGCCGTAACGCGAATGCAGCAGTATTAAGAAGATTATTCAAGTTGAGATAAATAAGTCGTTAGCACGCGTGTGTACATAAATATACCGAGAATAATCGTGTAGGTGATTTTTAGTGTAAACAAGTCTGAAGCTATCCGCGGACCTTATCTTATCTTCTTGTAAGTGATATAAATTAGTGTAAGTGTTTTTATTAAATATTAATAGATATAATTAGTTCCGTTAATTTAGAAGTGTACATATTTCTAGAATAAGTAAAACGTATTTTAGTCGTTTAAATAAATTAGTTTTAATAATAAATACGCAACAGTAGCGTCAGTGTGGAGTATCGAATAAAACAAACGGTTCGCGATTTTTTTTTAGTGTAAATACCATTCAGTAATCTAATATCGCTCCCGTAATTGATTGCGTAAATAACTGTTAAGTTCGCGATACGCGTGTTTATTTATAAAGTGTAATCATAGCTAAATTCGTGTTTATTAAACTTTTTCTTTTAACAAGTGCGTGATCGCGATATTAATTAAATTCGTTTCCGTACTAGTGGTTTAATATTAACAAGTGGATCGTTATTAAAATTTTGTGTTATACAAAAACTGCATTTTAAAAAGAAGTGTATTTAAACTTTATATTCGTGTTATATTTAAATTTATGCCGTTGACGCGTTTGCAAGCAGTTAAAATGGATGCAAAACTATTTGACTTTTTTGAATCGATAAAAATGGTCAAGAATCGATGAATAGAAAAATGGAAGAAAATTCTCAGAAGATGGAAGAAAATTCTAGAAAAATGGAAGAAAATGCTAGAAGTTTAAAAGAAGAAATACGAGCGAGCATGGAAAATCAAATAAAGACTATTGAGGAACAAATACAAGTTATTGTGTAGGAAATCAAATCAAAATTGCGCAAGAGGAAACCTAAGCAGATATGCTAAATTTGAAAAAAGAAATTTGCGAATCTGTGAATGAGAAAATAGAAGCAATAGAGGACAAATTAGAAGACAGAATAAAACTGATTGAAGAAAGAATGAAGCAAATGAATTGCCACGGTGAAGGAAGCGTCACGAGTGAAGATTTAATAATAGACCATCGGGAAGAATCCACACACAAGTTTAAAGTTCTACCTCCAAATTTTGATGGTAAAGTTCCATGGTCTGCCTACTACAAGCAGTTTGAAGTCGCAGCTACAGCTAATGGTTGGAGCAACAAGCAGAAAGCGACGTCTTTAATAGTGTCCTTACGTGGAGAAGCGCTTGGAATTTTACAAACTGTTTCGGACCACCTGCAAGAAAATTACGAACTTTTAATATCACGATTAGAAATGAGATATGGAGATGCCCATCTTCAACAAGTCTATCAAGCTCAAATTAAAAGTCGGGTTCAGAAAGCTGCCGAAAGTCTTCAAGAGTTTGAGGCTGACATCGCTAGATTAACACGGTTTGCGTATCCTACAGCACCAGATACCTTCTTGGAGCAGTTGGCTATTCAAACATTTGTAGACGGCCTCCGAGACAAAGAAACGCAGCAGACTCTTCGGTTAGCGCGACCGAGGACGTTGGATGACGCATTAACCCATGCTTTGGAGTTCGAGGCGGTGAAACAAGCGTTGCAGCGAGGCAGCTATAAGCTCCGTTGTGCTGCAGAAGTATCCTCGCACACAGAAGAAAGCATTGAAGACATAGTGCGACGGGTATTTCGGGAACGAGTAGCTCGCAAAAGAGAACTGACGTGCTGGAACTACGGGGAAGTGGGCCACGTACGACGACGTTGTACTAAGCCCAGAAAAAAACCAGAAGAACGTCCGGAAAACTAGAACGGGTCGACCGAGTGGGGCGAAAGTCGACCTAAACGAGCCATGCCCCGGAGATTACCATTCAAATGGCATCGCCTAGAGAGCAATTGCATAGCATTTATTGGAAAACGAGAAGACATCACCAGTAACAGTACGACTTCGAACGGCGACGGGCAAAGAAATACCAACTCACGGACATGTCAAAATAACCATTGGTTTGGGAAATGGAGTACTCGACCATCAAGTACTGGTAGCCAACATCACGAAAGAAGTTATCCTGGGAATGGACGTGATAAAAAAAATGGGTTCCATTTGGATATGAAGAACGATGTCCTGAAGATCGACAATGAAAAAATTCCTTTTCATTCGTCAGAGAAGGCAGCCGTGCGAGTCTTATTGAGTGAAGACGTGACTCTGCCTGCAAGGACTGAAAATGTGGTGATGGCACGCCTGGATGGAAATCTCCGGGAAGGCTACATACGCGCGATTGAACCAATGGAGGGTTAGTTGAAAAAGAACTACTCGTTGGCAGAACTTTAGTACGAGTAAAGAACACGATGCCAGTAAGGATCTTAAACATCAACTCAGATCTTGTAACGTTGAAAAAGAAGACCGTGGTAGGTCAATGCACGCCAGTATCACAAATTGTGAGATACGTGAAGTTGAACGAAGATACGTCGCCGAAGAAGTGTCCACAAGATCTATTGAACATTCTTACCACCAAATGCCAAAACCTCAGCCAAGACCAGATGGCTAAAGTTAAAGTGTTGATCCAAGAGTACCAAGATGTGTTGGCGCTGGAGAGTGGCTCCAAAGGAAGAACTAACGTGGTGAAACATAAAATTAATACCGGAAACGCTCGGCCGATACGACAACATCCACGCAGATTTCCTTTGGCGAAAAGAGAAGAAGCCGAACAAATAATTACGGATATGGAGAGAGAATGCGTGATTAAACCTTTAAGTAGCCCATGGGCATCCCCAGTGGTACTCGTAAAGAAGAAGGATGGATCAACGAGGTTTTGCGTATACTACAGGCAGCTAAACGACCTGACCAAAAAAGACAGCTACCCTTTATCCAGAATTGACGATACGCTAGACACCCTGTCAGGATCACAGTGGTTTTCTACGTTAGATTTAAAGAGTGGATACTGGCAGGTAGAATTAGAACCCAAGGATTGTGAAAAAACAGCTTTTACGATCGGAACTAGTTTGTGGCAGTTCACTGTAATGCCCTTCGGCCTGTGTAACGCTCCTGCAACGTTCGAGCGTTTGATGAAGACCATCTTGCGCGGATTGTCTTGGAAGACGTGCTTGGTTTACCTGGACGACGTGATCGTGGTTGGAAGGTCGTTTGAAGAACACTTGAACAACTTGAAGGAAGTGTTCCAGCGATTACGTGGGGCTAACCTCAAACTGAGCCCAAAGAAGTGCCACGTATTTAAGAAGGAAGTCCAATTCCTTGGCCACGTCGTATCTCGAGATGGAGTAAGGGCTGACCCGGACAAAATCCGAGCAGTGCAAGTATGGCCAAGACCAATCGACAGACATCAAGTCCGAAGTTTCCTTGGGTTGTGCACTTATTATAGAAGAGTTGTACCCGGATTTGCCAATATTGCCAAACCATTGACAAAATTAACCGAAGAAAAAGCAGAATTTAGATGGAATGAAGACTGCAAAAATTCTTTTAATTAACTAAAACAAGCCCTAGTCACTTCGCCAATTCTGAATTATCCAAGAGAATATGGAAAGTTTATTTTGGATACCGACGCAAGCAATCTGGCCATAGGCGCGGTCCTTTCGCAGGTTCAAGATGGACACGAAAAGGTTATCGCGTATTTTAGCAAGGTTTTGTCTAGGCCAGAAAGGAATTATTGCGTGACTAGGAGGGAGCTGTTAGTAGTCGTTAAGTCCATCGAACATTTCTACAAGTATTTGTATGGACGAAAATTTTTACTGAGAACAGACCACACCGCTTTAAAATGGCTGCTGCAGTTCCGTAACCTAGAAGGACAAGTGGCAAGATGGATCGAGAGACTGCAAGAGTATGACTATGACACAGAACACCGTGCCGGAAGCAGTCATCGGAACGAGGATGCCTTGTCCAGAAGACCATGTCCGGCGGACTGCAGCCATTGTTCGCGACTGGAAGAAAAATTCGAATGCCTCCGGAGAACTGCTATGGTTGATGATGAGTGGGAACCTGAGCAGTTACGTTGCGAACAAGAAAACGATCCTGAAACCAACCTGGGAAAAAGTGAGTGCTTTGGGCAGAAACATCAAAGCGTACTGGGCGCAGTGGGACTCTTTGATAGTAGAAGACGGTCTTCTTAAGCGATCCCTAGAAAGTGCCGAGGGCACGGGAAACAGACTACAGTTGGTAGTGCCGAAGAGCAGGGTGCCAGAAGTGTTGAAGCATCTCCACGATGGGACATCAGGAGGACAGTTTGGCATTAAGAAGACATTGGGCAAAGTGCGAGAACCATTCTACTGGATGAACTGTAAAGAGAATGTCATGAAATGGTGCCGTAAATGCATAGTCTGCGCATCAGGAAATGGTCCAGCGAGAAAGCGCAAAGCACCCATGAAACAATACAACGTAGGAAGCCCTTTGGAAAGAGTAGCGATTGACATCGCAGGGCCGTTCCTAGAATCCGATTCGGAAAATAAATACATCCTGGTGGCGATGGATTATTTCACGAAATGGACGGAGACTTACGCCATACCCAATCAGAAAGCAGCTACAGTCGCAGACGTATTGGTAAAGGAGTTTTTCTGCCGGTTTGGAGTTCCGTTGGAATTACATTTCGATCAAGGCCGCAATTTTGAGTCTGGGTTGTTTCAAGAAGTTTGCCGACTGTTAGGAATTAAGAAGACTAGGACAACGCCTCTCCATCCTCAATCTGACGGCATGGTTGAACGGATGAATCGAACAATGGGCAAGTACTTAGCCAAGGTAGTGTCCGAACACCAAAGAGACTGGGATCCGTACTTGCACCTTTTCCTAATGGCATACCGATCATCCGTTCAGGAAAACACAGGCCAAACGCCATCCTGTGTAATGCTCGGTCGTGAAATACGATTGCCATGCGACCTTCAATTTGGACGAAGACCGGAAGAGGAAGTTGCTGGAGAAGATTACGTCAACAAGCTGGCCAAGAGGCTAGACGAAGTACATGAAGAAGCCCGTAAAAACACACAAATTGCCAGCGACAGGATGAAAACAAGATATGAGGTCAAGGCACAAAATGGTGGGTTTCAACCTGGCGATATGGTCTGGTTGTATAACCCTCAAAGGAGACGTGGTTTGTCGCCGAAGCTGCAAAGGCAATGGGAGGGCCCCTATGAAGTCGTGCAGCGTATTAACGACGTTATATACCGCATCCGAAAACCGCCCAGAGGCAAGCCAAAAGTGGTCCACGTCGATCGTCTAGCCCCGTTTGCTGGCGATAACCACAATGCGCAAGTTCAGGTCCGAACCAGAGTAATAAGTAGCAGAACCAGGAATCCAATCGAAGAAATGGAGTTCGAGAAGTTTATGAGCTTATACGGAGGTTCTGTAAAAACTAGGTTCGGAGTTACCACCGAGGAACAACAAGACCTGTTCCAGACACAAAAAGATTACGCCATCGCACATTGCGTGAGCGAGGATCTTGAGATGTTCAAAGGGGTTGCAGTCGTGTTTAAAAAGAAGTTTGGGCAGCTAGATGAATTACGAAGACAGCAACCAGCAGTCGGAAAAGTTTTAGGACTACGTGGTGACGGACGCTTCGTTTTCTATCTGGTCACCAAGAAATACTTACGTGTCAAACCGTTATACAAAGATCTGTGGCGAACATTATGAAGTCTCAAGAGAGAAATGGAGTTCCATCATGTTAAGAAATTAGCAGTACTCAAGCTTGGTTGTGGCTAAGATCAACTGAATTGGAGGACAGTTCGGAACATGTTGGAGGTCGTCTTCCGAGGAACAGGCATTCAAGTGTTGGTCTGTAGTTACCAACCAAGGAGAGTATTGGGTCAGGAAAAGTCCATTGACTGGTACTTTTATGGTCAAGGAAGTTGCCGAAATGGAGGAAGCTGCCGCTATCGCCACGATCCCTTTTACCGGTGTCGCATCCAGTCTCGTGTTCTGGGACAGAACAGTCCTAAGAAGGGGGCAGTGAAACGTTCGAGAAATTATTTGCAAATGCAAGAGCCCTCTAGAAGCTGTTATGCATCTTCTAGAAGATATACCGAAAAATAGGGAACGCTCGAGAAGGATTTCCGTATGTGTATATTCACCGACGAGACAGATCGTAGGTCAGTTATTACCGTAACGCGAATGCAGCAGTATTAAGAAGATTATTCAAGTTGAGATAAATAAGTCGTTAGCACGCGCGTGTACATAAATATACCGAGAATAATCGTGTACGTGATTTTTAGTGTAAACAAGTCTGAAGCTATCCGCGGACCTTATCTTATCTAATTGTAAGTGATATAAATTATAGTGTAAGTGTTTTTATTAAATATTAATAGATATAATTAGTTCCGTTAATTTAGAAGTGTACATATTTCTAGTATAAGTAAAACGTATTTTTAGTCGTTTAAATAAATTAGCTTTAATAATAAATACGCAACACTATTATATAAATACTAAAATATTACAATAACTGCGTTTAACAATTAAATAATTTAATTACAACTGAACTTATATAAAAAAAAATTATTATCCTATTAAGTTTTGACGTGGTATCTTTTTTTACAAAGAGCAGGTAAACAAAGTGTTGTTTTTACTCCAAGAAAAAAATATTAAAAAAAAAGTTCTGCTCATCAAACTTTGTTTTAAAAACACTTATTTCAGTTATAACAACGTATTTAAACAAGTAGAAGGAGCGCCATGGGTTCACCGCTCTCTCTAGTTATAGCTAGTTCAGTTATGTTGATGATACGTTTGTTGTATGGCTTTATGGCAAAGATAAACTAAATCAGTCTATCCTTTCTTGATGTCCTGGTGTTAAAAAAAATAACAAAAAATTAGGGAATTTTGTTTATAGAAAACATTAGTGGATACTTAAATGACAAATGTCACCACTATTCAGTACAAAATACCACTTTATTGCACACATAAGCTGAAAGAGCTATAATGGAGCCAGATAACAAAAATCTACAAAAAAAGGAAACACTGTTGGAGTCTCTGCGATAAAATGAATACGAGTTCAAGAAGATCTAAGAAGCATAAGAAAGAGCAGTTAATCCAACAGTCAAAGTAGACTTATCACCTCCTACTAACACCGCTTATTTACCATACCCTATGGGTTTGACAAACAAAATAAGCAGAGCGCTAAAGAAATACAGTATCAAAACTCTATTTACGATTAAAGATATCCTAAACAAATGGTTGATCTGCTAAAAATATACAAAGGGCTTTTAAACATGCCGGAGTTAACAAAATTCGTTGTTCCTGTAGATCAAGTTATATAGGACAGACGGGGCGCTCTATTGAATTTAAAGTAAAAGAACATATGGCTGACTGCAAACACCGTAGAGTTACAAAATCAACAGTGACAAAACACGTGTGGTCCCAAAGACACGCTAAACTTTGACGAACTAAAATGTTGGCTAAAACTGCTTTTTACTTTCCCAGACTAATTTGCGAAGCTGTGGAAATAGAAAAACATCCACACAATATGAACCGGGAAGACGGTTTAAAACTCAGCAAATCATAGCTACCAGTATTACATCTTCTAAGACAAATATCGACCTTCTTAAAAAGAACACAAACCCTTAGTTCGAGTATTAACACAGTCGGTCAAGCGGTAGCGAAAAGTAAAAGTCCGTTGATTACTTGGTCTCTATATAAATACCGTCACTTACACTTTTTCCTTCAGTGACATTTACAACTCCAAAGATGCAAGCTGCAATGTCTTGCAAAACGTCAGTTTGTTTGGTTTCACAAACGACAATACGGCAAATGCCAAGTTCTTATTGTTGTTATTAACAATTGTAATGATTATTTATTAGTTTAACAGAAAACAATAACACTGTTGCTAGATTTATTAATTATTATTCTAGAGAAAGGATTATATGAGTTTTGTATATTTTTAGTCATCTTTATATGTTTTGGGTACTGCCAGTTTTCCACATTTATAGCTGTTGGTAAAAAATCATTTTGTCGTAAGTTGATCGTAAAACCTTTTGAACCTTAAGACAAGTGAAAGTTTTATGCATATGGTAATTGCTATTACTGCTTTTATCTTAGGGATTAGCGCACCTGCTTTTATCTTAGGAAAGAGCGTACTTGACTTACTTTAAAGTTTCATCTTGTCAGTGCGGCGGTTTAGTAAAACAAGTCAATATCTACTAATTTCCGGTGGATACAATAAGGATTGGTTTTTGAGTAGTAGTGGAAGTTTGTAATTTAAGTGGTTTATGAGTTGTTGTTAAACGTTCATAGTTTTATCAAGTGGTGACAAGTAAAGTTGATGTCTAAATCACTACAAATCCACCAGTAGACTAAACTATATCCTGAGTTAGTGCATGACGAGGAAATGATATTTTACCGTACTTGTTCAAAGCTGATAATAAATGTTTTTCTACAATTTGCAATTTTAATTTACTTCTATTGACTGTAATTGTAGGTATCTTCTGATCTAAAATTGGATATTTAGCAACACCTAAAGACCGTAGTTCATATTGCTGCACATTGTTACTAAACTCCAGCAGCTGATAACACAGTGTTTGACAAATAAGCTCTAATAAATTGGAGAAAAGAAATAATGTAACAATTGTGAGATTTGTGTAAAAAAAAAGTCTACGTGTTTTACCCAAAACAGTACCAACAGAAAAAATTTTACTGATGTTATCTGATGCCGGTTAATATCTACATGATTAGGCTAGAAAAAATTAAAAAATGTTTTATCTAAATTTGGTTCATACTTGTAGTATATGTATACTAAAACTGACTCACGCTATATACACACATATGAACATAGATAGAAATGGTTGCGAAAGATATCAAGCGCCATGATGTTTAAATACGTTAAGTAAAGTTTATAATTAGCATAATTTTTGTAAATAAATGTATAATCGTTTAAATAAAGTTTCAAAATTATTACATACTACATGTTTAACGCATAGCATTAATAAGATAACACAAGAAATCCGGATTCATTTTGATTGATGATTTTCACGTTCACCAATTATCCGTCTCCTTAACTTTGCAATACATACATAAACTTTTAAAGAATGTACTTAATGTTGTTTTTACAATAGTGTGTAGATTTCCGGTTGCCCAAGTACGATAATTTTGGCTTTTTATATATCCACTTAAAAGAAATCAGGCTTCGTCCGTAAAAAAATAAATCCAACAAGATATCGTTAGTTAAATGTTCATTAAACCATTCAGAAAATTGTACACGTTGCAGAAAGCCAGGAGCACATAATTCTTGATAAATCGTAACATTATACAAAGTCTTTAAAGTGTTTTTTTTAATGCTTTGTGGCAAGTTTCTACTGACAATCCTAAAAATGCAATGCTTGTAATTTAAAACTTAAACTTAAAATGACTGTACCTGTTGCCGCAGATAATTTTACCACGATTTAATTGGATTTGTTTCGTGCAATTTGACAACAAGTGTAGTGAGTACAGTAAGCATTTCTATATGTTTACCTTTGCAAATGCAATGCTTATTTAAAACCCAATTAATTAAATCTTGTTTATCGTCAGGATTGCAAGTACTACTCTGAAAATGCGCCATTACAATATTAGTTTATTGTTTAGGCGTAAACATCATCAAATTCTATTATTAACATAAAATTACAAAATTTGACAACCTCAAAATTACAGCTGTTATTTAATACTTACTGAAAAAAAAACACAAATTGTGCTAAATAGTTATGATAATACCTGTTGTGAAATAAAAATAGAAAATAAGAAAAACGACGAAAAATAATTGTAAAAGATTATTTTTATTTTGGCGCATTATCATTATTAAAAAGGCAATTGCAATAAGAGAGTTGGTTTTAATTGCAAAAAACAGACAGTCCACATAAAAAGGTGTATAATCAAAAACATGTGGTCACATCGAGTAGCATAAAGAGTGAGAGCTACGGTTTCAAGAAACGATTTTTGCATGTGAGTTATCCTTTTTCTTCATATCGTAGTTTTTTTCTATTTTTATCTGTGAGTTTTTAACACTTAAATTTGAGCCAAAATGTCAAATAAACTAAATTAATTGATCGCAAAGAGAGATAACGCGTACGGTGCTTTAGTAAGATTTGAAGAATATTTTTTGAGTATTGTTGAGTTTAATGAGGAGTTAAGAGTAAATGCAATTAAAACTGTATTGGAGGAATTTGAGTTAGAAATCGTCATGTTAGATGTTAATAAGCAAGAAAAACGTTTACAATGTTGTTTTGCGTGCTAAAGAAAAGATTAGGTCGCATTGTAAAATGATAAATATTAATAAAGATGTTAAGGTAAATGTTCAAAGCGATTCTGCGTAGGTTAAGTTACCTGTGTTAGAATTACCGCAATTTGCTGGTGAATATGATATCTGGTTAGAAATTAGAGATAAAAATTGCATTACAAGGTGATGCTTTAAATATTATTGAGTCAATTTCGGTATGTAGTGGAAATTATAAAACCGCATGGAAATGTTTCATAGAAAAATATGAAAACAAAAAAATTATATTTGAAATTCCACCAATGAGTAAAAAAGTCGCATAAAGAATTAGGATATTTATATGAAACTTTAACAAACAATTTAAGCGCGTTAAAAACATTAGATAAACCCGTGGATGCTTGGGCTACTATAATTATTTATTTAACTAGTAGTAAATTAGATACTTATACTAGAAGGGCATGGGAAGGTTTACCGATTAGTGGCGATATGCCAACTATAACAGAGTTTAATGGGTTTTTAAAGCAGAAATGTTAGGTGTTAGAAAAACTAGACATCAATAAAGGTGATAAAAAAAATATTCTGAATTATGAGACAAAAACTAATTGTAAAGTCAATACGTTTGTAACCACTAATCAATTTATCGTGTTTCTATAGCAAAGGAGAACATTAGATTCTTAAATGTAATACTTTTTTCTTATTATCGGTTAATGATCGAATCAATGAAGTTAAGATACGTAAATTATGTTTAAATTGTTAAAAACCGAATAGTTACATTTAAATTATTACAATCCAAAGGAAAATAACGATAAGCGTGACCCCAATTCAAACGATAATCAAAATAGTAATGATTCAAGAGCAACAATAAGTATATCAAATTTAACAGCACATGTATTATATAATAATTTACAAGAAGTTTTGTTAAATACGGCTGTAATTAAAATTAAAGACAGATAATAAGTATTTCATAAATTTAGGGCACTATTAAATTTCTGAAGTCAAAGCAATTTTATTACAGAGAATGCTGTTAAAATATTAAAGGAAAATTATCTGATTAATTATGCTACTCAGAGTGTTGGCAATGTCTTGACTAATGTTAAATATGCTGTAATTGTTACAATTAATTCACGAAAAAGTAATTACACAAAAGAAATAATTTGTATTGTTCTTCCTAAGGTTGCGAGCGACTTGTATATCAAAACATTTGATATTTCTAATTGGAGTATGCCCAATAATATTTTCTGATGTAACTTTTAATAAAAGTAGCCCAATTGAAGTCTTCTTAGCAACAAATGTTTTTTGGGAATTGTTATGTGTCGGTCAGATAAGGTTGGATAATGGTAACATACGATTGCAAAATTCCAAAGTAGCTTATTTAGTTACGGGTAACGTTACTTATCCTGCCAAAAGCAAGGAATTTATAAGTTGCATAGTGACAAAACGTGATTCAATTGATGAGGGATTAAGTAAATTTTGAGAGATTAAGGAATGTAGTTCTAAACTAAAAGTTATGTCAGACGAGAAAAAATTTTGTAAATCACACTTTGTCGAACATTTTAAACAAACAATTTCCGAACGATTTATCGTAAAACTGCCTCTAAAGATCGACTATAAAAATTTGAGAAAGTCAAAACAACAAGTGTTAAAGAAATTTTTGAAAGTAGAAAAACGATTGCAATGTGACGAAGAACTACGAATCAGTTATACAGATTTTATGCGCGAATATGAAAAATTTGGGCACATGCGAAAGTTAGACTTAAGCAAAATAAATTCAAATAGGGTTTGTTATTATTTACCACACCACCCGGTAATTAGAAATACAAGCTGCCGTGTTGTTTTTGACGCTTCTATAAAAACAGACAATAGCTTATCATTATAGACATTCAGTACGCGGGGTCTACGATTCAAAACAAATTATTCATAATTTATTGCAATTTTGTCAATTTAAATACGTAGCTACGATTGATATTTTAAAAATGTACAGACAAATTTTAATTGACAATGAACAGAGATGTTTGCAAAGAATTATTTGACGCGAGAATGAGAGTGAAGAATTAAATCAGTATGAGTAAATAAGTTGACGTACGGTTCAAGTTCGGCTCCATTTTTAGCACATAGGTGTCTTTTTGAGCTAGCGGAGCAGACAAAATTTAGGTTCCCCGTTGCGAGTAAGATAATAAAAAAATGTTTTTACATGGGTGACTTGCTATTCGATGCGGATTCTGAAATTTAGGTTTTAGCTTTACATAAGGAAATTACAAACATTTTTCAAAGCTATTGTTTTACATTGCGAAAATGGTTATCGAATAGTAAAGACGTATTAGAAAATTGCAAAAAAAAAATTCTACGAACGCGCAACTATTAACCTTAAATAACACGAGAGAAAATAAAACCTTAGGGGTATTATGGAACCGCGACGGATACTTTTCAATACAACATTACCAATGTCGAATTTCGTGGAAACGTAACAAAAAGAATTATTCTTCGTATAATAAGCTAAGATTTTTGATCCGTTAGGACTTCTAGGTCCAATTATAATTGTGGCAAAGCTTATTATGTAGGAGTTATGTAGTTTAAGATCATGATGGAACGAATAGGTGCCCAAGATTTGTTTAGTAAGTGGATTAAATTTTACAATTATTAAAGAAACTAAAAATTTATGGTTACGTTTTAGTCCCTAATATGAAAATACGAGAAATTCACGGTTTTTCAAACAGTTCAGAAAAAGCACATGGAGCTTGTGTTTAGTTAAGATCAGTGGATAATATAGAAAATTGTATCGTTCGGTTAATGTGTGCAAAAAATAAAGCAGCACCCATTAAAAAATTTAGATTGCTTCGGTTAGAATTGTGTGCGGCAGTTCTGTTAGCAAACCTTATACATAAAATTAAGAGTTGCTAAAATTAAATGTAGATAAGTTCTTTTATTGGTTAGATTTGATGATGGTTTTAAGTTGGATCCATGGAAGCCCTAATAAATTTAAAACTTTTGTGGCTAACAGAATTAGCGAAATTCAAACGGTATCCAAAAAAGACGAGTGGAGACATGTATTCACGCTCGAAAATTCAAACAACCCTCTTTAGTCTGGCAGTGACTCCGGCAACGTAATAAGGTATGTAAGCATACGTTGCCAGAGTCACTGACAGACTAAATAGAGTTCTAAGAAAGAAGAACATCACTACACGTTATAACACAATGAAGAAAATAGATCAGCTCATACCACCTAACAAATATCAACTTCCGAGACTACACACTAACGGTATATAAAATTATAGTGTATGTGCGGCAATAGTTACATCGGCTAAACAGAGACGCTCAACTCAGACGCATGGACAAATCTGCAGTGGCGGAACATTTACATGAGAATGGAGATCACCGAATTGATTACGGGAACGTAAAGATATTAGAAAGAAACAGACACTATCACCAGCGAATAATACTCGAATCACTGAAAATAATGAAAAATCCTAACAACTTTAACCGTGAGGATAGATACAGGTTAACCAACACATAGAGATATACACTGAGTGAAGAACATGCAAGAAGTTACCAGACTTCTATAAACCCAACTCAACAGACCGGAAGGGACACGAATCAGTGAAGCGGAGTCGAAAAACGGTATATAACGAGGACCGCAAGACGATAACATCAGTATTTAGAAATCTTTTGACGAAGTTGACAGCATGATCAGCGAAACGTAATGAAAGTTTTGTGACGCGGCAACATCCGAAAAACAACGACCGTGAAAGCTTGCATTTTACTATTAATTTTAATGTTTTTGTTACAATTTTTACATTGCATATAAGTTATTTATTATGTATATTATTCCATGTTTGTTATAATTTATCATGCATTGAGTTTTATGTTGAAGTTCTGAAAGTACTTCAAAGCGGCCAGTATGTAAAAGATTATTTTAATTTTGGCGCATGGGTAGTAGGGCTTTCTTTCCTACTACGAGAGTAATAATGTATACGATAGTGGAAAAGTAGAAATAAAATTATAATTAAAAGGGCAATTGTAATAAGAGAGTTGGTTTTAATTGCAAAAAACATACAGTCCACATAAAAAGTGTATAATCATAAACAAAAAAATAATGTTGATGCTAAACTCATGTCGCGTGGGAAATGAATTTTAATGAAGTCCCTGTATGTATAAAATAAGTGAATGTATTTATTAAGTCGTTTTTAAGTTTAATACAATAAAAATGTTTATAGATCATAGCTTATCTACATGTAGGAAACTATGAAGTTGTTAGTTAGATAGTAAATATTACAACCGCAAATTTCAAAAATGTATTTGAATTATACGCGGCATAATATTTCTAACTGTACTACGCAAGTGCATCCCGAATGAGATACAACTATGGCAATTTGTTTTATATAGTTGTGGAAACTGCATTAGAATATTCTGCTGAGTAGTCCAAACAAAACGAAACAGCTGTCTCTAAGATGGTTTCTGCAACTATATAAACAAATTTTTGCACTTGCGTAGTACAGTTAGAAATATTATGCCGCGTGTAATTCAAATACATTTTTGAAATTCGCGGTTGTAATATTTACTATCTAACTAACAACTTCATAGTTTCCTACATGTGGATTAACTCGTACGTAGCTCCGTTCCTACGAGATGGCGTTTAGCCTTAGATTTATTAATCATAGCTTATGTATTTAATATATATGATAGTGGATATACATTTATCTCAATACTGTAAAATAATTCTAACACAATACATAAATAATAAAGTGTTTATTGCAATTACTACAATTGTTGCATTTTTAAATTTTGCATATATTTTTGATTATTTCAGAAAAAAATGTTGCATATTTTGCAAGAACCGAGTGCGTATAAATGTACATGTTTTGCAATTTTTTGTGCGCATATGATCTTTTCTCTTTATTTCTATTATGAACTATACTGTGGTTTAACTTAGACACCAACAAACAAACTTTTCAAAACAAATATTTAAAATTTATTCGAATTTTACAGTTACTAAATACAGCGATTCTAATTTAATATAAATTAAATTAATTTGAATAAAACTATGTAGTCAAATAAATTTACATATATTTACAATAAAAATACGAAATTCCACCGTTTGCGAAATTCAACTTATATAACCTAAAATATTCTATTTCCTGATAAAATTCTTTTTACTCTACAGAACGAAAGTAATATCCGTTTTTTATTATATTGTTTCATTCGGAAATTTTACTTTCTGCACGTCTGACTTCTGACTTTAGATGACAACCGAAAAAGCAAACTTTCTAAAGTAGTCGACTAAAGTTCTGAACGTATCAAACATTTTAAAAAGCAATAACATTTACACTTAATAATATTAATATAAAAAATTATAGTGATTCATTATACAATCATCGTGAGAGTATCACACCATACATAAAACTAAATACAAAAAAAATTTTTTTTATTCAATTCATTATGAATGTATTATCCAGTTAGTTTTTTTTTTTCAGATAACGTTCACTTTTCTCAATTGTTACTTTAGACATAAGTAAACACGTTTGTTAATTTACCATATATTCAGTTAATGTTATCAGTTAAAAAATGTTTTTTTTGTTAGTTACTTTAACAATATTTGTGGCTATTTTAATAAATTTAGGCTACAAATACTACACAGTTGACATATACTTGAAGAATGTACCTGGACCAAAACCTCTACCAATACTGAAAAATACATTGGACTTTATATCAAAACCAGGTTTAATTAATTTAGCTTCTTTAAATAATGCTACGTTTAATTTAGTTTTAGATTTGTGTACTAATTGGTTTCACGAGTTTGGTGATAGTTTCAAGTCTGAAACACTGTTTGCTCCCGTAGAAATAATTACACGCGATGTAAACTTAATACAATATGTATTGAGTTCCCCAAAACTTCTACAAAAAGGAATGGTGTACAAATTTCTTAATAGTTGGTTAGGTGATGGATTAGTAACTAGTACTGGTAAACATGTATTTATCTTATTGATTTATACTACTTTTAATTTTTCGTTTAGATTTAATATGGAAACGCCACAGAAAACTTATAACACCGTCTTTTCATTTTAAAATACTAGAACACTTTCTTGCCACGTTTGAAGCATTAGAAGATTCATTAGTAACTACTCTAGAAAACGAACTAGAAAAAGAATATATTGACATTCTTCCCATAATTCGTGCACATACGCTAAATATAATTTGCAGTAAGTACTATTTAGCGTTGAAAATGAATTTATTCTGTTACACTATTTAGGATCTTCAATGGGGTCTTCGTTTAATGCAGATAAAAAGTTTTTCCAAAACATAAATGACTTGTGTAGAATCTTTATGGAACGAACGATTTTTCCTTTAAAATCATTTGATCTACTTTTTAATTTGACATCAGATTATAAGATACAAAAAGCAGCTTTAGCTAATATGCATAAACATACCGATGCGATTATATCGTCAAGAAGAGAAGAAATAGAAAATTCAAGTAATTTAATCTATTTGACGATTGACAATATAGGAATAAAAAAGAAATTATCCTTCTTAGACACACTTTTAAAACAGCAAATCGAATATAACAGTTTAACTGATAAAGAAATTCGAGATGAAGTACTGACTTTTATGTTTGCTGTAAGATTTACATTTTCTACTTTTATAAATGCAATACTTTATGTATTTCTAGGGTTATGAAACAACTGCATCTACTATTTCTTTTGCTTTGTACAGTTTAGCACAACATTCTGATATACAAGTAAGTTTAAAACAATGTTTATATACAAACTTTATTTTTTAGAATTACAGGAAAAAGTAATAGATGAGCTAAAATGGATATTTGGAGATGACAAAAACAGACATCCAACAAACGATGATTTAATTAATATGAAATATTTAGAAATGGTGATCAAAGAAACTCTTCGATTATATCCGGTTGCTCCACTTATTGCACGAGAAGTCACTGAAACTTTTACTTATGGTAAAAGATGTATATTTGTATATGTAATTTCTATTTTGAAAATTGTTCGTTTTAGGTGACATTACTTTTTTAAAAGGAATGAGCATAACAATATCAATATTTAATTTACACAGGAATCCAGAATTTTACGAAAATCCAGAAGAATTTAATCCAGAACGATTCACTTCTGAAAATGTAATGAAACGACATTCCTTTGCTTATATTCCATTTAGTGGTGGCATGAGAAACTGTATCGGTAATATATTAAAAATTTAATAAAAATATGTACGTTTACTAAAATCTATTGCAGGTCAAAAGTATGCAATTCTTGAAATTAAGTCCGTACTATCAAAAATTTTACGAAATTTTAAAATTTTGCCGTCACCAAAAGACCAAGGTCTTAAATTAAAAGCCGATGTTGTTTTAAGAACCACTGGTGGTATTAATATTCAATTAAATCGAAGACATTTTTAAAACTTAAAAAAAACATATTTGTTTGTGTGACATATTTGCAGTGTCCAATTTGCAGTGGCCAATTTGCAGTCTTGGCCACCCTAGGCCATGTAGTACCAGCCGCCCTTATCTCAGCTTCCATTATTTAGGTACTACGTATAAATTACTTTTAATTAATTTAAATATTTTTTACCAAGTTTTATTGAAATAGACTATTATTTTATGTAAATACGTCAAAATGTATATATAGTACAACTACTGTATAAATGAATAAGTTTAAAATAAGGAAATCATGTTTTAATTAGGTATAAGTTTATTCTCATACAGGGTATAAATTGTATTTTACGTGTTACAAAACGCGTCTACACTTAAGCGCAGCAAAATCGTTAATTAAATCTTTGCAATCCAATTTTTTTTAAATCTGCTTCTATGCTGAGCGAAGCAAGATTGTTTAACCTTTTCTCTGTCATTGTTGTGCGTAAATAGTTCTTTTGTGCTGCCAACATTGCAAACGCCAGTATTTGTTCGTTAATGTAGTTACGTAATGAGCAAAAAAAGCTCTAGTGTGGCAAAATGAAAACTAGAAATCCACATAAACCTAAGTTTTCAAAGTCAATTATTATATTAGAACGAATATGCTACCGGTGGAAAAATCATTTAAAAAGTCTTGAAATTCAGTTAGAATTGAATGAAACGAAATTAAAGCTAATGTCAAATTTGACAGATTTAGTAATAAATATAGTACCAAAATTATATTTTTAGTGTTTTTATTTTTTATTTTATCAAAAAAAATATATATAATTTTACAAAAGGCAACACAAAAAATTCACAGATATTGCAAATCTTGCAATTATCGGAAGGTGTTGAAAACAAACACAATATTACCTACATATTATAATGAACAAGGTTTATTACAATTTTAAAAAATAAGAATGCATACATAAATAATGAAATAATAAAAAAACACAAATAACTAGTATTCTAGGTACATATTAAACGAGAGTGCAGTCGTATGATAATTCACCAATTGATTGTATTTAACATTTGTCCATGAAATGCCTGAGAATTGTTTCCCATAACTTCTTCATCGCTGGAAGATGATGAATCAGCAAGACCGTTAATTATCAAGAATTGTTGTGCGTTAATAAAACATAGCTTCCAGTGGCATATAAAGAGAAACCTGATTGGGTTATCTTAAATCCAAGCACTTGAACAAACATCATGGCGCCACTATTTTTTTTATTTTTGTAGTTCAATTTGTTTGCCCTTTACCTCTCCAAGAGGAACGGAAATTGTGCTCGGCATTGAATTAGTATTAAAAACTCTAAATCCAAATAGTCTCGGCTGTTGTTTGCTAATTATAACTTTAGTAGTACATCTTTTATAGAAAATTTTTTTAGAGAAGCACAAAAATGGGTACTTGAGCTGTGTTGGTAACGCTTAGCTTTTATTTTCCAAGTGATGTACGGTAAGAAACACGAAGCAAGCAACACATCTTCAAAACATCAAACTTTATTTGACACAAAATGTTTTCAAAGGAAAAAGTCACCTTCGCAAAGCTCAAATAATAATATTGCGCTCACAAGCATGTTATGCGAGGAAAGGTCAAAAAATTGTGATTCACGTTCACTGACTCTATTTCTGCTGGCTTAGATACGTTTGAAAGCATTTGGATAGATGTAAAATTTTCTCTAGACACAATCAATTTTAGAGTCAAAGTGGAACTTTCAGAAATTTAGCCAGACTTTGAATGAATATGCTTGATTAAATAAATCACGCAATGATTAAATAAACAATTTATATCGTGTGATTCCTGACAATTGCTTCAGCACACTCTAACTAGTTAATGTGCATTAAAAAAAAAACAACAAAACTAAATGATTACTGGATTTTACCCGAGTTTTATTGCGGTTCATAGTTCTACAGCTTCTAAGATTATGACAGGATTTGAGCTACGTTGCTACATCCTTTCAGATGTAAAAGTTGCAAAGTGGAGATTTCATCTTTGGAAAGGTGCATCCACAGTTTAAAAATTGAATTTTTTTCAACAGTTTGTTGCGTTTGCGATTCCTTGTCATATCTAAAGAAAACTTACAGCAGATTGGACTTATCGACATGCCTTTTTATTAAATTCTTTTTTTTTACCGATTCTACAATTTTTTTTTAAATTTATATTAAGCAAATGCGCTATTGATTATAAAAAAGCATTAAAGAGGCGAACTTTACTTTAACATGAATCCTTTCTCTAGTCTTAACAGATTTGTAACGCTAATAATCTTTACAATTGTTTGACTGTTGATACAATTTTGACATTTAAAATCTCAAATTTTATTTTACTTACTTTTGTTCTATGTTGATAACTTTACACTGAAATCGTTTATGTTTTAAACTAGTAATTACTGATAGTTTTTATTATAAAACTTTATAAATCAGGTTTATTAAATTATTTCGTTTAGGCATTTTAAAATTTGAACATAAATTATCGGTTTAGTAGAACATATGTGTTTCGGTCGAGTAGCTTTTGGTGACCATCGCGTTTTTTTCTGCGGCTAGCTTTGTCGATGTCGTAATATTACACAAGCATTGAAACCGCGACAATTTTTGTATTAAAATGATTTGCTTAATAATTTAAAATAACCAATAAACTATTATCCTAAAACGGTACAAGATAGAAGAAAGTTGCACATAAACATTTTTATAGAAGACTAAATTTACTATCAAAAAGTCGGCGGAAGGGTACAATTACGTTCAATAGAAGATACAAGTGTGCAAAGTTGCACAAAAATGGTTTACATTACAATAAAATTCTGTAACTCCTAAACTATTAGATATAATTCAACACTTCCGCGGACTTTTTTGCAGTAAATTTTGTGCTCAATAAATTGTTTATGTGGAATTTTTATCTATATTGTACCGTTTTTGCAGCGTACAAGGCGGATGCTCGCGCGGATCTAATTCTGCAATTACTATAATCATTTTTCATCACTGCTAAATGGAATTAAGACTTATTATATTTTTTAACCATAAAACGAATCATAAGGAATATCTTGTTTAATAATAATAAACACTGCATTCAAAAAATACAAAAAAATGAAGTGAAATTGGGCACCACCGCAAGTTCCAGATTTGTTTCATCTGAGCATTTCATCGGTTCGTTACACGAGCCATCGAATGAAGCTCCCTATAAGTGTTTTCAACACTAAAATAATGTACGTTACCTTCGTAGAAAATTTCATAGCAACGCTCGGCCGTGCGACCTTGCGTCGCATTAGCGATAATGTACTTTTTGACGCTTCTTACATAAATTACTATTAACTAGCCGCAAACAAAAAAATTATATTTCTCCAGAACTTACTGGCAGGCGGGAGTACACACACACACACACACACGCGCACACACACACACACACACACACACACACACATACGAAGAGCGATATCCACGTTCAGGTAAATGGTTTAAAAATCTACAGCTTGCAACCATTCTAACAAACTGACAGCACTCTTTCGGTCTTAAGTTTTAATACTACAGTGAGCACGAAAAGGGAGACATTCTTCTAAAAAAATGTCTTCTAAGTCAGCAGAATAAACCATTCGCTTCGTCAACTTAGTAATAAAATAAAATTTATTATTAAGTTCTCTTTAAAAAAAATTGTCGTCTAAGTCAGTAGAATAAACCATTTGCTTTTGTCAGGTTAGTAATAAAATAAAATTTATTATTAAGTTCTCTATAACCGTCCCGTCAATTCTGAGGTTTTTCTCGGCCATTATTTTGTTTCATCTGTTTACCTGTTTTAGTTTCACCAGGAAGTAGATTACGCTTGCCAAAGCATCAAAAATCTCTTTTATATTCCTGTACAAATGTACAAAAAACATGTTTTTGGCCTTGTTTTCAAAATCATCAAAGTTATCTCGTGTTTTGCTAATTAAATGTATTAAGTACATTATACAATTTTATGGCAAAGGTCATGTCAATTTTCACATTTTGAAGTTTCTTACTTGTAGCGTTAATGCGATCCAGTAAAAATCCCCCAAAAAAACAGTTACGAAGGCCGATTGAAGATGTTAAAGTGTTAATCGAATACGCTTTGCTTTGCATATAACGGTTCTTTTCTGTTGTGTGTCATTTTTGATAGAAACTAACGTTTTATGGATTTTATTTTACGATTTGTTTAGGCATTTGCAATAATTTGCACAAGCTGACCAACGAGTTGTTGATAGACTTTTGACGATAAAGTGAGATAGAAGAAGTTCTCAGCACTGAGCTGACCTGCAAATAAATTGTATAACGTAAAAGCATCTTGGCTACTTTCAGCTGCACACACTCAGCAAGCGGTAAAATTTCTTATACTTTAGTTTGTTGGCCGTTGCACGTGACCGACATGTAGCTACGTTGTCGTATGTATGCCCCCGGTAGTGTGAAATGTCAATTCCAAATTCAGTTAAAGTTGAAGTAACAGCATTTGTAAATTGTGATTTATGGCCTGTGTTTGGTATAACCTTGAGGAACATGACATCTCTGATTACATAAGTAAGCTAGTCTACGTGAAATATATTCGGCAACAAGTCAATAATCAGAGAAAAATATTTAGCTGTTAATATTTCTATTACAATTGTCTTTAAAACCTTGTCTACATAACGTGCTATGTGTTTGGCTAAAAATGGATTAAACTCACCGATAAGTTTTAAAGATATCAAATAATTTTCATTGTGTAATGAACCTATTTTCTTGTCGTGTCCTCTGAACGGCAAACCATCTGATGCAAGCGCTTTCACAAATACAACTACGTTTTTCAGAATGTTTTACCAGTAATTTATTTCTTCATTTAATTGCATTGTCAATTCGGCGTAAGGAGTTGCTTTTAACGTGCATGTGCAGAATAGATAATTTGTGAGGTTGATACTCAATAATAAGAATTTTTCCAAGCATTGAAACCCTCTTTTTTGTGGAACTGACTCTCCCCGCCATTAAGAACACGACACAGTTTACAAAAGTATTTTTGGAATAAATTAGCTACTTTTGCGAAACTTTTTTGCCATTTAAAAGCTGACGTTCGAACCATTGTTTTGACAACTATCGCACCTTATCTTTGTAAATCGGTTCACTCTTGAAAAAATCATTTTTGATGGGCTTTGTTTTTACAAATGTAATCACGCGTAAATTCGTCGATTGTTTATTTGGCTGGATCGTCGCTGATTTTGCATAGCTCCTGGTCCAGATTGGGCTGCACTCCTGGCACTGATAGGACTTCTTGAATTTGTTCCTCTGTTCCACTTACCACAGCTATCAAAAACCTACGCTTGAAGATACTAAAGAAACATCAGTTGACGTAGCACCACTACCTCTTGGAACGTCGTGTCTTGGTTCGATAGCGTGATCTTTAGTATCAGTATATGGTTTCTAAAGAAATCGTCTAATTTTCACGTTTTTTCAATCATATCATTTTGTTTATCGTTTTTTTATTTAGCTTACTTGCGATACTACCATTTTGTTTTAGTCATAACTGATTATGCCACATTACAATTTACGTGAAGTACCCTACTGTAAAATATTTACGCACTGTCGTACTCCCATCACTGCAGTGGTTATAAACACACTGTCGCGTCGCGTGATATCACAGGCGCGGTAGTTATGGAGAGGGTAACGGCGCGGGTGGAGAGAGAGAAAGAGAGGGAAACGAGAATCGCCCGCCACGACCTTTACCGGCAAACGAGTGAAACAGCTCATTCACAATCTTGCCTGTAGTCATGTTGATCTTCTTTTTCATATTAGATATAAAAGTTTCAGCATAAAACATATTAAGGATTTTTTAGGGTAGATGGTGTATTTATTTAATACAATTTACAAGCAAACCTTTAAAATTAAGCTAAGTTCTTCGTTAGGCAGTATAAATTAAATTAAATTGACAATTGTAAAACTAAGGTAACTGAAAATTGAACTGAAAACAATAAATCGTAAGAGAACTAGGCAATTGACGCAAGCATTTGCTCGAGGCTTTAAAGAGAAACCACCATAAAAACTCTAGACGTAGCTTATGTGTAATTGGTGAACAAATTAAGATTAGGAAATAACAGGTAACCAGGTGTCAGATGTTTGTAATTACCGTCTCTATTGAAATTGTTAGGATATTTAAAATTTTCAATAGCTTCTCTAATCTTTCTTGATTTCCAGTTTTTTGGTATAGACATTGTTTTAATTTTCTCAAGGTGTATATCATAAAGAGTGTCAAGTGCAATGTCGGTAATAACAAACTTAGTTGGCTGTAGTAAACGATGTCTTCTATGTTCTTTTAATTTCGTATCTATAGTTCTACCAGTTTCACCAATATATACCTTGCCACAGGTGCATGGGACTTGGTACACTCCAGAGGTATTGTAAGGTATTTTGTCTTTTATAAGATTCAACAAATTTTTAGTTTTAGTTGTAGTGTTATAAGCAACTTTTATCTTATGTTTACTTAGTATTCTTCCAATTTTGTCACTGATGTTGGAAACAAAAGGTAGAATAACAAAGTTTTGGTTAATAGTTGAATCATCTGTTAAAGTAGGTGTTGTCTTTGGTCGAAGACACTTTTTAATTTGTTTTTTATTAAAACCATTTTTTATAAAAACTTTCTTAAGGTGTTCTAACTTTTCTTGTAATTTATCTTTTTGACAAATAAATTATCGTTGCACGATTATATAATGTGCGAATCGCTTCAAATTTCTGAGCTGGGTGATAGTGAAAATTTGCGTTTATGTATCGATCTGTATGTGTTAGTCTTCGATAAACTGAATGTATTAAAGTACTATCTGGTTTTCTTTCTATCATCATCAAGGTAAGGTACCATTAATTTCTTTTTTATACTAAATTTCATGTTTGCATGTTGATTCTTAAGGTATAAAAAAAATTGTAGTTTATCTTCACCATGAGACCAAATCGCAAAAATATCATCTATGTATCTAAGCTATAATTTTGGTTTTTTAGATGCAAATTTTAAGGCTTTTTAACATGACCCATATAATAATTACCAATAGATGGAGAAATTGGCAAACCCATTGCTATACCATCTATTTGTTTGTTGTATTCACCATTAAACAAAAAGAATGATGTCAAACAATGTTTAAATAACTTGATGGTATCATTATCAAACTGTCGTTGTAAAAGACGTAAAGTATTAAGTATTGGGACTTTAGCGAACAACGAGGAAACATCAAAATTAACCATTATATCATTTGAATTGTATGAAATAAATACACCATTTACCCTAAAAAAATCTTTTATATGTCGGTATTGTCTACACGACATAAAAGAGTACGGTTGTTTGTCGGTATGGTTGTGGAAACATATTAGTGTATCTTAGCGCTGACGAGTTTCTTAAGAACAAAACAGCTGTCCGTTAGTGATGTTGTTTTTCACAATGCAAGTACAGTCCATACAAGTAAAGCTTCTCCTACTCTTTAAATCTCTCCTTATTGGCGTCACCACTGATAAAGATAGATAACCGACGGGTTTATAAGTAGCCACCTAGCCGTAGTAAAAGCGGAATAAGCCGATTCGTGACTCCAGCTTTCTATCTGACCGCTTTTCGTTAATGAAAAGGTACTTACCGATGCATTCAAAGCTAACGTAGCTTTGAGGTTGCACTACGCTATAAATACCGATTCATTTGCACCGGACGTCGCCTGGAAACCGGACCTATCTTCCAGAAATTCGCCTAAAAGAAAAGGATTCTACTACGTACAATTTCCGTTCCGATAATTTAGATTCCAGTGCCGTGCTACTACCGGTCCGAACCAGAGGAGTATCATATTTTATCTTGTATATAATTTAGCATTTAAGCTTAAGTTAATATTCTCCTGAATTATAATTTAGTTTCATTTTTTTGTAAAATAAATGTATTAAACCGGATTATGATAAATCAGTGAACCCAGTCCAAGCTGACTACCCGATTTGGAACGTCGAATAAAAACACGTAAAACAAACGTCTGAAGTGTGTTTGTTAAAAGTTTCATTGGTGGATTTTGCCCCGCAATCAGTTGTTCATAATATAAATCGCGACATTTTTGAATTGTCTTTATTCTACTACTACTACTACTACTACTACTACTAATTTTTCTGCAATACCTTAACAACCAACATGCAAACATAAAATTTAGTATTAAAAAAAAAGTTAATAGTAGCTTATTTTTTTTATGTAAAGATAGATAGAAAGCTAGATGGTACTTTAATACATTCAGTTTATGAAAAACCAACACATACAGATCAATATATACGTACAAAATTATATAAGAAAAACTGTTTAAAGTAGCGGATACTTCCATTTCCAGTTTTTTTATCAAACCCACTTTTTGACAAAGCAGAAAGAATATAAACTTTTGACTTTTGGTTCGAGAGTTATCGTAGGTACATCCAAAGATAATTTAAATAAAATCCAGCACTCCGTATATAAACAGGTCAAAAGAATATAGAAAAAAAATGTTATTTTGTAACGTATCTTGTTCATCCTTCAAGATATGGAATTAAATATCTAATAAACTGTTAATGTTAGAAAAAAAAATTATTTAAATAAATTATTAGGAAGAATTAATTCTATAAGAAACTGTAAAAATAATTTGAATAATTTGCATACGTACAAAATTATATAAGAAAAACTGTTAAAAATAGCGGATACAGCCACTTCTTTATCAGACCGACCCATTTTTTAATAAAACCGAGATAATATGAAAAGCCAGTTTCATACCAAATTTCAAGTTACTAGGACTTTTGATTTGAAAGATATCGCGGGTACATCCAAAAATAATTTAAACAAGATGCAGGGCTCCGTATATCGTGTGTTCCGGAAATTCTAAAGCATACAGATTAACATGGGAAATTTGAAAATTTTGATTATATGTACCCAAAGTGTTTTTAAGATATTTCCAGCATCAGAACATTATGACAATGTGTACCAGATAACGTTATGCGTAATAATTTTTAAAATTCAATAACAAATATCAAAAACATTTTGCATGGTAAAAAGCTTAGTTTAAAATACAGATGTAAAAAACGTATCAGTAATAGTCGCTTTGGTGTAGTAACATCAATCAATTGCCAACGTGATTCCGTTATTAAAGACGGCTAAAGACAGAACTATACCGTCAAGTTATAGACCCATCAGCCTACTTAACACGTTAAGTAAAGTAGCCGAAAAGATCATACTTGAAATAATGCAAAAACATATACGAAAACACAAGCTAATTAACGATTTTCAATTTGGGTTTAGAGAAAAACATAATACCGTTCAACAAATTACCAGAATAGTGACTGATATAAAAATACAATTCAATAAACAAAACGTGACAGCAATGACATTATTAGACATTCAAAAAGCATTTGACACGGTTTGGACAGACGGCTTAATGTATAAACTAATAAAACAAAATTTTTCGTACAACATAATCAAGCTTATAAAATCATACATGACAGACAGATACTTTTACGTTTCGATAAATAACGCTCGATCACAGAATAAATTAATTACAGCTGGTGTTCCGCAAGGATCTGTACTGGGACCACAATTATTTAACCTTTTCATGAACGACATACCATCATTCCCGAAAACTAAATTGGCGTTATTTGCAGACGACACTGCAATCTACGCGCACTCGTTCAGCGCTATAGTTGCTGCAAAACAAATACAAATACATTTGGATATTTTAAAAAAATTTTACGACTTTTGGAAAATTAAATTAAATACCGACAAAACCGAATCCATAATATTCTCACAAAAATTTACCAACAATAAAATAATTACGCCATTAAAATTTGAAAATGAAATAATTTCTGTAAAAAACAATGTCAAATACTTGGGTGTTACTCTAGATTCTAAACTAACATATCAAAAGCACTTAAAACTTACAACAAATAGAGCATACGGTGTACTAAAACAAATTTACGCGTTGATGTCAAAAAATAGTTCATTAAATGAAAACAATAAATTACTATTGTACAAAACGGTCTTAAGACCCATACTTACGTATGCTGCGCCTGTATGGTGTAGTGCATCTAAAACAAACTTAAAGCAATTACAAGTTTTCCAAAATAAGTGCCTCAGACTAATACTAAACAAAGACCGGTATGCAAAAATTACAGAAATGCACACTCAAACAGACTTAGAACCTATTCGAGATTACGTACTAAAATTGTCACAAAAATTTTATGAAACTCAAACTTCTATTAACCCACTATTAAAAGACATTACAAAAATTAGACTGCACAATGCACCTTTTACAATCAAACATAAACTGCCGTACCAAGAACTACTTATATTTAACCAGTAAACTCAATTATTATTATTTCTTTTGTTCTGTTTTTGATGTTTTGTTAATGTTTTGTTGATGTTTTGCCTATTGGTAACTACAATTAAGAACACAGGTTTTTGACTATTTTCCTGAAATAAATAAAAAAGGTACAAATGTTACACAAATTTTTAATTCTTGTTCGTACAATTTGTACATTTTATCGTTGGGTTAAATAATCCAGATATTCACAACTAATATGAAACAAATACTGAAAAGTAGGAATTTCTGGAAAGATCAAAATATACACATGAGTACATATTTACTTATTATAGTCTGTATTTACTTTGTCAATATCCATATTAATTAGTAAACATGTTGAGTTGAGTTGAGTTGAGTACGACTGCGGTAATATCGCCGTTACGTACGAAGGTTCAAATTCCAATGCGGTTCATGTTTTTTTTAAATTATATTATTATTTTAGATTAACTACTTTTAATTTTTATCAGTAAAGAGACATATTTAAACGTGTTAATTGTTTTCATTAAACTCATAATAAATCCATTATGACTACGTCATTGTTGGAGTAGGGCTAGGATGTAAAATTTTAAAACTCGATCTTCCGGTGCAGTTTGAAAAACGCAGACATTATTTATCGTTGTGTACGCCCAACAAGACTTTCATCTGTGGAGTTGATAAGTACATGTTGTAATTGGAAAATTTCTTGGATTTCCATTAAGTTTTAGGTAATACTGATACGGAGCTAGATAGTTCTCTACTTGAGTAAACCTAATTGTAAGTATTACATTTTCTGTTTTAGTTCTTAGTATTTTAGTGATCAGTCAATTGTCAGAATGACCTTACGTACATGTTAGGTTGTTAACACAATTAATTATAAAATCGATTTGTTGTGTCACATATTCTTATATGGTGCGCTTTGATTCTTAAATCGATTTTTGTAGTTTCGTATTTTAAGTTACGCATATAAATTCGATCTTTTTTTGAATGTAAATGCTAGACTGACTAGGTCACTTTGCTGTAGTTTATATTTTGTCTGTGATACCGTCCTACGTGCTAATGTTTGATAAAATTTATATTAATATACTTATGTACCTTCTTCTTCTTTTGTAATACAATAATATATTCTGTGTTGCCACTTCTATTTTGTCATTTGTTCTTCTTCAGCTGCGGGTAGATTTAAACGGCGTCTCCCATCTTAATTTTTCTTTATTTTATAATCAAACACTACGAAGCATACGACTCTATCGCCAGAACAACTGAGTTAGTCGTCGCTCTCTTTTAGTTACGAGAAGAACCACGTAACAAATTTGGCTCCCTATTTTTATTGACTTTTATATTTATTGGTTGTTTTTACTGGGTTTGGATTACCAAAGTTTACTTAGCTTCCTTCAGGTTGTTTGAAGACCTGGCTTTGTAGTTGGCTTACTTATTTTTCCGATGTCTTAGAAGTACTTTGGAAGCTCTACGCTGTCATTTTTACCGGTTTCATATGAGACCTAAGGTTGCTAAGTCCATACGTTATTGTTTTTTTTCAAACTTACAACGAAGCAACCGTATTAGGTCACGTCACGTTTTGCCAAGCACAAAGAAGCTTTTCGACACTGGTGTCGCTACAAGGTCTACACGTCTACATCTTCTCAGATGTAAAAGTTGTTGCCATTGGTTTAACAGCTCTTTCTTCAGTCGCTTCTAATTGTGTTCTGCTTTCTCATTCTTCTAATCGTTCTTTTTTATTCCATCGGCGTCTCAAGCGTTTGGCTCTAAGATTTCGATTTTTGGCTATTTTGTTAGTGTTCTTCTCTTAGGTTTCGAAGTTTGAGTATTGGGATACGTCATTAGTATTCCGTTGATTGTAGCTTGTATGCTACCTCATTATTTTTTCCAGTTCGCTGTACTACAGTTCTTTCTTTTTCGTAAGTTTTTAGTAAATTTCTTTAGTATTATCTTAACCTTCTTACTCGAGACAGACTACCGTTCTATTTCTATATAGTTTAATCCGCTCTGTCGGTTATTTTAAGATTGGTACGTCACTTGTAAGACTCACTTTAGTTTTAGTTCAGTTTTTTTCTTTTTTTTTAAGTTTCTTATTCCGTTTATTGCCATTTTGGAGTAAATTTTCTAATTTAGGGATAGCAATTGGTACACTTTTGTTCTATGGCGAACTGTGATATCTGTTCTCTTCTTTTTCTTTTTTTTATATTTTGGGCGATTAGTTGTGCACCGTAGGGTATTTGTTTTTTTAACGGGACGTTGAACAAATAAGGCATTAACAACAAACCTTATCTTTCTCCGTTTTTTCCTATCTCTTATCTTTTATATTTTTCATTTCTTTTTTCTTGAGCCTGTCTATCATTTCGATGTGCCAACCATGCTTCTTTCTTTTTGGATTAACTTTATGTTTCGCCTTTTTGGGCGGTTAGTTGGGTCATAAAGGGTTGATCACTCCTTTTCGTTTATTCTACAGAGAGAAGAACGGATCAGACATCTAACATCTTGTCTTTGTTTTCTGTCTGTCTCTTTTTTTCCTGTCTGTCTTTCATTTTTTTTTCTTTTTTTTCTTGCTTCTAAAGGTTCGCTTTTAGAGCATTTGCTTTTTTTTCTTTTTTTTTCTTAGTCTTGGTAAGTTGGTTGAACATTTTTTTCTTTTTAGTAACTTAATTCTTTAATGTTCACTGTAACTATGTTCTTTTTCTTTTTTAGTTAATTTTCTTGGTGTATTGGGTTTAGTGGGTTTTTGTTTTGTTTTGCTTGATTTGAGACTTGTAATAGACTGCAACATTGCTTTTTATACTCTGACTTCTGCTTACTCGGCATTTTTGATGTTGTCAGAATATTTATTTTCTTTGGGTTTATTTTGCTTTTAGAATATTTTTATTCGTTCTTTGACTTTTAGGTTCCAATGTGACACTCAAAAACAACAAGCTCTGATTCAACGATGTTCAATTAGCAAGTGAAGCTTCTTATTTACTCTTACGTCTTTTTTTTCTCACTTTTAGTTTTGTTTTGTGTGTTGCGGTTTTAGATTTTTCTTGGATTGGTGTTTAGCTTTTTGGTGACTTTAAAATTGCGACTTTAGGATTGTTAATTTTTTTTCTGCTTTTTAGGTAGTCCGACTTATGTCGACTCTAATCAGATTCTTTTTTGTACTTAAGATTTTTTTTGTTGGTTTTGTCTTTTTAGGTATTTAGAGACTGTCTGCTTTTTTGGTGAAAAAATTTTATACCGTCTGTTGACGACTTTTTGGCACAACTGTCTTAGTTTTTTTTTTCTTATTTTATCTTTTTAAGTACTTTAAGTACTGGGTACTTATATTTAGGGTTGGATTTGTATCTGTAGGCTGGAGTTGTATGGGATTTTAGGGCGTTGTCCGTGACCGCGGTCTAAACTTCTTTCTTTCCTATACTTTTTTTCTTGGTTTGGTTTCTCTTGGTAAGATTATCCGTCAGTGAGGTCTATAGGACTGCATTGTTTTCTTGCTTTTATAGCGTAACACTTGATGTAGACTTTCAACAAGTACTTTTTCTAATATTTAATTTCTGTTGGTTAGAGTTTTTGGTTATTTGGAGTATCATTCCGCTTCTTGCGACTTTTGAACATTTGATTTGCGATACTTAGCAAACTGGAAAAACCTCTTTCATCAACGTTTCTTGTTAGGTTGGGCGTTATTCCGTTTGGGTTGGCCTATGCTTAAGTTACTATTTCTGATTTTAGCTAGTTTTCCAGGTTTTTATGTTGCTGGGGAGGAATTTGTTAAAAATGCTTTAGTATTATATTTATCTTCGGTACGCTAGAATGTCAAATTTTAAAACATGATTTTATTTTTCTGATAAAGTAAAAAACGCAGACATGGTCTAGCGTTGTGCAGATGAATTATAATATTGTAGCAATTTAGTGAAAGTTATTATTCGGGGTAAGCACTTATTTCTTGTATTGTGGTTTAATTTGATTTTTTCGTAATTGTCTGTAACGGGTTTCCATAGCTCCATCCGTGTTTTTTATCTGTAGAGTTGATAAGCACATGTTGTAATTGAAAATTTTTTATGATGGCGTTACGTCACTGGAGTTAACACCACCTACACTTTTGAGGGGTTGAATACAATTATCATCATATTAAAAGAAACTATTACCGAAGTTACAAAGTTAATTGGAGGGAAACTCTGCGCATTCGTTTATTTTCCGTGATTGTATAAATTAAAAAGAAGTTTACTTGTGATAACGCCGTATGTACATTTTTTTGTGTTAGATTTCAATTAAATTTTAGGTAATAGTGGTACGGAGCTGGCTTATCTCCCACTTGAGAAAACCTAATTGTAAGTATTACACTTTCTATTTTAATTCTTAGAATTTTGGTGGTCAGTCGATTGTAAAGATGACCGTACGTACATGCTAGGTTGTTAACACAATTAATTATTAAATCGTTTTGTTATGTCACATATTATTATATGGTCCGCTTTGTTTCTCTAAATCTTTGATTTTCGTATTTTTGCATTTTAATTTACGCATGTAAAATCATTCCTTTTCTGAATGTAAATGTTAGGCCGACTAAGTCACTTTGCTATACGACGTGTTGCTCTGTCAAGAGCGTAGTTTATATTTTGTGTGTGATACCGACTTACGTGCTACTGTTAGTTAAAATTTATATAAATATACTTATGTACATTCTTCTTCTTCTAACTGTCTGTGATAAAATAAATATATTTCCTTTGTTAGCACTTCTGTCTTGTCATTTGTTCTTTTTTAGCTGCGGATAGATTTTTTGTTTGTTGTTTTTAAATTATTTTTTAATACAACACCACGAAGCCTACGTCACTATCGCCCGAACAACTGAGTTAGTCGTCGCTCTCTTTTAATTACAAGAAAAACCACGTATCAAGTTTAAAAAGACTACCGTTTAATGTATAATGAAACAAAATACTTGACCACATTGTAAATGACATAATCACGTAGTAGCTTTTTAATAATAACGTGCAACGGTTGGTTGCTTGAATAAACTATAGATTTAAATAAATCGTCAGATATGCCATTACCAATTAATCAATTTAAATAAAATTTTAATTTACTACCTCTGAGTAGCTAAACCTTTCTGCCAAGTTAGGTCACAAAATTGTAATTAATAATTGTATAGTAATATTACACTATTTTATAAAAACATGAATCAACTGCAATATTAATCGTATAAATAAGTGTAGTAAAAACCGTGCATTAGTACAAAATTAAACATAATTAGAAAACTAAGCAGTTGATTTAAACAAAAACCTCACGCGGTGTTGCGTTTTGTAACAAGCTCGTATTGTAATAAATTCATCGTTAAACTATAAAATATAAATATTATACCACTTCTGATTTACTAAATGAAACTTTAATATAGTAGTTACCTATAAAAGAAATTTTGAGTAATTTATTATCAAGTCAAATATTTGTTAGAGAAATTTGTAATTTAATAGAATGCACCTACTTATGTTCACAATTTCTAATCGCAGTCGTTATAAAATTATATTTGTATTTAAGAGTGAACTTGTATTAGACTTAAAAAGTCGAATCAATAAATTTGTTTCTAAACTTAATCAGTTTTATACATGTATGAAAACTGATATTACTTCAAAAACACCTTTTATTATTCGCTTTAAGTTATTGATATACAAAAAACCAAAAAAAACTGATTGAAAATAACAACTAAGTACATGTATTATTTGTTTAATTATAGACGTATTATCTAGTAGTGGTTTTGTAAGATAACATGCATATTTATACACGTGTGTTACCTTTCTATAGATACTCAGTTTTTTTTATTATACAAGTAAATAGTACTTACGTCAACAATTGAAGAATGATCTTCTTATTAATTATTTTAACAATAATTTTTGCTATTTTAATAAATTCATGCTATAAATACTATTCAGTTGACATATACATGAAGAATGTACCTGGACCAAAACCGTTGCCAATATTAAAAAATACTTTAGAGTTTACATCAAAACCAGGTTTGATTTGGTTATTTACTATAAACATACTCAAACATTGCCAATCTTATTTTAGTTTTAGATTTGTTTACTAATTGGTTTCAAAAGTTTGGCGATACTTTAAAATGTGAAACACTGTTTTCCCCTGTAGACATAATTACACGCGATGTGAATTTAATACAATATGTATTAAGCTCGCCAAAACTTCTACAAAAAGGAATAATGTACAAGTTACTTCACAATTGGCTAGGTGATGGATTATTAAATAGTTCCGGTAAAAATCTACGATTTTATGACTTCAGTATTATCTTTAAATTTTTTTAGATGTGATATGGAAACACCACCGAAAACTTATAACGCCGTCTTTTCATTTCAAAATGTTAGAACAATTTCTTGTCACGTTCCAATCGTTTGAAAATTCTTTAGTAGCTACCTTACAAAGCTTAGTTGAAAATGAATCTATTGATATACTTCCAATAATTGGAGCACATACGCTAAATATAATATGCAGTAAGTAAAAGTAATAACTAACATTTTAGTATGCACTTAATCTGTAACACTAACTAGGTTCATCAATGGGATCTTTGTTTATTGCGGATAAGGTTTTCTTTCAAAACATGAATGACTTGTGTAGAATTTTTATGGAACGAGCAATTTCGCCTTTAAAATCAATTGATCTAATTTTTAATTTGACATCTGATTACAAGATACAAAAGGCTGCTTTAGCTAATATTCACAAACATAGTGATGCGATTATATCCTCAAGAAAAAAAGAAATAAAAAATTCAAGTAATTTATTCTACTTAACGATAGACAATATAGGAATGAAAAAGAAATTATCCTTCCTAGACACACTTTTAAATCAGCAAATCGAATGTAACAGTTTAACTGATAAAGAAATTCGAGATGAAGTACTAACTTTTATGTTTGCTGTAAGATGTACAAATTCTATTTTTACAAATGCAATATTTTATATATTTCTAGGGTTATGAAACGACTGCATCCACTATTTCTTTTACTTTATACAATTTAGCACAACATCCTAATATACAAGTAAATTGCAAACAATTTTTAGACACAATATTTACTTTTTAGAATTACAGGAAAAAGTAATAGACGAGTTGAAATGGATATTTGGAAATGACAAAAACAGACATCCAACAAACGACGATTTACCTAATATGAAATATTTGGAAATGGTAATTAAAGAAACTCTTCGGTTATATCCGGTTGCTCCATTAATTTCACGAGAAGTTACTGAAAAATTTACATGTGGTACAACATGTATATTTGTAATGTAGTTACTAGTTTAAAAATTATTTATTTTAGGTGGCATCACTTTTCCAAAGGGAATTAATATAAATATATCGATATTTAATTTACACAGGAATCCAGAATTTTACGAAAATCCAGAAGAATTTAATCCAGAACGATTCACTCCTGAAAATGTAATGAAACGACCTTCCTTTGCTTATATTCCATTTAGTGGTGGCATGAGAAACTGTATCGGTAACATATTAAAAATATAATAAAAATGTCTACGTTTATAAAAATCTATTACAGGTCAAAAGTATGCAATTCTTGAAATTAAGTCCGTGCTATCCAAACTTTTACGAAATTTTAAAATTTTGCCGTCACCAACAGACCAAGGTCTTAAACTAAAAGCCGATGTCGTTTTAAGAAGTACTGGTGGTATTAATATTCGGTTAAGTCCCAGACATTTTTAAACATGTATTTTATGACTATAAATAGATGAATTAGTTTTATACGTTAGTTGACTTAATTGTAGGCATTATTTATTTATTTTTTTTAATTCTGTAACATTATTAATTTATAATTTAGATATACGTAACTGTATCGTTGTAAAATTTGTCGATACAAGAGTTTAAGAAAAAATAAATTCAACGTCTTCAAGAAGGAAAACGCCGCCGTAAATGCTGGATTTCAAAATAAATGTAAACGCCTCGAATCAAAAGAAAACTTAAAAATTTTAATGCAGTAAACTGTACACTGGTAATAGATAAACGCAGTATATACAGATTGTAGTAACTATAATTGTGCCGATACTTGGGCTTACAACGAGGTATCAAGTATGTACCTTAGCACCCTTAAAAGTATACTGCCTTATTTAGCAACGCCACACGCTAAACGTAAGCAACCCGCAGGCGCTAACAACACAAAACTTAACAAGCGGTAAAAATTCAAATAATATAAATATTTATAAATTATACGAAACTGTACAGTAACTAAAGATTTACAAATAAGTGAATAATATACTAGTGATTTTATGTTATATAAGTAGCTTTTAAGCGCATTAATATTAGATAGTATGTGGTCACAGTTTTTAAAATTAGCGCAATTCGATGTAAAATGCCGTAAGTAGCAACATGCTCTTTTCGTATGAATCTGTATAATGCAAGATGGCGGTAATGCGCATTGAACTGTGTTGATTGAGAGCAATAAAATTAAGGTTTAAGTAACTGATGCTTTTGCTTTTTATTTTAAATAAAGAAACCCTCCCGCCGTGTTTTATTAGGAGTGGGATAACTCGAAAATCAGCCGTTGTAAGTAGTTAATGGTAGCCACTTTTCAAACAAAATACGCAGAAAACGCAAAGTTTGTAAGGATTGTGAGTAGAATTTTATGTGCAGTTGGCATTTTTTAAAATTTTAGTGCTAGTTAGTAAAAATCTTTAGAAATTCGAAATGGCAGACAACAGTTTGTTGTTGATCGATAAGAAGGTTCTATACCTATACCTAAGGCTCTATACCTACTGACTAGATATGTTGCAAGTTAAAGATGGTATAATGCAAAAAATATTTGAGTAGTAGACGATTACTAATAGAACACCTTTACTAAATAGAAACGATGAGTCGACACGTACAGAAACTTCTTTTCATGTTAACCCAGACTAATCGAAAATTATTCGAAATTTTGATGGTGTTAAAAATTGGGCTAAAGCCCGTACTTGGTTAAAAATATAGAAACAAGTGCCACACTTAATCATTGACCAGATGGTTATACTTTAGAAACTGCACGACCACATTTAATAAGACTAGCAGTGTAGTCATTTTATCAAAAGAATCATTCATTGGTAGTTGGAAAACTTTTAAAACACAGTTTAGGAAGACTTGTAATAGTGTAACTACTTTTGATAGCTAGTTTGAAATGCGACGTAGAATCTAGGGAAAAAGTTGTAACGTCCCGTTTGAGTTCATTACATTAAAATTCAATTTTACATTCGTTTATTTTTTGCAACTAATATTGCACGTAAATTTATTCAGTTTGGCAACGTCGCGTGGTATTTCGGAAGCGTCTGCGTAGTCGATTGAGTAAGAGCTTAAGCTTGTACTTCCACTGGGGCCACGCTTGGCGTGCGCGTCGTAGTGAAAAAAGGAAGACAAATTTTCTCGATTATGGCGTAAAAACCCATGTAATTTAATTTGTATTCATTCCATCTAATTATTGGTGAGTTTACCTTTATTCTGATATAATTTTTCTATTGAATTCAACATTTTTAGTGGTTTCATAATGTTGCGCAATCGTTAGACAAAGGAATTTATTTTGAAGACCGTTGTTGCTATGCAACGTGAGTACAGCATGTCATTCAAAAAACCATTCTAATTATTTATATTTAGGGTCTTTTTATTAGATCTTTTATTTTTATTCTGGATCTTTTACTTTTTTGGATTTGTCGTTTAATTAATGGATTATCAGTTATTGAAGTTTATTATACACATTGGCTGCATTCCTGCTGTTAAAGAATTTTATCACTTCAAGAAGTATGTGCTAAAAATAGAAGCTATACGATAACGTCATATCATGTGGTGAATCAATTGGAATTAAGTTACATTTTAAATTCAGTTATTAAAACTTTTCACTCGATAACAAATCAAATGTTTACGACATTTGCATTTAATATCAATAATTAATAAATAGATGTAAGATTTTACACATTTTATTCATCACCGATTTAAAGGTGGTTGGCGCCCTAATATTTTATTTTAAATACTGTTTTATTCTAAATATGTTTAATTCAAATATTGTTTTTTGTTCTCTAATGTAAATAGTATATTAAGTATAGTTAATAAATTAACGGAGTTCACGTCTTTGTAATTATTTCCATTCAAACCCATACCCAGAGGTCTGTGCTTACGATTGCTGCCGTGGTCAAATTATTATTTTACTTTTATTATTCATTCTTTATTCCGTCCGGAATATTTTTTAATTACAAAGTGAATCGGTAATAAGTTTAACAAAAAACTAATTTTCTGTTGAAAGTTAGGTTTAACGATTAACAAATCAAAATGTTAAAGAATATGCACCAGAATCTGTCATATTTTTGCGGGATCATATTTTTAGATCGTATGAGGTATTCTAATAGTTTTAAATAGTGTTTACCGAACAGCAGTAACGTAGTTGTTAGTAAGTTAAGTAATATGATAAGAAACCTGAAGTTAAGTATTGCAACTGTAACCAGTTCGCACATATGGCGAATTAATACAAGTAGTCACGTCAAAAAAAAGTTTCTTGTTTTAAATGTGGTAACAAATCCCATAAATATGCAAACTTTTAGAAGCAGAAACCAGACCACTAATGTAATTAATTATGTTTAAATTATTATTATTAATAATTAAATTAATAAAACCTTTTACTGTATTCTTTACTTCAAATTTTGTTGACGATTATTATTTTTTTTGATTTAATAATATTGTAATGGTGAATTTTGCTTCACTTATTAGTTTAGTTAAATAGCGATATGTTTTACCACATTTGAGGAATCCATGCGTAAGCAATACAGATTTTATCGAAATTAATACCCTAGTAGCACAAAATATGTGTACGATATTCTAATGATCTTGATACAATATTTAAAGTCGGCTAAATATTGCTTGGTGTAATAGGTATGTTCTTGATATTATTAAAGTGTATAATACTAATGTTCTAAAAGTATATACGTACAATTTCATTGATATACTATTTTAAAATCTTACAAATTTTTTCAAGGTTTACATGACATCAGGTTACAATTTTAATTCTAGATACTTATTGCAAGATGTAGAAAATAAATTCTAAATATTGTAAAACTAGATAAAAACAATGTTATAAAAATATGTACCAACAATATCGTTCGTATATTCTAAAGTCACAAATGTTTTTCTATAGTTGACTGACATAAAATATATATTATAATTACATATCGAGCTAATATTTATGTTTAATCAGTATCTAACATTTTTATGCTTATTTTTAACTGTACTTTTAAATTTACGTATTTATAGATGTTAAACGTTTTCCTTAAATTTTTTTTAATTTTTGCTAAAAACCCTAACACGATGTTCTCACGATTTAAATACGCTTGTTTTAAAAATTATTTTTTTGTGCCTCCGTTCCTTTTGACGTATTTTACAAGGAATATAATCGGCCGGAAAAATTACTTAACCGGACTAGACCGGTAAAGTCAAAGTAAAATGTAGTAGAATTGTATAACTAGAAGTTGGCAGTAATTCCCCTTCCTTCAATAGTTTATGTGTTATGTCATTAGTGTCAAAATTATTATTTTATGAGCTTGCTTAACTATTATACTACTCCAAATTACCTATAAAGACTTTTCTAATTACGAATACAAACTTATTTCAATCTTATTGACAAAGACAACGATAAAGGCAACCGAAAAATTAAAAATTACTTAAACTTATATCGATCAAGTAAGTATATCTATGTATATGAAACATATAACTTTAAATTGTAACTTTTAGCCTAATCAACAGCATATTAACATCTCTAACATTCATTATAAGAAACTTACTTATTTAAATTAAAGTTAATTGTGCAGTTTGAAATATTTATATAAAATAAACTCGGATCATTAAAGATGAATTGTAAGTGTTACAATTTGGTTGAATGCCATCGACATTAACAAAACCTGTGGAACACTGTAGTATGGAATTACATTGTCTTGTTAGTTGATTGACTACTGCGATTTTAGCTATCAAGAAGTCTTCTATGTATTTTTCGGCAACTGTATTGTCTTTTTCAACTATGTACGTGAGATTAGTTACCTGACTTACTAATGCCGTCGCATTATTTCTGCAAATGCATTGTCCTGTATATAATAAAACATACTTATTGGAGACGTTTACTGAATTTTTAGTATACTAGTTAGTTTTGTGCCAAAGTTTGGCACAAAAAAAGATGTGTATCACACGTCCTAAAAGTATTTTGCCAGTATTCGCCTATTGTATGCCACTGCTTCACCTCGGCCTACAAATATGCTCATACTCGCAAAATAGCACTTTCCGGACTAGTGATACAAATAACTATTATGTGCATATATGTATTATAATGAAATGTAATTCAAAATCATAGTATGTAATCTGTTATAAACAGTAGAAAAAACGCTATTTAATTATTAAAAAATTACACAAAAGAATATAAAAGCGAGACGTCTGCGATTGAATTAAATTGAAAAACCAATTGAGTTATAACTAAAAGTAATTTTACAATAATAAACTACATTTGCTGCAAAGAAATTTTACACAAGGTATTGTAATTTTGCTGTAAAATTACTAGTATTTATGATTTTAGAGGTCATTTTTTCCAAATACTTTTGTGGTATTGAAACGTTCGAGAAGTTATTTGCAAATGCAAGAGCCTTCTAGAAGCTGTTATCTATTTTCTAGAAGATATAGCAAAAAGTAGGGAACACTCGAGAAGGATTCGCCGATGTGTATATATACCAACGGAACAATTCGTAGGTCAGTTATTGCTGGAATGCGAATATAGCAGTGTTAAGAAGATTATCAAGTGGAAATAAATCGTTAGCACGCGTGTGTCTACATAAATATACCGAGAATAATCGTGTACGTGTTTTTTAGTGTAAACAAGTGTGAAGCTATCCACGGACGTTATTTTATCTTCTTGTAAGTGATATAAATTAGTGTGTTTTTATGAAATATTATTAAATTTAATTAGTTCGGTTAGTTTAAAAGTGTACATATTTCTAGAATAAGTAAACGTATTTTTAGTCGTTTAAATAAATTAGTTTTTAATAAATAAATACGCAACAGTATTCTAAACGGGTTTACACAAAATACCTTTTAGTAAATTTCGTAGAATTCTTTGCATTTACCTGCTTTTGGGTACTGAAGTCAAAAACAGTTATATGGACCCTGAACAACAATAAGGAAAGTTTTCTTTACTAATATGCATTTGGATTTCGTGTTTGCAGTTTGCGAAGTTTAAATTTTAATATCGAGTTTTAGTGAAACGTAATTGTATAATCAGGTAAGTGCTTATTAATTTTTCTATTTTTTATTTTTGCATCAAGTTTTCTAAATATAGAAAAGCAAAAAATCATTTTATAAATAAATGTGATGTTTGCTTAGTTGGCGTTTCAACGTTTACAGAAAATAATCCAAAGAAATTTCAACGGTCGTCACTAATAAAAAACATAAATTAAAGAAATGATTAAAAAATATATAAGTAGATATGAACAGTTTCTAAAATTGTTAAGGTCGAAATTTTCTTTACGTACGCCTATGTATTCCGACGTGAAATGAGCTTACGGTTTGGACGCCCCCTACCAATCTTTTACGCGTCACTGTCATTTACGACGAATTCTTCAGCTTGAAAACTGCATAAAATGGCCAGTGAATTGGCGATTGAAATCTTCTAAACTTATCCACCGTAATGGGGACCAATTTATAAGTGTATTACGCTTATAATACATTTGAGTCGTCACCGGGTAAGAATATAACTGTCATTTATTTAAACTCTGTTCTAATTTCTCGTAATTTGATAGCCGTTCCGCCACGTGCGGGCAATTGTTCCTAGTCGTTAACTATTGATGAAGAATCAATTTCGGATAATAATTTAGTCGGATGAATATAATCTGAGGCATACGACATATGGTAAAAATCTAATGTACCGAAGTTAACTAAAAATTGTCGAGATTCTACTCAGGCGGCAGATACCTGCGTAACCACCGTTTTCGGCGGGGTATAACAGCACACGACGACCGGGTTTGGCCTTGTGTATTTGTGTTAAATATAACTAATCATTTTGTAGATTTCACTTTCGTGAGGAATTAGTTTGACACGACTTGCTATTTCAGGGTGTTTACAGGATATCTTGCCGAGGAAAGTACTTTCTTCGCACAAGGAAAAGTTCCTGTGTTTTTAGTAAGTGATTTTATGTATCTTATTCGTTGTCAAAAAGGGTCACTCACGAAACTGTTGCTAATAATAATTCCGTAACGATTAACGTAAGAGTATTACCATTTAGGTAATAAGTTTGCTTGCTCTGTGTTACGTCTGCTGTGTACTACCCATAATTATTAGGATAATTTAATGTTAATGCCATAATTGTTATCACTGTTTTATTGTCAGTAATGCCATATTACTAATTTTTTTTTGTGGATTCCGCATATTGTATACAAACGATATTTACTACGAACTATTCTTCGCTACTTATTTCATTGTACTTTATTGATGTGATGTGTGCTGCCGATACTACAGACATTTAGGTAGAAAATTTGATGTACTCCTTAATCAAAGTGTACTTATTAATGCAAATCGTTACTCATTGTAGACTTTAAGGTTGGCGCATAAGCAAACTGTGATAGGTATTAATTTCTACCTGGAAAATATTAAAGCTCATATCTTCTATTATTATTCCAACGTTAAACCATTAAATCGATTATACTTGTTAATCTTTCTTTTTATCTTCCCTGCTCCTGTGATTATCGTTACCTACTAATTACTTTTGGCTACTCGAACAGCCGAGTATAAGGATTACGAACCTAACATCGTGTTACAAGTTTGGACCGTCTGTCTTGAGCGGGACAGAAGTGACTTTGAACAACTCTGGCGCCCTTAATTATATTTTCTATATTCTCTGTAAACGCCCCCTCTCACCGACTATTGTGAGTTGGCCGTGCAGGTTCGTAAAATACCAAAAGCTTGTTTGTTTATTGAAGCGATTAAATAAATAGAATTAATAATGATGTTAAAATTTCTGTAAGCTATATTTAAAAAAAGATATATGTCTTCATAGAGTTTCATTATTGAAAAATTCAAACTAAAATCATTATTCGATATATTTCATACCAATTAAAATAACTTTAATAAATTTTAATGCATTTCATAATTACTATTATAAAATGTAGATTTTTTAACTTGGTTGAGTAAATCTTAATTGTGTGTTTTTTTTTCAGATGCCATCACAAACCGACATCCTAATGTAACGGATGTTACATACATAAATCCGTTGCGTTATATTTGGAAAACTTCAAAACATTTATGTAGTAGTACGTATGAATTATGTAATGATAGTAATAAGTGATTTTAAAAATACAATTTTTTTTGTGTTCTTATTGTTTAATAGAGGTTTAAAATGTATACAGATTTTATATTTATATTTTATTCATCATTTATAATTTTATTTTGTTAGTGTCATTTTTATAGATGAACGTGTTTTTACAGAACATCTGCGATTTAATAAAAACTGTACATTGCGTAGCAATAAAAACCCAGATTAAAGATCATTTGCAAACATACACATATGTAGTAGGCATATATTTTACAAATATCTCACAAATAATAGTGAGATACATCTAGAACATGTAATAGCGAAGGCTTCCACGGCCGGAATCTATACTAACATTAGAATGTCTTCCGGGTTTGGGCCGTGTCATAGTTGCAACCGAAGCTGCCAACGTTTCGCCCACTTTCGTAAGGGGCTTCATCAGGGCGTGAGAAAATCGCAAAACTCAAACAAGCAATCGAAATCTAACTAAGAACTTCTCAAAAGTTAGGTTATCCACTTGTAAAACAAGCCATAACCTAAACTATGAAAAGGTAAGAAAGAAAACGATAACCTGAAAAAGCAAACGAAAATCTAACAAAGAACCACTACCGAGTTAGGTAATCAACTTGTGAACCAAGCCAGATTCTAAACTCCGTAGAAGTGACTTAAGAAGAAGAAATAGTCACCGTATTTAAAGGAAAAGGATCGTCACGGATGGTTGAGCTCGACCCTGATTGGGTTACGGTTGCTAGGGGGCGTGTTTTTGATAAATGACTAATAACCGGGAACCAAAGAGGGGATAGTTCGAAACTATGATCGCGATTGAAGTTATTGGGGTTTTTGATGATTTCTATGCTTTCTCGGAATTTCCTGTTGAAAAAGAATGGAGATTTGGCAATCAACGAAACATTATCAAAATCTATCTTGTGACCTGTAGTAAAATGATGTTCAGCGACCGCAGACTTGGAAGTATACCTTTTTCTTATACAACGATCATGTTCTGAAATGCGAGTAATGACGGAACGACCGGTTTCACCAATGTAAACTAAACCACAAAAACAGGGAATTTGGTATACACCTTGAGATGAAAGTGTAGGAAATTTGTCTTTGGGAGAAGGAAGAATCTGAGAGATTTTGCCTGTCGAGTTGAATATGGGTTTAATACCATTCTTACGAAGGAGTTTCCCTATTTGATCTGTAACCTTGTAAATGTAGGGTAAAAAGGCCAATTTCGGGTTAGATTCGGGAGTAGAAATGTCCTTAGGTAATCGAGCACGTGGATGTAAACGACGATTAATAACTCTATGAATATCTCGCTTTACATAACCATTGTTCACTAAGGTTCTAGTAAGATGACGAAGTTCTGAGTCTAGATTCTCAGGTTGACAAATAGAAAAGGCACGATGTACCAAAGATTCAATAACAGAACGTTTCTGTGCAGGATGATGATGAGACGAAGCATGAAGGTATCTGTCCGTATGGGTGGGTTTGCGATAAACAGAATGGCCTAGAAGTCCGTCGGGCTTACGAGTCACAAGAACGTCAAGAAATGGAAGAGAACCATTACTTTCGATTTCCATTGTAAATTTGATATCTAAGTGTTGATTGTTAAGATGATCAAGAAACTTAGACAATTCAAGATGACCATGAGACCAAACAATAAACGTGTCGTCAACATATCTAAACCACACTTTAGGTTTTAATATTGATGATTCCAAAGCAACCTGTTTCAAAGGATTCCATAAAAATGTTAGCTACAACAGGTGATAGAGGAGAACCCATGGCAGCACCAGAAACTTGTTCGTAAAACTTATTATCAAATTGGAAGTAAGTAGAGGATAGACACTTTTCAATAAGAGGAACCAAACTCAAGTCCTTGCCATGTTGAGACAGAATCTGTTTGATGATAATAAGCGAATCCTTAATAGGAACTTTAGTAAAGAGTGAAGTAACATCAAAGCTCACGAGAAGATCTTGGGGTTCAAGTTTTATAGTTTCTAGACGTTGGATAAAATGCTGAGAGTTGAGGATGTGAGAAGAGGTTTTACCTGTAAACTCGCAAAGAATGTTGGACAAAAACTTGGCTAGCTTGTAAGTAGGAGATTGGATAGTACTAACGATAGGTCGAAAAGGAATACCTTGTTTGTGAATTTTGGGAAGTCCGTATAGACGAGGTGGTTTAGAATCTGATGGGGTAAGTCGACGTTTAGTTTCAGGAGGTAGATTGGAAGATTTGATGATTTGGCTAACCTCGCGTTCAATCCTCGAAGTGGGGTTATGGGTTAGAAGAGCGTAAGTTTCCTCAGACAAAATAGAATTTATTTTCGTAACATAATCAATTTGGTTCAAAACTACAGTGGCGTTGCCTTTGTCGGCTGGAAGAACAATAATATCAGAGTTCTTACGAAGACTTTTTAGAGCTGACTCTTCCGACTTAGAAATGTTGGATTTAGGAATTTTAGATGATTCAAGGATTTTGCCAGTGTTAATACGAATGGGATCTGAGATGTGGCGAGGAAGATGTCTTATAGAAGACTCAACAGCACATAGAATATCTTCTTTAGGAATACGTTTGGGGGCAACCGCGAAATTCAAACCCTTAGAGAGCACCGATTCCTGTTCTGAAGTGAGAACCAAACTAGATAAATTGACAACCGTCTTTACTGAGTTAGTAGTAGAAACTTTACGATTCTTGGATTCCAATAATTGAAACTTTTTGAGATGACCTTCAGTGGTTAGTCGTAGAGTGGTATCAGACTGCTGGTAAGTAATGTTGTCAAAGAATTTCCAATCATCCGGGGATAGAGTGTTAGCCAACTCAAGATGAAGATAAAAGAGTTGTTTCGAAATGGTGTCTAACTCTCGCCTAGTTTGCTTAATCCGTTCGCGTATCAACGCTAGACTAGCACGGTGTAGGATGTTTTTAGAAGAACGTGTCTGAATGTGGAACTTAATTTTGAGGAATGCAGGAATGATGTTGTGGTCACGACAGCGACTAAGAAAGGTTAAATTGCACAAAAGCTTGACGAGTTTGTGGCGAAGTTTGGAAAATACGGAGGTTTTAGAAGAAATATTCTCCCCGTAGAGATTGTTAATGTAATAGCGAAGGCTTCCACGGCCGGAATCTATACTAACATTAGAATGTCTTCCGGGTTTGGGCCGTGTCATAGTTGCAACCGAAGCTGCCAACGTTTCGCCCACTTTCGTAAGGGGCTTCATCAGGGCGTGAGAAAATCGCAAAACTCAAACAAGCAATCGAAATCTAACTAAGAACTTCTCAAAAGTTAGGTTATCCACTTGTAAAACAAGCCATAACCTAAACTATGAAAAGGTAAGAAAGAAAACGATAACCTGAAAAAGCAAACGAAAATCTAACAAAGAACCACTACCGAGTTAGGTAATCAACTTGTGTGTTACGAAAATAAATTCTATTTTGTCTGAGGAAACTTACGCTCTTCTAACCCATAACCCCACTTCGAGGATTGAACGCGAGGTTAGCCAAATCATCAAATCTTCCAATCTACCTCCTGAAACTAAACGTCGACTTACCCCATCAGATTCTAAACCACCTCGTCTATACGGACTTCCCAAAATTCACAAACAAGGTATTCCTTTTCGACCTATCGTTAGTACTATCCAACCTCCTACTTACAAGCTAGCCAAGTTTTTGTCCAACATTCTTTGCGAGTTTACAGGTAAAACCTCTTCTCACATCCTCAACTCTCAGCATTTTATCCAACGTCTAGAAACTATAAAACTTGAACCCCAAGATCTTCTCGTGAGCTTTGATGTTACTTCACTCTTTACTAAAGTTCCTATTAAGGATTCGCTTATTATCATCAAACAGATTCTGTCTCAACATGGCAAGGACTTGAGTTTGGTTCCTCTTACTGAAAAGTGTCTATCCTCTACTTACTTCCAATTTGATAATAAGTTTTACGAACAAGTTTCTGGTGCTGCCATGGGTTCTCCTCTATCACCTGTTGTAGCTAACATTTTTATGGAATCCTTTGAAACGGTTGCTTTGGAATCATCAATATTAAAACCTAAAGTGTGGTTTAGATATGTTGACGACACGTTTATTGTTTGGTCTCATGGTCATCTTGAATTGTCTAAGTTTCTTGATCATCTTAACAATCAACACTTAGATATCAAATTTACAATGGAAATCGAAAGTAATGGTTCTCTTCCATTTCTTGACGTTCTTGTGACTCGTAAGCCCGACGGACTTCTAGGCCATTCTGTTTATCGCAAACCCACCCATACGGACAGATACCTTCATGCTTCGTCTCATCATCATCCTGCACAGAAACGTTCTGTTATTGAATCTTTGGTACATCGTGCCTTTTCTATTTGTCAACCTGAGAATCTAGACTCAGAACTTCGTCATCTTACTAGAACCTTAGTGAACAATGGTTATGTAAAGCGAGATATTCATAGAGTTATTAATCGTCGTTTACATCCACGTGCTCGATTACCTAAGGACATTTCTACTCCCGAATCTAACCCGAAATTGGCCTTTTTACCCTACATTCACAAGGTTACAGATCAAATAGGGAAACTCCTTCGTAAGAATGGTATTAAACCCATATTCAACTCGACAGGCAAAATCTCTCAGATTCTTCCTTCTCCCAAAGACAAATTTCCTACACTTTCATCTCAAGGTGTATACCAAATTCCCTGTTCTTGTGGTTTAGTTTACATTGGTGAAACCGGTCGTTCCGTCATTACTCGCATTTCAGAACATGATCGTTGTATAAGAAAAAGGTATACTTCCAAGTCTGCGGTCGCTGAACATCATTTTACTACAGGTCACAAGATAGATTTTGATAATGTTTCGTTGATTGCCAAATCTCCATTCTTTTTCAACAGGAAATTCCGAGAAAGCATAGAAATCATCAAAAACCCCAATAACTTCAATCGCGATCATGGTTTCGAACTATCCCCTGTTTGGGTCCCGGGTATTAGTGATTTATCAAAAACACGGCCCTAGCAACCGTAACCCAATCAGGGTCGAGCTCAACCATCCGTGACGATCCTTTTCCTTTAAATACGGTGACTATTTCTTCTTCTTAAGTCACTTCTACGGAGTTTAGAATCTGGCTTGGTTCACAAGTTGATTACCTAACTCGGTAGTGGTTCTTTGTTAGATTTTCGTTTGCTTTTTCAGGTTATCGTTTTCTTTCTTACCTTTTCATAGTTTAGGTTATGGCTTGTTTTACAAGTGGATAACCTAACTTTTGAGAAGTTCTTAGTTAGATTTCGATTGCTTGTTTGAGTTTTGCGATTTTCTCACGCCCTGATGAAGCCCCTTACGAAAGTGGGCGAAACGTTGGCAGCTTCGGTTGCAACTATGACACGGCCCAAACCCGGAAGACATTCTAATGTTAGTATACATCTAGAACAGATTAAAAAGTAATATTTCCCATATATTGAAAACAAATATTGAGAAGATATTTATAACTAATATTTAGAAAACATTTATTTTATATAAAATATTGATACATCATTACAATAAATGGCCAATATAAAAAAGTGTGACATTTAAATATTTTCCAGATGTTATTTACTAATATATTACCTAAATTTTGTGCTACTATGGTAGTTTTAAGTTAGAAATTTAAGGAAATTTTCCAACTGATATAATTCTTAATGAAGGTTTTAGTAAATTTTTTTGTAGCTATTTATATATTCTAAACTAATGTCAGCTTTACGACAAATAGTAAGTGTTCAATTTAGCTTGTAATGAAATCATAAAGATGCCTTTAGTTTTTATTATTTGTGTTGATTGAGAGTAACCGAATTAAAATTAAGTGTTTTTGCGTTTTATTTTAACACTTTTAATGCTAACGACGCGAATTCGCATTAGTACAAACATTATCGATGCGTTTGACGGAGATTCGCGTAGCTTCAGTAATCAAGTTTTAGCTTTTAGTGTGAGCTCAAGACTTTGGTGGTGTATTTCAGTGTTTTTTTTGCAAAATTGTAGTAACGCGTGTTTTTAGTGTATTGCGTTTTTTGTGTCATAAGCGATACTAAAACTGGTTCATCTTGTCCTAAACAAAAAAAAATATTAAAAAAATTTTGAAAATCAAGCGAAGAAGAAGCCGAAAGTATATTGTATGAATCAGATTGGGATGACGCAGAAAAATATTTCCCCGACTCGGACAGTTCGTGTAGTGATTCATCGAAAAGTGACAAAAAAAAAACAAAAAACAAGGCGTTTTCATGACTAAATTTTACTCTGAAAGGTGATTTTAGTATTTTAGAAATTGACCTCAATTCTTATCATTTAAACTAAGATTGAATTAAACACCTACTAGAAAACATAGATGTATTTACGTTTGTCTTAAATGTTACGCGTATCTACAATACAAACCGCTCATGACAAATGTCTCACTTTTTATGACAGAGCACGCAAGATTTATTGTTTAACAGTACAGACAAAAAAACAAAAATAAAAAGTTTTTTTTTAAAATTAGAATAAGCGAGTTGGCAGAGATTCTAAACAATTTATTGAAAATATTTATCTACACAAAACGTTTTTGTAAATTTTATTGTTAATGTTACTTATTAAATGTTTTATTTATTAAGAATATCTAGAATTCCAAGCTGAAAACTTTTCACAGTTGTAAAAGTGCAAATATTTTTTGGTCTTCTGCTACACATGGGCACAATAAAAGTAAATAGAATCTTAGATTATTTGAGAAGAAATTCTTTTTCAACTTGCAGTATTTCTCTGATCATATCAATCAAAATTGTTTTTTATTTATGTTTTGTTTTGTGCACTTTTATAATCCAAACGTAATTGAGAATTCTGAACCAGAAAGAATTGATAAGTTCAAAAAAATTGGGAAAGATTTGTCACTACATTAAATAATGGTGTTATATCGTGGTTGTCTCATCGCTAGACAATTCATCAAAAACAAACGCGACAAATACGACATAAAATTGTACATGGTAACTGAACTCAATAGGCTTGTATTAAAAGTGAGCATATATACGGGAGCATTAGATGCAATTAGTAGAAAAAAACATGCAAAAAACGTAGTACTGCATTCAATAAAAGATCGTCTAAGTTGTGTTTGTGTCTATACATGGACAACTTCTATAATAGTTTTGAATTGACTCAAGAATTAATAAAGAACAGAACATATCTAATAAAGCTGAGCTTCCTTCTGTCAAGATTGAAGAAACAAATGTTTGGAATTGTTTTGTTTTATTATGGATATTAACTTAATATTATGCTTTTTAGTTAATGTCTCTACAGTAGTGATTAAGAATAAGTAATAATTATTTATTATTTGTACTTACATGGTTTCGAAGTAAAGATTTTTTGATGAACAAATTATTCGATTTGGTTACAATACCTACAGCTACTACATTGCTCAAAATATATTATTAAAGTAACAACTAGAAATAACTAATACAATAACATCGAATACCAAGTAGTAACAATGCCCTACTCAAAAATAACAAAATTCATCATGACTATTATCGCAGTAAAAAATCCTAAACCCTTCACTTTAGCATCTAACATTTATGCAGTAAAAATCAATTATTGAATAATAATTTGTTATTGCATTTAATGGTAAATAGCAATTTATTTTTGTTTGTAGAAATCGGCCCAAACATTTGACTTATTGATACAATGGTTGGAAACAACATATTAACGTAGCGGCACACTTGCATAGTACCTACTACAACGTTCAGAAATATTAATTAATACTGTCAATAATGTTTGTTCTAATTAAAAATCGTTTTCATTTTAGAGTTCAATTTTCTTTTACAATATAAAATTATAATAAAATTTTTAATATTTCCAAATACAATAGAATTTGTGTAAGAGTAATTTACCTTTATAAATTTTTAATAAATGAACTAAATAGTCAAATAGCAGTTTTAGTTTATAGAATAAACTCGTGTGTATCATAGAGTAATATACTGAAACGTTCGAGAAATTATTTACAAATGCAATAAATTAGTTTTTAATAAATAAATACGCAACAATATTTTCTTATTCTGTGAATTATTAATAGTTTCTTTATAATGACTTTTAAAGTTTTAAACACCCACATAGCTTCAGTAAACTAATTACTTTTAAGAATTTTTTTAAAAAATTCTCAGTGGCGTAGAAATAAATTTGTTTTCAATTGAAATCAAACATTAAAATCATATAAGTAGATCTAAGATTGTTTCTTTTGTAGGTGATTTATTTCTGTATAAAAACTTAAATAAACAACATTGATATAATTGTACATAATGAAATAATATTACCACAGATAAATAAGGTATACAGATAGCCAACGTATATGAAGGTTTTGGCAGTTTTGTAACGTACAAAAAATTAACAACAGATGGCAAAGTAAGAAAAATTGTTTTGAGTAGCAGACAAAATAATCACCACAACTTTGAAATAAATTGTCTTTTCTTTGACAGATGGTGTACTTGTAGTAGTGACGTAATAAAATTCGAAGAGATTATCTTAAAACCAATCAACGTTAAAACTTTTACGGGTTTGTGACTAATAATGTTTATGTATGGTAACTTTAATGTCGGTTACATATCAGCTGAATCGTCGACTCAGAACAACAGAAATTTGAAACTTTTAAATTTTGCTAATACTACTAATAATCAAATATAAAAAATGTAAAGTTTGAATAATTTATATATTTTATTCATTCTTTTACTGATGTAGGCAATGTATACATATAAAAAATATTTTATTAAAATAAAAATCAATATAGTAGATTTAATGAAATAAATTAAACATCAATAAAGAAATTAAACTATATTAAATAAATACAATGCACGCCGCTTAATAGAATCACACTTGGGGCTTTTGACAACAATAACTAAATGATTTTTTTATTGATTAGAAACGAGTAAATACATATACATGGGTAACCTGCGTTGGAATTTTTTTTTGTAAAAGACCCCGTAATCAGATTCATCTGGCTGAATTTACTGTTTTTTTTTACGATTGATTAGTTCGACGTTAGCATCGAAAACGTTTTACTCGTTATTTTATTACGTTTGATTTAAGTTTATTTGTATTTAATTGTTATTTCACAATTATTACTGGTATTTTTTTTTAAATGCATGAAGTTCCGTGGTTTTGATTTTGATTTAGTGTTTGTACTTCTGGTTATCTCATTAGAAAAACAACTCTAGCTAATTTACGACTTCCTTTTTGGAATGTAATTTGATCAATTTTTCTTGGTATCTATATTTTTGTTTATGTTGAGTTCTTTTACGAGCGCGATTGGGACCACCTGATAATTTAACGGAGTAAGCGTTTTCTGTGAGAAGATTTTCTTTCTTTCGAGTGCGTACATGACATGACGCACGTGGCCATTATATTTTTCATCTTTGTTAATTTACTTGGTTTAGTGTTGCATCTTTTACAAAGATTTTACGGCGCAAGTTCGTTGAATTAAGTGGGATCACGAGGTGTTAAAAGGAGTGAGGTTTTGATTTTGAGGGAGATTGTTTTCGGTGGCAATTAAGAAATACCGCGTACCGTGATGTAGTTGAGTGGTTAGGGTACTTTTACCCAATCGTGATGTAATACCGCGGAAGTTAGATGGAACCGTGAAAATTAAGTGTAGTGGTGGAAAAGTTTGATTTTCCAAATTTCGTAATTTACGGTTTAAGTAGTCTTCATGGTTTCCAAAAATAAAACTCACGTTTCAAGTTGGATATGCAATCGAGGGGTTGTGCCAAATCCAGTCTTCGCATTTGTGCGGATTTTATTTAAGTGTTAAAAAGAAAATTCTTCCGCCGTCATTGCAATTGTTTGGGGTACCTTTCAACGTTATTCTTCCCGTAGAAAACTGGCTACGTAGAACCAACCACCGGTTCTTTCCTGAAGTTACGACAAATTCAAGGTATTTATTTTGCACCATATTTTTAATCGTGAAGTTATTATTTACGTGATTGAGTGTTAAAAGCTTTGAATTTCAAATAAAAGTTTTAAGTGTCTCGAATTGATTTAACGTTAATGTAACTAATTATTGTCCGTATTTATCGGAACTGTAACAGAATCCCGAGTTAAAAATTTATTAAGCGGGACCGAATTTTCGATTCAAGATAGATATTTTAGATTTATATTAAATAAGTTTATTTTGTTTTGTAAATGAGTAATTTCGACGCGCGCACGCCGTGATAAATTAAGATTGACTAATTTGTGCTTGGTTTTATTAAATTCTGTATTTTGTATTGTATTGTTTTGTTTTTGTGCATTTATTCAAATAATTTTAAATTTTGTTTTCACCAAACGTTCATTGACGTACCTTTTGTTGTTTTGTGTGGTTAATTTTGTTAATTTCAATACTTTTATTATTTTTTTTATTTTAATTTATTCATTATTATTTTTTTTTTGTGCAAATAAATGTTAAATTGTTAAATTGTAAAGAGCTTTTAATTCCGTCGGCCTCCGCGTGTGTAACTTTATTAATTTATTACAGATTTTAGTGTGATACACTCTAACAAGGTAAGTTCGTTTAGAGTGTATCCTTCAGGAGCGGACTTGTGGTTGGCAAAGGCCAGAAGTCCATAAAGCTTTACTTCTTCCTGGCGCCCTTTGATTTCGACATTATTACTTTTCGATTTTGTGTTTTTCGTCAAGTTATCCAAATCAATCACAAACTTTTTAAATATAACCCATCCCGTCTCCACTGAGCAGCAGCACAACATCGTTTATGTTACCTCATTTCAGGCAGTGACATTGTTTTAACTTTGGCATGTAACACATGAATACATACAGCGTGTATCGGATTAATTTAAAAAGTGAAATTATAGCATCAATACAAGCAAAAAATAATGTTCTAATGCAACATTTCAAATATTTAAATTTGGAGCCAAATAAATCAAAAATTACGGACATCTTACATTTATTACTGCCCTAAGTTTATTGACACTGTAAAATAAAAAAAATGAAAAACGATGTTACAATGATGTTATGATTAGAGGTGAGTGATACAGTATTTTGTGTATCGGATATTGATACGACTACTCAGACCTAGTTATGATGTTTAATTTAGTTCTAAGAACTATACATTTTTTCTCAGTAATTTGCTGATACCAAAAACAAATACAAAATAATGTTATCACAACGTTTTTATTCTAAGAACTGCACGAATACACTAAAAACAACTAGAAGATAACGTAGATGCTTAAATGAGGTGACGTTACGTAGGTCAGTTAAAATACGTACTTGAATAAATTAATAAATGCATTGCAAAATTTAAAGCTGTACATGCAGAACAGTATTCAATTATTTTAAGTTTTAGTTGAGCAGCAGGATTCAGCTGACTTTTTTTGTTGTACTTAGAATGTGCAATCGATGCAAAATACAGAAAATACATTGTTATCCGATTCTTAAAACTTACTTAATTTAAGTGGAGAGTACGTTGAAGACGATATTTTTAATGCAGATGATAGAAAACTTTTCTTTAAATGTTTATTGTTTACCAAAGAAATAATTGGCATGCACAGCACTAGTATAAGTTTCCTGGACGCTATTAGAGATCTCAGCAAAATATGGAATATCAATGTAAAACAACAAACCATTATAAATTATTTTCAAAAAGCAGACATTGTTAAACATGATTTTCAAGAAAGAGCAGTCCAATTTGATTGGTATGAAGATGATCTTCTTCCACTATCTTACTCAGTTAAAATTATTTTGAGCTTTATATGTAAATATCACCGATATGGCATTTAAAGATTTCGTTAACGTGTACAAGAATTTGTGTATAATGCAACAGCACACAAAAAAAATTTTGAAGAGCGTCATTGAAAATATGACAGTATAGTTAGCCCCGCCTTTTTTGATAAAGCAAAAAATACTATTGTGCTGAATTGTGTTCAGTATATGCTACTTTGCGCCGCAAAAACAATTTCCTTTTTTCCATTTACTGTTTTCACAAAAACCATCAATTTTTACGAAAACAGGTAGTCTCGTTTTTTTCGATAAAATCAAAAACAACTAGTGTGCTGAAATTGTGCCCATTATGTACTACTTTGTGCCGTAAAAACAATTGTTCTTTTTTTTTATTTGCAGATTTTATGAACAAAAAAAAAGTTTTTACGATAATACATAGCTTCGTCTTTTTCGATAAAATGAAAAGTAACTATTGTGCTGAGTAGTGCTCAGTAAGTGCTATTTTGTGCCGCAGAAACAATTTCTATCTTTTCACCATTTGCAGAGTTCATGACGGCAAAATTATTATTATGGTAGTAGTCAATAGTAGACGTTGTCTTTTTGTTTTATACAAAATGAAAAATGACATCTTACTGTTTATTGTACTACACTGAAAACAATCCGTGTATACATTTAAGTTTACATGTCTGTAATAGTAAAATATAATAATTGCAATACTTTATTCATGTTTTCTGCAGTAATATTTAATCATAAATGTAAAGTTACCTAAGTAAAAATTGTAATGGGTAATTTTTTTTACCTCGTTTTTTTATAAATATTTTTATAGTAACCTGTTTTTCAATGTACTTTGTTTTGTACATATATATGTTTTTCTCTTCATTTGAAATGAAATAATAAAATTACTAGACAAAACTTGCTACTTTGCGCCGCAAATATGTATGTATTTGTATATATTTTTTGCGCTTGCGAATTTCATAAAAATGACAATATTTTTTACTTTCTGCTGTCGTTCCGTTACATTTACTTACAAATCTCAGGAACTACTAAACAGAACAATTTAAATTTTGTCATCTTCCAACTCTTCGGCTCTGAATTATTAATAATAAATGTTTTCCTAGGAGATTTAATTTTGATCTGTAGTTTTTAAACGAAGCGAAACTTTCACTACAAACGTTCAAGTTCAAAAACCCCAATTGGCGTAATCATATACCAAAAAGTTTCGCTTTATTAAAAACTTTATAAAAAACTAAAATTCCTTCTAAGAACACGTTTATTGTCAATTGTTCTAAAATCGATGACTTGAAAGATTACTACAATAGTATGTAAATATTTGTGAGTACTTGCTAAAATGTGATTAATAATATCGACGCGTGTTCCCGAGTTGTAGATTGACTGAATCCTCGCCTTAATGTGTTCAAATTTTTTGCTAGAAATTTGAAATATGATGAATCTCTATTCTAAACAAATTCGTTTGTCGTTTGAGTTTAAAAAATTTTGACATCAATAATGCTAGGTACAGACACTATATTAGTTCAAATTTTTTATAGCTATTGAAAGCAAAGCTGCATGGTTTTTTTACTTAATGATGGCATCTATTAGAAACTAACAATTTCTGGCCCACATCAACGCACTGCACAGAGCAATCGAGCTTACTATAGAAAAAGAGCAAAATGGAAATCTACTTTTCTTAGACGTGAAGAGACCCCAAAAGGAAAGCTACAACTTGCAGTATATAGAAAAAAGATGCACCTTAAAAAAGCACTTAGAAGGAGCAGAGACACCAACATAAAGAAAGCTACGAAGGAAAAGTGGATTTTGCAAACTGAATCACCAAGAGGGATAACTTGTACTGCATCTACAAATCTTACATTTCCCAAACTGTGGTACGCGTACCGTGCTTGGTGGTACTCAAAAGTATGGAACCATTTTTTTTTCTGATAATTCTAAAAATAAAATATTTTAGAATTAAAAAAAACAATTTGTTGTTTCATAAAATCTACATATAAAAAGAAATAACAATTATTTTACACATACTGAGCACAATTCAGCACACTAGTAATTTTTGATTGATAGTCTCCGTAAAATAAATAAGGAAAAAAAGAAATTGTTTTTAGGGCACAAGATAGCACATACTGAACACAATTCAGCACAATAGTAATTTTTTAGTTTTTAAAAAAAAGTAGGGCTAACAACAAGCTAGTAATGGATTTGCATATCTAGTATATTAAATTCTAAAAAAAAATTTTAGAGAATGAAAGTGATAACATTTGTGTAACTTTCGTAGATTTAATTTCATTTATATATACATTCTTGCTAAATTATGTAAGAATTATAATTTTATTACTTGAAGCACCTTAGGTAAAATCCGTATTTGTCATCATAAAATAAGAAGCGTAAAAAAATCGTGTGTTCACTTTCCAGCAATTGTACGTGCTCCTTGTACAAACAAATGCTGAATTACAAGATAACGAAAAATAAGATAAGACTGTCACAATAATTAGAATATAACGATATATATGCATTTAGTACTCATACACCTCCGAATGCTATATGAATAGATCGAATTCGCCTCCGTTTTTACGTGTTTGGCTCCGTTTTTACGTGTTTGCCTCCGTTTTCGGAGCCGAAAGCGTTTTTCTTATTTTTCATCTGTATTATCTTTTTTGACACACTCTCTATCGTTTGACGATTTTTTTGCCGGAGGTGAAAACGATCTAAATATCCATACAAAAATACAATACAGTTCTACCACTTATTCACTAGAGGCGCTGCTGTTTTATATTCATGATGTATTTAGTTCCAAACCACCTCCGTATGCTACTAGTACGTATTTGCCTCATCATATTGGCAACACGGCTAGAGGCAAAAACGATACAAAGATATATGTACATGACGTATATGGATATAATTCTTTTCTGGATTTAGTCGTACCTACATACCTCGTATTTTCTCCCAGTCAATTTTTGTTTAATTTGGTTATATTACAGAAATGTAAGGTAAGTATGATATTGATATGAATTAATATAAAACAAGTCATTATACATATATACAGTATATCTCCAGATCAAATTTACAAGAGGATAAACCATTTAATTTTACGAAAAAGTTTACTGTGACACCTAGAGAAAAATAAAAAAGTTTAAATGAAAAGATGCCGTTATCTACAGAATAAAATCTTTATGCAAAAATAAATAATATTAATTAATTGTTAGATCTGGGACACTGTTTTGGACTTTGAACGAAACGTTGGCAACTTCGGTTTCTACTTTAAAACGGTTTAAACTCAAAAAAAACGTTTTCACTTTACTTCGGCCATGGAAGCCTCTGATCTTATATTTAAATTCATTTTATTTTGTAGAAATGTTTTAATCATATTATTTATAAAAATAATTTTGTTTTTAGGTAGCTGTTTAGTTACAATTAAATAAATAACACGCAGTTATAAAGTTTATTTAACAAAAATTATAAAAGTAATAAAATGAAAGCATACAAATAATAAAATAATGACATTATGTCAAAATGACTACGTATTTTTATTTTTCTGTTGTTGTGTAGATATTATAAACAAAAGTCTTCACTTTCTGTTGGTTTATAGGCTCACACACCCAAGCATTTTTAGAGCTTATTTCTTTTTAGTATGCTGTTTAAAGTGACGATACCAATTTTTTCTGTTCTAACTATTCTGCTTCTTTTCTATTTTTGCAACATTTTTAAAACTTGATAAACTGCAACTTTTTTCTCCTGCACAGTCTTTTGTAGTCGACGGTTTGTTTTTTTGTACGGGTGCCGGTAGTGAATTTGGTAGAATGCCTTCTTCATCAGAATTAATATTAATGATAGTTAACGCCTTGTTTTTGTATTCAATTTGGTCCCCTTTGTCAAATAACGTTAACAATGTTGCAAACTTAACCGTTTAGTACGCTTTTTAACTTATTTCGTAAAATTAATGGAGTTTTTACTGTGTGGCCCATGAATTTGGCAAATTGGGCACTTTAATTTTTACTAGCTGCATCAGAGTTGCAAATAAACAAATATTTCTTTTTTGCGGAATCATTTCACTTCTTAATTCAAGTGACAAGTCTATAAATTCTTGTACATTTGGCGGAAACAAAGAGTTATAAGTCTAAAAAGGCATGTACTTTTGAAGCCAGTAGTGGACGACTAAATCAAAATGCTGATGTAAACAGCAATGCGGTAGGTAGAAATTTACCACTCTGTCGTTAGCAAATTTATAGGTAGTAAAAAACAATTTTTTAAATCTATTTTCTAATATTTATAGTTAAAAACAAACCATATTATGAATTTTACTTTGCTATAAATTTACATTTTTTAAAATATAACTTTAAAAAATAAAATAAAAAATAACTGCTGCACGACAGCACGACACAGATAATGTTAGTTATGTTTTGGCCAATTAATGAAGTTTTAATTTAAAAAAAATTAAAAAACGACACTAGACTTGTTTTAGCATTAGCTACAATAAGAGAAAAAATATTGGAAATTTTTACAAACCGTGAGAACAAAGGTATAAACTAAATGAGCGACGTGAGAGAACTACCTTAATTCTCTTTTTAGGTATGAGGAATGTGTTTTTAACTTGGAGTAGTAATTTTACAAAAATGCACTTTGTCCAAAAAACAAGAAAAAATTCAAAATGCATTTAACCGTTCTTTAGTAATAATGCTTATTTGGTTGGTCTATCCACTTAGAAAAGACTATTTTAACTGCAACATTGTTTGCTTTTAAAGAAAAATTTTTTAACAGTAGATTATTCACTAAAGTTGGTTTTAAGCGCAGCTTTTCTGGATGAAAGGTCGGATCTTTATCGGAGTTGTGGCTGCAGTAAAACGGATCTAACGATTCATAGTCGGTAGAGCCTAGAGAGAATAAAAAAAGAAAACAAATAGTCAAACACATTATTATTAATTACTAAGTACGCAACCTCAGCTTTTTCAAATTTCTTTAGAATTTTGCTTTCGCTGATTACATTTGATCGCCAATTTTAGAAGTATTTTTGTACTTAAACAAAAATAGTACGATATAAAATTTTAAGCTTTCGCGGTTGTTATGATTATAAGCAACTTTCGGCTTAGACCGCGTCGTAGTTATACACCCAGACTTAGGCTTGGTTCTAGTCTCTTCTTGACAGCCAAAACAAGAAGTAGAAATTGGCCTTTGCAGTATTGTCGTTCGTGAACCCAAACAAACTAACGTTTCGCAAGACATTGCAGCTTGCAACTTCAGAGTAATAAATGTCACTGAAAGAAAAAGTGTAAATGACAATATTTATACAAATAGCGATTAGCGTGATTAACGGACCTTATCTTTCCGTTACCGCTTGACTGACATCGTTATTACTTGGAGTAAGTGTTTTTGCCTTTCCAAGAAAGTTGATTTTTGTTTTAGAGGATATAATACTGGTAGCCAAGATTTGCTGAGTCTTAAACCGTTTTCTCGATTTATATTACATGGATGTTTTTCTATTTCCACGGCTTCGCGGATTAGTCTGGAGAAGTAGAAAGGAGTTCTACCCAACACTTTAGTTTGGTCGAAGTTCAGCGTGTGTCATTGGTTCCTCACGTGTTCTGCAACTGCTGATTTAGTAACTCTGCGGTGTTTGCAGTCAGTCATATGTTCTTTTACTCTAACTTCAATAGAGCGTCCCGTCTATCCTATATAACTTGATCCACAGAAACAAGGAATTTTGTAAACTCCGGCATGTTTTAGAGCCTCTTGTTTGTCTTTAGCAAATGTAAACCAGGTATTCAGGGTATCCTTAGTCGTAAAACAGTTTTAATATTATATTTCTTTAGCACCCTGTTTACTTTATCTATCGAACCCATACAGTAAGGTAAGTAAGCGGTGCTAGTAGGAGGTGATAAGTCTTTTTTTACTTTTAGATTTATTGCTCTTTTCCATGCGTTTTGGATCTCTTTGAACTCGTATTCATTTTGTTGTAGGAACTCCAACATTGTTTCCTTTTCTTTTTGTAGATTTTCATTATCTGACACACGTATAGCTCTTTTGGCTAAAGTTTGCAAAACAGAGTCTCTGCGTTTAAGTATCTATTATTGTGCGTTTTCTTTCTATAAACTGAATGCCCCAATTTTCCATTATTTTACCTTATCACCAGTACATCAAGAACGGTTAGGCTGCTGTTATGTTCTAACTCCATAGTAAATTTAAGTTTAGATGTTGAAAGAACTGATTTAGTTTATCTTTACCATGAGGCCATACAACAAACGTATCATCAACTATCTAATCCAATATTTTGGTTTTAACTCAACATTCTTCATAATTTCAGTTACAAAATATTCCATGTGAATTGGCTATAACTGGAGAGAGCGGTGAACGCAAGGCCGCTCCTTCTACTTGTTTAAACAAGTTGTCCTTATAACTGAAATAAGTGTAAAGTAAAAGAACATATGGCTGACTGCAAACACCGCAGAGTTACTAAATCAGCAGTGGCAGAACATATGTGAAACCAAAGACACCCGCTGAACTTTGATTAAACTAAAGTGTTAGCTAGAACTCCTTTCTACTTTCCCAGACTAATCCGCGAAGCTGTGGAAATAGAAAAACATCCATGTAATATGAACCGAGAAGACGGTTTAAGACTCAGCAAATCTTGGCTACACTTTTTCTTGCAGTGACATTTACCACTCTGAAGATGCAAGCTGCAAACGTCATTTTGTTTGAGTTCACGAACGACAACACGGCAAAGGCCAAGTTCTAATTCTTGTTTTGGCTCTCAAGAAGAGACTAAGACCAAGCCTAAGTCTGGGTGTATAACTACTACGCAGTCTAAGCCGAAAGCCGCTTATAATCATAAAAATAATCCAAATTAAAAAATGAATTTGGTGATAAAACATTTAAACGTTGTCAAGAATCTTGTACACCACAGTAATTGAAAAGACGTACCTAAGCAGTTATTAGAATATTTTGAGTTCTCAGCTATACGCCAATACATCTATTTTGTAATAAAAGAAACTTTTACTTACTTCAAACAAGTATTTATTGCAGCAGTTTGGTTTAACTGCACACTACTCAAAAACAATGTTAATACACGGTCTGCACACAATAACTAAAATTAAGTTGTACCACTGTAAAAACTATATCACAAGTACAAAATATGATGCTGTATTATCACAGCGTGCATAAGCTGTTTTGTCAAATGCGTTGAAAATATTTTTAAACTTTGGCAGCGCCGCTGGAGGTGAACTCAACCGTAGCATTTTACAATTATATATATAAGGAGGCGAAAGCGTCGTAATCTCATATGGAGATAGGGTAGTACTAAATACAGATTTGTATTTTGTATAAAAAAAACATGTGATATCATTACCCCTCTACCTTTGCCTGTAAAATAGTGTAACACCTGACTCCTTAAATACGGAAAAAACTTGTGTAACATAATTTGTTCTACCGGATGGATGGGCGTCCTAAAGATATGCGGAGCCGAAGAGGATACAAATGCATATATATATATACATACAAATATTTAGCCATCTGCAAACAAATAGATGTACCATAGTTACAAAATCTCTACAATTCATTTTCTGACTATTCTTTGGGTAGCGCTATTACAGCGCTAATCTCACAAGTGTGTTGCCGCCAAACTAATTTCATTTGGCCGCCAGAAAAGTACCGTCCAATTTAATGCATGCGGTTGGCTATCTGTATACCTTATTTATCTGTGATATTACATACTAAACCAATACATATAAAATAATACATTGATTACACGTATGCATGTTTTCAACCATAAGAAATAATTATATACATCAACAACAATAATTAATTAATACATTGAATAAAATGTAAATAAACAAAAGGTGCAGTATTGAGATTATATAGTGGTTATCTACAGTCTTGTTTATAAAAATGGAGGAGTGTTACCACCTTTACATAGATTTTTTTTAAAGACTGTAAAGTAAGTATAGTACAATGTCCGTCGAGTGATAAACCAACATTTTCTTTCATACAATTTGTTTTCTTTGCAAGGTCTTATTACCTAAGATATACAACACAATTTTACTGCGAGACCTTTAAAACTGTTTAAGAAAAAAAATTAAATCTATTTACCGATACATAAGAACTGTAATTAATTTTTGCCTTAGATTGAAAAACGCATTAGATGTTTACTAAATCCATTTTCGTATGAGTTAAATGTAAAATAGTTTTTCTAAGATTATACAAAATATTTGTATAAAATAGAATTTTTCTATTTTATTTTTAGTTTTCTTTTGTCAAAAGACTGACACAAACGGGAGACGTACAACTGTAAATTTTTTTTGTTCTGTAAGTTTGTAATAACACAGTACACCTATTTTATGGTTTTTATTTTTATTAAATGATGTTTTCTTCTATTTCAGGTTATATTGGTATCCATTTCTGGATGTAACTTCCTTTCATTCGCTTCCATGTTGTCCTGCACAAATCTGATTTTATCCAATTGTTTTTAGTAGTTCTTTGAATGTTTTCTTGCTAGCGCTACTGTAGGCTTCCCATCCTACGTTTTGTGATTCTTAAGCACCATTGTAATATTTTGAACGTTGACCTCTGTTACTCTTGTTCTGTTTGTGATATCTTTATTTTTTATTCTGCACCTTATGCCGATTGGTAACATAAGGAATTATTAGTTTATTTCGTCTAATTTATAAGTTACAGCGATATATTCTAGCTCAGCGGTTTCCAAAGTGGTTGCTAAGAACCCTCAGGAATTCCTGGAATCATTTAGCAGGTCTGTGGAAAATTAAAATTGATTTGTAGGTCTCTGAACAACGTCAGAAGATTTCTGAACAACGTCAGGGAATTCCCGCATTGTTTAAAACTATAAAATAAAAAAAATATGACACATTTTTAATAATATGGAAATTAACATAAATAACAATGAATAAATTATTAGCGGTTTTTACGTTCTAAGTAAAATATAAAAATAGACAGCTGCATAATATACAAGTAACAGGCATCGCGGTGAGCCAGACCTATCTATACAGGTTTATACAGGAACGCAATAGAGCCGATACCTACACAAACTAATCTATAATATGAACTATAACAGAGTCCTGCATCTAACCAAAAATTTAGTTCTGCGTTAAGCGTGGTGTGAAGTGTACACAACAAATTTTCCTAGTATTGGACAAAAAAAGTATAATTTTTTGTATTATTACACAGATAGCGTATTTTGGTTACGTAAGTATATTTGAATAAAATTTTCTTTAAGATTTATTTCAGCAAAGTTATATTCTTGTTTAGGTGGGTTAAGAAATTATATATCACAGTTATCAGTACAGTAATCCTTTAACATTCATTAATCACTTCTTTTTTATTTAAAACTTAAGGGACTGTAAGTTTTTCTTACACGGATGTATTATATTATTTATAATTCTGTAAAAAAAAGTTAGAAATATTGAGTTTTATAATTTAATATAATGCACCTTAAGAGTTATAGCTTACTGTAACGAAGCATGCGTGGAGTGCGCACAAAAACGTATGTGAAAAGAATGAAGCATGTAGTATGCCCGCCAATACTGTTTTACCGTAGTAGTTACTTAAGTTAAGATTTAGATTGTGCAACTGATGTGTGTAAAGTGTTAAATAAATAAAAAAGAAGTCGTAGAAGTGTTTTAATAAATAACGTAAAATTACTATATTATATTTTGGTTTATTTTGTTTATTTCCGCGAATAACCAAGTCTGCAAATCTTTGAAATTACTATATATTACTGTATATTGTTAATCAATTTTTAAATTACTTATTTTTTATGAAGAAATAACAGGTAGAGTAATTTAAACAAAAAGGACGCGCAGGGCAATAATCTCAAATCAAAATTTCTCGGAGAAAAAGCAAAATATGGCAACATCGCCACAATATGTTTTGGATAATTCAAAATCGCAATGACCAGTCATTTCCTGAACGTAGAGTAGCCGTGTTCTTGCAGCCATGAGATAATTTATACTTTTACACGCTTTGCATGTAATTTTAATAAATTAGTTTATAAGCGTTAATCATTATTGTTTTTTAAAACCTAATTAGTGGCATAATCGATGTTATGTGAGTGTAAGTAACATAGTAAATTAGCACGAAACTTATTTCTAAAAAATGGCGATAAGTTTGAAAATAATTGTAGCTTGTGGGGCAAGATTCGATTTTAACGTATCTTGCTTTTCCTTCAAAATATAAAATTTTCCGTATTTCCGTCACCAGAAAATAATACTTTATTTGTGTATCTTCTTCTATCTGCACAAACCAGCTTTCAATATTAAAAAAATTCTACTGAGTAATACTACTGCACGAAGGATCTACGAAATAGTTCAGTGTGTAGAAAACTCTTTATGTGACTACTTAAAAACATTCAGTCAACATTACCAAAAGGTTTACTTTTAGCTGATGTGAGATTTGTAAAAGAAGAAAAATGTTCCCAAGAATTGTTATTTGTTAAATGTTTAAAAACCGATAAAGACGAAACATTATTTACTGACTTAAAAGATTTTTCGTTGTAAAAGCTATACCTTAACTAATATAATTTTCGTTGTTATTGACGATGCTTCGGCACTGGTAGGACGATACCGAGGCTTTCTGGCATACTTAAAACAAGCTATACCAAATGTATTATTGGTACAATGTGTCATTTATCGACATAATTTGGTTGCAGCTTTGTTAGAAAAATGATGATGGCTATAATTGTTTACGACTTAATACAGAAGTACGTTAGTTATCTAAAATTGCACGTTTGGATTGCTTTTATTCGCTATTTTATTCAGAGTTGGAATTCCTAGAGAGTAAAGACAATGATTTGCCGCACAATTTAGTTATCTCAAAAAATGACATCGTTTATATGATTGATGTATTTTCCAGATTTAACAAGACTAATTTGAAACTACAAGTTGACACATTAAATTTAATCAAAGCTAAAAGTGTAATATCTCTATTTGTTACAAAACTTTTGCTCTAGTGTTTGTGTAATTTATAAAGGACTTGTAGGCGCAGCTTTTCTGTGCGATTTACTAAAGACAACGTATCAGAACGCTACCTATTGTATTGTATTCGTAATAATCGGTTCGTTGTGTCAATTTCATGTACGGCGCATATCACGTGACAGGTCCTTTACAAATTACTTGAAGAATACAAACAAAATTGGAAAGTGAGGAATGTTCTTAGTTTCTAAATCTTTCAAAATTCAAAATAGAGATGACGATTTCTTTGTTTATTGTCAACACTTAACGGCGTTTTATTCGGACCTTAACCAAAGATTTAAAGACATAGTTTACTTGGATATTCTTTACTGGATATTGAACCCTTTTACAAGTAGTCAAACTCAGAGCACAAATACATATTAACGAATCCATACTAATACTGGAACAACTTATTGGATTATCCACAAATAATGAGGAAACATATCTCAATTTTATACTCAGCATTAGGACTTATTGTACAGAAGCTCTTGATTATTTTTCGTGTTCTCATTTGGTACAACGTGGATTTAGTGCCGTTGTGAGCTTTATCACAAAAAAAAACGACTAGAAATTAGTACTTTGCGGTTGCTGCTCAAAAACATTGAGCCAGACATAAATAGACTCATAACATGCCATCGAGGTCATCCAAGTCATTAAATCTTATTTTGTATTTTAAAACAAAAGTTATAATTTTAATAAATACTTCAAAATTTATGTTTTATTTTTACCATTCAAGCTTATGTAAAAAATACCTTTCCTTTGTAAAAAATAGATAAATATTCAATAAATGCATATCACCATAAAAATTAAAGATACAAGAATCTCAAAAATCTGTGTAATTTGGCTTATCGCAAACTTAGCCATAGCGTCAAGTATCTATATCATTCGGCTATCACTAACTAACGACGTGATGCGAAATCCTAGTTTTAATGATAGATATGATAACTATTTTATAATTTTTTTGTAAGATAACTGAATAAATAAAGTAATAATATAATTTTTGGGTACTGTTTTTTTATATAGATAATTTAAACAAATTTCATTTAAAAAAATCATTTAATTTAATTTAAAACAAATATATTCTGATGCTACAAATTTACAATATTAAAATTTACATGTTTTGTTTATTTTATGCTGTATTAAGTAATGTTGACAATCAAAATTTTTTATTATACAAGTAAGTGTCAAATCAATTTTTTTAATACTAAATGTGCCAAATAACTCATGCTGGGCCGGGACCGGTATATTATTCCTCTCAAAGCTCATGAGCAAAGAACATAATTAATTTTTTAAGACAGTTTAGCATTTTCTACAAAAAATATTCTAGTAAAACAGATTTAAACATTAAGTAAATATTGTAAACATTCTGTAATAGTGCACAGTCCTAGTTTACAATAATAAAACATAGACACAACGACGGTAGATAAAGAAAATGCGTTTTAGACGATAACACAGAAACCTGTTAGACTACATTTTTTTGATTAATCACTGTCTAATAATTTATTACAAATAAGTGTGACATAATTTAAAAAGTAATAGTGTTTCGACCAACTTCAAAAATTAACTGTTTTCAATAAATAAACTAGTAAATGTATTACAACGTTACGTAATTTTTTTTTACATATTAGTTTCATATTTATAAATACTGCTTTACTTATTTTTCTATTTTAATCGTTTTACTAGAGTACCAACCAGGTACTATTGTTGCAAGACGATACTGCAAGCGTTATCAAAAATGTTTAATATTCTTCTAGTAGAAATAACTATGTTGTTTTACAGGATTTTATAGAGGATGGTTATTTAATATGTATCGAAAAGTTTTATCTGAATTCAACGACAATATTACGGAGTTCTTTTAATATTCAATTTACCATAATGAATGATCCAGCATCATTTTTTGAATTAGTTTAAAGATCAGTTTTTTAAAAATTTGGAAGAACTGTCAATTAGAGTAATAAATAATGCAAAGTATCAATATTTTGTCGACCAAATATTCAGTGTTTTAACAAACCAAAAAAAGACTATGTCTGATAGCAGAACTCAAAATTAACAAATCTACAAAATTCCAAAAAAATATTCTAAATGAAATGTTATATTAACAAAATACAAAGCAAAGATGAACTATGATGATGTTTTCAATATTAATTAAGCAATAATCAATGCTTCTTAGTAGAAAAAATACTGACTTCTAAAAGGAAACTAATTCAATATAACGACGAAAATGTGCTACACCTTATGAAAGAAAGTAAGAAATTTACAACACATCTTAGATGTAACTGCAAGAGACCCTTAAAGAAGGAAAAATAAATATGCAGTAAAGACTAAAAAAATTGAAATTATAAAATTCTGGAGTATAATTATGGTACCTGAAACGATTTATTGTACAAATGTTACAAATCTCGAAAAGCAGAAAACAGGATGGGTAAGTACAAATCAAAAAAGTTTGCCTTGCTTCAATATAGTTTAAAAATTAGAAATGTCTTGATTCGTGTATGTAAGTAGAGTGTGCTAATTCGTTCAATACTGCAAGAAGGTTATTTTAATATTAAAACTTTAAAAACACATTCTTACTTAGTACAAGATTTATATTTAGAGTCAATTTATCAATCTTTGGAATAAGCAAAATAAAACATACATATTTGCAATTGTAAATTAATAAAACAATTTTTAGTATTTTTTTTAAAGGCCCATTAACTAAATGACCTAATAAAAATACAACCACTGACATGATTATTTTAGTAAATTAAGATTAAATGCAAGCCTAACGCTAACAAAAGTCAGTTTTTGAAAAACAAATGGCCTAGGAAAATACAGAAAAAATTTAAAAATCTAATAGAAGCAGAAAGATATAGTATCATGACAGAAACTTGACATGAGTCGAGACGAATACAAACAGCAAAAATGAATAATGGTTGAAATATCGTTGCAAATTACTTAAAAGTTGAAATTTCTATATACTCTTATATATTCAATAATTTTACATAGATAATAGACATTTCAATTTAACAATTAGTTTTATCAACTAACCTAACAAGGTTTAGGAAAAACTTTCAAAATTAAACATATTAGGTGATAAATTGCTGTAGTTTTTAAATATTACGGTTTTTCGAGCACTAAACTGACATATTTTTGTCTTTTATCAAGTTTTATCAACTGGGACTCCTACTACAGACCAATGGTACAATGAAACTGTACAAAAAAACAAAATCAAATTTTAAACATTTGATCCTATCACAGAGATCTATAACATGACATTAAAAATACATGATATATTATCATTTACAGAACCAACTTCAAGTCACAGGTTGATGTAAACGCACTTTTGAAGTATAAAATGGAGTAGATGTTGCTACCAAAACAGCGTACGTGCAGACACGGGCCAGAAATAAATACTTTTTTAAAATTTCATGACATCGATATTCCATTAATATCAGAAACTCATTTTACAAATCGTAGTACTTTAAGATTAAAAATTACCAAGTGTATGAGACTAAACATCCGGACGAAAGAGCACTCGGCGGTAACGCTGTCATTATTAAAAGCTCCATAAAACATTACAAAGCAAAAAAGTTTCAGACTGAATATGTTCAAACAACAAGTATTGTCATCCAAGACAAGTACGGACCAGTAACTGTTACAAGAATGTATTGTACTCCACGACGTACAATTAAAGAAGAACAGTTCACGAGATTCTACCCTACTTTAGAAAATAGATTTCTAGCCAATGGAGATTACAACGCCAAGCTCTTAAGATAAGGTTCACGATTAGCAACCCCCAAAGGTTGTGAATTAGTTAAATCTATATCAAAAAACAATCTTATTGTCCTGTCTACTGGTAAACCCACTTATTGGCCGAGTGATAGAAAAAAATTCCTGACGTCATAAATTTCTCTATCCTCAAAGGCATACCTGAAGATTATCTACAAGCAGAACAAAACTTTGATTTGTCTTCAGATCACTCGCCAATAATAATTACGTTAAACTCTACTATAATTATTAAATCAAAACCACTGTAGCTTGTCAATAAAAAAACTAATTGTGAAATGTTTAGAAAATTACTCAAAGAAAAAATAAACCTCACTAAAAACTCTTAAAGAAATAGATGATGCAGTATAATATTTAATAACAGCAATTCAACAAAGTGCCTGGAATTCAACTCCCAACGGAAAGTTGTCCATAAAACAAAAAAATTGCTCTACTTCATCAAAAATAGCGTTAACCGAAAAAATAAAACTAAGAAAGATATGGATGGTTTCAAGGGCACTTCAAGATAAGCAAAAATTTAATAGATCAGTAAAAAAACAAAAAGTTGTTGATGATGAAAAGAAATCAAGCAATTCAAAATTAACTTCAAAGATTAACACCAACGCAAGCGACAGAGCATTCTCTTTGAAGCGACAGCAAAGTTTAAGAAAACACAAGAATATATACCACCAATAAGAAAAACTCGCAGAACCTGGGATAGAACAGATAGTGAAAAATTTGTACTATTTGCCAAACACCTTCAACCTTTGGCATCAGAAATTTAAGATGATAAAAAAATAGTATTAGGTCTTATTTAAATTTACCTTACCAAATGTCGCAACCTGTAAACTAAATAAAACTAACAAAAGTAAAGCGAACTATTAAAAAAGACTTAAATACAAGAAAAGCGCTTGGTTATGGCTTTATAACTGGAAAAGTAATTCAAAACTTAAAGTTCTTGTTGCACTTACCCACATATATAATCTTGTTCTAAGAGTTGATCATTTTTCATCTTAATGGAAAGTGCTGATAACTATTTTTATTCCAAAGCCAGGAAAACCGTCAGAAGAACTATCGTCATACCGACTTATAGGCTTGCTACCAACGTTGTCAAAACTGTTCGAGAAACTTTTCTTGTAAAGATTAACGCTCCAGTTAGAAAAATTAAATGTTATACCTGACCATTAATTTGAGTTTCGAGCACATTATTCTACAATCGAACAGGTACACAAAATAGTTGATACTATAAATAAAACATTTCAACACAAAAATTATTGTTTGGCATGTTTTTTAGACGTTAATCAAGCGTTTGATAAGGTTTAGCACGAGGGGTTACTATACAAATTAAAATAAAAGTTACCTGCTCCTTATTATCAGATTTTAAAATCATATTTAACGGAGAGGTATTTTATAGTTAAGCACCAAAACAAAACCTCAGAAATGTACTCAATTTAATCTGGGGTTCCACAGGGTAATGTTCTAGGCCCAATTCTCTATCTTATTTACACTTCAGATTTTCTACACACACAAGAAACAAGTATTGCTACTTTCCCTGATGACAATGCTATACTGGCATTAAGTGCTCTGACCGTACGTGCTTCTGCAAAATTACAAATAGCTCTCAATGAAATACAACTATGGTGTAAAAAATGGCGAATACAAATCAATGAAAGCTAGTAACGACATGTCACCTTTATCCTACGTAAACAAACCTGCCCAAGTGTCACCTTAAATGAAAAAGTACTACTATTGCTATTGCAGAGACTGTAAAATATCTAGGTATGCATCTTGATCAGCGTCTTGGAAACATATATTTTCTAAAAGAAATAGCAACTAGAACTTCTATACTGTAAACTCATGTGGTTAATGGGAAAAAATTTAACCTTTCTTTACGAAACAAAATTCTTATTTATAAAGTGTTTATGCGGGCGGTGTGGACGTATGATGTGCAACTTATGGTGTAACATGAGTGTTTGCAATATAGAAATATTGCGAAGATTTCAATCAAAAACTATTCAAACGATAACCTACGCATCGTGGTTTATTACAAATAAATCTCTTCATCAAGATCTCCGACTGTCGTATGTTTAGCAAGTGGCAAAACTACTTAGTGAGAAATGCCTGAATAAGCTAGAAAAGTATCTTAACCCACATGCCGTAAATCTACTGGATAACAGTCAATCGCATCGTCGATCAAAACTATGCAGTCCTTTAGATATACAGTAGGGTAAACTGTCCCACAGTGAACCACGGTACACAGTGAACCACCCGAGTTTAAATTTCTCCGAGAATCTGGAGAGAGGCGGCGCTATATGTAGTGGGGTGCCTACAATCCAATTACTCGTTTTCATGTTAGTTTCCGCGCGTAAGTCGTTGTTTGCCGTTACAGTGCGTTAATACATGATTGAAGGTAAGCAAAGTAAAAAATATGACGTACTTTTTGCGATGTTTACTAATTATTCATGGCGTATATGGTTACACTGAACATGACAGCTTTTTAAGTGTGTACTTAAGTCTAAAAAACACTAACAGTTTTGCTGCTAACCTTGTGGAAATGGTGATGCTTGTTTTTGCATCATAATATTGATCAATGTCCACAGTGAACCGGTACACAGTGAACCGCTGGTTCACTGTGTACCTTATACGTTAGTCAGTTGTTGTGTATAGGTTCCTACGTATTATATTTTTAATAAGGAGTGTTCATTTTTACAGAATGGCCCGGAAAAAGAAAGAACGCAAAATAAGCACACATACGCAAGAACAGATCTCGGAGGCACTTGTTCTTAAAGCTGATGGTTTAAGCTTAAGAGAAGCGGCAAAGAGAAAACTGATTCCGTACGCAACTTTAAGACGCTACTATTTAAAACAACAGCTGCAGGGGAGGCAGCGAGACTTGTTACTTGACTATTTGTTTCAATGTGCTTACACATTCTGTGGTGTAACAAATAAAGATTGTCGGCTAATTGCCTATGAAATGGCAACACATAACAACATTCGGATACCCGTGTCATGGAGTCAAAGTAAAATAGATGACACGGAATGGTTACGATCATTTCGGCAAAGAACTCCGGGACTTACGTAGAGATCGCCCGAACGTTGTAGTTTAGCAAGAGCCACGGCCTTTAATCGGACTAATATTGATAAGTTCTTTGATAACCTCCACAATATCTTACGAAGACATGAAGCTTTTGCTGATGGAACCAGAATCCTTAATCTGGATGAAACAGCTACAACCACTGTACAGAAGCCCCAAAAAGTTCTGGCGCCCATAGGAATTATGTGCCTCTCAAAGGTGACAAGTGGCGAAAAAGGCACCCTAGTTACTACGTGCTGCATTATATCTGCAAGTGGCCAAAGTTTGCCTCCAGCATTGGTGTTCCCAAGGGTGCATTATAAGACCCACATGATAAATGGAGCTCCCCCTGGTACTCTGGGCTTGGCTAACTCCAGTGGCTGAATGAACTCAGAACTTTTTGTGGACGTTATGCGACATTTTATAAAGCATAGTTCTTCATCCAAACAAAACCCTTCACTACTAATTCTAGACAATCATGAATCTCACCTCACGATTCAAGCTTTGGATATAGCAAAAGACAATGGAGTAACTATTCTTACTTTACTGCCACACACTACCCATAGAACACAACCATTAGATGTTGGAGTTATGAAACCGTTTAAGGGTATTATAATGCGGCTATGGATTCATGGATGTTGCAAAATCCGTGTGTGCCAGTTACAATATACGAACTGGGAGCTTTCATAGGTGATGCTTATCAAAAAGCAATGACACCGTCAACCATCTCTAATGCTTTTAAAAAAACAGGGATATTTCCCTATGACAGAAACGTGTTTTGTGAACTAGACTTCCTCCCCAGTTCAGTCACTGATAGGTCTGATCCAAAAGAAAGACCAATATACATTATAGAAGGCAATGAACCTGAAAAAGAGAACATTCTGGAAACAAGTTCTTCGAAGGAGAAGTTATCAAGTGAAAATGAACTATTGGATAATGAAGAGACAAGAGAAGATATGGAATCCATTTCAACTGCCGCAGGACCATCCGGGATATCTAAACAAGCAACTTTTGTATCTCCAAAAGATTTCCGAAAACCTTTACGAGCAGGGTCTAGAAAATCTGTTAGAAAAAATAGAAAAAAAAAGCATAATTGCCACCGACACGCCTGAGAAAGACCAGATAGCGTTGGAAACACAAGCCAAAAAACGAAAAGTGCCAAATAAAACAAAGAGGGTGTTGGTAGAGAGTTCCTCCTCTGAATCAGACGTGTCTGTAGTTTTGGATGAAGATAGTGATGTGTCAGACACCGTGTCTTTAAATATTCCTATACATCACATTGAACGTGAGATAAAGCCAGATGACTTTGTATTAGTACAATTTCAACTGAAAAAAAGTTGCGTTTATTACGTTGGAAAGGTATTGGAATCCAAAAATGAAGAATAATCTATCACTTTTCTCCGAAAGATAGGTTCTAGGGATACTTTCTTTATGCCTTTGATAGAAGATATATCATCTGTTAATAAAGCTGACATAATACTTCTTTTGCCTGAGCCACAAGTCAATGGGAGTACGTCCATACAAAATTCGTATTATACCTTTAACATTGATATGACCTCTTTTGACTTACGTTAGTTTTCTTCATATTTTTTAGTTAGAAATATCATGTTTTTACTATAACCACTTACGTGTATACCTACCTATTTTATTATTATCCAAATAAAAGTTTGAAATTAAAGCATGTTTTATGGTTAGCATTTTTTTTTCTATCCCTAATAATGCCCTTACTATTGTTTTCTAACTGATTAACTGTGTACTCAAAAAAGAAAAAACTTTTAGAAAAAAAAACAGGTACAATCGACATTGCAGATAAAGTTGTTTAGTTTTTTCTATTTGTTCTATAGTTGGTTATGTGTCATTTCTAATATAAAAAATTGGCAATAATTTAATATTATTTTATTTTTAAAAATCTTAAAACTTTTCCATAAATTGTAAAGCTTATATAAAGTTAAAGGAAAAGTTTTAAGGTTTTTAAAAATAAAATAATATAATAAAAACCAATTGAGAGTTTCTTAAAAGAATTAATAGAAAAAATAAACTTTAATAATTTAAGATTTTAACTTGTTACTTTTTTATAAGAAAATCTGAAGGTTATTTAACAAATTCTTACTACAAAGTACTAAAATCTAAGATTTCTTATTTCTTGATTTTGTAACTGTTTATAAGAGGTAATCTGCAGTCATGAAATTTAAAATTTCAACTAACATTACAAAAAAATTCTTAAATTACAACGATTACATTATATATAGCTTATTACAGTAAAATCGGTCATTTTTGTAAAATTCCTAATTATTTCACTACTAATTATTAATGTAAATAAAATACATTATATTATATATCTAACATTTTCTATCTTTACAAATACCTACTCTTTTTGTAGACAAAATTTTAATAATGGTTGTTTTTCTAAAATATCAGTGTGGTTTTTTCATGTTGAATTTTTGTATAGATTGCAAGCACCCAATACTATCTCTGCTTATAATACTCTGAATTAAAAGAAATTTTCCGATTTTATAACATGGCAACGTAGCATCAATGCTCAATGCGCCACTTTTAATCTGTGGCTTCAATTTAACTACTATAGTTGACTATCTTTAAGAATATTTCAATAAACACTTCGACAGTTGATTCAACTATAAACAACTTCTACTTTTTGTGCCAGCATAAGTGACAAAACTGCACAAATCTTCAAGAAACATAAGATGACAGTTGTTTATAACACTACAACAAAAATTAAAAATTTATTGAATCCTGTACAAGATAAAATTTTTTTTAGTACTTGTGGAGTGCATCAAGTTCCATGCGCTTGGGGCAAGGCACTACAGAAATTGGTAGAACTATTAACACTATACTAAAAGAACACAAAAAACATCTTTGCTTACTTCAGTCTGCTGTTGCTGAAAATGCACTAGACCCTTTGAAAATCTAAAACGTTTACTAACACCAAGAATTGAAATTCAAGAAAGATCAGAGAATCGATTGAAATTGTTGAATTTTCTAACTTTTTACTGAAACAATGGTTACTAGCTATTTGACACTTAGCTGCTTTTTATTTTCTGATCTTTACTTATCCACTAAATACACATTAAGTTACGCTTACAGTTTTCTATAGCGGTTTTTCTTTTAATTTTTTAGCATTTGCAGTTCTCTAAACAATTGATGACAGTGACATTTACCACTCTGAAGATACAAGCAGCAATGTCTTGCGAAACGTCAGTTTGTTTGGGTTCACGAACGACAATACGGCAAAGGCCAAGTTCTACTTTTTGTTTTGGCTCTCAAGGAGAGATTAGGACCAAGCCTAAGTCTGGGTGTTAAACTACGACGCGGTCTAAGCCGAAAGTCGCTTATAAACATAAACATAACAACTGCGTAAGTATAAGATTTTAAATATAACCGTTTCTTTTAGATTTGGTTTTTTTATCTATTTATATTTAATTATTCGGAAATTCTTCACATTTTAAAAAGAATGCACACATTAAAGTCGAAAATGTTGTTAGAATAATGATTTTGCAAGCACCGGTAAAAATACCCCGTTTTAGCAGATAACTTTGCCAACTTTTTCCAAATAAAAAAAATATGTAAAAGTCAATGAGTATTTCTCAAAAATTTTAATTTTGTAGATAAGGAATAATTGTTCCACATAATATGCAATTCTGTACAACTCGATGAGGTTACAAAATAGCTAAAATCTAGTACAAAGTCAGTACTTTACGATAATAACTTAATATTCTTTTTTGTTTTGCGAATTTATAAAAGTGAATCATATGTATTATTGAATAGTATGCAGTGTATATTAGTAAGTACGTATTGCGTAATGAGAATGAATCACTTTTCTCTAATCGTCAATTGAATGATGGTGTGATTATTAAGACAATCTATTATGAAATAAATAATTATTGGAATGAAAGATTAGGATTCTTACTAGTTTAATAATACTGACATAAAGCAATGATCATGATCACACAATCACGTAAAGCCCCACATTAAAGTACTATAGATCAATACAATCTAAAAAAAGTTACGAAACGAAAACAGGAAATCTTGAAAATTAATCAACTGTTTCCACGTTAGATAAAAAACTCAAAAGTTAAGTAAAATGTTGAAATTATTTAGTTGTTAAGCAAAACTATCAACTCATAAAAATAATAGTTTGCATTTGATTAGGTCAAGTGTTGGCTTAAACATATTACACAAAACCAAACCAAAATAAAGTTTATTGTTCTTAACTAAATTTAAATAAATTTTTAAACCGTCATTGACAGTTTTTCTGCACTTGTCAACATAAATGTTAAACGATTTTTGAAAAATTTTGAAACCTTGTGAGCCTTGTAGTATCTGTTGGAGCAATAAAATCTGGTTTTCAACTCGTCCTTCTCTAAATTTAGATTTTTTCTCTCGTAGACTTTTGTTTTCTTGCGTTTAAAAATGCCCACTTGTAAAAAAATGTTCAATTTACACAGAAACTCAATAAATAAATAAATATTTTACGTACACCTAAGCTAAGTAACAGTAGTATATGCTTGTTATACATTATAGCGCAAACTTTATGTATTTATAAAACAGACATTACTGTAAAAGTGTTAAGTACAATATACATAAGTAGTAAACAATTAATTCCTTCCAAGTAAAAATAACACAGCCTAAAACGAATTTAATTACATTATCTAATCATATAAGTATGGATGTAATATCTAGTAGTGTCTTGATAGATAAAATTTGGACATATTTATACACGTTTGTGACTTCGCATAATTCAGTCATTTCAATTTGAACAGAGAAATATAATTGCTTTAATACTTTTACATAATATAAAATGATTCTGTTATCTCTTACTTTAATATTAATCGTAGCTGTTTTAATAAATTCATGTTATAAATACTATTCAGTGCACAGGCATTTGAAGCACATACCAGGGCCAAAGCCATTGCCAATCCTAAAAAATTCTTTAGAATTTAAATCAAAACCAAGTAATAATTTATTATTTTTAAACTCAAATGAATATCATCACGTTTATTGTAGTTTTGGATTTGTTTACCGATTGGTTTGAAAACTTTGGAGATAATTTTAAAAGTCAATTTATATTTTCTCCCCCAACTGTAGTAACACGTGACGCAAATTTAATACAATTTGTATTGAGCTCCTCAAAATTCTTACAAAAAGGAAGGGTGTATCAACTTTTTGATAATTGGCTTGGGGATGGATTAATAACAAGCACTGGTAAGAGTAAACATTTTATTTTGTTATTTTATATTATATTTTGTACTTGTTTTAGGTTTAATATGGAAACGCCATAGAAAACTCATAACACCTTCTTTCCATTTTAAAATATTAGAGTGCTTTCTTGATATGTTTTATTCTTTTGAAAATTCTTTAGTAGCTACTTTAGAAAAAGAGGTTGAAAAGGAAGCTGTAGATATTTTTCCTATAATTAGTGTTCATACGTTAAATATAATTTGCAGTAAGTACTATTTATAATTTTTAAACATCTAATAATTAACTCTATTTAGCATCTTCTATGGGTTCATTACTAAATGCGGACAACAAGTTTTTTCAAAGCATAAACGATCTTTGTAGAGTTTACATGAAACGAATAATGTCGCCTGCAAAACGAATAGATCTGATATTTTCTATGACATCTGATTACAAAGTAGAAAAAGAAGCTTTACATAATATGCATAAATATACTGATTTTATTATATCGTCAAGAAAAAAAGAAATAGAAAAAACAAATAATTTACTTGATCTGACGGTTGATGAAGTAGGGATAAAGAAGAAATTATCATTCTTAGACACATTGTTAAAGAAGCAAACTGAATATAATTCTTTAACTGATAAAGAAATTCGAGATGAAGTAATAACTTTTATGTTTGCTGTAAGATATACTTATTTTTTGTAACAGTTACAACACTTCAAGTATTTTTAGGGATATGAAACGACTGCATCTACAGTTTCTTTTGTTTTATACAACTTGGCACAACATTCGGAAATACAAGTAAATTTCTAATATTTGTATTTAAAAAAACTAATTTAATGTTTGTAATTTTAGAAAAAAGTTGTAAACGAGCTGAAATGGATTTTTGGAGATGACAAAAACAAGCAATCGACAATGGACGATATACTCAATATGAAATATCTAGAAATGGTTATTAAAGAAACTCTTAGATTATACCCAGTTGCTCCAGTAATTGCACGGATTGTTTCTGAAAACACTATATTTGGTATTATAAATTAATTTACATATGTAGTCGTTTTTACTTGATAATATGTTGTTTGTAGGCGATATGGTGTTACCAAAAGGAATTAACGTAGGTATATCAATATATAATTTACATAGAAATCCAAAATATTATGAAAATCCGGAACAATTTGATCCAGAAAGATTCACTCCTGAAAATATATTAAAACGACCTTTGTTTACTTACATTCCTTTTAGTGGTGGTATGAGAAATTGTATTGGTAAGACGTTAAAATGTTAATTAAAGGTAACAAACAGTATATGTATTTCAGGTCAAAAATATGCAATGATTGAAGTGAAATCTGTACTATCTAAAATTTTACGAAATTTTGAAATTTTGCCGTCGCCAACAGACAAAGGTCTTCACCTAAAAGCTGATCTTGTTCTAAGGTCGTCCACTGGCATTAATATTATGTTAAAACGTAGAGATTTTTAAAAAACTAGTGTTTTATTTATTTTGTGATAAACGTGAACTCTTTGTAAATTATTGAGAAAAAAAAGTGTGATAAATGCTTTACATTGAAGCATAAGCTGATAGTTTTAGATATTACGCAATACAATTACTGTGCACATTTATAATCGCTTTTTTAATTAATCATTGATTTAAGTTTTTACTTAGATAGTTTAGTCAGATAACGCGTACTTTTTAATAGAAATAACGCATCAGTAAAACATTAATTTCTTCAAAAATAAATTTCTTCTTTTTAGTACAAAAAATAAAATTTACTCTTTAGATAGCATTTAATCATTCATCAACGTATTGGCAATTACAAAATGTTTAATTAAAAAGCTGGCGTTTTCATCTACGATTACTTTGTATATGAACTATCCTAATTCAAACATGTGGTCTAGCTATTGATTAATTTTCCTTTAAATTTTTTGTAATAATTAGATCTAATTACGGACCTGGTTGTTCATTATAAGAAATATAAATATATAAAATGATTGCAACTGTTGAAATTTAAATTTCTTATTAATTATTAAGTTTCTGATGACAAAATAAACATTTAAGAAATATGGTGTCATGCTAAAATCAAGGTTATTTTTAATTTACTTCAAGGTTTTTAATAACGACAGAAAAAAGTAACAATGTAAATCGGTTATTTTGAAGTCATAAATGTAGAAAGTAAAAAGTGAAATTAGTAAATAATACGAAAAACTATGAATCTAAATTGAACAAATAACGAAACTAAATATACACTAAATAGACACAATGACCTCTAAATGGTCAGAAAAATAAATCTTAGCTACATAGTCTTATTTTATGTTACCAAGGTTATGCTTTCTGTACGTGTTCAACAATCTACAGTAAAACTAAGCAAAATAAGCTTAAGGCATTCTTGCACTTTGTACGTGTTTTTTTACTAATAAACTATCCTGAATTAGGTCATTGGTTTTTCTTCCTATGAATGTACAATATAACAGAGCCGTTTTAAATGTTAATATTAATTTTTCTCGAAAACTATAAGTAATGTGCCTTATGTTTCTAATGCAAATATGATCTAAATCATTACAGCTATCTCTCACTAAGAGATTATTAGTTATACTTGTTACTTCCTGAATTTTCTAAGATTAAAAACTATTTTGATATACAATCTAATCTTAAATTTGATCGCTAATTATCAATAATTCTAGGTGAAGATGGCTCATTACTAAATAAATTTTAGCCAACATCTTACCGCGCAATTGCTACGTAACATATTATCATTAAGACTGAAATGACAACATCTAAAAGTGGCATCTTAAACCTTCTTCTAAAAAGGAAAGAAGTACCGGTTCTACAAAAATATCTTTAAACAATGTGGATTCCGGCATATTAAAACAAACTGTTTATAAAATCTACACAATGAATAACAAAATTCCTGCGGTGAAAATGCTGGATAACAGAATTCATGAGAAAACTAGTCATTCTGGAAGTCGAGAAACACTACATCGTTTATACCAAATCGGTTTTAGATTTAAGACGTGCAAAATAACAAAAAGTTATTAATGGAAAAAAAAAATTACGCAAATTATAAAAGAACAATGACTTGGGTGCTTAAAAGAAAAAAGTGCCATATTTGGATGAAGCTGTTACCGTGAAATGACTTATATAACGTAACATAAAGATGTTATATTGGTTTGCTCAGTGAAATGGGCGTAGGTGATACGATAGTTAAAAATCGTAAATTTTTGGTTGTCAAAGAAGAAGACTTAAAAAGAAATCAAATAAACGAAACTAAATCGGTCAAGTGCCAAATAAGAACATGACATTTAATAGTTTTTAGATCTTTCTTCACTATGAAACTTGTCCGGTAGCTTCAGTTCTCATAGGACTTACCTTTGAGATTTAACAACATAAAATTTAAAAATTATACTTAAAGAAAAAATATATGTAATTTTCGTTACTGGGTTCGTTGTGCAATTAATATTGTTCCACGTGTTTTTTTAATGATAGTGTTTGTTTTCGTAGAATTGTAACTTAAATTAATTAACTCCATTTCTGTGTAAAGATTTTTATAACTGGCGCCCAACGTGAGGTTAAGAATACCAAACATATAAAAGTTTGTGGCTAAACGCATTTTTTGTGAACCAGCGATTTAAAAACTGCGTTGTTTGTTTCTTGCTTTTAACGGGTATTTTGTTAAAAAAAACAAACTGAAATACGTGAACATTAACATGAATTAAACAATCACTTAACTGTTTAAACTTTTAAAGTGTTTTTGAGATAATAGCATTCTGTGCAGCTAGGAAAGTAACAAAATGTGTTTATATTACGTTTTTCTTTGAACGACGTAAATACTGTATTGACGTGAGTAATTTAATACTCTTTTAAAACTATTTATACTGTTTTAATAATTACGGAGGAACGTTGCAAATACGTATGTAGTGATTGGTTACGAAGTCAAACCAGGATTCGCGATTCTAATACTGATGAAATGGCGTGACGTTGACAGATGAACAAGTTCAACTGTTGTTAGCTAAAGTAACGGTTGCAACCGCGCCGGCTACACCGCAAAAAATACAAGCTTCTGGAGAAAACTTTTCAAAATGTGCTTTGAAATTTGATGGGCGTACCGAATCTGATGTTAACGCGTTTATTGATAGCATAGTTGTATACAAAGACTGCACTGAAATTTCTGATGTTAATGCGCTTAAAAGAATTCCAATGCTTTTGGACGGATTTGCAGCTTCAGGATTTCAAAGAGTGAAAACTACCATAGAAATGTTAGAAGATGCATTAAATCTGTTGAGGACGACATTTAGTCCCCAAAAACTGCAACACAAAATATATCGTAAATTTTTTTTAAAGGAACAAGATGTCTCTACAACAACTGACGTTTTTATATGTCGTGCACGTGTTCTTTTGTCAAAATTGCCACCAGGTTCATTGAACAATCCAACACAGCTTGATATGGTGTATGGTTTATTGCATCGTCGTATAATAGAGAAAATTTCTCGTGAAAAAGTAGTCAATTTTAGCGAACTTCTTAAGTAATGTCGTTTGGCAGAGATAACTTTCGAGCGTGAACCAAAGCGCGTTGTACCTAAACAAATACGGAATCATCACTCGCTCATTGTTGTGTATATTGCAAGAAAGTGGAACACACTGTAAATGATTGCAGCAGCGTCGTTTACATCAAAACTACTACCGCCTATTTCTTATTAAGGATTTGGAAAACCGGGTGTTGTAGGATCAAATTGCTCTGCTTGTAAATTGAAGACTTTAGTGTCTTCTACTGACTTTTGTGTATTAGGTGCCGTACTCCAATATCATGTCGCGTCGCGATCACGCCTTATTATGGAAGTTGTAATTTAAAGGGATCGGTATATTGGACACGGCTGCTAAACAAAGCGTTACGGGAAGTTAACTTTATAACCTTTTGCTCTACAGTGGACAATAGTTTGCGGCGCAAAAACTACTTGTTCGTTTAGCTGATGGTTGTTGACAAACTCGGGAAGTATTAATGACACAGGTAGAGATATACTTTATAGGTCGGGTTATACCAACCACTTCTATCATGTTTCCGGATACGTATAGCAACACCTTATTAGGAGTAGATTTCATAATGGACGCAAAGCTCGCTATTAACATAGTAGACTATCGGTGGTGTTTCACTGATGATCTTTGTCGTAAAATATGAGCTTTCATTCGAGCCACCGAATTTGAAAACTCTATTATCTACCCTTTCACTCAGTACCCTACGGTTGGATAAAAAAGCCGACTTGACTACAAAAGAAAAACATCACCTAAATACATTGTTAACCACGAATAAGCAAATTTTTGCTTCTTTTCGGAAACCAACGCCATATGTGGAACATATTATCGATACTGGAGATTATGCGAATATTGCTGTACCTTCTTATTGTATGAACCCTACGAAGGCTGAGATGTTGCGGAAAGAACTAGACAATCTATTAGATCAAGGTACTATTGTAGAATGCGCAGCGCCGTGGGCCGCACTAGTTGTACTCATAGAGAAACAAAGGGGAAGAGTATCAACTCTGTACAAATTTTTTGGACGTTACAACGCCCCGAAGGGCGGTTTTTAGAACTAAAACGGTGTCAAATGATAATAAATAATTCTACTTTATCAACAAACAAAAGCGCGCGGTTCCACTTAAATTCAAAAATAGATATTAATTTATATACAAATAAACAAAAATAAAATTAGTAATTAACAGTTTATTACATACAAAAAATATAATATTACATTTAAAAACAAAGAATAACGAATATATGATCTACAACAAACATTTCCTAATCAATATTATGCGGTTGTTGTCTTCGGGTCATATTAAATATTGTTCATCATAGTTGGTTCTACGATCTTTCTTGAATCTTAGTGAATTTATGTTTATATTCTCTCCTCTTTCATCCGGGCTTGGGACCGGTAGTGATGACTGCAATGCTAGTTGTTCACCAAATCGTCATCACAGGCAGAGTTAAATTAAATATTATTTGAATAAATCGTGTTGAACAATAGGACGATGTATAATCTATTGGAATAGGAAACATAATTTAAATTAATAATCATATTTTACAATAATTAAAAATAATTAACATGGGTATTATGTGTAATGTCGATTGAGGTTAAAATAATTGTAAATAACAAACTTGAAAAATATTAGAATCATTGCATGTTGATATTCATTTGCATAATTATATATTAATTTTGATTAAGAGTGTACTCAAAACTAGTAAATATTATAATATATTTATTTAATAATTACATTTAAAGAGAGTACTCACCCGAACAAGGTTAGAAACTTACAATGACAATTTAGCGGGAAACTGAACCATTCTTATTAACGTTGCGCACCTACAAAATTGCCCACTAACGCCCCGAAGGACGGTTTTTAGAACTAACGGTCACATTTGTATATAGTAGTTGATACTCTTCCCCTTTGTTTCTTTATGGTTGTACTGGTACCAAAAAAGTTTGTATATGCGTTGATTATCGTAAACTAAGCGCGATTACTGTTTGTGATTCATATCATCTCCCAAGAATAGATGATTTGTTGCATTCAGCCAAAAAAACGAGATACATGACTACAAATTGACTTACGGTCTAGGTACCACCAAGTACGCGTGCAACCAAGAGATATAGATAAGCCGTCTTATCTAAATACCACTCCGTTTAGGACTTTTAGGTATTTGCGTATTTCATTTTTCGTCGCGGGTTAGAAAATGTAGTGTTAGCATATCTTGATGACTTAATTGTGCTTTTATAAACGTTTGACGATAATTTAAAGAACTTACTATTAGTGTTTTCTCGACTATTACAATTTAAGCTTAGAGCAAATCGAGAAAAGTGCTCGTGCATTATCTAATCAAAGTTATAACTTATCCCACATTATTCAACAAGTCTGCTACACTCTTAAAATTTCTTAGTGTTTTACTCTGGTATATCCTATCCGTCTTCCAACATGGTATAACGTAAGAACTGTGATCTAAAACAAAGACTCGCGACAAACACGCTACTTGGTTTCAACCTTTACCTGTAATCAGGTTTGCTCTTAACATAGCTCCGTGTGAAACTACCGGATATACTGCCGCGTATCTGACGCTTAGCAGAGAGTTGCGTACAATTGACAACTTAACCAACGATTTTCGAGCTATTATAAATTGTGAAAATCTGATTGCTGGACTGTGGTGGGGGCTCCAACAGACCCACCTCAACCGTTCACGACGTGCCCAACTTTATCCCAGATAACAAAAGAAAGAGAAACGGCACCAGCGCAAAAAAAAGAACGAAAGAATAGAATGCCGCGTGATGACAAATACGTTTACTAATAGACAATTTTCGTTACTGGGTTCTTGTTCCCACGTGTTTTTTTTTGATAGTGTTTGTTTTCGTAATATTGTTAAATTACGTTAATAAATTCCTTTTGCTGTGTAAAGTTATATTCTATAACAATAAAAATAATAATATTCTGTTTTCTCTTTAGATAAATCTGGCGATTACAAAATTTTTTGTTCTTCTTGCAATTGTTTTTATGTAGGTGAACTGGAAGAAAGTTTAAAACTAGATTAAAAAAACATTTTTATTTTATTAAAATATTGAAACGTTCCAGAAGTTTTTCGCAACTTCGAGAACCTTCGCGAGGTTTTCTAGAACGTTCACCGAAAGATGTAAAACATACGGGAACGTTTTGTCACAATGTATAAATACCGAAGAAACAAATTGTAGGTCAGTTATTGCCGTAATGCGAATACAGCAGTGTTAAGAAAATTACTCAAGTTTAAATAAATAAGACGTAAACGCGTGTGAGATAAACCTACGGTGAATAATCTGGTACGTGATTTTACTGTAAACAAGTGTGTGAAGCTATCTGCGGACTTTATCTTATCTTCGTGTAAGTAATATAAATTAGTGTGAGTGTTTTCATTAAATATTATTAGATTTAATTAGTTCGGTTAATTTAAAAGTGTACATATTTCTAGTATAATTAAAAATATTTTTTAGTAGTTTAAATAAATTAGTTTTAATAATAAAATTTAGCTACAATATGTATAAGTTCTAAACCCACACTTGTTCTTCTTTTGCAAATTATATTTTTAACACTGGTCTTGACTGTTAAATGTTTGTTTTTGTAATAAAAGTTCATTTCTTAATCTTCTTGAAATTCATCGTCTTTATAATGAAAATTCATATAATTGTCTTAAGGAAATTTTTGATTTAAACACTTTCTCTTCTTAATTATAAATTTTAATTTTTTCCGTTTTGATCTTATGGCTGTGTAGTTAATGTCAGCTTTAATTTCAATTTTTGGCATTTGTCATTTTCTTTTTATAATTTTGTATGCTCTTTTTGATATTTTCAAATAGCTACGTTAATTTATTTTCTTAAACTTAAATTTGAAAAAGTTAAAGTTAAAAAAAATTAAAGTGTAGCACGAGTTTCCAAGTTGTAAAAAAACAATAAAGTAGTTTGTCGACTCACTTGTTTTGCTACCTTAAGTCGGAGATTTTTGTAGATTGAGTTGTTAGTACCCAACTTCGTTTGGTAAGTTAGCGCCCTATGACACCTTTCCTTGCGAGTAGAAGAACCAAAAAAATAGAAAAAAAATTTAAGCTGCAGAACCTGTTAAATAATACGCTTTAAATAAGTTTATTATTTTTAATGTATTTGAGAAAAAATATCATTTTATTAAATTTTGGGACTTCTGCTAATTTTTGTATTTCCCTGGATATCAATAATGTATTCACTGTCGCCTTAAAACAAACTACATATAAATGCACATTTTACATATAGACAGTAATCATACTTGCTTCTTTCAAATCCTAATTTTCTAATAAACTTATTAAAACATTCATACCATGCTCTTGGACTTTCTCGCAAACCGTACAATGACTTTTCCAGTCTACAAACTTTATCAGTGTTATCCTCATACCCTCTAGGCTGTTTTACATAAATCTCTGACAATACGTTGCCATTTAAAAATGTTATTTCTACATCTACTTGTTCTATACTTAATTCTTCCTGACAACAGTATGATAATAAAACTTTTAAAGTTAACATTTTAGCAACTGGTGAATAAACATCATCTACAAATTGTTTTTCCTGATAACCTTTTACGACTAATCGAGCGTTAAACTTATTCTCCGACTTTTTATTGTAAACCCACTTAACATCTAAAATTTTTTTATTATCTGGTCTTTTAATCAAATTCCACGTTTTGTTTTCTCTTAAAGATTTAATTTCGTTTTCCATTCCTTCAATCCAATATTCAGATTCATTACTTTCTACCGCCTCCTCAAAACTTTCTGGATTATCAATACCACAGTAATTAACATTTATATAATTGTTATAAAGATAATAATCATCATACTTTGAAGGTATTTTCTTTTTCCGTTGAGACTTCCTAACCTCTTTATCACCTTTTAAATTTGATATAGTTTCATCTATATTTTCTTTTTGTGTTTCAAAGACATTTTCACTCTCTAAATCGTTCTCACTTTTTCCAGATTTGTTTTCTTTAAATCTAATACATTTTACATCCTCTTCTACAAGATACGTCTTGCTACAAACACTCTATTATTGACTAAAACTATTTAGCATACCATAATAAAACTCCCAGATTTGCTTTTTTATCCTATTTTAACAATCGTTTTTCTTCAGGAACTCGCACAAACACTATACTGCTATATAATCGCAAATATTCAATACTAGGCTTTTTGTTAAATACTATTTCATAAAGTGTCTTATTTGCACTAGTATTAGCTAATGTTCTATTCTTAAGCAGTACAAACAACTTCAGGTCAAAACCACCTATTTACTTTTGCTTCAGGTAACAAACATCTAGATATATATTCATCAAAGACCTATTAAGCCTCTCTGTAGTTCCATATAATTTGTGCCCATACAGTGGACAAACATTTAATACAATTTCTGTTACTCTAACTAAAGAACAAATTCTATCATTCAGATACTCAGTTCAGTTATCACATCTTAGTTTCTTTATAGTTTTACCAGTCAAATTCTCAATTTCCTTTCGCTAATAGGTCCACAGTTGTTTACTTTAAAAGACACGTTCACTTTCTTCGATGTACACATGTTTATTTAAAACTTCGCACGTGCTAATCACTTATTTATCTTCACCGTAACAACACTTTAACTTCAATTATTACTGCTACAGAACTGACCTGCCGCATGCTCGAAAACTGCTTATACATTCATGTTATCTCGTTCTAGAACATTTGCAACCTTTCTGCATTTATCGTTCGCTATCCGGAATTTGGCTTTATCGAACCGTAGATTCGACGTTATTCGCGAATGTTCCATTGTACTCTACAAAACAAGTATAAACTTCAGTTTTGGACCTTATAGTAGAAACTCTAACTAATTTACTATAATTGTCAATAAAAGTAAGAAAATACTTTTCACCTTTATAACCGGTTATTCCATGTGGTCCATTTAAATCTGTATGAACAATTTCTAGTATTTCCTTTGCTTTCGTTTTATCATTCTTAAAAGGTAAATTATGCATTTTATTCTCAATACAGGTTTTGCATTTCATATATTATGACTACCTATTTTTTTAGGAAATTCGTCCATCATTTGATTCTTACACAGACAGACGATTCAAATAATTAAAATTCACGTGACCTAACATACGATGCAGTTTTTCTTTTAACGTTATTTTACTTTGACTATTAACTTTAGACAAATGTACTTTAGCTTGATTATATATAACCTAACTTGACATTCTATATAAGTTACCTTATTTCTAAGCAACTGCAATTAACCTATTATTTCTATCATAAACTTTAAAAGTATTTTCTTTTTATATAATCATATTAATATCAGCTATTTTTGAATAGCTAATATGGTTTTTTTCCATTTCTTTTACAAAATAAACATTTTTTAGCCTAATTTTTTGTTTTCTGTCATACACATCAAAATAACCAATGATAGTTCCTATTTTAGTTGCTTTCAAAATTCTCTCATCTTCTACTATTACTTTTCTTGGTTTTTTTAATAGTACACTTTCAAAAAAATAATCATCAATATTGATTACATGATCAGTACAACCGCTATCTAATAACCACTTAATTTTAATGTTAGTATTAATTCCTTCACTTACATTTAAAGCTTTTATTTCTACATGAAAACTACTCATTGAAGCTTGTCAATTCTGATAATAACCTTGTCTTCTTTGATTACAATGATTACCTCTCGAACCTCGCTGTACACCGCGTCTTCTTTGTCAATGACCTTGACCTCTTACATAAAAATTTTCTCGATTGCTTGCTTGCTGCTGTTGATCCCTTCTATTCCAATAACTTCTTCAGTCTGGTAACAATCTCTTTAAAAATGCTTTTGCTCCCACAAATCCAACATGACATTTCTTGCTTAATTGGTTTATTACTAGTACTCCCAGCCTCTGACACGTAAGCGTTTGAATTTATTATTGAACTTCCACTTTCTTTAATTACCTTTAAGCCCATCATTCTGATTTTACTTTTGACATACTCTACTGTTTGTTACTCTTCTTTTAATATACCAACTAAATCTCCTATATAACTACAGCTTTCTAACAAAATTCTTAACATGTAATTCATTTTTTCTTGTTCCGTCACTTTTGCTTCTGCAGTTTTGAGTTCAATTACTGTTTTTTCAAAATCAATAAAGAATTCTGCTTCTTATTTCTGCAAATTATTTGTAATGCAGTCGATGCTATTGAGTATAACTCGTCAAACTTATTGATAATTTCAACCGCTGTTTCTTTATCAAATTCTAACTGCTTATTCGTAATGGATCTACATATGTAATTAATGCCATTACATTCATTTCATCCCATTTTTCATTTTTATCCGTCTCTAATTTCACACGGACGACCACACTGTCACCTTTTTCATTTTTAAAAACATCATTAACTTTTTCTTCCAATTTCCATACTCCTTTAAATCATATACAGGAATAGTTACATCATATACCTTTTTCATTTTTAATAAACACTAATTTTAGTCGAGCACTTTCTGCTACTATGTTAAATAATACGCTTTAAATACGTTTATTATTTTTAATGTATTTGAGAAAATACATCTTTTTATTACATTTTGTGACTTCTACTAATGTTTTTATTTCTTTGGATATCAATTTAACGTATTCACTGCTGCCTTAAAACAAAACTACATATAAATGTACATTTTAACAGAAACAATACCCAAACCCATAACACAATAGAGAAGATTCACTGTTACGGAAATAAAAAAGTAAGTATATTTTCTGGTAACCTATAAGACGCGTATGTATGCTATACATAAAAAACACCCACCAAATATTTATAATTGGAAATATAAGTAAATAAATTATTGCTATTTTTGAATTATTCCGAGCACATAACGAAGCCTGCCGAAGTGAGTGTGACGTCACCACATCCTTCGAACAATATTATGTTAATATGATAGCCAGGCTTTATACTAATTTTCTTGTTTTTCTTGTTATTTTATGTGGTTTTATTGAGTTTTTAGTATAGATTTTCTGCTTGTAGTTGTTGGGAGTACGTAGTGTGTTGATAAATTATTTTTTTCTGTAAAACGTAGTAGTAGCAAAATAGTTTGTATTGAACAACCTTAGTTTTTGCTTTAGTTGTACTAATATTATAGTTAGAATTCTAATAGCTTTTATAATAAATACCTATAGTTCTAGTTTTAATAAGTAATTGAATTTAATCATTAGTTAAATAGTTTACGTAGGATATAATACTTTTTCGTTTAGCAGTAGTGGTAGTTATTGAATTTCTAACCTTTTTAGTAATAATACTAACTGTATTAATTAGTGTGTTTATAAGTATACTAACAATATCACATTTTGTGTAAAAATTGATTTTTTTGTTCAACAAAGGTGTTGTTGTTTCTTCTTCATATTTATGCAAATAGAGCGTTATACTTAAAACATAAAATTTATTTATTAGCAACTTTTAGAAAGAGAGACAAACGTCTTATTTAGATTTTTTGTGGTGCTGATATACAAGACAGTAGTTGTAGCTTTTCGAAGAAGAAGGTTTCATAAGTTTCATGCTAATAAATTTATTAGTAATAAATTTAAAGTGCCTAACATTGAAAAAAATTTCAATTGCTTGTATATTGGACAGAGAAAAATCAATTTTTGCACAAAATGTGATATTGTTAGTAGCAACTACTTATAAACACACTAATTAATACAGTTAGTATTATTACTAAAGATGTTAGAAATTCAATAACTACCACTACTGCTAAACGAAAAAGTATTATATCCTACGTAAACTATTTAACTAATGATTAAATTCAATTACTTATTAAAACTAGAACTATAGGTATTTATTGTAAAAGCTATTAAAATTCTAACTATACTATTAGTACAACTAAAGCAAAAACTAAGGTTGTTCAATACAAACTATTTTGCTACTACTACGTTTTACAGAAAAAAAACTTAATTTATCAACAACACTACGTACTCACAACAACTACAAGCTGAAAATCTATACTAAAAACTCAATAAAACCACATAAAATAACAAGAAAAACAAGAAAATTAATATAAAACCAGGCTATCATAATACTATAATATTGTTCGAAGGATGTGGTGACGTCACACTCACTTCGGCAGGGTTCGTTGTGTGCTCGGAAAAATTCAAAAATCGTCAACTTTAATAATGTTTTTCTTCGTTAATTAATTACGGATCTACTTTTAATTACTATTATTGTAAACGTCAGTTATGATATAATGGATATACACTATTTTCTAAAAATCGAATTTTAGTCCATTGTGCTTTAAAAATAAAACAACATAATGTTATAGTAAAATTATCACAAATTATTCAAGACTAGTAATGCATCATAGACGACAATACTAGAAATTAAAAAAAAGAAATACGAAAAAACATAGAAAATCAATTCACAATTGTTTAAGAGGATACTCAAGCAGATATGTTAAGTTTAAGAGAAAAAATATGCAAGGTTCTAGAAAACGGAAAACAATATGATTGAGACAATAGAAACAACAGAGGACATAATGAAACTACTTAAAAAAAGAATTGAATGAATTGTCACGGCGAAAATACCGTCACTAGCGAAAAGTTACTAATGGATCATCGAGAAGAAAACACTCACAAGTTTAAGGTTGTACCTCCAAATTTTGATGGTAAAACCTCTTGGTCAACATACTACAAGCAGTTTAAAGCAGCAGTTACGTTAATCGCTAGAGCAACAAACAGAAAACGTAGAAAAGCACTTGGAATAATGCATACTGTTCTTGAACATCTTCAAGGAAATTGCAAACTCTTAATTTCACGTTTAGAAATGAGATATAAAGATACTCATCTTCAACAGGTGTACAAAGCTCAAATAAAGAGTCGTTCAAGACTGAAATTGCCAGATTGACACGGCTTGCGTATTCTGCAGCACCAGATACATTCCTGGATCAATTGGCTATTCAAACTTTTGTGGACGGCCTCCGAGAAAGCGAAACGCAACAAAATCGACGGTTAGCTCAACCTAAAACGCTGGATGTCGTTTTAGTGCATGCCTTTAAGTTTGAAGCAGCAAAATAAGCATTGCAACAAGACGGTCATAAACTCTAGTGTGCTGCAGCAACATAAACATGTACCACAACATCGTACTAAGCCTAAAAAAAAGAGAAAAAGAACGCTTGAAAGTTTGGAACAAGTTGACCAAAAGAGACAAAAAAAAGAGATTGCCATGCAAATGGCATCGCCTAGAAAGAAATTGCATAGCATTTATCTCGATGTCAAGATTAACGGACAAAGTGTTTAGTTACTGGTTGACGCAGAATCGACAAAAACTATCATTGTTATTGGAAAACAAAAAACATCACCAGTACGACTTTGAACGACGACGTGCGAAGAAATATCTACTCACGGACAATTACAAGTGACTATTGGTTTGGGAAATAGATTACTCAATAGTCAAGCACTTGTAGGAGATATCACAGAAGAAGTTATTCTGGGAATCGACGTTTTAAGGATGTATGGGTTTTATTTTGGATATTTAAAAAAGGATGTGCTACAGTAAAGAAATTCCTTTTTATTCGTCAGAGAGCAGCCGTGCTAGTTTTATTAAATAAAAACGTTTGCAAAGACTGAAAGAGTAGTAATAGCTCGCCTGGATGGAAATCTCCGGGAAGTCTACATTTGCGCTATTGAACTAATGGAAAGCGAAAACTGTAGTACAAGTGAAAAACACAATGCCAGTAAGAATTTTGAATGTCAACTCAGATCCAGTAACCTTGAGAAAGAAGACGCTGGAAGGTCAATGCACGATAGTATCTCAAGCTTTGACACCAATAAGAAAAACATATAAAAAGTATTCTAAGGAAACTGAGGTCAGTTTTTTGAATTGTATCGAAAAATATTATGTCGGTTTAAATAAATAAGTGATTAACGGGTGTGCTAAGATAAATAATAATGTGCTCGTGCCAGTGAAAAATAACGGCGTATTAAGTGTACGTGCTTTTAGTAGAAACAAATACCGGCTTAGATAAACAGAAGTTATCTACGGACATTATTTTTCTTGTGATAGTAATATATATACTAATGTAAGTGTTATATTCGTGTAAATATTTGTTTATAAATAAATAAATTCTAAAAATTTGTAACAATATCGTGAAGTACAGGTGTAATGTAAAAATGATCGTGAGTAAGACTGTTTAGTCTTTCTCACTTCAGTTATAATTAATCTGAGGGCAACAAAAAAGAGGCTTAAGTAGATCTCTGTTGTAATTAGAACACAAAAATTTACATGGAGCAAGTTTTGTAGAGGTGTATAGGTTTTGCAACAAAAACAATTTTCATAAACAGATTGACGTAAGTTAGTTGATAAAAAAAAATTCTACACTTACCGAGTGTTGTTCTCAACTTCCGACCAGCACTAATTCGGATCTCAAGCCTATGCTGCACCCCTTACGGCAGAAAACCTTATTAGCCATTGCAATGTCTAACCCAAGCGATTAAGAGTGAAAAGTTGTCAATTCTACAGTAAGAAATGTAGTAAAACGTATTTTAAGTCGTTACAAAAGTTAAAGTTAAACTTTAAGCAGAGAGAAGTTATATTAGAGCGAAAACTCCTGTATATAAACTTAGAACAAAGTTTTTGGCGCGAATTTTAAACTTAATGTTTGGTGTGGGCCACGCCCATTATTATTACAATAGTTTATTTTGAATGCTTTTTTGTTTTTCAAAGAATGGTTATATTGTCACTTTTTTATAATTATGCGTTAAAAAATGCGACTTACTTTATCTGACATTTTTTATCTGCACAAATACGATATAAACTTCCAGGTTGATTCGAATCAACACCATGTGAATATTGTAACAACTGTTCCTTAAAACGAATATGAAAACCTTCAGTTTTTAAATAGTAATAAACATTAGAATCAAACACGTGCAAAAATAACTGGGATTATTTAATCGATTTTATTCAAGAAATGCAATTCAGCGTTTTTAGCCTTCAAGGTAGTAAAAAGAGGGAAATAAAATTTGCTGTATTTGTATTTTTTATCGATAATTATTACATAATGGCCTCTAACGGTTGTGGGGAAAAATTAAAACGTTATTCCTGTTCCCTCAATTGAAGTTTCTCGTCTACAAATAGTTAGTTTATGACTTTAAGTTAGATTTAAACTTTAAGCTAGACTTAAAATTTAATTTAAATTTAAATTTTAATTTAAGCTTAAAATTTAAGTTAAACCTAAACTTAAAAAAGTTACAGTTAAAGGTAAACTTTAAGTTAAACTTAAACTTGTTACAAGCTTGTAAAACATTACAAACCTTGCACGATCAGCTCGCAATAGAGGGTCCGTAAAGTAGAACGAAATAAGAAATAAACTAAATAGAGTTAACATCAAATTTGATTTACTCTTAGGATAATAATATATAAATAGAAGTAGAATCAACAATGTCAAATTTAGTAGCCACACAAAAAGTTTTAGTTTAATTAAATGTATAACGTCGGTTGTAAGAACGCCAAAAGCATCGGCAACTCACACTACATTTGTACATTAATTGTGAATGACAAGAACATATACATTCTTTTTTTAAATTAACTAACGTAACAATGATAATTAACTGTTTATCTATCAGCATAATACAAAAGAAATCGTGAAAATTACCCAAGTCAAAACCAACCAATTCATAAGAAACACCATAGTGACATCGAATGATTATCAAAATTTAACTTAATCAAATCCTTTAAGAAAACGTTTTGCTTATGGTTTACCTGTAATCAAAATAACCCAAAAATCCTGTCAATCTAGAGAACTAGAAAACTTGACTTTCTACAACCAAGTACAAGTTAACATTTATAAAAAGAAAACAAGATCAAATTTTATTGTATGCTATTTACGTTTGTAAGTTTCTTAAAGATGCTGTTAAAGATCTAGGCCTTATAGTAAAAAAGTTTTTAAAGTTTCTGCATTTATATTCAAGCAGTCAATGACTTCTTTTGTTGTTAACTTTGAAGTGTTATCTGGACACTTTAATTCAATTGTCTTGTTTGAATTATTAATTACACCATCAAAACTAGCATCTAACACTATTTCTTCCTCTTTTCTGATAAAAGGTCCACACTTGTTTGACGGTTATTTAGGTTATTGCTTCAAATTGGCCAATTGCTCTTGCTTCGTTATGATTTAGGTAACGTGTAACTACAGATATTTAAAAACTATCAAATAAAATTCTTTTTGCAATTTTTACTGAATAGTGCATTTTTTACATACTGCATCAGATTGAGATTCAGTTAAACGACATAACTTATATGTAAAAACAAATGTTTTTTTTTCAAATTTGTCTTTTGATAACTCAAAAGAAACTAAACTATAATTTATATAAGTTTTATTTGAATTATCAAATAATTTGTTTTTAAAAAGATTTATTTTTATTTGAACAATAATTTTATCAACGTTGTTACATTAGTAGCAAAAACTAGTCTCCTGTTTGATTCATAATTACAGTATTTATAAACTATCTTATCTAAAAGGAAATAGTTACATTATCACTTGCGACGTCTGCAAGTCCTTGAATATAACTTATATATAATATAAACATTTTTAACGAACGGGTTACGTGAAAAACCCAGTATGTACAGGGTGTTGATTGCGGTATAACTGGAAGTGATACGTTCTTAAATATATATTAATTATAAAGCTAATAAACATTTACCTAACAGTAAAAAAAATCAAAATTAAATTATAATTGAAAGTATAAAATTTTTTAACGAACGGGTTACGTAAAAAAACCTGTATAATTTTGCTACTTGGTGCACAGTAGTACATAAAACTTGTAATTATTACTAGAACGCTAAAGCCAGATTAAAAGAAAAAATTGCAATAGGAATTAACGTAATAGCACCGAATACCGACCACTTAGATACAGAGAAGTCAATAATGCGCAAAAGATTGGTTTTAAATCATTATAAATAAAAATTAGAGATTTAACTCAGTTATTATCAATGTTTAATTCCTAGAAATCTGTATCGATAAAACTATTTATTTACACAAAATTATCTATTTTGAAAATGCAATTCAGTAATTGTCTAAAGTCCCCGTTTTCCGTCCACGTTAATGTTTTTTTCCTAATACCCTCCATTAGGGCGCCGCTATCCTACCTATTCATTTCCATTGTATTTTTGGGTCGTAATTATTGAACTGCGAGAAAACAAACCGTAATAAACAATTATTATTGTCAAATAAATAGACAGATAAAGTTATACATATAACATTCTACATAAAATATGGAGTTAGAACTAACTAAAAAAATTAATTGTTCATTGTTTCTTCAGATCATCAATTTCTGGAATGCTGTAAGCACCTCTTTTAGTTACCGGTGTAGGTATTTTAAAATTACACATAACATCAGCAAAAACGAAATCTAGAATGTCATCTTTATTTGGTCATTTTCAGAAATTTCCACTTTTAGTCATAGTTTTCACTTTCAAACCATCAGAACATTGCTCCAAGACTGCCAAGAAAATATTGGTGCTCGTATCTGACTATAACAAAATCATCTTTAGAATATACTCTCATATTTTCTTTATTATTATCGTAATTATTGTCTTTATTATTATTTTGATTAACATCTTTATTGTTAGCTTTACTAATATATTTGTTCCTGTTAATGCCTGGTTTTTTGTTTACCACTATACTTGTTCTTTTTACTGGTTTGTTTTTTATTTTTGCTTTTCTTATTCGAATACTTTCACGTTTTTCAATATCTTTTTCCTTTTTAACTCTTCGTTGATGTTCGATAAATTCTTCACTTGTTGCTACTGTAAGGTAGATCTTTGATTTTTTATTTGTACCTCCTGTTTCATCAATTTTTCTTGTTACAGTAGATTTCGGCCAGTAGAAAACATTTTTAAAAGGGGTTGGAAAAGTGTTCTTATTCTCTGCTGAACTAGTAAGCTGTTTTTTGTATGGAGTGGTTTGTTGGTCTATCCATCCAACAGAATAATCTGAAACTGAAGTGTTGTTCTTTGATGGACTGTTATAAGGAATTCTACCTTCTATCTGTGTAGTTTCTTCCTGACATATTATTGGATTTCTGCGCTCTGAAATTTGAATCTCTATATTCTCGACCAGAGGATCGGGGTAGTAGTGAAGTGACATTTTTTGGAGATGATGGGGAAAGAAAGTCGTTTTTTGATGGACTGTTCTTTTTCTTTAATTTGATCTTCACGTATTAATCGGATTGTATTGTCTGAAAAGTTATCCTTTGTTTCTTCGCATACATTTTCCGGAACGGATGATGGTCTAGGCATTGGTGAAATAGGCTTTTCAGTACATGAAGGAACTAAAATAACTACGCCATCTGCGTCTACTGTGGCTTCTAATGTGGAATTAAACCAAAAATGTTTGTTGAATGGGATATCACAAATAATCTGACTGGTATAATTGCTAGGTAAGTTGTTCTCTAAAGTGGTATCATGGGTGACGTTTTGTGGATCAAGACTCTTCCAGAAGTCATACAGTGCAACATATTTTTCTTTCAATTGAGACGCTAAAGCAAGAACTCGAAATATGTTAACAATTTTTTATTCTTCATACGCCACTGTCGAACATCGTTACGCTAGCAGTTTTTAATAGAACAAAAAATACCAAAGTCTAATGGTTGTAAACGGTGAGTAGCGTTGGGATAAAGTGCTATTAAAATAATGGCTTTTTTTACAAAATTCACTAATCGACAGATTTATGTGAGAGGAATGCCCATCTAAGAGTAATAAAACTGGCAATGGAATATTGTTCTTTTCTAACCAGAGAAAAACACATTTGCGACATATTCATAGAACGTTTCACTTGTCATCCAACCAGATTCAGAGTGTCCAACGCCCCATTGCTTTGGCATTTGCATTATTATAGCTGACGGAACACACTTTTTGTAAGGATAGAGAACTAGAGGAGAAGGTAAAGATCCATCGGCACCTACAGTAAGCAAGACTGTTAAGCATTCTTTCTCATCATTTGCGATTTAATTGTACACTTTTTTAGAACCTTTTCTGACCAGCACTTGATTTTCTTAAAGAGACAAGTAAAAACCCCTTTCATCGCAGTTAAAAATTCTGGTAGGATCTTCAAGAACGAGTAACCGATCATTTTTGAATATATGTATAATCTCGAACCTGTAAAAACCAATTTCTTATATTTTCTTTCGTAACAGCTGCTCTGCAAGAAGATAAAGATTGTGAAACATGTTTTGATATTTCTGGATGATAAGCAAGAAAACCGTTGTATCATTTTTTACCAGGTATATTATTTTTAAATGCATTTCACGTTTTAAGTTTTAAATTAATTTTGAGACAGAGTCGACAAGTTGAGATCTTGTTACAAGAAAACCTAAGTTGGCATTTCTATTATCCATTTTATGATCAAGTTTTCTTCCGAGTTTGTTAAAACTGTTGGACCACCAACATTGCCTGGATTTTTATACCTATCTTTCATAGTGTCTATCAAAGTACTTTTTGGTACATTGTATATTTTGGAGCCTTGTCGAATACTTAATCCTTCTGAATTAATACCTTCTATGGATTTTGTTATATTTTCCGGACGATATTTTATTCGTTTTTTATTCATCTTTAGGTAACTATTTAACTGAAAAGAAAAGATAACATTTTATTTTTTGTTAGTTTTAATATACCTTATTCCGTCCACCTTAATTTTGACAATTAAACCCTAGTATGCAATATTAATCACAAATTCAACTGTAATTTTTAACAAATTAAATGTACACTGTTATGATAAAAACGTTAATACATACCCGTTAAATGTATGTTAACTGAATAACACAATGTCAATATTTATTGCTGTTCTTGTATTTCAGCATGAAGCAAAAAATCTAGGGTTAATCTTGAATGTTGATCTTAGGTTTAGGGGTCATATATCTTCAACAATTAGAAAAGCATACTCATCTTTTTGAACGATTTATCCGTATCGTCAATCTCTCTCTCTGTATGTTCGTAAACTTCTCTGTGATACGCTAGTTTTAAGCCATTTTAACTATTGCGATGTTATTTATGGTTCTTGTTTAGATTGGCGTGAGGCTAATAGGATACAAAAGGTTCAAAATTGTTGTGTACGTTTTATTTATGTATAGGTCGCCGTCAACGTATTTATTTTGCTCTAAAAACAGCGCAATGGCTGAAAATGGTTCAAAGAAGACACCTACATTTCTGTATTTTTGTTCATAAAATACTATTGTACAAAATAACTTTCCGCACAGATATCTAATAATATCTGTTCCACGACACAGTAAGACGTTGTTTAGACGGTCATTTTCATACAACATTGCTTCGATTTATAATAATATAAATTATGATTAGAAGTTGCTAATGCCTGGGTCGTTAAAAGCACATTTGAAACAAATGTTAATCGGTCAACAACTGTAACAGTAAGATTTGTTTGATTGTTCACTTCGTTGCAATTACTACTTCGGTTTATGTGATAATTAAGAAATTTAAATGGTTGTCCTTTTTTGTTGTCTTGTTTTGCTTATATATAAAAATACTTATTTAATTTTTATGCGATTGAGAAGCGCTGAAATAAATGGTACAAATTTAGTGTACAAGACCTGGAAGAAAAACAATGCATCTGCTCAGGTGGGTGACTTGACCAGGTACTTTTTGACAGAATATTATATTGATTTTGTGATAATGCCTGTTACGTTTTTGATCTGTCAATAAAATAAAAATAAAATCATTATTATTTGATTACTGTTTAATATCGCTTGTAATAACAGCCTGAATTTGTAAATCAACGAGTCCAACATTTGTACTTACTCTCTTTCGCATTCAACGTCAATGAGGAAAACGAGATGTTCCTCTAATTACCATTTTCTAATTTTTTTGGAACAGGCATCCTGTAGGAAGTTTGCTGGCTCTTTCATGCTTCATAAAAGTATCTCTTTCCAACGGTGTTTATAGTCTCCCACTGAAACAAACACAATATTGCAGTATATTACTTATATCATGATAAAAAATAAACAACAAACAATTTGTTATGTTGTTTTTGGTTCTTAGCGACTGGAGAAAGCTAAGCCTCATTGTCATTTGCATTTCGTATATCGCGAAGAGCAATGGGATTTTCCGAACTGCATTTCAGCTGTGGGTAGAAAACATGTTAGAATATTTTGCGCCGGAAAAAGCAGTTCCCAGTTTTTTAATTATAAGAATTTTTTCTCTGTAGTCCTGCTTGCTTTTATCGACCCTAACTACAAATTTGTAATGGTTGATATCGGTTCATATGGTAAAGAAGGTGTCAGTAGTATAATTAAAAAATCTAACATCGAAAGACTGATCAGAAACGAGGGGTTTTATCCTCCTCCAAAGCACGTGGGAGAACTAATCTTACCACATGTAAATCTTGTGATTGGCTTATCTACAAAACTCGATTAGAACAGTATTCTATTACTAATGGAATCGCGGAAGAAAATCGTAAGCGTGCTTATTTTTAAATTAATGTAATGAAGATGCTTATAACTTAATATTTAATTTATATGTTCCGGTATCAATGCAGAAGCGTGATAAACATTCTGTACCTAGTAAATCGCGTTTTCCGTATCGTTTTGAATTTTACACAGCTAGGAAATCTATAAACGAGGCAGTTGCTGATTAGAGTTGTTGATTACGAAAGTTGGCAGCAAAGTGTGATTTCGGCACTGAATTCGAAACCGTTTTACGCGACATATTTGTAATTGGAATCGGTAAAGGTAATATAATGGATTGTTTGTTTGAAGAAAAAACTACGTTTAATTTGTAAAAGCATTATAATTTACAGTATCAAAAGAGTTTAGTCATCAGTTTTTTGCAGTTGAAGCCTTAGAAGATTTTCCAGTTAAAAATAAACCTAATAAATGTTATCGTATGCGCTCAAACACAGTTTTCATAAGTTCAGGCAAATGTAAAGCATGCGGTAACGGTTATCATATCGCATCAGCATGTAACAATAAAAAAAAAGTAAGAAGAAAGAAAAATTTAAATTGCAAAACCATTATGTAACGGAAAATAACAACTTAAATTTAGAACAATTATTTGTCATTAAATCTAAAAACAAGGTTTCTAATCCAATTCATAAACTTTTATTGGTTGATGGAATTCCTATTATGTTCGAAGTTACAGGTTCAAGTGTATCGGTGATATACAAACAATTGTGAAAATCTACGTTATCTCAAAACTAATAAAAGTTTAAAAAAGTATACAGGTAACACATTTAAACCAATTGGCGTTGCCGAAGTGCAAGTTACGTTTAATGAAGTTTCACATCATTTATGTTTATACGTAATAGAGGCGGACCGGAACTAATGGGTAGAGATTGGTTATCGGTATTTAAATTAGGCATAAATCAAATTAATAAATTGTCGACAGTAGAAAATATCACTGAATTCCAAAATTCAGTTTTACAATTTAGTAATGTAATGAAAAAAATGAAAATGTAATGAACGGTAAGCAATGGCTATAGTTTTTGGAGTTAAAAGTTTTTTTCAACATTTGTATGGCAGATAATTTATTTTGGTTAAGGATCATAAACCATTGTTAACTATTTTTAATCCAAAAAAGGGTTTACCGCAAATCATTGCAAGCAGGCTACAGCGATGGGCATTAACATTATCCAGTTTTACTTATAAAATTTAGTACGTAACTTCTAAAAATGATAACGCAGACGTACTATCTCGCTTACCTTTAAAAATTAGTAGTAAAAATACTTAGACATGGATTATGTTAGTTATGTAAATGATTCAGTAAAGGTATTAGATCATAAGTTAGTCAAAAGGAAAACTAAAGCTGATATTGTGTTAAAATGCATTTCAAAATCTATTCTAAACGGTTGGCGATGCAAAGTTTCAACAGCAATTTTGACATATCGTATAAAAACGAGTTACATGTAAAAAATTTATGTTTTTTTCGGGGTGATAGAGTTGTCGTGCCGCAAAAATTACCTAAATAAGTATTAAATAAATTACATAAATTGCATTTAGGTATTATTAAAACTTAATCATTTGCTCGTCCATATGTGTGGTGACCCAAATTAGTGTCAGATATTGAATTGGAAGTAAAATCGTGTGCGGCATGTTTATCAGTTCGTGATTTACCACCAAAAAGTGAGTAAAAAATATGAGAATGGCCTACAGAACCATGGAATCGTATTAATATTGATTTGTGTGGATCAATCTTTTATTAAATTTGTTAATCATTGTAGACGCACATAGTAAATGCTTGGAAGTTTTTCTTGTAAATACTTTAAGTAGCGTTAAGACAATCAGCATCCTTAGAACTGTTTTTGCTCGTTTTGGCATACCGCGAATAATTGTTACTGATAACGCAAAACAATTTTATTCAAAAGGATTTAAAGATTTTTCTATTTTATGTGGCATTAAGTTAATTTCTGGTGCTCCATTTTATCCAAAAACTAAGGGTGTTGCTGAAAATGCAGTAAAAACAGTTAAAAAAGCGTTAAAAATATCGTTGTTCGGTTATAATCGGAAAGAAAATTAAGTCGGTTTTTAATAGATTACAGAAACACTCCACATTGTACAACAGAAGAATGTCCCTCGCAATTATTACTAGGTAGACGAACTGTAACCCAGTTAGATTTAATAAAACCTGATACTTTTGAAAAACCTACAGTGAACAAATTGTTAAAAAACAGAATTTCCAAAAATTACATTATGGAGGTAAAGAAGGTGTTTGTTTTCAAGTACGAGAACAAGTTGATGTTCGTGATTACAGATTAGTTAATAGACCTAGTTGGGTTGTAGCTAAAATTGTAAGGAAACTTGGGTCAAAATTCTTTTTGGTTCAAGTTTCGAAATCAATGATGTAATCTGGAAGAGACATGTAAATCAAATAGTTAAACATAATTTACTAAAAGTTCCAGATGCCAAAATTTGTATAACTAGTGACGTAAATTTAAGACCCAAGCGCCAGGTTAAACCTCCAAAAACATTGACATACGATTCTTTTTATTGTGAGATGTGATGTAGGTACGTAAGAGGGGATTTTATGTGAAAGAATATTGGAAATCGCACAGTCGAATAAAGTCGATTTACTAAAAAAGTCGTTTTATTACTTGAATGTCAAAACACTACAATTTTATAAGTGTAAATGCCCATCTGCACGTACGTTTACACGCCGTTATGTTTATCGTAGCACACGCAATAAACACATAACTTATTTAAACCGACAAAGTTTTCTTCCTATTTAATTCCAAGACTGGCTATAATAACACTTTTTATATATTTTTGTTATCAGCGTCGAGAATGCTCCAGATTCTTCGGTTATTGTCTCGAAGTTGGCTATTACTTATAAAATGCATCTGCAGTTATATACGAAAATTGTTTGACGATCAATAACTTTCTGTAAAATTACACCGAATGAAGAATTATCTTCATACTATTAAAGAATATAATGAAATGGAATTTACCAAAAATTGTCTTCAAAACAACATTTTCCTGCTTATTAACCCGCAGGAAAATTAAACTTTTTGGACTAATAACTACTGTAAAAACTTTACAAGATGCAAAATAAAAAAGATAGTTTAAAAAAAACATTTATTGAAAACTATTAATTAGAAATATTAATATGAATTGTGGAACTTGTTATGTATGAAATATTGATTGACTTGAGGGTTTTTGCAAACTTGCTTTTCTGTAAAATACACAAGGAATACTTTTTCGGTAAGTGGAGTTACATTTTTTCTCGACGCCAATCTTCTATATCTGGTTAGTACAATGTATAGGAGTTATCTTAATTTAATATAAAGGAAAATAATTACATCTAAAAGAATTATATTCTTTATAAATATGAACAATTGGCAAACTATCTATTTTTTCTACTAATAAAGCATTTAACTTGTGTGAACATTATTGTAGTATTGTCGCCCGCTGAGCAATTAAATATTTGGGTTTTTCAAGTGAATTTAAAATATCCTCTTTTCTAATGTTAGTAAATATATCTACTGTGCTACCTCACGAAGCAGTATTACAATATTTGGGGAAAAATTTCCATGACGTCAAGTTGCTATATTTGAACCATTCACACCGTAAAGGAGTTAACCACCTTTTAGATTGCGATTTTTCTTGGAAGGAACTTTTACCATCAATTACTACATTAAGTCGAGGAGAAACGCAGCGCATTTGCTATCTCAAATGAGTGTATGTTATAAAAACGGAATTTACTTGTGTTAACGCCGTATGTACGTTTTGTGTTAGAATTAATATTACGTTTTAGATAATACAGGTACGGAATTAGCTAATCCCCTACTGGAAAAAACTTAACTGTAAGTATTACAATTTCTAGTTTTACGATTAGTACTTCGTTGGTCATGTTAATTGTTAACCGTACGTACATGTTAGGTTAACACAGTTAATTATAAGATCATTTTTTGCGTCATAAAGTCGTATGCAGTGCCCGTTGAGTCTCTAAGTCTTCAATTTTTTTTATCTACTTTTGTGATTTTGAATTTAGGAATATAAAGTAATTCCTTCTTCGAATGTAAAAGTTAGACCGACTAGGTCAGTTTACTGTACGACGTGTAGCCCAGTATAGCGCGTAACTTATATTTTCTCCAACCCATGTACTAGCGTTTGGAAAATTTACGTAATTATACTTTTGTAACTTCATCATCCTCTTTGGAGCTATTGTCTGTAATAAAATAAATATATATTCTGTGTTGTCACTTCTGTCGTGTTATTCGTTTTTTTCCAGCTACGGGTAGAGTTAAACGATATCTGCCTAATTTCGTATTTCATTGTTTTGGCGCTTTTTTAGATTTACTTTATAATCTAGCAATACGAAGCCTGCGACTCATTCTCTGGGAACAAGTGTGTTAGCCGTTGTTTATTTTTTTTTGTTACAGAAAACCAGCGTAACAACGTGATGCGTTGGTTGCTTATGTGTCTAAAAGACTTTACATTTGCCCAAAGCTGTACATATAGCAAACATGTTTAAAAAATAGTTATTTAAACCCACCGAGAACAAAAAAGAAACTTGCCTACGTGTAGTGCATTACGTTTTTCTCACTACCACACGAATTAATAACATGTATTAAATATTTGGGTGTATAATACTAATTATCTAATGAAAATCTCGTCATTTCAAAATTCAAGCAGGTATAGGTATCTATGTAAAATTTTAATTTTGTTAAATGTATCCTACCATTTTATAGGTCATCTCGTTTCGTAAGAGAAAAAATGATAGATATATTCCTAAAAAGACTAACATTTTTACCAAGGAAGAAGTAACAAGGTTTCTGTGTTAATAAAAGTTGCAATGGTTTTGGGGGTGGCTATAATTGAAATTACAAAGACGTTAAATTATTAAGACTGCAATCCAAGAACGAAATCCTCCGATCATTTGTGGTAACTGGTTGCAGTGAAACGGTTAATTGGCTGAAGATTCTTAAAAAATACATGAATTTGCGTTCTGCTAATTTCAAAGAAAATAAATTCTTTTTGCATTATGGTAATGGTAAATGTGTACGGCAAGTAGTAGGCAAGTATACTTTATCCGTTATACCGATAAAAATAGCAACATTTTAAATTTGGATGACTGCAAAGACTACACGGGCTACAGATATAGGAGAACTTCCATTACTTTTTTAGGTAACAGCGGGTCGGATGTCCTTTCTTTAAAAAGACACGAATGGTAGAAATCCAACACCTTTGCAAAGGGATTTCCTACTACGGAATTCTAGTAATAGTAGGTACCACTAACTAAAATGCAATTGATATAGTTAATAACGTTATTTCTATTACAAGGAAGAAAATAATGTTAAACAATATGCAAACATACCTTCAATTAACATTCAACAATGTTCCAATTGTAGTATCAATATATAAATGCGTCATCTATTTAGGTATACTTACAAGTGTACATAGGTGAAAAATGTCTCATGCGGTAAATCGTTTTTCTCACTCCTTGGATACCATCTGTTTATGTATCCAAGTAACGGTTTTACTTTCCATTACTGTCGTGTTTTTTTTTAAAGTAACGTTAATTTGCCAAGGTGGCAGTGAGAAAAAAGCATTTTGATATCTCGCACTTTTAATGACTGTCAGTTTGTCTTCTTTGAATTGTTTTGCGATTCCAAAATTTGATTGATATTGATAAATACTCACTTTATTAAGTTAGATTGCACATTTCGTTACTTACAAACAAAATAATTTTGTTATTTGACTGTCAAACATGCTTATATTCTTCATTTGTATCAATCTAAAAGCAAAAATTTAATTTAGAAAAAAAAATATTTTTATTCTATATGCACTGCCAAAACTAATGCGACCGCATCCACACGGCCTTAGATAATTTTTTTTTAAGTTTTATGTTGGGATGCAAAAAATATAAGTACAAATTTTCTAAATTATGTTTTAATAATTTATTATCTAGTACGGTAATTACATTGACATGTAGAGAAATGACTTTGACTTGTACAAAAGTTATCTATTAGTCGTAGAAGAAATAATATTAGCAATTAAAGAAAAGCAGTCCAGTACTGATCGAACTTACCTGAAAAAGTTAAAGACCCTTATACTAACATTACGTTTAAGTATTAAAAAAGAAGAACAACTATCTCAATAATATACCTAACAAACATAATATACACAACTAATAATATTCCATCACCAATAAATCCATTTATTACTAACCTTAATACTAACCCAAATACCAATATTATTTACACCCAAATCATAAATGTGTCAAATCTAAGTAATAAAATCATTCGGATTATATAAACTAATAACATCAACATAACAACAACAACCCAAATACTATTTACAACATGCTGTAGAGTAGAACTAAAGATGAAACTAACGCAACCGAAAAACATGATGTGGAAGCTAGACAGTATGGGGTGCAGTCTGCAGTATCGTACATAGGTCAAACCAAACTTAAAGGCAAACATCTTATTAACAACCATTAGAATTGTAACAAGAAAAAAGTGAAACTGCGTTATCGTTTCATCATATTATTACGAGACATAACTTTGATTTTAATAATCCCACAATTTTAGATATAGAAAATCTTCTATAAAAATAACATCAATTTTAATAACAACATCTATAATTGAAGTAATGTATACAATTTAATTTTAAAAATCGCAAATTAGTTTTAAATAGGTTTCTTAAATTGCGATATTTTTTGGCTTAGCTTTATATTATTAATTAGAACTATGATTACCTTGACACTAATATATAAATGTTTAATTATACATGTTCTGTCAATTGTTTGCCTTTTGTACCAGTAATTTTGTAATTTTGTTTAAATTATTAATTTTAATGCATGACTGACTAGACATATTGGATTATTTTAATACTTAATCATAATGTATAAGTGCCTCGTGCCGTATAGTTAAGAGGTACTCCACTCTAAACTTTCCATGCAAGTTCTACGTTGTTTGTACCTATATAATTATATTACTTGTTACGGTAAATCATTTTTGTGTTGACTTATACGCACAAATATATTACAGTGTCCTGAAGAACTACACGTAGTTCTATGAAACATCGCCATATATATATAAAACATTTGGCCTATCTGCAATTAATGCATAAGTAAGGTTGAGATAACAATCTTTTTAACTTAAATTTTTAGCGATGTCGATATTATTTATCATATAATTCAGGTATTATGTGCTTCAAGATTGATAATGCTGTTTTACACAATTTATTCCTTTGGGCTTTGAACTTTATTCTCAAGCCAAATAGTAGATATGATACAAAACGAATAAATAAATCAATTGAGACAATTATCAAAATTTCTAACGTGTAGTATTTTTAGTACAATTGGTCTAAAAATAAAACTTATTTAATTATTACTTGATTAGTTTAAGAATGGCATAACTTTATACTTAAGTATATACACGTGTTCCTATAATTTACAAAAACGTACATAATAATTTTGTTTTAAATATTTATTTGCATTTTGCTCTACAGCAATTAGCAATTCATATAACGGTTGAACTTGTATAAATTGAGAGAGAAATACCCTTTGACAGATTTTCTTAAGCATAACTTAATATAATAGTATGTATGCACAATAAATGTTTAAACCAATACGTCCGTAAAAGAAGCTCCGATAGTTTACTTTACTACTGTCGAGTAAGTTTAACGCAAACAAATCAGAAAGGACTGAAATATTTAGTACTGCACATAGCTACTTCATATTTAACTGATAATAATTTAAGGCAATCACGTATTTTTTTATTCGACACAAAATGGAAACATTGGTTAGTATCTGAGGAGCCTTGAATTGAATATTTGAATAATATTCGATCAACGGAAACACTAACTCATTTGTTAATCGGCGATTAGTAATATTGACAATATTGACGCGTTCTTTTGTTTTACTATCCGCACGCCGTTAAAAAGTGTCAATTATTCATTGTCATCTTTAAATTCATTTGTTCGTTAAATAACTAACAAACTCAATAACATTAAATTTATTACCGTATACTTCCAAAAAAGTACGACTGATTTTGTGCTTTTTTAATAGATGAAAAGTCAACAAGCAAAATAGTTTATATAAAATAATTTGATGATTCTAAATTTAAATTGTGCTGCCCTGTATATTTTTGGTTAACTTGAAGTTAGGGTTTATTTCTCGACGCCCGCTTAAGAGTTTCGTTCTTTGTTACTTCCTTTCGAGACGTCAAATTGTTTGTTAAATCCAGGTGTTGTGGCGTTATGTACTTTGACAACAGTGCTATTTAAATCGTTTATTCAACGCAGGGTAAGCTTTTTCTAGTTTTTTTTTTGAATTTAATGTAATTTCTATGTGGTCTTCTTAGCACTACGTGTGTCTCCACATGGCTTACATACTCTACCTGTAAGAGCTAACATCTGCAAGCACCCTTTTCGTAGAACGACAATACCTTAAACGACTCTGGAAATTAAAATTAGAAATTGAGTCGATAACTCACTCATATACAAGGGACTTGACGATTGATACCTTACTACGAGGTATGGACGTACACCACTTTTAAGAAAATGAAATAAATTGTCAACAGCATACAATACACTTCGGTCTGTTTACTCGTCATAAATGTTACTTTTTACCTGTTGTAGAGTTCGCGAGTCGCCAGTTTGACACGATTATTTTTAGCTAACTTAATTACAAAGAAGCCAGTAGAAAACGTTTTTTGAAACCTATTCTGGATTTGGGTAAGTCAAATTTTGGATTTTATTTATTTGCTGTCACTACAGTGTTTCTGAGGAATCATACTTACTAATCATGTTGGAACGTTTAAAATTATTTGCTACTTATAAGTATTATATTAAAGTGGTTTGAGGATGCCAAAAATAAAAATGACGCAAACAAAAAGCATCCCAGTACGTATGGTGACACAGCAGAGGAAAAAGAAACTATAGAAAATATTGTACAGAATGACGATACAGATACTAACAAAAAGTACTCTAGCGATTATGAACTATACGCAAAAATTTAAGATTCAGAAGATATTTTTTTATGAAGAATATATGTTTAAGTGGTCTCTATCTAAACCTGTGCAAAACGGAATAACCGTATTCTACAATAAAGTTAAGTTTAATTTAGAGTTGAGAAAATTCATAAGAAATTTAAATAATGCAAATTTAAACAGTATTTGGAAGCATATACTTAGTGTAGAAATAATACAGAAAGTAGTAAACAAGACAACTAGAAATAGACTAGAGAAAAGACGAAATACAAAAGAGATGACACACCTGAATTATAAGATGTAGATCTAATTGCAATTAAAGCTGATAAAAATATTAGTACGTTATGTAAAGTAAGATATGCACAAAATGCACAGAAAAAGTTTGTGTAGATTGTTTGAGTAATTAGAACGTTTGGATTTTTTCATTAAAGATGAATTATTAGAACAACGTTCTTATAACTTTTAATAAAATGTTATGTTAATTTTCATGATTCATCAATTTTATCTTATTATAAAAGTTTTGTGACTTCAGTTTTTCATAACAGTAAAACCTTTACATTTTTTTTCTTTATTAGTTTTAACATGAAACTGATTATATTATGTAATCGTAAAGGTTTCCATGGTCGGCTAAGATAAGAACGTCTTACGAGTTCAGATCGTGTTGATGTAGTAACCGAAATTAATAACGTTTTGTCTACTTTTGTAGAGTGTGAAAGAAATCGAAAACTTAAACAAGTAAACGAAATCTAATAAAGAATAACTACATAGTTAGGTAATCAACTTGTTAACCAAGCCAGATTCTAAACTCCATAGAAGTGGCTTACGTATTTATAAAAAAAGTGTCGTCGATAAACCAGTGACAAACGGGAACCAAAGAAGGAATAATTTAAAAGCGTTGTCACGATTGAAGTTATTGTTTGATGATTTTTATGCTTTTTCAGGCTTTTCTATTAAAGACGAATAGCGATTTTGCAATAACCGAGGCGTTATCAAAGATTGTGGTCTGTGGTAAAATAATGTTCAGCAACGGCAGATTTAAAAATATGTCTTTTTTTTATACAATGATTATGTTCTAAAATACATGTTATGACGGAACGACCAGTTTTCCCGATATACACCAAACCACATAAACAACGAATTTGGTATACACCTTGAGATAAAATTGTAGGAAATTTGTTTTTGGGAGACGAAAAAATGTGAGAAATTTTACTTGTCAAGTTAAATATGGGTTTAACACCATTATTATAAAAAAAACTTTTCTATTGGATATGTGACATAACTTTAATGTAAAAATGCTAATTTCGGATTCGAGTCAGAAGTAGAAATGTCCTTAGGTACTTGAGTACGCAAATGTAGAAGACGATTTTTAACTGCTTGAACATCTCGCTTCGTATAACCATTGTTTACTAAAGTACTAAAGTTCCAAATTTATGTTCTCGTGTTGGCAAATAAAAAAGACACGATTAACCAAAGATTCAGAACGTTTCTGTGCATAAAAATATCTGTTTGTATGTGTGGATTTACGATAAATAAAATGGTTTAAAGGTTTGTTGAGTTTACGTGCCACAAGAACGTTGAGAAATGGGAGAAAACCATCCTTTTTGATTTCCCTTGTCAATTTGATATCAGGGAGATGACTGTTTAGATAATCCAGAAACCAAGACAATTCCAGACGACCTTGAAACCAAACAATAAAAGCAACAGTTTGAAAAGATTCCATAAAAATGTTAGCTAGAACACGAGATAACGGAGAACCTATAACAGGAATTAACACTTGTTAACAAATTAAAACTAAGTGGATAGTAAACACTTATCACTAAGAGGAACCAAACTCAAATCTTTGTCATAATGAGACAAAATTTGCTTGATGATAATAAGCGAATCTTGAACTTGAACTTTTGTAAAAAGTGAAATGACATCAAAATTTACAAGATCCTGGAATCCAAGCTTTATAGATTTTAAACGTTGAATGAAATGATGAGAGTTAAGGATGTGAGAAAAAGTTTTATCTGTAAATTTGGAAAGAATGTTGAACAAAAAAAGGTATACTTTGTTTGTGGATTTTAGGAAGTCCGTATAGACGGGGTAGTTTAGGAACGGAGGTAGAAAGTAGAAAAGTAGATTAAAAGATCTAATGATGTCGCTGACTTCGCGTTCAATATTCAAAGTGGAATTACGAAGAGCGTACATATCTTCTGAAAGAATAGAATGTATGAACGATGATATTGCGGTTCCTACAAAAACTTTTAAAAGCTAACTTTTCCGACTTAGAAATGTTGATTTAGGAACTTTAGATGATTGAAGAATTTTGTAAGTATGAATATGAAAGGAATGTGAGATGTGACGAGAAAGATGTTTTTATAAAGGACTCAACACCGCATAAAATGTCTTTAGAAATAAGTTTCAGATCAACAGCACCAATTCCTATTGTTCCTGTTCCTAAAGTAAGAATCAAATTAAATAGGTTGACTACCATTTTTACGGATCCAGTAATTGAAGAAATTTTCTTATTTTTAGTTTATTAAAATTAAAACTTTTTTAGATGAATTGCAGTGATTAACCGTAGAGTCGTATTAGACTGCTGGTGAGTTAAACTGTAGTTGGAGCGTTTAACCATACTTGCCGGTGAAGAATATGGGCTAATTCAAGTTGTAAAACAATTATTTTCAGAATTAGTTAAAATCTCGCTGTGCCATTGCTAACGCGTTAAATTTAAGTTTAGATTTCAGTTTTTTTACGGGTGACAAATTATTAACAACTACATGGCCTGGAGATATGTTAGATGGTCGGAAGTAAACTAAATAGTAGAATCCAAATAGCAAAATTGGATATAGAAACGCTGATGATTTTTTTAATGCAAATATAATTTTCCAAGAATTACGAATGTATTTAAAATAATGCGTAAACCAAAAATGGGTTTGTTATTACTAAAAAGCGAATAGTAAAGCAAGAAAAAATACCAAAAAAGGTGACATAAAAGGCATATTAAACCTGCTAAAAAAGCAATAAAAAAGGCACAAATATCTATTAAAATTTACAGTTTATTTTTTTGTTTTACAATGTTTATTAAGTGCTATTATTTTCCCAAGATTCGGCCATTGCGGTTTCGCTTTTTTCTAGCTTCTTTAATTTGTCAGGAATGCCGGAAAACTGTGTTTTCATAAAAACTAGTCTTCTGTTAACAGCTTCGTTATTAAAAACTTTTTGAAATTTAGCAATTGCTGCAGAGGCCGTCTCGTCAATTAGTTTAACCACCTGAAGTAAGACAATTCAATTAATGTATAAGACAATGTCAGATTATAGTATGAACTGTACCTCTTTAATTTTTTCATATCGTGTGGCATAAAAAATGCAAGCAGACAACCAAGTTTCCCATCTTGTTATGATAGGTTCCGGTGGAAGTTTAACATCTAGAAGTTTTTTTTTATAGGCGCTTACCCGTAATCGTGCTTTTACAAAAACCTGAAACAAGATCCAATAATCAAAAAGAGAATCTAATATGTTAGAGATTTTTAGGAAATTGCGAAATTTTTTTAAAAGGAATTTGAGCCGACACCAATGCTTCGCACAAATCTAGAGCAAAAGTTGTTTTTGATGGGCCAGGTTTATTCTGTTGATCTTCTATAACGTTTTTTTAGCAATGGTTGTTTCATAGTTTTTTTTATATTTTTAAAATGTAAACCACTACTCAAGTGTTGTTTTACATGGCACTTTTTAGTAGCACCAATCTAAAATAATGCATATACTAGTAATTAAAAGCATTTAAATTAAGATAATACAAACTTACAGATTTTGAACAAACTTCACAAAAAGGATTTTCTTTCGGTTGTTAAATTATTGTCCAATTTACTCTACTTGTAATAATTTTCAAATTTTAATTGTTTATTAGGTGGCATTTTTTAAACTTACTCACAGCACAACAGCAATAGACTATCACAGTGTGACAATATCACAGGTATTTATAACAAACAAAGAATATTTTAGTCATGCGTTTCAGTCATTAAAGGAATCCCACCGGACAAGATTTAAATTATCTATATTTGTTTGCTTTACTTAGGTACTTAATAGACCTATAAAATATGATTCATTCCAAAATCCTTCCGGTTTTGTAAATAGTGTTCTGTTAAGTCTGTCATAGTACATAATCTTAGTATAAATTCTTACCATAGTTCTTCTCTATAAGCGGCTTTTGTATTTAATGTTTTCTGGAAACCATTCTTTAACAGAACATGAAAATCCCTATTGTTATTTAAAGGTTCGTGGTAAGACCTTTTAAGCAAAAAATGTTAATTATATTATTGTACGTAATTTAAGTAAAATTCGGTAGTGCGTTATTGTCATCTACCTATTAAAACACTGTTTGCACAAACTTTTCAAAATTTATATGTAAAAAGGCAATATAAAATAATACTCTTCAAAAAGGCAACAAAAACAAAAAGTTACACAAAGAGGCAAAATAGGCAGGCTCCAGGCGTTTGCCTGATTGTCCGCTCTTTAGTAATTACTCTACTCGAAAATCGTGCAAATATTTAAAAAGACCGAGAAAAAATAAAAAGTAAGCTTCAAGTTGGCAAAATGTTTATTGTACAAAATTATGTAATTTATTTTTTGTGCTTCCGTCCGTTTTGACGTATTTTACAGGCATCATAATCAGCCGGAAATTTTACTATTCCGGCCTAGGCCGGTAAAGTGTAGTAGAATTTTATAACTAAAAGTTGGCACTAGTAATCATTAATTAAATAAACGTCATCTGTCAATATGTCAAATTTATTAACATACACCATTATCTGTGTTGTTGTTTAGAGTAGCACTAACAAAAATTGTTTTAAACAAATTTAACAAATTTGCTTATATCTTACAATTGCTAAAAACAACAAAGGTTTTATTTTCATATAAGTGAAATTGTAATATTATTATGTAATTGTCAAATTAATTTAAAAAACAATTGCATTTCGTCATTACAGGTTTCAGTTTTATCAACATATCTTATTAAATTTGATTAAAAATCAATACTTAAATAACTACTTTTAATTAATTTATACTATAAAGGTCAGCACAACAAATGTTGTGTATCACACGTCCTAAAAGTATTTTGCGAGTATTCGCTTTTTGTAGGCCTCGGATTCACCTCGGCCTACAAATAAGCTCATACTCGCAAAATAGCACTTTCTGGATTAGTGATACAAATAACTATTGTTTGTTACTTACTGTAAAAACAGCACAAAATCATTCAGTTCGTTGTTCTTTTTTGGTGAAATTGATGATTTCGCGTTCTGTTTGATATTTGGTGTTTTATTCTGTTTGTTATTTCGTGCAATGCACAGGTCTATACCACGCTTTACACTAGCGTGTACGACGGATTCTTTGAACTTAAACTTTAACGACAGGTTATCAAACAAAGCAACAAACTAAATACCAATTTGAACAAACTTACTAAAGCGTTATCAAACATATTTACAAATTTTGCCCATTTGAGTTCGTAGGCATGGTCGATCTATTACATCTACATTGCAAGAAAAACGAGTAAGCGTGTTTGCAAGTGTAAACGAGACTTTAAAATCTCAAATGAGTGTTACCAACCTTTGTCCAGCAGGCTCTGCTAGTAACAACCAAGTCACCACGGCTAGCTGAGATGTCAATAGGCGTGGTTGAAAATATGTATTAAATACTATGTTTACAAAGAATATGGCGTTACTCCTCGCGCACTGGTAGAATTCTTCGGTCGGAGACATTAAAGTTACATACAAACCAACGTTGAAGATATTAGGTAGAAAAGAAAAGCAAACAACTAACAACAAGAGAACGTAACAAAATTATTGTGTATTTTACAATCAATAAAATAAAATGTAATTGCTAGGAACAATTGAGCAATAAAAAAGTCGCATAAGGCAAATCAAACATTAACAATAGTTGTATGCTACCACTTTTGTTGTTCAAATAGATAGAAAAAATTTACTTTTAAGCATGAGCAATCAATAACAAAAGCAAAATTGGTCAAACATTAAGAATTATATGCAGTCGTAAAAATATAGTTCTCAAATGACAAGACATAATCGTTTAAATTATTATAAAAACGTAAGACTTACTTCTTAGCACAGCAACTAGTAATAATTGTTACTACGGTAATACTATTCTTAACACGTTCGAGTCCTGAATACGAACAAATTGCTAAGATTACTCGTACCTTACAAGTCAGTGTAAACAGCAGTACTCAATTGCGAAATAAGCTGAAAGCTAAATAATTATACTTGACTAAAAGTAAAAAATTAGTAATAAATTAAAAGTAGCTAAAGGCTTAATTTACAGAGTTACAAATACATACGTAACACATGTTACAAACTTAAATATAATTATAATAACGCTGAAAACGTAAGGTAAGTAAGCCACATAGAAAGAAATTATATAGTTAGCGATAGCTGGTAAAAGTTAAATTCCTATTTGAAGTAACCACTGAAGTCACCTACCCAAAATTATTTGTACTGGGTTTAGAATTGATCTACTAAGTGTTGAACATGTGTACAATGGAAAATATTCGTATTTTTTGTAATTGCGTTTGCAGGAAACGACTCCGAGCTTTTGCTATATTGTTGCAATAACGTTATAATTAGCAAAAAAAGACATGGCACTAATCGCCATTTTATCATCCCGGTTTAATAGCGAGAAATCGACCTAAAACTACCAAAAATCTTTATTTGCAACCCCTTTCAATTGTTAAAAGCGTAATAGTAACAGCGACAAGAAATTAAATAAAAGAGAAGTACTTGCGATTGGACGATTAAAACTCCAATAAAAATTAAACTACGTGCAACTAAAGTCAAAAGCAAAATGGACCGAAAAATAGTACACAACGAGGCATCCACGAAATTAGACCGCCAATCGCCCATTCACAGTGCGGTATCAAGAAGTTTGTTAAAATGCAAAATTTATGACTAATGGCACGTAACATGTAGGAACGTTTATTGTAATTTTGGTATACCTAATTGAGATAATATTAATGTAGTAGTAGACAGACGTAAAATATTTTTAATTTATTGGTTTTGACCAACAACAAAGTTATTGAAGCATATTTTCTAGGAAATACTAACAAATACAAAAATATGTTTTATAAAAATAAGATTATTTTTAAAAAAATGTCTAAATTACAAAAAACAAAGAATAAAAACAAGTAGGTTTTGACCTTCAACAAATTATTCTTTAAATAAATGTGACCAACTTAATTTATTTTTAACTATTTTTGAAACAATACAAACGCATACTGTTTGTTCTTCAGTGCAGAAATATTGGTTTTTATTCATTGTTTTGTGTGGTATTTGGTTTATTGCGAAATTTGATGCAACGCGCAAGTCTGAAGAAAGTAGTTAGAATTGATAGAAAACACGACATATTTGTAGGTTAAAACATTTGTATTAACTGTATTGTAAATGAATTAAAGTAAATGATATTTACAGTAAACTTTTGTTACATAGTAAAATTACACTATGAGATGGCTCTGTCATCAAACACTTATTAATCGTTACCTTAGTTACACTTGAATATAAAGCTAAAGCGGCGTCAATGCAATTGTGGAAATTACATGAGAGTGTATCTCCTACTGTTGATGAGCCCCACAAGGGCGAAACGGCAGTCCAGCATGGACATTGTTTTTTATCCCCAATGTCTTTTTACGTTGTGATTTTATCCTGCAGAATTATCTAAAGTTTATTTTGAATTTCGCTGGTTTTAAATCAATTTCAACGTGTTACCGCCGTTATAGCTGTTTACAGTGTCCAAAGTATAATCTGTAACGTCGTAGTTCTTTAAAATGTAAGGTTCAAAGATAGATAATATGTTCCAAAAATGTAGAGACCAGAGCGAAAGTTCTATCCTTGACTTTAGCATCTGATATCTAGTAAAGTGAAGGGCTACTTAAAAAAAAATATTGTTTTTTCAAGAACTTTTAATAATTATTATGTATTGTTTTCAATTGTTTTGAAGCAGCTAGTTTTGAGATTTGGAATAAAATTACCAATAGATATTTTCATTAACACTTACTCTAGCGCTCACTTCAACACGTTATTATGATTTATTGTTTAACAAAATAACTCGAAATTTCAAACCTACATAGAAAAAATAATTTCCAACTAATTTCCTACTTTAAATGATTAAGAATTTAGTAATTAATATCAATTTAGCAATAAATAGAAAACTGTTAAGAAAAATTGTTTGGAAATTTTAAGAAAAAATTAGTTTATGCAGTCAAGCTCAATTATTGAATGATAATGTGTACACAAAAGATTCAATAATTAGAAACAAAATTTTGCACCATTAATAAAAATGATTAACTGAATTGATTATGTAAAATAGGTGTGATAATACAATTACGTACACAACGTGCGCCTATAAGACACAAAATCTCTTTTTAGATCAAGCGTTGATATCACGTCTAAATTAAAAAGTAATTAAGCAAATCAAACACAGGAAACTTATAATCGAAATTTATCGATATTCTGTATGATAAAGAAACTAACAGTTAAATATAACAACTATGACAACTTGACTATTGAACTAACATATCAAAAATTAAAAATAATGTTGTATCAGAATTAAGTACTTTCTAAAAATACACTTAAACTGAAACAAATAAAAATAATTTATTGTTGTATATCAAGATTACGTCTTTTTTATATACCAAACGACTTAATTAAATATTAATAAAAAACCAATAACAGCCAAAATCAAACTTTACTACATTTTAGAGATGTACTATCTAGTAGTGCTTTATACAGATAACGCGCTCCCTCTTTTTTACTCAATTTTAGATATTTATATAAGCTTTTGCTTTAATCATACATTCAGTTATTAAGACTACACCAATATATAGTATAAATCCAATACATTGTACATATACAATGATTTTTTTAATAGTAATTTTAGTATTACTTCTAGTTGTATTATTATATTTGTGTTACAAATACTATACGATTGACCAATATTTAAAAAATGTACGTGGACCAAAGCCTCTACCTATACTGGAAACTACTTTAGAGTTTAGAAAACCATGTATTAATTCTTCTATTTGATTTAAACAAATATATACATATCATATTTTTTTAGTTTTAGATATGCTCAATAATTGTTTTCAGCAGTATGGAGATACTTTTAAATGTCAAATAATATTTTCACCTGTAAATGTAATTACACGCGACATAAAATTAATACAATTTGTATTGAGCTCTCCAAAATTTATAGAAAAAGGATTTGCGTATAAATTTCTTCGAAGTTGGCTAGGAAATGGGTTAATAACAAGTACTAGTAAGTGTAAATATTTTAATTTATAATTTTGTTTTATTATTTATTTTGCTTTTAGACCCCATATGGAAACGTCACAGAAAACTTATAACGCCGTCATTTCATTTTAAAATACTAGAGTGTTTTCTCGCTATGTTTTTCCCATTCGAAAGTTCTTTGGTAGCTGTATTAGAAAAAGAAGTTGGAAAGAAAACTGTCGATATTTTTCCTATAATTAGCGTACATACTCTAAACCTTATTTGCAGTAAGTATTATTTATGTTTCTAAAACAATTACAAATTAAAGATATTTAGCGTCTTCTATGGGTTCTACAATTAATGCAGACAAATTTTTGTTTAAAAATATAAATGAATTGTGCAGAATTACTATGGAACGAGTACTTTCACCTGCAAAATCGATAGATCTATTATTTTCTTTGACAACTGATTGCAAAATACAAAAGCAAGCATTATCTAATATCCACAAATATACCGACTTGATTATATCATCAAGAAGAAAAGAAGTGCAAAATACAAATGATTTAATTAATCTAATGGTTAACGAAATAGGATTAAAAAAGAAATTATCTTTTTTAGATACACTTTTAATACCACAAACTGAAGCCAATACATTAACCGATAAAGAAATTCGAGATGAAGTAATTACTTTCATGGTTGCTGTAAGATGTGCTTATTTTTTGTTTGCAAATATATTTTACTAACTTCTAGGGCTATGAAACAACTGCGTCTACTATTTCATATGTGTTATACAGTTTAGCACAACATCCTGATGTACAAGTAAGTTAGGCACATTTTTAAACGAATTATATGCTATTTGCAACTATAGGAAAAAGTTGTAGAAGAGCTGAAATGTATATATAGCGATGACAAAAACAAGCAAACAACAAGTGACGATTTATTTAACATGAAATATCTAGAAATGGTTATTAAAGAAACCCTTCGATTATATCCTGCTGCCCCATTCATTACAAGAAATTTATCAGAAAATGTTACCTTTGGTATTATCTGCAAACTTATATTACTGATCGGTATTTTAAAAGTTATTACTTTTAGGTGATATTACTTTTCCGAAAGGAATTAACTTGGGTATATCGATATTTGATTTACACCGAGACCCAAAGTTCTATGAAAATCCAGAACACTTTGATCCGGAAAGATTTACTCTTGAAAATATCATGAAACGACCTTCTTACGCTTACATTCCATTTAGTGGTGGTATGAGAAACTGTATTGGTAAGACGTTAGAGACCTCACAAAATTTTATATATTGTATCTAATATACGTTGCAGGGCAAAAATATGCAATTGTTGAAACTAAGTCTGTATTATCTACAATTTTACGCAAATTTGAAATTCTACCGTCACTAACAGACAATGGTCTAAATCTAAGAGCCGATGTTGCTCTAAGGTCTACTAACGGTATTAACATTCGATTAAAAAATAGAGATTTTTAAAAAAGTATGTTTTTTTATCTTGTGATATCCTTTTAACTACTTATGATAATTCACATGATTCGATAGTGTAAATATAGTTAAAGATAGTTTAAAGATATATTTTAGTAGTGTTATTTTATACGTTTGTAATCTTTTTTATAATTAAGTAGCGTCTTGCAAACACTTCGATAAAGATAAATACTTTCGTACAAAGTATAAGTGCAAAAACATAAAATATTGTGATAAAAATGACGTGTTCCCTAAGATTAAACGATTACAATAAAAACATATTGCTACAAGCTTATAGGTGTTACAAACCTTGTTATGAATATACAGGGTATTACATTTTGAAATTTATGCACGTTACACGTAACGTAGCGAAAGCTAAAATGAAGATAGAAATTTAGGTATACGCCAAGAATAGAACCTTAAAATTTCTTAATTTCCGAAGCGCATAAAGCGATACCAAAAGTAAGGTACAAACAATCAGTGACCCAATGCAATAAGAACGTAAGCATCAAAAGAATTTCAGAAAAAAAAATATAAGAAAGGTAGAAGTTTAGACAAGCGTTCAAGATTAAGTAACCCAAAAATCCCTTTAAACCCCAACCCTTAGATACAAAACCACCTTGAAAATTGTCCTGAAAATAAGAAAGCTTAAAAAGATAGGTATAGGATTAAAAAGAAGCAAAGGAAAAAGTAAGTTCTTACTTAGAGGTTAAGATATTCCCTAGGAAGACGATTGTATCTGTCGATTTCATAGCGACTCGGGAATACGTAGTGATGACACTGAGACGGTCTTTGTGTCGAAAATGGTAAAGCGCCCAATGAACTCCATCATTACAAACCCCGGGAGCTGTTACTACTCCTTACAGAGTATACCGCTTCCTCTCACCCAGGATGAGGAAAAGCATAAGGCTTTGGCACCCTACAGTTTTTAAGAGATTGTGCTTGGTAAATCCAGGATAAACGCTCCCAACCCTAAAAGACGGTAAATGAGGAAAAGAAAGGAAAAGACCCAAAAATTTTGTCCCAAAAATCCAAAAGTTAAAGCACTAGGATGGCTAGTTTAGGTTTTGATTTGCCCACAGTCCCTGAGTCAGCTCCTAGTCCCCTCTTTACAAACTATCAAAAAGTATTGGTCTGAGTAAAACCTAAGTTTACCGAAACAGAAGCTCTGCCACCCCCAAATACAATACCCAGAGGTTACTAGACAAAGCAGAACCAGACGGTAGAAAAAAGAGAAAGACATAGCGAAAGACAAAAAAATAAGAAGCTAGATGTTATACCCTGTCTAACTCTTAATCTGTAAAGAGATGGAAATACTGACCTAATCCTACAGCTCAACCAACTGCCCTAAGTAGGTAAAACCTGTGATATCCAAAATTTATAACTGTAGAACAAAAAACGAAAAGAAAACGTGTTGTAAACATTCCAAAAGCCGACAAGCGGAATAGAATTATCCGAGAGTAACCTTACATACTAAGTAAAACAAATAAAAGGAATTCAGACAGATATGTCCTTCAAAAGAACCAAGTAAAAGGATAAACTTATTCTATGAATGACAGAGAACAGCGAGAAACCGACAAAGCGAAACACTGATGACGTTGCTGTTGTCTAAAGCACTAACTATACTAACAAAGTAAACCTAAGAGAAAAATCTAACTCAAGATACCAATGCGAAGTTTGGACTCCTAAAGAATGATAATACTATACTACCTACTAAACTTATATTAGGTGTTACTACAGCAAAAGAATAAGGATGTCAGATACACAAATAGTCAAAATCAAAGGAAAAAAATTGTCAATCCGAGAGTACGTTAGAATCAATAAAACAAGGCTAATAGTAAAAATACCGAGAAACCGAGAAGTTACTGTGTTTCAACCGCTTTTTAGGTTTGTGGTAGTAAAAAGATAAGTTATCAGTAAGAAAAAAAAATAAAGTCTACAGAAGAATCCGATTTTTTGTTTAAAACAACAGGTTTAAGATTTCTAACATCCCAAATCTCAAGAGAAACTCCATCGTGATTTGCTAACTCGTATGTTCAAAAAAAAAGAAACGCGTTTTATCTGGAAGGGTCCGATAACTTTCGGTGCTAACTTAGCATTGAAATGTTTGCTGGCGTCAGAAAGTACAAAGTTACGTTTCCAAACACGGTCTCCAACTTGGAAACGAATAGAGCGACGACGTAAGTTATACCGATGTCCAGTATTAGCGTACGGCTTAAATAGTTTTCGTAGAATACCTAAACAAAGTTTTTCGTGAAATTCGTTGAGTGGATGTATTGGACGTTTGGGTTCAGGAAGTTCTTCTGTCGGAAAAGGAGGATTACTTAATAATTCTCCATATAGATTATGTTCACAACCACAGAAAGCAAAGGAAGGTGACTTCCCAATAATTTCATGTTTCGAAATGCGAATAGCGCAGCCAATGTGCGGTAAGCAAAAATCTCATGAGCCTTGATTTCTTATTACATAAGTCGCCAACATGGTTCTTACTACCATATTAATCCGTTCAGCAGGGTTGGCTTGAGAATGATAACGAGCCGTAAACAAAATAGTAGTGCGATATTGGGTACATAATCGAGTAAACTCGCAACTGCTAAATTGAACGCAATTGTTAGAGACAATGTATTGAGGAGTATCGAACAGTAAGAAGATATGTTCCTCTATTAATTTAAAAACCGCAGAAACCGTAGCCGTGCGTAATGGAAAAAACAAGTAAATTTAGAAAAAGAGTCTACGGCAACTAAGATGTAACAGTTACTTTTCGAAGATCGAGGTAAAGGACCAACAATACCAATACAAAGTACTTGCCATGGGCGTACTGGTTTTGCTCTTGGAGCCAGAAATCCTGTAGGTGTACAAAACACTCTATTAGCTAACTTGCAGAAAGAAGTCCTTAAAGAAATTCTTAAAACCGTAACGTTTAGAAAAGGTCGTTCGTCACCCCTAACACTTGCCAAAATAAAGTCCAAAAAAAATCGTTGTTTATCGTCTAAGCCATTAAAAGGTGTATCTAAGCTTAAAAGTGATTTGTAAGAATCCTCGACTCGGTCCGAAGACTCCAAAGTTAGTTTCCCGAGTTACAACGTGGACAAAAAGTACGAGTTACACCATGTCTACCACAGCCATAGCAGTGAAGCGTTTGTGGTCTCGAGCATTGCGAAGATAAGTGAACAACCCGATTACAATTAATATAACATATAATCGAGCTTCAAATTCTCAAATTTCGTCTACTACTACTACTATCAGAGATACACATCGCTGGATCTCTGACAGTTGTAGTAGTAGACAAAATTCGAAAAGTAGAAGTTTGATTATCAAAAGTAGACGAGGTACTAAAAGAAAGATAGGAAGGACGAGAGCAAGCAAAAGTGTTAAGAAAAGTAACTCTAATAGAAGTCTTTGGTGGTTCTACAACTGAATCTACATAAGCTAAATTAGGTTCAAGCAATCAAGAATATTTCCGAGAAGGAGGGGGTTTAAACGTATCTACTAGTTGTTTATTGTATTCCAATTTCTTGCCAATTACTAACAATTGTAAAAGTAACTTAATGTCTACAAGAACCAGAGAAGTTTGATAGAAAAGAGAGGTTTCACAAAATGATTCTTAATTGTTGAGCCTCCGACAAAGGTTCCGTCAGTCGATTAAATAGACTGCATAATAGCGACATAAATAGAAATAGTTTCGGCATGTCCCATACTTCGAGAACAAATCTCTTCCAACAATCTATCGTCGTAGTCAACAGGTAAGAAATCCTCTTTTAGAAGTGTCACCACATACTTTCACGAACGTAACTGAGAACCACGAGTACGTAAGAAGTAATGCCTTGCCACTAAAAATTTCAGGAGTACAATTGAATAACTGTTGTTTAGAAACATTACGAGCTATTCCAAGTTCTTCAATTTTAGTAAGAAAATCTAATACAGACGAAGAGTTATTATCAGAAAAAAAATTAAATTTAACTACCGTAGTAGATTTAGAAACACTCTCAACCGATAGTACAGAAGTTGTCAATTCTTCTTCAGATTCGTAGATTTGTAGAATTCGTTTGGGACACAGAATGAGTTACCGGAGAAGAAACAGTAGCACTAGAAAGTCTTGTCTTGCAGATCTTTAATTCAACGTCATTTTCCAGTTTCTGTAAGAACTTATAACCTATGTCCAAATTAAATAACCTACCGCTGAATGATAGTAATCCTAAGCCAATTACAATTAAAGAAAATAGCTAAAAGAAATATAGAGAATAAGAAAATTGTTATAAGAAAATCGGGCCTCTAAAGTTGGGCAGCCAAATTTGTTACAAGCTTATAGGTGTTACGAACCGTGTGATGAATATACAAAGTGTTAGATTTTGAAATTTATGCACGTAACAATATTACATCAGTTAAAAAATCTTGAAAGAACTCTAAGTTGATGCCGTTATCCCTATTGAAGTCAGTGGCGTATCTACAGGGGTTCCCTGGGTTCCGCGAAACTCGGGGACGAGATATTCAAAGCCCCGAAAGGCACACACCTATTGCAAAACGAAGATCAAATCGAGTTAATAACAAAAAACGTAAATAAAAGATCTTTCAAAGTAGATCAAATGAGTATTATTTGCCGATATTTCGAAGTTGCATATGAAAGCCTGTTAAAAATCAAACAGAAAATATTGCAAAAATTTTTACTAAATTTCTTGCATAATCCGATTTATGTTTAACTAAATAACGTGGACAAACAACCTACAACTGTAGGGAGGGTTTATGTACTCTTTGTTTACAGTATTAAACGGTAGGCACTGTTAAATGATCGCAATATGGAAAAAATTAAGAATGACTTCCTGCTACCTTTGAAATTTAGATACTCTGATATTTTGAAAACATTAACAAAATTTATTCTTGTTTCCACGACCAAATCAGAAATTGATGAAGCAAAAATTTAAAAAAATATTTTAGAAAAATTTGTGACAGTTACGCTTTTACCTTAGGAGTAATCATTTTTGATAATACTAATATAGTTTCAAAAGTTCTTCAAAGTGAACAGCAAGATATTGTTGATGTTGTTACATTATTTGATTATTTGATAAGGCTTACGAGGATAAAAAAAACTGCAAAATCAATTTGATTTGGTAAAAATTCGTGGTATCCAGTTGGCACAATCGTCGAGTAAAGTAAAGTTTAAATTCTGATATTTTAACAAATAGTTCCGATTATAAATTGTTTGAAATGGGGCAAAAATGACATCAAAGTATGATAATGATATTGGCAATTCAATTTTCCAACCTACCATTCACAGTAGCCGCAGCTGAACACAGTTTCTCTAAATTACATCTAATAAAAACCTACATAAGAAACACTATGAATCAAAAGAGGTTATCAAATTATCTTTAATTTCAACTTAAACTCAATAGGAAAAAATTTGGATCTGTCTTAGCTAGCAACCAATTTTGATAATGCTTAGGCTAGAAATAAATCATCTTCTTAGTTAAGGTTCTTTTTCTATGTCTATGGATAGATAACAAGTGTCGATTCGATGGTTTTGACAGAGCACCAGTATAAAAGAAAATGTTTCAGAAAAAACATTAACCGAGATCGTCACGAACCGATGACTCGGAACAGCGCAATATAGACTTCCCAAAATACGATGTCCTTAGTTTCAGCATTGACTAATCATATGAGACTAGTTGGGGTCTAACAGGGATAGATGGCGAGGGGCCAACACAAGTCGCAACGGTACTTACAGTGGCGTACAATATACTAATACACTTCTACTAGCAACGCATAATACAAAAATGAATGACATTCGACTTAATATTACGCTCAAGGTCGTCTAGTATTTACGTGTTCCTTTGTATCGGTCAGCGTTTATCACTATCATTCTCCGAATGTTGACAATTATACCGTTTACAGATAAAAATAACTTTGGATTGTAAATGCACGTAATTGTTTTTTATATTAAAGTAATAGAATTCCCAGCATAATTTTTCAGAAAGTAAAACTTTTAATTTATTCTTTGAGAGTATTTCTCAACCGATTAAAAAAGTTTGGAGGGTAGTAAGCAAGAAGAGAGATCGCAGTCCTTGTACTCATATTATTTCTAATTTGCACTGCCTGTCTGTTAGTATGTATCGTAATAATTTTGCCAATGTACAAAATATAAATTTACGAAATTTTGCAATTCTGTAAAGAAAAAAAATATTGTAAAACTAGTAAACTTTTAATGCAATCTAGAACATCTGGCTTAATATGTTTATTCTAGCTAGGCTGTATCAAAGAGCTTCAGCTCTCGCGGATGTATTCCTTCATATTAAAAATTCCAAAAATCAGTAAGCGTTTTAGCACGTAAGTAATTTAACTAATAGCCAGATAGTATCAATATGTCAAACGATTTAAAAGTAAGGTAATACTGTTAACGTCCCTAGTTTTTAGTTTACTATTTGATTGATGCTTGATTTAATACGCATACGTATTTATTTTAAACAGGTTCATTGTGAAGAGTGTAGACAAACTCGATCTGTTATTCCACCTTCGAGTGTTTTACCTTATTTTGGTACGTAATAAATTGCCAATCATATAATGTTATTAACAAATATTTTATTATTTATGCAGATACTTCTCCAGAAAAGTGTAATATTCAAGTCTTGCCGCAAACTACGAAAACTTATAGTAAGATTGTGACAATTCTTCTACTTAGTATGCTGCAAGACGTATGAGTACTGACACTACTGAAGAAGTAGCAGACACTTGATAACAATCAGGTAAGTAATGACACTGTAAATAGAAAAGATTTTACTTTTGTAATTCGTAGAACTCGATATCAACATTCAGCATCAAGTGAGTGCAAAAATACATCCAAAAGTTAATATCAGAAAACAGAAAAAGGCAATTCATACTATTCAATCTAAATTAATTAAAAACAAAAATTCAAAAAAATCTCCAAGAGTGCAATGTTTTTCCAATTTATTTCCTGTCTTATAAACCTTTTTTTATTCCCAATTTAAAATTCCTTTTCCAAATCTTTTGCAGATCGTAGACCTACGCCTTCATCCTATAGTTAACAAATTCTTGTCCATTTCATATCCGTTCTTACACTTCTTGAGATAATGTAATTTAATGGAACATATGATACTTATTCAGTTTCTTTATAACTAATGGAAAATTTTACTCCAAAATTACTTATTGAATAAATAAATAAAGTTTATGTTAAAAAATATAAGACTTTTGTTGAGATACGTTACTAATCAAATTAATCGTTTAGATAGAAACCATTTCATTAATAAGAAACATCAATTTTGTAATGGAATCTACGCATTACCCAAAACTAGTTATTTAAATAAATCTTGCATATTGTTCATAACTATATTTAGCTTTTTTTGTTATTGTTTGACTGTATGTTTGTTAAAATAACTAATTGTATAACAAAAAATTATTCAAAAAATTAATTATGTCCATCAACAATACAACCAAACAATTTTGTAGTATTGTGTATATATTTTTATGTATCTTATTTTTTTTGATTTTGTTAACAGTTATTACATAAATAAATTGTATTTTAAATTGAAATCATTGTTTTATTTACAAAATTTGAATGTATGTATTTATGTTAATTAATATAACTATGAAATGGCGCTACAGTGTAGATCTCTATAATTCGACAAAAATAGTTCTTGGGTCAAACATAGATGTCCATAGTGTATTTTGCGTTTTCTTATACACTGAGTGCTGCATCTTCTTTACATTATTTTTGATCTAGACAAGCAAAACACGTTTGCAATCTCTTGCATAGAAACGCAACTAAAGGTTGAATGTTTTATATGATTAGTCACTATTTTTAGTTGACAAAGAAAGAGAACAGGACAGTCGAAACGTCTAGTAGAATAGATGCAATAACTTCTTTAAGGTATCCACTTGGGCAGGTTAGTGATGCTCTGTTTAAAATAAGCGAAAGAAACTTTGAAAATAACGTAAAAAATTTGGCTGCATCGTTGGCCAAAAAATTGCAAAATTTTGAGTTAATTTGCATTCTTATAGTGTGGTAATATTTTAAGTAAAGTTAACATTGTTAGTAAAATTCCTCAAAAACCAAACTTTGATGTTGCTCAGTGTTGTAATCATTTAAATAATTTGAATAATGTTTTGAAAGCTTATCGCTCTGATAAAGGTTGTAATGAGCTATTGATTGTTACTAAAGAAATAGCATCCAGCTTAGACATAAAACCTAAATTCAAAAAACAAAGAGGTCTAAGACCGCAAAAAATAAAAAAAAAATTTTGATTATGAATATGACGATGAACCGATCCACGACGAAACTTTAAAGTTTGACGTTGATTGTTTTTTTAAAGCTCTAGATGTAACCATAACATCAGTGGATGAGAGATTCCAATTACTTTCTTCTTACTCTAATAATTTCGCGTAATGAAATATTGATAAATTTAAAAATTATTCTGAAAACGAACAATTAGCTCCGTGACAATGACATTTCCAGGTTAATATTATGCTAGGTTGTTTGATATTATTACAAGTTTTCGTTATGTTCTTGTAGATATACAATAGTTTTTACTTTGCTACGTAGAAAATCTGAATGCTACAAACCAAATAAAGTGAAAATATTGACAATACAGGAAGTGACAAAATATCTAGTTCATGCATCGGACGAGCAACATTTGCTAGAAAAACTTATTACTGTGTTTAGAATATTTTGCGCTTCTCGGCGTGAAGAACTCGTTTTGTTGTGTCTAGATAAAATTGAAGATGATAGTCATTTTTTAAGTGTTATATTGAAGGATACAAAAAACTATAGGAACGGCAAGTGCACACGAAAAGCCCAAATGAAGCAGTTGCTATTTTTATTTTAGTAATTGTTCTCATACTAAATAGTTTTTTTTTAATTATTATGTAATTGACATGAATAAAAATTGATTAGGAAAACAATCACAACTAATCTGTCACAACTAAAAAATTATCTGCCAAGGTCGATAACTAAATCGATATAAGTATATCAATGAGAAATAGAGTACTGATAAAACTTAAATATCAGTATAGTATGATGAAAAACTTTTGATTATCATTTATGTATTTTGACGTTTGTCATAATTATGAATAAGACGTCAGTTTAAATCAAAACGAACAACTAAAACATTAAACAACAATAAAGTCCTCGCAATTTAATTTTCGATGCACGTCATTAATGACGTAAAATTCATGCCACCCTATTTATAGCAAAAATTAAATAAATACCGAATTGTCTTATGTAATTTTTTTTTGTCACGTTGTTGGTGTGCTTACTACAGTTGCAGCGTTGTTGGCATCTGTCAAATTTAATTTGTGTTTTTTACGTCAAAGTGCTCATTGTTTTTTATAATTATTTTTGATACAAAACAGTACTATTTTGAGCTTCAACGAGATAATGGTGGTCCATTGATATCAGTAAATGCTGTGCGAGAGGTACCCTTTTACATAATATTTAAATGTGGTAATACATACATATATTCTAGTTATTTCTGTATGTGCAGCGGTTGCTAACAACGAGGTTCTTAGATCTCCTCAAAACGTAAGCGTAGTACACCTGTTACGAATGTAGAAACATTTAATGAAAACTTAATTTGCAATGTAATATTAAGAATGTACGGAGACAGTAAGTTTACATGATAATACCGACAACATGGTTGAATAACTATGTCACTGACGTTAATGACGTGCATCGAAAGTAAAATTGCGAGGACTATAGAAGCTAATTGCTATTTTATAAATTTTGTAATTAAGTGACAGAATGTTTTTATGAATTGGTTGATAATACTATCTCTCAAAAACAAAAGCCTAAAAATCACTACAATATATAAATTATTAAATTGTTACTAATTTAAGCCCGTTATAAAATTATCTTTATACTAATAACATTTAAAATTAGTTTTATGTTTTTTTATATTTTTTATTGTTTGATTTTAGGCGAAAAACAGGTGTGTGTGTCACAGATTCAGAAAGCGTATTGGCAACCCTCAACTGTCAAGTTAAAAGCTGCGGGCTGCTAATGCTAATTTTCTGACCTGACAATATACTATAGTTTGGCAATCCGTTTAAAGCAACAATTAGTCTTAAACAAACTTCGACTAAGATTAGTTTCTGTGATTTTAAGTTTTCTGTAATGACCTTCTTTTGTAATGTAATAGTAATAGCATTCAATAAGACTCAATAAAATCAATTCTTAACAAAGTTCAAGTAGTATTATAATGGCAGTATTAAGAATAAGTTGTATTGATGTTTAAATAAATTGTAGTCATAAAAGGATTGATAAAGGGTTTTAATTAACGAACCTTGTACCCCAAAGAAGGTACATCACATGGCGACGCTGCCAATTCCATACAAGAAATACCATGACATCACGTCACAATCCGGCTATGTTATCTAAAAAATTAAGTAGTGTTAGGCAAGAAAATAAAACAGTCGAAGAGTTAAGAAAAACGGTTGAGGAATTACTTGTTAATTTAACTATAGCACAGGCCGATGGCGACGATAATTTACCCGAAATTTTAAAAAATGTTAACGAAAAATCGCGATACATTCATTTGCTAGTGATTTAGAAAATCAAGAATTGCGTACAATAATTACGACGCGAAATTATAATAAATTAAATGAAGCTATTAGAGGTGCGAAAGATGAAAACTTTCAAAATCAAAAACCTCAGTTATATCATATGCAAAGTCGAGGTAACTTTAGAAATAATCAAAATAGTAGAAGTAGGTCGGATACCCATCGTCAGAATCAAAATTTACATTATCCAGGTAATATTAATTTTAATCGAGGGCATAGAACTAATTATAGAAATTGGTCCACTAATTATCAGGGTGTAAATAATTAGGGATTCAACAAACAAGGTATTTTAGTCGTAGTATTAATAACTATTATAAGAATAACAACAAAGGTAATTCAAGAAATTATTACATGACACACTCAGATTACTGCAAAGCATAGCAATGTCACTGCTTCACCTAGTTCCAGTACATCCGTTGACCTATTTTTTCGAGGCCCCCAATGAAATGGTAAAACCCGCTGTTATTTTAAATTTAAACGGTCTAAACTTTCTGAGAGCTAAATATTGAAACATTCGAGAAATTATTTGCAAATGCAAGAGCCTTCTAGAAGCTGTTATCCATCTTCTAGAAGATATACCCAAAAATAGGCAACGCTCGAGAAGGATTTCCGTATGTGTATATATACCGACGAGACAGATTGTAGGTCAGTTATTGCCGTAACGCGAATGCAGCAGTATTAAGAAGATTATTCAAGTTGAGATAAATAAGTCGTTAGCACGCGTGTGTCTAGATAAATATACCGAGAATAATTGTGTACGTGATTTTTAGTGTAAACAAGTGTGAAGCTACCCGCGGACGTTATCTTATCTCGTGTTAGTGATAGTGTTATACAACGGTTATACATAAATTAGTGTAAGCGTTTTTATTAAATATTATTAGATTTCATTAGTTCGGTTAATTTACAAGTGTACATATTTCTAGAATAAGTAAACGTATTTTTAGTCGTTTTAGATAAATTAGTTTTTAATAAATAAATACGCAACAGTGGTGTCGGTGTCGGGTTTGCGATTTTTATTAGTGTAAATACCATTAAGTAATCTAATATCGCTCCCGTAATAAGAACATTGATTGATTAAATAACTGTTTATTTCGCGATACGCGTTTTTCCTTATAAAGTATAAAATAGTGTTTATTAAACTTTTTCTTTTAACAAGTGCGTGATCGCGATATTAATTAAATTCGTTTCCGTACACTAGTGGTTTAATATTAATAAGTGGATAGTTATTAAATTTTGTGTTATATAAAAACTTCATTTTAAAAAGTAGTATATTTAAACTTTATATTCGTGTTATATTTAAATTTATGCCGGTGACGCGTTCGCAAGCACTTAAAATGTATGCAAAGCTATTTAACTTTCTTGAATCAATCAAAAATGGTCAGGAATCGATGAATAGAAAAATGGAAGAAAAGTTTCACGAAAATTCGCAGAAAATGGAAGAAAATTCTAAGAAAATGGAAGAAAAATTGTTGGAAAATTCAAGAGAGTGGCTCTAAAGGAAGAACTAACGTGGTGATACATAAAATTAATACCGGAGACGCTCGGCCAATACGACAACATCCACGCAGACTTCCTTTGGCGAAAAGAGAAGAAGCCGAACAAATAATTACGGATATGGAAAGAGAAGGTGTGATTGAACCTTCAAGTAGCCCATGGGCATCCCCAGTAGTACTCGTAAAGAAGAAGGATGGATCAACGAGTTTTTGCTTAGACTACAAGCAGCTAAACGACGTGACCAAAAAGGAGCTACCCTTTACCCAGAATTGACGATACGCTAGACACCCTGTCAGGATCCCAGTGGTTTTCTACGTTAGATTTAAAAAGTGGATACTGGCAGGTAGAATTAGAACCCAAGGATCGTGAAAAAACAGCTTTTACGATCGGAACTGGTTTGTCGCAGTTCACTGTAATGCCCTTCGGCCTGTGTAACGCTCCGGCAACGTTCGAGCTTTTGATGGAGACCATCTTGCGCGGATTGTCTTGGAAGACATGCTTGGTTTACCTAGACGACGTGATCGTGGTTAAAAGGTCGTTTGAAGAACACTTGAACAACTTGAAGGAAGTGTTCCAGCGATTACGTGAGGCTAACCTCAAACTGAACCCAAAGAAGTGCCACGTGTTTAAGAAGGAAGTGCAATACCTTGACCACGTCGTATCTAGAGATGGAGTAAGGGCTGACCCAGACAAAATCCGAGCAGTGCAAGCATGGCCAAGACCAATCGACAAACATCAAGTCCGAAGTTTCTTTGGGTTGTGCACGTATTATAGAAGATTTGTCACCGGATTTGCCAATATTGCAAAACCATTAACAAAGTTAACAGAAGAAAATTCTTTTAATCAACTAAAACAGGCCCTAGTCGCTTCGCCGATTTTGAGTTATCCAAGAGAAGATGGAAAGTTTGTTTTGGATACTGACGCAAGCAATCTGGCCATAGGCGCGGTCCTTTCGCAAGTTCAAGATGAACAAGAAAAAGTTATCGCGTTTTTTAGCAAGGTTTTGTCCAGACCAGAAAGGAATTATTGCGTGACTAGGAGGGAGCTGTTAGCAGCCGTTAAGTTCATCGAACATTTCTACAAGTATTTGTATGGACGAAAACTTTTACTGAGAACAGACCACGCCGCTTTAAAATGGCTTCTGCAGTTCCGTAACCCAGAAGGACAAGTGGCAAGATGGATCGAGAAACTGCAAGAGTATGACTAATACACAGAACACCGTGCCGGAAGCAGTCATCGGAACGCTGATGCCTTGTCCAGAAGACCATGTCCGGCGGACTGCAGCCATTGTTTGCGAATGGAAGAAAAAGTCGAATGGCTCCGGAGAACTTCTATGGTTGTTGATGAGTGGGAACCTGAGCAGTTACGTCGCGAACAAGAAGACGATCCTGAAATAAGACAACTCCTCGACTGGAAAGAAAGCGGCCGACGACCAACCTGGGAAGAAGTGAGTGCTTTGGGCAGAAACATCAAAGCGTACTGGGCGCAGTGGGACTCCTTGATAGTAGAAGACGGTCTTCTTAAGCGATCCCTAGAAAGTGTTGAAGGCACGGGAAACAGACTACAGTTGGTAGTGCCGAAGAGCAAAATGTCAGAAGTGTTGAAGCATCTCCACGATGGGACATCAGGAGGACACTTTGGCATTAAGAAGACGTTGGGTAAAGTGAGAGAACGATTCTACTGGATGACTGCAAATAGGACGTCACAAAATGGTGCCGTAAATGCACAATCTGCGCATCAGGAAATGGTCCAGCGAGAAAGCGCAAAGCACCCATGAAGCAATACAACGTAGGAAGCCCTTTGGAAAGAGTAGCGATTGACATCGCAGGGCCGTTCTCAAAATCCGATTCGGGAAATAAATACATCCTGGTGGCGATGGATTATTTCACGAAATGGACGGAGGCTTACGCCATACCCAATCAGGAAGCAGCTACAGTCGCAGACGTATTAGTAAAGCAGTTTTTCTGCCGGTTTGGAGTTCCGTTGGAATTACACTCCGATCAAGGCCGCAATATTGAGTCTGGGCTGTTTCAAAAAGTTTGCCGACTATTAGGAATTAAGAAAACTAGGACAACGCCTCTCTATCCTCAATCTGATGGCATGGTTGAACGGATGAATTAAACAATGGGCAAGTACTTAGCCAAGGTAGTGTCCGAACACCAAAGAGACTGGGATCAGTACTTGCACCTTTTCCTAATGGCATACTGATCATCCGTTCACGAAAGCACAGGCCAAACACCATCTTGTGTAATGCTCGGTCGTGAAATACGATTGCCATGCGACCTTCAATTTGGCCGAAGACCGGAAGAGGAAGTCGCTGGAGAAGATTACGCCAGCAAGCTAGCCAAGAGGCTAGACGAAGTACATGAAAAGGTCCGTAAAAACACACAAATTGCCAGCGACAAGATGAAAACCAGATATGACGTCAAAGCACAAAGTGGTGGGTTTCAACCTGGCGATATGGTCTGGTTGTATAACCCTCACAGGAAACGTGGTTTGTTGCCGAAGCTGCAAAGGCAATGGGAGGACCCCTATGAAGTCGTGCAGCGTATTAACGACGTCATATACCGCATCCAAAAACCGCCCAGAGGCAAGCCAAAAGTGGTCCACGTCGATCGTCTAGCCCCGTTTGCTAGCGATAAACACAATACGCAAGTCCAGGTCCGAACCAGAGTAATAAGTAGCAGAACCAGGAATCCAATCGAAGAAATGGAGTTAGAGAAGTTTATGAACTTATACGCAGGTTCTGGAAAAGCTAGGTTCGGAGTTACCAACGAGGAACAACAAGACCTGTTCCAGACACAAAAAGATTACGCCATCGCACATTGCGTGAGCGATTATCTTGACATGTCCAGAGGGGTTGCAGTCGTGTTTAAAAAGAAGTTTGGGCAGCTAGATGAATTACGAAGACAGCAACCGGCAGTCGGAAAAGTTTTAGGACTACGTGGTGACGGACGCTTTGTTTTCTATCTGATCACCAAGGAATACTCACGTGTCAAGCCGTTATACAAAGATCTGTGGCGAACATTATGGAGTCTCAAGAGAGAAATGGAGTTCCATCATTTTAAGAAATTGGCAGTACCCAAGCTAGGTTGTGGCTTAGATCAACTGAATTGGAGGACAGTTAGAAACATGTTGGAGGTCGTCTTCCGAGGAACAGGCATTCAAGTCTTGGTCTGTAGTTACCAACCAAGGAGAATATTGGGTCAAAAAAAGTCCATTGACTGTTACTTTTATGGTCAAGGAAGTTGCCGAAATGGAGGAAGCTGCCGCTATCGCCACGATCCCTTTTACCGGTGTCGCATCCAGTCTCATGTTCTGGGACAGAACAGTCCTAAGAAGGGGGCAGTGAAACGTTCAAGAAATTATTTGCAAATGCAAGAGCCTTCTAGAAGCTGTTATCCATCTACTAGAAGATATACCGAAAAATAGGGAACGCTCGAGAAGGATTTCCGTATGTGTATATATACCGACGAGACAGATCGTAGGTCAGTTATTGCCGTAACGCGAATGCAGCAGTATTAGGAAGATTATTTAAGTTGAGATAAATAAATCGTTAGCACGTGTGTGTCTAGATAAATATACCGAGAATAATCGTGTACGTGATTTTTAGTGTAAACAAGTGTGAAGCTACCCGCGAACGTGATCTTATCTCGTGTTAGTGATAGTGTTATACAACGGTTATACATAAATTAGTGTAAGTGTTTTTATTAAATGTTATTAGATTTCATCAGTTCGGTTAATTTACAAGTGTACATATTTCTAGAATAAGTAAACGTATTTTTAATCGTTTTAAATAAATTAGTTTTTAATAAATAAATACGCAACAATATGAAACAAACGAATTATTATTTTTGTTAGATACAGGTGCGTCTGTGAGCGTATTTTTTGGAAAATTTGTTAACCCTAATGAAAAAATTCAAACAAATAGAATTCCATTAATGGAATTTCAGGCTCCACCATAGCAAACGGTTCGGTTAATTTGCTTCTTAATGTAAACGGAAAAACCATAAATCACGAATTTTTAATACATAAAGGTTTTGAAAATGAAATGCATGGAGTGATTGGATTAGGTTTTTTAAATAAATATACCGCAAATATAAATTTTGAGAATTATAAATTTTCTTTTATAATAAACGATGAAACGATAACAATTTCAATTGAATCTAAATTTCAGTTTTACACTAGTATACCTGCAAGATGCGAAATTATTAAATATTTTTGGGTAAATAATGATAAAGACTGTATAGTATTACCAGAAAAATTAAGCGAAGGTATTTTTGTAGCTGCAAGCTTAGCAAGACCAAAATGTAACATGATACCGGTACGAATTTTAAACATTAGAAGTGAAGAGATTATACTCAAAAACTTTACTCCAAAGATTGATAACTTAGAAAATTATAATACTACTAATTTTAATAACACGATACCGCAGTCGGTCCACCGAATTGAAAAATTACTAAATTTAATAAATACGGGAAATTTAAATGACGAGGAAAGACATTCTGTACAACGAATTTGTGCTAAGTACAGCGACGTATTTCATTTAGATGGTGATTCACTAAGTGTAACAAACAGTGTTACAAGCAAAAAATTCATCTGCAACAATCAACAAGCCCTGTTTACGTAAAACCATATCGATTACCGCAATCACAGAAAGACGAAATTCATAAACAAATCGATAAAATGTTATCAGATGGAATAGTTGAAGAAGCGCAATCGGAATGGTCTTCCCCTTTACTTATCGTAGCCAAAAAAGATTACGATAACACAAAAAATTGGAGAGTAGTTATAGATTATAGGTTACTGAATAAACACATTAAAGACGACAAATTCTCGTTGCCCTGCATAAATGAAATACTAGATTCTTCATTAGGAGCAATGTACTTTAGTCATCTTGATTTATCCCAAAGTTATTATCAGGTCGAATTAGATCCTAACAGTAGACAATATACCGGATTCACGACACCGCGAGAACCGTACCAAATGAAATGGATTTAAAAATCAGTCCCAGCGCATTTTCTCGTGCTATGACTATAGCAATGTCCGGTTTAAATTACGAAATTTGTTTTATTTATCTAGACAATTTAATTGTTTTTGGTAATAATCTAGTAAATCATAATCGCAACTTAATTAAAGTTCTTCAACGTCTGAGAGATGTAAATTTAAAATTAAATCTTCATAAATGTAACTTTTTACGAAAAGAAATTCTTTATTTAGGACATGTTATTTCGGAAAATGGTGTTTCACCCGACCCTGATAAAATTCGAGCAATTCAAGAATATCCTACCCCACAAGATTCACAAGAAACGAAACGATTTTTTAGCATTTGCGAATCACTATAGACGGCATATTCTAAACTTTGCAAATATTGCGATTCCGCTAAACTATTTGACTGAGAAAGGTGTTCAATTTCAATGGACTTCGGATTGTAATCAAGCCGTTGAAACACTCGCCAACTCTCCAATATTACAGTATCCAAATTTTTCTTCAAATCATCGTTTCCTTTTAAAAACCGATGCTTCAGGTTTCGCGATCGGAGCCGTCCTTTGTAACCACGTACGATGATAAGCCAGTGGCGTGTGCAAGCAGAGTTCAAGAAGCAAAAGATAATTAATTGGTATCAAAGAGTAATAGGAAACGAATATTCGATAAACATAGTAGTAATACATTTTATAAATTTAATGATAAGGTTATGTTAAAAAACGAATCAAGTTCTAAAACTGAATAAAGGTCCTTACACAGTAATTGAAGATAAGGCTCTTAATGTCGTAATTAAAGTAGGAAACAAGTTAGTTACGGTACATAAAAATAGAATTAAACTTTATAGAGAGTAGGAAAAAAAATTAAATACATTATGGTTTCAATTTTTTTTCTTTCGGCCAATGGAGGTGTAATGTAATAGTAATAGCATTTATTTTAACAAGTTAATTGACCTTTGTAGGTATTGAACTTATACGTAAATTGTAGGAAATTAGAAAGACCCGTAATTGGATTTCCGAAATAGCGAAGTCACCTCAATAAGAATCAATAAGTTCAATTCTTAACAAAGTTCAAGTAGTATTAGAATGGTAGTATTAAGAATAAGTTGTATTAATGTTTAAATAAATTGTAGTCATAAAAGGGTTGATAAAGGGTTTTAATTAACGAACCTTGTACCCAAAAGGAAGCACATCACACTTTGTCACATTTCAGGTTCCATTCATATTAACTATTGCACAAAGTCCTAAATACAACTTTTAAATCTAGAAGAGTTGAGTTTTGTGCATATACAGGGTTCGCCATTACTTCGGTTTCGGTTTCTAATGCCTTTGTATAAATGTTAGCATAAAATGTTTAGTACTGTACTCATTTCTATTGAAAAGCTGCATGTTTTAAAAATGTTTTTGTTTGTATGAGAGCGCTAATTTTCAAATTGCTTAAACTCATTTTTTTATGACATTCTCAATTTCTTTCAATTGTTTCTAATGTAGTGTTTAATTCTCTATCGATTTGCACTAATCCTTTTTTTGTCTAGCATTTACAGTTATGGAGATATTTATAAATTAAATCGCAACAAACATTATTTTAGTCAAGCAGGTTTATTCTAGTAGGCTTTGCCTTTATTAAACAAAAAATAAATAGCTAATAAAACTTTACTTATTGTGTTTAATTGTCACATTATTACCTATTACTACTTTCTACTAAATGAATTTTCGACTTACTGAATTAGTGGACATGGTGTTTATTTTGGTTGAATGAAAAAAAAATGTTTTTGGATTCTCTTGTTTATAAACAAAGATATTCTCATCGTCATGCTCCAAGTATCCGTGCATTATAAAAATTGTTTCGATTCTTTATTAGTTTTAACATGAAACTGATAATATTATGTGATCGTAAAGATTTCCATGGTCGGCTAAGATAAGAACGTCTAACAAGTTCAGACCGTGTTGATGTAGTAACCGAAATTAGTAAAGTTTTGTCTACTTTTCGAAATCTTAAAAAAGTAAACGAAATCTAACAAAAAATAAGTACATAGTTAGGTAATCAAGTTGTTAATCAAGCCAGATTCTAAACCCCATAGAAGTGGTTTACGTATTTATAAAAAAAGTGTTACGTTCGAAAAGAGGCGTGTTTTCGATAAACCAGTAACAACCGGGAACCAAAGAAGGAATAATTCAAAACCGTTGTCACGATTGAAGTTATTGGAGTGTTTGATGATTTTTATCCTTTCTCAGACTTTCCTATTAAAGACGAATGGAGATTTGTCAATAAACGAGGCATTATCACAATTGTGGTCTGTGGTAAAATAATGTTCAGCAACGACAGATTTCGAAATATGTCTTTACTTTGTACAATGACTATGTTCTAAATTACAACTGATGACGGAACGACCAGTTTCCCCGATATACACCAACCCACATGAACAAGGAATTTGGTGTACACCCTAAGATGAAATTGTAGAAAATTTGTCTTTGAGAGAAGGAAAATTTGGAGAAAGCTAATATTTTCGATTTCCATGGTCAATTTTATAGTGTTGATTGTTTAGATAATCAAGAAACCTAAACAATTTAAGACGACCATGAAACCAAACGACAAAAGCGTCATCAACATTCATAAACTAGATTTTAGGTTTTAATATCAATGAATCTAAAGCAACAGGTTTAAAAGATTTCATAAAAATGTTAGCAATAACAAGAGATAGCGGAAAACCCATAGCTGCAATTAAAACTTGTTTGTAAAACTTGCTAACAAATTAAAAATTAGTGGATGATAAACACTTATCACTAAGAAGAACCCAACTTAAATCTTTGTCATGCTGAGACATAATTTGCTTGATCATAATAAGCAAATATTTAATAGAAACTGTGGTAAAAAGTGAAGTGACATCAAAACTCACAAGAAAATCCTTGAATTCAAGCTGTATAGATTTTAAACGTTGAATGACATGATGAGAGTTGAGGATGTGAGAAGAGGTTTTACCTGTAAATTCGGAAAGAGCGTTGAACAAAAACTTGGCTAGCTCCTAAGTTGGAGATTGGATACCGACGACAGGTCTAAAAGGAATATTTTTTTGTGGATTTAAGGAAATCCGTATAGACGAGATAGTTTAGATAGTTTCCGACTTAGAAATGTAGTATGTATACGAATGGGATGTGAGATGTGGCGGGGACGATGCTTTTATAAAAAACTGAACACCACATAAAATGTCTTTAGAAATGAGTTTAGAAGCAATAGCACCAATTCCTGTTCTAAAGTAAGAATCAAACTAAATAGGTTGACTACTGTTTTTCTAACAATTGAAACTTTTTTAGATTAACTGCAGTGCTTAACCTTAGAGTGCTGGTGAATAAATGTTTCCAAAAAAATTTTAATCATCATGTTGTTCAACTCAAAATGAAGATAAAAAGATTGTTCAGAAATCGCGTGTAACTCACCCACTCGTATTAACGCTAGACTAGCACGGTAAAAAAAGTATTTTGACGAACGTGTCTGAACGTAGAACTTAATTTTGAAAAATTTAGGAATTATATTGTTGGCACGACAACGACAAAGAAAAGTTAAAGTACACAGAGGTTTGACAAATTTGTGACGAAGGTTACCACATCAACACGGTCTGCACCTAGAAGACATTCTAATCTTAACCTAATTATATTATGTTTGTAAAATGCTACTAAATATGTATTATGTGAAATGCAAATGTAAATAGACTTAATTTTGTGTTAGAGCTGTAGTTGAAGCGTTTAACCATACTTGTTAGTGAATAATATAAGCTAATTCAAGTTGTAAAAAAGTATTTTTAGAATTTGTTATCAACGCGTTAAAGTTGAGTTTAGATTTAAATTTTTCAATGGGTGACAAAGTATTAACAACTACATTGTCTAGCCTGGAGATATGTTAGATAGTCGGTAGTAAATTAACTAGTAAAATCCAAATAGTAAAATTAGCAATGGAAATGCTGATAGCTTTTTTATGCAAATCTGATTGTCTCGAATTACGAATATAAACAGAAAATAGGTTTGTGTTCGACAATCATGCAAACATTTAAAAAGACCAAGAAACAATAAAAAGTAAGCGTTTAAGTTGGCAAAATGTTTATTATACAAAATTGTGTAATTTATTTTGTTTTAATTTAGTTTGAAAACAGCACACACTCATTCAGTTCGTTGTTCTTTTTTGGTAAAATTAATGCCTGTTTTCCATTTTGTTTGACATTTAATTTGTTATTCTGTTCGTTATTTGGTGCTTTACACTAGCGTCTACGACGGATTTATACATACTTAAACTTTGTTTTAAACGACAAGTTATCAAACATATTTCCAAATTTTGCCTATTTGAGTTTGTACGCATGGTCGATCTATTACGTTTGCAAGTCACCACGGTCTGCTCAAAATGTCAATAGGCGTTTAAATATAAAGTACTACGTTTACAAAAAATAAGGCGCTACTCCTGGCGTACTGGTAGAATTTTTGGTTGGGAGATACCAAATTTACATACAAACCAACTGTTGAAGATATTAGGTAGAGAAGAAAAGCAATGAAATAACAGCAAGAACGTAATAAAATTATTGTATATTTTAAAATTATTTAAAAAAAAATTGTAATTGCTAGGCACAATTGATCCAAGTCGTATAAGGGAAATCAATCAAACAATAATTGTATGCTGCCACTGTTGTTCAAATAGATAAAAAAAAATACTTTTAAGCACAAACAATCAACAAAATCACATCAAGCAAAATCGATCAAACATTAACAATTACATGCAGTCATAAAAATATAGTTCTCAAATGACAAATCGTGATCGTTGATGATTATAAAAAACGTAAGACTTACTTCTTTCTTTTTACCCTCAACACGTTTGAGTGCTGAATACGAAGAATTGTTAAGGTTACTCGTACGGTACCAGTCAATCTGAACAGTAGTACTCAATTGCAAAATAAGCTAAAAGCTAAAATAATTATACTTGACTAAAAGTAAAATATTAATAATAAACTAAAAGTACCTAAAAGCTTAATTTAAAGAGATCTAAATAGATACGTAACACAAGTTACAAACTTAAATATAATTAACAACACTGAAGACAAAAGGTAAGTAAACAACATAGAAAGAAATTTTATAGTTAGCGTTAGCTGGTCAAAGTCAAATTCCTTTTTGGAGTAACCACTGGATACAGCAGACTGACTTTCTCAGCCCGGTTCCATACACGGTTGCTTTCAGAGTTGCAAAGCACCAGGAGTACTAGTATGTAATTATAACATAGTATAACACGGCCATTCTGACCGTTGTCTTGCTGACGCTTAAATTGTACAATTGAACTCAGTAACTTGTACAAATTCAAAACCTACAGCTAAACGTATCAGACTGTAATCGACGTTTAAATTGTATTTCTATTTTGTGCAGCCGCCATCGTGTCAATAAAACGTACATAAAATTACGTACGACCGTTGTACGACCTTGTATACATAAGTTAAATATTATTTGTGACACAATATGTTTATGTTATGCTGATTCAACAAACAAAACGTAAATGATTGACTGAAATTTAAGTAACTAGCAGAATTTTGTTTTGTTTACCTTGCAATTCATCGTCTTCCGAAAATAGAAAAGCACAATCGTTTAGTGTTCAATCTACTGGCCATAGCAACAAATCTTCTGCAGCAGCACCCGTTCGAGAATGCGAATTTATGTTCTCTAGGGTATATCTATTATGTCCTAGGTAGTTTACAATTCGATAAGGACCGTTTACATCGGAATCCATTTTTGCGTTGATGTTTCGGTATAACAGTACAAAAAGTTACCACGTTGAAATTGTTGTGCTGATTAACCCTTTTGGTTTGTGCGATTTTGTTGCTTTTTCGCATTTTCTTGTAACCGTCGAGATACCAATTGACGGCGAGTTTGACGAGTGGTACCTGGAAGAACGGTACACGGATGTTTTACGTCTCTAAAATCACTAAGAACTGTTCGTATTAACGGAATGGTATTGTCGTAATCTAATAACAGTTGCAAAGATGATATTCCGGTAGTTTTATTTGGTGTGGTATTGATAATTAATTGGATTTTCCATAATCCATTCGTCCATTCTTACTTTTTTGCACCTTCAACGCAAAGCATGTTTGCAATTGTACGCATATAACGTTTTACTTGACTTTTGGCGTAATGTACATACGGCGTAATGACGTGAACTTCAACGTTCTATTTTTCTAACCATTTCCTCGAAATTTTGCTTTTCAATACTCCTCCATTGTCTACTATAAGACGTGTAGATGTTGCAAACAAAGAAAGGACCGTTTTAAAATGTCTCTTAAATTCTTCCCTAGATGTGCCAATACAAGTAAACAGCAAGCAATATTTTGAGTAAGCATCGACGAACACTAGAATAAACTGATCGCCAACTGATGTAGAAGCCAGTGGGCCAAAATAGTCTGCGTGTAACGTATTTCTTATCTATCGAAAATATTACTGGATGTTTTTGATGAGGGCGTCTTTTATGAGTATTGCAAATCAAACAGTGTTTCAAATATTTCTTCACAAATTGTGACAACTATGGGAACCAGAAATATTTTCTTATCATTTCGTAAGTTTTGTCGTAACCGATGTGCATTTGTTCGTCATGAAAAATACGAAGTAAACCAAGACTACTTTGCTTAGGCACGTACCATTGATAAATTTTCTCGTTGTTAATATTCGAAATGTGGAAAGGATATCCGTCTCGTTCTACATATCGAGTTGGATCAAGTTCACTGTCACCTAATTGTTGTAAAAGGGCTTGAGCTTCATCGTCTTGTAACTGTTAGATTTTTAGCCAATTTTTAGGTGTAGCACAGTTTGTTTTATTATTAATAAAACTGACTTGTAACGGAGTTCGATTTAAATAATCGGCATGTCCCAGTTTAGCATCCTTTCTATATTCAATTGTAAAACTAAAGTCCTGCAAATATGTACTCGGGGTTGCAAATCACGTTTATTTTGGGTAGCACTAAGCGCGTTGCAATCTGTCACTATTTTAAAATTAGCACCAATCAAATAATGCCGAAAATGTTTTAACGCGTTGTAAACAGCTAGCGTTTCTAATTGATACGAATGGTAATTTAGCGCGACTGTAGTAAGCGACTACGTAAAAAATTTTATCTTGTTTTTGAAATAGGATAGCACCATAACTAACAGCAGACGCGTCAGAATGCAGCTCAGTTTCCAAGGTCGAGTCAACATTCGTAACACTGGCGAAAACGTTAAAGTACTAACGATTTGTTTACGCACACTATCTTGTTCTTTTTCCCATTTGAAAGGTTCATTTTGTCTAGTTAATTTAGTAATACAAGAAACTCTTCTTGCGTAACCATGTATAAAACGCCGAAAATATCCGGCAAAGCCAAGAAATTGTCGCACTTGCATTTCTTGGTACAGGAGCATCTCGCAAAGCCATGACTTTGAAAGGACTAGGTTGCACGCCATTCTTTTGAGATAACACGTCCCAAGTACTCAATGCTAGACATCAAAAATTTGCACTTTTTAATGTTAATCGAAAAACCTGCCTTCTGAAGCTGAATCAAGACTTCATTTAATAATTTAATTCCGCTCTTCACGTCGCTTGATAGGATTAAAACATTGTCAATGTATACGAGAACTCTTCCGTCATTAACCAAAATGTGCCAAAGCCTTATTAATGGCACGTTGATATACCGGAGGCCTGTTGCGCAGACCATACCGCATTTTTACATATTTGTATTGGCCATCGAGAGTAACAAAAGCAGTATTTTCGATTGACTCAGAATCAATAGGTATCTGGTGAAACCATGAAGTCATGTCTAAACTTGTTAAATATTTTCCTTGTCCGAGTCGATCAATTTGATGTTCGATCCGTGGTAATGGATAACGATCTTTTATTGTTATTTGATTTAATGCGCCGTAGTCCACAACCATGCGATTTAAGTAATTTTTCTTTTTAATGAGCAAGATAGGCTTGGCATAGGCAGGCGTATTATACAATTTTTGTTTAGTCCAAAACAATCGATTTTACAATTTCGCGTTCAGCGAACGAAAAACGATATAGCTGATAACGAACAATTTCGTCACTTTTTAAACGTATTTTTAAAACACCCGTGTTGACGGAACTCATTGCGTTTCCTTTAGTAATAACATCTGAAAAGTTATCTAACATTTTTAACAACACTTCACGGTCGCGACCCGTAAGTTCGGTTACTAGAATTAGTGAATTAGACGTAAGCGCTGAAATCACATTTATGCGGCTCATGTTGTTTCTATCTCTTAATCGTATTACCCCCAACTTTAGATCATAAACAATTTCAGGGTGATTTAAAACAGATTTACGTTTAGGTTGCACTGTTCAAGTATTTGATGAACAAAACATTTGTCAATGTTGTGGTTTGTTTTCTTACAAAGCATATCTTTCCTAGGTCTTTTTGCAGAGTTGGTTAACTCCCTAGTATTATAGTAAACCGTTTTATGGGGACAACTAGCTTGTAAATGTTCAAAAGACTCACACTTAAAGCACGATTTGCGATTATTCAGAACACGGCGTAAATAGTTTACATTACTGGCTGTACGCATAGAGATATTGCCGTCCAAATTCCGCGTTTTACGAAAACCGGCTAATAAATCTATTAATTAGTCAATTTTTGTACAACAACTATTAATTACAGCTGGTTTTATGGTAGAATCTGCAATACCATCGCATACACACTCAATCATAACATGATCAGGCCAAATCCACGATCTGTCAATTCTTTGTTAACTTAGCAATCTTTTGGCGAGCGTATTCATCGTACGTAGCTTCAGATTCAGAAGTATACAAGACAGCTTCTTTTAACAGCTCTCCGTAATTTAGTCGACGCGGAAAAGCTGTTGTAATGGTAATTTTAAATTCAGACCAATTACGTTTTGCAGTTGGTGGTCTCTAAGTGTTGTACCAGCGTTTAGCAGAACCGGTTAAATAACCAACACCATGAACAAGAAGTTTTCGGTCGTCCCAACCCAGTTGAGTTTACATCATCTACCAACGGATCCAGTGACGGCAAAGCAAATTGAATATGAAATTTTTTAGAAAACGGCACAGCAAAAACATTTTTATTAACATTTGCTACGGCTGTCAAAAAAGTTGCAAGCCATGGCGGTGGCTCCGAGTTTTCAGTAGAGGTAGGCGATGGCACAGCTCCGGATTCTGCGCAATTTACATCACTAACATTAAATGGTGGTTCCGCCATATTGTTATACAACACTTCTTTAATTTAACTTTTAACTTTTGTTTTATTATACTAGTTTAAAATTATCCTTGAGGGCAAACGCGAGCTAATCCCACTACTGATGTTATAGTATCGTTAATAACTTAAAAAAGAGCAAATATTTTTATTATAGTCACTAAAACTTAACATCAAACAAACGAGTTGTTGTCACCGTGTATAGATACAGCAGACTGACTTTCTCAGCCCGGTTCCATACACGGTTGCTTTCAGAGTTGCAAAGTACCAGGAGTACTAGTATGTAATTATAACATAGTATAACAATGTGTACAATAGAAAATGTTTCTATTTTTTGTAATTACGTTTGCAAGAAACTACTCCGAGTCTTTGCTATCTTAAAACCTCAAAAAAATCTTTATTTAGTTAAAAGCGTCATAGTAACGGCGACGAAAAATTAAATAAAACAAAAGTACTTGCAATAGGACGATTAGGGTTCCAATTAAAATTAAACTATGTGCAGCTAAAGTCAAAAGCAAAACGGACCGAAAAATAGTACACAACGAGGCATCCCCAGTCATTCACCAACTCATACCACCAGTCTCCCACTCACAGTGCGGTACCAAGAATTTTGTTCGAATACGAAATTCTGGTATGCGTACTTGAGACAATATTAATGTAGTAGTAGACATACGTAAAGTATTTTTAATTAATTGGTGTTGAATCACAACAAAGTTATTAGATGATATTTTCTAGGAAATACTTACAAATACAAAAATATGCTTTACAAAAGTAAGGTTATTTTAACAAAATAGTAGTTTACGTAACAAGAGTCGAAAGTAAACGAACGTTAATGCGACGCGAGGCCGCACGGCCGACCGTTGCATGTGAGTGAGTTATGCTATGATTCTTTCGACGACAGTAATGTACATTATTTTTTGTGTTGCCTTTTATAAAATTACATTCTTTTTTGAAAAAATAACAAAAATCAACAGAAATATAATATGTTGGTACTACATTTATTACTAAATCTGTCAGATTTGACATTAACTTTAACATCGTTTTTCTTCAATTTTAACTGAATTTCAAGATTTCTAAAATGATTTTTCCACCTGTCGCATACTCATTCTAATATATTAATTGACTTTGAACACTTACTTTTATGTAGATTCCTAGTTTTTATTTTGCCACCCTAGAGCTTTTTTCGTTCATTACGTAACTACACTAACGAACGAATATTGACGTTAGCAATGTTGGCAACACAAAAAAATGTTTAAATTAAAAAAACAAAGAACTAAAACAATTATGTTTGATGTTGAACAAATTATTTTATAAATAAATGTAGCCAACTTATTTTATTTTTAATTATTCTGGAAACAACACAAAGTGTTTGTTTGTACACAAAGTAATTTTCAGTGCAGAAAAAATAGTTTTTAATTTTTGTTTTGTGTGGTATTTGGTTTGTTCAATTTGATGCAATGCGAAAGTCTGCAAAGCAGTTAGAATTGATAGAAAACACGACATATTTGTAGGTTAAAACATTTGTGTAACATATTTTATTTATCTCTTTTATGTTAGATCATTCTACTAAATACCTTTAATCAAGAACACCTTTGAGTTTGAACTGAACTTTATTTTTATATTTTGAAAATTTATTTACAAAACAACGCAACCAACAATACAGAAATAAACACTAAACTATACAACATATCCCTTTTTTTTAGTATAACTATAATTATTCAACATATACACTTATACAAAATCTTTATATTGAGTTGCCTTAATTCTACGACCGTAACGTGAGTATGTTGATGGAGAACTGTATTGATTTCTAACACCGTTATTCTTTTTAGTAATTGTTTCATCACACTCAGTTTCCGGTTCATAAACATAAGTTGATTGAAGTTCTGGTAAGATGTGTATTTTGTGATTACCTTTTATTTTTCTAAGATACATTCTATTACGTATTATGTATCTACCATCTCCTCTTTCAACTTTGTACGTTCTGTTACTTAACCTATCTATGACTTTACCTAGTTTCCAGGTGCTCTTTGGTCTATCCTGGTACCAGACTTGCAAACCTAACTCTATTTCATTTAATGTTTTTACACCTCTGCTATCGTAATAGTTTTTATCTTTATATTGATTTTCGTGTAGTTTGTTATAAAATCGTCTTTTATTAATGGCCATTGGAGACAGTTTATTGTCAGAAATTGGCAAATTATCTCTTAAATAACGCGACATTAAAATTTGTGCAGGACTGTAAATATCTTCGTTATTTTCATAACATTTTTTGATGATTTTCTTAATGGTTTGTATTGTGCGTTCGGCCATGCTATTCGATTGCTGATGATATGGGGATAATGCACTAATTTGAAAATTCCATTTTTTAGCAAAATTCTTCGCTTTGTAAATTCATTCCGCTGTCCGACACAATTACTTTTGGGATGCCGTAGCGAGCAAACGTATGTTTCAGATTATTTATTATATTTCTTGAAGTTAGGTTTGCATTTAAATTAATTACTTCTGGAAACTTAGAATAATAGTCGACTACAAGTAAATATGTTTGATTATTACATTGAAATAAATCTATTCCGAGTTTTTGCCATGGTTGATGAAATATTTGGTGGCATTGCATCGGTTCTTTCTGATTTGAGGTTTGAAATTTATTACAAATTAAACATTTATTTACTAAATTTTCTATCTGTTGGGTTATATTTGGCCAATAGACAGAGTTCTTTGCTCGTTGAAGACATTTTGTAATTCCAAAATGCCCTGTATGCAATTGATTTAAAAGTTCGTTTCTCATGGAAGTTGGAATTATAATTCGTTCTCCTTGAAACAGTAATCTATTCTTACTCTCAGTTATTAATGATTTTAATTTATAATAAGGTTTTAGTTCCGGATTGATTTTATTAATTGTGTTTGGCCATCCATTTTTTAAAAACTTTTTTATTTGTACTAATTTGGTATCATATAAAATCTTAAGCTTTCGCGGTTGTTATGTTTAAAATCATAAGCGACTTTCGGCTTAGACCGCGTCGTAGTAAAACACCCAGACTTAGGCTTGGTCATAGTCTCTTCTTCTTCTCTCAAGAAGAGACTATGACCAAGCCTAAGTCTGGGTGTTTTACTACGACGCGGTCTAAGCCGAAAGTCGCTTATGATTTTAATTTGGTATCCTTTTGAGTTTCGTTTATTAACTGTTGAAATGCTAAATCATTTGATATTAAAGATTTTTCTATTGAGCATATTTGTGCTTTCAAATTTAAATCGTCGTTAAATTGCACATTTACAAAAGATCTTGATAACGTGTCTGCGATGACGAGTTGTTTGCCTGGCTTGTATGTTAGCGTAAAATCGTATTTTTGAAGAGAAAGTAGCATCCTTTGTAATCTAGCAGGACATTTGTGTAATGCTTTCTTAAATATCGGGATAAGTGGTTTATGGTCGGTTTCTACTTCAAATTTTCTTCCATAAATATACTGATGGAATTTGTTTACACCAAAACATATCGCTAACAACTGCTTCTCTATCTGCGCGTATCGTTCTTGAGTATCCGTCATTGCCCTTGAAGCAGCACATGGTTTATTATTTTGAATTAGAACAGCACCTAATCCTTTTTGTGATGCATCAACTGATAAAATCACTGGTTCATTTGGAGTGAAATACGTCAGAGTACAATTTTGAGTAACAATTTTTTTAATTCCTTAAATCTTTTTCGTGTTCTTCTTCACAGATGAATTCGTTTTTTTTAATAACTGTCTTAAATAATATGTTTTTTTTTTGGATAAATTTTTTATAAAGTTTGCAACATAAGTAATCATGCCCAAAAATTTTTGTAACTCTTTTTTACTTGTAGGAGTTGGTAACTCGTTAATGGCTTCGATTTTTTCTTCGTCAATCATAATTCCTTTATCCGAAAACGTATATCCTAGATACTTTATTTCTTGTATTCCAAATTTACATTTATCTAAATTAAATTTAATATTGTGTTTTTTAGCAATTTCAAAGACTTTATTTAAAATTTCGTCATGCTCTTGTTTGCTTTTAGCATGAATTAAAATATCGTCAATTCAAACCTCTACACCAGGTATACAAAAAATATCCTTGAAATATTCTTGAAAAACTTCACTGGCGGTTTTTATTCCAAAAGGCATTCTCAAAAAACGATATCTGCCGTAAGGAGTTCCGAAAGTACATAATTTACTGGAATTTTCGTCAAGCGGAATCTTCCAAAACCCGCTTGCCGCGTCCAACGCTGAAAAATATTTTGATTCTTGTAATTTCGAAGTAATTTCATCTAAAGTGGGTAATTTATAAGTTCTGTTTTTTATTCTATTATTTAGTTCACGCGAATCGAGACAAATTCTTAGTGACCCGTCAGTTTTTTGTACAATTACAAATGAGTTCACCCAATCAACACTTTCTTTTACTCTAGTAATAATATGCAATTGTTCCATTTCATTTATACATCGTTTGAATTTATTTTCTAATGCAAAAGGAACTTTTCTAACTGGTTTTATGACAGGCACTGCACCGTCTACTAATTCAATATGATAAGGTTTGCCTACTTTGCCAATTTCTTGAAATAAACATTTATAATTTTCAATTAGTTTATTTAACGGACGGTACGCAAGGAGAACAATAGAAATATGTAGGGGAGAGAGTAAGAGGAAATGTAAGAAAAATTTTAAATACAATATGGAAAGGAGAGGAATTGCCAGGGAGTTGGAAAGAAAGTTTAATTCTGCCGGTTTATAAGGGAGGGGATAGGAAGGAGGTAAATAATTATAGAGGGATTAGTGTCACTAATGTAAGTTATAAATTATATGCCATGATTATACAAAAGAGGTTGGAAAAGGAAGTGGAAGAAAAAAGACTATTACCAGATTGGCAGATGGGATTTAGAGTGGGAAGAAAGGCAATAGACAATGTCTATATATTGAAACAGTTAGTGAATGGAGAGCTAGATAAGAAAAGGGGTTAAGTATACGCTTTCTTTATGGACATAGAAGCTGTGTTTGATAATGTGAATAGGAAAAAGCTAGGGAGGGTGTTAAGGAAAAAGGGAATAGAGGAACAACTAGTGAGGAAACTAGAAGAGATATATAAAGAGACTAAGAATAGGGTAAAAATAGGGGATAGTGTTAGTGAAGTGTTTTGGACGAGGAAGGGGCTAAGGCAGGGGTGTCCTCTTAGCCCTATTTTATTTGCACTGTATATAGGTGACATAGAAGAAGTGTTGAAGGGTGGTTAGTGTAGTGGGATTGTTATGGAGGGAGGGATTAAAATGTGGATATTGGCATATGCAGACGATATGGTCATAGTGGCAAAAAATGAGTTGGGGATGAAAGGTATGATAAATACGATTAAGAGGTATCTGGAAAGAAAAGATTTGGGTTTAAATGTGGGAAAGTCTAAGATGACAGTTTTTCAAAAAGGGAGAGGAAGGAAGAAAAAGGAGGAGTTAAGTTGGGGAGAACAGAAGATAGAGGCAGTGAATGAAGTGACATATTTGGGATATAGGCTAAGGTATGATAATAAAGATGACGCGCATATAAGGGAGTTAGAAAGAAGGGTAACAGGGTATTAGGGCAGGTATGGAGTTTAGGAGAAAGAGTATTTGAGAAGGAGATCAAGAAGAGAAGATGGCTGTTTGAAAAATTGATTAAAAGTGTGATGATGTACGGGGTGGAGGTAAAGGGTTGGAAAGAGTGGAACCTATTGGAAAGGGTACAAATAAAATATTGGAAATGGATACTGGGTTTAGACAGGGAGACGCCGGGTTACATAATAAAGGAGGAGGGGAAGTTAGAGAACATTAGAATAGAAGCAGGGAAAAGGGCGATGGGTTATGAAGAGAAAATGAAGGAAAGGAGAGAATGTAAAATTTTGCAATGTTGCTGGAGGACGGTAAAAGATAGCAAAAACATATATGGGCAGGAAGAAAGGAAACTTTACTACCAACGAGGAGGTTTCGCAATAGAAGAGGTGGAAAGAAGGAGAGAAGAAGGGAGGTTATATACTGAGGAGATAGTAAGAAGAGATAAAAACTCGCAAGTGCAAGTCTTAAGTATCTGATGGGGAGGAGAAGTTTAGGAGAGAAACGACTTATAGCTAAGTTCCGATGCGGAAATGAGGAGAGTTTAAATAAGTATTGGAAGGAGGATGTAATGAGGAGATGTAGATTATGTGGAGAGGGATGGCAGGACATAGAACACTTGAGTGGGGAGTGTAGTGAGCTAAGGGAAGAAAGGAGGGGGAGGAAAACTTTGCTTGGGGAGGAGGGGGAGGGATTGGATTGGATGAAAGCAGTAAAGAAAAGAAGGATAAGAGGGGAGGGTTAGGACTATCGATTTAGAATAATAAGATGGTGATGGGAAGATTTTAGGGGATAAAGTTTTTTTTTTGTTTTTTGTTTTTTTTTTAGTTTACAAATTTCTGTACAAATTATATTAGTATAATAAGAGAATGTTGTAAGGCAAACGTAACCCATTGTAGGGCCGAATGGCTAGACAATTAACAATAAATAATAATAATAATTAGTTTATTATATTCAATCGACGTAACATTATTATCTGTTATGTTATTTATTTTGTTGCTAAAGGTTATGATTCCTAAATCTAAAATGGTTTGCAGGCCTAGAATAGATTCATGATGCCCTTTAACAATATAAAAAGGAACATTCTGCGCTTTAGCTTCAAATGAAAATATTTAATAAAATTTTACCTATAAGCGGAATATTTTCTTTTGTATATGTAATAAGTTTATCGTTTGTCGAACATATGTCGTTTAAATTAAATTTGCATTTTTTTAGTTGATTTAAAGAAATTAAAATTGCTGACGCACCCAAATCTATCTTAAACTTAATTCTATCAAAATTATTTAAACTATCACTTACATCTAAGATTATTTCACATGAGTTAAATTTATTTGTACCTATATAGTGTTTACTACAAAATAATCGGATTCTAATTTGATTTCATTAATTCTATTTTTTGTTTTACAACAAGTAGCAAAATGGTTAAATTTATTGCATTTGTTACATTTTTTCCCGTACGCTGGACATTCTTTTATTTTGTGATTTGAAGCGCACCGATAACAATTATTGATTAATTTACTGACCTTTTCACCGTTGTTTGTTAGGTTTTTTGTTGTATACTGCTTGATTTGTTGAAATTTCTTGTTTTGAGACCATGGTTTTCTCTGAATGGCACCCACGTTTATATCGCCATCTGTTGAACTTTGTCCCATTTGAAGTAGTGGTGTCTTCATCTCTTGTAGTTGTTTTCTCGCATTCTCAGTTAATATTCAGCATTTAATTGCTTTTTCAAGCGTAATTTCTTCTTTCTGAAGCAGTTTTTCTCTAGTGTGGTCGTCCTTTATGCCAGTAACTAACATTTAATTATTTCGTCTTTAAAGTCTCCAAATTTGCACCTTGCCGCTTTTGTTTTGAGCTCGGTTGCGAATTGGTCAATAGTTTCATGTGTTTGACGGTATGTGAAAAATTTATATCGTTCAAACATTGTATTTTTTTTGGAACGAAATAATCTTCGAACTTCTTCTTGACTGCTTCTAAGTTATTTTGCTCTTCTTCCTTTTTAAATGTAAACGTGTTGTAAACATTTATGGCCATTAAATATAATAATTTTGCACATTGCACTTTGGGTTCTTTTTTATCCAATTCTGAGGCGATAGTATAAATTTCAAATTGTTGACGCCATCTTTTCCAATTTTCGGATAAATTACCATAGAATTTCATTCAATTAATTGCTTTTTTCATTTTAATTATTTATTTAATTGTTTGCACACTAACTATTTGGCACTTATTTATTTTTAACCGACTGCGCCATGTAATATATTTTATTTATTTGTTTTATGTTTGACCATTCTTATAAACAGATTTAATCAAGAACACTTTTGATTTTGAACTAAACTTTATTTTTATATTTTGAACATTTATTTACAAAACAACGCAACCAACAATACAGAAATAAACAACACTAAACTATACAAAAATTTTTATTAACTGTATAGTAAAGAAATTAAAGTTAATGTCCCAAATATAATCTGTAGCGTCGTAGTTCTTTAAAACGTAAGGTTCAAAGTTAGATAATATGTTTCAAAAATGTATACACTGGAGCAAAAGTTCTATCCCTGACTTTAGCATGTGATATCTAGTTAAGGGCCAATTTAAAAAAAATAATGTTTTTTCAACAACTATTAATATTTACTATGTATTGTTCTCACTTGTTTTAAAGCAGCTAGTTTTAAGATTTGGAATAAAATTACCAATAGATATTTTTATTAACACTTAATCTAGCAAGACGTTATTATGACTTATTGTTTAATAAAATCACTCGAAATTTCAAACCTACATAGAAAAAATAATTCATGCTTTAAATGATTAAGACTTTAATAATTATTACTAATTTAGCGATAAGTAGAAACCTGTTAGGAAAAATTGTTTGGAAATTTTAAGAAAAAATTCGTTTATGCAGTCAAGCTCAATTATTAAATAATAATGTGTACACAAAAGATTCAATAATCAGAAACAAAATTTTGCACCATTAAGAAAGATGATTAACTGAATTGATTATGTAAAATAGGTGTGATAATACAATCACGTACACAACGTGCGTCTATATGACACAAAAGCCCTTTTTAGATCAAGTGTTGATATCACTAGACACTTAAAAAGTAATTAAGCAAATTACAGACAGGAAACTTTCAATCAAAATTTATCGATTATGTGTATGATAAAGAAGCTAATAGTTAAATACAATACTATAATAACTTGACTATTGAACTAACATATCATAGACATAATGTTGTATCAAAATTAAGTACTTTTTAAAAACATACTTAAACTAAAACAAATAAAAATAATTTGTTGTATATCAAGATTAGGTCTTTTTTATATACTTAATTAAATGCCAATAAAAAAAACCAATTAAGGCCAAAATCAAACTTTACTGCATTATAGAAATGTATTATCTAGTAGTGCTTTATACAGATAACGCGCTCCCTCTTTTTACTCAATTTTAGATATTTATATAAGCTTTTGATTCAATCATACATTCAGTTATTGGGCACTGTACCAATTCATAGTATAAATCCAATACATTCTACATATACAATGATTTTTTTAATATTAACTTCAGTATTACTTCTAGTTGTATTAACACATTTGTGTTACAAATACTATACGATTGACCAATATTTAAAGAATGTACGTGGACGAAAGCCTCTACCTATACTGGAAAATACTTTAGAGTTTAGAAAACCATGTATTAATTCTTCTATTTGATTTAAACGAATGTATATATCGTATTTTTTTAGTTTTAGATGTGATCACTGATTGTTTTCAGCAATATGGAGATACTTTTAAATTTAAAATTATATTTATACCTTTAAATGTGGTTACACGCGACATAAATTTAATACAATTTATATTGAGCTCTTCAAAATTTATAGAAAAAGGATATGCGTATAGATTTATGAGAAAGTGGTTAGGAAATGGGTTAGTAACAAGTACGAGTAAGTGTAAATATCTTAATTTATAATTTTGCGTCATTATTTATTTTTATTTAAGATTCCATATGGAAGCGCCACAGAAAACTTATAACACCGTCATTTCATTTTAAAACACTAGAATGTTTTCTTGCTATGTTTCACCCATTCGAAAGTTCTTTGGTAGCTGCATTAGAAAAAGAAGTTGGAAAGAAAACTGTCGATATTTTTCCTATAATTGGCGTGCATACTTTAAACCTTATTTGCAGTAAGTAGTTATTTATGTTTCTGAAACAATTAAAAATTAATGATATTTAGCGTCTTCTATGGGTTCTACAATTAATCCTGGCAATTTTTTTTTTAAAAGTATAAATGAATTGTGCAGAATTTCTATGGAACGAGTAGTTACACCCGCAAAATCATTAGATCTATTATTTTCTTTCACAACTGATTCTAAAATACAAAACCAATCATTATCTAATATCCACAAACATACCGACTTGATTATATCGTCAAGAAAAAAAGAAGTGCAAAATACAAATGGTTTAATTAATCTTATGGTTGACGAAATAGGAATGAAAAAGAAGTTATCTTTTTTGGATACACTTTTAATACCACAAACTGAAGCCAACACATTAACCGATAAAGAAATTCGAGATGAAGTAATTACTTTCATGGCTGCCGTAAGATGCGCTTATTTTTTGTTTGCAAATACATTTTACTAACTTCTAGGGTTATGAAACGACTGCGTCTACTATTTCATATGTGTTATACAATTTAGCACAACATCCGGATGTACAAGTAAGTTAAGCACATTTTTAAATGAATTATATGCTATTTGCAACTATAGGAAAAAGTTGTAGAAGAGCTGAAATGGATATATAACGATGACAAAAACAAGCAAACAACAATTGACGATTTACTTAACATGAAATATCTAGAAATGGTTATTAAAGAATCTCTTCGATTATATCCTGCTGCTCCGGTTATTACAAGAACTATATCAGAAAACGTTACGTTTGGTATTATCTGCAAACTTATATTAGTGATCAGTGTTTTAAAAGTTATTGCTTTTAGGTGATATTACCTTTCCGAAAGGAATTAACGTATGTATATCAATATTTAATTTACACCGAGACCCAAAGTTATATGAAAATCCTGAACAATTTGATCCGGAAAGATTTACTCCTGAAAATATCATGAAACGACCTTCTTACGCTTACATTCCATTTAGTGGTGGTATGAGAAACTGTATTGGTAATACGTTAAAGTCCTTACAAAGATTTATACATTGTATCTAATTTACGTTGCAGGACAGAAATATGCAATCGTTGCAGCTAAGTCTGTATTATCTAAAATTTTACGCTGCTTTGAAATTCTACCGTCACTAACAGACAATAGTCTAAATCTAAGAGCCGATATTGTTCTAAGGTCCACTAACGGTATCAACATTCGATTAAAGAAAAGAGAATTTTAAATAAATATGCTTTTTTATTTTGTGATAGACTAACTACTTAATGATTACACACATGATTCGATAGTCTACTTTGACGCGTTAATTGATTTGTCTAGAGGTTAAAGATATATTTTAGTAATGTTTTATATTATTGAGATTATTTGTTATGCAATATACTTATTTTATACGTTTGTAATCTTTTTTTTAAATTAATTAGCGTTTTGCAAACACTTTGATAAAGATAAATACTTTCATACAAATTAGAAGTGCACAAAATTATTGTGATAAAAATGAGGTTTTCATTACGATTAAACGATTACGATAAAAATATATTACATCAGTTAAAATTTTTGAAATAATTTTAAGTTGATGCCGTTATCTCTATTGAATCATATTTCTTTTATTCGATGGTTTTGACAGAGCACCAGTATAGAAAAAATGTTTCAGAAAAAAAAACGAGGCCGTCACGAACCGATAACCCTGAACAGCGCATGAAGCATACCAAATTTCAAGTTATTTGGACTTTTGATTCGATAATTATCGTAGGTACATCGTTACACACATACCGACAGACACACACAACAGACACCCAAATTTTTTTGTAAAAAATACATTTTTCTGATTTAGGAGACTTTGAAACGTAAAACTATGCAGAAAAAATTCTTTAAAAAAATTACGATCGCTATACTTTCCTTATAGGAAAGTAATATAATTAAAGATTTTTTTATGGTAATTGATGTATTTATTTAGTACAATTTAAATGCAAGCTTTCGAACGTAAGCTAAGTTCTTTGTCAGGCAAAATTAAATTAATTTGACAATTGTAAAACTAAGGTAACTAAAAACAATAACTCGTAAAGGAACTAGATAATAGGCGCAAGTTTATTTAGCTACTTGTCAACCCTAAAAAGATCTTTCCCGAGTACCACAAAATATACGTAATATATTAGTAAATAACATCTGATAAATATTTGACTGTCACACTTTTTTATATTGACCATTTATTGTAATGTTGTATCAATAATTTATTTAAAATAAATATTTTCTAAATATTAGTTATAAATATCTTCAAAATATATGTTTTCAATATATGGCAAACATTAGATGTAAATGTCGTTCAAATATTTGTTTCCAATATATGAGAAATATTAGTTTTTAATCTGTTCGAGATGTATCTTACTATTATTTGTGAGATATTTCAAACATATAAACCTACTACATATGTGTATGTTTGCAAATGATATTTAATCTGAGTTTTTATTGCTACGCATTGTACAGTTTTTATTAAACCGTATTGAAACACTTCAGATATTTTGTAAAAACACGTTTATTTATAAAAATAACACTAACAAAATAAAATTATAAATGATGAATAAAATATGAATATAAAATCCGTATACATTTTAAACATCTTTAAAAATAAGTACACAAAAAAATTGTATCTTAAAATTACTTATTACTATCATCACATATTACATAGGTACTACAAAAATGTTCCAAATTTTGCCAAATATAACGCATAGTTACGTAAATAAAAGCATTTCTTTAATTTATTTTTCTTATTAGTGAGATCGTTGAAATTTCTTTAAATTCCTTTCTGTAAACGTTGAACAGCCAACTAAGCAAACTTCGAATTTAGAATGTACTCGTTGCGTTAAAATAAACTATTGAAACATTCGCGAATAACGTCAAATCTACGATTCGATAAAGCCAAATTCCAGATAGCGAACGATAAATGCAGAAAGGTACACTAATTACAAAATGACTTTTTGATATTCTGTATTTAAAAAACCTGATTATACAATTACGTTGCACTAAAACTCGATATAAAAATTTAAACTTCGCAAACTGCAAACATGAAATCCAAATGCATATTAGTAAAAAAACTTTCCTTATTTTTGTTCACTAAAAAGTACTTTGTGTAAATACGTTTAGAATGCCACAAAAATATTTGGAAAAGATGATCTCTAAAATTATAAATACCTTCTAGGATTACTAGTAATTTTACAGGAGAATTACAATACCTTGTCTGAAATTCTTTGCAACAAATGTAGTTTATTATTGTAAAATTACTATAATTTTAATTATAACGCAATTGGTTTTTCGATTCAATTTAAACGCAGATGTCTCGATTTCATATTCTCCTTGTGTAATTTTTTAATAATTACATTGCGTTTCTTGTACAATTTTCAACAGATTACATACTATGATTTTGGATTATTATTTTTTTATTAAATAATTAAATATATTTGAATATATTAGAAGTTCATATTATTACATATTATACGAGGAGTAAGTGAAGCACACCACACCCATCGCAAATCTTTTTTATCAGATCCGTAGACTTGTAAAAACTTTTATCGGATTATTGGTAGTTTTAGTTAATAAAAATTTTTCTATTTTGTGTATCGAGACAATTTTGCGTTGATTGATTAAAAACAATAGTAATTTTTCGTATTGCTGCCGGCGAGTAGCTTTTTGGAATAATTCTTTAGTTAAAGAAACAAAAGTACAACACGACAGTACACTAATTATATTTCATGCGTATAATAAAAACTATAAAGCTTGTTCAAAGTAAGTACATCGTTTACAGGTAGATACTACTAATGATTTATTGTTCTGAACTCTTAAAGTAAGCATTTTCAAATAACCGCATAATAATTTGATTGAATGTTAAAAAACTTTCTTCCGTTCTAAACGTAATATTCTAACATCACTTGTAAAATACCAAGATACGTCTTACCGAATAACGTGCAATATGTTATCCAACGTGTTACTTTGTCACGTTGTGTCAACGAGAGATGATACATCATAGGGTTGATTGTCGAGATCTATGAGTGGGAACACCGTCATGTTAGAAATATGTAACTTCCTACAAAGTAGTTTGCAACAACAAAAGGTATTGGTCTACCGTAAATTCTCTTGATGAAGGTGTAGTCTACCAAACCTTTCTTAGAATTTTTTTTTTACAAATTGTTACTACAGCAACATAATTTCAGTAAAAACGTACATTTCTATTGAACCGTTGTTTGTAAATTTAGTCTCATTTGTCTACAAAATTTTCAAAGGCATTATCGTTTCTGTGTTGCCTAATTAGCCAACGACAAAATCTAATTTTTGTAAGATGATCATTACTTAGCAACAATTTTATTTATATACATAATTAGATCAATTGGAAACGTAGTTAAAAAAATTTAAATCCGGTTGTAACTATAAATGTATGTCTATATCAATACTTCTCTTACTTTACAGTTGCGAACAATTCAAAAATGGGTCAAATATTATAATGAAGATGGTTACGAAGACTTAAAAAATAGACCACGCGCTTCAAAACTATACGCAATTTCTAATGAACAAGTGGAGGAGATACAACAGTTTTTAGCTGATTCTCCAATAAGTAGTTCCATCTTCGACAGTATTTTCATTTACAGTGACACCAAACGACAGTTTGTAGACGATTAAATGGAAATAGTTTACGCGCTAGACGCCCTGCTTATAACGTTGATCTTACTCCGCAGCATCAAATAAATCGAGTGGCGTTTTGTCAAGCGCAACTAGACAGAGATTGGATCAATGTAGTTTTTTCTGACGAGGAGAAAGTTTTTTTTTCATCCAAAGACAGTCTCCGATTAAAACCTGTCTGGAGATTTAATGGGACCCGCTACAACAAAGAAAACGTCGTAAGAAAAAAACAAAGCGGCCGAATTTCATTTGCGTATTGGGGTTGGATGACATCAGCGGGGCCTGGTGAACTAGTCAGGATTAATGGCCGTATGACAGATCATGATTATATAAAAATATTAGAAAATATAATGTTACCTTCCGTCGGTGCTATGTATCTCGAACCTCTACAAAAATATTGTTTGTGCAAGACAATAGTTCAGTGCACACGGCAAGAGTAGTTCGGCAATGGTTTGATAATCACACTGAAGTGACCTGTCTCGACTGCCCCGTAAAATCTCTTGATTTGAACCCCATCGAAAATATTTAGGCTCGCATGGTTAGCAGGTGGAATCATGGAGATATTCTTGGTAATCCTAAGATCCAAACGATATAAGCACTAGATAATTATGTTTTCCGAGTGTGGGAACAATTAAGGGGAACAAATCTTTGTGAGAACATAATTAACTCTATGAGAAATAGATTAACTGATTGCATGGCAAACAACGAGTTGTGGACGAGGTATTAAAATTTGATGTAAGTTTATTTATTTCTTTGTTTAATTTGTAAATTGACAATGAGTTATTGTAACTCATAATTATTTGTTGATCATATGAAAACCAATTTCGCAAAGAAAATGTAGCAAATTCATTAAACCAAAATGATATTATTGTTAATATAATATGTTACTATAGTCCTCGCAATTTAACTTTCGATGCAAGTCATTAACGTCAGTGACGTAGTTATTCAACCATGTTTTCGGTATTATCATGTAAACTTACTGTTTTCCTACATTCTGTATATTGCATTGCGAATTACGTTTTCATTAAAAGTTTCTACATTTGTAACAGGTTTACTACGCTTACGTTTTTTAAGAGATCTAAAAACCTCGTTGTTAGCAACCTCTGTAGATAAAAGAGCACCTCTCGCACAGCATTTACTAATATCTATGTACCACCATCTCGTTCAAGCTCAAAATAGTACAGTTTTGTATCAAAAATAATTATAGAAAACAATGAGCAATTTGACGTAAAAAACACAAATTAATTTTGACAGACGCCAACAACGCTGCAACTGTAGCAAACACACCAACAACTTGACAAAAAAAATTCCATAAGACAATTCGGTATTTATTTAATTTTTACTATAAATAAGGTGGTATGAATTTTACGTCATTACTGACGTGCATCGAAAGTTAAATTGCGAGAACTATATGTGTTTATATTATATATTATTAATTAGTATTTCCAAATGTTTTAATTTGACTATAATCAATTAATAAACATATATATTTACTATTTCTATTTACAATAAATTTATAATAACGGAAATATTTTATATTAGGTTTGATTCTCATATATGTTACGAAACAAGTTTTATAATTTTTTTTCTGTTTTAACTTTGTTACTTTATTGCTCCAACATTTTATAATTCTTTTTTCTACAGTTAGGTGCTTTAAATTTTATTACAATCGGCCTAGTCTATGAGATATTGACTAAAATACATAATTTTTCAAAATATCGACAAAGTCAAATATTTTAATGTAATAAGAAATTGACATTGAATTAAAGTATGCGGTTAGAAGTAAATAGCAAAGAGTTTTTAAGGGTTACGTTTTTCAAAAATTGCGAGTTAAAAAAAATAGTCAAAAACTGTTTAAATGTTTTCGATTTAATAAAATTAATTTTCTTAACTAAAATATATATTAGGCGTTTTCGATAATTGGAGCGGTAGATACACTACTGTAGGTATCCGGTAAACAGCTGACCAAAGCGATCCATGTATCGGTACATGCAATTGTAGAACGGATTTTTGTACCGAACTTTTTTACAGGTTATGTCTTATGTACTGTTCAGGTATTTGTTAAGTTCGAGATATTTTATTTGTTGTTCGTGAATCGTGATCGTATTCTTACCACCACGTTTGTTGTTGAAGATTTAATCAGTACCACAGAGTACCCAACTCTGTGTCAGTACTTAAAATGAATGAAAATGGTATTGAACGTGTGAAAAGAAAGACACGGTTTGTCGTATCAGCGTTATTGCAAGTACTAGACAGCGACAGTGACGAAGATCTTATTACTATGGTTTATAACGAACAAGCTAGAAAAAGAAGAAAGGCTAGAGTAGCTATAAAAAATTATGTAGAAAATGTGGTATCATTTTATGCAGATGGTAAACTGAGACATACTTTTTGCAGTTATATAAATAATTAAGTGTTTTAAATTATTCGCCAGATTTCAAATGCCACTTCAGATTACGGAAGGACACATTTGAACATTTATTGCAAATATTGGGACCTTCTTTGAAAGAGCAAAATGCCACTGGTGTGGGACGACATACATATCCCCCTGAAAAACAGTTACTGGTAGCGTTAAGTATGCTGGCAAACCAAGAAGTTTATAGGTAAGAGTAATAAATTAGAAATTTATTATATTCTTAAACTATATTTTCAGACTTGTTGCTGAAAAATTTGACATTTCCAAATCAACAGCATGGTTGTATGTTAAGAAAGTTTGCACTCTTTTGGTTGACCTATCAGGACAGTACATTTGCTGGCCTACGGGTCAAAAACTTCAGCAAATTAAAGAAACATTCAAAGAACGGCAAGGATTTCCTGATGTAATAGGTGCTATAGATGGAACGCACATTCCAATAAGTCCGCCTTTAAATGAACAAGCTGCATATTGCAACAGAAACCGTTATCACTCCATTATACTACAAGGTGTTTGTGATACAAACTACATGTTTACAGATGTTTTTACAGGTAAATGTTATACAATTGTCTTTGCGCTATTTTAATAATTGTGTTTTTAGGATATCCTGGCAGTGTACACGATGCACGCGTATTTGCTAATTCACCTTTGGCAAAAAGAATTGGCGAAAACGCATCAGACCTTTTTCCAAACAATACCCATCTTTTGGGGGATTCAGCCTATAAGTGTACAAAGTATATGTTGACTCCATTTAGAGATGATGGTCATTTATCTAGAAAAAAAAAATTATAATTATAAACACTCTTCAACGAGAGTATATATTGAACAGAGTTTTGCCTTCCTGAAAGGACGTTTCAGAATTTTAAAACACGTAAATGTTTATAATACAGCATTTATATCAAAAATAATTGTAGCGTGTTGTGTTTTGCATAATATTTGCATTCAAAAAAATTACAATCTGGAAACTGAAGAACATTACGAAGATATCACACCACAGGACTATTATTGTACGGAAAAAGACTGCAGTGGATTTGCAAATCGGGATGAGATTGCAGATAAACTTATTAGTGTATAATGATTATATTGTTTCGTAGTTTTAATATTTTTAACATTATTCATTTTTTAATAAATTTAAAATTTCTTTTAAAACACCCAACTTCTCGGCGTGGCGTTCTGCGGTTTCTTTCCGCAGTATTTTAACCCACTGCGGTTCTTCATCAGAAAGTAGGCGCCTTCTTTTCTGTATACTGCGACCTGCTGGAGTGGACTGCTTATCAAGTTCGCCTGAATCCTAAAATTTAATTAAAGATATTAAAATGTATACAGACATTTAGATCTTACCACTGATGTATCTGGTGTTCCCGGAGTTGAACATCTTGACAAATAACCATCGGTGTTGCTAGCTGTAGCAATTGGCACAGTTTCAGCTGATTTGCCAAATAAACTATCAAATAGATCAAAATAAGGCCAGGATATGGCTCCGTTGCCAGTTCCCTTATTGTTATCTATAATTCGTTTGTAGGTTTTTTTGAGGTTACGGAATTTAATATCGCACTGCTCGCCTGTGAACACGTAGCCTTTGTTAGCCATATGTCCAGCAATGCCATTCCATATGGATCTGTTGGTTTTTTTACCCGATTTAAATAAATTAACATTATCTTCGTACAAACTCATCAGTAATAAAATTTTTTCGTGTGTCCACAACAATTAACAACCTTTGAGGAAACCAAGTATGATATAGATCTGAGCAAGGTAAACTCTATTCACGATAATCCAGGTCATTAGCCGAAGGCTCTAAGTACGAATACTACTTAGGCAGTATATTCAAACTTAGCAGTTGCTATTAGAATTGTACTCACTTTACGAGTATCTGTTGCCACTGCAGAACGATCCTTCTTCAAATTAAAGTTAATAAAAAAATATTTAAGGTCAACCATGAGTCAAAAGGGTTATTAAATTTATCTATCATCTCAATAGAATTATCATCTATATTAGATAACATAGATATTCACCATTCATAAAAAAATTTTGCCAACATGAAAGCTCAAAAAGTAGATTTTTTGTGAATTGCCGATTTTTCAATTTGTAAAAATAGATTTTATTTTGTTTTGTAATATGTATGAGGTAGGTCTACCTGACAGTTCTGACAGAAAGAATTTATTATTTATTTTTATTCGTTATAAGTAGCTTGTAAAGGAGAATTTGTTTTAATTACTTGTTAGAACAGTGGCGGTTTATCTATTCGGTCATTCGGAACATGACCCACCAAAATGAATAAGAAATGTATTTTATTTACTTTAAAATTACAGAAAAAATCGCGTTTAAATCAAATTATCAGTGTTTGAATATCAATTTTTATTGTAAGCGCAACAGATGCGAAAACTTATGAATTTACCCGAGGCTGTTGTGTTTTATAGTCCGTGTGTATTATATAATGTAGCCGAATCAAAAATGATATTGTAGTCAAGAATCAAACATGCATAATACAGTTTTAGATGAACTAGAAAAAGACGACTAAATGCCTAAATGCTTTCTGCGGTTGTAAGCCGAGTCCCATTTCGCGTACTCAGTGCAATGCTTACGTCATTTATTATTATCTCTGCAACACCTGTTTGTAAAACAAAGATGCTGGAATGCAAATTTCTTATCACATACGACAAACTTACACAAGTTAAAAAAAAATAATTGTGATTAGGTACCTATTACCGTTTTTGTTTCATAATAGCGGTGGTTTTGTATGTTTTAAATGATGTTACAGATTTAAAACATTTAAAAGAAACTAAAAAAGCATTTTATCTGCAGATCACATGACCACAGCTGCCACTCTGTATTAACATACCTTAAATAGTGTATTTGATTTATATATTTTACCATTTTTATATTTCCTGTATTATTTTCATATGAATTGATATGTTTGTCCTTTTTTTTAATTTAACAATACCAAACAATTTTTTTAACTATAATTTTCATAGACGTCATGAAAATTTTTGCACACAGGCGCCACTATGGCGCGGCATTGCTTTCATACAAATTATAAGTGCAAAAACTTATATAACATTATCATTGTGATAAAAATGACGTTTTAATTCAAATTAAACAATTTCAATAAAAATAAATTAAATCAGTTAATCTTGAATCGACTGAGCATCAGTATAGAAAAACGTGTTTCAGAAAAAAAGTCAGGAACCGAAGATTCGGAACATTGCAATATAAAGATTTGTTTGTTGTATTAGTTGTCTGTTACGAGACAATTTATCGCTGCTCTCAAGATTTGATTATTTTATGACTACAATTTATACTAAAAGCAAAATAGCCAAACACAAATTTGTCTGATTTTATTTGCATTAGATCTTCATTATTATCTTAAAGGTTTATCTTAATGTCATTAAACAATGGTTATCAAAAAAGCTAATAATCTTATCTCTTAACAAAGATAAGTTAAAAACTATTGAAACAGTATTATGTTTTACTTTATCTTGAATTTATGCTCAAATACAATAATCTAAATGTGTAAGATCCCGTAACAGTGACCATTGTACAGATTTATGATTTTCAATCTGTTGATTTGGTTTCCAGGCATTTAACAACTGCACATATTATTGACATCTACGAGCAGGAAAAAATGATAAAAGGCGTAGTCCTAATACTCACAGCCAAACATTAGTACCAAACCTTTTCTAGAGTTTTTTTACAAATTAGATTTAAGTCTTCAACACATTAAGTTTGAGATATCTTTTTAAAGAGCATTGAAACATTACAACAAAAATTAGAACTTAAACCTACAGAAAATCCTAACATAATATATATTCTCAAATTGTCGCCTATTATCAATGTTAAAACAAAATATACAGTTATATTATCAGATGGAATTTCAACAATTCCACACTGTTCTAAAAACTTTCCGTAATCAAACCATCAAAAGTTGCTTCATTACCAAATTTAATTCTATCTTTTGTATAAAAAATGGAAAATAAAAAGCGTATACTGCACTAATTTCATGCACACAAGCATGTGAACTTAAAAGATTCCCCGATTCATAATCATCGTAATATAATATATACATATAACTTATATTTGTGAAAACAAATATTAGATTTTTAAAAAGATGTGTTAAATTTTATTTAATTAATATATATAAGTGGCAGTACTATATTTTTTTCACTTTTTTATGAGAATTCTTTAAATTTTTTTGTAATGTATTTAATGTATTCTAAAACGACAGATAAAATATCTATTTTTAATATATGATAAAACAATTCTGAGCAGAATAAATTGCGCAGTAACGTCGACAATATCAAATGACACATTGCCGCCTACTTTACCATTAGAGACTTAGTTAACAAGTTAGCAAAGAAAACAGGAAATTAATTTAAACATAACTAGCATTAATGGATTGACTACAAAAATCAAATATAGTACTGAAATAAAACTTTATTCAAGTTATGATAGTTACTGTTTCATTATTTCATGTTTTATGTATTGTAGTTCCTCAAATTACAGAATTAATTTCAAACTCAAGTTTTGATATGTCTGAATTAGGTATTCCTCCGAACTTAAAATTAGTCTATGAAGGATTAAATATCCGCGGAAAAATCAATTTATTAATTGGCGCTGAAATTTTTTAGCATTTATTGTGTGCTGCACAAATAAGAGAAGGTGATAAAAGCTCAGTGCTTCAAAAAAACAAGATTAGGATGGATCGTAGGCGGTTGTCTTAACCCTTTATGTAGTAGTAAAGTTAAGGGTTTGATTCTAGCTAAAACTGGTGACAAACATCAAATTCAACAACAATTACATAAACTTTGGGTTTGACCAAAAAAACTTTTTCTTGTGATAAGAAGCTATGTGAAGAAAAACCACTCAAGGAGTCGATCACCAAATTAGAAGACCACCATGAAATTTGCAGTTAATCGGTTTTACGCACTTGAGGGAAAATTGATAAGCAACATTAGTTAACTGCATCAATATAAAGATTTCACGAGATAATATGAGCGCTTCGGTTACATGACAAATATTGATAATTTAAACGATAGTAATATAACGTATTACCTACCACACCATAGCGTAGTAAAAGAAGACAGCATCGCTACAAAATGGCGCGTTGTGTTTGACGGTTCGGCAAGGTCTGATACCGGAATATCTTTAAATGATCTGCAATTAGTTGGACCAGAGCTGCAGTAAGATCTTTTTCTATTTTAGTTAGGTTTAGGTAGCATTAGTTTGTAATGACTGCAGATGTGGCAAAAATGTACATACAGGTTCTTGTAAAATCCGAACACAGAAACTTAAGAAGAATTGTGTGGCGTGAAAATCCTAATTGTAGTTTAAATCATTTTGCATTGAACAACGTCACTTATGGGACTACCGCGGTTTCATTTTTAGGCATTTGTTGTCTTCAACAATTAGCACATGATTGTGATAATGAAGGTTATTTTAACTGACTTTTATTTGGTGATCTTATTACATTAGCAGACACGCTTAAAGCGGCATTGTCAATTCGTTAAAAGTTTACTAAACTATTACAAGGTGGTGGTTTTGTTCTTCGTAAATAGGGATCCAACAAACCTCAAATTTTAAGCAGAATTAAAAATAATTTAGATGCCCTTGTCTTAGAGTTAGGCTCTAAAGATAATATGAAAACATTGGGTTTGATAAGGTTATTGATTGCAGATAACATAAGTTATAACATAAACACAAATAATAGTTGTCTGTTGATAATATTGAGGATGCATAATAATGACCTACACCTTTCAAAGGCTACGAATTACTCAGAAAATTTGCTGTGCTTAGACCTTCCGATTTACAAAATCGTCGTTTTTTTGTTGATTTCAGAAAAGGTAAGTGTACTAGACAATTTGTGGGTGTGCACAAAAATTGATTTACCTGAAACAGAAACAGCTCAACTGTAAAGGGCTACGTGATTTTACAAAATCAAAAGTACAATAAAAAGAATAAGTTTTAAATCAAGTAGAACTTAATTACAAAAAGTCAAACTAAAAAAAATAATGCAATATATATACATATGTACATTTTAGTTCACATTCATATATTAAAACAATAATTAAAAACATTTAAAAAATTTGTAGTAGTACATTAGCGAATTAAATTCCTATTATAAAAAAAACCAATTTTGTAGATTAAGAATATTTTAATTAACAAAACACAACTCTTTTATTTCAATGAAAAAAAAATAAAAAAATTGAATCTAGTGATTGTGATCAAAAGTATTTATTCCATATTTGATAAAGAGATTAATATTTCAACATTGTACACAATTACTGCTTGAAAAAACTAATTACATTTCAATATTATTATTAGAAAAAAATTACACTAACTACTACATATGTAAAAACAACAATTTGTACCGTCCTGTTTAATGAAAATGAAATTTGCAAAAAATATATTCGATATTGTTGAGATTTTATATTGTACGTCTAAAGTATTTGGTATGATGCCATTTACAAAAACTGTAGATGAAAACGGGAACCGAAAATTTTGTTTGCATCGAACTCTTACAAAGCATTTGCTGCATATTAGTGGTGAGAACTTACAGTAAAACTTAATATGTAAATTTAAATCTATTTCACTGTTTTATTTTAATCTTTTTTGCGTTTTTCTTATTAATGTTTAAACAGTAGTAAAGTTTTGAATAAACGCATTTAATCTTAAAACATTTCTGTTTTTATACTGTGATTCTAAACTATTTTGAGATAGAAAATTGTTTTGATGGTAATGCTATTTCCGTTCTTTAATTTTTTTTTATTGTCAATGCTGATAAAAAATTTTAAAACAATTTAAACGTCTAGTACAAAAAATAATACTGGCAATTTAATATTAACACTGCTTTTATACGTTTCAATACGAAAAATGTATGCTGTATCTTGTTTTGTAAATTTTAAAATATACATATAGGAATATTTGTATAATTAAATTTAAAGGATCAATTCTAGAAGTTTTTAAAAGTGACTAATCAAAAATGATCTATACTACATTACTACACTATATAAAAGACAGAAAGTACGTACACTGTACAGGATGTCCCACTTAAGATAGGATAGCTTGAATAGCTTTGTTATTATACGAGATAGAGATTTGATTAAATGAAAACGGTTTGCAATTAGAGGTGCCTAGTAACAATATGTGCTGAAATTTAAAATATGACTAATTATTTTAAAAAGACGACCAAACCTTCAATTCGTTTTTGGTTCTTTAAACGGTTTTTTGTGATCGTATGAAAAAACAAAAATCACTTTGTTAGGGCACATTTGAAAGCTTTTCCAATTAGTCTTATCAAATTTTACGTTTCGGTTCGGAGAAAAAACCATTAGATTCAATGTTTCTTTGGCATTCTTGTTGTATTTTTGCATATTTAGAAACCACACATTTTTCTGATCAATTTGATGTAACATAAAATTTTTTAAATTTAAAAACAAGATATGTAAATAGATACGCAAAACATGTCATATTTTTTATTTACTGCAAAGCTTGCTATGATACAGCAGGAAACCTACTCCAATTTCATTTGACGTTTTGCGTTGAAAATTATGTTCTTTTATAATCCATAATTTATGAGATGTAAATTTCTTTTTACATAAATTATTCTAGATAGTGATAATACTAAATAATTATTTACATGCTTCGTTTTTAAGATTAAATACATCCTATGTTACATCAAATTAACTAGAAAACATTGTGCTTTCTAAACATGTAAAAATACAACATAGATATAAAATGTATCTGATGGCGTTTTCTTTGAAGCAAAACGTTTTACGCAAAATGTGGTAACACCAATTTAAAGAACTTTAAAATGTACCGTAACCAAATATTTTTAGTTTTAAAAACCAATAACAAATAAACGTTTAAAGAGTAAAAAAAAAATTAGGATTTTTTTGTTTTTTCAAAATAATTTGAAAAACATTAGCTACATTTTAAGTTTTAGCACATATTGTTACTAGGCACCACTAACTACAAATCTTTTCCTATTTAACCAAATCTTTTGTAATCTGCGTTTAAATTTTATTTTCTTTTTAATGGCAAATCTTTAGTTGCTGTTTTATTACATTACATTTGTTTGTTTATATTAACACCATTTAGAGTTTTGTTACTCCCATATCTTTGTTTACGGTTGCAGTACGATGACAAAACTTTGTAAAAAACTTACGTGAAATTACGTTTCATCTTGTTGGTTACACTTTCTTCATAGAAGATTGTAATGTATTAAAAAATTAAAGTAGTAAATGATTTAAAATTAACTAAAATTGCATGTATTTAAAGCATGTAAATTATACTCATCATTTTTCTACATAGAGATGAATAGCTAAAATTCACCAGTCTATATTAAAACTGCCAACTTTCTCTTAGTAAAATTTTTTGATAGTATTTTCAATAAATATTAAAGAACTATGCGTCAGTACTTACGCATATTTTAAAATTTTTATTACACTACGTATAAATTATAATAGATCTTCAATTAGTACTTTATTACGAAGTAAGGATATAAATTCCTCAAAAAAATTAATTATTATGCTGTAATTTTATATGTAATAAATTCTTCAAAGTAAAGTCTATGCACCAGTAAAAAATAAAACTAAACAATAAATTCTGCCATTGTTTCGTCGGCTTCTGCGCCAACTCCATCAGATTAATCTCAACTGTAAAAGTAAATGTAAAAAACATTTCAACAAAATCATAATTTGTAAATAAAACTATTTTTGATATCTTAAAACTAAAGTTTTTTTCGTAAATATATGAGGTTATATTTTTTTCAAACGCCAGAAAAGTGGGACATTATTTAGGAAAAAAAATAGATAAAAAGTCAAACTTTTCTGTCCAAAGAAAAAAAAAGTATTGCTATGACACACTTTACTGTCCGGCAAAGGAAAAGGTGTTGCTATGAAACAGCCAAAAAACTAGGAAAAGATTTTTATTTGTCTTTATTTTTATCATAAGTATTAAAAGTACAATTTAAAATAATTGAGTTTTGAAAATTAAAGTCATGTTGTAGTGTTGATGCTATATTTAAACCGGTGATTGGGCCGAGCCATAAAAAAATAATTTGGGTCGTGTTTTGGGCTGGTTGTACATTTTATAGATTTTGGTCGAGGCGTGTTTTTATCATAGCCTCAAAAAAGTAATTGGACACTTTTAAGCGCGACTTGGCAACTAACCGTTATAACAGATCGGCTAGTTAAATTTGACAACATTGGCATTGTAGATATTACTTGCAGCGATATTACGAGGTTATTAACCATTCTTTATAAGCACCGCTTCAAGCGATCCAATAACATGTCTTTTTGCTGCAAATAGGTATGTACATTGTAGCATAAATATTTAAATTTTTTTTCATCAAATTTTTTATTTATGTATTTATGTTCTCTGCTCGTTTTAAATGAATGCTACAGCCTTTAATGAAAAAAAATCTAAGTAATTTGATTTATAATTAAAACAAATTAAAAAAAGTTCTATTACTAGTTAGAATAAATTTAAACTGCATGCCCAAATATTAAATTGCTGTTTTAATTAGCCTAAATTTTTAATATTTCCGGATTAAACTAAAGTCAACATTGCGATTTTTTTTGTAAAAGTATTATCATCATTTGAACGTAATTAGTGGTTGAACAATTGTAATCTTAATTCCCATTACATTTATTTGTAGTTTGCATGTTTTCATAGAAAATGGATTTTTATGAATATAGGTAAAATCCGATGTTCAATTATTTTTTTGATTAAACTGTTTAAAATGCTTTAACTTTCTTGATTTAACTCAATTTATGGATGATATTGAACCTACTAGCTTAAGTATTAGACAGAAGGTATGTGTAACTTAAATTTACTATTCTGTGCCTGTAGAGTTTTATTTTCAGGCGGTTTTCGTGAAGTCTTATCTATATTATAACAAAAAGAACAATTGGCTAGAAAATTATTATTATTTTAAAAAAATATTATCTTTAGTTAGATGTAACTGAACTGGAAATCAAAACCAATATGAGTGTTGTTACTTATAAATCAAAACAGAATTCTTGCAGGTTTTTGATAAAACTAAGTAATGGAAATATATTACCAAACATTGGAAAAATCAGTCTTTTTTTTGTACAAAATGATCAACGTTTATTTCTGCATTAATAATATAAACACTAAGTCTTAACCTTGGTTTAAATAGAAAATAACTTTTTTTAAATACCCAATACTTCGAAAACTTGATAATTATAAGTAACGATTAACCTAAAAGATATTATATTGTGGGATATACATAGGTTGCATTCACGCAAAGCGAACCTTCTTCACAGCTCGTGGGGCCGTATTTAATTGTGCTTCACAGTTGTATTTGAGCGTCCTTTAAAGCATTACCTTACACCAAATATTAGCTTTTCTTATTTTTTCTTTTTCTTCAAATAGATTAAATTAATTTTGATTAAGTATAATGGTACATGTGTGCTCTGTTTATATTGCCTATTATTTTTTTAATTTGAGTGTAAGAAAAATGACAACATTTATAAAATGGAACTTTTATTAAATATAATAGGAGTTAGGTTTTACATATAACAAAAAATGTTTTCAAATATTATTATCTATTTTCTTAAACACTAAAGCATTCTATGACAAAATTTTTCTCTTCAACCGACAACGAGTTTATGGACCCTAAACAAGTAACATGAGTTTTTTACATTTTTGCGTTTTTAATTTTTTTTATAACTTTTCCTTAATTTTATTATTATTTTACGTAATAACAAAAAAAAATTATTAGGCTAATAGAAAGTATAAAAATTTTTACTTGGGGTTAAAAATGTTCAATAAAAATTTAAAAACAAACTAAAACAATGCCAACATTTTAAGCGTTGTTTCATACTATTACAAACAAATTTGTGTCGCAGTAGTTGCCCCACCAAATTTCGACGTATTGCAAGAATTTTAAATAGACGGGGGTTTAAAAAAATATCGTGTAAAAATAAGATGAGAAAATGCAAACATCTCTAAATTAAGAAATAATGTTTTATCTTGTTTTAAGTAATAAATAGTAATAAAAGTACAATAACATCAACAAAATATAATAATACAAAAAGTAAAACTTTTTAACGAAATAATAACACAAACATAAATAATTTATAGTTTTTAAATTCTTTTTAAACTTATATTATTATATACCTTTTTCCTTTACGTTTACTTTTGCCTTTTTTGACAATGTTAATAAATCCATATAGGGTGCAAAACATTACATCTAGCAAACGTAATGAATTTGCAATCATTTGAATTTGGTTCATTACATCTCAATTATTTTTGAAAACTTAGGAATGTTGATTATAAAACTAGTATAATTACCTACTAAACAAAAATTTACAAATGTTTTTCTACTTTTATTACTAGTACTTAGCGTATTGAAACCAACATCAAAGATTTAATTAAAATTTGAGAAGAAAGAATACAGAAATTCTCATCAAAATTACGCTTAAAGCAGTGTTTCCAGAGACCCGAAATTCCGTTTTTCTGGGGGGTATTTCATATCCCCAGTAACGCTCTCTTTTGCCCAAGGTTCCTCCATTACTAAGTAGGGTATATAAAGGGGATACTTCAAATTCATTCAATATATACCTATTTTATAGGTATTATGTGATATATAATTCAGATTGCGCAATTATTCACCTACAACACAGGAAATTATTTAGAATTAAATTATAAAAATTTTAGTCACATAACAATTGGGTAAGTTTTTCACGTCCATCAAGTTATCAAAATAAAATAAAACATGATTAGGAAATTGTTACCAATTTCTTGCCAAAGAAAAAACTTTCTTACTTTTTTAATTATCCATTAAACTTGAGCAAGTTAGTAGTACACCATTCTGAACAGTGTTTTAATGAATCGGTATTCGGTTTAAAATGTGTGTAGAATTTGTTGCTAAATTGTTGTGAATTAATTGTAAAAGAAAATAGCTGATTATTAAAGCTCTTTTTACAATAGTGTACTGCTAACTTGCCTTAAGTGTGACTAACGCATAACTAAAAATGCAAGAATGTTATAAATAAGCTATATTTTGTTTGATTTTGCTAACTTGAAAGACATAATTTTTTCACTTAAATTAATAATATTACTTAATCGGTGCCTTTCAGTAAACGTAAACTTTTTTGTGCAGTTTTAATAAACTATTATTTATTTTATTAGAAAAGTGAGGTCCATTATTAGGTTCAACGCCAAGAACAATATGCGGAAAATGATCGTCCTTTGCAGACCGCCTATAGAAGCGGAAAGCCATCTGTATTATGCAGAGTTGAAAAACATTATTCAAGATGCTCGTTTGACTCCATTCACAACTTCCGCCACCATTTGCGAAATACTATAGCTACAATGCACTTTGCAAACAATAAGGAATACTTTGAAAGCTAAAGGAATAAGTTGCTATCGACTTATAAAGAAACATGTAATAACTGAAAAAAACGCCTACCGGAAATTGCAATTTTCAGAACATTTAAATTTTGATTGAAGAGGTGTTGTTTTTTTAGATGAAAAAACCTTCTGCATTTTCCAAGATAGTAAAAAAAATCTTTGGAGGCCACGTAATTCTAGATATAAATCAAAACATGTGCAACCCAACAAAAGAAGTGGGAGAATTAGTGCGACGTACATTCAGAAGTGTGAAGAATCCGTTAGGCACCTAACTCACCAGATTTAAACAAACTGAACAATAACATAGAAATACGAAATATAAACAACTTGCATCGCCATATTAATACCGCGTAGGAAAGATTTCGAAAAGCTAATGTATGTGCCAATTTAATCAATTAGATGCCAAACGGTCTACGGGAATTTATAATTAATAATAGATATAACACTTATTACTAGCATGTAAAACACAAATATTTAAATAAAATAATACTTTTTTAATCATGTTTTTTATTGGGATTTTCTGTATCTATGTTCTTGTCATACAAATAGTGTTTATATATAATTTACAATAAAGTCTAAGGTATTTTTTCTATTAAAATGTAGTAGGTACTATAATAATATAAAACATAAAAAAATGCAAAAGTACGAAATTGCAAATTTCAGTTTATTACTATTAAATTTATATTGCCTCGAAATAGCTTATAGTTACGAAGAGAAAGTAAAAAAATGCATTTCGCATTTTTCTAATTTTGTGATTTTTTAGATTTACAGCATAGGAAGTTATTTTCAAATTTTATTTAGAATTTTTTTAGCGCTCTGTATGAGAAATTAGACTTGATTTTATAAAGGAAGATATGTATCCTTTAATTTTTCTTACGAATAATTTAAAAGGAGTAAAGGGAATTTATACTGCAAGTATTTGACCACTAATTACGTTTTATTGGTGATGATACTTCCTTTGCAAAGAAAATCAGAATGTTGACTTTAATTTAATCCAAATATATTAAGACTTTTAGGCTAATTAGTACAGTAGTTTTATATTTGAGCATACAGTTTATCATTATTCGAGCTATAGATGAAATTTATTTAATCATAAATCACAATTAAAATTTGTTTATTACTCAAGCAGAGAATATAAATAAATAGAAAACTTGGCGAAGAAGAATTTAAAACTTTAGGGTACAATTTAGATAAATATTTGCAGTTAAGAAACCTGTTCTTTGAACGCTTGAGGCAGAGTTTTTAAAGAATGGTTAGTAACCTCGTAATATCGCGCCAACTAATGTCTACAATACCAATGTTGTCAAATTTAACTAGGCGTTTTGTTATAACGTAAGTTTGGCTGTCTACCTTGCAAGTCGCGCTTAAAAGTGTCCAATTATTTTTTTGAGAGAGAGTACGTAAAAAAAATCTGATGTAATTAAGAAAAAAATGTAATTCACATTGTTTTTTGCAGTATTGATTACTTTTATGGTTATAACAGCCATACTAAGGTGTATCCTGGAACTGGAAAAACACATTCCGACGTTCTTTGAAGGTTTAATGGGAACAATGTATGTCTTGTGGCAAATGGATAATATTTCAAAGTTAATAAAATTGACAGTGGGTAGAAAAGATTTTTTAAAAATACTTAATTTGATTCAAACACTTGATGAAATCTTTTTTAACATTGGAATTAACATCTCATATAAACACTTACATGTGTTATTAATTCTAACAATAGTAACCTTTTATTTTTGCCTACTTGTCTTACTTTCGCCAGCATGGATATTATTCCATGAAATGAAAACTGCAGGAATTTGGTCAAAGCCATCGCAAAAATGCGTTGTTGAACTTATGAATTTAACTATGATTTATGCAGTTTTGTTTATCACCGTATACGTAAACAACTGCATTGCATATATTATGTACGAAAGATTGAAGTTTTTGAACGAGTACATAAAAGATAAAGAAGAAACAATGACTTTTAATTACGATTTAATTTTTGAAGTTTTACAGCTTACAGCTGAAACGCATCACTTAATTGCATTATTAGCTAAAAAATTTGATAAGACTTTTGGATGGAGTATATTTACAACTACAACTTTATCGTTTATAATTGTTGTAGTATCAATAGTTATGAGAGGACATATTTCTCAGTTTCATCCAATACAATCATATGCACTACTCGCCGTTCATCTAACATGTGGTTTATCAGTAGTAATCATTTGTCAACTAATTAAGTTTGAGGTAAGAACAACTACATTTATTAATGTATTATTAATTCTGTATTTGTAGAATAACAAAACTCCTTGGTTGGTGTCTATGTTAACTTTTCCAAATTTTAACAAACAGCTTGCACACAAGGTAAGTTTAAGAAAAACAATGAAACAACAAAATAGTGATTTAAATTAAAAAAAGGTTAATAATAGCTATTAAATTCAATAAAGATTGATCGTATCTTTTTGGTATAACATTTTCGCAGAGTAACACAAGCATTTGTTTTTTTTAAATAATTTGTTAATTTTATAATATAAAATTACCATCACATCCATATGATTATTTTTAATCCTGTTTTAGAGGTGCAAACTCCTTTATCAATTTCTACAAGAACCAATTGAATTGGAAGCTTCGGGTTTTTATCCATTGAATGTTACACTCATAACTTCAGTAAGTGTAAACTACATACACTTAAGGAACGCCGTTGTATTTTTTAATCAGGTATTTTGAAGAACACATTTTTATTACATTATCAAGCATATTCATAATTAACAGTAATCAAAAATACTTCGGCGTACTGTCAAAGCCAAAATATTTTTTAATCATGTACTTTGACTTTGAGTTTAACTGCAAGTCATATTCATAATTGCATAGAAAATATTAAAGAATATTTGTAAATCATCGGATATGAAAGTTAAACGTAAAATAATAAATTTAAAATGCAATTCTTAATTATATCATTTTTAAATACTAAACAAACTAAAAAATTTGAATAAATTTCTACTTAAAAGTAATATCCTTAATTCATTTAAATTGTGAATATCGTTTAGTATATTTAATGCAAAGTATTTTTTTCTTATAAATATACAAGAGTTAAAAATATTAAAGTGAAAAAAAAAATTCAAGTGAATTTTTACTTTAAAGTGATATCCATAATTCATTTTAATTTTGGATATCATTCTAAATTTTTACTTTCACAAATTTTTTACTTACAAATGACTTAATTAAAAAATATTGAAGTAAAAATATAATTCAAGTGATATCCATAATTCAATATTGATATCCATAATTCAATATAGATATTCATAATTCTCATTGTTTGGGAACCCCTGATTGTAGTCGTAATGTGTAGTTCAAACCAACTAGTCGTTCAAACTGCAAAATTGCATTTAACATTCATGGCGTCATCAGCTGATTTTATTCAAATTTTATTAACTTATATATTTTACTACAACGGAAGCTACTTATTTAATGCGCAGGCGAGTTGAAAGTATAATATAATTATTTGTTACACAAAGGTAATTATTTGTTATTTTAGATTATTGCTAGATTGTTGATAATTTTTAAATTTGATGCGGTGCTGCCCTTATATACTGGCTACATCTGCGTTTATCACATTTTATCTAAGAAATCCACTAAGATTAAAACAGAAAACTTCATAAGCAAGTCTGGCGCCTAAAGTTACAATTGAACTACAACATATACCGACAAACAAACTACACATTACAACCAAGAGTTCCCAAACAATGGGAATTATGAATATCAATATTGAATTATGGATATCACTTGAATTATATTTTCACTTTAATATTTTTTATTCTATGGGATTTGTAAGTAAAAAATTAGTGAAAGTAAAAATTTTGGATGATATCCAAAATTAAAATGATTTATGGATATCACTTTAAAGTAAAAATTCACTTTAATTTTTTCTTCACTTTAATATTTTTAATTTTTGTATATTTATAAGTAAAAAATAATTTGAATTAAATATACTAAACGATATTCACAATTTAAATGAATTAAGGATATTACTTTTAAGTAAAAATTTATTCAAATTTTTTAGTTTGTTTAATATTTAAAAATGATACGATTGAGAATTGCACTTTAAATTTATTATTTTACTTTTAACTTTCATATCCGATGATTTACAAATATTGTTTAATATTTTCTATACAATTACAGATATGACTTGCAGCTAAACTTAGACTCAAAATATCTGATTAAAAAATACATCGGCGTTCCATATACATACATTTGACACCAGAACACATTTTTTTTCTATAGTTATATTGACTTAATTATTTGTTTCAGCATATTGGATTGTTGTGCACTTTACTAATGTTCTTTATAAAAGTAAGAAGTAGTTTAGATATATAATTTGAATTGTAAAATTTGTTAAAATTAAAATAACATAGCGTATTTTTAAAAAAATTTAAATAATAATTTACGTAACAAGCGTCGAAAGTACAGCATAGCATAACAAACTTTAATGCGAGGCAAGGCCGCAAGGCTGAGCGTTGCACGTGAGTGAGTTATGCTATTAAACTTTCGACGAGAGTAACGCACATTATTCTTTGTGTTGCTTTTTGTTTTAAAAACAAGAAATACAATGTTGGTACTACATTTATTACTGAATCTGTCAAATTTGACATTAACTTTAATATTGTTTTTTCTCAATTTTAACTGAATTTTAAGATTCTTTAAATGACTTTTCTACCTGTCGCATACTTGTTCTAATATAATAATTGACTTTGAATACTTAGTTTTATGTAGATGCCTAGTTTTCATTTTGCCACACTAAAGCTTCCTTTGCCCATTACGTAACTATACTAACGAACGAATATTAAAGTTTGCGATGTTGGCAACAACAAGCGTCGAAAGTGGAGCAACAAACGTTACTACTAGACACACACTACATCAATATAATTGACTATGAAAACACAATTTTATGTAGATTGTAGTTTACTATTTTGCAACTCTAGTTTTTTTGCCACTTTGTAACTACACTAACGAACGAATAATAAATATTTTCAATGAGAACAACAAAAGAAAATGTATTTTTAAAAACATAATTTTTCAAAAGTACATGTTTATATCCAACTATATTTTTAAATTTTATTACCTTCTTAAGCTTAATTGTGTTATAGTTTAACCAACAAGATTGGTAATGAGGCCGATTAATAATCGAGATATTTTCATGCGCTAGCAAAAACGAGATTATTAATCGCATATTATCTAAAAAGTTGGTTTTTAAATTTTTCCGTCGATCGTATGTTATTAACTGTTGTATTTACTTATAATTTTAAATTTTTATCTCTCTAACAATTGTTTTATTTTTGTATCAACGGTAGTAAGATTTTTAAGTAATAAGAATGCTATACAGCTTCAACGCGTCAATTAAATTTTAGTTGGATTGATTATAATTAGTTTTGAACATATCAATGATATAACAATAAAACAAATTTTGTCGATTAAAAATTTTTGTCACTTTTGTGCTAAGTTTGCTAGTTTACTTTTTCAAAAGTCCCGGTAATCACAATTGTTTTAAATAAAAATTATTTTAAATAGTTATATTGTTTTTTATGATGCAATTTTCAAAATCGTTAACGAATTTAGGTTTATCACAATTTTGTTGAATAGCGTTGTAGTTGCTTTGTAGCAAAGATAAGTGCCATAAAAATTAAAGCTACCGGACGAGTCTCTTGGGGAATAAAAACCTAGAAACTATTAAGCGTTGTGTTTTTATTCAGTGTCTTACCAATTTAGTCTTTGTTTGATCTTATTTTGCCTATGTTTCTTTGACATCCAAAAATTTACGTAGTTTAATTATCTTACTACGCACGCATAAATGAAATTTATGGTATTTATTTAATTAGTATGGAATAGTTACGTAAACGTTATATATCAATTACAAAACAGTTTTATGAATATTTTATAATTGGTTGGCTCTTTAGTACAATAGTTTTGATGAAGTTACAAAACATTTTTGTAGTGTAGAGCAGCTTCAATAAAATCAAACATTTATTAAGTACGACTTTTTGGAACTTAATTATTCCTATTATTTACTTAAACTAAAACTGATGGCTGTTTTATGAAAAATGGCAACGTATACAAGTATATATTGTTTACACGAAATTTAAAGAGATAGATCTACACGGACGTGATTTTTTGCTACAAAGAAAATTTTATTGTCAATTATAAAGTAGGTAGGTCGCAAATTTCAAGTGCGCCGCAGGTTTAATGAGTATTTAAACAAAAATTTAAAAATCTGATAAAAAAACAAAAAGTTTAAATTTCAATTTTTTATCATAAAACCACAATAGTAGATAGATACCAGTATAAGAAGCTTTAATTGATGTGTTTTTGTTGTCAAAGTAGTGAAATATAAGTTAATTTTATGTTCCTCGAGAATGGCGGCCATGTAAATATATGCAAGTACATTTTCAAAATGGTCCCTTTTTAATAGAACATTTTTATTACAAAATTTACTCTTATACAAGCTGGCAACCGCGCGCAAGACGTGACAACGTCTTAAAGCCGGTAAGGTAGGAGATGATAAAAATAAAAATAAGGATACATGTACGTTAAGAATAATGAAGTTGTTGTTTTATGTGGTTTTTTTATATTATGTATATCTTCGGATTATGACCGTGGATAAATGATACTACATGTGAATAAAATTGTGCTTATTGCATCTTTATTTCCTGACAACTATAATTGCCCACAATAGAAAACTTATAAAACGTTCAAATTTAATTACCTTAGTTTATGTAAAAGTTAACACGACGGCATCGTATTTTACAAATGTGATTATATTTTGATAAATTTTTAATCGCGTATTCAATAGTAAAAAGTTAATGAAAATGGTCGAGCAGGCGAATCACATATAAAACAGCGTAACTTAACAATAAGCTGCGATCCATTCATTATTAATCTTTCTGAAATAATTATTTTAGTTTTTTCGACAAACGGTTGTAGATATGCAAAAAATCAGGTGGTTTTCTATTACGCCAGTAAATCCGAATTGTTTTATAACTATATTTAACACAATAATTTTGCGCTTTAATAGTAGGATTGCTGTATAACTGCTTTTGTCTTATTTTTATAACTGAGGCTTTGTGTCCTTTTAATTAACAGTTATAATGGAACTTCCGTTGTGAGTAATCTGATCCAGAAAGCAAAATTGTTATATAATATTACTAATACAACAATTATATAACGTAGTCACATACTTTATTAAAACAGTTGTATAAAACAGTTCTAAAGTGATAAATGACAAAGCTACATAGCTATTATAAATCAATTAATATTTGTAAGGGGTGAATCTTTTATAACGAATATTATATAAACGTTTACAAAACACTGTTATACTTATCTTATAAGCACTTTTATAATTGTGTTGTAAGAACGTCCTAAACATCGATTTAAAAAACAATTTTGAATAGATAACAAAAAAAATTAGGGCGTGTACTAGTGTACACATGTAAGAAGTGAAACTTCTTTATGGCCTTATTTTTCGCAAAATGATCTACATGCAACTTTTCAGAAATTGGTTAAATAAAGTTAAATTAGATAAAGTTTAAACAAAAGGATTTTATTATCATAGACATGAATACAAATAATACAATTATTTCACTTTAACTTTTTGCTACTAAGATTATTACAGCATTTCATTAATTGTAATAGAATTATTACTATCATTGTCATCGTTATTATATATTTTTGTAATTAATGGCTTATGGTAACTGAAATATGAAATTGAATCTACAAAAATTAGTTAATTGATTTACAAAAATTAATAACATATTTCAGAATTTATACTCTATGTCAATTAATTGATGTTCATTAAATTAGCAGTCGTATTAGTTAATAAATACTATTTTGATGAAATCATATACATTGACCGATAGTTACAATCAGAAACTGAGGTTAACCTTAAATATCTTAAATTTAAAAAAATAAATACCACAATCCCACCCAAGTATTAGAAAAAGAGATATAATTACTTACTTTTGTTAAAAATCCACTGGAATTAGAATTAAAAAAACAAAAGGATTTTATTATCATAGACATGAATACAAAAAATGATCTACATGCAACTTTTCAGAAATTGGTTAAATAAAGTTAAATTAGATAAAGTTTAAACAAAAGGATTTTATTATCATAGACATTAATACAAAAAAAAGGATTTTATTATCATAGACATGAATACAAATAACCGATTGCGCCACGAAGGCTGATATTTGATGATTTTGTAGAATTTGTGGAGTATTACAACAACAATTGATCGTATCTTATAGCAACGTTTTGACCGTGTACCTTATAACCATCCGTTTTGTGACCTAGAGTATGTGCCTCCGTGGCGCAATCGGCTAGCGCGTTCGGCTGTTAACCGAAAGGTTGGTGGTTCGAGCCCACCCGGGGGCGAACTTTTTATTTATTTTACTACCTTTGAACACCTTGTACAATTTGTATTTATTTAAAAATATTTTAGAATTTTATAATAAAAAAAAAAAGATGGCGCGTAACGGAAAAATGTGACGATAAAAAATGTGACGTGACGCGTAAAATGTGACGGTAAATTTTTTTCCAACGCCGATAAAGAAGTTTTACTTCAATAAGCTTTCAGACAACTTTAATACAACCATTTTACATTCACAGAGCAAGAACATAACTACAATAAAATTAAAAACTTAAAAACCATAAAACCACTTTGTTACTTGGGATACAATTAGCAGATGACGAATTTTGAAGACTGAGTTTCTAAATAAATCTAGTTTTGAAATTTTTAATATTTGTGAAAAGGACAGTATTAATTAGAAGTTTATTCCTCCTAAAACATTTTATTTTGGAGGTTTGTGGGAAGATACTGTTGAAAGTTGAAAGGCAATAGGCAGTACTCACTTAATTTATGAGGCGTTTTGCTCACTTTTCGGTTAAGTAAAATCTATTTTAAATTGCAAATCAATGTTTTCTTTGTGTTTTAAGCCGAACAATTGTTTACCTTTAATCTTTGCTCAATCAATTGAAATTGTTACCATATCCGAACTTAGCTATTATAGAGTCCTATCGGTTAGATACTAGCTTTTTCAACAGCTTTATGGTCACTGTTTTTGAGAGCAAGAATTAAAGGAATACGCTTCATTAATTGAATAAATGGCAGACTAGTGCAAAAAATTATCTAACTAAAGACACTTTATGTGCACTTAAATATATATTGACTTAAAATTAGGTATCGTTGATAATGTAATAAATAACACTTTTGTGTGGTATAATTAAGTTTGTTTCTTTTTAAATTAAAATACACTTACTGTTATTTTGTTTAGAAAAACGCGCTTTTATATCGCTAAACATCGTGTGTTACGAAAACTGAGAAAAAGCGCATATAGAAATGCGAGTATGTGTTGTAAGATAGTTAAAGTCAGTAAGTATCCATATTTAGGTAATGTTAATAATGACAATTTATTAATTTATTACATTCACGGATTGTTACTTATAAATGCAATATATTTAAAATAATTGGCCAATTTCTGTTAATGTCGACGTAGAATTTGTTTATAATAATGATTACTTAAAAATAGAGAAAGACACCCACTTTGCAATTACGTCTGCCTAATAAACGATTAAGATTTCAGTACACTTAATTACACTCAGTTAACAAAAATATGGAGTGAAGCTACAGGTATAAGTGTGTGCACTTTCACTGTGAGGAAAAAACTGATTAGTTTTGGATCGATAAGGTGTAAAGCACCAAATAAACCATTGCTTTCCGAGAAGCAAATGCTGAACCGTTTGAAATGAACAAAGCAACATGTAAAGTGCACAACAGATCAATAGCAAAAAGTGTTATTTAGTGATAAATCAACTTTTAACATCAATAATCATGCTGGAAATAACGTATGTCAGAAGATTTCTTGGGGAAGAATTTTTGCCAAAGTCTTTTATTCTAACAATTAAGCATCTAACCTTAATTATGGTATCGGGTTACAACTCCTTTCAAAGAGTTGGTCGGTTGCATATCATCTCTGGAACGATGAATGCGACAAAATACATCGTAGTATTACAGAATAAAATGCTGCAAATTGGAAAAGATTTGTTCGGCAAAGAAAGCTTTCAGTTTCAAAATGACAACGCACTTTGCCATAAAGCGAAGTTTGTTAAATCATGGATGGAGATAAATTAAATAAACAGATTAGACTGGCCGACCTGAATCCCATCGAAAACATGTAGAACAGAATATCAAAAATTATATTGAGAAAAAAACCAACGACGAAGGTCACTCTCATCGAATCTTTAATTGACGTCTGGCATCACTGCATCACTAAAGACAAAATAAAGAAACTGGTAAATTTTATGTCCAAAAGATGTCAACAAGTCATCAAAAACAAGGGTTCTCCGATTATTCATATTTTGCATAATGCAGTATTCGTTACTTTTGTCAAATTTTTGACATTTTAAATAAAGCTTTTATTTTACTATATTATTTCAACTTGTTTTTATTTTATCATTGTCATTAAGTCCTTAGTTAAGATAGAGCTAATATAGAAAATATAGTTGAAATGCATTTGAGTAAAGTACTTTAAAGTTCATTTTGTATGAAATTTATGTGGTGATACAAGACTTTTTCACACCACTGTATACCCAACAATATTTTTACGTCCAGTAGAATTACGGCCGAAGTGGAAGCAACATTTCTAAGAAGTTGCCTTAGCATGCACTAAATATCTAGTTTTGCTAAAGTACATAAGTATTTCCTATTACATGAGCGTTCTTCTATTAGAGGTATACATAGTTTTTTACCTAATTGCCGTACGAAGACAAGTCGCCGATCGGACTTATACTTGATCATAGTTTTGTTTGCCGAAACATGCACACGACAAACTAATTTAAATTTGAAAATGTTAATATATAAAATATTAAATAAATAAACGGACAATGAATGTATAGCATTAATAATTGTTACAATATATCTGATAATTTGTAATACCCAGGTAATCACTTAGTAACTAATGTGTAAAAAAATTTTTAGTAACATGAGGATTAAAGATGTTTATCATACAAATCATAAGTGCAAAAACTTATATAAAATTCAAATTCTGATAAAAATGACGTTTTTGATAAGATACCTTCAAAATATTAAAGCCTATGTATAGATTAAACGGTTACAATAAAATATATTAAATCAGTTAAAGATCTTGAAATCATATAAGTTAATGCCGTCATCCCTATTGAAGTTCGTACTTCCTTCATTTGATGACTCATGAACCGATGATCCGGAATAAAGCAACATAAAGACACGATGTCTTCAATTTCAGTTTATTAAAAAAAATAGCGACATGGCAGCCGAAACGTCAAATACAGTTAGATAATTTAACAGCGTTCTCAAAGTTTCCTTAATTTTTAGCTACGCTTAAAGCACAAAAAGTCAACCACAATTTTGTATGGTTTTACTTGGCATTAAATATTGCATGAATATTTTAAAGATTTATCTTAAAGTTATTAAACAATAGTTATCCAAAAAGCTAATTATCTTATCTGGTAAAAAAGAAAAAAAAATTGATGATAAGATAGAAAAAGCAAACGTATGTTTATTCAATACTATTAAATAAGAATTATTTTTAATAGTTTACTTTTAAATAATATAGTTGTGATAAGAATAATATGTTTTTAGGCTTAAATTAAAAATTGTTACAATACTTTTATCCTAACTTAATTCCTGGCGGCTAGCTCAATATGATTCGGCAAGCAGAATTACGTGTATAATAACAGTTAACACCTCGTATATCACATAATTATCACACTTAATAACGTTGATACAAGCCCTGGAAAGTCAGCAACACTCCATACACACAGTTATTGTAGTACAATATGACGATACAAATTAATATGTAATCGAAGAGTTAAACTTTGATTGGGTGCAAAATTAGTGAATTCGCAATCCGAAGCAAATCGCATTTAGCATAAATTAGAAATCGTAGTTATACAAACAAACATTTGCGTTTGTTAATCGTGATAACAACTATATCTACATCGCAGATGTGCCTAGCGCAGATGTGCCTCCAAATTTATTAACATATCCCACAAAGTACGACTCGACTTGTCTCCAGATTACGTTTCGACAGTAGTGTAATCAACCAATATCCTGATTAGTACGTGTTCCTAGTTATTGACATGTACATTCCAAATTGACAAACACGTGACGGTATTTCAGCTACCACAATTACGAAAAAAAACAAATTAAGTCGCAAAATAGAAATTAATTCTTATCCCAAAAAGACCTTCAGAAGCAAAACTAATACACCCATTTATATAATGGATACATGCAGATATTTAGAACTGAAAGCTTCACTGGGCGCTGCACGTTAGATGACCATGTACACTGCCTTAAAAGAGTAATTGGACACTTTTAAGCGCGATCTGCAAGGTAGGCAACCAAATTGTACCCTAAAGTTTTTCTTTTTCGCCGAGTTTTCTATTTATCTATGTTCTCTGCTTAAGTAATTAAAAAATTTTAATTGCTATTTATGATTAAATAAGTTCCATCTATAGGTCAAATAATAATAAACTGTATGCTCAAATATAAAACTACTGTACTAATTAGCTTAAAAGTCTTAATATATCAGCCTTAAATTAAAGTCAACATGTCGATTTTTTTGCGAAGGAAGTATTATCACCATTAAAACGTAATTAGTAGTGGAAAAATTGCAGTATAAATTCCCATTGCTCTTTTTAAATTATTCGTATGAAAAATTAAAGGATACATATCTTCCTCTCATACAAAACGCTAAAAAACCAAATAAAATTTAAAAATACATGCCTATGCTGTAAATCTAAAAAACCACAAAATCAGAAAAATACGAAATGGAAAGGAAACAGGCTAATAGGACAAGTGTGGAGTGTGTAGGAAAGGTTGTTCGGAGTGGACATAGAGAAAAGAAGGCTGCTGTTTAAGAAGCTAATAAAAAGTGTGGTAATATATGAGGCGGAAATATGGGAGTGGAAAGTGTATAAAGGGGTAGAAAGGATACGTGTAAAATACTGGAAATAGACATTAGGGCTAGGTACAGGAACACTGGGGTATATTATAAGAGAGGAAGTGCTGGCAAAAAAATAAGGGTAGAGACAGAAGAAAGGGCTATAAAAAGAGGAAGAGTGAAGTACTGTTACATGCAAATTTTGCGTTACATTTTATTTAATTTTGGTTCAAAGATTATTATTTATTCGATTTATGACCCTGAGGTATTTCCTGTGTTTCGCGCCGCTTTTGGCGATAAGTCGGTTGGACAGCGTAGGCACTTCGAGGAGACGATCGTGAACGGTCATTTGAGAAAGTTGCCTGGATATTTTCTGGAGCTAATTTTTGCTTAAGGTTGCTAAATTCGGGTTTTCGAGATTTTTGCTCCAGAGATGTAATTAAAGTATAACTATTGGGATTTTTCGAATTTAGTATACTTACGATTTATTCGGATTTTTTATCCAGGATTTAATTTATCCACCACTCGGTAAGAGTTATTTTTCTTTCTTTATTTTATATTGATCCTTGTTTTGTTTCCGCAGGTCAGGCTGTTAGTCACTATATTTTCTTAAGGGTTGTTCTTAAATAACATTTTATTTTAGTTTAAACACCGAAATTTCTCGGTAAGATTTGGTAGCGTATCTTTGTGAATATTTTTTATAATTCGAAAATTCTAGTAGGTGTTTTACGTTTGGTTTTCTGTTGCCCTCGATAGCGATTTATCAGAGCGGAGTCGTCAAGAGTTATCGACAAACGCATACGATTCCTGTCTTCAAGGTGACGACGTTTAAGTACAGGTTTTATTTTATTTACGCTTTACGCCTAATGTTATATTATGTTACTATAATTTTAAATTGCAATTATTGTTCTTTTGTAACCCTGATGAATCGATTCTGATCGGGATTAATTTTTTGTTTAATTAATTTACATAAACAATAGTAACCGTAATCTTTTTTAAAATTAATTATTATTAATTTGTGTTTTGGGTTCTACTACGTCTGTTACGTTTCTTTTTGAAATTATATTTTTAGTTTCAAACGTATGGTTTCTTTTATAGTTTGAACCTGGGATTGTTACGTCTGTAGTTTAAGAAATTTACGTAACAATATTTTGGGGGCTCGTCCGGGATATAAAAGATTTTCAAAGCATAGAAATTTTTAGTCGCGTGCTGCTGCAGTATCCTCAGATTATTTTAGTTTTGTGTAATTTTGTTTTACAATTATTTTCTTGGTATTATTGTTCATCATGGCCGCCAAGTATAAAATTGTTGCCTCACATTTAGAATTAGATGAGTTAATTTATGAATTAGAATATCGTGGTTTTCCTACTAGTTGCGATATAAACTGTATGCGTAAAGAACTTAGGAAAATTTTAAACTTAGAAAGAATCGGTCACGGAAGTAAAATTTCCGTGTTATCAGAAAAGATTTCCGAGTTCACGGCGCGATCTGATAGGAAAGAATTTTTGATTTTAAATAGTCGTTTGTCGCATCTTATGGCTAGGGCCGATCGGTTACCAATGACTAATGAACAAGAGAAGGTTCAAAGGGCTAGCACTATTACTAAAATTCTAAAAATTTCTGAGACACTTAACGAAACTTTGAAATTACGCAAGTCGCATAACGATACCGTTTCATTTTTGCAATCGGATAGCGGTTCTGATGAGGAAGACATTGGTAACGCGCACGCTAGTACTCCTTCGCGGTTAGTCGAGGTTGTTTCGGAAAACACACATAGTAATCGCGCGGGTGTTTTGCTTAAACCGGTACCTGTGTATAAATGGGGTTTAAAGTTTTCGGGCGAACCGAAAGGGTTGTCGATCGGAGCTTTCTTGGAAAGAGTAGACGAGTTACAAATAACGCGTGGCGTGTCAGAAGAGGAATTATTTTTATCCGTTTTAGATTTGTTTACTGGCAGAGCGTGGAATTGGTTTAGAGGCGTACGTAAAACTATAAGAGGTTGGCCGGAGTTAAAAGCAGAACTCCGTATGCAGTTTCAACCCCCGGATTATGACGAAAAGTTAATAGCGGAGATTAAAACGCGCGTTCAGGGAAAGGAAGAATCAATAGGAGTTTTTCTGGCGATTATGAGAAATCTATTCGGTCGGTTATTAATGCCTCTTTCGCAAGAAGAGAAATTAAAAATTATTGTTAGAAATATTCATCCATCCATTCAGGATAGATTGGCGCTTGTAGAAATTAATTCTGAGCAAGAGTTACTTAAATACGGAAGAAAGATTGAGGAAATAGAAGTAAGAAAAAAACATGTGTCGGAAGCGCGCTGTTTACGAACACAATTGCATCTTGAGCCGGAACTCGCGTATGTTGAAACCTCGTCAGAGCGACGTGGACGCGGCGATGTAAATATGTCTCGCAAACTCGAAAACATTACGTTAGTTCAAGCGGTAGAGAACAGGAAAGATTCTGCAGAAATTCTTGTCGAGTCGAGTGCAAGCACCGTACCTGATTTTCGTTGTTGGAATTGTAATCTTCCTGGGCATTCTGCTCGTGGTTGCAAGGCTCCGCGTACGATACATTGCTACCGTTGCGGAAAACCAGGGATTCTTACTAAACAATGTTGCAATTCGGGAAACGGTCCAAGGCGACATTGAAGTTCCGGTCAACCTCACCCGATACTATAGTTCCGGATGATACCGTTTTTAAAAGCACCGAGCTTGAAGACAAAAACAAATACTTGCTTGATTTTATATTTGCATATGTAAGGGACGATGAGAGGCCATATTTAGACGTGTCGGTAGTTGGGTTAAAAATTGTCGCTTTGTTAGACTCCGGCGCATCTCGAACTATCTTAGGCAGTAAGGGTTATGAGTTGATTCGTAAGTTAAATTGTTTTACTTTGGAAAAGGCCGTTGCGCCTAGTTGTACAGTTGCTAATGGACAAAAATGTGAAAGCATTGGTACAATTTCATTGCCTATAAAACTGATTAATAAAACGGAATATGTTAAAGTTTTAGTAGTCCCTTCGCTACCACATAGTTTAATATTAGGACTCGATTTTTGGAAAATAATGGGCATCATCCCCAATCTTAGAGATAACGTTTGGCAGTTTGCGAAAAGTGAACCAGTTCATGTTTCGTCAATTTTACCCTATAAAAATTTAACTTACGAGCAAACGTCGCGCTTAGATTCTTTAATAAAGTCTAAATATTCACGTATGAAAGACGGCATAGGACAAACCCATCTTGTAGAACACACTATTACTACCACCGGTTCACCTATTAAGCAAATGCCTTATCGCATGTCTCCTTATGTACTTAAGGATGTAGACAGGGAATTGGATTATTTAATCGCTAATGACATCATTGAAAAATCAAATAGTCCGTGGTCATCTAATCTTATTTTAGTTCCCAAGAAAGACGGTACTAGAAGGATAGTTGTCGATTTTCGTAAGGTTAATAAGGTAACAAAAAAGGATAGTTACGCGGTTCCTTTTATGGCTGATATTTTAGATAGTTTACGCGACGCAAAATACCTTTCATCTTTAGATATTAAGAGCGCTTACTTTCAGATACCGTTGTCAAAAGAAAGTCGCGAAGTAACAGCATTTACTGTCCCTGGTAGAGGTTTGTGGCAGTTTAAAGTGCTTCCTATGGGGTTACATCATGCTAGCGCTACTTGGCAGCGTTTAATCGATCGTGTTTTGTCTGCAGATCTACAACCATATGTATTTTGTTATCTGGATGACATTATTATATCAACTAACACGTTTGAGAAACACTTAGAGGTTTTGGATAATGTTTTCGAACGATTGATAGCCGCCGGTTTGTCATTAAATAAAGAAAAATGCGAGTATTGCCGTTCTGAGTTCCGTTATTTAGGGTACGTTGTAAATGAATACGGATTAAACGTGGACAGCAGCAAGGTGCAGGCTATTTTAAATATTCCCACTCTCACTAATACTAAGGAAGTTCGCTCTATAATTGGTCTAGCTGGCTGGTATAGACGTTTTATCCCCAATTATGCTACAACAATAGCGCCTATTACAGCTTTACTTCGGAAGGGAATTAAATTTTGTTGGAGTGACGACTGCGAGAAAGCGTGGATAAAAATAAAGACTTTTTTGACTAACGCTCCTGTGCTCTCGTGTCCAAATTTTGAGCTTCCTTTTTATGTTCAAACTGACGCATCCGGATTTGGTATTGGCGCAGTTCTCTCTCAAAAAGTTGATGATGGTGAGCAGGTGATAGCGTATTTAAGTCGTTCTCTGACTAGATTGGAACGAAACTACTCAGCTACGGAGCGAGAATGCCTGGCAGTAATCTACGCGGTTGAGAAATTCAGACCGTACATAGAAGGAGTAAAATTTTTTGTCATTACAGATCATCATTCTTTGGTGTGGATACAAAACCTCAAGGATCCGGCAGGGAGATTAGCACGCTGGGCTATACGGTTACAAGCGTTCGAGTTTGAGATTATTCATAGGAAAGGCTCAGAACATTTAGTTCCGGATTGTTTGTCTCGTAGTGTGCCGGTACTGGACGAAGTTACTGTTTCTAACAATACCACTGATAAATGGTATAAGGAGATGATCAATAAAGTTACAGCAGATCCACTTAGATATCCGCTGTGGAGAGCAAAACATAACCTTCTGTATAAGTATGTTAGATTTAGTGAACTTAGAGTATCGAACGAAGATGAATGGAAGCTGGTTGTTCCCAAAGATAAACGTTTGGAGTTATTAAAACGCATGCATGATGATCCAAGTGCAGGACACACAGGCGTGTATAAAACTTTTAATAGGCTCATTCAAAAATATTTTTGGCCGAAGATGAGGTACGATGTACGACGTTACGTTAAAAACTGTACGGTATGCTTAGAGCATAAGCCTTTACAAAAAGCACCTCAAGGACTTATGGGCAGTCACCCTAAAGTTGATAAACCATGGGAATTAATTTGTTGTGATTTGATAGGACCACTTGTACGTTCATCACAGGGATACAAGTATATACTAGTTATTGCCGATACATTTTCTAAATTTCCAGTTTTGTGTCCTTTGCGTAGCTCAACGGCTAATATGGTATGCAAGCACGTAGAAGAAGATGTTTTCTTAACATACGGCGTTCCCAGATATATGATTGTAGACAACGGAGTTCAAGTGGGCGAAACGTTGGCAGCTTCGGTTGCAACTATGACACGGCCCAAACCCGGAAGACATTCTAATGTTAGTATAGATTCCGGCCGTGGAAGCCTTCGCTATTACAATTTGTTTTATTGTTTTATTTCTATACTTTAGTAGTTTTCTTTTTAAGAATATCATTATTCTAAAATTTGAGAAATTTTCTTTTAGGAAGGGGGTGTTGTTACATGCAAATTTTGCGTTACATTTTATTTAATTTTGGTTCAAAGATTATTATTTATTCGATTTATGACCCTGAGGTATTTCCCGTGTTTCGCGCCGCTTTTGGCGATAAGTCGGTCGGACAGCGTGGGCACTTCGAGGAGACGATCGTGAACGGTCATTTGAGAAAGTTGCCTGGATATTTTCTGGAGCTAATTTTTGCTTAAGGTTGCAAAATTCGGGTTTTCGAGATTTTTGCTCCAGAGATGTAATTAAAGTATAATTGGGATTTTTCGAATTTAGTATACTTACGATTTATTCGGATTTTTTATCCAGGATTTAATTTATCTACCACTCGGTAAGAGTTATTTTTCTTTCTTTATTTTATATCGATCCTTGTTTTGTTTCCGCAGGTCAGGCTGTTAGTCACTATATTTTCTTAAGGGTTGTTCTTAAATAACATTTTATTTTAGTTTAAACACCGAAATTTCTCGGTAAGATTTGGTAGCGTATCTTTGTGAATATTTTTTATAATTCGAAAATTCTTGTAGGTGTTTTACGTTTGGTTTTCTGTTGCCCTCGATAGCGATTTATCAGAGCGGAGTCGTCAAGAGTTATCGACAAACGCATACGATTCCTGTCTTCGAGGTGACGACGTTTAAGTACAGGTTTTATTTTATTTACGCTTTACGCCTAATGTTATATTATGTTACTATAATTTTAAATTGCAATTATCGTTCCTTTGTAACCCTGATGAATCGATTCTGATCGGGATTAATTTTTTGTTTAATTAATTTACATAAACAATAGTAACCGTAATCTTTTTTAAAATTAATTATTATTAATTTGTGTTTTGGGTTCTACTACGTCTGTTACGTTTCTTTTTGAAATTATATTTATACATAGTTTCAAACGTATGGTTTCTTTTATAGTTTGAACCTGGGATTGTTACGTCTGTAGTTTAAGAAATTTACGTAACAGTACGAGCAGAATAGAATAGAAGAGTATTATAGAAAGAACGGGTAAGTGGGGAAATAATAAGGAGAGATAGGAGCATAGAAAACCAAAGAAGATGGACAAAGATAAAACAGGCCAAATATAATGTGAATTGTAAGAATATCAAAGAAGAAGGGGTTTTAGAATATCTGAAGACGGAAGGAAACTAAAGCAAGGAGAAAAAAAGATAGCGAGGTTCAGATGTGGGAACGAAGAGTTAAAAAATAGGTACTGGAGAAAAAAGGAAAAAAGGAGGTGAAGATTATGTGGAGAAAAACGGAAAACCATAAACACATAAGAAATGTATGCAGAGAGTTAAGAGAAGAGGTTAAGAAAGTAGAGGAAATTTTAGAAAAAAACCAAAAAAGAGCGGAGTGGATAAAAGAAGCATGGAGAAGGAATAAACAGCTAAGAAGAAAAGAAGCAAAATGAAACGAGAAAGAAGTGTAAATAAAATGCATTATCTATTGCATTGAAACCGTTTGAGGGTAAATTGGAAATAAAACAATTGACAACTTTACTATTAAACACTTTTACTAAGTTCTTTTAAAAATTTCTTAATGTTTTTGATCAGTTGTGTAAAATATATGTTGTAAATGTAAAGAGATGTCTATGTACTTATCTTCTTTTAGACATGATATGTCTAGCTTTTCTAAAACTTTGTAGCTTAAAATTTTTGTTTTAAGTTGTCAGTTTTGTGTAAAATTCTTTTACGGTTATTTTTAATAAAATTACATTAGGCACGGTTATTTATTAATAAAAATTTACTACAACTTTATTGTGCTGCCATATTTTTTTTCTATCCTTAAAATAATCTGACAATTGATTTAAATAATTTTATTGTTAAAGATACAAAAAAGTTTAAAAATTACGATTTTTGATATTAATATGAACACCATTTTCTGATTTTAATATTAAATGTCCTACTAAGTTTAATGTATGCCTTGGTTCGGATGGAAGTAATAAAAAATTCATCAATATTTTCGAGACGATACATTTCATTTCAAGCATTGCAAATTTTTGTCCTAAAACAAAAAAAGTGTATTTGTTACTGTACAAAATATTAAAATAAAAAAATAAAAATTACAACATTTTAAAAGCTACACCAAACCACAAAAGTTTATTACGACATACGTACATAGCATAAAAAACGCGTCAGATTAATAATAATAATAATAATAATAAATTTATTGTGTTCTTATACATAATTCTGTATTTACACTCGTCAAAACAAAATACACAGTATGTAAAAAACAAACATTAAAATAGAACTAACATTATAAGTTGCCGTTAAGGGGATAGTTTAAAAACTCGTCATAATTATAAAAAGCTTTATCTAAAAGAAACTTTTTAATTTTAGTTTTAAATTGTTTGTAAGGCAAGCACCTAATATTTTTTGGCAGACTGTTATAATATAACGCGGAGCGGTGTTGTGATCCTTTAAGTGATTTACTTAATCTGCAGAAGTTGGGTCTAATATTTTCTTTATTTCTAGTGTCATGCTTATGAATATTTGTCTGCTGCGAATAATTGGCTAGATTCTTTTTAACGTCGCAGAGTGACTCCAATATAACTATAGATGGAAAGGTTAATATTTTCAAATCTATGAATGCAGCTTTGCAGTCTTTGCGGTATCCTAATCCTTGAATAATTCGTATTGCTCTACGTTGTAATTTGAAAATGTATTGCCATGATGAGCAATGGCCCCATGACAGAACTCCATAAGTCAAGAGACTATGAATTGTCGCATAGTATGACGCACATAGAACTTTGCTTGATGTCAAGTTTGATAATCTTCTAAGAAGATAAATTGATTTATTAATCTTGGTAGAAGTTTCTTGGCAGTGAATGTTAAAACTGAGTTTTGAGTCTATGTGGCATCCAAGAAATTTGACACTTGTCTGAGATGAGGTATTATCATAAGCTCGTAACGTCATAATTAATGTTTCAGTTTTAAGATTGTTTAACATTAACTGATTTGTTAAACACCATTCAGTAATGGAGTCACTTGCAATTCGGGAATGCCTAATCGCTGTATCTAGATTTGTATTGTAGACAGTTACAGTTGTGTCATCAGCGTATAGTAAACAATTTAGATTTGTGTTCAAATTGAAATTTAAAGGCAGATCGTTAATGTAAACTAGGAATAATATTGGTCCAAGAATGGATCCTTGCGGAACTCCGAGAGTAATTGGAAGTCTGTCAGATGTTTGATTATTAAAGATAACAAACTGAGATCTATTCTTCAAATAGGAAGAGATTAGTTTGATACTTAAAACGTCAAAATAGTAAATCTCCTGCAATTTTTCTAGCAATATCTGATGTGATACGCAGTCAAAGGCTTTTGACAGATCAAAAAAGGTACTAACTGCAAATAGACCCTTCTCAAAACAATCTAGAGAACCATTAACAAAAACTTTAATAGCATCAGAGGTACTTCTGCCTTTACGAAATCCATATTGTTTGTTATAAAATAAATCATTTGTTTCAAAATACTCTGACAATTGTTTAGACATAATTTTTTCAACTATTTTTGAAAAAATAGGTAATAAAGAAATAGGCCTGTAGTTGCTTGCATCATTTACATCTCCTTTCTTGTAAAGAGGTATTACTAATGCTAGTTTTAATTCATCTGGGAAATCTCCACTTTCGAGAATGGAATTTGTCAGGGTAACAAGAGGTCCCAGCAACACACTGATGTTATTTTTAATTAATTTGGTGCTCATGCCATATGCATCTTTGGAGGTATTGTTTTTTAAAGAACGGATCGTATTACGAACTTCAGTAAATGACACTTTTTTGAATTTAAATGTATTTAATTTTAAATTTTGTCGAGTTTGATTTAATTTACATAAACTGATAGGGTTTGGCATGTTTTTTGGTAAATTGTCCATAATCACTTTAGAAATATTCGTAAAATATTGATTTAGTTCGTTAGCTTCGAGCATTGTATCATGAATTTTTGCATTAGTTTGTTTACGAGAATTAATCACAGACCACATAGTTTTAATAGGATTTGGAGAGTTTTTTATGAAATTATCATTGGCTTGGATTCTTGCGGCTCTTAGTTTCTTCTTATAGTCGCTTTTCAGACATTTACAAAGACGTTGTAGATTCGGTGTTTTATATTTGTGATATAGTTCATTGAGCATTTGCAATTTATCACGTAAGATCTTTAGCTTACAATTGAACCAGCATATATTCACATCTTGCGTTCTGGTGTTTCGCTTGATGGCAGGAAAACTAGATAAATACGTATTGTGGACGACATCGAAGAAAGTTGAAAATTTTGTTTTAGTATCCATGGTTTTATCATGTAGGAAAGTCCAGTTAACTTCTAATAGTTGATGATGGAATAGAAATTGTCCTTTCATTGTTAGAGGCCGATGTATGGTTGGTTTATAAGTTACCGTCTTGATTTCATCTTTAATATTTAGTTCTAAAAGTAGTCCGAAATGGTCAGATAGTCCTGTTTGTATAGTATTAATATTAAAACGAGTTAAGAAGTTTATAAAAATGTTATCTAAAGAATTGACGCCTCTAGTAGCACACATGACAGTTTTCATGAAACCAAAAGAATTAAATAAATCGCATAAAATCTTTGAATTATAATTTTCTGTGTTAAAGTGTACATTGAAATCTCCAGTAATTAACATTTGATGTTGTGGATAATGTAGAAATAAGATTTCCAGAATTTGTTCAAGGTTATTAATAAATATATTAAAGTCGCCATTGGGAGATCTGTACAAGCTAATAATTATTAAATTCGGCTTAAGATGAATTGCAGTTACTTCACAATGCACTTCAATTGTAAAATCGTTAATAGCTTTTAGGGGTTTTGATTCCACATCACTTCCTTTAAAATTAGAACACCACCATGATTCACTTGCGACCGACAAAACGAAGAAGCAATGCTCCAAGACGTTATCTCAACTAACTTGGTAAGTTTTTCATCAGTGCACCAATGTTCACAAATGCATATAATGTCGAAATTCTTATCGCTAAGAAAAGCCTCAAATTCATTCAATTTATTGGTTAAGCATTGGACATTTAAGTGAAACAGTTTTAAATTAAAGTTAATTTTATTATTGCAATCTGTATGCACAAATTGCTTTTTAGTATTTCGATTTATAAGATTTAAGTTGTTTTTGCCAATCGATCGATCCAATATAAAAAAGGACTTACGCAAACATTTTTTGGCCAAATAGTGGGATTCTTTAGTTTTTCTATAATGTCGATTGGTGCCGTAATTTTAAACGAAGCATATTCTTCTGGATGCTTCGAGTTCAGTCTAGTACAGCTTATACTTTCAAACCCTTTTCCATGAAGATAATTTTTTAAGGAAAAGGGTTTGAAAGTATAAGCTGTACTAGACTGAACTCGAAGATTAAGCCACTACCTGCTCTACGCAAAAGAAAAATTTTGTTCACTTGAGAGATTTGGTTTAAATACATTTTCAAATTAAAACAAAAGCAAAATATAGTATTTTCTAAAAGATCACTAAGAAGTCATAAAAACTACATTCTTACATAGTTTATAACGTCGAGTTTTTTAGGAGATGGCCACTATAACATTTTTAAATAGCAGCACCAGTTGAGTTTTACCTTATAAAATCTTAAGCTTTCGCGGTTGTTATGTTTATGATTATAAGCGACTTTCGGCTTAGACTGCGTCGTAGTTAAACACATAGAATTAGGCTTGGTCTTAGTCTCTTCTTGAGAGCCAAAACAAGAAGTAGGACTTGGTTTTTGCCATATTGTCGGTTGTAAACCCAAACAAACTGACGTTTTGCAAGACATTGCAGCTTGCATCTTCAGAGTGGTAAATGTCACTGTCTGTGTTGGTAAACGTCAGTTTGTTTGGATTTACGAACGACAATACGGCAAAGGCCAAGTTCTACTTCTTGTTTTGGCTCTCAAGAAAAGACTAAGACCAAGCCTAAATCTGGGAGTTTAACTACGACGAGTTTTACCTTATTTTAAACGTAATTAAAAAAACACATTTCTATAAACCAAAACCTGATGTCTGAATTCTTTCAGGAATAACGAGGAATTGACTACAAAATAAGAAAATAAAATGTTTAAATATGTTTTGCAAGTTTATTACAGTTTTGGTTTGTGGCAATGTGCGTTTTTTTTTAAATTGCCTTTAAACTAAGGTAAAACTTGACAGAAGTTGGTATTTAAAAACGTTAAAGTAGTCATCTCCTAAAAAAACTCCACGTTGAATGGAAGTTCTAAAGATTTATATTTGTTTTCCCAATAAAAGAACGTTTTTTAATAACTATGGGTGGTGAGAGTAAATTATTTGTTTCGGATCATTTTCTTCAATTTGGTAACGTTTTGCAGACTAACGCGTATGCTTCATCAGGCCTTCTTATTTCCAGAAACAATTAATTTTTTTTATTCCATAAAAATGCAGCCTTAAATAATTGAAAACAATTTATTCTGGACTTTAATAAATGTATGTTGAAAATAGTCGCATATCAAATAAGCAATTACTTAGTATTAGTAGCAATAATATATTGAGTGTTGTGATAATTAAATAGTACCGTAGAATAGGGTAACTTGGAACGCCGGAGTTAATTGGTACATTAGCGCATTATTTCAAAAAGTTCGCCATTTGTATGCTGTCGTATCTAATTTTAGACTTTTTGACAGCAGTGGCAGTTAGAGTTTATTCTATGTTACTAGAATTCATAGACTGTAGCTGAAAGTTAGGTTAAAACATTATAAAAAAATTAACTGCAATTTGAAAAATCTTTGTTTCTCATACCAAAGGTCAGAAAGTGTCGTCTGTTACATAAAGTAATATAGCTTTTTATGCATGTTTTGTTTAAAAGTCGATGTCCCATAACTTATACATTTTAGTTTCTAAAATAGTGTTAAATTATTTCTTGCATGACATAATAAAAACTAACGTGGAAATTTGCATCTTCAGGGTAATTTGGAACATTAGATAAATATGCCCCAAAAATACAAACAGCCATTATGGGCAAAACTATACACCGGAGGCTCTTGAAAATGCATTAGCGGCAGTGGTTGATAAACATTTATCAATTCGTAATGCAGCAGATAGATCTGGTGTACCAAAAAACACGCTGCATAGCAAATTTCACCGGGCTCACTCCGACAGAAACGGAAGACGCCCAATTTTAAATCCAGCGGAAAACAACAGTATTGTGGAAGCAATAATGTCAGCTACTATATACTCGTATACCATTTACAGACTATGATTTTCCAAAACTGTTTTAAGAATATCTGAATCGTAAAAGTGTACAAATACAGATATTTTACGATCATTTGCCAGGAATTGACTAGATTTAAAGTTTTTTAAATAGACATAAAGAATTATCAGTACAAATGTCAGAAGATATAAAACGTTCACGTGCAACTTTGATGCTAATACAATAAAACAGTATTCTTTTTATCTAGACGAAACTGTTGACGGTATCGATCCCGTTAAAATAATCGATTATGATGAAACAAACTTAACAAATAATTCTGGAAAAACTCGTGTTCTTGTAAAAAGAGGCATTAAACATCCATCTAGAATGTTAGATTCATTCTACGTTTGTGATGTTTTGTGCAATTGCTACAGGAGAACTATTGCCGCCCTATATAGTGTATCGGGCTAAACATTTATATCTAGAGTGGCTTGATCGTAGACCCACTAAATCCTGCTATAATCAAACAAACAGTGGATGGTTTGAAGCATTGGTAATTAAAGATTAGATATTAAAAATAGTGGTGCCATATTTTAAAAATCTGAATAGAAAAACAATTAGAGACAACCTGGCTTCACATATTTCCTTACAAGTGCTGCAAAAATTGTTAAGAATCAAAATCAAATTTGTACTCTTACCACCAAACAGTACCCATGTTTATCAGCCACTAGATGTGGCTTTTTTGAAGTCCCTTAAAATTATGTGACGCAAGGTACTGACAGCATAAAAAATAAAAAACAAAGGCTATGTTCCGAAAACTCATTGGAGGGTTTAGAGGGTCTGGCATATATCCGACAGATCGAAGACAAGTCTTGAAGCATATTCCAAAGACTATAGATCTTAGTGTTTCTGACTTATTAAAAAAAAACGATGCAGAATGTTCCAGTTAGAAAAGCAGTAACTGCTACGAATCTGCAAATTATTAATGCAGATGAAACTAACATTTTGAAAATTGTGACAAGAGAACATTTTTTAGAAGAAGAAAGTGATATTAATATAAACGAAGACATTGAAAATGACTTTGAGGATGATAATGAAATTATCGAAGAATCCAATGATGAGCAAATTTCTATTGTGCCAGAGAATTTAGATAAAATAAAATTTGTTACGTTTACCTACAATAAAGAAACAAAAAAGAAAATTAAGAAATCATTTGTATCTCAAATAATCATATTGAAAAAAATAATCATTGAAGTAGATTGTGGAAGTTATTTACAATAGTTTAAATTGTTCTAAACTACCCCATTCTACGGTAACACAAAAAGGATACATTTTGACGTAAACAACGTTTCGATATAATTTCTTTACACGAGTGGTTGAAAGTTTTTTTGGTAATAAAGAATGTAATGCATTAAGTTTCTTGATAACTAATAAGTGATGTCAATTCATTATCTGTTTTTGGTAATGTCATGAAATAACATTACTTTTGCTGTTACTTTTATATTAAACAGAATAAATAATCAAGATATTTTTGAAATTTCTACATGAAAATTATACATTCGATTGTAATGTGCTGCGAAAGTAAAAGATCGCGTTATCTACGCAACCATGCGCTTCCACCTATAGGTCTTATTTCAAACTATTCAGCAGCGGCATAGCTGTAGTATCATTTATCATTGAATAACCGTCCTATTCAATGATAGTATTATAATAAGAGGTTACAGTTGCGTCTGATGAAGACGTATCGGCAGTAATTTGCATTAACTAAATTATATTATCGGGTATTTGCTCGGTTGCTTGGTGCCCCATTTCGGGGATATTACAATTTTAACTAATTATGGTATCATAAAAGATGTTTTTAATATAATACAACACTGCCATCCAGCGCAGCTGTAGAAAGAATGTTTAGCGTGGCAGCAGACATTTTTAAAACAAAACGTCAGGCACTAACAGATAATTTTAAAACGCAATTATTGTTAAATTTAAATATAGTATATGTAGAACAAAATTTTGTTTATACAGCTTATTGGAATCACGGATAATGTTTATCAATCGGGTAATGTTATCACTTATTAAATAACGAGCCGGACGTATGTTACTACATAGAAAAAACATTGTTTATAGTAATAGCGAAGACTTCCACGGCCGGAATCTATAACTTTTGCGGTTTATCTCACGCCCTGATGAAGCCCCTTACGAAAGTGGGCAAAAAAATGTTTAAAGATAAAAACAAACAATAATTTAAACTTAATTTAGTTATTGTTCACAAATACAACTATAAAATAAGCACAGTTTTTTCTTAACCAAAAAAAAATATTGTATAGTCGTAATCACAAAAGGTGTCTTAGGACTCATCGATAGGCAACGTAAAGTTTAAGATTTTTGAAACGTATGTCTTTATTGACTAACACGCGCACAATACGTGATACCTGTAATACCGATAAAATAAAACATTGAGATTTTAAAAACAACTGTTAAGTTATGTAGCAAGACTAGTCAGTAAGCTAAAAACAAAGTTTTACGATAAAATTAAATATATTTTAAGAAAAGGTGGTACATAGTTACTTAATAGTCATAATGATGATCTTGCTTCAACTGCAAAAAATAAGTGAAATAAATCTACTATATTATTTTAATTTTTTATTTGGTCAAGTATGAGTTATAAGACACTTTTCGTAATTATGAGTATAACAAAATAATGTAAAAGAGAGCTGTACTTTCAAAAATATATGAAATACACATATAAACCCAAATTGATTTTCATTAACTTAATTTATCAACTGGTAAAATTTCTTTATGCTTTTTTTATTTAATTGTTGGTTTTGTGCACTTGGTTAAAGAGAGGCATAAAAAAACGTTGCCATATAAAAAAACCTAAATAGTTTTTATGCCCATCTTGAACGAAAAAGTGTAAAAAACCAACAATTAATTTGTCAAATATCTAACACAACAACTTAACTACTCACCAATACAATTTCTCGGTCCTGCACTAAATGGAATGTAAGCATAAGGTGATCTTTTACTTTGATTTTCTATAGAAAACCTTTCGGGAATAAATTTTTCCGGATCAGGATAAATATTTGGATCTCTGTGTAAGTTATATACAGAAACAATTAAAGTAAGTCCTTTTTGCAACACAGTGCCATCTTAAAGCAATAATAAAGCATTACTTGGTTTAACTTTTTATACGATGAATTTTACTGTAATTCATATCGTCCGACACACTTCTTCCAAAATTTGGCACAGGTGGGTATAACCTCAATGATTCCTTAATTACCATTTCTAAATATTTCATATTTTGAAGGTCTTGGTAAGTAAGTGGCTTATTTCTATCAACAACAATACTCTTTAATTCTTCTACTACTTTCTCCTGTAATTTCAAAATCATGTTCAGAATTGTTTTTTTTAACTATACCTGGACTTTCGGATTATTTGCAAGACAATAAAGAATAAAACTAATACCGGAAGCAGTTGTGTCGTGACCCTAAAATGCAAATTATTATTTAAAAATTATTAGATATAACAACCTCAAACATAAAAGTGTCTACTTCTTCGCGTATGTCTTTATCTGATATCAAATTATCTTTAAGTTGACACTGTAACATTAAATCTAGAAACGTCAGTCGTTTTTTAATTCCTAAGTCATCAGAAGTTATATCAACGTTCACGTTGTTTAGTAATTCTTGTCGCCTTTTTGAAATAACAAACTCAGTAAAATTGTGAAGGAGTCGCAAAAGTTTGCTTTCTTTAATATAATCGTACGTAAAATAATATAAAAAATCGACTGATTTAAAAGCCGAACCAGTTCGATTAATAATAATTTCCGAAATGTTTTTAACCGCTCGTACGTACTCTGAGTTTGTTCTCTGTGCGTCTATGTTGGTACCCATTGATGTAGCTGAAGTAAAGTCACAGACATCAAGTTTTTCATCATTCTAATACTTACAACAAATTACGTCTAAAGTACATAAAGAAATTGGTGAAAATACATCAAAAGAGTTTTTATCCACATTGTCTTCTAATTTTAGAATTAATGCATTCCCAAATAAGTTGAAAACACTAAGAAATTCTTCTAATATTTTGAAATGAAAAGCGGGCGTCAACATTTTTCTGTGTTTTCTCCATTTTTGACCGGTGCTTGTTAACAGTCCAGTGCCTAACCAGTTATCAAAAAATTTATAACATAGAGCTTTATCTAATAAAGTGTTAGAGCTTAGAATGCATTCTATCATTTCTAAATTTGATACAATTAAACTAGGTGGAAGAAATGCAATATATATCTTATAAATGTTTCCATACTTTTTGTTAAACTTTATCATAGTTTGTAAAGGATCTAAAACTACAAAATCTAAAAACATAATTTTAAGCAACGATAGAAATACCTGCGGCACTTCCTAACTGATGGGCATTGCCAATTACAGGTAATACTGTTGGTCCAGGAAACGCTTTTATGTGCTTTTGATAGTAGTAGTACAATTTGTACCAATACAAAATTAGTATAAACAAAAATCCAATTAAAAACAATACAAACATTATTGATGATTGCAGACAAACAACTGATGTTGTTCTTTGTTATTATAGGATTTATCGATTCACCTATTACGATAGCACTTAAAAAAGTTGTTTCTGAATAATTATATATACGATTATTTTTATATTATAAACTGAGCTAATCATTGTTTATATTTCGAAATAACAACAAAATATGTCAAGTGAAGATTAATTAAATTAATCAGTATAGACTATGTTATTGTAAAATTAAAATAAATCTATAAAGACGTGCCAACGAGAGATTACTTGATATCAAATTCGATTTGCTTACAATAAGTTTATAACGTCAATCTAATTAATAATTTACGAGTAAGTTTAATGTCTACTTACATTTCAGTTAAAATATGTTATTACTTAGTTTTGTACATATTCTGCGAAGTAATAGCAATTTTTAAACTTTTATTGCGTTTTAAATAATATGTTTAAAATATATAGATTAAATAAAACGCAAAATGAATGTATAAATCAAAGATTTACAAAAATAATAAAGCATTTATAATTGAAAAGATAATTTGTGCTACTCTGATAAACAGTATCTAATAAATATATTGAATTTAATTATTAAAATAATTAAGCTGGTAACTGATAACAAATATTATTTAAAAACAAAAATTCTATAATTTATTTAAGAACTCATTGTTTTTTTGTAAATATTGTTAACTTTAATTAGTAAATATAATAATTTAACGCCAAAACAAAATATTACTACTGAAAACAAAAACACATAAAAAAATTTAGTAGAAATATACAATATAAAAAATTAAAAAACCAACATTTAAATTATTAATTACTGCGTATTAATAAATGCTTTATACAGAGCGCCGAAGTAAACAAAGTCTCCGGAAAATATGTGAACTAACTTTAAAAATTTAAAGCGGTAAAGATCTGTATTTGATTCCAGTATTTATTCTACAAACAATAACTAATTTCTATGGAGATTTTTACATTACTTACTTTCTGTATTGTTTCAGCTGTTATTTACCAACCAAAAATGTTGTGGAGTTTTTCGATAAACAGAAAGCTGCGGGCGTATGGACTTTCCCTCTAGAGAAGGCAACTGAACTAGCTGCTGCTGCAACGGGCAAATCAACAACCTTAAAAAAAATCCGGAGTGAAGCGATGACGACCAGTGATGGTATTTTAAGATCTCCCTCGAAGGAAAAAAAAGTGGTGGTGCAAATAACATAACGTTGGATAATTGCGACTTAAGCATTTTAAAAAGAACTGTCCATGAAGTTTACACGGTTGATTAGAAAGTTCCAAACATGAAAATTTTAGTTAAAAAAATGAAAGAAAAGATTAATTACAAGGGGGGAGCAGATACACTAAGAAAGTATTTGTTACAAATATATATTATTGCTTGGCGTTCTCGTTATTTACGCAAGTTGCGAGAAAATGATGCTTTAAGCGAAAACAAAAAACCAATAACATATTTAGATGAGACCTACATTCATCCCTCATACGGTGTTAGTAAGTGCTGGCAATCCGAAGAAGAGGCTGGTGTTTATCATACGGACAGAGCAGGTCAAAGGTACATTATTGTGCATGCAGGTGGATCATGCGGATTTGTTAATAATGGCCTTTTAATCTTTAAATCTAAAACTAAGTCCGGTGATTATCACGACGACATGAACCATACCAACTTTATGCAGTGGATGGAAAAACAATTAATTACAAGCTTGCCTCCTAATGGTATTGTTGTCATGGATAATGCACCTTATCACAGTGTACAAATTAATAAACCTCCAACACAAGCAGAACGTAAGGAAAGCATTCGACAATGGCTCAAAAATAATGGAGTAACAACAACAAATGAAATGCGTAAAGCAGAACTAATAATGTTAGTAAAGCAATTTAGTTATACGAAAACATATTACGTAGACGAACTTCTTAAAAGACACGGGCATACAGTGTTACGTTTACCACCGTACCACTGCAACCTAAATCCAATCGAGTTGATATGGAGTTTAGTGAAACATAAGATCGCTATGAATAATGTTACACAGAGTGGTTTAGAGATAGAAGCCTTAGTGAGAAAGGCATTTTCTGATGTAACTGCATCGGACTGGGACAAACATTGTCGACATGTAAATCACTTGCAACTTACCACTGAGTCAGAAATAAACTAATGAAATAAGCAATGTCAATTAATTCTAAAACAACATAAATTACGACAAACACGAAAAACATGAATATACGATTTTCGGTAATCAACTTTGACTAGGTGAAACATGTATTTGATAAAGTAATAAAACGATGTATCTGTTTGGTCAAGGTAGATAAGACTAGAACATGTCGTTTTTAAAAAACAGCTCTAATTAATACATTATATTAATGACAATTTTTTTGTTTTGTTTCAGAGGCATTAAATTTAAGTTAATTAAGTTAGTTAAGTTAGAACTTAAGTTATGAGATAAGTTAGGTAGGTACATGTTAGATAAGGGTCTGTTAGATAAGTTAGATAATAGTATATATTAGTTTAGAATTCTTATGTTTATTCTTTTTATTATATTATTATAAACAGCACTAAGATTGTGAGTGTCCATTCTGACAGTTGAACCCAATTACAAGAAAAAAATCATTGCAGAAATGATCTTTATCAATTTATATAAAAACAACGTTAATTTCAGAACTGAGACTCAAAATCTTAGTGTTTATAATAATATAATATAAATAATGAAAAAAGAATTGAATTTAACTAGTTTATCTTGATTTGTAGAGTTAATAAGCAAAATTAGCCTTTTAGCTTGAAATATGTTACAAACTGCTAAATTTGGCAAGAGATAGTACAATTTCAAATTACGTAGAGTAAAAAAAACTGAAATTTTCAATATTTAATAATTTATTGTGATCTTATTTTAACTACTATTTCTATGAAAACATTTTTAGTCTCACAAGCTAAGAACAGTCTTTGAGGTAAACTTTAGTTTATATGAGAATTTTGCGTTATAAGGTTAAAAAACATGATTTAAAGTAACATTTAATTTGACCAGTGGCGCGAGGAATTCGTGCTGTGGAGTCCCCTTTTAAGCAGAGTTCTGTATGAATTTCAATAATAAACAACACTTTTTAATAAACTTGGGTCAATCTTTTATTAGCGTGTTCTTCAACATTTTGGCGCTGAAACCCAGGAAGTGTTTGTTTTTATCGTTAGTGAAAATTCAACCGATAAATTGAAGGTAACGTGTAAAAAAATTAAACATGCGAGTATCAGTTAACGGTTTAAACGAAAAAATTATAACTTTATGAGATGAGACAATGCTATTGGAGTGTAATAAAGTTGCCGATTATGAATTTTAGAGACTATTGTAAGTTTAGAATTCTGCATAAAGCGAAGGGCAAGGGTAGACTGTCGCGGTTCTTTGAAGTCACCGGAAAGCACACACAACTTAAGGTGTGTTTACACAGTGCGAGCTAGCGTGCGACTTGCCGTAGGCAGTAACTGTCTTGCAGCTACTGTCATTGTGTAAACATATCATGCAAGTTACTGTCAAGGCGAGTAGGACAGCTGGAGTGCGAACTGCTACAACATTTTTTGTTTTTACTGTCCATTCCCCCACTACATCACGAGACAGTAGCTTACCCGCGACTCTCCTTGTATGAACTACAGCCGAGTTAACTGCCTGGCCAGTGTTCAATCTTCAAGTTTCTTTTCCACGACGCATTATCTTGTTTTATAGAAGTGTTTTTGAAATATTTAATAATTTTAATTATTATAAAGTGTTTTTGATTATAATATAAGTAATAATATTAATTATATTTTTTATCGAGTCTGAAAGATGGTCTTTCCAACACAATCTACAGTTCATGAAATTGTATAAAGAAGAGGAAAATCTTTGGAACACTTTTGACCCTAATTACAAAAACAGGGATTTGAGAAATGCGTCTTTACAACATATTGCGAAAAAAATAAAATTGGAAAAGGTGGTTGATGTGACCAAGAAAATAAAAAAATTACGTTCAACGTATAACCAAGAAATTATCAAAATAGCCAAGAGTAAACAAAGTGGTTCTGGTACAGATAATGAATACAAACCATTCACAAAATGGTTTGATTTAATAGACTACATCATAACAATAATTAATTTAAAAGAAAAAATAACAAGTAATCTGGTAAGTAGGTAATTATAGTATTTAAAAAATAATAATGCATACAATAAAATTTTAAGAAAATTATATTCAGTTTCCTATCATATTATTTTGCGACAACACCTTCGCCACAGAAATAATCTCTGTATTTATCTCTCACTTGTTCTCCCAATTTTTTCGATCTGTTATTAATACGTGAGCGACGCAAACTTGGCAGTGCACTAATTTCTGATCTCCACTGTCCAAGTGTAATCGTAAAGTATACAATATCTTTACAATCTACACTTTCGGGTGGCGTATAGGAATTTGGTGCAGTTTTGCGCAACCAGTTATGCAGCGTACATATACTTTGAACAACCTTTATTGCTTTTGGTTCTTCAATTTGGATTGGTTTTCGTGAAACCTGAAAACGACTTAATATTGAAACGGTCGAGAAATTACTTGCAAACGCAAGAGCCTTCTAGAAGGCTGTTATCTATTTTCTAGAAGTTATAGCGAAAAGTGAGGAACGATCGAGAAGGATTCCGTATGTCTATATATAGCTACGAGAGATCGTAGGTCAGTTATTGCTGGAATGTGAATGCATGCAGTATTAAGAAGATTATTCAAGTGAAGATAAATAAGTGATTAGCACGTGCGAGAGTTTTAAATAAATGACAGTGTACACCGAATCGAGTGAACGTGACTTACAGTGTGAAATCCGAGGACGTTATCTTATCTCGTGTTAGTTATCGTGTTATACAACGGTTATACATAAATTCGTGTAAGTGTTTTCATTAAATATTATTAGATTTAATTAAGTTCGGTTAATTTAAAAGTGTACATATTTCTAGATTAAGTAAACGTATTTTTAATCGTTTAAATAAATTAGTTTTTAATAAATAAATACGCAACAGTGGCGTCAGTGTGGGATATCGTTCGCGAATTTTAGTGTAAATATCATTAAGTAATCTAATCGCTCCCGTAATAATTGCGTAAATATCTGTTAAGATTCGCGATAAGCGTGTTTATTTATAAAGTTAATATAGTGTTTATTAAACTTTTTCTTTTAACAAGTGCGTGATCGCGATATTATTTAAATTCGTTTTCGTGGTTTAATATTAACAAGTGGATCGTTATTAAAATTTTGTGTTTTAAAAAGTAGTGTATTTAAACTTTATATTCGTGTTATATTTAAATTTATGCCGGTGACGCGTTTGCAAGCAGTTAAAATGGATGCAAAGCTATTTGAATTTCTTGAATCAATAAAAAATGGTCAAGAATCGATGAATAAGAATATGGAAGAAAATAATAGGAAAATGGGCAAAAATTCTCAGAAAATCGAAGCAAAACTGTCCGAAAATTCTAGAAAAATGGAAGAAAAGTTTCACGAAAATTCACAGAAAATTGAAGAAAAACTGTCGGAAAATTCTCAGAAGATGGAAGAAAATTCAAGAAAAATGGAGTACTCGACCATCAAGTACTGGTAGCCGACATCACGGAAGAAGTTATCCTGGGAATGGACGTAATAAAGAAGTATGGGTTCCATTTGGATATGAAGAACGATGTCCTGAAGATCCTCTATGATGAAATTTCTTTTCATTCGTCAGAGAAGGCAGCCGTGCGAGTCTTATTGAGTGAAGACGTGACCTGCAAGGACTGAAAGTGTGGTGATGGCACGCCTGGATGGAAGTCTCCGAGAAGGCTACATACGCGCGATTGAACCAATAGAGGGCGGCTTAGTTGAAAAGGGACTACTCGTTGGCAGAACTTTAGTACGAGTAAAGAAAACGATGCCAGTAAGGATCTTAAACATCAACTCAGATCCTGTAACGCTGAAAAAGAAGACCGTGGTAGGCCAATGCACGCCAATATCACAAATTGTGAGATGCGTGAAGTCGAACGAAGATACGTCGCCGAAGAAGTGTCCACAACATCTATTGGACATTCTTACCACCAAATGCGAAAACCTCAGCCAAGACCAGCTGGCTAAAGTTAAAGTGTTGATCCAAGAGTACCAAGATGTATTCGCGCTGGAGAGTGGCTCCAAAGGAAGGACTAACGTGGTGAAACATAAAATTAATACCGGAGACGCTCGGCCGATACGACAACATCCACGCAGACTTCCTTTGGCGAAAAGAGAAGAAGCCGAACAAATAATTACGAATATGGAGAGAGAAGGCGTGATTGAACCTTCACGTAGTCCATGGGCATCCCCAGTGGTACTCATAAAGAAGAAGGATGGATCAACGAGGTTTTGTGTAGACTACAGACAGTTAAACGACGTGACCAAAAAGGACAGCTACCCTTTATCCAGAATTGACGATACGCTAGACACCCTGTCAGGATCCCAGTGGTTTTCTACGTTAGATTTAAAGAGTGGATACTGGCAGGTAGAATTAGAACCCAAGGATCGTGAAAAAACAGCTTTTACGATCGGAACTGGTTTGTGGTAGTTCACTGTAATGCCCTTCGGCCTGTGTAACGCTCCTGCAACGTTCGAGCGTTTGATGGAGACCATCGTGCGCGGATTGTCTTGGAAGACGTGCTTGGTTTACCTGGACGACGTGATCGTGGTTGGAAGATCGTTTGAAGAACACTTGAGCAACTTGAAGGAAGTGTTCCAGCGATTACGTGGGGCTAACCTCAAACTGAGCCCAAAGAAGTGCCACGTGTTTAAGAAGGAAGTCCAATACCTTGGCCACGTCGTATCTAGAGATGGAGTGAGGGCTGACCCAGACAAAACCCGAGCAGTGCAAGCATGGCCAAGACCAATCGACAAACATCAGGTCCGAAGTTTCCTTGGGTTGTGCACTTATTATAGAAGATTTGTACCCGGATTTGCCAATATTGCCAAACCATTAACAAAATTAACTGAAGAAAAAGCAGAATTTAGATGGAATGAAGACTGCGAAAGTTCTTTTAATCAACTAAAACAAGCCCTAGTCACTTCGCCGATTTTGAGTTATCCAAGAGAAGATGGAAAGTTTGTTTTGGATACCGACGCAAGCAATCTGGCCATAGGCGCGGTCCTTTCGCAGATTCAAGATGGACAAGAAAAGGTTATCGCGTATTTTAGCAAGGTTTTGTCCAGGTCAGAAAGGAATTATTGCGTGACTAGGAGGGAGCTGTTAGCAGTCGTTAAGTCCATCGAACATTTCTACAAGTATTTGTATGGACGAAAATTTTTACTGAGAATAGACCACGCCGCTTTAAAATGGCTTCTGCAGTTCCTTAACCCAGAAGGACAAGTGGCAAGATGGATCGAGAGACTGCAAGAGTATGACTATGACACAGAACACCGTGCCGGAAGCAGTTATCGAAACGCTGATGCCTTGTCCAGAAGACCATGTCCGGCGGACTGCAGCCATTGTTCGCGACTGGAAGAAAAAGTCGAATGTCTCTGGAGAACTGCTATAGTTGATGATGAGTGGGAACCTGAGCAGTTACGTCGCAAACAAGAAGACGATCCTGAAATAAGACAACTCCTCGACTGGAAAGAAAGCGGCCGACGACCAACCTGGGAAGAAGTGAGTGCTTTGGGCAAAAATATCAAAGCGTACTGGGCGCAGTGGGACTCCTTGATAGTAGAAGACGGTCTTCTTAAGCGATCCCTAGAAAGTGCCGAAGGCACGGGAAACAGACTACAGCTGGTACTGCCGAAGAGCAGGGTGACCGAAGTGTTGAAGCATCTCCACGATGGGACATCAGGAGGACACTTTGGCATTAAGAAGACGTTGGGTAAAGTGCGAGAACGATTCTACTGGATGAACTGCAAAGAGGACGTCATGAAATGGTGCCGTAAATGCATAGTCTGCGCATCAGGAAATGGTCCAGCGAGAAAGCGCAAAGCACCCATGAAACAATACAACGTAGGAAGCCCTTTGGAAAGAGTAGCGATTGACATCGCAGGGCCGTTCCCAGAATCCGATTCGGGAAATAAATACATACTGGTGGCGATGGATTATTTCACGAAATGGACGGAGGCTTACGCCCTACCCAATCAGGAAGCAGCTACAGTCGCAGACGTATTAGTAAAAGAGTTTTTCTGCCGGTTTGGAGTTCCGTTGGAATTACACTCCGATCAAGGCCGCAATTTTGAGTCTGGGCTGTTTCAAGAAGTTTGCCGACTGTTAGGAATTAAGAAGACTAGGACAACGCCTTTCCATCCTCCATCGGATGGCATGGTTGAACGGATGAATCGGACAATGGGCAAGTACTTAGCCAAGGTAGTGTCCGAACACCAAAGAGACTGGGATCAGTACTTGCACCTTTTCCTAATGGCATACCGATCATCCGTTCACGAAAGCACAGGTCAAACCCCATCCTGTGTCATGCTCGGTCGTGAGATAAGATTACCATGCGATCTTCAATTTGGGCGAAGACCGGAAGAAGAAGTTGCTGGAGAAGATTACGTCAGCAAGCTGGCCAAGAGGTTAGACGAAGTACATGAAGAGGTCCGTAAAAACACACGAATTGCCAGCGACAGGATGAAAACAAGATATGACGTCATGGCGCAAAATGGTGGGTTTCAACCTGGCGATATGGTCTGGTCGTATAACCCTCAAAGGAGACGTGGTTTGTCGCCGAAGCTGCAAAGGCAATGGGAGGGCCCCTATGAAGTCGTGCAGCGTATTAACGACGTTATATACCGCATCCGAAAACCGCCCAGAGGCAAGCCAAAAGTGGTCCACGTCGATCGTCTAGCCCCGTTTGCTGGCGATAACCACAATCCGCAAGTTCAGGTCCGAACCAGAGTAATAAGTAGCAGAACCAGGAATTCAATCGAAGAAATGGAGTTCGAAAAGTTTATGAACTTATACGGAGGTTCTGGAAAAGCTAGGTTCGGAGTTACCACCGAGGAACAACAAGACCTGTTCCAGACACAAAAAGATTACGCTATCGCACATTGCGTGAGCGAGGACCTTGACATGTCCAAAGGGGTTGCAGTCGTGTTTAAAAAGAAGTTTGGGCAGCTAGATGAATTACGAAGACAGCAACCGGCAGTCGAAAAGGTTTTAGGACTACGTGGTGACGGACGCTTCGTTTTCTATCTGGTCACCAAGAAATACTCACGTGTCAAGCCGTTATACAAAGATCTGTGGCGAACATTATGGAGTCTCAAGAGACAAATGGAGTTCCATCATGTTGAGAAATTGGCAGTACCCAAGCTTGGTTGTGGCTTAGATCAACTGAATTGGAGGACAGTTCGAAACATGTTGGAGGTCGTCTTCCGAGGAACAGGCGTTCAAGTGTTGGTCTGTAGTTACCAACCGAGGTGAGTATTGGGTCAGGAAAAGTCCATTGACTGTTACTTTTATGGTCAAGGAAGTTGCCGAAATGGAGGAAGCTGCCGCTATCGCCACGATCCCTTTTACCGGTGTCGCATCCAGTCTCCTGTTCTGGGACAGAACAGTCCTAAGAAGGGGGCAGTGAAACGGTCGAGAAATTACTTGCAAACGCAAGAGCCTTCTAGAAGGCTGTTATCTATTTTCTAGAAGTTATAGCAAAAAGTGAGGAACGATCGAGAAGGATTCCGTATGTCTATATATAGCTACGAGACAGATCGTAGGTCAGTTATTGCTGGAATGTGAATGCATGCAGTATTAAGAAGATTATTCAAGTGAAGATAAATAAGTGATTAGCACGTGCGAAAGTTTTAAATAAATGACAGTGTACACCGAATCGAGTGAACGTGACTTACAGTGTGAAATCCGAGGACGTTATCTTATCTCGTGTTAGTTATCGTGTTATACAACGGTTATACATAAATTCGTGTAAGTGTTTTCATTAAATATTATTATATTTAATTAAGTTCGGTTAATTTAAAAGTGTACATATTTCTAGATTAAGTAAACGTATTTTTAGTCGTTTTAAATAAATTAGTTTTTAATAAATTTGCAACAATATGATAGCAAATGCATTTTTCACAATACGTCTAGCTCTACTTAACCTGTAATTATATACTATTTTTTTAATTGTTGGTACAGTTTTGTAAGGCTTCAGTAAGTAAGATTTCACGGGGAAAGCATCATCTCCAACTAGTACACTTCCTTCCGATAGAAGGTTATTTTCTAGAAGACGGTACAAGGAACTGTTTTGAAAAATCCCACCATCTGCATTTCTACCATATGACCGTATATCTTTTTACTGAAAACAGTAGTCATGATTCACAATAGCCAAAAAAACAATGTGGTTGATTCCTTTATAGTTGTAATATTCACTACCACAATTGTTCAATAATAATGTGTTTTCCGTCGATCAAACTTCAACAGCCAAGAAAATTCCATTTTTCATGAAATCCTACTTGTGCTGCTATCTATTTTTTTGCACTTGTAATCTGAAAGAAGTAAATTAATAGTTAATATTTATTTTTTAGTTCAACATCACGACAGATAAAATCGAAGAACACAATCAGGCAATTCCTAAACATGACAGAAATGTAAAATATGATGTAACGGAAACTTCAAAACCTAAAAAGCCTATTGTGAAAAAGTCATTGCATAAGATAAATGTGCCCGATGAACAAAATTTAATTAAGGATGCTATGGATGAATTGAAACAACTTATCAACAGCTTAGCAAAACCCGCTTCACTTGAACAGGAAGACGAGTGTGAATTGATCGGAAAACATATAGTCTATCAACTAAGACTATTGCCATTACTCGATATGATGGATGCCAGGAATCAAATTCAGCAAATCCTTTCAGCATACCGTAAAAATACCTGTATGCTTATATTGTCGGCAAAAACCTATGTAGCCCATCAGATTCTACCACTACTCCCCTATGTAGCCCATTAGATACTGCTTTCAGTCAATTAAGTGAGTTTTCCATTGTCCTGCACGGTGAACCAGCACAGTCTCCATTCTCTCAACCTTCTACTTCAAATTCTAATCAAAATACTAGTTCACTGGATTTAATTCAGCAAGCGATGTCATATACAGACCTATGAAATGGCACAAATGTTTAGTTATCTTGTTTTTCTTTTTTTTTAAATAGCTATTTTATTTGTCAATTTTTGTGTTTTAGCAACTTATTGTTTAACCTTAAAGGAATAAATAATACGTTAAAATGTTTTACTTACTTTATCCTTTAATTCTTCACATATGACATCACATATTTCTGGTATAAGTTTTGATATGACAGCTTTTGAAACCCTAAACATTATTGACAGCATTCTAAACGACATTCCTGTAGCAAGAAAAGAAAAATATTTCAAGCGTTGTTCTTGCACGTAAAGCTTCCTTCATTCATGTGTCATTAAGTTGTATTTTTGAGCAAATTAAATTCAAAAGAAAGTCGAATTGCTCCGGAGTCAATCTCATTACTGCTTTGCATTCCCTGGTGTCTTCATGGTATAACTCCTTTATGATGTTACTTGTCGCTCCAGATTTTTTTTTCTTTAACCAACTTCTAACTCAAACGCTTCTTTTTCCTTTTCTTCTCAATGGATTTCTCCATTTCAGCACATAATACTGTAGTAAACGATTTAATTGCTGTCCGCACTATCATATTTCGTAGATTGGAAAATGAAAATAATATTAAAGGCACCATTTTCTGCCCTTCACTCGGTTTCTGGCCAGCAACTGTCATGGCAGTTAGCATGGCAGTTGCTGCTTACTTGCCAGGCAAGTTATTAGCACTGTGTAAACACACCTTTAGAAATGCCGACCATACCGGCTATTCAGAGTACACAAACAGAAATTACTGTTGATAATCAAACCCTACCGCAAAGGAATAAGATTACCAAAACTTGGTTTGTTAAGGTTTAATGGAAATTTAAAAGCATAGCCGGCCTTTTGGAAACAACATTCGCAAGCCGTACATAATAATAACAAATTATACAATAATTCTAAATTCATATATTTAAAATCACTTTTAACGGGAAAAGCTGCATTTTTAATTTTTGGTTTAACGTCTAGCCAGACCTCGTATAAGGATGCATTTAAATCTTTACGATCGGAATATGGACAAGCAGAACGTATAATAGACAGCTACGTACAAAGGCTTTGTTCTTTACCGTCAGTTAAAAACGAAAATGATGCTCCCGGTTTACGTTGATTATTTAACTCGTCCTCGTCAATAATGCGTTCATAATAGTCTCTAGGTATTTCTTCTGGACAATTTGGACTAATGGTAAAATCCATAATATTTAAAGTACTTCCTTATAACCTACGGGTGCAGTTTAATAAGTTCAAGTTAAAATCAGCTCAAGATGATAACGAAAGTCAAAAACGAGTTTTAACACGGATGAAACAGATTGTATGGATTATAATAAACAAATTACATGCTTCTTGAACTGTATTAAAATCGAAGTCGACGCTTTGGAACAAGCTCAAACTGCATCTAGCAAAAATAAAGATAAACCAAACAGTCAACACTTTAATAACGGTTTTTGCAATCGTTTTAATATTAAACTGCACAAGGCCTGATGAACTTTGTAAAAGAATGTTATCTGTTCTGTAAAAATAAATATCACAAAACAAAAAATTGTATGAGCGCTTTTACAACTCTGGATTAAAGAAAAGCTATTTTAAAGAACAATTTTAGGTGTTTTTGTTGCACAGGTTTCAATGATAGGTCTAAATTTTGCAAATCCAAACACATTTCTTGTGGTAGCCGTAAAGTGTACATCACTCTGTTTCACAAAAACGTGTCAATCATATTTCATGAAAAAAAAATTATTCAAAATTCAATTAACCATTTTGAAATATAGTCATTGCACTACAACACATTTATTTAATATGTTGTCCAGTCGCCATCATTATCGATTATGGCTCTGCACCGTTTAGGCATCTGACGTGACAGCTGCTTCAGATTAAAAACTCGTTTTTCTCTGAACTTCACCTTCATGGCTCTCCAAACGTTTTCGATGGGATTACCGTCAGGTGACTGAAAAGCCAATTTAGTATTGTAATGCCATTTTCTTGTTTACACTCCGTGTGCTTCGATATTTCGAGTCGTTATCCTCTTGTAGCACCAACAATAAACATTGTTTATATTTTTTCCCTTTTTTTGCATTAAGATTGCCCGTAAACAGATATAAAACGCCAAATACTTTTTTGCAGAAGCAATCCTAGACATGCACCTTTATCGGGTGCTTCACTGTGCGCTGAATAACGAGAACTGCACGAGTTGACCACACATGCTTTCTTGTAACCTAAGTCCAAATGGATTTATCGGTAAATATGACGTTAGAGAAATTACCGTCGATATTAGACCTTGCCTACAACAGACGTTTTTTAAAATGTTTTTTGCTCAAAACGGTTTTAACTTCGTTCACCGGCACTCATAATTGAAATCGGATAATCGACGTGGAATTTTGTTTACGCTTACTTTTACATAACTTTGCTGTTTGTAAAGAACATGCAAGATTTTTTTCAAAAACGCGTGCCACGTTCCGACAGGACGTAAACATTTTTCAGGTCGTTGTATCTTTTTACTCACTTCTTAATAAATGATACTGATTTGCTCATGTAACGGCTGACCCCTACAAATAACATTTTAAGTCCTTTTGGATGGCTACAAGGGAACACCGCTTCGAAACGGCTAGCGTACGCTGAACTCATTGCCAATAATGTCACTTTGCACACAGACAACAAACCACACTACAATTTAACATCACCGTTTGCAATTAATTAAGCGTAGATGCTGCACCTCGTTTATAATTGGGTAATTTGATATTTGCATTAAAGTTTCATTTATCGTCACTAGTGATGTTTAAGATTGGTGTTAATTCGTCAGCTTTATATTCACAGTTCTGATTTTTGTAACCGTTCTTTTCCCTTTTATTAAAAACTTTAAATGTTTTGACAAAATTACTGTCATTGTAAGTTGTCGCGGCAACAATTTTATTTTGGATTAGAAATTCTTTGTTAATGCTTTGCAATATTTTCTTTATTTCTAACCCTAGTAGAACAAAATGATTTCAAATCATTTTAATTTGTCACAACTTTAATGCAATGGTATTGTACATGAAAACAGTTTTGTAGTATATCCAAATCAATTCCATAATAACTAATAAGTGATTCAAAAAATAGTTAGTTAAAATTGTTTATGTATTGCAGACGAAATGTTTTCATGATCAATTCTAAAAGTTAATAAAGCATTATTTGGTAAAACGAATTTCTTATAATATAACATCGTTTTAAAACATCATTTTAACATCGACGACTATTTTAACATTCACACCATATCGTTTGGAGTTCTGGGGGCCTTTTACGGTTCGGGACCCCTAGATTGAGGGATTTACAGGGCCGTTAGTTTCGCAACTGCATCGCTGTACAATGTAAAAAAAGTATTGCTTCTAATTTATTAAATTAGGTAATCTATCAAACTTCTCATTTGTCATACGCAAATGGCTTTTGTTCGAAGCTCTATTTGCCAGTGCAAATTATTTTATTTTAATTTTATGTCTTTATGTCCAACACATTTAAAAAATGTTGTAGGATTTGTTCAAGAGGTATCCAACCTACCTACCTTTAGGTCAGTACATTCATTTTTCTGTCACGTACGTACTAAAATTTTCTAATTTTCAAGCTATCTAATCCGTTCTACCGACAAAGAAAGGGATTATACATAAAAATATGCATTGTTTTCCTATGAATGTATTCCTATTGTATAAATAAGTCTGTTTCTAAGGTTTGATTTTTTAAAAGCAGGTAATATTTATTTGTTGTGTTACTTGTTTTTCTCTTATTGTGTACATATAAATAACATTAAATGGGATTTATTAAATCTTGAAATTTCAAACAATTTTACAAACCAAACGGTTAATTTCTATATGAACGGTTTTGATTATTCTGTATATTATTTGCAATTATTAGTACTTATAGTAGTATTATTTAGTTCTAAAAGTAAATTAATTTTTTATAGTTGTCGCTCGAAAATTATTTCCGGACTGAAAGCTAGCGTATGGTTCCGTTCTGCAACAACAAGAGTGAAACGTTCTGATCTAAAACAGGCTTCAACTGTGATCTGCGTCGATTTTAACTACTGAATGCCCAAAAAATTACTTAGCTTTGTGTATTTATGTATTTTATTAAATATTTTATTTTTGATTTTAATTCATTTATAACTCATTTCTGTTAATGACAAGTTAAAATATGTAATCTTTAGGAAATATATAAAACAACCGTTATGTAAAGTTTTCTATGATAATATAATGTAATCAATAAGTATATAATAGTGTATTGTTTTATATAGGTACTATTCGTCGAAAATAAGTGATTCATGAAATTATAAGAATTCGTGTTTTAGTACATGCTACGGGTGTGGAATAAATAGTGTGGAAATTTCCGAACCCTTAATATCATTTATGAAAGCAAAAGTTAAATCACTTTGATATGATTATAAAAACAATTAGAAATTCTTTGTTAATGCTTTGCAATATTTTCTTTATTTCTAACCCTAGTAGAACAAAATGATTTCAAATCATTTTAATTTGTCACAACTTTAATGCAATGGTATTGTACATGAAAACAGTTTTGTAGTATATCCAAATCAATTCCATAATAACTAATAAGTGATTCAAAAAATAGTTAGTTAAAATTGTTTATGTATTGCAGACGAAATGTTTTCATGATCAATTCTAAAAGTTAATAAAGCATTATTTGGTAAAACGAATTTCTTATAATATAACATCGTTTTAAAACATCATTTTAACATGAATTGTTGAATTATTTTCAGTATCATTCTGGTAACAATGTAGATTGATACAAAATCATCATATTAGATGATCTAAAAAATGATTCGTAGAAACGTTTTTGATATATTATTTTGTCGTGCACAGAATTTTTAAACAGTTTTGTTTGACAATTCTAAGAAAAATATTTTCAATAGAGTATACCTGCTTTTAAAAGGTTTAAATAGGTTACCGTTTGTCGACAGAAAATGAAATTTAACCTCTATACAAGAATCGAGAAAAACTCATTTGTTGCAGTGTAGTGTTCTTAAGTTTTTAATAATGTCAATGGTAAGTTTAGTATTTTTATTGGAATTCATATAATTTATGAATTTTTACATTTTTGCTACTGAGACACTAATTAATCGTTTTTAATAAGTACAAATATTATAAAGATGAATCGATCCATGTTTTTAACATTGAGTGTAATATAATATTAGATAAAGATATAGCTTTGTCTTTCCCAATAATTTATTTTTAATTTTTCACAATTGTTTCTTTTGCCTTAATGTGCAAACATTAAAACAATGAAATTGAAGGATTTTAAAGATTTATAACTAAGTTTTAATGGGAATTCCTTTTGATCATTGATTAATTCGTTTTCATTAGTTTGAATTATAAAACACGTTTCTAATTCGTTTAAAATTAATAAATCTGGATTTGAAAAAAGTTGTTTAGATTGAATGTATGGTTATTTTTTAATAAGTGTTGAGCAAAAGTGGATTTTATTTAATTTGGATTGTATCCTGTAGAATTATTGATCTATTTTAAATATTTTTATAATCTGGTTTTTTAAGACTTCTTAGTTTGACTCATATATAGAGCATTTTACAAGAACTGACGAGTTTATAGACTCCAATCTTTTCAATTTCGGATATTGAAACTTTAGTTTGAGAAAAATTGTTATATAAATTTGGTAGATCTGAAAAACTTAATTTTAAAGGTGACTGTAATTTTATTTGTTTGTAGATCTGAAAAATTTTATTGTTGATTTTACATCATGCTTGTTTAATTCAATTATTTTACGTCATCTTGTCTCAATTGAAATTTTAATTGTAATATTTCTTCTGACGATGTTTGCATATTAAGGCAAAAGTAACAATTGTGAAGGAAAAAAAATACAGTATTGGAAAAGACCAAGCTTTATCTAATATAAACATTTTTTTTATCAAATATGTTGCAGTGAAATATTAAACCTGAAGTGTTTATTTTGACCTTTGAATCAATTTTATTAATCCATAATTTTGCAATTTGGGTATTAAGACTCTTAGTAATTTTTCATTTTCATTTTTATTTAAATTAAAAATTGATGAATTGAAATCGAAAAATTATAATTTTTTTGAAAAAACTATACATACATACTGTTTTATTTTTCATCAATTTAGTTTATTTGAATAGGATTGTACTTTATCAATCTTATTTAGAAACTTTAGAGAAACAAATTTTCATTATTTTCAGCTATGTTGTAATATATTTTATTAACAGTATTAGGAAAAAAATCAGCACTATTTTAATTATCCTTAGGCGGAGTATTAAAAAATAATGTGTTATTCTCGTTTACTGTATTCAGACATTCCACTTCATCACTTAGCATCTTTATTTTGTTTTTTAAACAATTTTACATCGACGACTATCTTAACATTCACACCATATCGTTTGGAGTTCTGGGGGCCTTTTACGGTTCGGGACCCCTAGATTGAGGGATTTACAGGGCCGTTAGTTTCGCAACTGCATCGCTGTACAATGTAAAAAAAGTATTGCTTCTAATTTATTAAATTAGGTAATCTATCAAACTTCTCATTTGTCATACGCAAATGGCTTTTGTTCGAAGCTCTATTTGCCAGTGCAAATTATTTTATTTTAATTTTATGTCTTTATGTCCAACACATTTAAAAAATGTTGTAGGATTTGTTCAAGAGGTATCCAACCTACCTACCTTTAGGTCAGTACATTCATTTTTCTGTCACGTACGTACTAAAATTTTCTAATTTTCAAGCTATCTAATCCGTTCTACCGACAAAGAAAGGGATTATACATAAAAATATGCATTGTTTTCCTATGAATGTATTCCTATTGTATAAATAAGTCTGTTTCTAAGGTTTGATTTTTTAAAAGCAGGTAATATTTATTTGTTGTGTTACTTGTTTTTCTCTTATTGTGTACATATAAATAACATTAAATGGGATTTATTAAATCTTGAAATTTCAAACAATTTTACAAACCAAACGGTTAATTTCTATATGAACGGTTTTGATTATTCTGTATATTATTTGCAATTATTAGTACTTATAGGAGTATTATTTAGTTCTAAAAAGTAAATTAATTTTTATAGTTCTCGCTCGAAAATTATTTCCGGACTCAAAGCTAGCGTATGGTTCCGTTCTGCAACAACAAGAGTGAAACGTTCTGATCTAAAACAGGCTTCAACTGTGATCTGCGTCGATTTTAACTACTGAATGCCCAAAAAATTACTTAGCTTTGTGTATTTATGTATTTTATTAAATATTTTATTTTTGATTTTAATTCATTTATAACTCATTTCTGTTAATGACAAGTTAAAATATGTAATCTTTAGGAAATATATAAAACAACCGTTATGTAAAGTTTTCTATGATAATATAATGTAATCAATAAGTATATAATAGTGTATTGTTTTATATAGGTACTATTCGTCGAAAATAAGTGATTCATGAAATTATAAGAATTCGTGTTTTAGTACATGCTACGGGTGTGGAATAAATAGTGTGGAAATTTCCGAACCCTTAATATCATTTATGAAAGCAAAAGTTAAATCACTTTGATATGATTATAAAAACAATTTTTAGAATATTTACGAAATGTATTAAAGATGATTCGGTATGTGCAATAAAGTATTATTTGCAATCGTTACAAAACGATTCAAAACATTATCTCCTTATTCTTCAAAAACAATTGGAAATGATTTTGAAAAATCATTTATGGTGTAACAAAAAGCTTATATAGAAACGATTCAAAATTTAAATACAGGAATGTTTGAAATCGTTTCAGAAACGATTTTATAAAACATTTTTTGTATTACTATGTTTAATTTTACAAATGATCCAAGAGTGTTCCGAAACTAACTTTCTGAATCAAACTGGACATCATTGAAATACATTTTTAAAGCAATTCATGTTAATGATTTGTAAAAACGTTACAAAGGAGGGACATTTGGCGAAATTGTAACAAAATTGAAACGATTCTGAAGCATTTTTTCAATTCTGAAAATCGTTGCTGTAATATTACAGAAACAAATTTTTCTACTAGGGAAATGTGTACGTGCTCATAAAATGTTTTACAAGCCTATTAATTAACTCTTAATAAAGCTCTTTCAGCAATGTGCAGTAGTAACCACCTTCCTGATTTTTTAAACGTAATGTTTTTATTAGTATGTTTCGTGATAGTTTATTTCTGTCTCACTGCAGTCTTTCGTACAATCCTTGTACTAAACGGTCAACATTTCTTTATGTAATTCATTGCCTAGTAATTTTTTTCTTAACAAACATTTAAGCATAACGATAAAAGTTATGACAGTAGCCGTCCAAGCTAAGAAACTTTCTCTCTTCTACGATTTGTTTCTGGTAGAATATATCTTTTACCGTAAACAACATTTTCTGACCCACTGATCTGTACCGGACTAACTCTTTCTGTAACCGATTTTGTTTTTAAACCCGAACAACCGCTTTTGTACTCCGTTATTTTCTTTTAAAATATAATGACTACTTGCTGTGTACTGACAATTCTCACGCATCTTAAATCAATCTGTCGTGTAAATTCCCGTAACATCAAAAACATTATCATGGTGTTGACCACCAGTTTCTGAATTGAAAGTCGGTGAAATAATTAATAAATTTCTTATAAATAATGATTTGTTAAAACGTGGACACAGTAAACGTATCAGGCAACAGTTTATTTTCCAGCCGGCACTTCACGAGCGTTCCGCTGTCACTCTTTCAACCTCCTCCGCCATAAAGGTTCAATTTGCTTCTGCCAAGCGCCGTCGTAAAGACGAGAACAATATTCTTAATAATACCAACACCCTGTCTGACAGCATTGAGAAATCTTTCGACTCCGATATCGTGCGTCATAAAAAAGCAATCTCTGCTTGCATTGATATCGTCAGCAGGCTTCAAGCGACTTTCCGAAAATTAATAACATCCCGTCACGTTTGCAGCAAACTGCTAATGTTGCCTACGCCTTTGCTGGCGTTCAGACAGCCTTGCAATCAGTCACTGCCAAACTTTTTACAACCGCTGTTGCTGCACCTAACTATCTTATGCTTAAGCGGCACGTTCCAAAATTGTCAAAAAGATCAAAATACCTTCAGATTAATTTGACACACTTGTTTCCAGGTCGAGTGTTGTCATTACTCTTAAGCCCGATACTCTCTTAAAGACTGCTGATGAGACGAAAACGACTTTTATAAAAGTTTTAGATTTCCAAAAGTACGGCCTTCGACTAGAACCAAAAGGAAATTGTTTCTTCGAATTTCTATCCTAGACGTTCTTTTAAACTTCTCGCCTGAACAGGTAAAAGAGACTGCTAGCTTGCAGAGTTTCCATGACGCTTCCAAGAAAGTGCTTCTTCTCGCCAATGAGCACTTCAATGTTCAGTTCCGCTTGGCAATGACTATAAACGAGACGTCGTCAAGCATAAGACGACCTCTAACACTTGTAAGGCGTACCTAAAAAAACTCGGCGTCAAAATATCAAACACCAAATATAGATTTGATTAAAGTGAAGAATGCTGTTGGTATTTTATAACTTTTAATTTTGTTTTTTGGAATAATACAAATACAGCAATTTCGAATTAAAAATATATTTTTAATTATTTTTTGTTAACATTATAATTTGTAACGTTTCGCACTACAAGTGCTTTTTCAAACATGTAAAATAAATTAAAATCCCTCCTTTAATTTTAATTTATTTTACAATAATTATTAAAATAACAAAATTTAACAAAATTCGATGTTTGAAAAAACACTTGAAGTGCGAAATGTTACAAATTATAATGTTAACAAAAAGTAATTAAAAATATATTTTTAATTCGAAATTGCTGTATTTGTATTCTTCCAAAAAAACAAAACCAAATATAGAGTTTGAAGACACAAGAACCATACGTGTTTCGTTTAGGCTATCGTTTTCAATAGTTCAAAATTCAATTCGTCGGAGTGGTGACACTTTAACAAATGACTGCAATGCAGCAACTATGATTGCAGTTGGAAACACCTCCTTGGCGTTAGCGTTTATTGGCCGCAGAGTAAAGATATTCGCATTTATCTCTAACACTTTGACAAAATGAACTAAAAGGCATTCCTATTATCATAGAAAGTGACTTCAATTCGAAATCGCCGCTTTGGCACTTCCCGATGACCGACAAACAAGAGAAATGTGTGGAAAATCTCCTGGGTGAAGGTAGCCTCTGTGTTGTCAACGAACACCATCAACTTTTCATTTTTGCTAATAATTTAATTTTAACAAATATAGATGTAACTTTAGCGTCCCCTTGTTTAAGCAAAAAAGTAAAAGATGAGCAAGTTACTCCAGATGTAATAGAAAATTACAGCCGACTAATACAGTTTAATCTAACCGTCAATGCACCTAACCTTGTACCTATACCTAAAAAAATCCTAGATTTCAAACGCATAGATCCCGTTTGTCTGAATAATGCTATAGCAAGTTTCATTCCTTCTTATCTTTGACGTGGTGCATTGTGCCACTATCTATAATCTGTAGACGTCAACTTTGATAAGTTGACTAAAATGATTTTTGATTCTTGCCAACATAACTTAAACAGCATACGTATAAGATCTAAAGCGGGGGTACCAAGTCCTAACTTAGACAGGTTAAAGCGAGCAGTGAGTTGTTTGCGAAAACACCACTGAAATGCAGGGTGGGTTTTTGAGCCGACTTTGTGAAATGTAGTTGTCAATGATCTCCTAGAGAAAAGCTTATCAGCAAACTGCGACATTTTCGCTTATGCGAAAGACATTACCGCTACAGTGTCCGCAAATTTCCGACGAGATTTGAAGGCAAAATCATAGTCGTGCTTAAATATAGTGACTAGCTGAGCTGGCAGCAATAAATGAAGTATTTCTGTAGACATGACAAAGTTAAGTAAATTTGGATCATCGCTTAGACGAGATCCTTCACTACGTCTTTACGATACTCCTGTCCTTAGTTTTCAACTTCAAGTATCTCGGACTATTGCCTGCCGACAAACTGCTTTTTGTAGTTGACAATGCAAGAGCCTCTTGCAAATGTAGTAGTACCAACATTATATTTGCAGTGCTTGTTGTTTATTTTTTCAAAAATAAATCTAATTTTACAAAAAACAACACAAAAAATATTGTACGTTACTTTAGTCGATAACTCACTCGTAGGCAACGCTCGGCCATGCGGCCTCGCGTAGCGTTACCGTTTATTATGCTATGCTTTACTTTTGTCGCTTGTTACGTAAATTATTATTTTGATACTCAACATAGAACAAAACTTTGTATAAAAATAACAATAAAAAAACATATGTATAGATTTAAAAATTGTTATTAATATATCTTAATATTTTATATCGTTTGAAATAAATAATAGTATTTAATTCACAATAAACCGGTTGTATAACGAAATGATTACGAACAGATAACCTTAGGTCTGTATTATCAGTATTTTAAAAAAATGTGTGCTAATATTACGTATCATTTATTTTGAACGCCAACGTTGAACTTAAGTACCTAAGCTACTAAAAATTAATTGGACTAATTAATAAAGTTAATTGGAAATTATTTAAATTCAGTGGTAACAAATACTCAATCTTTTTACTTAAATTCTTATAATTTATGTATTCTACTTGACAATCATATACTAGGTTATCAAATATGAATACTATCAGATTTTTCTACAAAATAATTTTGCTAGGGTAAAAAATACCATATGCTGGCAAATTGATTTGATTGTAGCAATAAGAAACAAATAGAAATCCAAATTAAGCGTTTAATAAGATTCAAACAAAAAACATATGTAAACCTAATAATAAAAATACATAAATAAATCACATAAAAATAAAGCATTTCTACTTATAAAAACCAAATACCGTAAAGTATGTTTACATTACAATGAACAAAAAAACTAATATCCTATATATACTGCATACATATTTAATTCACATTAAAATTAAAATAATAATTTATAACTTATGAATAAGTTGTGGTTGTTTAGCATATTAGCAATAGAAATAACTATTATATTAAAACAAGTTTTGTAGATTAAAAATAGTTTAATTAACAAACGACAGCCTCTCTTTTATTTCGATTAAAAAATGATCAAAAAAAATTCAACATAATCATGATCAAGAATATTTATTCCATACTTGATAAAGAGATTAATATTTTAACATTGTACACGATTACTGCTCGAGAAAACTAATTACATTTGAATATACAAAAATAGTAGGAAATTACTATAATTATATTATTCCAAAAAAAATACACTACTACGTAGTAAAACAAGTTGTACCGTTTTGTTTAATGAAAATGAAATTTGCTACAAATATATTTGATATCGTTGAGATTTTATATTGTACCACAAAAGTATTTGGTATGATGCCTTTTTCAAAAACTGTAGATGAAAACGGGAACCGAAAATTTTGTTTGGATCGCACTGTTACAAAGCATTTGGTGCATATTAGTGGTGAGAACTTTTAATAAAACTCAATATGTAAGATTAAATCTTATTTCATTTTTTAATTTTTGTTGCGTTTTTATTTTAAATTTGTGATTCTAAAATATTTTGTCAATTATTAATGATAATGTTGCTTCCCTTCTTTAAAATTTCTATTATTGAGAACGTTAACAAAATTTCTAGTACAAAAAAATATTACTGGTAAATTAATATTAATACTATTTTTATACGTTTCAATAAAATTTCTCTTTTAAGATAAACCTATGAAAATATTTTTATAATTAAACTTAAAACATCAAATACTAAGAGTTTTTACAAGTGACTGCTTTTAGGAAATTATCAGTAAATTTTGAAATTTTTTTAGTTTCGATTTTAGTCGTAAAAATAGCCAGTTACAAGACTTTATTTATATAAAGCGTCCGTTGGCTGCACCGACGAGATGTTAAATACTGGTTTCGTCAAAAGTTTAATATTTTGACGGGTTTTTCTACATATGGACAAACACAGTAAACCTTACTAAAAGGCGGTGTTTTCGTAATAAACAAACTATTGTAGATTCTATAGATATTTCTTACAAGTTTTTGTGTAGGTACATACTAAGCATTATGCGCTGAAGGAACGTAAATTTCTCGTGTGAGTACGTGCGTTCGAGTGTACATAGTAGGTCTATCAGGATATGTTTGGTTTAAATACTCTTAAACGTTTACAGAAAAATGCGACGGGCATCCATAATGCTGCAATTTATTTTTTAAATATTTTCGTTTAGAGGTTTGTGAAAAAGGACTAATTATTTGTCTACCTAGAATTCCACACTATACATTCACAGACCAACGACTTTGCTGTTGAACCTTTTGAATCTAGTTAGAATTTTTTTTAAACCAACAATGCATCTTATGACGATTTACATTACTATCACTATTCAATGTACCCTTATCTGACCGCAAAATTTGCGAAACTAATCAGCATTCTTCTCTATCAATTGCAACAGCCAATTACAATAATTTAATTGTTGATCGAAATCAACAGCATTAAAATTTTAAAGCAAGACTATGTAATATAGTTGCAATCTAAAATCAAATGAATATATTACTTGAGTTACATTAACATCCATTTTGAACACGTTAGAAATAAGTTTTTTTCTTAATTTTTAATAACATTAATTTTTGTTTAGCATAAACTATATTTCTCATTATTATAATGCAGTGCCTAATGAGATACACTTGCTTGTGATCTCTCATAATTATATGTTATAATTATTCTAATTGTACTTTGACATATTCCCAAGTCTCTGGATGTTGCTCTAGTACTTAAATGACGATTAAAATCAACATATACTAATACGTTTATAATATTTTCCTTGGCACGACCTCTACGTTGTCTACGGTATACAGGAAGATGCACATTTTCAGTCGTACATAAACGATGTGCCAATCGAAGAAAAACTCTTCTAGTATGGTCTTTCAGGAAACTGCACTGCGTACACTCTGCTAGTAACTGTTACATCTTTCATGCATTTGAGGTAAACCGCTGACATGTCAAATGCTTCTTCATTTGTAAAATTTATTATTAGTATTTGACATTTAACAAAAATATTTTTTGATGTCTCTCCACCACTTTATTCTTATAATTACCTACAGAAAAAACTTTTTAATAAAAAAGTTTTTAATATATTTGAGGATGATACCTCATGTATTTTAAATACTTCCTGAATAAGCCGAGCATAGAAAAATTCCAATTTTCTATTTAAACATAACCACTACTTTTACTGGCGATAATCTTAAAAGCTCAAACATATTTTAGCATTATTCAAGTTCAATTTAGACATTTTTCATTTTATACATCAAAGCAGTTTACCTTGATAGAAAATTGAAAAAAACACTTTATAGATAGTTCAGACAATAGCATATCACACATAAAGTCATATACATGATTTCTATTTAAACGCTTGTCACAGATTTTGTTATAACGGCTATACACAGTACAGTACAGGAAGTACTTAACTACTTCTTGGCGTAGTTTTCGACTTTGCTGACAGTCGGTTGATGTTTTGGTAGTTTATCTAGCCGTCTAAACTGTTTTTTAAATACTACTGCAACCCCTCTAAACATCTCAAGATTTTCGCTCAACAAATGTGCAATGACGGAATCCAACGTAGCCATTAATACGCTTCAAAACTTTATAAGGGTTTTTTTATTGATTCTGCAAGACCACGTTATGTAACCCACTTGAAACTTCTGTGCCTTGACGTCATATTTGGTCTTCATTCTGTCGATGGTAATTTGCGTGTTTTTACGGACCGCCTTTTGTTTTTCATCTAGTCTTTTCATCAACTCACTGACGTAGACTTCTCCAGCAATTTCTTGTTCTCGTCTTCGTCCAAATTAGAAGTCGCAAGGCAGTCGTATTTTGCTACCGAGCATTGTTACGTGCAAAAACTAATACAATGACACTTGTCTGAAATAAAGTAACACAAACGAAGTTATGCCGATGCTCAGTGAAGACGGGGTGGGTTATATTCAAAATTTTGTGATTTGTGACCACAAGCCCGCTCCTGAAGGATACACTCTAAATGGACTTTCCTTAGTAGAGTGTATTTTACTAAAATCTTAAATGAACTTAAACTTTACACAACACGGAGGTCGACGGAATTAAAAACTTGTTTATAATTTAACTAATTAACATTTAGTATAATGCAATCTTTTATGGCCGTTGTTTAATGTTACACTGTTTTTCGGGTGTTGCCGCGTAACAAAACTTTTACTTAACGTTTTGCTGATTATGCTGTCAGCGTTGTCAGAAGATTTCTAAAAATTAATGTTATCGTCTGGCGTTCCTCGTTATATATCGTCTTTCGGCTCCGCTTCCCTAATCGGTGTCTGTTCTGGTCTGTTGAGTTCCATTTTTTATACAGATTAAGCAACACAGGGAGATCTGTGCTGCGTAAAGAACATGCAAGAAGTCACCAAACGTTTATGAACGCAACTCAACAGACCAGAACGGACACGGATCAGCGAAGCGGAGCCAAAAGACGATATATAACGAGGAACGCAAGACAATAACATCAGTCTTTAGAAATCTTTGGAAGAAGCTCACAGCATGATCAGAAAACGTTAAGTGAAAGTTTTGTGACGCGGCAACACCCAAAAAACAGTGCTATATTTAACATTTGTTTGAACAAAAATTACTCAAAACAAAAAAAATGGAACAAACAAAAAAACTATTTAAATTAAGACATAATAAAAAAATTTAAGGAAACATAAAAGTTAAAATTTAACAAAAAAACAAACACAAATTTAAAAAACAAAAAATTATATAATCGTAATAAAAAGAAACAATTGAAAATCTTAATTAATTAAAGCACGGCCATGTGCGCATTATATAGATAATAATTAAATACAAAATCAAGTAAATTCGTCTATTTTAAAAAAACGGATCACAATTTTAAAAGTAAATTTTTCGGTTAACGTCAAACATACATTTTTAACACAACAAACCTTTGTCACATCTAATTTTGACAAATAAAGACAATAATCATTCATAAATTATATTATTGATATAATCATTAATTCGCAAAACTCATTTTTCTTAAAAACCAAAGCTTTTAAGGAACTTAAACGCGTAAATAAAATTCACAAATGTTAAGTAATTGGTACAAAATAAATACCTTAAATTCTCGTCGTCAAATTCAGGAAAGAACTTGTGGTTGATCTTGGGTTGCCAGATATAATCAGAAAGAAACGTTGCAGGGTTTCTCAATAAAAAGGCTATGTACCATCAGAAGGTTTTCCATGAGCCGCCGCCAAGGCAAAAATTTAATTGTGAAACATAAACTTACGGACAAATCCACGATACGTTATTACGAAACCAAACCGGTATCCAATGAAATTCAATGAGCCGTAATTACTTTACGAAATAGGAAAGTTGTTTCACTTGAACAAACTACTCACTGTACCATTTTTAAAGACTTCCGCGGTAATTCTTTATGTAAATGGGAAGAGTTTACCACCCCAAAAGTAACTAACTATCTATCTTTCTTTAAAGCATTTCGATGACGGTCAACTAACTCTCTTCTATCACCAAAATTACTTATATAAATCAACTTATTCGACTACCATTTCCAAACTCCGTGAAAGAAAATCATACCACCAAGAAGTGCAAAGAAGATGCAAACAGATTTAATTACGTCACAAAAGTAGTGTTGAGCCACGGTGTTTGTTTCTGCGTAAACTGTCGAATTGACAAAATATCATATTACATGACGGTTATAAAATTTGTTTGTTGAGATTTGGATCATAAAACTATCTAATAACTTAAAATAATGACTTAATTCCCACGTAATTTAATCGATCTAACACAAAGAAACTAAGCACGACTGTACTGAGAATGTACTTAAAACAAAGAACTTTTAATCAAACTTAAAATAAACAAACTAATAAAATATCTTTAATTGCAATTATATCTCAGAAGGGAAACATAAATTACCACTGGAATTTTGATTAAACAAAGAAAATGTAATGTCAACACAGACTACGGATGAGTCCAGAGCGTAATAAATTTTGAAATAAATCAATATAACATTTTATTCACAACTTTAAATTATAAAGTTGAATTTAAAAACGTAAAACAATTTCTTAAAATCAAAATGAAATCCATAAAACGAATCTAAAATACTTGAAATGAACGTCAATTCAAATACCGGGTTTTTCACGAAAATAATCAAACAACTTTAAACGACGGTTACAGCATAACACAAAATGGTGTTTAGCCTGTGCTTTTGTAAATAGATGATGATTTGGTGTTTGGACACACAACTTAGGTTAAATACTTTCTCATTCTTCAATTTATCCGTTTAACGATGCCATCAGATTAAAGATGAAGAAGCGTCGTCCTAGTGTTTTTAATTCTCAACAATCGGCAAACCATTTGAAACTCAAAGTTGCGGCACAGCTCGGAATGTAATTTTAACGGAATTCTAAACCAACAGTAAAACTCTTTTAGCAAAACGTATGCGACTGTATCTGCTTCTTAATTGAGTACGGTTTGAACTTCCATCCAAGTTTTGGCATTTAGACACCGTGTTTTTCACTCGTATTAATATTCTAATATATACAGCAGAGTTTATGACTGCTTTGGTGCGATGCTTGTTTCGCTGCTTCAAATTCTGAAGAGTGGCTTAAACCGTCATTTAACGTCTTAGATCAAACTAATCGTAGCGTCTGCTGCATTTTGCTGTCTCGGTGGCTATCTACAAAGGTTTGAATAACCAATTGCTTTAGAAAGGTATCTGGGGCTGTAATTATTGAAGACTTTTTGCAGCTTTCTAAACCTTATTCTTTATTTGAATTTAGTACACCAGTTGAAGATGAGTGTCTGCATATCTCATTTTTAAACCTAAAATAAAAAGTTTGTAATTTCTTTGGAGGTGGTCAGGTACAGTCTGCAAAACTCCAAGCGCTTTTTTACATAAGGCCACTATTAAAGACGTTGCTTTCTGCTTGTTGCTGCAACCATGCTTTCTTCGCCGTAAAAATTAATCTGATTTACTGTTTCTTATAGCAGTTTTATTCTGTCTTTCTATTTTGTCATTCATTGCTTGCTATCTACTGTTTTCTAAAATTTCAAATATTTCTTCTCTTAAATTTAACATATCGGCTTGAATTTCTTCTTGAATGGTTTTATTCTAGTTTCGGATGGTAACCTGTATTTATTCTATTTCCTGAGTATTTTCCTAAAATTTTTCTTCCATTTCCTAAAAGTTTTCAAATATATTTTTTTTTATTTTTTAAAAACTGTCATCAGTTTTTTCTAATAAGGCTAAAAAAATACATTATTTTGACAACTTCAACGTCTATTTCGTTTTCTTTCAAATTTTTGCAAAGTCAATTTTAGTACTATTTATTTCTAGATTACGTTCTTCTAGTTTTTTTTTAAATCTGCGATTTTAAAATCATTTTTTTGTCGCCATTGTTCGTTCACTTATTGTTATTTTTATCTTTAACAATAAATTTTAATTAAAAACAATTTTTAATTATTAAATGCCTAAATTATACGCACTGATAAAAAAAACTGAAAAACAAGGTATTTTTTTGTACTCGGCCATTAATCTTTGTAAGTCAATTTGTAAATTAGATTTTTGAGCTTCCGTCCGTTTTGACGTATTTTACAGGAATCATAATCGGCCGGAAATTTTACTTTTCCGGCCTAGGCCGGTAAAGTGTAGTAGAATTTTACAACCAAAAGTTGGCACTAGTAATAATTAATTAAACGTCATCTGTCAATACGTCAAATTTATTAACATACACTGTAATGTAGGACATACACCATTATCTGTGTTGTTGTTTAGAGTAGCACTAACAAAAATTGTTTTAAACAAATATAACAAATTTGCTTATATCTTACAATTGCTAAAAACAACAATGGTTTAATTTTTATATAAGTGGAATTGTAATATTATTATGTAGTTGTCAAATTAATTTCAAAAACAATTGTATTTCGTCATTACAGGTTTCAGTTTTATCAACATATGTTATTAAATTTTATTAAAAATCAATACTTAAATAACTGCTTTTAATTAATTTATACTATAAAGGTCAGCACAAAAAATGTTGTGTATCACACGTTCTAAAAGTATTTTGCGAGTATTCGCTTTTTGTAGGCCTCGGCTTCACCTGCGCCTACAAAAATACTCATACTCGCAAACTATATAACTATTATCCGATAATATTATCTCATAAAATTAGTTTCTTATGCTTTTTTTATATTAACATATACCTATTATTATTGTTTTAATGAATGTGTAAGTAATCTGATGCACTTTTAATACACATAATTTTTTGCAGTAGTGATTACTTTTATGGTTATAACAGCCATGCTAAGGTGTATCCTGGAACTAGAACAACACATTCCGACGTTCTTTGAATCTTTAATGGGAACAATGTATGTCTTGTCGCAGATGGATAATATTTCAAAGTTAATAAAATTTACAATTAGTAGAAAAGATTTCTTAAAAATACTTAATTTGATTCAAAGACTTGATGAAATCTTCCTTAACAATGGAATTAACATATCTTATAAACACTTACATATGTTATTGATTCTAACAATAGTGATCTTTCCTTTTTGCTTATTTGGCTTACTCTCCCCAGTATGGATATTATTTCATGAAATAAAAACTGCAGGAATTTTTTCAAGGCCATCGCAAAAATGCATTGTTGAACTTATGAATTTAACTATGATTTATGCAATTTTGTTTACCACCGTATACGTAAACAACTGCGTTGCATATATTATGTACCAAAGATTGAAGTTTTTGCACGAGTACATAAATCAGAAAGAAGAAACAATGACTTTTAATTACGATGCAATTTCTGAACTTTTACAGCTTACTGCTGAAGTGCACCACTTAATTGCATTAGTAGCCAAAAAATTTGATAAGGCTTTTGGATGGAGTATATTTACAACTATAACATTATCCTTTATAATTGTTGTAGTATCAATAGTTATGAGAGGACATATTTCTCAGTTTCACCCAATACAATCTTACGCATTAATAGCTATTCTCATGATATGTTCTTTATCGGTAGTAATCATTTGTCAACTAATTAAATTTGAGGTAAGAATAATTGTGTTTATTAATTTACCTATTTTTAAAGTTGTATTTGCAGAATAACAAAACTCCTCGGTTTGTGTGTATGTTAACTTTTCCAAATTTTAACGAACAACTTGCCCATAAGGTAAGTTTATATGAAAGCTTAAATAAAACGCTATCTTTTGTGTAGCATCTTATTCTTATTATAATAATAATAAGCGCATTTTTACTTTTTTCAATAATTTGTTAATTTTTTAACAATATATAATTACAATTATATTGAAGACTATAAGTTAGTTAGTACCGCAGGTACAAAAGTTGACATTAGACTTAACGACATAAAAGACTACGGTTATCTGTAGGTACGCTTGTAGAAAATCAGTGTATTCTAGCGGTAACGAGTTCCAAAAGAACGAAACAACCGTCCACTAGTTCTGATGTTGTTTTTCACAATAATACCGACACTGTTTCTAACCTATTTTATAGTTGAGATTTTAACGCTACTTGTCAATAGATCATTGACTTTGGTTATTATTAAATCCAATGTCAGCTTTTCTACTTTTCGTACTAATTTCTTTTTCGATCAAGACAGAAAGTCCAAGCTTGTAACCAAATCAGGTTCGTAATCCTAAGCGGACCAAAAAAAGAAAGGTAAATATGTATAACAATATTAATTTAAGATTGTAGATTCTTAACAAACACAAGAAATTTTGTGGTGCATTACTCGATCCATAAATGTCAGAAATATCGGCAACACACAATACATCGGTTTACACATAAGGTGTCAATAGCGAATAAAATTACATTGAATATGAAAAATATTTATGATTCACAGCTTGCGATATATAAAATAATTAATGAAAATACCTACATGATATTGAAACAAATATTGTAATTACATAAGTTAGAACAAGCAAAATTTTGTGAGAAACTCTTCTGACAACGCAAAAGTATTTAAATAAGACTTACCCACAATCCAGTACTTGCCTGAAGAAAACGTTGTCCTCCTTGAGTCGATCTGGAATATTTATGAATAGCAAATCGTGTCAACACAGTGACTCACAAATTTACAAAATTCTTAATTAAAGCTAAAAAAATTAAACATAAGAACCGGTCATCGAATGCTGTTGCACACATTAAGTTCAAAGTTGATATCGCATTCGACTGACGCATAAGAAACAGTATCTCGGAGAAAAGTTCTTGTCGAGACTTCGTTTTTAGATTTAACGTAGGCTTTCCAAAATTATAATCTTTCCATGAAGGTATGTTGTCGGTATTAACCCTTCATCGATCGAGAATACATCGAAACACTTGACGGGACGTGCTACCAAATTACCAACCAAATTACTAATTAATTCTAAAAACTAATAGAAAAAGCTTACCCTGTGATAAAAAAGCTAATAGAAATGCGTTTTCGATTTCTCTTCTAGTTAACCATTACAAGCACGATTCTAAGTAGTTGACGGTTTGACAGCTTGACGGGAAATGAAGTAAAACGAAACTCGTTAAGACGGCGTTGAAAGTAGAAATCTAAGTTTAAGGTAATAAATATACAGCGTATTTCATTATAAAATGTATCCACTTAACAAGTTGTTTGTCGGTATGGATGTGGAAACTTAGCGCTGACAAGTTCCAAAAAAACGAAACAGCTATCCGCTAATCTATTTTATAGTTAAGATTTTGATGGCGTTATTTGTCAATAGATGATTGACTTTTGCTGTTATTCAATTCAATGTTAACTTTTTTACCTTCCGTACTAATTTATGATTTTCTATTTATCACACATGGTATTTTGACCCAGGATGACGTTTCAAAAACATTTCAAACACAATTATATTGTACAAAAAAGTTTAGTATTGCTTAAAATTACTCTGTGAGTTGTGTTTGAAAAAAGTATTAATTAATCAATTAATTATTGTTTTCAATTTAGTAGATTCATCAGTAATGTTAAGATATGCTGTTAGCTCGAGCGTTTTCTTTTTAAGTCGTTTTCCTTGCGTTGCATTTTCGGTTTTTTGACTTGCTGTCCCCTCTTTTAAATTTCACTGTAAATACAAGTTTTTGATAATTACGACAGTACGTTACTTAGTTTTGATCAGAGTATTACGCTTCCTTTCTTTCATTCAATTCCGTTAATTTTCTTAAATGTTAATTGTGCTGTTTAGTGAGTAAACCGTGCGCCCTTTTGTGCGTGCTAAAGACTTAACTCCACCAACTAGGGAAAAGTAAGATCAGGGTAAGTCAAGCAATCGCTCATTTCTGGGTGAATTGAGGCCTTGATTTATTACGGGTTTGGGTAGTTGTGCACTCCCGATTTTCCAGAAGAACCAGAAACTTTACTTAAGTAATTTTGAATTGTCGTTTACTAATAATTCGGTGGGTTGCTACCGGAAGTCCTCTCCTTTCTATTACTTTAAATACAGTCCGCTGTTCGACTTCCGTGTGGCCAAAACATATACAAAGAATATTACACGTAATCAAAATTGACTAAATGGTGGTGCCGCACTAATACTCTGCTGTTACAAACAAAACATTTAACGAAAAACATCTGCGTTTCTATTATCATTGAAATACAGGTTAGAACAAATCCTTTTAAACTGATTTACAATAATTGCCTTTTATATGGTTTTTGGACCGACAGTATCGTTCCAATATAATTTTATATCGGAAGTGAATACTACTGGAGTGATCAAATAAATTCCTAAATGGTTTTTAAATCGGTAACGTTTATTTGACATAGTCGAGAAGAGCCTGTTTGCTTGCTAAATTTTACGGACTCTTGTACAATTCTGTCCATCAATGCACCATCAAAAAATTCTTAAAATACTGATAAAGTGTGTCTCGCTGAAGAACTCCTGCAGGTAGATAAGTAATTTTACAACACGTTTGTGCGCCTTTCTTCAGCTTTTTCTGATACACTGTGTTCGTAAATGATTGACGAGCGTTTGTTTATATTGTGAATTTTTTGTTAGTATTTCAAGTTTTCATTACCAAAAGGTCTTTTTTATTGCCACATGTTTGACTGTACAGCTACAACATAATACCTTTATTATTAAGGCTTATTTTTGTTCGGGAATTCGCAATAAACAATGAAGGTGGGATTATTCCTACCAAAATTGCTACGAACAGTTTCACGAGCAATTTCCTAATGACGTATTTCGATATGATTCTTTTGCACAACATGTTCGTCGCTTGTAAATGCGTTAGCGGCATAAATTATAACATAAATAAACGGGTTAATAAGATAAACAGTCACTTTTAAATTGCAATTTTTGTATAACACTTAATTTTAATAACGAACGATTTATTATTACTACACGTCTATGTTATTTGCACTGATAAAAATAAAGTTTAATGAGCTGAAACAAACACGCACGTATTCATCACACAACGTTTATATTATGAGAGCGTTATTAAGTTAATTATATTTACACATTAAAAGCGCACACTGACACCACTGTAACGAATTTTAAATCTAATTTATTTGAAAACGAAGTATTTATACGATTAGAAATAAACGTAAAACACTTTACATTAATTTATAGAATACTATAGCTAGATATTTAGTGTCTACACTTTTTTTTATCTATAACTGGTGTTTGTTTGTGTCAACACCGTTCACTACGTTATATTTATCTTAGCACACGCGTTAAACACTTAATTTGTTTAAACCGACAAAGTTTTCTTCCGATTCAATTCCAAATTGAATCGGACTTCTTTCAAACACTTTTTATATTTTTTGTTATCGAAAGCGTTCAAAGGTTTCTAAATACTTCGGGAACGCTTCATTAGTATATTTTTAACTTTAAATCACTTGCTACTTTTTAGTAATAGAAATGATATTGTTAAAAGTAAAAAATATTTTGAGTACTAACGTCAAAATATTTGTACATTTATAGTACACAAACGCACCATCAATAGATAGATTTAATTATTGCTTTCGTACAAGTTTTATTGAGAGAGACGAGTATGAAACCAAATTATTTATCACGAAAACACTGTCCGTATAAAATGTTATTAAACTTTACGCCGCTTTAGTTATAACAATTTAATTTGTGCATGTTTTCTTGTACCTATACAATAAATTTATTGATTTAGTTTAAACTAGAAATTAGCAAAAGTAAATAATAATAAATTTTTTCCACTACTAGTTGTATAGGCTTTCATTATTACGTATAATAGTAGGTTGTGAAGTTGTGCTTTTTTAAGTGCAGGTAAATAATATTTTATTATTAACCACTGATTAATGATGTACATATTTACATTTTCGGATAATACTATAACAGTTTCAAAGAAAACAAGTTCAGAAAACTATCTACCAAAAACAAAAAAATTTATTTAATGCTAATTTAAGTTTTCAAAGCGTTTAATTAATAAATTAATTTGGTTTTAAAAAGTAAGTTATTTGAAGTTCGCGCTTAATTGGATGTGAATATTATTGAATTAAATATATTTTAGATATAATCAATGCTTAAAACAAAAATGTTTAAACAATTTAAACAACTTTAGCAATACAAACTTACGTTATCTGTTTATGTTTGTGATTTAAATCACATTTAAAAAATACGTCAAAGTTAATTCTATTAAACTAATGACAACTACCAAAATCGCTGACTTGATTTTTAATTTAAAAATAATATCTTAAATTTTAAATTTGATTTAGTGACAGGTAGAAAGCTGTTAATTATTCTAGTAGTAGAAAAAATTGTATATATACCACAGTTGAGAAGTTCATTATAACCTGCGCGATTTATATCTCTTGACGCTTCGCGTTTCGCGATGTTATCTATCGCTTAGGTTATAATCATACACTTCTCAACCTTGATATATAATATACTATTTAATAAACAAATCGATAATTTTTCTGGCATTAAAGTTTTATCTATGTAAGTAGCATTTAGTAATTTATAAGCCAGTACCTTCCAAAGCAATTCAGCCGTTGCGTAGTATTTTGAGCATCATGGCAACTACAGTTACTACTCACGCCAAATTTGCTCTGTGATTTGTTTTTTCTAAGCTGAAAGCAATATTGGGACTGAAATTAATCGAAAGTTGAGTATTGTGTATGGGGACAGTATATAAGTAATAATCTAGTGCAAACATAGAGTACGATTTATTAGGAAGGACAAAGTGATTTCTCTGATAAAAGAAATGAGAAAAAGCAGTACGTAGCAACGAACGACATTGTTAAAAAAGTGAACAAAGTCGTTCTACAGCGCCACCAATTTATATTTTTTGTACCGTTTGGTAATTTTCTAAAATTTTTCAATTAGCACTTTATGATATAATTCTAGTTTAATTCAGTTACCACAAAATTTTGTACAAATAAGTTTCCTAGACAAATTGCACACGTCTACAAATTTCAGCAAATGAGTTTTGCGTTAACGTTTTTGCAGCGCTACAGTGGCAAAAAACAAGCATTTTTAGAAAAAAAATGCGACGAGAGACAAGACATGGGTTCAGTTTGTAAACATCCAATGCAATAGAGAAGTAGAAAATTGTTTGATCACCCGTCTTACAGTATACGGGCTTGGCATTAAGTGATTTTTTGTTGTTGACCAAAATAAAAGTATGATTAAAGAAACAATATTACGCCGTTACGACAAATGCTTCAAAGTTTTTTTGTTAGCTTACCAGAATTTGAAAAAAATAACTCTCGTATATTAAGAATTTAAAAAAAAATTAGATTTCTGTTAATTTATAAATGCTTTTTTGTAAAATAAATTAAATTTTAACAAAAAATTATAACTATTACATTTGCTTATTTTTAATTTTGTTTTAGAGGTGCACACTTCTTTATCAATTTCTACAAGAACCAATTGCACTGAAAGCTTCGGGTTTTTATCCATTAAATGTTACAGTCATAACTTCAGTAAGTGTACATTTCTTATAATCATAATCTTAATTTTATTTTAATTATTGGCAATAATTACAATTATAAATTTAAATGATGATGGAATAATTACAATTAGAAATCTTGCCTTTTTTAAATACATACATTTGACTGATTATTTGTTTCAGCACATCGGAATGCTATGTACATTACTAATGTTCTTTTTAAAAGTAAGAAGTACTTTAGATATATAATTTTAGTTTCTTATTGTAACTTTTGTTAAAAATAAAGTGTATTTTTAAAAACATTGTAAAAAATTACTAACCTTTAAATAAAGATTTAGATAAACGCATGGTAGGGTTTGTCTTTGATACAACACGTCATGTATTTATAACACAATTTTGCAACAGCTTTTAATATTAAAAACGTTGTAATTAGTGTAAAGATTATAATCAATAAACTGTAAAATTAATTTTTTAAAAATAATTATTCAAAAATATATTAAAACGTTCAGCTTCAAGAGCGTTTACGAACCTGTTATCAACAACTAGAACCTTTGGGAAGAATATAGAAAATTCTCGAGAATATAACAGAACAGAAAACGGTTGCAACGAGTCATCGGTTAGTTATTCGATATCGGCAGTGTTAAGAAGATTATGAAGTTTAAAGAAATAAGTGTCAGTTTTTAGATAAACAGAAGTTATCCGCAGACATTATTTCTCGAATGATTGTAATAAATAAAATAGCGTAAGTATTTTTCTAAGATATCGTTATATTTAATTAGTTCGTGTAGTTATAAACGTGTAAATATTTTGTGTATAAATAAATTAGTTTTAAAATTTGCTACAATATTATTACTCAAGTGTATATTTTTTAATTCTAGATAACTTCTTAAATTTAATAGTTTTGAAAGCATTTGCTAAAATGACATATTAATGGTAAATTAGTATTAGAATTATTTAAAATAATAGTATAATTCAGTAATTACTTTTTTCTGCGACTAACAAATAGTATGATACATTGTATTTTTGTTTGCGATTAAGCAACATTGTGCATTGTGTTTAGCCTATTTCATTTACGTACAGGTCAAACTCATTTTCGTACAGGTCTAAGCTATTATCGTACACGATAATAAATTATGAAAATATAATATAAAAGATTTATATGAATATACCGTGCACTACAATTTTAAAATTTCAAAAAGAAACATTTTAGGACCGTGTAGATGCTATTTCATTAGTTTCAACGATACGTATAGAGTAACAAGGCTTAGTTTGGTATTTAGAAACTTTACAATAGTTACTAAAATATGCTTAAACTTACTTAAAGATTGTAATAGAAAAGGCTTTTCCGGCTGGAGTCTATACTAAAATAAGAACTTCTTCCGGGTTTGGATTGTGTCATTGTTCTAACCGAATTTGCCAACGTTTTGCCTACTTTTGTAAGGAGCTTCATCAAGTAGTGAGAGAAATTAAAGAACTTAAACAAGCAACCCAAATCTAACTGAAAACCTCTCAAAAGTTACGTAATCAACTTGTAAACCAAACGGGATTCTGAACTCTAAAAAAGTAAGAAAGAAAACGATAAACTTAAAAAAGCAAACGACAATCTAACAAAGAATCACAACAGAGTTAGTTAATCAGCTTGTGAACGAAATCAAATTATAAACTTTGTAGAAGTGACTTAAAAAAGAGTAGTCTTCGTGTATAAAAAAGAAGTATTGTCACAGCTGGTTAAACTTAACTCTGATTGGGTTACGGTTAAAAAAAAGCATGTTTTCAATAAACTAGTAATGACCGGGAACCATAAGATGAATAGCTCAAAACCATGCTATATGTAACCATTTTTTAGAAAGATTCTAGTAAATTAACGGTAGATGGGCCCAAAACTTGTACTTAGAGGTCCTTATAGAGCAAAGCATGTAGTATTATATTTTTTCAAAAAGTTTTTTCAATTATCTATCGGATAATAAGTTTATATGTATGAGACGCCATTAAAACAAACTAGTGAGGTCACCGCACGACTTTTCCATAAGGAATGATGAAGGAATGTCTACATACTTTTTCTAAGGTTAAGCTGTCATAAAACCACTTTGAAATGATATGTACACGTTTGTATTAACTTTTAATGGAATTACTTATTAGAGTTACTTCAAAGTTAATTCTTAAACAACATTAAATTTATAAGTAAAACGTATCTTCCTTAATTACTATGCTTTTAATTGTTTTTTTAGTGCTTAAACAATCATATCTATGTGCGGAAAGGTTGCAATGTCGTACACAAGTTTTCTATAATTTTCTTCTATAAGTTAAAAAAATGTCAAACCATATTTATTTTGCATAAAAAAGTATTTGCTTATTGCAATTTCGAACACTAAATAACGCACGAATGTGATACTTTAACTAAGCAATTTACTAGCAAACGGCCGTGGTGTAATGTATCCCATGGTTTTTTCAAAGTCTTTCATTACGCTGCATTACACCAACAAATAAAAAGTCCGTGGTTCAAATCCTGTAGCTGCCACTTCTAAAAATTTGTAACAATCACCTCCGATTTAATTAAAAACTAATAAAAAAGCTAATGTTTAAACGGTATTCTAAGAAATACAAACACAAATGCCATTGCGGACCCAAAATGTATTTATGTATTTTTTCTTAAAAAAAATCGTCGCAGGCTGGATTCGAATCCAAATATATAGAATTCACTTTAGATTTTAAATCAATTATCTAATAAATTGTTAATGTCTTTTATTTGAATAAATTGTTAGGAAGGAATTATCTCTATAAGAAACTATAAAAATAATTCGAATAATTTACATGTAAGAAACCGCTTTTATTAACTGTAATTATAATGACAAAATAACAAATATTTTAATTATAATTTTAGAAAAAGGCGCGCGTGGCGCTGCAAGTACAGTTGAGATAAGTAAGGTTTTTCTTACTTTTTAAATCTTTCCTTATGGGCGTTACAACTGATAAAGATAGATAACCGACGGGTATATAAGTAGCCACATCGCCGTAGTAAAAGCAGATCGTGCCGATTCGTGACTCCAACTTTCTACCTGACCGCTTTTTCCAAAAAGTTTTCTAAGTTTACGGAATACCGTTAACTATATTTATTAAACCTACCGCCTTAATTGTACGAAATACCTACAATTGCCTTTCTAGTTTTACGAGATGCCGTTGACCGGCCCCCGAACTATAAATCAACTGATGTCGTTACAACTGTGATACTAAATTGCATTCAATTCTTTACCTTTTGGATAATAACCACCTCTCGATTGTAGGGATACTAACAATATCTTTGTATACCATCCTTTCCCTTACTTTAGTAAAAGTAGATCGAAAACTGCAGGTATCACAAGGAAATGTGTTAATAAGTAAAGTACTTACCGATGCATTCAAAGCTCACGTAGTTTTGAGGTTGTACTACGCTACAAACGCCGATCTTTTATTCATTTTCACTAGACGTCCCCGTCTGGAAACGGGACTTATCTTTCAGCAATTTACCTAAAAGAAAGGATTCTACGCCGTACAGTCTCCGTTCTGATAACCAAATATTCCAGAGCGTGCAATTGTTCTAGTACCTGGTGATAGTTTTGTTGAAACCGAATACGTTAAACAATTATCCAAATAATTACTGCCATTACACATTGAGCTTCGGAATTATACAAATAATCGCAACGAATGTACTTGTAGCGTCAACCGCCATCTTAGAAAGGTATAACCACTAACTTGTTACAGTGACATTATAAATAAATCACGTTCAGATGGTATATTTCCGGACTCCCTAAAAATTGCAAAAGTCAACCCTATCCTAACGAAAGGTAGCTCGATGGATATCAACAACTATCGACCGATTTCAATACTATCAGTTTTTAGTAAAATTATAGAAAAGATTATATATAGTCGGTTAATACTGTACCTGAAAAAAAACAATCTATTGTCAAAAAGTCAGTATGGGTTTCTTAAAAATGAATCAACATACGATGCAGTTTTCAAATCTGTTTTAACTATTTTGGATGATATGGATAAGAAAAAACAAGTAGCCTCCATATACTTTGATCTGAGCAAGACATTCGGCACAATTGATCATACAATACTCTTACCCAAAATGAATGCCATGGGCATTAGAGGTACTCCTTTGAAATGGTTTTCAACGTATCTTACAAAACGTCGTCAATACGTGAACCTTAGTTATTAGGAAAATGATTGCATTTTTTCAATTTCATTCAAATATAAAGAAACATCAAAAGAAGTCCCACAAGGATTCATCTTAGGTCCCATATTGTTTTTAATATATGTAAACGATCTTATAGACCCTATAAACTGCAACTCTTTATGTCAGTTTGCGGATGATACATCAGCGATAATCAGCTCCAGTAATTCTCAGTGCCTATCAGATCTAGCAACGCAGTCATCAATGGCTACTTGGTGTGATAAGAATCAATTAATCCTGAAGGATAAAAAAACGAAACTAATAGTATTTTCTACAAAAACTCATACCAATCAGAGTCTTTATGTAAATTTAAAGGGCAAGTCATTGCCTATTTCAAATTATCATAATTTTTTAGGCATATTTGTGGACAGTGCAATTAAGTGGGAAGTACATGTTACTTATCTGTATTCCAAAATAAGTAGCATGTATTATGCATTTTATAAAATAAGGGACACAGTCAGTTTAGATATACTTAAGCAGTTGTATTTTGCGGATGTTCACATTAGGTTAAGATATGGTATTATCCTCTGGGGAAACAATAAACTGGTCCATAAACTCTTTGTGCTGCAGAAACGGTTATTAAAGTGTATAAAAAAGCTACCTTCCAAAACACATTGTAAATCAGTCTTTATTGAGATGAAAATAATGACGAAATCGTGATTTTTGTAAAGAATAACTTAAACCTGTTTCCCCTAAACAAAGACTTTTATAGCATCATGCACACACGCAACAATAGTAACTTATCCACACCGTCTCATCGATTAAAAATCTTTTCTGATGGACCCTTTTACAGTGCCATCAAAACTTGCAAGTCATTACCCACAAATATTAAAAGTATTAATAATTTAAGTTCATTTAAATTTGAGCTGAAGAACTATTTAACTGATAAATGTTTCTATTCACTAACCGAATTTGTTTATTAGTTTTCTTTCTTTGTTATTGTACGTAATAGTTCTATAAGACATTTATAATTGTATGCACACTTTGACAATGTTTTGTACCTTCGGTATATATAACAATAAACTATTATTTTTATTATTATTATTATAGTTTATTTTAGGTTCCAGTGCCGTGCCACTACCGGTCCGACGCAGAGGCGTACCTTATATTTTATATTGTAAATAATTTACGCTTAAGTTGATTTTTTTTAATTATGATTTATTTTCGGTTGTATAAAATAAATGTATTAAACCAGATTACAGTTACCCAGTAACCTCTGGTCACGCCGACTACCCGATTTCTAACGTCGAATTAAAAAACATAAAACAACGCACGTAGGGGCGTTTACATAAATACGTACAAAATTATATAAGAAATCTGTTAAAAATGGCGAATACACCCACTTCCTATTTTTTTATCGGACCCATCTTTTGATGAAACCGAGAGAATATGAAAAGCCAGCTGCATACCAAATTTCAAGTATCTAGTACTTTTGGTTCAAGAGTTATCGTGGGTACATCCTTACACACATACAAACACACACAGACACCAAAATTTTTTTTGTCAAAAATATTTTTTTTTTATTCAGGAGACCTTGAAACGTAATTATGCAAAAAAAAAATTTAATTGCAATCGCTATACTTTCCTTATAGGAAAGTAAAAAATAAGCCAAATTTTCATTTTCTAAATCAGACAGATCAACAAAGTTAGTAAAAATTATTGATTTAGATCTGTAGGAATCAACACAATTTTAAAGTATTTTTTTGCTACAGTCAAACTATTTCAGAAAAAATGTTAAATTTTAAACCCATTCAAAAAAAAAATAAGAAAGTAAACATGACTTGAGATCTAAACGATACAAAAATAAAAAACGTTTTTTATAAGTTTTAGTCCAAAGTTATATGCTTGCTTACTTACTCATTACAGTTTTACGTTGTGTAACCGTAATTGCAAACTATGAGGTATCACTCGCATTTAATTAATTTATCAGTCCTTTCGGATTGCTTATTTGCATCACTAAGCATGGTATAATTAAAAACGTTGTAAAGTCAATGTAATATTTAGATGAGGCAGAAATCAAGACCGTGTATTGGTTTATTCTTTGTGTATCGGATTATTGACGCCGCGAATTTATATTTTGTGCAGTTTTTTGAAAATTTTATGGTAGAACTTTTGTTTTGGAACACATGTACACATAAACAATTTTTGTGTGTTAAGAACGTGTATTGTGTGATTGATGTACAGCCAGTAATTCCCAAAGTGGTCTATATCGACCCCCAGGGGTCTATAACAACCTGCAAGGGGTCTACCTCAGCGAAAAATAAAATTTGAGGGTTCATGAAATGAAATCCACGATAGTGGATCTCAACATACACTAATAGTACCTATTTACTTACATTATACTATCATATAATATAAAGACATATATATTATTTATAAAAGTACCTATGAAGTAAAAAAATTATTATATATGTTTATAAAATTGTGTAAGTTGTAGGATGTAGGCATTTGCTTTGTGGTCGCAATACATTTTGAACTTGTAAAAACCTGCACATAATGATATACCAGTATCATTTTGTTACAAGCATACGCGTAGTCTCAGAGCTTCGCGAACTTGCACTGACTTGTTCAATTCGTCACTCTATAAATACGAATGTGAGACAAATACTTTTATTCGTTTCCTGAATCTTGAAAAGGTAAGTGCTAAAAAAATATTAAATAAAATATAAACTGGCAGTTTATCACAGAAAAAATAGTGAATCAGTATTATTTTGTTTGAGAGTGCCGGAAAAAAGTAAGTACATTATTTTTGATTAAATTTTAGTTTTGTACTTTTAGTTAGCACAGATAGATAAATTACGCCAATCATGACTTCAGTTATTAGTAGTTTAATATTCAAGTCAATTACACGAGTACTCTTCAATAGTTTCTTTTTCAAAATTTTAGTAATTGTTATTGTAATTACAGTGCAATCTCCGTAATCCGAACTAATTGCTGCAAGGAGATGTTCGGATTATGGAATGTTTTCGGAAAAAATGTATAAAAAGACAACTGTACATACATATTACCTATGTATTTTATTAACATACAATGTTACCACTTTGAAAGATACCTAATACCGGGTGGGGTGAATCGTTACCCCAGGTTTTATTTTTTTACATTGTTCATTGAACGTTAAGTACCATAGTCTAACCAAAATTTATTCGATAGAATAATAAACTTCCAAAAAATTTTTAAAATTAGAGACGAAAACGCGACTGGGGTGAGGATTTACCCTACGTGGTAGTGGGCGTTTTAAAGTTTTACAAAGTGATTTGTGCAACTTTATCTGAAATTCCTTCACTGCCACTCCGAAAATAGTATATCAGTTTATCTGAATATGCTCATTTGATTCGCCGCTAATTATACGATTATGTTAATGGAGTCATTAGTCTAAGCCGTAATTAGTATTGTTGTGCAGTACATTGAAACTTCCTATAGCTATTGCAATAATTCAATGAATGAAATGATCCTTTTTATATAAATGTTCATTATATAGGTATTTATGTCTCCAGGAATGTCATGTAATTGCTATTTATAGGTAATCGTACTTTACTAAAATTTATTATAAGTTCTTCCACGTTAGTGTAAACACTGTGTAAAACGATTCACTGCGCTTTAACAATGACGAATATAGTTCCATCTAGAACGAAAAGGATTGTTGATTTGGCTAAAACTTCTTATCATTTCGGTGAGTAAAATTATCCATGTTAATTTTACACAGCAGGTACTAGTTGTTGTGTATGCTTGTAGATAGGAATTCGAGATGTGTAATCATTATGCTCTACACATAGACAAAGATTCATCATCCGAAACAGAAAATAACATCGAAGAAGTAATTGAAGTCGATGATGAGATGACGATCGAGTCCAATGATGAAGACGAAATAGTTTCCCTTGACGTACAAGATATGTTGTTTGCCAAGAATGAAACAGTTTGGCTAAGGGAACCTTTCCCGAAGAAATGACAGCAAACAAAAAACATAGCAGCATTTCAGAACTTTTCAAGTTGTTTATATCTCCCGATATCGTCCAAAATATAGTAACTTACACAAATCAGAGAGGATCGTATGAAATAGAAAAACATAACAACGACGAAGAGGGTTTGGTTTGGAAAGATGTGGATGAAATTGAACTATACGCGTACATTGGTTTGCTGATATGCTCTGGGACACTAAAGAGCAACCGAGAACCCGTAGTCATGCTCTGGCAAACAGACCCCTGCTTCCAACGTCTAATATACTCTGCCACAATGTCGCGAACGAGGTTTTCTCAAATTTTAAGTTGGATGCGTTTTGACGATAAAAACACAAGAGAAGATAGAAAAAAACAGACAAAATGGCACCTATAAGAAACGTATCCAATAGCTTTGCAAATAACTGCAAAAAGTACTACAATTCTGGAACTAATTTGACGGTGGACGAACAACTAGCACCATTTCGTGGTAGATGTGCATTCCATGTATACATGAAAAGTAAACCTGCCAAATACAGCATCAAAGTGTTGGTTTTCGCGGATGGAAACACGTCATATTGGAAAAATTTTCAAATATATCTCGGAAAAGAAGGAAATGCTCCGGAACGCAACCAAGGTAAACAAGTGGTGTTAGATTTGGTTTCGGGTTTGGGTTCTGGTTACGGAATCACCACGGACATTTTTTTTACCTCTTTGGAGCTAGCTGAAGAACTACTAGACAGAAATCTTACCTTGTGCGAAACACTGAGAAGAACGGAGACGTTTTTACTCACAGAATTTTTATCTTCTCGAAATCGCCTAGTGTATTCCTCAATTTTTGCTTACCACCCAGAGTTTACGATGGTATCCTATGTGCCAAAACAGAACAGAAGCGTAATACTGCTGTCTTCAGAACACCGTAAATCAGCTGCAATATACAGACAAAAAAATGGTCAGCAGTTGTTTTTATAAATTTCATAGACGTGGCGGCAGTAAATGCTTTTATTTTGTGGGTAACGCTACAACCATCATGGAATAAGCAACTCAATTATTCAATCAAGACTAAATAAGAAAACCATTGAAAACATTACCAAAACATTAGATGACATTGAAAACCAACCTAATGAATATCGAAAAGAACCAGTGCAAAAAGTGCGTGTTTCTACAAAAAGGAGAAAGTGCCACGTGTGCAGTAAGGCTACAGATAAGAAAGTGACATCGAAATGTACGAATTGTAAAAGCTTTGTATGCCCAGCCCACAGCAAGTCGACAAAAATATGTGAAAAATGTAATATGTAACTTGTAACATTAAATTAATCTAATTAAATTTTTATAAATAAATGCATATTTTTCAATTTCTTAGTTTATTATTAGATACAAATTAGGTATCTAAACTTAATTAATAATCATATAGCATGGGTAAGTAGTTAAAAAAACGAAGAAAAAGTATGGTGGTGAGAAATCACTGGACGTTTTAAAAATCACTTGGTACTAGGAAGGATAAATATGTATGTGTGTCAATATTTACTTATTTACGACCTTGCTAGGGATTTATTATTCTTTTATAAATACATATATCTTACTAAATAACTTCACAAAAAAAGTAATAAAATCCTACGTTTCTCGATTGGTCGTTACACAGCGGGCCAGTTCGGATTACTGTAATGTTCGGAATACGGAAGTTCGAATTATGAATATTGCACTGTACATACTTCTCTAAATTAAAATTTTGTATTATTGCTAAAGAGGAACCAGTGAATCTTTACACATGACAGTCGAATGTACGTAGAGATAAATCGCATAACAATTTGTTATTATTATTCGTTGTATAATATTTTATTTTAACATTTTTTATCATGTAACTTTCAAATTTCTTTAAAGTTCCATCTCTTCTCACGTTCATTTATAATGGCTGTATGCCTATGCCTGCCATAAAATCTAAGACCATACGATTTAAATTTGACTTTGACTTTTTAATATACAGCTGCTGTACTTTATGTCTTATTTAAATAGATTAATTTTGCCCACAGATGACTGATGCCATGTCCGAATCTAAAAAGAAATGTAGACAGTACACTGTTGATTATTTGAAACTTGGCTTCATTCCATCATTGTCGGACAAACAATTGCCTATGTGCCTTTTATGCAACAAAGATTTGGGCAATGACGCTATGAAACCATCTAAGCTACAGGATCATCTGAAAAGATGTCACTCTGATAAAACAGATAAAGATTTGAAATACTTTCAAACACTCAAGATAAACTTCAGAAGAGATCCACGCTGGACAGAATGCTCGCTTCGACGTCACAAAGAAACGATGATGGTTTGCAGGCGTCTAACAATATCTCGCTACTTATAGCAAAATCCGGAAAACCACATACTATCGGAGAGAAGTTAATTTTACCAGTCGTTGAAGAGGTTTTAAAAACTGTTTTACACAAACCTGCATCTGATATCATTAAAAAAATTTCTTTAAGCAACAATACTGTTAAAATACGTATTGATGAAATAAGTTCTGATATTGAAAGCTTCTTGTATAATTATTTGCAAACGACCCATTTTTTTTATACAACTAGACAAGTCAACTTTACCTAGTAATGCAGCATTATTATTGGCATATGTTCGTTTTATTATGAATCAAGAAATCTACGAAGAACTGCTCTTCGCAAGAACTTTGACAACCGACACTAAAGGTGAGTCAATATTTCATGTTTTGAAGGATTACTTCATTGAAAAAGCCATCCCTTTATCAAATATAATATCAGTACATACAGATAGAGCAGTTGCCATGGTTGGACGTTATCGTGGATTTATAAGCTATTTAAAACAAAATTTGTCAAGGGGGTTAGCGTTAGCGTGTTGCGTCATCCATCGACAACATTTAGTTGCCATAAATTCTTGTGTTAGATTGCATGAATCTCTTCAATTAGTCATTGATGCAATAAACCGAATCCGGAGCAACGTGTTGAATACGCAGTTATTTGCGCAGTTGTGTAAAAAAAATGACAACACTTTCATCAATTACTCCTTCACACTGAAGTACGCTGGCTGTCGAAAAGCTTATGTTGGACAAGATTTTTTGCACTTTTTGAGACTATTTTAGAATTTCTGGATACTAATAAATAAAATTTTAAAAGACAATTTAATGAAGTGGAAAACAGACATCGCCTATTTAACAGATTTGTTTACAAAGTTTAATATTGCAGTTACAAGGCGACAGTGTAAATTTGATTAAAACGAAGTCCATCTTATCAGCGTTTCTTGTCAGAGTTAAACTAATGAAACAAAATATTGGACGAGGCAAATTTTTCCAGTTTTCCTATTTGTCACAGACAAACTGCCAGGAAAACGACGTTTCAACCTACGTTCAACATTTAAATGCCCTCTATTTAGATTTTGAAACTAGTTTTGAGGATGTTTTGACTATGGTAATACCACCGTGGATAATTAACCCATATGGTGACATAAAAGAAATGAATGTCATAATACAAGAAGAATTAACTGAACTAAGTACAAACGAAAAACTTAAGGATCAGTTTAAAAACGGATATCAGCAATTCTGGCTGCAAAACAACATATCCGCAAAACGAAAAACTTAAGGTTCAGTTTAAAAACGGATATCAGCAATTCTGGCTGCAAAACAACATATGTTTATTTTATGTTACGTATATTTTATATAACAGATACAAAATTTTATTTTGAGTAGTTTTAGCTTAAATTCAATTAATAAATGTATAAACTTTACATATGTTTTTACTTTAAGTTTTTAACACTAAATTTTACTGCAATTAGAAATTTGCAAAAAATCAATATCAGGTAAGTAGGGGTCTACCCAAAACCGAAAAACATGGCAAGGGGTCTACGACACAAAAAAGCTTGGGAACCTCTGATGTACACTTATGTTAATCGCTGCTTGCGCAATGGTTATATTTTATTGTTTATTTTACTTAAGCTCTGTGTCGCTCGATTTCCCTCATATGCGTTTAAATACATTGATTTATTTTAGATTACACTTTTTGAAATTTTTAACTGTTAAAACATTATAGTAACTGGCATTATCCATGACCACTGCAAAACTGTTTGGAAGAATAGGAATTAATTGATGTTCCAGCCAACGATTATAATTGTTTAAATTCATTTAGTTATTGTAGTCTCTATTTTTTTAACAAGATTTAAATATCAATAGTGCATTATTAACGAATCCATCATTACCACCAGCATGTACGATTAACCGTTTACCCTTAGATATTGAGCATTTCAGCCCTTGAATTTGATATATCAGTGCATTGGTGATTGTAATGTTTGGTATGGGAAACAGGATTGTAAGTTTTATCCGTATAAATGATGAGACGTTCTTCTTTACTATACTTAGTTATTGCTCGTATGTATAATACCCGTAAATTTCGCACATCATGACGTTCCATCAACATAGGACGATTATCAGTGGTTTTTTGCCATCTAAAAGTAATATGTATTTAACCTTTAATTCAAGTTCAAGAATTATGATTTTTTTTACAAAACATAATCAAATCTATTTATTTCAGTAAAATTAGAGCATCGAGTAAATTAAAGAATATAATTATTATACCTGAATCCTAGTTTCTTAAGAATTTTTCTAATGAAGTTTATTTGCCAGAAAAGACAATGGTAACGTCATTCTTTGTATAATTTGTTCAACACAATTGTTTAAAGTTGATTTAGGAGATGCCTTATGAAATTCTTTTCTCGGTGATTTAAATGTAGTTTGTTTGCCAGTTTCAATTAACTTGCCTTTTCTCACAATGCGTACTACAGTAGCTCGTCAAACTCCTGTTGCTTGAACAACCGTATCAATAGAATTGCTTTTACAAAATAAAAGTAAATTATTGAATGTATGTAATCCATAACCTAAGAATCACCTTTTTTATTTCCTTCTTTAAAATACCAATAAATATTCTATACTATTGTCCTGGATTCTTTAGGATATCTGCTTCTTTTTGTAACCAAAGCAGCACTAATTTCGCGTTCATCAGAGATGCTGTAATCAAACATGAATCGTAACAAAATCAATCATAAGAAAGATTTTACTTACTTGTAACTCAATAATACAGACAGCGGAGTTTTGAAAAAAATTGGTTTGTAGTAGACTTGAGAACCAATAATAAGAACAAATAAGTAAACGGAAAGAAGCAATCAAAACAATTACAATGGCGATTACTGGAGTTTGTTTTTAGTTCGATCAATAAATTGTTTCATCACATAAAATCTCTATCTATCGCACTTGCACGTACAAATTTTTAGATCTGCGCAAGGATCATCAAATAACGCTTTTATAATAAAGAACAGGGATTAAAAAAATATGTAACGTAATATTAAAATGTTTGATGCGTATACATATGTATGTATATCGGAAGGATTAATATTTGAGTATTATACACGATTACTACAATGAAGATAATTACATTTTGATACCCAAAAATAGTAAAATAATGTATATACCTATATAACCAATTTCCGTTCTACCCTATGAGTGTATTAGTTTATTAAAATAATGATACAATTCAAACTAAATTATACAAATACTACAATGTAAAACAACAATTTTTATCCATAATTCCTAAAGGAAGAAGATTTTAATTACACAAGAACGCTAATTTTTGAATGAAGATGAGATTTGCAAATAATATATTTGAAATATTTGATATTTTATATTTTACTACTAAAGTATTTGGCATGATACCATTTTCAAAAACTGTAGATGAAAACGGAAACCGCAAATTTTGTTTGGCTCCTACTATTACAAAGCATTTGTTGCATATTGTTGGTGAGTAATTACAATTAAACTCTGTTTTTAGAAGTAAATAATCAAAAATCATCCATAAAATACTATATAAAAAACAACTGGTTTGTTCATTAATTTATAAATAAATTTTATATTCTGTGTTATTGTCATTTTTATGTAAAACTATCGTCCCGTCTGTCCTATATAACATGATCCACAGGAACAAGGAATTTTGTAAACTCCGGCATGTTTTAGAGCCCCTTGTTTGTCTTTATCAGAAGTAAACCAGGTGTTCAGGGTATCTTTAGTAGTAAAGACAGTGTTAATATTATTTTTCTTTAGCACCCTGCTTATTTTGTCTGTCGAACACATACAGTATGGTAAATAAGCGATGCTTGTAGGAGGTGATAAGTCTTCTTTGACTTTTGGATTTATTGCTCTTTTCCATGCGTTTTGGATCTCATTGAACCCGTATCAATTTTGTTGTAGTAACTCCAACAGTATTTTCTTTTCCTTTTCTAGATTTTCATTATCTGACACACGTATAGTTCTTTTGGCTAAAGTATGCAAAACGGTATTCTTCTGTACTGGATGGTGGGGAGATTCGGCGTTTAAGTTTAAGTTTAAACGAAACACGGTTAGTGTTTTATTATTTATTTATTTATTTATTTATAGAAAATAACCCATATAATCTAGATACTGAACCAAAAAACTCTACAATAGTTGACTATAAGTGGGGTTCAAGAAAAAGGTAAAAGGTAAAAGTGAATTGAGACAAGGTGCGCGTTTAATTGTAAATGGTTTTACTCAGTAGAAAAAAGTGGGTTTTGCTAGTAGTGTAACATCCAATCATGAGATTTTTTTTTCGTTATCGGTAAAGCTTAGTTTAGTCATTTTTCATTGGTGTACCATAACGGTGTATTTAAAAATCATTTTAAAGAAAGTTTCATAAGTACAAAAAAAGTTATACTGTCTTCAGAGCAATAAAATTAATGATGTTTTACTAGAGCTAAGTTATTTAAAGTTCAATTATGAGTCTTGTATTTTGGTGGTTTTCATATAATTATAATTTCGCATATTGACGGTTTTTTTATTTTTAAAAAATATAGAAACTAACACGTAATATTTATTGCAGTGTTGGCTATTTTTACGGTTATAACAGCCATAGTCAGGTGTATTATGGAAGTGGAACAACGCATTCCGACGTTCTTTGAATGTTTAATGGGAGTAATGTATGTTTTGGCGCAAATGGATAACATTGGAAAGTTAATCAAAATTATAGTTAGTAGAAAAGACTTTTTAAAAGTACTTAATTTGGTTCAAACACTTGATGAAATCTTCCTTAATAATGGAATCAACGTATCGTATAAACACGTACACATATTATTAATTCTAACAATGCTGTCTTTTCCTTTTTGTTTATTTATCTTAAACATATGGAGGTTGATCTATGATATGATAACTGCAGGAATTTTTTCAAGGCTGTCCCAAAAAGGCATTGTTGAACTTATGAATTTAACTATAATTTATGCAAGTATCTTTACCACCGTATACGTAAATAACTGCTTTGCATATATTATGTACCAAAGAATAAAATCTTTGAATGAGTACATAAATCATAAAGAAGAAACGACGACTTTGGATTACAGTTCGATTTTTGAAGTTTTACAGCTTACAGCAGAAGTGCACCACTCAATTGCAATAATAGCTAAAAAATTTGATAAAACTTTTGGATGGAGTATATTTACAAATATAACATTATCATTTATAATAGTTGTAGTAACAATAGTGACTAGAGGACACATTTCACAATTTCACCCAATACAAACTTATGCACTAATCAGTACTTTTCTGATTGGTTCTTTATCGGTAGTAATTATTTGTCAACTAATTAAATCTGAGGTAAGAATTATTGCAGTTATTAACTAGTTATTAATTTTGTATTTGTAGAATCATAAAATTCCTTGGTTTGTATGCATGTTAACTATTCCAAATTTCAACAAAGAACTCGCACATAAGGTAAGTTTATGCCAAAAAGTAGGTACAAACCACAAGCGGTCTTTTTTGGTTTGCTATTAAAATTACCTTCAACGCTGTAACAACATTTTTTAATGTTTTTCTCAAAAAAAATTTGTCGACACAAGGTTCAAAAATTTTAATATTTAAAAAATTTGCCGCGGTATTAGTTTCAAGTGTCGTTAGCTTATCGGAGAAATGAAAAATCATGCAAAAACTTATGTAAAGGTATGAAATGAACCTATAACATTCTACACACATGATAAGTACCTGTGTAATAGTAGATTACATACCGAGGCGGAAAATATTTCATTTCTGTCGAGAGAACTATAGTTTACCGAGAGGCATAGCCTCGAGGTGAATTAGTTCTCGAGACAAATGGAACACTTTTGCCAAGGTTTGTATACAATTTTATTCACAATCAGCCATTAAATAAAATAAATAACATAAAACTAATAAAAAATGAATGAAAACCTACTTCCAAAATATTATCGTTTATTTCGGTAAAAAATTAAAACGTAGTAGGCACACTTCACAATTGACATATACGTATTTAATTTATGATTGTCATTTTATCAAATTAGTTAAAACATAACACACACGAATTACAGGTTCGGAAAGTGTACATTACTGACCGCGAGGTTTCATTACATACTCGTTTTTTTTAACCATGGAAATCGCTCACTTACCAACCTTTAAGAGGTTGGGGAAACTGTACGTTACTAACTGAGTGTGAATAAAATATTAAAATTACCGTTTACCAAAATTAAAAAACAAATACTAGTGAGATTAACCACTAAAGGTACGCGCACATTAACCGCACGCGCAAAAAGAAATTATTGTGCCATTGGTTGAACTATAGTTTAACCTTTCAGTGATCGCGCGAGACACAACAGTATCGTACTTAAATTTAGTTATGTGCTACTGATGTCATGGTTAGATTTATTAGATTATGTCGTCAATATCTTTTTAACTACCTCTAAGGAATTGTATTTTTTAATTTGTTTTTAAAATATTTTTTTCATTCATATACGCTATTTCGATAAATTTTGGTTTTTCGCACTACATATAATTATTTTAACCACTATAAACATTTGTTAGACATGAATAAAAATAGCAAATTAGTGGCTAAAATAGCTAGATGAAATTGAAGCCAATGACGCTGATAATAAAATGTATAGCATAAAAGAAAAAGCTGAAGATAAAAAATATTGAGAGTAGGCTGATTCTGAACAAGAAACCAATGAAATTTAAGACGTTACTGAAATCTATAACCAATATGGAGCTTTATATTACTTAAGCAAGGATGAAGAAAACGAATCCGTGCAATCAACAAACCAAAACTCATAATATATGTATAAACAAAAGAAAAAATCTCACATTCAGTTATTTTATAAATGTAGAAATGATTCGTATGATAACTAAACCATCAATTCATTTTTGCAAAAATTAGGTCATTATTTGGAATTTTTTTGGAAGTTTATGTTTGGAAACTAACATGTAGTAAACCTATAGAATGCAAACAGCACAGGTATCAAAGAAATATATTGTAAAATCATCGTTTTCAGTTTGTCTTACGCTGTTTAAAGTTTGATAACGTTTATGATAAGATTCTTTGTTGTGAAACTGATAAATTTGCAGAAATACGTGTATTTATTATATTCGTAACTAATTGCTTAAAATCATGTACTCCCGGACCGTTTTTGACCATCGACAAATAATTTCGTCAAAGCTAAAACCCATAAACAGTAGTCAATTTGCGTTTCAAAATAAATGTAGATTTCTATCATTTTTGTAAAAAAATTAAAAACGCGTAGGTTTTGTCAACACACACAATAGTGAAGTCAATGAAAACAATAAAAAACCTATAATCATTTTGAAGCAAAACAATACAAAATTTGGTTCCAAAGTGATCGATCAAATGTGTTCAAATTACGACGTGGCGAAGAACAGTCGAATATGACCGCTAACAATATTTTTTAATGTAATGATATATCTGCAATAAATGCGTTGCAATTGTACGTCAAAATTTTTCGTATTTTATGACCACAAATGTCAAAAAAGCTTAAAATTTGTCGAAAACTATTAGACAACAATATTCTATGCTGTTTGATATTGAGATTTCTAGCATGTTAGCAAATACAACTGTTCCGCCAGTAAAAAAAGTACAAACTAGAAATGACAGCCCTACCAAAAATGGCACATAGAAATCAATAAGATTTCTCAAAAATTGGATTCAATAAGTTTCTATATAAGAGTTTGTCTTGTTAATTCCTTATTTCAAACTACGCTATGTGTTTGAAAACCAATAAATAAATAAAATCGTAGTTTTTTATAGGTAAATACCCTTTACTCTAGATAGACCCATTAAAACTAATAAAAACCCTATTTTTCTAATATGTAATTAATAAAAATACTCAATATTAAATAATTTTATTATTGTGAATTCCAAATTAAAACATTTTACTTCAATTTCAATCGGAAATTCTTTATTAATTCCAACAAATAAGCTGGTTTTATTCAAATTTCTTCGTGCTAATAATAATAATTACAAAATTCGAAATAAACACGCGCAATAATTCTATTTGTTTTATTTTAGTGTTGCGAAATAAAATTTTATTATGTATATCATTCTTCAGAATCAGGATCAGCATCCGCTTCGATTATTACTGCCTCTAATGATTGTATGTTTTCATAAAAAATTCAGCTAAAACAAAAAAAAACAAAATTTTAATAGATCATACTTTGCTTAGAGATTTATATAAAACCTAATAAAAATGATACAATATTGGCTTGCATTTTCTCTCTAATTAATTTGTGAATATTTTTTTAAACCTTTAATGTTTATTCTTCTCTCTTTTGTTATCTTCTGTATCTCATTATACCTGAAATAAATAAACTTACTTTAATAATTTTGTCAATATGGTTTTTGAAACCTTAACGTTAAGCGCGCAATACCTTCACTCGCTAACATCTTAGTAGCATCACCACCAAAAGTTACCGTAACATAATTTCTTTGGCGTCCAACGTGGTGGGGCCTTCCTTTAGTTTAGCTTGCCTTCTTATTGTTCACTAACCATGTTTTCATTCAAATTAGATGTCAACCGTTTACATACAACCGAATTCGAATATGAAATTTCTTCCCGAGGTATTAAACCACCTACTACTACTAGTAATTTGAGAAAACTTGCACGAAATGCTATTCTGCTTGAATTAGAAAAATCTTTAACTGCCATTACTCATTCTATTCCTTTCGCTGATGATAATACTGCAATTACTCAATGTATTGAAGAAATCGAAACTTTAACCGATAGGGTTACAAACGATTCTAAATCAAGGGATTTTCTCCGCTTGAATAGTTTACTTCCTCACATAGAACGTCGTTGCTCGTTAATGAATTCTACCGATGATACTGAAACAGATCAACGTAAGACATTGCTACTTTCGAATCAAATTTAATACAAAAACTTAAAAAACTAAACCGTATCACATTTACAGATTTTAACAAATTACCTTCATCTAGTCCTAAACCAACTAGGTCAAATGATCCTAATGCAGCTGAACTCACTGATCGTGATTCTAATCCTTCTACTCCTCCACTACTTTCTTCTAGTGAGGATGAACTTGAACCAAGTGAACCCTTACATGATCTAGTTTCAATTTCTGAATCACTTTCTATTACTAAACGATTAGATATCTGAAAACTTGGTTTAACCTTCTCTGGTAAAGAAAAAGTTTCTCTCTTAGATTTTCTTACTCGCTTGGATGAACTAGATTCTTCTCGTGGGATCACTAAACACATGCTTTTTGCTCATGCATCTGAATTGTTAACAGGACGTGCCTTACTACTGTACAGATCTAGGAAATTTCCGTTAACAAAATGGGAAAAACTTGTAACTTTAAAAACTGAATTCTTGCCTATCGACTACGATGAAAGGTTATTTGATGAAATTCAGAATAAAACTATGGGTCTTTCTGAAAATATGAGCTCGTACCTTGCTGTAATGTATAATCTCTTTTCTCTCTCCGAAACAAAACAAATATACTTCATCAGACGAAATTTAACCCCATTTTACCAGAATGCCTTAACCTTAACTCCAATTTCTAGCATTCCACAACTTTCTGCCTTAGACAAACAGATAGAACAAAATCATTACTTTGTCGAAACATTTAAACCTCCACCTTCAAGAAAATCATCACACTCACTTGAACCTAGTCTCACCTATTTAAGTATAGCTTCTTCGTCTTCTGATACTGATGTTAGTAGCTCACATGCTTCTAAACGTAATTCAAATACTTCTAAATTTTCTGCTGCTTCTGTAGTGTTTACTCCTAAGAGAAATGATACTGCAACTGTTTCTAAAACCGTCTTTTCTACTAGTGCTAATACTACTGCCCAATAAAAACAAAAATTTGCTTTGAAACCATCGACCGCATCTGTTTCTACTTCTAATAACTCACCGATTACTTGTTGGAACTGCAATAAAATTGGTCATGTCTCTCCAAATTGTTCGGAACCCCAAACCATTTCATTGTTATGCTTGCGGGAAACCAAATGTCATTAAACCAAAATGTCCAAACTGCAATAACGCTTCTTTAAACTAAACTTAGCGTTCTCGGACCGAGTCGAGTCCTCTTCGCTATCCCTTATCTCGGACACTCCTTTTGCTACGCTACCTGACCAACATAAATACGTATTAAATTTCTTACTAGCTAATGTCCGCAAAGATGAACGTCCTTATCTTAATATCACAATTTTTGGCTACCCTTTTAAAAGTTTATTAGATTCTGGATGCTCTAAAACTATCTTAGGTCAATCAGGCTGGAACCTCTTAAATACTTTAGGTCTTTCGTTACAGAAATATCGCTCGTCTCCTAAATCATCTTCTGCTTGCTTGCTTGCTAATGGTGAAACTTGTTATATTCTTGGTACTGTTAATCTTCCTATCACTCTACAGGATAAAACCGTCACTTTAGAAGTCATAGTCGTTCCTGAAGTTACTCAACGACTTATCTTAGGCATTGATTTTTGGAAAGCAATAGATTTTGTTCCTAATTTTCAGACTGGTACATGGACTTTTGGAAATTCTGATAAAATTTGTTCCTTATCCACTACGGATCATCTAGTTGATAGATCTAATCCTTCCAAGACTAAAGAACAATCTCTACAATCATTATTCAATTCTCCTGTACTAAATTCTAGAGAACTTGGCTGTACAAGCTTAATCGAACACCATATACGTACAACCAGTGAGTCTATCAAACAGCGTTACTACTCACTTTCTCCTGCATTACTTAAGATCGCTAATGATGAACTTGATTCTATGATCAAACTAGGAATTGTTGAACCTTCTGCAAGCCCCTGGTCTAGTTCAATTGTTCTCGTTAAAAAAAAAGGATCAATCTTATCGTTTTTATATAGACTACCGAAAAGTTAACGCAGTTACTGAAGCGGATGCTTACCTTCTTCCTTACATAAACACTATTTTAGACCGCCTTCGTGATGCTCAATTTCTTTCTTCTCTGGATATTCGTTCTGCTTATTGGCAAATTCCTCTAACTCAAAATTCTAAACCCATAACTGCATTTACCATACCTGGCAGAGGCCTATATCAATTTAATCGCATGCCTTTTGGCTTACAAAATTCTCCCGCTACTTTTCAACGATTAATAGATCAAATTCTTGGCGCTGATTAGAACCGTATTGCTTCGCATATCTTGACGATATTATTATTGCTACCCCATTTTTTAAAAAACACTTAGAAGTTTTAACTCAAATTTTTGATAGATTGTCTTTGAACAAAAACAAATGTCATTTCTGTCTCCCCGAATTAAAATATCTTGGCTACGTTGTAAATCGGAACAGTTTACTTTTACATTCTGATAAAGTCAGCGCTATCATTTCTATTCCTCAACCTTCTTCGGTCTCTGAAATTCGCAGATTACTTGGCATGGCAAGTTGGTACCGTCGCTTCATACCTAATTTCTCTATTGCTTTAGCTCTATTAACTCAATTAACTCGTAAAAATACTCCATTTGTTTGGTCTTCTGAATGTGAAGAAGCCTTTTCTTTTCTAAAACAACAGCTTATTTCTGGTTTAATACTTTCTTGTCCAGATTTCACTTTGCCTTTCACTATTCAAACTGCTGCTAATTATGGCTTAAGTGCTGTTTTAAGGCAGGAAACCCCTGATGGTGAAAACGCATTTCCTACATTAGTCGCTCATTAACTAAACCTGAAACCAAATATTCTACCACAGAGAAAAAATGTTCTGTGGGCTGTTGAGAAATTTCGTGCCTATATCGAAGGTGCTCACTTCACAGTCATAACTGACCATCGCTCATTTCCTTCTGGACGTCTGACTCGTTAGGTCTTACGCCTCCAACAGTATAACTTTTCTATTCTACATCGTAAAGGAAAGAATCACGTTGCTCCTAAAGCTCTATCACAAGCTGTACCTGATTTATCTTACGAGTCTCTTTCACAACTTTGCGAAATTAACATAACTAATACTATACCTTCAATTACTGTACCTATTACTGATCCCTGGTACTTAAAAATGATTGGAAATGTTTCTAATAATCATAAAAAGTTTCCTCTCTAGTCTCTTAAAGATAATTTGCTTTACAAACATGTTACTTCTTCTGATTTCGCTGATATCTCATTGGGAAATTGGAGAGTAGTTGTTCCTAAAAACTAACGTATTGCAATCATTCGCCAGTATCACAATCCTCCTACTTGTGGTCACTCTGGTGTCACTAAGACTTTAAGTCGCATTAATAAATTCTTCTAGTGGCCAAATCTTCGTGCCGATATTGCTAGTTATATTCGTAACTGCCATATCTGTGCTGCTCACAAAGTTGAACAAAAAGCACAACCCAGTTTATTCTCTCCTAGAACAACTCGCCCATGGCAAGTGTTAAGTTGTGATATTGTCGGTTCTTTACTTCGCTCCTTTAAAGCTAACTTCTATATTTTCGTTGTCGCTGACTGTTTTACTAAATTTCCATGTTTCTATCCACTTCGTACTGCTACTGCCTTATAAATTTGTAAAATTATGGAAGAACAGATATTCTTATTATTTGGTACTCCTCAATATCTCATCGTTGACAATGGTGTACAATTTCGTAGCAACGAATTTTCTAAATTATGCTCAAACTATCAAACAGAAATACTATATACAGCTAAATATTATCATAGAGGTAACTCTACTGAACGGGTTAATAGGGTTTTGAAAAACATGATCGCTTCATATATTAAAGAAAACCAACGTACATGGGATGTTAACCTATCTAAAATTGGCTGTGCCATAAGAACATATACTCCTTACTTCGCGTTCTGTGGTCGAGAACACATACTCTTTGAAAATATGTTTAAAACTCCTTTAGATGATGAAATTCCTTCCATAGATACTAATCCTGCTGTTACTACCCGTACTAAAGAATTTTATGAAAATTTGAGTACTGATATTCTTGCTAAAATGAAACGTTCTACGAAACTTATTCAAGATCGCTATAATTTACGCAAACGCACAGTCACTTATAAGAAAGGTGATTCTGTGTGGAAACGAAATTTTGTCTTATCTGACGCTTCTAAATTTCTGAATGTTAAACTCGCTCCTAAATTTTTAAGTCCTTTTAAAATAAAAAAGGTTATATCTACTTGGACTTATGAATTAGCTGATTCTTTAGGTAAATCTATAGGCATATTTCACGCTAAAGATTCGAAACTAGCTTACTCTGATAACTTGAATGTTACTGGACATTCTGCTGCATCTGATTCAGATGATCACTCGACGATATCTTCTGATACCATTTCTCTCAAACGATATAATCTTTGAACACGACATAAACGTCAAAAATTGTAACTTTCTTATTCTTTTCCCTTTCCTTTCTTATTTCCTTCCAACGTCTTATCGGTGGTTGGCTGAGGACGTTGTGACGGTTTTTTTGTAGGGTAGTGCTCAAACCTTTTTTTTCCGTGGAACACTTTTCTCGTTCTTCCATCTAACTCTATTCACTACTTTTGCGTTACCGCCTTTTATAATAATAATAACAATAATAATAATAATAATAATGTTTATTACTCAACAGGCACAAAGGCCCAATTACAGAACAACCAAAAATAAAATTACACATGTTTAAAATATGAGAACAAAAAACAAAAAAAAATGTACATATTCTAAAGATTAACATCATACTCTATTTTTTTTCCTTCATAATTGGTTTGTTGTTGTTTGTACTAATATTATGCTTCTTGTTTGGTCTCTTGGATTATTTCCTCAAATATTTTCTTTGGTTTTGCTACTCAGCGTTCTCTTTCTAGACGCTTCCTAGCTTCACTTTTGTTAAGAGGGTGTTATGTAAATTGTTCACATTTCTATCAATCCATGCTCCATGGAATTATTCGTCTTTAGTTTTACCGTCAGATGGCATACAATTACCATTATATTAGTTATCTGATTGGTCCATTTTCATCCATACAATTACATTTATATTATTTACTTGATTAGTGCATTTTCATGAAGTTCACTTGCCGTCAACTTGCTAAACGTACCAAACGTGCGCCATTTTCGTTGTGCCTTGAAACCTCCATAATTTCTATAAAACTCGATTTATTCGGATATAAAGTGGATGTTTCAAATAACTGCTGTGTGTCGAAGATCTCTGCTATCTGCTGACATTCATCAGACGTATTCCTTTACGGATATTTGGACTTCGAAAGTACCACGTGTGCCGCATCGTTGCTTAACTGACGCCGGATTTGACGGGTACGTACTTACGCATTTGCTATACTTGAATATTATCTTTTACCTTTTTTTTTCTCGTTACTAATTTTGGATATTTGCCCTTAGCGTTTTCTACTTGGGTTGATCTATCTATCAATACCATCAATTATTTATCTTTTAACTGTTAATTAACTTGCCCGCTGAAATTATTCATTTTAGTAAATACTCATTTTTCTTATTACAGTTAAAATTGTTGCTGAATTTGTAAATCACATTTACCTTAACTCTTTGTTTGTTAATTCAAATATAACTTACTCATTTAACTTCAGCATTCGAACTAATCGGTACTCAGTAAGTAATTAACGTATTCATTATACGGACCAACTTTTTTTCTATGGTCCCACTTGTTATTACTTTTCCATCTAGCTCACATCGCTTCGGTCAACGTTACTTGCGTAAGGAAACTACACGGAAGGATAATTATTAAGGTAAGATTGTTTTTTTCTTAATTGCTTGCGCACCTCGAGTATATCGAATCCTGAATAATTTGCAACTATAACATAACTGACTCTAAACATTTTGTTTAATATTTTCAATAAGGTAAATTAGATTCAATCATTCTCATTATACTTTGTTCCTATTGTAATAATTGTTATATTACCATACACCCTCCGGGTACATATTTTATTTGTGCAGCTTAGTTTGTTTTTTATTATAATTTAATTAACCCTATTTTTGCGTATTTATTTCGTCGCTCATTTCTACGCTATCAGTTGTTTCGTACTTGCGACTGAACGCTTTAATCAACCAAGTACGTGGCGCCCATTCTATTAACTATTCTTTACGCAATTATTGTTTACCACCTCATACTTAAAAATCTAGACTTACTAGCCCAACCCCAATATTTGCCTACTGGTACTGAGCCTTAGCCTTAGCATTTTAAATTTTGTTACCACCAAAAGTTACCGTAACAGCATGTCACACTAATATTTAGAAAAACTTAACATTTTTGTTACTGCGATCACCCACTTTAGCATTTCTAATATTCTTGACAGGCAAAGGTTTTGATGAGATTATTTTCAACGCCACCATAATTATTTATCTGGGGGTTGATTCAAACACGATGATAATTGCCTATTAGTATCTTAGTATCCGTTGTTATAAATGTCAACAATTAAATTCATTTATTGTTATAAATTAGAGTGTACTTACCCAAAATGTTTTAATATCTTTTAAGCAAATAAACAACTATAAAAAATAGCAGGTATCATTTCATTGTAACTCAATTTTGAATAATATTTTAATAAAGTCATTATGAGTTTATTAAAAACAATTAACACATTTAATTATGTCTCTTTACTGATGAAAATTAACCGTAGTTTATTTAAACAATAATATAACTAAAAAAAAACATAAACCGCATTGGGATTTGAATTTTCGTACATAGCGGTGATATTACTGCAGTCGTACGATTGATGTCACTAGACCAAAGTGACTATTACCTAGAAAAAAGTTTTATGTAATAGAAGGTTTGCAGTATATTTCTGACGTTTAAAAATTAACTTATAGTTTGTAAAAATTAATTTATAGTTTGTTAATTCATATTAAAAATATTTTTTAAGAAGTTGGTATTTCTGTCTTACATAAAATCTTGTCTTTTTTGTAAGTTAAGTTTTAGCAAAAAATATATAGTAATTGTTACAATATACATACATTGATTTTTAGTTTTTTTCTAGAGGTCCACACTTCTCTATCAATTTTTACAAGAACCAATTGAATTAAAAGCTTCAGGTTTTTATCCACTGGATGTTACAGTCATAACTGCAGTGAGTGTGTTTTAATTATTTTATTATTTTAATTTGATTTTATTTTTAATTTTAGTAAATGTTGTTGTTTTTTAATATTACAACTTATTCTTAAACGTTTTTATAGTTACATTAATTTGATTATGTTTTTGTTTCAGCACATTGGGATGTTACTAACATTAATAATGTTCTTCTTAAAAATAAGAAGTGTTTTAGATACATAATTTTAATTGTTTATTGTAACGTTAGTTAAAATTAAATTAATAATTTATATTTTGTAAAATAATCTTTTAAAAGTACATAATATGTTTATGCAATTGTAATTTTTTTAAATATCGTTTGTTGTTAAGGCCGTTTTAAATAATTACACATATAATAATATATTATATACCAAAGTTAAAACGTGTATTATTATAGCGTAAGCAAGCAGAATATAAGATATAAGTGACAAAAGTTATAATAGTTTTCTCAGCCGTAGTCTATATACAAATTTTTCTACTACTAGAATTATTAAAATTTTTTAAACTTAACTGTTACTAAATCAAATTTAAAATTTAAAAATATAAATGAAGTGAGTTTTTTGTTTTATGTTTGTGTCATTAGTTTAATGTTAATTAAGTTTGACGTAACCTTTATTACTTAAAATGCAATAATAAAATACCGTAAGTCAAATTACCAAAATTATTTATAAACATTAATACTTTGAACACTGATAGTATCTAAAATATAATGAATTGACTATACCTTAAATAACATACAATTGAATATATTTAATAAAATAATTTGGTCATAACAAATCGTTTTTGTTTCTTGAAAACTGTTATAAGTTTAACAAAACATGTAAATATGTTCATTTATTAGTACTTAAAAATAAAAAATTAATTACCTGTGTTTAAAAATGTGCTACTTTACAACCTACTATAAAACGTAGTTATAATAGCCTATATAGACTACTAGTGTAAACCAATACTTGCATTTTCTTTAAATTACTTGCCGTAAGTTAGAAATTAATGGTAAATTAGTTTTCTAATTTTAGTATTAAAAAAAATTGTATATAAAATAATACATGACATGTTTAAATTAACAATAAAATATATTATTATAAAAGATCTTGAATAGTGATGCGGGTTTAAAAAGAAAAAGTCAACAAAAAAAAGTAATGAAATTGGGCCCAAAAAGTAGTCCACAGACGGTATGAAATTGTTTTACCAAAAAAACCAAACAGGCTCTAAAAATCTAAAAAAAGAAAAAAAAGATTTTGATTAAAAGTCGACACAAGTCAGACTACCTAAAAGGCAGAATAACAAAACCAGTAATCCGCATGTTACAACCTTTAAAGCTAAACACTGCAAACAGAAAAAAAGAAAAAAAAGTAAGAGTAAATAAAGTAGAATAATAAGCTTAATTTACTAATCGAACATAATTAGTGCTTGTTGTGATATAATTTTGTAGTGGATCGTAAATGCCAAAGAACGGATTAGAATATTCCAGGAGCAAAAGAAACTCAAAAACGAGAAATATCCTAACAATGCTTGACAACATCAAAAATGCCGACAAAGCGGATCCACAAAAGCAACGTTTATTCTAAGTTCTAAACCAAGCATAACAAAACAAAAATCCACCAAACCAAATCAAGCAAGAGCAGTAACTGAAAAAAAGCATAGTTGCAGTAAACACTAAAGAAGAAAATTAGTAAAAAAAAAGATAGAAAATGCTCAAGCAACTAACCAAGCAAAAAAAAGCAAAAGAGATAATTACCTTTAGGACGAACCTTAAGGAGCAAAAGATAAAAAAAAAAGAAAAGTACAAAAGACAAGAAAGGAGACGTAGAAAGATAAAACAAGATGTAAATGTCTGCTTTGTTTTTCTTTCTGTAGAAGAAACAAAAGGAAGTAACCAACATTTCAACACCTAACCAACCGCCTTAGACGCAAACTTCAAATAAAATCGAAATAAGAAAGTAATTGCCTTCAAATAGAAAAACCTTAGACCCAAGATAAAAGATATGAAAAGTCGGTATATAGAGACAGACAAAGAAAGATAATGTTTGATGTTAATGCTTGATTTGTTCTACTGGCTGTAAAGAAACAAAAAAAAACACCCTACGGTGCGCAACCAACCGCCCAAAATAAAAAGAAAGAGAAAAGAAAAGCAATTGAGTGTCTATTGAATCATCGTCATTCTACAGGCAAAAATTCTAATTTCAAGATTGCTGTAACATCCTCCAAGAACGTAAAGAATGTTGTCTGTTTCTAACAACAAGAAGAACTTTACCCGACTTCAGAAACTAAAAGAAGAAGTTGATGCTGTAGAACTCTACGAGACAAACACAACTCGTCAATTTTAGTTAAAAACTCTATAAGTAAAAAAACATCTTCACCCGAAAACGTAGCATTCCAGTATCTTAAGTTAGTTTCCGAATCATATTCTGAGGAACTATAAGGAGTGATGACATACCTAAAACAATTAAACTTATGAGATCAAACTAATCAATGTAGTAACCCAAAGCAGACGTCTATCCATCGAGTCCTAGACAGTTGAGCGTCAAATTTTGTTAGGAGAATTTTTTCGCAACTTGATGGCAAGCGAAAGAGATAGACCAATAATTATTATAGGTTCCTCGACTAATATAGTAATATCGCAGATACAATATCGATGTAGACCTTTTCGTTTAGGCAACCCACCATACAACTGATTTATATTTAATTGCTAACAAACGTTATAAGTAAATGATTTTAATTTAAATATAAATATTACTCGATCAAACTACTTCGTCTACTATGCAGTCGCAAAATAAGTCGACAGTTAATAATAAAATAATGAATCGCAAAAAGACGAAAATATGAGCACAAAACTTATCCAACCGACAATTCTTTGTCAACAGTAGTGACTCCCTTTTATCCAATTTTAAAACAAAAATATGCGTGGTATGAAAGCTTATGTACGACGGTTAATGTTGTTTTGCCTTTTGCTATGACTGTGTTCAAATGATTGAAGAAACAGACGGACGGAAGTCACGTCAACGTACTCAACGACAATACATAAGATTACAGATTATATAAAGTTTGCGACTGAAAGTAAATTTAAGTCGGTATGATCTAACTTTATAATTACATAAAATAAGTTGTAGACTGAAGGCTAACGGTTACTGAATACAACTGAAACATATTGCATAAAAACAAAATTATACGTTAATAAGCAATAGTAAGTACAAGACTGGCATAATTAAAGTAATAAATATAAATGTGAGACGGTATACTCTATACTAAATAATGTGTATAAAGTAATTTAACAAAGTAATACGATGCTGATCTTGAAAAGCAGGTGTGAGTCTTCTCTCGTCCCTTCTGATTATATAAAACGAGGTAAACTCTACAGGTTAAAATTGCATTGCAATAATAGATAAATAAATTGGTTAATATAAAACATTTCAAGATTTATGCTTAATTTAATTAATTATTGTTTTTAATTAAATGTTCTGAAAATATGGATTTAATGTACAGGTTGATATCACTAATGTTTTTTAAGTATGAAAGATATTTTTTTAATGTAGTGTTCGTAGATCGTTTTGTTTAACAAATTTGAGATTTATTGCAACAGCAAACTAGTTGAGACACCACTTTTTCAAAAGTTCAAATGTTTTCAAATATTGCATTAGATTTGTTGCTACGTATAAAATAAAAAGAATTTGGTTTTTAAATTAAATATTTTAGGTTATGTTTGTAAACATTGATATTTATTAGTAACTCGTTTGTAATTAAATGTAAATTTATTTTAATTTTTTTTTAAATTTAACTAGAATAAGTCAAAGCACTTAATTTGCAACCTTAATCCTAATTGTCTTGCAAGATTTTTTTTTTTTTTGATAAGAAAGAAACGTCAACAGTAATTTATCGAACTTTGCTTGTGCAGTGTTATAAAAGAGTTACGATGCTTATACCCATCATATGTGTTTATAAAGCTATAAGATTTGTTGATAATAATGTCGTGTATATAAATGTTAAAAGTTAATTTTTTATTATGCCATTTCATTTTAATAGCTTATTTTTTTTTGACTTAGTGAAGTGATAATTATAAGCACGAAACGTCGCAGATTAACTGGACTTGTTTTCTTTGTTCCTACTATACGAAGAAATTATTAACTTGTTTATTAACTCAAATAAACTACAAATTTTTCTGCAGTACTTCAACAATCAACAACAAAACAAAATTTAGTGTTACCTGTTCTTAATGTAAAAATAGAAAAAAAAACAGATGTTAATTTAATACAATTAGTTTATTAAAAATCAACACATACAGATCAATACATAAACGCAAATTCTCACCATCACCCAGAAACTTGGAACAATTCGCACATTATATAACCGACAAAGATAAATTACAAGAAGAATTAAATCCTCTTAAGGAAATTTTTATAAGAATTAGATCTTTGAGCAAATGTAGCTAAACAAGCTTGTACTAATATAAGAATGTCTTCCGCGTTTGGACCGTGTCATTGTTGTAACCGAAGTTGCCAACGTTTCGCCCACTTTTGTAAGGGGCTTTATCAGGGCGTGAGATAAATCGCAAAACTCAAACAAGTAACCGAAATCTAACTAAACACTTCTCAAAAGTTAGGTTATCCACTTGTGAAACAAGCCATAATCTAAACTCTGAAAAGGTAAGAAAGAAAACGATAACTTAAAAAAGCAAACAAAAACCTAACAAAGAACCACTACCGAGTTAGGTAATCAACTTGTGAACCAAGCCAGATTCTAAACTTCGTAGAAGTGACTTAAGAAGAAATAGTTTCCGTATATAAAGGAAAAGGATCATCATTTTACTACAGGTCACAAGATAGATTTTGATAATGTTTCGTTGATTGCCAAATCTCCATTCTTTTTCAACAGGAAATTCCGAGAAAGCATAGAAAACATCAAACACCCCAATAACTTCAATCGCGATAATAGTTTCGAGCTATCCCCTCTTTAGTTCCTTGTCACTAGTCATTTATCAAAAACACGCCCCTTATAAACCGTAACCTAATCAGAATCAAGCTTAACCATCCTTTTCCTTTCCCTTATGAAAGTGGGCGAAACGTTGGCAACTTCGGTTACAACAATCGCACGGTCGAAACCCGGAAGACATTCTTATCTTAGTATATATTCCGGCCGTGGAAGCCTTTGCTATTACATAAACAAATTTGCGACAATTATTTAGTTTTCTTACTAGTTTTTAGTTACCATAGTTTTACAATTGTCAATTTAATTCGTACTGCCTGACGAAGAACTTAGCTTATGTTTGAAAGTTTTTCGATTTTTTTTTAGATTAAATAACTCTAAAAAATTATTAACTTGTATTTACATTATAATAAATAAAAACAATCTGTTGTTCCAAAACTAGTGTAACTCACTGGTTTATACATTAAAAAATTACATATTTAAAAGTAATTATAAACAAAAGCATGTTAAATATCTTCTCAGTTTGAAAAACTCCATTCCTACAAATAACACTTATGAATTACACGTTTACAAATGTGATTTATTTGCTTAGTAAGCCACATACACATGTAATTCTGTTGTACCTTCTAAGAAAAACGTTTACATACCAACATCGCATTTTTCAGAAGTACTTGACAACATTGTTAACGATTCAAGTTTAAGCATAAATATACTTTCTTAATTTACTAGCTGCAAAATGAGGTAAATAATTGATATTTTTTAAATTTAAATAATAATACATTTGTATAAACTTTTTACTTGAAACTATTGTACCAAAAAAATTAACGTAGTAAATAATTGGAAATTTACTAAAATTGCATGTTTTTATTGCACGTAAATTATACTCACCACTTTTATAAATAGAGATAAATAGCAAAGTCAAGAAGTAAACAATAGTAACATTTATAACTTGTAATATAAACGGAGACAAATTAACTTAAATTAATTATTAATTACAAAACTAAGTTTTGTCATATAATGTTTTAATTGTCATTCTAGGTATTACCAACACAGATTCTTGAATTTAGAATATTTAATTTCTGCGTCATTTGTTTTTGTAAAAAGTTTAATTATTGTTATTAATTAATTTTTATTTCTTGATAAATAGTTTAAAATATAGTCGTAGAAAAAGTATAGTGTACAATTCGTAAAAAATGTGCATTGTTAACTCGTATGAATTGGAATTTCGCCTTCGGCTCTGCTGCGAACTTTTATACTTGGTAATGACTATCATCTTTTACTTGTTATACATAAAGCCATTTGTGATACAATACTTTTTACACCATAACAATAAATTCTTTAATAAATTTTTTTTACTAATTCAATTGAAACTAGCAGCTAAGAATCTAAGAAGACCTAATTAAATTAAAGAAAACATTGTAAGACATTAGCTTTTGATAGAAAAAAAATTTTAATATAGTATATATAAAGTCGTAAAAAATCCTCAGACGACAAGAATGTTAAGCAGGAGATCAAAAGCCCTTTAACTTCATTTAAAATATAACACCGTACCATATTAAAATATTACAAGTTAAACATAAAAACTAAAATTCCTAATACTAATCTTGTGCAACAATGCAATGCAAACAATGCAACATATCGTTCCTTTTCTAACTGTAAAAATTTAAAATAAAGATTAAATCATTTTCTAGACAAAAATCTTTAATCTTTTTGCATTTACAAAAAATTCGTAAGTCTACTATTATAGTTTTTACCGTTTATAAGAAAAAATATGCGACAAGTAGTGTTCTAAGATAATCTGAAAAAAGTTTGTAATGGTAAGTATGTCCGATTCAATAGTTTAAAAACATATATTTATCAAATTGCGTACATGATTCATGCTGTCGTTATTATTATAAGAAGCTGTCATCAACGTACAATTTCCAATTTTCTAAAATAAAGTACAGATTTAAAAAATTCATAACATTTCATCATTTCTTTTTTACAATGTATCTTCCACACGAAGGAAATCTGTCTAAAAATCTACCTAACCTAAAAGTTAAACTTTAATAGTCAGTGTATTTAAATTATGTTGATACAAACTGAAAAGAGATTATGTTTTTTAGCTTATTATCAGCATAATATGTGTATTTGAAACTGCAGTTATACGTTTTGTGTAACTTACTGAAAGCAAAAAAACATACCGTCAGAATTTTTACGCAATTATTATTGTTTTTGCAATAACTATGTTATTAAAATCCGCCTTTTATAAACTTTTACTTCAATGTTATTATATAATCTGTACATTACTTGAAATTAATGCAACACTTATAATTGGTACAAAATTTAATAAAAATGTAACCTTTTAACCTGGCATGTTGCAACTTTTATAAACCAGTATCGTCGGTTAATATTGCTATAGGTTTATAATATAAACTAGGAGAAAATATTAACAGTTGTAAGCCTTATGACATATAATTAACAGTAGGTCAACAATATGCAGATTTTCGACCAGAAAATCCAATGTCAGCTACTACGCATTCATAAAATGCTAAAAAAATAATAAAGTAATTCATTTGAACTTTACTTCTAAGGTTTGTATTCTATAGGATTAATTAGAAGTGTTTTATAAGTTTTTCAAATTTCACTATTTAAATATGATTACCTATATTTTTATTACATTTTTTTTATTTACTGTTTTTGCAAAACATTAAAACATATCAATATTATGCAATAGAATTACATTTTGTGCAACACATTTTTGATCTAACGTGATATACAATAACTAAACTTTTATTTTAAAAAAAAGAACAGTATGTGTTTGCAACAAACTAGAATCATTGATGTACTTAAGTTTTTATTATTTAGTATTTGTTTTTCCATTTTTTAGTTTTAATATGAATTTATTTAAAATTTAGTAATTTTTTGTAGAAACTTATTTCTGTTTTTACGTTCAGTTTTTATTATTCTATTGTACAGAAAATTTTATAGTAGCTATACAATTCTAGTTTAAAATTAATATTGTTAGCAAAATTGATAAAATTAACTAATAAACAGTAGTTTTTATAATAATCAAAAACACAAGTATAAGGTTTTTGCAAAGATTAAATTAATTTTGATAAATATAAACACGAACTAAATAAATTAGTTAGCGATGACGACAATTTGTTAACAAAAGAGTATCTTAGAGACAAAATAAATAATAAAAGTTGACAATCGGGTAGCAACCGCAATCAATTCATTAATTGCAAAAAAAGTCGATATAAACAGTACAATCAAAGACCTAAAATTAATAAATCATTGAGTTATAAAAAATCTTAAAAAACAGTAGATAGTTAACCCTTCAGACAGAACTTTTTCTTTCTTGTGCTTAATAAAGAACATACGTCTTACAAGCGCAACAATCTCATTGTGAGGAACAACCGTCTGTTAGATGTTAACGCAATTTACAATTAAGTGTTATTTAAGTATTTATTAACATTTATTATAAATAATTTTCAGGTTTTATTGCTTAGGTTTAATAAACACTGTGTTAAAGTTTTATAAGGTATAAAAATAAATACTTTTATGAGAAACATACGTCCCATACAGCACCAAACCAACAATGGACGTCCGATATTGATACATATTTCTTTCATAAGTATATGACCTTAATATGGACATTCACTATACGTCCACATCTGGAATTTATATGGATGTACGTTATTAACTATACATTGGATATTCTGTATGTATTTATAAACTTTGTTTAATTATTTGTTGAAATGAATTACATTTTTTTGCATTTAACGATATTATAAACCTACAAATAATTTTTGTGTTAAACGATAAACTGCACTTTTTCTGTTTTTGAAGTGGACGATTTGAAAAAATTCAATGTTTTATCTTATTACATTTTAAAGTAAACAATTGCCAATATTTCATAGCTAATAGAGATTGACCTATGGATGGACCTCTTTTGAACATTTAAGATTTTTTCTACTATTATTTATTTTGGATTTTTTCTAACACTCAGTTTCATATTTTGAATTTACCGCTGAATTTATTTTAATTTTTTATGTGTTATAGTGTTATAGATAGCAACTTGAACAATTTAATTATTCAAATGTGACATAAACAGCGACCTGAATTTTGATGAATTTATTGAGTGGTGTTTGTACCTGTAGTACTTTTATACGGTTAAATATTTTTAAGGTACGTACACAAAATTTACATCAGACATAATAAACGAATTTATAATTTATTTGTTCGTTATAGTGTAAATTGAAAGTTGTTCTTCAATCAACGGTTATAGCACATTATAATGCTTTTATAGTAAACACATGATAAACACAATAAAGGTAAGATGGTTTTTAGATTAGTTGTAATAAAAAAACAATAATGTATGTTTTTATAGACCAGAATCTATTGAATATTGACAATTTACATACATTGAACGTCCATTGATTGTACTTCTATAAAATTTGGAAGTCTATTGGATTAACATCGTCGGCTTAGATACAGATCTTGTATAACAATGAATGTTCATTGTATCTTTTTAACGGATGTTCTATTAAAGTCCACTTTTGTGCTATCTGTAGGTCCATCGTATGTTCACTGAACGTACAAGTACGTAATCTAAATATCTATTGGATTATAGCTACGTCCAAGAACGTGCAGTCACTGTACATACATTGTACTCGTATGTATTTGTGCTGTATAGTGTCTGTCTGACAAATATGCTAAACATAGAAAAACATAGCTTACTTTAGAAATATATTATTATGTAGACTAGCAGTGCCCACAACACTAAGGGTAGAAACCAACTTAAGCACACACAAGCTCTCAACTGATTACAACGACTACAAGGCTTACTAGCTGACACTTTATAAACTTAGTGCGTTTGATAGACGTGTCTTCCGTCTTAATCTACGGCATTAGCAACACTCATATTTTTGTCATAATGCTAAATATGTCACGGTTTTTTTTTAAACAATGATCGGTGTTTGCTTTTTATTATGTCAAGATTTATCTACAAAAAAACAGTCAACTTGCTTGTCAAAACATATACATCTTTTTTATCTGTAAATTTTACTAATTTACTTCTGATAAAGCACAATTGATATTGATGAAATTGTGTTTCTTCAATTTTTGAAGCACTCCTTGGTCATATAACGTAAGTGTTTTTTGAGAGCACCAATGTTTCCAACCTAACTAATATATACCAATTGTCATTTCACGCCTTTAACGAAGATTATTTTTTAGTAAATGAACAATGATTCTTTTAAACATACTTAATTGCTCTCTATCTGATATGTAAAAAATTATATGTCTTTGCCAATGTACAGAGAAAATTTGTATGTATATGCTCTTAGTTCAACAGCAAAAACAAAACAGTTTTACACCAAATATGTTGCATAATAGAATGTTTTCTTATAAAGGCCCATTTTCATGGTGGCGTGGTTGGCGCGGTGCTAAGAAATTATGTATGCTGATTGGTTGTTTTGTTTACGATCACGCTGCGGTGTTAGAATGTCAAGCGTGGCTTTGTAGATGAATAATTTCAACATTTTACACCTAAAACACTTTTGCGCTTGCGTAGTTAATGCGTACTTTATTAACGGTTTCAAAAAAAGTGACAAAGTGAAAGTGTGGTTAGTTCATGTTCATATATCGTGTGCACAAATAATTCAGTTTATGATCGTGCGTTGGTTTAAGCTTTTAACATGAATGACTTTAATGAAAACTTAATAAATGCCGTACAAGTACGTGATACTTTGTATAATATGCGGTCAAGGAATTACAAAAATAATGCTGTACGAATTGAACTTTAACATGAAATTGCACAAGAGCTAAATTGCGAAGGTATGGAAGTGTATCAAAATATAAAATGTTTTTCCTAATTGCAGTAGATGTATGTCAAACTCGATGGAAAAGCCTTAGGAAAAGGTATTGTGAAGAAATTCATAAAATGAAGAAAACACTTAGTAATTCTGGTGTTTCGATTAAGAAACAATGGCCATATATAGAAATCATGAATTTTCTAAGTGCCTTCGTAGAAAATCGACCGTTAGTAAAATACCTCAATTACTTATGTGATCATTTGTTTTAGAACTTCACCTTCCGGTGCTCCAACCATCTTGAATGCACCTGCTAGTCCTTTACAAATACAATCAGGTACAGAGACCAGTACTGAAAGTAATTCACATGATACAGTTATTTATTATTTTACTTATTATGCTTTATAATACATAGGTACATAGTTATGGTTTTTAATTTTAGAACAGCACTTTGATATTCACACGCTCTCTCCATCGCAATACGAAATAGGTAAATATGCACACTATATAATTGGTAATAATTACGTATCAGGTGTATTTTTATAATTAGTGTATTTGGAAGAACCAAACAGACCACCTTCGGCAGTAGTGCCAAATGAAGCACAATTACCAACAATTCGAAAAACCCGTAAGTTGTGTGTAAGTAATAGTTGATAAGGTTAAAAAAATTCCTATAAAAAATACATGTATAGTAAACAAAATTACTTAGAAAATAAATTTCACATTGTTAGTTATAATGTTGTCATGTATATTTTACAAATATTCCACTGTCAGGGAACTGCACCTTGTTCAACAAAGTATTTTGTTAAAGCTTCGCGAATGTCATTTGCTTCCTGAGAATAATTGTTGGAGTTTTGGCGTCCTATATCACCAATATTGTTTGCATCTTGTCGCCACTGCCTTTCGATTATTTCACCAGAATTCAAATTCTCGGTATCAACAAAACTTACAGGGCAGTACCTTGTATTTTCCTTTTTATTACTTTTATTTTGCAGCCAGTTGTGCAAACATGTTGATGCTTTCACTATATTTTCAACAGTGCTTACTTTTGCTATAATTGGCTTTCTTAAAATTCTCCAACGAGAAACTAAAATACCGAACGTATTTTCGATCATCCTCCTACAACAAGACAATCTGTAATTATAAATACGAATTCTTTCTGGTAGCCTTTTTTTTCTTGCAGGGTAGGGTCTCATCATATACTTTGTCAAAGGAAAGGCTTCGTCGCCAACAAGTAAGAATGGTGTTTTAATATTTGTGTTAGGTATATACTCTGCTTCCGGTTTATTTAAACAATCGTTTGTGATTTGTTCATAAAAAAGGGCGTTCTTAAATATTCTTCCATCACTCTGTCTGCCTGATGCACCAATGTCTACCATTGTGAACCGATAATTTGCATCGCAAATTTTTAACAGCACAATGCTGTGATAATCCTTGTAATTAAAAAATTCTGAACCAGCATTGTTAGGTGCTTGCATGGCTATATGTTTTCTGTCTATTGCACCGATACAATACAACTGAGTGTAGCCAGTGAGTCTCCTGCAACTAAATACCTACAATAATAAAATAAGTACCTACTTTGAATGAACTCTTTCATACTAACTTCAAACACACAGCAAGTCTTTGTCCTGGACTAATCGGTTCTCTAACAACTACTCTCTGACCTACTATTTGTAATAGTTCTTCAAAATTGTCAGGCAACCTTCTTAAGAAATTAAAGTAGCTCTAATTGTCTGTGAGCCCCATCTCTTCAAATAAGTTGTAATAATGTCCTTGTTCATATCTGTTTTGGAAAATAGGTCTAACCCACCAACGTTTTGTTTCGTATTTGTTATTTAACTGTAGATATAAGTACATTAAAGCTAAACGACGTTTTCGTGTTTCCATTGCATGATTAGTGTGGTTAGGTTAGAAATCAGCTGTTCGTCAAATCACGCCAAACACGCTACCAATTTCTATACAATACACACTACATGAAAACGAAATGCGTATCGTACACACCGCGCAAGCCGTACTTTCTACGCCACTAACGCCACCATGAAAATGGTACTTGAACGGTAGCGCCACCAGGCGCCTAAAATCAGTAGTTAGATGACAAAACAAATGTAAATTTAAGAAAAACAAAGAAATGAAATTCTGAACACCATCCCAATTAAAGTTTGAAGAAAATCTGTTAAAAGATTTTAAGAAGTTTAAACATAGTTTCAAAATATACATGGTGGCATCGGAAAAAAATGAAAAATTAGATAAAGTAAAGGTAACGTTTTTCTTAAATCTAATAGAAGAAGAAGGCATTGAAATTGTTAATACGCTAAATTTAAAGGAAGATGACAAGAAAAATTATGATAAAATATTAACAAAATTTACTAGTTTTAAACCCCACAACAGAAAAGTGAGAAAGAATATAAAAACAAATTTTTGTGTTACAGGTGCCAAAAAAACATGGAGCAAGAGAATGCAAGACATTTAGACTACAATTTAAAAAATGTGAATTATTAAAACACGTGGCAGTAGCATACAAAGTTAAAAATGAGAGATAAGTCTACAAAAACCAGAAACAAGAAAATGACGATTTATTAAAGTCAATGAACAATTGACTTTAATAATTTTATGTTAACTAGAACAATTAATAATATTAGACGGTATGCTTGTTGGACCAATGAACTGTCTCTACTCATAACCTTTTCTTGTAAGTTTTTGTCTTTACGTTGTACCTGTTAACAAATTCAGTTAGTTGTTATATACGTGTGTAATGTTGTTTACTTACCGTAAATAAATTTTCAGTGGCTTGAAGAAGTGCACACTAGAGGCACGAAACGTAACCGTAAAAATAGTTTAGAGTGGTTTTTATTGCCCTTCCTTTTTTTTGTGAGCAAAAAATATAAACTACGTATAAAAAAACATTTCTAAATTGACTTGTCATACAAAAAGCAATAAGAAAAAAGTAAACGTTTTGAAAAAAGGCTAGAATCATTTCAGAACAAAAACAAAATTGAACTACAAACAATTAAAACTTTAACAATAACGGATACAAGTATAGTAATGATTGCTAAATATATGTAAAATTATATAGAAGAAGCATTAGAGCCAAATAATTTAGAATAAGTATTATAACACAAAAATAAGAAGGTTTACTTTCTATTATTAAAAATAATTTCAGTAGAATTACATTTAGTAGCAGTTGTAGAAAACAACAAATCATCTTTAAACCTACGGATGTAGTATATCTTGAATAATATCAAACAAAATAGAATAAAACCAAACAGCGAGACAATCTTTAAATAAAAAATTCTAAAAATAAAAGTCAAAAAACACATAGAATACTATCAAATTATAGAAAAAATTGTTTATTTATTATAATACATAAGCATAATATTTTAAATACCAGTTAATATATGCACATAAATTATTTGTTTGCCTTACCTTCCCTTGTGAAGATCGATTGGTTTAAAACTCAAACCGAGTCTTCTTCTTTTGACGTTTTGTAAATATATTGACATTATATTAGTAACTAAAACTAAATACAGTTACATCTTCCTTTTAAATAAAGTAATGTCTTAAAAAATAATTTTTTGAACAAATCTAAAATCTAATTAGAAAAAAAAACAAATAAATCGTAACAGGTATTACTAGTACTAAAACTATAATAAAATTATAATTACTTAATGCAGCAATTTACAGATAATAAAAATATTGTTTGCTACCAATAATAAAAATGCAAATAACAACAGTATTTTATATATTGGCATTTATCTAAAAAACACTTTCAAAACTATTTTTGTCCACACCGCGCGGTGACATTTCGTATGATAAATGCGATATTTGTAAAATCATCATGAATTTGTAAGATTATGTATATTAATTATAATTTTATTTATATATTATATTTACATACTTTAGTTCTAAGATAAAACTGGTAATTAAAGAATGTTATAGTTGAAAGTTGTTGCAATATCTTATGAATGAAGTAATGCAGCTACGTCTTGTTATAACATAATTTTAAAACAAATTTTTACAGTGAACATTAAAATCTCCATATTTTGTACTTATTTTTATAAGAATTTTTTTATAAGCAAATATCTATTTAGATGAATTTGATAAAGCTACCAATAAATTTTAACCAATAAAAATAATAGAAAAAAAGTCATATATTTTATTAAATTGATATAGAATTTAGGCTTTCGACTTATACCAACCAAGTCTAAAAAGTCTAGGTGTTCAACATCGACGCGGTCTAAGCCGAAAGTTGCGTACAATCGTAATCCAATTTAAACTATTGTAATCAACCACAAGAAAAGTACAATGTGTGGAAAACTATTTAAAATTGATTTTACACAACTAACGTTATACGATTAGTACTAAACAAAATATCGTGTACCTAAAGTTAATAAATATCTTACAACTAAAAGTAGATTGTATTGAAGTGAAAGGAAATAAAAACTCTGAAAAAAGCGCAGCTAACTTCAAATATACGATTCTTGCTGAACTAAGGATCGTTCGGTGAGATTCGAAGCAAGATGTATTTGCACATTTGTTTCGGCTTGCAACATACTCGTATTTGAACAAAGGACAAAGATTTACAAAACGAATAAGCTAAGTGTTGTACTAAAACTTCATTTTAAATGGGAGCTGCATTTTTTTAGTGTTCAATTTCGTCATAACAGTACTTTTGTGTATATACAGGGTGTTAATACTGTGCAAAGTTTGTGAACAAACAAGATGATCTAGTAGAACAAGTCGGTTTTCTAATGTTTTTTCAAAAACAGTAAACGTTTTAGATTTTGGCACAAAAATGTTTTATAATCACTACAATAACGTGAAATGTCCGCGTACAACAAAACGAATTAGATTCGTTTAATAAATGTCTTAACGATTCGTTGGGAAAATGTCACGTTGGTGTTAAATAAAAAACAATTCTTAAATACAATTTAGAAACAATTTTGGAAAGTAAAATAAAATGATGGTTTTGAAATAAATAAATCAATTTTAGTTCTTGAATGACTGTTGTATTTACTAGAATAAAAAAACATTAATAGCTATTAGTTTTTTTATTAAAACGGCAGTGGTTATTACAAATTTCTAGAAGTAACAGGAATAGTATATTACAGTACGAGTGAAGAAACTACAAGTTTCGCTAACGAATGTTAGTTTTGTGTACGAGGCGCTAGCCGAGTGTACAAATATACATGAGTGAGCGAATTAGTTTCTCACGAGTGCTGTATAGGATTTTGTTCAATCCTGATCTTAAAATATTAAACATTATTTATAATAATATCAACATATTTAGTTATATGAAGTATAAATCAACAAAACACGCCGTTGTTATGGTTCATGTAAATATAAATAACAAAATTCCCAAATGTCAAAATAGAAAATAATAAAATTGTAAAGCTGGATCAAGTAAATGAAGTTGATATAACAGTTATTGTACTTGAAGATATTGTAAATGAAGCGAATGACGCTGTATTTCATTTATTACCAAACAAATCAAAAGACAGATATTTGAAAGAGATGACAAAATTTGCGTTGTCAGTAATATTAAATTGAATGGTGGGTGAAAAATCTTTACACTACACTTTCACCCACCCGTTTCCATAGCAACATTTTGAGTGAACACAACAAAGAATTTCTAGCTGCGTATCTAAGGATAAAACACCGTGTTTTAAGAGCAGTATTGAACAATGGGATTTGAACTACGGACCTTTCATTCGTTGGCGTAATGGGAAACCTTGGGGAGACCATTGGATACACTACACCACGGAGGATTGTTTGTAAATTGCTTAGTTAAAGTACCACATTCGTACGTTTTCTAATGATTGAAATTTCAATAAACAAATATGGCCTTACCTTTTTTTAACTTATAGTAGAAAATTATAGAAAACTTGTAAAGTTGAAAACCTATGCACGACATTGCAATTTTTTCGCACATAGCTATGATTGTTTAACCACTAGAAAACAATTAAAAGCATCATAATCAAGAAGGATACATTTTACTTATAAATTTAATGATGTTTTTTAAGAATTAAGTTTGAAGACATTTTAATAAGTAATTGTATTATAAGTGATAATCAATTTTACCGTTGATAGATGTTTAAAAATGTTACGACAAAGATTTTACACGTAATGACATTGCACAAATATTTTTTCTCAGCTGTTTACGACAGATTTGTATTTGTAATTCATGCTCTAATAAAATTAAATCAATTTGTTTTGTATCGTAAATGTTTTTCCAGCAAACAAAAGTATATCATTGAAAAGCTAAAGGCAACGGAACATTGGGCGCCTTGAGGATACAATATTAAAATAGTTCCTCAATCAAAATGCGTAATCGATATCGTTGGCGGGTTCTGTCTATAGCACAAAATCCCGATAAACCTACGGATGACAAAAAAAAGCTGAACTAAAATAGCGCGTCAACGACCTCACGGCTGCGACAACAATTGCCGGTGCATTAATGAGGGACGTGGATCAGCTAGTGTTAACAACGCGTTTTTCAGTTGTGATGTGATCAACGTTAACAAACACTTTTGAACATGGTGACACGCAACGGATTCATACGATACTAACTAGATTTATGACGGTAGTATAGAAAACTGGTCAATCAATGGCGACATATGTATGTCGCATCGATGAAAAAAGATTTTTTCAACCTAAATTTAGAGTTTGACCGTCAGACTAGGGAAGACGCAAAAATTGCTAGAGACATCTTCAGTCAGGCTCTTAAACATCAAATTCCTTAATCAATACTGCACTATCGTATAATCAAACAGCGATGATTACTCGGTGCTTAAGAAAGACCAAGCTACAAAAAGAGCGCTTTTAGAGCTGTTGTGTTCCAAAAAACAAGAATTACAAGCCGGTGGTTTAGCTGAGGTTTCGGCGCCGTTTTATGCTCACAGAAATGCTCTGTCGACAGCTGAGGTAAAAGCAGCCAAAAAGCAAATAAAAATTCAAAAAACTAAAAAAGGAATCAATATTCTAACTATAACTGCAACAAGAAAAGTCATCTGGCGGAAAACTGTTGAAATAAAAAACAGAAAAAATTTCATGAAAAGCAGACCAATAATGAACAAGTATGTAGTGGCGCATTCGTTACAAAAACGAATCCCAAACGCTACGGCTGGATGTATGATTCGAGCGCGAGCAATTATATGACGGGCAGCAAACACTACTTTGCGACATACAAAGCGTTCAAAAGTCTCGTATCATAGGCACAGCTTTTACAGACAGTTTGTTGTATGTAGTCGGAATAGGTGACATCAACGTGTTGATGACAGTGAGTGATCAGCAGTGCACAGCTATGTTACACGACGTTTTTTACGTTCCAGGTATGGCCAATCTCCTATTCAGGCATCGAAACACATCGTAATAAGTACCTATTATTAGCCGTGAGCGCGTTTTAGTTAAACATAACGGCAGGCTTGTAGCAACGGCAACGTGAAACAACAACGACATTATAGACATATGTGTTGTTGTACCAACTCATCCGGAAGACGTGTGTTTTTCAAAATTGAGCGTCACGCTACAACTCTGGCACGTACGTCTTGGCCATTAAGACAAACGCCATGTGAGAAACGTTCTCTCACGTCTGGGCATAGAAGTTGATTACTCAGCAACAAGTGAGTTTCGCACGGGATATGCGCTAGACAAAGCACGTTTCAACCTTTTCGTGCCCGAAAATACCGTGCAGCTAGTGTTGGTGATGTGAATAAACCTATGGCAGTAAAAGGTTTTGGTGGTACACAGCGCTACTATGTATGTTTCAAAGACGATTTAAGTAAATATGTGCGTGTGTTATCTATCCTTAAAAACGGAGGGTCATACTACAGAAGTGTTTTGTTGTGATGATAGTAGTGAATTTGATTGTGCCGAAGTGCGAAAGGTACTGAGTGAAAATGGGATTATTTTAAAATTATTAGTGCCACGTACACCAAAGGTGAACGCCGTTGCTAAACGTGAAAATCGGATAAATGTCAAACTAACGCGTTTAATGTTTTCAGTAAGTGAACTACCATAATCGTTTGGGTTGTGTGTGTGCAATGTTTTAAATGCAGCAGGCAAATCGATGGTTTTGGGTAAAACTTCTTGTGAACTGTAGAAAAATAGGGAACGCTCGAGAAGGATTTCCGTATGTGTATATATACCGACGAGACAGATCGTAGGTCAGTTATTGCTAGAATGCGAATACAGCAGTGTTAAGAAGATTATTAAAGTGGAAATAAATAAGTCGTTAGCACGCGTGGGTGTACATAAATATACCGAGAATAATCGTGTACGTGATTTTTAGTGTAAACAAGTGTGAAGCTATCCGAGGACGTTATCTTATCTTAAGTGATAGTGTTATACAACGGTTATACATAAATTGTAAGTGTTTTCATTAAATATTATTAGATTTAATTAGTTCGATTAATTTGAAAGTGTACATATTTCTAGAATAAGTAAACATCGTTTTAGTGGTTTAAATAAATTAGTTTTTAATAAATAAATTCGCAACATTGGTGTCACTGTGTGAGGTTCGCGATTTTTTTTAGTGTAAATACTATTAAGTAATCTAATATCGCTCTCGTAATAAGAACATTAATTGCGTTTAGTTCGCGATACGCGTGTTTATTTATAAAGTATAAAATAGTGTTTATTAAACTTTTTCTATTAACAAGTGCGTGATTGCGATATTAATTAAATTCGTTTCCGTACACTAGTGGTTTAATATTAACAAGTGGATCGTTATTAAAATTTTGTGTTATACAAAAATTGCATTTTAAGAAGTAGTGTATTTAAACTTTATATTCGTGTTATATTTAAATTTATGCCGGTGACGCGCTTGCAAAAAAGAAAAATGGATTCAAAAATATTTGAAATTCTCGAATCGATGAATAAAAATATGGAATAAAATAATAGAAAAATGGGCGAAAATTCTCAGAAAATCGAAGCAAAACTGTCCGAAAATTCTAGAAAAATGGAAGAAAAGTTTTACGAAAATTCGTAGAAATTGGAAGAAAATTCTCAGAAAATTGAAGAAAAATTATTTGAAAATACCCAGAAAATAGAAGAAAAGTTGATGGAAAATTCTAGACGATTAAAAGAAGAAATACAAACGAGCATAGAAAATCAAATCAAAATTGTGCAAGAAAAAACTCAAGCAGATATGTTAAATTTAAAAGAAGAAATTTGCGAATCTGTGGATGACAAAATAGAAGAAGTAGAAGACAAATTAGAACAAAAGTTAGAAGAAAAATTGAAAGAAAGAATACAACTGCTTGAAGAGAGAATGAACCAAATAAATTGTCACAGGGAAGGAAACGTCACGAGTGAAGATTTAATAATGGACCATCGCGAAGAAAACACTCATAAGTTCAAAGTTGTACCTCCAAATTTGGATGGTAAAGTTCCATAGTCAACCTACTACAAGCAGTTTGAAGCAGCAGCTACTGCTAATGGTTAGAGCAACAAGCAGAAAGCGACGTCTTTAATAGTGTCCTTACGTGGAGAAGCGCTTGGAATTTTACAAACTGTTTCTGACCACCTACAAGGAAATTACTTTTAATTTCACGCTTAGAAATGAGATATGGAGATGCTCATCTTCAACAAGTATACCAGGCTCAAACTAAAGGTCGGGTTCAAAAAGCTGCCGAAAGTCTTCAAGAGTTTGAGGCTGACATTGTCAGATTAACACGGTTTGCGTATCCTACAGCACCAGATACCTTCTTGGAGCAGTTGGCGATTCAAAGCTTTGTAGACGGTCTCCGAGACAGCGAAACGCAGCAGACTCTCCGGTTAGCTCGACCGAAGACATTGGATGACGCTTTGGTGCATAATGTTTTACATACACATATATAAAACGTTTTTGTTTTAGTATAGCGCGGCTTTACCTAACGCAACCTGTAATTAGCTTCTAATTCATTTGTATATACATACTATTTTACATATTTATACTTGTTACTAATTACAAACTAGTTTTCTTATTCATGCATAGTACACAAAGAATTTTCAATTTATTATAATAAAGATTAACTATATATATTATGATTTTATGTACATTATATGGTTTTCATGTTCCTTGGAATACGCGGATTTGCCAATTCTGGCAATGCGTGATCTTCCCAAAATTTATTTAAAGTTGTAATCATTTTTTGACAAAAATCTTCATCACGTTTGATTTTAATATATTCCATATCTACATCAGTATATAATACTAAATAACAATATTTTTTTTACATACATACATTTGCCCTTGCATTTGGTAATAATTATGATTTTTTTTAAATATAAGTTTTTCATTTTCTACATATACACACATTGTTCTATTTTGAAGTGAAGCTTCTTTAATTTTTAAGTGTCTTACTGCATATAAACACTTAACTTCAGCTATTGTTTCTTTATCGATCACATCGTCAGGACTTGCACCTAAAAATACAAAATTGTTGTCCACGAATAAACCACAACTTTCCTCTTTTAAATTAGTTTTCACTGAAAATATTTTATTTGCTTTCTCTTCATTTTCTACTCCATAAGTAATAGCATTTGTTTTTAAAAAAATATTTTTGTGAAATATCTCTTTTAAAATTCCATCTGTTGGCGTATTTATTCGGCGCTTACAAATTTTTCCAAATACACACGCTGTCAACCTATTTCGTCTTGCTTCGAACCACAAAATATTTTCACGTTGACCTTTAGTTGTAATACAAATTGTATCGATATCTGTCTTTTGTAATTCATTCATTATTTTAATTTTTGCTGATTTGAATTCTTCCTCAGTACGATCTGGCTGGGCAGCTGCATTTCCGTAATCCGAAGAACCGTTGTCAATTATTTTTGTTTTTTAGAATTTTTTTCGAATCACATTTTTTTGTATATTTCTTCTTTTTTTTTTTGAGCAGTATTTCTTCAAATAAACACTTTGCTTATTTTGTTTAATTAATGCACTGTGGAAATTGCCACGAGAGTTATAGCTTAGTGCAGCTCCAAAGCAACCTGTAGCGTACAAATTTTTTTGTACAAGGTTAATTCTTTTTCCTCCGGTAAATTTAGCAATCATCGACATAAAATCTTCTGCAAAATTTGTTGTATAATTTTCTACTAATCGGTCTGCTTTTTTTTCAATGTAGCTCGTAATTTTTAGAATTTCATTCCAAATTCCAGAAGATTGCAAGAGAGGAACTTGATTTTTACTTGAACACGTTTATTGTTGACACACCTTTTTGTTGCATTGTGAATGATTTCCAAATACATGCATAGGTGCATTTTTAATGTCCCTCTGTAACTGCATTACTTCGTTCAAACGAGATATAATTTTTTAATTAACGTTGTGTGATATGAAATTTTTTTCTTAATTAATTCCTTGCAACTACACTAAATGGTGTCGTTTTAATTAATTTATAAAGGTTTGACGTTAATGCTCGTTTAGCGTGGTTTGCACATTCAAGTTTTATTACGGTTCATCCATACGGAACCTTTTCAATTATTCTTGCATAAACACTTGAATCACCATCGCCTACAAGATATTTGTATTGCAATCCAGAATCAGATATGTTACGATTAAAACCGTCTACTATGATGGATTGTTCCATGGAAGTAGAAGATCTTTTAAAATTTTTGTAACATACGTGTTGCTTTGTAGATACTGCACACATATAACAAAATTTATTTTTCACTCCGACATACAACAATTTTCTTGTTCGATGTCCAATAATGCATGCCACTCCTGATAACGATAAGTAACTATGACCATAAGATCTTTTGGCCCATCCTCCATCGACAACAAGAGTAATATACGGAATTGCCTTAATAACATTACCAGCTTCTATAGCTGTTTTTCTTTCTTCCATAGCATTTGATAGCATTTCACTGACTAGACGTTTCTCCCAATCGGCAGATAAAATTGATTCTACTTTTTTATACTTTCTCCTTGTCATACAAAGCATATTAAGTACTGAAAATAATTCTTCTCCTTGACTATAGCCTGCACCGATTGAAGAAACACCCCACACAAAAGAAAAATTAATATCATCTTCAGAAGGATGCGATAAAACAGTAATGTTGCGTTGACAAAAATTGCACATAAAAATGAATGTTGATTAAAATCCATTTCTCTTTTCTTTAAAGAATCTCATTTTGCCTCCAGTACACTTTTGATTATGAGTTTGGAGAACATCCATTTGCGTAAAAACGAAAGATATGTATATCCACGATTCGGTTTCCGTTCAATTTTGATAGTTCAACTTAAATATCTAATTCTGGAAGATTTTCGTCTGGTAAACTACAACGGGGTCTTCCTCTTTCGCTACCTCCTGTTTCACCACCTAGACGTCTTAATTGCTTTTTCGTTCTGTGTCGCCACCCAGAATATTTTGGTGTAATTAGTAATCACTAATATTCCCGGTTGACCACCTGAGATATTGAACCAGATGTTAAGTAGTTTTGTAAAAAGTAATCAGAAAATTCTTCTTCCAATTTACGATGTCTAGGTTTTATTTCATAAAGTTGAAAAAAATAAAAATCATCAATTTTTACTACAGCATTATGAATATCCATTTCAAAATCAGTGACTACTTCTTGTGGCGAAAACATAAAACTTTTACTAAAGCATTGTCTATAAGAATTTTCACTTTTGTCTCTCAATAAACAAAATACTAATGGTATATAATTACCATTAAAATTTAAATTTTATTGAATCCTCAAAAAATATGCATTACTACCAGACAAGAAGGAAATAACATATGTTAGAATGTTCGAAATTCTGAAGGCCCACTTCCCTAACTGGAGACCGACTTATGTTAAAGTGGATTTCGAGCAAGCCGTTATAACAGCGATAAAGAAGAGCTTACCGAATGTGAAAATTAGTGGGTGCAATTTTCACTTCGGTCAGTGTTTATGACGAAAAGTTCAAGAGTTAGGCTTGACTCGCATATACGCTGAAAGAGAGGAAGTGCGCCGGCACATTAGGATGTGTGCTTCATTAGCACATATTCCACCCTTTGAGATAGAAAATGGGTGGATAATTATCATGGAAACCTATGTGCCGAATGAGCAGCTCGACAAATTCAACGATTATTTCGTCGAAACTTGGCTAGACAATGGGCCCTTCGGTTACATATGGAATTGCTATGGTGAAAGACACCGTACTACAATCAATTATAGTCGAGGGGTGGCATAGCCGGCTAAATAGAAGAATAAACAAGCCAAATCCAAATATTGTTGAACTTCTTATGACTTTGCAAAAAGATGGTCAGAATATGCAGTTACAGTCCATACAAATTCAGCATCACGCCACTCCAAAATGAAGAAAAACCAAGTTTGTTGCTATGGACGAACGACTTCATAAAATTGTGGCAGACTTCAAAAGTTTTGATATTGATTTATTACAATGTTTACAAAAAATTTCAAACTTAATGAAAATAAATAAATAAATTGAATTTTGTTTTTAAATATTCAAATGTACATTTTCTTATTTATGGTGTAAGAATATTTTTATATGACAATGAAATAAATTAGTTTTCGAAAAATAGTGTATTTCTATATAATGACGTCATTTACCCTTAATTCAATATCTCAGGTGGTCAACCGGGAATATTAGTGATTACTAATTGCACCAAAATATTCTGGGTGTCGAAACAGGACGAAAAAGCAGTTAAGATGTCTAGGTGGTGAAACGGGAGGTGGCGAAAGAAGAATGAATCACTACAACAAACTGTAGTTTTTATAAGAATAATATTAATTGTAAAATACTTACTTTTTAAAATATTCAACATGTACATTTTCTGGAACATAGTCGGAACTGTTTTCGATAGCACGCACAATTCTTGTTCTCGTCCACTGTTTACGTTGCGCTTTAGCAGCTTTATTAATTTTTGTTTTAATAACACTACGCGGCATATTTATACAATTGTACAAGCACAAATAAATATAATAGTATAAAACTAGAAAAGTGTAATAAACTTTTCACTTCACTGAAACGGTTCAGTTAAATCGTAATTCAAAATCAAAACGAAAATCAAAAACCAGTAAAAACGCTCTATAACAAATAAATCGGAATACAAAATCAAAATTCAAAATTAAGCCAAAAATCAAAAACCAAAAGCGATACCACAAGAAAAAACAACCTAAAGCACCGACAATAAAAAAACGAATGTAACAACTTTTATTTTATTTTAGGTACCTAAACATAAAATGCATTATTTATGTATTTTGTTGTATTACCGGGAATTATGATTTTACAGTATTGTTATATTGAATAACAATAGAAGTATGTTGGGTTGTCTATAGTACAGAAATTTAATTTTTTTAATTACGAAATTTTAATTGTCATTTTCTATAAAACAGGTTTATTTTAAAACTTGAAATTTTCGCAAAATATCGAGAAACCCTTAGCTTAGAAATTGTGATAGGTTTCAATCGATTTTAGCTAATAACTAGTGAAATATTCTCATTTTTATTGAAATCGGACGTAATTATGAAATTAAAATAGTGATACAAAAGTTATCAAAAAACCTACAGTTATAAATTATAGAAGAAGTCCTATCAACAATATCCATAAGTACATTTGCAAAAAAAATTTAATATTTTTATTATTAAGGCAGATAATGAAAAATAATCGATCTTCGTTGTTTTTAAAAGCAGAAAAAAAATTTAATCAAGAATTACAGCTCTCACATTTACAATTAATTGTCGTAGTAACAACCTATTATTTAAAAAAGTTTTAGGGCATTTATAAATTTTATTTTTATCGGGCTACAGCCCCCTTAATGTGGCTTAGAAATATAACTGTTGAGACTCTGTAATGTAAGTTACCTCGTGAGTGTTGTTCAACCTGGTAACGTGTCTTCTGATAAACAAAGAGCAGCAGCAGTGGTTTGTTTTATGTTTTCTTCCTACCGATTTTTTACTTTTATTTACGTTTTTAAAATTTAGAATTTTTAGAAATATTTATTTTTGTCTTACATTTCTTCTCTACTGAGCACCGTGCAAAAACATCTTTATGTTACATTCTGATAAGCAACATCATTACGTAATAATATAGAGCTACAATTAGCTTTGAGAAGTTATTAGTGTTTATTACTGTTCTTTAATTAATTCAGCTAATTATTAAAACCATAAACTGTATTATAATTTGAACAAAAAATTTTACTACTTTTACTAATTGTAAGTCAATATTATTTCTAAAATGTTGTTAAAACGCCTTAGATGTAACTCTTTTTCATAAAGAAACTTCATTTTATGTTCATAGAATTGTTGATTTTCTTTCAATTTAATAAAAATTAAAACACAAAAACAGTTTTAAGATGACAATTGTATTCGATTTTTCTGTAAAAGGATTGCTGCGTTAATATTTGATTATTTCTACAATTACGATTCAAACAAACCAATTACATTACCTAATATACAATAAAAGATAATTATATTGAAATAGAATTATGAAAACTTTTACAAAGTAAAAGCAATAATCTATTCAAATATTTTTTAAAGTGCGAGTATTTCCGTAACCTACAAAAAACTATTTTTTTAGAGACGATGAAATATGCAAATAATATTTATGATGTTTTGGACATATTGTATTACGCTACTAAATTATTTGGTATACTGCCGTTTACTAGAACGGTAGATGAAAATGGCAACAAAAAGTTTTTTGCGAGTCTTACTATAAAAAAACATTTGTTTCATCTCGCTGGTAAGAAAAACATAGTTTCAATAACTAAAATATGTTTGTTAAACAATATCTATAGTACTTCTTAGTAAACGTAAGTTATATAAATCTCAATTAGAATAGCTATTATTACACGAGGATTGCAATTACTTAACTAATTGGTGCTATAGAGATCGTCGTAAGTTGGTAGGTAACCGCGCAATTCGAAAATTATATCGAGTAAACACGATTGTAATCCACCAACGAATATAATGTAAATAACTATATCAGTACAAAAGTTACCATCAGAGAGAACCAGTGTACCAATTTACGATCTCTATAGCACCAGTTGGTTAAATTTTATACGTAGGCTCGTTAACCATTAGATGGCGGCGACAACACTTTTAGATTGTAATCGCCCAAATATAACAAACAGCTATAACGTTATAAATTTCCAATTCTATTAGAGATTACGTTTACATTCTAAAACGGCACTGGCTCCGACTTTTTGCTTATCTGGCAAGAATTTCTTATTTTACAAGTCTTGAATTAATTTTCTTTAATTTTGTTTTAGTGCTATAGTTTTAAGGTTATTTAGAGCAAACCTCAAACGCTTGCACTCGGAATATTCCGCTCGTATCTAATTTTTGTTTCAATCTTATTACAGTTTATACTATTAGCAAATCGATTAAACGATCAGTCAGATTTCAGTTTCTAAAAAAACTGTTTAATTGAGTTATCAGTAAAACTGTTTTTATAGTCTTCACTATATGTTTAGCAAACTATTTTCTAAAATGCTTTAACAAACCGGTTTTTAAACTGGTCTAACAAAACGATTTTTAAACCAGTTCAACAAAGCGATGTAACAAACTGATTCTATACCGGTTCGCTTAAAAAAACGGTTAATCGGTAAAACCGTTTTTAAAATTAAAATTTTCTGCTATAACAAAGTACTATTTAGAATTGTTACGTTTAAATAAACTTTAATGCATTTATTCAAGACGAATGAATAGTATATGACAAACATTTACTTATTAATTAATATGCTTCTTAATTTTATTTTTTATTGAACCTCCTGATCCTTTTATACAGAAATGCCATGCCACTTTGTTATAGAGCACTCTGTACATTGTTATATTTTTGAATTCTTTAATAAATTTCAAAAAAACTTTGTGTAAGGTTTAACTGAAGCCAATATTAAAGTATAAATATTCTCCGATTTTTTGACATTTTTGAAAATTTTAAATTTTGAGAGTAAATAATATTTTAGTAACATTATTTTTAAAAATAATGTAAGTTTACAAAAAGCAACTCAATAAATATTGTATGTTATTCGCTTCAAAAGTTACATAGCATAACTCACGTTCGTTATACTATGCTTTACTTTCGACGCTTGTTACGTAAATTACTATTGTACAAATAAATGCAAAAAAATATGTTTTCAATAATATATTACATGTATTATGTTTGAAATTAATATTTTAAAAGCTAATAAAGATAATTTAGTACATAATAGAAAATTTGTATGATTTTTCTTGAAAACGATGTCATTAAAATTATTACCATAAATATTTTCAAAGATGATCGTGTTGATATAGTGTTGAGAAAGTGTAACAAGAATCTTTTACTGACATCAAAAGTTTACCATCAAAAACATTCAGAACGTAAACCATCCCGTGTTAAAATTTTTCAAAATCAGTTAAACAGTTTCCAAAAAGTACTTTAGACATAAGCCTGTAACAAATGATGACAATTAAACGTGTTTTTTACAGTTATATAAAGCCGCCATTTCCGTTAATGAGAAATTAATCGCATCACCAAAATAAAACTGTAAATTAAATATCACTTGGCTCAAAAAAATGTTTTTTTTAATGTTTTATTAGAATTTTTATTTTAACATTTTTTACCTGTATTAATGCTATAATTTCACTTTCTAAATCCACAACTTGTTAATCAAATACCCGCTGTATGTTTTTACTGCTTTCTATTCATTTACATTACTTCCGAAGTTTTATTTTTTTTTGTTAAATATCGGATTATGTTATCATTCGGTGATTGTTATCAAAAATCTTAATGTGATTCTATTAAGCAGGGTGCACTGTATTATTTGTAATATCTAAACTAATTTGCTGTAATTTTGCATATTTTTTTTCAACAAACTTTGATGATTGGTATTTATTGCAGTAGTGGTTTTGTTTATGGTTATAACGGCGATATTCAGGTGTATGCTGGAACTAGAACGACATAGTCCGTCGTTCTTTGAATCGCTAATAGGAGCTCTTTATGTTATGTCACAGATGGATAACATAGGAAAATTACTAGAATTTACAACTCGAAGGAAAGATTTCCTAAAAATATTTAATTTGATACATGCAGTTGATGAAGTTTTCTTTCACATTGGAACAAGTATATCGTATAAATTCTTACATGTGCTATTAATTCTAACAATACTAACTATTCCTGTTTGCTTATTTCTAATAGTCTCTCCAATATGGATTTTTATTCATGAAATAAAAGCTTCAGGAATTTCGTCACGATTATCGCAAAAAATCATTGTCGAAACTATGAATTTTAGTATAATTTATCCAATTTTGTTTACTACCGTATACGTGTACAACTTCGTTGCATATATCATGTACCAAAGATTAAAGTTTTTAAACGATTATATAAACCACAAAGAAAAAACTATGACTTTTGATTACGACTCAATTTTTCAAGTTTTAAAAGTTACGGCTAAAATACATCATATAATCGCAATGCTGGCTAAAAAATTTGATAAAACTTTTGGATGGGGTATATTTGCAACTATATCCTTATCGTTTATACTGATGATAGTGTCAATAGTTATGAGAGGAGAAATTTCCCAGGTTCGACCAATTCAAGCATACGTACTGAATGCTATTCTTATGGTATCTTCTTTACTTCTAGTAGTAAATTGTCAACGAATTAAATATGAGGTAAAAATAATTGCGTGTATAAATTTACAAATAAACTGTTTACTTGTAGGCGGAAAAAGTTCGATATTCTGTGTGTATGTTGACTTACCCGTATTTTGACAATGAGCTTTCGAACAAGGTAAGTCTTGTTGTACTTATATAAACAAATAAATTAAAACTAACTAGTTAATCTAATTCAAACTATCATTATGTATAGATATTCGTTTACTGTAGTAATTTTTGTTTTTACTTTAAACGATATTTGTGCTAGTTTTTGTATCTGATACTATTTCTTATGCAACAAATAACTGACCTAAATTTGACTGCTAAATTAAATAATTTTATATATATTTTAGAGTTGGCATTTGTTGTACGTTCATCTTTTGTCTTACTGGTCTGCTACTATTCGTTATTAATAGTGATTTAGATGTTTCCTTGTGTTAACTCATAACAAACTGAACTGAACTGTAAATTTTTAAACTGTAAATTTTACAAAGTAATAGATATAAATTGATGTACTTATTTATAATTTTGTTATAGAGATGCACACTCTTGTATCAATTTTTACAAGAACCACTTCAATTGGAAGGCGTCGGATTTTATCCATTAGACGTGACAGTCATTACTTTAGTAAGTAGATGTTAGAAAAGAGTAACTTGGTCATGGCATCGTTAAATTTTGTTTTTATATTGTTAGTTAGTTACCTACTATTATAATAATTGTATTAATTTTATTATTTGTTTTAGCATATTGGAATATTATCTACTTTGTTGATGTTCTTTTTAAAAATAAGATCCGTTTTAAATATATAATTCTGTATTGTTTGTTGTGGCGTATGTTAAAACAATAAATTGCACCTATATAGTGAATGATTTAAATTTATTTGTATATCATTGAGGTTAGGATATTCATATTATAACTACAACCAACTAAAAAGAAGATCGATGCAAGAACGCATTTATTTAAAATCTTGCTTCTTCAGTCGCAGTAGCGTACGATCATGCGTTCTAGTTTCTTAACGCCACTTTCTTAATGTGCGATTATTTATTTAAAACATTAGTAGGTACACTTAAAAAGTAATGCATTTGCGATGAAAGTACATTCTTAGATAATTTGTAAACAGATTTCTTCAAAACATTTTTTTCTTTAAATCACCACTTGTATCTTTTTCAAACATATCGCATATTTATGAGATAAGATAGGCACGTGCGTTGTCATAAATTTATTCCAACAAACAACATGTTTATCTTACAAAAAAATTTGTTTTTCAAATTCATATTTTTTTTATATTTAATTTTCTTTTTGCTGTCTGATAATAACAATAAACAAAATATGTGTATTGTAGAAATTATTGGACATGGCAATGACGTTATTGAAAACCAATGCTTTACAATTGATTACATACTAGATTGTATTTTTTTATTAACATTTCGCATATTTACCAGATGAAATAAATAATTTAGTAATAATTTAGTAATAAATTATTAAGTTAAAATTTAGTTAAGTAAATTTAGTCATGGAAACAGTTCGTTAATTTTAAATCAGTTGTAAGCAGTTAAGTTAAAGAATTTTGTCCCAATGTAGTAAAGTTCATAAGTTTAGTCTTTCTATACAATTGAAAAAAAATTAATTTAGTGTTCACGTTAATATTGAATAAAATATTAACTGAAATTATACATAAAATTTAGAATGAAAGAAATAAAACCCAAAAAGTTGCGGGAAAGAATAATAATAATAATGGCTCCTTCAAGGAATTTAGCTGCCCATTCGGGCTTCCCATATCCGTTTGTCGGGAAAGATTACACTTATACCACTTCACTAAAACAATTAAAAACTGTCACTGTATCGCTATCACTACAACTCTGTGTGTGTTTTTTCCGTTTTAACTATCTCCTTCTATTCCTTTTTGTTTCTTGCTTTCACCTTCGAGTTTGTGATTTTCAATGTTTTTAGGTCTTTTTTAACCTGCTCCATCTATCTCAATCTTGGTTTTCTCCTTATTCTATCCTTTATTGTTTCCATTCCAGTAATTTCTTTAGTGTGTCGTTTTCTTCTCTTCTGCTTATGTGTCCCAGCCATCCTATTATTCTAGACTTGATGAATTTTATTATGTCTCTGCTCTTCATCTCGGCAACTATTTTATAATTCATTCTTTGTCTACTTTTGTTTTCATTGGTCTTAGTACTGTTTTTAAAATGTTTTTCTCGGCTCTTCTCATTTGCTCCTCGTCTTTAAGCACATCGTTTCCATAGCGTAAATCATTACCGGTCTTATCAGTGTCTTATATATTCGCATTTTTGTGCTTATAGTTATTTTGTTGCTTTTGAGATATGTATTGTTTGCATAGTATGCTTTTAGGCCTGTTTGTATTCTCTCTCTTATTTTGTTTTCTTTTTTGTTTGTGTTTTCTTTTATTGTTTACTTAAATTTATTTAGTCGTTTTAGGCCGTATTCATTGATTTTTAAAATTCTTATTGTTCCTATATCACTTCTACTATAATTGAAACGATTTGTTTTATTATCATTTACTGACAGCTCTATTTGCCTTGCTTTTTCGTCTAGGTTTGTGAATATCTTTTTTAGTTTCGTTTCTGTCCTGCTTATTATTACCACGTAATCTACGTATGCTATTATTTGTCCTTTTCTATTGATTATTGTTCCTTTACAGTTTAGTTTTCTTATCACACTTTCTAGTGATACGTTAAACAGAGTGACTGAAAGAGTAGCTCCTTGCCTTATTCCTTTATTGAAAATAAATCTGTCGGTATCCCCTTCTGTTGTTCTTATTGTTGCATATGTGTTTGTTTGCGTTATTTCTGTTAATCTTATTAATTTTTGTGGTACTGTATTGTCTCTCAAAGCATGTATCAATTTCCTCCTGTTAATGCTATCAAAAGTTTGCTTAAACTTCACAAAAATCATGTACAATGTGATATTATATTGATTGCTTTTCTCTAATACCTGTCTAATTATGTTGATAGCATGTATTACAGATTTTCCCATGGTGAACCCAAATTGGTAGCTACCTATTTTCAAGTGCTCTGTAAGTTTTCTATTGAGCATTGTGGATAATATTTTATAGACTGAATTTAGCAACATAATCCCTCTATAATTATTACATACTTCTTTATCTCCTTTTTTGTGTATTGTCAGGATAATGCTTTCACTCCACTCTCTTGGTATTCTTCTGTACCCCAAATCTCCTTTATTATCTGATATAATTATTTTGTGCATTTTTATTACTGTACTTAATCATTTCTCTACATATTTGATCTGTTCCTGAAGGCTTTCCATTTTTTTTGTCTCGGTATTATCTCCTCGATTTTTTCATGCGTTGGTTCTGTTATTTGTATTTCCTCTCAGTTTTTGCTAGCCCCTACTCGTCTTTCCGGGTCCTTGTTCATATCGCAAAAAGGTGTACAGAGCAGCTTTTGAAAGTGCTCTTTCCATATTTCTTTAACTTTTCCAGCGCTGTTTTGCAACATTCCATTTTCATCTTTCATTCCGCTGCTTCCTATTTTATTTCTAGTTTTTTGTTCTCGTATTTTCTTGTATAACTCCTTTATATTATTTTTCTTGCGATCGCCTTCCATATTTTCCATTAATTTATTTATTCATTTGCTTGTCTTCTGCTTACATAATTTGCTTTTTCTTTTTTATTTATATTCATTTATGTCTTCTTCTGCATTAGTCCTTATCCATTTTAGTCTTGCTCTGGTTTTTCGCTCTACTGCCTTCTTACAGTCCTTATTAAACCACTCATGTCTTTTCTTATTACTCTTGTATCCAATTGTATCCTGCGCTGCTTTATAAATGTCGTGTTTCATTTTTGTCTATTTGCTGTCTACATCTTCCTCTATTTCTACTGTTGCTAGTTCCTGTTGCGTTTTTATTTCTTCTTGTGCAAACTTCCCAGCGTTTCTCTTTTCTCTTTTTTGTTTTTTGTTCGTTGAATTTTTGTTTTATTTTTGCTATAACCAAAAAATGACCGGTATCGGCACTCGCACCTCTAAATGTTTTTACATCTCTTATTGAAGTAGCGTTTTTATTTGCTAACAGTACATGGGCTATCTGGTTTCCTTGTGTAATGTTTCCTCTTGGTATTATTGATGTTATTTTATGTGTTCTATTCTGTTTGAATTTTGTACTATTTATTATCATGTTTGTTGATGCTGCGAATTCGCACAGTCTACTTCGATTATCGTTTGTGTCATTATGTATCGTATGCTTTCCTGCCACTTTACTTGCAAATTCTTTTTTGCTTATCTGTGAAATATCTAACCAGTATTATCATATCACGCCTTGGTGCTTCCTCTGTTAGTTTTTCTAATTCTTGGTATAATTTCTACTTATCATTTTTATCCGTACATTCCGTCGGGGCATATACATTTATAATTGACAGATTTGTTGATTTAGCTTCAATTCTTATATAAGCTAGTCTACCGTTTATTGGTTCCACTTGCGTTCTTATTTACGTAAAAGGCAACCTTATTTGCTTTTTGTTTTTTTTCGGAGTATAATAGTGCGAAATCTTTTTTTACTACCTTCTCTTTTCCATTGTACCTCTGCAGCCACATCTACTTGATATCTAGTTATTTCTTTTGCGACTTCCATCATTTTTTCTTCTTTCAGTAACGTTTTAATGTTCCAAGTCTTTATCTTTATCTCATTTTTATGTTTTCTTTTTTGTTATTTATTTATCCATTTTCCAAAATCATATCCTTTTTTGTATCTTGTCGTCAACTTTAATTTTGACCGTGTTTTCCCAATTTTTTGTTTTTTGATCTTCGTGATGTATTAGTTATCCTTCGGAGTTGCTTTTACAACTCTTCATTTTCTGCGTCTTTTAGTGATCTTTCACTCACTGTTCTGATCTTTTGTTCTTCATTTTTCTATCTCTTCTTCTATTCTTTGCTATTCACGATTAGTTTATTATATCTTATTAGTAATTTTTGTTTTACTTGATGCCAATTTAAACAATATTGATTGCCTAACATGTATGCCACGTGAAAACTTCAAATCACTGAACAAAGTCACAAAAGAAACAAAATCTAAACAGAATTGAAAAACCTAGACAGACAAAAACAGTTCGTTAAGAAGTGGTAACCGATTTGTTAATAACTGAAAAAACAAATTTCTGTTTGGATATTGTTAAAACAAACAGAACTTTAGAAATCGTTGTCCAAAAATCGTTCGGTAAAGTGTAAAATTTGTTTGTATCATTAGCTCTAATTTTTTACGATCTCGTTCCAGAACTAACTATTAATATTACTCCATTTCATTTAAAGCTAGAATTAAATTTAGACTGGTGGTAATTTACTACAACCAGATTTATTTAAAGTTACGATTCTATGATAATATTGTTTTTGTTTACTAATCGGCGGAAAGCTTAGACATCACCACATTATGACGATTTATATTAATTTTAATGCGTCAAACTTTTATTTTTATAATTTGCAATTTGACATTAAGGCGGTTCTTTCTTTATTCTACAAATCCAAATCATACTCTGGTTCGTAAAGAAAACATTCACGTCGTCAACGTAAACCAACATCTCTAGTGAAATAAAGGCCAAAAAATTTGCTGTAGCTTACACGACAAAGACGGAAGAGAAGAGAGATAGCATTATACGTTGCGTTTGAGAAAATAAGGGGTACTTTCAAAGTGATATTGCCGACATAAAATGCAATGCTCGTCTTAGTGCTGATGCAGATTTGTTAATAAAGGTTAAATGTAAGTCGCTTGATTATTTTTATTTAATAACTTTAACAGAAGACATTGAAAATATATGTGAATCTTAATGTGTTTTTGTCGTATTTTCGTGATTTTTGTAGAAATAACTATCACTTTTGTGGCCAACTCAAGCAATTAGCGACCTTCAGTTACACTTAGCATACATGTGTTTTTTTTTTATTAGGTTTGGTGATTTGGTTTTGCTGTAAAGTCTATCAAAAAATTTTGCCTGATTTTACATAGGAAAGAATCCTCTTAAGTTTAAAACAAGAAGTCAAAAAAGTCAATTTCTATCGCCAGCTCTCGAAAATTTGCTGCACTTTATTTTTTTAAATAAATTTTAATTATTTGTATTGTTTTTTTAAAAATCGTTTATTACGCATTGAATTAATTATGTATGTTAACAAAAGTTTTTGAATTTTATTTCTACATTTAATAAAACATTTTTTTTTAATTGTATTTTTACTGTCTAGTTACTTTAGTGTTTTATTAAAGAGGTTTTAGAATTATTAAATAGGTATAAGGTCAAGTTTTTACAAAAAAAACATAAGATTCTTAATCTTAAGGTAGTGACCTCGAGCCCCACGTTGGGCGCTACCTTTTGTTGCCAACTTTTTCCTGGAGTGAACCCCGTTAGTAACAACTACATCATTACGGCTAACTACAATTTCGGTGAGTAAGCGCGGTTGAAAAATTAAAATAAAGATGGATTATTTAGGCGTCACTTCTCGTACTAATCAAGATCCTCGACTTAGAGAGACCAAGGGTACGTTTGAATTCACTACAAAGCAAACAGAATAGAAGCAAAAAATAAACCAAACAAGAACAACGTAACAAATGTAATATAGATTTTCCAAAGGTAACATGTACTATACAAGAAAATTTAACAACAATTAAGCTATTTTTTTTTTAATTTCAAAAAGCAAAAAGAGAATATGTATTAATAACAATTATAACAGTTTTAAAGAAATTAATAGCAAACGAGACAATGAACCAGCGTCATAGTCACATCATAATAATATGAAGAAATCAATAATACACAAAATAATCAACAAAATAACCAACGAACTGACACTTTAAGTTTTGCCCGTTTATTTTAGATATTTTGCTATAAAACATATTTAGTCACGTCGAGTAATGGGTACTGAAACCCTAATGTTTTCAACCTGTACTAGCCAGCACTAATATGATTTTTGTTGTACGAGATTAATTGTTGAACTTTTCGAATTGCTTCTAAACCTACTTTCCATCGAATTAATATTTTCTTTTAGACCGCAAAGCTAATCTCCATTTATCCAATCTTGACACGTGCAAAAACGTTCTTTTTTCTTTTAATGTTAAACGACGCCATAGATTTATAAACATATTACCATTACTTATAGGGACAAAAAAAGTGTTACACCCATCACTTTACCCAAAAAACAATGTAAGCTTGTATCAAGATTGCAGCAAACTTGTCGCGACAACTATAAAACTTGCACCAATATTGTCATGACAAAATTAAAGATTTGCAGCAAATTTGCTAGAAGTTGGCTAAGAAAGCAATAACAAGCTTGTGAGAAGCTTATCTTGACAAACTTGCAGCAATATTGTCATAACGAGTTTGAAGGCTTGCAGCACGTTTGCTGAAAGTTAACTAAAGAAGCAATAACAAACTTCTCAAAATTGTTACATCTGGCCATGACAAGATGTGAATTTGCAGAAATGTTGCAGTCCCTCGTCATTACAAATATGTAATCACAAGACTTATTTACTTACAGACATATTAACGTTGCTTGTCATAAAAATTTGTCAAACTTTTAGAAGTGTCACTGTGTTTTGAAGAAAGGTACAAAGAAAAACAAAAAAATATTTTGCTTATTATTATTGTGACTTGTTCCAACAAAGTAATTCATTATGTATTGTCTGTTTGTTTTAATTCTGTTTTATTTTCACATGTCCTATTCAGCGCTCGGTATGACCTGAAGCATAAAACGTAAATTTAAAAATAACCTTAATTACAGATTTGATGGTAATGTTTAATAAGCTAAAAGCATGCAAAACTTTAAATATCAAGAATATTATTACACAATACACAACATACATTAATGGTATCAAACTCGGTTACTAGTGTTTGATAAATCATTTAGAATTTTTAATCAAACTAGTTATACAAACCAATAAGTGCACTAAAATGCAATGAAAAAAAATATACAAGTAAACAAAAAATTAATTAATAACGTGGTAGAATACAAATACCATGTAAATGACAAGCACGACTTTTATTACCATAAAAATGGCAAAACATGCGCTAGTATTTATGCGCTTACGCCGGCGTACTGCAAATTTGCCAATATTACCAATAATACTGTAAATTTACAGCAAGATTCGTAAACTTGGCACAAAAAAAGCAAGCTAAAAGCAAACTTGCCGTAAGATTAAATACCATCTGGGTACATGTTTGGCTTATTGTTTGCACATAGTTAAAGTACACATCAGCAATATACCGCCAAAAGGTAACCACATAATTAACAACGTTAAAAAAAGTGTTTTTTAAAGCGTCGAAAGTAAAGCATAGCATAACGAGCATTAATGTGAATGAATTATGCTATAAAACTTTTGACGACAGTAACGTACATAATTTGTTGTTGCCTTTTGTAAAATTACATTTTTTTTATAAAAAAATAAAAAACAAATTTTGAAATCACCAGAAATATAATGTTAATACTACATTTATTACTAAATGTGTTAAATTTGACATTGACTTTAACATAGTTTTTTTAAACTAAATTTTATTATTATTTAAATGTTTTTTTCACTTGTTACATACTCGTTCAAATGTAATTGACTTTAAACACTTATTATTATTCTTGTTAGTGATATGCCAACACGTTTGCAAAAATATATGTATTAGCAAAAATGTTAATTTTGTATTTGGTGGTGCAGTTAAAAAAGCACCTGTTCTTAGAGTTCTAAAAGTAACTTTAAGAAGTACGTTTGTATCTTGCATTGTGTACAGAAACCTTTTATTTAGTTTTAATCAATATATACAAAACACCAAGTGTATTGTTCTGTTCAACTAATTGTAAAGAAGCCAAATTTGCTCAATTAATTAATTTAAGAATCAAATAAGTATTTTACAGAAAAACCTATTTAATGGAAGAATCAGATAAGTATTCTACAATTATGTGGATTTCCACTTTTTACTTTGCTGCTCTAGAACTTATTTGGCCTATTATGTAATTACACTAACAAAGGAATATTGAGGCATGCGATGTTGGCAGTACAAAAAAACGATTTGCCGCTTTTACCAGAACTCGTCTTAGTCAGATGAGGAATATTGCTAACGCTGCTTTATTTTATACAGACAACTTTTATCTTATTAAAGAAATTATATAATTTTTTAATAAATATGCCGTTGTTGTTTTTATTAAAAATATAAAATTGTGTTCTCCATCCTTTGTAATTGTTTTTTCGTTAGATTTAGATTTTTTTATTTGGTTGTTTATTTTGTTACGGCTTAGGACGGTTTTAAAAGTCATATGTTTTCTAGCAAAAGCAAAACAAATATATCATTATTGAGTGTGTATTATACATAGTCCGATAAATACTGACTTGATTATATATTTATAATTGCTGCAACTGAAAATATATAAGTAAATAAAGAAAAAGGTTATCTAATATAGTATCAAGTCAAAACAATCTCATTAATACATACGGTGTTAGCTTAAGTCTTTAAATGCAATAAATAATAGATATTTCATTTAATAATTATTTAACATAACATTAATCGCTATAATTGCTGAGTAGATATGACACTTTTAAAAGTTAATCAACGCTTTACAAATTTTACATGCATAAAAACGACAACCAAAAATTAAATAAGCAATAAATATGTAAATTTGATAAAATACAACTTTAAAAACCAAACGACGCATAATGCATAATGTATATACGTACGTATTCAATCCACATAATTATATTTGTTTACATTGATGTAATTTAAAAAAAAATAAATAAATTCTGTTGATGCAGAATATATAGGAACACCTAATTAATAAAATACAATAATATACTGTTTTAAATAATAACAATTAGAAAGTTAGAAAAACTTTTAACAGTAATTGCTATTTAAATTTTTTATAGCTTCTTTGATAAAAGGATTGCTGTGTGTAATATTTGAATATTGAATAATTACTACTCAAATAAGCCAATTACATTACAACACCCTACATAAAGCATAGTTAAGATAATTATATTCTGATAGCATTAGAAAGCTTTTAAAAAACAAAATAATGATTAGTGTCAGTGATTCCTGAAAGTAAAAATATTTCTAAAGCGTAAAAAGGCAAAAAAATTGAGTAACCATGAAATTTGCAAGTAATATTTATGATATTGTTGACATGTTGTATTACTGTACTAAATTATTCGGTATGGTACCGTTTTCAAAAACTCTTGATAGAAATGGTAACAAAAAATTTTATTTGGAACGTACTGTAACAAAACATTTGCTGCATATTTCTGGTGAGAAATTACAATTAAATTCTGATTTATGTATATATTTTTCATATAACAAAATACATTTTTTATGTTTATTATAAATATTCGTGTATGAATAATTAAAACAAAACTATTCAGTTAAATAATTGTTGTCGTTTCAAGTTATTTTATAATGTACGTTTTTTAAACAAAATATACTCATTTATTAAAAGAAAATGTTTCAGAAGTTTTGTAATACGTGTTAATGAAAAACATGATTCAAAAATGTTATTTAATTGTTTCTTTTTTATTTCTAATAAAAATTAGTTAATTTGTATTACGCTTTTAAGTCTATCAAATTATTGATTTTTGTAACGCCAAATTTTTTTTAAAGTTGTCTTTCATCTTTAAATCTTACGATTCCTAACTATAATACGCAAGTGCAAAAATTTGTTTATATAGTTGCAGAATAATGCATTCCAGTGCTGATGAGTTTAAATAAGACGACACAGCTGTCCACTGGTTTCCGATTGATAGTTTTTGCAATTATATAAACAAATTTTTGCACTTGCGTAGTACAATTAGGAATATTATGCCGCGTATAATTCAAATATATTTCTTGAAACTCACTGTTGTAATATTTGTTATCTAACTAACAACTTCATAGTTTCCGACATGTGGATTAACTTGTACGTAGCTCCGTTTCTACGAGATGGCGTTTAGCCTCAGATTTATTAATGAATTTAGCACCGAATGGGATAAAACTATGACAATTTGTTCTATATAGTTGTAGAAACTGCATTACAGTATTCCAGTGCTGATGAGTCCAAATAGGACAAAACAGCTGTCCACTGGTCTTTATTAATGGTTTCTGCAATTATATAAATAAATTTTTGCACTTGCGTAGTACAGTTAGAATTGGTATTGATCTTTGTTTAGAAAATAAGCTAATATTATTAAAGAAAATTGAACCAAAAGCTAATAAATTAAAACCGCAATCTCCAAAACACAAATAACCAGATGATTACAAATGAATGTGACAAATATTAGAAAACGTTTAAAACATGATCATTGTAAAAAAAAACAGTTTACTGAAAAAGATTCGTGAAGTTAGCAAAACATTTTGAGCACCAATTCTTAAAATTTGTATGGAATCAATGCTTTATTTTAAATTATAAGTACATTTTATTTAAAAGCTATAGGAAGTAAAAGTTTTTTGTTAACTTCACACAATAATGTGCGGACTTAAAAAATTGCCAGTAAACCAGGTATTTCTTAATGCTTCATATCCGACCATCAACGCTTAGTTTAAAAGTAAAAGTTTCCTGCTAAATTGACGCTCAGTAAAAAATGTTGCTTGCTTATTTAAAAAGCTAACACTTTTTTCCAAAGATTAATTTTTCTATTTATTTTAGAAATCGAATTTCGAATTATTATGTAATTATAATATACAGTTTTCAATTAAAATTCCGTATAATAAAAAAGCAAGAAACATCCATCTGTCCAACATGACTTAATTTGAAAAGTAATTGATACATAATCGTAAATTATTATTAAATGTAATTTTTTATTTCGTTTTATTAAATGCTACATAGCTAGAAAAATATTACTTTATAAATACTTATTACATTCAAGTATATTGTCTGTTAATTCTAGTGACATTTGTTGTAAAAAAAACTATTATTAGAATATTAGGTATACACCCGATACAAAAGTGAAAAATAGTGAGGTTCACCAAAAAAGTATGTTGAGATGTCATAAAATAGTTAAAAGTTGTCTGAATTATTTGACCAGAATTTTTTTGATACGTAAAAATATATTTTAGTTAAGCTGTGTAGCTATATGTTTAGATCTTAAAATAAAACTAAAATTTAAAACAATAAACTAATACTTTGTTTACACAATATGTTCTGTATTTGTTTAAGTTAATGAAATGAACATGTTTCGACAAATGTAATCTTTAGCCCTAAGTACATTTAAATAGAATCAACATATATTAATGATTACATTATATTCTATAATGTTATATAATTTCTGATATTTATTTATTTTGAATAAATTAACATAAGCTTGAAGATGGCATTTGTCAAAACATTTCGTCTTTATTTATTTAAATACGTATAATTACATAATGTTTCTGCTTTCCACGGATAAAAATTGTTTTTAAATAATTGTAGTAGTTTAAAAAAAATACGTTATCTATTTATATTTGTGATTTAAATCCAAATTACGTCAAAATTAATTGTACTAAACTAGTGAGAACTCTGTCACAACCAAAAAACAAAACACTCACTTGATGTTTAATTTGAAATTAAAATTTTGAATTTTAAATTTGATTTAATAACAGTTAAAAAAAATTTAATTATTCTAGTAGTGGTAAAAATTGTAGACTTCATCTCGCGATATAATCTGTCGCTTAGGCTCTAACAACACAGTTTTCAACCTTTGTGCATAATATACTTTTTTTTAATGTACTTTTATTTTTAGTTTAGTTTCTTCATATAAGTGTTATAAAGCATTCATTAATTTGGACGATATTCCGGAGTTGCTTTAGTTTTTAAACATGAAATAGGAACCAATAGAAATTTTTAAAGATATGATTTTATCTATATTTTCTTGTTTATTGTTATCATTTAAAACTATTCCTAGGTTATTAAAACCGCAAGTAGCTTGTAGTTTTGACAAAATCAAAAAATTGTAATAGACAGGGTTAGCAAAATTATTAGTAATAAAAACCATTTATCTACTCAAACATTCTAAAAAATACATAACATTGATTGCAGTGCTGATTCTTTTTATGGTTATAACAGCCGTATTCAGATGTATCCTTGAACTGGAACAACGCAGTCCGTCGTTTTTTGAATCTTTGATTGGAGCAATTTATATTATGTCGCAAATGGTTAACATAGGAAAATTATTAGAAATTACAAATAGAAGAAAAGATTTGTTAAAAATATTTAATTTGATTCAAGCGCTTGATGAAGTCTTTTTTAACATTAAAGTTTACGTATCGTATAAAAACTTACATTTGCTGTTAATTCTAACAATGGTATCATTTCCCGTATGTTTATTTGTCTTAGTCTCGCCAGTATGGATCGTATTTCATGAAATGAAAACTGCAGGAATCTGGTCACGACTATCACAAAAATGCATCGTTGAAGTTATGAATTTAAGTTTAATTTATGCAATTTTGTTTACTACCTTATATTTGTACAACTGCGTTGCATATATCATGTACCAGAGATTGAAGTTCTTAAACGAATACATAAACCAGAAAGAAGAAACAGTGACTTTGGATAAAGATTCGATTTTTGAAGTTTTGAAAGTTACAGGTGAAATACATTACATAATTGCAATGATAGCGAAAAAGTTTGATAAAACTTTTGGATGGGGTATATTTACAACTATATCATTATCGTTTATGATTGTCGTGGTGACGATAGTGATGAGGGGACAAATTTCTCAGTTTCATCCAGTTCAAGCTTACGCACTAAACGGTATTCTTATGATATCTTCTATATTTGTAGTGATAACTTGTCAAAGAATTAGATTTGAGGTAAGAATAACAGCGTTTATTAATGTATTCTAATTTTGATTTGCAGACTCACAAAGTTCGATGCTCGGTGTGTATGTTAACTCTTCCGAATTTCGACAAAGAACTTTCAAACAAGGTAAGTTTGTACAGCAATTAGTTGTTGGTTTCAAGTTACTGAAAAATATTTAAAACAAAAGAAAAATTAAAATAGGGATTTGAAAATTATTTTAAGATACAGAAAGATACGTTTATTATTTATTAGCTAATGCATGACTAGCGGCAAAAATTTTATTTCTTTTAGATGAAATTACTTGTGGTTTATTGAAAATACTATTGGTTTCATGCGCTTTTGTTACAGTTTTGGTTGTTGATATTTTTAATTTTCTGAAAATCTTCTGTTTCTTTTGTATTAGTAGTAATCTGAGGAGATTCGACGGGGTTAGGTTTTTTGGATTTGGCTTGGTCTTGGATCTAGGGTTCTGTCTTATTATCCACGTCCCACGCTTTTATCCTGTTGGGGAGAGGAAGTATTTGTTATGTGCTCTAAATTTAAATTGCGCTACCTTGTATATTTTTGGTTGATTTGAAGTTAGTTTTTCACTACTCAACATCAACGAGTCGTCACTTCTGTTCGAGTCGTCATTTTACTTTCAGTTTGTGGTAATCTTAACAATGCCTGCTTGAATTTAAAGAATTATTTTTTAAAACATCGTAATGTATTTTGAAAACAGCTTTAATTAGTTAATTTATTCAACGCAGGGTAAGTTTTTTCTATTCTTTTTTGGATTAAGTGTAATTTCCATATAGATTTCTTAGCAAAACGTGTGACTTTTAAATGGGGACCACGATCATCTATCTATAAAAGTTAAGCACCCTTTTCGTAATGTTGCAAATAAACAATAAATAGTAATAATACATTATGTGTTGTTTTACTTTTTCTTATTTTTTCTAACAATTAATAAATAAAAATTTATATGTTACTAGTTTACCTACGCTGCTTTACATGCGTAGATTTTGAGTTTTTTGCACTTTATTCATTTTTTCTGTGCCTACTTACAAAAGAAATTAAATTATTTTAGTTAAAAGCGATAAATGAGCAACGTTGACAAAGTTTATATATAAAGTTCAAACAATATTGTTAATGCCTTTTAGACAACAGCGCTACATGTAGACATGTTTACAATAGTACATAGTTTTTAAACACCCTGTTTTTGCCAGTGTGTCAACCCGGACACGTACGTACGATATGTATTTATGTACCTATCTTGTAGACGAACGCTTCTTTCTTCTTATTTTTCTCGCCACCCGCTTACATTAAAGATTAATTATTTTGTTTTTGGAAAACACGATCACAAAATGATAATTACTTATCCACACAATTTTTTGTAAATAACAATTTTTATGTACTCCTTGATAATAAATAAATATTTATAGATAGGAATTTAAGATCACCTACTAAAATTCTTCGTGATAAGTTAACTTTGAGTTTTTTAAGGAATATCAAATTAAAATAAATTAAAACAACTTTTGTATAGGTTTATAATGTTTATTATTCACAAAAAAAACTAATATTCGGTGGGCCCACCCTTAACCGTAATTACAACAGAATTTTTTTTTGTAAAAAGTTTAAAAACTTTTTACAGTTTTATTTAATTGTGTGACGCCTGACTTTGTCCTGACATTTGTTTGGTTAGTCTGACCACATGATATTTGATCAATCTTGTTTGATAAAACTTTGGTATTTTAGAGCCCACTCATACCGTACTTTTTGATTTTTGTCGGAGAACCATAGCTTTTTCCTAACTTTCCAGCTTTTTAAACCAGGTTCTTAATTCTCTCAATATCTTTTGGTCTTCACGGTCATGATTACATTTTACAATCTTGGATATCTCTACCTGCGATTTTCCTTGCTTATGCAAACATACAACAATACAACATCGGCACACGTTTTTCTGATCTAAGTTCGTTTCTTTTAGGCATGTTAAAACAATATCACTAATAATAAATTTTTAATCCATTGTTTATAATCTTTACAATAATTACTAAAATTTGTATATTTGACCATCAAATCGCTAAAATAGCAAATGTATTACTAAATTTCCAAATTAATTTTAAAAAACAACTATTTATCACAATCGAAAAAGAAACTAATTGTCTTTTAGTATTCATTAATATTTGCAATACGCCAAAATATTTTTTTAAACGATATCGGATACCCCTGCGTTATTATTTATATTTATAATAAATGCGGTGTTTACAAGTATTAATACATACTTTTACTGTCTATTTTTTTTTTTTTTTTTTTTTTTTTTGGCATGAAAACAAGTTCATTTGCCACAGATGGTTTGTACAACTTTGTTTCGTATATTTTATATCATTTGATTTATCTTATATAAAAAGTTACATATTATTTCAAAAATATTTTTATTGTTGAGAGATAATAGATATGCAATATTAAGAGGCAGTGCGGCGTTATTGTAAATTAATGTTTTGTACAGGATTTCAGTTTCGTTTCTATTGTTCCAGCAATTAAAAAATATATGATTAACATCACAAACAGAAAAGTTGTCACAGCTGCATGTTGCAGAAGGCACTATACCTAACTTAGCTAAGTGAGCCGGGAATCTTCCATGATTGCTTTTCAGTCGAGAAATCGTTGGTGCGGGTTTGTTAGTGATATGCAAATCAAATATATGAGGTATGTTTATAGGAAGCGAAGGATGTAATAGATAATAAAGGTTTGTCGGATTTTGAGAATGTTGCTTCCATTTTTGTTGCCACTTTTTGTGTACTATTTTGTAGTAGTGTCTAGTCAAATCAAAATTGGTTGTAACGTCTATAAATTTTCCATCGGATACAGATTCTTTTGCAAGTTGGTCAACCACCTCGTTCCCTGTTATTCCATTATGACTTTTAGCCCATACAAATGTAATATTTTTATTTAGAAGTTTACTTTTAATAGTACAAATTAAACTTGTAGTTTTATGACAAGTGGGAGATCTTAACCCGGTCAGAACAGACTTAGAATCAGATATGATTACAGCTTGGTTTACGTTGTTGTTTTCTAACCATTTTAACGATTTAATTATTGCTATAGCTTCGGCAGTGTATATCGAACAGTATGTAGGCAATTTATATTTTATTGATTGGTTGTAGCTTGGTATGTAGACCGCACATCCTGTCTTCCCATCTTTTGTTTTTGATCCATCTGTGTAAATTATTGTATGTTCATTATATTCGCTTAGTACGGAATTCATTATATTGTTATTTATCAGTGATATTTTAGAATATTGGGGGAATAAGACTTTAGGTTTAAGCAAGAGTGTATAATAATTAACATTGTAAATAGGTCTTTTTTCATTCATTTTATAAATACTGTTTATGCTGTTGGTTTCAAGAATTGCGTCTGTTAAGGGAGGTGATTTTTTAATTCTCCAGAATTTGTTAGTTAAATTTTCACTACATAACCGATATAAAGCTTTCACTAAGTCAGATTTGCAAGATTTGAGTTTTATTACATATTTCATTGATAAAAATTCACGCCGATATTCTAGCGGCATTTCCATACTTTCAGCTAGCAATGTTGTAGTAGGTGTAGATTTCATGCTTCCGATGCAAATTCTCAGACATTTGTATTGTATACGATCGATTTTCAAGAGATGTGTCTTACTTGCTGATCCATAGAGGCAGCAACCGTAATCCAAAATAGAACGAACATAGCTTTTGTAAAACATTAATGCAACTTTAGGGTCAGCACCCCATTTTCTGTTAGTGACGCATTTAAGAAGATTGATACCTTTCTCACATTTTTTAATAATATGTTCGATGTGTTTTGACCATAACAGTTTACAGTCAAGAAAGATGCCAAGATATTTATATACTCTGACAAATGGTATTACATATCCTGAAAGGTTTATATTTTCAGGCGTACGCAACCTATGTCTAGTAAATACCATAATGGCTGATTTTTCAGGAGACATTGTTAGTCCATGGTTTAGCGTCCATTTATCAACCAGCTGCATAATGTCTACAAGAGCTTTTAAGCAATCATCGTAAGTCTTTCTTCTTGTATAAATACAGATGTCGTCGGCATACTGAATACACGTAATTGAGTTATCAAACATACAGTGCAAACTAGCTGAAAATATATTGAACAGAATTGGACTTAATACAGAACCCTGTGGAAGCCCTATATTGGATATTCGTGGACCATGTAGTTGATTGAGGTGGTCTTTGATATATATTGTTCGATTACTAAATAAGTTAATAATATTTTTAGACACATTGCTTGAAATACCTAATTTACATATCTTAGTATAAAGTATTGAGAGATCTACCGAGTCATATGCCCCTTTTAAATCTAAAAAAAGACAAACCATATATTCGTTTTTAGAGAAGTTAAGCTGAATGTCTGTAACTATGTGGGATACCGCGTCAAGTGTACCCATTCCTGTTCGAAATCCATACTGGGTGTTAGGTATTAATTGATAATATTCAAGATACCAGTCGAGTCGTATTTTGATTAACTTTTCAAATATTTTAACTATACATGACAATAGCGAAATTGGTCTGTATGAGGATTGCAGCTGCTTATTTTTATTAGGTTTAAGGATTAGTCGGATCACTACGTCTTTAAGATTTTTTATATATTTTCCGTTAAGAAACCAATCGTTAAATATGTTTAACAAATGTTTTTTTGCTACTTCGGGGAGTTGTTTAATAATTGTATAAGTTATATGATCTTTTCCTGGTGCAGTAGATTTAGAAGTTTTTGTTGCTACGTCTAGTTCTTCTATGTTAAATGGTTCTTGAAATAATTTAGATTTATCTGTATCATTTAGATTTAAATGTAATGAGTTTAAGTCATTTTCTGCGTAAGATGGGGCAAATTGTTCTAATAATTGGTCAATTAGATCAAGAGGTAACGGGTGTTTTTTTGTTATTTTACTTTTGTTTGACAATTTGTTGACGTATTTCCATATTTTCCTGATAGAAGTATTTTTATTTAGGTTATTAACAAAACTTATCCAGGACCTTTTTTGTTTTTGTGCAAATAGTACTTTACATTGTGCCTGGATGTTTTTTAGCTTAAGGTATGTATCCAGATTTGATGTTAATTTATATTCTTGAATAATCTGTTTTCGCTGATTCACGATGTTCTTACATTCTTCGTCCCACCATATAGGAAGTGGTGATACTGTTTTAAAAGGTTTTTTAATATTCATACTACTAGAAGCAGCTGTGTTTATAGTTTCCATTACTGTTTCAAAGTATTCTACGGACGAGTCATTTTCAAATGATAATTCATTCAATGAGGTTTCAATAAGTGCTTTGAATGTATCCCAATCTGCAGTAGATTCTTTCCATTTAGTTGACGGGAGAATTACGCATGGAGTGAAGTTCATATCTAACGTGATGTTAATGGGAAAATGAGTTGAGTTAAGAGTATCTGAGATAGGATTCCAGGAGGCGTAGCTTGCGAGATTAGGAGATATAAGTGAAAGATCTATCATTGAAGGGCGTTCGTTGGGTCTAGTTATTTTAGTGGGCCGACCATCATTTAACACAATTAAGTTGGTGCTGTCTAGTGCGTCAACTAATATGTTTCCTTGTGCGTTATTTAGTACAGAACCAAAACGGTAATGATGCGCGTTAAAATCACCGCCGACAAATACCTTACCACTAAACTGAGAAAATAAGTTTTCCCAGTCTCGAGATGTTGCATTGATTTTTGGTGGTTTATAGATACACAAAACTGATAATTTTTGTTGTTCAAGATATACTGCACTTGCTTCTATGCCTTGGTTATAATTTTTAACAATTGTGATTTCATTGAATAATAGATTGTCAGCTACTAGGATTGCAACTCCTCCGTAGCCATCGATTCTGTCTGCACGAATATTGTTAAATCCTTTAATTTCAAACGATTTATTTTTAGAAAGCCAAGTTTCATTAAGTAAAATCACATCAATTTTATTAATTTCAAGGAAGTTTAGTAAGTTTGGTTTATGTTTCAAAATGGATTGGCAATTCCATTGGAGAATATTTAGAATATTTTTACTCGCCATCGCTGTCTGAATGTAATAGATGTTTCAAAACTGTTTTAATTTCTTTTTGAGCTTGACTGTAAAACTCCGGAGTTAAGATATTTGGGTCAATGTTTTTCAAGATATTGTTTAATGTTGTTGTAAATTTGGTGGTAATATTTGCTTCTACTTTTTCTTTATAAGCGATAAACTCGTCCCGATAAGGATTTGGTATAGCTGGTTGCGTCAAACATTTTTTTTTTATCAGAAGAAGGTATAAATGGTAACTTATCTATAAAGGTAGGTGCTTGTTTAATAGTAGTAGGTGAGATAGCTTTACGTTTATTACTGCTGTTAGATTTATAGGGTGTGGGAATGTACCTTGGTTTTGGAGTTATACTACTTTTATTTAGAGATTCTAAAGATGGAAAATCATCATTACTTAATACATCAAATCTATTTTTTATTGTTACTTTGGAATAAGAGGGGTTATTAGCTAAAATTTCTGCTTCTTTAAATGATATATTCTCGGTAGACATAATTTTTTTAATTTCTTGTTGTTGTTTATGTACTGGACAGTCTCTCGAAAGTGAAGAAGGGCTATAAACTTTACAGTGAATACAAAATTCGCTATTAATGCAATCTCCCTCAATATTATGAGATTGGCCACATCTTTTACATAACGTTGTTGTCGCTTTGCATTGTTTAATAGTATGTCCAAAGCGGAAGCAACCAAAACATTGCACAACAGGATAAATATAGGGTTCGACTGCAAACCTTACAAGATCTATTTTTACGTTATCTGGTACATAATTTCCTTCAAAAGTTACTACTATTATTTGCCTAGGAACTAAGATTGTTTCATTGTTTGCGTTTATTATTTTACGCTTCATTCTTTTAACTTCGATAGCTTTTCTATTACTAATTAAATTATTTAGTATGTATTCTTCTTCTAAGAAAGTATCTACTTGTCTAATTATGCCTTTTTTATGATTGAAGTATTTGGGAATATATGCAACTAATTTGTTAGCTTTTATTACGTCATGATTAATAAGTGAGTTTGCACAATTATACGTTTTAAAGATGATTTTAACTTTAGCACGGCCAACGGGTTTGATATCAAGTATGTCGTTTTTAAAGAATGAATTGTTAAACAGGCAATGACCTACACGGACAGGTGATAATCGGGTAGTGTTGTTATCAGCAGGTTCAACAATAACGTAAAACGGGCCGCTATCCGCAACTTTATACGTATTATCCAGATTATAATTAATAACCACTCTATTTGACTCATCAGGCGCAGGCGGCATTTCGCCGCCCGAATTGTCTTGCATTATAATTAAACAAACTTCTATTAATTTGAACAAATGTAAACTAAATTCAATAAATACCTGTTTGAATAATCACAGAACACCAACGATCGACACTTCGCGTTAAATTACCTTGTTAAAAAATCGTGCAGTTCCATATCTTATACTTTAAAAAAGTGCATACCTAGAAAATAATGATAACACATTGTACATTTGTTATGTTGTGATTTTCGTACCGTATAAGTTTTGTCCCGGACCGCCAGCATTTCGCTACATCGAGAGTGATGGTTGTCAATTGGAGTAAAACTATTTTTCTAGTGCTTGTCGTACGGTAATCATCTAACGTAGGCGCCTGGCGAAACTTTTATTTCTAAATATTCACACGCATCCACGTTATAATATAAATGAGTGTAGTACTTTTGCTGCTTATGTGAAAGTCTTTCTGGAGCAAGAATTGATATTATTTTAGTGATTCTGAATTGATTTTCTTGTAATTGTCATTACCAATTATCCAAAATTGAAAATGACAATCTACACGCATTTTATTAATGTAGAGATATTAACACCTGTTAATTCATATTGAAAAAAATTCTATGATGATGTCACAATCTACAATGTAGTGAAAAGGGTGTTGCACTAACGTTGATAAAAAATATCAAAACTTTTAATTAATTATTACAATTATCACCGAATTGCAAGGCTCACTTACGAAAATATTAATATTAATATGTGAAAAATTTGGCACATCTGGTTTTTTCTCATAGTTTATTTCAGCAAATTTGAGGAAATTCTGGGAACGGTTTTGTTAACTAGCCGCATACTTCGAAGGAAAAAAATGAATTGTAGCTATTCTTTATCTTGATTTAATTTTCTTTTATTTACATTGTCAGTCGTTTGCACGTACTACTTTACGTACATATCAAGTTGTTGTCTCAATTAACTACAGAACTTTTTTGTGTGTAATATAGTGTTAAATGGTGGATTCGAGTTCTTTTAATTGTCGAGATATTGCATAAGTATGTGTTTTACATTTACCAATATAAATTTGTTTTTTTGAAATGTAAAGGTTAGGCCGACAAGTTTAATTTTATGCACGACGTGTTGCTTAACCGAAGGGAGCTTGCATCAACAATTGTTGTCTGTGATCTATACTTACATACCAACAATTGATCGCATTTATGTAAATCTACTTTGTTTGATTTTTCTTACCTCTGTTTTTGTGATAAAATAAAAACAGATTTGTATCACAACTTATGTGTTATTATTTGTTCTCTTTCAGCGTTGAATGGGTTTAAACGGTTCTAGTATTTATCCGTTTTGACGCCTTTTTAATCTTAGGTTATAATTAGCATATCGACACCTGCAATTCAGTTACCGATTCAACTGAGTTACTTGCCAGCAACTAAGTTACGCTAAAATTCTCGTTATAACAAGTAACACAAAAAATTTCACAAAAAAATCAATCTTAATACATTCCTTCAACTTACTGGTTGCAAAAGCCAACGCGGCTAATAATTAATATTTAGTAAAACGATTTATTGATATTAATCATGTTTAATTAGAATTAACGTGTTAAAGAAAACAATAAAAATAAATTTAGATGATCTGAATTTAAATAGCAATACACTTATTTAAAATATGTAATTCATATTTACCGTTTTACAAATAAGGAATCGTCCTTAAATTACGCAACGTAATTTTGCAATTAATACTCTTTTCATCCACCCACTCAAACTCGGCATCCTTCATCGCCAAAATTTCACGGGACCGTTTGGCAGCAGCTCAATCCGATCTGCCTTTGTGAATAACTAGAGTACCTTTTTTTTGTTTTTTTTATGCCACAGATACTTTTCAAATGTTGACCAACCCTACACACTGAAGAGTGATACAGACCACACTCACTACAAATTTTTTAGAAGTTGAGGTTAAACATATGAACATTAGAGGTCATAAAGAAACACTTTAAATGATTTTACCGTAGTTGAAAGAAGATCTTGAGATATCGTCAAATTTACAAACACACACGAAAACGAGTAGTTTTGAACATCAAGTTTTGGATCAGAAATTTCTGAGCAAGCGAAAAACATGTTAAACTGCACGAATAGAAGAGGTGGAAGAAGAAATCTTTGTAGCATTAATTGAAAGTAGTCACTGTTTGGGGCAACCAGCACTTGTCATTTAAACACTTGACGATTTAAGTAAAATATTGCCTTTTTTGTACATGTTCAGCACGTCATGTCATATTGAAGAAATTGTCTATTACTTTAGACTCATTCAAAGATACATATGACCAGGTAGCTGTCAGTATGCATGTCTGACTAACGTTTTTACTAGCATACTGAAAGTTGTTGATTTTACTAACAGTGTCAATCACTTACCGGTTATCGTCTAAATGAGATCCAAATTTATCATGCGGAAGAATTAATCCTGCAAGTTCTCAACTTAAAAGCGCCGTACGCCGTTTAACACTGTTAAACGCACTTCTACCTGGGGCGTTTGAAGCGTTGAACAATGTGTCCAAGGTATGTTTAACACAGTTATGAACCGGTAGTAACTACTTTTTCATACCTAAGATTTTTATTAGGTCCACCATCAACTATGAAAATGAAGATTTGTTTAGTAGAGCTTCAATGAAACAGTTTTTCACCAGATTCAAACTCAAACAAATTCAACAATGTTTCCAGATCTTTTGAATGCAAATACGTTGTTAAAGAGTCATGTTTTGCTTATTAGGTTGCAATAAGAGTCGGACCAGAATAAGAAACCGCGTTTGAACATTCAAAACAGTTTTCTTTTATAGTCATTGCAGCATTAACGGAACGAATAAGTTTGTGATTTGGCGCAATAACCTAATCGTGTCATGTAAACTCACTTAATATTTTATGTGCATGAGTAGATTTGTTCGCAGCGGATAAGTTTATCGGTGCCTTTGTTTTTCCGTTTTGACTAAAGAAAAATCTTTATATCGGACCCAGAAATGACGCAACTTCTTCTAAATTACAAATTGTGACAGTGCAAAATTGACTGTCGACGTGATTGACTGGACCATCGTTGTTCGTATTCATCAGTTTTCACGAGAATAACGACTTTTGTTCTTGGTAGATGTACTTCTATTTGGTAGTAGTCACACAAAAGCATCATTTCACGACACAGCAAACGCTTGATTACGTAGTTACTCTGTCATTTCATCTAAGGTCTTCACGTTTCTGACTATCTCACTATTTCTTCTTTCAGCAGCAGATCCGTGCATGGCTATCTCAACCATGGCTTTCAATAATTCAGGTTGATCTTCTTCTAATTTGTAAAAAAATTTAAATATTAGAACAAACTATATAATTTATTGTATATTTTTTAAATTTAATGAAACAAGTTAATAATATCTTGCTATAACAAATTATGTTAAATATAATAAATTGTCAATATGAACATGAACATGAATTTAACATTAATATGAAAAAATAAATATATTATTAAGGTTAATTTGTTTTTAATAACATAGTACAACTAAAACGTTTTTTATCATACCTCGGTCGTCCTTTTTCTTCTCGAAGAGATGGAATTTCGGATTTTAACTCGGAATTATAATGTAACAATGCCGAGATCTCCAGTTTACGTTTTTGACGGAATTTGTTTTGGCGTGTTTGATTTTGCTACTGCTTTTTTTTTGGCTTTCATCTGCTTCGAGTCATCATCAGTCAAAAACACCAATGTCTTTTTCTTGTACAAACTTTAATTCCAGAACTGCAATGCTTTTCGACAGTTTTTCTTGGGCAATACTGACACTGATCTTAGCTAGAACCGATGATGAAGCAGAATCTAAATTAGACTTTAAGACTGTATGAATGACAACTTGGCCGGCATTCTGAAATTTTTAGTTTCTTCTCAGATAACTGCAACAATTTATACTTTTCTTTTTAATTTAAGTATGAGAAATATGAGTTTATATACATTTATCTCAGACAAAAATAAAAACGGTTCTGCTTGTTTTTGCTGGCTGATTGTTGTCCACTCCTGAATTTTGTCTGTCGCGAGTTTCTGAATGTCGCTTTTTTGCTTAATGTCGTTTCAGACAGAACAAACATGCTGCTACACTTTTTGTTTCGATTTTTTGTGAATAAGCGTGTTGGTGAGCTCTAATTAAACTATTAAATAGTTGTTAAGGATTTATTTTGTTTTTTAGCGCCTATTACTGGTAACTAACATTGCAAAGATTTTGTAATATATGTAAATTAAGGCGTTGTTACTTTCTTTGTATAAAATAGTGAATTAAGAAATGTAAACATTTGACAACTAAACACAAATAAATTGACTTTGAAATTTTAAAATAACTACTTTTACATACTATGGCTGTCTGTTATTACTAAATAAATAATCCAAGACGAATATATTAACAATGTTTGCATTATTATTTATAGCAAAAATTATTATCAATTTTGTTTACAATTTTATATAAATCAATACAAACTATTTTAGCTAAATGTTAAATGCAGCTGAAAAGATTTTAAAATTGTATTTTATCGTTACGTACTGTGCACGTTAACTCCCCTCCCCATTACTACAAACTGCAAATTATAATTTTTTGATTTAGTTCGTTTTCTGTGTTTGATTGTTCTTACAAAAAGTTACTTTTTACTCAATACTTAAATAATTAAATTTTTTGGCAAAGTTACTTATCTTGTTTTTTGTTATATAATTAATTATCTTTAATGATTTTCACTTAAAAAAAGCATCCTGGCATGTACAACTTATATTTAACAAACATTTTTTAATAAAATAACCATAAACATTAAGATATACATTTATTAAAATTAAGATATAAAATAAATACAATACAATCAAATTACGTATTTGAAATCAAAAATTTGTGTTTAATTTATTCTACTGTGTTTTTCTGTTTATGTTTATTGTAATTGTAATATCTTTTAAAAACTCTTAAAAAATAACTTTTTATGCCAATATCGCCTTATAAAAAATAGCAAAATTATAACAAAATTAATAAAACTTTCATTTATGTAATTATTTCTAATTTTGTTATAGAGATGCACACTTCTCTATCAACTTCTACAAGAACCAATTGAATTGCAAGCTTCAGGATTTTATCCATTGGATGTAACAGTAATTACTTCAGTGAGTATACTGTAACAAACAAATAAATTTTCTCATAATTACATGTTTGTCTTTTTAATTCGTATTACAATACTTAAGTTAATTAAAAAAATTCATAAATTAAATTAATCACATAGCCAGACATTTGTGGAATTAAATGTTAAACTTTTTATACAAATTTTTATTACTAAATATTATTTTTTACAATGTCACGTTGTGTTAAATAGTTTTATTAAAATTTATAATTTTTTTTTGTTTTAGCACATTGGAATATTATCTACGTTACTAATGTTTTTTTTAAATATAAGAGATGTTTTAGATATATAATTCTAGTTACTGTACTGTTCTAATGACAACAACAATGTGCGTTTTTAGTAAACTATTAAATATTATTTTTATATTGTTAAGCTTAAGCTGAGATTACTACACTGTTTATACGAATTTGTATTTTAATAAAAACACGTGTTTGTTTAGTATTTGAATAGTTATTTTAGTGTATTATACACCAGAAGAATAATGTAGGTTTTTATTTAAATTTAATTAGAAATGTAAAGCTATAAAATCCCAAAACGCATTTTTTTACCAACTGCAATAATACTATAATATCAAACAAAGTAGTGCACGAGTTCCCTAGTTATGTTCGTATTAATTCATCAATTTTTCAACTTTGACTGTGAAAAATTTACAGTATTACGCGTCTACGTTTGTTACTATTGTGTTCTAATGTTGATTTTATTTATTCTCAATTTTATTATTATTATTATTGTTATGGTTGTCTTCAAATGCAGCCCTAGAAACGCTACTTTTTGGTCTACATCTGTAAGTAAATTTGTTAGCAAAAGATTGATGGCAGAGCCGTCTCATAGTATAAAGTACTATGTATGAGCAATAATTGTAAACAGTTTTAACGGTGGTAAACGTTGTAAGTCAATTTTACACTAGTGTAATTCAAAATAGTTTTGAATAAAACTGCGGGATAAAACCACAACGTAAAAGAAATTAGGATTAAAGCAGTGTTAATGCAATAGTTGTGCAAATGCCACCAGAGTGAACAACTGGACGGCCGTTTTACGTTTTTAGGATTCATTAGCAGTAGTATACTATAATGTAATTACCAAAATTGCATTAACCAATCTTATAGCTAAGTTATTTAAAGCTATTTTGAATTACGCGGGTGTAAAACCCACTTACAAAGTTTATCACTTTTATAGCTATTGACAGTTAAATATGTTATGTTAAAAACATTTTAGTATAGTTTGCGCGCTGCATAAATTTTGTCACGGAACGTAAATGTCATTTTTACGTATGTATAGGAAAATATTGATATTCACTCCCATTTTTGACGTTGAGAAAGACATCACGTAAACTGGCCTGCTTTCAGTAAAATCTCCATTTTTAAATATCATATACCATCCTCGTTGTAGATGAGTAAATCAACTTCGATTTGTATGTGTTACCTGTGAAAGTTTTGCTGGGGTAAAAATTCAGTTTTACTTTACAACGTGATTTAATGTTTTCGTATTATGACAGTAAATTGGGTAAATGCAAGCATTAAATTCATACACTAGTTTTAAGAGTTCATTTGGGGTTAAATTAATGGGATATCGCTAAAATGAACAATTAATCTAAAAGAATCAGTGGTACACCAGCGATGTTAACAGTGAAATTCATATGGAAGCTTGACGCATTGTGTTTGTATTATTGGATGACTTGCTATCAATTTGCTTGTGATGTCATTATATATCTATTTTTATTACATTTTTAGCAATGTTATAGACTGGTTTAGATATACCATTAGTTAATCTCATTTTTTAAAAAAAATGTAATGTAATGTGTAATTACCTGTTAAAATTATCACCAGTGCGATTTGCTTTTGATTGCGTAATTTCATTCTTTAGTTACGTTGCTATGGCAATAAATATATTTATGATTATACTTGTGTCGTTTGGTTTGTTTGCCTTCAGTGTTTGTCAGATGTAAACGGGCATCTGTAGTGTATATTTCTCCCGTTTTGGCGCCTTTTTATTGAATTTCTTTTGGTCAGCGTAGACAAAGGTAATGTAGTTTCATCCGAATCGCTGCTCAATTTTTGAGATTCTGGCACATCTATCACAAAATCCAAGTCTTCATCGGTGCTATTATTATTGGATGGTAATTCGCAATCCGATTCAAACTGTGGTAAATCTTCCAATTCCTTCAATAATTCCGCGTGTGAGAAAGCATGACGAGACATTGTTCAAAGTAATCACGTCAATTCACCGAACTATAAAACACCCCACCATTCAAGAAAAAGGTAAACGTACACTGCGGTCAAATTGATGGCATTGGTGCTTCTAGGAAGTAGACGTCGTAATTGATTTATTTTTGTTTTTTGATGTTTCAACGTTTTAGAGAATAATCATGATAAATATTTAGAAAAAGTTCTAAAAGCACATTTGTCTAGTAAAATTTTTCTGGGAGATATTATTTAAATTAAAAAAACCGTCAAATTGACCGCTCCGGTGCTTCTAGTGTTAAAAGCTGCAACAGAATAACATGTAAAGGTGACGTACAAAGCAAATAACATAAATTTGTAAATGTTTAAAAATAGTTTGTATTTAATAAGTGTTATTCTTAGGAATTAAACTTTACAGACTGAAAAGTTGATAAGAAAATTTCAGATAAAGAATTAGTGGTTTTAATACCAATGTTTTGGAGTAAAAACTATTTTAATCTTCTTATAAGAAGTATTTATGTTAAGAAAATGCAAGATAAAGTTAATTACTTAAATGGATATGTCATCATCGTATCCATATTAATCAAATTTTACGCACTAGTCAAATTAAGTGTTAGTTTACTAGTTGCAATTAAAAACTCTGTGTTTGCTATCCTGGTTGGTTAGTATAAGAATTTTGATTTTGCTGTCATAACACGTTTAACCTCCATAATTAATTTTTGCTTAATTTTGAGATTACTAATATTAAAATAAATATTATTAAAAACAAGTGCAATTTGTTTATGTTTATGATTAATTACATTTATTAAAGTGAAATTTAGATTTAAACATATGCAGTCATTACATTCTTTGTGAAATCAAATGATTTATTGTCATGTATAATACAAATTACAAATGTTGATACATAAAACAACGAAATGAGCAACGTTTTAGGTAACAATTGGTTTTAATCAAATTTTTAATTTCAAAAACACTATAAACCTCATTTATTTTAATCATCACTATCTGAGGATTTCAATGAACTTGAATCATTTAAACTAACATTAATTATTAAATGTTCCACTGTAATGTCTAATAACTTTTCTTGGTTATATCACTGTTGTATTAGTTTTACTGTATGCATTACGCACTTTTCCCATACTTCAGAAGTAGCACTTCATGTCTGTGTTGTAACAGTTTGCCCACTTCATATTTCTTTTCTTTCCTTGGCTGTTTAGCTATAGCTAGTAATTCACTTTTGAACAGGTTAGCATCATATCAAATATTATTTTTGTTTACACAAGAAATTAAATCAGATTTGTTCCAACTTGATGAAAGCACTTTGTAACCGTCGTTTAAAATGATTGGTTGTTTGATTATTTGCGTAAAAGATCCGGTATTGGGATTGACGTTATTCATTTCATGTATTTTGGATTTGTTTTGTTGATTTTAGATTGAGTTTAATAAGTTATTTTACGTTTTTAAATTTATAGTTATAATTCAAAATTATTGTTGATAAAGTTTTGTATTTTATTGCGCCATGAATCATCTGTATTCTGCAATTCTGTTGATTCGACAATTTTTTTTGTTTGATCAAAATTTCAGTGGTAATTTATGTTTCCCTTTTGAGATATCATTGTAATTAAATATATTTTCGCCGTTTGTTTATTTTAAGTTGGTTTAAAAGTTCTTTGTTTTAAGTGCAGTCTCAGTACATTCGTACTTGATTTCTTTGTGAGTTCAATCAAATGACGTCGGAATGAAATCATTATCTTAATTTATTAGGCAGTATAAATTTTATGACCGTTTTGTAATATAATATTTTGTCAATTTGACATTTTTACGTAGAAACCAAATGCCGTGGCTTAATACTACAAATTTGACGTTATTTGATCTGTTTGCCTCTTGGTCGCACTTCTTAATGAGAGAGAGAGAGAGAGTAGTGTAAACTCTTAAAAACCTCCTGTTAGTACATAGTCCTTTGGGGATACCTTCCAACGTTTCTTCCCGTATACAGCTGGCAACCCAGGATCAATTACAAGTTCTTTCCTGAATTTACGAAAATTCAAGGTACCGTACCGATTATTTAAATGTGAGATTTTTGTTGACGCGTTTGTGTTTTAAAAGCTTTGGGTTTTAAGTAAAATCACAAGTGTCTCGAATTAATAAATATAACGATAATGTAATTAATAATTATTCTCCGTATTTGTCGAAACTATGTGACATAATCCCGTGCTAAAAATTTGTTTGACTGATCGAATAATTTTGCGATTAAAGTTGTATCTTGGTTCTATAATAAATGAATTTATTCCATTTTATAATTAATTAATTTTAATGTAACGCGCACACGACCGTGCAATAGGTAATTAAGATTTTCCATTGTTTTTTTTTGTCTTTGTGCATTTATTCAATTAATTTTAATTTGTTTTTTTTTGTTTATTAAACGTTCATTTTACGTACATTTTTTTTGTTGGTTGTTTTGTTTTGTTAATTTTGTTAATTTTAATACTTATTGTTTTTTTTTTGAGTGTTCAATTAAATGTTAAATAGTTGTAAACAAAGTTTTAATTCTGTCGGCTTCAGCGTTACGTGAATGAATTTTAGTGAGATACACTCTATTAAGGTAAGTCCATTTAGAGTGTATCCTTCAGGAGCGGGTTTGTGGTTGGCAAGGGCCAGAAGTCCATTAAGCTATACTTCTTCTTCGCGCCCTTTGATTTTGACTTTATTTCTTTTTGATTTTGTGTTTTGTCAAGTTTTCCAAATCAATCACAAAATTCTAAGTATAACCCACCCCGTCTTCACTGAGCACCGGCATAACACCGTTTATTTTACCTTATTTCAGGCAAGTGACATTGTTTCAAATTTTGCATGTAACAATTTTTTTTACTAACATGGAATTATATGATGCATTTTCTAGCTCTATAATGGATGGTTCTTTTAAATTATTAAGTAATCCATTTTTTAAACGTTTTACAATACATATCTTTATAATAATCTTTATGCTGAAATTTAGGTGAAAACAATAATGAAGCATTTTTTACAAATTCAGCTTTTGTACCACCATGTACGACAATCGTTCCATCGTAGCCCTCAGATTTGCGTACACTTTTTAAATTATCATCTTACCACAATTTACCCATACTTCCTTTAGCAAATATCCAAGTTTTCTCTCTAAAAACTACTTCACGTGGAAATTCTGAATTCTTATAGCAAGCACCTTAACTTATTTTTTGAACTAATTTGTTAATATTTCAGCAGTTGAGTTTATATAATACTTTGTAAAATTTTTATAAAATGAAGAATCTTACTGTTTGTCATAGGTTAATAAATAGAAAACCAAATGGTAAAAAAAGAACTATAACTACTAAACTAATTCTACGTTATTAAAGACCTACTGTTTTTGGTGATTTAAGTTTATCATTAGTATACTATGTATTATTACTATTATTTGTTATTATACGACGGTAACCGATTAATAACAGTAACGAAGATAGTTGTATAGTTTCACAAAAAGATTTTAATTCGTTTTGAAAAATCCTAAAAATAAAAACTAAAAGCATAAAACTTAACTTAAATAAACTATTTATTAAACTCATAAATTTTAAAGCAATAATGAATTTTACTAATAATTTAATTTTTAGCTATTCTGTACAATGTCTTCAATATGTGATTACAAGAACAGAGTGATTAAAATGTAACCTGTAACCTTGCTTTTGTCATGCTGTTAATAAAAAGTTATTTCATTTGATTCATTTGATTATATTTTCTTAAATAATAATTCATTTACGAAAATAGGATTTATATTTCATTTTATTATTACAACAAAGCTCAAAAAATATTAAATACAATCTTTTATACGTCAAGATAAAAAATATTATATAATCCAAAAATAATTATTAAAAGCATAATAAATTTGTTTTACAAGGCTACATTAGAATATGAGCATTTGTAATTGCGGTTATAAATTTTGTTTAACCTTTTAAAGTTAAGGAACATGACACGCGCCTTCAAAATTTAACACGATAATCCCGTTACTCTTGTACAAAGTTCTCGAGCAATAATTACTTTACCTAGTAAAATCGACACCTTGTATATCACTAATCTGATAATATTGTATAATTCGTTACATTACTTAAATTGAATGCAATACGTTAATTTGGTACAAGATTTAATAAGAGATTAACCTTTTAATATACGTTTCTACATGACCTGACTCGATGCAAGAATCGTTTGTCAATATTGCTATATAATTATAATATAAACTAGGAGAAAACATTAATAGTTGCATTGATGATATTTATATACCATATATCATGTAATTAAATAAATGAACAATATGCAAGTCTGTACTTTAATTTTGTTAGCTAATTAGTAACATTTCACAACAAAAATCTCTTCATACTTTCCTCAACATTATTTATTATTTTCAACAAATTTTATAAGTAATCACCATGCAGTATGGGCACATTTTAAACCTTTGTTGAAATGATTTCTTGGTACAAATTGTTTTTTAAAGTATCTATTATTTTAATTGTATATCAGATGTACAAAATTTTAAGCAGACAAACTATGCTAAACGCCTATGGTTCAAATTGCAACTATCTAGAAAACGCTGCTGTAAAATGTGGCCACGTTCTATAGTCTTTATTGTAAAGGTTTTTGTTGAAATAAATTAATCAAACTATTAGAACTATTAATCAAATTATTTAAATTTTTACATGTGTTTAGAATACAAAATAATTTAATATTTATACTACAATGAGAACGTATTCCGGGTTTGGACCGTGTCATTGTTGTAACCAAAATTGCCAACGTTTCGCCAACTTTTGCAAAGGGCTCATCAGGGCGTGAGAGAAATCGAAGAACTCAAACAAGCAACCGAAATCTAACTAAGAACTTTTCAAAAGTTAGGTAATCAATTTGTAAACCAAGCCAGATTCTAAACTCTATAGAAGTGACTTTTGTCACAGCTGGTTAAGCTAAAAATGTCATTTATTGATTGCGATGATGTAATAATCATATTTTCATATCTAACCGATAGTACACCAAACAATTTTTTGTAACATAGGTAGTAAATACGTAAAATATCGTGTAACTAAAGCATACTAAAAAGTCAATTTGATTGGTATCTATTAAAAATTAGATTCTGCATTAAGCAAATAGCAAAAACACCACATACTGAATTATGGAGAACAAAAGTATGACTTTCCAATGTTTTATTATTCATTTACAATTGCAAATATGCTTAAATTGTTAATACAAGCGCAATACATTCAAAAAGTAGCAAACTTGCTAAAGAGTCATGAAGAAGACAATGTGTTTTTAAAGTTTTAATATGGAAATGACCTACTTGCAGCGTTATCACCAACCGTCACTACTTAAATGTGAAAAATGTTCATATTACGGTATAATTTGTCCAATGCACTAATTAAAAAACATATTTTTGTGCTTTTGTCCGTTTTAATGTATTTTCAAGCAGCATAATCGGCCAGAAATTATACATTTTCAGGCCTAGGTCGGATAAGTGTAATAGAATTTTATACCTTAAAGTTGGCACTAATAATCATTCATTTTTTATGTCATCTGTCATTCTGTCAGATTTATTAACATACACTTTTATCTGAGTTATTGTTTAGAATAACACTAATAAGTGTAATAAATTTGCTTATATTCTATTTTATCAACATATGTTTTATTAAATTTAATGAAAAAAAAATACTTTAATAACTGTTTTTAACAAGTTTGTGTAAATGTTAGCACAAAAAATGTTGTGTATCACAAGTTCTGAAAGTATTTTGTGAGCGTTTGCATTTTGTAGGCCTCGGCTGCATCTCAGTCTACAAAGAAATAATATCTCAAAAAAAACATTTTTGAAGAATAAATAAAAAGAATATTTCTTTAAACAAAACAATAAAAAAACATTTCAAAAGTACCGAACTCTAATGCCATCAAAATTTTTCATTATGTAAGTGGTGTTCAATTCGTCGACTGAAAAGAAGTCTCTATGATTAACAATTGTGGTTTATTCTTTCAAAATTTTATTAACTTTAAACCACATTGCAATTTTTTATGGGCTATTTCTATTTTTCCATCTTTGCAGCGGTCATAACAATAAGTAAAAATATCACTACCTAATGTTTTTTTTAAATAATTATATATATAGATATACCTTTCATTACTAATTTTTCTTGCGGAATGAGAAAGTTTGTTGCAAAACCATATGGTATGGATGCAATCAAAAAATTTGAAATAACGAACACATTCTAAAACAATTAAAGTATAACTTCAAGTTAGGAATAAAACTCCAATGTTTGTTGTTTAACTTCATCAATGCTGAAAAAATTCAGTTTGCAAAAATGTTTCCAATAAAACGTAAAAAAACAAACACTGTGGTTTTATTCCCAACGAAAAGTTATGCAAAATAATCCAAATAGTTCTTTTCAGATTTCTATAAATAAAATAAAATTATTTTTAGCGATTTTAATAATTTCAGGATGTAGTTTAAAACCATGGCATAATATGTATTGAAGTACTGATTCCATCCTTCAAAACACGGCTATATCAGGGACAATGTCTAGAAATCGATTTAGAAAAATTATAACAGACTTACATTTTACTGATAATTCAAAATTACAAAAAACTGATAAATTTGCAAAAATAAGACTTCTGATTGACCACTTGAACAGAGAGTTTCTAAACCGTGCAATACCTCATGAAAACGTTGCTGTAGACGAATCAATAGTGCCACACTGCAACCACCATAACTGTAAACAAAGAATACAAGAAAAGCTTATACGATAAGGTTTAAAATTTTGGTCAATGAATTTGTCATACTCGGTAACTACAAAGCCTTACCATGGAACTGAAATTTTATTAGACCATAAAGATCTAGGTTTGGGTAGATCCGTGGTTGCAACCTTTGCTGAAAAACTAAAAACGATGTATCCAAATCGTAACTACAATTTTTTTTATCGACAACTTCTTTACAAGAGATATCACTTATAAAGCAGATGACAGAGTACGGATTTGGATGTACTGGGACCATCCGACAATATAGAATTAAAAATTTAATAAACTAACAAGCCAGGGACACTTCAGATTTCTTTATAAATGCGGCCAATGATATAATTGTTATACCGTGGAAGGATAACTCGACAGTTTAAGTTGCATCTAACTGTAATAAAATACTTTTGGTAAAACCTGCTCAAAAGTATTCTGGCGGCAAAAAAAGGTACATTTCTGTAGATGTGACATATGCCATATCTATGTACAATACCCATGTGCGGGAAACAGACTTCATGGATAGAAACAACAGAGATCATTAAATGTTTCCAAGGTATTGCGGTGTTTGAAGATTTCCATGCTTCCTTGGAATTTCCTGTTGAAAAAGAATGTAGATTTAGCAATCACCGAAACGTTATCAAAATCTATTTCGTGACCTGTAGTAAAATGATCTTCAGCAACCGCGAACTTAGAAATATGCCTTTTCTTTATACAACGATCATGTTCTAAAATGCAAGTAATGACGGAGCGGTCGGTTTTACCAATGTAGACTAAACCACATGAACAAGGAATTTGGTATATACCTTGAGTTGAAAGTGTAAGAAATTTGTTCTTGGGAGAAGGAAGAACCTGAGAGATTTTGCCTGTCGAGTTAAAGATGATACTATTCTTACGAAGAAGTTTCTCTATTTGATCTGTAACCTTGTAAATGTAAAGTAAAAAAGCCAATTTTGGATTAGATTCAGGAGTTGAAATGTCCTTAGGTAATCGAGTGCAAGGATGTAGACGACGATTAATAACTGCATGAATATCTTGTTTCATACAAGAATTTCACTGTCCAAACCCGAAAGACGTTCTCATCTTAGAATAAATAGGTTTTCTGATTTCAACTTTAGTAATAAAATAGATATATTTTTGTAGATGTGACATATGTATGCCATATCTATGTACAATACTCATGTGGGGGAAACAAACTTTATGGATAGAAACATATCTAATTATCTAATAAAGATTCGTTATAATAAATGATACTGGAAGGTTTTCTCACATTTTTTTTTGCAACCGTATCCAATTCATAGATTTTATATAGTATTCAAAGGAAACAACAGAGACCATTAAATGTTTCCAAGTTGTGCAAAAACTGGATCTTTTAAGACTTATAAAAAGTATCGTGACTACACACCTACTTCTCGGTAACAGAAAAACCCAAATACATCATCATTTCTTTAAAATTAGTCCGTATCGAAAAACACTTCAGTTTTTCACTGACCTGAAAAAGTCAAGCAGAATAGATGCAAGGTTTGCAAGACAAACTCAACATTTAAATGCGGAATGTGTAAAATAAATCTATATACTAAAGAGTGTTTTAAGTATTTCCATGTAAAAACATCAATTATTGTAACAAATCTCATATAAAATGTTTTGCTTTTGAGTAATAAATATGTGTTAAATTATTAAAGTCGTTTTACGCATCACTAGCTAAGTTCTAATATTAGAACAATTTTAATTTCAGTCGTAGTTCGCCCAAAACTTTAGTAATATTTTTTTTTCTATATTGAGTAAACGAATAAAAGTTGTAATAAGCGATTAAAATATAAATTAAATATGTGGCGTTAAATGGGTTAAAGCTGAATTAAAAGATAACAAATAATGTATCAAACTTACCTATATATTAGTTATTTCGGAAGGAAACGTATAACTAAAGAGAAGATCTATTTTTTGGCGTTTACAGTCAATCAAAACTTTAATATAGAATGTACTGCAAAGAATAAAAAATAGTGATTTAAAAAAACACAAAAACGTTAAAAATGAATTTAGCATTCACAAGTGTTTGATGGCAGAGCCATCTCATAGTATCAATTTACTATGTGATTAAAATTAACTGTAGATAGCTATAAACGATGGTAAATACGTTGAGTTAGTTTAACACCCGCGAATTTCAAAATATGCTTTGAATTATTCGTCGGGATAAAACCACAACGTAAAAGGACATTGGGGGTGAGCAATGTCAATGCAATTGTGTAAACGCCACCAGAGTGAACTACTAGACAGCTGTTTCGCCCTTTTGGGGCTCATCAGTAGTAGTTTACACAATTGCATTGACATTGCTCACCCCCAATGTCCTTTTACATTGTGGTTTTATCCCGACGAATAATTCAAAGCATATTTTGAAATTCGCGGGTGTTAAACTAACTCAACGTATTTACCATCGTTTATAGCTATCTACAGTTAAGTTAAAAATGAACTTACATGTTTTTATTAACACGATTAAATAAGAATAAAACGGAACTAATAAAAAAAATATTTTCTAATGATTTGAGTTTTGTGTAAATATTTTATGGTTTAAATCATGCATAAATAAAATAAACTTTAATAATGAAAAAGTAAAAGTTAAGAATAAATATGTAAATATAAAAAAATTATAACTGTAAAAACCAAATAACGCCAAATACCTAAATTAACAAAACATTATTAAAAATAAACACATATTTAATCCACATAATTTATTAAATTAAGAAAAACATTTATTTATTTAATATATTAGCATACACAGACACATAACGGTTTACTTCGAAACGTTATTGTAGTTCACAAAAAAAAATTAAACAGGTTTTGTTATAACAATTTATATAAAATACAGGTTTTTGGTTAATTTTTTTTTTAATTTAAGCATATATTCTATGTATAATTTACGTTACATGTTTCAGTTTTATCAACATATGTTAATAAATTTTATCAAAAATCAATACTTAAATAACTGCTTTTAATTAATTTATACTATAAAGATCAGAATAAAAAGTGTGTATCACACGTCCTAAAAGTATTTTGCGAGTATCCGCTTTTTGTAGGCCTCGGCTATATGCTCATATTCGCAAAATAGCACTTTCTGGACTAGTGATACAAATAACTATTTTTTTAACGAAATCTAATAAAATGTTAGATTTGATAGTCATAACTAAAGAGCGGATAGTAAAAAAAAAAACAAAAAAAGGTGGCATAAAAAGCATATTAAACCTGCCAAAAAGGCAATAAAAAAGACACAAATATCTATTAAAATTTACAGTTTATTTTTTTGTTTTACAATGTTTATTAAGTGCTATTATTTTCCCAAGCACAAATCAAGTATTTTTTAATATATTGACAAAGTAGCTGTTGCCTCTTATCATTTAAAATATTTTTATAGAAGGAAAAGGTTCTTTAAACATCATAAACATCTTATGATGACTGCTTACCGATTGGTGACATATGTCTAAATATTTTTTTTTCAAAGTCGATTCATCTGGAACAACTTGATCGGTGTATTTTTCGATGAAATTGCGAAAATTGATATTATCAAGTTTTTTAAGAGGAATTTGAGCCGACACCAATACTTTGCACAAATCTAAAGCAAAAGTTGTTTTTGATGGGCTATGTTTATTCTGTTGATCTTCTATAACGTTTTTTACCAATAGTTGTTTCATAGTTTTTTAAATATTTTTTTAATGTAAACCACTACCCAAGTGTTGTTTTACATGGTACTTTTTAGTAGCACCGATCTAAAATAATACATACACTAGTAATTAAAAACATTTAAATTAAGATAATACAAACTTACTGATTTTAAACAAATTTGACAAAAAAGGTTTTTCCCGTCGGTTTTAAAATTATTGTCCAATTTACTTCACTTGTAATAATTTTCAAATTTTGATTGTTTATTAGGTGGCATTTTTTAAAACTTACTCACGGCACAACAGCAATAGACTATTACAGTGTGACAATATCACAGGTATTTATAACAAACAAAAAATATTTTAGTTATGTGTTTCAGTCATTAAAGGAATCCCACCGGACAGAATTAAAATTATCTATATTTCTTTGCTTCACTTAGGTAGTGAATAGGCCTATAAAATATGATTTATTCCAAAATCCTTCCGGTTTTGTAAATATTGTTCTGTTAAGCCTGTCATTGTACATAATCTTAGTATAAGTTCCTACAACAGTTCTTCTCTATAAGCGGCTTTTGTATTTAATGTTTTCTGGAAACCATTGTTCAACAAAACATGAAAATCCCTGTTGTTATTTATAGGTTCGTGGTAAGACCTTTTGAGCAAAAAATGTTAATTATATTATTGTACGTAATTTAAGTAAAATTCTGTAATTACTGAATATTATTGTATTTTAATAATAAGTATGGTTTTACAGAGCTTCTATTATTAATTTTTGTTACATCTTAATACTGACACTTATGAATCTCTATGACCGCTGATCTTATCTATGCGCAGACCGACTTACGCTAATTATGACATCTCTTTTTTCTTTTCTTTTTTTGACTAAACTATTTAACGTAACCTTACAGATAAGCTGATTTTCGAATAAATCGACCAGAGCGTGTCGTATTTTCATTATAATTAACTTTCACACTGCGTCCCTTGGTATATTCAATCGAAATAACATCTCCTACTTCGCTATTCTCTATAATCTTATCACTAATTATTAAAGTCGGTTTTAAGATATATTCAAAATTAAGTAAAGTACTTACTTCATCTAGGAAGTTTTCCTACTTTGAAAATTGAAACATAATGCATATTCCGTAAAGTACAAATAAAGAATGGTACACCTACTTTCATTCATGGCTGCACAGGTTGTTGACATTTAGAGAAGTCATCAAAACACTTCAAATAACCATTAAACACTGTAAATCTGTTATCTGCAAAATTCTAAAAACTTTATTGCCGCCCTTTAGTAGACGCTAGCATAAATATTAAAAGTTGAAAAAAGTTGACATTATTCTGAAACTAGTCTTTGCAATTGCCACCGGTAGGCCTAAAATGGTTAACAAAATTATTTTAAAAAATACACCAAATTACTGAATACACCTCTATCATTAATAAATACTCAAAGTTTTGTTGTAGAGAATTTCTTAAGTGTGTTCCTTTAAGGTAATATAGCACTTGGCCATCGGTCTCGTGCTATTATCTTCGGTCTCGTACTATTGTCTTTGGTTTTGTGCTATTACTAAGCAACAGTCTCTATGGCAAAATTATTTTAGTATTATCAATGCTCTAGGTGTATTATAGATAATAATCTGACTTTAGTGAATAAACTTTACTGTGAAGACTTTAATAATCTGGTATTAAACACTATTTGTATTAAGATAGTGGATTTTCTATTATCTCATTTATTCAAAGATAACCAAAAGCTTTTTTAGATTGGAAAAATCCCTACTTTATACACACCGCATTTCATTGACACGGGCAAGCATAAACTAATTGCCGTGTTTCCATATAAGCTAAATCCTATTAAACATGTCTAACATCCGATGATACTGTTACATGCTCTAAATTTAAATTGCGCTACTCTGTATAATCTTGGTTAGCTTGAAGTTAGTCTTTCAGCTTTCGATGCCATCTAATTAGTATCTATTTGTCACTTCCGTTCAAGTAAAAATTTAAGTCGTCATTTTACTTCGACATTGTCGTAAACTTAATATGTCTGTTTGATTTAAAAATTTATTTCTTAAAACATCTACTTGTTGGCGTAATGCATATTGAAAGAGCAGTAATTAGTTAATTTATTTAACCCAGGCAACACGTGTTACCTCCAAATGTAGGTCACGATCATTTATGTATTTATAAAAAGATAAGCACCCCTCTTTGGTAGGTTAGGAACATTCGGATAGACTGTGGAAAATTTCTAAAGGAAAGCGTCAAACCTATAAATAGTGTTATACGAAGTGCAGATACGATTGATACTTTTACTCCGAGGCATAGACGTTTAACACTACCTTTAAGAAAGTACACATGCAACAGCATACAATAAACTCCATTTTTACTTGTCGTGAATGTTATCTTTTACTTTTTGTAGAGTTCGTGAATAACTAGTTTAAGACGATTTTTTTAGTAAAGTTAATTACAGGTTAGCCAGTAGAAAAACGTTTTCTGAAGGTTAATACTAGATTTGGGAAAGTCAAATATTGATTTCACTTGTTGTCACTACAGTGTTTTTTACGAATTTTATTTGTTAATTACTTCTGTAAGTTTCACAAAGATTTGTTTACTATTACTAGTAGTCTAACTCTAATTGTTATCGCATGCTGATATGTAAACCGTTAATTATCATTCTGAATTTAATTAATCTACAAAAATGTATATGTTTTGGCCATTAAAATGTACTATCTAGAAGTATTGTGAGTTGCCGATAGTTCCGGCGTTCTTATGACCAATGTTGTACCTGTACTCTAACTAAATTATTTCTTGTGTGGCTACCAAATTTGACGGTTATTTGTTATTGAATTTAATTTTATTCATAAGTTATGACTCTTAGACAATTAAATCGAATTTGATGTTAACGATTTGGTTTCTTTGTTTAATTCCTCCAACTGTACGGACCTTAAAATTGTAATGCAAGCTTCGAGTCTTTTGTACTGATCTAACAGAAACTGTATCTCCGATAGGAATTGTTTCAATGCCATTGCGAGCTAACCGTGCAAGATTCGTAAACTTCTACAAGCTTGTAGCAATATTAGTAAATAGTGCAAATTATCCTGGTTTGTGCGAGTAGTACTTGTTCTACAGAAAGATGGAATCACATGACTACGCGTCGATTATCATTTAAAAAAGGAAATGTAAAGTACCTGTACAACCTTTACGTGGCAGCGAGAGTAAAGACACTTTATTTTGTTTTTATTACAATATTTTTTTTAGGAAAATATTGTAACATTTCAAAAAATGTTATAGTACCTCTGTCGTTTCATATAAAATAAAATGCATTATACGTTTTGCGCAGGACGTGCTAGGTAGAGAAAAATGCACACATTTTTGCTTTGTGAAAGCATGATGGTCCCGTGTGCGAAGTAGAAGGTCGTACAAATTTAGATTAATTCCTGTTGAGTTTATGAATGGAAGTTTTGAATTAATCTAACGACTATGAGGCATGTACATTCCGTATTTATGTTTTAATAATTGAAATTAGAAATAGAAATAAGATAACCGTATTAAATTTATGGTTAACGCACACCGCTATCAATCGAATTTCGTTATTGCACTTTCGCCATGATGTTACTTAGTTCATCGTACAGTATTTTGTTGTAATATTTAATGTTGTTACTGTGTTTTCGTTATAACAATTTCCGCATTCATCGTAAAGTAGAATCTCCGTAATTGTAAGAAAACTTATTGCATTTGTCGTCATAGGAAAATTCCGTTGCATTGAGGAAACTATCGTTTTGGTTGTATAAAAGCAGTAGTATTAAAAAACTACTCTATGTTGGTTGTAATTAATGGATAATTTTAGGGCTCCGAAGAATTTTAGAGCCCAATATAAAGTTAGGATACCAAATAGTTTAATACCTACGGTAATCTAATAAAACAATAATAACAATAAACAGAAAAGTAAGTCAACTACCTTATTCCATTGTCGACGTAATCGTGACAGCGAAGAAAGTTTAAATTGTGGTGTTGACATACGATATAATATATTTGTTTACTTTTGATTTTTGTTGTAATTAAATTTTATGTTTAAAATTATTGTAAAACTGATAAGTGGTAATTCAGCGCTTAGAATGATATAGTGAAGGGGATAAACAACTAGCCCTGGTTCTGTATATATTATAAAAACGTAATTTAATTAATGTATACAATTACATTATTACATTATTACTAATACTATAGTTAGTGATTAGTACAGTAAACTCGAACAGAACGATTAATTATTTATCTAAACACCCACATCATCAAAAAATTAACATCATCAAAGCTATGAAAAATAAAATGTTAGTTTTAAGTAGTACACAATTCTATGAAAGAAATTTTAGCATTCTAAAGCTGATACTAAAAAATAACAACTATCCGAAGAACATAGTAAATAAATTATTAACATGCACTAATACAGCTACTAATACATCACCACCTGTAAATCTAACTACGACTAATCTTGAAGCTAACTCTAGCACTAATACTATTATGTACACAAAAATCATAAATGTTCCAAACCAAACAAAAAGATTAATCCGATTTTAAAAACTGATATCAAAATAATAATGTACAATACTAATACTATTTACAACATGTTTTACAGTAGAATAAAAGATAAAATTAACATAACAGCAAAACACAATGTGGTGTATAAATTAGACTGTATGGGTTGTCAAGGATGCTACATTGGACAAACGAAACAAAAAGTCAAAAATTGTATAAACCATAAATACGACTGTAAAACTAAAAAAGGAGAAACAGCGTTATCTGTACATCACATCGACACAGGACATAATTTTGATTTTAACAATCCTGCAATTTTAGATGTGGAAAATAATTACAAGAAAAGGTTAGTCTCTGAAATGATTTTTATCAACGTACACAAAAATAATATTAATTTTAATACGGATACTAATAATTTAAGTAGTATTTATAACAATTGAATTTCTAAAATTACGAAAATGTGTTAGGTGTTTCTCGCGGTTATTTTCCATTTTAAAGTCTAAAGTCTATTTTTGATAACAGGTTACCTTGAAATAATGTTTGATTATACATATCATAGTGTTTTTTCAACTTGTTTATTTGTAATTGTCATTTATTATTTATAATTATTTATTGATTTTAATTATTGACTGTTCTTAAGTTAAGTGTTGTTTTGTTTACATATGTAATTAGTTACTGTATGTCTTATTTGACCAGGTTGTTGTAGTACTTCTATAATAAATTTGCAGTGGCCTGAAGAAGTCCACATTTAGTGCACAAAACGTCGCCAGAAGGAAAAACTGGGTAGTTTTTTATGTTCCTCCTTAAACAAAGAATAAGAAGGATAAAGAAATCGTACCATTGAAAATAATTACATTATTTTATTTGACAGTAAAACAATGCACATCCGTCTCATATTCTGCTTACTTAATTGACTGAAACATGTAAAAATAAAGAAAAATCTTCTCGTTTAGGCAACTGTAAAAGAACATTTATAGAATTTTTGTGAAAGTAATTATTTAGCAAGGGTAAATTAAAGTTTTTAGAAGCTACGTAGATAGATGTTCATTATCATTGAAAAACATTTTTCCCATAAAGTATCTTGGACCAAATATTTAAAAAGATTATACTTTTCTGTAAATAATAACAAACCTAAATAAAAATTTAGCAATTTCTATTGTTTTATCCAAATATAAATTTTTAACGTTTTTAACGAAATCAAATTGAATTTTGAAATCAAGTCTAAGTATTTAAAAATTTGAAAATATTGCAAACAAATTAAAACTTAATACTATTAGCAGAATTAAAAAAAAAATGTTTTCTGGTTTTGAGATTGTTCGGTAAGCTAAAACTGATAAACGATGAAAAATCTTATTGAAATCTTGCTCAATTTACAAAAAATAGCAATTTTTGAATTTAGACGATTTCGAAAAACGCCATTTTCTAACTAAGTAAAAATCAATCAGTATATCTGATACGGGCTAAATAAGTTTTTAGACAAGCACCAATTATTGCCGTAAAAATTGTTTTTTTAACCAAAAATTAAACAAATCCATTTGGTGCCAACTTTTTAGTCAGCACTGTACTATAACACAAAATAAAATTAAATAAAAAAAGTTGTATATGCTTGTAAATTATTTTTGTAAAACCAGTTCAGATACAAGATCAGATTCAATAACCAATCGAAACTTGATTTAATAAAAAAAAGCATACAATCAAAAAATAAACAACTGATATACTACCAGTTTTTTGTAAACTAACTATAACTATATGTATATACTATTATTTTTAACTGTTACCTACTAACGTGCCAAATATATAAACAATTTTAGTAATTTAAATTTTATTTTACTTATGTAAAGTATAAATAAAAAAGATTAAAGTAAAAAAACAAAACAATCAAAACAATAAATAAATACAAAGGTGTCACTACTTTAAAATAAAGCTTTACGTCTACTCAAAAATTAATCAAACATTACGCTACCATGTTTACTAAAAACATTATTCAATAAAACAATCAAAAAATCATGTTACAAATACACACAAAATTGACAATTGAAAGCATAAAAACTATTGTTTAAAAAAGTTTTACTTAAAAAAATTTATCAATATTGCGTTTGATTATTTTAACTACTAAAAATACAATTTAAAACTTTTTTTAAGCACAAATACGCACTACGCAATTGAATCGTTATTACAAAACACGTTGCAGTAATCTATACAGTTTTTTAAATTTTTAATAAATATTGTGGTTTAACACGTTCACTGTTCATGTGAGGAGTCATAATAAATGCACAGCAGTCCCTCATTTAAAAAAAACGGATGTACCACATTTGGGTCATGGGACTCTGATGTTAAAAAATTATGTGCTTAAAGTATAATGAGTCATATTTGGTTCGTTCTTGTAATATATAATTTTACCATTTCTTTAGGACTGCTTCTGGTTATGGGCATTATGCAGTTTCTTTCTATAGAAAGCTATTGGAAAAATAAACCAATATATCACCATACTCTTTTGCATCGTCTTCCAATGAGCTATAATAGATTTGTTCTAATGCTAAGATGCTGGCATTTTGCAAACAATGAGGAGCAAAACGGGACTAGAACTTACAAAACCAAACCTTTGCTTGATATGTTAATGAACATCACGAAAGATTTGTACAAACCTGAAGACACCGTCTTAGTTGATGAAACTGTGATACCATTTTGAGATAGACTCTTTTTTCACCAATACATTCCATCAAAAGCCAGCAAATATGGAATCAAGCTATACAAAGCATGCGCACCTGAGGGATTTACATATAATATAAGTATATATGACGGAAAAGATAAAAAATTACTAGACTTAGATTTGCCAGGACAGTTGTTCACCTAACTAAAGATCAAATCATTGGTATGATATAAAACAATTGCTATCGAACTTGTATCCAACACCACCCTAACCAACTTTCACATTATTTTAGGTTTGTTGCTGGTAAAAATCTTACGCTACTTCAGTATACAGAGTCAGTTGTGAAAGATCTCCTGAATCTCAATGACTCTAAACAGAACTACGTAGCGGTTCTACCAAAAAAGCTTAAAATATCTACCCACAAATTACAAGAAGCGAGAGATGATAATGCTCAAGTCCCAAGGTTTCAATGCAATAGATGCAGCTAAGAAAACCAAAAATATTGCTCAGAATGTTCCTACCTTGTTATAATAATTCTCACTAGTATATAATATTGCATTTTCATGTTTACGTCATGTTTATAAAGTGAATCATAAAAGAGATTTAGAAACAAACATTATTTTATTGTAAGTATATACTGTATAAAATAATGTAGTAACTAGTAATTTATTATCCAAATCCATGCCCCGAATATAGGTAAATGCTATACCTTACATACCTACTGTAGTCCACTGTATTAACCTGCCAATTCGTCGACAGTCCGTCTTAAAATTCCATATAAAATTGAACCAAACGTGAGCCAAATAAAGGACACAGGACTTACAGAGATCATAAGACATGACCCATATATCGCTCATAGGACAGCGACCGTGTTAAAATAAAAAAAGAAAAATCATGGAAAAAAGTTAGTAATGTAAGCTTCTATTAATAAAATAAAACAGTTTATTATTTTTAGAATAAAAAAATACATTTTTTATAAATTTTATTCATTTTATTTGTTTTGCATAAAATAATTTTAGAAGAATACTAAAGTTTTTAACAGTTTATTAAAAATGTTGCAAACTAAACTAATATAACTCATTTTATAATATTACAATCAAGTCTTATCTAGTAAATAAACATTGAACATTATTCATTATGTGTAACGTATATTGTTTGATTTTACTACTACTATACACAAGAACTGAAAACTCCTCTTTTTTTCATTGCTTTAAACTCCTCTTCAACATTATAACTGAAAAAAAATGCATGTATTGTTCATTGTTGTTATAGATATTTTATTACAATCAAATGTATTTTCATGTAAGATAGCAACTGAGCAAAAATATTTTTTACAGTATGGAAAACTATGTTTTAATTTTCTGCAAATTAATTAAATAAGAGACAAAAAGCTAAAATAGACGAAACATTTTGTATCGAATGATTGAAAACAGTCTGTAGAATTTGACAGCTGCTTATCTTAGTTCAAAATTATAGGCACAACCAAAATACTACATACGCTCAAATGCAAATTAAATGTATTGTATTAAGTTATCTTCCAAAGAAACAACCAAGACACCAAGATGGGTGAATTTTTGCCATGTAGTACATGTCCCAAAACGTAACTTCGTTAATTCAAGTAACCAAAACATAATATAACTCATCAAATTAGAGGTACTACTAAAAATATCTTTGTCAATCGTATTAAAAAATCTTAAAAGTATTAAAAAAATAACATTACAAGAAACAGTATTCATGTTCCACGGGTTGCATTTGTAAGACAATTTTTGATTCTGGATAATTTGTTGTTGTCACATAAACTGTGTTTTCAAGTTTACGTATTAAACTGGTAAAATTGATGTGTAGTTTAACATTTTTTATACGTTGTCGTGATAATGGCGTTGTTCGTAAGTCATCATATAAAGTCCGAATCTGCTTCAAAAATTTTAATTTGCACAGGTCTTTTATTAATTAGAGAACTTATTAATTCGATTAGAAGAGAAATTAATAGTGTTAATAAATCGTTATTTGACTTTCATCTAGAACTCGACAGGATTCTTTCGCCTTCTGGTTGGAGCCTCATTGATCGAATTTCTTTTGAACAAGCCCAACGAGTTAAAGAGATGGTTACAAGTAATCATTTTAAGAAATTTACCAAATTAGTGCCTGAGACTGTGATTAATCTATCTTCACGCTCATTGTCCTCTACAGATACAGCTGTTTTGTCAAAAAGTTTTAACTTTCTATTTGTTCCAAAACAACTTCGTATTAAAGTAATTGTATCAGCTGTAGCAGTTTCTATACAAGCAGTTCCAGATCTTCTTGCATAAAAATTCGCTTTGAAACTACAAAAATTCTTCGTAAGTCAAGAATTTCTCAAAGGAACTTTCCAAAATCGGAATTTTTTGCATGAAAATCTTTTAAACAAGATTTTTCTTGCAGATAGGTTGTATACAGCAATTGCCAAAGATTTTTCTTCATCTATTGAAAGAGCACTTTCCAAACTTATAAGAGTCGTCAATTAATGAAGCTGATAAAAAACTTTTAATACCTATAGATTCTAAAACTCCTCGATTTTACGGATTACCTAAAATTCATAAGTCTAATATGCCTCTTCGGTCTTTAAAAAAAAAACTTTATTTTATCTAAAACCCAACTGCTGGTACGTTGATGACACTTTTGTCGTTTGACATGGTCCTTCTACTCTCAACGAGTTTTTATGTCATTTAAACTCAATTCATCAAAATATTTGTTTTACTATAGAATTAGAAAAGTACTCATCTTTACTATTTTTGGACGTTTTAGTTAATCGAAATAAAAATGATTTTTTATCACATTCAGTTTATTGAAAACCGACCCACACAGACAGATATTTAATCCGATTGTCTAATCATTACCCTTCTCAAAAATTGAATCATCTAACCAAGGTGTTAATTGCAAACAATTACAATAAAAAAAAGTATTAAGCAGTGTATTACAAAGGTTACGTATGCGAAACTAAGAGGAACGGCAAAATCTATGTCTTAACCAGTGTCTATCGTTTATCTACCATATCTCAAAAATATCAAGGAATATTAGGTCAACTCTTAAATCTGGTAAAGGACGTTAATCCTTTTGAATCTGACGACGTTTATAGAACTCCTTGTTCTTGTGGTCGTGTACATACATAGGAAAAACAGGTAGAAACGTGGGAATTCTTATTAAAGAACAATAAAGATGTAGCCGTCTTAAACAATCTTCAAAGTCAGCGGTGGCAAAACACGTACTAAAAACGGGTCGTCAAATTATGTTTAAAAACACTAAAATTTTATCGAATGTTTCTAATTTATATCAGCGAAAAATTGGAATATCCATTAAAATAATTAAGAATATTTTTAATAGTAACCGAGATTCTAGTTTTCTTTTACCGGATATTTGGAAACCAGTTTTATCAATTGAAGGCAGGTCTATAAAAGACTTTACGCCGCAATCAATCAGTTTGGTACAAGCTCTGAAGATGTCAACTGCGACCTGTGACAAAAGCTCAGCTTGTGTAATAACGACTACACGGGAATTATTCAGAATAGAAAATTGTGTTATTACAAGAAACAGTTTAACATTTGTACATGACCTGGACATAATGTTAAAACAATCATTTTTGCACCAGTGGTAAAGATAAAAACGTTGTTTCGTTAAAGGTAATTGGAGACAATGACGATCCTATGCTGATGTTTTTGTTAGTGCATTGACGCAGGTTGTTAATTAGCAAGAATGCAAGCAGAATTGTAAATGAGCCATTTTACTCGCAGGCAGAGAAGTCCGCGGAGCGCAATGAGCGACTGTCGTCTCTCTTTCTCTCTCTCTTGGACCCGCGCCGTGCTGCTCCCGTGCCTATACCTACCGCGCCCTTGATGTCGCGCGACGCGACATTGTGCGTATAGCAACTGCAGTAAGTGGGACCACGTTCTCACTTCGTAACGTTTTTCGCGACGCAACGTTTATGTGTATGTACTATATTAACAAAAATCGACAGTGAGTGAACGTTTTACAGTACGGTACTTCATGTAAATTGTTGTGTGATCTAATTAGCTATGGATCGAAAAAAAAATGTTAAGTGGAGCAGAGTATCGCAAGCGGGCTAAAGAAAAAGGCAATAAACAAAATGATGTGATTAAAAAACGCGGATATTAGACGAATTTCTTGAAAAATTATCTACTGATACTAAATATCACGTTATCGAACTAAAGCACAACGTTCCAAGTGGTAATGTTGTTACGTCAACTGACGCTTTTTTAGTATCTGCAAACGTAGGTACTTTGAAAGTTGTGGCAAGTGAAACAAAGAAAAAAGTCAAAGAAGTTCCAATAGTGCCAGGACTGCAGCCCAATCCGGATCAGAGGCTGTGCAAAAGCAACGAAGTTCTAACCAAATGGACAATCGACCAGTTTACGTGTGATTATATTTGTAAAAACGGAGCCAATGAAAACAACAAAAAATTAGGGGATTTACAAAAATAAGGCGCGACAGTTGTCAAAACACTTATTCGAACGTCAGCTTCTTCTAAATGGCAAAAAAGCTTCGCAAAAGGGGCTAATCTATTCTGAAAGTACTAGATATGTTTTGTTGACTTTGTTTTTTTAGTGGCGGGCAGAGTCAATTCGACAGAAACACAGGTTTTAATAATTGGGAAAATTCCTATTATCAAGTATGAACTCATAAAGCTACCTTTAGCCGCAAAAAAAGCCGCGGTTGTTAACAAAAGCAACTCAACCAAAACACACATGTTCTACAAAACCGATAATTTAAGTTCAAATTTTAAAATGCGTAAACGAAATAATTTAATACACCTGATTTATAAAGTTTTATAATAAGAACTATCAGTAATCAGTAGTTTCATCCTAAATAATTTCACTGTAAAGTTATCAACATTAGACGAAAGTAAATAAGTAAATAAGTTAAAATAAAATTTGAGTAAATTTTGAATGTTGAAATTGTATCAACAGTCAAGCAATTGTAAAGATTATTAATGTTATGAATCTGTTAAGACTAGAGAAAGGATTCATGTTAAAGTAAAGTTCATCTCTTTAATGCTTTTCTTAGTCAGTAGCGCATTTGTTTAATATTAATAGGAGAAAAAACACATTCAGAATGTTCAATTCTAGTGGCGGTACAAACAAACAAACACAGACAGCCTTTAACAGTACGAAAAGAACAAAAAATATTAACTTTAACAGTGATATGTCTGACTTAATATAGACTTCTCACAACAAATCGGTTTTAAGATTTACCGCGAGAGGTTGGTAGACGTAGAAGTGCCGTTTTTGTCTTAAACGTGTTAGTCCTAAGACGATGACAGGCCAATCAATGCCGCGTGCGTTTTTTCAAAAACCTACGCATATGCATAATCAAGAATCGACCACGTCATAATATAAACACAAAATAGCTAATAGATAAACTTGCCGAGACAAAAACGCATAATAAAAAAAAACGACAAAAACAGGTTGGAGGTAGAAAAGGATACCAAAAGTAAAATTGATCAAAGAGATCTCTCAGTTTAATATCAATAATAAGACTAGGAAACGATTAAACGTACAGAGATGCAATTAGCTTTAAATTGTTGCAAATGTAATGTATTTTGAAAATGATAAGAGTATTTTATAAAAACGCATAATAAACGAATTAAAGCAAGAACTATAAAAGGTTTGCAGTTTTTTACATATTACGTACTAACAAGGTATAAATAATCAGAACTACATCACGTTTTACAATTTTAATATTTAAAACCATGTTTCTAATCGATTTTGATTGTTGTTCTATTTTGTAGTTACAATAGTGTAATTAAAACAAATAACTTATCGATCGTTAAGTGCCAATACCTCCTATCCACCAATTTTGCAAAAATTGACTTTTTGGCGCCATCTAAAGGGAATACTCCACATACTGGCAATATCTAGTATCGGTATCTTTTTGCAAAATATTTTAAATCACGCGGTGGAAATATCTTCTAACGCGTACAACCTGTTTTGTTCTGACAATACCTTCTAACTGATTTAAAGAAATATCTCTTATCTACTTTCTGTTAGTTTTTTGTTGCGTTTTTACGAGTATAAGCTTAATGTAAATAAACTTTTGGCCATTTTTGTTTCTTATAAAATGTAAGAATGTTAATAGACAAATTAATGTAGTTAATATCATTTTATGATCAATTTAATCATAACTTCACACTTTAAAAAAATCATTTTGAACTTGTTTACCTAAAATTTAAAATATTTCCTCTACAAGTTTAAGTATTAGTATAATAATAATTTATTACTTAATTAATAACTAAACAGATATGTAATATTTTATTCAAAATTTTATTTAATATTTTAAATTTTTCAGATAAAATATGCATCAAAATGGAGGCAATAACATACGACCTGCAAAACTTTTACCATTGGCTTTGCAGTCGAATCAAACTCAAGCTAATAGTACAAACTGAACTCATAGATACTGCACAATCCATAGCGTTAGTATGTCAGCAAGATCAGATTAACATTCTTTGTACCAGCCCGAGTGAAAAGCTGAGTGAAACAGCATTATCTAGAGTTGTATCATTGCCATTGCAATCATCACAAATTCATTGTTCTAGTACAAATCAAACCCAAATCGTGCATAGTACACAATCAATTTGCATTAGTTTGTCAACCTAATATCGCTTATACTCCTATCAGCTCTAGCCATAGTGAAAATCTGAATAAAACACCATCACTTATTTCAAGTATAAAATCAGAAGAACCTATTCCAGCAAGTAATAGCTCTTATGAACCGACATCAAATGCAACTGAAAGCGAAAGTAAATCTAGTGGCTCTGAACCGGCTAACAATGCTAAAGAAAAAACTATCTCCTTTGGAGATGTCATCAATAAAGGACAAAAAAGAAAAATAAAAACAGACCAGAAGACATGGAAAAAAACCGCAACAAGCAGTTGAGAATGCTCGGCCAAGATTACTTAGGTTATTCGAAGCGTAGAGATAAAAAAATGATACACCTCGAAGTGCTCGTCAACTAGGTGAGGCATGTAGATCTCGACAATGCATAAAAAGTAAGAAAAGAAATTGTGAAAAATTTACGCTTTCTTTAAGGCAGGAGCTATTTAATAATTTTTGGCAAAAGTTAATTGGGAACAAAGAAAAATTTATGTAAACGGATTAATTAGTGTTACAAGGACAAGCAAAAAAACAGAGCAGGGTCTTTGTCGAGACGTGCACTATCATTCTCATATTTTTTACCAACAACAGAAGGTACTAATATTCAGGTATGCAAAAAAAACCTTTTGAAATACGCTCTCTCTACTGTCCATGTTTGGGTGACAAACTCTTATCACAAAATGCTCGCATGTGCTGAAAACTGAAAAAATAGCCCAGCACTAGCAAAGAGACTTCAAACATTACGCGACTTTTAAAATTACCTGCTCAAACTTCCATCAGATTACAATAGACAGAACTCAAGAAAAGTATTTATTGAGCCATGTTTCCGGAACAAAGCAAAACTGTATAAAGCGTACAAACGTTGGTGCTTAGATAACAGTGAACTAAGTCTCAGTAAATATACATTAGATAAAATATTTATAGAGTCAAATCTGTCTATATACACATTAAAAAAAGATATGTGTGATGTTTGCGTGAGTTACAAAGAAAAAAATATAACAGAGACTGAATATAACGCGCACATTAAGCGTAAAAACAGAGCAAGGACTAAAAAACAACACGACAAGGACAAAGGCAAGCCGGCGAAGTTACCATGGATCTTAAAGCTGTCAAAGTGTGTCCTTATCTGACGGTCAGTGCCCTGTACTTTAAAACTAAGTTAAGCTGTCACAACTATACTGTTTACAATTTAGTTACCAACCATGCAACATGTTATTGGTCTGATGAAACGGCTAGTAACTTAACCGCTAGTACATTTGTAAACTTTTTATTAGATTATCTGGTACACCACTGTCGTCGCAAGAAGCTACCCATAATCATGTTTTCAGATGGCTGCACATACCAGAATAGAAATACTATAATGTCTAATGCTTTGTCAGCATTTTGTGTTCAACACCAAGTAACAATAACGCAAAAGATTCCGGGTCGCACCCAATAGAGTGTGACTCGGTTTTTAGCTGTATAGAAACAAAGCTAAACATAGGGAGATTCATCTGCCAAGTGATTATGTATCTGTGAGTAAGGAAGCAAGGGGTAAACCCTTTCTCTATGAGGTCAAACAAGTCGACTATACATTTTTTAAGAACTATTCCCATGAAGATGTATTGAGATATAGTTCCATCAGACCAGGTCGTAAACCAGGAGACCCGGTTGTAACGGATATTCGCGGCTCTTCTGTATAATCCTGACGGGACCATTCTCTACAAATGTGACTATGACAATGAGTGGAATGACTTGCCTATAAGACCAAAACCCCTAAAGGAGCCGATTTATACACCCATGCACGCGGCAGCTTTACTCATCAGTGCTATAAAATTTTCGCACTTGCAACAACTAAAGAAAAGATTGCCATAACTTTTATGACACACTTCCTCACTTGTAAAGTTAATAAGAATTCTGAAAATTAAACTTGTTTGGTAGTATAATTATTGTCTAATTAAGTAGAAATACCTCCTAACTTCCATCAATTAAAAAAAAACTGACAAACAATAGCTGCTATCTAACAAATTGTTTACTTGCATCTGCTTGTACCGTCATTATACCATAAATGTACTGATTTTACTCAAATAGTCGAAGTAAGAAAATATTTTAGCTATTGTATTATAAACAAATTGCTTTTTAGCGTTTACTGTAAAATTTACTTTTTGTTAGATAGAAGATATTGGAACTTAACGGTCGTTATAATGTTGCTGATACGGTATTTAAAATATTGTTTCTTATATAACTAAGAAACACGAATAGAGCCAATTTTGTTGACATTATCTTAATAACTAGAATTTACATACTTTTCATTGAATTTGCGCTGTCTATTAACTCTAGGACGAACATAAAATGCATAGAATAGAGCGGTACCAGTAAAACCACATATAAAGGCAGAGCGCAGCATTTGCTTAGTACGCTGTTCAAACCATCCATTCATTACCGGTTTCAAAAGTTTTTTGTCGCACATAATTCTTTTTTCTTCTAAAATATTTAAGATCAATTAAACTAGCAATAATACAAATAATAACAAAAGTACCTGTTTGTAACGCGAGTTATTTTGACAAATTAATTTACAAAATTGTAGATATTAAACATTTTATTGCTATGACACCGTATTACGACAAAAGTAATCGTTTCTAAGCAATTGTATTAATTAGATTGATATTTCATATTAAGTTTTAAATGTATTTATGTATGACTTTAGAGTCACTTCTTCTGTAACAAACAAGTTAAACAAGGGAGAAATTCCAAGTGCCTAAAAATCAAAACAAACATATCAGCTACGAATTGAAATCATTTACAAAAATCTTACTGGTCCATTAGGTTTGGAATGTTTGGTTTCAACTGATCATGTATATTTCATCTATATGCTTCAGTTGGCAACACCGCATTTGATTTATTTATTACTTTCCTATAAGGAAAGTATAGCAATCGCAACTGGAAGTTGGTGTATCCGCCATCTTTAACAGTTTCTCTTATATAATTTTGTACCTATGTAAATTATTCGAATTATCTTTACAGTTTCTTATAGAGATAATTCTTCCTAACAATTTATTCAAATCAAAAAATTTCTAACTGTTACAGTTTATTAGATATTTGATTTATAATTTAAAGTAAATTCCATTTATAATCTAGGTTCGAATTCTGCCTGCGACGATTTTTTTTATAAAAAAAATCCATATCTTGAAGAAAAAACAAGATACGATAAAAATAACAATTTTTCTCTATATTCTTTTGACTTGGATGTTTTTCTTAAATTTTAAAATAAAAAATATGTAAAAACTGCTTATAGGAAAGCCGTGTGGTGACCACACCAGTTTTTTTACTCAGTGGTCCGTGGGTAAGTTTTGACTATGAAAAGAAATTCAAAAGAGTTTTGTGTGCTTGTTGCAAGTGTAGTTAATTGCATAACAATAAAGTTACAAACAAAATTTCTGAACCATGATATTTTATTATCTACAAGGGCTTTTCCACTTAAAACGTTTAATTAAAAATTTTTCAAAACACAAACATTTATTAATAATGTTACATTTAAAAGCCGAAGACAAAATAAACTTTCTAGCAGCAGATAAATATGGACATGGCTTTGATATGAAATCTCGCATATATAATATCTGACATGATGTCTCGTTTTTATATATTGTCAGAAACGGCTTCAAAATGATTCGAGTTATAAAGTTGGGAAAAACTTTATAACAACTAATTGTTATGTTTGCATTAATTGGCATAGTTTTTAATTTTGGTTAAAATACTAATTTAACGCAAGACATGTTTGTTCTGTCGCTATTTGCTAGTCAAACTTGAGAGAAGATTTTTGGTCTACAAGATCAATTACTTCAACGTTTTCAACAGTGGTTAGTTACATCATTTACATTTACATTTATATGCAGAGAGTTAAGAGAAGAGGTTATGAAAGTAGAAGACATCTTAGAAGTAAACGGAAAAAGAGCGGAATGGATGGAAGAAGTATGGAGAAGAAGGAAAAAGTTAAGAGGAGAGGAGAAATAAAAAAAATGTAAATAGAATGTAAGGTAGTAATTGTAAATAGGGGGAAAACGAATTAATTTGTAAGCAATTAAGCAATTCAAATAATGTTAAACTATATATACATCATTGGACATCAAGTGGACAAAATTAAAAAAGTAAACCATTTTTAACGATCTAAAACATTTATAATTTTTCGATACTGTTAGAATTATGTTTTAATACCTACAATAGAAAATGTAAACAAAAAAGTAAACGATGACTAAACAGAAGACAAAAAAGAAAACGACTTAATGACTCATTCATAACTACAAATGTTCAAAACATTTTGTGCTCTGCCAATAAAATTAAAAAATTACAAAGCCGAAGAAAACGATTTGAATAACTTAAAAAGTAGCTTAGTTATAGATCTTTGTGATCTTTTCTACACAGGAATTAGAAAAAATTAAAGAATATGTGTGAAAGTTCATTCAAAGCAAGTCGGATACTGAAACCCTCCCTAAATGTTATAAAATGTCATCTTTATGTTAGTCATTAAAATTAAAAAAATACGGTCAGTGCAAACCGTTTGCGATGTTTTATTATAAGCAATTTCTAAATCAATTTGAGTCAAATGAAAAATCGTCACAGTTAAATTTTTCAATCCATATTATCTTTGACATGTTTTGAAGACAATGCTGTTAAAATATGATAACACGCTTAATAACCACTACCATTCGTCGCCCATTTTAGCAAATTTAAAAAAAAATAATATTTCAAACCTGGCTAAGGATGTTAATAGGCTGTTGTGCTTTATGATATGCCTGGATTATATGATAAAAAGTTCTAAAGCGTGTGGCAAAGAACAGAACTAAATAAAAATATCTAAAATGGTCACCAGTTTGTTTTGTGGATGTGAAGTTAAACGCGTCTGTTTTGTGTAGTGGTGTTAACTGTGAGATATAGTAAGTATTTTATCAAATTCTCATTTGATTGCATGCTCAGTCACATTTTGCGCAGGTATTATAGCTCAAATACTAGATTTTAATCCTAGAAACGTTACAAATAACTTTTTTTCAAAAAAATAAAGGTGGCCGGCAAACTGGTTCATTGAAAAACGCATAGATCAGTTATCGGCCGCTTCGGCCGAGAACGGGTTTTAATGCATTCGAATATTTTATCCTTGTTTGGCTCGTTAAAACGTTATATGTGGTGCTATTCCTCTTTCAGTTAAGTGATGAATATTTGGGTTACAAGTAAACCAGTTTTCGGCCGTTATAATACAGAAAGTACTTAAACATTAATAGCATAATTTCAAAGATGATAAAGGCGGCCGAGAAGTGGGTCTTTTTCGGCCACTTATTACTATAATTCACATTACTCGCAACTGCAGTTAAGTGGGTAATAATTTAAAATATTTTTTTATTTAAGAAATTTCCAGGTGTCAATTAGACAAAAATTAGAAAGAAATAAACCGCTATCAACAAGAAAACTCTTTACAAATTCCGAAGAATCACTGAAAGAGACACTTCAGTGTATAAGATCTAACCAAGTGTCGATTAGGGAGGCCAGTGGAAAATTTAGAGTACCAAGAGCTACACTTCAAGATAGGCTCTATGGTAGAACTAGTGATGCTCTAAAGAAAACAGGTCCTCAGCCTTTAATGACAATAGAGGGAGAACAAAGGATTGCCGATTGGGCAAAAAAAATCCCCAAATGTAAGTTGCCCATTAAAAAAGAAGATTTAATTAAAACGGTAACAAAAATTGACCGAGAAACTGGGAAATTTGATCAATTTGTGAACCAAAAACCAGGTATCAGATGGTACAAGAATTTTTTTAAACCTCACCCAGCAATTTCTGTGCGAGAAGCCGAAAGCATTAACAAATCAAAGGCAGTAGTAACTGAGGAGTTCATCCGATTATGGTCCAGAGACCTCAATGAATTTTTAGACAAGAATAATTGCAAGGACATCTTGGAAAATCCTAGCAGAATTTTCAATGGCGACGAATCAGGCTTTAGCTTGTGTCCTAAAACAAGCAAAGTACTTACGTCACGTGGATGGAAAAATCTGTACCAAGACTGGGAACGATAAGGAAAACCTAACTGTACTTATAGTTTTCAATGCAAGTGGAAAGCTGTGTCCACCTCTAGTCATCTTTTAATATGTTAGGCCCCCAAAGGCATTGGTCCAAGGCATGCCTGAAAACTGGATTTTTGCCAAATCTGATTCTGGCTGGACGCGAAGTGACGTCTTCTATGAGTACGTGTGTAACGATTTTAATACATGGTTGAATAAAAATGAAATGCAGAGGCCGGTCATATTGTTTATAGATGGACATAAGAGGCATATGACATTACCACTGAGTCAATTCTGTGAAGAAAACGGCATAATACTATAAGCCCTACCTCCGAACACCACTCACATTCTTAGTCTAAAAATGCCAATGCTATTGTCAATAAAATTAACTTTTGCTCGGTAATTCAAGAATCTTTAGACGCAATAAATTTACTCGAATGCATTAAAAACGGATTTTGAAAATGCGGCTTTATTCCAGTAAATTCCAACAACGTGGATTATACAAAATGTGTTAAAAACAAGTTAGAAAAGGAACAAAAACAACACAAAAAAGATACATCAGCTCTTTCAACTGACACAGCTTTTTCAAGCCAAGATTTTAGATCGGCCGAAAAAGTGATTAAGACGGTAGAGGATCGCCTATATAGTTATAGGATAAATGTTCCAGTAAATACCTTGAAAATGGTTGCATCACAAACATGAACTTGGATGGCAATCTTTCTCCTGAAAACGTCAGTATCTCCATAAATTTGGATCACACAAATAATAAAATTGACGACGTTAATGTAGCTGACGTCGCCGTCGGTTCAATAGTAGCAATGGACGATGTCAGTATATTATCTATAGTCTTGTTTAACTCAACCGATTCTGGCCACGTTCTTGATATGCAAATCGATCCTTCATTTGAACATTATCAAACTTACAACATACAACAAATCTCTGCAGTGGAAATACCCCAGAATCCTTCAGATTTACCATTAAATGAATCTTTACCTGAACATCATAATGTAACAGAGAATATCCCTCAAGAAAAAAATTCCAATGACCACACACCACCACAAACTTTTAATAATGTTGTAGTTCATAAAACGCCTGATAAAATGTCCCAAAAATTTCTAGATGGGGTGGCAGAAACATCTTATTTATCTCCTACCACTCCATTTACACGATATTTAACTTTTCCAACTCCAGTTGATCAAGGAAAAAATACTAAAAAGAAGGAGAAATTGTCCAGCGCAATTTCCTAAAAGGAGTGGAGAAATTACTACGAGAGAAAGGACGAGGAAAATGTACGGAAGAGAAAGGAACTGAGAGAACTGCAGCAGGATACTGTGCAAAAAACAACAAAGCATAAAAGAGTGAGCACTCCCAGTAATAAGAAAAATAACAAAGTAGCAACAGAGAATTACCACTACAATGTTGAAGAAAAGGAGAAGATTAAATGTTTTCTTTTTGAAGATGATTTATTCAGTGAAACAGAAGAGGATTCTGAAAAAAATATTGGTTGCGACCACTGTCCAAGATGATACCACTTAAGCTGTACTGAATTCACCGAGTTTCATTATGAAGACATTGTAAGAAAAGAATATAAGTGTGATATATACAAGGACTAATTGTGATATCTTTTAACCAAAAAGATATAAGTAATAAATAAAATTAATCATTGCGAATTTCAGCTTAGTACTTTATTTGGTGCGAACAGTCGTAGTTTGTATCATTTTCACACCATAGGTGCCAGAGCCATTACCTACATACCTCCTAATTCAAGTTTACCGAACACTTGTCGGTCGGCCTCTGCTTCGCCTCGGCCTACAAATATGCTCATACTCGCAAAATAGCACTTTCTGGACTAGTGATACAAATAACTATTTTGTGCTGCTTTTTATAAAATTACAGTTTCTTTAATTAAAAAAATTTTGAAATTACCAGAAATATAATGTTGGTACTACCTTTATTACAAATCTACCTTATGTAGAGGAGTGTAAGATTCCTCGGCCTCTAGACTAAGTATACTCACTAAAACTCCTCCTCGTCCCATGTGGATGATAACCACGGAACTACCTTTCTGCCATTACTTTGTGGTCATCGTGGACTATAATTTTTACTGTTCTTTGTTACTTTTTATTCATTTTTTTTATTCTTTTTTCCATTATTATGTTAATTAGCATTTCCTTTATAGAATCGATGTGCGTCTTGTTTTTTAGTAGTAACTCACCTATTTTCTCTTTTGTTACTTTTTTAATTGCGCATTTCCTATTAGCCTTACTTCTATGTTCATTTCATTTCTGTCATGTAAATATTGTGTGTTCCGCAGTGTCCATATGTCCGCAGTATCAGCAATTATCGCTCTTTGCTTTTCCAATCTACTTAAGATAACTTCAAAATATACCATATCCTGATATTGCTTACATTATGTAGTGGTTTGTAATATTCCATTCTGTGTTATACCATTTTTTAATATCTTTTATGAAGGTTTTACACCAGCCATTATATTTGTATCACTGTTCTTGCCATTTAGCCAAGAGTATTTCTTTTTCTGCTTTTCTGTCGAGTTTACACCTTACTTCTTTGTTGAATTTAAAATTCTATCAGTGGTAATTTGCTTATTACTTGCTCTTCTGTCGGAGATGTGCGGCATGCGCATGTAATTTTTCTTATTCTCTTTTTTTAGCTTATTTTTGTAGTACTCATACTTCATTACGTCCTCCCAGATCGGGGATCTATGTAATATGATTGAACGTGCGGCTTTGCAGAGTATTTTTATTTTCGCCTGTGTCAGACTTTTTCGACTTTACGCAAGTTTTGTTGATATGCGTCGTCATCCTTAGATTTGTGTTTATGTGAACCCCTATGTATTTTATTGCTTTTTTGCTGGTAATATGATTGTCTCCGATCTTGATTGTAATATTGTTTATTATTCTTTTCCCCAATATAAGTGCCATTTTGGTTTAATTGTGTTCTAATTGTAGGCCTATTTCGTTCAGTATTTCTTATATTTCTGACTATGTTATGGATTCCATAAGGTTTTTCTCTTTTTTATCCCATATAACGAAACCCAAGTCATCTATGAAAGCTATTGTTTTTGTATTTTTTTCTAGATCCACTTTTAGAACTTTAGTATAATATATATTCCATAGCGTCAGTCCCAGGATCAGCTTTTGTGGTACGCCGTATGTATTTTTGACAAAATAATTTTGGGTGTCTGTGTGTGTGTCTGTGTGTGTCAGTGTGTGTGTAACAATGTACTCAGGATAACTCTTCAACCAAAAGTCCTAGTAACTTGAAATTTAGTGTGAAACTGTTTTTAAAACTTTCTGGATTCTTTCAAAAAATGAGTCGGATAAAAAAATTGGGATAAGGTGTATCCGCCATTTTTAATAGTTTCTTTATATAGTTTTGTACGTATGTAAATTATTCGAATTGTTTTTACAAATATAATCTAAATTCAAATCATGCCTACGACGTTTTTTATCTTTTACTAAATTACTAAAGGGGAAAGCAATATCAAGGCCCACAAATATAGGAGTTAGTCGATATAACAACATAAGCTCGATTTGCCATATTTCGGTTATATCTTAATAAAATAGAGGAAAAAATATTTAAATAAATTATAGCATACTAAGAATTTAGTACAATTGTGTACGTATCACTTCAAAGTGGTTTTATGACAACGTAACCCTAAAAAAATAGAGACATTTCTTCATCATTCCTTATAAGAAAGTCGTGTGGTGACCACACCAGTTTTTTTATCGGGTCTTTTTCTAGGATTATGTCTATCTTTTTTTAAAGCTTTTTGTTTTAATAGATCCATGGCAGTTGCGGATCTATTTACCTTCAGTTGTAGAACTTTGAGATTATGGAGCGCCATCTCGAAGGATGTCTAATCTCTTCTTTCTTTTTTGCTCCGTAAGCTTCTTTTTTAAAGCTTCGTATCCTTTACTGCCTGTAAAGTAGCCGCTTTCTCGCACGCAATGCATCTCTTTTCTTCCGTGCATTGTTTTGCGTTGTGGCCCGTTTCTCCGCACCTGCAATAGTTTTGCGTCCCATTAGGACGTGTACATTCTGTTTCTTGATGGTCGTACAACCATTATTTGTAATATTTTGTAACTAAGACGTACTTTTCAACTCTGCAGTATTGAGACTTATTTTTATTCTTATTATTTCTTCTGATTTTGTTTTCTTTATCGCGTTCCTATACGTATGTCGTTTTTTTCATTTGTTTCTATTTCTCGTTCTATAGCTGTTCATATGTCTTCTGTAGTTGTGGACGAGTCCATTTCTTTTATTATTATTCTTGATACTGTTCGTATGTTTACATGCTCCGTGTTTTCTTGTATTGTATATTGGAACATTTTCAGGGCTTCCTTGTCTTTGTCGATGGTTATGATTAATTTACCTTCTTTTGTACTTTGTATGTGCCTTATTTTTGTAGCAATTTTTTTCCTCCGACTATTTCGTTAACGTTCTTTAAAGTTTTTTTATATTCTTTACCTTTCTGATCTACTATTAGTGCATATGTTTGTATTTTGTTCTTTTTTCTAGTTAAAGAAATGTTCGTTTTTTCATCCGGTGGGTACATCGATATTCGTGTCTTTGTTTTGTTAAAAATGCATTCTACCATTTTTCTAAGCCTGCTGTTGTCGATTTCTGGTACTTGTCACATATTCGTTTTGATATAATAACTGACTTTGAACATTTAGTTTTATGTGGATTTCTATTTTTTATTTTGCCGCTTTAGATCTGTCTTCGCCCATTACGTAACTACACTATCAAACGTCTATTGACCTTTGCGATGTTGGCAGCACAAAATAGTAATTTACGTATCAAGCGTCAAAGGTAGATTATAGCATAACGAACGTTAATGCGACGCAAAGTTTCACGGCCGAACATTGCATAAAAGTGGTACTATATTTATTACTAAATCTGTAAAATTTGACAGTAGTATAGTGAGGTTGGTTCTGGCTCACTCGGGTAAGATCGGTAGGAGATCATATTTTCTTCGACTGTGTTCGTGTGCGCTCGTAATTTTCAGTGTCGAATTTCAACTTCCGGTTTCAAATTTCTATTTCCGGTTTCGAATTACAACTTCCGGTGTCAAATTTCAACTTCCGGTTCCAAATTTCTATTTCCGGTATCGAATTACAACTTCCGGTATCGATTACAGCTTACGGTGTCAGATTACAGCTTCCGGTGTCAAATTTCAACTTCCGGTATCGAATTACAGCTTCCGGTATCGAATTACAACTTCCGGTGTCAAATTTCAACTTCCGGTGCCCTATTTCGACTTCCGGTGTCAGATTTCATTGCTGTGCATTGTCAGCAAATTTTTTCAAGTTCATTAGCTATGATGAATCAACAAATTTTCTATAATGAACTTACGGTGTCTACTTTGTTTCCGCTTAAGTTCAATGATCTGCAAAAACGCTGAATTAACTAGAAAGCTCATATACTTCGCTTTTTTTTTAAAATATGACTTCTTGCAGATTCATAAATTTTTTTATAGCACTTATAAAATCAAATCAATGAAAATCACATATTTATTTAATTAATTATTGTATGCAATTTAAATAGTATTACAGTTAACTTTATTTAAGTTACAATTAAAATTTATAAATTATTTTTTATAAAGACTAACAAAACAATGTTTTTTTCCTGCAGATGGTATTATATTTTATATTACATTTAGCAATTATTTTTGTTTTAAAGTTTATAAAAATCCAATAACATGCAAAAAAATTATCAATTTATTTGAGTAATTCTTTATATGCATTTAAAAGTGTTTAGTTAATTTGAATTTAGAATGTAAATTTAAAAAATGAGCAATTAGTTCTTAATATAACTTCAATTCATAGCTTTTACTATTTATATACACAAACAAAATGTTGATTTAACTATTGAGTAAATTTCATGTTACAAATCTAGACATTGCGAAGAATGTAGTTATATAATTTCTTCAATGCAAAAATAATCCATTTATTTAATTTAGATTATAGTATTAGAAATATTTTAACTTTACTTACTTACATTATTATAGTAACATAAAGAAACTGTTTTTTCCACAGATGTTATATTATACGAGGGTCGTTAGCATATTTTTTTTTTGTTGACTTAGTTTTTACGCTACCAACACCTTAAAATAACAAAATTCACTAAGTTTATAAGGTCCACCCGGTAAATTTGATTAAAATAATAACTGAAATCCATACGTTTTATATGCATATTAAAATTACAATTAAAATAAAAGACTCTAACGTTAAAGTGTTTTCTCAGCATATAACAAGTCGTTGACACTCATAATTTTGTTGATTTGCATTATTCAGCTTTGATTATAAATGTTTATAATATAAATTGTTTTATTACATGTTAAAAAACTCGAAAAATCAAATCAATCTCTTATTTATTTAAGTAATTATTGTATGCAATTCAAATAGTATTACAGTTAACTTCATTTAAATTACAATTAAAACTTATAAATCATTTTTTATAAAGACTAACATAAAAATGTTTTTATTCCCGCAGTTGATATATTTTATATTACATTTAGCAATTATTTTTGTTTTAAAGCTGATAAAATATAAATTTCACGAATGAAAAAATTATCAATTTATTTAATTTATAGTATACACTTATGCGTTTGGTTTGAGATTGCAATTTTAAGAATACCTTTTCAAAGCATTTCGTTGCGTTAATGGCAGTCAAATAAACTCAAAAATAGGACCCCAGATATTGTTGTATTTGCATCAGTGTTTCCAATAATTTTTATAGGTGTTAAGTTACATATTAACATATGAATCATTGATGCTCTTATAATATGTAAACTATTTATTTATTTGTTTAATTATGCATTTCAAGTTAATACACCATTAAACTAAACTAACTGGAATATATAGAAATAAATCTATCATAAGCAATAAAGGACTAAAAATATCAGGAATGGTTCCTATCAAATTTTTTAGAGCCATTCTAAAATCACATTATTAAGGATCAAATATTCGTATGCATATTTAGTCTTTGAATATGAAAAAATGCCTAACTGTTGTCAACTTAAGATAACAAAATTTAATGATTTTTATAGTAGAAAATATAACTTCACTTCAATAATTTTGACTCACTGAAATCAATACAAAAAGGATGGAAATTATAATAAATAAAGTCTTGTTATACGTTGCTAAATATTTTTCAATTAAACTCCATTCATCGTTTTAGCATTTATTATTATTTATATACAATGTTACATTTAACTAATATTTAATATTCAAAAAAATAAAACAATTAAAATTTAGAATGTAAAAAATAGACAATAAATATTTGAAATAATGATGTCTTATTCATTTTTTACTGTTACAGGTCAAGAACCTTTAATGATTAAATTTATTTTCTATTAAATATAGTTTCATCAACTTAAGATAACAAAATTTAGTCTTTTTGTAGCGGAAAATATAACTTAACCTCAATAATTTTGGCTCATATTACAAATTTGATTAAAATAGTAACTGAAATCAACACAAAACGATGGAAATAAGTAAGCAATTTAAATAGTAAATTTTTATTACACGTTGCTAAATATATAAATACTTTATTTACAAAGTTTAAAAAACCTAAATTAAAAAAAATTAAGATTTAAACATTTAAACAACCGTATGATAAACTAATAATCTGTAACACTAGACATAATATACCCGGGTCGATGATGTAGTATTTCCATTACACACAACACATTATGAGAATTAATGTTATTTTCACAATTTAAAAAATGTTCAAATGCTTCAAAACTTTGCATTTCATCATCTTCTTTACAGTTTTCGTTCACATAGTCGTCGTTGTTGTCTTTATAACCATTGGCAATTTGTTTAATTCTGTTTTTTTCAGTTTTCTGTTTAAGCACAGTTTCTACTATATTATTGTAGTATTCTTTTAATTTATACGATTTCATTAAATCCAATCGATAGTTAATTGTAGGTTTTAAATTAAAAATGTTGTACATATCATATTTATCCAAAGTACACGATCGATAATCACGACACAACGTAATTGTTTTTAAAAAATTCGAATTTTTATTTAACGGAGATAATCCTGGTTCAGAATACTTCCAATTGTAGAATAATTTTAAATCTTTGGATATATTGACTGATTTACTTAGGTTTTGAATAGAAACATTGATGTTTAACAATTTCGCTTCTTCAAGAATAGGCGTGATTTCGGTGGAATTATAGAAAAAATCGTTCATTAAATAAGATTGAAGTTTCATAAATTCGTTCCATTCTTCTACAGTTAGTAGTACGTTATTTTTATCATAATGATTACAAACAACAACATTGCATCTGGTATTTCTACATATACCACCATTTTCACACGTGTCACTGTTTACATCACTCCAAATTCGTATAACAGAATCAAGATGCAAATACGTGCTATACCCAATTTCAATATATTTGTAACCGTCATGATCGATTCTATAGCAAGTTGAGTTTACAAGTGTTTCATTTGAAGCGTTATCATATTGCAAAAGACGAGTTTCTTCGATCAAATTGTATTCTGTACACATCGATCGTAGCGAATCAGATCCTTTTATTCTTTCATCATCATTTTCAACATCAATATTATTATGACTCATACAATGCGTCGTAGGTGAATCCAAATATAATGGAACACTTTTAGATTTTGCTTTTCCTATAAACCATTTTATATCATTATCTAACCGATCACTCATTTTGAAATTAAATCAGCTTATACACAAAACGCACAAATATATCTGTATCGTACTGTCTTCGATAATGCAGAATTAGAACTGATCGTAATCTACAATCACAACTCTCATACAGTACAGATAACTTCACGTAATTGAATGAGATCGAACTACCCTGCTTTTTTGAACTTAAATTTTAGGTAAGATGGCCGTTCTGACTCAACATTTTTAGCGTTTGAAAATCATGCATTTAAAATTAATACACAATTAAATTAAAATAACTTGAATAAGTAGAAGTAAAACTATGTCGTCAACGATAAAGTAGTCTAGCTGACCCACTCATCACAAAATATAGGAAATGGTTTCTATCAATTTTTTTAAAGACTACTTAATCACTTTATAGAGGATTATATATCCAATTACATATTTAGTGTTTGAAAATAGCAAAACAGTTTACAAGGTCCACCCCAGCAAATTTGATTAGAATAAAATAATAATTGAAGTTATCAATATTACTATTTATTAATATTTCGAGGTTTTCATCAATTAACAACACAACTTTGCTTTTTAATTTATTTTGAATTTTTTACGTGGTTTGATAACGCCGGTTTTCCATATACCCTATAACTACCTATTCTACTCTTAAAGGTCTGTTTTAAAATCATTACATCATTTCTTAGTTTAAGTTTACAATTTTTTTTATGTTTTAAAGTATGCAAGTAGTGAGCCTCATAAATATTGTTGTTAAGGTAAATTTCACAGCATTCACAATATGTACCTATATTATTAAAACAAATTTTTAGTTGATTTATTTAAAAAAATACCCACATTAACAACTCATTAAATCTAAAAAAAAAACACAACATGTTCTCCGTTAAGCAAAGTAAAGTTGTTCTTAATCAAGACCGTGGGGTTATCTATATCAACCGTTTAAAGCGAATTAAATTCAATAATCGTTGCAGGAACACAACATCAATAACTAACAGTAAACTATATAATTTGTTTAACAGTTTGTATTCAACTAGGTGATTTGTATACAAACCATAGATAAATTAAACAGTTTTGTTGTTGAGCACGCAAATTATCTATAAATTAGGAAATTATCTATTGTTTATCTATATTGACAGCTTATACAGTTTGTAATCTTTTATTGTGTGATGTGTTGAATAAAAAAATCAAAATTTTTTCTGTATATCTACTCGAATTAATATCTCTTTCCATATCGATTACTAAAAACCATAATTATTTATCCAACAAATTAAACACATCTTCTTAAATTCGTCAAATGATAAATTTATTATTCTTATAAATATGTTGTAGATTTAATACATCTTGTTTGCAGACTATTATAAGGTTAACATTATCATGAATTAATTGTTTTGGAATGCAATCATAGGTTTGATATTATGGTGACCCATACTAAAATGCTCTCTCATTAAATTTTGTTTATCACACGCGAAATCCACAAACAGCTTTGCAAACCGACGACTTTGCAAACAGCTTTACAAACAGGTTGTTTGTTTGCAAACAGCTTTACAAACAGGTTGTTTGTTCAAACAGCTTTACGAACAGGTAGTTTGTTTGCAAACAGCTTTACAAACAGGTGGTTTGTTTACTAACAGCTAGTCGGTTTGTCATTTTTATGGTTTTTGGACTGTTAATCGGTTTGTTAAGGCAGTTTTCAATTCCTGCTTTAGACCAATTATAATTAACCACGCCCATTAACCACACCTCTAATAACGCTTATCTATCAATTTGTTTGGTCAAAAAGCACATCGGTTTGTTTCATTGGTTCGAAAATTGTAATTTGAAACCGAAATATTGAAAGTCAACACCCAAATTTGTAATTTGACACCAGAAATCGATTTGTTGAAGCGGCTTAAAAATCAGTTATTGTTTTTTCTTTTTTTTTTGTATTGCCAGTACTAAGTTTAATAAATTAATTTCCTAATCCGTTTGCCGCTTCAACAAATCGATTTCTGGTGTCAAATTACAAATTTGGGTGTTGACTTTCAATATTTCGGTTTCAAATTACAATTTTCGAACCAATGAAACAAACCGATGTGCTTTTTGACCAAACAAATTGATAGATCAGCGTGATTAGAGGTGTGGTTAATGGGCGTGGTTAATTATAATTGGTCTAAAGCAGGAATTGAAAACTGCCTTAACAAACCGATTAACAGTCCAAAAACCATAAAAATGACAAACCGACTAGCTGTTAGTAAACAAACCACCTGTTTGTAAAGCTGTTTGCAAACAAACTACCTGTTCGTAAAGCTGTTTGAACAAACAACCTGTTTGTAAAGCTGTTTGCAAACAAACAACCTGTTTGTAAAGCTGTTTGCAAAGTCGTCGGTTTGCAAAGCTGTTTGTGGATTTCGCGTGTGATAAACAAAATTTAATGAGAGAGCATTTTAGTATGGGTCACCATAATATCAAACCTATGATTGCATTCCAAAACAATTAATTCATGATAATGTTAACCTTATAATAGTCTGCAAACAAGATGTATTAAATCTACAACATATTTATAAAAATAATAAATTTATCATTTGACGAATTTAAGAAGATGTGTTTAATTTGTCGGATAAATAATTATGGTTTTTAGTAATCGATATGGAAAGAGATATTAATTCGAGTAGATACAGAAAAAGTTTTGATTTTTTTATTCAACACATCACAAAATAAAAGATTAAAAACTGTATAAGCCGTCAATATAGATAAACAATAGATGATTTTCTAATTTATAGATAATTTGCGTGCTCAACAACAAAACTGTTTAATTTATCTATGGTTTGTATACAAATCACCTAGTTGAATACAAACTGTTAAACAAATTATATAGTTTACTGTTAGTTATTGATGTTGTGTTCCTGCAACGATTATTGAATTTAATTCGCTTTAAACGGTTGATATAGATAACCCCACGGTCTTGATTAAGAACAACTTTACTTTGTTTAACCGAGAACATGTTGTGTTTTTTAGATTTAATGAGTTGTTAATGTGGGTATTTTTTTAAATAAATCAACTAAAAATTTGTTTTAATAATATAGGTACATATTGTGAATGCTGTGAAATTTACCTTAACAACAATATTTATGAGGCTCACTACTTGCATACTTTAAAACATAAAAAAAATTGTAAACTTAAACTAAGAAATGATGTAATGATTTTAAAACAGACCTTTAAGAGTAGAATAGGTAGTTATAGGGTATATGGAAAACCGGCGTTATCAAACCACGTAAAAAATTCAAAATAAATTAAAAAGCAAAGTTGTGTTGTTAATTGATGAAAACCTCGAAATATTAATAAATAGTAATATTGATAACTTCAATTATTATTTTATTCTAATCAAATTTGCTGGGGTGGACCTTGTAAACTGTTTTGCTATTTTCAAACACTAAATATGTAATTGGATATATAATCCTCTATAAAGTGATTAAGTAGTCTTTAAAAAATTGATAGAAACCATTTCCTATATTTTGTGATGAGTGGGTCAGCTAGACTACTTTATCGTTGACGACATAGTTTTACTTCTACTTATTCAAGTTATTTTAATTTAATTGTGTATTAATTTTAAATGCATGATTTTCAAACGCTAAAAATGTTGAGTCAGAACGGCCATCTTACCTAAAATTTAAGTTCAAAAAGCAGGGTAGTTCGATCTCATTCAATTACGTGAAGTTATCTGTACTGTATGAGAGTTGTGATTGTAGATTACGATCAGTTCTAATTCTGCATTATCGAAGACAGTACGATACAGATATATTTGTGCGTTTTGTGTATAAGCTGATTTAATTTCAAAATGAGTGATCGGTTAGATAATGATATAAAATGGTTTATAGGAAAAGCAAAATCTAAAAGTGTTCCATTATATTTGGATTCACCTACGACGCATTGTATGAGTCATAATAATATTGATGTTGAAAATGATGATGAAAGAATAAAGAATCTGATTCGCTATGATCGATGTGTACAGAATACAATTTGATCGAAGAAACTCGTCTTTTGCAATATGATAACGCTTCAAATGAAACACTTGTAAACTCAACTTGCTATAGAATCGATCATGACGGTTACAAATATATTGAAATTGGGTATAGCACGTATTTGCATCTTGATTCTGTTATACGAATTTGGAGTGATGTAAACAGTGACACGTGTGAAAATGGTGGTATATGTAGAAATACCAGATGCAATGTTGTTGTTTGTAATCATTATGATAAAAATAACGTACTACTAACTGTAGAAGAATGGAACGAATTTATGAAACTTCAATCTTATTTAATGAACGATTTTTTCTATAATTCCACCGAAATCACGCCTATTCTTGAAGAAGCGAAATTGTTAAACATCAATGTTTCTATTCAAAACCTAAGTAAATCAGTCAATATATCCAAAGATTTAAAATTATTCTACAATTGGAAGTATTCTGAACCAGGATTATCTCCGTTAAATAAAAATTCGAATTTTTTAAAAACAATTACGTTGTGTCGTGATTATCGATCGTGTACTTTGGATAAATATGATATGTACAACATTTTTAATTTAAAACCTACAATTAACTATCGATTGGATTTAATGAAATCGTATAAATTAAAAGAATACTACAATAATATAGTAGAAACTGTGCTTAAACAGAAAACTGAAAAAAACAGAATTAAACAAATTGCCAATGGTTATAAAGACAACAACGACGACTATGTGAACGAAAACTGTAAAGACGATGATGAAATGCAAAGTTTTGAAGCATTTGAACATTTTTTAAATTGTGAAAATAACATTAATTCTCATAATGTGTTGTGTGTAATGGAAATACTACATCATCGACCCGGGTATATTATGTCTAGTGTTACAGATTATTAGTTTATCATACGGTTGTTTAAATGTTTAAATCTTAATTTTTTTTAATTTAGGTTTTTTTAAACTTTGTAAATAAAGTATTTATATATTTAGCAACGTGTAATAAAAATTTACTATTTAAATTGCTTACTTATTTCCATCGTTTTGTGTTGATTTCAGTTACTATTTTAATCAAATTTGTAATATGAGCCAAAATTATTGAGGTTAAGTTATATTTTCCGCTACAAAAAGACTAAATTTTGTTATCTTAAGTTGATGAAACTATATTTAATAGAAAATAAATTTAATCATTAAAGGTTCTTGACCTGTAACAGTAAAAAATGAATAAGACATCATTATTTCAAATATTTATTGTCTATTTTTTTACATTCTAAATTTTAATTGTTTTATTTTTTTGAATATTAAATATTAGTTAAATGTAACATTGTATATAAATAATAATAAATGCTAAAACGATGAATGGAGTTTAATTGAAAAATATTTAGCAACGTATAACAAGACTTTATTTATTAGAATTTCCATCCTTTTTGTATTGATTTCAGTGAGTCAAAATTATTGAAGTGAAGTTATATTTTCTACTATAAAAATCATTAAATTTTGTTATCTTAAGTTGACAACAGTTAGGCATTTTTTCATATTCAAAGACTAAATATGCATACGAATATTTGATCCTTAATAATGTGATTTTAGAATGGCTCTAAAAAATTTGATAGGAACCATTCCTGATATTTTTAGTCCTTTATTGCTTATGATAGATTTATTTCTATATATTCCAGTTAGTTTAGTTTAATGGTGTATTAACTTGAAATGCATAATTAAACAAATAAATAAATAGTTTACATATTATAAGAGCATCAATGATTCATATGTTAATATGTAACTTAACACCTATAAAAAAATTATTGGAAACACTGATGCAAATACAACAATATCTGGGGTCCTATTTTTGAGTTTATTTGACTGCCATTAACGCAACGAAATGCTTTGAAAAGGTATTCTTAAAATTGCAATCTCAAACCAAACGCATAAGTGTATACTATAAATTAAATAAATTGATAATTTTTTCATTCGTGAAATTTATATTTTATCAGCTTTAAAACAAAAATAATTGCTAAATGTAATATAAAATATATCAACTGCGGGAATAAAAACATTTTTAAGTTAGTCTTTATAAAAAATGATTTATAAGTTTTAATTGTAATTTAAATGAAGTTAACTGTAATACTATTTGAATTGCATACAATAATTACTTAAATACATAAGGGATTGATTTGATTTTTCGAGTTTTTTAACATGTAATAAAACAATTTATATTATAAACATTTATAATCAAAGCTGAATAATGCAAATCAACAAAATTATGAGTGTCAACGACTTGTTATATGCTGAGAAAACACTTTAACGTTAGAGTCTTTTATTTTAATTGTAATTTTAATATGCATATAAAACGTATGGATTTCAGTTATTATTTTAATCAAATTTACCGGGTGGACCTTATAAACTTAGTGAATTTTGTTATTTTAAGGTGTTGGTAGCGTAAAAACTAAGTCAACAAAAAAAAAAAAAATATGTTAACGACCCTCGTAAGTAGTATAGTGAGGTTGCTTCTGGCTCACTCGGGTAAGATCGGTAGGAGATCATATTTTCTTCGACTGTGTTCGTGTGCGCTCGTAATTTTCAGTGTCGAATTTCAACTTCCGGTTTCAAATTTCTATTTCCGGTTTCGAATTACAACTTCCGGTGTCAAATTTCAACTTCCGGTTCCAAATTTCTATTTCCGGTATTGAATTACAACTTCCGGTATCGAATTACAGCTTACGGTGTCAGATTACAGCTTCCGGTGTCAAATTTCAACTTCCGGTATCGAATTACAGCTTCCGGTATCGAATTACAACTTCCGGTGTCAAATTTCAACTTCCGGTGACCTATTTCGACTTCCGGTGTCAGATTTCATTGCTGTGCATTGTCAGCAAATTTTTTCGAGTTCATTAGCTATGATGAATCAACAAATTTTCTATAATGAACTTACGGTGTCTACTTTGTTTCCGCTTAAGTTCAATGATCTGCAAAAACGCTGAATTAACTAGAAAGCTCATATACTTCGCTTTTTTTTTTAAATATGACTTCTTGCAGATTCATAAATTTTTTTATAGCACTTATAAAATCAAATCAATGAAAATCACATATTTATTTAATTAATTATTGTATGCAATTCAAATAGTCTTACAGTTAACTTTATTTAAGTTACAATTAAAATTTATAAATTATTTTTTATAAAGACTAACAAAACAATGTTTTTTTCCTGCAGATGGTATTATATTTTATATTACATTTAGCAATTATTTTTGTTTTAAAGTTTATAAAAATCCAATATCTAGCACTTATAAAATCAAATCAATGAAAATCACATATTTATTTAATTAATTATTGTATGCAATTTAAATAGTATTACAGTTAACTTTATTTAAGTTACAATTAAAATTTATAAATTATTTTTTATAAAGATTAACAAAACAATGTTTTTTTCCTGCAGATGGTATTATATTTTATATTACATTTAGCAATTATTTTTGTTTTAAAGTTTATAAAAATCCAATATCATGCAAAAAAATTATCAATTTGTTTGAGTAATTCTTTATATGCATTTAAAAGTGTTTAGTTAATTTGAATTTAGAATGTAAATTTAAAAAATGAGCAATTAGTTCTTAATATAACTTCAATTCATAGCTTTTACTATTTATATACACAAACCAAATGCCGATTTAACTATTGAGTAAATTTCATGTTACAAATCTAGACATTGCGAAGAATGTAGTTATATAATTTCTTCAATGCAAAAATAATCCATTTATTTAATTTAGATTATAGTATTAGAAATATTTTAACTTTACTTACTTACATTATTATAGTAACATAAAGAAACTGTTTTTTCCACAGATGTTATATTATACGAGAGTAGTATAGTGATGTTGGTTCTAGGCCACAAATTCCCGCGCTTTTTAAAAAATTTGAATTTTGTGTAAGTTCGGTTGAGATTGTATTTTGTTCGACTGTGTTTGTGTGCGCTCGTAATTTTCAGTGTCAAATTTCAACTTCCGGTTTCGAATTTCAACTTCCGGTTTCGAATTTCAACTTCCGGTTCTAAATTTCTATTTCCGGTATCGGATTACAACTTCCGGTATCAAATTACAACTTCCGGTATCGGATTACAACTTCCGGTGTTAAATTTCAACTTCCGGTATTGAATTACAACTTCCGGTATCGAATTACAACTTCCGGTGTCAAATTTCAACTTCCGGTGACCTGTTTCGACTTCCGGTGCCAGATTACAGCTTCCGGTGTCGGATTGCAACTTCCGGTGTCGGATTGCAACGTCCGGTGTCAGATTACAACTTCCGGTGTCAGGCTTAAAAATCTATTTTTGTTTGGTGGTTTGTTTGCAGACAACTTTACGAACAGGTAGTTTGTTTGCAAACAGCTTTACAAACAGGTGGTTTGTTTGCAAACAGCTTTATGAATAGGTAGTTTGTTTGCAAACAGCTTTACAAACAGGTGGTTTGTTTGCAAACAGCTTTACGAACAAGTAGTTTGTTTGCAAACAGCTTTACAAACAGGTGGTTTGTTTACTAACAGCTAGTCGACACCCAAATTTATAATTTGACACCTGAAATCGGTTTGTTGAAGCGGCTTAAAAATTATTTTTGTTTGTTTCTTTTTTAATTTTTTTTAATTGTTAGTACCAAGTTTAATAAATTAGTTAATCTGTTTTCCGCTTCATAATTTTTAAGACGCTTCAACAAACCGATTTCAGGTGTCAAATTATAAATTTGGGTGTCGACTAGCTGTTAGTAAACAAACTACCTGTTTGTAAAGCTGTTTGCAAACAAACTACTTGTTCGTAAAGCTGTTTGCAAACAAACCACCTGTTTGTAAAGCTGTTTGCAAACAAACTACCTATTCATAAAGCTGTTTGCAAACAAACCACCTGTTTGTAAAGCTGTTTGCAAACAAACTACCTGTTCGTAAAGTTGTCTGCAAACAAACCACCAAACAAAAATAGATTTTTAAGCCTGACACCGGAAGTTGTAATCTGACACCGGAAGTTGTAATCTGACACCGGACGTTGCAATCCGACACCGGAAGTTGCAATCCGACACCGGAAGCTGTAATCTGGCACCGGAAGTCGAAATAGGTCACCGGAAGTTGAAATTTGACACCGGAAGTTGTAATTCGATACCGGAAGTTGTAATTCGATACCGGAAGTTGAAATTTAACACCGGAAGTTGTAATCCGATTCCGGAAGTTGTAATTTGATACCGGAAGTTGTAATCCGATACCGGAAATAGAAATTTAGAACCGGAAGTTGAAATTCGAAACCGGAAGTTGAAATTCGAAACCGGAAGTTGAAATTTGACACTGAAAATTACGAGCGCACACGAACACAGTCGAACAAAATACAATCTCAACCGAACTTACACGAAATTCAAATTTTTTAAAAAGCGCGGGAATTTGTGGCCTAGAACCAACATCACTATACTACTTTTGACATTAATTTTAACTTCGTTTTTTTATTTCAAATTTAACTGAAATTCAAGATTTCTTTAGTAACTGTTGCATGCTTGGTCTAATATAATAATTAACTTTGAACACTAAGTTTTATGTGAGTTTCTAGTTTTCATTTTGCCACAGTAGAGCTTTTTTCGCCCATGACGTAACTGCACTAACGAACAAACAGTTTTCTGTTACATTTTTCTTTTGCGTTTAAATTACATATGCATTTTCTTGGGTAAAATAGGTTTTGTATTCCATATTTTTTATTTTGGTAAAAAGACAAATATATTTTTTTAAGTACTTACAAATTTATATAAAACTTAAACATTATAAAATGTAAATAAGTACAAACAAATTGGTGCTATAGAGATCTTAGCATGTTGGTAGTTAGATTTACTAACCGCGAAAATTCGAAAATCGTATCGAATATTAACACGGTTGCAATCCACCAACGAATATAGTAAAAGTAACCATATCAGTACAATTGCAAAAGTTACCACCAGAGAAAACCAGTGTACGGCCGTTTCACCCTTTTGGGGATCATCAGCACTGGGAAATACTCTCTGATGTATTTCCACAATTATACTGATATTTTTCTATAGCTTATATTCATGTTTCGTTCTAATAAATATCAGTATAATTGTGGAAATACATCAGAGAGTATTTCCCAGTGCTGATGATCCCCAAAAGGGTGAAACGGCCGTACACTGGTTCTCTCTGGTGGTAATTTTTGCAATTGTACTGATATGGTTACTTTTACTATATTCGTTGGTGGATTGCAACCGTGTTAATATTCGATACGATTTTCGAATTTTCGCGGTTAGTAAATCCAACTACCAACATGCTAAGATCTCTATAGCACCAATTTGTTTATATTTTATACGTGGGCTCGTTAACCACAAGATGGCGACAGCCACAACACTTTTATTGTAAATAAGTACATAATAAAAATATATAATATGTAAAATTTACAAGAGATTACTAAAAAATAGAAAAATTTACTAAGATGGACTGGAATTAATTATAATGTACCGGGATTTATTAGAATTTAGTAGGATTTACAAGGATTTTTATTGGTTGAAAACAGAATTACAAGATTTATTTAAAAAAAAAGTGTAGGTGTACCCTTTTTAGTAAACGTGTTTATCTCTCGCATTAAAACTAAATTTAAAAAAAAACAAATAATAATGTATCAAAGTTACCCACATCTTGGTAATTTTAAAAGAAACGTGTAGGGTAAGTCCAGGAGAGTTGCCGCACATTTCTAAGAAATACTGTAACATGCCAAATCATGTATTTTTGGACTCGCCAAGGTAGTGTATCAAACAATTAACATAACTCTACAAGTATCATAAAAAATAAAGTCAAAACATTTTAGTTTATTGGTAAAAAAAATTAAAATTGTTTTGTATGCAAAGAGGCATCTCTCCTCTCATGGTGGGAGAGACGCCGCAGAAAAAGGGGAGAGATGCCATCTTATGAAGTACTAGCAGCAGCTCCCTTTTTTTGTTTCGTTGCACTTCTGTAACACGAATTACACCTTTCTCCATACATGGTGCATGTTTCATGCAACCATTGTTCACATTCTAAACACTGGAGCCAGGAAACAGTTTTAGTTGTTTTAGAGTATAGTTCGAAACACTCCACACATTCACAATCATCGCTAGCATCGCTCTTTCATTGCTTGGCAAGAGGTTCCTCATCACTGCTGCTTCATTTCACTGTTGCTGTCTTTACATTGGTTCTTTTATCGCTGAACTTACCCACTCGCGCTTTCATAGATTTTCTGGTTAAACTTTTCTTCGTTATTGCTTTTCGATTGCTCTTCGTTGCGATTTGGATCCTGCGTTTTTCTATGTTCTAGAGCGAATTCAACACTGTCGTACCTTGCTTCTTCCGCTTGAACATTGGAATCAGAGCTACTGGAATCGGCGATAATTCATGCAAAAACTTGCTTGGGGTGATATTCTTTGTTGTTGATGTGCGTGAATTTGTGTTTGCTTTTGACACCGAAGGCTGAGGCTCTACAATAGGCACGAAATCAGGTGTGACAAATCTTGGTGCTAGTGGTGTCGGTGGTTTTTCATTGTTAGTGGACGTAGTTTCAGAAGTTCTGACAACATCTGCAGCATGTGCTATGCTAAAAAAAGTGGTCAGGAATGGCATTTGAATCTAAGGGATGTATTTTACAAGCTTTAAACCCATTTGTAGCATTTGCTATGGAGGCTATGAACGGGCCAAAAAAACTTCTATCCAGGGACTGTAGAGTTTGCGTACAGTGATCCTGCTGGTAAGCCATCCGAAAATTCTGTCTTTTTATTCACTCTTTTAAATATCAACACCGGGGGAAGAAAACGTCCATCCGCGCTGCAACAGGCGACAACAGTAACATTTTCACCTCTTTCCTTCGATGTAAGTACGTGAACATCCATATTAAAGATATGGGATGGTTTCTCTAATAAATTGTGTTCTGTTAGAATTTGATTCAAGAGTTCAAAAATGTTCTGACGTAATCTTGATTCATTCTACGTGCTCTAGATAATGACAAACCTTATGCTTGCTTAACGGACAATTCTGGATGTCTTTCTAAGAACAACTGCATCCAAGCAAAACTTGCCATTTCTCTCTCCGCATCGAATTTATGTTTGACATTTAACTTTTCTGCAAATTTATAAGCAAGTGTACGAACTGTATGCCTATCCGGTGGAAATCCAGCTGCTGACAAACGTTGAATATGTGACACAAGTCGATTTTCATTGTCTTTTCTCAGAATGCCTTGCACTGATTTCGCCAGCGTTCACTTTTTCAATAGCTTCACGTAGCTGCTCTTCTTACCATGTGGCCTTGGTCGAGCAATTACTGCTCTTTTATATTTTCGTGGCATATTCTACGAGGAAAATAATATGTTAAGTATGCATAAAGGTAAGTACTATTGATAATACCTACGTCTTACGTCTAGAATTTATTCTTTACTATGCTATTAGCCGAATTAATTGGCAACATAAAAATAAACGATGTGGCATCTCTCCTCGCACAATATCATGTAGGATTTTTATTTACGCCGTGAAATATATACTTACGGTTATGAAGATTGTTCACAAAAACACAACACCCGCAAGCATCACGCCAAATACAGTTTCCCGGGCTTTAACGACAATTATGCCAACACATATTGTACCGGCAGCGCCTTCTGTTCGCAAGTGCCAGAAATACCGCCTTTGCGGCATCTCTCCTCGCGCGGCGTCACTCTTGAACTTACCCTATCTAAAATAGTATATTAAACAACAAGTTTCATAAGTCGAATTTTATCGCACGCGACCAAGTTTAAAACAAGAGCCGCTTGCGGCGAGTGTTTTAATGGTCAAGTGCGATAAAATGATTTTTTTTATATTTTGCGACTTTAATTCAATTCTGAAATAAAAATTTTTAATTATAATGTATTCTAAATTTTTAACAATTGGCTACACTGACATTCAAAACTTAAAATTCGAATTTGTTTATTAGTAGTTATGCATTTGTTTTAAATTAATTAAAAAAGATGGACGAAGAATTATCTTGCACTCCACCAGAAATTCGGGAGATTGCGCGAAATACTATAAGTAATTTAATTCCTACTAAATCAAAACATGTATATGATAAACAGTACATCAAATTTGAAAAATGGTGCCGTGAAAAAAAAGTGACAAAAATAACAGAAAATGAATTATTAGCTTACTTTGAACTACAGCGACATAATTACAAATCATCAACTTTGTGGTTAATGTATTCAATGTTACGGTGTAGTTTAAATTTACATCAAAACGTAGATATATCAAAGTTTAATAAATTACACGCTTTACTGAAACAGGCATCGGTTGGTTATTTGCCGAAAAAATCTGAAATTTTAGAAGAAGACAATATTAATAAATTTATAAATGAAGCTGATAATGAATTATATTTAGCTATGAAAGTAAGTATTTTTATAATTAATACAACAATGAAGTATACTCTTGTGTTACGATATGAACTTTAGGTCATCCTGATTATTGGTTTTAATGGTGCCTGTAGGAGAGATGAATTACTCAATTTGTCTACAGATGACATTGAATTCAAACAAGATTCAATCATTATATCACTTCCTAAAACAAAAAATAATATTTTACGCACGTTCGCAATCACTGATACAAATTGGATTGAATTGATTAAGGAATATGCAAAACTTAGACCTACCAAAACTAATCACAAAAGATTTTTTGTAACATACAGAAATGGTCGCTGCATTAACAGCCCTATTGGTATCAACACAATAGGAAAAGTATCAAAAAACATTGCAGTTTATTTAAAAACGCCTAATCCGGAACTGTTTACGGGTCATTGTTTCCGAAGATCGAGTGCTACACATTTGACAAATCGTGGCGGAGATTTGTTAACATTGAAAAGGCATCGTGGATGGAAATCTTCAACTGTTGCAGAGGGCTATGTAGATGCTTCACTGAAAAATAAAATTGATGTTGCAAAAATGTTTGTTCCGCAAGAAAATATCGACTTACCTCCAACATTAATAAAATAAATTTACCAGGATGTTCAAAAGATTCCAATATGACTAGTGTTACTAAAACTAATATTAATAAACATAATATTAATGTAACAAATGGTAATAATGCTTACCCTGGTTTAACAATTAATTCAAAGGACTCCTCAAATGTGGTTATTAATTACAATGTATATAACAACTGTACCATAAATATGAAATAAACAACACCAATACTCAGTAATAACGTTATATATTGTATAGTACTTAATAACCAATTTTACATAAAATAAAGCATATAAGAACGGTAACAAACATGCAAACGGCGTCATAATCAGAGGTTATAATTTTTCATAATTTATAATCATGCATGATCATAAACGTCATCTGACCTCTAGCATTGCGCGCAAAATTGAAATTTAAAACAAATTCTTAAAATATAATATATAAAAGTATGTGTAGAATTTACTCATCTTACTAATTTAATGAAAATGAACTATGGAAATTGCAATGAAAAAATTAAATAATTTTGTTCAATTTTTGACATATATGTATATCAATTTTAACGATGTGACCAACCTTGAGTAATTAAAGTTTGGGTGCTATAATGAAAAAAAAAATGAAAGTTATATTATAGCACCCAAATGGATGCTATAATAACTTCGATTATAGACGCGAAGTATAAAAAGAACTTTTTTGGCATTTAATTTACAGCTAATCAAAGCTTTGATATAGAATGTATGCACAAAACAAAAATAAATTATGTAATCCGTTGAACTTAAGTACATTAAAGTGTTTTAAAAAAATACAAAACTGTTAAAAATAAACTAATAAGTCTTCTTCAAATTTTACATGTTTCTATTAATACGATTAAATAAGAATAAAATACAATAAATAAAAAAAAATATTTTCTAATGATTTGACGCTTGTTGAAATATTTTATATTTTAAGTCATTCATAAATAAAATAAACTTAAATAATAAAAAAGTAAAAGTTAGTAATAAATATGTAAATATAAAAAAAATATAACTGTAAAAACCAAATAACGCCAAATGCCTAAATTAACAAACCATTATTAAAAATAAATACATATTTAATCCACATAATTTATTAAATTAAACAAAAAACATTTATTTATTTAATATATTAGCTTACACAGACACATAACGGTTTACTTTGAAACGTTATTGAAGAACAATTTATAAAAAATACAGGTTTCTGGTAAATATATTCAATATGTAATTTGTTATTTGTATTTTATATAATTAAACAAGATAGTAAAACAAGAACACACTTTGTGCTACACATTTTATGTATTCATTTCGATAAATTATACAAATCTTTTTTGTCAAGTAATTTATGCTTATGACATTAATAAATTGCTCCGGTCAAAATTATACACACTGCATCTTTAGTTTCTATTACAACTTTTTTTATTAGAATTTGAACAACAATAACATTTAAATACTAATTTAAGTAAAACTACATTTAACAAGTTACTAGATCAAGTAACAAAATTTAGTTTCTTACATCGTGTTACTATTCTTTTATTCTAGTGGGTTCTATTGGTAACAACCACGGTTATCTGATGATGTCGGAAAGGCAGCTTAGTTAAAAAACTGTAATAAAAAAAACTACTTCTTTGTAAAGTGAAAATCCTTAATTCGGAGACATCACCGTTGCATCTGAACCTACTGTCGAAGAGATTAAGAGAAAAATGAACAACAGTGAACGAGAGAGAGAGAGAGTAACAAATAATGTTTATATTTTCTTCAATTGACAACAAAAACCACTTTTTGTTATTACAAGAGATAACAAAATAATAATTTAAGTTTTTTTAATACAAAGCAAGAAAATAGAAAATATAACGGTTACATAAGCTAACAATTTTAAAGCGATAAGACAAATTTAAACAGACTTGAATTACAAGCAATTACTAATAACACTGTGCCATTAAAAAACAAATCAATCAATCGTTAACGATTACATGCAGTCGCGACAAAATAATTATTAAAAATTTGAATTAAACGTTTAATTTAGTATAAAATAATACTTACCCCAGACCTTAAGTTCTTTAGCGTAAGTAGCTAGTAACCGTGCTATCAATAATGTTACTCTCGAAATTTGCAAAAAGTGTAAGGTTACATTCATCGATCGGTTTTTGCCAAACTCTGACCTTGACTGCGTTTAAAAGTTAAAGATACTCAATTGTATGCAAAACTAGCTGAAATCTGTATCATGTACCCAACTGGAATTAAAGGATTAATTAATGATATTAGTTATACAAAAAAAAACATCTGAGAGCTTAACATGATAAAATTGCTGAACCTTCTATAAAAAAGTAATACGATAAATTTTAGCCCAAATAAATGAAGTTAAAATCTTTTTTTCTGCATCCACTCATCGATAAGAACTTCTTAAACATGTATTGTCAAATAGCGTAACTCGTTGTCCTACGCTTAAAAGAGCTTCTGATACTAGATGGCGTGCATGAAAAGAATATCTTCAGCACTTTGTAGTAGTGATTCTGTTATTATCCGTATATTGAAAGATGTGATCAAGAGCGTAGATAACAAAAGTGAATGTATACAACAAGCGAATGGACTATAAAAAAGCTTGAAACTGGAATTATGGTTGTACTTTGGAATCAAGTTTTTGAAGATTTTAGTTAAGCAGTACTACCTTGCAGTCACCTGTTTAAGGTCTCAATTCTGTTTGCGCGGTTTACAAATCCTTGGAAAGATACGTTGAATCGATCAGGAAAGGCTAAAGCTTTAACTAGTTGTTACTAGAATCGTGAGGATATGTCACGAAAAAGAATACAAAATCTCAGGTTTGACTACTCTCAGTTTCATGGGTCTACTTTAAAGAATAGTTTTGAATCTCTCAGTTCATCCAAAACATTTAAGGTTAACACTTATATACCTATTATTGACTGTGTAATTTCGGCTCTATCACAAAGACGAATTACATACAATAAATTACAAATCATATTTGGATGTCATCGACACCGGTCTAACTTTTGCTCAAAAAAAGTTAGGGCGTGCGCATCAAAGATAATTCAAGGATATCAAGAAGATGTAGAAAATGAATGAACAGTTTGTCGAGCTTTTGAAGACAGAATTAGCCAATATTGTTTCTGCGTTCAAACAACATTCTTATGAACTACAATTGTACCGCATTATAGTTTTTAATTCTCTGAATTCTTGTTTTCTAAACATTCAAATTGTACTCAAAATTTACCTTACATTAACGATTACCTACTGCAGCGGTAACTAATCTTTCTCAAAACTAATAAGATATAAAGCGAAACACAAAAAACTATGGGACAAAAGCGTTTAAATAACAGCGTATTGCGTATGAACTTCTTAAAAAATTAGATACATCGTCGATAATTGAAGAGTTTTTTATTGCAAAGTCCCGTAAATGTAATGCGTAAATGCGACTTCTTAGTTAAGTAGATTCATTAAATATGTATATAGTGTGAGTACGTACATGCATTAATTATTATTATACTAAATATGTAGATATTTGTGTTAACATTAAGGACCACTTAAATAAACTTTAGTCAACTGAACTTGGTTTAACTTTAAAATATTGACATACTATTGGTTAGCACAAAAATTGCAACCAATAATATGCCTGTATTTTGAAATTAAACCAAATTCAGTTAACTGAAGCTTAAACCCTGTTCATGCAAGTGGCCTTATATAGCTGTAAGATTTTTTACAAAACAAAATGTGTATCCTCGGTAGGTATGTGTAAGAGCCCCGCGGAGATTTGTGCTAGGGGCCTGTGGTGGTCTTAAATTTGCATTTTTTTTTCAATTTAAATTAAATTTACTAGTCATCTGTGCATTTACCATAGCAATAGTTGTTTACGTAGTAAAATTATTTGATGATTTGACACAACAAAAGCAAATGAAAGATTTGTGGAAATTCTTCAAGATATTCTAGACGAAGCGACTGCAGCAAGTAGTGAACTATTGCCCATGAAAACAAGGAAACGATACATAAAGAAATACGAAGCTTTTACATCAAAATATGTGTGGCATGAATTTTGCTGAGCTATGTAACGGAATTATCGAAATACCGAATACCTTATGTACTAAAATCTTTATGCTAAAAACCTATTTGAAGCTCCATCACAATGTTGACATTTTCAGGTTGGTATTATGCTAGGTTGTTTGTTATTATCACAGGTTTTTCTTATGTTCTTGCAGATATGAAACAGTTTTTATCTTGATACGTGGAAAATCTGAATTCTGCAAACCAAATAAGGTAAAAATATTTACTACAGAAGAAGTGACAACATATCTAGTAAAAGCATCGGACGTGCAACATCTGTTAGAAAAACTTATTACTGTGTTTGAAATATTTGACGCTTGCTGGCGTGAAGAACTCTTGTGTGTTTAGATAAAATTGAATTTGCTGGTCGATTTTAAATTGTAACATTAGAGAATACAAAAAACTAGTCTACAAGAAAGTTATCACAGAAGACAACACATCCTTTCAAAGTTGTAGTTTATATAGAAAACATGGAGTACTTCGACCGTCAGATTTAGAAAATCAGCATGTTTTTGTAGACTATAAGAATGGCAAGTGCACACGACAATTTGTCAAAATTCATAAGATTAGAAAAAATTTCAGAAATTTTTAAATTTAAAAGGGCCTGATAAGTATACAAGTCATAGTTTCAGAAAATCTGCTGCTACTATGTTGCTTGAAAATGGAGATGATATTTTGACGTTAAAAAATTTGCGGGTTGGAAATCGTCTGCAGTGGCGGAGCAATATGTTGATCAATCCATTAGTAAGAAAATCAAGATTTGCTAACAATTTTTTAATTCAACCAAAAGCGTTTCAATTTTAATTTCAACATTAGAAAATTGCAATGAATTTTCGGTTACAAAACAAGAAATTTCTGCTGCTGTAGTACCAAGCCCAAATAAAGAAATTAAGAAATTTATTATTACAGGCAATACCAGTTAGTTTTTTTATTTCAGTTATTGTTCTCATACTAAATAGTTTTTTTTAGTTATAACGTTGTAATTGACATGAATAAAAATTGATTAAAAAACACTTAAAATATATGTCAAAACTAAAAAAATATCTGTCAAGACCGATGACTAAAAAAATTAGCTAAGGCCTATAAGTGTCATATCAATGAGAAATAGATTACTGATAAACCCTAAATGTCAATATGTTATGATGAACAATTTTAATTCATAAAATTTAATAGAAGCGGACACTAAACGGCCTTAATATGGTTAATTTAAATTTAACAATCTAATTAGATATTTAATTACCATCGTCATTTTTAACATCTGTCTATTCAGTAACAATTTGAAAAATAATAAATTTTTCAACAATGTAATATCGTGAAAGGTTGAATTAAACATGCAGTTCAGCTATAAATCATTTAACGATTTTAAAAAAAATGGATTTTTTGATTTTACATTCTTTAATTTTTGTTATGTGAAACTATAAACCAAAATTTATTATTTTACAGTTATTTTTACATTAGTTATAATCTGTATAAATTTGCAACACTATTTTTTTAATAGTTTTAATGTAAGCTGTAGTAATAATGTATATGATTAATTAAATATTGAAAAATATATAATAATTGCAATCAATAGTTTTTGTTAGAAAAAGAAATAACAAAAAATTTTTAAATAAATAGATTTTTTAAATTAAAGTTTTTTCAACCATTTTGTAATTTTTGTAAGGAACTAAATATTTTAGTAATACATTTTTGTTTATTAGGTAATGAAAAACAGATTGTATTTTATATTGATACCTTGGTTGATACCAAAACAATATCACAACTTTTTCTTTTTAAATTAAACATTTATATTTTTATTGCTAAAATTAGAATGTAGAATGTTAAGGTTACTTTGTATAATCGACTTAATAGTTAGAATTGATATTTATTAAAGCACTAATGTTTGATAATAATAAAAATGTGGACAGTTATAAAATTTTATTATCTCTAGAAATTAAAAATATAAATAGAAGCTATACTATACATATACGAATGAGAGGAGGTTTTAATAATAATCTCTGTATTATATATATGTATGTATATAACAATAGAAAACTATGTTTACCTACTACAATAATATAGAAACATAGCTTATAAAAAAATGCTTACAAAACACACACACTGACACATGCATTTTGAAAAGTAGACATTTACACTTTAAGTCTTAAAAATGATGCTATTAAAAATACGTGGGATTATATTTTAATGATTTATGAAACAGTCCAAGGACAATAAAGAAATGAAAAATATGTATATCTGATTAAAACTAGTAATAAAAATTCAAATAATTTTAATATTAAAGTACCCGTCTTCTATAATTAGCTACTTATACGTAAAAGTCAAGTTTAAATTAATTTTTGTCAATGTGGTGACATTTTATATGGAAAACCTAAATTTTTTTGAATGATTACCATTTTAAGAATGAGTACTAATGATAAATACCAACGTTTTTCTTTGTACATACAATTTTTGATTAATGCTATTAGTTTCAAATATTTATGTAGTTATTTTTTTATTGATGAAGTAGTCATTTTTTAATGTATATGCCGTTAGTTTCTTTTAATTAAGATACTATCATTAACAAATGACATAACGAAAGGTTCACCTACGTCGCCTAGTAACAGAAGTTAGATTTTGTTTTTATTAGTTTTAGTTTGATGGCGATGAGATTTTAGCTGTTATCAATAAAAATTGCACAAATGCGATTTACGTTTTAAATAATAAATTTTTAAAAGTTCTAGGTAATTAGCAGTTGACGAGCGACTATTAACTTGCGATTAAATAAATCATAAGGATATTCGTAGTCTTTTATTTTTTTAAAGTTTACTGTAAGTAAACAAAAAACAAACTAAATATGTAAAACGTGTTGCACTCGAAGTATTGTATACAACAAAAATAAATACGCGGCTCGAAGTGGCCAAATTTGTTATTGTTCCAAGATAGAGTCGGATTAATTAGGTTTAAAATGGACTGTATAAACGTATGCCAACGAAAGTTTTAAAAGAAACAGTACTGACTGAAATGCAACAACTAACGTAATAATTATTGCTTTTTGTCTTTTTTATTATTTTATTAAATATCGCTTCAATCAGAAGTACTTAATAACTAAACACAACCTAAACTGTAGTAAAAACGATAAAAATAATTATCAATTAAAGATTCATGCAAATAAGTAATGTATTTAAAATATAAAGTATAAAACAGAGACAGAAATCTAATTAATCTACATATATATAGTGACTCGTTACTGCTAGGAAGAACACAAAGTTAGCGCACTGATTTTTTTAATAAAGTACCGTGGGCAAAACGCACGGTCACTGTTCGCACCACACCGTCAACACCAGGATAAAGACAACTCTACTCAAAAACCGGTTTAAAAGTGGGGCTTAATCTTTTTGGAGAAGAACCACAACATCTACCTTAACAAATTGCGACAATTGGCGATACCACTTGCAACGTTTTTGTAGTTCGGGGATCACTTGGGCAATCCATCTATTCCAAAAATGTGTGTCTAATTTTTGAGTCCGTTGGTAAGAAGTTAACCGATCATATACAAAATTTGCGTTTACTAAAATTCGCTTAAAAGTTTTTTTACGGATTTTACTGCGTTTTCGCAAATTTTAAATTATGAGCGGTCCTTGACCAAATAAATTTCTACTTGACAGAACGAGACGACGAAAAATTAGAAATTGCTCCATTCTGAACAATCAAATCGTAACTTAATTGAATTGTCACCAGCGATTGAGTTCAGCAATCCACGACAAGCAATAAATAAACAGTTAATAAATGCTTCTGTTGTCAATGATAAAACTAATTTTAGATGACTAGCGCGTGTTGTCAAACAAAAAAAGAAACAAATGTAAGCTTTTGTTAGTCTAGCGCCTCGTATATGCTTGTCCTTAACAAGAACTGGTCCGGCATAATCAAGCCTTAAATTGTAAAACGAAAATTCATAATAAATTAATCGATTTTTGAAAAAGTTTTCCCGACTAGACGTTGTTCTAAAGCACTTTACACATTTGTGTACAATATTTTTGGCAGCAATGCTACCAGTTATAGGCCAAAATACGTCTCGTACAGCAGCCAAGAGTCGTTAAGCACTACAGAGTAAAAAAAATATATGAACATTTTCCATTACCAAATTAGTAAATGGATGATTTTTTGGTAACAAAAAATTTTTTTTGTAATAGTCAAAGTCTGAAATCTTTAGTCGACCACCGACGCAAATGCATCTATGCTTTTCAATATAAGGACGTAAAGATTGTAGGCTATTATTTTTTAAATTTTCTTTAATTCTTAATAAACTTATTGAAGTGAAACTTCTTTATCGGCGTTGGAAAAAAATTTACCGTCACATTTTACGCGTCACGTCACATTTTTTATCGTCACATTTTTCCGTAGCGTAGCGACGTGATAAATAATATATCAATACTAAAGTGATCAACAAAATCAAAGGCTTTATTTTAATTCTAATTCCAGTGGATTTTTAACAAAAGTAAGTAATTATATCTATTTTTCTAATACTTGGGTGGAATTAATTGACATAGAGTATAAATTCTGAAATATGTTATTAATTTAAATTTAAAATATTTAAGGTTAACCTCAGTTTCTGATTGAACGATGACATTTTAAAATAATATATCAATACTAAGGTGATCAACAAAATCAAAGGCTTTATTTTAATTCTAATTCCAGTGGATTTTTAACAAAAGTAAGTAATTATATCTATTTTTCTAATACTTGGGTGGAATTAATTGACATAGAGTATAAATTCTGAAATATGTTATTAATTTAAATTTAAAATATTTAAGGTTAACCTCAGTTTCTGATTGAACGATGACATTTAAAATTTAATATATTTAAGGTTAACCTCAGTTTCTGATTGAACGATGACATTTTAAATTTAATATATTTAAGGTTAACCGCAGTTTCTGTTTGAACGATGACAATGATAGTAATAATTCTATTTCAATTAATGAAATGCTGTAATAATCTTAGTAGCAAAAAGTTAAAGTGAAATAATTGTATTATTTGTATTCATGTCTACTATAATAAAATCCTTTTGTTTAAAATTTATCTAATTTTAAATTTAAGATATTTAAGGTTAACCTCAGTTTCTTATTGTAACTATCGGTCAATGTATATGATTTCATTAAAATAGTATTTATTAATTAATACGACTGCTAATTTAATGAACATCAATTAATTGGCATAGAGTATAAATTCTGAAATATGTTATTAATTTTTGTAAATCAATTAACTAATTTTTGTAGATTCAATTTCATATTTCAGTTACCATAAGCCATTAATTACAAAAATATATAATAACGATGACAATGATAGTAATAATTCTATTACAATTAATGAAATGCTGTAATAATCTTAGTAGCAAAAAGTTAAAGTGAAATAATTGTATTATTTGTATTCATGTCTATGATAATAAAATCCTTTTGTTTAAACTTTATCTAATTTAACTTTATTTAACCAATTTCTGAAAAGTTGCATATAGATCATTTTGCGAAAAATAAGGCCATAAAGAAGTTTCACTTCTTACATGTGTACACTAGTACACGCCCTCATTTTTTCATAGCTTAATGTTTGCTGTTGGCATAAGTAAGTTAAAATCGTCAAAGCATGACCAAGCTCAGAAACTGACTAATGTTGTTTAACAAGGTTTTGGCATTTTGCGTTTGCAATAAATTGTAGTACATAAGTGAATACGCTTTGTAATTTCTAAAGCGACAAAAACCTTTTAAATACTGCTGCAAATATGATTAATCTTACAATAGAAAACAAGTTCTTGGTTACATTTACAACTTTTAACTTTAAGATTATCGACTGCACTAATAGGATTGTTTAAAATCTGCCACTCGTCTTGTAGCTGCTGTAAAAAACTTGGATCATAAAACCAAAAATTTTTTCAAATTGAAACAAATAGTATCGCGAGATAGTAAGTTTGCGGGATTGTCTTTGCTGCGTACATAACGCCTGCTGAAAACAGAAGTTTTCTGTATTAACGCAATTCGATTTTCCACAAAAATTTTATGATTGTTGTCAACTGAATTAATCCAGTTCAGGACAATTGATAAATCTGTTCAGTAAAAAACGCTGTACAAGCACAAATCTCTAGTAAAGAAATATTTACAGGATGTAGAAGTACTACTCGCGTTTTTGAAATCAACAAAGTCAAAGTTATGCGACGTCGGATAAGACACAACGCACGTAGAGACTAGCTTCGGCAAATCGATAAAGTCAAATTGTTGACGGAATTGCGTTTACTGTTATGGGTAATTCGAGTAAACTAGAAAACTCAGATACCAATTTGGTTCGTCCTAATCAATGCAAGATAATCACATTATTCGCATTATTAATTTTCTTCTGACTAACTAATGAAGAAATTAGACCAAGTAGAACGTAAATTTTAGCAATCGAAGAAAGAATAGTTCGTTTTGTAAAAATTGAGTATTCAGGAGTCATGACCACACTGCAGAACAGTTCGTCTTCAACGGAATTCTAAAATAATCCTAAGGTTTTTGCGTTGGATCGTTCGCCCAGAGGTATTGCAGAAAATTCTGATAATAAAAACTCAAATGTTTTTAAAACCTCACAACTAATAGATAGTTATAAATTTTTAATATAAACCCTACCAAAGCTAAAATAAAAGATAAACTGTTCTTTATCCTTAAAAAATGTTGCACTGAAGACAAAGTCATATATAGAAGTCGCTTGAAATAATTTCGGTAGTTTCAAGAAATGCTACTTTACTTTCGTCAGCAAAATAAGCAAGGCGACGAGTTGCAAGATAACTTACAAAAAAGGTAATGTAAATAACAGTATTTACAGCGCAAACTTGAAGAAGTTGTGATTGATCTATTCTCGCGGGTGCAATAAGAAAACGATTTAATGACGTTTCAGCGCTGACAATTGTATCGATGTACTTGTCTTGTACTTGGCGTAGGGTACGATGTCGAAATCTTTAACATCTAGATTTTAAAACTCTTGCCAAATTAATTTATACTCCAGAAGAAGCTTAAAAACACTTATTCGTTTGAATTTTTTTTAGAATGTTTGACAACTGGAACTGAGCTGCACTTTGCAAATAATTTTGAAATTGACAAAGTAAAAGCAAGTGTTAGTAACAACAACCGTGCTCCAACAGAAACAAATCTCAGAGCATTTGTTTTTACGATAGAATGAAACGTAGGTTTCGTAAACTTGCACCGCTTCAGCAGTGATTTTGATAACACGATGATCGTCAAATTCATATGATTGATTGCCGTTTAACGAATAACACGTATAGTATCTCCTTTCAACAGTGCCATGATGATATATTACAGAAAATAAGTCATGAGTTGCTAAAATTTGTTATACAATTAGTATCAAGATAAGGTCTTACATCTACACTGTTTAAAAGAAAACTTACAAACGAAAACATTTTTCTACTGAGCTTGAGTTTGTGACAATATCTGTTTAAATGTGTCCACAAAGCTTCTGGTAACTGCAGCACCTTACTAAATTTAATACCGTTCCTTAATTTATATTTTTTTTTGCAGTTATGCATATTATCTCCTTTTCATTTGTCAGTACTAAAGAAAGCTGCTAAACAATAGTGAATAATAAAACCATAAAACCAAAAACGTAACCAGAATATTATCTTGGCTCTCCAGCTATCTTGCTCAGAAAGGACCATTTTGGAACATGTTGCTAAATCATTACCTCCATTATGTGCATGTAAATGATTTTGAAAAGTAATGGGTATAGATAAGTCTTGAAACGTTTCTACTTGACTTAAAATTTAGTTGCACGTTAAACACTGTCATGAAGAAAGCTTACTATTAAATACATCTAATATTTATCGATCTACATTTGTACTAAGTTTTTGATAGATTATTGGATGAACTTTAAAAAATCGTATGTTAACAGGTAAGTCTATAAACTGTTCACACGTAGTGACGCTATATGATCCTTCAGAAACGGGACATGTTTGTGTAGCTTGCAAAAACACCTTGCCTTTATTTTATTGATGTTACGAATTATTAATTCTGTAATTTTTTACATCGGCGAGAACATTGCATATCTTAGTTTTAATCATTAAAGTCTCATAGATTTGATTCCTTAACTAAACGAGGAGATTCAAATAAGCTATCCAAATGCAAAAATTGCAATAATTTTTCTTTAGTAAACCTATTTTTCAAGAACTTGATGGCTAACTCACAACTTGCAGTCTCATTTTTAAGTTCTTGCAAGATGCAAATTGCCGAACCCTTTGAATTTTTTAAGTATACAAATTTCTGAACGTCAGAGAACTTTTTGTTAAACTATTAATGCGTTAAAGATTTCGAAAAACTCAAAAAATTTTGTTTGTTACAGTCGAAGGTTTAGTCGGTACCTGAGTACTCTCGGAATTATTAGATGAGGTATATGCACCGATATCAGCTTCTAGACCTGGGGCGGTGGCAATAAGGAAACGATCCAATAACGTTCTGGCGCTGACAATTGTCTTGTACTTGAGTGTAGGCTACGATGTCGAAACCTTTAACATCTAGATCGTAATTTTGAAACTCTTGCCAAATTAGTTTATACTCTTCAAGAAGCGGCTTAAATTCGTTTAAATTATCCGTTGCGTAAGCGAGGATCTTGACATGTCCAAAGGGATTGCAGTCGTGTTTAAAAAGAAGTTTGGGCAGCTAGATGAATTACGAAGACAGCAACCGGCAGTCGGAAAAGTTTTAAGACTACGTGGTGACGGACGCTTCGTTTTCTATCTGGTCACCAAGAAATACTCATGTATCAAGCCGTTATACAAAGATCTGTAGTGAACATTATGGAGTCTCCAGAGAGAAATGGAGTTACATCATGTGTAGAAATTGGCAGTACCCAAGCTTGGTTGTGGCTTAGATCAACTGAATCGGAGGTCGTGTTCTGTAGTTACCAACCAAGAAGAATATCAGGCCAGGAAAAGTTCATTGACTGTTACTTTTATGGCCAAGGAAGTTGCCAAAATGGAAAAAGTTGCCGCTGTCGCCACGATCCTTTTTACCGATGTCGAATCCAGTCGCCTGTTCTGGGACAGAACAGTCCTAAGAAGAGGGCAGTGAAACGTTCGAGAAGTTATTCGCAAATTCGATACCTTTCTCGAGGTTGTTATTCATCTTCTAGAACGTATATCGAAAGATATGGAACACTCGAGAATGATTTTCAAAATGTGTATATATACCGACGAAACAAATCGTAGGTCAGTTATTGCCGTAATGCGAATACAGCAGTGTTAAGAAAATTATTCAAGTTGAAATAAATAAGTCGTTAGCGCGTGTGTGTACATAAATATACGGAAAATAATCTCGTACATGATTTTAGTGTAAACAAGTGTGTGAAGCTATCCGCGGACTTTATCTTATCTTAATTAGTGTAAGCGTTTTTATTGAATATTATTAAATATAATTAGTTCCGTTAATTTTGTCAAAGGTTTGACAATATTGGCAAATTCTGGTACAAATCTTCTATAATAAGTGCATAACCCAAGAAAACTGCGGACCTGATGTTTGTCGATTGGTCTTGGCTATGCTTGCATTGCTCGGATTTTGTCTGGGTCAGCCCTTACTCTATCTCTAGATACGACGTGGTCAAAGTATTGCACTTCATTCTTAAATACGTGGCACTTCCTTGAGCTCAGTTTGAGGTTAGCTTCACGTAATCGCTGGAACACTTCCTTCAAGTTGTTGAAGTGTTCTTCAAACGACCTTCCAACCACGATCACGTCGTCCAGGTAAACCAAGCACGTCTTCCAAGACAATCCGCGCAAGATGGTCTCCATCAAACGCTCGAACGTTGCAGGAGCGTTACACAGACCGAAGGGCATTGCAGTGAACTGCCACAAACCAGTTCAAATCGTAAAAGCTGTTTTTTCACGATCCTTGGGGTCACGTCGTTTAGCTGCCTGTAGTCTACGCAAAACCTCGTTGGTCCATCCTTCTTCTTTACGAGTACCACTGGAGATGCCCATGGGCTACTTGAAGATTCAATCACGCCTTCTCTCTCCATATCCGTAATTATTAGTTCGGCTTCTTCTCTTTTTGCCAAAGGAAGTCTGCGTGGATGTTGTCGTATCGGCCGAGCGTCTCCGGTATTAATTTTATGTTTTACCACATTACTTCTTCCTTTGGAACTACTCTCCAGCGCGAACACATCTTGATACTCTTCGATCAACACTTTAAACTTTAGCTAGCTGGTCTTAGCTGAGGTTTTGACATTTAGTGGTAAAAATATCCAATAGATGTTGTGGACACTGCTTCGGCGACCTATCTTCGTCAGACTTCACGCATCTCACAATTTGAAATACTGGCATGCATTGCCCTACCACGGTCTTCTTCTTCAACATTACCGGATCTGAGTTAATGTTTAAGATCCTTAACGGCATTGTGTGTTTTACTCGTACTAAAATTCTGCCAACGAGTAGTCCCTTTTCAACTAAACCGCCCTCCATTGGTTCAATTGCGCGTATGTAGCCTTCCCGGAGCTTTCCATCTAGGCGTGCCATCACCACACTTTCAATCCTTGCAGGCAGAGTCACGTCTTCACTCAATAAAACTTGCACGGCTGCCTTCTCTGACGAATGAAAAAGAATTTCTTCATTGTCGATCTTCAGGACATCGTTCTTCATATCCAAATGGAACCCATACTTCTTCCGTGATGTCGGCTACCAGTACTTGATGGTCGAGTACTCCATTTCCCAAACCAATAGTTATGTTGACTTGTCCGTGAGTAAGTATTTCTTTGCCCGTCGCCGTTCGAAGTCGTACTGCTACTAGTGATGTCTTCTCGTTTTCCAATAACATGTCGTCGCTCCCGTGTCAATCAGTAACTTGACGCTTCTCCTATTGATCTTGCCATCGAGATAAATGCTATGCAATTGCTCCCTAGGCGATGCCATTTGGATTGTAATCTTCGGAGTCTGACTAGATGAGATTACTTTTTGTCTCTTTTGCTTGTCTCGTTCCAAACTTTTGAGCACTCTTCTTGTCCTCTTCTTAGGTTTAGTACGATGCCGTCGTACATGCCCTATTTCGTCGCAGTTTAAAGTTGTCATTCCTCTTTCCCGAAGTATTCGTCGCGTTACCTCCTCGATGCTTTCCAGTGTCTGCGCGGGTACTTCTGCAGCACATCAGAGTCTATGACCATCTCGTTGCAATGCTTGTTTTGCTGCTTCAAAGTCCAAAGCATGCACAAAAGCATCATCCAATGTCTTCGGTCGAGCTAACCAGAGAGTGCTGCGTTTCGTTGTCTCGGGGGCCGTCTACAAAGGTTTGAATTGCTAACTGCTCCAAGAAGGTATCTGGCGCTGTAGGATACGCAAGCCGTGCTAGTCTGGCGATGTCAGCCTCAAACTCTTTAAGACTTTCGGCAGCTTTCTGAACCCGACTTTTAATTAGAGTTTGATAGACTTGTTGAAGATGGGCATCTCCATATCCCATTTCTAATCGTAAAATTAAGAGTTCGTAATTTTCTTGTAGGTGGTCAGGAACAGTTTGTAAAATTCCAAGCGCTTCTCCACGTAAGGACACTATTAAAGACGTCGCTTTCTGCTTGTTGCTCCAACCATTAGCTGTAGCTGCGGCTTCAAACTGCTTGTAGTAGGTTGACCATAGAACTTTACCATTAAAATTTAGTAGAACAACTTTAAACTTGTGAGTGGTTTCTTCACTTCATGGTTCAATATTAAATCTTCACTCGTGACACTTCTTTCACCATGATAATTCAATTGCTTCATTCTTTCTTCAAGCAATTTCATTCTGTCTTCTAATTTGTCCTCTATTGCTTCTATTTTCTCATTCACAGATTCGCAAATTTCTTCTTTCAAATTAAGCATATCTGCTTGGGTTTCCTCTTGAACAAATTTAATTTGGTTTTCTATGCTCGTTCGTATCTCTTCTTTTAGACTTTTAGAATTTTCCTCCGTTTTCTGGGAATGTTCGGACAGTTTCTCTTCCATTTTTCTAGAATTTTCTTCCATTTTCTGCAAATTTTCGTAAAACTTTTCTTCCATTTTTCTTGAATTTTCTTCCATTTTCTGAGAATTTTCTTCCATTTTTCTATTAATCGATTCTTGACCATTTTTTATTGATTCAAGAAATTCAAATAGCTTTGCATCCATTTTAACTGCTTGCGAACGCGTCACCGGCATAAAATTAACCACGAATAATAAGTTAAAACTTAATAAAACCCGACACTGGTTTAATAGCTAAGATTAAATGCTATAAACAAACACGCAAATCCCGAACTAAAGTTTTATTTTATTTACGCAATCAATGTTTTTATTACGGGAGCGATATTACTTAATGATATTTACACTAAAAAAAGTCGCGAACCGCGCACCGTGACACCACTGTAACGAATTTTATTATTAAAACTAATTTATTTAAACTACTAAAAAATTTGTAACTTATACTAGAAATATGTACACTTTTAAATTAACGAAACTAATTATATCTAATAATATTTAATAAAAACAATTACACTAATTAAGATAAGATAAAGTCTGCGGATAGCTTCACACACGTGTTTACACTAAAATCACGTACGAGATGATTCTCCGTATACTTATGTACACACACGCGCTAACGACTTATTTATTTCAACTTGAATAATCTTCTTAACACTGCTGTATTCGCATTACGACAATAACTGACCTACGATTTGTTTCGTCGGTATATATACACATTTGAAAAATCATTCTCGAGTGTTCCATATCTTTCGATATACGTTCTAGAAGATGGATAACAACCTCGAGAAGGATCTCGAATTTGCGAATAACTTCTCGAACGTTTCAATACTTTAAAAAAGAACAATTTATTCAAAACTATCAATTAGAAATATTGATATGAAAATACACAAGACAATACTTTTTTGGTAAGTGAAGTAACTTTTTTTTCTCGACGCCAATCTTCGAAAATTTGCTCGGTAATAGATCGTCAGTAAGAGCAGCCGCAGCTTCACTCACATCAAAAGGAATGCACTCGCAATGATTTTCGTCTTCTTTCATCACTATTTTATGAATTAACACTGTCTTCACAAGAGGGACTCGGTCATTTGATCGTCGCCGATTGAACACCGCCATTTGAACGCCGTCGTTTGAACACCGGAAAATTGAACGCTGAAACTTTTGAACGCCGCGCGCCGCCAATTTTGAACACAATTACAATTTTGTTAAATAATTAAACGGAGTTATATTCAATTAATTATGGTAGACAATTAGAAAAAAAATATATTCAAAAATAAATATTTATCTTAATTTATTAATTAATTAATTTAGATAATAACATCATGTAACATATTTGTGTTTATTTAAGCATTAGAGAAATGTTTATAAAATTTTAATTCTAAAGCAAAATTTTAATACGAGCTGCAAAGTATTAAAAAGTAGAAACTTTCGTCCAATCTATACATTTATTTACAAATAAAATGTAATCATACATTAATTTGAAAATTATGGGCAATACCTCGTAAATACTCTATTCTGTCACGGTTATCGTAGTCATTGTTTAACAATACAATAAGGATAAGAATAAAGAAAATTCTTTTTGTATATGTTCCTAAACTTAAGTGTTTTTAATCCTAGGTAATCCTCGTCGATACGCAATTATAATAGACACTAATTTTCAAAATGTTGACAATATACCAATAACAATACTATCTTTCAATAAAAATTTGTCGGATAGTATTGATTGTTGCAACCATTAAAGAATGATTAAAAATGTGTACCCGTTGTCTTAATTGAACTTTTGTATTAATTTCTAAGTTTGAGGTTCGTATCGTTATTTGCATATTGACAAAAAGATATATTTTTGTTAAAATGATTTTATGTACAAATAAATGCCCATGCCCGGCCAGCAATCGTCCAGTAATCAAACAACGTAAGCGTTTAAATGTCCCAGCGTTCAAAAGTTTCAGCGTTCAATCAGCCGGCGTTCAAACGCCGGAGTCAAACGGTGTCGTTCAATCGGCGGTGTTCAAATGCCCTAGACCGTTCACAACACACGCAGAAAATTGACGAAATCTTTTCGATGTTGTTTACTTTGTAACTATAGTTGCCAACAAAATTGACAAACTTGATTTTTGTAAAATTTGTAAAAGCAATTTTTAAAATTTGTAAATTTTGTCTTTTTTACGATTTCCGGAGAAATTTAATACAAAACGCCAGTAAAATCTCTTACGTGACTCGGAGCTTTAAAATACTCCGCACAATGTGCCTTGTATTTCAATTTCACTTCACTTCAGTAATGTGAGATTTTTCTGGCGCTTAAGTAAATAACTATTAAACTACAGAAATAAATGCAATGTAAATTATTTACTGTTTAAACAAAAAAAGAAACTGATTTATCAATAACTTTGCAACAGTTAATGTAATTAGTGACTATGAAATCTTTAACGCAATTTACTCAATCTCTCGAGATCATGAAACCTTTCTCAATCAATTTTAATCCGACGCCACAAATGTTTATAAAAATTGCTTGTTAAACCGATGACATTTGACACAACACCGCGTATGTAATATGATCGCAATATAATGAATTGCCGTAAAGTAATTCGGTAACAAAATTGATAGAAACTATTACGTAGTTCACTGACCTATTATTTTTACTTGTTCTTATATATGTAGGTACGTGTTGATGAAATCCAATGATGTAACGCAGAAATTATTCGTATTTTCTTATAACGGCCGAAATTTCCAAATTAAGTTATTGGTGATGTAGCCTATGAAGACTTTCTTGATAGTTTTTTTACTGTGGATGTTTACCAAACCAGATGCAATGTAAAAGCATTGGTAAAACACTAGTTTTAATTATTATTAATTTAAGCCATGCAGAAATCAACATTAATACATTTTTACAGAAATAAACAAATCTACACATTCATTTGTTATACCGTTACCAACAACGCTTTTTCTGTGTTGTATTATGTTGGAGAATGTAAGGCAAATCGGACGGTTTAGAATAAAATGGCGTAAAAAATTCGAATATTTAATTAAAAAGTAAATGAATACACATTGTTAACATTTGATATATATTGTTTAGAAAATATATAATAATAATAATGAAATACTATACATTTAAACATAAAAAAACAGTTTTCATTAATAGAGGTAAAACCGGCCAAGATTTGGGGCAATACCGGACTTTTTCTTAATATTACGATATTAGGAACAAAGACACTTGTTACACTTAAACGAAGTTAAATCGTCTTCTTGCAAACCAATTACGACATGTTATGCATTAGACCCACCTATCATTTTTTTTGTTTTATAGTATGATTCATGACAGTATAAACACAATCCATCAGTATTAAGATAAGAATGTCTTCCGGGTTTAGACCGTGTCATTGTTCTCAAAAGTTAGTTATCCACTTGTAAAACACGCCATAATCTAAACTATAAAAAGGTAAGAACGAAAACGATAACTTAAAAAAGCAAACGAAAATCTAACAAAGAACCACTATCGAGTTAGGTAATCAACTTGTGAACCAAGCCAGATTCTAAACTCTATAGAAGAACTTCGGTTACAACAACAATTACACGGTCCAAACCCGGAAGACATTCTTATCTTAGTATAGATTCCGGCCGTGGAAGCCTTTGCTATTACATTTACAATTCATCAGATTCTTCATTGTCGTCATCAAAACTTAATAACAACATTTCTTTATCAGAACTTTAAGACGCTGCTTGACGGACAGTTTTTTGTTTTTTCTTAATATACGACAGGTTTCTTTTTACTGTAACGCGTTTTGGTTTTTGTCTATTTAGAACTTCTTCTAATTCGTTTTTATAAGGCGATTCTGTCAGGACTACCATCCTACCTCGCTTACGGTTATTTTGTCTCATTGAGCTTGTGCCACTAGACACAAGTCTCTAGGTGAGTTTAAAAATGCTGTAGGATCCGGGATAGTTGACTCCTCTTCAGTGTTTTGGTTCTTAAGAGGGGTAAAACATTTAAGCCTGATGGACTGGGTTGGGGAGTAATTGGTCTAGCATGATCCACATCATCTTCTTGCATTACAATATCTGGTTACCGCATATCACCTAAGTGCTCTTCAACATTGTCTTGGAAAAATTCATCTTAATTACGTTCCCGTTCTATTGTCTTAGCTGCAGAAAAATCAGCTTCTTCAAAAAATGTTAAAATTAGTTAGATAAATTTCAGTTTTTCTAAATCCAGATGTGGCTGTTTGCAAAGTAGCTGCATTTTTATACACTATTCCCAACAAATTGCAAATTTGGAACTGCGTTACTACACGGCTAAGATTACTACGAATACAAGTTATTTTTTTTTTTGGTTGTAATACGTGCTTAAAAGTGATATAAAGCTAACATCAAGACGGTGTGTACAATGGGGTAGAAAACATAACATGACATTTTCTTGTGGATAGATGATTACCTCAATATTTTTTGTATGGGTGGCATGTCTATCAAGTAACAGCAAATCCGAATCAAAAACAGATGGTTTAACGTGTGAAGAAAAATGCTTTATCTACTGAAGAAAAATACTACTCTGCATCCACCCGGATTGGTGGCACACTGCTATTGTTCCCACGGAAGCTCTCTCTAAAAGTTTTGGTTTCATTCACGTGGAAAAACCAATAGTGGTAGAACATAGTGTCCAGATGCTGTAAAACACAATTTTTACGTTAGTGTGCCGACCTGCTTGCGGTCCTTTTGTGCTATTATCTTGGACTGAGTTTTAGAAACGGTAGTTATTGCAGTTTTATCCGCATTATATATACGATGATGCTGTATCTTATATTTTTCTATACAAGCAATAAGATTTGTAAAAAAAACTTTGATACAGCTGTTATTGAAACCCATCGTCCGTGCTGCAGAAGTTGATTCAGGACTTCCTAAACTTAAATATTGGTGCCGTTTAAAAAAGCCATTTAACCAATTTAAACCTGCAATCTTCTCTTTAAAATTGTGCTTGTTTTATCTTGTTTAGCTAACTTGTAAGCTAAACGTCTAAGGTCTTTTGAGGTCAGACCAAATAATCTGCTTTTCATCAACTTTACGTATTCAACAAGTTCTAATTCTTGGGCATCCGTAAAAGTTCTTTTAAAATTTCCCATTCCTGTATAAATTAAAATTATTTGATAATAGAAAACGTTCATATTTGACTATAACCCTACCTTTTAGAAAAGCCTGTTCTAGTGTTACAGATCCACTTTCAAGTTTCTTCACTCTATCTTCGAACGTTGATTTTGGTACGCCATAATTTACTGATACTTTTCTTAAACCCATTTCAACATTATTAACTGTTTCTATAGCCCGTTGCGTTGAGGTACGAAAATAGGTGGTGGAATAGAGAATGTAGAGAGGCAAAAACATAGATGAGAAACGCTAGAAGAATATGGAAGAAAGGTACAATAGATGTGCAGGAGTATAAGGAGAAGAAAGTGAAGTTTAAAAACGTATGTTCAAAGAGAAAGGTGTGGTATAAAGAGGAAATGGAGAAACAAGTAAAGGAAATAAAGAAAGAAGGAGAAGTGTGGGAATTTCTAAACAAGGAGAGAAGAAGAGATAAGAGGAGAGGAGGTTTAACGGATATAAAGGTGTGGCTGGATTATTGTATGGAGCGTTTGGAGGGAACAATAGAAGGACCAGGGCAGGTGATATTGCAAGGGGTAAATACAATACAGGAGGGGTGGGAGATAACGAAAGAGGAAATGGAGAAAGCAATAAATAGACTAAAATTAAGGAAGACGGCAGGAACGGACGGTACGCAAGGAGAACAATGGAAATATGTAGGGGAGAGAGTGAGAGGAAATATAAGGAAAATTTATAATACAATATGGAAAGGGGAGGAATTGCCAGGGAGTTGGAAAGAAAGTTTAATTCTGCCGGTTTATAAGGGAGGGGATAGGAAGGAGGTAAAGAATTATAGAGGGATTAGTGTCACTAATGTAAGTTATAAATTGTATGCCATGATTGTACAAAGGATGTTAGAAAAAGAAGTGGAAGAAAAAAGACTATTACCAGATTGGCAGATGGGATTTAGGGTGGGAAGAAGGGCAACAGACAATGTTTATATATTAAAACAGTTAGTGAATGGAGAGCTAGATAAGAAAAGGGGTAAGGTATACGCGTTCTTTATGGACATAGAAGCTTCGTTTGATAATGTGAATAGGGAAAAGCTATGGAGGGTGTTAAGGAAAAAGGGAATAGAGGAACAACTAGTGAGGAAACTGGAAGAGATATATAAAGAGACTAAGAATAGGGTAAAAATAGGGGATAGTGTTAGTGAAGTGTTTTGGACGAGGAAGGAACTAAGGCAGGGGTGTCCTCTTAGCCCTATTTTATTTGCACTGTATATAGGGGACATAGAAGAAGTGTTAAAAGGAGGTCAGTGTGGTGGGGTTGTCATGGAGGGAGGGATTAAAGTGTGGGTGTTGGCATATGCAGACGATATGGTCATGGTGGCAAAAAATGAGTTGGAGATGAAATGTATGATAAATACGATAAAGAGGTATCTGGAAAGGAAAGACTTGGGTTTAAATGTGAGAAAGTCTAAGATGGTAGTTTTTCAAAAAGGGAAAGGGGAGAAGAAAAAAGAAGAGTTAAGTTGGGGAGAACAGAGGATAGAGACAGTGAATGAAGTGACTTATTTGGGATATAGGCTAAGGTATGATAATAAAGACGATGCGCACATAAGGGAGTTAGCAAAGAAGGGTAACAGGGTATTAGGGCAGGTATGGAGTTTAGGGGAAAGAGTATTTGGAAAGGAGATCGAAAAAAGAAGATGGCTGTTTGAAAAGTTGGTTATAAGTGTGATGATGTACGTGGTGGAGGTATGGGGTTGGAAAGAGTGGAACCTATTGGAAAAGGTACAAATAAAATATTGGAAATGGGTACTAGGTTTAGACAGGAGACGCCAGGGTACATAATAGAGGAGGAAGGGAAGTTAAAGAAGATTAGAATAGAAGCAGGGAAAAGGTCGATGGGTTATGAAGAGAAAATGAAGGAAAGGAGAGAATGTAAAATTTTGCAATGTTGCTGGAGGACGGTAAAGGATAGTAAAAACATATATGGGCAGGAAGAAAGAAAACTGTACTATCAACGAGGAGGTTTCGCAAGAGAAGAGGTGGAAAGAAGGAGAGTGGAAGGGAGGTTAAATACGGGGGAAATAGTACTAAGAGACAAAGATTCGCAACTGCAAGAGAGGGAAGGAAAGATAAGGGAAGGAAAATATAATGTAAAATATGGGAAAATAGTATCCAGGGAGGTGCCTAAGTATCTCATGGGGAGGAGAAACTTAGGAGAAAAGCGACTAATAGCCAGGTTTAGATGCGGCAATGAAGAGAACGTAAATAAGTATTGGAAGGAGGATGCAATGAGGAGATGTAGACTATGTGGTGAGGGATGGGAGGACATAGAACACATGAGTGAGGAGTGTGGCGAGCTAAGGGAAAAAATGAAGGGGAGGAAGGTTTTGCTTGGGAAGGAGGGGGAGGGATTGGATTGGATGAAATCAGTAAAGGAAAGAAGGATAAGAGGGGAGGGTTAGATCTAAAGTATTAGAATAGTAAGATGGTGATGGGAAGATTTTAGGGGAGAAAGTTTTTTTGTTTTTAGTTTTTTTTTTTTTAAATTTCTGTACAAATTATATTATTATATAACGTAACTCATTATAAGTCCGAATGGCCAAACAATTAACAATAAATAAATAAAAATAAAATAAAAATATAGCCCGTTGCATTTGTGTGACATCCCACTACTGTCTTGAGGTTTTTCTCTTATAATTTCTCATATTGAATACCCATTAACCACTGTCCAACTTTGGCCCGTCGAATTATGCTCCACGCTACTTGTATTACAAACACTATTTAAAGCCATACTCAGCCTCAACTTTTAACTGATATTTTTGCATGAACAAATAAAAATAAGTAATAACCTTATTCTTATTGTATAAAAATCACTTTTGTATTCGAAAGGTAACGTTAATTGTAAGTAGCTTAAAATGCTGCAGAAATAAGATTACTTACTTAAAAATACAACAAAACTTCACTACCGCGAAACGAATACGATCACTCTCGTCAAGTTTATAGCATGTAATGGCCTTTGGGTAGCAGATGTCCAACGTTTCGCGACAAAATGTCATCAGTTATTTTTGTTAGGTCAGGTCTATTTTTATTCTATATTTTAAAGTTGTTTTACTGGTGTTGTACTACGAATGATTAGGTATGCTCCTACTCTTATTGCCTCACCTCACATGTCTTCATTTAGTTGTGACTCAGCTATTAAGGCCGTGGATTTTTCTAGTAATGTCCCATTAAACCTTTCAGTCTTTCGGTTTATTTGTGGAGACTATGGTAACGTGCAATCAAGTACGATTCCCTTTCTTTTACACCATGTTTTAAATTCATTACTACTGTACTATTATCTTATCTAAATTTGTGAGTTTTTATATTCCATTCTACTCAACCATTTTAATATATTTTTTTGTTTATTTTACACAACGTAATAAACTATTTCTTACTATCTTATGTTGGTTGATTAATAGGTTCACAAACATCAGAGTGAATAATTTCTAATGATCTTTATCCTTTACTTTGTTCAATATTGAATGGTAATCTTATTTGTTTTGCTTTTTGACATATTTCTCATTTAAATTCTCAGTTTCTTCATTACTTAATTCCATTTCATGTGCTAATTTTTTGAAGTTTTCTTTGCCCAAATGTCTCATTCTTTGATGCCACAAGCTGTCGTTACTTTCTACAATTGCTACCATTGACTTGTTTTAGTTTTATAGCACTTATATAACCCATTTTTCTTTTTGCCATACCAGTTTATTGTTTTTCGTAATCTCAACTCTGTTTTTAAGAAACTTGATTTCACCACCATTTTCAGTTACAGCATTCACTGATTAAACATTGTGTCTCAAATCTGAAACAAATATTACATTATTGAACACACGGTTAATAGCTTTTACCGTTATTATTTTTTCAAAGTGCATTGAACTATTTCTCTTAGCTACTTTTATTTCAGTGCTTAATTGTTTTAATTTTTGTAAACACTCTTTATCATTACCAAGCAATTTTTGAGGCGCCGATTACCAAATGGGGTCAGATTTGACCCTAAGTATTTTTTCTTATTTTGTAAAGAAAAACCGATTAATTTGTAATAGTAACCTTTACTAATATTTTAAATTAACATTAGATTTCATATAAACTAATAAAAACATAAAAATAGAATGTAAACATAAATTAGTGAGAGCAACAACTATTACATATTATTGTAGTTTTTTTCTGGTGATGTTGTTTACATACAAAGAGTTTACACTTTTCACATGTTTCCGAACATTTTTTGTCATTTGCTCTTGGACATATCTTACAACGACCTCTTTTTGGGCGAGCGATAGTTTTGTCTTGCGGTCCCACTTCCTCTGGTTATGAGTCTGCCAAAACTACCGCTATTGCATTCTGCACATGTCTTTGTAATCCTTGAAGTGTACGTTTTTTGATATGTAGGATTACAAATTCAAACCCAAATATTTGCAAAAATAATCTCCTTCGGGATGTTTTCCCTTTTTCAAAATTTCCAAATTTTGTAGTGTATAGAATAAATGCATTCATGGCAGCAGTATCTAAAAAATAGAACAAGAGGTCAGCGATTTGTATTTCTTCTGCATGAGTATTCCTTCAGCATTTTATCGACGCTGCCCACAGCTCCTTTGCAGCTATTATAGTCCAAGATAACTTGCGGTTTGTAACTGAGGTCTTCTCCGGACAATTCTAAATCTTGGTGTTGCGTTGAAAGTAGCATACCGCTTCTACATTTTTTAGGTACTAAAATACTAAAATTGTGTCTTCCCTATATAGAATTTCGCTTGAGTATTCTGGTCGATTTCTTTTAGGCAAAAATTCTTTTGGTTTTTCTCTACGTGTTTTACGAATTGTTCCAATCAATGTTTTTGATTGCTGCAGTAGCTCGTTCGCCAAAAGCATAGAGGTAAAATATTATCTGTGGCAATACCATAACTCTCTCTCAAACCCTCAACCAAATCCAAAACTACCCGCTTCCCTAGAAATGAAATTTTATACTAGTGCATAAAACGATAAAATTGTGTTTTACCTTGTTCCCGTTCTGGAGCGTTGTCTACCATTCCAGTATACATTTGGAAATTTCAGCAATATTTGTTACTAACATCGCATTAAGCCCAGATTTTAATTCCGTATTTATATGGCTTCGACTTCATATACACTCGAAAGGGACATTTTCCACGGAAAGGAACAAGTTGTTCATCAATACATACTTCAGCATTAGGGTTATTCGATTTTTTGCAATTTGTAGCGAGAATATCGTAAATGTTACAAATAGCTGCTAATTTATCAGTTGCCCGTCGTTCTTCTCGGGTGTCCATATCGTCAAATCGAATGTATTTCAAAAGGTCTCTCATTCGATTACGAGACATTGTAGCACAAAAAATTGGTCTATGGAGAGACATGTATTTTGTACTCCACAACTCCAATATTGGTTCTTGGCGTGCTTTTAAACCACCAGCTAGAAACAGTAATCCAAAAAATGCAGGTAACTCATCCGCATCTACTGGTTTCCACGTATCGTCTACAATTCTTCTAGCTCGAATGTTTGTTTCTCGAAGTATTGTGTCCATAATGTCTTCCGAGATAAATAAATAGAAAACACTGAATTTTGTTAATCCTGGCGGTGTTTTTAGAATATTTTGCTGATTTCGTCGTCTAACATGAGGCTTATCTTTTTTTCCATATGGAACCATCTTTACCTACCAGTATATCTTTATCATTGCGCAAATTATCATCACTGTCATCGTCTTCCGAAATTTCAATTGGGTTTACATCAGATACACATACTTCTTCAAATTCGGCGTTACTATCGTCAGATAAAATTTTATCTTCAATTTTATTCAGTAAATTAATATTGCTAGCTATTTCTTCCACTTAACGCTGAGACAAATATTTTCTAGCCATAATTCAACAACAACTATTTCCAGTCTAATTTAATAACACAGCAGACACAGTTTTCAACTGATTCGAACAAACTCACCGAATGTAATGACTAAAGACGGAATGGTAGTAATCGTGATTCAGACGAATAACACGTTGAAACACGTTGAAACAAGCAGGTTAGATGACAAATGCAGACAAAATATTAGAATCACTTTTTAGAACGTCGGTTACCAAGTGGGGTCAAATATGACTCTAACGACAATATTTTTTTTACGTCGCAAAACAAATAACAATTGAAAATTTAGTTATATATTAATAAACATTGTTAAAAGAACGTTGTTTTACTTTGTATTGTCCGTTTTTATACTTAACTTATAAAATAACTTCTTGTGCATATTAAAAATGTTTGTTACAGTTTAAATTTTGTTTTGAAAAACTTTAGGGTAGTATATTATAAGTTGATTTAACATGTTTGCTTGAATAAAAATAAATGTTAAAATTAAAGTTAGTAACATTGAAAATCTTCGAATTTTCACGAATAAATTAAAATGCTAGAATAACTTTTAGCAACTAACATTTTAAATGATAGAATTAAAATGTTAGTTGATAATTTTCACTGGTCGCTTCAATCGGTGGCATCATTTAGAACTACCATGTACATGTATTTCCTTATACTGAAATAGTTTCAAAAGCTACCACCGATCACAGCGACGAATTAAAATTATGAACTAACATTTTAATTATATCATTTATAATGTAAGTTGTTAAAAATTATTCTAGCATTTATATTCATTCATAAAAATCAATTGATTTCTATTGTTACTTTATTTATTTTCAACGTATATTTTTATTCAAGTAACATTTTAAATCAACCAACAGTTAAAAACTTCAAGTTTTTTAAACTAACATTTGTTGTTTTAGTTACTTTATTGTTTTACTATTAAATACTAAATTTGTTTTGCTACAATTTTAAACAAACTTCAATTTTTATTAAGTTTATTTTCATGTTTGTGTATTTATTTTAATACATTAAAACTGTTTGTTAAACAAACTTAACACATTTAAATTTTTAGCTGAAAACGTATTTACAAATGCAATATATTGTGTTATTACAGTCAAATTAAACACTTTAATTTAAACTGAGAAATAAACTATATCAACAAACATGTGAATTCATGCAACACTTTTTATTTAACAAATAAAAAAATAACAATTATTTAAACTGAAGAATTAAAACGTGTGTCGAATTAAAATGTTACATGAATTAAAATGTTTGTTGATAATTTTAATTCTTCAATTTCAATTGGCGCTGTAGGTTGGGGAAGTTGTGAGTACTCTAACCAAACTATAGTGGAAGTTTACCACTGGTTAAAGTACTCACAACCTCCAACAGTTTCAAAGACAATGGTTTTAAAGATATCTTATTTTATTCACAAAAGCACAATTTTTCGGCGGCTATCAATATTAGATTGTTTGTTAGTAGTCTACTATACTATGAAAGTAATTGCGAATTCTGACAAACAAATATTCAATGTTCTATTATAAAAGTCAGTGAAACAGTGTTTTTATAATTTTGCATTAAAATTAATTTTTTTACTGAAAAAGTAGTCGATATAATATGTGTTAGCAAATCGTGACAACCGATTTGCCGAAAGAAAATAACCGTCCACGATACCTTTAAATGAATGAATCGCAACAATTAAATATTAGTCGATTTACTACACGGCGGATTTTTAAGAAAAATAAAATGCATTTATATCATATTCAGGTAATGTAAGAGTTGAGTAAAAATGAGAAACAAAGAGGAGTTGTATTTTGTAATTGAGCTCAACAAATGATAAATATAGGTGCTGGTTTTTTATGTTTTTCAAAATCATTGTGTTAACCGCTATAACTTCTACTATTGTTTTAATCAAAAACCACGTTTTATACAAACAAAAGCTAGATGGTATTATCGGATATTATGTAATAGAACCCAATTTTTCTGATAGTACTGTGAGCGACAAAATTTATTTGAAATTTTTGCAGATTGCTTTGATTGTTTGAAATTATTTTACGATGTGGTGTTTACATGGTAGTGCTCCTGTTTACCACATTGATCTTATTTATCATCATCTTAATGCTCATCTAAATGCTACTTTCCCACAAAAATAAATTAGAAGAAGAATTGAATCGCCTTGACAATCATCTGACTTGTCCAAAATTGACTTTTCTATAAAATTACGTTAAAAATGTAGTTTATCAAACATCACAAGAGATCATATCAAAAATAGAGTTACACAAAATTTTTAATATATTTAACGCAACTCATTGAGAAATGTTAGTGCTTTTCTGGAAGATTGATTACAGAGATGTATCAATTCTAGTAGGAGCTACTTTGAAAATGGTTATTAGTTAAAAAATTATTTAAATTAGTCAAAGTTTGCAATTGTTTTCATCGCATACTTGATTATCAACAAATCATCTAATATTAATAGCGGTCAAAAAGTGTAATTTTGTAAATAAAATAATATTTCTTTAAAAAATAAAACATTCAAAAAAGTTTCTTCAGTTGATTTGAATTTTAAAACTATTTCAATAAGTGTTAACACAGTTTTCGAGTCTTTCATTTTAAATTTATGCAATAAATCCAACATATGTATATATTGCTTTTGATTAAGCATTGTTATATTATTTTTCTTCTCATGTTCAACGTTCAATCCCAAAAAAGATTTTACATTTCCTAAATCTTTAATCATGAAAATTTTTGATAGCTGATTTTTGACATTCTCTACAGTTACATTATTACATAAAAGCAAATGATCTACATATACAGCAATAATTATAATAGACCGATTCTTAAGTCTAAACAAAACATTACTAATTTTATTATTCCGCGTTCTTGAAGACTGCTTTAAACCGTAAGTTACTTTTTTCAAGTAAGCAAACTTTATTGTTATTGTCACACAAATAAAATATTCTGTCTGATTCATATGATATTTTTCAGCAATTTTTCTATTAAGAAAAGCTGAGTCAATATCTATGTGATTAATCTCTAAATCAATTTTCACAGACTACGCAAAAATTATTCTTATTGTGCAATTACGTACCACTGGTGAAAAAGTTTCTTTGTAGTCAACTCCGTACTCTTGGCGACTAGTCGAGCTTTGTAACGTTTCTTGCAATTTCAACTATTCTTAAGACAAAATACCCATTTATTTTTGATGATTTTCTTGTTGAGTAAACAGTCAAAATCCAAACTTCATTTTCTATCAAAGAATCCTACCTTCTTTTTCTAACTTCTTCCCAATGCACTTTATCACTTCTCGATAAAGCTTCTGGCACTGTTATTGGATATAAGCAACGTAATGCTTCTGTTTTTATTTTTCTTTAGAATTTTTTTAGTTATGTTTTGTGGTACTTCTTCAGTTTTCCCTTTTACAATTGAGTCACCTTTTTCAAATATCAAGTTAATTTGTTTTTCATCATTGTGTTTGTTTTCCTTTTTTAAATTCTTGTTATTTTTTTCTTTATTTAGATCTAGACTATCTTGGTTTATAAATTTAATAAAAGTAACTGTTTGACTAATAACTACTTTATCTGTTTTTATATCTAAAATTTTATATCCCTTACTTCTTTCGCTGCAACCGATCATTATTCCTTCTGTTTTTCTGTTTTCTAGTTTTGTTCCTTTTTCTGGATTTACATACATAAATGCTTGACCGAACCTAATCAAATGCGATAAATCAGGTTCTTAACCATGCAGCCTTCTGGGCATACATGATTCGTTCATAAGAGATAAACTATATATAAAAATACTAACATAATAATCTGGTTTAGTTTTCTAACTACTGTATTACATACTTGTTTATCCGCTGAGTATTTGCCATTGTCTTTGTGCTTTTGTGATTTTGTTCATAATTTATAATAAGCAGTCATGCTTCTTTGAGTTGTTGATGTGACCTTCCACGGTGCTTTTTTGTATACTTTTGTGTACTTTTTGACCATAATTTTTATGTCTTTTACTGTTTACAGAAATGTTTGTTGGAAGCTGTAGTAAGTAATGCTTCACTACGTGAGGAGTGTAGTTTAGACTCCCTTGTGGGTATTTAGCGTTATAGTCGTTTTTCCAAATAAATATAACCCCTAAGAATTTAAGTCCTTGTCAAAACTTTTCTTGTTTATTCTGCAGTTTAAAAGGCAGTATACAAACGAGACAACTAATGAGCTGTCCAGTTTTCAATTAGATTAAATGTTGCTTGTAAATATCTGTGCTGTGTTTAGAAAGCTCATGATGTATTAAACTCCATCTTACGTAGCCATCAAGTTGTTTAGTGTCATAAATGCAATAACTTTAAATTTTGAAGTACGTTTATTTATAAAGTGAGCTTTTAAGGTAAGAAAGATATATGTTATGTGGATAAATAAATTTAAATTTTTGAGCAATGTTCTGTCAAACCGTTGGAGTTCTATGTGACTATTTCATACTTATTAATTTGTTGCAGTGATTTGTTGTCTGAGTGCGCTAATTTCTCTAACTAAGCTTCCGCCGTAAGTTTCGCACTAACTTTGTTTTGATTTGCAATTGTTTCGTGCAGAAATTGAACTGTATGATTTATCTGCTTTGTTGTATTGGTCTGTCCCAAAAAGGCGACTAGCATATACAGCACCCTAAGATGAACTGTTCCTCCGCATAATATTGCACTGATGTACTACTTAATTTGTGTTTGTCTGCCTTGAAAGTGTGGAAATTTAGTGACTAGACATGCTCGCATATGCTTGCATTCGGAACTTTCCACTTATGTCAAATATTTATTTCAACCTCGTGACATCATATGTTATTATACATTAAATACTATTAGAATTGAATTTTGGTTATTATTTTAATTGCGGTTGACATGTAAGTCAAATTATTGTTGTTGATCTGCTTAAGATTTTATAATTTTCTCTGTATGCTAAGTTTATAAAAACTAACGTTAAATTTGTTGTTAAATATTGTAAAGTACATTAATTATTTTAAAAATTTGTGTTATCTATTAATGATTATAAACATGAATTAAACATACAATTTATGTTAAATGACAAACCTAAATATTTCTTCTTGTATTTTTCCCACAATAGTAGCAATAGATACCTTCAAATAAATTAATACGTTGACAAACGTTTCTTTTATCTTTGTCTAAATTTAAACATCACAAATATTGCCTAACTTTACTGATTTTATGTTTGAATAAATACTGTGTCTGTTGCATTAATGATTAGATATAATTTTGATGCTAACTCTGCAGTTATGCCAAGTACTTTTCTGGTATTATTAATCAAAAAAGAATATATTTTTTGTGGTGCCACAAAAACGTTTATTCATATAAATACATGCAATTTCCTATAGCATAAGAAAGATTAGACAGATTTGATTTTTACGTCGGTATCTTACATTTCTAATTTTAATTAACATTGTATTGTGTATTTTTAAAAACCTTTACTTTTAAAAATACGACAAAAAAGAAAACGTAAAACATGTACGTATGCATCTAAATGTTCGGTTTTACGAAAGCACAAGCGAAGATTAAGATGCATATCTAATGCTTATAAGCATTTAGAAATAAATAAATTGTTTACCAAACTTAAAAAACATTAAATTATGCAATATTTTATATTGGGTTACTACGTATATCTGTTGATATTTGTAATAAAGAAACAGGTTTTGTTGCCTAAGCGCTTAATGAGAACAATTAATTAATAAGTGACAACACATTTTATTAGAAAAATATTTATAAATTTTGTTGCCATATACAATGTTTATTATACTGTATGCTTCAATGTTTAAAATTTAAAACGTTACAATCGGTTGCTGCCATTTTTTGAGCATGGTTGCGTTAATGCAATAGAAAAAATACGAAAAGTATAAATTTAAATTACTATAGCTTTTGATGTGGCGTATTGTATCTAAATAACGATATTTCTGCAAATATGACTATAGAGTCATCTCAAATCACACAGCAATCATTTTTGCTTATTTTAAAAACGCATACTCTTTTAGGTCTAAAATTTAGTATGTATTTATTTCAAATCACTTGATTGCATATTAATCCGTTAAAATAACAGTAGTTAAACGGTTTTCGAAGTTTTTTACATACAACAGCAACTTTAACAATTTTTATGATGTTTTTTTTAAATTCTTGCAATAATGGATTATTAAAAAAATTATAACTTAACAAAAATAATCATTTCCTTTTTTTAACTTTACTTTTTGATTTTTAATTTTTTTGTGATTCTAACATCTAATTTTGTAATTGTTTTCTAAAATTGTTAAAGTTTATGTTCTATAATCTTTAATAATACTATGTGATTTGCAATTTTTCTAACTCTTACTATTTACATGAAATCTCTACTGCTATTCTCTAAATTAGCAATTCTTAACCGAAGAACTTTAATATCTTTTAGGTTAAATTCAGTTAAATTAAATTATATCTTATACATATTTATAGATCTGCATTGGTTTTCAAATATTTATATATGTATTTAAGGCGTAACGAGATTTTTAAACATAAGAATACATTGAAGGCCTAAAAGTGACACCTGCGGTACATCACAACTTTATGCACAGATGAAAATTTTTTAATTTAAAAATATTTCTTAAATAAATTGAATTTTTGACACAAGTCTAGTGTTGCATGTTGTTTTGATTACATTTGAGTTTTAAAACGGAACTGTGATAGCGAGTAAACAGTGGTAGATATATTGTCTAAAATCTTAGTTACATTTTGTGTCCGGTTTTTGTGCGGTCTTTAAAAAGCGGAAAATGAACGAAGTTGATGACGCTGCAGAAAAAGCAAGAAACAGTAGCGTAGTTCCCAAAAACCTAAAGGAGAGTATAGAAAAACATATAATGAATATTTTCAATGGTGCAATGTACGAAAAGATTCCATCAAAAACTGTTATTGTAAATAGTCTTCTGGCTAATTTTTGGTATTTATAAAATTTCTTCTTGACTTACAGAAATAAGAAATGCATGGGTACTTTTAGTAGCGTAAGTACATCTCAGAATAATAATAAGGTTATTACTCTAATTGTATTGTTAACATAAATTACCCCAATGAATTTTTAATAAAAAGTACAATTTTCAATTTCTAATTAATTTGGTTAATTGCTCTAATTGTTTTGTTAGCATAAATATCCCATAAGAAATTTTTAATAAAAAGTTCAATTTTCGATTTCTAATTTTATTTTGCAAGTATTTAATTTATTAAGTACTTATGATATTGCTGTTTGACGTTACATTACAACCCGTGGGAATAAAGAGTTCTATGGGCTATAAATAGACATAAATTTGTCTGTAATTGTCAATTTATGATACATCCGTGCATAAATATAATTTTTTTAATTCTGATTTTTTTGTATTATATACTTTATTTACTAATGTGGTTTGTTACAAGTGTTTTAGTATTTATTAATGATGAAAAAAAATTGATAGAATTATTGATAATTATCGAAAGTTAAAATTATCGTCACTATCGATAGTTTGATGTTTACTATCGATAGTGAGTGATAGTGGTAAAAATAATTCAAAACCAACCATTTTTCTAAAAGTTTATAACAAAATACGTATTTAGAGTAAACTGTGCGTTTAAAGCTTCCGCGATTTAGTCATTACAAAAACTAAACGTATCGAAAATTTTTTTTTGGCGCACAAAACTGTACTAAAAAACTTCTGAAAATAATGTCAAATTACTTTAGACAGAAAGTTACGCATAAAACCAAAGACATGTTATGTTTCTACCAAAACAAATGAATCCTGTAGGGCTTGTAAGTTAACTTCAAATTTAAATTAATTAATTCCTAATAAAGAACAAAAAAAAAAGTGCATAATTTCTTCAAAAACTTTAATTTCAACTTAGAATTTTGATACTATCAAAAACTATCAACAGATATTATTGAAAATAACTGTCGATAACTATCGACGGTATCGATTCTCGATATTTTTCCACCAATAGTATTTATTAGTTTTTTACTGCGGTGCACATTTAGTCTATCGTTATATTAAAGTGATAGATTTTATTATATAAATTTGTTTAACTATTCCAGTCATAAATAATTATTCTTACTATACCCAACTAAAAAGACGATTGACGCAAGAACGCATTTATGTAAAATCCCGCCCTTTAGACCATGATTAGACTACAGTAGCGTACGATTATGCGTTTCAGTTTTTTAACGCTATTTTTTTTAAGTGCGATTGTTTATTTAAAAAAATTAGCAGATACTCTTGAAAAGTAATACATTTGTGGTAAAAGTACATTTTATAATAATTATAAACAAAGTTGTTCAAAACATCTTTTCAAACATATCGCATATTTAATAGATAAAATAAGCACGTGCAACATCATAAATTTGTTCTGATGAATATGTTTATGTTACAAAAAACTTATTGTTAAAAATTATTTAATAACCAAATTATTCATATTTACCTACATATGTATTTAGTTTTAAAATGCATTGGAATTATGATACACGCCGTTGGATTTTAAATTGCAACCTATTCATAAGTAAACTACTTTGAAGATAAAAGTTAACCAATGCAATTTTAGTTCCATCATTTAACACCCACTTATAATGCGGTTTAGTATTATTATCAAACGTGTGGTTCTCAATAGATATAATTTTGATAAGTATATTAAATCGCTAACAAAAATATTGATATTACATTAGCCGGGCGCAAAATGATTGACGTTCCCAATTTTATGAGAGACGAGTTCTAATATCTATTACGATAGCTCTTTAAGCAATAAAAAGAAACCATTTTATTAAATTTAGTCCATTTTGATAAAGATAATATGTTAGCTCAATAAAGTTTCTAAACAAATACCAAAACAAATTGTCGTTTATAAAAAGTAATGCAAGAAATATAAATAGAATTTTGAAAAAAATAAAAAGATTTATAGTTTTAACGTAAAAATCAAAATAGAACAGAGTATATAGAATATAAAGCGCGTGTCTGAAGTAAAGTTCTAATTTACTGATATATACAATAACTTAATTATTATTCAAGGCAAACTTATTTATCGTGCATTTATTAACAATATACTATATGTAAACACAAAATATTTTAAATAACAGTAGCAATAATTTATTAATATAGCTAAAAATAAATTCTGCATTAATCTATATCTTATTTCAAAAACTTATTTTAGCATTGAATTCAATTAGTGATGAAGTTTTCTACGGAAGATTCCTAAGAACAATTTTAATTAACATACAACAATGTTTTTTCTTCCTAACATAAAGTTAATCAGTAATTTACAAACAAATTTGTAACAATCAATCTTATAATAATCTGAGTGCATTAAGATCTGGAACCGTTTGTAGATGATCTAAAATCAATTGTTGAAGAGGTTTATGACAGTTATAAAAATTTTTCGTGCATGGTCAAACTTGCAAAAAAAGGAATGCTTGTGCTCAAATGTCAAAAATAGAACTGAACTAAAAAAATGAAGCTTTATTATATCAAACGTTGCTACAAAATAGAAGTCTACTTTGACGTTCCCATGTAACAAGAACTTGAACTTTACATGTCGTTTTGATATCTTTGTTCCTTACTCTGACCCTCCGCTATTTTCCTGTGATAGATTGTAGTATTTTTATTGTTTTTATTAACCTTTTGGTTTTTTATGACTGCTGTAGTTTCTGCGGTCTACGTTATAATTGGCCTGACACAGCTTTTGTATATAGCTACTTTACTGTCGGTTTTTATTTTTTTGTTAAATAATAAAATATATGTTTAATTCTTTTTGCATTAGTCTAAGCAAATACAATTAATATTACGTATGAAAACGTGTAAAAAGTGATACTTTTTATTATATAGACTATACATACAAGTTTCTATAAATTTATCATATGGTACAACAACAGTTCAAGATTACAAAACAAAGCGTTAACAAAAAGTTATAATGCTATATATACTATAACTATAAGTATGTTTACACTATACTATAAAAAATATATTTTTTATGTTTATATATAGTAAAAATTGTAATATGTGTACTGATAGTAAATCTCACTATATTTCAATTTCGCAAACAGATGGAAAGTTCTTCCTAGTAAAAAAAAGGCTGAATTATATTAAGTCAGAATTGCATACACAAAGAATAAGATTGTACAACGTTTACGTTATTAATATTGTGGTAACCGCCAGTAAGAAAAAAATCTGATAAGTTTTATAAAATATTTCTCGTTAAAGTGGTTTGAAATGTTTGTTTATCGGATTGGAATGACTGTCATTTACTGAATCAAACAGTTGATCAAAAAAATAAAGTAGTTCAGCCGTATGATCAGGACTATCACCTAATTATTATTTTTATTTGGAATTACAAATTATTTATAGTGCCAACAAACTTTAGTGTCAAATTTACTTTGCAGCTAAATATTTGAGCTGCATGCTTAACACTTAACACTCATTTTCTTTAATTTTAAAGCATGTATATGCTCGTCAGTTAAAGTAGAAAGTGTCCGCAAACCATTCATTGTATTTGAAACAATATTTTTTTCATAACTGCTATGGATATGCTCCCACTTTGCAACTTTTACAATACCTCCTGATTCAAATTGCAACTGTTTGTTGTTTTCAATTGCTTTGAGGAGATGAAAAGGATCATATACTGGATGGTTCATTTCATTTCGGATATAATTTTCCTGCATGTCTCTCATCAATGATTTCGTTAATGATACGTTAAGAGTTGCTTGGTCGCATATAATAGCAATTGGTGTAGAACCAATGGCAATTATAATGTTTAATATTTATATTATTTCCAGAGGTCTCGCTCCTTCTTTTACAGAAAACGCATATGCCACTGGTGGTTTTTATAATAAGTAAAACATGTTAATATTTAGTTCAGAGATATAAAAAAATTACTCGAATGTCCACATAGTAAATAAAACGATTAGTCATGTCTATACATATTTTATATCTTAACTTTTAAAAAAAATAGTTATATTATAATAATAATAATAATATAAATATAATTAATCTAGGCTTTAACCAGCTGTTTTTGCGTTGTCGTAACATCACGTGAAAAAGGTTGAGATCATTCCGGTTTAAGCGCTCAGAAAAATGGATATCTTTGTACGTGTAATAAAAAGCTATTGTTATAGATTTTGATATATATTTTTTTAAGCTTAACTAACACACTTTAAAAATATATACAAAAATTATTTATTTTTCTTAATGTTTTTATAAATAAAAATTACAGGCAAACGTGACTCTGAAAAATTGATGTGTCGCTGGCGGCGTTGATATCTTGACTACGATTAATCAAAAATAAAAAATATTTAGGTTTAGTATGACAGTGGTTCTAGCGCATTCTATGCATATTAATATTTATTAATGAATAACAAAATGGTGGAATTGTAAAAAAAAACACAAAAAAATTGAGTATTTTTAAATTGTTTTTGGCCAAAAAATAGTAAAAATTTTTAATATGATTGAAAATTGTGCTAAAGCTATTTATGTGTAGAATAAGTGCTTAAATTTTTATAAAGATCGGTTTTGCGGTTTTTGAGAAATCACCGCTTCCGACCAAAAAAATGCTGTTTTTAGAAAAACGCGTTTAAAGTTTTTTTAAGGAAAAAGTCTTACCTATAATTAATCAATGATGCCGGCATTATACAAAGTGCCTTATGTCTAAAACTTTAATTTTCTTTTATTCGACCTTTTTTTGTTTAGTTCTGATTTCTTTGAAATATTGAGAGTTTGATGCTCATGACGTCCATTATTTTAATTAGAGGCGTTTCATTATGTCGTGAACTGTGACCTTGAGTCGAAAATCGGAATTAATATACTAAATGTCAAAAATTTGACAAGTCTATCTGAATTCCAAAAACGTTAGTCTATTTAAAAGCCACTAACATCAATAAAAATTAAAAATAATCAGATATTTATTTATCAAACAAAATTGAATTTACTTGTAATAATACCTAAAGACTTGTTCACAATAGATACAACGATAAAAGCAAAGATAGGTTAGAAAAAATGTACCGGCGAATGTTTGTAAGACGGATAATAACAATATTTTGACATATAGAGACTACAGCGCCACAGTTCACGAGATACTGAAATACGTCTACAGGATCAAATCTTTCATGGAAAATGCTATTCTATTTTACACAGTTTCAAATTTTTTTTTGCCATTTAATATATATTTAGGCGCCATACTCAAAAACAGAAGTTTTAATTAATAGAAGATGGGAGAGTGGATTACACAAGATGTATGACGGGTGAGCACACTGTGGTAGTAAAAGTAGCAAAGTGCAGTTCGTAAAATAATATAGTTAAACTGCACGGATTGTTCTGAAATTGTCAGTTGTCAGGATAGCCGAATTGAGGAAGAATTTTTAAAATTTTAAATTTATTTTAATCTTCAATAGCTATCAACGGGATGCTTGCTTTCCTCTTGTGGCTTTTTGAAGTTTTTATTGTTACCGGTTTTGCTTTAAGTATGACGTATTCTTTTTTCTAAATGTTTGTTAAAATTGAGCTATTTACGTTTTTGTCATGTTAACGTGATACAAACAAAAATGAATATTTTTTGCTTATTAGACAATAGCATGTATACTTATAATAATATAAAAAATTCACTGATAACAAAACGAGAAACAAAAAAAAGATCCTTTAGAAAAAAAATGTTATTAGTGCTATTTGCATTATGTTTCCATTTTTGATATAATCTACATTTCAAACAAATTCAAATTAAATGTATTATGTAAAAAAGTATAATTTTGTTAGCTAATTAATAATGCAATAAATCAACAAGTATTAGTTTTCTCATTTTTTTTTTTGAAAACATAATAAAAGGCACATCTACAACTACTTTACATTACCGTTCTCTTTGTTCATTGGTCGGTACAACATCAATAAAAAAATTATTTAAAACACAGTATAGAGACTGACCATTAGTGCATTACGTACGGCATCATTCCAAGCTCAACAACTCAAGTTGAAATAATTGAAATGCCGGTATTATTAAGAACTGAATATATAAAGCCTTCATTAAAATCTGTTTCTCAAGTGACAAATATGTTAGACAACCAACATTGCTTAGACTGTATAAAGTAAAACAATAATTACTAAAAGAGAACTCTGGTTCGTAATCTCTAAATTAAGGTTAAGTAATTGATTAAAAACGGTAACTTAACAAAACCTGTTCATTTGAAATAAAAATAGATGCAATAAACGTACAATAATGTAAACACTTAATAATAAAAACATTGCGTTAATGTAAACACAAAATTTATACTATAGGTTCAAATGGAACTCCCAATTATGCAAACAGCATGTACAGCTCGATAATATTAACATCAGTTTGTACATTTCAGTTAATAATTGTAAGTTATTTGATACCCTGGTAGTAGTAGTAGTAAACTTTAAAAATGTTTTTTGTTTGAAATACCTAAGGTGCATTTTTGTTAATACTTTCTATAACAACTAAGCATTATAAGTTCTAAGTCGACACAAGTGTAAAATTCTGTATTTTTAATTTATGCGTTTGGGTGACTCAATAAAATTTATGTTTATTTGCGTTACGTACTAAAAAATAAACAATATTGTATCATAATTTTTCTGGATAAATAATATGACCGATCATATATAATAGTTATAGTTGTGGTTATAGTGACATTTAAAATTAAACCAAAATTTGTATTATTCATTTATTTTTAGATTTTTACATAGCAAATTTTAAAAGAAAGAATGAGATTAGCGAATTTATAAAATATTGTTTTATTTCAAACTAAACTAGACATATTACGTGTGTTTGGCGTTATTACAATGACATCTACTTTCAGTAAAAGAAAGTGTTTAAAATGAAATAACAAAACAAAAATCATAGACGAAGTAGTAAACAATAATATGAAGCGTATAAAGAGAATCATTTTATAAAGAGCGTGTGACATTAGCAAGACGGTACAGTTTTAAAAAACGCAAAAGCGCTTAAATTAAAAAAAAATTTGTACAAATGCTTTTTAAAGGCCATGTGCCAATTAGCAGAAAAATATAATTAAAGAAAAAGCAAACTTTTAAATAAAAAACTTGTTGAAATTGAAAATTATGTAGCCAGTAATGGCTGGCTAGAATGATTTAAGACAAGATATGGAGTGCTACTACTATCTGTATCTGATGAAAAATTATCAGCACAACCTAAATTAATACAAACGTTTAAAGAAAAATTGATAAATAACTGGATTTAACTGTGGAACAAGTTTACAACGCTGATGAAAGTGGCTTTTATTGAAAATGATAAATAGAAAAAGCAACAAATCCGCACTCTTTAGAAACTTTAATATTCCTGTGGATTATGATTTCTTAAAAACTGCCGAATAAGCGATTCGTCCTCCAGGTATGAGAATAAATCTATAATCACAAATTTTCTTTACATATATAATTTAGTGATATCAAATGTGTAGAAAAAATTTTAAAAAACAACAGGTTCCAATAAAGCTAAAAAGCAAAAATGGGACAATTTTTGTGGTGTACATGACGCCTAACGTTGTAACCGTCGTTTGATTTTGTATTGAAGTTGTTTGACGTATTTCTAATAATATTTGTTATTTCAAGATTTTAAGTAATTTTGTGTTCAATTGATGTATGCTTTTACGTTGCTTAAATATCCGTGTGCTGTGTTTTCACCAATTTCATATTTTCTTTGTATTAATAAATACAGATTACTTTATGATTTATAATTTCCGACAAATTTTATTTAGTCTACGAAATTTCATTATTTCGATATTACATTCGTTTGTTTGTGTTAACACCATTAAGAGTTTGTTTCTTCAATGTTATCTTTGCTTTGTCGACAGTACATGTATCTTTGGTCAAGTAAATACATTTCTAATTAATAAGGCAGTTAAATTCAACCGTAGGATAATTATGCTACAAGTGAGATTAATAAGACATAGATGCCATGTTACGTGCAAAAACTAGAAAAATGAAACTTGCCTGAATTAAAGTAACATAAACAAGACTTTGCCGGGGGCGTAGATTATATTCAAAATTCCGTGACCGTTTGGAAAACTCAAAAAAAACAAAAACAAAAGTCAAAATCAAAAGGACGCCAGGAAGGGTAAAGCTTAAATGGACTACAGACCCTTGCCAACCACAAGTCCGCTCCAATTGGATACACTCAAATGGGACTTATCTTATCCAAGTGTATCACACGAAAATCTATAATCTTAAAATTCACATACGCGAAAGCCGACTGAATAAAAGCTTTGTTACATTTAACAATTTAACATTTATTACACAAATCAAAGTAAAATGTACAAACAAACAAAATAGGAATTAAATATAAATTAGATTCAAACTAACGAAAATAAAATGTTAAATTAAAACAAAATTAAATGAAAAGAATTACATGGTTACACTAAAATTATAAACAAAATAGAAATAATTTTAAAAAAAATTAATTACATTTTAAAAGAAAAATATATCGCACGATCATGTTGGCATTAAAAAAAATAAAATGCATACTAATAAAATAAAATAAATTTTGTGACTGTTTCAAAAAAAAACAAAATTGAAAATCTTAATACGTACGTAAATAATATATTTTTTTTCCGATTTAACGTCGATAAAACATTTTAAACGTTGGTTACATATAGTCTTTTATTTTTGTTGTTTAATATAATAGTAATAATAATAATAGACAAAAAAAACAAAATTAAAATTAGCACAAACCAACACCATAAAATGTTTGGCAAATAATCAAAAGATTTGATAACTAGAAATAAACTCTCATCAGAATTAATTTTAAAGATTTTCAATCACTATGCTTGCGAACAAATAGTTCAATCGGTAATCAATAAATACCTTATAATTTTGTTCGTAGACAAACCCTCAGACCGGACTCATTGTTAACTTTAGGCCAATTGACGTCGGCAGGAACTTTGATAGGGGACCCTAACCATTTGACAAGTTACCGTCAAAAGAATTTTATAACCCACTCTAAAGCCAAATTCGATCGTTGAGCACAAACTTAAAACACAAATCCACGGTACGCTAATACAAAATTAAACCAGAAACAAATGAAATTCAATAAGCCGTAATTTTTTTTTACGAATTTGAAAAGTTTTGCACTACAAGAACTAACTATTCACTGTTCCATTTTTAATGACTTCCACGGTAATTCTTCATCTAAAGAGGTGAATTTACTACCCAACCAACTACATCTGGTTACTTAAGGTATTTCGAACAACTGTCAACCACTTGCTTCCCAAACCAAAATCACTTATACTTATAAACGTAGTGCGCTATTGTGACCAAAATCTTTGTGAAGAAAAACAGTAAAACAAAGACGTAGAAAGAAGATGCAAACAGATTTAATTAAGACGTAAAAGTAGAGTTCGAAGACGGTTTTTCCCATGGCAAAATGCAATGTTCACAAAAACTATTCAAATAAAGATTTAATTATACTCGTAACGATTAACTTGTTGAAAACGAATAATAAAACTGTCTATCGGAAGTAATAAATTATAAAATTTAAGCTGACTAAATTCCAAATGCGCTAGAAACGTAGTTAATACAATGAACTTTTAAACAAACGTAAGGTAACTAAACTGCTAAAATATATTTAATTACAATAGTATCTCAAAAAGGAAACATAAATTAGATACAATTGAAATGTTACCAAGACAAAAAATGCCAAATCAATGTAAATACAGAATACGGATGTTTAAGCAGCGTAATAATTTTGAATTAATTGAATACAAAATTTTCTTATAAATTGAATTGACAAAGATAGTAAATTACTTACAAAGATAGGGAAATGACTCAAAAAATCCTAAAATATTCAGAACAAATATATCCAACTCGAATACCGGGTCTTTCACAAAAAATATTGCACAAAATTAAACGACAGTTACCATTGAAAATTGTGAGCTATTAATCCCACTTTTTTGTGAGATGATTTGGTTATTGTAGACTTTTTTTGGAATAGTTTCTACAAAAGTGAAACAGAGTACCTAATTTACATAACGGACTACGATAAAATATTAGGTATATTTGAGTTTAATCAGTTTAGTTGTTTAAGTTGGTATTTGCGTGAATTGTTAGTCAACCTAACCTCAATTCAAACGTTTACTGTAAATTTATATTTGCTCTTTTTCATGAAAATCATAATTTAGCAGTAGAGTGGTATATAGCAAAACGGGGTTGAGTTTGGTGCGTGGTCAACGACACACGTGTATTTTGTTGGGTGGTAAAACCCGTATTTTAAAGTGTTTTTAATTAGCATCTATGGGCTTCTTGTTTTGTGTGCGGTGACAAGTTGATTAAGTGACCAAAAGAACTTATCTGTGGTATAATCACATTTCAAATTAGTTAACAAGTAAGTGAAATAACAATTTAATAAAGTATTGGAAATAAACAAGGTTAAAGACTTATTGATAACAACACGGCAACATTCAAGATAAAACAAACTAAAAACAGGTGTGTATTTGAAACTTTTCCTATTAATTCGTTTAATTAAATTTATTGTGCATAAACATTACTAATCCACCAAAATTAATAATACGCAGTTTTGAAATTTACTATTAATGAATAATTCAACAAAAGCGAGATCAGACAGCGAAACAACAATTACTGATTACTTTAAACGTAAAAGAGAAGATACTAGTTTAGAACTTGAAATACCAATTGCACAAGAAGAAATCTTTAAAAAAAGCAAAAAAGTTACAAAATCGTTACAAAAAGCAAATAAAGAAATGGAAGAAATAAAATCGTTAATTGAAGCGTTAACTACTGACGTACGCCAAGATTTTCAAGACAACACAAACGAAATTAAAAAATCAAAGAAGAACTTAATAAGCAAACATCACTTTGGAATGAAGAAAAACACAACTAAAAAATAAAATTGAAAATCTAGAAGCCAAAGTATAAAGGCAAGATAAAGTAATTGAAAACATAGAAAATAAATTGGAATTACATGAACGTCACAATAAAGCACAAAACATTATTATAAAAGGTCTAAATGTTCCAAATGAAAATTTTATACAAAATATTGAAACATTTTTGAAGGAAGAGTTAGAAGTTGCAGCAAATATCAGTGAAGCTTTCAACATAAGTCGAGATCCAACAAAGAAAATAATAATTGTTAAGCTAAAAAATAGACATGAAAAACAAATTATTATGAGAAACAAGTATAAACTAAAAAATAAACATATTTATGTAGAAAATGACTTAACTAAAACTCAAATTGAACTGCAATATAAAATGAGAAGTTTAATTAAAGAACGCGCAAACGAAGAAATTAGAAAAGGCAGAAAAGTTAAAAAGGGCTACAATAAATTAACTGTAGACGACACAGAATATGTTTGGGATAGTCACGATATGACGTTAAAACTAAAACACAAAGAAGTAATCTCATCAAAAAACTATTAAATACTAAAATACACTTAAACACAGCATTGCAAACCGGGTTAGAAGTCATTGTATTCTGGAATATTAACGGATTCAACAAAATATTTGATCTAGAAATAGAAACTCAGCAAACCTTACTGCGTGGAGACGTAATTTGTTTAATTGAAACCTGGTGTTTAAGCGATATTAAAATACTACCGTCCTTTTTAAATGAATATACAACTATAATTTGTAGTAATGCTATCAAAGAAAAAGTAAAGGTAGAGCAAGTGGAGGAATAGTTATACTTTCAAAAAAGTTCAGATAAAAATTATTAGCATCACTTATCTGTATATAATATTAGAACTAAGTAACTCTAAGTGTATTTTAGGTACAGTATATCTGAAACCGAATCTTAGTCATGAATCATGTATTAACATGTTATATGATTCATTAAATGCGATAAATGACACTTACTTAAATCATAAAGTTTTATTAGTAGGTGATTTTAACGCTCACGTTGGCGAAACGAACTGCATTAGTAAAAATTCTTTAGTTAACACACATGCGTTTGAAAAGAGGACATCGTTGCATAAGAAAGTTAATGAAGGAGGCATAAAACTTGTTGAGAAAATGGAACTACTCGGTTTATATTTGTTAAATGGGCGCATTAATGGAGATATCCCTGGAAATTTTACTTTTATTAATCAAACTGGAAGATCCACTATTGACCTTGCTTGGGCTGATATAGATACCATTGAAGAAATTATTAACTTCGAAATGAACCCTACTGTAACAAACTCACCGCATAGCATTGGTACAATATATTTCAAAAAACAACAACAAAAGAATTGCGAGAAAACTACTCAGAGCGTAACATCAAAAAACGTTTATAATGTAAAATTTAATTTTAACGAAGATTACAAATACCTTTTTCAAAGTCAACTGGAGAATAATGCAAATATTTACTATCAAGATTTGGATGTAAACAAACTAAACCTTAATTTCATAGTTTCAATTAAAGAAGCAGCGTCTAACTCGCATATGTGCAATGTACTCAAACAGAAAAACAAACAAACAAGTAATGAACATAAACCCTGGTTTAGCTATGATTGTTACCAACTTAAAAAACAAGTCACAAATAGTTTAAAAAAATATCGTAAAAACTATAAAGAAGATGATTTACAACAGTATTTAAACAATAAGAAAAAATACCGGCAGCAAATTACAACTTCTAAAAATAATTTTACTAAAGAAATTACCAGGTCAATTTCTAATGTGAAAAATAATTCAATCTTTTGGAGTGTAATAAAGAAACTAAAACCCAAACATCAGTTTATTAATACAATTAACTTAACACGTTGGGAGGAAAATTATAAACAAACAAATCTTTCTAAAACGCTAAAAAATGAAACTTTTATTGATTGTTTACATCCTTTCTTAGATTCAAACATAACACTTAACGAACTAACAACAAGCATTAAATCATCCAAATCAAACAAATCACCAGGTCTCGACGAACTAAATAATAACTTTTATAAAAATCTAACGCCTAATTGGGAACATTATCTGCTAAATCTTTTTAATACTATACTTCAAAATGAAGCTATTCCTGATCTATGGTCCAAAATACAAATAATGCCATTGTATAAAAAAGGTGATAAAGCAAACCCCTCAAATTACCGAGGTATAGCTTTAATTAACTGCATTTGCAAAATCTTCACTCAAATTTTAAACAACAGAATTCAGAGTTGGTGTGAAGGAAATTACATTCTCCGAGAAAACCAAATGGGGTTTAGGAAAAATCGCGGCACCATTGACAATATCTTTTGTTTAAATGCTATTATTCAAAATCACTTAAGGTTAAAGAAAAGAAAAGTTTATGCAATTTTTGTAGATTTTAAAAGAGCGTTTGACAGTGTTAACCATGACAACCTGTGGAACAAACTATATAGCACTGGCATATCTTTAAAAATCATCCGAATCATAAGAAACTTATACCAAAAGGCATATTTACAAATTAAAACACAGGAAGGATTATCAGAGTTTATAAAAATAACAGAAGGAGTCTTACAAGGTGACAGCCTAAGTCCACTTTTATTTGCGTTATACATTAACGATCTAGAAAACTATTTTCGAGACAAAGGAGCAACTGGACTAAATATAGACGGGGAAAAGGATCTGTTAATTTTAGCATATGCTGATGATATTGTCATTTTATGCGACACTCCCATAGATGTAAGGAAAAAACTTACAATCCTAGAAAAGTACACTAGCGAACATTTTTTAACCGTAAACACTAACAAAACTAAAATCGTTTTATTTCATAGAGGTAGAACACCTACAGAAAATCCGTTCTTATATAAAAATAGTGAACTAGAAGTAGTCAAAACGTTTAAATACTTAGGAGTAACATTTTCTTCATCTGGGTTGTTTAAAATAGCTGCTAAAGACAGTTTTAAAAAAACTGTAATAGCAATACAAAAAGTAAAAACAATTCTTTTTAAAAGTAAATCCAATGGATGGGATGAAAAGACAACACTTCTTAGAACAATTATTAACGCAACAACTTTGTATGGATCGGAAGTATGGGGTTTAAACCAAGTTCACCAAATAGAGAAATGCCAGCTACGTTACCTAAAAAGCTTACTACAATGCCCTAAAAGTACTCCAAACCACATGATTCGTTTAGAAACAGGCAACAACCATATAGCAATAATTTTTTGGAATCGTGTATTAAATTGGTGGAAGAAAGTGTTAAATATGGAAGATAATCGTTTTACAAAACAGCTATATAATCGATTAAAAACACTAGATATGGTGCCTAGTAACAAACCGAAATTAAATTGGTGCTCGCAGTTACACAATTTTTTAGTTAACATAGGATATAAAGAAGTATGGGACAGTCAAGTAGTGGATAAATTATTAATACAAAAAATAATTAAAACTTTAAAACAAAACCTACAAGAAGACGATTTAAAAAAATGTGTTCTCTCTAAATACAGTGTACTTTATAAACATTTAAAATTTAACGTTGACAGAGAAAAATACCTTAACTTTAAAGTAGACATAAGCAAAACTCGGATAATTGCTCAACTGAGGCTATCTAATAAAAATATGTGAACTTATTTTATAAAAATAATAAATATGAAATAAACACAGAAGAAAACTGTTCCATTTGTAATTGTCACGAACTAGAAGACATGTACCATTTCTACATCGTATGCCCTATTTACAACCCCATCAGAAACAATAACTTCAAATCACAGTTTGCTAACATTAACAAAGACAATATTCATGATATGTTTAGTAATTTAAGTATCTTAAAAATGAATACAATTTATTATTTTACTATAAATGCATTAAAAATAAGAAGCTTTATTTTAAATGAATAATTTGTTAATTTAAGTTTTAAGTTTTAAATAAGCAAAAAAAAATTATTATTTTTCTTTGTTGCTATACTATAAGTTTACGTTAAAAAATTATTTTTTGTTTAGTATCTTACGGATTTGAAGTGTATGAGATTTAAAAATACTGTTTTCTTTTCTTTGTACTAGATATATTAATTTTGTTACTTTATCATTACGTTAATTTTTCAAAACTCAACTCTTTGTTATAGAACTTTGTTTCTGAAAACAATAAAATTATTATTATTATTATTATTATTATTATTATTATTATATAGCAAAACGGTAATATATTGGCAAGTCAAAATGTTAAATTTAAAGGCTGCTGTAAAAGCTTTGAAATAGAAAAAAAATGTTAAATTTAATTAATAAAATGAAGAGTGATGAAGCTCTGAGTGATGTCAGTTTTGCATATGTTATTAAAATGTTTGTAATAAAAATGAATTAGATTTTAATGTGCTACTACTCAAAAGGGCCATTTATATAAAAACAAAGTGTGGAATTTTTTCTCTTTAAAGTAGCAGAATTATTGCAGTCTTGAGAGTTGGCAACGCTCTCTCTCTTAGATAACAATAAGGCTTGGTAGTGCCCTGGTTCCTCAAAATTCAAGGTAGCAGTTGCGGGTTTTAAATGTGTTTGTAAAATAGTTAAGTTGGAAGTTTAGGGCTTCAATTTCGTTTTGGTTAACGGATTTTATTTTTTATCATACACAGCTATTTTCCAGTAAAGTTATGGATAGAAAAAGTTAGATCTTGTGTCTTCGCTCTCTAGTAGCGGGTCGTTTCAAATTATCCCGGCAACTCTGAGATCATCTTTGGCTACTAGACTTGGTGACTGTGATTAACCAGACAGAACACACTCCGAGTAATCAGCTATTTAAGTAATTATACCGTTTAATTTGCTAATAATTTCAAAAAAGCTTTTTACTTTTTTCTGGCGGTACAAGGTAGTTGTCAAAAATGTACTAGATTTCTGTAAATTATACTAGACACAAATACCGTAAATAAAATAATATATTTTTATTAAACATTTTATGCATAAAATCAAACACAGACCTTACAACTATAAAAAAAAATAATATAAAAATCAATGAAAAATAAATCCAATCATTGGAACATGCATTAGACTTAAACATTTCTTGGACATACAAAATACTGTCACAAGTATCTATGTTAAGCCTATTTCTCAACTTGGACCTTAGCAGATTAAATTGTGAAAATATTCGTTTTGCAGGTGCAGATAAATGTGGTAATGAAAATAGAGCTTTAACAAATTTACTTAAGTGTAAAATCATTTCACAATCCATATCATTTTTAGTTTTAAATACTACTAGCCAAAAGTCCTCTACACTTTTGTATATATAAATTTTTCAATTCTGAAACATCAGACAATAAACGCCATTCAGTATTTAATTTTTTTACATTTTCAACGAGATGAGGAAAGAAGCGTAAACTTTCAGTGGCAATAGAATTGACAGTACCAGATAACGCTACTTTTGGAGCAAAGTTACCAATAAATGCTAATACTGGGTCATTGAAATCGTTAGCGAATTTTAATTTGCCTTGCAAGTTTAATGTAAAACTCTAAAGCCTCTTAATCTAAAGTTGTGGAGTTTGACAGAATCTAAATTTTTATCGTCACACAAAATTTCAGCTTTAGCTCCAACATAAAACTCTCCCAATTCCAAAAAATATCTTGAGTTGCTTGTGTCAAATTTGTTAAAGTCAACAACATTACCAAGACATTCCTTTTTTATATAATTTTTGAGTATTGTCTTATATAACTCTCGAACCTGTGTTAATAGGAGAGGAAGTTTTCGTTTTTCAGCCTGAAATTGTAAGTTTAACTTATTTACAAGTTCTAATATGTAGGAGAGGAATGTAAAATATATTTTGTAAAAAATTGGTTTTTTAGTGACGTTAAAATGGTTTGCATTGAATGTAAATTTTCTTCTAGGCACTCACTGGTAAAATACAAGAAAAGAGCATCTCAGTTTTCCAAAACTCTGTCCACAGCAAGCTGAAAAAATTGAAAGCTATCAGAATAACATTTATATGCAAATAGTTAATACACACTTGAAGGGAAAGCCACCTTGTTTGACTAGGATAAAGTAATTTATGTGACTTCAGATTTGCAAACTGCTGAAATTCTTGAAATGCGTTCAACCTTTTGCTAAAAACTTCTAATAAAGTCTTTAATACTCTAAGGAAGTTTCTTTGCAGCGGCGGACAAGCACAGTTGGCAAAAATGACACACACATCCCAAAAGAAACACGTTTTCGTTAGTTTCTTTAAACCTCCTGAACGCTGTCCCATCATCACTGCAGCGTTATCTGCAGCGAATCCTATTAAATTATTAATAGGTATAGTGCACTTTTGTAAAAAGGTTTTAATGCTGTTCAACAATTTTTCCGTTGTATTATTTTTAACTTTTATCAAACCCAAAAATAGATCTTCCCATACTAATCTTTCCGATTCAAAAAATCTAACAACAATAGCTAAAGATTTTTCAGTGGCTACATCGGTGGTTTCATCAACAATAATAGAATACTTGGTTTCTTGCAGTTTTTGCTCAAAGATAACAACTGTTCTTCTGCAATGCATGTTCTTGTTATAATTGTAGCTTTAGTATGATTACACTTGATTTCTTTTGCAATTTTGGAATCTGAGCAAACAGAAAGCAAAAGTTTTGTTAAGTGGTCCATTAACAAAAATCGTAAATTGTGCTCGTGAAAAAACATCACAAGCTTCCGTTCTGTCTCCTTGACTTGATTTCGTTTTCTCGTTTATTACAATAATCTGTTATTTGTATTGTGTTTTTAGACTTATTTACAGCCTTTTTATGATTACGTTTTGCCTCATGTCTTGCAAGATGGGATAATCCACCACTAATTAATTTTTTGCAAGGCTTATAAAAAGGTTTGCTATTTTCTTCTTCTAACCAGCTAAATTTCTTAAGCCAATCACATTTAAATTTTTGTGTATACCACTTTTTTGTTGTACCATCACTTTTTAGTTTTTTGGCAACATGTGGTTCTTCCTCATCATCATCAACATTATGTTCCTTTTCCTTATCAGAGTCAATAACATGGTCAGAAACTTTTTCGGTATTTTGGCTGCTTGTTGCGGTTAAATTTTTGTTTATCAGGAACCTAAAAACAGTTAATAAATTTACGCAAACTTTAAATAGGTATGTTCATACCTATCCATTATCAATTATTTTTCATGAAGATTGAAATCGAAGTTCTAATTGAGGCGTCACATGACTTACATGAGTTACAGGATTACAGGTTCGCTTCTTGGGTTGTGATTAGCTGAGATAAATTAGCGGGCATTTTGAATAGGGCGCCTATATTGAATATATTTTTCACATTTTTCAGGTTTTTTTTTCAGCGGCAGTCAATTTGTGTGTTGAAAGTTATCGCAATTTTCTGTGTACATTTTTTTTTAAATTGAACAAAATTTTAGAAAATATACTAGATTTAAAAAAATGTAGTAGAGTACTAAATGAATCGAAAAGGTACTAGATCTAGTACATATGTACTAGACTGGTAACATTGATTGCAATTTCTTAAAATTGGGTGGATTCGTATGGGAAGAAGGCCCTTAAATTGTATATATTACTCATACTCTTAATAACATCATAACGTGTAATTATTGTTCATCACAAGAAGGTTTGCTTATAAATGATTTTTGCAATTACAGCAAGAATAATTAATATTATTTTACAGTTTTTTTCAAATTATATTGTAAAATATAAGACAACACAAACTTGTCCGGTTTCAGTCCAAAAATCTTGAATGTTAGTTTATTTGTTTGTATGTTAATTAGCTAATATTTTTTTGTTTTTTAACGGATTTTAAAAAATGCATTATTATAATTTTTTACATTGCTATGTAGTTACCTAACTAAGATGATATATTCAAATATGTAAATTTTAGTCTTTGCTTATACGTAAACAATATAAAATAAAAATATAATCCTACGTTTATTCTAACTTTTATCAAATGAAGGAACAAGCTGGTTATACAGTCTATTACTGATTTTAAATTCTTTTAAAAGTTGATTTTTGTTTAAATTATGTGTTAGATATTTTGTAACAATTATTAGTATAAAAGCACTGTAAGGTACTGCCGATCCTAAATAAATCAATTTGTCCAGCTAAGAAAACAATGAAATATTTGTAGATTTCCTGAAGAAAATATTTAGTTTTATAAATTAGTGCTTATGTCTATTGTATAATTACAACAAACAATAATAAATAATATACAAAATACAATTACAGATTCTTTAAACTTAAAAATTATCGACCGTAGGAAATATTATTAAACCTTGGCCTATTTTTGCTTTGTTGGTGAGACGTAGGCAGACAAGAAATGCATTTTTAAAGTAAAAGAAATTTGCATAAACGCTTCCGATTGTTTTATAGAATTGAAATTCCACAAATCGAAAATCAAGCGCTGTTATGTCAAGTTTCTTTACCACATCTTTATACTTTTCATCGTGTATGCATTCAAATCCACTTACACACTAATCGTTACGTTATTTCTATTAAGAACATCTCCGTTAAAAAATACAGAAAAAACTCTTTTGAGACCTGTTTATATGTAAAAGATATCTCATAAATCACACCCTAAACATCAAGAGAAAACCTTAACATTAATCAGAAATTACACAAATTACCTATTTTGAAAAGCCATAAATTTTTATAAAAAACACGATTTTAATTACACAATTTTTTATGCATTAAAGTTTAGGTTTCTGTCATATTCAGACGTCTCAAATGTATTATTGTCACAAAAATTTATGGCTTATTAATGCAAAGTATAAGAAAGCATTTTAACATTGATTAAAAAAACTTACTGATTTGGGCGGCCTTGCTTATATAATACCGTAATAAATTTCATCCAAAAATGGTCATCTAATAAATTAGAATTATGTTGCTTAATGAATTTTTTTATTAATTTTTGCAAATGCAACTTTACTGTTAATGCATGCGTTAGATGTTCACGTTTTACACTGGTTACTAAGCCTCATTGCGGAAACACTAACTAGAATTAATTGACCACCCAAAATTATCTACTATATCTTGGTAATTAAAGTTATAAATTTGAATTGACCTTTTTGAATTGCAAAATCTCTTAATATTTTGCAAAATAATAAAATCATTTTAATATAAGAATAATCGAGTTTTAATGAGTTCTGAATAAATATTATAATAATGTTAATTTGGTTTAAATTTGTCATTAAACTAAGTTATATAATTCGCATAGTTATTACTTAAAATAATGCAATATCACGCTTAGCTATAATTTTTAATAAACGTTTAACCTTTTAAGTAGATGTTCGCATATGAACTAATGTGATGTAATTTTGAGAAATGTTACAGGTATTTTTTGTTAATATTGCTATGTAATTATAATATAAACTAGAAGAAAATGTTGGTATTGGTAAAGATGACATTTAAGTATGTATCACGTAATTGAGTAAAGCACGATTCGTGTACGAATCACACAAATTTAGACTAACAAATGAAATTATAATGCATTTTTTCAAATTACTTAAGAAAATCTTTTGATATATTAAAGGTGTCGTTGTCATATTAAATATATTTAAGCAGGTTTTTGATATATTTGATGTAGTGTAAGTGGAAAATATGTCAAGTATATAAAACAATATTTAGGTAAATAGATCTTACTTGGTTATTTACAATAGCCTATGCTATATACATATATGACTTTCTCTTACTAAAAGTAGACAAAACCATCTATAATTTTTATATGGTGTAATGCAGATTATTGTCTGGTTATCTAAAATTGCTTATAATTTTTGTACGATTTGACAGATTCATTTAATTGATAAATATTTTGGTTTTATTTACGTTCGTGTTCCATAATTTTTTATTTGCAAAAAATGTATATAATTTATGACCCAAGTTTAAAACATGTCTATTTCTTTAAGAAGTATTTTCTATAACTAAGTAATGTTTAGCGTATTCGTTTTTTTACAGGTTTTTTTCAGACATTAAAAAGCTTCGATATACATCACCAACTGCTACATCAAATATTTTTTTTACAAAATGTTGATTATATGTTATTTAATTTAATTTATAGATCACCAACTATACTTTTTTTTATTGCAAAAAACCAACTGTTATTTTAAACATAAATAAAGAATATCATCTATTATAAAGTTTTTAACACAAATAGGAATGCTCAATTATAATTGTAAATAATTCAATGCCTTTCCCGTATATTTATTTTTTATTTATTAATTATTTGCGGCTACAAGTTTCAACCTAACGGTCATCATCAGGCCTCTAAAATTATCAACTTAATAGTAAAATCTAAACCTTTAAATTCTTAATATACTTACAATACATAACTACATTTAAATTATACAGTTTATGTCAAAATAACAATATAAACAAAATTGGCACGAGTTGGTATGTACAATAATAATATTATTAACAAGAAAATTAAATAAAAATAATTTAAATAAAAACAAATGTTATTTAAGAAAAAGAAAATAGTTTTTAAAATTAACAACTTCATTTAAACATGGATCTGGTTCTAAATTATTATGCTTACCAATTTCTTTTATCTCTAAAAAATTTAATTTTAGACTTTTATTGCAAATATGAAGAATTTTGTAGTTACTTCTATAGTTTAAAACGAAAAAAGATTTATTATGTAAATTAACCCCAACAATATTCTTTTGAATGTAAGAAAAATCTTCTGCTATTCTTGTTCGAAACTTACGGCCGGTGTGTCCAATATAAAAAGAATTACAGCTACCACAATTTAATTTGTAAACACCAGATTTATTCAGAATATCAACTTTATATATACTATTGAAAAGTAAAAATTCTGAATAAACTTTTAAATTTTATTTAAAAAACATAATATTAACATTTCTTTTTCATCTAAATTTAATTTAAAATTTTGACTTGTCAATAGTAAAGATAAAGATATTCTGAATAAATCTGGTGTTTACAAATTAAATTGTGGTAGCTGTAATTCTTTTTCTATCGGACAAACCGGCCGTAAGTTTTGAACAAAAATAACAGAACATTTTTCTTACATTAGAAACAATGTTGGGGTTAATTTATATAATAAATTTTCTTTCGCTAATCATATATTACAATGTAACCACTCTTTTGATTATAAAAGTAATTACAAAATTCTTCATATTTGCAATAAAAGTCTAAAATTAAATTTTTTGGAGATAAAAAAAATTGTTAAGCATAATAATTTAGAACCATATGCATGTTTAAATAAAGTTGTTAATTTTGAAAATTATTTTTTTCCTTAAATAACATTTTTGTTTTTATTTAAATTATTTTTATTTAATTTTCTTGTTAATAATATAACTATTTTATATACCTTTCTCGTCCAAATTTTGTTTAATTTATATTGTGGTTTTCACATAAACTGTATAATTTAAATTTATTTATTTATTAATTCGAAGTATATTAAAAATTTTAAGGTTTAGATTTTACTATTAAGTTGATAATTTTAGAGGCCTGATGATGACCGTTAAGTTGAAACTTGTAATCGCAAATAATTAATAAATAAAAAAGAAATATATGGGAAAAGCATTAAATTATTTACAATTATAAACATAAATAAACCAAATTATAACAAATCGACATTTCAAGGAATGTCGCGGCGGGTATTTGCTTCATAGAAATTTTGTGTACAACACGATTTTTTGATCCATCTATAATTGGCCGAGGAACTATTTTGGCAGTTGTGATTACACCTAAGATAGAATCCTTTCAATGATGTCATTTGCGTACAGTTTATTTAAAATTTATTTTGCGTTTATTTAAATATTTTGCTGTAATAACTTTTTTTCTTAAAAACAATGAATAAAATATATTTTAATAGATAATACAAATTAATCAGTTATTAATTATTTAATAATCTTCTAGACTGATTGCATTGTTAGAGGATGTCCCTCTCTTCACATACAATTTACTTTACCCAGAAGTAAGGGCCGTCGCGTCGGGAATTGTGATTGGAAATGAGCAGCGTGAAGATTTAAAACTGAAACAATTTAGTACATTAATAAGTTATGGTGTGTGTTTGTGCTGCCCATTTCCAACGTATTGCTTTTGTTGATTCTTCGTGCACAAAACTGTGTCGCAATGCAATTCGGAATAGCAATAGTACTATTTATTTTACACAGGTCCATGTGAAGAGACCTGGTACACCGAGTTCACTGTGTTTTGCTTCATTATGGTATGTAAAAAATTGACCATTTTACAATGTTATTCAAAAATATTTTTTTATTTATGCAGATACTTCTACAGAGAAGTGCAGTGATCATGTCTTGCAGCACACTGCAAAAACTTATTGTAAAATTGTGGCTGCTGCTGAGTGTGCTGACTTGTGAGTACCGAAGTAGTTAGCGACAATACTCAAAAAGTAAGTAATGACATTGTAGATAAAAAAGATTTTACTTTTGTAATTTGCAAAAATTGATATCAACATCCAAAAATAGAGAATATAAAAAAACAGAAAAAGGTAATTCATAATTAGTAAATTGTTGTTGTATCCCAATAGGAGGTCGTATGGACCAATTAATTAATTAGTAATTAATAGTCTGCGAAACGTCGCCAACATTCTAAAACAAATTAATTGGTAACCTTTCCATACGATCACCCTATTGGGATACAACAACAATTTACTAATAGATATAACAAGGAGGATTATAATAAATTAATAAGAGTAATTCATAATATTCAATCTAAATTAATTAAAAACAAAAATTCAAAAAAACCTCTATGAGTGAAGGTTTTTGCAATTTATCGCCTGCCTTACAGACCTTTCTTCATTTCCAACTTAAAAATTCCGTTTACAAATCTCCTGCAGGTCACAGATACTCCTTTCGTGAAAAATGCCTCTTTTTGTCTATTTACCGTAAAAGTCCCAAATGTTACCGCTTTCTTCAAACTCTTTTTTGTATCATTCCTTTTTTAAGTATTCTTTAAAAACTTTGGTGTTCACGATTTGCGGTTTACGGCAAAGTTTTAGGCAACCTGTTAATTTTTACTTTTTCTCTAAAAGCATGCATCAGGCAAATCATAGAGGTCGTTTATGAAAAGACTAAATTTCGCATACTTGCATCTGTTTATGACATGGGTTCTAGTAATCATCTTGTCATTAGAAGTCTTGCAGCTGATAGTGGCAGAAATGATTGCGTCTACAATGTACTTGTGGAGTCGCCAAATCGGATCGCTTAAAACAAGTGTACGAGGACAGCCAATCTGCTCACTTTGCTGGTAAAATATGTAAGCTTACACCCTCGCATATTTTTCTAGAAGGGAAACAGAAAATGAGAGTGAAACTCGCTACACAAGTTTTTAGTGGTTTTGTGACTACCCTACTAAGATTTGCAAATGAAGTCCAGCGTGATGGACAGATGAGGTATGTGGCTACCAAAAAAATTATTAGTTTCATGAACGATCTCTTTGATATTCTTAATTCTTCAGCCAAGTAAAGATGATACTAGGATCAATAGAGTTTTGTGTCGGTGAACAACAACAAAGAATTCCATCCTGTATTAATGGATTATTAATTACGTTTCGAAATGTGCAAGCTTTGTGGAGTTCTTTAAAGAATCTTGGTTTTAACTATCCTTTTACAAGACGTTTGAATCAAAATCCCTTGGAAAACTTGTTTGGCTTAATTTAAGGTATGTGTGGGCAAAATCGTACTTTATCGATTTTTTAATTTGTTTCTGCGTTTAGTGCCTCTATTGTTTCACAAACAAGCAGAGCTACTATTGGAGCAAATTGTGAAGTGGATGGAGATTCCTTTTTATCAAACCTGGAATTTCTTCTTTCTTTAAATTCCTTTGATCCCGGCAGTACCTTAATTTATCCACAACGAATCCTAATACAACCTGCTCATTAACTCGTAGCACGTTTCAAGTCGTTACTTACTTATCAAAATAATGGTTATTTTGCTGGGTATCTTTTAAAGCGCATATTAAATCATACTTGCAATTCTTGTTACCATTTTTTTAACGAGGACTCAAACTCCAAGTCATGATTTAATTGTGTACAAAGATTACTTTCCAAGTTTATACATTTTTTTCAATATTCCAAAGTTTATTGACAATCCTTCCATTTTTTGCCAAATTAGTTACTCTATCCCATTCAAATTAAACAATTCCTGTGACCTGCATTCCAATTCATTTGAAACCAAATACCGTTTCTTTTATCAAATTAACCGTTTACCATTACTTTTGCAAACTTGTAAATAATAAGCTCCACAAAAAAGGCCTACGTTCTCATTCTATAATTGGCAAATTCCCATCCATTTCATATCCGTCTTTGCACTCCTTGAGATAAAAACTAGTTATTTAAATAAATCTTGTACATTGTTTATAACTATATCGAGTTTTTCTGTCATTGTTCGATTAATAATATCTGTTAAAATAACTGATTGTAACAACCAATTATTAAAATAATTGATTATGTCCATCAAGAATACAACCAAACAATTATGTTGTGTACATATTTTTTATGTATCTTATTATTCTGATATTGTTAACAAATTTTACATAAATAAAATTTATTTTAAATTGAAATAATTGTTTTAGTTATAATATTTAAACGTATTTATTTATGCTATTTAATATAACTTTGAGATGTCGCTACAGTAATATTGTGTAGATTTCTATAATACGAAAAAAATAGTTCTTCGGCCAATCATAGATTTCACTAAAATCGAAAAAATTAGACCAATTTTTATACACAGAGTGCTGCATCTTCCTTACATTATCTTTGGGCGAGAATGTCGCCGACCCATAATGTCGCATGGACACAATGTCGTATAGACACAATGTCGCGTGGGTACATTCATTTGTATAAATCTTTAATAAAACTATGAAGTTATTTAAACACTTGAATTTCTTTTACAGCTCTTCAATGAGAAGGGGCGCCAAAAACAATTCAAATGTCTAAGAACCGGCTACGTTTCGTGCGGCTGTGTGCGCACTTCTTCAGGCCTCTAATTATTAAACAATGCAGTTATTTACATGTTTTAGACAATCAAGTAAATTATTTGTTAATTCGTACGCTATCTTAAACTACAATAAATTGACAATTTAAACTTCAAAAGTGGTGTGTTCAGGGCTACACTTCAAAACGGCCACAACAATAATTAACATTGAAAATAAATTAGAATAAAAATTAGAATAAGACAATACTTAAACACTAACAAACGTAAACGTGACAAATTTATAAATTTTTGTAAGTCAAGGTAATCAAAATTGATAAAACTTTATAGACTGGGGAATCCTTACATTACCTTATCTTTTTGAATAAATTATAAACTGTGCTTAAATTGTGAGTGTCATTAGAGAAATTAACTTTATTATTATTATGCTTTTTGATGTATATGATTTCAGCTTGTTTTTTCTTTAATCTTGGTGTACAGCATGTTGAAGATGTTATTTTTGTTATATTCATGGTGTCAACAGCCTCAGAAGACAGAAGACTACAGGTCTGTAGTTTCGATTTATTTTGCTAAAAATTTTGATTTCTTTAAATGTTTTAATAGAACTCTTATTTTGATTGTTTTTGCTTGTATGTATGCTTTAATTTTACCTGCTAAGACAAAAATCCGTTAATCAGATACACTTTGTAGATTGTGAACTATATCTGTTAAATAGTATAAAATTTTTTAGTTGGACAATTTCGTAAATCGACCACAACTGCTGAAAGTGTATTGGCATCGATTCCAAAGTTCCATTAGTATACCAATGTGGTAAAAACGCTAACATCTCTAAATTGTCTTAAGTTGTAAATATAATGAACCGGCTGGCACCAGTAACGAGACCACAATCATGCATCAAGAATGGTGATCTACTTATTATTTCTTTAAACTTATTGGGAAAATCGAAATCGACCAAGTCAATAAAATTTGCCAAAGGGTATGTCTTTTTGTGCTACGGCTCGTATACAAAACAAAAATTAATATTAAACAGTAAATTATTATAAAATAAATTGATTACTCACCTGTTTTTTCAATGCTGCCACCAACGGTAAGAAAACGTGTACGGCTTGTGGTATACCTGCAGTAGCAACAGCTACAATCTGTTACGGACAATATCACCATTTTTTGTATGTCTATCTACCAAGGCATTTTAGCTGCCAACCATTTATTTTCTTTCAACACATTTCCATATTATATTGTATTGGTTCCATGGATTCTGCTAATGACCATTTGAGAATAAAGTTACATTTTTAAAATAACTTGAATAACTTACTTCAAGGTTTTACTAGAGATTTATGCAAATGAATCGTATACATTGTATCCACGCGATGTTGTGTCTATGCGACATTGTGGTCATGCAACATTATGAACCGGCAACATTCTCTCCGCGACATTGTGTTCTACGAAATTCTTGCAGCAACTTTCTGTTCTGATAGGGCCTAGAAACGAAAACAATAATTGTTAAAAACAGTCTATAATAGTGCAAACTCAATTAATAATAAATAATATTAGTAATTATTTAACCAAAAAGGTTAGTAATGAAGGAAAGAACGGTAATATTACGAGATTATTAATCGCCAATTATCAAACAAGTTGGCTTTTAAATTTTTTCGTCAGTTTTTTTGGGTTCACGAACGACAATACGGCAACGGCCAAGTTCTACTTCTTGTTTTAGCTCTCAAGAAGAAACTAGGACCAAGCCTAAGTCTAAGTGTTTAACTACGACGCGGTCTAAGCCGAAAGTCGCTTATAATAATAAATATAACAACTGCAAAAGCTTAAGATTTTATACGATGGTTAATGGTTATTTTTAAATACGTAATGTTGTTGATACGTAAGCAAAAGAAATACACGAGTATATTATATAATGAGTATTGCTTTGTACAAAAATTACGTTGTTATGTATGGTAATAAACTAAAATCTGTTTATAATTATGGTTATATATAAAACAAACACAACTTTGATGTTAGTTATGTTTGGAAAAGCAACTAAATGTCTTATTCAATAATAAAAACCAAAAGACAGTTTTTTTGTGCATAGTCGTCAGATGATTGTTACTTTCGTTGAATTTCCGAACGTAATTCTATGAGAAAGGCCTAGTATTTGGATTTGTTTTATATGTAATGCATTTTATGTTACGGTCATTTTTGTAATTTTGCATTAAAATATCAAAGTTATTTTATGGTTTCAAATTTGAATTTAATTTTTAATTTCTTTATTTAGTCCATTTGCACTTGTGTCATTTAGGTCCAGTTTTTGAAATAAAAAAACCAATATTGTGATCGTTTGTTGATGTTAACACCATTAAAAGTATCATTTATATTTTGCTATTATTGCAATTGTATTTAGACGTTTGAATCTGCGGTACTGCGTTTTGTTTTAATTTTGTATCTTTGTTTGTTGCATTTTGATAATATGGATTTTTTTTAAAACTTGTTTGTATAAGAAAAAATGTATATTTTGTTGGATTGTAACGTAGACCTCTTCAAATTAATTTACATTAAGAATGAGGTGATGTAATAAACTACAATAGGCCAGATTTACCTAAGTGGTGTTTAGTTACCTGTTACTTGAGGTGGTTGTTTGTGGAATGCCATCAGCATTTTTTTAATTGGAAAAATGTGAAAAACCAAAAGTTTATACAAGCACTAAAGGATAAAAAAAATAAAAAGGAGGAGAAACACTTAAAATTACATAAACAAAAAAAAATAATTGAGGTTTTAATGTATATATCTTAAACAAAATTTTATTTCATCTTTAAATGATTGTTGCTTAAGAAGTTTAAAACTAAACTTTTATAAATAATAAAATATGATTTGACAAATAAAATATATTAATTTACGAGTAGTGATCCGGATAACTTATCGTTTACAAAAAAAAATAAAAAAAATCGAATAAAATATTAAAAAATAAAACAATCGTTTCAAAATAAAAAGAATAATGTAAGTTAGTTTAATTTTCGACTCGTTTAATTTAAAAAAAAATGAATAACTTAGCTTGTATTTCGTTGTTAGTGGTAACGGCATATGCAGCGCATAATGTCCTAATTGGAGACCTGCGGGAAATCCATTTAAATTAACGGTGGCTTCTAGATACTACAACCATTAACAGATTGGTAACATCAAGTGCCGAAATTTGATAATCCAAATCAAGTTGTCATTATAATTAAAAACAGAAAAAGGGAGAAAAAAAAAGAATCTAAAAGATGCACGAAACACAGAATTAATAATTGTAAAAAGAAATAAAAATTATTACCTCACAATTGGAGATCCTTAGACACAAATATTCGTTAGCAATAGAGGCACTGATAAATAAAAATTAAAATTACACCAAAACATGGTGATATTTTCGACTTCAAAAGATCGGAACCACGTCCACTTGCGTGTTAATTCGATCACCCTCTTAGAAGAATTCTCACGGTTATCGGCGACAAAACGAACAAAACTATTTTTAGAAACCAATAAGGAATGTTAATTAAACGACTTCAGGATTTTCTACCCCATTTACATAGATGAAGTTATTTAAAAAAAAACAAAGGATTTACAAAAAAACTCTAATACAAGCATTAGAAACTAAATATGATCTGCATATGATTTTATAATAAAAGTAGAAATTAAAGCATTCATGTACAACATCACGACTGTAAACATTCTGGGTATCAAATAATGCATTCGCATGCTACCAAATTTGACGTTACGCAAAGGAAATATTGTATAAGCTAAATAAATTTGTTTTATGACTTAAAAAAAAGGGCAATAACTAAAATTAAAAGAAACACCGTTTCAGGATCATAATTTAAGCTCGGAAAACAACGAGATGTAGTGGTGTCGTGCATCCCTTATTGTCCACTAGTTTCAGTTTGGATGCTGCTATGAGTTTTCCTTTATCTCCTGTTGATGCTAACATTTGATGGAATCTTTTAAAGCTGTTTTTATAAAATATTCATTGCAAAAACCTAAAGTTTGGTTTAAGTATAGTTGATGACACGTTTGTTATTTGATTTTGTAGTTATTTTAAATTATCATTGATAATCTAAGCAACAAAAATCCAATTATTAAATTTACCAACTAACAGATATCTACCTACATGCTTTGTGCTATCATATTACGCAAAAAAATTTGATCTTGAATCTTTAGTTTTGCACAGAAAACGCAATAAAAAGTAGAAAAGAATACCAAAAAAACATTTTTTAATTATTTTCTTGCTAATTAAATTTTGGTTTTAAGTTTTTAGAACTATTTTTATCGGACTGTTAAACGGTTCAATAATTTTCATTTAAATATACAAACAGGGTGTCCATTTGAAAACTTTAAATGCAAATAATCCAAAAATAAACTAATTGGTAAATTATAACTTGTCCGAAATGCTGTATAAATAGAGGGATTTATAACTACTATACTTAAGTCAAGGGGTAAGTTAATTTCTAGGCGCTATACATCCTAACTTTGAAATGACATCACCTTTTTTGTGATATCTCAAATGAAAGTAAATTAAACTTTACTTTATTAAAATGCTATTTTACTTAATAAGATCTTCAAAATGCATTACATTTGTTCTAAACAAAAGTATAATCTAGTATCAAAAACGTTTAGCGAGACAATGACAGAACCGTTGCCTGATACATCCCGGTTGTTGAAATTATTTGTTTTAGTGACGAATGTAAGCTTTTTTTAATGGTTTTGTGAACAAACACGACTGTAGATACTAAAGTGACAAGCATCCGTATTTGTTCACAAAGGGTCGCAGATCGTATTCAAAAAAAAATAAATGTTGGGCTGGCCCGACAACAGTATCACTTAATGAGCTATTATTTATTAATGCCATCCATTAGGGTAGTATTTACTTACAAATGTTAGACTCCACTACTCAATCTCTCATTGTTCAAGAACTAGAAAATCTGTTGAATATTTATGGAAACAATTACGTAAATAAAAGTTTGTGAATAGAAAAGACCAATAGAATGGCCGGCAAAGTCTCCCCATCTAACACCCTTTGACTTTGTTCTTAGGTGCCATTTAGAAATTGTTGTATTCAAAAGACAGCGTGCCACATTAGAAGATTTTCGGCAACGTATTATTAAAGAATGCAGATCTATTAAAAAAAAATGCTTTAAAATGTAAGAATGTAATTAAAATAGTTATTTAACAAACAAGGTTGTTAATAATAGCCATTAATAATTGCGACATTTTAACGCCGTAACCGAGCGTAGCGAGCGAACGCGTTAATATTGTCGAGATTATTTGTCGCCGATTAATAAACGAGTTTTAAAGTTTTTCTTTTGATCGTACGTTAGTAACACGTGTCAAGTTATACGGAAACTAAAGTATACATAACTCGTTGTTATATTTAATAGTCGCGGAACATCGTTAAATCAGTGGTTGCTAACGATTTCATTGGTAGCTATACAAAATCGTTCATTAACAGAAATTCATTCATTGCTTGAAAATCGTTTATTAATAGGGGTTATTAACAATCTATTTCTGATGCATTATTATACGGTTATATTGCTATTAACAGACTATCTACAGAAAAATAGATTATATTTTTGTTTAGAACAAAATAGAATGCATTTTAAGTATCTACTTAAATAAAATGCATTTTAATAAAATACAGTTTGTTTTACTCAAATTATGATTTTTGTTATCCTCTGTATTAAATTAAAAAAAATTTTTAGCATATGTTATTCAATGAGATATTTGAGTTAAGGTATCACAAAAGAGATGTAATTTAAAATTTTAAAGTTGGATTGTAGAGCACTTATTGACCTAGTGACTCGCCCATTGCTGAATTATGGTGTTTCTAATTCTTCCTACTTGTATAACATTTGGGTCAAATTACAATGTTCCAACTATTTTATTTTTTGAAATATTTGCATTGAGACTTTTGACGCTGTATATATATTTTGGTTTAGAAAATATGCTGTATATTAAATATTATTTTTGTGTTTATACTAAATACACATTTAGAAAAACTGTAGCTTTTAAACACTTAATTATTTAGTTACATCTTAATTTGTTTAGTGGAATTGTTCATAAATCACCTATATATTTTTCTAATATTTTCTACTAGAACGTCAGTGTTTATCCTTCCTGTTAATTAAATTAAAAAATATTTGTTTGCTAAAATTAATAACTAATAAAAAAACAGCTGTCGTAGTTAAATTTGCATTTACGTTTTTAATTACATACATTTGTAATTAGTTACTACAAGCACCGCTTTACGCGTGTGCGGAAAGATGATAAATTGCAAACTCTTTCAGTATTCTCTAATGCTAACATATTCAAACGTTTTAATTAAATGTCATTATTTACAAGCTTAGTTGGGTTAGTATTCGGTCTTACGTTGGATTTTTGACAGTAATTGATTATCTATTGAAATTTGATACTAATTTATTGTAAACTACAAATTATATTTGATCATTAAAATGATTATTGGATTTTTAATAAGTTTTATCTATTTTTTGATCATTATATTCATATGTAAACAACTGCAACAAACAGTAGGCTTTGCTGTAACACATTTAATTGATTTATTGTTATCAAAAAATTAATTGTGTTCAGGTATTAAATTAAACATTACTCTCACAAATTTGCAATTTTTGGTTATTGTAATCCAATGAAATAAATAATTAATAGTTTTGATAATTTTTTTAATAAATGGATAAACCAACAACCTTAAATTAGACTTTAACTAGACTTTCTTTTTCTAATTCCGATTTATTTAACAAAATTATATTAAACAATAAATGTATTATCAATAAACGTCAATATAAACTAAAAATTATATTCGATAAATCTTCTAATTACATTAAACTTTTACGTTATATAAAACAAAAATCCAAATACTTATGTTATACATGTTATATGTTCTATTGGTTTAATTTTATATTTGTACCTTTAGTATTTTTAAAATCCAAAAAAAAATTAGTAGTTGTATTTAAAAAGTTTTAAATTTTTAGTTTACATTAAAAACCTACTTAAATAAATAAAATACTTATTTTTTTAGCTAAATTTGAATGTGTATGTTTAAAAAATATCGATACATAGTTAAAACACAGTTAAAAAAGTTTTAAAAAATGTTTGAGTTAAAATGTATTTAAATTTAAGCAGCATTGAAAATGTCTTAATTTTGAATTTTTAAATTTACTTACGATCATAAACAAATAAGCTTTTTTATTGTTAATACTTATTGCAATTTTAATAGCTAAGTGTGGAAACAATGAACAGGTTGCTTCCATCACTTTCCAATTATAAAGGATTTAGAAAACACTCGTAGTTTTCCAATTATAAAGTAGTTCATAAAACACTGCATTCTTTAGAACCTTATAAAACAGTTTTTTATGTACGTGTCCAAGATAAGAATGGGAGATCTTCTAAACGGAAAAAGATACAGAGTGGGTTAATTTAGAAAAAATTGTGTTAAACGCTTTATTTACAAATAATAAAACTTTTTGAATTTTCAATTTTTCCAATTTTTGTATGTTTTAAAAGGTTAAAAAAAGGTAACACCACTTTGTCATTGCTACTTTTCAAGCTTTACAAAATAACATTTTGAAGTTTTTATCCAACGTTTCATCTCTGAAAAACCACCAATAAATTTCTTTTTATATAACTAGAAAAAAAGAAACTGTATTTGGTAAAAACACATGATTGTTATAAAAGTCCAAAAATAGAAAAAAAAACGTTTTTTTCTTTTCTTATTTTTTAATATAGTAGGCGTTGAAACAAAATGTCAAAACATTGTTATTAAATATTACTATTTTCTAGACACAAGTATGCTTTCTGTACCATAGAATTTAAAACAAGTACTAACTTTTCTGATAAAATAACATTAACTGCTTTTATAACCAATGCCAATAAGTGTTCATTTTTAAAAGTTACATCATACACTTGGTTTTTTTTACATTACTTTTTGGTATCAACCAAAAAGGTACCGTTAGCGACGATTTTAAGAAACTTTTCAATAATTTAGAATTTCGTGATCAAGAAACTGCTAGATTACAAGCGGCTGATAATATTGTAGTCACAAAATTATAGTAAAGAATTTTATTACTCAAAATCAAAGGAATCTAGTAAGTATAATCCTTGTTTATTTATAGTTAGACAATGAGATAGCTTTATATGGAAACAGATTTTTTAGTCATGTTAGATGGCGATAGTAAAAACAAGGTAATAATTAAATGCAAAGCCTCAAACCGTTTTTGGTTATTAAAAGATTAAAACGATGGCGGCACAAGTAAGCTACTTACACGCGCTATTAGTTTCGATATACGTGCAAAGCAATGTTTTACCAGTTAACGTGCTTTAATTCTTAAAACTGAGTTTGATAAAATAATTCGTCCACTTTAAATTCTGTTAATAAACAAAATATAAAATGAATAAAATCCTGCAAACGTTTCTATAAAATTATAATCGGTTGAGTGGTTTGTTTCATTTACTTTGTTTAATTTTCTTTTCAAGCCGGAAGCCAACGAAGATGTGCTAATTTAATTATTTTTAAATTTTTATACTAAAAAGGCACATAAAATATAAATATACAAGCTTATTAGTACTTTAGATGTATCTTTAGCAATAAATTCAGGGCTTTAAAGTTTCAGGCTTCAGAACCAAATTAACGATTTAAATTTTCGTATGAATTACTTACAGCGCTCGCCGCTTATCGGAATCACGAATAATGTTTTTAATCGGGTAATGTTATCACTTTACTAAAGTAACCATCCATGCATGCATGCTACTACATAGAATAAACGCCACTTATTATAATCATAATTTAGGTTAATGTTATCAATTTATTCTCAGGTTTTTTTTCTATACATGATCAATAACTTATTGTTTATGCATTTTTGAGCTGAATCTTCACAATACGGTTGTTTAGAGTGAAAAATTTTATCATTGTACTCTAAAAATTGTTGTTTTGCGTATTTATCTTATTTTTGCAGTTAATTTAGGAAACGGTACATTAATTTAACTTATGTAAATACGTAACCTTCGTGAATGAACTTGGAAAGCACGTGCCTTCTTAGAATAACAAATTAAATTAACTGTGTCTTATGTGATAAAGTTGTTTTGTATTTATTTTTAGTGTCAGCAAATTTCTGAGAAGAATTGTGTAGTTCTTAGAACAGTGAATAAAGCATCATAACGTTGTTTTTGATTTCGTTTTATTAACGGTGTTAGCAAACTGTTTAATGCGTCAGATCCGTTCGCTCAAGATGCTGCTTTTTTTAAACGTTTTATAAACATTTTTTTGTTTGTATATACGCTTTGATTTTGCCTTTTAAATTAACAACCTGTTAATCGCATACACGCTGTATGTATTTACTGCTTTCTAACAAACAAGCATTTTTCCTGAATTTTGTATGTTGTTATCATTCGGTTATTGTTATCAAAAACCGCAAGTCCTAACGTGATTCTATTAAGCTGCGTGCACTGCATAGTTAAAACGCAGGCATTTCGCCAGAAATAATACCAGCGTTACCTACAATATACCACATCCCAAATGTGTTTTTATTATGTCAATAAACAGAAACATGTTGAATATTTCTGCTTAGTGACATAAAAGGACCATCCTAAGCTAAACATGCCTGCCCACCCAAATTATCTTTTATATATTTTTTATCAGCATGTGTATTCATTAACTAGTTAACTTTAATCTGATTTATATCAAATTTGAGTAGAAATTTTGTAAATTTAGTAGTTTATTTTATTGTTTTGATCGCTCGAATACTATAAACAAATATATACAAATTAGAAACTGTAAATTTAATTATAAAATTGTCTTCTATTAGGGGAATAATTATGTTTCTCAGAATACCATTTGTTTATGTAGACCCAATTTCATAACATAAGTGTTATCGTGCATAGCTATATTTTTCTTTCAAGGCTATTTTACATGTAATAAAAAAAAGGTATGTTTTTTCCAAATCTCTGAAACTGTATCTTTATAGATTACTGTAAGAGAATATAGTGATCTGTAACTTAGAAATCTGTAATATTGACAAAAGCAGCGCCAAATATGTCAATTTTGCGTTTGCATCCAAAACTATTCGAGTTTTGCATCCAAATTAATGTTTCCAATTTTACCGCAGTCAATGTCTAACTATAATGTATATAAACAAGGGCATAACCTTGGTGATTGTGTAATGATTACTTATACAGACGTTACCACCGGGGCCAATAAAAAACTCTTACCTAAATTTAAAGGGCCTTATAAGATCGAACGAGTGCTAGATAATGATCGGTATTTATTTAAAGATGATTTTCAATTGTCTCAAAGACAGTTCGAAGGTATCTATGCCAGTTTACAGATAAAATTGTGTTCTAAAAATGATTGTTCCTTAGATATTAAATAAGCACATTAAGATCGATGTCAATGTTTAATTTCAGTTTTTGCAGCGGATAACCATGTTTTAGTTGTTATTTTCAGTAGAGTTTATATGTATGTAATAGAATTATTTGCTACTTTGAGTTATAATTATGTTAAATCTTAAGCCGAATCAATTTATTTTGTACTTTCACATATGTTAAATGCTCATTATTTTGGGTTAATACTTATTTAAGATTTGTGTTATATCTTCTTATTAAAGCGGCAGTTATTTTGTTTCCATCTGATCAAAGCGATCAGAAAGTCAGGATGATCGAGCTGTTGTGTAAAAATTTAAATTTGTATTTACCTCCTCCAGAAGTTGGAGTAGAGCGATGGTAGAGGAAACGGTTAGTAACGATGGTCGAGGAATTCGCTAAAAAGCTCTCAAACGATGATGTATAGATTATGTTAAGAAGTATACAGCATGTTTAAGTAATAAAGTTTATGTTTAATAATTTATGAAACTATTTTATTGAAAGATTCTTACATGTTTAAAAAAATTTTGTTGATGTAATTCTAAACAATAACACAGATAATGACGTATCTTAATAAATATGACAAAACGACAGATAACGATAAAAATTAATGATTATTAGGGCCAACTTCTAGTTATAAAATTCTACTACGTTTTATTAGCCTATGATGGAAAATAGTACATTTTTCAATGAGCGTAGAATGGTGATTATTATTCACGTGGATAAAGTTTCCACTACAAGCGAGCGCAACGAGCAAGTGTTGGAATCACCTAAGTGAACAATAACCATTCTACACAAGTAGAAGACTATACTTTCTCTACGACTATGCGACTTATCCAACAAATTTTATACTTAAATCATAGTTTTAAACACAAACCAATAATTAACATTTAAAGTATTAAACCCAAAAGTTTGTTATTGCTAGATTGTCTCCATTTCACAAATGTATAAATTTGAGTATTTTAAATTTATTGCCGATAAGCTTGTGCAGTACTCTGAAATTCAGGAGGCGTACACGTTGATGTATAGATATATAATGTTATATCAATAAAAATTATGCTCGACACCAGTAATAAATAGTTCGTAGTTTACGTTTCAAATAGTGACTTATTATGAGGATGCTAAGATACGCTCGATTAGTTATTTTTAAAAAAATGTGATTTAGGCGCGGATACAAGAAGTGGGCACGGGGGCTTGTTTCTACAACCCCCCTCCCCCCCATCATGCTTTTAAGCTTTATTGCATGTACACATACAACTTCAACGAAAGTATATTTAATAGGGTGATTCGTTTTGACTGAATATTTTTTTTCCTTCGCTCCCGCAGCAAAATATCTTTCTATACGCTGAAAAAAAGATCCTGTCCAAAGCGGAGCTCTTAATTTTAATTTTAAGTACTTTTTTTTAATTTTGAAGTTTTTCCATCTAAAATACACGTAAAATTAGATTTTTTTTTTAATTTTTATAGCTCTGAGACATCACATGGTATCGTCATTAAAGTCATGTTTAATTTTCCCGCAGTGATAAAAATAATTTGTATGAGAAAAAAAAATTTATTTTCAAGTTTTTTTTGTGATTTAAAAGTAATTAAAGTAGTAATTTTATCGATTTTCAGCGAATTATTTTATAAAATGCTGAATATCTTTGACAGTATCAATTTTATTGATTTTATCCACAAGACTTTTTTTGTAGGAAATTAAATTTCCTAAAAGTTTGTCATTTACATTTTTTCATTAGCTCTCGTTGTTTATGAGATAATGGCCAATATCATGCAAAAATCAGGTTTAAGGGCCCGTAATACCTCGCCAGTGTGAGTTACGGTCTTGCTACAATGGAGACTTTTTTAGAGCGTTCAATTCTGAAAAAGACGTATTTTCGGGAACGACGATACCATGTGATGTCTCAGAGCTATAAAAATTTTTAAAAAAAATCTGATTTTACGTGTATTTTAGATGGAAAAACTTCAAAATTAAAAAAAAAGTACTTAAATTAAAATTAAGAGCTCCGCTTTGGACAGGATCTTTTTTTCAGCGTATAGAAAGATATTTTGCTGCGGGAGCAAAGGAAAAAAAATATTCAGTCAAAACGAATCACCCTAATATTTAATTATAAAATTACATAGAAGATATGTTTTTATAAACACTTTATAACTTCAGGATCTAAGTTTGTTTGTATTAAAATCTAAAAAAATTGCTTAAACTTTTTTAAAAAATACATTACAAAATAGTTTTATTAATAATATAATTAATTAATTTGTTGTACAACAAGAACCAGAATATTATTCAATAGACGTAGAGAAATAAAATTTCCGACCGATAATGCTATTTGCAAAATACATCAAAACGGAGAGAAGCACAAAAAACATTTTTAACATTATGAATACTTAGTTTATACAATATAAAAAAGTAGTGCAAATAGTGTTTTAAAAATAAGTTAAATAAAAACAAATAATTTTAAATTTAGTTTTAAATAAATTTGTTATTAAACTCGCTCCATCATTTATTAAAGAATATGTTATTTTTATTTTAATAATTATTACATTTCTAAATTGATTGACAAATTATTATTCACTACACATTTAAGGTTAACATTCATTCCCACTCTTCGCGGTGAGATTAAAAATTTCCGAACAATAGCAAAAACGTTAACGTCTACACATATAATTTAGAGCAATGTTCATTTCGTGCATTTTATGTTGTGATTATCTAATACGATTCAGTTTATAAAATGATTAATTACAAAGCAAAATAATAATTAAATTGTATTTTTATTTGGAATAATTTGGAAGCTGTCAGTAAAATTTCACACCTTCTTGAATGTAATTTATTCTATCATTAACATATTAAATAACAGTCATTTAACAGTGTCGATTGTAATATAGCGTATTGCATGTAGATCCGTTACAAAATACCTGAAGTTTATTAAATATATGTTACCGTAATTTTTAACTTAGATTGGATCTATTAAATTTAATTAGAGTTCATAAATAATGTGAACAATTAAATAGTGTTAATGAAATTATTGTTTATAAATATTTATTAGTGTGATTGAAGTTAAGACAGTTACAATCATATTAAAAAGTGACATATAGTAAGACAAATGTATATGTTAATTTAGCAAGATCATTAATTTTACAAACAGTCTTCAACAATTAACTCAAAGACAACAGATCAACATTTACTTTTTCATCAAGGTATTGGTAAATCGAGTTACACACAACTGCAAAGTTCAAGGAAGCAGTACATATTTTTCTAAATATCATTGAAGTGATTTATTATTTAATTTCAATATTACTCATCACTAAATTCTTCTAATAATGAAATTTTTTAGCTATTATTTTGACACAAGGCCGTTACCATTGTTCCAGTAATTGCAGATATCTTTAAACTTAATACAATAATTTAGACAAAATAAAGCATGTGTATTTTTAAAAGCATAAATTAAAAATCATTCTTAGTAAATTTGGGAGCGGATTATTAGGTGATGTAACGGAAGATGTCATGGAATGGAATGTAGTTTGACGGATATTGTTTATTAGCATTTAGCCGCCTATAATGTATTGCATTTTTTTTGCAATCATCTTCATCCAAAAATAGATGAGAACATTAACAAAATGTTTACTAATTAATTCCAGTCGTACGCTGGTATTACTATTTAGTAGATTAGAAAACCACATAATCCTTGAAATCTTGAAGTGTTAACGATTAAGAGATGATCTAACTACTAACACATAAATTCAATACTTCTTTAATTTTAAAATGTCACATTATTAATTAGTTTTTTGTAATACTTATTTGTATCACCAGTCAAGAAAGTGCTATTTTGCAAGTATGAGCATATTGAATTATATTTGATTAAAAAAAAACTGTTACTGTTATTCTAAACAATAACACAGATAATGGTTTATGTTAGTAATGATAAATCTGACACAAATGACATATGGCGTAAAAAACTACTCACGTGACACAAGTATATCCACTGGATGTTTTATGTGCATCCTTGTATGAACGTTGAAGACATCTATAGACGATCCTTTTTCCGTCCATGAATATTCTAAGGACGTTTGCTTCAGGTCCATATGTCACACCTAGGGACGTACATAAACCGTCCGTTCCGAAAGGACGGATTTAGAAGCAAGTTAGAATATTATTTGGACTCTTATAGAACTTACATAGACTACATTAGAACGCCTTCTGGATTATATGTTCCATGCTAAATTGGCTGTTTTACCTACGTCCATAGACGGTCCCTTCTGCATCCAGTATGATTGTTATGGACTGACTAAGAACTAAACTTGGACGTTGTTTTCACACTTTTAGGACGTTTATTTAAAACGATATGGACTAATTTGGAATGCTCTATGGACCGTAAAATGCTTACGAAGTTTTATGTAGGTTCTTAGACGTTACATAACAAAGTATATGGGCTGCTTCACAGGATCCCCACAATTTGACGTATTCAGTAAATGCTTATGGTTAATAAAATTTTGAAAAAACAAAATATAGAACACATTTATAACACAATAAATACAAAAAAATATGAAATATAAATATATCAAATACAATCTAAGCTGTTTATATTGATTTTAACGCCTGCTCGTGTCTTTCCTTGGCTCTACGAAGACAAAAACCCACTGCTACTTCTATACCATTTTCTGTATATACACTTCTACGTGTCTTGGCTGCATCTTTAAATACAACATTTTTTTTGACCATATAGGCAATACTACTTACCTAATAGCAACTATTATTGAAGTGACAAGTTTCATTACTAACAGTACTGGTACTAGAGCTAGTAAATTTACTAGTTGTTAATCAATGATCTACTTCCCCTCTAGCCTTTCTGTAGATCATTTAAGTTACTTTTGGCATGATAAAATTAAGAAATTAGATGTAGTTGTTATAAAAAATTATAAAACTTACCGCTTTCAATGCTGGTTCTTAATTCGCACTACTTATAACATGTAAAACAATTAATCAAAGTAAACAGCTTAAGTAAAAAGACCTTCACAAATTCACATTTCTACAAACACCAGGATTATCTACTTATTTGCCCTCCTTGTAAACCAGCTTTCTTAAATCGCATGCATCTCTTTTCGGCAAGTTTTATTGATAGATAGAATATTCTTTTGGAAAAACATTCCTGTTAACAATGAGTCTGCTAGCTTGATAGAAGACCACGACGATAATTAATTGTCCAGATACATTAAAGTTTACAATAATATTTTTTCTTTTATTTGATTTAAATAATTTGAGATAAGTTGTTAGAATGGTATATTTCTGTTTTCTTGATGTCATTAATTTAAGTGGAATTAGTTAATCAACCTTTTTTTATGTAATGAATAGATCCACTGACTTGTAAATAAAGTTAAAATTTGTTTTACAAATTATTGCTAATACTATATTGTAAAAAAGTAGCAGTTAATTTTCTCATGTGTAATAAATACCCAGTCAACTTTTGCCAATAATAATTAGTAACTACCATCATTGTTATATACGACATTTTAGCAATGTGATGATTATTATTTTCTACAGAACTAAAACGTGATATCTGCTGAATCAAGGCTAACGCGGTCGAAATTGTAAAATTTTGTAGCATCAACAGAAACTAATGAAAAAATTTCCGCTATATTGTAATTGTAGACAGATTTTTTATACTTGACTTACTTAAAAAACTTTGAAGTGATTTTACTATAAAAATGGAGTTGCCACGTTTTATTAAGCACGGCAGTATTGTAGATACGTTAAGCAAATATTACGGAAAAAAATCGTTTGTACAGAATGTAATTTTCGTCGCGTACGCGTCAGCAAGATAACTCGGTTACACAATACCTACTTATCTGGTTCACGTACGTTGGTGGGAAAGTGTGATTTCAAAGAAACTTTGACTGAAAGACTTTGGGATCAGCTAGTTATCAGTTTAAACACTAGCACATGGCAGCAAGAGATAATTAGACAGAACCAAACAAATAAATCAACATTAGCAGATGTCAAAGCAACAGCAATAAAACTTGAACCAATCGAATTCTAATAAAAACGATTGAATTCGGTATCAAACACCTAACCAAACACAAATCTATTACAACAATTTTAGCGTAACACAAAGCAAAACAACAATCAAAAACAAAAACACGAATAACAAAATAGTAAAACAACCGAAAACAATTTAAATAAGAAAACGTTTAACAAAAAGAACAACTTTTTATTGTGTGGAAACGAACGACATAGAAAACTAAGTGATTGTCCTGCAGACGGTAAAAAATGTAGTGCGTGCTGTCGTATGAACTATTTTTCAAGCGTCTATATAGCATCAGGTCGCGGTAACAAAAACAATGCCAAACATATACAAGGTATGTACAAGAGGTTGTACATTCACATTATAAAGGTTTGTCAATTAACACTTCAAATGTTCGTTGTGTCAACAGCTAAAATGGTTTTACTTTCTGTAACACTTAACAAATCCATAGACATGCTTTACAATCCAGGTGCGGCATTTTCTTTAATCGATAAAAGACTTTGGCAAGAAATAGGTGCTCCGATGTTACGGTAAAGTTAATATGCGCGTCTAGATATGCGACCGAGCGCAAAAGAGTGTCAAACGTTCACAAATGAAATGGCAAGTACAAAAATGTTAAATATTTACTAACGAAATATACATAATTTTTTAATGGAAATTTGGGTTCAATACACGGACATAGTGTAAAAGTACACATGCATCTAAACACAACCCTAAAAGCTTTAGACTGAGACCAGTACCCATTGATGTACAAGAACAAATAAATGCTGAGTTAAAGCGTTTGCAAAGTGAGGGTGTGTTAGAACCGGTTGACATGGGAAGCTAAGCAATTAATTTGGTAACACCTATAGTCATTGCTGTAAAGTCAAATAGAAGCGTTAAAATTTGTAGGGATTTTCGTGTCACAATGAATCCATATGTAGTACAGCCATAGTCATTGGAAATGTCCCTAAAATGAACATTACCGCATTTTCAGTCACATTCGCATAGTATTACCAGTATTTATACTTGTAAATATACCTTGAGGTTATGTCCTTTTGTCTTGTAAATAAAAAAGGGATTGCCATTACTAAATTTTACATGTATTTCTCAAACCATAAGAAAATAGTATTACTTTTATGGCCGTATTTATATTTTTATGCGAATAAAAAAACACACATTTATTTCTATAATTTTAGATACATACTTATTGAGAGTAAAATTTTAAACGTATAAAATTAAAGTAAATTGTAAATAATAATATAATTACTGATTTTATAAAAACAATTTTACATAGGTACTATTAATATTTTGCTATATGTGCAAAATTATTTATAAATAAAGTAAAACTTGTATACTTTAATTTCGTTTAAATATAAATGATACTATCAAACAGAATTTTCCGTTGCAAGAATAAATATTTGTGCCAATATAATGTAATTTATTTAAATTTTTGTTCACATAGCCAAATTCTTTTTTTTTTTTGTTTAAGCGGTTAAATACTTTACTTATTAATAAGTATCATAATTACATTTTCGTATTCATTAATGTTATCTTTATTTTAATAATAATTATTTAGGTATTACTCACTTTTGCGTTAATAAAAAGTTAATAAATAAGCATACGTTTATAATTACAGTTCATGCTGTAATTTATTTTAATAATATAATTAAATAAAAAACATATTATCATATAAAAAACAATAGCATTACAAAAGTTGTATAGAAATAATTAATGCTTTGTGTAATAACCATTATTTTGTATGCATGCTTCTAATCTAGACTGCATACAGTTTACTAAATTTTCACACAACTGTGATCCCCGAAAACGTTCCCAAACTAATTGTGAATGTTAGATAATATTTTCAGGTGTTCTAAATTGAATATCACTTTCCCAGTTTCTGATTATTGCAACCCACATATTTTTAATTGGGTTCAAATCTGGTGATCTCGTTGGCCATTCAATTATTTCAACTTCGTTTTGATCTTCAATCCAGTCCCTAACAATTCGTGCTGTATGAATAGGAGAATTGCCCTGGACTACTTGAATAATTTCCAGCTTATCTTGTGGAAATATTCTTTTCATAGAAGGTATCAAGATATTATCTAAAATATTCAGGTATTGCTCTGAAGTAAATCAAGGTGGTGTCACTTGCACTAACTCTCCTGGAACCGCTTGAGATATCCATCCCCACACTCCAGCTGTAACTCTACTACTTTTACTATTGGGCAAAACATGTTCTATATTGTAACGAGTGTTTTGTGGTCTCCACACTGTAGTTGGACATTGATCAGTGCTAGAAAATACTTTTTCATCTGTAAAGATAACAGTACTCCAATCCAAATTTAAATATTGGCGACAAAAGCGCAACCGAGCTGCAGCATGACGCTCTGTAATGTTAGGTTTACTTGCCGGTTTTCTACAATGTAAATTTGATTCGTGTAAACGTCTCTGAATGGTGGAAACAGAGCAATTAATATTCAGCGTTTCCTTTATTTTTTGACAAGTTGTAAAAGGATTTTGTAATGTATAGCCGAGTATGTCCGCATCTTCTTGCCGAGAAGTAATTCTAGGCTTAAGTGGTCTGTTGCTTACAAGTGGTCTATTACCAACTTCCTGACCTTTCGTAATCCATCGCCGGATTTGTTCAATCTACAAAGTGTCAAGTTCTTAGTATTAGATTACATTTATCATTAGTACTATATTAAAAGCCATTACACATTATATATGTATTTAAAAATTTGACGTCAATTTAATAGATTCTAATATTTTATAAAATAGTATTGTTAGTGATGATATTTAATACATGCTGACTGTGTTGCAATTCAATGTAAAAAATATACTTTAGAAAAATGCTTACCGTTAAGTCAACATGTTGTGATATTGTTCGAGGTGACATTCCTGTTTGTGCCATTCCAATAATACTTCCTCTTAATTCTAAGGTAGAATCCATCTTCGAGGCATATTCACAAAATATTATAATCACATAAACAATGATGTTATCACTAGGAACTCCCAATTTGTATTACAATTTTGTAAATAAAAAATTTACATTTATACGACAAAAGGCCATAATCTGATGATATATTTACAAAAGGTAATTTTGAAACTCATTAATAAGTGAGGTATTTATTAATCCGCTTAATCCTAAGATGCATTTCCGGTAGAATTGTTTATTAATTTGCACAAAAACATAAAAGCAGTTGTGGTTTTATAAAACGATTGTTTTAAAGTAATATTTAAGTCTCCTCGTATGATTTTAAGAAACACATTTAATTTAATAATGGTAATCACTTTTTGTATTTATACGACAAACAAAAAGCCAGAACCTCAAAATATATTTATAGATGTATAGGATCAATACTATTAAATGTCTTTAAAATGAGCATTACCGCACTTTCATTGACAACATATCATTAATAAGTGAGGTATTTGTTAATCCGTTTAACTCTAGGATGCATATCCGGTACAATACCTACTTTTACATAAACCGGACCAACATTCAAATTAAGAAATTAAAAAAATAAACAGTTATTTTATAACAAAAAACAAGTATCGTTATTACTTATTAATTATTATATAAGAAAAATTGTTTATAAATTATAGTAACAAACGCTGCATATTCTTATAACCAAACATTACTCCGCGTCTGATAAGCCAGGTTTATACATCCTACATACAAAAATAATGTGACTATCAGAACACACATTTCAATAAATTACATTATTAGTTAAAATGTAGACGTAACAAATACTTTTTAAATAATTTTGCAAATATAATTTTGGCATTATTTAAAACATTTATTACCAAAAAATTTGGCGATATAGTATGTTCTATGTTTATTAAAAATATGTTAATAAATTGTTATTCAAAATTAGTAAAAAGTGTTTGTTTTTTAATTCGCACAAAAAATATAAAGAAAATTTTGGTTTTATAAAACGTTCATTTGAGAGTAATATTTAAAAGCCTTTTCGTATGATTTGAGAAATACATACAAAATTAAGTAATGGTAATCACCTTTTTGTATTTATACGACAAAGAAAAAACATTAACCTTAGGATATATATACAAAGTAAAGTGAGAGACAACAATTTTTAAAACTTGATCTGCGTGATGCAAACTTACAATTAACAGTACATCTAGAATCGACAAAATACTTTATAATCGTAACACTTAGGGTATTTTATATACAAAAGGTTATCATTGGGTGTATATTTTGCCCCAGCATTCTTCTAAGGAACCATCTCAAATTCTAAGCGGCATAAATGGAACCATTTGATATCTGAACGATATACAAGGCCTTCATAAATGATTGAATCCCACGTGACACATATGTTAGGCAAACCAACATTACTTAGATTGGCATAACGTAAAATAAATACTAAATGAATAATTTGAGATGTAACGTCTAAAGTAAGGTTAAGTAATTTATTAAAAATGGTAACACGTTAATAACAATACATTTATTTAAAATTTATAACTGATGTTCAATATGTTGTTCTTTAGCGGCGATACATGTATTCATTCTTCTCTTTAAATTTTGGAAAATATTGATAAACCATAATCTGGTACGGAGTCATCGAACGGTTCTCTTTTAGTGCTTTGTGGCAAGTTTCTACTAATAATCTTAAAAATGGAATGCTTATAATTCACAAATCAAATAAAAGTGGCTTTATACCTGATGCCCACAGATAATTTTACCACCGTTTTATTAGGGCTTTGTTTCATACGGTGGCGAATTTCTTTGATAACAGGTGCAGTGAATACAGTAGGCCTTAACCTATGGATTACCAAGCAATTTTTGAGGCGCCGATTACCAAGTGGGGTCAGATTTGACCCCAAGTTTTTTTTTCTTATTTTGTAAAGAAACACCGATTAATTTGTAATGGTAACCTTTATTAATATTTTAAATTAACATTAGATTTCATATAAACTAATAAAAATATAAAAATAAAATGTAAACATAAATTAGTGAGGGCAACAACTATTACATATTTTTCTGGCAATGTTGTTTACATACAAAGAGTTTGGACTTTTCACATGTATCCAAACATTTTTTGTTATTTGCTCTTGGACATATCTTACAAGGATCTCAAATATGACCCCAACGACAATATTTTTTTTTACGTCGCAAAACAAATAACGATTGAAAAATTTCTTATATATTATTAAACATTGTTGAAAAAAACTCAGATAAAAAAATGCTCGTAGATCCAGAACAGCATTGTATTTTTGGAACATAGCATTGATAAAAATGGTTTACATCCCGCTGACAAACAAATCAAGGCCATTTGTGACATGTCGACGCCCACAAATACAACAGAATTGCGATCATTTCTGAGATCAATAACAAATTCACCATTACACCGATTATTAAAGAAAAATATTAAATGGATTTTGAACTAACAGGATTTTCACAACGTTAAAATCACAACTCAATTTAAACGGTGCACTAGTGCATTATGATCAAAAGAAAAAAGTCTACCTTAGTACTGATGCTTTGGAAAAAGGGTTAGAAACAGTATTATTTCACAAGCACTCAGACAATACATTACGGCCTATTGCATATACGCCCCAAACATTAAACGACATCGAATGAAGGTACGCTCCAATATATAAGGAAGCACTGAGTACAATGTACAGTGTTACAAAATTCCATCAATATTCGTACAGTAGGCATTTCGTATTACTCACAGATCATAAACCACTTGAAAAGATATTTAGCAAAAATAAAAACACGCCAAAAATAGCGAGTAATAAACTTTTACGTTAAACTATGATTTAAAATAACTATGAACAATATGTTACCAACAAACACGTATCTAACAGAAAGTAGGATTGCTTAATCAAAGATATTTACTCAATTTGCAATTAAAACGGTTACCTGTAAAAAAGAAAAATTTAAGAGATAAAACAACTAGTGACAAAACTTTAAGTCAAGTGCTAAAATGCGTACGATCATATTGGCCTGACAAGAAATTCTTAAATCGGAATTCTTACAATACTATGTGGATATGAATATAAAATTAAACTTTATTTTTTAACCAAAAGTTGGCGTATTCTTGCTTAAATATTGGTTTTAGCTCTTCATTTGTGGATAATTCAATAAGTTGCTGTTGTATTGCTATATATTCATCTATATTTTTGCTCTGAGTTTGACTAAAATGGCTCAACACTCAGTCGGGAATATGTTTTGAAATCTTTGGTTAAGGTCTAAATGAAGCGCCGTTCAGTGTTGACAATAAACAAATAAATTTTCATCTTTATTTGGAATTTTGAATCATTTGGGATCTCAGAGCTTCTTCTTCCTAAGTTTTGTTTGTACAGCAAACGTTTGGCAACAAACGCAGATATTACACTTTTAGGTTTGATTAACTTCAATGTGGCACCTTGTAATTTCAAATTAATTTTGGTAAATCTAGCAAATGAATCAGTCATATAAACAATGTCATTTTTTGAGATAATTAAACTGTGCCGCAAATTATTGTCTACATTTACTTTCCAGGAATTCTAAGACTGAATCAAAAAACGAATAGAAGCAATCCAAACATGCATTTTTAGATAACCAACGTACTTCTGTGTTAAGTAGTAAATGATTATAGTCATCACCATCTTTCAAACAAAATTGAGCAACTGATCTCTCAATTAAGGCATTCCTTTTGATTTTATTAACTGTTCTAATGGCATAATGTAATAACTCATGCAAACGTTCAATAAGGTTTTTTGCGACCAAATGATGTCGATGAGTAACATAATGCACCGTTAATACGTTCAGTATAACTTGTTTTAAGTATGTCAGAAAACCTCGGTGTCATCCTATCATTGCCGGAGCATCGTCAATAGCAACAGAGTTAATAGTAGTCAAGGGTATAGTTTTTACATCAATTTTTTTTTTAATTTAGTAAATAACGTTTTACCTTTTGTATCAGTTTCTAAACATTTAGCAAATAACAATTCATAATAAAAAATTCTTTTCTTTGAAACCTCACAAAAGCTAAAAGTAAAGCTTCGTTTCCTGGTAATGTTGACTCGTCAAACTGTATAGAGACTTCAAATGTTCTTAAGCAGTCACATGTAAAGTTATTTTGTCGATTCTGTTTCGTACAATATTAATATTCAGTGAAATTCTTTTTATAATTTAGAAAACTTGTTTGTGCAACACGGTGCGTATTACCTCACTTACAGCTAGTAGAATAAGTTATTTGCCAATAGTTGCCAATATTATAAGAAGTATGCAGTTTATCGACATCTCACTTAGACATTTGTGTTTTCAAATATTTTTCTTTGATTGTTTGGAAAAATGCTAAATCCTTATTTTTTTTTGTCACTATGATTTTTTATTAAATGTTCTTTAAGTTTTATTGAATCGTTTGACATCATTTTATTACATACAAGACAAAATAGTTTGAAACTCATTCAATATTTTAATTTACAACAAACTACTGTTAATTATAATAATTTTTTAAACAGAATGCTGCAATGTAACGCACTCTTGAATTCATTCTTTGAGATGTAAAAATAAAACTTCATGTAAATGTTCGTATTGTGTAGGTACTCATTGTGTACCAAATAATTTAAAAAAAAATAATTCAAAAATTAATTAACAACCAAATATAATAATGCAATAATATCAAGTAATTTCAAACATTCACGGATTTGATTATTCGCGGAAGTAAACAAAATAAACAAGAATATAAAATAGTAAGCTATAACTTTTAGGGTACATTATATTAAAATATAAAGCTCAATATGTCTAACTTATTTTACAGAATCATTCATGATACATTATTTAAAAATACATCTGTCTTAGAAAAAACTAGAAACCTTTCTGAAGTTTTAAATAACAAAGAAATCTTTAACGAACGTTAAGGGATTAATGTACTGTTAACCGTGATATATCATTTTTTTAATAAACTTAAACAAGAGTTTAACTTCACTTAGATACATTTAAATTAAAAGGATGTATCAATTTTATTCAAATATACTTACGTACAAAAATTATACTTTTTTTGTCCATTACTAAGAAAATTTGTTGTATGCACTTCACATTATGCATAACACAGAACTAAATTGTTGATTAAATGCAAGACTCTTTTATAGTTTATATTATAGATTTGCTGGTGCAGGTGTCGGCTCTATTGCGTTCCTGTATAAATCTGTATAGGATTTTCCACATGTATATATTTATATTTTACTTAGGACATAAAAATTGTTAATAATTTATTTATTGTTATTTACTTTAACTTCCATGTTAATAAAAATGTGTCACAATTTTTTTATTTTATATTTAATCTTGCGCGGACCCCCTGACGTTGTTCCGAGACCCCCAAATAAATTTTTATTTTTTGTGAACCCCTTGAATGATGAGCACAGATAATGGTTTACGTGAATAATAATAAATCTGACACAAATGACTTAAAAAATTGATGATTAGTATTAGAACCAACTTTTAGTTATAAAATTCCACTACACTTTACCGACCTAGTCTAGAAAACTAAATTTGTAAAATACATTAAAATGGACGAAAGCACAAAAAATATGTATGTAACAAAAATCTGAAGCTGTAAACATAAAGAATTGAAATACAATTTACAGAAAGGTGTAAAAAAGTTCCTACGTTTTCTAGAAGGATAATTAAAATGTATACACAAGATAATAGATAATTTAATTAGAATCACATTAATCACTAAAATATAACAAATAATTACATTGCAATTACATTTTTAATTACAAATAACGCATAATTTAAAAAAATAATTTGGGGTTAATGGTATAATTTTGGAACTTGAGTTGTTCATAAGTTTTTTTTGAAAGCTGATAAGATTTTTAATTTAAAATATCTTACACTATTAACCTTAAAAAAATATTATTATGTTTTATGGTGAAACCTTTATGTCTAAAATTTAATTTTAGTTCTATCTATTAAAAAAATACTAGACAATGTAATATTTCATGTACCTAATAACATACTAAAAAATCTATAGATAAAATATTATATTTAGCCAAACGCATTTATAGATTTATTTTCAACAAGTTAACCTTTTAACTAAAGAAACGAATAAAACAGTTTAAATTAATAAAACTGTTATAATCGGCAAGTTTTTCAATTAAGGTTTAAACTTCTGAAATCAAATAACCAATATTATTAATTCAATTCAACTGAGTTTAAATTAACCAAATAACCAAATTTAAGATTAGGGTCAGTTTTTCAATCATAGTTCATACTTGAGTTAACTCAAACTTAGTTTAATTTAAAAATCATAAAGCTATTGGCTTTGAACTAACCAATAATATGATAAAACTTTAAAATTAACCGTAGTTTAGCTAACCTAGAATTTAAACCTCAATTGAAAAAACTGGCTCAAAATCAATCAAACCAAAATTATAAAAAAAAATAAAATTATGTAGATTAGATCTTTCACAGTTTAGTAGACGTTACGGTAACTAGTTGGAATTTTACGATTTCTTTTCGGCAGTTTTAAGCAGCATTCGTCAGTTGAACAATAAGGCATTTTGTTAACTAACAAACGCTAGATTTGAACACTTTAAAAAAATGGCACAATTAAAAGCAAATTTTGAATTAAACAATATAGACCTCAGAGCATAAATACAAGGATGCGAAATCACTAATAAATAATAATAAAAATAAACGACTACATTAGGTACATATCTGAACAAAAACTTTTAAACTTCCAGTTCTAGTACGTACAGTACAAAAAATTACTAGGAAATTTTTTTATATAGAATTGTCTTTCTGAAAATCAGATAATAGCATAATGCAAATTCCAATGTTGTAAATTATCTAAATAAAACCATATACAAAAAATAACTTTTGTCATTATTGTAGTAAACAGGTTATTGTTAATTTTAGATATAGTTAATCAAAACAGTAACCAAAAACGAAGTAAACTATCCAAATACATCTAAATAATTCAGCTACTACCATATAACCATTTCGTTCATCTAGCAGTCAGATTATTATTGTTTATACATTTTTTTTCTGTGATTTGCATTAACATTCAAAAAAACTGACAATACTTAAATTTTATTGCTAAATTATAAAGTGTTTTTTATTAATTTATATGCAAAAACTATCCTTTAAAACTATTTGAAACTTGTCGGCTCCAACAAGACTCATCTAAACTAGTACCCGACCAATCAACATTTTCTCTTTTTAGAAGAATAAGGCGTCTGCAACATTTAGCAATGACCTACTGAAGATTAGTTAATTGGGTTTTTCTTGAGTTTAATAAAGATCTGGGAATGAAGGTTGACGTTAAATGTCTTTGAGGAAATTGAGCAATATGTAAAATACATGTAAAATTATTTTAGTAATTTGTATAAAAATGTAAATAATTTTTATTGTTTTATTTAGATTTTATTTAATCCATTTTGTCTTTAAATTAGTTTGTTTTAAAAAAATGTTTGGGACATTTTTAGCAATAATTTAGGTTAGTTATATCAAATCTGACACCAATTAAAAAAGAACAGTACCTTAAACCTAAATGAACAAACCAGATTTTTTTGACACAATTTTGTCCAAATTGTTTATAACAGTATTACAAAGTAATGTAAAATGAACTATTTAAAAAACAAAAGTAAAGACAAACACAAAAAAAAACGATTGTAAAAATAAAAAATACAAATATAAAGCTAGTCAAATGCTTATGCAATGTCTATAAATATTGCGGAGCATACTTATTTATCTTTAAGTGATTTTTCTATAACGTCAGTTATTCTGTGGATCTGGCCGATAGTTGAATGTTTACTACGAAAGCTATACTAATGTGTTAGGATAAGTTGATATTTTTCGATAATGTGTTTGAGACGTTTCAGAATTAGCTTTTCGAACAATTTCGACATAATCGGTAACAATGCAATTGAGAGATATGATTCTACTTTGTTGTGGTTTTTGCCAAGTTTTGATAGCATAATTACATGGGATACTTTCCAAGATACTGGAACATGCTTTAACACTTCATTTTCAAGTTGGTCAATAGTTTTAAGTGGAACACTAAGGTTAAAAGTGTTCTCTAGCATAAGAGTAAAGTAGTTCCAGTCCGCATGTTGGTTTATTAAAACAGGGTTTTGGTGTTTTGTTATAATAAGATCACTGATTGTTAATAAGATAGGTTTAGCCTGAATCGCCAGTGTAGTATGCTTCGCATTGAACTTGCCTCCAATTATGATAAAACCGTTTAATTTTCAAAAGAAATTTAAATACCGATCTGCGTAGATGTTGTATCGCGGTACACAGTATATTGCACTTACCGTTAGTGTATGTTTGGTATTCACTATTGTCACAGCTATTGCTTGAATGTCGTGAGTCGCGCACTTTTCTTTTTTTATTGTGATTTATGTTTTCTCTAATTATAATAGCATTTTCAACACAAGCTGTATTAGCCGCATTAACAGTGTGGTGTGTTAGATAGTTTCGAAACTTAATATGGGATTCGCTTGTAAAGTGAGTTTCCGATATCAGGCAAATGTCTATGTTTTCTATACTTAGGATTGCTTATAGTTCATATTTGTGTTGCAACAGTCCATTTGTGTTTTATTCCATGGGACGTAGAGAATTAGCCGTTAACAATATTAGCCTCGAGTTTATCGAGCCGCTGTAGTATTTGCTGCAACATCGTTTCGATTGGGTTTTGTTGTTTTCTTTAGGTCACTTTACTAAATGTCGGTCTGATTGGTTTTGGGGTTGTTGATTTAGGTTGTAAAGAACTGGTTTTGACGTTTTCTTCCTGACGTGTTTGACTCGACCTTTGCTTTTTGTCATAGTTGTTTCTGAATTTTAGATCATTGTAGACCTTGCAACCGCAGTAGTTTACGGCATAGTTTTTTTTCGTAGTGTGTGCATATGGGTTCTGTTTGACAAGGTTTGCTGCATTCGTTTGTACGATGTTGCTGCATTTTACGCACCTTGGCCATTTGTGACAAAAGTTTTGGGTGTGCCCATACTCTTGACAGCGTTTGAATTGTGGTGTCATTTTATTTTATTGTAGCGGTTCTATTTTTACTTTAAAATTCATCACCGTTTTGATGCCATATATTTTGTTAACATCTGTTTCTCTGTCAAATGACACAAAGAACATATCTAATTGGACCACTTCTTGTAATTTAATTGATGAATGAAATTTCTTTATAAACTGAAAGTGGTATAAACAAATTTTACATAGAATATAGAACAACAATAATATAAAATAAAACAGTATTCAGTTAATTTAAAATGGTAGACATTTTACTTGTTTATTAATAAATAAAAATATAAGAAATTAATTGATAAAATAGTTTCACTTCTTTCATGAGCTTATGTGGGAGTGAGGCTCACTTTTTCTATAGTCTAAATAAATATATTATTTATTTGAGACCTTTTGTTACTTCAATTTATCAATGGCTTAAGATAAATTCCCATTTGCTTCTCCACGTGATTGATACACTGATTTAAGTTAACCTTCTATTGCATGATTTATTTTATACAATAGTATATTACAGTACGAGTGAAGAAACTACGAGTTTCGCTCACGAATGTTAGTTACAAATATACATGACTGAGCGAATTAGTTTCTCACGAGTGCTGTATAGGATTTTGTTCAATCCTGATCTTGAAATATTAAACATTATAATTTATAATAATATCAAAATATTTAGTTATATGAAGTATAAATCAACAAAACACGCCGTTGTTATGGTTCATGTAAATATTGTTGGATATGTTTTGGTTTGGTAAATTTCAATAGTTTTTGATAAATCTTATTCTTTCTATTTTATAAGGCTGTTTCAAATATCTGTTTATATAATAATATAAAATTACCGTAGTCAATTTGCGTTGTCAGTAATATTAAATTGAGTGGTAGGTGAAAAATCTTTACCCCACACTTTCACCCACCCGTTTCCATAGCAACATTTTGAGTGGACAAAACAAACGGTTTCTAGCTGCGTATCTAAGGATGACACACCGTGTTTCAAAAGCAGGATTGAACAAAAAATGTTTTTTTCTTTTGGCAGTTTTGATGTTAAATAGTAAAAACTGTTTAAAAAAACTGGTGTGGTTACCACCGATTTTCATATAACGAATTTTGAAGTGATATGTACCTGTTTGTATCGACTTCTTAGCATGCTATAATTTTTTGGAATTTTTTCTCTTCAATTTCGTTAGGTATAACCGAAATATGGTAAATTAAGCTTATTTTGTCATATCGATTAACCCTTATATTTGTGCGCCTCGATATTGCTTTTAAGTTGTTATTTTTAACGTATTTTGCTTTCTCTTCAAGATACGGAATTTTTTCTAAAAAAAAATTGTCGCAGGCAGAATTCGAACCTAGATTATACATATATGGAATTCACTTTAAATTATAAATCAAATATCTAATAAGCTGTTAACGTTAGAAAAAAAAATTATCTGAATAAATTGTTAGGAAGAATTATCGCTATAAGAAACTGTAACAATTAATCAAATAATTTACATACGTAAAAAATTATGTAAAAAAAACTGTTAAAAAGGCGTTTTTTTTATTAAACACATCTTGTGACAGAACCGAGAAAATATAAAAAGCTAGCTCCATACCAAATTTTAAGTTATTAGAACTTTTGGTTAGAGAGTTATCGTGGGTACATCATTACACACACACAGACACCAGACACACACACACAGACAAGCATAATTTTTTTGACAAAAATACACTTTCCTATACAGAATTTCTACAAATTTTTATTTTCAAATTGAAAAACAGCATCCAAGTCAAAAGAATATAGAGAATTTAGACAACTTTATTTATCGCATATATCTTACCTTTTAGGTAACCCAAAAAACCCGATAGGTATGTGCAATGAATCGGGAATATATAAAATTAGTTGTAAGGACTGTAACCAAATATATATAGGGCATAACAAAATAGTTTTGAAAACCCGTTACAAAGAGCACTTAGCTCACGTCAAATATAAAAAGATAGATACATTTAATGTTGCCTTATGTATCTTCAAAAATAATCATAAAACAGAAGACATCAAATTAATTAAGAAAATAAACAATAGGACAGAACTAGATCCGTACGAGAGTTTAGAAATTTATAAAAATAAATGTTTATTTATGAACAACGATGACTACGGATCGTTAGGTTTTTCGGAACTGTTCAACTTAGTGTGAAAATTAGTGAGACGTAACAAAGTGTCACATAATTTTAATATAAATTAACTTTAGTTTTAATTATAATTTTTGTTAGGCAGAGCTCCAAGCATTTTTTTCGGCCCAACACACTTCTTTTCTTAGTGTAGTTTCTTTCTTTCTGTTCGTGCAAATTGATCCTAACTTAGTACATGTTATATTATATTGACAATATATCTTGGAGCCCAAATCCTTTCTACATTTCTCAGATTTGAAAAATGTTGTACTGTAATAACTGGCTTTGTTTAAAAAAATGTAGATATTAAGGAAACTACTTAATTATCATAGTATTAGACAACATGGATATTTTTACCATTTACATTAGCTGTTTTTTCAATATGCAAACCATTTCCTTTTTTTTTGTTTTTCTCATAGACTTTTTAGTTTTTTAAAGCAATTTGATGTTACTGTAGCTACACTCGTTATTTCCAATTTATGTAAGTAAAATAGTAAATGTACGCCAGAGAAGTAATTATCATAATATACCTTATGACAAACATTTCTGAGAATAGATCTACATACCCAAATAATTATATTGTTTGTTACCCCAAAATCAAGCTTACTTACAGAAGTTCTGTATTCTTCTTATTTGTGCCAGTACTGGCATAATTTTATCAACAGCTTTGGTAGTCACCCTGTATTTAAAAAAAATTAAAAAATGTTCTTCAAATCTGTTTCAAGTCATAGCATCAGCAGTTTGAGATCTGAGTGCTGAATGTTGTCTGATGAAGAACATGAAAATGTTAAATTGTTTTTGGAAGATCATGTTGCTTTAAAAATATATTCTGTTGAAGATCTTTTACAGTTTTTGAATCGTTTCATGATATATTATCATTCTGGGAGAAATACAATTTTGTGTTATCTGGACGATGAAATAATTGACTTAAGAGCATCATTTAGTATTTTATCGTTTGGTATTTAATTATCTGTAATTTCACTATTCGTTTATGATTTATAGTTGCTGCACCTTACACTCATTTTGAGCAACTTCTATCATCATCGTCATCAGACAGTTCAGATAGTTTACTATCTGAGAACAATGTGTAATCGTTTTGTTTTTGCATGAAATGTGCCACGATTTATTTAAACAAATTCAATAGTAGATCTAAATTGAAAAAAAATCTAATTTTACTATGTAGATCATTGGTCACAAAATGATTTTACTGAATAGAAAATTACATAATATTTGTTAGAAATATATTTGTAAAAATGCATTACACATGTAATTTTTACATGCATACTTAATTATATTGGTAATAAATACTTGAATTACCGATCAAATTAATGATTCCTTTGTATAAGAGGAAACAAAGAAAAAGCGAGTTCAGTTAATCTGCGACGTTTTGTGCTTATAATTAGCACTGCATCGAGCCGCTTCTTTATTTGGTAAGAAACACATAAAAACAGTAATCACGACAAAAATGCGATTAGAAGTAGATTAGTTGACATCATTACCAACTTTTCGAACCAGAATAACATAAAAAAACATAACTCTCAAGATCATTTTGTATTTAAACTAATAAATGTCACTAGAATTTTTTTTAAATAACGAAAGATAGATTTCTGTTACAAAATCTGCCAAAAGTAACTTGACAGTTTTAATTATCAAACACGATTACAATAACAAATTAGACATTTTATTAAATGATTTTGACACACAAAAAAGTAGATGTTAATCCTACCAGTTGTGTACAAAAGAAGAACAATGGTATTATTAAATCTCTTATTTGGTGGTGGTGTCATGTATAGGGTCACCTACTTATTTTTTATCTAAATTTATGTCAGATATTGTCTCCAACATTTTATATAATTTTAACTTTAATATAAAAAAACTCTTTAGATCTTAAGGAAACAAAATCAATAACACTATTTTGCCAGATAATTTCATTCTGATTTCATTTGATGTAACCTGATTATTCACAAACATTTCAAAAGATCTGATTTTACAACAGTTAGTCAGAAATTATTTATTGATATCATAAGTTTCCAATTTAATTCTAGCTACTTGCTGTGTAATAGACAATTTTATAAACATATTTTTGGTACTACAATAGGCAATCCCTTTTTTTCTATCCTTGCTAACTTAACGATACATGATTTGTTAACGTCAGTTACCAACAACTTAAACTCCACTCCCATTTTTCTTTTATCATACGTTGATAATGTGATTGCATGTATTCGTAAAAACCAAACAGACTATACTTTTTCAATTTTTAACAATTACAATCCGACTTTACAATTCTCCATGGAAATGGAAAACAATAACCAAATTCCTTTCTTTGATATCCTTCTTATAAAAAACTCAAATATATTGTTTGACTGGTACTCTAAAAATATAGCATCAAATAGAATCATTAACTTCTTTTCGAAACATCCTCATAATAATAAACATCATTAAATCTATCAAAAACAAAATCTTGGTACTAAGTAACCCTCAATTCAAAAAAAAAACTTAATTATACTACAAAAAATCGTTCACAACAATTGGGAATTTTTAAACCCGAGTGAATTCTTGATTTAATTTAAAATTTTTAAAATAATAAAACATATTGCAAACATTTTTGAAAAAATAAAAAATTGGAGCAAACGTTACAGATGACTAAAATCCAATAAAACTGATACAAGACAAGAAATTGAAAACTAGCAAGTAAAGATCAATTTAAAGAAAATTTAAATAAATTATTCTAAAATTGCGACAAATTTAAAATCATTATTGTAATTTACTACGATTACTTTATATACTTTTAACAAAAAACTTTTTTTAATTTCATATTATATGTACATCTTTTAGGTTTTACGTATGCAATAACTGTTAAAATATAAAAAAAAGATAACGTGTTATGTAGATGTAAATGGAACTCGTTTTTTATGTTAATTGAAAAATAAGTATAAGATTAATATAGATGCCTTTTTAGTGACTACATTAAAAATTATGTTTAAAATATAACTACCGAAGTTAAATTTATTACATTCTTTTGACTCTTTTTGTTTCATACTTCCAAGTATACATTGTAATTGAGTTAATTAGAGATGATAAACAATATTGACTAAATCGGTTAGTCAGATCAAGTTTTTAAATCGGGATTCAGTTGAAACGATGCAGACTTAATACGTTGACCAGATTTTGGCTGCATTACCTAATCTAACGCTTCAACAACTAGATCAGATTTTTAAATTTTTATAATATTTATACTAAAATACAACAATAAAACAAGTAAATATGCAATTAAATTTCTATTCTGATATTATGTTTTCTATAATCTTACATCTTTAGACACCTTGTAGAAACAAAAAAAAATTCGATAAACTAATCTAGAACCCTTAAATCAATATATTTGTAACAAAAATTCAAAAAATAAAATTAAATTAATTTTAGTCTTTATAATAAAATAATTATAACGACTAAGTATGAAACGGATGAATAATGTTAGCAAATTTGAGAAACATGATGTTTACTATTAACCAAATTATGCAAATATGCGTAAGGCAACTTTTTTACATATACGGTCAAATTAGTTTAATTAAAGTTTATAAAATAACAATTTGTCAATTCTTAAACAAGTTTTTTTATGACTACATTTTGTTTATGACTATGTTTCACCGTGTAAAAACATTTAACGCGCTACAATCAACTAATTAAAAAAGAATTGTAGTATTATAAAAATACCAATCTGTTATTGAATTCTGCTTTAAACGACAAGTGAGGAACGTGTTCTAAATTCTAATACAAAATGGTAACTACTCGTTTCTTAAGAAAGCGTTTTAGTTTTTAATTAATAATTTTTACTTTAAAAATTTGTCAAAATATATATTACTTGTGGTTAAAGAAAAATGATACACACCTTGGCATTTGTCGTAAAAAACGACGTATTAACAAGTTGATTAAGATTCAAGGGTAAGTTACCAAATTTTAACGTGTTGTAATTGAAAACTAATTTATGATTTTTGTAAACAATTACTATAAATGAAAAAATCGTTTTTTTTTTAAATAAAGTAAAAATACAATTCTGTTGGATGTATTTTTATCACTATATTTTTAATTAACCCAATCTAGTGTAAATTCGGTAAAGTTTGATCATTGGTCAACGTCAAATTACGTGAAAAAATTACATATGTGCACACATTGATAACTAAGTTGCTAATAATAAACTTTTAACACTTTCACATTCATTGCGTAGAGGCTATTTTTGTTTAACCTTAACATTAAAGACTAATATATTTTTTTTAAAATTGTAAAATAAAAAAATCTACAAGCTAATGTGAATTTTTCTTGTAGTACAACGCCTAAATAAAAAAAATATTTAAAAATAGTTTAAAATAAATCAACGATTGGTGTTTTCCAATTTAAATATATCAATTTTTTTTGCCCCGGAGCTAGGGAGGGGAGCAAACCGGAGCACCTGCTCCAGGCGGTAGTTTCACGAGTCGCCAAAATCATAATATAAAATGTTTGAAAAAAAATGTGTCTAAAGCTTTATGTAATTCATGTGACAAACTCCGTATTAGTGCAGCATGTTCTAGTTTAGAAAGGACAAATGCACAGTAAAGAGTTTTATTGTTCTCAACTGTCATGAATTTTAATTTTTCGGTATTGTAAACCGCCTTTGACAGCATTTGCGCACTTGTCAACATAAACGTCAAATTATTTTTGAGAGATTTTGAGATTTTAGAGGCCTCCTAGTCTCTGTTTGAGCAATAACATGTTGTATTCAAACTACTATTTATTCGTTCATTAGTGTAGTTACGTAATAGGTCAAAAAGTTCTAGAGTGGCAAAATAAAAACTAGAATTATACATCAAACTGGGTGTTTAAATTCAGTTATTATATTATGCGACATATGCAACAGATAAAAAAATCATTTAAAAAATCGTGAAATTCAGTTAAAATTTGATAACAAATGTAGCACTAACATTATATTTCCGGTAATTTTAACAGTTTTTTTTCTTTTTAAAAAATGAATGTAATTTTACAAAAGGCAACAAAAAGAATAATGTAAGTTACTCTTAATATTGGTGAAGTAGTTTATTGCTCAAAGTGGAGCCTTGTTTAAAATACTGTGGACAAGACTTTAAGAATAATAAAATAATATTTCAAGTTACTCTTGTCAAAAGCTTCATAGTAACTGAATAGATGCAACGCTCGGCCGTGCGGCGTCGTGTTATGCTATGGTTTGCTTTTGACGCTTAATACGTAAACTACTATTTTGTGCTGCCAACATCGCAAACGTCAATATTCGTTCGTTAGTGTAGTTACGTAATGAACGGAAAAAGCTCTAAGGTGGCAAAATGAAAACTAGGAATCTACATTAAAGTAAGTGTTCAAAGTGAATTAATATATTAGAACGAGTATGCGACAGGTGGAAAAATCATTTTAAAAATCTTGAAATTCAGTTAAAATTGAAGAAAAACGATGTTAAAGTTAATGTCAAATTTGACAGATTTAGTAATAAATGCAACGCTCGGCCGTGCGGCCACGCGTCGCATTAACGTTCGTTATGCTATTTCTTACTTTCGACTCTTGTTACGTAAACTACTATTAATGATGTTAATATTTTTAAAACTTTTGCTATTGCGTATTATAAAACCAAGTGCCTTAAACGCTGCGTTAGCTGTTCTATAGATGTGATGTTTGACAGTTGCGTTGCATCTAAAAACTAAAGGCTACACGAGCTGACTCAAACTCCAACTTTTACTTTTTGTTTATGTGGTTAATTGCGTGTACGCGTAATTACGTTATTATGAATAATTATTAGCGAAATCATAAATTTAAACTACCGGAGTGAAAATAAACGACTAACAGGAATAACAGGTAAGAAAGAATGCTTCTATGCTTCCTAAATGTATTATATTGTCGATTAAGTGCCAATAACTCCCAACTGACAAGAAGAAACTTTCAGCGATGCAAAATTGAACTTTTATTTTGATTTATTTGCTATGATTTGTAGTGCTGGAAAGATGCGTGCAAATAAAGAACCGGTTCATCGGTTTTTAAAACATTCGGTTTACCAAAAAATCGATTAACCGATAACTCAGTTAAACAAATTTTTGAACGGGTCTTAAACCGACTTTTATATCAGGTTTTAAACCGGTTTTTAAACCGACTTTTTAAACAAAGTAAACGTTAAAATACAAAAGGAGGATATTATCATTTTGCGTGCTGTGGCGATAATGCAAGGTTAAGATCTTGCAAGAAATGAGAAAGAAACCAATAAAAAACTGGATTAAAGAAGCAGAATCTGTATCAGTAAAGTTCAAAACCCTTAAAAACAAAAGCATTTCCAAAACGAAAAACCAACACGACAAAATCTGCGAAGATAAATCAAGGATATAAAAGTTGTGTTTTACAAAATTTTAACAGAAACTGAAATCAGAGTAGAGACCACAAACAGTTTACGTAAAAATTTTGCTTTCCTCAGTGGCCACGCGTTTTTAAATATGTCGACTAAGGATCTGCAAAAAATGGAACCGATCTAGCAAGAAAATATTCAAAATATTTAAATGCAGTTGATTTTTCCCAGTATTTAAAAAACTAGTAAACAGAATTAATGAAAAATAAATTTGACCTGTTAAAACATCTGTGCAAGCAAGAGTTGCAAGAAGCCTTTCCTAATGTTAGTCTAGCTTAAAGAATATACTGCACATTACCGACGATATCTGCAGCTGTGAGCAAAGCTTCAGCAAACCGAAAATATTTAAAGTCTGTGTTTAACAATGACTCAAGAACGTCTATCTAGTCTCGCGATCCTGGGCAATAAAACTGCATTTAAGACGGATTTTGATAAGCTAATTGGGACTTACGATTATATAAATGTCTTAATTGTATGTTGTTTTCCTGGTTATGTTTCCTATATATAATTTTATCTCACCCAATATAAACAGTTATTAACTAATAATTTTGGTCTGCAACAAAAATGCTGTCTGGATGTCGTCAACTGATTTCTATGTATTTAAGTGTTCTAAAAACTAAAAAAATACTCAAAAAATTCTAGAACGTCAGGTTATTTTGCAAAACACAAAGTTTTATTATAAAAAATGTGTTTTTTGAGCTAATTTGAAGTCATAAATAAATAGATACTGTGTGAGTTAAATTAACAAACATAAACATGTTGTAACCTAAACGTGCGCGCTCCGATAGTGTAGAAAGTTGTGCGGTACAATTACGTGTTAACTCGTCATTGCTTTATAGATCTTGGTGTGGATCTCAATGTAGTGCAATGTTATCTGTGCGAAAGTGTGTAAATTCGTCTGACAGTTTCTGTTATATTTGTGGCGGATACTACTATTTTGTGTTGCCAACATCGCAAACGTCAATATTCGTTCGTTAGTGTAGTTACGTAATGAACGGAAAAAGCTCTAAGATGGCAAAATGAAAACTAGGAATCCACATTAAAGTAAGTGTTCAAAGTGAATTAATATATTAGAACGAGTATGCGACAGGTGGAAATTCAGTTAGAATTGAAGAAAAATGATGTTAAAGTTAATGTCAAATTTGACAGATTTAGTAATAAATGTACCAACATTATATTTCTGTTGTTTTTTTTTATTTGTTCAAAAAAGAATGTAATTTTATAAAAGGCAACACAAAAAATAATGTACGTTACTCTCGTCGAAAGAATGACAGCATAACTCACTCACATGCGGCCTCGCGTCGCATTAACGTTCGTTATGCTATTTCTTACTTTCGACTCTTGTTACGTAAACTAATATTAATAGTGTCAATATTTTTAAAACTTTTGCTATTGCGTATTATAAAACCAAGTGTTAGTTAAACAAATTTTTGAACGGGCTTTTAAATAGGTCTTAAACCGACTTTTATATCAGGTTTTAAGCCGGTTTTTAAACCGACTTTTAAACCGACTTTTTAAACAAAGTAAACGTTAAAATACAAAAGGAGGATATTATCATTTTGCGTGCTGTGGCGATAATGCAAGATTAAGATCTTGTAAGAAATGAGAATAAAACCAATAAAAAACTGGATTAAAGAAGCAGAATCTGTATCAGTAAAGTTCAAAACCCTTAAAAACAAAAGCATTTCCAAAACAAAAAACCAACACGACAAAATCTGCGAGGATAAATCAAGGACATAAAAGTTGTGTTTTACAAAATTTTAACAGAAATTGGAATCAGGGTAGAGACCACAAACAGTTCACATAAAAATTTTGCTTTCCTCAGTAGCCACGCGTTTTTAAATATGTCGACTAAGAATCTGCAAAAAATCTGCAGCTGTGAGCAAAGCTTCAGCAAACTGAAAATATTTAAAGTCTGTGTTTAACAATGACTCAAGAACGTCTATCTAGTCTCGCGATCCTGGGCAATAAAACTGCATTTAAGACGGATTTTGATAAGCTAATTGGGACTTACGATTATATAAATGTCTTAATTGTATGTTGTTTTCCTGGTTATGTTTCCTATATATAATTTTATCTCACCCAATATAAACAGTTATTAACTAATAATTTTGGTCTGCAACAAAAATGCTGTCTGGATGTCGTCAACTGATTTCTATGTATTTAAGTGTTCTAAAAACTAAAAAAATACTCAAAAAATTCTAGAACGTCAGGTTATTTTGCAAAACACAAAGTTTTATTATAAAAAATGTGTTTTTTGAGCTAATTTGAAGTCATAAATAAATAGATACTGTGTGAGTTAAATTAACAAACATAAACATGTTGTAACCTAAACGTGCGCGCTCCGATAGTGTAGAAAGTTGTGCGGTACAATTACGTGTTAACTCGTCATTGCTTTATAGATCTTGGTGTGGATCTCAATGTAGTGCAATGTTATCTGTGCGAAAGTGTGTAAATTCGTCTGACAGTTTCTGTTATATTTGTGGCGGATATTAAAGCGACAACTGAATATTATGGACTTTGTAAAAAACGTATACTTTGCGTATTTTGGCTTAAAAACTTGGAGATCAGCATAAAGTTCGGGCACTTCATAATGTCTGCAAACGATGTGTTGGAGATCCTTGAAATTGGTTTAAGGGTAAAAAAAAGCTTTCTGATATGCGATTCCTATGGTATGGCGCGAGCAAAAGAACCATAGTGATGATTGTTACTTTTGTTCGTGTAATGTGAAAGGGTATAATTCAAAACGGAAGCAGTCAATTTCATACCCCAATCTGCAATCAGCTATTCGTCTCATCCCTCATGGGATCGAAATCCCAATGCCTAAAGCCCCTGCTACCTTGGAAAAGATTCCAAGTTTTGATGAAATTGAACCCGATGACAAGTCAAGTTTTGAATTTGAAGATGACAGCAGTCCGAAATTGTTTTGCGAGGGCGAGCTAAATGATTTGGTAAGAGATTTGAATTTTCCAAAAAACGCTGCTAAGTTGCTTAGATCAAGGCTCAAAAGCAAAAACTTACTTTTACCGGGAGTGTCTTCCTCCTGGCTTAGATATCGTGAAAAGCAGTTCACTTCCTACTTTGCCCAAGAGGACGAGTTGGTTTATTGTACCAATATTGAAGATTTGATGGATACATTTAAGATCTCATACGACCCAGCACAGTGGCGTATTTTCATAGATTCTTTAAAACAGCCTTAAAGCAGTCCTGTTTCACAATGGCGGTTTCTATACTTCCATTTCTGCCAGTCATTTCGTACACCTCAAGGAAACATACAAAAACTTGAAATTGGTTCTTTGCAAATTAAAATATGAAGAACACGGTTGGTATAAATTGAATGACAGACAATTACATAAAGTTATTTATTTTATATTTCTTTTGTGTACTTTAACTTTTCTTCTCAAGCATTTCTTCCTATAAACTTTAACTGCGGGGTCCTTTTACCGTGAGACTTTTATTCATTGGACTTTTTTCCGGGGTACTTTTTGTCCGCGACGTTTTTTTCCGGGGATTTTTTTTTCTGGTCTTTGTTTCCGAAATTTTTTTTCCGAAGAAAAACAACTGTTTCCGATATAATTATAAATAGAAAACTCCTATTATTTTTCAGATTATATACTTACCGGTGTTGATTCTGCAGTTATGAAGGGTATAATAGCCGACCAGGTCATTTATAAAATCTTTATCAACCCACTCCCCCCCCCCCGCCTAATTTTTTATTTTACACATTCATAAGGTACTGTGATAATGTTTTATAACTATGTCCGCAGCCAAACCAGGATCTGATATGTGGCCGTAGTGTCCAAAGTGGCCGTTGTGTCTACGTCTGATAGTTGGCCGTTGTGTCCAGTGTGGCCGATACGGGAATACCAAAATTCTGTGTGGTCGTAGTGTTCAGTGGCCGTTGTGTCTAAGGTGACCGTTGTTTCCAGCTAGAGCTGTGGCCGTTACGTGTCCGCATATAACATTTAGCCGATGTGTCCAGTGTGGCCGTTGTGTCCAGCTAGAGCTGTGGCCCTTATGTCCAAAGTGGCCGTTGTGTCCACGTATCATGTTTGGCCGATGTGTCCAGTGTGGCCGATATGGGCATACTAAATTCTGTGTGGCCATTGTGTTCAGTGGCCGTAGTGTCCAGCCCCCTTATGGACATCCTTCAAATGTGTTGGACATAGGTAAATATTGTTATCTTAGAAATTTAATCCTAAGTTGAAGAATTCTTAATTTAAATCCATATTGATAGTTAATATTAATTCAGAAGATACGCTTTTTGACGTTAATATTTCCTTAAATCTTAATCAATAGATAATCGGTAATAATAGTTAATAGACAATGAACCTGACATTAATATTTCCACTACTAACAATTTTTAATTTTAATAAATACATTTATTGTACAGCAGTTTTTTTTCTGTCGAATTTTTATAGTATGTTTATATCTTGTGTTAAAGTAAAACAGTAAATACTACGACATTAAAAACCCATTCTTTACGCTCGATTCTTACAAGCAATTCTTTGCGATGAGATGGCTCAGCAAGTTTTGTATATTTTAGTGTTGGAAACACTTATAGAATGCTTCATTGAAAGGTCCATGTAACGAAAACACTCAGATAAAACGAAGCTGGAACTTGCGGTGGTGCCCAATTTCATTTCATTTTTTGTAATTTTTAGATGTAATGTTTATTATTATTATTAAACAAGATATTTATTGTTAGTTTTATGTTTTAAAAATATAATAAGTTTTAATTTCACTCAGCAGTGCTAAAAAATAATTTGCAGAATTAGATCCACAAGAGTTTCTGCCTTTTACGCTGCAAAAACGGTACAATACAGATGAAAATTGCACATCAACATATATATAGAGCACAAAATTTACTGGAAAGAAGTCCGCGGAAGGTTATAATTATATCTAATAGTTTAAGAGTTACAGAATTTTATCGTAATGTAAGACATTTTTGTGCAACTTTGCACACTTGTATCTTCTAAACCAGTGATTCCCAAAGTGGTCCGTATCGACCCCCAAGGGTCTATGACAATCTGCAAGAGGTCTACGTCAGCGAAAAAAAATTTGGGGGTCCGTGAAATGAAAATGGGGGTCCACGATAGTGGATCTCAACTTACACTGATAGTACCTATTTACTTACATTATACTATCTTATAATATAAAGACATATACATTATTTATAAAGTACCTATGAAGTACAAAAATTATTATGTATGTTTAATGTTTATAAAATTGTGTAAGTTGTAGGATGTAGGCATTCGCTTTGTAGTCGCAATACATTTTAAACTTGTAAAAACCTGTACATAATGATATACCAGTATCATCTTGTTACAAGCATACGCGCAGCCTCAAAGCTTTGCAAACTTGCACTGACTTTTTCAATTCGTCACTCTATAAATACGAATGTGAGACAAATACGTTTATTCGTTTCCAAAATCTTGAAAAGGAAAGTGCTATGAAAATATTTAAAAAAATATGAACTTGTAGTTTATCACACAAATTATAGTGAATCAGTGTTATTTTGTTTGAGAGTGCCGGAGAAAAGTAAGTAGGTACATTATTTTTTAATAAGTTTTAGTTTTGTACTCGTATTATCAAAGATAGATAAATTACGGCAATCACGACTTCAGTTATTAGTAGTTTAATATTCAAATCATGCAAAATTACACGAGAACTGCTCAATAGTTTCTTTTTTAAAGTTTTAGCAATCACTATTATAATTACAGTGCAATCTCCGTAATCCGAACTAATTGCTGCAAGGAGATGTTTGGATTATGGAATGTTTTCAGAAAAATCTAAAAAAAGACAAGTATACATACATATTACGTATGTATTTTATTGTTAACATACAATATGTTTACCACTTTAAAAGATAAATTAAGAAAATAAGAAATCCACAACTGTACAGCTGCGTTTTTTTTTTTGAAGAATTTCTAATAGACACTTTCATTTGTTTGTTTTTTTTTCTATAGAATTTAAATGTTTACATATAAAAAACATATTAAAAAAATATATTTTGGAATTAAACTACATATTTTGGCCTGTCACATAAATAAATATGTATGTGTGTCAATATTTACGACCTTGCTAAGCATTTATTATTCTTTTATAAATACTTATATCTTACCAAATAACTTCATAAAAAAAGTAAAAAAGTTGTACTTTACTGAAATGTTTGGATTACGGAAGTTCGAATTATGGATATTGCACTGTACATACTTCTCTATATTAAAATTAAAATTTTGTATTATTGCTAAAGGTGAACCAGTGAATTTTTACACATGACAGTCGAATGTACGTAGAGATAAATCTTGCATAACAATTTGTTATTATTATTCGCTGTATAATATTTTATTTTAACATTTTTTTCTCATGTTACTTTCAAATTTCCTTAAAGTTCAATCATATCAAAACCTTAAGTAACATTCATAACATTCCCCTTCTCACATTCATTTATAATGGCTGTACGTCTATGCCTACCATAAAATCTAAAACCATACGGTTTAAATTTGACTTTGATTTATTAATATACAGTTGCTGTACTTTATGTCTTATTTAAATAGATTAATTTTGCCCACAGATGACTGATGCCATGTCTAAATCTAAAAAGAAATGTAGACAGTACAGCGTTGATTATTTGAAACTTGGCTTCATTCCATCATTGTCGGACAAACAATTGCCTATGTGCTTTTTATGCAACAAAGTTTTGGGCAATAACGCTATGAAACCATCTAAGCTACAAGATCATCTGAGAAGATGTCACCCTGATAAAACAGATAAAGATTTGAAATACTTTCAAACACTCAAAGATAAACTTCAGAAGAGACCCACGCTGGACAGAATGTTTGCTTCGACGTCACAAAGAAACGATGATGGTTTGCGGGTGTCTTACAATATCTCGCTACTTATAACAAAATCCGGAAAACCGCATACTATCGGAGAGAAGTTAATTTCAAAAATTGTCTTACACAAACCTGCATCTGATATCATTAAAAGAATTCCATTAAGCAAGAATACTGTTGAAAGACGTATTGATAAAATGAGTTCTGATATTGAAAACTTCTTGTGTAATTATTTGCAAACGACTCATTTCTCTATACAACTAAACAAGTCAACTTTACCTGGTAATGCAGCATTATTATTGGCATATGTTCATTTTATTATGAATCAAGAAATCTACGAAGAACTGTTTTTCGCACGAACTTTGACAACCGCCACTAAAGGTGAATCAATATTTCATGTTTTGAAGGATTACTTCATTGAAAAAGCAATCTCTTTATCAAATATAATATTAGTAGCTACAGATGGAGCACCTGCCATGGTTAGACGTTATCGTGGATTTATAAGCTATTTAAAACAAAATGTGTCAGGGGTGTTAGCAATACATTGCGTCATCCATCGACAACATTTAGTTGCTAAAAATTTGAGTGTTAGATTGCATGAATCTCTTCAATTAGTCATTGATGCAGTAAACCGAATCCGAAGCAACGCGTTGAATACACGTTTATTTGCGCGGTTGTATGAATAAAACACTTTCATCAATTACTCCTTCACACTGAAGTACGCTGGCTGTCGAAAGGCTTATGTTTGACAATATTTTTTGCACTTTTCGAGACTAATTTAGAATTTCTGGATACTAAAGATAAAATTTTAAAAGACAATTTGATGAAGTAGAAAACAGACATCGCCTATTTAACAGATTTGTTTACAAAATTTAATATGGTTAATTGGGGGTTATAAGGCGACAGTCTAAATTTGATTAAAACAAAGTCCATCTTATCAGCGTTTCTTGCCAGAGTTAAACTAATGAAGCAAAATATTGGACGGGGCGAATTTTCCCAGTTCCTCAATTTGTCACAGACAAACTGCTAGGAAAACGACGGTTTAACCTACGTTCAACATTTAAATGCCCTCTATTCAGATTTTGAAATTAGGTTTAAGGATGTTATGACTATGGTAATACCACCGTGGATAAATAACCTATATGGTGACATAGAAGAAACGAATGTCATAATACAAGAGTGAACTAAGTACAAACGAAGAACTTAAAGTTTAGTTTAACAACGGATATCGGCAATTCTGGCTGCAAAACAACATACCCGTTACTTATCTCGTATTATGAAATATAGCGAAGAAATTTTTAATTTCCTTTCCATTGTCATACCTAGTAGAAAGGGGGTTCACTGCTGTTACCAATTTTTTAAAGAAAAAGAAACAGACATTAGCCGAGGAGATTTAAGATTAAACCTTACAAAATGGACGCCAAATGTTGATAATTTATTATTAAAGCATCAGGATCATCCTTCTCACTAAAAACATTTACTTATTGCTTAGTTTATTTTATGTTTTTTTTGTGTTACGTAGATTTTATATAACAGATACAAAATTTTATTTTGTGTAGTTTTAATTTAAATTCAATTAATAAATGTATAAAACTTAACATGTGTTTTTACTTTAGGTTTTTAACACTAAACTTCACTACAGTTAGAAATTTACAAAAAATCAATATCAGGTAAGTAAGGGGTCTACCCAAAACCGAAAAACATGGCAAAGGGTCTACGACACAAAAAAGTTTTGAAACCTCTGTTCTAAACTATTGTAAGTAGTTGTACCTTTCCGCGGACTTTTTTATAGTAACTTTGTCCTCTATAAAAATGTTAATGTGCAAGTTGACTATGTAGCACCGTTTTAGGGTAATAATTTACTGATTGTTTTTGTTGAGTTTACTTTATTGTCTAAGAACACAATTCTCTTGTACTTAAATTACAACCCATGTGAACCCTGGGGGCGACGGTCTGACAGTGTGAAAATTCGATTATCAGTGAAGCAAGACGGAAGTCGCAGGTTAATCTACTAGCATAAAATCACCATAGTTTGCAAGTGTCCAGCTACTACATTAATTTGTTCTGCCGCTGTGAGAATAAGTCTAAGAAAATTAAGCAAATAATTTCAATATCAAAATTGTGGCGATTTCGATTCAGGCATAATTTACAAGAAAAACAACTCCAGATACCTGATGTAATATGACGACACCGACAAAGCTATCTTTAGCCGCAAAAAAGCTGCGGTGGTCACCAAAAGCAACTTGACCGAAACACACATATTCGACTTAACCGATAGTTTAGCTTCAAATTTTAAAATGCGTAAACGAAATAATTTAATAAACCTCATTTATAAAGTTATATAATAAAAACTATCAGGAATTACTATTTTAAGTCATAAACGATTAAATTGTAAAGTTATCAACATGGACAAAAGTATGTAAAATAAAATTTATGCAGATTTTGAATGTAAATTGTAAATATTGTTAGCGTTATAATAATAACAATAACAAAACGTTGTAACATCTTAAGAGTATAAACTTAACCAACCAGAAAAAGTGTTTTAAAAAATAACTCATAATTGCGTACAAAGAAGAAGAGTTTCAAACAAAGATATTAAAAACCCTGACGCGGTGCAAAAACGAAGAAAGTTGCATTCTTTTGACTTTCTCGCGAAAAAAAGTTACTGTCTGTTTTTTTTTCACGTACTCGCGCAAGGGAGTTAATTCACGTGCTGATTTTTCTTTATGTACTCGAAAAAGAGTTATTTACGAGCAGAATTTTCGTTACTCTTAGAGAGATAAAAGGCAAACAAATTGAACTACAAAAATAGAAAAAATTAGGGACGCTAATTCATCATTTCCAGCGATGAAGAGGTTATAGAAAACAGTTTTCATGAACAAATGTTAAATACAAACAATTGGTGAATTATCATACAACTTTATTCTCGTTTAATATGTACCTAGAATATTCATTATTTGTGTATGCATTCTCATTTTTGAAAATCGTGATAAACTTTGTTTATGATATTATGTAGGTAATATTGTGTTTGTTTTTAACACCCGATAGTTGCAAGATTTGCGATATCTGTGAATTTTTTAAAACAATACATTTAAAGATTGTTCGAGGCAATTTACAAAACAAATAGAATATTCTAGACAAAGATAATACAAAAATATACTAAGAAAATCGAAATCAATCATTAACAAAATGCCGTTTAAATAAATAAAGGCAAAGTTAGTGCAAAGAAGACGTGCCATTGTTAAATAAATAAGTGCATTAAATGATTCCTAACCGCGGACATTGTTTATAAATCTACAGTAACATCGATATATAAATTAGTGTGTTTGTTTTTATTAAATTTACTTAGCAATACATTTTATTAATGTTCGTTCTATTGCAAGTTAGTAAAACAAACTATATTTATAGTAATTAATAGTTTGATAATTGTGTAAAATAGTTGAAATAAATTAAGATTTAAATTTGTTAGAATAGGTTTAGAATTCCTCTGCTTAGTGCATTGTTTTTTCTGGAGATAAGACAAAGCGCCGCTAAATTTTGAAGCTATATGCTGCAAACCGGAAGATCTTGGTTTACTACGTAAAGCATTGTTATTGTATTAGAATCGTTGTAGTTCTGCACCTTAAAAATAAATTTTTTTGTAGTTTTTGTTTTTTAAAATCGGTTCCATGTTAATTACTATTTTAATTTATAGTTTGTTTATCTCACGTACAACAATAAGTTCTAAAACCAATTATAAGAATTTGTCTGAAACTAAAAATAATAGAAGTTGATACTGACAAAATCGTAATTACTACCGTTGTTATCTAGCGACAATAACCTAAACTTAGCTTTAGCAACTCCTCAAACAAAACTTCTTGCTGAAAAATTTCTAAGCTGCAAAATAAAGCAATGAGCAACTCAAATTTGTGACAAAACTTTGCTTGCGGTACTGAGTTATTAAAATAAAAAATAGTATATTGATCGACAAGTTTAGGAAAGTGATACCTCTACAGTTTACCTAAAAAAATGGCTGCGTAATTAGGGCTACCGGAGATTGTCAGCAACCTTTATGACCGACAGTGGAGTTTATATCTAAGCTATGAAGAAACATAGCCTAAAAAATAAAGTAAAAATTTTAAAAAATCAGTTTGACTGAAGACGTTCTGAAGAGCAATTCTCGACATTTGAAACGTCAACAGTAGAAGCAAACGATGTAATAAATTTTTCCGTCGATCGTTTATTAATACTTGTATTAACGTATAATAATGTATTAAAAGTAGTGCGGTAATAGCCCCTATTACCGCACTACTTTTAAACCAATGAAATCAACGAATTTCCATTAACGCTCGATTTTTTTCTAACTAATAAAATCGTAGAAGAGAATTAAGATTTTTATGAGGTTACGTATATCGTATTAGTTAGCGTTTTTAAATAAAAAATAAATTAAAAAATTCACCTGTGCATTATTATAATTAAACATTTCCAATAATTGTAGGTTAAGTAACCTGATCACTAAAATGAAAACAAAATGATATACTTTGGTGTTACCAAGATGCTAAAAGAAGCTGATAAATAAAGTCCTTATTAACAATAATTGTGGTCTACATCATCTGACTATTTTATGAGCACACAAATTGTCAATTGGTTTTTATCGATGATTTTCAGTTGCTTTTACGGAGCCTTCCTGATATCAAAGTTGTGATGTTTGTATGTTATATAAAATGGTATATAAAAATTATTATAAACAGATTTTGGTTTATTACATAAATAACAACGTATATTTTGTATAAACCAATACTTATCATATAACTGTGTTGTAGTGATACTCGTGTACTTCTTTTGCATACATACCGAAAACATTACGTATTTATAAAAATAAGACAAAGAGCATTTAGTTATCATTACTTTCTTCGACATTACCTTCTTCATCTAAGCAACTACTTCTCTGACATTTGCACTAATTTGTAAAACATTGCTCACTATGCTTTGCTAAACTACATATGAACTTTTATCAGATTCAAATTGTATCGATAAGTTAGTGAACAGCATTTTTTTAGTAAATCATAGACTAAAAAGATTAACTAAACAATTGTGTTACTAAAATACAACGTGGCACATTATGTAATGGTTAATATGACAAATCTATAATACCAACAAACGATTATGAATTTCTCGTATGTACATACCAGATCCTTTTCTTTAAATTGCCATTACGTAAATATTGTTATAAACAAAAGTAACACAACAATATGATAGAAAATATATATTTAATCTATAAGTAGGTGAACTAGTTTCTTCTCTCTAAAGCCATCATTCATTAGTGACAACAGTAAACTATAATTCGTGGCATTTTTTGTACTCAAACCCAATTTGTCGTAAGAATTTGTTTATGACATCTGGTTCAACGTTGTAATTAACATTCGCTTTCATTTACTAAACTAAAATATTTATTGTTACAACTTTCTTATCTACAGACGTAAATATGTATTCAAATTACCATTGTTTTTATCGTAGATTTTTAATGTTTCCTGGTTAGCCTATAGTTTTATTCCTAATAACAATATTCGTCATTTATAAACCATTTTTAAATGTATAAACACTTTATTCGCTTTATAAATAATTTTAATTTGCTTTTTACATCTAGTTCAGCTTCTGTGTACAAAGAAAACAATCCCACGATTACCTTTCGGCTGATAAAGAGAACTTTTTAATGTTGCGAGATGTAATTTTCTTCGATTACCTAGCATACTTTTAATCACATAAAACTAAAAAAATTTTGCAATCATTGATATTTTCAAAACTAATTATAATCAATCCGATTAAAATTTAATTGACGCGTTGAGGTTATACAGCATTCCCATTACTTAAAAATCCCACTACCGTTGATACAAAAATAAAACAATTGTCTAGTAGATAAAATTATAAAATTATAAGTAAATGCAAAAAAATTAATAAGATACGATCGACGGAAAAACTTAAAAACCAACTTGTTTGATAATATGCAATTAATAATCTCGATAACATTAACGCTCTCGCTCACTGCGCTTGCTCGTGCGTGAAAATGTCTCGATTATTAATTGCCTTCATTACCAACCTTGTTGGTTAAATAACTATTAATTTGTCAGTATTTGTGTTGCGCCCAGTTTCATCATCTTCTAATGTAATATTTAGTAATTTAACAAATTTACAATTTACGCTAATAAATAAAATTATTGAAAAAAAGTTCGCTAACTAAAATAGCAAAGAAAAGTGTTGCTAACGAGAAGAGGCCACTTTTTTACGTTTTCTGATTAAACAATGTGTCATTTTTTTACCAACGACAAGAAAAAACAATTTTTTTGTTAAAATATTTATTATTGTTCTTAACTGTCATAGATTTTAATTTTTCGTTATTGCAAACCCTCTTTAACAGTTGTTGCGCACTTGTCAGCATAAACGTCAAAGTATTTTTAAGAGATTTGGAGACTTTGTGAGCCTCGTAGTCACGGTTGGAGCAGCAAAATGTATTCAACTCGTTCCTGTCTAAATTAGGCGTTTTTTTTCTTTAAAAAATTTTTTAAAACCCTAGTTTTACTTATTTTTAAAAATGCCTCTTTGGGAAAAAACGCCCAATTTATACAGATACTGGTTAAATAAATTACTATTTCTATTTTGCAAAAAAATTGTACTAATAGAAAAATTTGTGTTTTTATTTAAATAAATGCTTTAGTACACAGCTATAAATATAGATTATAAATAGCTTTTCTAAATTGTTTTTGATTTTTTGACAAGCTATAATAAATTTAATTTTTTATTTGTATTTACTATGGTTAATAAACAGTGTTTTTATAATGATTTTATTTATTAATATCTTAATTATTAATTATATAGGATTATACATTTTTAGTTTTTTGTTTGTTTTTTTATACAATTGATAATACAATACAAATGTACAGTTGCATTTTTTTAAGACTTTATGTTGTATAACTTGTGATCGGAACTACAATTTTTAATCCGGAAGTTGCATAAATAGAAAGTACTAATTCACGTCAAGCAAAATCTTTTATATTATCTAAAAATGTTGTAATAAGATTTATAATTCACTAATTAGAAATTTTATGTAAAGCAGAAGTTGATTGATTTTACATTATCCGTCGTATGTCGAAAACTATTATTTTAAACAATTTTGTAATTAAATAAATTTATATTTTAATTTTGTCATAAAAAAAGACAAATTTATTACATATACTAATAATTTAATTAACGTCTAAACAAGGTATTTAAAAAGTGTTTAGTTTGAAAACGTTAATTATTAATTTTTTGATTATTAACGTACCTGATTACAAACTGTTAATAGCAATAATAAGCTTTCAAATTTTGTTTAAATTAAAAGTGCAAACTAAATTATTCTTATTTACAAATCAAATTATTATTACCTAAAAAATATTTATTTCATATCGACATATTTTAAAAGTATTCTAATATTTCATTAACAACATTTTAGTAACGTTGCTATAAGAATTGTCAATACATACAATATAAACAAAATATTAATTACAATCAATTAATTAAATTAACAAACTTTTTTGTGTCGTAGACTACTTACCTGATATACATTTTTTGTAAATTTCTAACTGTAGTGAGGATTAGTGTTAAAAACTTAAAGTAAAAACACATGTTAAGTTTTACACATTTATTAATTGAATTTAAATTAAAACTACTCAAAGTAAAATTTTGTATCTGTTATATAAAATATACGTAACATAAAACAAACTAAGCAATAAGTAAATGTTTTTAGTGAGAAGCATGAACCTGATGCTTTAATAATAAATTATCAACATTTGGCGTCAATTTTGTAAGGTTTAATCTTAAATCTCCTTGGCTAATGATGTCCAGTCTGTTTCATTTTTCGTTACGAGATTGGTAACAGCGCTAAACCCCTTTTTCACTAGATATGACGATGGAAAGGAAATTAAAAATTTCTTCGCTATATTCCATAATTAGAATATTGTAAATACCTGATTATTAATGTACCCTGAGTTTGAACAACTTTTGTCTTAATTTATTTAATGTACCCGAGTAAGTCAATAATAAATAAATTTACTACAATTTAAATATTATTTATTATTTACAGTTTTTGATTTTCTACATGCTTCAAAAACTAAAAAAACAGTGACAACAATAAACATTTCATAATGAGCAATCTTTGAACAACGATATAGGCTAATTATTGATCATTGATAAAAGAAGTAAGTATTATCAATATTACGGTATAGTTTATTTATATGTTAAGTTAAAGCAAATTAATGTAATTTAAAACATTACTACGTAAATTAGATGTTTAAAAACTTTTTAAAAATTATTTTTCGAAATAGTAGTTTACTAGTGAGTAAAGCGTGTTTGAAGTCAGATAATTGCATATTATAAAAATTTAACAATATTTAAGAATTAACGTACGAGAAACAATTTTCTGTCGACCACATTTTTTTGTGATGAGTTAAGTAGGAATATACATTAAGAAAGCAATTAGCTTTATTGATGAGTGGCAAAAAATTCGTTATAAAGCACATACTCATGAAATTGTTCTCAACTATGTTTTGTAAAATTTTAAAAAATAAGATAAAAACAAAAATGTACACATTAAAAAAAATAGTATTACAGTACCCGCGCAGAAAAATTGCCCGAAAGTCAGTTGAACAATATATTACTTTTAATTTTTAAAACCCGACAATTAAGTGACACCAATAGCAACGTCGACGCTAATTGAATCAGATGTGCTCTATTAAAAAATATGTATTATGTACTCAAAGAATTAATGCAGTATTGTGCTGTTCAATAGCATATAGAGTAATTCAAAATTACTACAGAAATATTGTGTCTCATATTATGTGCAGTTACGAAATTTGTTTCTATGGACAGAATTATACAACGCCAATACCTGCACCACCCATAGCAATCTATAGCTATAAACCTTTCTTTCTTCAACATTTAAAATTAAAGTCAAAATCACGTTTTGGTTTCAGATAGTGTAACAATAAAACTGTTTCGATATTTTTAATATTAAAATTATGTTTATGATTTAAATATAATAAGTCAAATTCTACACAATTATATGTTTTAGTGTTGAAAACACATATAGGATGCTTGATTCAAAGCTTTATGTAACGAAACGATGAAACGCTCAGATTAAACAAAGCTGGAACTTGCGGTGGTGCCCAGTTTTACTTCACTTTTTGTATTTTTCGTATGCAGTGTTTATTATTATTAAACAAGATATTTCCTTATGATTCGTTTTATGTTTTAAAAATATAATAAGTCTTAATTTCACTCAGCAGTGTTAAAAAATAATTATAGTAATTGTAGAATTAGATCCGCGCTAGCTTCCGCCTTGTACGCTGCAAAAACTGTAAAATATAGATGAAAATTGCACAAAAACAATTTATTGGACACAAAAATTATTACAAAAAAATCCGCGGGAGTGTATAATTATATCTAATAGTTAGAGTTACAGAATTTTAATGTAATGTGAGACATTTTCGTGCAACTTTCCACACTTGTATCTTCTAAACTATTAAGAGTAATTGTATCCTTTTGCAGACTTTTTTATAGAAAGTTTTGTTCTCTATAAAAATGTTTGTATGCAATTTTCCTCTATGTTGCACCGTTTTAAAGTAATGGTTACAAAGCTACCCTTAGCCGCAAAAAAAGCCGCGGTGGTTTCTAAAAGCAACTCGACCGAAACACACATGTTCTACTAAACCAATAATTTATATTCAAATTTTAAAATGTGTAAACGAAATAATAATTTAATAAATTTGGCTTATAAAGTTTTATAATAAAAACTATCAGTAAATACTTTCATTCATCTATTAATCTCTTTAATGCTTGTTTATAGTCAGTAGCATATTTGTTTAATATTAATAAGAGAAAAAATTGTAGAATCGGTAAATTTTTATTCCATTTGAAACACGCATCGCCGTTCAGTAACAAATCGTCGTAACATCTTAAGAGTAGAAAGAAGCATAACGCCGCTTTCAACAGATGGAGCAAAAAAAAGAAAAGGCAATTGGCAGATTTAGTACTGAGACGGTTCGTGAACTTAACCAATCAGAAAAAAGCGTTTTAGGAAATAAAGTCAAAATTGCGTACAAAGAAGGAGAGTTTTAAACGAAGGTTTAAAAAGTTGCATAGGGGAGTTCTTTTTTTGACTTACTCACAAAAAAGAAGTTACTGTCGGGCTGTTTTTTTTTAACGTATTCGCGCAAAGGAGTTCATTTACCCGCTGTTTTTTTTGCCTACTCGAAAAAGTTACTTACGCCTTGCTTTTTTTTCACTTATCCGAAGAAAAGTTACTGACGGGTGGGGTTTTTTTTTCATACTCGCGACAGGAGGAGTTACTGACGGGCTGGTTTCTTTCACGTACATTTATTATTATTATTTTCTTTAAGTATACGCTTTGTATAAAGTTATTAGTTAGTGACAAATTGTTACGTGGTTTCCAACCTGCGTCCAGTCAAGACCCAACAAACCGCAATGCGTGATCTTCAATTTGAGGATTAGGCGCCATATAAAAAGGTCAGGAATTAGTTAATTTATTAGGATATGCGTTTGTAAGTTTTTTATTTGATTATTGTACGAGAGATACGATTAAATGACTAACGCGAGAAAATTTAGAATGATAATTTAAATTTAATTCTATCGCTTAAACAATGGTTTTTTTTTGGTTTTTTGTTGTAAACGGAGAGAGCAAATTTAATATTTTCTTTTTTTGTCTTTGGCAATTAACAAGTCGCGGATATTAGTTTTACTTTTTTGTGCTAAGGGATCACGCTAAGAACACTTAGAGAATTTATTAGACGTGTGGATCATAATAATCTGCTGTAAATCTTCTTTAGATATGACTGGGAATCACGAACGCAACAAACTGTTGAAAAAATTCTTGTTCTTAATCTGTGGATGCACATTTCTAATGGTGAAATCTCCACTTTGCGAAGTTTACATCTGAAAGAATGTGGCAACTTAGCTCGAATGGTGTGATAATCTTAGAAGTTGTTGAACTATAAAACTTGGGTAAACTCAGTAATCACTTAGTTCTGTCGTTTTTTTTAAATGCGCGTCAATTAATTAGAGTGTGGTGATCAGGGATCACGCGTTATAAATTGTTTATTTAATCATTGAATGATTTATTTAATCCAAGCGTATTTAATCAAAGTCTGGATAACTTTCTGAAAGTACCACTTTGGCTCTAAAATTGATTGATCTAGAGAAAATTTTACATTTATCCGAATGCTCTTAAACGTATATAAGAAAATGACAGTCAGTGGACGTGAATCTTAATTTTTCGACCTTTCCTTGCATAACATGCTTGCGAGCGCAATATTATTATTTGAGCTTTTCGAAGGTGATTTTTTTCCTTGAAAATAATTTGTGTCAAATAAAATTCGAAGTTTTTTTTTGAGACTTTGATGCTTGTTGCTAATATATTTATGGCAAGTTTTGAGAAGAAAGCATATGTATATTTCATCTAAAACATAATCTAAGAGCTGTTTCTCTAAGTGAACCTCAAAATAAAGATAATATTTTATATTGTTTTTAAAGTCTTCTTCACAATTATATATTTTTTTTAATATATTATTTAACAAATTAATTATACATGAACACGTTTCGCTAATAAAAATCGTCATTATAAACTAAAAACTAAATATAAAAAATTGAAATCGAAATTCTAACCAAATTAAAAAGGTTAACAATTAATAAATTAATGACAATTAAACGTATTTGTCAATTAAGACAGTCTACTAAATCAAAAGAAAAATTCTTTAAATAAATTAACATGAAAAATAAATATAACCAAAAGACTAGAAAAAGAATAAGAATCGAACTATAATTTTGAACTGAGAAGAATTAAAGAATTTAAATTTAATATTTTATTTACACAATTTATAGAAAAATTATTAAAAATTCTATTTATTTCAAGGGTTTCAGAGTTCTAATGAATTTAAAAGATTGTAAACATGTAGTGTTACAAATAGGTTTAAAGACCTATTTATCATATATAAATGTTCATTCAGTCTAGCTTTGAATTTTTTACCTATTTGCTCAATATATGAACAATTACAAAAAGAACAAGTAAATTTGTATACTCCATATTAATGTAAAATTGTTATTTGTTATTGTTAACTAAAAATAATCTAAGTGTCGTGTGTTGACAATAAAATATTGATATTATGATTTTTTTAAATATTTTACAAAATTTAAAAACGGTGGCCAAATTATGAAAGAGATCTAAAAACTTTTTCATTATTAGTAAGAGAATTTATTAAGTTTTTGAATAAATGTTTTAAACAAACTTTAGGGAAAATATTAAGTAATTGTCTAGGATAACCATTATTTAAACTTAAAAACAAAGGTATAAAAATATACTATGAAAGTACTAACGAAAAATAGCAGTTTTATAAAAAATGGGTTGACACAAATTAAAAGGAATTACCCAACATGTGTGATAAATTTGCGAAAAATATTGAAATAAATTTTTTTATTAAACCGTGAAATATTAAGATCTAAATAAGAGAATTTGATTCAATATCTAAAATAAATGTTATTTTTAGGTGTATAAAATTAATAAAACTATTAAATTATTTAATTCGTCAATAGTACCGTTAAAACGAACTAGACAATCATCAACGTAGCTATACCAAAAAAAATTGTTTAATATAAAAATGTTTGAAAAAATTGTATTTTCTTAATTGTTCATAAAAATTTCAGCTGTTAAAGATAGAATGTTTGATCATATCGCTAAGCTTGATACTTGTGAACGGTCGTACATATATTGGAAAAACGGAAACTTCAAAATTTTGATTAAAGAATTTGTGTTTGAAAACACCAACGTTTTGGTTAATATTTCTAGTTACTATTAACATAAAATTAGAAAATAAGTTCAAATATTTAAAAATCATATAACATATGATATAAAAGCTTGTTGCGATATGCGTACATTTTTATATTTCTTAGAATAACTTGTGTTGTATTTTTGTTTATTTACAAAAGAAAATCTCGCTTCAAGTTGCTTCATTTTATTATTTAAAATGTCAATGTCGATTCAGGTCATGCTTATCGTAAAAATTTGTCGTCGAAACTGAATCAACATGTAAAAATTCAACTCTGTTGGATAAGAAGAAGTAGTTCTAATTCAGCTTGCTAGATTAGACCAAAACAAACAAACTAAAAACTACAGAAACATTGATAACTTAACTTAAGTCATTTTTTGGTTCTTTCTGATTTAATTGATAACATGAGGAGCTCTATAAACACTCAAGAGTTCGTTATAGTCAACATTCCTAAATGTTTGTATGTTTGTATATGTCAGGTTGCTACATTACATCAATTGCAAACTTTTGTATAGTACCAATGTAAGACTAACTCCATTAAATATCAACAGTAGGTTTGCGAAGTTAAAAACTTTATTTAAACTATTTGCACAATTATAAATGTAAATAATTTTGCTAAAACTAAAGCACAACACAATGCACTAAGAGAATTGTAACTAAGTAATAAAAAGAAGCACTTACTATAATAAGTATAGCACTGTAACTGTAGGTTTAAAACACTGTCTGCGGATAAGATAAGTTCAATCACTTTAATTTATCTATACGGTACACGCGTAAAAGTATCAAATATGCAGAAATGATGATAACCGTAAGTTGTATTTTGTTTTCTTCCTTGGTATAAACTTAACTCAATTTCCTTTTTTTTTGACGAGGAAAAACATCAAAACACTTCAAGTGTCTATAAAAGGACGTTTCGTGCGGCTGATTTCGCACTTCTTCAACCCTTTGTTTTATTAAAAATTATAGTTAATACATAGCAGATACAAAATTAAACAATTCTTAAAGTTAAACAATAAATTTCTATTTACAGTTATAGAGCTAAAAAGTGGTGTGTCTAGGACTGCACTTCGTAGACAACATATATATAACAATAAATTAACATTAAGAATAACTTGATTAAACATAAGAACAATTACAACACAACAGTAACAAACGTGGACTTGACATACTATGAATTTCTGAAAGTTAATGTTGAATTGATAATATATTACAAATATAACTTAGATTATATTATCTTGGTAATAAGATTCTTATAAATAGTACTTAAATTTTGAGTATCATTGTTGAAATTATTATTATTACTATCCTTTGTTATAAAAATCATTTTCGCTATTAATCTTTTTTTATAATTTGGTTCAACATCTAAAAGTAAAGAGTGTAGCGCTAATGCTGATTCAGTTTTTTCTTCGCGCATCGTATTTATGGTTTTTTAACGGTTTAACTGTTTTTTGTTTTGTTTGTCCTACAGTTTACTGCAGTTTAAACAGACGATCTTATAGAAAACACTATGTCGGTCAAGCATGTTAGTTTTGTTTTTGATTTTTGTGTACAGCATGTTGTAGATGTTATTTCTGTTGTAAATAGTTAATCCCACGTTAGGTGTTATTAATATTAGAATTTTATTAGTTAGTTCTGATACGTTTCTTTCTGCATCAAGAACCGTATTTAGTTTCAGAAAAATGTATTTTTGACAAAAAAATTTTAGGTGTCTTTGTGTGTGTCCGTGTATAACGATGTACCCACGATAACTCTTAAACTAAAAGTCTTAGTATTTTGAAATTTGGTATCTAGCTGGCTTTTCATATTTTTTTGGTTCTATCAAAAGATGGTTCTGATAAAAAAAACGGAAGTATATACTTTTGTAGGTATGTAAATTATTCGAATTATTTTAACAATTGCTTATAGAAACAATTTTTTACTGTATTAATTAACCAATAGAAAAATTTTATCTTATTGCATTTTTTAAAATTCAAATAATCATCAACGGATTACAGCGATAACAGCACGGGTGTGGTGTTATCGGGCAATGCAAACATAATATATTCAAATGTCAAATTAAATGTCAGATAGATAGATATCAATTAATAATAATGATACAATTATTTGTTGATATTTGTACAAAATTAACAAAATACACCATAAAACACAATTCATTTGTATTAATTGATTAAAAAACTTGGAAAGTAGTAAAAATTATCTTACCGAATACACCTCGAGCATTGATAAATACTCAAAATTGTGTCGTAGAGAATGTTTTAAGCGTGTTTCTTTAAGGTAAAGAAAGGTAGGAAACACGCTTTCAACAGTCTCTATGGCAAAATTATCTCGGTATTATCAATACTCTAGGGGTATTATAGCTGATAATTCTTTCGAGCAGTTTATTCATAAAAAAATTTTTAATATTAACAGTTTATTAATAATTGATATTAAATCAAATCAAATTAATTTAATTTTGCCTGACGAAGAACTTAGACCAAGTTCGAAAGCTCGCATTATATTATTCTAAATAAATAATACACCAATTACCCTAAATGTTTTATGGTGAAAGTTTTATGTCTAAAGTTTATTAGATATTTGATTTATAATTTAAAGGAAATTCCATATATAATCTAGGTTCGAATCCTACCTACGATCATTTTTTTACGTTAAAAATAACATTTTTTTCTATATTCTGGTGACGTGTTTATACAGGGAGTGCTGCAAGGAGTTGTAATATAATTTTGTACGTATGTAAATTAGACCAATTATTTTTACAGTTTCTTATAGAGATAATTCCTAACAATTTAGTCAAATAAAATAAAATTTCTAACATTAACAGTTTATTAGATATTTTATTTATAATTTAAAATTAATTCGCAAATATAATCTAAGTTCGAATGCTGCCTGCGACGATTTTTTTAGAAAAAAAATCCATATCTTGAAAGGAAAGCAAGGTACGTTAAAAATAATCATTGTTACTGCTTTACTAAAAGAGAAAGCAATATTGAGGTGCACAAATATAGGGGTTAGTCAATATGACAGCATCAGCTTAATTTGCCATATTTCAGTTATATATTTAATGAAATTGGGAAGAAAAATTTCAAAAAAATTATAGCATGCTAGGAAGTGTACATATCACTTCAAAGTAGTTTTATAACAACATAACCTTAAAAAAATATGTAGACATTCCTTCATCATTCACCAGACTGTCGTGTGGTGACCACAACAGTTTTTTATAATGTGGGTTTGGGCACCGTTCCTCTTCCATCTTCCTTTAGTACCTTGTCCTTATCCTGAGGGGTTTCCTGGGCTTCGTATTCAGGGTGGTTTTGTACTTAAGGGTTGGGGCTTAAGGGGATTTTAGGGCTACTTAGTCCTGGACGCTTGTCCAAACTTCTACCTTTCCTATATTCTTTTCTTTTCTCTGGAATTCTTTCGATACTTACGTCCTTACTGTATTGGGTTACTGATTGTTTGTACCTTACTTTTTGGTATCGCTTTATGCGCTTCGGAAATTAGTAAACCATGTTGGTATTCTTCTTTGCTGTTAGATCAAATTACTCTTGGTTTCTTGGAGATACCTTTCGCTTCGTGCGCTTCTGTTACAGTTTTGGTTGTCGGCATTCTTAAGATTCTGGAAAACCTCTGTCTCTTCTGTATTTGTGGTAATCTGATGAGATTACACGGGGTTGGGTTTCTTGGAATTGGGTTGGTTTTGGATTTAAGGGTTCTATCCTTGGCGTATGCCTAAATTTCTGTCTTCATTTTAGCTTTTGTTTCGTTATCTCCGCTCCACGCTTTTATCTTGCTGGGGGGGGAATTCTGTTACGTGCATAAATTTAAATAATGCATCACCCTGTACATCAATTTAATTAAAAACTACTTTGATATTTCTTGACGCCATCTATCGGGTTCGTTGGTCACTTTGTATTGACAGACGGCATCCGGTGTCAGACCGGCATTTGCACTTTACCATCGTACCTGTTAATATCTATGTCTGCGTGAATTGAATATCGTTTTCAAGAATCATCCACGTGCTGGGACACGATGGAAATTAGTAGTTTCTCTTAAATAATTGATTTCATACCCGCAGAGTAAGTGATTTTATTCTTTCTTTAATTAAACGTAATTTCTATGTCTTTTGGTTAGCACCATGTGCCACCTTCATGACTAGGGATATTCGTATCGTTACATAAAATCCTCAAGGGGGAAATTATAAGCGAAAGCAGAAGATCTTAATTACAGTAGACGATTTAATTCTATGTGGAGGCCATATATTCACCTGGATGACTATCACATTGTTCGGAAGATCTTAATTACTGGGTCCGATTAAATTCTATTCGAAGGCAATTACTTAATACCACCAGAGGCGTAACATTAGTATAACAGCATCCGACGTTCGGTTTGTGTTTTGTGTACATTTTACAATTTACGTAATGACTTTGTAGATTTCGATTTCGTGAGCTATTAGGTTGACACGATTTGCAATTAAAATTAATTACAGGGCACGTGTCGAAGGGAGCGCTTCCTCCGCATAAAAGGAACACCTGTATTGGTGGTAAGTTTTTTTTATAATTTTTCTTTCGTCGTCAACGAGGTTTCTCACGAAACTTACAATCATCATAACTTCGTACTGATTATCGTAATGGTAATATCTTTAGTTAGTAAATTTGCTTATACTACGTATGCTGTTTATGCTTATTTATTGTGATAATTTAATGTTAATGTTATACTAATTATTTTGCCTTATTGTCGTTACTACCATATTTTAGTTATGTAAATGATATTTACTGCAAATTATTTGTAGCCATGTTCTGCACTTATGTCATGTAAGTTGCCTATCTTACTGTGATTCGATTTTGTATATTCTCGCTAGTACCTACTCAGATTTGACTATTTAATTCTTATTATATTTATCGTGATAGAGTAATTAAAGTACCATTGTTGTTAACGATCGAGTTTCTTTTCCTTTTCTTCGTTTCTTTCAGCAGTTACGAACTTAACAATCTAGTTACAAGTTTACTACCATTTCTGTTGTGAGCAGGCAGAAAGGACTTTGGACAGGCTCTGGCGCCCTTAATTATCTTTTCAATCTTCCCTAGGAACCCTACCCTCTCTCCGACTGTTGAGAGTTGGCCGTGCAGGTTCGTAACCAGCTAAAACTTGTAACAAAATTGGCGCCCAACGTGGGGCTTCGATTATCTCATATCGAATTTCTCATTTCACTACACTTCTTTTAGCTATTTTCTTTAATTGTGATTAGCGTAGGTTTAACTTATACTGTTGAATTTCTCTAGACGTAGTGGGTAACAAATTGGCAACACGACTTTTCGATTCTTTTTTGAATTTCTCATTCGTTATAATTCTTTCTGCTGTTTAGATTTTTTTCTCTAATTAATATAGAATTACTAGTAGGAATAGGTAGCTTATATTGTTGGTTTTCTTTCGATTTTGTCTATTACTTATTACTTCAACAAAATGGCTACTATTTGGAAATTTGATGTAAACCGACTTCACAAATTCGAACTTGAATACGAGTTAATTTCTAGAGGTATCGATACAGATATCAGTGTAGATCGTCTTAGGAAAATGGTACGAACAGCACATCAGGTGGAATTGAATAAGTCATTTACTTCGGTCAAACATTCTATACCATATGGGGAAGACAAGGCAGCTTTTGAACAAACTCTTATTGAACTTACTGCATCGGTGAACAATTTCGATGGGGACATTTCTTCTTCCTTATTCTTAAAATTAAGTACTCTTTGGCTTCATGCACAACGACGGTGCGAATTACTGAATGCAACCTCTGACTTTGAATTGACTGAACGAAATAAATTCTTAATAACACTACAGGGACTGAAAAATGACGTTGAATCAAAAATCCGCAAGACCAGACCTTCTATTGCTTCTATTTCTTCTCCAGTTACTCATTCTGTACCTCAAGCTAATTCGACTAACGTACATCATGAAGAAGAACCTGACTTGATTTCTTCTGAATCTGAAGGGGAATTGACAACGCCTGTACCATCGGCTGAAGGCTATTCTAAATCTACTACTGTAGCTAAATTTAATATTTCTTTCTCTGGCGACAACTCTTCTTCTGTATTAGACTTTCTTACTAGGATCGAAGAATTACGAGTAGCTCGTAACGTTTCTAAACAACAGTTGTTCAACTGTGCTCCTGAAATTCTTAGTGGCAAGGCTTTACTTCTTTTCCGTTCTCGTCGTTCTCAATTACGTTCGTGGAAGGATGTAGTGACATTTCTTAAAGAAGAATTCTTACCAATGGACTACGACGATAGGTTGTTAGAAGAGATTCGTTCTCGAACGATAGGACACACCGAAACGATCGCTATTTACGTTGCTATTATGCAAAGTTTATTTAATCGATTAGCAGAACCTTTGTCGGAAGCCCAACAACTCAAGATCATTTTACGAAATCTCTCTCCTTTCTATCAAACTTCTCTCGTTCTTGTCGACATTACTTCACTTTCACAATTGTTAGCTATTGGCAAGAAATTAGAACACAATAAACAACTAGTAGATAATTTTAAACCTCCTCCTTCTCGGAAAACGTCACGATTACTTGAACCAAATTTAGCTTATGTAGGTCCAGTTGTAGAACCACCAAAGACTGCTACTAGAGTTACTTTTGCTAATGCTTCTGCTCGCTCTCGTCCTTCTTATCCTTCTCCTAGTACTTCGTCTGCTCCTGATAATCGAGCTTCTACTTCTCGAATTTCGTCTACTGCTACTGCTGCTAGAGAAACACGTTGTTGGAACTGCAATCGGGTTGGTCACTTATCTCCACAATGTTCAAGGCCACAAACACTTCACTGCTATGGTTGTGGGAGACAGGGTGTAACTCGTACTTCTTGTCCACGCTGTAATTCGGAAAACTAACTTTGGAGTCTTCGGACCGAGTCGAGGATTCTTGTGAATTATTCTTAAACTCGGACACATCTTTTAATGGATTGGAAGATAGGCAGCGATTTCTGTTGGACTTTGTTTTAGCGAGTGTTAGGGTGACGAACGTCCTTTTCTAAATGTTACGGTTTTGGGAATTCATTTCAAAGCACTACTTGATTCTGGAGCTTCACGCACTATTCTTGGCGGACCAGGGTGGGAGAAACTCCGCTCTTTGGACGTAACTTTCTTGAATTCAAAGACTTCCTTCTGTAAGTTAGCTAATGGGGTGACATGTACTGTTTTAGGTTCTTTATCTCTTCCTTTTCGTCTTGAAGATAAAGTAACAATATTGAATACTTTAATTATTCCTGAAATTTCTCAACCCTTAATTTTAGGTATTGACTTTTGGAAGGCTATGGATTTCTGTGCCGGACTTTCGTAAGGGATTATGGAGCTTTAATTCTTCTTTAGAATCAGCACCTAGTGTTGATGTTCTACATGTTCTCTCTGACCTAACCTTGGACCAAAATATTACTTTATCTAATTTACTTGACCAAGCATTTCTTTCTCAACCATCAGATCTAGGACAAACCAATTTAGTACATCATCGGATTTTGACTTCGGCTGAACCAATTAAGCAGCGTTACTATCCTCTTTCTCCTACTTTACTTTCAATCGCTCATACCGAATTGGACAAAATGCTACAAATGGGTGTAGTAGAACCTTCTTCAAGTCTTTGGTCTAGTCCGATCGTTCTAGTTAAGAAATCTGACGGTACTTATCGGTTTTGTGTGGACTTTAGGAAAGTCAACGAAGTGACTCAAAAGGATGCATATCCGCTTCCCTATATATCTTCTATTCTAGATCGCTTACGAGACGCTCGCTTTCTCTCTTCTTTAGATATCAGATCAGCTTACTGGCAAATTCCTCTTTCTTCTGAATCTAAGGCGATAACAGCTTTTACAGTGCCGCAGAGGGGCTTATTTCAATTTACTCGAATGCCTTTCGGACTTCATAATGCACCTGCTACGTTCCAGCGTCTTATTGATCAAGTTATTGGGGCTGATCTAGAACCTTTTTGTTTCGCATACTTGGATGACATCATCATTGCTACGCCAACTTTTGACGATCATATGCAAGTTTTGACGAAAGTGTTGCAACGATTATTTACTGCTGGTCTCATATTAAATCGAGACAAATGTCATTTCTGTCGACCTGAGCTGAAGTATCTAGGGTATGTCGTCAACAAAAATGGTTTACTAGTCGATCCTGATAAGGTTGCTGCGATCTGTAATATTCCTATTCCTACAAAAATTTCTGAAGTGCGTAGATTGATTGGCATGGCGAGTTGGTATCGACGATTCATTCCTAACTTTTCTTCTTTGATATCTCCTTTAACTAACTTGACTAGGAAAAATGTTTCTTTTCTTTGGACTCGAGAGTGTCAAAACGCTTTTCTTACTTTACAAAATTGCTTAGTTTCGGCACCTATTCTTTCTTGTCCAGATTTTTCTCTTCCTTTTACTGTGCAAACAGATGCCTCAGATTTTGGGTTAGGAGCAGTGTTAAGTCAGACTACTGATAAAGGGGAAACTGTCGTTAGCTATATTAGTCGCTCATTAACCAAACCTGAGCGTAATTACTCTACAACCGAAAAGGAATGCTTAGCAGTACTTTGGGCTATAGAAAAGTTTCGCCCTTACATTGAAGGCTCTCACTTCACGGTAGTTACTGATCATCACTCTTTGCTTTGGTTACATCGACTACAATCTCCTTCTGGACGCTTAGCGCGCTGGTCTATTCGATTACAACAATACGACTTTTCTATCATACACCGAAAAGGCAAAGCACATGTAGTACCTGATCTATTATCTCGCTCTGTTACACCAGTAGATACAATGACTGAACTTCCTAATGTACCTTCATCTGGCTTTGGCATTACTCTTCCTATCACTGATTCTTGGTATTTGAAACTTATCGACCGAGTTACGATGTTTCCTCGCAAGTTTGCTTCATGGTCCGTAGTTGATGGCCTGCTATACAAATCACTCCGAACTTCGTCGAATCATTCTAATTGGAAAGTAGTGGTTCCTAAGAATCAACAAAAATTAATTATACAGCAATATCACGATCTTCCTACTGCTGGTCACTGTGGAGTTACGAAGACGTTAGCGCGTATTCGTGAACATTACTACTGGCCTCATCTAAGAGCTAAGGTTACTGAATATATTCGGAAATGTACAGTGTGTGCTTCTCATAAAGTAGAACAGAAAGCACCTCCAGGATTTCTAGCTCCTAGAGCAAAACCAGTACGTCCATGGCAAGTACTCTGTATTGATATTGTTGGTCCTTTACCTCGATCTTCGAAGGGCAACTGTTACATCTTGGTTGTGGTAGATTCTTTTTCTAAATTTACTTGTCTTTTTCCATTGCGCACGGCTACGGCTTCTGCAGTTTCTAAGTTAATAGAGGAAAATATCTTCTTACTGTTCGGTACTCCTCAATACATTATCTCTGATAATGGTGTTCAATTTCGCAGTCGCGAGTTTACTCGTTTATGTGCCCAATATCGCACTACTATTTTGTTTACGGCTCGTTACCATCCTCAAGCCAACCCTGCTGAACGGGTTAATAGGGTAGTAAAAACCATGTTGGCATCTTATGTAAAAGGAAACCAACGCTCTTGGGATGTTCACTTACCGCACATTGGTTGCGCTATTCGTACTGCGAAACATGAAATTATTGGGATGTCACCTTACTTTGCTTTCTGTGGTCGTGAACATAATCTCTATGGAGACTTATTAGGTAATCCTCCTTCTTCTACAGAAGAACTTCCGGAACCCGAACGTCCAATACATCCACGCAACGAATTCTATGAAAAACTTCGTTTAAGTATTCTACAAAAACTATCTAAGTCGTATGCTAGCACTGGTCATCGGTATAACTTACGTCGTCGTTCTGTTCGTTTCCACGTTGGAGATCGTGTTTGGAAACGTAACTTCGTACTTTCTGACGCCAGCAAACATTTCAATGCTAAGTTAGCACCGAAATTTATCGGACCTTTCCAGGTCAAACGCATTTCTTCTCCTTGGACATACGAGTTAGCAAATGACGATGGAGTTTCTCTTGGGACTTGGCATGTTAAAGACCTTAAACCTGCTGTTTCGGACGACGAACCAGATTCTTCTGTAGACTCACTTTCTTTTCCTACTGATACCTTATCCTTTAACTATCACAAACCTCGAAAGCGATTAAAGCATAGTAACTTCTCGGTTTCTCGATATTTCGACTATTAGCGTTCTCTTATTGGTCCTGATATACTCTCGGATTGACAATTTTTTCTCTCTTTCTTCTCTGATTTTGACTTTGAATCTGATATCCTTATTCCTTGGCTGTAGTAACACCTAATATAAGTTTAGTAGTATAGTAATTAGTATAGTATTCCCATTCTTTAGGAGTCAAAACTCCGCATTGTATCTTTAGTTAGATTTTTTTTTTCTGGGGTTTGCTTTGCTAGTATAGTATAGTTAGTGGTTTAAACGACAGCAACGCCCTCACTGTATATATTACGTTCCGCTTTGTCGGCTTTTCGGTGTTGTCTGTCACTGATAGAAAGTTTATCCTTTTCTTTGGTTCTTTTGGAAGGCATATCTTCCTGAATTCCTTTTATTTAGTTGATTTAGTATGTAAGGTTACTCTCGGATTATTCTATCCCGCTTGTCGGCTTTTGGAATGTTTAAAACAAGTTTTCTTTTGTTTTGTGCTACAGCTAAACTCTTGGATATCACCGATTCTATCTACTTTGGGCGGTTGGTTGGGCATTGTAGGGTAGGTCACTCGGGGTCGGCTATCTAGGGAGAGGTAGTCGAGCCGTACAATAATATCTGTACTCTCTTTTCTCCTTCTGTCTTCCTGTCTTTCTTTCTCTTCTTTCGATCTGTCACCATGAGTGGGGGGGCGCCTGTTGTGGGAACCTGACGGCTATGCGTCCGGGAAGGTTGGTTGTCTCCGACCCGGTAGCCCCAAGCTCTGGACCAGGCATGATACCTTTCGGGGGCCGTACGGCGGACTTGGTGGAGCTTGGCGGGGGTGACCAATTCTTTTTAACCGGCGTATAGGATGTTGTGGTTGTACAGCAGGCACCGCTTCCGGCTACAGTCTAGCAATTGCAGGCTGTAGTCCTTTTATTTTGGATTTGTGGGCAAAATTTTGGGATGCTTCTTTTCTTTTTCTTTTATCTACTTTCAGGGTGGGAGGGATTTTCCTGGGTCTTGTTCCTCCTGATCATGGATCAGATTCCTTCCTGGGTGGGAGGAAGACTATTGTGGTCAAGCAAGTACTGGTTGCGGTGACGCGCGCTTGTGTGGACTAACGTTGGGGGGCCCAACGACGCGTTTTTCCATCTGATCGCGAGGGCTTGAGGTGTGGTTAAGACTTCGACGCCACACAATCGTCCGGCACTTCAACGAGGAAACCTTGGGTTGTGATAGGATTCCTGGGGTCATTTCCTAGTCTCGTGGGTTTGGGCACCGTTCCTCTTCCATCTTCCTTTAGTACCTTGTCCTTATCCTGAGGGGTTTCCTGGGCTTCGTATTCAGGGTGGTTTTGTACTTAAGGGTTGGGGCTTAAGGGGATTTTAGGGCTACTTAGTCCTGGACGCTTGTCCAAACTTCTACCTTTCCTATATTCTTTTCTTTTCTCTGGAATTCTTTCGATACTTACGTCCTTACTGTATTGGGTTACTGATTGTTTGTACCTTACTTTTTGGTATCGCTTTATGCGCTTCGGAAATTAGTAAACCATGTTGGTATTCTTCTTTGCTTTTAGATCAAATTACTCTTGGTTTCTTGGAGATACCTTTCGCTTCGTGCGCTTCTGTTACAGTTTTGGTTGTCGGCATTCTTAAGATTCTGGAAAACCTCTGTCTCTTCTGTATTTGTGGTAATCTGATGAGATTACACGGGGTTGGGTTTCTTGGAATTGGGTTGGTTTTGGATTTAAGGGTTCTATCCTTGGCGTATGCCTAAATTTCTGTCTTCATTTTAGCTTTTGTTTCGTTATCTCCGCTCCACGCTTTTATCTTGCTGGGGGGGGAATTCTGTTACGTGCATAAATTTAAATAATGCATCACCCTGTACATCAATTTAATTAAAAACTACTTTGATATTTCTTGACGCCATCTATCGGGTTCGTTGGTCACTTTGTATTGACAGACGGCATCCGGTGTCAGACCGGCATTTGCACTTTACCATCGTACCTGTTAATATCTATGTCTGCGTGAATTGAATATCGTTTTCAAGAATCATCCACGTGCTGGGACACGATGGAAATTAGTAGTTTCTCTTAAATAATTGATTTCATACCCGCAGAGTAAGTGATTTTATTCTTTCTTTAATTAAACGTAATTTCTATGTCTTTTGGTTAGCACCATGTGCCACCTTCATGACTAGGGATATTCGTATCGTTACATAAAATCCTCAAGGGGGAAATTATAAGCGAAAGCAGAAGATCTTAATTACTGTAGACGATTTAATTCTATGTGGAGGCCATATATTCACCTGGATGACTATCACATTGTTCGGAAGATCTTAATTACTGGGTCCGATTAAATTCTATTCGAAGGCAATTACTTAATACCACCAGAGGCGTAACATTAGTATAACAGCATCCGACGTTCGGTTTGTGTTTTGTGTACATTTTACAATTTACGTAATGACTTTGTAGATTTCGATTTCGTGAGCTATTAGGTTGACACGATTTGCAATTAAAATTAATTACAGGGCACGTGTCGAAGGGAGCGCTTCCTCCGCATAAAAGGAACACCTGTATTGGTGGTAAGTTTTTTTTTATAATTTTTCTTTCGTCGTCAACGAGGTTTCTCACGAAACTTACAATCATCATAACTTCGTACTGATTATCGTAATGGTAATATCTTTAGTTAGTAAATTTGCTTATACTACGTATGCTGTTTATGCTTATTTATTGTGATAATTTAATGTTAATGTTATACTAATTATTTTGCCTTATTGTCGTTACTACCATATTTTAGTTATGTAAATGATATTTACTGCGAATTATTCGTAGCCATGTTCTGCACTTATGTCATGTAAGTTGCCTATCTTACTGTGATTCGATTTTGTATATTCTCGCTAGTACCTACTCAGATTTGACTATTTAATTCTTATTATATTTATCGTGGTAGAGTAATTAAAGTACCATTGTTGTTAACGATCGAGTTTCTTTTCCTTTTCTTCGTTTCTTTCAGCAGTTACGAACTTAACAATCTAGTTACAAGTTTACTACCATTTCTGTTGTGAGCAGGCAGAAAGGACTTTGGACAGGCTCTGGCGCCCTTAATTATCTTTTCAATCTTCCCTAGGAACCCTACCCTCTCTCCGACTGTTGAGAGTTGGCCGTGCAGGTTCGTAACCAGCTAAAACTTGTAACAAGATTTTTTGTGTGGTATTATGGACTACTAAATTTTATTATTTTCTTTTTCATTAATGTAATGATATTAATGTCTTAGTAGTGAGGGGTTTTGACAAGTAATTATAAGCCTTATTAGACGCTATCGGTTTACTGTACCACTCTGTAAATAAACGGTTTGTGTTGGGATCTTTGATTAGTTGAACATCTAACAAAGGTAAACAACCTTCTTTTCCTTTTTTTTTATTACTAAATACTCTAAGGTTATTTATTTTATTACAATCTGATTATAGGTTGATCAATAAGTAATTTTGTTGAGACTTAAATTACTACTAAAATTTAAAACTAGGAATCTACTCATTAGCAGTTTGAAGACTCTAGTTACTTAATTACACTTATTAGACGTTTACACTTTGAGCACTTTACTCTGCTTTTTAACTTAACGCTTAAAAGGTCTGATTCTCTTGAACCATCTAACCAACAACGCGTTGTCAAGGAGATGGATAGCCTCTACGTTGACATGATAAAAAAATCACTATTCATGACTTCTGGCGTATTTTATAATAATCTCGCTAATTGTATCCATTTCCAGGTCTCTATGGAGGTCACAGTTTCTGAAGTACCAAGAAGCATTAACAATATTTCTCAGTACTTTATTCTCAAAACACTGAATGATGTTTACCAAGACATCTAACGCAACGCGGTTCTTTGGTACAAAAGTTTTGCGTATGGCCATATATTTAGCACTTTTTACATAGCGGTACAAGTCTAGATTTCTTTAGTAACAGAATTTCTATTAGAATACCTAATATATCAGTAATTCTTTATATTTTATCAACCCTTTCGTCAAGACTAATTGAAAGCATGAACAATTAACATATTTAACGGTTGTTTGGTCTTACATCTTAGTTTGGGAATGGCTTCAAAAAGTTTATACTCACGTTTTCTCATTGCTTGAACAATGTGTTCTGGTTTTATAGAGTGGTACAGCTTATTGACTATAATTTTTATTTGTCGGTTCTGTTTATTCTCATAAGAATACCAGAAGTATTTTTCTATGGTTATTGCTGGAGAAAGCGTTTCAAAATCAGTGTGATCCTGTACATTTATTTTAATATTTTTATCATTAATGACTTTAATCTGTATTTGGGAATTTGATTCACCGTAACATAAAGTTTATGAAAATTCTTAGTGTCATCTACTATGATAGATGGGGGTGCTATCGTTTTTTTAGTTTTTACATCGTTAGTGTTATTAGCTTGTTCTGGTTTTTGTTGTTGTGTTGGTGATGGGGTAAGCGAAGCATTTATTTTTTTTTTCTTCTTATTTTTTATACGAATCTACTCTGTCTCGCAAACTAGTTCTTTTTAATCGGTGTAATATTCATCTTTTTTCCTCCTTTTTTAGTGTTGTTAGGCAACATTGTTTTTTCTAACTGTGCGTATTTTTTGCTCAGTGTTTCATACATATTCTGTATTTTACTATGAGAACGATATAAATCCTCCAAAAACTTAATAGTTTGGTGTGTTTCTATACAACGATAGATCCTTCGATGTGGAGGATAGGCACCACTTAGATATAAAACTCCGTCGTAATTGTGGCTACGTTTCGTTGGCTATTGTGCCAACTTTATCAGGCCAATCTATATTAATGGTAATTATAATTAATTATACTAGTATAAGAGTAGAACATATTACAATAGTCAATATAATTAAAAACTTACGAGCTAGAATAATAAATTACAAATTTTACAGTACAAATGAAAACAAACAACAATTATCAAAATCTTATTTGTTCACCAATATTACGTTTGAGTAAAAGAAATCATTGATCTTACCATCACAGTAGAATGTTTATAAAACAGAAATTTGTTACAAAGAGAGTGTTGAGACAGAGATGCCCACTGAGCTCAAGCCTGTTTGCAGTATATACGTGGAATTTAGTGAAGACAATGAGAGTACAACAGATAGGAGAGATAGCAGTAGGGAAAGTGAAGGTGTTGTCGTTGGCGTATGCGGATGACATAGTGTTGGTGGCTAAGAAGGAAAAGAAAATAAAGGAGATGATGAAAACGTTGAAAAAATACATAAAAATAAAATGGAAGTAAATACGGAGAAAACAAAGATAATATTTAGAAAAGAGGGAAGAAAAGAAAAAAAGAGGAGTGGAAATAGAAGAAGCAGAAAGTGTAGCAAGTGCAGTAATTCGCATACCTAGGTTACACGATAAAACAGGATGATAAGGAAAGAGAACACATAAAGAAAAGAGTGAGGAAAGGAAATAGGTTAATAGGACCAGTGTAAGGGAAAGGTTGTTTGGGATGGACATAAAAAAAAGAAAGCTGCTGCTTGCGAAATTAATAAAAAGTGTGGTGGTATATACGGCGGAAATATGGAAGTGGATGGCAGAGAAGAATATTATTTAAAAAAACGGTTATGCGAAAGAAGAAGTAGAAAGATAAAAAGAAGAGAGAGATGAGGTAAAAAAGGAAATAATAAGGAGAAATAGGGACATAGAAAACAGAAAAGATGGACAAGGATAAAAGAGGGCAAATATAATGTGAATTATAAGAATATCAAGGGTAAAGGGGTGCCATAATATCTAATAAATAAAAGCAACAAGAGAAAAAAAAGATAGCAAGGTTCATATGTAGGAACGAAGAGTTAGGTAATAAATACTGAAAAAAAAGGAAGAAAAAATGTGCAGACTATGTGAAGAAGAGACGGAGGACTTTTAATACATGAGAAATGAATGCAAAAGTTTAAGAAAAGAAATAAAGAAAGTAGATGAAATCGGGAAAAAAAACGACGGAAAAGGAGCGAGGTGGATGGAAGAAGTATGGAGAAGAAAGAAGCATCTAAGAGGAGAGGACGAAAAATAAAATGTAATAAATGTAAATTGAATGTAATGAAATGTAAATATTTAAAAAAAGTGGTAGAGAGGGAAAGAGGGTAAAATTGTAACAAGGAGAAACATGAATCACTTTGTAAACTAATTAAGTAAACAAATAAAGTTAAACTTATATAAAGCAGCCTTCTTATATTGAAGAAGAAAATCATCTAAATTTATGCTAACTGTAAGAGACATTTGACTTGCTACTGACAAGCGTCTTGAAGATGTAAGCTGCAATGTCTTGCAAACTGTCAGTTTGTTTGGATTAACAAACAACAGAACAAAGGCAAAGTTTAAGCGTTTGTATTGATTCACAAACAAACATAAAACTAAGATATTCTTAAATTTTATGGACAAATATTATTAAGCTTGATTGACGTTTATTAGAATTTATTCAAAATTAGAGTGTTGCACTGATAACTTGTATTTGAGAATTTTGCAATTCAATGTCTTAATTGTAAAGATAATCACAACTTAGTTGTAAAGTAGTTGCCATATAATAAAAATTTATTCACAAGAAGAATAAATGTTTAATTTGTTAAAAGAATTTTTCATGTTAATAAAGTTTGCAAAACAAATCATGTATATTAGACTGCTTCAAAAAAATCGACAATTTTTTTTTCTTTAGGCACTGCGAAAATATCATTGAAAATGAAAAAAAAAAATACTGTGAAAGTTTCAGCTCTTAATATTCATATTAAGGGGTGCCGCATTGCAAATTTCGATTTCCCATTTAATTAACATGGGAAAAAGTTTTGTTTAGACTTTGGAATTTTGTAACTTAGTAACTGAATTGGTTATCAGTAAGACTATAACATATTCTTATAGGAAATTTAATGCTCTACAAATCTTATATCTTATAAATTTTTCATAAATTTACTACTTCAAAAGTTATTGAAGGTTAAAGTTGAACCATCGATAAATTTCATTATTTGTTCAAATAATGTAAAATAAACTGAATATAAAAAAAATTATTAGAGAATTAAACAAGAATAATTGGCAGTCATACAATTAAAATAATTTAAATTTATAAGTGAATGAATTACAATTATAATGAAATATAAAATCCCAAAAATCCAAAAAATAATTTCTCCATGTTAATTTAATAATTTATCTATAAATGATGGATGCCGCTCACGAACAGTAAAAAATTACGAAAAACTCGTGATAGATAATTTATAGGAAATTAAATGATCTACAAAAAAAGTTCAATAACATTTTCCGATAAAGTTGATAGTTTCGCTGGAAATTTGAAAAAATGATGAAATTTATCGAGAGTTCGACTTTCACCTTCAATAACTTTCGAAGGAGTACATTTACGAAAAATTTATACGATATAAGATCTGTTGAGCATTAAATTTCCTATAACCATATGTTATAGTCTTATTGATAACCAATTCAGTTACTAAGTTACAAAATTCCAAAGCCTAAACAAAACTTTTTCCCATGTTAATTAAATGGGAAATCGAAATTTGCGATGCGGCACCCCTTAATATGAATATTAAGAGCTGAAACTTTCACAGTATTTTTTTTTCGTCATTTCCAATAATATTTGCGACAGTGCCTAAGAAAAAAAAAATTGTCGATTTTTTTGAAACAGTGTAATGTATATAATACATGTAATAAAAAGATCATAGATCATAGTAATACTTTCAAGTACAAAGTTTTAATGATGATGTTTTAGCGGGTGTGGTAACATTAAAAAGTGTAGCTTTATTATGAACAGCTGTAAATTCTATGTTTTTGAAAAATCGTCGTTTTATTTGACAATATTTAAAAAAAACGACCATCTTTAGTATTATCAATTAAAATTTTATTAATTATTATTATTATTATTATTATTATTATTATTAATAATAATAACTCATAACATACGTTCAGTGTCATTAAAACCAAATACTTTTTGTAATATACTAAGATAAGAATGTCTTCCGAGTTTGGACCGTGTCATTGTTGTTGTAACCGAAGTTGCCAACGTTTCGCCCACAACAAGTAACCGAAATCTAACGAAGAACTTCTCAAAAGTTAGGTTATCCACTTGTGAAACAAACTATAATCTAAACTCTGAAAAGGTAAGAAAGAAAACGATAACTTGAAAAAGCAAACGAAAATCTAACAAAGAAGCACTATCGAGTTAGGTAATCAACTTGTGAAACAAGCCAGGTTTTGTAATTTTGTAAAGTCAATCTGTGATATCCAAAAATGAGTGTTCGTTGTCGCAAAAATGAAGATTACTTAATAACAACAAGAATCGATCACGGCTCATAGTAGTGGCAATAAACTCATTTTTAAAGATAGAAGTTTTGGACCAATAAAAAGTGATATCTGGTAACTGATTCAAAATAACCAACAAGAAACGCAACATTTTTTTATTGGTGTCAGTCTATGATTATAGACGAGATTTGGATGAAGATGCAAGAATAGACTTTCTTGCATATTTGTTTGTTCCTTCCACAATAAAATCTAGAAGCTCGTCTGTGATAAAAAGCCAATATAAATCTAGTACAGTTTTTAATTCACCTTTATCGAAATTAGTTGTTGATCATTATTCACAAATTTTGAATGTTGATTTACATTATCATGCAAACCATTACCATCATCAAAATTTGCAATAATTTGTTTGTTGCTATTATCATCGGAATCAGTTTTATTGTTGTCAAAATTACATATGCAAACTAACTAAGTATAATTAAATGAGATAATTAAAAAATACCTTATTTTCATCATCCATAGTATCATCCAAATCACTTTCTTCTAAACAACACTTGTTATTGTTATCAGTTTTTGACGAAAATGGTAAATATACTGACTTCTAAACTGCAACACCTAGAACTTGTTGAACGATTTTATTCAAATTTTTAAGGAACGTCTATTTTTATGAAAAAAAGTGATGTTTAAATTTTTTTTTGTTTTTTTTCCTATTGTTTCCATATAGTAACATAGTAACAATAAATTTGAGGTAGTACACCATTTAGTAATTCTCAAGTTTGCAAATTGTTGTTGTTTGTTCACAATTTCATTCTGAACTTGCCGAGAGTACGTCAACACCAACATTTTGTCTAATTAAGTGATTCTGAACGTGGCCGTATTATTGGTATGAGAGAGGCCGGACTTTCGCTAAGAAATTGCTCGTCATTGAGATGTTGGTCTAAATGGTCCATGGTCAACATCGTCGCTGTGGATCTGGACGTCTTCGTAGAACTATATAGGCTGTATCGAATTTTGTGTTAAGTACAGGGATCTCGTTTATTATCAGAGATAGAGAGTTGGTTAAATCGACAAAAATGTTCTTTAAGTTATGCCTTCAATTCAAAAAACAAAATTTACCTCCTCTATAAAGTTTTTGAAATATGGCAAAAAATTATAAAATTAGTGTTTTTGATTTTTGCCTTTAAAATTTTTATTTGAAGAGGTATTTAAAAACTGAAAAAACTTTCTTAAGAGAACTTTTTCTGCTCTTTTAGATAATGGCAATAAATTTTTGTTATCGATATTACTTTACTTTATATCGATATCAACTTTTGTTTTTCATATGGTAGCCATTTTAAAGTTTTATGCCATAAGATATAGAAAAGAATCCTAATTTCAAAAATGTATAACATTTTCATAAAAAAATCAAAACTAAGTTTAACATTTAAAGAAAACCGTTCCGATTGAAGATTTATTAACAAGTATCAGTAATAGCAATATCCGTGAAAACAAATACATTTCTAAAGTAATAAATAACTTAAAGTTAACTACAATAAATGTTCAAATTGATGACATTGATTTTCTAGACACACTACACATCTTCTCAAAACTTGTTCTGACGCACGGGTATTGTGAACCCTCGGATTTGCTTTCTTAGCTGCTCAACAGTGTTCGAAGTTACAGAGTACACTTGATCCTTAACTTAACCTCAAAAGTAAAAGTCTGGTGGTGTTAGATTCGAAGACCTCGCAGGCCAAAGTATTGGTCCATTTGTTGTTAACCATCTGTCTGGAAATTTTTGGTTTAAATAATTTTAAACAACTTGCGCATTGTGCGTCTTGTTGAAAATAAATTGATTCGAGTTAATTTAGGAGAATATTGTTTAGAAAATTTTCAAACTCGGTTTGTAAGAAAGTGAGATACATATCAGAACTTAAATGTCTTTCATATATGACAGGTCCGATAATCATATTATTAAATATTCCACATCAAACATTTAAACTAAACTGAACTTTTAGATTTTTTTATGAACATGTTATACATTTTTGAAATCAAGGTTTTTTTCTCTATTTCATCGCATAAAATTTTAAAATGGCTACCATATAAAAAACAAAAGTTGGTATCGATATAAAGTAAAGTAATAACGATAACAAAAATTTATTGCCATCATCTGAAAGAGCAGAAAAAGATTATAAAATAACAATTTTGAAACTAAAAATCAAAAACATTAATTTTATTATTTTCCGCCATATTTCAGAAACTTTATAGAGAGGGTAAATTTAGTTTGTTGAATTTAGTTAGGCATAACTCAAAGATCATTTTTGTCCATTTAACCAACTTTCTATCTCTGATAATAAACGAGATCCCTGTACTTAACACGAAATTTGATACAGCCTGTAGATCGCGAAGAACGTCGTTTAAGAGTTTTGGCCACAAGAGACAGATTTTCAACAACTCGATCAATTGCAAATGATTAGATGAGAGATATAGGGCTCAGAATGTCAATGTCATATGTTTATCGCCGGATAAGATCTACGCAGACTAGAGTGGACTAACAAAAGGGTTAATTGGGCGCAAGAATGGCATCAAATTGTGTTTAGTGACGAGTCCGAATTTTGCTTGTGGGCCCACGATGGTCGTAGGAGGGTCAGGCAGATGCGTAAAAAACCTAAAAATCCAACATTTTTGTGGAACGCAACAGGAGTTATGATATGGGATGCAATATGTTATGGTAGCACCCTTGGTTTTTATTGACGGCAACCTAAACGCAGCTGGTTACATTGCTAATGTGTTACAGCCAGTTGGGCTTTTATATCTTCAGGGGCTGCAAAATCCCACTTCCAGCAGGATAATGCGCGCCCTCATACGGCAAGGGCTACACGGTTTTTGAAAACAGCTAACATTGCCGTCCTCCCATGGCCTGCTTGGTCGCTTGATTTGTCGCTTGTTGAACATGTATGGGATATGATTGATAAGCGCCTGGGTAATTTACCACACCCTTCAGATAACTTACACAATCTTTAGCTACAGATTCAAGAAGCTTGGGACGATATATCACAAGCAGCTATAAATTACTTGATTGATAGCATGCCAAGACGTCTAAATGAGTAGATTACAAATGGTGGTGGAGCAACTCATTATTGAAAAAAATTTTCAAGCTTTTGTTCTTTTGTTTTTAAATTTTAATCATCACTTTGTTTCATGAAAATAGACGTTTCCTCAAAATTTCAATAAAATCGTTCAACAACTTCTAGGTATTGCAATTTTTCTAGAAGTCAGTATAATTACGAAGTACGGAATCTTTGCTGCTAAAGTCTTGACCTTCTTCAATCTTCTGATTTTCAAGTTCTCTAATTTCTTCTTCCGTACTAAATTCTTCTAGATCACTATTTGGGTACGTATAAATTTTTTTGTGGTGGTGAATAATTATTTTTGTAGTATATGTTCGGACGCACTCACTAATTTACTACAACTGTTGCATTGCATTGAAAAGCACTTACAATACTGCAAACAATCGAAAGAAGTGTGCAAAACATGTAAAAACCCGTCCTCGTGTATAACTGTATATATGTAGGTCCCCGGGGACCGATACCGCAGATTAATAGTAATTACAACTTCAGTGCGGTGCCGGTCTTCGGAGACCAATATTATTATTCAGCACCTCCTAAAAATTCAACTCATAAGGTTTACGACGCAAATTACAAAAATTTTTATCTCAATTTTTGTACAAACTACAGGCTACGCAAGTCACGACATTTTAGCGCGAAACCGCTACGCACCTCGCAAAAGTTTCGCATCGGTTTCTGGGGACCGATAACGTAATCGACGTGTTAAACCGATTCTCTTGAACGACACTAATAAGCATTGATTTTTGTTTTTAATTCAGGTGAGTTTTAGAACACTATCAACCCGTTGCCAAAAACATTGAATTACATCTTTAAATAATGTTTCTGATCAATCATAAAATTATACAAACAATTAACATTCAAGCTATTATACTTTCAAAAATATTATTAAAAAATTGATTTTTTTGGTTATATTTTATCATAAAAACCTTTATCATTTTGGTTAGTTCTATTTATTCTTAAAGTTATTCTAATAAAATCTGAATCATTTTCTATAAAGAGTATAGATATGTTGTTTTTAAGAAAGTAGGGTACTTATTACAATTTTCTTGTGCTTTTTAGAAGAGCAAATTGAATTAATTAAAGTATTGAAAAGAAAATATAGACATTTATTAATTCCATAGTAGATAGTAACCTACATTAACTTCTGTAATAATGTAAAATGTTACTGTTTATCTGTTATTACAAAAATGCATATGCTATGGTTACTTTTTTAGTTTTGAAAGATATGATCTAATCTTCTAAGTATTTAATACACTACAGCATGCTATTGCAACAAAAAGAAAAAGCAAAATGAGTAATTATTGGCAGGTTTCGTCAGTTGCCGACACAATAGTATGCATAATTTTAAGGCGGCTATAATATTTATGTAGCATTTTACGTTCTTAAAAGTTATATAAAGATTGCGGTTATATATTATGTACAATTTTCTTTTCTACTTATTATAAAAGTGTAAAAGACAGTGTGACAGGCAAATATATAGAAAAATATATTATGCAAATGTACAATAAGAAATTTACATACATATTAGCATATAGTTCAATTGAATTTAAAACTTACATAATAATGCCACTTTTGATGTATATTAACCAAAGAAAGTAGTTTGTTAATCTTGCGTAATGTAATTGAGAATTGAGAATATATTTATAACAATACACGTTTATTACATTAATTAATATAGAATTTCCTGATTCTATTTATGTATTTACTATTTTGTATTTATTATTGTATATTTTTATATGAAATCTGTATAAATGTTTTTTTTTCTAATTTGTCTTAATCATAAATACAAAGTCAAGAGTAAACGACGTTTTTTGTAAAATTAACAAATACAATTAAAGTAAATACAATAATCAAATAATTTAAGTTATTTTTACAAAATATTTTTTATTCTAAAGAAATAACGTAATTAAAATAAAAATTCACAGATACCGCAAATCTTGCAATTATCGGAAGGTGTTGAAAATAAACATAATATTACCTACGTAATATAATGAACAAGGTTTATTACAATTTTCAAAAATAAGAATGTATACTATTAATGTATTTTGAACTATTTTTTAATCCAAATTCAGTAAAATTTACATTTGCAACATCTGGCCGGTAGATTTTGAAATAGAAAAAATCCAGACTAAAACTACCTGGTATGAAATAAAATTCAAATGTTTGCTACGACCTCCATTAAGTGGCGCACATCATCCCTCGATAGCCTAATTATCTATTGAATAATGGCTTTAATTAATACGTAAAATTATAAGCATCTTGTATTAATTTAAAATAAAACTGAGTTGCAAAACACACCGTTACATAACTTACATCTTTTTTATACATTTTGTTTACGTAGTTACTTCAAACGGGTCGCTGTTTTTGCGTAAAATGCTCCTTTGCCTGTATAAAAGAATACGTTTCTGACCTTATTTTCTTAAATACACGGTAAAACTGAAAAGACTCTTTTTCTGATTGCATTTTCCAGTTCCTCGTAACATCACCAAAATCATTTTTTCATACAAAAAAAGCTTTCAAGTCTATAGATCACAATCGTTATGTTTATAACGGCTACCAAAACGCCGCCGTTATATCATAATCGTTATGGTTCAAAATGACGAGAGTGGATAACGAGACTCGATATGAGTGGAACCGTTATAAGTTATACAGCATACCGATTTCACAAAAATAACAATTCGGCTAGATAACGACATCGCTATTCATAAGGACAGTGAGAGCATCAGGCTGATTGTTTGAGAACATAATTCAACCTATGTGAACCGTGGGGGCGACGGTCCGACAGTGTGAAAACCCTATAAAACGCAGCAAAAGTAGGTTAATCTACTAGCAAAAATTCACCATAGTTTGCAGGTGTCCTTCTAGTACGTTGATTTGTTCTTTGGCTGCTGGAATAAATCTAAGAAAATTAATCAAATCATCTTAATTCAAAAATTGTGCGGTATCGATGCAGGATGGTTTACAAGAAAAACAACTCCAGATATTACCACACTGACAAAGGTACCCTTACCCACAAAAAAAACCGCGGTGGTCACCAAAATCAACTAGACCAAAACACATGTTCGACTAAACCGATAATTTATGTTCAAATTTTAAAATTCGTAAACAAAGTAGTAATTTAATAAATCTGATTTATAAAGTTTTATAATAAAGACTATCAGTAACTACTAGTTTGAGTCATAAACGATTTTACTATAAAGTTATCAGCATAGAACGAAAGTGTGTAAAATAAAATTTGAGTAAATTTTGAATGTTGAAATTGTATCAACAGTCAGGCAATTGTAAAGATTATTACTATTATTAGCGTTAATAATCTGTTAGGATTAGAGAAAAGAATCGTGTTAAAGTAAAGTTCATCTCTTTAAGGCTTCTTTATAATCAGTAGCACATTTGTTTAATATTAATAGGAAAAAAAAAATAGTAGCATCAGTACATTTTTATTCCATTTGTAGCATGCAGCGCCGCCCAATAACAAAACGTAGTAACATCTTAAGGGTAGAAAGCGGCACAACGCCGTTTTTAACAGCTGGAGTAAAAAAAGAAAAAACCAAATGGCAGATATGGTACTAAGAGCGTTAGTGAACTTGCCCAATCAGAAAAAAACGTTTTAGGATATAAAGTCAAAATTGCGTACAAAAAGAGAGGAGAGTTTTAAACAAAAGTTTTAAAAACTCTGACGCGGTGCAAAAACGAAAAAAGTTGCATACGGGAGTTTTCCTTTTGAAAGGTCAGAAATTAGTTAAATTTATTTGGATATGCGTTTGTAAGTTTTTTATTTGATTATTGTACGAGAGATACGATGAATTGAGATACTGTCGAGAAAATTGAGAATAACCATTTAAATTTAATTCTATGGTTTAACGAAGTTTTTTTGTTTGTTTTTTTGTTGTAAACGGAGGAAGCAAATTTAATGTTTTCTTTGGCAATTGACAGGTCGCTTATAAGATTAGTTTTACTTTTTTTCCGCCGAAAGATCACGCTAAAAACACCTAGAGAATGTAATAAAAATGCATGTCGATTATTTCACGTCGCGAAATGTTTTTATTGCAAGTCCAGTCTGCTGTAATTCTTCTTTAGATATGACAGGAAATCGCAAACGCGACAAACTGTTGAAAAAAAACATTTTTAAACTGTGGATGCACATTTCCAAAGGTGAAATCTCCACTTCGAAACTTTTTCATTTGAAAGGATGTGGCAACGTAACTCGAATCGTGTCATAATCTTAGAAGCTGTTGAATTGTAAACCGTTATAAAACTCTGGTAAAGTCCAGTAATCATTTTGTTTCGTTTTTTTAAAAACGCGTGTCAACTAATTAGAGTGTGGTGAAACAACTGCCAGGCATCACGCGATATAAATTGTTTATTTAAACCGATCGTATTCAATCAAAGTCTGGCGAAATTTCTAAAAGTTCCACTTTGGATTTAAAATTGATTGTGTCTAGAGAAAATTTTAAATTTTACATTTATCCGAATGCTTTTAACCGTATCTAAGCCAGCAGAAAATGGCAGTCAATGGACGTGAGAGTCAATTTGTTGGGCCTTTTCTCGCATAACATGCTTGTGAGCGCAATATGAGATTTTATTGCTTACGTGTGTCTCTTACCGTACATGGCTTGGAAAAAAGAACCTAAGCGTTACTAACACAACCCAAATATTTCCTAATACCTGCTGCCTAAACAAAGCTTAGATTTGAGAAAATAGTTTATTGAGCATTTTGTTAACGATTTGAAAAGATTAGCCCAAAATACTCATTTTTGTGCTTCTCTAAAAAAAATTTCTATAAAGAATATACCCTCCAGTTTGCAATCAATTTGTACTAAATTATTACATACTACTAAAACTATAAAAAGGAAACAACAGCCCGAAATATTTGCATTTAGAGTATTTAATACTAATTATGAGGCCGGTTCATTTACATGATATGATGTTTGTTCAAGTGCATGGATTTAAGATATCGCGATTAGGTTTCCGATAGTTTAGATTTGCGATATCTATAAATTTATTTATAAGAAAAACAAAATAAAACAAAGTTTTATTCTAAATTATGTTTTAAAACTCAAAAAAAATTTAATAGTGAACAATCTTAGTACGATACTTATACATACATACAACTTAATGTCTTAGAAGCAAATCTGATAATATATGTCAGATATTTTAGATATTATCTCTTATAAACGTTTTAAAATACAATATTAATATACTTTTAAGATATTTTTCCATATTTATACAGTATCCGATGAAGGTTTTAAAGTTAAATTTGTTACAATAGATAAATTAGTGTTAAAATAAAACTCTTCTAATTTAATAAATCTATTATAAACTCCAAGAGTATAAACATTAACACCACGCCAACAACAACACAATGGTAATTAGTAGTCGCCCTGGTCGCCGCGCCCAGTATTCCTCCGCGCATGGATCCATCGTCCCCGTCCGATCCATTGCCCGCGCCGGTTGGATGCGCGCGAAGAAGAAACCCCTAACACTCGGCCATCCTGAAACAGTTTAATGCCCTCATTAATCACCTGTGTATCATGATTCTAGGAGATCGATCAGATCTAAACGATCGACTTCCTCGCCATCGCCGTCGCTTTCGTCTGAGAGCGCATTCACGCCAGGATAACGCCTAAGGGAGTCAACCGCCACGGTCACCTGAAACCGTTTATAACCCCTGACGCCTTTGACAGTTTCAATGAAATACCTGTCATGTGCTAGCACTTTCGCCACGCGGTATGGCCCGTCATATTTGTTCGACAATTTGTGACTTACGCCGATATTAGCTTTTGCGGTAGCTGCATTACGCCACAGCACTAAGTCACCCACCTTAAAGCGAGTAGCACGCTTACGCTTTTTATCGTATTGTGCTTTCATACGCCTTGCAGCCCTTTGTATATTTGCGCCCGCCGTTGCACGGTCCGCCTGTAGCCTTGCGCCCGCCTTCGCCTCCTCAGCAATAGCATCAAGGTCGTCACCCTGCGCCACCACCTGAGGTGCAGAGATTACTGTTGGGCCGATCACCGTATCGCCGTCTCTCATGACAGTATCCGCCATCTCTGCGGCACTCGCCGTGCCCGCCGAACATTCACCGTTGTTCACACCAGTGTTGCTTGCAAGCCCACCGTTGGCCAGATCGGCTATCATACCGTGACTATGAGAAAACATCAGGTGAGCAGGAGAAAAATGCGTGCTCGCGTTGACTGTATTATTTAGGCCCCAGACAACGTCAGGCAGCTTCTCGTCCCACCGACCTTCAGTCTCTACGCTCGTCGCCAGAGCCTGTATAATCGTGCGATTTGATCGTTCCACCTGACCATTCGCCCGAGGTGTTGCGATAGCATTCAAGACGTGCCGCACGCCATACGTCGCTAAAAAGTCGCCAAACGCCCTACTAGTGAATGCCAGTCCTCTGTCGCTTACTACCCGCCGAGGATACCCAAACTCACTGAACACCTCCTTCAGCTTGTTAATCGCCTCAGTTGACCTCAAACTTTTGGTTGGCTTGGCAACCACAAACTTCGTAAACCCGTCGATCACTACGAGGATGTACGAGTTTCCCCTTGTGCTTTTCACAAAAGGACCTAAATGGTCGATATGCACCGTGTCGTAGGGTATCGGTCGCCGTTCTATTGGGTGTAAGTAACCTTCGCCCCGCCCATGGTCGCCTTTCGCAAATGCACACCTCAAGCACGATTTAACATACTTACTCACAAATCGCCTCATTCTAGGGAACCAAAAGGTCTCCTGTAAGAGCGCCAAACACCGTTCATACCCTGGATGCCCGACATCGTCATGATGTTTCCGTAGCATCCCAAACCGAGCCATCGCCGGCACGTACAACTTGTCGCCGTTCAAAGTTGTTCGATACAAGCGCCGCCCCTTTATCTTATAATTCGCCTTGATATCAGGATCGGCTGGACCAGACATTAGTGCCGCCATTATAGTCTGTACCTTTGGATCCTGCAACTGTACTGTGAGGAACCAATCGTCGTCCGCCATCGACACCACATTAACGCCTGTCCTCGCTATAGTCTCGCCAAAAGGGTTTCTGGTTAACGCATCTACGTGTTACATGCGCCCGCCGGCTTTGTATTCTACCTCAAAGTCAAACTCCTGAATAGTTAGGCACCACCTAGCAATACGGGGCACTAAATCCCATTTAATGAGGGTTGCTTTTATCACCACGCAATCTGTGACAACTTTAAACCAAACTCCTAACAAGTAAATCTGAAAGCGCCTTATAGATTCTACAACTGCCAAGGTCTCCAGTTCATAACTATGGTACACCAGTTTGGTCGCCGTAGTTATTCTATTGTAGTACTCGACAGGTTGCAGTACTCGCCCCTCTTCTTTGCCCCTCTGCATTAAAAACAACCCAGGCTCCATTTGCTCGCATCGGTATATAATTCTGTTCCCGCCTGGCTGTCGTATAAGGGCAGCACCGGTCTCTTGAACAGACAACCTTTCAATGTCTCGAATGCTTTCTGCTGCTCATCGCTCAAAGTCCACTCAACGCCCTTCTTAGTAAAAGTCGTAAGAGGCCTCGCCAGCACGGAAAAATTCATAACAAATTTCCTAAAATAAGAAGCAAGACCAACAAACTGTCTAACGCCGTGAACATCAATGGGAACAGGAAACTCCTCTACGGCTCGCACCTTCCGCCGACCAGGACGAATGCCTTTTGCACATATCTCGTGTCCCAGATATTCTACTCGGTCCATGAGGAAAGTGCATTTATCTAACTTCAGTTTTACACCTGCCCTAGAAATAAGTTCCAACACCGTATCTAACAACTTCAACCCTTGTTGTTCATCGCCGGAAGGGATTAGAAGATCATCCATATACGCCAACACCTGATCGTACCTAAGATTACCTAACATTTTATTTATGATGCGCTGAAATACAGCTGGAGAGTTAGCAAGACCAAAAGGAACTCGAAGATATTCGTACTGGCCATCCGGCGTCACAAAGGCAGTCTTATCCACTGAGTCAGCATGCATTGGCACCTGATGATACCCTTGAGCCATATCTAAAGTAGTAAAGTACCTTTTATTCGCCAACCGATCTATTTGATCAGATATTAATGGTAGTGGATACCTGTCTTTGACAGTTATAGCATTTAACGCCCTATAATCAACACACAGCCGCATGTCGCCAGACTTTTTCGGCACCAACACAATAGGACTAGCATACGCTGACTGGCTCTCCCGTATAACGCCTGCTTCTAAAAGAGATTGGACCTTTTGACGTACTACCTGACGCTCTGACAATGACAACCTATACGGTCGGTAAAATATTGGCACATCCGTGGTTAGCTTAATTTCCATTTGGCCCAGGCCAGTGGATCCCAAGTCATCATCGCCTCGCGAAAAACAATGCGCTTTGTTTTGTAACAATGTAAACAACCGCCTCTTACAGTCATCTGATACTCTGCCTACATTCGCGCATGTCAAGTCAAGCATGCATGGTTTATTAATACTTTTACATATATTCACCTTTACTAGCGCCTCATCCGCCGGTTGGCACACGTCAGACCGGGACATCAGCCGCCCCTTCTTGAGGGTAAATGGTGTGTCGCCCATGTTGGTGATAGACACCTCTTGTATTGTCCCACACGCCAGGACGTACGCCGGTATCGCCAAGAAAAGACGCCCATCGGAGTACCACTTCGCCGAAGTACTTACATACTCACCTGGTTTGCCACTAAGTACTTCCACTTTCGCCAAAACACTCATTCGCGGTGCACAGAGAACATCTTCCGCTAAAACCACCGGACGCCGGGATGGTTCGCCTTCGAGTGTCAATCGCCTAAGAAGGTCACTAACGTCTTCCTGAGTTGTCAGCACCGCCTTGCCGCCTCGCACCACCAGCGTGACGTTAGGACTCTGAATCGCAGGCTGACCTAGCAACAGCTCAATTCGCCCCATATCAGACTCGGTCTCTAACGCCGTGATGTCCAATTGGAACCCACTCATCACCAGAGTGATTTGTACGCTCCCGTTGCTAGTGGCTACACCGCCGCCAAACCCGCATAAGGATACGCCAGCAGCAGAGCAATCCACAGGTAGTGCTAAACGCCTAGCCGTGTGTCCTGCCATAATGTTTTGTTCACTACCGGTATCGATATATACTCGTACCGCCTCGCCGTTGACATACGCCGTCTGTCTAAAAACCGAATCGCTTGGAGTGATTAATAATCTCACCTGCATTTGCTCTTCGGTTCGCCTCTTTGAGCAGTTTGCAGCCCAGTGGCCTGTTCCGCCGCAACGCCTGCACCTGTCTACCCTGGGCTTGGGACAATCTCGGCTCATATGATCGCCAAGCTCCTGGCAGTTGTAGCACCGCACCGTATCTTGTGTTGGTAAGCGTCGTTTGATACCAGCCACACAAACCTTCGACGCCATGGTTCGAGCCATCGCCGTTGCAGGCGCAGCCATTTCGCCCACCTGGTAACTGTCTAGCCCCGCCAGGAAGTTGTGATATAATACCTCCGGCAGACTAGCACAAACGCCGTGTGCGCTCGCCCGCAGCTCCATCGGTAAGCCATCAATAATACAAGAGACGGCATTTCCGCCTGAAACGCCGACCCTTGCGCACAATGCCAGTTTTGCATGGTAATACGCAGTCATCGTCTCAGAGTCAGTCTTACGCCTCGACATCATTTCTCTGAGCATGACTGCGAAATCACGCCGCCGTGGAAACGCCGCTCCCACTTTGGTTTTCCACTGCTCCCACGACAGGTCGTAATTATCAAGGCGCTGATGCCAAGTTTTGGCAGTGCCCGCCAGCTTCGCCTGTAGTATGGTGCTTCGCTGGTATTCGGACCAGCCGTGTATATCACCCAGCTGATCAATTTTTCGGAGCCACCGTTCCACGTTACAATCTGGGTTCTCCGGCTCGAAAGGCTCCACTACGTCCGCCGAGAAGAATAATCCTCGCCGGTTGCTGCATGGGTCCAGCTCCATGGACTCGCCACACCCACCCGAACTCGCCGGTCCAGGTCCAGGCGCTGCACTGATCGCCACTAATGCCGCCTGTCGTTTTGCAGCCGTTATAAGCTGTTCGCGCAACCCACTCGCCATTATGGCCTCCACCATCTCCTGCACCGGAGGCATCGCCATCTGAGGTGCCCGCCGTGGTGAACCTTCGCCATGACGCCGTCGACGCCGAGGACTAGCCTCTTCTCGCCGGGGACTGTCGATAATACCCCTCAACACCTCGTCACCATCCTCATGAATAATGAGCTCTTCTTCTACGTACTGCTCCGCCATTTTCTAATTAACGAAAGAAATATAAATTTAATAGTTATCTATATTGCTCTACACGCGCCTGATCGTAGTTACGCCCAAATAATCGCCTTACTGTAATTAAGATTTGACACCCTAATCGCCATGCACCCTACGCCACTGGTAATTAAAAAAAATGTAAGTGCACTAAGTAATAAGATAAACTAACATGCGTTCCGCCTAGTAATAATAATCCTAGCATGCAACACCACCTTTAAAATTTTTACAACATGCCTTATTGTTTAATACAGCTGAGTCATCTATTCGCCAGATTGTGCAATTTTGCAATAATAGGTTCACCGTTATTTCGCAATTTTAATTATCTGAAGCGTGATTAAATTATAAAATTACTTACAGTACAATTACCCTCAGTATCGCCAATTCACAATCACTTGTTATTACGCAATTACAACGCCGTGTATCGCCCGTTAAAATCACCTGTAAATCGCCGTTTACAAACACCTTTTAAGCACGTAGTTTTATCCCACTTCTGATTTGTTAAAATAAAACTCTTCTAATTTAATAAATCTATTATAAACTCCAAGGGTATAAACATTAACACCACGCCAACAACAACACAATGGTAATTAGTAGTCGCCCTGGTCGCCGCGCCCAGTATTCCTCCGCGCATGGATCCATCGTCCCCGTCCGATCCATTGCCCGCGCCGGTTGGATGCGCGCGAAGAAGAAACCCCTAACATTAGATTTCAGAAATGACCAGCGTTTAGTAAAAGCTGAAAAACTTACAAACAGTTCTTGAACTAAGAAAAAAAAATGATACTCAATTTTTTTTTTGTAGACCATTATGCCTACCACGCATATTTTCCCTATTGTCGTAGACGTCGACAAAATATATTTTGTTAAGCGTTCACTCGACACATCATCTATAGGACAAAATAATAAAAAATGTTCTATACTAATTCCCGTGCTTTTTAAATTAATAAATCTTATACAGACTAAAATTTGTTCTTGGTGACTAGAGTCAGGAGTGCAGTCTAATAATATGCAATAATATTTTGCGTTTTTAGTTAGCTCTAAAATTTTGGATTTGATATTTTCACCGATCAAGTTAATTACTTTATTTTGTATTTTATCCCCGAGATAGTACTGTGATCTGTTATTTGACAGCGTTTTGTATGTTCTAACATAATCGGGTCGAATTTGGAAATCATTTCTATGCATTTTAAAAAGTTACCATTGTTTTTCTCAAACAACTTATTACTACTTCCACGAAAAGCTAAATTTTGCTGACCTAAAAACTGAATCACGTAGAAAATTCTTTCTATAACAGCTTGCCAGTATTTAGTTTCTCTGTTTATTTTAGAACATTTTTGATATGTAACTTGCTTTTTTCATGATTGTTTAAATCTTCACTTAAATGCTGCCAGTCAAAGTTAAAGTGAATTTTTGGTTCCGGAATACAACAACCAAAAACGCTCAATTTTTTCTTCGTTTAGTAATTTTCTAAAGAAGTAACTAGTGGAAAACTTATGCGAACGATCTCTCGGATAAATATCCTTTTTGTTTTGATAATGAGCAAGGCCATTAGGGCAATTTTTGAATAATACCAGGACGTAATTTCTTACGTTCTAGCCATAGTGCAGTATCTTTCGAAAGTTGACTCATACTTTCCGTTCTGGTAATTTTTCTTGTCTGCTGCTAATACTTGTTTCAAGTACAAGTTCAGAATATTGGGATTCAGCTGTATTATTGTTGTTAATAATATTTGTACAGTAATTTGTATTCTCGATTACGTTAATCTGCGGTTGTAACCTAAATAAGACTTCAGCTAAATAAACAAAAAAAATTGCAATTTTAGATTCGATAACCTGTTTTATTTCTCCCTCGATTTCTTCAGTTCATGTCACTTGCGTAAATTGCCATCAACAAACTGTACTTTACCAAAAAGACTTAAAAATACTTCCTACCTACGAAGGCTATAGACGAGAAACGCCACTTCATGTACCGGCAGCTTAAGAACAACTAAAGGAATAAACCTCTTACTAAATTCAAAACTTTAATATTTGTTTGCATGCTTTCAGTTTGCAGAGTTAACATGTTCCGTAGTACGTTACACCGCATTTTAAAAAATTATTATCTGCATCATTACCTGTCCAACAAGTCAACAGTTAACAGACTTTTATTTTGAACCGCAACGTGAATATTGCGAGTTATTGCAGTAACAAAAAGCTTTAGACCCCAGCTTTAATGCCAAAGTATTACAGAAATACTTGTTTTAAACATTTAGTTTTGTTTTTGCAGTGTTTTTTATTGATTGAAGTATGATAACTGACCTACGTAACATTTAAAATTTTGTAAATACGTTATCTTTTAGATATTATCTAATGTATTTAACAAAAATATGCAACTTTTTTCTATACAATAGCAATTTAATTTAATCACATTTGTTTTATTTACGATGCCAACAACCTAAGTGCACTATTTGATGCAACCGGTTCCGGTTTATTTTGACATTGTTTGTTTATACGTATTTTTTATATTTACTTTTTAAAATAATAATCTGTTAATCAGATACACTTTATATAACTCAAAAATTTCATTGCTAAAGACCGTTAATTATTATTAGTATGTACTCAAATAATGCCCATCTTTGTTTCCGATATTGGATTATAGGAAAGAGTCAAAGCTCACATAAACAAGATTGCTTTCCTAAAATCGACTAATTTTCTACTGGTATCGTAGAGGAATGTCTACCCGTTACTAGATAAATATATTAAGAACCTTTAAACACCACAGCAATTTGCTGCCAGTTTTAAGCCTGAAAGAAATTTTTGATGCAACAATTTATTTGTGCTTTGAATTTAATGCCTACAGAAATAATGGCAAATTTGTAATTCGTGAATATTTTTTAATACATTTTTAAATTATATAAAAATTGTCAAATTTCTAGTGACGTTTACCACTTTGAGGATGCAAGCTGCAATGTCTTGCGAAACGTCAGTTTATTTGGGTTCACGAACGACAATACGGCAAAGGCCAAGGTTTATTTCTTGTTTAGGCTCTCAAGAAGAAACTAGGACTAAGCCTAAGTCTGGGTGTTTAACTACCACGCGGTCTAAGCCGAAAGTCGCTTATAATCATAAACATAACAACCGCGAAAGTTTAAGATTTTATAGCATCCATATGATTAAAACTTGTGCATTTCTATTAAAATATTTACTTTACTTAATCAACTGCTGTGTAGAATCTAGTTACCTTCCAGATTGCTGGAAGATAGGTCATATTCTCCCACTTCCAAAAAATAATTCGCCTGCTAGTTTTAAGGACTTACGTCCTATTGGTATTTTACCTGCCTTATCTAAATTGCTGGAAAAAATTACGTGGAAGCAAATTCGTCAACAGTTGTTCTTGTATAATGTGGTTTCTACAGTTTAGTCTAGGTTTCGTAGTAGATACAGTTGTGCTACAGCTCTATTTAAATGACAGATGATATCATCAAAGCATTGGATAACGATAAGGCTTCAATGTTAGTGTTACTTGATTATACCAAGGCTTTCGATCTGATTGATCATGACCTATTATTATGCAAATTGCATTATCTTGACTTTAGTGGTTCAGCCATAAATTTACTAAAAAGCTTTCTTATCCGACAGATATCAAGTAGTAAAATTTAATAATTTTATGTCCAATGAGCATCAAGTGTCGGTTAGTGTGCCGCAAGAGTTCATTTTAAGACCGTTGTTGTACATCATTTACACATCAGATTTTATCGACGTTGTTCAAAATTGCGAAATGCACTTTTATGCTGACGATACTCAACTATATTTAACATTTAACCATTCTGATATTCAGAAAGTCGTAGACTTTATTAATACTAACATAAATAGCTTAATAACTGTATGAAGACAACATTCTCTCCTTATAAAGTCCAGCGTTATGCTATTCTGTAAACCAAAAGATAAAAATACTATGATAATAATGTCTTCCTGGTTTGGACCGTGTCATTGTTGTTGTAACCGAAATTGCCAACGTTTCGCCCACTTTCGTAAGTACTCGATCACCTAAGAACGTTTCTACTCTCGAATCCAATCTGAAACTAGCCTTTTTACTCTACATTTACAAGGTTACAGATCATATAGAGAAACTTTTTTATAAGAATGGTATTAAACTAATATTCAACTCGACAGGCAAAATCTCGCAGGTTCTACCTTCTCCCAAAGACAAATTTTCTACACTTTCATCTCAAGGTGTATACCAAATTCCTTGTTCATGTGGTTTAGTCTACATTGGTGAAACCGGTCGTTCCGTCATTACTCCCATTTCAGAACATGATCGTTGTATAAAGAAACGGTATATTTTCAAGTCGCGGTTGCTGAACATCATTTTACTACAGGTTACAAGATAAGTTTTGATAACGTTTCGTTGATTTCCAAATCTCCATTCTTTTTCAACAAAAAATTCTGAGAAAGCATAGAAATCATCAAACACCTCAATAACTTCAATCGCGATCATGGTTTTGAGCTATCCCCTCTTTGGTTCCCGGTCATTAGACATTTATCGAAAACACGCCCCTTAGCAACCGTAACCCAATCAGACTCGAGCTTATCCATCCTTGACGATCCTTCTCCTTTATATACGGAGACTATTTCTTCTTAAGTCACTTTGTTGGATGTTCGTTTTCTTTTTCAAGTTACCGTTTTCTTTCTTACCTTTTCAGAATTTAGATTATGGATTGTTTCACAAGTTGATAACCTAACATTTGAGAAGTTCTTAGTTAGATTTCGGTTGCTTGTTTGAGTTTTGCGATTTATCTCACGCCTTGATGAAGCCCCTTACGAAAGTGGGCGAAACGTTGGCAACTTTGGTTACAACAACAATGACACGGTCTAAACCCGGAAAACATTCTTATCATAGTATAGATTCAGGCCGTGGAAGGCTTCGCTATTACAAAAGATAAAAATCTCATTTTACCTTTTATCAATGTTAATGTAAACGAAAAAGTAAAATTTTCTGTAGATTATGATGGCTGTTAAAATACATTAGACGAATGCACAACCGACCTAAGCCGATAAAGTGCAATAAAATTTTATAACTAGAAGTTGGCACTAATAATCATTAATTAATTAAACGTCATCTGTCAATCTGTCAGATTTATTAGCATACACCATTATCAGTGCCGGATTTACTACTATGCCGACTAGGCCGCGGCCGCACCGCAAACAAAAGGGGACCGCAGCGTTTGTAAAAAAAACATTTTTTTAGTAAAAAAAATTGAATTTTTTTTTCTAAAACTAATAATTACCGCACCTGTAATTCGAATACATTACTTTTTTATATAAACAATACAATCTAATTAAAATAACCAACGTACACATAAAAAATAAATATTAACGCTTGTCAAGGTATAGGAGGCTACAGAGAGCAGGTGGATTGTGAAAAGTTCTAGAAATGTGATGTAACGATGTAACCCGCGCTGGCATACAGCAAGGCGCCGGGACGACGGATGCGGCCCCCCTCCCCCACCATGCCTCTATCGTCGCCACTCTTATATCTTGTTTATATTATTTTGAGAGTATCAGTGTCAGTATAGTATAGTTTTGCAAGTGGCAAGTACACTACTTCTTGCTAGTAATTTTTTCTCGTGTTTCATAGGATTTCTGAATAACAGTTTTGTTTACAGATTGTGATTAATATTGTAGACTCAGTGAACTCATATTTTACAGGTAACACTTAATACTTTTTGCTCCGAGCATGAACAATAAAAATAAAATTATTCATACGGCTAGTGGAGCATATAAACGCAAATTAAAAAAACTTAAAGAAGAAAAAAGTTTAAAATTGTTAAAAACTAATTCTAAAATTAAATTTTTTTTTAAAAATACGTCAGGCGATAGCAGTCAAAGTAGTTCAAATGAAAACTATGTTGTTACTGATATTCAAATTCCCAGTACTTCTGCTGCTGTAGAAGAAACCACAGACGTTTCGAATAATCTAACTACTTCTAGAAATGTTTCCAGTCCTTAATCAGCCATGCCTCAATCCACCTTAAATGTTCTAGATCCTAGTTCATGGGGCAATTTATCTGTTGATTTGACAGATTTTGTCATAAGAAATCTTCCCAAACACTTACTAGCGATTAAAGATTGTAATTTTTCAAAACCAAACGTCACTATCCTGATAAAGTAAGAACAGTAAAAGATCATATGTTTTTTAGTCGTTTACTAAACGGCGAGATGAAGAAAAAAGAAGCTTATTTATTCAAATACTACCGGCTGCCTGTATTGTGTTCCATGCAATTTATTCTACTCTCATAACGATAGTTCTTTTTGCACGGGATTCACTGACTGGAAAAATTCTAACCGACTTAAAGAACACAAATAGAGTGCTGAACATAGTTTAAATACAAAAACCTTCGTCTTACGAAACAATGTTTTAGGAAAAATTGATTTTGCATTACACGAAAACTACCTTAAGGGAATTGAATATTGGCATCGAGTGGTAAAACGTGTAGTAGATGTTGTCAAGTTTCTCGGTAGCCGTGGCCTGGCTTTTCGAGGGAGCCAAAAAATACTCGGTTTCCGAGGAAACGGTAATTTCATAGGGGCATTAGAGCTTGTTGCAGAATACGATGATTTTTTAAAAGCCCATATTGAAAGCAAAAGAAATCCAGGATCCGGGACTGTAAGCTATCTGTCTAAAACTATTTTTAACGAGTTTATAGAGTTAATGTACAAAAAAGTAGTTTTTGTTATTGTGGATGAATTACAGAAAAGTAAGTACTATTATCTCAGTGTTAATTCTACACCATCACTCATTTAGACCAGTTGACAGTGATCCTACGGTATGTTTTAAGTGATGGTGTGGCTGTAGAAAGATTTATAGCTTTCATTAAATTTCACGATCACACTAGAGCACACGTGGCAGAAATTATTTTAAATACTCTGTCAGAGTTAGATATTCCAATGTGCGATATGAGAGGTCATTCATATGATAATGCTTCGAATATGTCAGGCAAATATATAGGTTTACAAGCGTTAATAAAAGAACATAACAATTTAGCTGAGTACGTTCTATTCTCCGCTCATTCATTAAATCTATTAGGCACATATGCGGCTGATTGTTGTTTTGCAGTAACAAAACTATTCATGTTTATTCAAGAATTTTACGTTTTCATGAGTGTATCTACTTCAAAATGGGTCATGTTGGAAAACATTGTCAAAAATAGCAATAGCGAAAAGAAACTCCTTCTAAAAAGAGTGAACGTAGCAAGATCGGATGCCAAATGGCATGCTGTAAAAGCTGTTTTACTCAATTATTGGAGCTACTACGATGCAGTAAAAAAAATATCAGGCGATACAGGGGAAACAAATGTGAGCCGAGTTGAAGCTAATGGAATGCTATTTTACTAAACATGTGGTACGATATTTTACAACGCTTTGACAAGAGTAGCAAAACATTGCAAAATACTGCTACAGACTTGAATGTGACTTGCAACAAATCTCTAAAGGAGTACGTATTGAGTCTGAGAGACAACTTTGATTCCTACGAAAAAAAAAAAAAGAGATGTCTAAAAATGAAACCTATATTTTTGAAATAAAAAGACGCCCGAAAAGAAAAGCTTTCCTTGGCGAAGATAAAGAAGATAAACCCCACTTTAATGGCAAAGAAGACTTAAAGATTAATAAATTCAATGTTGTAATTGACAGGCTTTATTCAGAATTGTATAAAAGGTCTGAAGTTTATTTCAGTCTTAATGAAGAATTTGGATTTTTAAACAACTTATCGTCAATTTCCAATAAAGAAATCAGGGGAAAAGCTTCTATTTTTGCTAAAAACTATCGAACCGACATAGATGGTGATTTTGAAGAAGGCTTTGTTAAAGGTATATTTGATGAAGAAAGAGAACCTCATGTTAACAAAATTACTAAGCCTCCGAGGAATACACTTTTGGAGTATCTGAAACTCATTCGTGAAAAACAATTAACAAGATTATTTCCGAATATGGACACGCCTTTGCAAATTCTACTATGCATGATGACATCTAATGCATCTGGAGAAAGATCATTCAGCGTGTTCAAAAGAATCAAAAACTACTTGAGGAACTTTACTTCTGACGAAGATTCTAGATTGTCTAGTTTTGTTGCAAATGCTGAGCTTTTTCAAGCCTTAGACTTTAACGATTTGATTAAAGATGTTGCAGCCGTAAAAGCTAGAAAAGTGAGTGTTTAGAGTTTAGATATTAAATTTATTATGAGTATGGAGTGGAGTGAGTGTCAATGTTAATCACTAATCCAACTTTATCCAAATTAAGAACATGACATTGACATTTTTCAGTTTAGGAAATAATGTGAGAATTGAACGATTTAGAAGTTTATATGTTGTATTCTTAATATTTTAATTTTTAAGTACCGTAGCCTATTACAGTTCATATTATTTTGCTTGTTGTACTTTTACTTATAATGTCTCCAACTACTCACTTATTTTAACGTGAGATTGAAATAAGGTACATTTCAATTTTCCACCTAAGGGGCCGCTCGAGTTGTTTTGGCCTAGAGCCGTAAGTACACTAAATCCGGCACTGACCATTATCTGTGTTATTGTTGAGAATAACAGTATCTAATTTTTACGAAAACAATATTAAAAATTTGCTTATGTCGTACAATTGCTAAAAACAACAATAGTGTTATTTTCACATAAGTTAAATTGTATACTATTATGCAATTGTCAAATTAATTTCAAAAACAATTGAATTTTGTCATTACAGGTTTAAAGGTTTGAGTTTTATAAACATATGTTATTAAATTTTTTAATAAATTTATACTATAAATTTTGTGTATCACACGTCCTAAAAGTATTTTGCGAGTATTCGAAAAATAGCACTTTCTGGAATAGTGATACAAATAACTATTGTGGTTTAAAATATAGCAAATATTTCAAATGAAAGAACGGTATGACATCAAATTATAAAACTGCTTCGTTAGTAGGTGTGAACTTATAATGATTAGAGGCAAACAGTCGTCGACAAGTAAAGCTCCGTAAATATCTATAAACAATCAAATGTTCAATCGGGTAAAAGAAAATTCATAAAGTAGAACAAGCATACTGCAAAAAAATTAAAAGAAACTACATTGTATAAAAATTTAATTGAATGTTTAAAATAATAATTTATAAAATCAAACAATATAATACACATTCAAAAATTATATATTAAAAAGAATCATTCACTAGCAAATTATCTGCGTGACAAAGTATGTATGAATAAAAATTTCTTTAAACAATAAATATTAGTCAACATTACAAAATACTCGCACTCCTTTGAACGTAGGTTTAGCACACAATATAAATTTTAATTATAATTACTCCATTGACAATCTAGGTGAATCTTTTACTATTTACGGCCTTACCTCATTGTAATTCCGTTTATTTTATATAAGTAAAACCAGTATATGAACCTCAATAAAAGTTCAAATGTCACATTCATTTATTTAATACTTTATACGAATGAAAACACTTAACTGTCGTATGATTTACAATCAATACTTAAAATAGTTAATTTTTTCACTACATTTATTATTACAGATATTATTATCTAACCACAATCGTTGCTTAAAATAATTGGTTGCAGTAATTACTTCGGGCCAACGCAATAAACATACAAAAACGTATACAATTACGTTATATTATTAATAAACCTGAATTCTTAAAATCTTTCTAATTTAAATAATGGAAGGTGGAATCGGCATATGCAAGGTTAAAACAAATATTTGAAAAAAAATTATTTGTATTCTTTCCGCACGTGGTCATTGTAGAAATTAGTTCCTGAATATAAATAAACTTTTTTTTTATTATATAACCGCGAAGAAGAAAATCCGAATATATTTATGACCATGAAAACTTAATAAAAATTTTACTTTAATATTATTTAAATAGCCTATAGCTAGTTCGTGGATATTTCCATCTAAAAACGTGTATTATGTTTTCGTACTTGAAATATTTTCTTCCAATTACACGAATGCATAACATCTATTATCCCATTACTAGTTATTTACTACATAAATGTCACGTTTAGAAAATAACATAGGTACAATAACTCCAATATTAATTTTACAATTTTCGGTATTGTCAGATATTATACAACTGCATATAAACGATAACATCAAAATTAATGTATTCAAAATCGGCATTAATGTCAATGTACTTTCTTGAAAGTAAGAGCGAGTTTTATCTATTTATTGCAAATGATGTATAATTAGCATTAAAATAATAACCTTGAATTGAAAAGTGCAACATACAAATGAGATGTAAAAAGTCATGTTGTCCAAAAGATAGGATCGTCAAAGATGGGAGAGAGCATGATGCCCCTTGGCTTTTAGCCTCACTATATAAACATCGTCTTTGCTTAGATCTATACACAGTCTTAAGTGACCATTAGATCTAAAATGAATTCCTTGGTAAGTTCTTCAATAACAATAACGTAACCAATTAACACGCATTAATGAATTATGCTACTCAAAATCTACAATACAACGGTTTATTACAGTTGTACAACGTTTTGAAATCATTTTTAATTTACGCATATATTTTTTCTTTAATAACGTAATGCTTAAAAAATTCTACGCAATACTAATAATAAATTACTTTACAGGTAGTAATTTTCATGATTTTGGGATGCGCTCTTGCGCAACAACGCCCACAAGCACAGCCACTTGGAAAAGTAATCTCAATCTTAAAACAATTGTACGATTTAAGCCCTGATGGTTCATTCCAATGGAGGTACTTAAAATATCTATAAAAAAAATTGAAACTTCTAATATAATATTTCACAGCTACGATTCCGAAAATGGAATTTCCGCTTCTGAACAAGGTTCCGTAAAACAAATTGGAAACGAAGCAGGAGTTGTTGTCCAAGGACAATACTCTTACCCATCACCAACTGGTGAAAACGTCGTAATTCAATATATTGCCGATGAAAATGGTTTCCAACCTCAAGGAAGCGTTCTCCCTACACCACCACCAATTCCTGAAGCTATCCTTCGTTCGTTAGCTTACAACGCAGCTCACCCCGAAGAAGATGATCAACATCAGAAACCAGGACCAGGAAAAAGATATTAAGCTGATTCGACGCATTTAATTCATCACAGCTTAAAGTTCATTAGATCCTTAACAATAATCGAAGCGCGTACACCAATAATGTGATGAATTAAATACTATACAAATGTTTTATGTATTTCTTGTTGTGTTTTCGACTGCAAAGTAGTCATTTTTTGTATATTACGTAATTATTTTGTATAATAAATGGCTCATCCTTTTATTACGTTTTATTATTGCGATTACGAGACATCCAAGGCATCATTATCTTACAACGTGCTATAATGAAAAGGTTACAGAATTTGGGTAATTTGACATATTAAAAAAAAATTATAAATGTAAAACAGTCTTTCAACACCCAACTGCAGTTACAATTAACATGTCAAAAACTTAACTATTAAGTCTTATTACAACATAAAACTAATTAGTTTTTACAACTATAAGTTTACAACAAATTAATTATGGTTTTTTAATTTCCTTTTAAATTGCTTTAATATTTGCATTTTTACAAACTTCTAAATACAGATAATACAAATTTTTAAAACTTTCACTGATATAAATTTTTTTTCTTTCAAAACTTTCATTTTTAACCTCATTGTTTTGCCATTACTCATTTTTGCACTTTTGCAAATGCCATAAATTATAGGATAGTATTAAGAATTACTTCATCTTTTTTTTTTAATTCTTGCATTTTGTATATGACTTATATGTAAATAACAAAGATGAACAAAACAATGGTATTTTTAATTTTATTATAATTTTTTTTTTAATTTTGGAAAAAAATGCTTTGGTTTACAAAAAGGTTTTATCTGTAAATTAAAAAAAAATTATAGACGGTCAAACCTTACAACTTTTCTTATAAAGATGTTTATTATCAAATTTGATAATTTTTCTAATTTCTTTTGATCAAAGCTTACGTGATTTTTAGGTTTACAGTATAATTTCACAAAAAAAATTCTATAAATAGCTGATATATAAATTTAAAATGTAGCAAATAAACTTAATTTATCAGTTTATCAAAAATATAAAAAATGAATAAAAAATGCGTACTTATGAGTTTATTCTTCAAGAGTACTGAATTATACCCTAAAGAGTACGCATATAAATCAAAGAGTACAAAGAACAAGTTCTCAATTAACTTGAGTATTTAAAAGAACTATATTTATGGGCAGTAGCGGTTGATCCATAAATGCTTTAAGGCACGAGCCCCCTAGACGTTTATTAAAACAAAAAACGGTACAAATTATTATTAGTTAAAATATTTAAACATGTAAATTAAATAGTATTTTAACTCCCACGACAAAATTTTCATATACAGTTGTAACTTGCAAAATCAATCGCGTTGTTATAGCCCGCGGTGTTTACAAACTAAGTACTGATTAATCAGTGGAACGTGTTCTAAGTGAAACGTTATATTTGTCGTACGTAATTTTCAAAAAATGCAAAAAAATGTGTAGAATTTATTTTTAAAAATGAATTCATAAAACTGTCGTTAAAAAAAAGGTTCAAATTCTTTTTTCAGAAGGTCTACTCCAAATTTGAAACTAATTCAAACGGATTTCTAGTGCAGTTTATTATTAAAAAAAGAACCGACTTTAAAAAATGCACTAAACAGTAAAAAAATAATTGAATTTAGTTACAATTAAACCACAAAATTTTTATGTAAGGGACACCGGGGCAAGTGTAGATTCGAGCCAAGTGTAAACGCTGTATTTTTCGCCAACAAAATTCCATCATAGGTGGCACCATCTAACCTCAAAACAACAGCACTATATTCCGCTATAATTGTAGGCAGGATTTATACCGATCCCCCTACCACAAAGATTGTGTGTATAATTTTGCATAACCGCCAAAAAAAAATTGTGTTTTTAATATTTGTGGTGTTTGTACCACATATTTCGGTAAGTACATTAGCATAAGTTGTATACAACATGCTAAGCTATCAATTACGCGTAAATTTTGTCAATGGTGTTTATTTTGTTATGGTTTACAATTGCCTCATGAAAACAGGTAAACGAGGCAAGTGCGAAACATTTTGGTTTACACTTTTCCTTATGTATTTTTCTGTAGATTCACAGTACCCCGCTTGTTTTTAGTACGATATCTCAGCATTGTTCTTTTCAGAATATGGTTTGTAATAGGGATGGTGAACTGTTACTTTTTTCAATAACAGTAACAAGTTGTTATTATTACTATGAAGTAACAGTTCCGAATAACAGTTATTTTAGTAACAGTTGTTATTGCGTAATCCGTATGATTTGAGTATATGTAGATGTAGGTACAGACATACCTATCCTACCCAATATCCATGTGTTAAGTCATTAATTACTATTTAAAAAAATATATTTGTTTCAATCTTATTTACACTCTTTTCATAGTATTTTGTTCATGTTTCGTATGTTGCAATTACTTACACAAGGAATCTGCCCTTCGTTTGTTAGGTGGTTGTTTCACCTGTGGGAACTGTCTTATTAGAAAAAGAATGCGTATGTAGCATACGTAATGTAAGAACAAAATACTAAAGAAGACCAAGAACGCTTTTTGTAAAGTTGTTATTAAATAACTGTTATTTTATAACGTGCGTAACAAGTTGTTATTGTTCCTTATTAATAACTGTTACAAAATAATAGTTACTGGAAATACTAGCCACCGCTAGTTTGTAATAACGTTCGAAAAAGGCCACCACCATCATACAGTAAAGAAGACATTAACAAAGCAATAATTGCAGTAAAAAACGAGTCCCTAACACTGTACAGAGCAGCTCTTGTATACAAAATTTTTAAGGCAATCCTACACACACACATAACAAGTAAACGCGGACAAAAAAGCAACGCGGGCGGTAGAGCACCTGCACTACCTCACGAGATGGAATCAAAAATCGCTGACAATATTAAAACGATAGAAAAGTGGAGTTTTGGTTTGTCCAAAAATAAAGTTTTTCAACTTATTGGGCGCTATGTCAATAAAAATAAAATTGTTACTTCATTCAAAAATGGAATTCCAGGCTGCGAATACTTTATGCGTTTCAAGAAGAGGTTTAATTTGAGCCAAAAAAAGCCACAACTAGTGAAAGTATCTCGGAAACGGTCGATGAATCCCTTTATTATATATAAATATATTGACATTCTCAAAAAACACATAGCCAATATCCCACCACCTCAAATTTTCAACGTTGACAAGACTAGTTTTTGCCTCGACCCGTCACGCGTAAGAGTAGTAAGTGCAAAAAATGAAGCTACCCACAGAACAACGAGTAGCCCTGGCAGAGAGAATATTACCGTGCTGCTTGGTGGAAATGCTGAAGGTAAAAAGCTGCCTCCTTTAGTGGTCTTCAAAGGAAAAAAATTGTGGAACAACGTATTTTGCAACCAAGAATAGCTGGATAGAGACCAAAACATTTGAGCAATATTTTGGAAACAACTTTTTGAAAAATATTCGTTCAGAAAGGCCGGTAGTGTTAATTTACGATGGCCATAGCTCGCAGCTGAATATTTCGACAGTTGAACAAGCAATATCCCATGGTGTAGTAATCATCGCACTACCGGCCCATTCCAGCCATTTGTTTCAACCCATGGACCTCTGCGTTTTTAAATCCCTGAAAATGGCATGGGATAGAGAGCTTATACAATGGCAAAGACATAATTATGAGCAAAAGTTACAAAAATCACAGTTTTCCAAAATACTGTTACACATATGGTCTAACGCTAGTGCTACACTTATTACGAAAGGATTCGAAAAAGGGGGTATTTTTCCTTTTAATAAAAATATCATTCCGATTGAAAAATTCAAACCCCGAAGCATACACCAGATGGTGTGATTTGGCAAAGAGAAACGCCAATGATTTGGAGCAGATTGTCGCAGAAGTAACTCCAGTGGCAACATTTGTAGAGCAAACTTCTTTCCCATCTACCTCGAAAGCCACTGCAATAACAGTACCTCTTGAGCCAGAGACCTTTTCAAGCTCAGAGCAAAGAGATTCATCATTTCCAGTAGTACTTCCCGTGCCAGTACCGTCAAGCAGTTTTGAACACAGCAAATCGTCAAAGCGTTTTAAAACCTTTCTCTTGGAGTATGTAAAACAAACACCGAAAACAAAAATAGAAAAGAGGAGAAAGATATATTCAGGGGCGGAAATTATTACGTCTGAGGTTACTGTTGCTAAACTAAGAAAACAACAAACAACACAAAACAATAAATCATCAAAAACAAAAATTAAGAAAGGTGTGAAACGACTGAAACGAGTGCCAGTATACAAAAGTGATGGAACAGATGAAGAAAATTTGGAAGAGTTGGAGCTAATAGATTCTGAAGCTGATGCGGACTTAGACGATGAAGCAGGCGAATCAGGAGAAGAGAATGAGTTTATGGCATCGTTGGAAAAATCAACTGAATCACTTAAAATCGGAGACTAGTAAAACTTGCGACCAAAAAGTGTTTGTCGGCCAAGTAACAGATACAGCTCCTTTTTTGGAGGTAAAATTTGCAAGAAGAGTTTGAACTTCGTCACAATTTTATTGTACCAACATTGCAAACGTCTCAGTTATAACCCCAGAAGAGGTTGACAGAATATTACCACCGCCAACATTAGAGAAGAGAGGTTTCTTTGTTTTTGATGTTACGTTTGACAAAAATGTAAACTGATTTTTTAAAAAATATATTATGTTACTACTTTCTTTTCTGATTCGTTTACACTTGCCTCGGTCGTATTCACGCACATTTTAAAGGGGGGGGCATTAGTTGATCATTACAATTTTTTCTGAGAAAAATCAACATGTGTGGTAGAAACTGACCACCAGCCCTAATAGCCGCGATAAACGTAACTAACGAGTCACGTTCTGCGGATGTAATAGACGCTATTTGTCTCTTTCCTTTTCTTCCAATTACGTAGGCCACCTTGCTTTGCACAACTGACAAACCTGTCTCGTCGACGTTGAAGATTCTATGTGGTGAGAAGTTGTGTTTTGTGTACTCGTCTTGCAAATTATCAAAAAACGCTTTCACATTTTTTTTGTTGAAACCCAAAGCTCTGGCAAACGAGGTACCTGTTGGTTTTCGAACAAAAAGTAAACTGTCATAGCGACGTAAAAATGCATCAAGCCAACTACGCCCGGCAATTCTATTTTTGAATACATTCGCTCTCCTAGTTCTAGTAGCTTAAGTATATGCCATTCTTCGAATATCTTTTCTTGTCAATCCGTATTACTTAGCTTCTATGGTTAAAATATAATTAACCAGATCTTTTTCTATCTCTTCTCCTAAAACTGTTTTTTGTCCTAGTTGGGTCTGAACTACTTCTTCAGCTTTCAAGTTATGTTCGTTTCCGTCTTTTTAAAAACCTTTGAAGTGTTGATCTTGGTACGTTAAAAGATTTACTGGCCTTTTTTAAACCCATACCTTGGTTATTTACATTGTCCAAAGCCCTTACCATATGTTCGGATTTCCATTTCTTTCTTGAATTCTTTGGTGAGTACATTCGTTGACTACGTGGCATGATGCTTCTTGAAAACCCTAAATTCAAAATCAAGCCCGAATATGGGCCCTGGCCCATATTCGGACATGCAAAAAGCCTATATTACCAACACAGCGTGCCACTCAAAGAAAATGTCATTTTATTTTTTGAGGTTAAGCGACTCAATATTTACGTGAATCTAATAAATCTTAATGTTAATACAACACCCTGATGTCAATATTTGAAACCTAGTCCGCCAAAAATATACAAAACATTCTTAGGCAACTTACCTCTAAATATATATTCAGATTTTCGTAAGCACATTTACGAACACCGGTCGACAACAGAATAACATATCTATAACATACTATCGACAAAACAATTAGCTATTAAGTAATTGCATTTTAGGCTAGTTTACATAGATGTCGCATGATGTACTATTGATTTTTAGAGGGGGCTCATATTTTTAATATTCGGGCTCTTTCCTCTATTTATATAGCCTAAATATAATTTAATTTTAAACATGCCTTAAACGCTCTAAAAAGTGTATCTTTTATTAGTTTCTTTGCAAAAATAAAACTCGGTTAAATTTAAAATTGATAAACTTTTGACACAGTGTTCAAAGATTTTGCTTAGAACGGTACATTTATGGTGATTTCCATTTTTTGTACACTGTTTTTGAGTTTTCAAAAAGTTTAATGCTGCATTTTTCTGGTATTTTTATTGAAAAAGTTGTTTCTTGCGTCAGAATTTTGTCAGTTAGGATCAGGTAATTGAAACAATACCCTAAAAAATAACTTTAACTTCAAAATAGTACGATGTTATTATTAGTTGATACAATCAACAATGAAATGTTATACTGCATAGTTTGAAACGTTATGTGTTTAAAAATTGCACATACTACTCTCAATTTGAGCATCGTTCAAACATTATTTCCGGATTTTTTTTTAATAAAAACGGGTGTCAAATTGCATAGTAGAATGTCTAATATTTATCGTTAAAAAACGGTTGTATGCTCTAGCATTTATTATCAATTAGGGTACCGAAAACTTCTTAGAACAATTCAACAGGCCAGAAGATGTAAAACTTAATTACCATACGTATATTTTAAAAAACAAAAAAGTATGTATTGGAAAAGCATAAAATTCAAATCTTTAAATATTTTGTAAGATTAAATCAATGTTGAAATACAACTACAAAGTTTTGTCCATTTTTGTAAAGCGTCAAACATTTCAACAAACCAAAAATTTTGTCAACTTGTCAACCTAGTCAAATTTTAAACTTATATTCGAAAGATATTAATAAACTAAAACAGTCAGATACCTAAATCAGATTCTAAACTATAAAAAACTGTTTATAACGAAATAATTTCTGTATACCAAACTTTAGATGATCCAAAAACAGATAATTCAAAACGTTAAACGTTTGATTAGCATATATAAAACGAACTTTAAATATTGCCAATATTGATTTATAAAGAACCGTTTTAAAAAAGTAGCATCAAAAATTCGTTCGTAAACAATAAACAATTAAATAATAAACTTGGTATACTAAGTTAATTTAAAAAAAAAATGTAAGTCAATGTATCTTATCTTACGTGTAATTTTCGAAATAAGATTACTATAGGTAAAAAACACATTTCTGTTGGGACAAAATAAAATAATAGATTTTACAAACGTCATCAATTTAATTTAAAATTGGTAAAAAAACTAACTCTTTTGATTGCGAAATGTCGAGTTTAAACATTTAAGAATTTTGGCAGTGTAAAGGCAAATATAAACTAAATTGTGATTACGAAAATGACGTATAGGAAATTTAACAGCCGTATAATGTTCTCTTTATAAATTAGTTTAGAAACAATAACAAAACCTTTGTTTTAAATGAAACCTGAGATCGAATTAATAAACTACCGTTTTTGTACAAAAAGTATTTAATTCTTGTAGTGATCTTCAGTAGTTAAGCTCAGCTTCGCACTAGTGCTAAATAATGTTGTTAAAAACGTTCTAACAATTAGTAAAAGTTTTATTTTTAAGGCTTCCGCGGTCATTGTGTTTTAAAATATAAAAATTTTCGGGTTTTGAACCCGTTCTATACTAACACTTTTTACAAATTTCACAAATTTTACAAAACTTAAACTTTGCAAAACTAATTTATTATGTAGTAAACTAAAAATTTTGTAAAAAGTGTTAATATTAAACGCGGTTTAAAACCCAGAAGTAAACATATTTTGAAATAAAAAAGTTGTTTGGAAATTGTTTGTACACCATAAACATATTTTTTTAAAATCGTGTCTTAATGCAAAACTTGAATCTCAAAAAAAAAGTTTTATCATTCACGTTCTAATTCTAAAAGAAGAACATTAATTGTAAGATCTTTTACTGTTAGACTGCTTTATATTCATATAAAAAAACCAAAAGTACCATAGAACGTAAATTTTTAAATTCTAGAAATTTTATCTGACAGTAATTACAAACAACTACTGACATTTTTATACTTTTGTGCTTTTAACTGTTTTAAAACCGGTTTATTTAATACATATAGAAAAATATTTTATAAATTATTTGATTAACATCTAGAAACTAATAATTCAAGGGTATAAATATTTGAAGTAAAAATTATTTGAAAAAGTCAACTTTATTAAATGTTAAAATAAAAATTTAAACTTAAAACAAACAATTGTTAGCTTTAGAATTAAATAAATCCTCGTAGATAATATTTGTTAACGTTTTAATTTTTGTTTAATTGGAAATCTACCAAAAAAATCTATTTTGAGGTGTTTGGTCACATCTCTTTCACCAATGCCATTTATGTTGTCTGCTCAGTTACAGGTTTATCAGCACATTGAGAAGCAATTATGGCGAGATGTTATAAAAAATTTTAATAAGCAAATGGATGTGTGTTGCCGGAGCTATGGAAAACATTTGAAATTTTCAATTTTGTAAACCACTAGTTTTTAATTAATTTTAATCAATTTCATTTAATCAATCCGTTTTATTGTAACACCCTTTACTAGAAAAAATGCACGATCGGTTAGAACTTGTTAAGGTGCTTTTCGAGTAGATTTTAAACAACGTGGATAGCTTACGGAGCTCGTTATCAAGCGCACAATTGCCAAGTTTGAACGGAATTACACTTTTTTGGATAGTAAGCCACCGACAAGGCATAGAACTGCAAGGAGTTCTGGTAATATCGCTGCTGTAAGAAAAAGTGTAAACGCGAATGCTAATGTAACCGTTCTCAGCAACTGGGCTTTTTAACGATGTCACCGCGGCGAATTTTGAAAAATAATTTGGCCTTCTTCAAACAATCGACGACTTACAAGTCGTCTACATGTTTGCCGCTGTAGCCGAAGTAGCCACTTTAACGACGTACACACACAACGTTATGTAATTTAGTACAAAATAAAAATCAAATCATATAAACGTATCAATTCATTTTTATTTTATAGCAATTTGAAGTTACATCATTCTTACTGGTAGATCCTAGATTTTCAAGTCAAAACCGATGTGATAAAATTAATATTAAATATATTATTGACTGTAAGTTATCTTTAATTGAGTCGCGTGTTAATTTTCAAAAAAAAAGAAATAATGTCAAAACATAACAGATATTTATTACTAAATTGTTGGTACAAGGTTTGTCCTATTAAGAATCAATGATATGAGTGAGTTAATAGATACGATGAAATTATTTAACCTCCTAATTGATATGTATGAGAAAGATGTTTGAACCCTTCAATTGTAGGAGATGGCGAAAGAAAACACAACTTACAGTGTTTTTTGTAGGCGACGTTTCGTGAACCTGTGTGTCCACTTCATCAGGTCTTTATGTTTAATAAATGAAAAAAACCAAATTACCAAAACGTAAATACAACTCAGGTGAACAAACAAACTTTTTAAACGAATAACTAGTTGTAAAAAACTAAACAAAACAAATCTGTTACAGAAACTAACAACATTAACAAAAAACAAGTCAAATGTATAAAATAGACAAGTTACTTACAAAAAACTAAATAAGTAATGATGGTCCGCCAACACAGTTGTAAAAATTTAACAATGACAACAAAACAGTAAAAGACATATAAGATGTGAACCTAAAAATAACATATAGAAACGAGCTCACTAACATCACACAAGATCAAGAACAGTAATTATAAAGTAAAAATGTTGAACATGCAAGATAAGAAGTAAAACATTTTTGAGGTCATGACATTTTTGTGATTAAATTATTGTAAACAGTACTAAAGTTATTAGTATCTGTGTTGAAATTCACATTATTGTTATGTTTGGTGATGAAAATCATCTCAGCAATTAGTCTTTTATTAAATTTAGGTTCCACATCTAAGGTCGTAGGATTACTAAAGTCAAAATTATGGCCCGTATTAATGTGATGTAAAGCCAAAGCCGATTCTTCTTTCTTGTTTTTGCAATCACATTGATGATTTTTAATGCGATTGATGGTTTTTTGTTTAGTTTGCCCTATATAACATTTGTTGCATCCCGTGCATTCAATTTTGTATATGACATTGTGTTTGTCGTTTAATTTTGTTTTATCTTTTATTCTGGTGTAGATGGTGTTGTATATCGTATTGTTATTATAGGTCGCTATAGTTAGTGTTTTTTAAAATCGGAATGAGTCTTTTAGTTAATCCAGGAATGTCTATGATTTTATTGTATTCGTAATTAGATGTAGTGTTAGTTTGGGTCGAAAGTGATGGTATAATATTTGTGTTGTTTGTATGAAATAAAATTTTGTTAATTAGGTTATTAAGGTAATTATTATTTTTTAGAATGTTTTTTAAGATGTTAAGGTTTTTGGGATGAAATTGTGGATTACTTAAACTAATTTTTTTGTTTTTCATAGATTTGATAATGTTAAGTTTTTGATGGTGTGCATATTTCGATAGATAGTTAATGGTACTGTTAGATGCTATAGGTTGTTATGTTTAATTAACCTAATATCTAAGAACGGCAAAGAATCATGACTTTCGACCTCGTAAGTAAAACTTAGATGTGGATCAAAACTGTTAAAGATGTTTAAAGTGTTAAGAATCTCGTTCTGGGGTATGCAAGCGATGACATCGTCGACATAACAAAACAAAAATGTGGGTTGGAAAGTGAGTTTATCAAGTACAAACTCCAATAAGTCATACATGACTAAGTTAGCTAAAGCGGGAGATGCTGGATTGCCCATTGCAGTGCCAAATTTTTGTATACAAATATTGTCTTTAAACGAGAAATAGCTGGAGTCAAAAAGAAATTTAATAATGTTAGTAAACTCTAAGTATTCAAGTAACGTATGACTTTTAAGCTCCAGTATTTATAGATTAATTTCAGAACTAGTTCTTTTGTGATGTTAGTGAACAAAGATGTAACATCGAACGAAATTATACAATTATCAGTTGGAATTAAATTTTTTTAGTTTTATCAACAATTTTATGTGAATTAGATATATTGTGATTAAACATATATGAAATGTTATTAATATGTATTTACGTTTTGTTAATTTTGTTTTTTTTCATTTATTAAACACAGAGACCTGATGAAGTGGACACACAGGTTCACGAAACGTCGCCTACAAAAAACACTGTAAGTTGTGTTTTCTTTCGCCATCTCCTACAATTGAAGGATTCAAACACCTTTCTCATAAGTGAGTTAAGTTTGTCTCAGAGAACTAGAGAAGTGGAAAATAAAAAAATCTGCACTCATTCAATAAAGTTGACAAAACTAGGTATTACCGGGTATAACAATGCAAAGTCGTATCTCTAAATGAATGTAGTTTATTATAAATCAATAACTATTGAAAAAGAAAGCAAAGCGCTTATTGTTATTGTTGTTTTACATACAAAAGACATGAGTGATTAATGTTTGAGAAACAAATCAAAAATTAAACAAAAATTGTCACTTGGAACCGATAATGTTGACAAACGATGAGTAATCGCCAAATCTTGTTTTGTGCGTTTTTATTAAAAATATTTTGTCATATCGTCACATAAGGTAGAAAGTTTACTTTCTTTATAACTTTTTTTTGAGAACAACATAAAATTAAGAAAAAATTAACTCTCACTCTTTTTAACTTCTTTTTGGAGGGCCATTGTTCATTTTTTATAAATACTTCATTTATACTAATTTTGTGAACTTTTATATTTTTTTTATTTATCTTTCAGAACATAGGTTAGTTTGGCATGTAAAAGACACTAAATTATAAAGCTGTAGCTAAGTTGTTTTTGTTTATTTTGAATGTAGAACATTAAACAAAATATACTGACATTGAATTCAATGTTATTATACATAGAACATTTGTTAAATTGAAGAAAAAACAAATTCTTGCTATTTTTTTAAGTAATATGAATACAAAAAGATATTTTATTTAAAACAAAAGAACCAACCATTACAAATTCCCCTGTCTTAATATGTGCAGGAAACAAGAAAGAAAACAAAACATTATCAAAATATAAAAAGAAACTGAAGAAAATACAAACAAAACTTAAATTAAAACTTTTAAGATAAAAATAATAAATTTGTCCACAAAATTTTTATTTTAACCTTCTTCCTCATCCATGGTTTGCTCGATATTAGTTAATGTCAAATCTTTAAAAAACTTGTGGTATTCCTTTCGAATTCTTCTTCACAGAAACATAAGTTTTCATCTTTCAATCTTGGAATAGGAAGTGGACCGCGATTCTCGAATCGATTTCGTATACGAAAAGTTGCTGGCGATCTCCAGTTTCATACGAAAGTCACGAAAGTGTATTCTCGAGCAGGCGGACAGCATTTCGAATTCGAATTTTACATCGCATGCAAGTTAGCGCTCGAATTAGACTTTCGTATGCGAAATGGTGGTGGGTGTCACTAAAATTAACCTATAATAATCGAAGTCTGTGTGATTGTTATTGTGTCTAGTTATTGTTTATAGTTATTATAAACACGTAGTTAGTTTTCTATAGGATTAAAAAAATGGCGTTTTTAAATCCTTTTATGGGACAAATAAATTTCGATGCAATAGAAGCTCTTGAAGACGCTGAAGTTGATGTCGCCGAAGGACGGCGACACTACCATAAATATTTAAACCCCTTAGAGAACGTAAATGAACGGCAGTTTGTCAGATTATTTCGGCTAAATAAGAGGATGGTTGAAGAATTAATCAAGTTGTTGACGCCACATATCGTGCTTCCCAGTAGAATATCATACATACATTTATTCATTCTAATACAAACTAATTTGTGAAATATTAACAGATATGCGATAGTAATTTGAAAATAACGAACGTATGTGCGAGATTTCCAGGCAGCACTCATGATAGTTTCATATGGAATCAAGATAATATATTGCCAGTAGTTGAAAATCTTTATCGCAATAGACTTGGGAGTTATTTCTTATTAGGTAAGTCAACTCCATACATTATTTACAGTAATAATCTACTTTTCCATTTATTGATAGGTGATTCAGGTTATGCCTTACGACCTTGGATGATGACGCCATTAGCTCATGTTGAACCCAATTCCCCTGAGGCGGCCTATAACAATAGACAAAGAACAACCCGTTCACTTATAGAAAGATGCAATGGAGTGCTGAAATTAAGATTTCGGTGTCTGTTAAAACACAGGGTTCTACATTATTCTCCAACACCAGCATCAAAAATTATAAATGCCTGCACTGTCTTACATAATATGTGCACTGACAATAACTTGCCAGAAGTAAATCCAGAACTTTGTGATGGGGATATAGATTTTGGCATGTACAATCTGGCAAACGATGACCCAGAAGCTAGAGCAATAACGAGGATAAATCCAGATTTGGCAGCAGCTAGACAAGTTCAGAGGCAACTTATCCGAAACCATTTTACACCATAATATAGATATGTAATACCTAACATAATTAATAAACTCTTTATATTAAGTTACCGTGACGGAAATATTTTATACTTGTTTATTGAGATCATGTAGACTAGGAAAACCTATGAAGATATATTATGTTACATTTGGTATCACATGGTAGAAACAGAACGCTAAATCTAACTTAAACAAAAACATTTGGCAGGTATATACGTATTGCACAAAACAACTGTATGACTAATTTTACCTACAAAGAAATTATGTGCTATTAAATTTTGGCAGGTACATATTGCACAATTCGAATATGTATGATTACTTACAAAAACAAAAATTCCTGTGGTATCAAATAAATCTTCAAAATCCAATTAAACTAAATACAAATCACTTTTTTTGTTAGTTGCACAATAACAAAATAAAACTACATACTCCATTAGGACAAAAATTTAAACTCCTTTTCTAGAGAAATAACTGCAGATATTTTTTAGCGAGTTGCTAATTTCCCTTTTAGCTGCAACGTCTCCTTGCCTCAGTTTTATTTTTTTTGTGTAATATTCTTGCAAAATATCCAAGTGTCGCTTGGTATGTTCATTTAATTCATTTGTAGCTGCTATAGTGTGGTGCAGCTTTTCTACTTTCTTACTTGTTTTTTTTTTTGAAGGCATATTGCTCTAAGTTGTTTCACTAATATTGACGCTAGCACTACCTACACCACCTTTTCTTGATAGTGAGGGTGACTGAACTATATTGCTTTCGATTATAGGTACTTCACTTTCAATCACTTCATTGTCATCAATGATTTAAAAATTTAGATACTCAATCTCAGAATTAAAATTGAAAGTTACTACAGGCTCTGGCTCTGACACCTTATCATCACCAGAAACTGCTGTTGGTCCAACTAAGTCAACAATTTTGTCTTCGACGCTAGTTAGTTGCTTTTTTTCAGGCAGATGGCTACCATCACCTGTCCCATTTTGGTGTTTTAATATTGATCCTTTTTTTGCTTTGGCATTGCTTCGCAAATCATGCCAGTCAAGAATGCATCTCTGCAATCCGTCCGAAATTTTGCAGGCGAATCGTTCGCATGCGGAACTTTTCGAACGAAGTCAAGAATAAGAACCCTGGGTTATCAAGTAGTTGCTTAAGGCTTCCTTCTGAGATATCCTCAGTATTACTATTAAGAGTGGCATTCTTGGAATGGGGTCTTCGTCGACTTGTTTTCTTGAAATCTACAAAGCGACTAATATAATCACGTTGCCGGTTAGTATTCCCTAAATTCCAATATTCTGTAAAAATATCGTTTCTCTCACCAGCAGATACCTTGGATAAACACTTCAAACGACAATTAACACAGAATGCTTTTAAAAATCGTTTTTGTATTTTCTTATTTTTCCAATTTATATGTTTTGTCCAATACTTCTTAGCCTCTTAATTACAATCCGCTTTCATTTCTTACTCGTTTCTTTGGTTTTACATTTTCAAAAGTATTATTTAAATCATTATTGTTTACATTCGTTACAGTAACATTGTTATCTTGCGATACAGTTGCATGCGTGACTGGTTCTTCAGAGGAACTACCCGATGAAGTGGCACAATGATCGAAATGTTCGTCGGTTTGAAAATCATCTACGGACTGACATCTGAATCAAATTCTGTAACAGAATTAGTACTAGTTTCTGTAACAATTTACACACCACATTACACACCCACGAGCAATGTGATTGTTACTTTATTTTTTTATTTTATTGCTTTATAATAAGTACATAAGCTCAAATTTAAATAAATTTATTTAGATACCGCACAAAGCAAATAATTTTAGTGTTTGAATGACTTACCTCTTTCAGTGGAATTTAAAGCTATCGCTAATTCCAATATACGTTTGGATCTTGAATTCATTTTTTTCTATAAAACCAGAAATTCCATGCACTAAAACACGCTATTGACAGCTGACACAAACCACTAACTCCACTTAATTAAACAATAGAATGCAGTTTTTTTGTGCATATCCTGAATACAAAAGTATCCTATGTCCAAACTATTACACATAAAATAATTCTACACTTACTAAAATATTCTTTTGAAACTTAAGCTAATGCCGTTTTAACTACACACATTCTGTATGACTAAACTTGGACTTAAGTTATTTTGCCACAACATAAAGAGCCCTTATATGAATGTACAGGTGACATTAGCTAATTTTTTCAATCTCTGCCTTTTTTAAATGTTACTCTAGTCAGGGATGTTAGCACTAATATGATCGTTACTGATTGGTACACTAAGCCGATAGCCTCAAATAGAACAATCAATTACTTATCTAAGCATTCACACCACAAAAAAATTAATTTAATTAAAACTATGAAAAATAAGATTATACGTTTGAGCAGACATCAATTCCATAAAACGAACTTTAACATTTTAAAGAAAATATTGAGGAATAACAACTACCCTAATAACATAATTAATAAAATACCGCTTCATACTAACATAACTAATGCTTACCCACCACCAGTAAACCCTTCTATTACTAATGTTAACACTACTCTTAACACTAACCCTAATACTAACATCATATACACCAAAATTATAAATGCCTCAAATGTAACACAAAAGATCATTCCGATTTTAAAAACAAATAACTTTAAGATAACCATGTACAACACTAACACTATTTACAACATACTGTATAGTAACATTAAAGATAGAACTAATACAATAGAAAAACATGACGTAGTGTACATGCTAGACTGTTCGGATTGTAATGTGTGTTATGTGGGACAAACTAAACGGAAGGTAAAAAATCGGATTAACAATCACAAAAAAAGGCGATACAGCGTTAGCAGTTCATCATATAGACACGGGTCACAACTTTGATTTTAATAATCCCATAATTTTAGAGGTGGAGAATAATTTTAAAAAAACGTTTAGTTTCTGAAATGATAAACATCAACATACATAAAAATCAACTTCAACAATAATACTAATAATCTAAGTAGTGTATATAATAATTTAATTTCAATAATTATGAGATGGCCATGTTCAATTATTCTAGTTTATCTTCTTAATGCTTATCTTTTGTTGCCTTGACATTCAATAATTTTTGATTGTACATGACTTGTCAAGTGTTTGTTGAACGTTTCATGTCCCTGGTTATTTTTAAATTTTAAATTTTTATAGATTGACAATTTCATTTTTTGTGATTTTTTTCGTGTGTAAGTTAGTACGTAGTTGCTCATGTTCAGGATTTCTTGGATAGTGCCACTGTAATCTATTTGTGTAAGTTCTTTTATGTTAGAAAGATAGTGTATTAATTAGTTTGTTTAAATCTTATATTATCTTAGACTTACAAATTTTAATAAAGTTTTAGTGGCCTGATGAAGTTCTCACGCGTAGCACGAAACATAGCCTTAGAAATAGTATAAAGTAGTTTTCTTGCCCCTCCTAAGTGAAGAACAAGTAAATATTGTGCAAAATAAGTTATTCAATTAATGTCTTTAAAAATGCATAAATTTATTCATTTAATTTTGTTCCCTACGGTAGCTAAACATATGCAATGACGAAAACCGTTTCTAATACAAACTTTAATGCGTTTACAACATATAATTAGTCGGTTGCTTCAATGACGCATCGACACGCAATATATAAATAAGATCCATCACACTATGGCCCCAAGCCGTTTGTTTTAATCACCCGCAAATCAAACGTAACCGGTACCCGTATAGTTCAATCTATTTGCAACATATTTTTACGTACTATTGAAGTGACAGTTAATTAACTTTTGGCATGAATGAAACAGTAATAGTTAGAGCCGCAAGAAATAATAATATTATGTAAAACCAAATCGATCTGACTCAAACGTTAAATAATATGTTAACAAATACGTATAAATATATTAAGGTAATCATAATTACGACACAATAATATGCATATTCCCAAGTAATTAAAGTTGAAGAATGATCGAAGTGTTTTGATTTACATTTCTTCAAGTTTATCTTTTTTCTTATTCTGATAAATGGAAAAAAGGTAACACAAGGAACCCACCAATTCTGTAAATTAACTGACCGAATTATTTACCAAACCGATATTTCTAATTTTTTTATTTTACATTGTACATCACATTCAAAATCTAAATTTATTTAAACGTTTTACTTGAATTTTTCCTTAAAAAACTGGTACTCATTCAAACCCCTTTTAAATTTATAAATATTTTCCTCGTGCTTAATTTCATCTGGTAAGTCATTATATAATTTCAGACCTTTGTACAGAAGAGAATTTTGTGACTTTGATTTTGAAAATTTTGGCAATCTGAAATCACATCGACTTCTCCTGTTATGTGAATATATATCATAGTTACGAATCACTAATTTTGACATGTAGTTTGGAAGCAAATCATTAATTATTTTGTATACCAACATTAATGAATTAAAATATATCCGCTGTTTCACACTTAACCATTGTAAATAATCTAACATTACTGTGATTTTGGTATATTTGGAACAATGTAATATAATCCTCATAGCCCTATTTTGTTGTTTCTGTTACAGTTTTAAGTCAACTTTGTAACACATTAAAAATATACTACTTCAAAAATCAAAATATGGTGCAATGATTGTTTTATAAACAGTAATTCTGGCATTAATCGTCAATGTATTAGATATTTTTCCTAATCTTATTTGCTACTTTTTTTATAACATAATTAACATGCCTTCTAAAATTAAGATTCTGATTTATAACTACTCCTAAATATTTAATTTGTTTAACCTGTTCTAATTCTACATTTTCCATTTTTATTTTTGTTGTTTCGACATTATTATTTGATATTACCATTGTCTTACTTTTTAGCACATTTAATTTTAATTTGTTTGATTGTAACCAATTTGCAATAATTTCTAATTCTGAGTTTAGCTTTATAATAGCTGAATGTACATTTTTATCAGTAATTGATACAAGGGTATCGTCTGCAAACAAATTAATATTACAGCACTTAAGATTAAGTTCTAAATCATTAATATAAATTAGAAAAAGCAAAGGCCCTAAAACTGATTCTTGAGGTACACCTAAATTATTCTGAATTGGAATAGATTCGTAATTTTGGTACGTAGTAGTCTGCGTACGAGATTCCAAGTAAGTTTCGAACCATTGAAGTTTGGTGCTTCTTATTCCTTATTGGTAAAGTTTATTTATAAGTCTTTCTCTGTCGATAGTTTCAAAAGCTCTTTTATAGTCTAAAAACGCTGGTACACTACTACACTATTACCCACGTCGATTTCGGATTTCCATTTTGTAAGCACGAGATTTAAGATTTAATGCTCTTTCACACGAGTGTTTACTTCGAAAACCCGATTGATTTTCACTGATTATATTATTTTGTTCCAGAAAGCACTGTAAATGTTCCTTAGCAGCTGATTCTAGTATTTGTTTGTACACTGGTAATATATTGATAGGTCAAAATTATTCGCATCTTTTTGTATTTTTAATTTTAGGTGTTGGTATGATTTTTGATTGCTTCCAACAATTAGAAAATTTTCCACTTATTAAAGATTTGTTTATTAGGTCTAACATTGCATTACCAATTTTTGGCAATACATCTGTAATTTGTTTTGTAATATGATCCGTTCCTCTTTTTCGCTTAATATTACTTAAGATTTTTTTCAGATCTGATAAATTAACTTGCTTAAATTTGAAATTAAGGACTGGTTTTAATATTGGAGCCTCTTTGAAGTTTGCTGTGTGCATAATGCTGCTTGCAAAATATTCGTTAAATTTATTTAATATTTTCTCTAAGTTACTAATTACTACTTCGTCAAATATTATACTTTTTGGTTTATTCTTTTGTCCATTGATTAAATCTTTAATAATTTTCCACATATTTTGAGGTTGTCCGCTATTTTGCTGTATTTTATTTACGTAATATTTATTTTTGCTTGTCTTAATTTAGTTACTAAAATGATTTCTTGTGTTTTTGTAAAGCATCCAGTCATTTTCATTTCCCGTTAATTAAGTAATTTTATAGTCTATCCCTTTCGTTTTGGAGATTACATAAGTCCATTGTAAACCAAGTGTTACTTGTTCGTGTTTTTATAGTTTTCATTATAATTAGGTCATTTACTGCATAACAAAGCGTTTGAACTATGTCATTTGCTATTTATTCCATCTGTCGATTTTGCATATTCTAATTGTGATGGCTCAGTAGATTAAGTAGGTTTTGTTGTGAATATTTTTTATAGCAATTTATTGTTTTTATTTTGTAATCCATCTTTTTATGTAATGTACCTACATTTATTTCTATTATATCATATTATATCAGTTATATATATGTCAGTTATTTTTGGTTCATTTAAAACAACAGATCTTAATTCATTTACGTTTGTAATTACTAGGTCAACTATTGTACTGCTAATTATTTGTTGTACGCGTAAATTTGTCAACAACTTGTTTCATCCCTAGGGTTCTAATAACTTGTCTTAATTTTGACCCATAAAAACTTTGCTTGGATCATCTATATTAACATCCCCTATAATTGTCGACTGTTATCCGGAATCGTATCTTCACACCACTTTTCAAAATGTTTTATAAAAATAGCATCACTTGCATTTGGTGAGTGATACAGCACTGTATAGTATCCTGTTTGGAATTTTCCTATTATTTCGATACATATTAACCAAGTTAACTTATTGTCTAATGAGAAATTAGAGATTACAGTATATCGGATTCTATTACTTCTAACTATTAGAACCCCTCCAGTTCTTCTCCAAATTAATACATTCTAAAAAATTAATTTCACAGTCTTGTATGTCTTCAGTTACACCAGTTTCACTTAATAATAACAAATTTGGTTTCCTATCTTGAATTAAGATTTCTAGTTCTTGGAAATGTTTTAACATGCTTTGTGCATTCAAATATAATATGTTCGCACCTTGTTTACTTATTCTAAAAAATCAATCTTTTTTTTTCCATTTCCATTTTTCGTTTAAATACAGCACATTCTTGACTCCAGACAGGATGATTAATGCCCAATTTCATTTTTAATTTTTAGGCCATTTGAATACAATTCGAATATTTGTGATTTTCTTCTCCATCAACAGTACATTCTGGCAACCCATGTGAGCCATCACATTTTGTACAGGCTATTTGTGCTTTACATTCCGAGGTTTTATGATGATATCGATAGCATCTTCTGATTTCAATAGCACCATAGACTATGCATCTATTCCAACCTACGTTTATCTTTTCTTCTTTCATTATAGCCCGATCCGTGATTTCTATTTTTTTTTGTGTGTACAATCTTTAAAGGGGTTTTCTCTGAATTTAGATGACTGTTCTACATTTTAATTTTTTTTTCGATTACTTTCGGTGACAAATTTTTAGACAATCCAACTATTTTTATTCGTGACAACTTTTCCTTTAGTAATTTTATGTTTTGTAAGATACTCCCATTTTAGTTTCCGCTTCCTCTTTTAATTTACATAAATCATCCTTATTTTTACATTCTACATATAAGTATACCAACATTACTTACTGGTCGTATTTAACGGTTTTGAGGTTGCCCTTTCGCCAACAGTCTTTTCTTTGATTGCTCCTTTGTCCGTATATAGCTCTTAACCGTTTCAAAGTAGGTCAACGCCAAAACTTTGAAACCAGTTTGATCGGTTTTTAAACTTTTGTCTATTGCTAAATTACTTGAACGACAAAAATCACAAAAACACAGTTACAATAATATAGTGGCAGTTGCATTTTATACAGCGTGTTTCTGAAATACGATTATAAACTCAAGGAATAGTTTCCCTCTAGCGTTTAATGAAATGTTTTTCTTTAAAGATTTGCTCTAAAGAGGCTCATTTTTGAGATATTTGCAATTAAAGTATTCAAGTAGGCCCTGTCTATTTAAATAAGTGGAGGTTGACTGTTGTTTTTACCTATGCCGGAAATGCTGTGAGATCCGTATTTTAAAACGTCGTGTTGTGTTGATTATTCTTTTCTTTAATTTTTGATTATCTGCAAAATAAATCGTTAATAAAATAATTACAGCAGATCCCAGTCTTTATTTCTTTTTGTTGACACCGACCTAACCTAACAAAATGTATTTTGTGTTCTTGATTACTTTTCTCTGCTGTTGTAATTAAAACAAACATTCTAGATTAGGTTTTCTTAGAACTCGGTTTGATAACTTGCTTTATTTCTGCCTCGATTTCTTGGGTTAAAGCAGTGATTTTTTAAAACTTTATTTTGGCGTATGTGAAAAGACTTAAGATACTAGAGGTGTTCTTCTTACCTACGAAGACCGTGAGCGAGAACAATTATTATCTATATCTTTACTTGTTGACGTTGATTTTGAACCGCAACGTGCATTTTGTGAGTGGTTGCAGTAACAAAAAGCTTAAGACCCTGATTTTAGTGCCAAAGTATAACACATACACTTGTTTTAAATGTTTAGTTTTATTGTTGCAGTGTTTTTCATTTATTGAAGTATGATGACTTACATAACATTACCTACATTTAAACATCTATAAATAAGTTATTTTTGAGGTATTAGCTAGTATTAGCTAGTGTACTTGAAAAGAATGTGCAAGTCTACTTAATGCAACAGGTCCGTAATTTACAATTCATTTTGTTAAAAATTTTGATTTTTTAAAATGTTTTATTGGAACTTTTATTTTGACCTTTTGTTACTTGTATTTATGCTGTAATTTCACCTTCTAAGAAAACAACTTGTTAATCAGATACAACCTATATAATTTATTATACTCAAAATTTTCAATAATTTGTCTTTTATTATAAAAAATTTGTAAATGAGAGTGTTATAAGACTTAGATCTCGTGACTAATATAATCAAATTTTCGGCAAAGTTAAATCCCGTAATAATAAAAGCTTTAATAAAAACTCGACATTTTTCAATTCGTTTCTATTTCAGCATTGATCAGAGTAGGCCAGAAGAAGATAGTAAGCAAGGTATGCTTAACATCAGAGCGTTAAAATTTTACTTTCCTATAAGGAAATACTAAGTTTGTAACTAACATAATATTAACATTAAAAATAAATAGAAATTTAATTTTCACTCATTCCACTAATGTTTAGATATATCCACCGACGTCGTTCAATACATTTAATCGTTCTATTGCCAAATTCTGGCCCTTTCTGGTAAATTTTTTGTTTCAAGTAACCCCATAAGAAGTAATCAAGGGCGGTTAGGTCAGGAAATCTAGCAGGATAAAAAAGAGCAGAATATCTGTAAATAACTTTTTTATGAAACATATGTTCAAGATATTTCCTAACATTTAATGTACTGTGGCATGAGGCACCGTCTTGTTGAAACCAAATATATTGACGTTTTTCACGTTCGTCCATGAAGTCATTTGTAAAATTTGTAAATAACGTTCAGCATTGATAAGTTGGCAAAAAAAGGTCTTATTAAATGCCACACCACACGTTAGTCTTAAATTAATATTGATCATAAAACTTCATTATAAAATTGAGATTTTTCTCAGACCACCATCATTCTTGCTACTAATAAATCATTTGTTTCTCAGTGAATCCTAGATTACATGTTAATTTGCATTGTTATTCTAGATTTAAAAATTTTTTTTATGTACATAGGTGTAGGTGTAATTGCATATTTAAACGTAGTTTTTAGTTCTGATCAAATTTTTTTAATAACAATTTTCGATATTGTCAAGAGTAAAGGTAGTTTACCCTTTAGCAAAATTCACATTTGTTGACAAACCATGTATACAAATAAAAACTAGCTATCTGATGATTGTCTTATGGATTTTAGAACATGCAGAACTTTTTATAAAGAATAACTTTGTTTCCTAAAATTAATAATAAAAAAAATTTCCATATGGTTCAAACTTACGTATATAAATGAGTTTCATAAAAAAATATTTGTTTAAAAGATAACCCATATATGAAATGTATACATTTTGATGTTATTTTATTTATAAAAGCAGTTCAAGTGATGCATTGGTTTTATCATAGTAAGAATATTTTTATATAAACTTTAAAATTGCAATTATATTTTTTAAATACTTATAAATTTAATTTTACTTATTATGTATGAAGGAAACTTGACTAGAATTGACTAATTACATGTTTAAGAAATTTTAAATTTCAAACCTTGTGGAATAAGTACATCACTGTGTGGCTTGTATTAATTTTTTTTGGTATTTGTAATAAAAATTAATAGTTTATTAATATTTTTGCATTCAATTTTATAGCTGTAATTTAACCCTTATTGTAAATTTGTAGTACATTTACATATTTCTAATTTAAAGAAAGTTCTTTATTCTGAATTTGCAGTTCATAATTATATATGTAATAGCAGAAAGTTTAGAATCTTAACTTGTGGATAGAAGCTGCAGTTAATTCACAACTTACGTTATTTATAACTTCCCAACAAACACAAGGATGTCCCAAGGATGTTGCGGATCACTGAATGTCCCAAAGTCATCCTATTTTGGTTCTGTGTACGTCCTAGGGACATTCATGGGACGTTCTTTTGTCACAAGTGTGTGCATCCCTACGATGTCCTTATAGAACATCCTTGCGTATCCGCAACGGGACGTCTCTTTTAGATGACTGTAGGATATGTACTATATATGTATATAATATTTTTATCAAGAAAAGTACCATTTCAAGTTAAAGTACATCTATTTTGTGTTTTTTTCTATTGTTTTTTTTATTCAGTAAGGAGACTTAACGTACTCCTCTGCGACTTGACGTAATGAATAAAAATAAATTTATCAATTATTATTACATAAAACTATATTTTTAAATAATAATCCAAATTATATTCAATTAAAATAAATTTAGATTATTTCATTTTTTTATCTTTTCGATCCCGGCGTTCTTTGGCCCTCCTTAGCGAGTTTTTATACTTTCTTCCCGATTTTTTTAAGTGACGCCTGAAACAATGCAACTACATAAGAGATGGTAATCGTCATGTAGAGTCGATAAAAAAGTTAATACAAAAAGCTTATTTTGGTATTTCTATGTAATCAGAATTTACATTTTTCTAAATTAAAGAATTGATAAAGTGATACTACTTCTTTTGTAGAATTATTGATTGATCTTTTTGACGATTCTATTATTGATTAAATCATAAGAGATGATCGATTATAACCAGTTACAAATTGTTTAAATCGTTTTTTTAAAAAAAATTTGTAAACGCGTCAGTTTTGCAAATTCATTAAGAATTTTTATACGTTTCGCATTTACATTTCATCAGAGGAATGTGATAAAAACAAAATTATTTCTAGACGTATTTTTAATTACCTAACTAATTATTGTGGAAATAGTAATACAATACGAGAATACGCACACTAATCATAACTATGAATATCAAGAACGCGATAACGTTATAGTTTCTTAGTTAGATTAACGATTTTGTGCCTTATCGGTCATGTTGACATTTTTGAATGACTTATTGTAAATCTCGACGATAAAAGTCGTAAAATAACGTCACACTTTTAAACCTTTAATACAAAAAGAACATTTTTTAAATAATTTTTTGAGTAAAAAAAATTTTTTTACATAACATAAATATTTTCAATTCACCGCATAGGTATGCGCGCGAGATGGGAATAATTGTGATCTTTTAATTTCAATAAGCTCTTATTAATTTTTAGTAATTCAAAATAATAATTATAAATGATGATTTTTATACATTATAAATAAATACAAGGTACCAAAAACTTACCAAATAAATTTGTTTATGCACTAAAACACCTAAAAAACGTTAGACAATAAAATAAAAAACAGATAAATAAAGTAGTCAGAACACAACCAAAAACAAATACAGAGTGCAAACAGAGTGTACCACTTTGATATACCAAAGGAGCGTACGGGTGTTGAGTAGGCACCAGAAAACAAGAAGGAAAGTGGGCACGCGCACTAAGTTTGCATTTGTTTTTTCCCGCATAGGACATCCCATCGTACGTTCTTCATTGACATCCTGAGAACGTCCTATTAAAGACATCCTATACAAGTCCGTTTTAAAGCCCGGGATGTAAAGACATCATTTGGACATAAAACGAACGTCCCTGGGACATCGTGTTTACTGGGTTGCAAGAAGTTTAAATTCTTAAATTTTGTAAAAGTACTGTGTGGCCCTTTCAGGCTGTCTGTAAATTTGCAGTAAACTATGGGTATTTTACATCATAACTTACATTCTCTAATATGAATTAACAGAAAGTTATATACAAGCTTAGTTTGCTTAGTGAGTAATAAAATAAATAGCTTAATTTTGTTTATGTGTATCCAGCTAACAGCTTCTGATTGGTCGTAAAGCTACCAGAGGATATTAAAAAGGAAAACGTGAGGTTTCTAATACTGCATTTTCTCCGTTGGAAGATTTTCGTTAAACCGCCCCAAAGGCAAAATCTATTTTGGAAAGAAATTAATCGTAAAGGCCGTAAATTATACGAACTAGGAATTTATTTGCACCATGTTTTAACCATAATTAATTTATTCAATGTAAAATTTTGTTAAAGTCTGTATTCGATACAAATTTCCATATCTGCCGTACATCTACCATCGGTAACTCCAGTAATACACTCTCTTCTCAAGGTTCCATAAGAAGTGCATTTAATTTATATAATTAGATTATTTATATCTTGAGTAATTAAATGACAACGAAGTATTTTAAAATACGGTTGCATTTTATTAGTGCAAAAATATTTTGTACACAAATTTTTTTGATATTCCCATTTTTTGATTATTATTCTATCACCAAGGCAAACGTAACTAATCACCAAATGTGCACTTCCCTCAAACACCAACACACGTGCACGCAGAATTGCCTACATCACAGGCTTTTCAGTAGCTCGAAACACATCATAAAAACTAAACCTCTCTTCATTACTTCAACGAATACCCCTGAATTCCTTTTCAAAATTTACAGATACTTGATAAGTTTGCGTTTGTGGGCTTGATAAGATTCTTCACAAGAAACCGCTAATAAATGTAAATAAGCAAAGCAAAAGATTCAATACAAGCTTAATTTTTAAAACTCAATATTAATGACTGTCGGAAATGATAAATTACAAAATGTACTCGAAACGTGTGACAATAAGATCGACCTAAATGATTCAAGTGCATACGCACTAAATATGTTAAAGTTTAAGAATTTGAAAACGTGAAGTAACTTCAATAAATTAATGCAAAATTACATAGTCTTAAAGCACACAAAATAAATAAAACAAACTCAAATACCTGGTCTTTCACAAAAGAAATAAGTCCAAAAACCAAACGACGGTTACAACTGCACAATACGCCGAAATCGTGCACTCTATAAAAGAGAAAGATGGAGATTATAGTAGAATAACATATCATTTACTATTTCTACTTTTTCTTTTTGTGTGCCTACAGGAGCGTAAGGATCTTGCAAGTTTATATCTATAAGCCTATGGTAAAAAGAGGTCTTCGGCGTTGAATTCTACTATAATTATATGTATAATATAATTCCACAAACGATCCCTCCAAAACGGTATCCATATGTTATTGTGCATCACATAGTTTAAATTTGGTAATTGAAAATGATGTATCTGTAAATTAAAAGGTATACAATCACTTCAATGCCTCTTTTATAATTACATTTTTACATAACCTAAATAAAATTCAGTACGTTATCAATCTACGTGCTTGTAAATTGAAAATATCAAAAAAAAATTACTATTATACGTTTTATTTGCATAAATAAATATTACAAACTAATCTATTTTAATAACTTTAGAGTCGGATTCGTCGCCAGAAGAACTTCTCTTTAGTAATCCTCTTAAATTAATACTGGACGAAATTGGCATTTCTATAACAGTGTTTTCTGTTAAGTAACAGTCTCTACCTTTTTGAATATAACAATTAGTAGCGTACGCAGTATAACTTTTATAATCCATCAAATATCCTTTCATTAATAAATAAGCTACAATAATCTCAGCATGTTGTCTTTCCACTTTAGGCATACTTAGATTTTCGACTCTCAAGTTTTTGTCCCCGCCTTTGTACCAAATGTCCAAAAGCTTCAAAAGAGTCAGATTGACTTCTTGCGTTTGTGCTTTGTCTATAATACTGTATATATATTTACAAACGGAAGTGATATTGTACCAAACAATAGTTGATTCTTCTTTGCAGTTATCACACATTCGATCACATTCCTTTTGTTCCCATTTTTCATCAAAATGCGTTGCTATTAATTTTCGTCGACAACTACAACACATTACAAATTACTTAACGTTTATAGATAACTAAATTGCATACGTAGATGAATCCAAGCAGTATTCTAACACTGAACGCAACTTCTTCTCTTCGGTTTTTGAGTTTATTATAGCGCTTCCTCTAAAATAATCATTAAAACGATACATCACTATACATCGAGAACGTTTTCCATCTCTTCCTGCTCGACCACTTTCCTGGTATAAACTTTCCATGCTTTTCGGTAATGAATGATGAATCACGAAACGAACGTCAGGTTTATCTAATAAAAAATTGTTATGGGAATCATAAATAAAGTGCTAATTTACCAATTCCCATTCCAAAAGCAACAGTAGCGACAACAACTTGATACTCGTCATTTAACCATTTTTCATGTACTTTTCTTCGTAGTTCTGGTTCAAGATTAGCATGATACGGCCGCGCTTTAATGCCACGATTTCTTAAAGATTCCGATAACTCCTCCGTGTCCTTTATGCTTAAAGCGTAAATAATTCCCGATTGTCCTTTAAAATCGTTCTTTATTAAATTTTCTAAATAAGTTATAGATTCTTGATTCTGCTGTGGCTTTGGAACGACCTTAAATTTAAAATTAAAAAGTGCTTTGAGTTAATTGGCAAAAAAGACCTGGTAAAAAAGATTAGGTCTATTAAATGATGTTCTAAGTATTAAGCATCCTTTTATATTCAGCATATTTTGTACGTCAAATAGAACTGATAGAGTTGCGGTTGCCGTTAAGCCTATTATAGGAACATCGTGAAACATGTCTTTTAGTAAACTTAGAAATTGATAGTCTGGTCGAAAATCGTGACCCCATTGTGAACAGCAATGTACTTCATCTAAAACAACATTAAACCAAATTATTCAGAATCGAAAATTTGTAAAATAAATAAAAAACATTAAATTACACCGACATACAAGAAAAATTAAATTCTTGTTTGGAATCATTCAAAGCTCAATTTTCAGAAGAAGAGTTGTTTGTTATTGAAACCAACAGCTAAAAGCACTCACCAATTCAACCCGTCTCTCAGTAGATAAATTCACGTGAGATAAATCCTTAAAATCGCAAATAAAAACAAACTTTCTTTAGTATAGCTGATCAAGCAATAATAACCAAGGCTTTCTCAACTGACAAAGACGACAATCTCAACAGCAAATAAACCCAAGAAATCAGGGGCTGCTAATTAAAAACGCTTAGGCAAGAATCAAGCAGTAATGCGGCTTCTACTACACAATGTCCAGAGTGCGAATTTAGAGTTATTAAAACTACGAAGTAAAATTTAACGCTCAATCCATGTAAAAGAAGCTGTTTCACTCCTTCTATGCAAGTCACAATGTTCTATGAATATAAACTGGCAGATGATGCTAATTCTCAATATATTCAACTGCAATATTACAAGTCATACTACAACCAGCACCAAGCTAATATTAGTAGCCTATGTACATGTGAGTTTATCTCACTGTCATATTCTAATCCAGAAAAGCTCTTCCATGCCTAATCAAAACAGGTTTGTTTGTTTTCATATTTTTCTTTTAGAAATTGAAAAATATGACTAAAGATGCAAGGAATTGTTTCCTAGTAAAGATATTTTAAATTTCCTATAAAGCTCTAAGAACGTTTTACCTCTGTTAGCAAAAGCAGTCTGATACATACATGTAATTAAATTAAAGTCTATATTCAAGTCTAATCTGAATCAATGCAAAATAACAATATTAACATAGTAATAAATGTCAGTGCACAACTGCATGGAATGAATACCTATACAAAATACAAATTAGAGAAAGTTTCATACCGATTGCAATTCTCTCCAAATTTCCTAATCCATGGCATTTTTGCAAATAAGACTTAAATAATTTACTTTTACTCAACCATTCTGGAGTAACATACAATAATTTAATCGCTGGTTTCGTCCCCTTTGATAAATAATCATTAACTAGCTTTTTATTTTCTTTAGATGTACTTGAATTTATTGATCGGCTATGAATTCCTAATTTCTTTAAACCTATCTGTTGATCCTCTATTAACGATAAAAGAGGAGAAACCACAAGGGTCATTCCGTGACCAACTAAAGCTGGCAATTGATAGCATAAGCTTTTGCCACCACCAGTCGGCATAAGTAACAACAAGTCTTTTTTAGATAATGTTGCATTTATTGCTGCTAATTGCATTGGTCTAAATTCTTTTAGTTTAAAAGTATCTTTCAATACATTTTCAACTTTAGAATACCAAGGGAAATTCGTTCCTTTATATTGATCTTCGGCACTTTTATCAAAGCTTTTACTTAAGTTATATTCTTTCTCCAATTCGCTTTTTTTATTTTTTAGTTTGGTTAATTTTAACTGAAGTCTGTAAATTTCTTGTTCAATAGATTTAATTTGATTATCGTATTTTTTTATATCTTGACTTAAACCTATAATTATAAATACAATTATTCAGTTATTTTAATATTTCAGTTAAATACAATCAGCCATTTCAACTTAATTATTCTTTAGAATATTTTAAACTTTAAAAAACCATAAACACATACATGCATTTTGCAGTAGTTCAAATGATAACAGATATATACAAGGTATAATATTGTATAGGATACGACATTTTTTCGGTAAAAGACTAATATTAAAACAAATTATTTTGTATTTGCTTTTTGGAATATATATTTGTAAGTTATTTTTATTATAATTTAAAATATTAGTTAATTATTATTAATTAAAACGTAAACGAGTTTTTATTTTTACATAATTTATATAAAAAGTAAAAAGTAGTATTACTAAAATTTAATGTAGTTAAAACAAATCAGTTTTTGTAAAGTTTTGACCATTCATTTTTGTTGATTTATTAAAACGTTATAGTTTGTTAGTATCGAAGTTTCTTTTTTCTTATACGTCACGTCATACTGCACGTGGTTTTCGTTATTTAAAAATATTAACTATTGTGTTACCAAGCTTACATAAACCCCAGAAACCATGCAAACTAATTTAAAAAACAAATTGATTAATACACGTAACCTTAATCTTATTGTTTCTATACGAAGTCTCATAAAAAGAAAAGTTGCATTATATAATATTGCACAACGAAGAATTGATATTAAAACGTTAGTTCGAAATGCATTTTCTGGTTTAACAAATAAAGATTGGGAAAAACGGTGCAATCATACGTAACAACTTTCCGAAGAAATGTGAAATGCTCAGTGTTGTAAATTATCTATATAAATTTATATAGATAAATTAATCTAGATTAATATTATTTATCTATTTATATGTATCTAGATACAATCAAAAACATGTAAGTTATATGTATCTGTATATATATAATTTTTTATTTAAATTATTTAAATAATATTTATAAAAAATCTAGTGTCCCGTAAAATTCAAGTTACAATATGTATGTTTTTCTTCAGTAATTTCCCACATTCTATAGTAGTTCTTCAAATGAACTCCATCTATCGTTGTTATTACCTAGAGTATTTTATCTATTATCTGTTATCTATATAAAGTTTGAATAGTTTATCTATTATCTAATACTAGATAATTCTTGCAAGAAAAAAAATTATCTGTATCTATATAATTTAAAAATTATCTATTTACAACACTGGAAATGCTGATGGTTTAGTTGATAAGGTTGTACAAAATTTGACGTTTACATTCAATAGTAGTTATTCAGATGAAGATAGCGAGAAACATAGAGACACTGAATCTTTCGGTAAGGATGATTAATCATAATTATTGACTTAAATTTTTTAATAAAAGGTGGTTTATTAAAAAACCGTATTAGTTGCGGTTATCAGAATTGTGATTAATGGTTAAATTAAAACAAGATATTCGTACAGTGATCAAAATTATTCATACGTTATACAAAATATTTTTTTTAACTACATCTTATGCAACAAATTATACATTCGCGTATTAGTCGTTTGGGTAGTCTTACAAATTCTAATTTAAAATTGTTCCAGAAACATTTTACTCTATTATCAATAAATAAAAGAAAAATCAACAACCTAAATAATATTTATTTTAATTTAAGTTTAATCTTTTTAGTTTTACTTCAATCGCGCGTAAAGATTACAAGCACTTAAACTTTTTTTAACGGTTTTAGTAGGTTTAAGAAGTTGTGTTGTACTAGTAGTATACAACTAAATAATTTTAAAAAACAGTACAACTAAAGTTTAAATTATAAATTGTGTACAGTAAGAAATGCTGCGCAAAATATCCGTCATCTTTTAAAAATGGGAATTTAAATATATATAAAAAGAAAAACGTGTTTTTGTTGTACAAAAAAGTTTAGAACAGTGCCGTTTCATCACGGATTAAAGTTCTGTCAATTTTTTATTCTCATAAACGTGTACTCGGTATCTCAAACAAGCAGCATTAATGACCAATGACCAATGACGTTAAATAAACGTAATTCTTGTTTCCTTACAGTAATTTAGAACGACTTTGAGTAGAATTAACGTTAAAAAAACCTCATTATTTTCACACCTTAACGAGCTAAAACGAATATCGTACGCATGTAGGCATCAAGACACGAGTCAACATTGGTCAACGCCCTTAATGCCAGATTGCTAAGAAGGACGCCAACCTTTGTATCTTTTGTGTTAAATTTGTTTAATATATATTATTGTAACCTGTGAGTCGAGCCAATAATTTAAAATGAGTTGATTGAATGTAAAATAATAGTTCGGCAGTACTACCCTCGTTAAAATAAATCGTCGTCTTGGTACTTACGTTAACATACCATTTTTATATTATTCAAAAATTTGTTATTATTCTTTGCCTTTACATTACATTTATTTGTCGCGACTACTCCGGATTTGTAATTTTAGTTAAACGCAATTTTGACGCGGTTCTGTGTTAAGTTTTATTGTGTGTTCTTTGTGAACTGACTAACTCAAACCATTTTGTTTTTATCAAATCTTTTCAGAAATAATTATAGGTATTTTTCTTGAATGCAATTTTTATGTTTACTTGTACTATAATAACTCATGGTAAGTTTGTAAATTGACATTAAATCTTAATTAAAATAGAGCTGTAACACGCTAACCTTAAAAGGTTGAAATAGTAAATCGTAGACTCACATGCTTTGGCTAGCTCGATATCGGAGGTGGTCGTAGATCGAGATGGTAGTGACCGGAGTATAGTGGTGAGTCGGTGCTCTGCGCCACCTGCCCTTGCAAATAGAAAAATGGGTTTAAAAAAAGGAAAGGACTTTTAACCTCTAAAACACAACAATGTGTTAAAAAAAGAGTAGGTAGTGACAAGAATATTTCTAAAATTTGTTATAACACATACACAAAAGATACAAGACAAACACCAAATCACAAAGCGTTTAGTATATGTACATATAAGTATACAAATCAAATGTAAGGACGATACAAGCGTAAACGAGTTATATTATGTAAAATATAAAACAATCAATTTTTTTACTAGTAGACTAGGAAGTGATCGATAAACTCTAAATTTAACTAAGGATAAAAACTTAACGCCTTTACTTTTTGGTACAGTCCGCGTAGATGACGTCAACTACTAAGGTTATATTTGACAAATAACCATAAAACGGCAAAGGCTACTTCCGAATTACAAGTTACAACCCAGTTATAATTAATCCTCAATTTACACTCATTCTAGAAATAAATTTAAACATTTTAAATTGAAAGTGACACCAATTAAAAGTAAGTTACGATTAACTCACTAATCATTTTACACTTCAAGTTACGTATGTGATTTATGTACCGCAACGAAAAAAAATTGTTTTCTAACACAAATTATTACTAACGGTTTCTGTCCTTCGATTGACGTAACCGCAATTTCAATCGCACTCTTGCGATTTCACGTAAAGATCGTTAAAGTAAAGAGACATAAATACTTTATATTATTTGAAGAAAGTTGACTCGCACAGAAGCCAATCCCTCTAAGCATTTTAATTTACAATATTTGCATCATGTTTTTTTTTTAATTTTTCAATGAGTTACGAAAAGCAACTTATTAGAAGTGTATTGTAAGAGAATAATTACGCTGGATTTTAAAGCTTACTGTAATTTTGCAAATGAGAGTTTAGTTTTACAAATTTGAAATCAACTCCCAACTAAAAACTCACATAAAGTTTTCAGTATAAGTTTACAATAAGTTTGCAAAACTAAGTTGACAATTGACAGTTTACTGTTAGTTCATTTACAAAAAAGTATATATAAGTATATATAAACACACAGAAAGTTTAAATTTTATACTCGTTTAATATCGATTTTTTCCATAACCAGTAGTCTAAATATAGGAACTCTTATATTGTATGAATCAAGTATGAAGTGCAATTTGTGTTTATTGCACTATTAAAAACAGATGTTTTTTATCACCAAGTGTTGGTTTTGTAACATTGAGTGCGTTCAAGTACACTCAGCAACTGGCAGCGGCTGAGTGATGTGCTATTTGAACTACTCAGCGGTCGCCATTTTATTCAGCGTAATTTTTTTCCGCTTACTTAATCAGTGCTTTTTTAGTATAGTTATTTTTTTAATGTACGATTTTCAAGAGATCAAAATTTTTTCTAGGCGATTTACACGATTAAATTTAAAAAAAAAACTACATACTTTAAATACCAGTTTTATTTATTAATTTACTGATAATGCAAAAGATATTTAAAAACTCGCGGTTTTTGTGTGTTCAGGTAATTTTAACAAAGCCGCTTAAGCTGTTTCTCATTCGATGTCAGCTGCTAAGCACCGCTAAGTCTACATTAATACAATGGAAAAGATAATAATCAAATAAGTTTATTTATAATAATGTAGTAAGTTATGCATACGTACTAAATTAGAATTAACGAATAAAGTTACCGAAACATTAGAACAAATTTTTTACTACACAACCCCTCAACTTAGAATTCCATAACTCACATATAAAATGTGTAATGTTTGATGTTATTTTATTTTTAGAAGCAGTTTAAAGGATGCTTTGGATTCATCATAGTAAGAACGACAATGCACAACCAATAAGCTTTAAAGAATTTTAAAACTGCATATTTTTTTTAAATATTAGGTGTACTAAAAATCATGTTACTTATTATTAATGATGGAAACTTGATTAGTATTGGCTAATTACATGTTTTAGAAATTTTTATGTTTTAAATTTCAAACCAAATAAATATTTTTGCAGTTAATTGTATACCTATAATTTTATCCTACAGTACATTTACGAATTTTTAATTTAAAGAAAGTTTTTTATTATAAATTTGCAGTTAGTTCATAATTGTATACTTACAAAAATTTTATAATCTTAATTCGTGGGTAGAGGCTGCAGTTAATTCACAATTTAAGTTATGTATAACTTGCTAAAAGTTTACATTCTTAAAAGTAACTGCTATGCGTCTTCCTTTTAGACTTTTAGTAAATTTGCAGTAAGCTATAAGGATTTTACATCATAACTTACATTCTCTAACGTAAATTCACAGAAAGTTATAGACAAGCTTAGTTTGCTTAGTATGATGATAGCTCATTGCAACTAATCTTCGTTACAGATTAAAGAACCCAATTGGTAGCATCACAGAAAACCTATAGTACAAGCAATAATTTAATCTAGCAAAGAAAAATAAAAAGTTAAGCAAGCTGGGAGCTAAAATTTTATAACGTGTAGCGCTGAAATCTACGTGTGATACAAAATTCTTACAAATTTTCAATACATATCAACATCTGGTAAAAGTTGGCAACGAGAGAGTTTCTTAGGTGGATATACATTTTGTCTCCAAAATATTTTTTTTAAAACGATACTATATAATGACACGATACTATATAATATAAACGATGGTAAAGCCAAAAATCAAATAAAACGTGTCCGTTTCCCTGCCTCTTGCGGCAAAAATGCTAAATAGAAAAGTTGAAAATTGACCGCAAACACGAGTATGAGTGGAAAGTTGCCTGCACGGTAGCTTGAATTTTACCAAATTAAAATTGGAACCGTTACAAAGCTTAAAAAAGTTATGTTGTTTTTGAATAAAAAACATAGCTGCTAATAAAACTTTCCATTGATTAAGAATTGTTGATAAAATGTAGGATTTTGTAAACAAAAAAACATACATCCATTTAACAAACTACATCTTAAATTTTCAAAAATTTTTTATTCAAATTTATATTACATAGTCCTGTATATTCAAAGCTTTGCAAATGATCTACTAGACAAAATTGATCATATTATCTACTAGCAAACTTCTAACCCCAAAAAATCTTTTTTAAAATACATATTCTCAAGAACTAGAAAAATTAATGAACAAAATGTCGTGGACAATTCAACCAAGTTGTAATTTTTATTAGATTTTTATAGTTATAATCAGATATATTTTGTAGCTATTCTTAAACGCTCACTACCATTAATTCAAGCAAAGCGACTACGAGGCAAAATAAACATTCAAAAACCAAAAGCTCCTCATCACGTTAAAGCCACATTTTTAGAGTTTACAAAACCTAGATTTATTAATCCTAATTTATCAAAAACTTCTATAGATTTATGCAAAAACCACGTGAAATTTGACAAAGATCAAGATAATCCTTTTCAACGAATTATAGCTGGCGAATTATATAGATGGTTTCAGAATTCTCGTCTGGTTGCATTTTTTCACATGAACCCAATGTCGGCTGATCAACAATTTAAAGCGTATTTATTGTTTAAGAAACAAAACATGCATTTCAAAAGTTACGGCAAACAAACAATGAAAATGGCTTTGGAAGGTACTGCTTATGAAGCAGCGTTATCACTTTATATTTCAAGGAATTTAGTTGTATTTAGTCCAGAACCAGAAATTAAAAAGATGCTAAAAGCCGCAAAACGATTTCCACAAATTGTTTTATTAGGTATAGGTATGACAAATTAATTGCAATTGATAATTATGTACTTTTTAGCTGCAATTTTTGAAGGAAAGTTTGTTAGTAAAGATGAACTTATGCAGTATAGCTTAATACCAAATCTTGAGACAGCTCAAGCTAATCTTGTACATACATTAAGTAGTATCGGTGGACAACTCGTAGGGCAACTTAATACACACCAAAATAGTTTAGTTAGTAACTTAGAAGAGCGCATTAAACAGTTAAAGGTTGAGTAACTTTTTGAAAAAGTTACCTTGCACAAATATTTTACAAATAAAATGTATTAAATTATTACTGTATGTTTGTTTTGTGACATTTTTTTTATAATTATTTGCAATTGATCACTTCTTTCATGGCCTCTGTTGTCTTAATTGTCATTAGCAAGTGTCTGTGCCGTGAGAAATCTTAAACGATTGCTTATCAAAAAAATTACCAAGGTAAGAGGCTAAGCATCGATACCTCTGTTTTTCAGTTTTGACAATATAGATAAAATTGTTGAGGCAATTTCGTATCTTAAAACATTAACTTCTAAGCAACAAAATTATGAGTTAGTACAGACTACAAACGTTGTACAGAATTCTATTTGAAGATGCAAGAGGTATAGGGGTTAACTGGCTATGTAAACATTTTACCTTATGAACATTTATTAATAAAATATGGGAAGAGAACAATTAAACGTTCAATGTTTGTGTACAATAGACTGCAATCAGGGTGCTGTAAGAGCGGTTCGATTTAATGGTAATTATTTGAGGTTATCCGTAACTCAAAATAAATAATCTTTTGTATCTCTTTAGTGGACGGTTCATATTGCTTAACATGTGGATCTGACCGAAAAATTAAGTTGTGGAATCCGTACCGAAATTTACTTTTAAAAACATATTACGGTCATGGAAACGAAGTACTCGATTGTGCAGCATCTTGCGACAGTAGTAGAATAATTTCGTGTTCCTCAGACAAATCAGTTATTATTTGGGATGTATCAACAGGACAACCGTTGCGTAGATTGCGTGGACATGCCAGTACAGTTACTTGCATTGTTTATAACGAAGAATCTTCAGTCGCTATATCAGGGGGTTTAGATAATGCGGTGATGTGTTGGGACGTGAATTCTAGAAGATTAGAACCGATTCAAGTATTAAATGAGGCTAAGGATTGTATTACATCAGTTGCAGTTTCCGATGCGGAAATTTTAACAGGATCTGTAGATTGTTCTGTTCGCAGATATGATTTAAGAAAAGGGTCTTGTCAAGTGGATTTTGTTGGAGGTAAGTTGAATATAACTTGTTACATTACTTCCTTATACTTATAATTTAATATTTTTTGTTACTATTAATCTTGTTTTGGCGTATAACGTTTATTTTTACGGGTAGTCTCCCGTTCTATCGCAAAAAGAATTACGTTTCAAAAGAAGAATTTTTAGTACATATTATAAATACTTAAGGAATGCTATTTCACTATTTTATTTTGCTTAGGGAAACTTCTGGTACAAAATTATGTATTTTAAGAATTAGTTGGAAAATGCACACGAAAAATTCTGTGTGCTAAACTCAGTTTTTATTTAAACAATGTATATTTTTATAAAGCAGCTTAACAAACGTGCACACCAGTGACTATGTAACATTTATCTTTTATTTCAGCACCGGTTGTATCAGTAAGTTTCTCCAATGATGGTCAATGCATTTTGGTTAGTTCAGCAGACAATGTAATTCGATTATTAGATAAAAATACGGGTGAATTATTAGGAGAGTGCGTATCTTACAATAATACTAGGATGTTAATATAAAAACTTGAATTATAGGTATACAGGACATCGTATTGGTGATTTAACTATTCAAAGTGCGATTTGTAACAACGATGCTACAGTTTTATCTGGGTCTGTATCGGGAGAAGTTTGGTGTTGGAATTTGATTAGTGGGACTGTTGATCAAAAACTAGTGCATACAACTGGGAAAGCTTTAAATTCTCTTAGTGTTCATCCAAAAAAAGACAGTATATTAACAGCATCAGTTAATACTATTAAATTATGGGGAACGTTGGATACTATTAAGAAAGATGAACCTGCTTCATAACTATTCAAACGTTTTTGTCTTTTAACTTTAAGTTTGTAAATGTAATTTTGATTTAGTAAATAAACCTTTTTAATTGGTAAAAGCATTAGATGAGTTTACACAAGTACGTCGTAAAGAAATGTATTCATTGATTTATTATTTGCAGTGGAAGAGGTTTATCTAAATTAGTAACTTATAAAAACACGTCTTCAATTTTCTGTTATTGTTGCAAGAAAAAACTTAAATAATTTTGAAATAGTTATTTCTGATAAATTTATATGAAATTTAAAAAGGTCTTAATTATTCTCATGGTCAGTTTTTACTTTTTTTTAAATCTCGTATTATTCTTATCAGATCTTATAAATAATTAGCTAAAACTATAAAAACGTGATGGCGTGTAAATCAGATCGATTTGAAAACTTATTTTTTTTTATTCATTACAAAATGAAAAACTTACAAACATTTTTTAATTTCAGTAATGTGTTTATACTTATGGGAGTACAATTTTCTTAGCGTCGATTGCAAATTATTCTACAAATCAATAGGTTAATGGTTTACAAATTAGAGTACAAAAAATTGGAAAAGTGAACCGTATACGGCATTTAATTAAAAAAAGTTTAAGTATAAACCTGCTATTGCTTCCGAAGGAAATTATTTATTATGCACGGAAATAAATGTGGTGCACGCATCCTTATACGTATCGTTGTTAGGCAACACTCCTTACGCCACCGCGACGCCAGAAAACATTTAGCGCCGGTGCGAACTATCGCGATCATATTTTTTTTTTATATTTTATAATGCTCAAACAGTTTTACGTAATTATTATTAAAAGTGTTAGTTTAAAGAATATGAATGAAGGCTAACTATTTTCGGATAGAGGTAATAATTTTAATTCAATATGCAAAAGCACTCGCGAGAGACTAATCAATATATTACACATCCACGGATCTACCTTCTCTCTTACACATTTTTTTTTAGATATTGGTCCTTTACATGCTATCTTTGATACCATGGCCAGGACCTACGATATTCAAAATATCGTGCCCAAAAGATAACGCAAGAATAGTAAGAAAAATAATTCAAAACAAATGGATGCCTGTCTTAGAAAAATACAAAGTTAGCATACCTTTAGAATGCCCATTTCACCCTTTAAGAGATATTTTTGGACCACAAGAATCGGCAAAACAGCAACATAGGCCATCACAATGGACTTGTGGTTTGTGCGGAAAATCCTTTTTCGAAGAAAAGTATTTGGATTTACATTTTGACAATCGCCATAAAGGTTATATTAATATGGTACGTATACATGTCATTATTGGTAGCGCTTATAAGATATTTTTACGTTTCAAGGCAGAAGATGCTGTGTGCCTTGCTGATTACTGCGATATAATTCGTTGCGATGTATTAAAAACGCAAGACGAAAAAATCGTGTATCCTGATACAGTTAATACAGATGTAGAAATATGGAGAGAAACGTCTACTTATAGAACAGAGTTAATTTCGAGCAGTCCTAGAGAAGTAATTAAGTATAAACAAAAGGAAGAAATTTTTTCTCCTGCTAAAAAAACGAGTAGTAAACACTTAGATCATTGTCAGAAATTCGATGTAACTAAAGATACTACAAAACATACCGGTTGGAAATTTTAAATAAATTATTCTTAGTGGTTTTATTAAAGTATGTTTTAGAAGACACAAATTCTGACGACGACAAATCTCAGAATAATAGTTTTAACAGTGTTTGTCCAAACGATCTAGTCGACTCTCCTCTACCAGGCTCTGATAAACAACAACGGATTGCCGAATTACAAAAATTAAAAGCAAATTGTAAGCCTGAAGAACTACAATTACTAAAGACCAAATGCGAAATATTAGTAAGGGACTGCATTGCGAGCTTGCTAATACAATTATCAACCAAAGATTTTAAAGAAATTGAAGGTAAAATCGTTTTTACAGTAACCTTTTATAAATATTTGTATTCTTGTAGACGAATTAAATCGAGCTGTTTGTTGGTATTTAACTTGTGATAGGTATTGGGAGGATTCTCAAGGGGATTTTAGACAATTTCCTTGGGGATTAATATGTATGATTGTAATGGTATTATCTTTGGGAATTTGTATATGCTATTATATAATTTGGGTTCTTTTTGAGTGAGTAATAACAAATATTTTGTTTTGTGATCATTAATAGTTAATTGCAGCACTGACGATGTCAGCGTAACAAGTGCAAGTATGACGGATCGTTCTACTCCATCACCGTCGCATGTATTAAGGCACGATGCCTCACAAAGTAGTGATGGACATCAGCAATACAATGACGATTATTATGGACCGTCTGACAAAGAAAACGAATACATTTATGTCACATACCCTCCAGATCTCAAACGAAGACTTTTAGAAAGGTATAATTTTGACGTTTTTTTTAAAAGCATAGTCAGAATGTTGCACGAATAACGCAGTAGATTTTCTAATAAAACTTTATGATAGTCATATTTTAATATTAAAGGAAAACTTTATTTTTTCTAGTATTCTAATACCAGTAGTTTATTTGTTAGATACAAACTAATATGCAGTAGTTTAGATATTTTTGTGTGAAATTTTCTTACTTCTATAATTATCTTTTGTTTTTGTATATAGATTTGTTCGTTTTATTACATTTTATTTGTTTATTAGACAAATCCCTTTTTCTTCTTCAACTTCAGCCTTCGACGGCATCGACAAATGATGTGACAAACATCAATAGTTTAAACCACCACATTTCCACATTATTAAAAATTTAGAAGTTTAGTTGAATATTTTTGTGCTATTAATAGTGTAGTCTAAATATTCGATATTTATATTATATCATCATTCAGAAGCATAATTTGCTACAACCGCAATTTATGCTATAAATGTTTTCCGAGAATGCTATAACCGAAGTTGCCAAAATTTTGTTTTTTTTTCGAGGCATTAACAAAAATCAACGATGAACTTGTAAAGAGTAATCAATTTGGATTAAGTTAATCAATTTTCCCCGGCGGATTTGAGTCTATAATCTTTGGTCTAATTCAATATTTTCTTTAACACGATAGTTTGAAACGAATATTATAGAAATCACGGTTTTCTGTATTCAAGCGTGAATTAAGTAATTTTTTTCTAATCGGTCGTTTGGTATATCAACCAATGGTGTAACGTTTTCTCTAATAATAATTTTAATATTTATTTTTAATCTTACACCTACAAAACGTTGATTTACGGGCGGTAAAAATCATATTATTAATGCATCGTAAAATTGAGAAACAGTTTTTTGCTATTATAACTCAAACTCTACTACTTATTTAATGTATACATGGCGTGCATTACTGTTCAGGAAACTATAAAACACTCACATCTTGTTTGTTTCGTACCTACCAAGGGAAAAATTGATTTTAGGATACATACTCTAAGAAAGTCATTCGGAAATTTCGTAACTGATTACTTAGTAGATTAAAAAAACTAAATCTTTATTTCACACATTATACAATTGTATGTTTTAAGTCAAAGCTATAAAACTCGTTTTCCGCATACGCTCTTTTGTCAAGTTTATTTATATAATTCAGAATTTGTTACGTGATCGTTCCGTATTTCCAAGATCCAAGTTAGTTATCTTACTGTTTTTAAAAGTACTTATTGATAGAACTTAGACTAGATTATTTAATTAATAAAGTTGTAGCAATATTTATCTTAACTGTACCATCGTTAATTGGCATGTTAGCTGCTGTGTATGTGATGACTTTAATAGTAACGTAATTCATCTACGTATACTGATAAAGTTATGCAGTTTAAGAAAATGAGAGTGACTGTGAAGGGAGAAAGAAGGTCAAAAATAAAGAGAAAACGTTTGATTGAAGCGGTTAACGCAACAAACTGCAACCCGCTATACAGTGAGTACAGAATCGCGCCTAACAAAACTGGTAATGATGTATTCTACATTGCAATTTTGAAGATATCGGTTTTTGTTAATTACAAATAAATAATATTTTTGAGGAAATTGTTCATCCATGCACAGTACCGCAGCTGGAAGTTTTGATTTTAGTCTATTGGAATGTATGTGTGTTATATCGAAATGGTATATTATATAGCCAGTTTGAGAAGTGTATGATTATAACCTAACCGACAGATTATATCGCTAGACGTGAAGCGTTTTCCAAACATTTTTTCTACTAGGTCATTCTGACAAGCTGTCGGTTAAAAGTATTGGAAACTAAATTGAAGATTCTTGTCTGAAAATTTGTACTGTACTGTAACCTTAATCTTCAATTACAGGCGCTTATGTTTTATATGAAACTTTACTGGTTGCACACTGAGACTCCTTTTATATGTAAGAAGCTTCAATGTTTACGATAAGTATACTTTCAAAACTATCTACCACTATATAGGAACTCATCGGTGAGATCTGAAAGAATAATAGTAGCAAACATACTTGAACCTATCTGGGTCCGGAGTGCCGTGTAATATATCGCAAATACTACAGTTACTTTTAGTTCTTGGTCTTTGCACCCCGAGTTTCCATTACACGGTAGGAGCAATACCGTGTACCCCCTCCTAATCGGGGGTTCTACGACCTAGTTTCTTAATAAAAATCCGCCAGTTCAGCATCTCAATACTAAGTGTGTATAGAGGCGGGGATAGAATGCCTAAGAACCCCTTCGTTTAACGACGTTTAACCTGTGCCTAAGCTAGTTCTCAAGCCTCCGAGAAGCCGACACCAGTAACAGCACCGGATTGCAGAGGTCTCTGATCGGGTCCATCTATCTATTGGGTACTCGTGTTGCTGCATGGCCACGTTTGACGAGTCACCGTCGCAGTCTCTTTTATCCTACAAAATAGATTTTTGTGCTACTTCGCAAGGTTCGTCCAGTCCTAGCCTTTTTCACATAAGTGCACTATCGAAAGATTTGCATCAAAATGACTACTACCACGTCTCGGTCGTTGACCAAGCCTAAGCTCATGCTCAATCTTGGAATTGAGTGGAGACATAGTTTTAAAGGCAGCAACATCACATGATTAAACGTAGGCTCGTGTTAGTCATTTACTTCACGTCTATAAAGCGCTACTTATACACAATTTGACAAAAACTGCATAAGACGCAAAATCAAATCACAATCAAAATGACTGATGAAAGTCGCTAAAATGCAATAATATTTTAAATGGTTTTTAAAGCAAGAAATATATTTTCAAGATTATTTCCTGTGCAAAAATTTATTTTCTATAGAAAAAAAGTAACAATTATAGCTAATTATAAAAATTATGACAGTAGAATACACAATTTTTATATTCAATCTTTTTTTCTGATGAAGCCATCTTCATACTTTCGCTTATTTTAAACTGTATATTTTTTTCAACGCTAACATTTCACTTCTAATCTAGTTTACAATTTCTTTGTGATGCTCTTTGTCTAACTGTAGGTACGGTTTGATGAAGTCTGAAGTTGCATGTCCCGATATTTTAATTAACTATTGTTCTCCTACATCAGGGGTTTCCAACTTATCAGTGACCGAGGGCCGCCATTAGATTCATGGAGTAAATAGGGGGCGGCATCCGCAGAGGTATATAGTTATATAACTACTATTAAATAGGCGCTAATGAAAGCCGCGGGCCGCATTTGGCCAGCCGCGGGCTAAAACAGACATTGCAGTTAATCTCAGCTAATTGTTTACAGTGCGTTCCAAATGTATGGAACCGGTATTGTTATTTCAAAATTATTCAAGCTAAATCGATGAAGTTTAATATGTTGCTGTTAACAAAACCTTCTATTATTTCTACAGTTATGTTATTTTTATAATAAACAAGGGCGGGAGCTTCACAGCCAACTTGATTTTTTTTTAAATAGGATGATATTTGGATCATTATTTCTTCGATGAATATATTTTCTTCACATAATTTTAATCTTCTGTCGTCTTCATTTAATTTTTGCACCAAGTGTATTATATATAAATGAAATTTTTGACCCTTTAAGACTTGGATATATCATGATTTGCTGCTAGTTGCTGTACTGAAGTCCTATTAATAACATCCAACATAAGATTTACAGGTTTTTTATCGTTTGTTGCTGTTTTTAGGCAGCCAGATTTTAAACGATTCTTTACATTACCTGTTTTCGTAAAACGCTTCATTGTTCTAGGAACCGTAAATTTGGCATGACTCCGTTTTCTATCACCGTAATAATCTATCATCATCAAGATTTCTATAGGTACGTTCTTTTACAACGATTGTCGAAAATGCTATCCATTAACCTCAATGCACTTCTGAACTCTCATAGCTGTTTATCGACGAACGTTCGCCGATTGCTGGGCCGTTATGTTATTAATAGCGCGTCTAACTCGTAGCTCCGGGTCTTTACGGGTTGTAACAGCAGTTGCATAAATAATGTTTTTTAAATGACTCCAAACAAAGAAATTAAGGGGCAATTGGTATTTAAAACATTTATAACGGTGTTTGTACAAAACTCGGTTTACTGTCTTACAACTTCTATTTGAACCGAAACAGTTTCCTTTGCTTCGTCGATAATTAAATTTTCTGCGGGATCTCTTTGGAATTGTTTTTCAAGACGATTAAAATAATTTCTTGCTGAACATTGTCTATCAGCATATCGGCCAGCATAAAGATTTCTAGCCGCAATGGCATTTTTTCTACATTCTCTATAAATAATTAACTTGTCCACTTTATCATCTCTTGTATAAATTTGCAGCATTTTGAACAAAATGAACAAGAAATGTAAACACAATAAAAACTTCGATAAATTTGACAAGCTAAAGGAATAATTTCATTGTTTTTAAAGCCAGGCTTAACATGTAATCATCAGTGATGTAATCAGAATAAAATGCAGGCGCTAATCCAGGAGGGGAGCAATGTGTGCATTGCATTTCTCTCCAACTTGCTAATACATCACGTAATTTAGTATTTTTGACGGGATTTCGTTTTTTCTGGCACTAAACGGGCCAATTATCGGAACGGTCGTGGCACACTTAAATTGAAAACTAAAAATTAAATTATAATAAATATTGATGTTTGAAATGTCACTTATGTGATATTATTGGATTGAGAAAATTATGCAGATTTCACAAATACACTAACATACAAGGTATTCACTTTAAAAATCCAAGTGTAAAAAAATCACTTAAATGTCAAACAGTGCCGCTTATTATGTATATGGGATATCCTAAATTTCAATCAATTATTTTCAAAACTAAAGGAGAAACGGGGAGTGTACCATATGATCCTGTTACACACGGTATAATAGTAATAACATTGAACTATTTTTATAACCAAGACATTTTGATGAAAACTTGATCTCTCAGAGAAAAAAAAACATTTTTACCGACACAAAAATATATCCATGACTTGTGCACTCTTCTGCAATCTCTTTTTTATAGGTAATGAGGACAAGTGGCACATTATTTTAAAATATTTTTTGTTCTTGCTACTTAGTTTGCAAAATTGTTTAGTTTTAAAGGATATTAAATTCCTAAAATTTAACGAATGTAGAAGTATATTGAACTTCAATTTTCAAACCATTCAGTTTAATGTACTTTCTTCTTTGATATTACTTATGTATTTGGCACATTTTTTAAAATTTAATTGAATTATAATCTCTCATTACATTCTTAAGAGGGCATTTATTTCTAATTTTCATATACTTTCTTGATTAAACCTTCGAATAAAAACGAAAACAATTAATACTGAACATTCAATTCAGCGCAGTGTGGATTAACTCGGTAGGTTTTACTATTTTTCTTATTCTAACTTATTTATCTATGCTTATTATTTGTTCATTTAATGCTCACCTTTCAACATGGTTAATGCATTTAACCAACGATTATAATTCTTAATTACTTTAGTTTTTATAATTTTGTAGTACCTATAGCTAATCAAAAGTTTACATTGTAGTTGCTACAATCGTACAACACGCTTGTAACTGCTAGTACTAAGGATTATCCAGTTCTTTAGCTATTCCAGCAACACCTCTACAAAAAAAAACTGTTCCATAGATAAGTTGTTAATTACTTTAAATAAATTTATCTCTCTTTTATACAGTGTTTCAAAGTGGTTATTAGATATTTGCTTTAAATAGATAGTTATTTAAATCTGCATGTTTATAGTTACTAATAGTAATTTACTTATTAGATATAGAACTAATTATTCTTGTGTACATTTAAAAAGCAGCTTACTTTTTGTATAAAATAAAATATATTTATTTTATGTTAATATTTAAATAAATTTGCTTATTAATTAATGTGTTTGAATTTGTTTTGGGCTACTGCAACAGAATCTACATAGATATTTCCTGCAAAAATCAAATGAGTAATAAAAGGTAAAATTAATGTATATTACAAATTGTGCTGGTAATTGATTTTTTCAAAATGTTAACACCGGCCATAGGAAAATTTGTCAAGTTGATAAATGTCTAGATAGATAGATGTCTTGCAGTCGTAAAAATATTCCGAAAACAAAGTATTACATACAAGGACCTGGACGGACCGAAATAAAACCGAAAACCGGAACCGAAATTTGTCCAAGTTAAATTGACCGAACCGGACCGGAACCGTTATTTATTTTTCGGAGTTTTATTTTCAAAATTGTAAATATATTTATTAAGCGTAATACACAAAAACTTTGGAAAAGCAGCGAATAAACGTTATGGTGCTTAATCGTTGATTGAAAGAACAAAGAAACAGTACAAAAGCTATAACTACGTTAACGAACTAATTAACTAAAAACACTTCTCGCATGACGCTACTAAAACCCTGAACTGACTTAACTAAGAGTCGCTGGTTTTTTACACACTAGATGGCGCTTGCCAATGTATCCGGTTTAGTTTAATTTTATTCAGCACTACCCCCTAAACTAAACCTTAGAAAACAAAATTCCGGCTATACGCATAATCCAATATTGGAACACATATTCTTAAAAACGTTCTGGTTTAAGGGTTTAGTGAACATGTCTCCAAGCTGATCTTCGGAATGAACGTATTCTACTTTTAAAGTACCATTTTGATAAAGTTCACGCACAAAATAGTAACGCACTTCAATGTGCTTGGAACGTATGTGAAACTCGGGTTTCTTTACTAATTTAAAACCATTCGCCTTATCAACAAACAATACAGACACATATTTATTTTCACTAATCTCGAATAACAACCCTAGTAGAAAAATTCATTTCTGCAACATTTTCAAAACGATTTTTATGAAATAAAGAAATATACCAGAATCGTTTCACACTTGTCTCAAATTTGATAAATTTCCGCCCTTTGCAATGTTTCTATAGATCATTTCCTAAATCATTCTTGAAATGTTTTAAAACACTTCTAAAAATGATAACTACAGTCGTTACTTATCCATGTTCATTTAATTTATTAAATTGTTTCTTAAAATAGCATTGGAACGATTATTAAGTTTAAATCCAAAATAAGAAAAGTATACGTTCAAAAAACGATTTTTTGAAATGTTTTTGGAACGTTTACACAGGCGGGGTTTGCAACGATTATAAAGTTCAATTTCAAAATAATGCAATTATGCGTTCAAAATATAAGATAGGAAAACTTGCTAGAACTTGATCTTGACGGCCGATTAGACTTGTTTAACGAATAAAAAACGTCATTTGATATATTGCTTTATAAACAACCAAAAAATATAATGAGTATCACGAGTGAGACTCGTTATTTCAACGTTTGGCAAAGGTTACATACCACGAGTTTGGCTCGTTATTTTGTCCCAATGGATTAATACTGAATCGTCAAAAGACAAAGCTATCTAATAGCTTTTTGTATTGAGTTTTTTAACGGTTTCATATGTATAATTTTGGAAATACAAATACAAATCATTCAAAAAATGTACGTGTAAATCTTTTCTAGAAACATTAAAAGATGATAACTGTGTATTATTCTGGAACGTTACGTAGATAACTCCGTAAATTATTTTGGACATCAACGTTTAATATTTAGTGGAAACTAACTGAAAATATTACAAACACGATTTAGGCAATAATTTTTCAGTCAATTTTGATATTATTTCTGAAATCGATTTGTATGCGCTTCAAAAACCGTCTAAAAAACAATGTTCGGATTCGCTTTTGAAGCAGTATGACATTGATTTGAAAACGTTTTATAAACGTTTTAATGTACTATTTAAGCGTATTAAAAATGTTACAAATGTAAATGATTTAGAAACGTTTTGCTCTACTAGGGAATCGTTTTCACCACACTCATTTCTTCGCACCTTCATTAGCAGCGACGAATTCTGCTTCGGTAGTGGATAATGCGATTTATTTTTGTAATTGAAAAGTCCATGTCACAGCTGTACCGCCGACTAATGACACAAATCCATTTGTTGGCCGTCTAGTTTTGATGTCTCCAGTAAAATCAGTATCTGAGTACGCACATAATGGACCACCTAACGAACTGTAGTTTAATCCAAGTTCTGGAGTACCACACGAAGGTACCTGAAAATACGCTTAACACAGATCCAATTGAAAGATGCGCAGCCATTGATCGAGCAACTTTCAAAACTGCGTAGGCAATATCGGGGCGAGTAGCACAAGCCAAGTACATAAGTGATCCTACTGCGGACTGAAACGGAACGGCACTATCGAGAGCACAGTTAGATGTACTATGTCTGGTTGTGCATTAACAGAAGGTATCTTTGTTGGTTTCGATTCGACCATGTCAAAACGTTGTAGTAATTTCTTAATGTAATTTTTCTGTGAAACGAACAGTCCGGATTCTCGTTGTTCAATTTGCATACCTAAAAATCAATTCAAAGAACCTACTGTTACCTTAAATTCTACTTCGAGTAATTTCAAATACGAGTTGACCGCATCTTATGTTGAACCTGCGATGAGACCATCGTCGACGTAAATTGCTACCAATAATTTCTTTGTTTGATTCTGCCGAATGTAAATGCACGGATCAGCTGTCGAACGAACAAAACCATTTCTTTCCATAATAGAGTACAATTTGTTGTTCCAACACCGAGGAGATTGTTTCAGACCGTATAAAGATTTATTTAAACGACAAACACGACCGGATCTATCATCGAAACCTTCCAGTTGTGTCATGTATAGATCTCTGCATTTATGTTTCCATACAAGAACGCTGTTTTTACGATAGCGATCTATCGAACCATCAGGTTTGTATTTCACACGAAGTACCCAACGGTTATCTATAACACGCGTGAACAGCTTTTGCTAAACATGCTATTGCACTATTTGCTTGAGAACGATAGGCTTGATAACCTACTTCATACTCTTCAAATTTAGCTCGGGGATTAATTGTGCGAACCGGAAGTTTATTCTGGACTTCACTTTGAGGTTTCAAATTAATTTCATCTGATTCCAGATTACTATTCGAGTGTAACTGATTTGTTGATTCATGCTTTTTTTCTATTTCTTCATCGATGTGTCCGCATTCAAATTCAATCACATCGTTCGTTGTCCATAGTTTTTCCGGGCCGAAAATCTATGTTGCGCGATTTAATTATGCGATGTTGAGACGGTACCCATATTTTGTAACCATCCTTGTAGTTTACATTACCGATGAAGTACCCAAAAACTGCCATAACTCGAACGGAGAACATTGAACATTTTACTTTCCGGTGCGGTTAATTAAAAACGTAGCAGTGTCACATGCATGAGCCCAAAACAGTTTTGGTAATTTACTAATCCAAAGCATTGAACGTTCAACTACGTGTCGGTTTGATTGTTCCGCGACGCCGTTTTGTTCTGGCGTATCCGGAGGACACGTTAAACGAAATTCGATACCGCGATAGCGCAACTTTTTTAACACTTCTTTACAATCAAATTCACGACCACCGTCGGAACGAAAAATTTTAACTTTGTGACCAGCGGTGTCAAATTCATTTAAAAACGTTTTCAAATTTTCAACCACTACTGACTTACGTTTCATAAAGTATATACGGACAAACCGCGAAAACTACATAATAACGAAAACCATTTATAGTTAGTTGACATAGGACCGTTTACGTCAGCGTTAATTAACTCACCCACCTCTTGTGGACGATTTTCACGAGCACGAAACGGTTTTCGGTGTGATTTTCCGAGAATACATCCATCACAGAACGAAGAGGTATCGGAACATTTGACGTTTATGCCGAAACGAGAAAGCACATTGCGTACGTGTCTTTTATCTTGATGTCCCAGTCGCTCGTGCCATCCTTGTAGTAATTGTTCAAAAGTTGCTAAATTAACTTCTACATCGGAATTCGCGTGTACCATCAACAATCGAAAATAGGCCATCGTTTCTTTGTCACGAATATGTTACTAAATTCTTTCACAACGAATACACTTAATAGCGAGCTCAAAGCGCACCTGAGCCCATACCCTGTTTTATTAAAAGGTGTATACAAAGAAACAGTACAAAGCTATAACTACGTTAACTAACTGATTAACTAAAAACACTTCTCGCATGACGCTACTAAAACCCTGAACTGACGTAACTAAGAGATGGTGCTTGCCAATGCATCCGGTATAGTTTAATTTTATTCAGCACTAAGAACTACACAATTCTTCTCAGAAATTTGCTGACACCAAAAATAAATACAAAATAACGTTGGCAGATAAGACGTAATTAATTTTACTTGTTATTCCAAGAATGTTTACAGATGTTTAAATGATGTAACGTTAACGTAGGTCAGTCAAAACACCTAAATAAATAAACAAGATTGAAAAAATTAAGCTTGGAATTGGTTAGACAAGGGCCAAATTTCATTTACACAGTCGCATTTTCTTAAATTGAACACTAAAATTTAACAGAAGTTTTCTTTATATGACCACGTGTTGGTTTTGTGGTGGAAACTTCTAACTAATACAATGGAAAAATAATAATAATAATCAAGTATATAATTTTAAACTTTCTCCATAAATCATATTAATGATTTTTTTAAAATTCATTTAGTACAATTTACAAGAACATTTAAACTTAAGCTAAGTTCTTCGTCAGACCATATAAATTAAATTAATTTGACAATTGTAAAACTAAGGTAACTAAAAACAATAAATCGCAAGAGAACTAGGTAATTAACCCAAATTTATTTAGCTATAGCATTTGTTCGAATGTCTAAACGAAAACCACCATAAAAACTCCAGACGTAGCTTAAGTGTAATTTGTGAACAAATTAAGATTAGGAAATAATAGGTAATAACCAAATGTCAGATATAGTTCGCAAATTTTTTTAAAGTAAATAAATTATCTTTCTTATTTATTTTTTTAGATGGCCATTGACCAAATGATCTAATAGAGAAGCCATCACTGCTTTTAGTTATTAATTATTATCAAGTGCAGTAGTTGTCATCCTTTTTTTTCTTTTTTGAAGATTGTGGTGAAAAATGGAAAGCCAATCAATTAAAATTACAGTGAAAACTAAATCAAAACAGAAATAAGATAAAACAATTTTTTAACTAAAATGATTTCTGGGTTTGTAACCAAAACTACCAACCATTTAACACTTATACTTATATATTAGTACTTTTAATCAGAGTGGTTAATTTTCTTTTCATTTTGTAGTGTATTTTAAGATTTGCCAAAATAAACTTTGATTTGCTACGAAAGTGTAAAACTAATCTAATTCATTTTACGTTCTATAAAATAAAAATAGTTGACTCAATTTTTTTAATGTGGCAATAAATAGCTGTTTTTTTTTCGATTTTTTTTTACAAATCTATTTTAGTCTATAAAACTCGTTTTCCATTCTCATTTTTAAGTGTTTTTTTTTTAAATAAACTTCAATGTAGCTATTAATTATAATCAAATTTGTTTTTTTTTCAATTTTCCTTTTACTAAATTGTTTTTCACATTGTTTATTTAACAAGTCAACTTTTCTTAGTTTTTGTATCAAATATCGATATTTTTGTTTAGGATTTTTTTCAACTTTTAGTCACTAAAAATATTAAAGATCTTTGTAGCAAAAGCCAGATACAATTAATTATTTAGTCGTCAATGCCTAGACTAGACGATTGCTGAAATGCTTTGATAATGAAAGGATTGTTATTAATTTTATGTGCTAGTTATTACTACCATAGTATTTGTAATTTTCTTTGCAATTTTATGTTGATAATAAAAAATTTGAATAGTTATTTAACTGTTATATAAATAATATTAGACAATAGATAATAAAATAGAATAAATAAAGCAAATGTAATTCTGTTAAAGGTTTCACTCATGCTGATCGACATTTCATTATTCAACTTCAATTACACAAATGTCCTCATTGGCTTGCAAATTTATAATAAACTTTAAAATTTTGTTAAACCACAAGACAAAGTTAGTACGAATATGATATATAGTTCAGCACAGTTTACACCGCTATATATTTGTACTTGGAAATAGGTAGTCCGTCTTTTCTTTTTTAGAGTGTACATCAACGAGCTCTTTTTAGTAAGGACTGTCAATCTAACTCAAAAGAATATTAAGATCATTCTATACTAACAGGTTTCTTAAGCAATGAAAATTTATCAAAATTATTAATAAGGTACATTTATTTTTATAATTTACAAAATCCATCAATGTGGCATCTTAGTTTTGTTGGGTGGTTACCATTATACTATAAACTGAAGTGTTCATTAAAAACGTATTTATTATACAAATTTAAACTAAATAAAATTTCTGATTAACGTAACTTTCTATTACAAAGCTTAGATTGTTATCCATAAGAAACCAATCATAAGGCGATTAAATAATTCTTATTTAAATATTTCATAAGATATTTACATTTAGGTAAGTAACTTTTAAACGAATTCAAAAATCTATATTACGTAAACGATTTTTGATGTCACTACAAATAACTAATAAGTCTGTTTTCTTAACTAATGCACATTTGTATTTAACGTCATGTCAAAAACTATTCAATACCATACAGACACTGATTGTAATTCCTTTATGTACAAACAATGCAAGATATAGAAGAAGCCAGTAAAAGTTACCGGATATCCACGTTGAAGTTGAAATGATGATAGTGCTTCGTCGAAAATTATACTGCCTAGGCTGGAGAAAATCCTATAATAAAAGGTGTTAACGCAAAACACACAATTCATATATCATTCACGCTCAAAAAAAAAGTAAAAAAAAAACACATTTACAATTTGGAAAAACTTGTACCAAGGGAGGGTGTCCTAATGGAAATTAATGAGGTATAGATAAATTTTGAAACACTAAAAAGTAAGAAAATACTTCTGATAACCTACGTTGAAAAAACACAAAACACTGGTGTTAGAGGTAATTGGGGAAAAAAGGATATAACCTGATAAACACCACATATTCTCAATTTTAATCATATCGTCGTCGATACGGAGCCCCCCGCCCATAGTCACCCCTACTACGAGAAGATTCTTCCATTCGTCGTTTGTGCTCTGCCATACGCAATAGCCTTTGTTGTTGTTTAGTTGCGATCTATAAGCATGAAAGTTACACACTGCAAGTCCACTCAACAATAACTTACTTCTTCGGGAGTGAGAGGCAGCCAATAAATACTTGGAGTTGTTTTTGTTTTTCTAAATAAGTCGTCCATTAACTTTTGAGGGATATCTTCTTCTTTCTTTTTTTCTTTCCGGCTAAGAAAATCTAAAATAATCAAAATATTAACCAGATATTTATGGTTTAAAGAAAACTACCTTCTGTTGGAGAAGGTGTCCGTCTACGTTTATGTCTGTCATTTCTGTCTTCTCGCTCGTCGAATTCTTTATTTCTATAACGCGACTTTTGCGAATTTTCCTTTCCAATATCCCACTCCCGAACGTGTCCTTCACTTCGATGTCGCTGGCGTTCTTTATTAGCCTTACTTTCTTCTTCAACTTTATAATTGTTCTTTGGTTCCTGTAAAGAAATTATTGAAGACGTTTAATCACAGTTTCAAACTCCTAAGAGCACAAAACATACTTTACAATTGAAAGTAAGATGTTTACAACTAAAAGTGTAATACAGAACTTAAACATTATTTACCAGTTAGAAAATATGCAAAGAAATCATTAGTCGTACATTATAAGTAAATCCAAAGCACAAGCAAATAAAGACGCGGGAACCTACTAAGGTCCCAATATAAATAATGACCATTAACTGTACATGTGGAAATTCAAAGATACGGAGAAACAGGTCACCCCATACCCAACAAAATTAAGGAAAGTAGTTCAAAATAAACATTTACAAAATAACTTAAAACCATTAATAATACCTCGTGAATTACATCCTTTTCAACAGTTTTAGGTACCTCTGGAACGGGCTGAGTTACCGGTGGTGCAACTGGCGTTGGATTTCGCGCTTTCTCAAAATCTTCTTCTGTGGCATACTCAATCATGAGTTTCTTGCCGTTACCTATAGGCCAATTGACACCATGCAATGCATTCCTTGTAGCTTCCGATTCCCTTTAAAACACCCAGTCAAGAAAATTGTAAAATATATAAAAAAACCTTACTGTGTGGTTTCGTAATGTGCGTAACATTTCGATTTAATACGATCCGTCCAAAACCCATTCTCTTTAATCTTCCCAGTTCGTTCAAGAAGTTCCTTTAATTGTTTCAAAGTAAAAGGCCTAACCAAATTTGTTATATACAGAATTTCCGAAATAGGATTCTTTGCGGGACTCGGTGGTGGTTTCAATTTACTAGCTGTATCATCCACAATTGAAATTTTGCGATTCATCGCAATTATGTTAGAATTATCGGTTACAGCTTCAGGTGTTTCTTCGATTTCCGACGAATTCACTGATATTTGGGTATCTAATCTTTTATAATCTGAGTCTTCTGATTTATAATCTATTGAAACTTTTCGTTTTTCCCTTGATTCTTGAGAATGAGGTTTTCTTTCGCGAACATCGATTTTTACTTCGTTTTCATCCAAAAACTGTAAAGTAGGACAAAACTCTTTGATGGTGTTGATATCAATTTTTTGCAAACTATCTCCCATCAATTCTAGTCCTACAAAAGAGTTTCCCCATTTGCGTGTAGCTGGAGTCGGTGTCTGCAATAGATTTGTCACTTTATCCTTTATTGTTTGTAACTCTTCGTTTACTTCTTCCATCTGTTTAATATCAGGACTGAACGATTGCGTTACATCGAAGCTGGTGTTTTCTTTAAAGGACGTTGAGGCTGTGTCCATTGTGACGTCTCGAGACATAGAATCGTCTTCCGATTGATTTTCATCAACCTCCATGCTTTTTGATATACCTTCATTAACAACTTCATCTGAATCAACAGGCAATGTGATATTTTGTTCATGAGTTACAGATTCTGTAGAAGAAAAAAAAAATTACTGTATAACAAATTGAAAGTTTAAAAATTATAAAACGTCAATTTTTTTTTAGTTTAGTTTAATAAACAATGTCTATATAAAATATAATTACCTGTTGCTTCTGAAGAATGATCTGATTCTGGTGTTTGGAATAAAGTTTCTTCTTTTAGATCTAAACGTTCAGCTGTTTTAAGTTCTACGCCAACAACTTCAGTGGAAATTATATGCACATTTTCACTTTCTTCAGTTGAAGGTTCTAAAGTATCCATTTCAGAATCTTCTGCAACATTACTTTCACTTTTTTCTTCTGGTAGCTCTTGCTGGGTAGCATCTTCTACTGCTACTAACTCTACCACTTCTGCTACAACCTCCTCAACCACATCCACTGCACTTTGCATAGTAGGGTGTTCATCTGCATCAGCTCTACTTAAGTGTGGTGCCTCGAAACTTTTAATAAATTCCTCAGAGTTAGAAGTTAGTTTTTGTAAATTATCGTGCTTTTCAAGTATCGGAGGTGGAGTATTGCATTCTATTTCATGTAATTTTTGAGAATCAACTTCCATGCATCCAGTTTCAGTTTCACAGTCATTGTAAGAATTTTCATTATGATGAAGGATTTCAGGATGTTCTGTTTCGTCAGTAATAGTTTCACTCTCAATAGTAGATATACTTTCATTGTCAACCCTTGTATCGATAGGGGCTTGGGGTGACTGAGGTGTCACCTGTACATTTTCAGAAATTTCACTTTGACTGTTATCCTCTACCTCTTGCATTTGCAGAGTTTTCTCGCTTTTTGATTTATGTTTAGTTTTAGACTTACCTTTACCTTTTTTATCTTCCTGGTGGTCATATTCTTCGTCACAATCTTCAAAATTATCACCAGATGAACCCCGGTGCCTCGTTTTTCTAGGCACTTTTTCGCTGGAAGTAGCACTATCTTCATCCGTTTGTCCGCCAGATTTATCCCGTCGACGTCTACCAGGTTTTTCTTTTTCAGGTGACATTAACGGACGTGTCAAACAAAACTTTAATTTTTGTATTTCTCCAGAAGGCGTCGAAGAAGGTGTTACTTTCCATATAGGTTGTTCTGGTTCTTCTGTAACAGGCACAACCACTTCTTCTACATCGTCAGTGGGTTTCTGTTCCACCGGTTTTTCTTCAGATTCTTCACTACTTGATCTTGATAAAGATTTTCTTTGGCGTCTAGACTGCCTGCGCGATTTTCTTTGTGTTTCCGGTGGTTTTTCTGTAGTTTTAGAAGCTGTTCGATTACTTTTTCGACGCATTCTGTTTACTATAACAAACTTTAGTGTAAATTTCAGTATTAAAGATAAATTTCCAAAAATGAATGTTGTAGATATACATTTTCTAGACATACCGGCAATCAAATTGATAATGCAAATAAAAAAATTTGAGGTTATGATATAGCCGACGCCATTGTTTATTAGAGCATCAAAATGAAATGTTAAAAATTAATCACACTATTTAGAAAACAGAAAAAAATTCTGTACTTACGTCTTAACTAATAACTATTACTTTAACACAGTTATTTTGTAATTATTATTGAATAAATTAGATTTCCATTCGATATACATATAACGCTACGCATATAACAAAAGTACAGAACATTTATTGACGCAAGTGCAATAAGACTATGTTTACAGAATACTAATTTATCCATATTGCAGATTTGCAGCGACATCTAAGCTCAATTTGTTTACGCATCGTTGCCACTTCTCAAATTTGTATATTGCCTAGATTTTATCAATATTCCACTTTTCTTTGCTTTTTATATGATTTCACTCAATTCACTTTACCTAAATAAGAATATATGTTTTAACTACATTTAAAAAAATTTGGTACAACTTTTCTTAAAATTAATTGGTTTACACTTTTGGTGATCTATATAAATGCCACAAATACTTACTAAGATAAAAATTGTGTTTTAATAAACATAAACATAATTGGGTTAAAATTGATTAAAATCATTTTTGTTTTACCATTGTTTTACATACGACAAACAACAATTTGGAAGTAATAAAATAATGATGTTTTTTTAATATTAATTCTACGTAAGTCATTCAGATGTAACTGTAAGAAAACAACAGCTTTGTTATTTGATTTATAGTTGCTTGAAATGCATAGCACAAATTACATAAAATTGTAAGTATAAAAATGCATACAAAAATTAGACCAAATTCGTAATTAATAAAAGATAATGATAAAAAATATCATTAGCAAAAAAAGGAATAGAGCAAACCTGAGCTATATTTAGATGTATTTTTCCGTTCCGTGTGTTTCTTGCGTTAAGAGATATTTGCTTATATTTTTTAAATGTTAGTGTTGTTTGTTAAGTTTTTGTTGTAGCTTTTAATTAAAAAAAAAATTACTTGGTATAATTGAAGTATTGGCAACACCGCGTATGTTTCTTTTCACGTTATGAAGCAATTGAACACAGTTTTGCAATACCGATTAAATGTTGGTTTATTTAAGAAATTCAAACTGTAAAATACAATATATTGTATAAATTGATAAAAACATTTTAATGCAATTTTTGTAAAAAAAAGTTTACGTGTCGGTTCGTGCTTTATCTATATTTATTTTGGTGACGTTTATTACTGATAGTACTTAACCAGATACGTAGCAATTCAGTATGAAATATTAGTGAATATTACCTTTTAGGATTCCAATAAACATGAAACTCAACATATTAATTATTACTTTATTAATTACATTTATCGATGCCTTTTACTTACCAGGTTTGGCACCTGTGAATTATTGTAAATACGGAGATCATTCTAATACTTGCAAAGTAAGTAGTAAAACGTAAAGGTAGCAGGTTGGTAATTATTTCTCAATTGTAGTATGAGGTGCTCTTGTATGTAAATCGACTAAACACCGAGGAATCTGTTATTCCATATGAATATAACCATTTTGATTTCTGTTTACCGAAAGACGATGAGAAATCACCAGTCGAAAACTTAGGTCAAGTAGTGTTTGGTGAAAGAATCAGGCCTTCAGCTTATAAAATAGAATTCATGAAAAACATTACATGTGGCACTGTATGTAATAAGACGTATTCTGGAAGTGATAAATCCTCTGAGATATTGTTAAGTAAATTAAGAAAAGGTATAAGTCTGAATTATCAACATCATTGGATAGTTGATAATATGCCAGTGACTAGTTGTTATGAAACGGAAGATGGCCATCAATATTGTAGTATAGGTTTCCCTATGGGCTGCTATTCGAAAGACGGAAGAGACACTTGCTACCGCAATGTCGCTAGCAAAAATGCATATTACATTTATAACCATGTTGATTTGGTTATTACATATCATTCTGGAGCTCAAGAAGAATGGGGTACGAGTTTTCGTGAAAATGGTGGTCGAATCATATCTGTTAAAGTCGTGCCGAGAAGCATTAAACATCACAAGTATGTACATTTTTAAGTATTGGTTGCAACACAAATAAACTTTTATACAGAATGTGTATTAGGTAATCGTTGTAGACACATTGGCTGTTGTGGTTTAGACCCCAGATTAAAGCTATATGCTACCATTTAGCAAGTTTACGAATACAAATTTTTTAGTTGTATGTCTTTCTGTTGTGCTTACTGATTGTGGCTAAATTTACTGTCTTCTTCTTTTAACCCTTTATTAGGTTTTATCTTTTGTCGTACATCTTGTATTTATACTATTATCTTCCTTAAAGAACACCAAATATCAAATAATAGGTAATTCTTATCTTTGAAAATGATATCTGCCTACATTTAAAAAAACTTAAAGTAAAATTTAAACGGAAGATATAGTATTATATAAACTTATAAACTTATCTAATCTTTTTTTAACGTACGTTAGCATAGTAAATACAAGAAAGACGATTAAAATTGTTATTTTAAATTTTTTACGTACTGTTTGTGTGCTCATATTCTCTATACTAGTTTGTTTTACAAGTAATAATAGAAATTTTCGGAAGCTTAAAGCAGTTACCAAAAAACAATTAAATACAATTAGATATTTATGTCGCGTATTTTTTTTTTAACTAAAAACAAAACAAATTCAATAATTCACTATATCATCTCCCGAATGTACAACCAGGGCCGGATTTAGGGGAGGGCAAGCGGGGCTACAGCCCCAGGGCCTCCACAAAAGAGGGGCCCCCACAATAGAGACTTCGGAAAAAAAATTTCAAATTCAGACTAGTAAACACCAGTAAATAACTTTTCCTTTCATATTTTATTTCGCGTTTTACCTTTACCTACGGTACTTTGTACAAACTTGATCTATATTTGTTTACTCCAATCAGGCAATCAGTAAAATTCATTTTATTTGGAAAATAATTTGGGGCTAAGGGACCTCCACTCCTTTGTTGTCCCGAGGCCTCCAGACCTTTAAATCCGGCCCTGTGTACAACACCAGAATAGCGCCCATTGCAAGAGATGGCAAATCGGGCACCACTAGACCACGTGGAAGACTCCAAAAGATGGCGCGACTGTTGGTCATTACACTCCCAAGAAAACTATAACCAGTAAACCTACCGTACGAAGACGAAGAAAACTGTTATACATTTGAAATTTGTTAAGTGGAATTTAGGTTTTTATGAAGTAGGTTTAAAAAAGTACACGTGATATGTACCAGGGCTGGTATAGAAATACAGTCAACAAACGTGTCATCTTCGCAGAAATGCGGTTACTTTGATGGTTTCACAAATTAAGACAGATTTCTCCAAATGAATACATTCTCTAATCATACAGACAAAATATCTAAATTGACACATGTATAGAAACAGGCGTGTATTTGTACAAGCTTGGATTAAATTTTTCTATTGAGTGTGATTCTTGTGCAATAAAGTCACATCGGTTTGAAATCCTTCTGATTGTAATCAATTTTTTGATTGTCATTACTGTCGCCAATTGCTGCATTGTATGACCATCAATAGGAACGTAACTTCTAGATCTTAACAATTAACTACACATTAAAAGGAAAAAAATGTACGCTGTCTAACCTTGAATGTATGATAGGAATTTTAAAAACTTTGTTCTAGGAGTTGTTTCAATGGTTGGACACATGTATAGGTACGCGTGGAAGTTGTTTTCTACTTAATTTTTTCATCTAATATGGTCTATATCGAATCTGTTTTGCAGTTATAATTTTTCTGATTTTTTATTATAAACTTCGTTTTTAGTGATAAAAACTATCCAGTAAAATACTTTCTCTTTACGTTTAATTAACTGCAACATTGACCGTATTTATAGTTGTAATAATGCGTACCTGATTAGAAATTAGATTTTGCATCGGTTATAATTGCGTTTCAATTTATTAATTTGACCTACATATTTGTTATTGGATTTCACGGTATTAACATCATAAGTGGCTTATTATTTTCAAAAATTGGTCTTTTTATCTTACTTCCGGTTTGTTTTTCAAAGCATTGTACTATTTAAAACTAATTTATATAAAATTTACAAGCGTATTATTAATATAACACTGGAACTAATATTCTTTCATTTTCAATTAATGTTTTGTTTAATATTTTACTTTAGTAATTACATCTGGAATTGAAAGTACAGTATTGATAATAAACATAAGTTTTTCAAGGATTGCAAATCCAAAATTGTTGTTTACTTCTGAATTGGTTATTTTGTGGTTAAAATTGAGGATTATAGAAAACAGTTTGTGCGGTACTGTCGCTCAAATCCCTTCTTACAATTCCATGATTACTGCGTAGATGAATTTTGAGTAATAAAAAACACTGTTTCTGATCGAACTGATAATTGAAAACTGTAATTGAACTGGACTGTATAGATAGAATTGAATACGAAAACTTCTGTTATAATTTTATACTAAGAAAAATCGTACTTGTTTCATAGAAGTTTTAATTGCTATTACCTGCTATGTACAATTCTATTTTCTAAAACATCCCTTTAGTACGGGCATGCACAGTTTATATATATTTAATTTGGCTTAAACATACCGGCCGCCTTGGAATGATAAATTTCAATGACTTAAAATAACCTATCATAAGTTTGATTCTATATTAATATTAACATATTTATAAAATATATAGTTCTATGAATTGTCAAGATACTGAAACAGCGCACACCTTTTATTAATTGTTTGAGGGTACTGAAAAAACACACACTTATTGGCTTTTTAATAACACCACTATTTGTTTTCATATGCACTACTCTTACGACACTGTCTTTCCCTGGTTGCACTTGGTGATTCTACCCAATTTCTATTCTAGAGGAGGCACGTCTTCTTCTTTTATTAAAACCATAGCACCAGGAGCTGTATTGTGGCATTGTATTTTCCATTTAGTGCGAACCTGAAGCTGTGATACATATTCCTTGTGCCGCCTTGTCTAAAAAATGCTGCACTACTTGCTGGATTCGTTTATAAATATTGAACCGATTTTCTTGAACATCCAGCATGGGTATTTCTGCTAATGATCTTAATAGTCGTCCGATCAATAGATGTCCAGGGGTTAGCGATTGTAAATCGTTGGGGTCTGAACTTAAAGAGTTAGTGGACGGGAATTCAAAATAGCCTCAATTTGCACCAATACGGTATAAAATGCTTCAAACGTTAAATTACTATTATCAATTACTCTATTAAGATGTTTTTTAAAACTCTTTACAGCTGCTTCCCACAAACCTTCAAAATTGGGGGCTCTATGTGGTATAAAATGCCATTGTATTTTATCGATTGTCGTCAATGTACTTTGAATGAAGGTTTTATTCATATAAATAGCCCAATTGTGAGTTAGCACCAACAAATGTAGTTGCACTGTCTAAATACAAGTTTACGGATATGCCTGTTCTTGCAATAAATGCGATCTCACCATTAGTATTTCAAAATGTCAGCTTTTCGATCTGGCGTTGTAGGACCATTATGTGCGGTATTGTCGCTCATATCCCTTCTTATGATTGAATGATGGCTGCGTGAATGAATTGTCATAAAAAACACTTTCTCGTAACCACTGTACTAATGTAAGTGGACTGTATAAATAGAATTGAATGCGAAAACTTCTGTTATAATTTTATACTAAAAAAAATCGTACTTGTTTCATAGAAGTTTTAATTGTTACTACCTGCTATGTACAATTCTAATTTCTAAAGCACCCATTTAGTACGGACATGCGCAGTTTATATATTTTTAATTTGGCTTAAATACACTTAAAGTAGTATTTTTACTTCTATTTGTTGTCGTTATTACGCCAACGTAGGGAATTTATAAGAGTTTAACATCGTATGAACTGAATCCACTGTTCATTTCTTGTTGGAAAATTATCGCCCACATTCTAAAAATCAATTATAACTTAACTTACTACTGCCAGGTGGCTATCGGAATAGAAACCACCTGGTTTGAAAGACGATATAAATGTACTCATTTCAAATACTCTTCTTATAGTTGAATTAAGGCCGACAACTTTCTTTAACTTTCTTTGATACAAAGTTTCAAACTCCCAACATGTGAACACAGTCGCTTCTGATTTTCACCTTAACCGTTTTTGGGACTGCTATAGTTTCGTTCAACAATTCATATTGTGGTCAACTGTACAAAAAGAGTTTAAATATTAGAATAAAGGAAACTTCTAAACTAATACTCAAAAATCGTTATTGACATTGTTTAAAAAAATTTCACACTAAGATGATACTTTAATCAACACATTTTGTAAAAAACTTTTAATCAATTGCTTCAGTTATAGCGTTTGCGTTTTTTCTTTATTAACAATATTTTCGTTTTATTTTCTCATCTACTATAGCGCTGTAATCGAATTTAGTCATAAGCAATACTACTACAGATTTTACCGACTAAATTTTAAATGTATGAACAAAGAAGACCATTCTATAGCCATCATGGTTCAAGTTGTTGCTGTTCTTCATTATTTCCAGCGATTCTCTCACCATGCCTTGATAATGATTTTTGTTCCTTGCAAGTATGTTATCGTTGTCATAGAATGACATGTTCTCCTTGTTGGTTTAAGTGTTCTGCGACTGCTAATTTTTCAATGTATCTCTGTTGTGGGCCTTTATGATGTTTTGTTATTATGCACTGTATACTGTGTCCAGTGTCTATATATGATTTTCCACAACTACACTGAAGTATGTAAATTTTCTTGGTTCGTAGTTGGGGTAGTCTGTCTTCGGATTTCTTTAGATTTATATCCGGTAATTGCCAGCGCATTAGTTATCTTTTTGAAATATTATAGAAATATTGCAGGTCGCTATTTGATCTCGCATAAAGGAGTGTTTCGCAGTCCATTTGTTGACTCGATGGCGCCGCGGCGCACAGTTAGGGAACTATGGAATTACTCGTTCAAATATTGTGAAGTGACATGTTATCTATAGTGGTAGTCCGTCTTGAATATTCTACCGTTACATACTAACGATAATTTGCGTCACTAAGTAAATATATATATGAGCTCGAATAATAGTAACGCTTGATAAGAACATTGAACCCGCCGATTTTAATTTCAAATTTTTTTCGCGTGGACAAGTATAACCTTGTTGATAAACTAGATGCTCACTGTTTGCGAGAGTAGATTGCTGAAGCATAACAAATGTTTATTTATCAATCATTTTTTAAATAAATATATCTTTCTCTGAATTTATAGTGTTTTTTGTCGCACTGTAATTTCAATTTCATTGTTTTTTACTGATACTAAAATAGAGTATAAATTTTTATGGTTTATTGTATAATCTTATCTATTTAACAGAATTTTATGGTATGGATTACCATGACTCTTCAGTAGTCCGATAAAGTTATATTTAAACCTGAAGTTGATACTTCTGTTTTCTGACTTGTCTTCATAAATTTGACGTTTAGTTTATTTATTGTGAATCACTATGATCTTTTCCGCTGCATGTTTAGCATTATTTTCTTGAACCAGTTAATAATATGTATCAGCATATGATTTTAGTAATTTTCCAAGGTCCTATTGATTATATAGAATCATAATACCATTTATGCGTTTAACGAGACTTACTGCTATACGAAAAACAACCCTATAGTGTGAAACTTTCTCTTTCTTACTAAAATAAGAATGTCTTCCGGGTTTGTTGTAACCGAAGTTGGCAACGTTTCGCTCATCTTTTTCGTGTTTTATCATTGTTGTGGTATATTTAAGGTTCAAATTGTTGTTTTGAAGACTTTGGACATATAATTTTAGTTTCACTCGTAATATTTTTTTAGCAAATTCTGATTTCTTTTGCATATAATTGTAACTAACAAATAAGTTCCACTTGTTTATCTACTGCTGTCTTCAATATTAAGTTTAACAGTACTAGCGATTCTATAATCTAAATTACACATTTTTTTTTGAAATCTAGTTATATATAAGACACACTTTTTGTTAGTTATATTTAAAATTACTTCTCGAACTTCTGGTGTGTAAATATATTTCTTTCTTGTACTAAAGAAAAGCATATTATTAAACATTAGTAAGTATTTAATTACACTGTTGTTTTTAAAGACTACTTTTGGTTCTATGAAGTAACTAATACTCGATTTTATATGTTTTTGTTAATTACGTGGTAGCTACTGAAATAATTTTTGTATCAGATTTGAAGATATAAAACTGTTAGATATTTTTTCTTAAAACATTTTTTTAACTTAGCTCGTTCTATTTATATACCAAACGAGATTAGAGTCTGCAGTGTGTAGATTGTTTATCTAATTTAATAACATTTAGTTTTATATTTAGATGAACTTAAAAGTTCATTTCTTCGTGTTTTAAAAATGTACATTTAAACGCACGCTTTTTGTCTTAATTGCGTTGTCATAATCGTGTAACACCATGGTTTATCGTTCTGTAATTACATATTTTTTTAATGTTTTACACGTGATCTCTAACGGCAAAACAACTTTATTAATTAAAAACATGTTTTGAGTAAATGCGACCTTAAGAGGTGTTAAATACATGTCTGCATCGTGTTTATTTTGTACGTATGTATTAGTATTCATACAAGTACATACATAGTGCAAATACTGTCAAAATATATATGTATATATATATATATATTTGAAATGCACATTTTTTTTAAATTGATTTTCGTTTCTAGTAATCAATATAGAAAAAACACGCTTAGTGTACATTCACACCGCACGCTTAGCCGAGCAGAGCGAGTTCAGCGAGTAAACACAAACTTGAATTTAGGTCGCAGGTATTCACATAGCACGCGTAGCTGGGCAAATCCGAGCGGAGCTGGTCAGTATAAGACAGATTGGTTTGTGTTTTCATGTCATGGATATCAAAAATTTTATTTACGAAATATATGTACGTAGAGCAATATGGGACTAAAAAAAGAATATATCTGAAAGTATTTTCAGTCATACAAAAATAACCACAAAATCTTTCTGGGTTCACTTGTAATTGTGTAAATAAATAATTCAATTCTCCATACTTTGATCTAGCCAAATTAATTTCGTGTGCTCAATGCATTCTTTTTCAGTTGATTCATTTTATGATTAATGGATTTTCCAATAATAACATCAAAAAAGTAACATCCATTTTTAAAATTACTTTCAACACGAATCTTTGCAAGTCAGACAACGCTTTGTTTTTGAACACTTTCTCGCATCGCTCAGACTCGTAAGGAACCGCTTAGCTCGGTCTCGCACAGATCGGCGTGCGGTGTGAACGTACACTTAGATTGGGTCTATGACAAATCGCTGAAGTTGAGGTTAAATCGCGCTAAAAGTTTTTTCGTAATTTAACGACAATATGTGTATCCAGTTACATTGTATCATGAAGTGCGAACTTATCTGGTTTTATTAGTATTTTGGTGTATTTGTCACAAAAGTTCAAATCTAGAAAAGCGGCTAAGTGTTTTTACAACGCAGAAGGCTTTTGATATCGTACACGACATCCACTAGACACAGTCGCCCGAAGCAAACTTTGGTCACTATGTCAACCATCAGCATACTGCGAACCACCAGAAGTAGAACTCCGACCGTTGATTACTGGTTGATACAACACCGACTTATAAAAGAAAAAATGCTGACCATGGAGACTATGTTGACCACTAACTACATTAATCTTGTTTTAAATACTCAATTTATTTATTGTTAGTTGTAGATTCTATGTATTTTCCGGATCAAAAATCTTATTTTTAGAACTGAGAGTACATGCTTCTCCTAGTTAGAATTTTTTAATAATATTTACGGGATTATAATTTATAACGTTAAAACGTGCTCTAAAAGATCCCAAAATGTTCATTGACTTAAAACTGCAACTACTATTGGGTGTTCACATTTACAATTTTACGATTTGCAATTTTCGTTTTCTTAAGAACTGAATTTTCAATAAAGTCAAAGCAAGAAAGCAAAATAAAGTTAAGGTAGGTTATGTCAACTATTTGTTCTTAATTTTTCTAATGTAAACTTGGTTTCCTACCGCATTAATAAAACTACAAGTTGTAGTCAATTGGCTTTGTTCCCCTAATGTTATTTGGCTAACTTGTTGAAGCGATCACTTTGGGTGGATTAGGTAGAGTCGTGAAGCCAATTGCGTCGTAGTTCTAAATATAGCATTAAAAATAATTTCAACATTATCAAAAGTTTGACACATACCATTTGTTAAAGGTTGAACGTCCCAAACTTGTGCCGTCGGGAGAAATTTTATAATTATATAATCAGCAGGTTGATACTTCTGCGTCGAATAAATGTGTTTGAACTAAACTTAACCACTTTGTCTTCCGATAGAGATTTGACGGTTCTAACATGTCGTTGCAATGGTGAGAGGCATATTCTATGTGCTTTGGCAACACTTCTAATTGAACTGTTCGAGAATACTTCTTTAACTGCAGCTTGTATTTGACCACTAGTTTTTTTTATGTATAATTAGATTGTTTCTAACTATGCATAATCCATTCTTTCAACATGGTATTTTATTTTAAATAACTTGTCAAAATGTGTATATTTATATAAACTGCCGCAGCTTCATAACACTAGCAAATACAAGTGTGTAGCCAATCAGATTTGGTAAACAACTGAAGCACTAAACGTTGGACCTATTGGCGAGAAACTAAACTATTACCTCTAAACCTTATCAGAATATTATCAACGGCTCATTTCTCCTGTGACCCATTCCTATCTACTCTTTTCTATGATATTATGTTTAACCGAGGCAATTTTTAGGGTGTTAGATTGCACATCCCAAGAGGCGTTGGAAATACCAAGCAAATCGTTAGAAAAAGAAAATTATGATATTAAGTATACGTATTCTGTTACTTTTGTTCAAAACAACACTATCAAATGGTCATCTCGATGGGACTACATTCTGGAGTCAATGCCTCACACCAACATACAGTGGTTTAGTATACTGAATTCTCTAGTCATTGTTCTATTCTTGTCGGGAATGGTAGCTATGATATTACTTAGGACGTTGCATAAAGATATCGCTAGATACAATCAAATTGATAGTGGAGAAGATGCTCAAGTAAGAACCTTAACACTTAAACACTATTAAAATACAATTACGTTTTTTCAGGAAGAGTTTGGTTGGAAATTAGTTCACGGAGACGTCTTTCGCCCTCCCCGAAAAGGAATGTTATTATCCGTTCTTCTTGGTTCTGGAGTTCAAGTGTTTTGCATGACTTTGGTGACGCTTGCGTTTGCATGCATGGGATTTTTAAGCCCAGCGAATAGAGGAGCTTTGATGACTTGCGCTATGGTTTTATACGTATTACTTGGAACGCCGGCCGGATATGTCTCAGCAAGAGTTTATAAAAGTTTTGGCGGTGAAAAATGGAAATCTAACGTACTACTTACGTCTATGCTTAGTCCAGGGTAATGTCTGTTATTCTATATGTATTGATTTACAGCGTTGTAATTATAGCGTAGTGTTTTGTTTATTCTTCGTAATGAATTTGCTTTTGTGGGGAAAAGGTAGCTCAGCAGCTGTGCCTTTCACAACACTTCTGGCATTATTAGCCCTTTGGTTTGGTGTGTCAGTTCCACTTACTTTTGTAGGTGCATATTTTGGATTTAGAAAGAGGGTACGTAACTTGTTAACGTTTAATGTTTGTAACTAATTATGTTGCGTTCAACAGGCGTTGGAGCATCCAGTAAGAACCAATCAAATTCCCAGGCTCATTCCAGAACAATCTGTATATACACAACCAATACCAGGAATAGTAATGGGCGGTGTATTACCATTCGGTTGCATTTTCATTCAACTATTCTTCATATTAAATTCAATATGGTCAAGCCAGATGTACTACATGTTTGGATTTTTATTCTTGGTCTTTTTAATATTAGTTATCACATGCGCGGAAACGACTGTTTTACTTTGCTATTTCCATCTTTGTGCTGAAGACTACCATTGGTGGTGGAGATCGTACCTAACATCCGGTTTTACAGCCTTTTACTTGTTTTTGTACTGTTGTCATTATTTCTTCACCAAACTACAAATTGAAGATTTTACTTCTGGATTATTATATTTTGGTTATACTTTAATAATGGTATTTTTGTTTAATTTATTAACTGGAAGTATTGGCTTCTTTGCGTGCTTTTGGTTTATAAGAAAAATTTACAGTGTTGTAAAAGTAGACTGAAAAGTGTGTGTAATATATATTTTTATTAAGTAAAAAAATGTGATGTACATATTAAATTACTAAAATAGACGTTAAAATTTTAAGGACAATGCCAAAGGTGATTAAGAAAGATCTGCTTTCAGTATTATATTAGCTTTTTCTATGACGCCGTTCAATTTAACAGTGTAAAGCAAGGTTAAACAAAAATGGGTTATTTAAATTTTTTAATCGTGATATAATGCAGCGCATGTTCGGGACTTTAGAAAAGTAAAGAAATACGATTTAAAATAGGTTACAAGAATACTCCAAATTTATAAAAAACTGAATGATAACAGTGCGGAACTTTGTAAAATTCTAGTGTAATAAATACCTTGGGCATTTTACTTACTTTCATTTAATTTTATCTTATTGAAAATGTAGTATCATTGTTTGACAATAAACGCGCACAATCAAATAGTTTTTTTCAAAGTTAAGTAATCAAATATCGTCTTCAAAAACGGGATAAGTGGGCGTGCGGTCAACTGAGAGGTAAACTTAGTTATAACAAGAAATTAGCTATTCGAATTCAAGATGACTCCAAATATTGCTCGAGTCCATGTAATTTTTTTTACAATTGATGAAAAATATTTAAATGTAATTTATAAAAATAGAAATTTTATCAGTGCATTTGGCCGCGTTCTTTAAGTTGTTGGTAGATTAAAGCGCGCATAAAGCTCTGTTATGAACATTGTGGGCCATACACATGAATTATTTTTAAAATATCTTTGAAAAGAGAAAGAAATAATCTACAATCTCTATATTTTGCTTCTGTTTATGCTTCTACGTAGGGTTCGGTACAGTGGCATTTTGACACGTTGACTGCGGATGAGGCAGCAAGTGCGTCATATCGCCCCAGACTAGCAGTGGCGAACGTCTAAAAAAAAATTAGGTAATAATTGTCTTAGACTTTTGTTTTAACTTCATACAGTTATTACATTCTACAACATTAAATTCACTTTTGAAAAAATGAAACTAACGACATTTAATAAACATGACGTCGGAAACTTTTACTTAGAATTAACATTAAAAAAACATTTTCACACAAATATCGTGCATAAATATATGAATTTTTTGTGGTAATTTGGTTGATATGTAATATTTCAATTTCGCATGGAACACTAAGTTTAGACGTATCTGTAGCAGGGACGGCGCCAGAGGGTCTTGGGTGGGGGCAAACTTTGTTTTTTAATTTTCTCATTAAATGTTTTAAGTCTGTACCTACATCTTAACCTAGTTCGTTTTATCGGTTCCATCGGGATAAAACAATAAACATAGAAAACAAAACATGGCATTTATTGTATCACAACCACAAGCCTATTTATTCTTATAAACTACACTATAGAAATATGCCGTGTAAAAAATTACGATTTGCAGATTTATCTGTTTGATTTAGTTCCAAATTTGGACTTGGCCTTCCGAGAGATTTTATTTCAATCTTTTCTTGGCTTAGTCTTTAGCGATTTATCGAGATAATACTAATGCTAATTCTTGTGTTTGATGCAAGGACTTAAGTCGTGTCGGTTTTTACAAATTTTTTCTTAACATGAGAGTTGTTGCAAAGATAATAAGATACTTTTGTTTTAATTAAAGAATCATAATTTTGTGTTTGCAGTTCAAAAGTTTGAGGTTTGAAACCTATTTGTTTCCAGTTTTGTGATTTTACAAATCGCATTTTGCCAATACAGCAATAATAAAAGCGTTTTTTTTTTTAATTTACTACTTTCAACCGGAAACCAGGGTTTTTGTTTAGTGTGAATTGAGATTTGATATTAATAAAGCTAATAAAGTAAACTCATTGCTGATTAACAATAAAAGTAAAATAATATTATTTGAATATGTGTAGATGTTCAAGAATACTAATGTGATCTAGTATGATTCAACGGCTATTTTGTGATCAACTTCATTTTATTGTTTTCTTTTCGATAAAACTGTAGAGATCATTCCATGACTAAAGAACCGTGAGGTGCGCGTCGGATAAATTCGGAATTTGACGATCATGCGAAATAAATTCTAACTAAAAACATCATCTGTAAACAATGCACATTAACTGTAATGGTTTATCTTTAATTTAACTAAAAAATGAATCCATACAAGACTATGAATATGATATAAAAAAAATATAAAACACAAAGATGAAAAATAGTTTGTAACAACTTATGGAATAAGTGTGGACACCTCAAACGCCCTATGAAAAGTGCAAACGTTTTTTGGTTAGCTAGTGTACTGACATTTGGAACAAAATTGGTTTCTGCGCAGCGGCTCTTTAGTCATGAAATGAACTTTAATGCGTGTTCTGAGAGATATTATTTCAACCTTCAACGGTCTTACAAATTCGAAAATTACGTACGACAAATATATCGTTTCATTTACGATTGAAACCATCGCGGGCTACAAACGTGTGAGCTCTTTCATATGAAATCTCGTAGTGGAAGTCGCGACGTCACGTTAGAATGCTCTGCTACATATACAGGCATTGGCTCAAATAATTGCAGTCCCAACATAAATAAATTACCTATTTAATATACGTTGCTTTGAATGACGACCACATTAAATTAATGTTTGAGCCAAGTTCAATAAATAAAGTATATGATACTTATATCCTATATGTTTAAATATTTTAATTCATAATAATTTGTACCGTTTTTTTTTGTTTTAATAAACGCCTGGAGAGCTCGCGTTGTAGAGCCCTTATCGACCAACCGCCACTGCTAAAATATTGTATATGTAGAACAGAAATAATTGTAAATAACATACATGAAAATAAATTACCATAAAATTCATTAAAAATGGAATTTATTAGCACTGGTAAAATCAGAGTAAGTAAAAATAAAACCTTTTTATAGGTCCTCAAAAAATGGAAAAAGTTTAAAGAAACCATATAGATTTCTCTAATTCATTTGCGACGCATATTAGGATTGTAAACACATACATGTGATGTAAATCTTATTTACTTCTAAATAAATACTGAACACTTTTTATTGTTGTTAAATTAACTTATCATGTTATTTATTTAATTTAGATTTTAGAGTCAAATTTCAAAAAAGCACTACTAAAATTTGGGAGATATAAGAAAAAAGATAAATGAGATCATCCAGTGATCGGCGTGACTAGGATTTTGTTCAGGGAGGGACAGGTAAGGAAAAACGAATAATATGCATACTACAAAACTTTTATAAATGGAAAGAAACATTTATTTTATTACATTAACAGTTATGTTCGAGATTCTTAACAAAACGATTTGATCGGCGTTGATCTTAGTCACTTTTTAACACGACGCAGAATAGAAAAAGAGCTACCTATAAGTTCTCTCTGAGTTCTCTAATATTTTTTCTTGTGATGCCCTTGCCCTTCCATAGTTTATACCATTCACATGCTTGGCTTTTAAGTAATAAAGCCAAGTTCAACATTAGTCTAGCCAAGCTTTAAAGGTCTAGTTTTTATCAAGCTTTGAAAATAATGTCTTGATGTAACATTTATACCCTAAAATAAATTTTAACGGCAATTTAGACAAATTTTTACTTTGAAAGATGGTTTACAAAAGCTTGGCTTGAAATCAACCCAAGCTTTCCAAAAATCAAGCCAAGTTCTTAAATAATCAAGACAAGTTCAAGCCAAGCCAAGCTGTTACATTTCAAACTTTTAAGCTTTTATGAAGCTCTTGAAAATAATATTATCTTGATGTAAGATTTATACCCTAAAAGAAAGTTTATCGAAGGCAATTTAGACATACCACTTCGGCAAACCGCATCAACTGAAGAAATCAAAACAGAAATTAAGGAAGAGTTCTAAGAAAGCATAATTTAGAATTTATATTTTCTACATTGCAACGTTTTTTATTTGCTTAGCTAAAGTTTTGTTTTCGTTACAATCGCAGATACGCATAATCGAGTACTCTAAGTACATTTTGAAAACGTTTTAAAATATAGATCTCACGGCATTTACCACATGGTTAAAATTAAAGTCAATCTGCACTTATTTAAATAAACAAAATCGATCTAAATACTTTAATTGCAATTATCACTTTAGACAACGAAGTTATGACGCAACCTATGCTAGCAGTTGAGTAATTGTTTATATCGTTTATATTGTGGTAGTTAGCTGCGGAGTACGCGTTTCAAGACCATACACTACTATTGCGCAAGGAGCAAGAAAAAACTTGAAAACCAAGCCAAGCCTGTATCCACAAAGATCAAACCAAATCAAACTTTTATATTGAGCCAAGCCAAGATTTTATGTTTCAAGTCAAGCTACTTCGCTTGGTGAATCTCTAAGCGACATCAAACCGAAAACAGGCAAATTTTCCTCAGCAAAACGTTCTAGTGCGGATATCAGTGAGTTTAAATAAGGGATGAAAATCCATCGCTTACAAAGCATGGAGACTCAGTAGACTGATTAGATCGAGATTGTAGGCGAGATACAATGCGCGGTGTTGACTTATTTTCCTTTTGCACCAACGCTTTCAATTTCTATCTTCCGAGCCCAGTAAACACACGACGTCCCAGGGACGTTCGTTTTATGTCCAAATGATGTCTTTACATCGCGGGCTTTAAAACAGACCTGTATAGGATGTCTTTAATAGGACGTCCTGAGGATGTCAATGAAGAACGTACGATGAGATGTCCAATGCGGGAAAAAACAAATGCAAACTGAGTGCGCGTGCCCACTTTCCTTCTTGTTCTCTGGTGCCTACTCAACACCCGTACGCTCCTTTGGTATATCAAAGTGGTACACTCTGTTTGCACCCAGAGCTGGGCAAGTTACTTTGTAAAAGTAGTTAACTACTAGCTAAAGTTACTACTTTTTAAAAGTAGTGTAAGTTACTAACTACTAACTACCGTAAATTGAAAAGTAGTTAGGTTACTAACTACTCAACAGTTGTATTCTAAAATATAAGTTTTTTTTCAACTACTTGTAGAAAAAGGAGTTTTAAGACGATTTATGTTATACCACTTTTAGTCATATAAACATAAGTACCTATAGACACTGAATTATTATTACATTAAAGAAGACAAAGTAAATCAATCACGCGCACACGAAAACAGTAAAACAATTTTAACGTAAGTACTGTTATTCTATTATCATGTATATCTATTTTATTAAAAATTCTCAAAAAAAAAATTAATAAAATAAACCTTTAAAAAAACAGAACTTAAAGTAATAAACTTATTTTAGCATTTAATATTCATTTCCTTTTAATAAAAGTAACTTTTCAAAAAGAGCATCAGCCAATGCATTGTTTTTGAGCGAATTTATGAGTAAAAAATGAAAATAATCGCTCGACAGCAGCTGATGAAGGTAAAATTGTACTATATCTAATGAACATTTTTTTAATAATCTTATAATCATCTGACAGATATATGAATTCTGTTATCTTCCAGGTGTTTTAACAATTCCAGTTCTATTATTCTGGTTTTGTGAGCATGTAATGAGTATCAGAAGAAATGTGTAACTTTTTAGACAAAGCAGGTTCATCAAAATCAAAAAACTTTTGTTGAATTAATACTTTGTTTACGTTTATATTAGAGGCATTTAACATTTCGAAACAAATTAGGTTTGCTGCATTTATAAATTTTTTTTGAATAGTCTACATCCATGTTTACTTCTGCATTACCGTTCATCACTTGAAAGACACGTTTTAACCTGCGAAACTGCAATGCAAGCTGAATAATTGTAGCCATTGTATGTAATTGAAGCCGCTAATAAAGTAGTTTAATTACTAGTAAAGTAGTTAAGCTATTAACAAAGTAGTTTAACTATTTTTGTAGTTAAAATAGGGTAGCTAACTACTTTTTAAATACGATTACACGAAAAAAGTAATTTATTCCAACTACAGTTACATTAGTAGCTTAACTACTTTGTAGTTAACTACTGCCCAGCTCTGTAATTGCACCGTTTGCACTCTGTATTTGTTTTTAGTTGTGTTCTGACTACTTTATTTATCTGTTCTTAATTGTATTATCTAACGTTTTATGGTTCTTAAAGAAGATTTCTAGAAGTATTTTTCCATTCAAGAAGTTTGGTAAATAGTTTTATTTTAGTTTTTAAGATATCTTAAAAATAGTACATCGTCCGCTCTATATAAGACTTCTCACAAATAAGTTTTAGTGCTACCTCTGAAAGTGTGCTTATAGAAATCTAGAAGCTTTCTTTCAAACGCCTTAAAAAACGTTTTTTTGAATGTATATTAAAAACCTACTGTAGAGGTTACAAATATTTATGTAACATTCGCCATATTAGTTAATTAATATTATTAATACAATTTTCCATTCTGGATCATTCCCGTGTTGTCGTACACAACCTAAGCTTTCGTCACACGGTCACAGTGAACATCTTCAGAGCCTGGAACAAACTAAAATAGATTATTGTTTATGTATAGAAGCAAACCTGAGAAAAACATTGATAACACAAACTGAAATTATGATTACTATAAACGGTGCTTTTTCTATATTCATTCATCCGGCCAGTTCTTTAATAAAGTGATAACATTACCCGACTGATAACATTATCGGTGATTTCAATAAGCTGCGTGCACTGTATTGTGAATGCAGATAGTTAATCTCAGATGCACATATACAAAACATATATTTACTTATTGCACTAATTATAATGTGCACCACAATTAATATAATTTTTAGATTCAGTGGGATATATAGAATAATATCAATAATAATTTTTTTTAAAACCTCTTGAAAAAGTATTTTGTATATTAATCTTGAAAATAGATATATTACACGTCTTTAAGAAGTATTTTCAATTTAAGACGCATTCAAGATATATTTTTCTGCTTGGGTCAGTTCTTCAAAATGTGTAGATACTATACTTTACACAATTTCTGTAAAGTCCTTTTGTGAGGAGGGACATCAAAACACATTATGCGTCTATAGAAGGCGACGTTTCGTGCAACTAAGTGCGCACTTCTTCAGTGCTTGTTTTAGAATTAGAAAAGTGGCGTATCTCAGACAGCACTATGAAGACAACCATACAAATAAATTACCATTAAAAATAAATTAATTAAACATAAGAACAATTACAACACAACAGTAACAAACGCGGACTTGAACATGGTATGTTCAGCCCAACATACATCCATTCGCCCATAGCCATAATATGAACATCCTGTGGACGACCATTTATGTACGTCTTATAAATTATTGTTAGATTGCAGATATCCGTACGAGGTTTCCAGCAGATGTCTTTATTTGTGACATTCTATGGACAACCATAGGATGTTTCAAGTTTAGTAATGAACCCTAATCGGTTACCTACTAAACAAGGAACGTTTCGTAACGTTCTAAAACTTCTCAACCGTTACAGAATGCAACGTTATGCCATAACTCCATGAAACGTTTAGTAGAAGGTATTTTTGAAACGTTTCTGTATGAAAATTTGAAACGTTTTACACGATATGTTTTTAAACTAAACGTATTGCATACAAAAGTGTGTTTTTGTCGAGCTAAGTCTCAATACATAATCACCAGTGGTAGATCAATTAAATTACAGGATCAACCTAACAAATGTCAAGTCGATGGTAGGCCGGATCGAACCTCACGCTCGGATGAACTTTATTCATATTCTAGGACAGCACTTATAATTCATACAACTTTTAAGAAAAATGAGGTCATCATTTCACGGCAAATCAAATTAACTTAGAAAATATGTTTTTTGATATTTCATGTATTGTAATAATAAAAGAAAACTATACTATATATGAAACGTTCTCGGGAAGTTCTGAAACGTTTCAACTTTGATCAAATATGGAACTTTTATTGACGGACATAGAACGTTTCTGAAAGGTTACTGTAACGTTGCACGTTTCATTTGTGACGTTTTAAAGCCTCTCCTTGAAGTTTTTTGTTTAGTGGATACCGTATATCCTGTGGACATACATGGAATGTTTATGATTATAAGCGATGTCACTGTGACATTTACCAGTGACATTTATCACTCTGAAAATGCAAGCTGCAATGTCTTGTGAAACGTCAATTTGTTTGGATTCACGAACGACAATACGGCAAAGCCAAGTTCTACTTCTTGTTTTGGCTTTCAAGAAGAGACTAGGACCAAGCCTAAGTCTGGGTATTTAACTACGACGCGGTCTAAGCCGAAAGTCGCTTATAATCATAAACATAAACATAAACCGCGAAAGCTTAAGATTTTATACATGGAATGTTCTTATGCTATGTGTGCAGTATCAAAAAATTAATCAAAAGAAATGAAATCACACTATCTTGTATTTATATTTATTTTTGGTATCAGCAAATTATTTCGAAGAAACGTGCAGCTAGAATAGAAAATTAAATACGATAACATTATTTTAGGCATAAAGGTTTCACTGTGAAACATAATTAAAAATTGTTTTAGGGTAAACGGTGTAGGTATTTTTTTAATTAAAAACTTACAAGTTTTCGTACGTTGTCTATGTTCTTCATCACGCGACCTTGTGAGTTTTTAATTAAAAAAAATCCTCAACCATTTGCCCTAAAACAATGTTTAATAACATTATCTTAGTTTTTTTTACACATTTTTGCTATAAAAATTGAAGGCGACAAACCCATAGAGAAAAAATCAAAAGAAGAACACATGTTTACTAAATGATTACAGGGATTACCACAATTTTTATTTAATAATGCGTTGGTCTACCCCGATTGGTTTCATACTCCTTCGCTCTTCGTGGTATCACTTCCAGCAAGTGGTCGATTTCCTCTTGAATTATTGTATGCCAAGCACCTTGCGATTCATAAAGAAGAACTTTCTATGTTTGTCGAGGATGCGCTAAATTTTTCAGTCTTCTACCCTACACGTGTTTAATAGACGAAAGTTCTAGAGATCTTGGTGTCTATGGTAAGAGATTAACATTGGCCTCTTCGAGTCGGTCCATAGAGTGTTTGCTATGTGGAGACGGGCATTATCCTGCTGAAAATGTGGGTTTTTCGACTGTTGAAGAAATGGAAGAATATAGGGTTCTACCATCTCGTTAACATATTGCCGGGAGTTCATATTGATTGGATTAAATACCAAACGAAACTGACTCCCATAGGCTATAGCACCCCATACCAAAATTCCTACAGTGTGGTGCACATGCCGCTCAACACAAAATTGAAAATTACGTCGTTCCCCACGTCTTCGTCTGACTCTCATACGGTCATCATGCATCCCCAAACAGAATTGGAATTCACTACTAAAGACTACTCAATGCCATTCCAGATTCCAGTGGAGTCGCAAAATACACTATTTCAAACGTTGATGCCGGTGTTGAGCCGTCAGTGGTAGCACAAGATGTGGCCGTTAAGAATGCAATCCGAAATTTTTGATTTGACGATAAACTGTTCGAAGAGTTACATAACCGTTTATCGGCGGTCCTGCACTTCATTTGTTTATTTACGTCTCTTAGTTCTTTGACTACGACAATTCTGATTTTTCCTAGTCTTTGCTTGATAACAGCGCATGATAGTGAATTAGTTCCGGTTAAGACGATTTGCAAAAAACCACCTTTACGTAAGCCAACGATTCGACCTCTATCGAATTCGTTTAATTGGCTGCAATATTCAAGCTGTCGCACTGTAGACATAATCACACTCTCAAAACACGCTCAACAAAAGAAGCACAACAGATAACAATATTAAAGTTAACTAAGACTCGCATGAGATATACACGACAATAAAGTAGTAAAAACAAAAAAAAGTTTGATATGCCATTACCACCAGTGCTCGAATTAGAGTTATTCACGAACCGGAACGCAGACTTTTCGGAATTTTACCGTATATAAACGACACTTCCTCCTAAGTAAATAACTACATTTATTCAAGTTGTGAAATATTACAAAAACAACTACATTTTAATCAACGCTTTAAAAAAATCCCATAAGAATACGCTTGATGTAATTGATGACGTAACATCGCCATTGCTTTGATCAAATTGCATTACAGAAACCCGAAGAGATAAAAGAGGAAAACATTCTTTCCTCTTAAGCTTGATACGTCTTGTATTGCTCTAAAGCAATTTCCACAAAGAATCATATCGTTTATCTTCTTTATTATGTTCTCTCTTTCGACTGGCCCTGTCATCGGCGGAATGTCGGCCTGAAACAGTAGAAATAATGACTTTCAAAATTATTCTACTTGTATTTATAATTTACCTTTAGCAAGCCATGATCGAACATATTTTTCAGGCTTAAATTTCATTAGCGGAGGACCAACGCAGTTTATAAATAAAAGGGCAGCGATTGTTTCAATATTCAACGACGTTCTTAAGGGCGTTACAATTTCATTCATGCTACTAAAATTTCGTTCGCATTCGCTGGTTGATATTGGAATGGTCGCTACGGCTTTAAGCAGTGGTTTTAAATCGTCAGATATTTGATCTTTTTGATCACACATTTTATAAGTTCTAAATCCACGTATTATTTGTTGCTCATAGTCGTGTAAACGAAATAACAGGCACATATTCCTTACTTCATTATCGCCATATTTGATATCAATAATTGCACCATCATTAGTTCTTGGCCAGTTTTTTGGCTCCAAAATCTTAATATTTTCTAATAAATTCACATATGTCATGACTAGACCACTATCATCGCCTGACGTACTGGTTTTTGATGATGAAACTGAAATCATACGGTGTCTTAAATTATTCGCCAAACTTGTAAAAAACTGAGCAGCATTTATGGGAACAACTTTTCCTTCATGAAGCTTTATGCCTTTATATGTACATGTTTCTTGAATTGAACGCAATGCAGCAGCATATTTTGACCCTGGTGTGGTAGCCATCGATTCAAAAACTCTTATAGTGACGCGAACAGCTCTATCTGCCTCTGTTAAAGTTATGTTTTCTCGTTGAAGCTGTTCCGATAAATCTCCTAACTCATCAAGAGCATCGGCAAATAAAGTCAGATTTCTTAAAAAATCTGTAGATGTAATATATTTTTTTAATCCTTCGTACTTTGCCCTTTCTCTTGCATCTCTCGTCGAATCAATAGAAGCATTGTAAAAGTGCAGACAAAGGGCTTTATAGTTTTGTATAACAGCATTAACTGTTCTTTTACTGGAAGCCACCCATCGTACTGACAAAACTCTTCCAATTTTTAGCAGCTGAGTTTCTAGGCCAGCTTTAAGTTTGTTTTGGTTTTTTGAAGATTGGCTATATAAGCTATAGAGCTTGTCAATAAATATTTTAAAATGGTTTACGCCCAATACTTCATTCGCGCAGTCGTTAACAGCAAGCTCTAGTCTATGGTTTGAACAATGTCATACCACTAATTTTGGAAAAATAGTTTGTAATCGCTTGGCAACTCCTTTTGTTTTACCTAGCATAACGGAGGCTCCATCGCTAGCAAATGCAATAAGATTCTCTTGAAGGAAAGTTTCGTCAAATCCATGTTTATATAAACAACTCAGAAGCTGTTTGATGATAGTCTCTGAAGTTGTGTCAGTAAGTTCTATTACGTCAAGATTAAATACATAGGCGTTACTGGGATAATCTTCAAAATATGTCCTAATAACGACAACCAGCATAGTTTTCCTGCTAAGAGTTGTAGACTCATCAATTAAAATTGATATTTTCTGTTTACCGTCAATAATATGTTTACAAATAGTTTTATTTATTTCTTGTGCAATGTGAATTACAATATCGTGGCAGGTTTTATCGGAATGTAAAATTTCACCCATTGATAAGCCATTTAAAACTTGTAAATCGACATCAATAGGAAGATCTACAAGTGGCCTTTGCATTTTTGCTATTTTATAGACTATTCTAAAAACTCTTTCTGTAGTGGTAGAATGTATACGGTTCACATCTTCGAAAGACGATTTAATACGTGCTTTTTTTGAATTTTCAAGTATCTCCACGGCTTTGATATGCGCGTCCGATTTCTTGTGTTCGAAAATTTTTTTTCGCAAACTCGCTTGCTGCGATTCCTTATTTTTTCCATTTTCCCGCACTAAACAATGCAACCATGGAGACGAAATCCTCAAGTTTTTTGCTTTTTCAGTGGAAAAAGCACGTACCTTAACACAAACTGATCAGCCCAAGGTCTTGTCTTTTACAATTAACCAACTATTATTGCTCTTAAATGTTTCACATTGTGACAAAGTCCAGCAAACTGGTAAATCATCAGCATCACTATTCAAGTTTTCACTTTCACTGCCCTCTTCACTTGTCCCCGGAATATTTTCGGGTTCCTCTACCGCATGTAGTATATTATCAGGTGAGCCATTTTAATAAATTACTCATTTTCAAATTCTCTATAAGTAGTCTATAATTTAGTCAAATGGACAATGGTTAAATTTCACTTATAATCTATAATATAATAATATAATTTTTACTTTTACGTTTTACACAAGACACGAGTGACACGACAGACGTATTAACCTCACGTAATTCAAAATAACACTTAAAAATTGCACATGTAGCACGAGTACGGAGCTTGGTTTGGGTTTGGGTGCATCCGAAGTCACGCGGTTGTCTTTACACGTTGCGAATATTGAGGTAAGTATAATGATAATTTGATTAATTCTGATTTTTTAAATCCTAACATATTAGTTTAAGTATAAGTACACATTTTAACAGAAATTTGAATAGAACTTTGATAATTAACTACTTCTGAGTAGTTAAACCTTCTTGCCAACTTTGGTCACAAACTTCTCACTGTTTCTTGGTGTTGCAATTTTAATGTCACAGTGAATAATATTTGTGTCATATGTTTGTTGTTTTGGTTTTAAATAGGAAAAGAAAACAGTTAGTAAAGAATTGCAGGTAATCGATGCAACGGATGCTACACACGTCAATTTTATTATTATTAATATGTTTAACAATAACATTAATTATTGATCTCAAAAACATAATATCCTAAAACTGTACATACGTACTGAAATTAGCTGCGGAATCAGCTAGTCTAAGAATAAGCTTTGGATACACACCACTATGCCATTCTATCAAAAAATAAATATATAAAAAGACTTCTAGGTTTATATAAATGTCGTTATGTTAGGGGTGTCCTAAGCCGTCAGAATCAGTTGTACTGCGACTATTTATTCAACTTTCAAACATTTCAAACATTACCGCTAAAAACTTTACCATTTGCATTCTTTAGGGTTTACTCTTTAAAAATGCAGAATATACAAAGTGAAAAGTTTTGAATCATTTACTTATTATTAAAAATTGTCTTGGAATTGTAAACTGGACGGAAATGTTTGGAAAATTTAATAGTGAAAAGCTCTTTTCCGGTTGTATGAAAGAATGACCTAAAAGCTTTTTGTTTTAAATGTAAAGTAATTTAAGATTTATTTTGTTATTGCAATGTTTAATTACACTTGTAAAAGCTGAACAATATACAATAATAATTTAAAATAAATTAAATGTTACAAAACTACTAATTGAAATTTAAAAGTGATTTTAAAATTATAGAAAAGAATAAGCTATAATAGACACTACGCTATTTTGATTAAAATCTTAAGAAACTTGTTAAATGAAATGATAAAAATGTTTAAATTGGATAAAAATGTTTAAATTGGATAAAAATAGTAGTTCACTGTTTTATCTCTCTTTTCCAATCGATTAGTATGTACCGAGGGAGCGTAACCATGGAAATTTTCTATCAGACAAATTCGTTATAAGCTTGCGTTTACAAGTGGTCATCTGAATGACACGCAATATACATTAATCGTTGAAAATGAATAGCATTTTACGTCTTAAAAAGGTATGCCATTTAAAATAGCATTAATTTATAGATATATACATTTCGTGCTTGAAATTAATTAATTGTAATTTTACTATGCAGAAGTCGGTTATGCACTTAAGCTTTGCTTTTAGCTTTACGTTATTGTACGACCCAATTTGGCGACCTTAAGTATGTCATTATTTTTATAGAGTATGGTTTATCCAGAAAAAAATAGTTTGAATCAACTGACGAGAAAAACGTCTGCACTTTCGAATAGTTCTTGGTGCGCTGAACCTTTAAGTGACAATTATGATAATCAGAGTGCGGAAGTTCTTACAATACAAAGTGTGAGTAGTGACAGCGAAAAGGATCATTTTTCTAGCCATTTATCAAATTTATCTGATACTGCCATGTAAGTGTATAATTGCCATTACAAAACAACCATACGAGTAATGTGATAAACTATATATTGTAGGAGTGCTAATAAAGAAGTTCTTCAAAGTCGTCTTCGACGTTTAGCAGATGCATTTTCACATAAATCTAAAAGAAAACGTGAAAGAACAGACACTCCAACAACACCGTCTTCACTAAGCGATGAAGAAGAAGATTGTCCAGATCATTCTAAACCGCAACCGCTCGAAGAATATGCCGAAAAAAACGAACTAGAGGCTTTGACGGAAGGAGAAACAAAACTAAACAAAAAATTCTTGTCGGTAGTTCGCGTTTACTATAATAAAACAGTATTGGATCCACAAGGGAAGGTATATATTGTTTGGATGTGCATTGCAGCGTTAGCAGTATCATATAATCTTTGGGTTATTCCTTTGAGAAGTACGTTTCCATATCAAAATCCGTCAAATCGCAAAGTGTGGATGTTTTTTGATTACTTTTGCGATTTTATATACGTTATAGATATCGTATTTATTCAAACAAGGATAAAACATGTCACTGGTGGTTTTACAGTAGCTGATTATGGTTTAACAAAACAACATTATTTAAAGCGAATTCAATTTAAAGTAAGTAACCGTCTGGACGAAAAGTTTTATTTATAATTTTTGTTTTGTAGTTTGATTTATTGTCTTTAACACCTCTCGATATTCTTTACATTTATTTCGGACCAGAAAAAGTTATACTGAGATTTCCTCGATTTTTTAAAGTTCATACGTTTTTTTCGTTTTGCGATTTAATTGATAAAATCATCGCTTCGCCGCATATAATACGTATTGCCAGAACTTTAATGTACATGATGTATTTGATACATATAAATGCGTGCGCGTACTATGCAGTTTCTTTGTGGGAAGGCATTGGAGCAAACGAATTCGTTTATAATGGAGTTGGAAATGCATACATTGTCTGTTTTTATTTTGCAACAAAAACCGCCACGTCGATAGGAAAAAATCCGAAACCAATTCATGAAACTCAATATATGTTTATGACGTTTTCCTGGTTGATGGGTGTTTTTGTGTTTGCAGTTTTAATCGGTCAAACTAGAGATATAATTGCAACGGCCAACAGATCTCAAGAAGAGTATCGAAAATTAGTCGACGAAACTTTAGAATACATGAGAAATCTTAATTTACCACAAGATATGTTACGTAGAGTTCAGACGTGGTTTACTTATACTTGGGAAACGCAACACACGTTGGGTGAGATGGTATTAGCGTACGAAATTTGCATTGATAAGTTTTTTTTAGACGAAAATACCATATTAGATGTCTTACCGCACAAAACAAAAACTGATATTGCCATACACGTCCATATCAAAACTTTAAGCAAAGTAAATTTATTTGCTGACTGTGATGAAGCTTTGTTACGCGAATTGGTACTTCAATTAAAGTCGGTTATATATCTCCCTGAAGATATCATATGTAAAAAAGGCGACGTAGGTAAAGAAATGTACATCTTGCAATCTGGCAAAGTTCAGGTGATGGGAAGAGACGACACAGAAGTCCTTGCTACTTTATCCGAAGGCTGCGTATTTGGAGAAATCAGTTTATTAGGTATACCAGGTATGAGTAGACGAACCGCCGATGTCAGGTAATTACACATTGTCTAATGATTCAACAATATCCTAAACTATACGTTTTAGATCCTACGGTTACTCAAATTTGTTCGTTTTAAGTAAAAACGACTTAAACGCGGCTTTAAAGTATTATCCAGAAGCTCAAGAGTTGCTCAATAAAAAAGCGCAAGAACTAATCAAACTAAACGAAGAAATTGAACGTAGAAATAAAGCTATGGCCAAAAATCAGCAAGAGAAACCCGAACCAAAAACAGAAAAATCTGTAACACCATCAGAATCTAATTCTAGTCTTTTTAAATTTGGATCAAAACGCAAATTTAAGATTCTTAATAAATTTAAATCTAGGTACAGTTTGCCCGCGGCGGAGAATGCTAAAGATCAGCGTGATTCTACCTTTCAAACAAAAGTGACTGTTCACAGATCTTTTAGTTGAGCTTTTTTGTTTTATAGAGTTAAACGTTTTATTTTATAGTACGAAAATATTTTTGTAAACTTCTGTAAACGTCAGTACTTACCTACTTTCACAGCGCAGTTAAATCTGTCATAACGAAGTTTTTTATTGATTTTTATTGCCAAAGAGTATATTTTTATATATAAATACTAGTTAAGATATAAAAAAAATTGTTTATTTGTGTTAAAATTATTTAATGTTGAAAACGTTTTTTTTATAATTTATATCATAGTACCAAAAATATTATAATCGTCTTAGATTTATCGTAAATATGAAGTTAATAAAAAATATTTGCAATGTTTGGTAACATTAATAACGTTGATGACATATCAATTTGAATCACGCTTTTGTTTGTACTCACTAACATCTTGTCTACATTTTTTAAAGATTTGAAACAAAATTAAAAGTTGAAATTATAACGAGTGTAGGTTTATACTCGTCTATGTGGTTAATAGAACGTTATGGTAACAGTGTGTATTGAGGTATATCCATTATATATTTCTACAGATGGCGAAGAAAGTAATTGTGTTCACAGTTTTCACTATAGTTATCGGTTATACAGGATTTTAAATTAATGGGTTTGATTAGGACTTAGAAACTCGCATCGAAGGTAATTTTTTTGTTGGGCACAAGATCTCCTCTAGAGCTGATGTGATCGTAGCATATAAATAGTAATTGAATTTAATATTTTAGAAACAAAAAATACAGTATAATGTTACTAATTCAACAGTTTCTGCGTTTCAGAAAATTGCAATAAATAAGGACAATATTTTAAGTTGTTCTACATTTCTTACAGTTACGTTGTATGATATTTTTACAAAATAACAGAATAGAAGAAAAACAAAACAAAAAACTCTCGATGCTGTAAAGCAAAAGAATTAAGTTAAAAGTTAAAAAAGAAAGAGCAGATACAAAATGTTTGTAGTCGTCATTACGAGGTGTCTTATGACTCATACTTGATCGAATAGAAAATTAAAAGAGTATAGTATAATTATTCCACTTTTTACTTTCCTATAAGGAAAGTATAGCGATCGCATTTTTTTTTTAAAAAATTTTGTTTGAAGAATTTTACGTTTCAAGGTCTCCTGAATCAGAAAAACGTATTTTTGACAAAACAATTTTGGGTGTGTGTGTGTGTCTGTGTGTAACGTTGTACCCACGATAACTCTCGAACCAAAAGTCCTAGTAACTTGAAATTTGGTATGAAGCTGGCTTTTCATATTCTCTCGGTTCTATCAAAAGATGGGTCTGATAAAGAAAACGGAAGTGAGGGTATCCGCCATTTTTAATAGTTTTTCTTATATAATTTTGTACGAATGTATGATTAAAAAAAAATATTTTTTTTGCATAAGTTTACGTTTCAAGGTCTCCTAAGTCAGAAAAAAAATTTTTTGACAAAAAAAATTTTGGGTGCCTGTGTTTGTGTCTGTCTGTGTAACGATGTACCTACGATAACTCTCGAACCAAAAGTCTTAGTAACTTGAAATTTGGTATAGAGCTAGTTTTTGATATTCTCTCGGCTTTATTAAAAGATAGATCTAATAAAGATACCGGAAGTAGGTGTATCCGCCATTTTGAACAGTTTTTCTTATATAATTTTGTACGAATGTAAATTATTCGAATTATTTTTACAGTTTCTTATAAAGATAATTCTTCCTAACAATTTATTCAAATAAATATTTCTCTAACATTAACAGTTTATTAGATTTTTTATTTATAATTTAAAGTGATTTCCATTATATAATCTAGGTTCGAATCCTGCCTGCGACGATTTTTTTTAGAAAAAATAAATAGCCGGTTGCACAAAAGTCTGGTTAATTGGCAATTTACTAATCGTTTTTAATACAAACATATCACTGCAAAGTGGTTTTATGACAACATAACCTTATAAAAATACATAATACATTCTTCATCATTCCTTATAGGAAAGTCGTGTGGTGACCACACCAGTTTTTTTTTGTAGTTAAAGAAAGATAGTTAAACTTTAGAAAGTTTGTAATGCTAATTTCCATAACGTAGGTTATTTATAACGTCAGTAAACGCCGATAACTTAATCAACGTTCTGCCAATTTGTGTGATTTTAATTCACATTGAATTAAATTAACTGTTAGTCAAACATAAACTGTTTTTAAGTCAAAGAATGGTAGTATTATGTGTTATACTTGTTTATACCCATAAGTGCATTTTAAACATTAAATTATTTTTAGTGTCATTCCGTAATGCAAATAGTAGTATAATTATCTGCATTTTAATCCTAGCTTTCGACTTAAAAAGTACACATGATAGAACCGCAGTACATTAATTTAAGATCATCCATTTATTAACTATGGTCTTTTATTGGGTGAAGTCACATACTTGTAATCTACAAAATACATCAAAGTTGCGATATATTGATTAAAACAATTATTGTTTGAAAATACCTTTTCAGTGATACTAAATATAATTCGTACTATGTCATTCTTATAATACAAATTTAAATTAATTTCTTTTTTCCAGTCATTGACGTTGTTAAGTTTAACGAAGCACTATATGTGCATTGTAGCTCGCATTCTTTAAATATGGCTTTATGTCATTTTTGCCAAATTCAACCTATTCGTAATACTATCGTCACTATAAAATAATAAAACTTTTTATTGCCATTAATTTTGTCATAAGTTTATGTTGCTTAACCATGTTATTTTTATACACACTACTACTTTGCAAAATACTTAAATCTCCGCTGTGTGACTTGTCAGCTGCTCTACAGTATATCCATTTAATCTTAAAAAGTGTTGAAGACATTCGCCAAAATGTGCATTTAAGATTTACAAAAATTTTTAAAGCTGCACAAAATTTATTAACACCCTTAAAAGAGGATATAAAGATTCCAAAATTAGCGTTACAGCATAGACCAAACTACAGCGCAACAGAGCCTGAAACTTATTTCAGAAGATCTATTATGATCCCACTTTTAGATGACTTCATTGATCAACTTCGGAGAAGATTTAAGAATCATAACACTACATTATCATCCCTTAACATTTTTATTCTGTTTTTGTGTTGCAGGAATAACCTTGAATTTCAAATAGACCATTTTTCGCTTTATAAAAAGTATTTGGACGGGAACTGTTTACAATCGGAATTCTACCTATAGAAGCAAAGATGACTGAATGAACCGGCAATAAATCGTCCCACATCTGCTATTGAGGCTCTTGGAGAATGCAATCAGGCCCTGTTTTTAAATAGTCACACTCTTGCAAGTTTTGGCGACACTGCCTGTTACAACTTGTACTCTTCTTTAAAACCCTGCAAAACTTATTTGAGAAATTGTTTGGGTCAGGAAAGCTTGAATGGGTTAATTTTAATGTCACCCTACCGCCGAATCAGTATTGACACAGAGAAGGTAATTTACCTATTCGCAGCAAAGAACGCTAGAAGACTAAATTTTATTTTATAATACGTTAACCTGATTTGTTTTTTAACTACTGTTTATTTAATAACTGTACCTATGTAATCTTATTTGTAATTGTTTAAATTTTGATATTTTTTAAAATTTTAAATGATTTTAGATTTTCGTAAAGTTCTATTTTATAATGCGATTGTCAAAGTTATTAACGTATTTAAATTTATCGATGTATTATTACGTATTTTAAATAACTTTTTTTTAATGTGACTAACTTTTTCTAGCAAATTATAGGTTTATAATGTGATTTTAAACGTTGGTGGTACAAAATTTTTAAGATCTAAAATACTGTAACGATTATTATTACTAATTTATTTATACTACAAATATGTACTCGTATATAACTAACCAAACCAATTAAATCTAAGAATATTTAATAAAAACACACGAATTTATATAGCTCTATCACTTACACGAAAGATCCGTGAATTACTTCAGTTTAACACTTGTTTACATTAAAGTCACGTACAAGGTTATATTCCGTATATTTATCTCAACACGCGTTAATCACTTATTTATTTAAATTTGAATAATCTTCATAACACTGCCCGACTTTGAATTACTAAAATAACTGATGATTCATTTGTGTCGCTTTTATATAATTTGGTCATCCGAGAACCTTCTATATTCTTTTGTGAACGTTCTAGACGTGGATAGTAGCTTTGTGAATGTGTTTTAATATAATTTTTTTGTTTATTTCTTTAAATTTAACGTATAATCGTGTTTTGAGGACTAGCTTGTTCATTTTAAATTTTTATAATTGTTCAGTTTAATATCTTTTTGTTTCGTTCTTTTCAAAACTTATACGTCACATTTTGTCTTCGGTAGAGTTTACAAAATTTAATAAGTATTGGTGAAAAATAAATGTGCAGTTGCCGCTGCAGTTTTTACTATCTTTACCGCGGTGTTACGTTTTAATCTGCTAAAACATAAAATTCTGCTAAAGGCTCAATTTTGTAATTTACGGTTTCGTAAAGATCATGATATAAATAATCTCTTAAGTGTTGTAGGTGTCTCGTATCGTTACATAATCCAATTTTGCGTTTAGCGGTTCAAACAATTAAACACACCGCCAGCTAAATAGGCGTTTGTTTTAAAATCTATCATCAATAGTAGTAGTTAAACGCTAATTGCAAGTGTAAACAAAAGACTTTATAAGTTCAATTTGTGTAAAAATAGTTTTTCAATGTACGTTTATCTAGAAAGTGTGGCTTAATCTAAGGGGTCTGCATCATTATTAGTAACTGTGGACATGACACATAAATGGAAGAAAAATAATGGGAGTGGTGTGACAAATAGTTGCCGGAGGAAGAACAAAATCAGAAAGGAGAAGAAAGGCAAAGAAAGAAAAGTAGTAAGATTGAAAGAAGGAAATAGAGACAGAATAAACGAAGACGAAGTAATAGAGGCAAAAGAGAAGGTTAAAAAAGAAAGACGGCAGGAAAAGATGGGACACACAGCGAAGAGTAGGTATAATGAAAATGTAGCAAAAAGGATGACGAAAATAGTAAATAAAACATGGGAAGAGGAAGTATTCCCGGAGAGACGGGGAGAGAAAATAATATGTCCGATACACAAAAAAGGATACAAGTTATATGCGACAGTGCTACAAGGAAAACTACAGAAGGAAATAGAGGAAAGGAGTGGTACTAGAAGGACAAGCGGGATTCAGAAAGGGAAGAAGAGTGATAGACAACATACTTATATTAGGACATATGGCGAATAGAGAGCTGGAAAAAGAAAAGGGGAAAATGCTGGCACTGTTTGTAGATTTACAGGGAAAAATTGTGGAAATACATGAGGAGAAAAAAATAAAAAAACAGGAGCACGGTAAAAGTGAATAGAGAAGAGAGCTAAAAATTCGTTACAAAAAGAGAGTTGAGACAGGGATGTTCACTGAGCCCAAGCCTGTTTGCAGTACATACGGGGGATTTGGAGGAGACAATGAAAGGACAACAGATAAGAGAGATAGTAGTAGGAAAAGTGAGGGTGTGGTCGTTCGCGTATGCAGATGATATAGTGTTGGTAGTTAAGGAAGAAACGAAAATGGAGATGATGAAAACGTTGAAAAAATACATGAAAAAAAAAAGATATGGAAGTAAATATGGAGAAAACAAAAATAATGGTATTTACAAAAGAAGTGGGGAATAGAAAACAGAAATGGAGAGAGGAGGAAATGCAGCAAGTGTAGGAATACCTAGGTTACACGATAAAGCAGGATAATAAAGAGGAGGAACACATAATGGAAAGAGTGCGGAAAGGAAACAAGTGTGGAGTGTGGGGAAAAGGTTGTTTGGGGTGGACATAGGAAAAAGAAGGCTGCATTTTGAAAAGTTAATAAAAAGTGTGGTGATATATGGGGGAGAAATATTGGGACGAAAGGAGGGTATAAGGCATACAAGAAAAATACTAGAAATTGGTATTAGGGTTAGACAAACAAACACCGGTGTATATTATAAGAAAGAAAGTGCAGGCAGAAAAAGTAAGATTAGAGACAGGAAAAAGGGCTATAAAATACGAGAAAGAACTAAAGGAAAAACCGAATGCAAAATACTACAGAATAATAAGAAATAAAGGAAAGAAGAGTGAAGTACGCGCAGGATGGCAGATAAGAATATTATAAAAGAAACGGGTACGCGAAAGAAGAAGTAGAGAGATTAAGGAAAGGGGGAGTAACGGTAAGAGAGGAAATAATAAGGAGAGATAGGGACATGGAAAAACAGGAAACATGGGCAAAGATAAAACGAGGCAGATAAAATGTGAATTAATCAAATATCAAGGGAGAATAGGTGCCAGAATATCTAAAGGGAAAAGGAAATAAAAACAGCAAGAAGAAAAAAATCCTAGCAAGGTTCAGATGTGGGAACAAAAAGTTAAGAAATAAATACTAGAGAAAAAAGGAAGAAAAAACGTGTGGAAAAAAGACGTAGGATCTTAAACACATGAGGAATAAATGTAGGAAGTTAAAAGAAGAGGTTAAGAAAGTAGAGAAAATCTTAGAAGAAAACATACGTTAAGCAACACTGTAGGAAACTTCGTTTTGCAACATTGCCAAATGTGTTTTTCGTAAAAATACTTCAGTAAAGAAATTTTAAAAACTTACTTTAAAGTCAAAAAAGAAATCTTTAACAAAACAAAAGTATCAAATTTTTTTTTATTATTCTTAATCGCAGCTATCTTTGCCAATAGATATCGAAAGTAACATTTATTTATAGACCAAAAGTCTGAACTTCGAAAAGACTACGAGCATTTTACCATTAAGATTTTCGATTTAAAATTGAACGCAGAATGTCGCAAAATTGTAATCGAATTAAATTTATAGGTCATCTACACAAAACTGCCCCGTAAATTGCGTTATTGTTACATAATTAATCATTAATCTAGTACTAAGATTTTATTATGATTGTAGACAAATAAACTAACATTTTACTTTTAAAACTTTTGCAATAGAATTAACTTATCTTGCATTCTCTAATCTCAAAATTATTATAACTGTATTATCAAAAAATCGAATCTGATTACATTTTTCATAAGAAAAACTAGCTGATGTTCTTTTTACTTGATGTGTTTGGTTGTGTGGAGAGTTTAGAATAAACGTTTTTGTTCAGTTTTTAATATTGATGATTCTTTATTTTTTACACTATTAAGATTTTATCTTTAAGTTAATTTGTGAGACACTATATTTTTGTTTTAATCATTCGATTTCCGTAAATTTTATATAGTTACATTTAACTCAAACACAATTGGTTTTATTTCTGTTTTTCCGCGGTATATAGTACAAATACTTAATATATTATTGATTTAACATTAAATTGTAGTAACGTCCTTGCTGTATTACGTATTTTATTGTATTTATACAATAGCATATACATACATAATAAAATCATTATCAATGCAAAATTCAATTAGTGTTTATGGTATCATTTACTTTATTTTCTATATATTCTTATATTGTCACTTGACATTATTTATGCTTAATTTATAGTTTTAATTAAGTTTTTATTTAACTTAAGAAAACAAAGACATCTTGATGTTTTACAAATAAATTATTTTTTTTTAATTTTAAAATTTGGCCTTAAGTTTCAAATTTGTTTTGGTTTCAAATTCACATTACAATAATTATTTTTTAAAAATTGTTGATTTATATTGATTTTCAAATTATAATAAAGGATTGAATAAAATTGTTAATTTTACCAAGAAAAAAATTGTATTTGAAGTTTTTTTGAAGTAAAAAAAAAACTATATGTATATACAGGGTGAGTCTATATAATCTTGAAAACTATTTACGTATTGCTAATACAGAAAAAAAATTCATAGACTAAATCACATATAGGAAGTTCACTGAAAATATTTTCACTTATGAAAACCCTTTGGGGGCGGCATAATCAGGGGGTGGTTATAAAAAATTGTAATTTTGTCAATGATTTAAAATGTAAAGATATTTATTAACCTACCTAGTTCAAAAGCTTATATAATTCAATGCTAAAATTGTCTATTATGAAATTTCTAAATTTCCATGCTAAACTGTTAGGTGAAGACATAATCTTAATAAACAAAAATGAACCTACTGTCAATTAGAAATGTTTTATTTCAAATAGTTTGTAACTGTTGTATAGTACGAAAGATTCTACATTAGAAACACCATATGGTACTATTCTTGAAATTTTCTTCTTAAATTGGTGATGGATTTTATTGAAAACTCGCAGATTTTTGCAATTTAAAAAAAAAATTAAAGGAAAAGGCAACGTGAGCTTGGTATAATTGTAAAGTACATGAATCAAATCTATCATAAAAATTTTAAGTTAAAAAGTTAAATAAGATTATAAAAATTTAATTAATTAATTAATTAATTCAATTTTTATAATCATATATAAATTTTTAACTGACGATGACAATTTAAATTGTCGAAATTAGTTTTATAATAAATATACTGGGTGGGACAGAAAGAGTTCCCCGATTCAGAAAGCTAATAAAAACTAAACTAATCAATATGTAAAAAAAAACTTTATACGTTAATAAGTGTACATAATGCCATTTTAAATCGATCGGTTTTAAAAATGACACCACTTAAGTGTTCGTCTCTATTGTTGATACACTGAGTGAGCCTATCTCGATAATTTTCCATCACTCTACGGATTATTTCAGGTGGAATGGCAGCAGTTTCTTGCATTATCGTCTCCCTAAGAACTTCCAGAGTTTGGGGACAATGTTGATCCAATTTTCGTTAAGGTAGCCTTAAAGAAAAAAATTACATAGGGTTAAATCCAGCGAGTATCGGTGCCACCCTATGTCACTACGCAAAAAAATATTATGCCCAGAAAACATTTTATTCAGAGTTCTGAACGACGAGCTGTGTGGGCTTTTGTTAAAACCACACATGTTCTTGTCCATCTTCATCCACTATGGGCCGTAGAAAGCTCTCTAGCATCATACAATACCAATCTGCGTTTACCGTAACAGTAGCACTGTTTTCTTAAAAAAATATGGACCCCACACACCAACTTCATAAATGGCACACCAGACTGTGATCTTAGGGCTATGAGGTGGCAGCTCGTAAAGTTCCCGAGGGTTATGTTCAGACCAGTACCTGAAGTTTTGTTTTTTTACCTCGCCCGAAAGGTGGATACCGTTGTATACTTCTTGACACAAAGTGGTACGGGTTTTGCAGTCTCTTTCACGCAACTTCTGTACAATAAAAATTCTATAGGGTACATTTTAAGATACCAATGCAGAATTCTCATAACATTTCGATTTGATAACCGTAAGGCAGTCGTGTGCTTAATTGCAGAACGCCTTGGAGATTGCTGAATTGCCGCTTTCACAGCGTCTATATTTGCTGGTTCTGTCGCTGTCCGAGGTCGACCAGTAATTTTTTTTAATGCCGAACCTGTATCTTGAAAGTTTGACACCTACTTACCAATTGTCTTCTTATCGAAAATTCAGCTCAGCTCGAAGTGAATACAAAAGACAGGCTGAGTGATTATCGGCGAACTGCCATTTTGAATAAACTTTTTAACGACGAACGCCCAACCAAGCCATAGTTTACGTTAAACATCGTATGAATATGGACGTCGAATGATATATCTCCTACTACGCTACCACCACCACAACCGTAGCTAGACGGTTTCCCAATTTGTGGAATTTTTTCTGTCACACCCAGTACTTGTGGATTGACTTAAAGAAAAATATCAAATTTTATTACAGCTACATTATACTTACAATTTTTCTAAATAGCTAAAAATCAAATAATAGTTACATTTATAACTAGTAGAATAAACACTGACAAATTGACATAAAATAAATACAAAGTTTTGTCATTTTAGGTATTACTACAGGTACTACCAACACAAATTTTTAAATTTAGATTATTTATTTTTCGCGTTATTTGTTCTCGCAAAAACTTTAATTTAAATGATTAGTAATTAAACATATTATAGTCGTAAAAAATTTAAAAACTCGTATGAATTGGCAACCTCGCCTTCGGCTCGGCTGCAAATTTTGCATATTCGTTGGCAGTGACAACCATTTCTTACTTATTATTATGCAATATAATATAAGTGTTTTTCTAGAATAAAATCTTGTGATTTCACGTTGTGAGCGTGTTCTAGATTTGCAACACTTGGGTTATTTTCTGTATTGTTTCAAGCGCTTATGTAAAGAAAAGAATTGATCATATACATTTGACATGTCTTTATTAATCTCTGTACATTTAATGTTTTATGGTTTATTATAAGATTCTATTGATAAAATGTTTTATTTACTATATTATTGCACGTTTATTGATTTTATTGGACCTAAAATTGTAGGTATTAATATTCAATTACTTTCACTTGATTTGACAAAATATATTAGTTTTCTATTTCTTCTAAAGAATATGTACCTAAGAGTTAATAGTGCACATTAGTTTTTGTAATTTATATTAACGTTAAATATATCTAGATGTTTTTGATGATATAAATTTTATTTGAGATAACATTATATCAAAACAAAAAATTATTTTAATAGTTTTTTATTAAACTTTTAACATTACGAAAAATATACTTTTAAGTCTCTGTTATTTTTTAGACGCTTATACTTCTTAACTCAACTACGAACATATGTATTTGATACATTATGATAACGTACGTTTAAAATTATTAGTGTATTATTTCCGTTAAAAAAAACTATCTTTTAAAAACGTATTTGTTCTATATGTATAAAATAAAAGAAAGTGCTGTTCTGAAACTTATTTACTATTACAATGCAACTTTGCTCGCATTGCGTACCACAGAAAAGCAAATCTTTAAAATTTAAAAGCATCGGTGTTCTATAAATTCTTTGTTTCAGACAGACAACTGACAACTTCTATGCCCTTTCTAAATGACCTCACTATCTACTCTCTAGAGTCATGTTTTTCTGGGGCTGGTCAAATATATCATTTATTTTTAAAAATTTCCCGAGACAGAAAAACTCTCTAGAATATTAATAGATAAACTTTGGAACGTTCACGAAATATAAAATTTGGTTCATGTAGAGCATGAAATATTTTTATGTTTTAATTTGCTCTAAATCATTTCCTTTGATTATTTTGTAAAAAAATTAGTTGTTCTTAGTTAGCCTTAATCTTCTAGTAAATTCTGAACATTGTTCAGATACTAATTTGGCATCGAAGTTTCAGTTCGATGCGTAACTAATGAAACGCCTTCGGTGATAATTATAATGTGTAATTGTTGCGCTTTAATATTTACTGTTGTTTAAAAATAAATACAAAAACAGGAATTTTAGTTATTGTAGAGATGTCAAACAATTAAAACTGTGTTCATACTAACGAAAAGAATTTACGGGGTTCTGTATTTTATAGCAAACTTAGGTATTTGCAAACGCTTAACTCATTTTTCTTGTAACAATGTTTGTATTTAATTATACACCAGTAAACATAAAGCATATTACCAAATAATTAACTACAGTATTATAAAGTATAGAATGGAAAATTTCGTCATCCAATTTTTAATTCTATACCATTTGCGTAGTCATAATTCTCGTACAATAACAATTACATTTTTTATATTAGGACTATGTGTATCTACAAAACAAAATCAATTTGTTAAGTTATTTTTTAAAAGTGTAGTTTTTAATTTGATTATTAATTAAACCAAAACATTTTGTTAGTTATTTAATTACCTAAGCGTCTTTTACACTGGCGGCTGGTCCATAAGAACTTCTGAGTGCGAGCCCCCCACACGTTCATTAAAACAAAGAAACGGTTCAAAATATCTTCTTGTAATTCTTCTTATGTCGGTCAAACTGGAAAAAAATTCACAGTTAGATTAAAAGAACACATTTATTTTATTAATAGAAATTTAAATACCGGTATCTCTAATACCTGTTCTGCTCTTGCTAATCACATTTTATCTACTAGTCAACCTGTTTCTTCTAATCTATATATTAAATTTCTTCATTTTTGCAATTAAGGTCATTACAGATAAATTCAAGTTTTCACCGGTTGCATTTGTAATTGAATTTTGCACTCTGGATAATTCCCGTGTTGTCGTGAGCTTTCGTCACACGCAGTGGACATGTTTAGAACTCTGAACAAACTGATTGATTGCGCCGTGAAATCTTGCTTTTATAGACCAACCTTCGATACATAAAATTAGTTTTTAAATTTTTGGTAAAGGACAACTATAATCTCGGTTTATAATAAAAGGATTTTTAATTATTTTAATAGATTCCTTAATTTTTTGCTTATAGATTAATACGAATTTTCATGGTTCTGTCCGTTTCTCTTATGTATGCACGAACACAAGAGCAAAGAATGTTATAAACGCCGACACACTGAAAAGAAATAAGATCCTTTACCAGATTTAATAGTTGACCCAATTTAGGTAGAGTAGAAAACCGAGTAACAACATTTTTCCTACACGGTCCGTGGTAACTTTGACATATGATAGATAAGTGAACGACATTGGTTCAGACATCGATTCCGCTGTTACTCTTGGTTTAGCAGACGTATACTTTTTAATAGAATATTTAATACTTTTTTTATTCTAATTATTTGCGACTAACATCTTGGTTAGATGATTCAACTCTTTTTGAAGATTTTGGAGTTGACTTAAGGAAACAGCTTTGCACATTAAATAATTCACTATTGATAATTTCTTAGAAGGGTGATGATGAAACAATCCAATTAAAATATCTATCTATATGAGTAGGTTTACGATAAACTACCTTCATTACGATGAACTAAAACGTCCAAAAATGGTAAAAAAGAGTTCTTTTCTAATTTGATAGTAAAACGAATATTTTGATAAATTGAGTTTAAATGACATAAAAACTTGTTGAGCGTAGAAAGGCCATGTTGCCAAATGACAAAGGTGTCATAATCGTATCTGTACCAGCACTTTGGTTTTAAATGAATTATGGATAATTATTTTTTTTTTTAAAATATTCCATAAATATATTAGCAACGACCGGTGAAAGCGCAGAACCTATGGTGGCTTCTGATGTGAGTAAAACTTTTCTAGAAAAGTAAAATATGTAGAAGTCAAACATTGTTCGTTAATTGTTGACATCAAAACTAACCAGAATGTCAGTTGGTTGTAAACAAAAATTATGCAACTTTTGAACAAAATCCGCTGAATTGTGTAGAAATGAATCAGTCTATCCTGTCTAAGGTTTTAATAAACTTGCAAGATATTTTTAGATTTTATAAGTAGGTGAGCTTATAGCGCTGACAATAGGTCGAAGAGGAATATTAGACTTTTGAATTTTAGGTAACCCGCAAAATCAGAAGTTTTAGAATCTTTAGGCATTAAAAGTTTTTATCGGTTTCATTTTTTAACGACTTTTTTATAAGTTTGGAAATGCTAGGTACTACTTTAAATTGGTGCTATAGAGATGGTTGGTACTAACATGCCACGATCTCTATAGCACTAATTTGTTAAATTTTATACGTTCATTATCCACGAGATGGCGTCGATCGCAACACTTTTATATGTGCTACTTCAACTTATTATTGATTTTTTTCATATATTTTCTTTCGTGTAACATCTACAACACGCTTACGAATGGCACCTCTTATATGTCTCATATTTTGAGATGGTATATAGTCTACATGAGTAACATCATCTTTTTTATGCACAAATTTGTGTAAATAAAATAATTGTTACGTGCAAAAACTTCATAACGTAATACCCTGTATATTGGTTGAATTAAAATCAGATTCCGGTTTTGACGCCTTCTGCCGATTTTTCTTGTTACTGTCATTTGATGTCAAGACGTTAAGCTGACAGCTACATAAAATGGCCTGTTTCGTTTAAAGCTGGAAGTTTCTAAGAACTGCAACTGTAATGGAAATAAAATTATAAATTCATTACGTACTTAAAGTAGTTCATTCGTCACAGGGTTACATTCTTTTTGTTAGGATTCTTTGGTAATTTCTTTCTTAGTTTGATAGCCGTTCCGCCACACTTTGGCTTCATATTTTTATTTAATAAAAAACAATAAGGGACTAATATTGATAAATACCTTCATGGGCCGAGTATAACTCTGTAAAGCCTACGTTTAAAACTAAAAACGGAGGACAAGAACTTTTCTTTGAGATCCTACTCATGCGGAAAACACCTGCGAGACCAACTTTTATTGAATGTGTACAACAGCATCCGAAAATCAGGTTATGTTATGTGTACTTTCTTTTAGCAGTAATTAACAATTTTGTAGATCTTGCTTTCGTGAGTCATTGTGTTGACACGATTTGCTATTCAAATTTATTCCAGGCTCACTCAACGGGAAAACGTTTTCTTCGAACAAGTAGGTACTGGATTGTAGGTAAGTTTATTTAATTATGTTGTCGCTGTCAGAAAAGTCACTCACGGAATGTTTGCTTATATTAATTTCCGTAATTACAATAATGGTTTCAATACCACTGAGGTAGTTTTACTAATTATTTTGTGTGTATCGCATGCTGTGTACAAACGACATTTATTATGAAATTTTTTTCGCTATCCACTTCGTTTTAACTTATGTATTGTATGTTCCCGATACTTCTGGCATTTATGGATTGAGCATTAGATAGACTCTTGTTAATAATCTACGTTATTAAATTAAAGTTTTTATCCCTGTTTAATCTTACTTTTATGGTAACATATCTTTCTCTTTTATTGTGGTTACCCGAACATCAGAGTAACAAAGATTACGAACCTAAAAATTCGTTACAAGCTTGGACCGTCTGTCTTGATCAAGGCAGAAGTGTTAATTATAAAAGATCTGGCGCCCCTTAGTTATTATTTACTTGAACCTCTCTCTCTGACTATGTGAGTTGGCCGTGCAAGGTTCGTAAGACCTATAAGCTTGTAACATGATACTTATTTAACTACAACAGTACAAATTGGTACAAGTTTATAACATGTTCTCTGCTAAAACTTATATGCAAAGGACAAAAAAACAACAAATTCGTTAAACCACATAACAAATAAACTACACCTAAACCTTGTTTTGTGTTATTTCCAGTTATTTCTTTACAAATATAAGCAAACAATCCGCACATACAAAAAAAAATACAAAAAAATAGAAAATGAGTGCATTTCTCTATGAAAAACATATACACACACACGTTTCTTTTTCCCCATGCCGCCATATTAAAAATATTTTGATATATCGTTGGATTGTCAAATTAATGATATATGTTATGCAGATTTAACAGATTGCTTTTTTTCCTAGTAATATCTGCTATTTGCATCATAAAATTAGCGCATATGTAATTTTAGATGCAACCAATAGATGCGTTACCATCTTTTTGCATCAAAGATCGGGAGTAAAAAATTAAGTATTTACTTACAATGCTTATATGTAGCAGAGCATTGTAACGTTATGTCGCGATCCCCACTATGAGATTTTTTTATGCAGATTTAACGTGCGAAAGAGCTTGCGTTGTTATAGGTTGCGGTTCAATAGTGATTGATCAGTAGAACATGTACGACGTATTCTAAGTGTAAAATAAATGGATTTGTAAGACTGTTGTTAGAAGAGAAAGTTGAAATAAACTTTCTCGGAAAGCCTACTCTAAATTTGCTACTAAATTAAGCAGATAAAACTGCAAAACGTAATTTTACACGGCATTTTCTTAATGCAAAAAAATCATCTTAGTATAGTTACTATTAAACGACGAAATTTTTATTTACATGAAATTACATCTTGAAGTCGATACCATGTATGACATTGACGTAGGATTAAGCTTAATTCTTAATCTTACCTTTGGTAGTTGTAATAGATTTAACTTAGTGTTAGTGTTAACAATAGTGGTTATAGTAACCGAAAATTTTAAAATGCACATCGTTCATGAGAACTTCATGCCGATGTAAATTTAAAAGTTTCATCATTTTCTCATGGATCCCATCATCAGAATTTGAACAAATTCAAATGGGATCCCTACTACGTTACCATCCTTCTGATAAAAAAAGAATAATTGAAATCGGTCAACGTTGTAAAGAATGATCGCTGAACATAATAGACATTAAAAAAATATATTCCAACTAACTGAGAACCACCTTTTTTTAAAGTTGGATGAAAAATAAGTGGATATGTGAATGTGATACAATAAATGCGTTGTTTTGTTTTCCATGCTTATTGTTTTATTCCAATGGAACCGATAATACTTCAAAACATTTTGATAGTTACCTACATAATGCCATAATGATACCTGAAAACGTTCAGATTGCCTATAAACATTTTAAAAAATGTAGCCCTTTTTATGCTCGATGTCACAAGCCGCTACTGATCTTTTAGCAATTCAATCTTTTTGTAACTCTGTTTTTAACTTAATCGTAATACGTAAGCAACGTAACGTAATGTAACTTAATAGTAAGCATAAAAAAAGTGTTTGTATTTGTTTGTTAAATAGGAAAACTTTAACTTTGAAAAAACAGTACAGAAAGTTTATAGATTATATTTAGTACAGTAATTGTACAAAAATTTATTTTTTATTAACTTATAGCATTAAAAAAAAAGCTCTGAATTATAAATCAATTTTAGTAATATTATGGTGTTAAATGCAAAAAAACAGAAAATGTGTTATAAAAATCGAATAAACTAAGTTATTACTTTGTAGGAATTTTATTATTATTTGTTAGCTCACCTTCGTAACGTGTTTACTTAGGAAACATATACAAAAAAAAACAATGAAATCAAATTTCAAAGAATTAAATTAAGTTTTTTATTAAAAAAATAATATTGCTAACTTATATTTTTATGACTAATATGTAAGTGCAGAACTCTATTTAGCATTACAATATATTTAAAAAAAGTTAGTAAAAATAGTGAAATCATTTTTTGACAAATAAACTTACAATGAATTGATTTTATATTAGTCTCTAATTTTGTGTGAGTCAAACTAAACATTAATAACTATCGATTTGATAAATAAAATAATGATTATAATCACAAATACGAAACGCATTTTTATTGCTTTACGAGTTGTGTTGCGCATTAATCATGGAACGTTCGTTGCGTAATACTCGTGTAGGTTTAATGTTAATGATCAAAAATTATTATTTAGAAAGTAATTGCTATTAATTGTAGAACTGTGTTTATCCAGAAACGTTTGATAAGTTTGAATTACCTCGAAAGTATGCAATAGACTCTTGGTGTATTGAGTTAAACAAAGACTCAAAAGAGAATAATGGTCCTGTTGCTTACGTTGAAAGTTTTCAGAACCATAATATTGTGTAAGTATTTAAAAATATATTATTCAAAAATTTTTATGTTAAGACGTTTTTTTGTGTGTGTTTTTATTAATTAAACAAAAAATGAAAAAAACCTAAACTCAATATACTCAAAATTGGAAAATACATAAATACATAGTACGTTTTTATTATCTCTATTAGTTTAAGTTTTTGTAATCCTTTTCGCTACCAGGCTCAAAACGCTGTAGCCGTCGGTGGAATTCTGTACGTATTATTTCATGAAAGACCTATTTAACGTTGTTAATATTTATTGACATACATTTCATTTATTTTGTGATATTGTAAATCTGTTATTTCGCTTTGCAATATCAAAGTATTTAACGTTTTCAAATTCATATTGATTGTTTTTTTAATTTGATTAAGTACGTATTTAGCGCATATGCACTTAAATCGTTTTGGTGGATTTTATTGTCATACGTTTCAAGTACATTTTACAATTTATTACTTTTGACCGTCTTTATTGTTAGGGTTCAAAGATTAAAATTTTAATTTTATATTTTGTTTCAGTCATTTATATTTTGTTGTTGCATTTTTCAACGTAAAATAAGTTTTTGACTGTACACATGTTATTGCGTTTTGACATTAATCTTTGTCATCGTCTTTGTTGTATTGTTGCTCTCTTTCGAAGATTTTACGTCACATTTTTGAATTTATTGGTGGTAACTAAGTTTATTTATATGGGTGATTTTCATTTTAAGAAGAAACCTCAAAGAGTTCACTTATATTTTTTGACTCGAGAATGTAGATTTTGTGGGTTTCAAGTCTTAATATTTAGTGGTGGTCGTTGAACGGCTATAAATGAGTTCAGTGAAAGTTTAAGTTATTGGAAATTATCCTATTTCGTATACTTTACAGTTTCGACGTTTCACTTGTACCTGAGTTCAATTATCGTATTGAAGAACTTATTGTGTTAAATGCCGACTTTGTGCTTTATAATTCCATTTTGCCTTTGTGGCGGTTAATCATTTTCTAACGAATCATTGCACACCTGTAACCACATAAATTTTTGACAATATCACCTGGAGGGTCTTACGATCAAACAAAAATCTACTAGCTGAAACTTCGTAAACAAGTTAAAGTATCTATAATGACAATGTAAAATCAATAGCGGTTTTACTTAACTTAAATGCTTTAAAAACTTCAATTTTTTATACAAAATAAAGTTAATTGCTTGTTTATTCGATAATTAAGTACACTTTCACTTTTACAACAATTTCGTTGTGTCGCTTGGATTTGTTTCTAAATTAGTTTTTAATAAATATAAAATAGACAAACTGTAACAAAGCTTTTATTAGGTCGGCCTTTGCGTTTGTGTAAGGTAAACTCTATTTAGAGCAGTAGTTTCCAAAATCTTTTGGCCTACAAACCCCTTTTTATAGTCAAAACTTGTCCAAAAATCCCTAAGTGAAAAACCTATATAAATGTATAATATAAAAATTACAAATTTAACTTTTATGTCTTGAATAGTAAATGGTGACGTAAAAATTAAATATGAATAAAAAATTTTGTTAAAGAAGTATTTATTGAAATCAATATTTTAAAACTGAAATTATGAAAAACGTTGAGTTAAAACCAAAAACTTGGTTCAGATAAGTTGATGATACGTTTGTTGTATGGCCTCATGGCAAAGATAAACTATATCAGTTTTTTCAACATCTAAACTCTGCACATAATAGCATTAAATTTACTATGGAGTTAAAACATAACAACAGTCTAGCCTTTTTTGATATACTGGTGATAAGCAAAGATAACGGAAAATTTGGACATTTCGTTTATAGAAAGAAAACGCACTCTAATAGATACTTAAACGCCAAATCTCATCACCATCCAGTACAGAAGAATACTGTTTTGCATACTTTAGCTAAAAGAGCTATACGTTTTTCAGTTAATGAAAATCTACAACAAAAAAGGAAATACTGTTGAAGTCCCTACAACAAAATGGATACGGGTTCAAAAAGATCCAAAACGCATAGAAGAGAGCAATAAATCCAAAAGTCAAAGAAGACATCACTTTCTACTAGCACCGCTTATTTACCATACTGCAATGGTTAGACAGACAAAATAAACAAGGTGCTAAAAACACATAATATCAAAAATGTCTTTACGACTAAGAATACCCTGAACAATTGGTTTACATCTGCAAAAAACATACAAGGGGCTCTAAAACATGCAGGAGTTTACAAAATTTCTTGTTCCTGTGGATCAAGTTATATAAGACAGACGGGACGTTCTATTGAAGTTAAAGTAAAAGAACATATGGCTGACTGAAAACATCGCAGAGTTACTAAATCAGCAGTGACAGAACACGTGTGGAACCAAGGACACACGCTAAACTTTGACCTAAAGTGTTGACTAGAACTCCTTTCTACTTTTCTAGACTAATCCGCAAAGCTATAAAAATAGAAAAACATCTATGTAATATAAACCGAGAAGACGGTTTAAGACTCAGCAAATCTTGGCTACCAGTATTATATCCTCTAAGACAAAGATGTGACATTTACCACTCTGAAGATGCAAGCTGCAATGTCTTGCAAAACGTCAGTTGGTTTGGGTTCACAAACGACAACACTGCCAGTCCAAGTTCTATTTTTTGTTTTGGCTTTCAAGTAGAGGATAGAACCAAGCGTAAGTTTGGGTGTTTAACTACGACGCGGTCTAAACCAAAAGTTGCTTATAATTATAAACAAAACAATGTTATAAAACTAATTTTTTTTAAATAAATTAGTGGGTTACGGTGAAAACAGTTGCCACGGGTTGTTAATCCGTTATTTATTATTTGCATTTGTGTTAAGTGTTGTTAATAACATCTTTCACTTTTGTTTTAAATTGACTAATCAGCTAAAGAAATTAAGTAAAAATGGTATTTACAACGCTTTTTTTTCTCACGTACTGCAGCTATAATGTTTAAAAAATTTCTGGCTACTGGTAGTGTTCTTAACAACAAAAAAAAAAGAAAAGTACATACGATAAAAGGGATGTTGTCAATATCATAGCTCTTGACTCCGTTACAAAAAATCCTAGAATATTACTAAGAGAAAGAAAGAAGGTAACATTAATATTAGCAAAACAAACACAATTATGGCATATAAAGCAAATTATAAACATACGTTTGAAAAAGGAAATAACGGCGGTAGGCTCGAATCTTGTTTAGCTGCTGGAGAAAAAATCATGGAAGAAAGATTTTTTCATCGTTTGTAATTTTTTCAGATGAATTTGCATTCACTACCAATAGTGTTGTTTCGTCTCAGAATTGTCGGTATTGAGCATCCGAAAATCCTAATTTTAAAATTAATTCTAGAAGAATTCTACCACGTTGGAAATAGACTTTATTTTATTCAAGGAAGCTTGAATCAGCACACTTATTTACAGATTCTTGATAAATTTTCTCAGGAAAATTTAATAATGTGAAAACATATGCTTTTGCTTTATTTTCAACATGACGTTTGCATTGGCCATTCCGCAGACAAGATTATTTGTCAACTTTGGAGATAATTCAATTGCCAAGAACGGATCTATTAAGTGGCCGCCGAGATCTTGTCAATATTGGACTTTTTTTATGGGGTCGCTTTAAGTAATTGGTTTACGTTAAACCGTTTCCCAACGATTTATTGCAGCAAAAAATTATAAATGCGGTCAACTTCATACTATTAGAACATAGATATTTGAAACAGTTTTAAGGGATTCAGGGAAGGATCGAAAGATGTGCGGATATGACTGGCACTTACATCAAATACAAATTTATTGTTTAGTTTGTTTATAATCTGTTATGTGAGATTTATTATTTTTTACTTGTCATGTTTGTGTTCGTTGTATGATAAAAAATTTAAAGAATTATACAGTATTCGTTTTAATTTATTAAAAAAAATTGGAATTTCTAAAACAATTTTACATTCATGATATTTGATATCGACGTATAAAATTCAATTCCAAACTACTTTATTTAGTATTTTTTTTAAATATCTTTAAAAACAAGGGCACTTTAGTCTTGGTAATTTTAACAATATTGCTTATAAAACACTGCAGAATATCAGACCAACTTATTTTGGTACACCTTAATTTTACAGCAAGCAGGACTCAATCTCCAATCCAAAATTCAAAATTTTTTATCCACTATACCTCTTGTTACATCTAACCTGGGGCACACTGTATATTACAAAATTTTTATTTGCAACAAACCGTTGTGAATTATAAAAAATTTCTTAACTTGAATGCTATAATGTAACGCTTTATTGAATTAATTATTTGAGATGTCAAGATAAAATTTCATGTAAATGTCACATATTGTGTAGGTACTCATTGTGTACCAATTCATTATTGAAAAAAAAAATAAATAAATAATTGAAAAGCTGATTAACAACAGAATATAATAATACAATAATTTCAAACATTCGCGGATTTGGTTATTCGCTGAAGTAAACAAAATAAACAAAAATATAAAATAGTAAGCTATAACTTTTAGGGTGCATTATATTAAATTATAAAACCCAATATGTTTAACCTATTTTACAGAATCCTTAATAATATATTTTTTAGAAACACATCTATGTTAGAAAAACTTACAATCCCTTTTTAAGTTTTTAATAAAAAAGAAATCCTTAATAAATATTAAAGAATTACTGTACTGATAACAGTGATATATAATTTTCTTAATCAACTTAAACAAGAGTATAACTTTGTTTAAATAAATTTAAATTAGTAAGATATATTAGTTTTATTCAAATATACTTACGTAACGAAAGTACGCTATCTGCGTAACCATTATATGGTTTCAGTGACATCAGTATCTCTTTGAAGATGAATTTTTGCCAATCACAATGACATGTACCAATTATCTGAAACGATTTCCTGTTCCTGGTCTAGTCAATTTTAAGATAGGTGTACCACAACTCGTTCTGACATTGATATGATCAAATAACGTCCGGTTCTTTCGTTTGTCTAGCAAGACAACAATTTGTTACAAGCTTTAGGTCTCATGAACCTTGCACGACCAACTCACACAGTCGGAGATAGGGGAAGTTCAAGGAAATTATACTTAAGGGCGCCAGATCAAATCCAAATTAACACTTCTGCCTCGATCACGACAGACGGTTCAAACTTGTAACTAAATTTGAGGTTCGTAATCCTTGTTACTCTGATGTTCGAGTACCCAAATTTGTTAATAGGAAACGAAAATTACAAAAGAAAGAAAAAAATAAAAGAGAGATTAACAAGTATAACAACTTTAATGTATTATCGTAGAAGATTAACAAGAATATATGAAATTTCTCCACTCATCAATGCTCGAAATATTACTAAGTATAATTAACAAATATAAAAACTTTAATTTAGCAGCGTAGCAAATTGACAGACGTATGTTGATTTTCTTAATTCATAAACATTAGACAAATTAACAAGTATGAGTAATAGGTGTAGAAACCTTGAATTAACAATGTAAAAGATTAACCGGAGTATTGTCTAATTTCTCGATTCATAAATGCCGGACATATCGGCAACACACAAAGCATATACTTAAATTACGTCGAGATAGCGAAGAAAATTTCGTAATAAATATTGTCTACTTTCAGCATGCGATACACTACAAATGACACTTGAAATTACCTTATTGGTATGCACACAATAAACGTACTTATAGACACCAACAGTAATCAAAGTTTCGTGAGTGACTTTTATGACAGCGAATAAAATATAATCAAATTGACTTACCAAATCCAATGGTCGCTGGAGTGAAGAAAACGTTTTCTCACCGGCAGCCTAGAATAATTATTGGTAGCAATTCGTGTCACACAATAACTCACGAAAAAGGAAACTACAAAATCAGTATTAATAATTCATTAAAAGCGATATAAGAACCCGTTGTATCGAATGCTGTAGGTTGTAATTACTAACAGGTGGTTGATAACACAATTGATTTTTATCCATAAATCAGCATCTCCGACGCATTTTTCGACGAGACCTCGTTGTTGTTTAGGTAGCAGGCCCTCCCAAAAGCTTATACGATCGGTAGTGGTATTTATCAACCGTACCTATGCATCATTATTCTTTATTGAAGCGAACAGGTGCTTGCAACGTGGTGGAACTGGCTATCACATTAATACAGAAATTACGAAGGAATCTTAATAGATTATCTAAATATCTTACTCTGTGCCGAAAGCATTGTAATAAATTCGTAATTGCCTTATAAATTTGTATTCATCACAAGGGATGTCTTTAAAAATTTAGGAATCAATTCAAGATTCTCGACACCGACCCGTTCACGTAGTTGACAACTTCAAAAATGGCCTCGCAGTCACCAAAAAGGTCGGCAGAGGGCGTCAAAACCAGAAACTAATTTTTAAGTCGATACACAGGGTGCTCCGTTGTGAATATTTCGCACGTAACAAATTTCTCAATTTTATCAGACATAAACGCTCTAAAACAATTTTGGACTATTTATTCTTCTCCATATTGATTAATATATGGATGCCATTAAATACACTTTCCAGAGTTCTAACATCAGACATTTTGCGGTTCTGTAAAGGTATAATCTAGTAAGAAACAATTCTATAAAATAATGCATACCTTAAGCGGATCGATTATTACCAAATAATTTTCTAAGGATATTGCTTCTTCTTCTTCTTTGCCATCTGAAAACTTTAACTATCTTCCTCATCGGATAATTTATGTATCGGTTCAAATTTTGAATCAGGCTCCTTAAAAGGTTTCTCATCAAACACGCAATCACTCATTTTTGAATAACAAACGTTTTTATTATTACCACGCAACACTGAAGTACTATCTCTAAAAGCTAAAAAGCGACTACACATGTTTTGGTTACAGCGGATTGCTTAAAGCAAATATTATCAATCAATCAGAGCCGGGAGAAGAGGTGAAATTACCTAAATATTAATATACCAACCAGAAAATAACATATATTAAATTATACCAGGGTAAAAAGAGAAGAACAAAATTTATATCCACCGTTGAAAACTCGTATTTACTAGCAGCACCACAGAAATTACAGACATGGTACCCAAAAACTTGCATACCAACAAACGTTTGGCTATTCATAATCAACAATCCAACTTAAATAGCAATTCGATAGCCTGAAAAACAAGAAGGCATAAGCAAAATGTTGGGTTTCTACTGATCACTGTAGACAAAATACGTTGCATGCATCATTATTTAATTTAGTTCCAGTGCTCATGCTTTGTTACAAAGCAATGGAATTCGATATAAATACTATAATATAAAATGCAATCCAGAAACAATCAATTTTAGAATGACTTGCATTAATACCATCAGACCATTTTAGCAAGTTACGAGAGTAAGGCATCATATCAATACAACCACGACTGTAATTAATTTAACAACAATAACACTTATAATAATTGCAGGCAGTGTAACTCTATTAGTATCTATTTTACTGAAAAAGAGACAAAAGAAACCAGCAACCAGAGAACAACTTATGCTAAATCCATTACCACCTGACAGCAACGTTGAGAGAGACGACACGAAAACAGCAGTTAAGCACTTCATATCAACAATGACCGGCAGAATCTTTTAACTACAAACATAAATTGTATGAAAAAAGCACAAAACTGTAAATCTAATGTAATTGTGCCGACATAAGCACATTCTTTCCAATATTACAATTACATTATAAACTTTTTCCATTTATCCTACTAGATCAGCGAGTTGTACTCAACAGTTGGAAAGTTAGATTTGTAGTATTACTTTTTAATACATTTAATCGTTCAATCCTTTTAGAGTATAAGCATACTCTTTTAATAATCACGGATAGCTGTACATTCTATTATACCCGAATAACACTTGGCATCTTTCATTAAGGTAATTATTATCTGTAAGACGTTTTTACCTATCTAATCAATCAGCCCCATTTTAAATTATTTTACTCCAATAAGAAACTTTTTACATTTTTCTACAACTACACTTTCCGAAAATGCTATTCTAAGATGGGTTCAAGTTTCGGCAACAATTTTATGCATTAAATTTTGTTTGTTTTTTTATCAAATAAACAATGATTATTATTATCTGTAAGCTAAATTTCAAAAAGTTAAATTTTGTTTAGATGGTTCACTGTGCTTAATGAACGGCATTGATAGTTTTATTACTTTTTAACATTTGGTCCAACTCTTCTTTTACCAAAGTTTGCATTTTTTTTTCATATTGTTTTAATTCGCGCCGTCTTTCTTCTTCATCTTCAAACAAGAAATAACAAAAACACTGTGTATAGTCCTTTTAAACTGAGTAAATTATACATGGTCTTGGTATTCCATTTTTCAGAAGTTTACAACGAGCTTGATTATTTTTATTGACGGCACTATCAAAATCTATTGCTCCTTTACTACCAATTGTATCAATTATTATTGCATCGTTGTTCTCTTTGGTTTTATCCTCAATCATTTTAGTAACTCTTCATGCTTCTTTTTCCGTGTCGTAATCGTTTTGAATTTTATTAATGTTGTCTTCTATAATCTTATCTAGGCCTACGCTTGTTTATTTAAAACGATCTGTATCATAATTCTGAGATGTATGTAAAGTATCAAAAGTCTGAGTTAGTCGCCCATGATTTTTTAAACTTTTTATTTATTCTAAATTGAGGATGTCATAGTTTTTCTTTGGTTATCTATCTATTTTATATTATATTTATATAGTATATAAATAAACTGATAATTGATATCATAATATTCGTCTTACAAATTATAACGAATGGAGAAAATGGCATTTTAAGGTTTTTTTAGATGTAGGTGTATAGTACAAAAAAGTAAAGACTATAGCTAAATCATACAAATTACAAGAATATTGCGCATTAACATTAGTATTAATTATTCTAAGACACATGTGTAAGTGTATTTTTAGGAATTCTCAAGGTTCGATGTCTTTCGACCGGCAGTCCGGCTTTACATTTGTTGATACATTCATATATTGTCTATCACATTTTTTCTTTCTAGTACTTTTTTGTGTGTTTCTGTCTTAGAGTTAGAGTTAAATAAGCTGATAACAAACTTAATTTTTTTTCTATTTGTATGCTATACATTATTTTTATTGACATTATTTTTTATGCTGCTGCTATTTCATTTACTTTTTAAGTTTTTCGTTTTTTTTTTATATTTTAGATTTAAAATTCCTTTTATTGTTTTTTGTGTTGGTAATTTAAAAAAGTTCAAATTTTTCATTTTATTTTTTATTTTTATAAGTTTTATCGAAGTGTTTGTATAGTTAACTTTCCGTATTTCATTCTTATTTAATTTATTTTGCTTTTTTCTTAACATTAAATAGTTTTTATTTATTAAACAACAATTTAAGTAAAACGAAATTGTTAGAATTAAGCAAAAAATAATAATGTTTATATTGACAGATATTGTAATTGTTTCAGAAACCACTGTTGGTTTAAGACAAAAGATCGTGCAAAAAGAAAAGCAAAATGGATAATATTAGCATTTTTGTTAATAATTCTTTTATTAACAATTGCATTGGTAATAGTTTCAAACGTAAAAGAAAAATCGTAAGTATCTTTTTTTCTAAAAAAATATATTGTACGTTACATCTTTTAGAAAAATATGTTTAAGTAGTGAATGCACTCAAGTTTCGTCAGAAATTTTAGCAAAATTGGATAAAAATGTAGACCCATGTACCGATTTCTATAAATTTGCTTGCAGAAGTGATTTCAAAGATATTTTGCTACCTGAGGATGTTTCAATTTATGGAAAGCAAACGACAATGACAAATATTTTATTCAAAGATTTAAAAATCATGTTAGAACAAACACCTTTCGGAAAAGCGCCCAAGTCTTTTCATTTTGTTAAAAAACTTTACGACACTTGTTTGAACGATGGCTTAAGTATAAACCAACAAATAGAAAATGCAAAAACAATTTTGAAAAAAGTGGGAAGTTGGCCTATGCTTGTTGGTAACGATTGGAAAGAAAGTAGTTGGAATTTGATTGATTTGATACACAATCTCAGAGTCATTGGCTTACCACACAATTATTTTTTTATTGTTGAAGCAGGAATGGATGCGTTTAATACAACACGTTACACAATTATTGTAAGTTAGTCGGTTTTTTGTATTTCAACAACAGAAACCATTGTAGATAGACGTTTTAAGTACTCAGAGTCTCACTGATTTTACTGCTCAACAAAAGAAATATAATGATATGCAAAATACTTTAAGTTTACTTACGTTGTTTGGTGTTGATCGAATGACAGCAACACACGATCTTATATTGCTTTTAACGTTTAGAAAAAACCTTTTTCAGGTATTGATGTATTTTTATTGTTACATGTAACGTTGAAAAGGTAATTGTTTTTTAGATATTTGCAAGTAAAGAAAATAGTGGTATTTATAGCGCTATAAATTCATTGCAAAAAGTGGTTCCCAATATTACCTGGTTGCAATATATAACAAAAATAATGAATTCTCAAGAAATTACAGTCAGTGATCATCAAATGGTTTATATACGATCAATTGGTGCTGCTACTAGGCTGGGATTGTTATTACGTCAATTTCCAAAACGGTTCTTAAATTTAATTTTTTTTCCTTTATTTAAAAATTCTTTTTAGAGTGCAAGCAAATTACATATTTATCGAAATAATCTATTGGATGTCAAAATATATTTCAAAAGTTTGGACCAAGCAACAAACAAATTTGCCTCTATGGAATGAATGCATTAACGATATTTCTACAAGGTACTGATCACAAACAATTAAATAAATATGTATGTAACGTAATCACACTATTATTTTTAATAATTATTTATTATAATTTGTCTTTGGTTTTTCATTTATTCTTTTAACGACAATTAATTTTTAATTGCAACTTATCGACTCTTTTTTGTTAAATGTGTTTTGCAACAGAATTGTTTACTTGTATTTTGTGTCATATTGTTAAAATTTTTGTTTTCACCTATATGTAGTATGTAGTGGGTACAAACAACTAGTCTAATTATTTGTGCTTAAAAATTTGGAAATGAAAACAAAACAACATAAAATTTGAAATTATAAAAAAAACATAAAACTAACGAATACTTTATAGCAACAAGCACTTTAAGTTACAAGACAAAATACTAAATACAAGTACAAAAATATAAATCTATAAACTACAATTAGACAGCTAATTTAACATTACATAAGAAAACAGTTATTGCCTCTTCCATTGTTACCTTTCTAAACAATATGTTCTTTTTTTATACTTTCTTTGTAACATTTTTAGTCATAATTTGTACTGTACTGATTTTGAGGGAGTTTAGCTGACTTGATCTCAATAGGTTGTTACAAGCTTTTTGGTTTTACGAACCTTGCACGGCCAACTCACAATAGTCGGAGATGGGGAGGTCCACAATAAATACAGAAAAGATGTTTCAGGGCGCCAGAGCTGATCCAAAGTCACTTCTGTCCCGCTCAAGACAGACGGTATAAACTTGTAACTCAATTTAAGGTTCGTAATCCTTATACTCGGCTGTTCGAGTAGCCAAAAGTAATTAATAGGTAACGATAATCACAGGAGCAGGAAAGATAAAAAGAAAGATTAACAAGTATAATCAATTTAATGTCTTAACGTTGGATAGTAATAAGAAGATACGAAATTTAATGGTTTCCAGGTAGAATTAATACCTATCACAGTTTGCTTTAGTAGCGCCGTAAATTGACAAATGTGCACTAAATGCGCCAACCTTAACTTCTAAAATGATTAACAATTTGCATTAATAAGTAGAGGAAACTTTGATTAAGGATTACATCAAATTTTCTACATAAATGCCTGTAGTATCGGCAGCACACATCACATCAATAAAGTACAGTGAAATAAATAGCGAAGAATAGTTCGTAGTAAATATCGTTTGTATACAGCATGCGGAATCCACAAAATAATTAGTAATATGGCATTACTGACAACAAAACAGTGATAATAATTATGGCATTAACATTAAACTATCCTAACAGTTATCGGTGAGACACCGTATACGAAACGTACAAAAGAAGTACTAATACTACCTTACTGATAATAAAACAGTGATAGCAATTACGGCATTAATATTAAATTATCATAATAATTATTGGTAGTACACAGCCTACGTAACACAAAATAAGCAAACTTATTACCTAAATGGTAATACAATTACGTTAATCCTTACGGAATTACTATTAGCAAAAGTTTCGTGAGTGACCTTTCTGACAACGAATAAACCACATAAAATCACTTACCCCTAATACAGGAACTTTCACTCGTACAAAGAAAGCGCTTTCCTCGGCAAGCAATCCTGTAAACACTCTTAAATAGCAAGTCGTGTCAAACTAATTCCTCACGAAAGTGAAATCTACAAAATGATTAGTTATATTTAACACAAGTACATAAGGCCGAACCCGGTCGTCGTATGCTGTTATACCCCGACGAAAACGGTGGTTACGCAGGTATCTGCCGCCTGAGTAGATTCTCGACAATTGTAGTTAGCTTTTCGGTACATTAAATTTTTGCCATATGTCGTATGCCTCAGATTATATTCATCCGACGAAATTATTATTCGAAATTGATTCTTCATCAATAGTTAACGACTAGGAACGGATGCCCGCACGTGGCGGAACGGCTATCAAATTACGAGAAATTACAACAGAGTTTTAATAAATGACAGCTATTAGCTTACCCGGTGACGACGCAAATGTATTATAAGCGTAATACCCTTATAAATTGGTCCCCATTACGGTGGATGGTTTAGGAAATTTTAATTGCTAGCCCACCGGCCATTTTATGCAGTTTCCAAGTTAAAGAATTCGTCGTAAATGACAGTCACGCGTAAAGATCGGTAGGGGGCGTGTAAACCGTAAGCTAATTTCAAGTCAAAATACATAGGCGTATGCAATGAAAATTTCGTCCGTAACAAGGTTATAGTATATTAAAAAACGAGAACTGTTAAAAGAAAGATTATTAGAGTGAGTTGTAAAAATAAAGTCTGTAAAAGGACGCTTCAGCCATTTTGTATAATAAAGTAACTTTTAAAATTTCAAGTTCCCTTAGGCCATCCTACAAATTCAGAAGTGGAATTACGGCTGGATATAATTAATCTTAAGTGTAGTAAATAACGCTTTATGGGGTTATATACAGTTAAAAGGCCGAAAAAAGCAAATTTTCCAGAATTTTTTCAGAGAAAACTTTTAAATTTATTGATCTAAAAATTTGTACACATATTATGGTATCTTTTAACTATATTTTAAGACTTAGTATTAGTAAAAATATTTATTTGGAAAAGAGCTACAGCTGATCTCCGGGAGCTTCTCTCAAAAAAGACGTTTTGCGGTGACCACTATATCTCTGAACTGGATCCTCTAAAATTAAAAAACCAAACAGATTTCGTTAAAGTAATGTTAAATCTAGTAATTAATCGAAGGAATAAACAAAATAAATTTTTTTGATAAAATGGCGGTTTCTCAAAAAAAAATCGATTTTTGACCAAAACTTCGGCCTTAAATTGTTTATAAAAAAAAATATTTATCGGTGAGAAAAAATCCTCGATTAAATACTAAAAAATATATTTAAGAAGCTCCTGTTAAAATTTGAGACTAATCGGTTTTGCCGTTTTCGAGTAATGTTGGTCACCGACTTTGAAAACACTATTTTGAGAAAAACGCGTTTAAAGTTTGAAAAACACTTTACATAGGATAAACATTTTTTTTTAAAACTTACATGGAGTCGTCTATTTCAGGACCATATAATACACCTTCCGCCGCTTCGGCAGCTTCTAATAACTCGATCTGATGATGTCTGCGGGCCATTCTTCCATCTCGGGTGCTCTCACGCGCTCTGAGATTGGAAATGTTCACGCGCTGCTCATCTTCTTTTTCGGCATATGAATGCGCATTGGGCCCAAGTGTAATTCCTATTGCCTTCATATAATACAATAGTGATGCCATTCCTTCATTAAATATGCCGGCAGCTATGTATGCAGCGATTTCCACAGTTTTTGAACCGGCCAGAACAATTTTGGGAGAAATTTTTCAAATCAGTTGATTGTAGCTCTCGTTGTTGTTTTGGTTAAAATCACCTACACATCTTTCTAATAAATTTTCACTGCTGAGATCTGTAAAAATCGGAAGTATAGCCACAGCAACATCTTCTGGTAATGGCTCATAATCATGTTCAAAAGTGGATAATTTATTGGCAGCTGCAGCCCTCTGCCAGCTGCACCATGAGTCTGGTCCGTCCGGGCACTTATCGTGTTGAGGTTTTTCGTCAGTTGGACAATAATGATAATATGAGGCCCAGATAGCATTATACATTTTTTTAACGGAATCACAATTTCTTCTTATTGCTAAGCCATTATAAACTGTCAACTTATCGATCATCTTTCCAGTAAGTTTGCCTTTTCCACCGAGAGTTTTTTTTGTATTTTTTTTCCTTTTTTGTTTTCAACTGTTTCAATTTTTTTTTGACACAATCTCGGAGTCGCGTGCCCATTCGTTTCTGTACGTGTCCAATACATTCTTTTTTCACAACTTCTTGATCACCGTAAGGTGCAGCCTTTAAAATTCCCGAGTACGTTTTGGAGTCACCGTCTCCGATGTAATTTTTGTACATGACTCCAAGTTTTTCCAATGAACGTTGGAACATTTCGACGACTGAATCTACTTCCATTTTTCCAGAAGAACCAGAATGATTTGCAGTGCAAGTATTTTCATGTTCTGCATACCATTCATTATATTCTTCGGTATCGAGTTTCTTCCTCCAAGTTTCACACAGTTTGCAGTAGGCACTTTTTACAAAAATATCAATGATTTTACCAGAATAGTATCCGATCAATGATGTCACACCGTACAAGGAAGTAAACCCTCGCTTTTTCCATGTGCCATCGCCAGATACAGTTAATTCTGTCGAATGTTCATCACCTTGATGTTTGGAAATCAAATTTTTTTTTTCAGTACAAGCCTGCTGAAAAAGTTTTTCGGTGGCTGTTTTTACACTGGAGTGTATATTATTCATTATTAAATCGTAAGTGGGCTGTGATATAAAAGCTCGCATGTCCATTAATCCACAAAATTTTGCTGCACCTTTTAACCCTAATCCGAGGACTCTCATGACAAATAAAAATCGTCGATTTATTTCATAAGAGTGCCCGACAAAAGGACTAGAATTTATGTTACGATCTGCACACTTACCACACAGCAAAACAATTTGAAAACCAAGTCCTCGTTCAGAAGCAGTTTGAAACTTAACATTTCCGTCACAGATCTTACATTTCACATATTCAGAAATTGCTGCAAACACTGTTATAAAATTTAAAATGCGATACTCAACAGACGGATCACGCGGAACTGAGATTTCCTCCTGTTCTTTAAATTTTTTCGCCGAGGCACTGAAACTACTTTCATCCGTTTCAGCTGTTTTTGGATTAAAAACATTTTTGCGCTTTTTTGTTCTCGACTTACGTATGTTAAGAGATTTTCTCATTTCTCTGGAAGACTTCATTTTCACGAAAAAATTACAAAAAACAATATGAACGAACTCACAAGTTTACTGCTTGGCTTAGCTCCTTATACTGACTACCACTCTTAAATATTTTCCAGTTTGGGAAGAGACAAATAAAAATTTACCTTTTAGGTATAAAAAAAAACAATAACACACTGTTGCTTTACGCATCTAAATGCATTAGAAGGGAACATTTACAATAGGCAGGTGCATAAAAGGGACAGCGTTTCAGGTAAGCGCTACCGCTCCGGCCTTGTACTTTCAAACACTCTGAAACGCCTTTTCAAATTTGCGTGTAACTTCGAAAATGTTCACCGGAACGATATGAAATTTTCTGTGTGTATTTTTAAATACATGTACATTAAGAAAATAAAAAAAAATCGATTTTTTGAAAATTCTAACTGTATATAACCCCTTATGATAAATAACGAATCTAGTGATAGAAATCGTTTAGTGGCTAAGGCACATGCTTCCGTTGGACTATCTAGTCTTGATAATTTAATATCATCGACAGTAAGACCTTTGTTACTGCAGCAAGAAGCTACTTCTGGTAGGTCTCCGGCACCTTCAACATCTGAAGTAGATGACGTAGAGCAATTTTTAGATTTGGATACGTATGAATACCTGAATCAGTAATGACCATAATGTTGGTTAAAAAATTTGATGATGCGATGAAAAGTGGTATCATTTGTAGAAAGAATATGTTTGTCTGAGATGGACCGTACTTAAAATGGAAATTCTAAGATGTTTGTCACTAACTGTGATAAAATGACATAGATGAGCCAATTCTAAAGAAGAGAATGAAGAAGACATAAAAAATTTACTGTGGATAAAGTTGCATTAGGTAACAAAGTTGGAAAAACGACATAATTGAATATGTAATCGAGGGATTTGCCAATCCTATTCAAAACTCTCAAACACGTATGAAAGCGTTTCAAACGTTCGCAGACTTGCTGAGTGTTATGTTTTTAATTACATCATCTGAACATGATTGTCCTGACAAGAAGAGTCCAGGTGCAACTGCGATGGTTGAAAAAGCAGATACGTGTACAAATGTAGTACAGGTGATGTTAGCTTATTTAGTAGCATTTTCATTCGAGTATAACTTAGATAATTTTAATTTTAAGAATATTGTAATTGTTTAGTTGACCAGTTTGTACCCTCTTGTTTGACTATTAATGGTTGTGATTCTTCCGACAAACTTTTGGGAATTAAGGAGTTAAGATTAAGTGTATTAGGGCATTGTAAAGTTATTATTACTGTTAATGATATATCAGTAAGTATAAAGTTCCATGTAGTTTCTGACGACACCATGGCTTACTCAGTTTTACTGGGGATTGATTTTATATTGAACAAACACTTAAGCATAACTTATGATGCATCAAAAGTAATTATTAACCAAAATTATAGATTAGTTCACGATAATGAAATTTAGCACATAAATTGTGTCAATGAGAATGGTGTAAATTATAATTTTGAGGTTTCTCAATTGAATATTAACTCAAACTTGAGTTTTGAAGTGAAGTAAAAATTATGTGATAGTTTTACGCACTGATCTCGTGTTACCAATAATTATGTAAAAGGATTTTATTCATTGGTGAAATCAAATGAATGTTTTGAAAAGTCAATTCAACTGAAACACGACCAATCAATATGCTTTCGACCACATAGGCTTTCACATTATGAAAAAGAATAATTACAACTTATATTAGATAATTTGTTAATACAAGGCATTATTTTAGAAAGTAATTCTTCATATGCTTTGTTTGAAAGAAAGAATGGTCAATTAAGATTGTGTTTTGATTACCGTGAACTGAACAAAATTGCAGTAAGGGACTATCCGATTCTCTTAATTCATGATAATTTAGACTTCTTAAAGGACAAAAGATATTTCGCTTGTTTGAATCTTTTGAATGGTTTCCGCTATGTAAAAAAGCTTCTTCAGCGGTACCCTCACTTCTTTTATGACTCTTTTAGATCGCTTTGAGTGGTTGTACATGCCTTTTGAATTAACCAAAGCTCCTAAAGTTTTTCAAAGGTTTATTAACTTGATTTTCTCTGAATTAATGAGGGTCGGCAAAATAATTATTTATGTAGACGACATTTTGGTAGCTACCAAATCTAAGACTGAGCATTTTGAAATACTGTCACACGTGTTCAGGTTGTTCAGTAAAAACAAACTTATTTGTAAGTTGAATAAATGTTTTTTCTTTTATAAACAAATATCTTACTTGAGATTCATTGTAATCCATTAGTATTAGACCTGCTTCCGATAAGGTTCAAAGTGTTTTTGATTGAAACAAACAGGAGGTTCCCCGTTTCCTTAAACTTTCTACTTACTTCCGGCGTTTTGTTAATCAATTTTGCTTGATAGCAAAACATTTATACCATCTGCATCTCCTAAAAATTTACTTAATTCAGCGGTTTCGTTTTTATCTATATGGTCTATAGTTTAAAATTATAACAGACTGTGATAACTTCCGTTTGACGTTAAGTAAGCCACACATTTTTCTTCAGCAGTATGATTTTGAGATATAACATCGTCTTGGGCGACAAATGTCCCATTCTAGTGTTGGAAGCTAACACTTTCAAGCAAGCGCTCTCTTTGATTACCGAACTTCAAAACAATCTAAAACTTTAGGAAACGTATACGCATTTTGAATTGTAGGATGGTCTTGTCTATAAAAAACAAGAGAAAACTCTTGTTTTACGTTCCTTTTTTAATGGAACCCAATCATGATGATTTGGGACATTTAGGCGTTAACAAGGTAAATGACGAGAAAAATTATTATTGCACATTGATAACTATCTAAAGTGTTTTGAATTTTCTCTAATTAGTAGTAAATCTGAAGGTTTGATATTAATATTGATTACTTTGGCTCTTGGGTTATAAAATACGTTCTAATTGTTATTGGCTTTTACTAAATTTTGTTTCTATTTATTCTTGTAAGAGCACCAGTACTGATGAAGTTATTAAATTAATGATAGTTCCAAATGGGATAAAGTTGTAAGCTTAGTCAAATTTTTAATAAACAACACTATTTGTGGTTCTTCTGAAAGCATTCCCTAAATGTTATTATTCGATATTAATCAGATTGGAGATGCTAGAGATTCTATAACAGAAATTTTAGACCATTTTAGTAAAGATGACAGAAATTTAGTCGAGATACGCGAATAAACTTCTGAAAAAGTCTCAGATGTATAATAAACAGCAATATACTAGTGTATAAAGTGATACTGTAATATAGATAGCCGTCAAGCCATCCTGCAGACTTTTGTTTATAATGTACTATATCTAACTTTAACTGTTATTAAAGAAACATTACAAACTTTTAATAAAAAAATGTCAGTTACACCTCCTAACATAGTTAATATTGGTGCAGTAGTTCATTGCTCAAAGTGGAGCCTTGTTTAAAATAATATTTTATTATTCTTAAAGTTTTCTCTACGGTGGAGAAGACTTTAAGAATAATAAAATATTTCCTAACACAGTTGTCGACACTGTTCGAACAGCAACTTTTCTGCAATAAAACTTTGCAGTATTGTAAACAAAGCTTTGTTTTAAATACGTAAAGACACATTATAACGCTTTTGGTACAGGGTGCTTTAGAAACAAATATTAACATTGTCACTCAAAAAATGTTCAAATCTTTATTTTTTTTAAATAGAATTTTACATTTTTATGGTAAATTTGTACTTAGCATCAGAAATAACGATGACTTTAAATTTACATGTCTATATCAAAATTTAAACTTTTTATTTAAAAAAAAAAAACTTTTTTTGATCCTAACATGTGGTTGCGGAGATCATCCCATTAAAGGCATGACGATTTGTATCGCTCTAGTTATGTCGGTTAAACATGCCATTTTTTTACAAATTTTAGTTCCAAATTATGCTTGAAAGCAACTAATTTCCGTAGTGATAAGTAAGAATAAACTTACTAAAAGGTATTCGTTTTCAAAAAATCATTTTTCTAAGGGTTGAACCAGGGAAAAATAGATAAGATTTAAACTTTTATAGAAAACTGTTAATGGAAGCCCAAAATAGCAATTTTTACATTGTCGTTGTAAACAATAATTTAACTATTTTCTTTTTTTCTTAACCTCTATTTTTAAAGTTTACAATAATTTGCTTCACAGCTTTCGGTGATGGTTACAGTTTTTATAGATTGCGACCAGAAAATATCTTGCATGCTCTTGTTAAAACTTGGTCACATTATCCGTAAACGATTAATAAATTTAAACATCATCGTTTAAAAATTGTATTCGTTTCAAAACATTGAGAGTTGTCAAAACTAATCTTATTGAGATTTCTTCACAGTTGTTTTAGTTACTGATACCAGACAAGGCCAACTGACTAAAATTAGTTCAAAAACGTGTTAATTCTTGAAATAGCTCCAAAAAAATTTTTTTAAGGTGATTATTTTATTTACAATAATTTTTTTAAGTTGCAAAAAATTGGAAAATCTAAAAAAGGAGCTTCAGCGTTCATTTAAAATTATTAGCAATGGAGATACGGTTCCGAAAATTGGGATTTTTTTATTAGAAGTTTCCTATTTTTTAAGAATCTTTATTTAGATTATCTCTTATAGTTTCTAAGTTATCCGTGAAAAACTAAATGCATTTTTTTCATCTTAAGTTGTATATAACTTTTGCAATGTTTTATCTGCTAAAAAACATTTTAATACATTTTTCCATTCCGAATTCATTGAGTCATCGTTCATATTTTTAGAAGATACATATTTCAAGGAATTACAGGTTTTTGAACTTGTCGACTAGACTAAATACACTAAGACGCTAAAAAATGGTTTTCTTCAAATTACAAATAACTATTATTTAGCGTTTAAAAGTATAAGCAGCAGTTAGGTTGTAATAAAAAAGTAAAAATACATTTAATAAAAGTAAAAATAATATAACCACGGCAAGCAATCAATCGTTAGCATAGACCTCAAGGTAATGGGTTGAATCGAAATAATTACAAAGATGTGAACTCCGTTAATTTATTAACTATACTTAACTAACTATTACATTAAAGAACAATGAACAATAATTGAATTAAACATATTTAGAATAAAACAGTATTTAAAATAAAATATTGGACGCCAACCACATTACGTGATAAATAAAAAGCGTAAAATCTTACTCTACTAGTTAATTAATATTAAATGCAAATGTCGTGAACGTTTGATTTGTTATCGGTGAAAAGTTTTAATAAAACAACTCAACTTAGTTATTTGAAGATAAACGTAACACAGGTAGTATTAATTTTAGTTGACTCACCATGTATAGTATAACGTTATCGGATATCTTCTATTTTTAGCACATACTTTGTTAACGTGATAAAATTCTTCAACAGGAATGTAGATGTCAAAATACACCAATCAGCATGAATCATGAATGTATAATAAGCTTCAATAACTGATAATTCATTAATTCAATCAACAAAACCAAAATAAAGGATCCAGAATAAAAATAAAAGATCCAAATAAAAGAAAAAAGATCCAAAAGAAAAAGACCCTAAATACAAATAATTAGAACGGTTTTTTAAATGACATCATGTACTTACGCTGCATTTACACTTAGCAACGGTCTTCAAAACAAATTTCCTTTCTCTTACAATTGCGCAATACTTTGAAAGCACTAAAAATGTTGAATTCAATAGAAAAATTATAGCAAAATAAAGGTAAACTCACCAATAATTAGATGGAATGAATCAAAATTAAAATATATGCGTTTTTACGCCATAATCAAGAAAATTTTGTCTCCCTCGCATCACACACGTAAACCACGCGAGATCGCTCAAACAGAAGTGAAGTTTAACCTTCACTCAAGTCAACTACCCAGACTCCTCCGAAATACAACGCGACGTTGTCAAACTTAATAAATTTAAGTGCAATATTAGTTGCAAAAATAAATGAATGTAAAATTGAATTTTAATTGTAATGAACTTAAACGGGACGTTACACACCCCCTCCATAAAATTTGAAATCGGAAGGTTTCAAACTTCGAAGTGCAGAACAGAACAAACAAAGGCAAAAATCAACAACAAACGCAAAATAAACGACAACAAATGCAAAAAGCAACAACGAACGCAAAATAAACAGCAACAAAGGCAAAAAGCAAGTCTCGCAACATCGTTGCACAAGAATCAAAATCCAAAACTTATTTCCTAAACAAAATAACTTAATCTAATGAAATCCTAATCTAAACCTTAAACTAGAAGTCAAAATCGGTAAAGGTAATAAAACCTAATAAGTCACAATCGAGGATAGCGGATTACACTTTAGGAATACCGTCCAACCTACCATTTTCCCAAAGCGGAAGATGAAATTAGAATTACAAGTTCGACAGTACTATGTAACGAAGGATATAGATAAAAGAGGGACGTCGCGCGAATCCGCGTCATCGGTTGACGTATATTCCACAAATACCAAAACCACTCGAAACAATTTCCACCTTACTAAATAACTCAAAAAGAGAAGAGATTGAATATAGAATTGAAGAAGAAATATTAAACAAAAGTTCCTAAGGTTAGTCGGCTCTTACGACAAGCAACAGGTATTGCTGTGAGAAAATTCTGCTCCCGTCCTCACACAGGGCAAATGAATAAATAACAAGATCAAATACAAAACTTTAAAATGAAAATGAAAATCATCACCAATACTTGAAACAAGGAAAATAGGTATTAATGCTCTAAAATGAGTTTTAAAGTTACACATATAATTATATGCTCAAAGGTAAACTCAAAATGTTCGTCTTAACAATTGCACATAAGCAATTAAAAACTCAAATACGAGAAGACGAGTTCCAGAGAAGAAATTCTCAGAATCGGCAATAAATGTAATCAAATACATCAAAATAACGCAGTAAAATAACTGCAAATAAAATAAAAGTCTTTGGTCAGCGCATTAACCAAAGAATTCATATACCCACACTGTGGTATAAAATAAACATTGAGATTTCCTCAACATAAAATAAAATATAAAATATAAAACATAAGGCATCCAATCACTTAGATTGTAATGACCCTCAAGGGTGAGCATCAATAAAATTTAATTAAAAATGTAAAATCCCAACCGAAGCTTGAAGTAAAGAAGAATCAATAAATCTAATGAGGTTTCAAATCTTTAACATGAAAAATTCCTAACGGCTTATTATCAGGTGAAGATAATCTATAAGTCGTTGGACCCATAACTTCAATAACTTTCGCTTCAATAAATTTTGGAGCTAATTTAGAACTAAAATGCTTTGATGCATCAGAAAGAACAAAATTTTTCTTCCAAACCAAATCTCCAAGTTTAAGTTTTAAAGGTCTACGCCTTAAATTATAAGAATGAGAATTACGCTCGTAAGCTAAATGAAGATTATGTTTAACTTCTTTAAAAATAGGTGACAATTCATTAATATCTTGAACTAACTGTTCGCGAGTATTTAAAGTCAACTCCTCCTCCCTAAAATCTTTGAACTTACCATAAAAATCTCCAGAAATTGGAACAGTACGACCAAAGGCCAAAAAGAAGGTGTAAATTTAGTGGACTCGTGCACAGCATTGCGTAACGCGTGACCAATTTTATGAATTTCAACATCCCAATCTTTATGACTGTCAGAAATATAACTACGAATAGCAGTACCAAACACTTTGTTAACTCTTTCTACGAAATTAACCTGTGGGTGATAACTAGCATTAAACCAAACAGAAGAAATTTTATATGACTGCATCAATTTATTAAACAGTACACTTTTAAATTGAGGACCATTGTCCACCATACAAATCTGAGGAACACCATAAACCAAAAATACGTAATTTTCCAAATATTCACAAATACGTTTTGCAGAAGCATTGCGCATCGGATGAATCAAAGTAAATTTAGTGAACCAATCACAAACAACTAATAAAACTGTATTGCCTTGTTTCGAACGAGGAAAAGGACCTACTAAATCAATTGAAAGACATTGAAAAGGGAATGAAACTTCTTTTTCTTTACCCATAAATCCAAAATGATTAAACTGAGAAGATTTACTCTTACAACAAACAGAACAACGACGAATATACTTAGCAACATCTGACTTTAATTTAGGCCAATAATATAATTCTTTAATTTTCGAAAAGGTTTTGGTAACACCTAAATGCGAAGAAGAAGGGTCATCATGACACTGAAGTAAAATTGATTTCCGTAAACTTTTAGGAACTACTAACTTCCACTCAACTAAATTTGAATTAATTTCTAAATTATTTGAAACGAATTTATAAAGTTTCCCATCATCTATTCTCCAATCAGGATACAAATCTGGTTGATTAGTAATATTATCAATCATCTTTAAATACCAAGGATCAAAATCAGTAATAGAAAATTCCAATGAACTAATTTCCAAAGGAGCACGAGAAAGAGCGTCAGGAACAACATTAAGTTTTCCCTTACGGTGAATGACTTCAAAATCAAATTGTTGAAGCTTTACGCTCCATCGAGCTAAACGACCTGAAGGATCTTTTAAATTATTAAGCCAAATCAAAGAATGATGATCAGTAACAACCTTAAAATGAGTACCTTCAATATAAGGACGAAATTTATGAATTGCAAAAATAACAGCTAAAAGTTCACGTTCGGTAATTGAATAATTACGTTCGGCTTTATTCAAAGTACGAGACGCATAAGCAATGACTTTTTCATTTGTTTCTTCCCCTTGGGTAAGAACACAACCTACTCCATAATTGGAAGCATCACATTGTAAATAAAATGGTTTAGTAAAATCTGGACTAGCTAAAATAGGTGCTTCTACTAAGCGTGATTTAATTATATCAAATGAATCTAAAGCTTCTTCAGTCCAAACAACAGTATCTTTCTTCTTCTTTCCTTTCAACAAATTATTAATAGGAGCCAAGATAGTTGAAAAATCTGAAATGAATCTACGATACCAACTACACATACCAGTAAAACGTTTAATTTCCGTGGCTGTCTTCGGTAACGGAAAATTAACAATTGCATCAATTTTTGAAGGATCGGTTTGAAGACCATTCTTATTAACAAGATAACCTAGATATGACAATTCAGGTTTACAAAATTCACATTTAGCCAAATTAATAGTAAAATTTGCCTCCTTTAAACGTTGATAAACTTTTTCTAAAATTTCTAAATGTTCTTTAAAAGTACTGGAAATGATAATTATATCATCAAGATATACAAAAACAAATTGAGATAAAGATTCGTCAAATAAGGTGTCCATTAAGCGCTGAAGAGTGCTAGGAGCATTGGTTAAACCCATAGGCATAACTCTATATTCAAATAAACCCCTACGAGGTTCAGTAAAAGCAGTTTTTTCCTTACTTGCATCATCAAGAGGAATTTGCCAAAAAGCTTTCTTTAAATCAATAGATGTCAAATATCGGGCATCTCTAAATCTATCTAAAATATCATTTAAATAAGGAAGTGGATATGCATCCTTCTTAGTCAAAGAATTTAATTTTCTCGCGTCAAAGCAAACTCGATAGTCGCCTGACTTCTTCTTAACCAATACCATCGGAGAACTCCAAGGGCTTGTACTAGGCTGTATAATACCTTGTTCTAACATATCATTAATTTCTTTATTTATATAGATAAAGGATAATAACGCTGTTTCACTGGAACTGCATCACCTGTATCAATTGAGTGAGTAACTCTACTAGTTAAACCTAATTGAGGTCTGTCTAAAGACTCAAATAATTTAATAATTTTTGACAAATCGGATTTTTGTTCATCACTTAAGTCACTTAAAGATTTAATCATCTGAAAATTTGAAGTTTCTGCAGAATGTGCAAAGAATTCATTATTAATAAAATCTACAGTTAAACCAAAGGTTTGACAAAAATCAATCCCTAACGTTAAAGCAGTTTCGATTGTGTCAGACACAATGACATTTAATGAACGGGTAATTCCATTAATAACAAAAGGCAAATTAATAGTACCTAAAATTCTTTGAAAAGAACCATCGGCTGTAGTTAATGAAGGAAATTCATGATTTCTATTCAATTTCAAATCATATTTATCAATTAAGTAAAGTCCTGGATTACCTAAAATTGAAACATTAGCACCGGAATCCAAAAGAGAAAGAAAATTTTCATTAAAGATTGTAACATTTAAATGAGGTCTAGAATCCCTAGCCTTTTGAGAAAATTTAGAAGAAACCTTAAACGATTTGTAAAAATGTTTGACTTTTAATAGCCAATTATTCCAATCAGTTTTGTCAGTCCTATGAATAGGAACTGAGAAACATTGACTGACACGATGCTTCTCAAAACTTAGTTTTTTGAAGTACATTTGGGACAGTCTCTAACTGTAACACCAGAATAACCACAAAAATAACAGAACTTTCTTCGACTCTGTAAGCAAGTATGAAATGAATGACCTGTTCCACTACAATTATAACAAACCGTAGTTGATTTGGCAGTATTAACTAAAATAGGTTTCGAAATTGACTTATTTTTAATAGTCAAATTTTTATTAGAATTGGTTGAATTAACCTTAGGTTTTTGAAAAAATGTTGATTTGGGTTTTACACCAGAATCCTTAGAACCAATTGTCAAATTCGGGTTAATTTGAGAATCTGTTGGCTTAACAGCTTCCAAAACCTTACATAAAGAAATTAATTGAGGAATAGAAATAATAGTCTTCAAAGCAAGTTGAGACGCATAATAAAATTGCAAATTTCTTTTAATAATTTTTATCTGTTCAGTTTCAGGTACTGAAATGTCCAATTGTGAAAATTGATTCACCATTTGAGATATAAAAACAGTCGGAGACTCTTTAACTAATTGCTTTCGAGATTTTATCTCAGCTAACAAATTTTCATTGTAATCTTCGGGTAAGAAATCTTGTTTTAATTTAAGAACCAATTCATCCCAAGAATTAACAGTAGGGCGAATAGCACGATACCATGATAAACCAGAATCAGCAAAAAGATCAATTGCACCATCAAATAATTCCTGAGAACTAACTTTACGCGCAACTCTAAGTTCATTGCAACGTTGAACAAAAGACAAAACTGAAATATCTTTAGGATTTCCAGTAAACTTTAACTGCCATTTATAAATTGGTAAACGACTACTCGACGATTGAAAAGTATGCAATAAATTTGAAAAATCGTTACTAGAAAATGTAACTGAAGGAATAGACGTATTCATATTAGTCGTAGTTGGAATTGAAGTTGTCGGAACATTAATGTCAACAGAAGAAGTAACTTGAACAGAAGTAGATTCATGCTCAATAGCTTCAATAAAATAATTAAAATCAGAAGATAAACCTTGTGTTGCATCAACACTCTCAAGCAAAACTAATGAATCAGTAACCATACGTATTAAATTATTAGAAATATCAAGAAATTCATCACTAAAAGTTATGTAATTTAACCTACGCAAAACATGAGTAAAGCGTGTGCTTAATCGAAGATATTCACTCTTTTTCGGTTTAATTTTATAAATATTCAATAATGCATTTAATTCATTTACTTTATCAGTTAAAATATTCAACTCGTCTTGTTGGTCAATGTCAACTTTAACATAATTTGGAAAAATAGTCAAATCAAATTTTTCAAGAGATAATTTAGCTCGTAACAACTTTCGTCTACTTTCGACATTCTCATTGCTAGCATCAATGCCTCGCAAAAACAATTCATGAAATAGCTCGTCACTTCTGAGAGCTTCGACAAAATACATGATCACAATAAAATCAAATTCAAAAATAAGTCTTAACCTAAAATACACAACATAAATAAAATACAAAGTACAACAGTATTCAAAATTTAAAATATAGGAAATTCACAGTAATTACTTCATTCAAAATCCAGCCCCAAGTTGGTAGCGACAGTGTAATAAAAAAGTAAAAATACATTTAATAAAAGTAAAAATAATATAACCATGGCAAGCAATCAATCGTTAGCATAGACCTCAAGGTAATGGGTTGAATCGAAATAATTACAAAGATGTGAACTCCGTTAATTTATTAACTATACTTAACTAACTATTACATTAGAGAACAATGAACAATAATTGAATTAAACATATTTAAAATAAAACAGTATTTAAAATAAAATATTGGACGCCAACCACATTACGTGATAAATAAAAAGCGTAAAATCTTACTCTACTAGTTAATTAATATTAAATGCAAATGTCGTGAACGTTTGATTTGTTATCGGTGAAAAGTTTTAATAAAACAACTCAACTTAGTTATTTGAAGATAAACGTAACACAGGTAGTATTAATTTTAGTTGACTCACCATGTATAGTATAACGTTATCGGATATCTTCTATTTTTAGCACATACTTTGTTAACGTGATAAAATTCTTCAACAGGAATGTAGATGTCAAAATACACCAATCAGCATGAATCATCAATGTATAATAAACTTCATTAACGATAATTCATTAATTCAATCGACAAAACCAAAATAAAGGATCCAGAATAAAATCCAATAAAAAGAAAAAGACCCAAAAGAAAAGACCCTAAATACAAATAATTAGAACGGTTTTTTGAATGACATCATATACTTACGTTGCATTTACACTTAGCAACGGTCTTCAAAACAAATTTCCTTTGTCTTACAATTGCGCAATACTTTGAAAGCACTAAAAATGTTGAATTCAATAGAAAAATTATATCAAAATAAAGGTAAACTCACCAATAATTAGATGGAATGAATCAAAATTAAAATACATGCGTTTTTATGCCATAATCAAGAAAATTTTGTCTCCCTCGCATCACACACGTAAACTCGCAAGAAGCTCACACGGAAGTGAAGTTTAACCTTCACTAAAGTCAACTACCCAGACTCCTCCGAAATACAACGCGACGTTGTCAAACTTAATAAATTTAAGTGCAATATTAGTTGCAAAAATAAATGAATGTAAAATTGAATTTTAATTGTAATGAACTTAAACGGGACGTTACAAGGTTCATCTTTTCTCTTTTAGTTGATTTTTCTAGTATGTTGTTTTTTCATGGTTAGACCTTTTTAAATTCCTTTTTCCATTTCATTTTATTTCGGATACCTTTTTCAAGTACCGTTTAGGATTCATTCATATCATTAAGTAATTGTTTTATTTTATGTCCTTTAATATAAGAGTAAGTTCTAGTTTATTTTGTATACTTTCGTTTTGTTTACTACTTGTCATAAACACCTTATTTCTGCAGTTGTTATTTTGTATTTTTCTATATTTTCTTTCGTTCAAGTTTTCCTATATCAATGTGTTGTTTATTTGTCAGTATATTCTATAATATCTATATTATATATACATATATTTGTTTTATATATTTTTCCGTTGTTATTAAGTAGCACTCTAAAATATTTACATGTTTGCACTGTTTGTATTTCTAGTTTTATCTCTTTTTTTTGTTTTGTGACGTGCATTACTTTTGGTTTTTCTGTATTAAAAAATAAATAACAATAAGCAAATAATAATAAATAATTTGTTTTTATCATATGTTTATGTTTCTTCGCAAAATGTTATTACTTTTTGCCATAAGTAGTATGTCATCGCCGTTTATTAGATCTTGCTTAATTACTGGGCTTAAGTTGTGGTACTCTTCTTTTATAGTATATGTATATCACTTACAAGAGCGAGTTTGGAGTCTCTTTGTTTGATATATTTTTCTATCTAGAACTTTTTTTTTATTTACTTTATTGCTCATGTTTTTAATAATCCTTTGTAATTTTGGACTTAATTGTAAACGTGTTTACGTAGTTGCTTTTTTTTAATCTAAAAAGAGTAAGTAAGCATTTGTGTTTTTTTCTAATAATTCCTTGATAGTTCTTACGGTATATTTATGATTTTGGATTTATCGTTCTGGTATGTTTTCTCTCCGTTTTTTTTTGTTTATTTCTTTTTGAATCTTATTGGTTAATATTCCTTCTATGCTTTCCGTATTTTTTTGTTTGTAATTTTTCAAACTATACGTTTCTCATTTTTAGTGCTCTTTAAACGTTTACTACGTTCCAAAACGGTTTTTGAATTTTTGTATAATCATCTCCGATCTTTCTACCAAAATTCTCTTATATGTTTTCTCAGTTTTACCAATTCTTTTGTTTTGTTGTATCTGTTTTTTTTTTATTTTTTTTAGATATATACCGCTTTTAGTTTTTAATTTTTATGTTCTTCACTTCTTTGTTTCACCATTTTGTTTACATATGGGTTAGATCTTGTTTTATTTTTTACGGTTTTTTCTGAATTTTATAAATTTTGCAAATAATAATAAAATTGTTTAATTTTAATTAATAATTTGTTTTTGATTGACTATAATTAATGAGTAATTCTTGAATTTTATGTTTCTTATTAAAAAAGATAATTCTTAATGGTGGTATTTATAAATACTGAAAAAAGTGTGTAAATGTTTCTAATTAAATTGGATTCTATATACATTTAATTTGTATATTAATTTGTTGCAAGGACTTTTCAAAAACGTTTATTACGGGTATTGAGTTTTGTTGGGTATGGATAGTGTGCAGCAGCAAATTGTCATTCTTTTTGTTTAATATGTTAACAAAATCCTTTAGGTTTGAAATTTTGGGCCAGCTAGTATTATACCAAAATTTCTTTTTGTTAATTTTTTCTAGTGTTAAATATTGGATTTTCTTAAACTTCTTCTAATTTAAAAACGCATCTGTCAAATTTAAATTAGGTTTTGTTGGGTTTCTAAGCCAGACTAAAAACTTGTAATCTGTAAAAGGTAAAACTTGATTTCAGAAAAAAATCTAGTAGATTAATAAAAGTATAAGTACCATATCATCTTATTGAGCAGATCTAAATCTTCTTTATTTGGGTAAAGTACTGCACGTGCAGGAAATAATTTGTTTCTTAAAAATGTAAGGTATCTTCACCTGTCAACCAACCCAAACGTTTTTTGGAAACTGTGCTATGGACTCTTCTATAGAAATTTACTATAATTTTGCATTTTTCAGTGTTGATTTCCAGAAGACCAATATCTACAGTTTTCCCGATTTGCTGTGCCGTCAAGATAAAAGGTAACCTCGTTGAAAAACGCCTTTGTCATCATTCAGGCGTTAAAACATGGTAAAAAAAACTAACCTGCGGACAAAATCATCTTTGTTTGTGTGTGTTTGGATCAAAACTACTTTATACGGGTGTAATTTTTTTAATTTCTATTATTTTAACACGGAACCATCTCGTTGTCTGATGCCACTTGGCAAGTGGATAAATAAATATTTTCTTGACACTCAAGTAGAACGTTTAATTTAACATTTTCTTGGACTGTTGGATAACCCATTTTAGGACACTGCTCACTTTAAAAAAATTGCTTGATCTTGCTAACGGTGGACTGTGTAATTGTTTCTATGTTCGAAAACTTGTTATTAAATAAACGGCAAATTTCAACTTGTGTGCGAACTTTATCTCCCTAACCAACCATCATCAAACTTTTATTATTTTCCATTTGCTTAAACGGCAGATCGGATTTAAATAGTTTAATTTGAAATACTATTAGGCAATGATTAATCAGCAAAATACAACATAAGCTTTCGAGGAACAAATGAAAAATTCGGACAATTTTTGAAATCGTTTGTTTTTCCAGTGCATTCTTGATAATTGGTATTATCGCATAACTTACATTTTTTAAACTTTTTACCTCTCAAATCTTACAAGTGTTTATTTCAATTTTTTGTTATTACTTAAACTAAACTACATTTTAACTTGTGCTATCGTAAAGTTTGAAAAACATCATTCAGTGTGTTTATTCACAAGTTGTATATTTGACATACAAAAACTTTAATATTTTAAATAGCGTCATATATTTATTTATAAAGTTTTTTAATTTTTGTTCAATTTTAATCAAATTTAGTTATAAACATCATATTTGTATTATTAATTGTTTTTAAAATAATTCAACTTTAAGTAATATTACAGTATAATGCATATTAGTTTACCTATTCCATAATTCTAGAGTGGAAATGCAAAACGGTCCAAAGTGCCTGTTTCATGAGTTTTGAGTTTTGTTTGTTTTTATGGTATAAGTGCCACCGCCAATAACCCACAAAACGGTCTATGTGTTATCATAAACTTTAACGAGTGAAGTCGCATAGTACAAGTGGGGAAAGGTCTAAGTCCGAGCGTGTATATTCTGCTTAAACGGTCTATGTGCCATCTTTTGTCTAAAGAGTTTAATCGAAATGCAAGCAAATGAAGACGTTGCTGCTGGAAAAGCAAGCAAAAACAGAAAAAAAGGAAGTGAAAGTGTCAGAAAAGAAAGGAAAAGGTTAAAGCTTGCTGGTTTACCACATACAAATTATAAAGGCAAGACAATATCAGCTAAAAAAGCACCAGTTGCAGAGGTAAGAGAACCATAACCTCATATTCTACGTCTTGTTGACGAAGCTTTTTATTGTAGATGCATTGCTCCTGCCGGTACCAGTACAAAACAATCTCATTTGATCAGAAGCTAAGGCTTTTTAACGACTTATACGCAACTTCCGACTATGAAAAACAAAGTACCTTCCTTCTGACTTTTATCCAGGTGGGAAAGGTGAATGGAAGGCGTCACGGAAAATACGAGGTACCGGCGGCAAGTCGTAGACAATGCTCAGTATACTACATGGTTCCGGATGGTCAGGGTGAGCACATTCAAGTATGCAGAAAAACTTTTGTCGAGATATTCGATTTATGTCACCGAAAAGTTCAGGAACTAACCGAAAGAAAAACACGAGCCCAAACAACACATTGGTACAAAAAACGTCTAAATGTCCGTCTAATAAACGTTAATAACGCGTTTAAAAACGTTTTTATGTCAAATAAACGTCTATTAGCCGGACATTTAGACGTTTTTTGTACCAATGTGTTGTTTGGGAGGTGACCTGAAATTCGTCGATCAACGCTAGAAAAACAGCAAACGTGTAAAATTCTCAGAGGACATAAGACATCAAGTCAAAGAACACATAAATACATTTCCTAGGGAGGAGAATCACTACAGTCAAAGCAAATCAATCCGAGAATTTCTAAGTCCAGATTTAAATATAAATCGTATGTTTCTTGCCTTTAAAAAGAAATTACCATACTCCATCGTTAGAGTTAAATTTTATCGTACTGTTTTTCACAAAGATTACCCAATGCTGCGGTTTGGCCGTCCTAAATAGGATACATGTTCATCTTGTGACAAACTGAATAATAAGATCAGACCTACCCCATTTAACTGTCCAGAAAAGCATACACTATCTAAACAGTTAGAGCTGCATCATAGAAAAGCCGAGAAAGCAAGGGCAATCATGAAAAAAGATGCTGTAGCCTCTCAAAGTATTGACAGCGACACCAACGTCGTATCAATCGATTTAGAGCAAGTTTTGTTTATACCCACCCTCACTCAGTCTGACATGTTTTACAATCGCCAACTTTCGTGCTACAACTTTGGTGTACATATGTTTGATACAGAAACCGGCATAATGTGCTTATGGGACGAGTCAATAACAGGTAGAGGAGGTAAGTGGACACAGCTACCTCACATGCGATATAGATTTTGCACAAATTGAAAAGAGGAAGCGAGTAACAAAATGTTTTGTTCCTTATGATTTAGAAAAGATGATCGCCAGTGCACGCCATAAAAATTCATTTAAGGTAGTGCGTTTACAAAAAGAGAATTTTCTGAATTTCTTACGAGTAGCTGATGATTACATAAATACAACGAAACTACTAATCTCTCAGGTTTCATGGATGGAAATCAGCAGAGAAAATCCAGCAGTTATTAAAACTAGGAAATCATTTAGTGAATTCGAATAATGGAACCTGTGCAACGTTCTCAAAAAAGGAAAGAGGTCGAATCAACTTGCTGAAATCGTTCCGCCTGCACTAGAATGCCAAAACAGAATAAGTGCCGAAAAACTTGCAAACATTGAGATTATGCTTGATTACATACCTTTAAAACATTGCCACTACTACGAGAAGCTTATTGCGACGACTAAAAAGCTTCTTTCACACCGGGCATAATGTTTGAAAATTTTAGTGCACTATTATTTGTCAGTGGACTTAGAACGTTTCAGAGCTTTTTCAGTATAATATTTTTTTTTAATGTATCAAAGTTGTGTTCTTGTTTTTTTTTCTAGGATAGGTTACTTATATACAGTTAAGAATATTAAATGTAAAACATGTCTATTATATAGTACTTCAGTTCATAAATAAACGTTTTGTTAATTTTCTCAGAACTTCCTTTTTGGCACTTGGACCGTTTTGCGTTTGGCAACAATAAAATTTTATAACATTTAAACATAAAAAAATTAATTAAGAAAGTGTTCGAAGTTATACCCATTTTCTTGATGATTTTTCAGAAAGAACGTCTGTGGGACCTTTTTTCAAAATTACTATCTTTACGCTTCTAACTGCTTGTTTCTAACTATAAGCAGTTTGTTTTTTACCAAAAAGTAATTATTGAATAGGTAAACTAATACGATATTACTGAAAATTAAATTATTTTAAGAAATAATGCAGTTTACGTTGTGTTTAACAAATTTGCTTAAAATTAGACAAAAAACTAAAAAAAGTATGATTTTGCAAAGAATGAAAAAGTAAAATAAAATGTATACCTTAGGTTTAAAAAAATGTACCGTCATTATTACACAAAAACGGATCATCCTGTATATCAAAAATAATTTTAATAGATAGAAAACACTTAATACTATAACTTTTATATAATACATTTTACTTTACTTATTACGTATAAATAAACCTGTTAGTTTAGTTTTACAGAACGTTGAATTACTCGGTATATTGATTTACAAGTTTAGAAAAGTAACAGCTTTTCAGTGAGTGTAAATGTTTGAATCAAATTTACAAGAACATTTTCCAACCTGTAGATCATGCGGTTTTTTCGTGTACTTTACGAAAATAAGGCTATTATGAGAGTGTCGAAGAATATGTTATCATAGTATGTCAAGCATTTGTTGACATAGTAACACATGAACAAATAAATAATTTTTTAAAAAGCGTTTATTGAAAATGAGTCATGATGAGTTTACTAAAAGTGGATGATGTAGAAGATAACCGAGATATTTTGTTAATAACATTACATGATACAAAAGCAAGGAAAAAACGAGTTTTTACAAGAAGATGGGGTAAACGTAATTAAGCTTTACAAAAAATTCTTGAATTTGAAACCAACAAATGTGAACCATGCAGAATATTTATATTTTATAGACAACGTAAATCCACAAACCAACCAATTGATATAAAAACTTTTTACATTTTACAAAAAGAAATTGCTGCTGTCGGAGCCAAAAAGCTTGAGAAACCATTGTTTTCGAAAAACATCAGCAATCTTTTTAGCCGACAGTATAATGGACATTCAAGTTTTGAAGAGACATGGTGGCTGACACAGTAGTGTTATTGCAGAAATTTATAGCAACGATAGCATGGAAATAAAGTAAAAAAAAACAATTTTTAAAATAGTTCAACTGAAGAGCAATCTTTGTTCTCTAAAACGTCAACATCAACGGTAGGAGCATAAGAAGTAATAATAATAATTTGTCAGTGTCAGGGTTGCGGTCAGTTTTCTATATTTACTAGTGTAATATTTAATAATTTAACAAATTGTTATTTCACAAATTACGCTAATAAATAAAATGAACGAAAAAAATGTTGTTAATTGAAATAGTAAAGAAAAGTGTTGCTAACTAGAAAAGTCCCAGTTCTTTACGATTTTTGGTTAAACAATGTGTCACTTTTCTATGAAGTACACAAAAAATGATAGTGATATGTGCTTTTTTTTATTTTTTACTTACAAATATATTATAATTTTTTTTTGCTTCCGTTGTAGTACTTTGTTTATGGTACCACGATGATTTCTTATTAGGTATATTTTTTTTTGATTAATTTTTTCTGAGTAATATTTTTATTATTTTTTCTAGTTGCTTTTATTTATTTCTACACTTTACTTTTCTTTATTTTATTTGTCTTTTTATGTGTTTTTCTTATATTGTAATCTTATATTTGTTTGATACTATATTTACTTTTTTTGATGATTTAATGTTGCTCTCATTAGGAAGTGGTCGAAAATCAACTCTTTGAGACATTTTTGAATTTACATTTTGCATGTTGTGCTCTTATTAATGTGAAATTTATTTGATTGGCGATTTGTTCATTATTTGGTACTGCCTATGTTTCTTTATGTAGTTTTCATGAGTAAACTGTGTAGTTTTTATAAACTGGGTCTGCGTCAAAACCTATATAAGTCGTTTTTTATATTAGTTTGTGTGTAGTTAGTGTTTACTAAATCATCTTATTGTCTATATTTTTTTTTTTAATTTTTTGTAAGTTTATTTCTTTTTTCATTCTATTTTTCTTGTGTTGCTAATTATTCAAAAAATTTTAATTCTCAAAAATCATCAGTTTTTAATTTATTTAATTTTTGTTACTAAAGGTTAAAATGTTATTTATTCTAACTTATATGTTATACTACTACTTATAGTTTTTTTCTGTTTAGTATGGGTTTAGCTTTAAGTTCCTGGTACGTAAAAGCGTGCATTGAACCGAATATGAAAGTAGAAGTTGAACATTTACTAATTAGTGTTAAAGAAGAATTTTTAAATACACTTCAAAAAGTAGACTGGTTAGATGAACCAACGAGAGCCAACGCAACTCAAAAACTTAATTTAACAAACATATGTGTTGGGTATCCAGAAGAGTTATTGGATGAACGAAATATCAATAATTATTACTATAAAGTATCATTTTGAATTAAAAACTTATAATAATTAATAAATAATTTATTGTTTTGCAGTTAAAAGTTAATTTCACTAGTTATCTAAACGCAATGATGTCTATAAACGCTTTTGAACACGATCAGAAGTTTAGTAGGTTATATCAGCTTCCAAGCGAGTTTCATTGGATTGATGAAGCTTTATGGGCAACAATAATTAATGCCATATATCTGCCTTATTTAAATAGTATACGTATGTTTTACCGACAATGATTTTTCTAATTATGTTTATGTTTTCATTTAAGGTTTGCCTGCTGCGTATCTTAAAAACGGACTTTATAAAAGTCAATGGCCATACTACATAAAATATGCACTAGTTGGTGTTCTTCTTGGTCACGAAATAAGTCATGGTTTTGACAAAACGGGTCAAAAATATGATAAAAATGGAAATCTATTAAAATGGTGGAGTGACGACAGTTTAGCATCTTTTGAAGAAAAAGCACAGTGTTTTATAAATCAGTATCAAAAGTACCGGGAACCATTATTGAACATTACTGTAAGTTACTATTTAAAACAATAATTTTGTTTACAAAAATATTTCAGATAAACGGAGTTTTAACGCAATCGGAGAACATTGCAGACAATACTGGTGTAAAGCAAGCATACTTAGCGTACAACAACTGGGTAAAAAAGAATGCTGCAGAACAAACATTGCCAGGGCTAAATTTTACACAAACACAATTGTTTTGGATTTCTTATGCACAAAACTTGTGTACCTATTATTCACCAACATATCTTTCGCAATTCATAAGAGTAGATCCTCATACGCCTAGTCATTTTCGAGTAGTTGGAACTCTAAGCAACATGGAAAGTTTTGCAAAAGATTTCAATTGTCCTTTAGGTACACCTATGAATCCCAAAAGAAAGTGTACTTTGTGGTAAAAACATTATTGTGTGCAATGCACGGTTTGGCTGTGTACTTTGTTAAAATAATATTACTTTATGTTTATTATTAAATAATTATTTTAGTAAAAATGTTGTTGTAATTACATATCTAATAAAGTATTTTTAAACGTATGCTAGACATTTTAATATACTCACAAAGATGTAATAATGTTTGAGTTATTTTTTTTCCGTTTTTGAAAAAATGTCCAATAACAAATTAACGTTTGTTTTATTAGAAAAATGAGGTTTTATTTATTTGTACTATAATTTTTGCGCTAGAAATATAACATTATCTCAACTATATAGTCCTCTTAACGCTATTAGCACTACGATATTGTGCGTTAAAATTTTTTATTACTATTATTTAAAGCTATTGAATGTCGCTCGTGTGTGAAATTTTGCTTCTGGATATATAGGTAGCACAGATGCGTAAAGATTGCAGTTTACCCAATGTCGCCCCATGCGTACGAATTGAGAAATACGAATTGCTATTTTCCAGCAAAATATTATTATCTTTATTTTTTTAGTTCAAATACTTATCACTTAATGACAATTAATTTAAAACATAAGGCATATTCAAACAGTAATACTAAACTAATCAACATGATATGATATAAACTAAACTAAATTAAAAAAATTATAAAATTATACTCTGTGACATGGAAATTGCAACACCAAGAAGGGATAAACATTTTGTGACCAAACTTGACAGTAAGGTTTAGCTATTCAGATGAGGTAGTAAATGATTAAAGTTTCAAAGAAAAGGAACAAAGATGAACATACTTGTTATTTAATAAATTGTTAGTCCTTCCTTATTGGTTTCACAGTCCCTCACTATTCGTCGCTATAATCCCAGCAGGTAGTCCATTTCCTTTTGAGTTATTGTATCCCAAACAATTGCAATGCTTGCCGGAGAGTTTCCGGTGTTTGTGGAGAATTCGCTAAATTTATCAGTCTTCCACACGTGTTCAATGGGTAAAAGGTCGGTTCATCTGCTTCTTCAAATCGGTCCATAAAGTGGCTTACTATTTGGAGACGGGCAGCGTATTGGCATTCTTTACTATTGCACAGAGCACGAGTGCTCTGAAACGCGGTAAGAAATGTACTGCTTGTAACACTAAAATTGTTTTGACATTATTTACTACGCTACAGAACACGAGCGACTATAATGGTTAATAAGCAGGTAGGTAGGTAGGTAGATATAGCAAAACATAAATCTGAGTGTTTTTTATGTGTATATTATGCCATATTATAAGCAGTAATATTTTTAAAACAGAAGTAGATAATGCAATATAGGTAATAGATATAGCAAGCATAAATTATAAAAACAATAAAGTAAACGGTGAATAAGTACGAAACATAATCTAAGTATTAAGTAAATTTTATGCGTAGATGGGTATATTCTGTTAAATAAGAAATATTATTTTTAAAACGAGTAAATAAAAAATAGAATAAGCATGGGTATTTATAAAGCAATTATAATAAGGACAACTTAGTGATTTCTACCGTGGGATTTGGCATTTGATTGATTATCTAAATAATTTTTGGCAAAGTTTAGTTTTCTCTTTGTTCCTTTTTTACAGCTTACCTCTGAATCTGATGGTCTATCTGCCTGAATGCGCCTCTCCGCAGACGTAAGACCAGGTCTTATTTTTCTTCGGTTAATTGCTCCAGGCTGTACCCCTATCTGCTTGGGTGTAAAACGTGTATTTTTTATTTTACAGAAAAATGTTGTTAGCTGTGCTGCTGTCTTAATTTTTCCGAAAGTATTATTTAATTTAAGAATAATATTTGTAAGATCAGTTTATAGCGGCCATTTCTGCAAACCGATTAAAATGTGCTTTTAATACTTCCACCGCTTCTTCGTGTTTAAAATTCATTTCCTCAACTCTGTATGACCCACTTGTAGAAGTATTTGGAGCAGAAAAATCTTCTTGTTGGTTAATGGTTTCATCAGCTTCGGTTTCAACTTCGTCAGTGTTAGTTACGTCCATCGAGTCGAAGAAGTTTAATAGAGCACTCGACCCAAGAGCTAATTCTGCCAGTTAATTCTGCCAGCTAAAGTGTAATTGGCCTTTGTTTGTGCTGTATGCAAAATGTAATGGCTCCAATTCTGGAAGCACTAAACAAAAATGTGACACATGTATTGGTTTGGTTGCAAGAGTTACTTGAATCAACAAATACAATTTCACGCGAGAATTGCTGATTATGAGCTCGCATCATTATGAGTGTTAACACTAGAACAATTTGCGGATTCTTTTTGATTACGATTTTTGAGATTCTTTGCTGATTATAGATCTCCTGTTTTATCTTTAAGGTTGCAAGAGTGGCTAATTCGTCTCGTCCTCCAAAATTTGCATTTTTGTAATAGTGAGTAGTCAATGTTTTACTTAAAAAAACTTGAACTAAATACCTACCGCCAGTTGTTATACAAATGCTTTACTTGGCGCTCAGTTGGATTAACTTGTGCATTAGCTAAATTTAAAGAAAGATCAGTAGAATCTGTACAATTCTCCAACATCATCTCATGATAATTTCTTGCAGTTGCAGGTGCCATCCCCTCATTAAAATACTGTACAAATTTATCTTTGGTTTCTGAAGACTTGCGTAAATAACTGAATGCCTCCGCAACATTAACGCGATGTGTGTGTTTGAAAACGATCTGTGTAGGTAATTGCAAAGAATTGTTACTGTAATAATTAATAATATGCGGTATAAAATTTAATTACGTTAATAATTCTATTGTATCCCATTGACAAATATTTATCATTTTTTATTGTATTTCTATTAATTTTCTTAAACAGAAAGTCAATGGTTGCATCACAATCTTTGCTGCGTATACGAGTATCGTCTCGTTTCCTGTCCTTTACTTTATCAAAGTTGTTGTGTTGGCACTTATACACTTTACGATATTAATATTTTATGGCAGATGGATACGTATACCTTACAATCCAGTTGGTAGATGTTTTAGAACTTAATTCTACTACCCACTTGCTACACCTATCACTATACACTTGTTTAGTTTTTCTTATTCGAATTTTTGCGGAACAGTCATTGTTATTTGATTCAAAACACTCGAGTATTGCATCCTCAGCTTCGCACATTTCCATAACAAGGTTTTTGTAATCCATAGCTATTACAAGTTGTTATGGAATAGACAAATATTATGACAATGCCTTAACTGCCGTTATTCTAACGAGGCACGGAAGTACACGGTCAAACTGTCGATCTTTTCAAACAAGTTACAAAATCACAGCTCAGCCGTGTACTAGTAAACGCCTCTTCCATGGTTTACCACACGTTTTAAACCATTTCGCGTGCTCGAGCTCTGTACCGTAGTAAATAATGTCAGAACAATTTTAGTGTTACAAGCAGGACAATTCTTACCGCGTTTCAGAGCACTCGTGCTCTGTGGAATAGTAAAGAATGCCAATACGCAGACGGGCATTATCCTGCTGGAAAAGTGGGCGTTTATAATACTGCTTCGGATGACTTTCATTACTTAACCATTGATCGGTGATTGATCTGGCACTGGAAAATTGGTCTCTTATTGCTATAAGTCAAAAATGGCGGTTCTGCATTTCATTTGTTTACTTCAGTGCCCCAATTCTTTGTCTACAAAAATTCTGACAGCGCTTGATAGTGGATGGGTTCCGGTTAAGACAATTTGCAATTTTCCTGTACGAAAAACCACCTTCACGTAAGCCAACAATTTTACTCAAATGCCGGTAATTTTCACGCTAAGCATAATAATAATTTTAAAAACATGTTAAACTAACTACAAGAAATAACAATATTAGAATTAACTAAGACTCACACGAAATACACACGGTAATAAAATTGTAGAAAAAAAGTCGTCAGATATGCAGTTTGCTCACAAAAATCCCATCTTTTCTTGGTGTTGCAATTTTAATGTAACTATATTATATAAAAGATGTATTTGTTCATTAAGTATTGTCAAATTGTGTGCACGTATATTGAAATTGATTAAACATCTTTTGTAATTTGATAAAGCTGTTTAGTAGCGTTATAACCTTTTTCAAAATTTGCATCTCCCTGATTCGTGCGCCTTCAAAATTCATGCGTTTGGAGCTACGCCCCTGCTTCAAATGACATCTTTTATAGCTTTACAAGCAATTACATATTCTGCTTTCGTTGTTGACAGCACTACATATTTTTGTTTCTGGCTTAACCTTGTCACAGCTGCGTTACTGAATTTACAAACTATACCCGTTGTTGATCTACGTGTGTTATCCTCTGCAAAATCTGCATCATTGTACAGTCATTGTTTTACAGTTACTTTGATAAAGTAAACCTAAATTTAGAGTACCTTTTAGATAGCGTAATATTATTTTTACTGCTTATCAGTCTCCTTGTGTAGATGTACATAATTTCCGTGAAAAAACACTTATTGCAAACAAAATATCCGGAGATGTGGTCAGTGCTAAAAACATTAGGATTCTCATTGCTTCTAGGAACGGAACATTCTTACTTAATTTTACTTGTTCATCACAGTATTGTTCAAAATAAGTCAAAATTACAATCGATCATTTTAAATTGCTGTAATGTTCTGTTTACATACGCGCCGTACATAAGGGCAAACTTCTGTAGTGCACGACGGCGCCAAAGCGCCGAAAAGCCTCAAAACTTATATAAACTATAATGATAAAAAAACCAGTAAGGAATTGCTAACTATTACATTGTTTTTTATTTTTTTATTTTTACTCTTTGAGACGAAGGAACCGAATTACTTCTCGAAAATAATATATATTCCAAGTGAGAGTACGTAATAATGATATTTATTCGATCGAATACGTAATACGTAACATGATAACATGAATTGTGTGAACTCAAACAAATCTGATTTTATTCATGTTTGAGCTTGAAATTTGGCTTGCAACGAGCCAACGAGCAAACAAACGTTTTTTTCTTGTCTGAGTTTGCAATGTACCAAACTTTATATATTTAAGCGCTGCATCGGTCGCGATTTCATTTGTTGCCTGTGCCCGATCGATAATTAACTTAGCTTTTGAAACTTTAGCTGTTTGTAGTTTTACTTTTACAGACTTTATAGTGATGTGTTCTGTCTTGTGAATTCAAGTGTGTTTAGCTAAAATCTATTTTTTATTTTAGATTTATTAAAACATTAAAAGCCAAAAACTTGCATCTCAAAAATCCTTTTATTTTTGATTATATATACATCATTGTTAATTGAAGTAAATTCAAACAGAATAATTGATAAGCACTAATATTACTATTTATAAAAATTTATAAATTTTGAAATTCAGTATACAGGATGTCAGAAAAAAAGAAGAAATTGTCTGGATACTAAAATTTGCTGAATAAAAGTAAAAGAGAAGAAGAACTGGAGAACCGTGTCAAAATTACGCATTTTTTTCAAAACCCAAATCTACTCTGCCATATATTAATAACAACAATAATACAGCTGAATCCCAATAGTCTGAACCTGTACTTGAAACAAGTATCAGCAGCTGACAAGAAACTGATTTTCTAGAAAGCAATCCATCAACATTTTTAAGTTCCGCTGAAATGAGAAATCAACACCTTCAAAAATTACTAGAACGGAAAATACGAGTCAACTTTCAAAAGATGCTGCACTATGGTCAAAGAAAATACGGCCTAATAATATTCAAGAATTAGTAAAACGTGGCCTTGCTCATTATCAAAACAAAAAGGATATTTATCCGACAGATAGTTCGGAGTCGGAGCGTAAGTTTTCCAATAGTTACTTCTTTAGAATTTTACCGAACAAAGAATTGATTCTAAAAATTCAAAATGTAATAAACAGAGAAACTAAATACAGGCAAGTTGTTATAGAAAGAATTTTCTACGTGAGTCAGTTTTTAGGTCAGCAAAATTTACTTTTTCTTGGAAGTAGTAATAAGTTGTTTAAGAAAAACAATAGTGATTTTTTAAAATGCATAGAAATGATTTCCAAATTCGACCCGATTAAGTCAGAACATACAAAACGCTCTCAAATAAAAGATCACAAAAATATTCACGAGGATAAATACAAAATGAAAAACAACTTGATCGGCGAAAATATAAAATCTAAAATTTTAGAACTAACTAAAAATGCAGAATATTATTCCATATTATTAGACTGCACTCCTGATTCTAGTAATCAAGAACAAAATTTCAGTTTGTATAAGATTTGTTAATTTAAAAAGCACGGGAATTAGTATAGAAAAACATTTTTTATTATTTTGTCCTATAGATAATGTGTCGGGTGAAGGCTTGACAAAATTTCTTTTGTCTGCGTTACAGGAAGAAGGGTTAAATATCAACGATTGTTACATGCCAAAGTTAAAAACAAAGTCACTGCCTGCAATGAGGTAACATAAACGGTGTTGTGCCACTAGCTCAATGGAGAAGGGGTGGGTTATATTTAAAAGTTTCGTGATTGAATTGGATTAACTTGACGAAAACACAAAATCGAAAAGTAATAATGTCGAAATCAAAGGGCGCCAGGAAGGAGTAAAGCTTAATGGACTTCTGGCCCTTGCCAACCACAAGTCCGCTTCTGGAGGATACACCCTAAACGGACTTACCTTGATAGAGTGTATCTCACAGACTCTCAATAAACTAATAAAGTTACACACGCGGAGGCCGACGGAATTAAAAGCTCTTTAACATTTAACAATTTAACATTTATTTGAACACAAACAAAAAAAAACAAAATGAATAAAATAATAAAATAATGGAATTGAAATTAACAAAATTAATCACACAAAACAGTAACAAGAGGTACGTAACTGAACGTTGGATCAAAACAAATTTGAAGTTATTTGGATAAATACACAAACAAAATATTAAAATACAAAATACAGAATTTAAAGAAATAAAACAGCACAAATTAATACATAATAATAATAATTCATCTAAAATCACGGCCGTGTGCGCGTCAAAATTACTCAAAAATAAAATGAAATAAACTTATAAAACTAATATATATATCTTGAATCGAGAATTCGGTTCCGTATAATAAATTTTAAACTTGGGATTATAACAGTACCGTTAAATACGGACATTAATTAGTCCCATTAACGTTAACTTCGAGACACTTGAAATTAATTTCTTAAAATTTAAAGCTTTTAACACTTAAATCACGTAAATAATATCTTCACGATTAAATAAATGGTGCAACATAAATACCTTGAATTCGTCGTAACTTCAGGAACGAACTTGTGGTTAGTCCGTAGTGGCCAGGTGAAAGGTACCCCAAACAATTTCTATGCCGGCGGAAGAATTTCCTTTTTAATACTTAAATAAAATCCGCACAAATGCGAAGACTGGATGTAGCACAACCCAACGATTGCATATCCAACTTGAAACGTGAGTTTTAATTTTGGAAACCATGAAATCTATATAAACCGTAAATTACGAAATTTGGAAAATCAAACTTTTCCACCACTACACTTAATTTTCACGGTTCCAATTTCCACGGTAATACATAACGATAGGGTAAAAAGTACCCTCACCACTCACTACCACACGGTATCCGGTATTTTTTTAATTGCCACCAACGATTCCTCCCCAAAACCAAAATCTTAGCCCTTTTAAAACTTTGTATCCCTACTTAACTAATTGAATGTGCGCTGTAAAATCTTGGTAAAAGATAGAACATTAAACAAACGAACTTAACAAAGATGAAAACTATAATTAGCCACGTGAATTCTATCACGTAGACCTTCGACCGAAACATTTCTCATCAAAAATGCTTAGCTTGCCAAATTGCAGGTGGCTTATAATAGCGCTTAATCAAATAGCCCAACATAAACAAAGTATAAATACCAAGAAAAATGGATCAAATTACATTCCAAAAAGGAAGTCGTAAATTATACAGAATTGTTATTTTACTGAGATAAACAAGTAAAATACTAAATCAAAATCAAAACCACGGAACTTTATGCATTCAAAAAAAAATACCAGTAATGATTGTAAAACAACTTGAAATACCAATAAACTTAAATCACACGCAATACAATAATGAGCAAAACGTTTTTTGACGCTAATCTTGAACCAATCCATCGAAGAAAAACAAAAGAAACAAAATTCAGCCAGCAGAATCGATTTACGGGGTCTGACATAAAAAGATAACTGCTGCAATCCCCAAACGCAGGTTACACGATTTGCGGGGTCAGGGTTACGACAATTGGGCAAATATACGTGGTAGGCATAATGGTCTACAAAAAAAAATTGTATTTTAATCCGCGAGCTTTCTTTGTTCCTTGTTGCAATCATACTCTAAATTTAGTCGTCAATGATGCCGCAAGGGCGCCAAAAGTGCTAGGCACGATCCTGAGTCTGATGAATAAAAATTGAACCATTGTTTAAGCACTTAATCTGAATCCCTAGTAAACACTCGAGTGGTATCACTGTTATGTAAAACTTAGTTGCGCGTTGCTTCACAAAGTAATCCATTTCTTTTTTATTCGCACCAGCAATCAATCCATCGTCTACATAAATTACCACAATTAATTAACTTGAACGATTGCTTACAAATAAACATGGATTTGCACTATTTATTTGAAAATTTCGATCGTACATAAAGTCATATTTCATCTTTTATTCCAACATATCGGTGATTGTTTTAAACTGTAAATATTCTTATTTGTTTACAAGCTCAATTTGTCCCGTCATTAAATTCTTCTGGTTGGCTCAAAAATATTTCTTTCTTTAAAGTATCATAAAGAAATGCGGTACTTACATCAAACTGTAATAGGTTAAATTTCTCTGCTGCAGACGGTCCTAATAGTATCGAATCTTGCAATTGGGCGTTTAGAAAGTGCCTGCACGGTCCATTATGCTATTCGTCTGAATTTTTACAATTTACTGCATCAGCATACTACTGTAGCACATCTAATGTTTCTGCAACTAAAATATAATCTTCAAGATAGCCAGGCATGTGACGTTCTCGATGTCGTACAGGTTCATTTTTTACTTCTTTTGCATTCTCAGTAGTAGTTGGCTCTAACTCATTGGTTTTGTCTCTACTCTTCAAAAATCCTTCTGAATGTATTTCTTTCTGATCATTTTCAACTATCTGTATTATTGATAGATGTCTTTGTTGAACAACTTTCTCTTCTTTAAACAGAAGGTCTTTACTGTTTACTACTTTAGTTTCTTTCGGTAACCATAAGCGGAAACCATAGTTTTTGTTAGAATAGTTCACAAAAGCTCCAAAAAAACTTTTTTTTATCCTAATTTTGGCGTTTTTGTTTAGCTAAATGCATAAAGCATTCTGTACCAAACACTGTAAAATGTTTTATTTTAGGTCGTTTACTTTGCCTTTTCCGCAATTCGTTGAGGCTCTTGTCAATTGCTGTATTACTGCTTTTGCCCTTATTTTAGTAGTAAATCTTTGGAATGTATCATTCATCGCGCGCTTTCTACCAACGTTTAATTTTCTCGCTCTGCCATTTCATTTTGTTCTGGCGTATACGGCCAAGTATCTCGTAAATTAATTCCTTTTGATTCAAGCAGAGATTTGAACTCTTTATTATTAAATTCGGTGCCACTATCACATCAATTTTTTTACGTTGTTTTCGACATTTTGTTTTCATTCCCTCAAAAATTCTTTCAAACATGTGACCACCTCAGTTTTTGCATTAATAAAAAACACTTGTGAATAACTTAAAAGTGCATTCTAGAAACACAAAAAATAGCGAACACCTCCAATGAATCCTTCTTGCATAGATCCACAAACATCAACAAGAATGCGTTGTCCTGTTTGAGTTGCTTTGTCCTGACTAAAATACCAAATGATTTTTGATGCTGCTTTGCATTACGTACTCTCTTTTAACTATTTCTAACACTTTATTGTATTTTAGTCAAATTCTATTTGGCATTACCTCGTCGACCAGTTTAAGAAGTCCACAAGTTTTTTTATTTGAACTGTAAAGTATATCTTTACCAAAGGCACGGCTGACGGAATAACGTTAACTTCACTTTTTTAATCACGTTTACGCGGTAATGGCAAAGATGCCGGGTGCATTCTTTACTGCACCTTTACACCGAGCGCCGTCATTTTATTGCATTCGTATTGCACTCAAATTGGTGAACAGATACAATCAATGCACCGCACCCTATAGATCTATTCTAAGTGCATTTGTTTAAAATTTAATTCAAAAACCATTTTGTAATAAAACATATTTTTTTTAATTTTAAGAGTCTGTTCTGTCTTTTCAAAATTTTTTGGGAAATATATTGGTTTTTATATAAAGCTTCATCTATTTTTTCTTCTACAGTTTAAGTCCCTTTTTCTTTTTTTGCTAATTTTGTTTTAGTTGGTAAATAATATAGTTTAGATCGAGTATATTATGTTTTTCCTTTTCTGAAAAACTTATTTTTTTAAATTTTGAAGCTTAGAACTTAATTTTTCTTTTATCCAAAAATTTATCATTTGATATTGTATTTTCATTTTTTGTGGCTATATCTACAAATTCTGAATCAACCAACGTTTTGTAATTTTTTTGTTTCTTTATTCTTCTTCCTTTTTTATTTTTCAATTACAACTCGTTCTCAATAATGTGTAAATTGAATTGTATAAATAGCAATTAAAAAGTTAGGTATAGATAGTCTATTTCTTTTCTTAATTAGAATTTTAGAAAAACATTTGAAAATGCGTTTCATACTATAAGTGGATGCTGAAAAGCTAAGTAGTCACAATGTCATTGTTTTAAAAAAATTACCAAGAAAAAACAATTCCAAGAAAGGCAGTTTTTCATATCGATGCTTTAGCCCATTTCGTTTTTGTCTGATATTTGGCGACCTCAAGTCGCAAGTAGAGTATTTTTTTTTAAATTTTAATAGTTTTTGAAAATTTTCAATGCAATTTACGGTTTGTTTTTCTTCCATTTTATACAACAAGAACGTTATTAAAAGTGATTGTTTCAATGAACATATAATAGACATCATATCCAAAGATCTAAAAAAATATAGCATTTGAAAAATCCTGAGCACGTTGAATTTGTTTTATTATTATTTAAACTGATATTTTGTAGATTTTCAAGTAAGTAAAAATAAAAATTTTAGAAACAATAAAATTGTTTCACTTAAAGCTGGAGAGCATTTTAAATGAATGACTGCAATTCGTTAGGCATCCTTCACATGTAGTAGGTATTGGAATTTTACGTATTGTGTAGATGAGATGAGTATAAGTAATTAAAAAAATGTCCAAAGCCTTGAAGAATTCTTTTCTAATATGTATAAAGGTTTTTGAAATTATTAGTTTTTTTGCTTTGATTTTAAAATACTGTATAATGCCTGTTGCATTATTACTTGTATTAGTATCGAATTCCACCTTAACATCATCTTTAATCTACTGGAAAAACCCAAAAAGTCATACGTTCATTGTTAATTAACTTTTGTGCATTTCTCATGTTGATGACGTTGTCGGTGACTAGTGCATGGATTTTTTGCGTTTCAATTTGTTCTATTATAGATGACCATTTTTCAAAATAATTTTGAAAGTCTGTCTTTTGGAACCCATTTTAACGGAGTCGTAAAATACTCGCTCTGGTTTGATTAAAATTACATTTATGATATAAGTTCTATTTATATCTGCCTAAAAAGCACTACGTAGGCAAATATTTTGCAATCTAAATTTTATTTGAAACAATTTTTTGTATTTTGTTGAATTCTCAATTGAGCTTTTTGAGAAGATGGTTTGCAAGCAGGTCCTAATGTTCTTATGAAGTTCAAAGTTTTTTTGTTTACTACACAGGAAAAAATAAACTAAAAAGATAAATATCTATTTCATCGATGAATGTATTAATACTATTGGAGAAGTTTGGTGCCTAAGTGAATAAACATCAACTAAATTGGATAGTAAAAGAAACTATTTACGTTTGAAAACTTTACCGTTTGTAATTGTTTTTTTATTTTTGGACGTGCTTTAACGTATCGACGTTTGCAAAATATGTTTTTCTGCAAAATTTACATTCAGCGTGGTTTTTGTTTTTATGTTTGACTATTACAATATAATTATAACAGCACAATTTACAAAAAACCCGTGTTTACTGATAGTTTCATTGAAATTGTTAAGCTAGGTTTATTGCACTCAAGTGTAAAAAGAATGCATAGCGCCGGGAGAAATCGTTTTTGTATGCACCATTTTATTGCACCGCTGCAAAAACATAAACAGAATAAGCGACTATAAAATTTAAATGTAAAAAAGAATTACTTACGATTCGGTGGAAAGCGTTATAAACAATCTAACGATTGCAGCAAAAATCAAATACAAAATGAGCAAGTAAGATTCGTTACATCGAAACTGTCAATTTCAATCCTTATCGGCAACAGTGCCGTCGAGAAACCAGTGTAAGCGTGAATTTTATTAAAATTATTAATAATAGCAAATACGTTTATAACGACATGTAACAAATAATTGAACAAAGTACCTTATTCCTTAAAAGCATTATACTGAATATTTATTTACAAATCATCTACCCATAACTATTACAAAAATAAATTAAAAATTATAGTATTGTTATCTATACAAAAGTGTGTCTAAAACAGTTAAAAAATAATATTCTGTTACAGTAAAAATTTTTGGATTTTTTAACGATAACAAAACAGGTATTTGCAATTAAAATTATAGTTCAGTTTTGACTATTTGTACGTGATGTTATCTTATTTTTTATGCAAAACAAAGCATAAAATAAGTAAGTAATGATAATATTGTAATATAGTATAAGTTACAAGCATTAAAATGTAATATTACTACAAAATTTAAAAAAAATACTTGGGTACTTAGGCCAGGGGTTAGATTATAAAAAACTTAAAACATGTATTAATCTAACTTTAACGCAAAAGAAAAGATAAACGTTAGTAGAAAAAAATCTTCTTTGTTATAGTAATTTATGTAACAAGCGTTGAAAGTAAAGCATATCATCACAAACGCATAAGATGGCATAAAAGTGAGTAGTAATATACGATCTTCTACGAGAGTAACACATTATTTTTTGTTCTGTCTTTTGTAAATTACTGCAGAAAATTTATAAAATTCTTAAAACGTTTTTTTTTATGTTCAGAAGTTTTAAACAGATATTGTATAGTCGGTACAACTAAACTAGCGTTCCTACTTTACTTCTTATAAATTACACATGCTAGAAAAAAAACGATATATTGTTATCCATGTCTTAATGAAATAAAGCGCTAACTGAAAGAGTTTGAAAGCATAGTTTTACATAAATTTCGATGTTCTACTTTACAAATCTAGAGTTTTTTGCCATTACGTATTACACTAACAAACGAATATGTTTTTCAATTACGCAATTGATTTAATTACAACAATTCTGAATTTTTTTATAAAGCTATCAACAAAAAAAAGTATCAGAATGATGATAAGTAAACTCTAATAAAAATTATTACAAAAAGAAGATGTATTTTTACTTTTAGCATGTCACGCAATAATATTATTCTCAATTTATTTTTCTTCACGGCGTCAGCAAATTTAAAACTGTTTGTTAACTATAATTCAAACTATCTTACGAGTTTAGATTATTTTTTATAATTCTACTACAACTTTTATTTGCGATTTAGTTGTTACATTGCAGCATAATCCTTTATACGCGTTCAAAAAAAATTCAAAAGCAGTAGTCTCATGTAAACTACACAGTAAAAAATTTCCACTTTGTAAACAGTAGTTTGTAGTTTGTTAAAAAAAATGTGTTATTTTTCACTAAATAATCTAGAATTACATTTAATCTTTGATATTGAGACATAGGTTTGTTATAAAAGAGCAATTTATATATTGCTCTAAGCATTACATGCCCTATGGAACTGAAATTGATAACCCGACTAGACATGGCAGGCGAGAACTTCAAAAACAACAAACAAAATCATTTTTTTAATATTATTCTTATAAATACTGGTGGGTGATACGCAATTCGTATTGACACTAGTGATGGAGAATAAGTAACTATTCGTTACTTGAGTACTCGTTACTCGCTAGGATCCGAAGTAACGATTACTCGAAAGGCAAAGTATTCGTTACATAGTTACATTCGTACCATTCGATTACAGTATTCACATCTGCAAAATCGGTTCCAGTGCCCGTTTGTACTCAGTACACATAGTACATCATTACTCGTTTTATGAATTGTAGTTTTGTAGGGACAATATTGAATACAGAGGGCATAAACGACGCAGAACCTTAACTTTTTAAGCTGTGACCTGCGTTTGTAATTCAGCAGTTATCTTTTTATGTTAGACCCCGTAAATCGATTTTGCTGTTTGAGTTTTCGTTTTTTTTTGGTTTTGTTTTCGTCGTTTGATACGGTGTTAGCATCAAAAACGTTTTGCTCGTTATTTGTATTGCGTGTGATTTAAGTTGATTGGTATTTCAAGTTGTTTTCAATCATTACTGGTATTTTCTTTTGAATGCATAAAGTTCCGTGGTTTTGATTTTGATTTAGTATTTTACTTATTTATCTCAGTAAAATAACAATTCTATATAATTTACGACTTCCTTTTTTTTGAATGTAAATTGATCCATTTTTCTTGTTAGTTACACTTTGTTTAGGCTGAGTTCTATTTGATTAAGCGCTATCATGAGCCACCTGCAAATACGCGAGCTAAGCATTTTGATGGGAAATGTTTTGTCAAGGTCTACGTGTCGAGATGCACGCGGCTAATTATAGTTGTCATCTTTGTTACGTTCATTTGTTTAATGTTCCATCTTTTACAAAGATGTTACCGCGCAAGTTGAGGAAATTAGGTGGGAAGACGAAGTGTTAAATATGGTAAAGTTTGGTTTTTTGGATGATGATGATTCGATCGTTGGTCGCAAGTAGAAAATACCGGGGACCGTGAGATGTAGTGGAGTGAATAGGGTACTTTACCCTATCGTTATGTATTACCGCGGAAGTTAGTTGGAACCGTGAAAATTAAGTGTTGTAGTGAAAATGTTAATTTTTCAAATTTCGTAATGTACGGTTTATATAGACGTCACGGTTTCCAAAAATAAATAATCACGCTTGAGGGATTTAGTTTCGACGTTTTGAGTGGAAATATCCTTTTCTTCGCCATTGTGCGGTTTAAATTAAATTGTGAAATAAATCTTCCGTTGGTGTCCTATTGTTTGGGGGTCCCATTGATCCCGCATTCGACTACGGTGCTCTTGAAGCGGCTGAAATTCATCTGAGGTGGTAGCTTCTGGAAACCACTGTGACCCGCAGTTTACCTGGTATCTCCAATTAAGTAAAGGTATTTATCGATTTTGGTTATTATCGTGAAGTGAACCGCGATTGAAATGCAGTAAAAGCTTTGAATTTGAGCCGATTGAATTACGACTAACGTTAAATTTAATTATTTCAATGAACGCTTAAGGTGTTTGCGCAAAGTTAAAATAAATTAACTTTGTTTTGGTGCGTATGTACAAGTAAATCGTATTCCCGAAGATGAGATAATGTAACGATATGTAAACTGTATTTTGTTTAGTTCAAAGTAAAGTTGCGGAAGTATATTTTATAGCATATATAATTTTTTTTTTAGATTAAGTGAATTGTTTATGCGGTCAAGGCCTTGAAATTTAGTTGTGATATATTTTATTTGAAAGAAAGTAGAGTTAACGCTTTTATAGTGGTGTTTTCTGTTTATATATTTTAAAATTTTAGTGTTTAAATTGTTCATTTTTGTTTGTTTTTGCTTAAGATTATTTCATTTCTTTTATTCAAATTTGTTTAATTTTCTTTATTATTTTTTTTTAAATATTCAATCAATAAATGTTAAATTGTTAAATGTAAAGAGCTTTTATTCATTTAGCTGCCGCATACGTAATTTTTGTTTTTAAGTGTATTTCAGAATAGTTACAACTCAAGGTAAGTTCCGGGGTTGTAACCAACCAGATGAGCTTTCGGGTAATCAGGGGTTCGGAAGCTACCCTCATCATGACCTTGATTGGCGCCCTTACCGATTTTTGACTATTTTACCGTTTTAGTTCGATTTTATGTCGATCTCGTTTCCAATTTTATCACGGAATTTTAAATTACAACCCACCCTTCTCCATTGTTTTAACTTTGGCATGTAACATAAATATTTGGCGTCTCCATCGTGTGGGATTTTTCGAATTTTAGTTTGCCTGTTAAGTTTCGTGATTTTTGGAAAGTTTTACCGTTTTGTAATTTCATTTTAAAATGGGTTACAAATTGATTGTTGATCGTTTATCGCATAACGAATTACGTTATGAAATTTTAATTAGAGGTGGTGATGCATCTTTAGGTGTTGTCGTATTACGAGGTTTACTCAAGAATTTTCTTATTGAAGAAGCTACCGGCAAAATATCTCGTCCCGCGTATCCTTTCGATTTTAATGCAGATAAATTAGCGATTCGAGAAGGTATCGATGAGTCTAGAAAATTAATAGATTCATTGAAAATTACTCCAACTACAAAAATTTCTTCTACTATTGAAACCAAAATTAAATATTTGTTAAACCGTATTGGCAATTCTATTCCTGTTCAAGGTGACGATTCTCAAGTTAAAGATGAGTTTTTAAAAGATTTAGTTGTTTTAATTTCGCAGTATGAACTTTTGGATAAACAAATTGTTGTTTCTAATCCATCTACTTCCGCCGATGAAGTCATCGAACCTGTCGTTCAGCCTTCTTTAGTAGTTGATACCGCTTTACCGACGTCTTCTGCTGTTAGTCAAAATTTTGTTAGTCATGTTAAGAGTGTTTCAGTTTCGAAATGGAATTTAAAGTTTTCTGGTGATGCAAAGTCAATTTCGTTGAATGCATTTTTAGAACGAGTTGCCGAACTTCAATTATCGCGTAACGTTTCAAGCCATCAGTTATTTTTGGAGTGTACTGATCTTTTTACAGGTCATGCATTGATTTTTGTTAGGTCCATTCGTAATTCAGTTAACTCTTGGGAAGACTTAGTTAAGTTTTTACGTGAACAATTTCAGCCTACCGATTATGACGAACGACTTATTGAAGAAATTAAGCGTCGCACTCAAGCTAATGATGAGCCTATGGGTATTTACGTTGCAATTATTCGCAACATGTTTTCACGTCTCGATGAGCCTTTTTCTGAAGAAAAGCAGTTAAAGATTTTATTAAGAAATATTTCTCCCGTTTATCAAACTCAGCTTGGTTTGTCGTCAGTTACTTCAATTGAGGAGTTAATTAAATTTGGTCGTATTATCGAGGACCGCATGCAAGCTATTGAAGCTTACACGCCTCCATCTCGTAGAAAGCAGGACATGGAGCCTGATCTCGCTTATGTAACATCTCAAGTTAAGGACATTGCCGTTTCTCGTTCTTCGAATAACGTTAGTAGTGGTGAAAAATCTACACCACCTGTTAGACAAAATTTACGATTACCGTCTTCTAATATCGCACCTTCTTCACGAAGGTTAGCTATCGTTAATGCGCCTGCTTCTTCTCATCGAAGTAGTCCGCAATTATGTTGGAATTGTAGGAAGCCTAACCATCAAGCTGCTTCTTGCAAGGAACCTAAGAAAGGTTTATTTTGTTATCGTTGTGGAAAATCTAACGTTACGGTCCGCACTTGCTCTAAGTGTTCGGGAAACGAGTAAAGGACGTACTAAGAAGCCGTTTAGTGACGTAAGAGGTCAAAGTTAAATCGGCTGTCTATTTTAATAGTTTACATTCTTCGAAGAAAAAGAGTTTTGTTAAGAATAAAGTCGTGTTGGATTATGTTTTCGAGTCTGCTGAGTCTGACGAAAGACCTTTTGTCTACGTTAAAGTTTTTGGTCACGAAATTTTAAGTTTATTAGATAGTGGCGCTTCTCGCACTATTGTTGGTTCTAAGGGTTGGGAAATTTTTAGTCAGTTAGGTTTGAAGTTAAATAAGTCAGTTAAAGTTAATTGTGTTGTCGCTAATGGTAAATCAGTACAAAGTTTAAGTTCACTTCTCGTCCCAATCGAACTTAAAGGAAAAATTGTTGTTTTAGAAGTTTTAGTTGTTCCTGACGTTCCGCATAATTTAATTTTAGGTGTTGATTTTTGGAAACAAGCAGGTATCGTTCCCGATCTTAGAAAAGGTGAATGGCGTTTCGAAAATATGGACACCATTTCACAATTGGAAGATAAAGATTCAGTTATTAAGTCTCGTCTCGATCTTTCTTCAGAACAGCTCAATCAGTTAGACAATTTAGTTAGTAATCACTTTTCTTCTTCGAATGAAAATTTTGGATGCACCAACTTGATCGAACATCAGATCAAAACTACTTCCGAACCAATTAAGCAACGTTATTACCGAGTTTCGCCATTTATCCAGAAACAAATCGATCTGGAGTTAGAGAAAATGTTGAAGTTAGGCGTTGTAGAAAAATCAAACAGCGCTTGGTCGAGCCCGATCTTATTGGTGAAGAAGAAGGACAACTCTTATCGTTTTTGCGTGGACTTTAAAAAAGTCAACAAAGTTACCGAAAAGGACGCTTATCCTTTACCTTACGTTTCGTCTATTTTGGATCGTCTTCGTGACGCAAAGTTTATTTCATCTCTCGACATTAAGTCCGCTTATTGGCAGATTCCTTTAAGCGAAGAGTCTAAGCAGTATACCGCTTTTACAGTACCGAACCGTGGGTTATTCCAATTCACGCGCTTACCGTTTGGTTTAGCTAACGCACCAGCTTCTTGGCAGAGGTTGATTGATCGAGTTTTAGGTCCCGAATTAGAGCCTTACGTTTTTGTTTATTTAGATGACGTCATTATTTGCGCTCCTTCCTTCGAGAAACACATGGAAGTGTTAACTGAAGTTCTTCGTCGCCTTAGAGAGGCTAATTTGATGTTAAGTAAAGACAAGTGTCATTTTTGTAAACCTGAACTTAAGTATCTTGGTTTTATCGTCAATTCTACTGGTATGTCGGTTGACCCGGAAAAGGTTGATGCAATTTTGCGTATTCCAGTTCCCACTGGTGTCGCTGAAGTTAGAAGAATTATAGGCATGGCCTCGTGGTATCGCCGATTCGTACCGAATTTTTCGACAATTATCGCTCCATTGACGTCTCTGTTAAAGAAGAATTCCAGCTTTAATTGGACTAGTGATTGTGATGAAGCCTTTCAGATTATTAAGAATTGTTTAGTTTCCGCACCTATTTTGTCTTGCCCTGATTTTAATGTTCCGTTTACAGTTCAAACTGACGCTTCTGATTTTGGTCTCGGTTCAGTTCTTACACAGTTTATCGACGGTGAAGAACGTGTTATTTGTTATAATAGTAGGTCGCTTACGAAATGTGAACGCAAGTATTCCACTACCGAAAAGGAGTGTTTGGCTGTCCTTTGGTCTATTAAAAAATTACGCCCTTATCTTGAAGGAACAACTTTCACTGTAGTTACCGATCACGCATCATTAGTCTGGTTACATAATTTAAAGGAACCTACCTGACGCATTATCTCGTTCAGTACCAGCTATCGACAACATTACTACTGATTGTGACATTACCGAACCTAAGTCTTCGGACAAATGGTTAACGAAACTTATGGAACGTGTACGTTCAAAACCTAACGCTTTTCCACAGTGGAAAATTAGTAACGGAAAGCTATTTAAGCATGTTACCGTAGACTATCCCGATCTTCGTTCTGAGAATGACAATTGGAGAGAAGTTGTGCCTAAGTCTAAACGACTCGAAATATTGTCAAAGTTTCACGATGAGCCTACCGCTGGACACCTTGGTATTTTTAAGACTCTCGAACGAATTGTTCCGCTTTATTACTGGCCTAAGATGAAGGCTGACGTTATTCGTTACATCAATGGTTGTAAAGTTTGTATCACGCATAAGCCAGAACAGAAACGTCCTGCTGGCCTTATGACCCGTCATCCTGTTGTGGACAAATCTTGGCAGTTGATTTCTACCGATCTTGTTGGACCGCTACCGCGATCTAAGAGTGGTTATTCATATATCCTTGTAGTTGCCGATTATTTTTCTAAATTTGTGTTATTTTTCCCGTTACGTTCCGCTACTGCAGCTGCAGTTACTAAACGTCTTGAAGATGTCTTTTTAATGTTTGGAGTTCATCAGTATCTTTTGTGTGATAACGGCACACAGTTTCGTAGTGCAGAGTTTAAGAAAATGGTTTCGTTATATAAGTCCAAAATTATTTTTAACGCTAATTATCATCCACAAGCGAATCCAACTGAAAGAGTCAACCGAGTCATGAAGACAATGCTATCGTCATATATCGAAGACAACCATCGACATTGGGATAAGTATCTTGCTAAAGTAGCATGTGCTATTCGTACCGCTGTACATGAAGTCACCGGCTTAACGCCGTTTTTCGCTAATTTTGGACGTGAAATCTGTCTCGACGGATCACGTCATGGAAAAACTATCGATTCCGACACTATCGACGATCTAGCTTTTGCCGATCGTACCTTTTTGGCCGAAAGAGGCCCAGCTTTTAGAGAAGTTTACGTCGACATTAAGAATCGCTTGAATGCCGCTTATGTTCGCGCTAAACATTATTACGATTTACGTCGTCGTCCAGCACCTTTTGAGGTGGGAGACACAGTGTGGCGAAAGAATTATGTCCTTTCAGATGCATCTCGATATTTCTCGGCCAAACTGGCACCTAAGTTTATCGGTCCGTTTTATGTAAAACGGAAAGTTTCATATCAGACCTATGAGTTGTCTGATGACACGGGAGCATCTAAAGGCATATGGAACGTCAAGGACTTAAAATTAAACCCGACTGGGAATAAATAGTTTTATGTTTTACCGTTTGAGTATTTTTCTTTTGTTTTTGTTTTGTTGTTAGGTTAGTTAGTTTCGTTTTTGGGTTCCGTGTAGAGACGGACTAAGAATATCTCTCTACAGTGGGGACACCATTTGTCGTAAGAGGCGACTAAACAACGGTTCTTTTATTTCCATTTTTCTTTCTTCTGCTATCTTGTCTGTTCTTATCTTTTATTTCTGTAGTGTTTGCGGCTAGGTGCCATCGCTCGGTGAGGGCTTTAGTTGTGGGAAAAACGCAATGCGCGGATCTCGTGAAGCGCAGCGCGCCCTCTTCTATGGTGCAGCATCGAGTGATCTGTGTCGAACCCAAACATATGCTACCCTTCTTTTATCGTTTAGTTTTCGTTCCGTTAGTTTTGTTAGGGGTTCTCGATGATTGCGAGATCGCGAGAACCATAGGCTTAGTTATCGTTTCATTTTTTTTTGTGGTTTTGGTGGTTTCTCAGAGAGTGATTTGAGAAATCCCTCTTTAAGTAGGGGAGGTGTGACCTGCGTTTGTAATTCAGCAGTTATCTATTAATGTTAGACCCCGTAAATCGATTCTGCTGTTTGAGTTTTCGTTTTTTTTTTGGTTTTGTTTTCGTCGTTTGATACGGTGTTAGCATCAAAAACGTTTTGCTCGTTATTTGTATTGCGTGTGATTTAAGTTGATTGGTATTTCAAGTTGTTTTCAATCATTACTGGTATTTTCTTTTGAATGCATAAAGTTCCGTGGTTTTGATTTTGATTTAGTACTTTACTTATTTATCTCCGTAAAATAACAATTCTATATAATTTACGACTTCCTTTTTGGAATGTAAGTTGATCCATTTTTCTTGTTAGTTACACTTTGTTTAGGCTGAGTTCTATTTGATTAAGCGCTATCATGAGCCACCTGCAAATACGCGAGCTAAGCATTTTGATGGGAAATGTTTTGTCAAGGTCTACGTGTCGAGATGCACGCGGCTAATTATAGTTGTCATCTTTGTTACGTTCATTTGTTTAATGTTCCATCTTTTACAAAAATGTTACCGCGCAAGTTGAGGAAATTAGGTGGGAAGACGAAGTGTTAAATATGGTAAAGTTTGGTTTTTTGGATGATGATGATTCGATCGTTGGTCGCAAGTAGAAAATACCGGGGACCGTGAGATGTAGTGGAGTGAATAGGGTACTTTACCCTATCGTTATGTATTACCGCGGAAGTTAGTTAGAACCGTGAAAATTAAGTGTTGTAGTGAAAATGTTAATTTTTCAAATTTCGTAATGTACGGTTTATATAGACCTCACGGTTTCCAAAAATAAATAATCACGCTTGAGGGATTTAGTTTCGACGTTTTGAGTGGAAATATCCTTTTCTTCGCCATTGTGCGGTTTAAATTAAATTGTGAAATAAATCTTGCGTTGGTGTCCTATTGTTTGGGGGTCCCATTGATCCCGCATTCGACTACGGTGCTCTTGAAGCGGCTGAAATTCATTTGAGGTGGTAGCTTCTGGAAACCACTGTGACCCGCAGTTTACCTGGTATCTCCAATTAAGTAAAGGTATTTATCGATTTTGGTTATTATCGTGAAGTGAACCGCGATTGAAATGCACTAAAAGCTTTGAATTTGAGCCGATTGAATTACGACTAACGTTAAATTTAATTATTTTAATGAACGCTTAAGGTGTTTGCGCAAAGTTAAAATAAATTAACTTTGTTTTGGTGCGTATGTACAAGTAAATCGTATTCCCGAAGATGAGATAATGTAACGATATGTAAACTGTATTTTGTTTAGTTCAAAGTAAAGTTGCGGAAGTATATTTTATAGCATATATAATTTTTTTTTAGATTAAGTGAATTGTTTATGCGGTCAAGGCCTTGAAATTTAGTTGTGATATATTTTATTTGAAAGAAAGTAGAGTTAACGCTTTTATAGTGGTGTTTTCTGTTTATATATTTTAAAATTTTATTGTTTAAATTGTTCATTTTTGTTTGTTTTTGCTTAAGATTATTTCATTTCTTTTATTCAAATTTGTTTAATTTTCTTTATTATTTTTTTTAAATATTCAATCAATAAATGTTAAATTGTTAAATGTAAAGAGCTTTTATTCATTTAGCTGCCGCATACGTAATTTTTGTTTTTAAGTGTATTTCAGAATAGTTACAACTCAAGGTAATTTCCGGGGTTGTAACCAACCAGATGAGCTTTCGGGTAATCAGGGGTTCGGAAGCTACCCTCATCATGACCTTGATTGGCGCCCTTACCGATTTTTGACTATTTTACCGTTTTAGTTCGATTTTATGTCGATCTCGTTTCCAATTTTATCACGGAATTTTAAATTACAACCCACCCTTCTCCATTGAGCTAGTGGCACAACATCGTTTATGTTACCTCATTTCAGGCAGTGACATTGTTTTAACTTTGGCATGTAACAAAGCACATTATGATACGTATAATAGTGATCTCTGTCCTTACCTTAGATTTCTTAAATTAAATAACCAAAATTATCAACGTTTTCAGGTATAAGTGTACTTATTCGTATTCATACATATACAAATGTTAATTCTGTTATTTTCTGGATAACATCTTTTTCAAAATTTAGCAAAAAACAAAATTATTATCGAAAATTTATAATTTTATACTTTGGAATATTTTTTGAAGCTTTTACATTATATATTGTGCGTATTTCCATTTCAAAAATTAATATTAAAAACGTTAATAAATACTAAAAATCCAAAGTACATATGTTCTGTTTTGTATTTAAGTTGATGTGTTAAGTGATAAGTTTCTCCGGTATCAGCTACTGTCAAAAATGTTTACATAAATTAGAATTTTACAACACGTTCTAGTCATTTATGCACATACGTCTAAGGTAATCAAATCCCTATCGCGAAACGATTCGAGGAGTTATATTCCGGTACCCGTATTTATTACCACAAAAACATACAGTTGTCAAAGTAATCATAGTATTCAAAGTAATCAAAGTAAAGAATTAAAGTAACGAATACAAAAAGTATAAGTAACGAATAGTAACGATTACTCTAAAGTAACGAAATTCACCATCACTAATTGACACGTATCCAAATATCGAAACATCAATACGAATTTGTGGTTTGTATCGGCGTATTGATACGCCCGACGTATCGATATATCGATACAACGACCAAGGTCTACTTATAATGTTTTAACCTACGAAAAATTTTCTTACCTAAGTAATAATGATGGTATTGAAATTGTTGATTTTGATGGAGTGGTAATTGAGAAAGATTTTTTTCAAATGTTTCTGGAATTAAACCGGGAAAGACTTTTGATAGAAATAAAGCAACAAGAGAATTTTATTTTTTTGGGCGGAGTTCTCTCAAAAATAACGAGTTTCTATTCTTGAAAAATTTTCCAATTCCTATCGTGCGAACGTTGTGTTTAAAATTAGCAGACTTAGGTACAGGATGCAGAAGAACAAATTGAACAATTGGTCGAAGAAGATTTTGGAATGAATATTTCCTTACATTATTATGATGAGGAACATGTTGGCAGAGTTGATTATAACCTTGTTGCTGCAAGGCTATTGCAAAGCCGTATAATTACGACACATTATACTCAAAGAAAAAAAATTGTTTATAGTATTACAAATAATATTAATGTTTTGCCAACATTTATCTACAATTTCTTTTGTTAACTACTCCTATAACTTGAAGTAAATTAAATTAACTATTATTCAACGAGGTTTTGGTTTGCAATTGTTGAGTTAAAGTTTTTAAAGTGAAAAAGATATATACTTTGAATATCATTTCCTTATTCTTTATTTTCTATACTGAAAGTCAACTCAGTTTTTTATAAATGATAATAAAATATATTTTGAGTTTTTTTCATTTGACCACTTTGCACGTTTTTATTTTCACTTCAATGTAACATTCGAAAACTACCAATTTATTCAATAAGCAAGTTATGTATATGACGTTGACAGTACGGAGTATGGATTATTATTCTCAATTTTGATTGGTCAAAATCAAAAAATATTACCGGCACCGCTGTATAACTCGCAATGTCAACTTCATATTACATCCCTACTCAGCTTCGTTCAAGAATAAGAGTTTTATAAATTAGAGGAAAAGGAAATAAATTCAGAGGGAAGTGATTTAATATTTTCTCTTGAGAACTGCGAAGTTCTCTTGATCTCAAGAATAGACGTCCTGTAGCAGTGATGGATCTACAGTTAACGTAAATTCGGATTTTACAGTGGATTCAGATTTAGACTTAACAATTATTGATAGTAATATTAGTTGCTTGCGGGAAAAGAAACATTCTGATGATGGCGAGGAATTATTTCTTAAACCCTGACAAACAGAAAACTGTATTGTGGAAAAAACCCAGAAATATGTGCTCAGGTATTTTGAATATGTGTTGTGCAATATATTTATTTTCATTTTGTAATGAATTTTAGGTTTTAAAGCAATTACTTAAAGATAAAAACTGCCAATTTATTTTTGAAGAATATAATGAAAACAAAATCCTAACAAATGTTTAACTAAAAAAATTAGATAAACACGTTTGTGATATAATGGAGTTTAAGCATAGAAAATTAATTAAAGATGTGATCTGTGATTATGCTGATTCACTTGTAGAGTTATTTCCAACTTTTAAAATTAAGGATGCAAAATATGGATACGTAAAACCTAGTAAACACACGACGTCCCAGAGACGTTCGTTTTATGTCCAAATGATGTCTTTACATACCGGGTTTTAAAACGGACCTCTTTAGGATGTCTTCAGGATGTCAATGAAGAACGTACGATAGGATGTTCTATGCGGGAAAACAAATTTGGGCATTTGTCAATTCATATTTTTAATCGAATTAAAAAAATTTTTTAAAGTAGAATTTATTTGATAAAATAATTATTTTTATTCATTACGTCAAGTTGCAAAGGAGTACGTTAAGTCTCCTGACTAAATAAAAAAACAATAAAAAAAACCGTAAAGTAGATGTACTTTAACTGGAAATGTTACTCCTTGATAAAAATATAATATACATAGATAGTAGTAATTACGAGAGCCCGAGTAAATCATTGCTTAAAAACCTATGAATTAAACAACAGAAAACGTATCTCGCGAAACATACGTTGCATTGAAAGTATCGATCGACATATTAGTTGCTATTTCTTTTCTCAATTCTTGTTTTTTACTTAACTGAGTCACACTCGAGCCACAGAGTACAATCTGTGCTCGAACTCTCGTAATTACTATATACCTATGCTATATACTATATATGAATATTTTTCTAATTCAATATGTAGAAAAAGGGAGGGATGACTACCTCTTACAAATTCTAGAGTCATCTAAAAGGAACGTCCCGTTGCGGATGCGCAAGAATGTATTATAAGGAGATTGTAGGGATGCACACAGTTGTGACAAAAGAACGTCCCATAAATGTCTCTAGGACGTACACAGAACCAAAATGCAATGTCTTTGGGACATTCAGTGATCTGCCACATCATGTCCCCGGGACGTCCTTGGGACATCTTTGTGCTATGCGATTTCTTATTTATGTAGGTGCACTCAGAAATACTATATAAAAACATTTGCAGGAGGTGATCTACAATCTAGACAATTATAGTGGATTTTTAGTATGGAGAATTCGGAACAAAATAGATCACTAGTAAAACCAATGAAAAAACGACAAATAAGTTCACCTACTATTTAGACACTTATGAATTACATCAATGTTATAAGTCAATTGAATGGTTGATAGTACCTCAGTATCATATTATAAAATAATATTACCAATCCTTTAATTTTTTCGTGTTCTATGAAGTTTTAGTTATACCGTAATACAAAACGCCATTGCTTTTTAAGCAATAGAATAGCGATAATCTGTATGCTTTAAAATACAGTGTGCCTAATATAAAGTAAGGAACACTTTAAATTAATTTTCTTAATAGTATACTTCTATTTTTCTAAAAATTTTGCGAAAAAGTGCACGTCATACAATTTAATAAAAGATAATAATAAAGGTGTTTCTTTACTAAAGCATTGTGCAATGATATATATTACAATTATAACTTTTAATAAACACAACAATATATTTAGTGTATTTTTTGATTTCTCAGTATAAACATAACGGTAAAAGTATAACATATTTTTGTTAAAGTTAAAACATTGTTTGTTAATCAGTTACAAATTAATGATTTACTTCAACAAAATTTCTTTGTAAAATTATAAAAATTATTTTGTGTATAACAACACAAGAATTTGTCGAAGTGAACAAATATTTGTGTCATAAATTAACAAAAAGTAATATGTAGGTTTTAACAAACTCCTATAAATAAATATTTTACAAATATTTGTGTGGACCTATAATAACAAATGTTCACTTTTTGTTAAATTTAACAAAATTTTTTTTACTGTGTACCAATAAAAATATATTAAAAATTTACTATATAGTAATGCAACTTAGTTTAATGTTTATCATTATTGAATTTTTAGAACAAACACAACGTAATTTAAAAAAAATGACACTAAACTTTGTAACAGTTATAACAGTTGTGTATTTTATTGTTATTAAATTGGATGTTTGTAATTTATTAAACAAAGGGCATAAAACGGTAATTACAAAGCAAAAATCTAGACATGCTTATTATATGTTGTTAGAAACGAGGTTGAAGAAATCAAATTAATATTGATTTAAAGTACATATACAATATAATGTAATAAAGTAGTTGCAGTTAAGAATGAGTTTGTTATATCTTCAAAAACATTAATCTAAAATAATTGTTTTTTTATAATCAAATTTCAAATTTGTTAAATTATTACACTAACTCAAAATGCAAATTGTTCATCCTGAAGTATTTAATGTCCCCATTAAAACTAGCAAGCAAAAAAAACGTTTGTTTATTAATTTTTTTGCAAGTTTTAGAAATGCTAAAAATAACAGTTCGTAAGTATACCAGTTTTATCAAGTTATTATTTATGATTAATATATTAGTTTATTAAACCATTAAATTTATGTTTCACTAACTGCTTAAAAAAAAGAAATAACACATCAACAGTGTTAACGTTTATTTTACTAATACAGCAAATAATTAATTTAATATTTCTAGTGTTAAAAAAATATATAAATATATATTTTTATACAGTTATAATTTTTTTACTATTTAAAAGAAAATCGTTATATATTAAATTTTTTACGTTCGTAACTTGTAATAAGATATATACAGAAATATGGTCACTTTTTTTTAATTTCACCTTTAATTAAAGTTATTTTATTTTTAAACTTATATCACTATTCATATTTTAATTTTTTTTATTCCTTAGAGATTCAAATTGCACCATACAAAAAACTTAATTGTAAAATGCTTATAAATTAAACCTATTTTAACTTACATTTTTTTGCTTTTTTTTAATTAAAGTAGTAAAAATTGTGTGCTATATATTTTTGTTTTTTTTATCAGAGTTGAAAAATCAAGAAAACGATACTTCATATGGATTTCGCTTGTTTTGCTTATTTTAGCAATTTCAATAACGTGTATAAGTATATTTACCACTATTGATTTATCATACAAGTAAGTATTACATTTTTTTTTTAATTTTAATATTTATTCTTCATAACTTTAATGAATTGGAAACAAAGTGTTATAATCATTTTAAAACCGTTTACTTCATTTTACATTTTAGTAATTTTATATGGCTACACTAAATTGTAAATATTTGTCATAAATATTTTTTTAAACATACATTTTTTTTATAAAACTTTTCGTTTCAGAATTATAACAAGAAAAATGCTCAAATTGTACAAACCTAATCAATTTTTTTTTATTAATTTTTTTTAATATTTCACGAATTAAGTCAACTTCCCTGTCTGTGCAAAGTCTTAAAATGTAGCTGCAAATTTCTCTGACAAAATCTGACAAAACAAAAAAATCTTGATTGGCAATATATTCTGCAAAGATATTCAGCAAGCGACTGAAACAAAAGAAATCAAATATTAATTTCCTATATTTTTGTAACTCGGTTTTGAGCGCATTTAAATATTTTAGAACGTCTTTCAAGAAAGTCACAGTTAACATATTACACTCGTTTGCTAAAAACTTTCTTTTCTTGTTTTTTGCATATCCAAGCTCTCTAGAAGAGTGTTACTTGTTATTTTATTTGTCAGAATAATTTGACCTTTATTTAGCCAATTAACGTAGTGTTGCAGTAAGTCAGAAAGAACAGAACGAAACCTCATAAAACTAATCAAGTTGAGCAAGATGTACATTACTTATTTTAGAGTAGCACTAACTTTTCCACAAACAACTGTCTAATTCTTTTTATTAATCCGTTTTTTGTTCATCATCGTTGGAGCTCTGTCAGCTGAAAAAATCATAAATAATGTTGAACCATTAAATTAACAAAAGCTTTGAATAAATCTTCTCTACAAGTTTATTTAAGTTACAACACTGCTAGCAATTTTTCTTTGTATACTTTACTTGTAATACTAAATAAAATTACGTTACGTTATCAACATATCACAGATTCAACTGCTATGGTGTAGTAATGTAATTGAAAAATGGTTTCTTTTTACCACTCCACGAATCACTATGTCGAGCCACATGTTCAGTCACTTAAATAAACATATTCTTTAGGTTATATTCCTAACGTTATTTATTATTATTATTATTATTTATTAATTGGTTAGATTTATAGTGTCTATGTGATAATTCTAATATTTCTATCTTCATTACTCTCTGATGTATTTACATTTTTTTAGTGTTTTCCTATTTACTACCGATGTCTTGCAGTGGTAACGAGAAGAATGCACTCGTCATAGATTTTTGTTGTTAGTCCTATTGGTAGTTTGATTTTCAGCATATAATTTAGTTTTTTCTAGACTATCCTTTTCATTTCTGAATTTTGGCTATTTTTTTCGAGCGTTACTTCTTGTCCTAAGTATACGATAAATTAAATATAAGGATAGTGACTAAATGTTAGTATTTGGTTTGTATTTTTTTTAGGAGACATTTGTTAAACAATTTTTGTATTTTTTGCTTTGTTGTTTCCTCACACTGTTTCCAGATTTCTGGTAATGTCATCGTTACCTCCAGCTTTGCCATTCTTCATCTGCTTTAAAGCCACTTCTATTTCTCCTTTTTTAAGTTCTGGTATTTTTTTTAAATTAGATTGTTATACGTTTTATTGAGGTTGCTTCGCCAAAAAGTCGGCACCAAATAGATATTTTTTGTTTTTGGATTTTTACAAAAACTGTTTGCGACAATAATTTGTGCTTGTCTAAAAACCTAATTAACACTTATCAGATATACCGAGTGATTTTTATTTAGCTAGAAAATGGCGTTTGTCGAAATTGTCTAAACTTAAAAATTGCTATTTCTTGTAAATTAAGCAAGAATAGAATGAGATTTCATCGTTTGTCAGTTTTAGCTTACCGAACAATCTTAAGACCAGAAAACACTTTTTATTCCTTTAACTTCCGCTAGAACCAAAGTTTTAATTTTTTGGAATCTTTTTAAATTTTCACATATCAAGACTTGAATTCAATTTTATTTCGTTAAAAACGTAAAAAAATTATAATTGGAAAAAACAATAAAAATAGTTAATTATTCCTTTAGGTTTCTTATTATTAACAGAAAAATAATATTGTTGCATAATCTTTACGTTTTTGGTGCAAGATACTTTATGGAAGATAATATAATAATAATAATATAAGATAATAATGAATATCTATTTACGTGGCTTTTAAAAACTTTAATTTACTCTTTCTGATTAATTACTTTCACAAAAATTCTGTAAATGTTCTATTACAGTTGCCTAAACGAAGGGATTTTTTAAAGTTTAGTTTACATGTTTCAGTCAATTGTCTTGGTATGTAAAATTTTAAAAATACTTACAAAAATTTAAACTTTAGTTTTAGCGGAAGTTAAAGAAAAAATATGCTTGCTTGTCTTGAGATTGTTCAGTAAGTTAAAACTGACAGACAATGAAAAAATTGTTACATGCAAAAGCTGGAAAAATAAAACTTGCCTGAATTAAAGTAACATAGATGAGGTGCACAGTGAAGATGGGTGTGGATGATATTCAAAATTCCAAGACTGTTTGAAAAACTCGAAAGAAAACAAAACAATAGTCAAAATCGAAAGGGCGCCAGGAACGTGTATAGCTCAAAAAGACTTCTAGCCCTTGCCAACCACAAGCCCACTTCTGTTAGATACACTCTAAATGGACTTACTTTAATTGTATTGCACTAAAATCTGAAATTATTTAAATTTCACATAAATCCATTAACTCAGTAATTTGCAAAGATTTTTTTTATTCTTATTTTGTTTAAAATCAAAGCTTTTAAAAAACTAAATTTGCGAAATTACATTTACCAATTTAGTTTAAACGGTAATAAATAAACACTTAATAATAAATTTTCGTCGTAGTAGTTCCAAGAAGAAACTTCTGGTTGACCATAAAGTTGCCAGATGTTGACGACATAAAAATCGCAAGAGTGCCTTCAATGGACAAAGATCCGTTGGAAGATTCTCGTTAAACCGCCCTAAGGCAAAAGTTGAACCGTGTCGCACAACTTAACACACGATTCTACATTCCGTAAAATAAAATTTGAAATCACGTGAATTTTTTTAAAAGCATTAGAAGAAGCAAACCTCCACTGACAAAACTAAAAATTTACTGTTTTTTGCATTACTCCCGCAAATACCTCCAAAGCTTAAGGGTTGATTTGCTTCAAACCCCAGACTACATCTTAATGTCTTTGAGCAATTGAAAACTTGTGAATTACCTTCTTCCAAAATCAAAACCACTTACATTTATAAACTCAGTGCGCGACCATTTCTATAAAGAGCTGTGACCTAAATCCTTGTGAAAGAAAACAATAAAACAAATACGTGGAAAAACGATGCAAACAGATTTAATAAAAACGTAAAAGTAGTGTTTGAAAACGACAAAAATATCCAAACCAAAAAAAATTGAATTACACTCAAAGGGTAATTTGTTGAAACCGAATAATGAAACTGTTTATCGAAAGTAATAAATTATAAAATTCAACATGACTCAAGTGCAAATGCATTAAGAACGTATTTAATACAATGAACTTTTAAACAAATCTAAAACAAAAAAAACTGCTAAAGTATATCAAATTATAATAGTATCTCAAGAGAGAAGCATAAATTAATTACATCTGGAATTTTAGCAAGAACATGTCAAATCAACGTAAATGCAGAGTACGGATGTATATGCAGCGTAATAATTTCGAATTAATTGAATGCAAAATTTTCTTAATTTAAAAGTTAAAATTAAAAAACGTGGAATCACTTTACTAAGATACTACTAATTTTGGGTTTTGACCGTGTCATTGTTGTAACCGAGTTTGCTAACGTTTCGCCCACTTTCGTAAAGAACGTTATCAGGGCGTGAGAAAAATCGAAGACCTTAAATGAGCATTATGTTTTTTTGTTTATTTTTTAGTTTGTACATTTCCTTTTTCTGGTTTTTGTTTTTCTTAAAAACATTTATTTCTCTGGCATTTTCTATCAGTGTTGTTATCTAAAGAGTTTCACATTCTAATATATTGATCGTTTTGTAAAAACTTGTCTAGATTTATTCTTTTGTATTTAGCTAATTTTTATGTGGTTTTCTTAACATGTTCCTTATTGTAGGGTTTGTTTTATCAATGTTTTATTACATTGTTTGGGGTGTCTTTTTATACTTAACTGTTTTTTATATATATTTTTTATTGTTGTAATATCTATGTATTGCGTGGGACTTGTTTTTACATGTTTTTGCTATTTTTAGTTTTACGTTTTTTCTTATTTTGCTCTTGATTATTCACAAACTTTTTGTGGATTGGAAGTATAAAATCTATTTTACTTTCTGTTTCTTTGTTTTGGCTAACCCATGTTCATTTTCTTTAAACAAATTCTTAAAGTAAAGTTTTTTTTACAAAGTTTGCTAGAATATCATCTCTATCAGTTCTGGTTCTTAGGTCAAACTTCCTTACATACTGTTTATGGTCAAGGTTGAATGCGACTACTGGAACGCGACTGTTTGAACGCAATACCTTTCAACGCAAAGACGTTTAAACGCAAGAATTACTACATCCCATGCATGCCATATGTTACGCCCTGACCAATTTTTTTTTCTAAATCCGGCACTGTCTGATTCATTTAAGTTAGACGTGTGGGAATCTGCTGTTACTAATTTCACGCGTTATTATGTTACATTTGAAAGTCGAAAATTTGTAATTTATGAGCAATTAAGAGCGTATTATTTTCGCTGAATACGTGATTAAATGCTGCTTTTCTACAAGCCCTTATAAATATTTTTGTTTAAAATATCATATTACTCGAGCGTTCTCACGAGTTTGCTGACAAATTTATTTTGTTATCGTGTGACGTTATTATGACCCTAGATTCTTTCGTTTCCTTCTTTAATTAGTTCCTGACAAACTCTTGTTGAGATCACTTCGAAAATTTACTGTACCTTGGAAGTACTAACGTTTACTGAAACACGGTGATTTTACCGGATATTACGTTAAAACCTTCCTAACTTTTAGTATATCTACGGAACCTGTTTCTTTCCTAAAATTACTAAAAATCGTATATTTACGGCTATAAGTTACTTTAAATTTTAAAAGTGTACTTAGTTTTCTTAACGCTGGATTATTATACCCAGGTAAAGTACTTAGTTTTTGCTTTATTTAGTTAATCTGACTTCGCTTCTCTCCCTTCTTTTTATAGCGGGTTTTCTTCCGACGAAATTGTTCTAATTCATATGAACGTTTCCTCCAACGGATTGTTTACTCCACGTGTGAGAGTTCCTTGGTTCATCTGTAAACTCTACTAACGCTACGCTGAGAAGTCAACTTCGATTGCACCAACTGACGCTAAGTGGAAAAAAAACAACCTTTAACCTTCGTTCTATTGTGAATCAACTCATATTTGTGCAAATCTCAAAGCTTTATTTTCTACAGTGAACTTTTAATCAGAATCCTACTTGCGTAATCAACTTTAGAAATTCAAAAAAAACTTTTCTTTATACTTTAAAATTTTACAATTTCCTTTTTTTTGCTATTTCAAATTCACTTTTGTTATTTAAACTTTGGCTTGATTTACTTAATTTAATTTCTCTTTGTTCCTATAAGAAGTTGTTATCTGATTTACCTTGAAATTGTTTGTTTTAAATATTTTATTTAAGGAAACTTCGACTGGAAATACCGTGCACGGAGTTCCATCAGCGAAGTGATAAGGTAAGATTTTTTTTTTGTATTTCAAATTTGAAATTACTGTCTTGTTGAATAACGATCGCTGCCCCAAATTAAATTTGTTTTTGTTGTTTGTTTTGCGAACCTAACGTAATTAAATTAGTTTTACTACTTTTGTTTAAACACAAGGTAATTTAGATCCTGTATTTTTGGAATATCTGAAATCCATTATCGTTTGTTTTACTCAACTTGTTTGCATAATTCAAAATTGAATATTTTATTGATTATTTTGTAAATTGCTATTTATTCTAAATTCATTATATTTACATCAAATTTACTGATTGCTATTTATTGCTTAACCTTCCCCGTTTTTTTTTCTTTTTTTTCCTTTTCTTTCTCTTTCAGCAACCCTTCGCTACTACTAGAGCCCTGTTAAACTTTTACAATTTACTTAACAGGACCGTAATTCAACAAATTGTGTAGCGCCCATTTCTAACCGTTTCTAATTACTATTTGACTAACTTTATCTACCACGACATCTTTAATTTAAATATTCCCCTCACAATTTCTTACCCACCCCAATTTGCATACAAGAACCGAGCTACTGCGGCCATCGCTCCCTTTAAATTTAGTTACATATAATTCTTACCGTAACACATATACAAAAATATTCTGAATAGTATTTCCGTAAAAAAATACATTTAATTTTTTAAATAAATAAATGATTATTATTAATAATTATTTGTTAACAAGACAAGCTAAAACAGTTAAAACTGCATCTTTTTATTGTAATAAATGCAGTAAGTAGTCATCTTGCTGCCAAGGTTATGCATACGTAAAAACAAAAAATTACCTACATGTCATTTGTTGCACAAAATGAAGAAAGCACGTTTTGGTAGCGACTTTCTTGCAAATATTAAAAAAAAAACAAAATTTAAATTTCAAATATAACAAGTTATAGCTGTATTTCAATAAACAGTTATTTAAAAACTAATCATGAACATCACATATAAATCATTAAAATGATGCAGTGTGATGAAAAGCAAGTGGAACAACCAATAACGGAAGGCACGATTTTGTAAATTGTCAATTTACTAATTGTAATTATTAAAAAAAGTTTGGATTATTAAGATTTTAGTTTAAGGGGAATTTGCACTTATGCAAATACTCGGGTATATACACGAGCGCATAGATAGCCGATGATACCTGATTGGCTAATTTTATCTTAATGCTACTACTGGATAGATAGAAATTTTTGAGAGCAGTAGTCAAAAATATTATTTTGAAAATGACTAATATTGAAGTTGAAATGTGTTTGGTAAAATGCAGGTCTATTTTTTATGCGACAATGTCATTTTAGATAGTTGGTACATATCAAGAACAAATAAAAACGCCATTTTCATGTGTACAATGCACCATGAAGAAATTAACAACAGAAAAAGCATAGACAATTGAACTAATAAAACACGAACCAGATATTATGTTGGAAATTCTAGCCGAGCTGTTTAATGTTTACTTGATTAGGGGTGAAGGCATTCCAGCAGACTGGAATTGGGCATATATCAATTCAATTAATAAGAAGGAAAACAAGAAAGTCTGTGGAAATTATAAGGAGATAAGTGTCACTAGTTCAATGAGAAGGTTGCATGAGAGGAATTAAAAAAAAAGAATCGAATCGGAATATGAAGACTTAGAGGAACAGAACGGTTTTCATGCGGGAAGGTCATGCTTGGATAATATATTTACCTTCGAGCAAATAATATATAAACGGAAAGCTCAAAATCAACCTACGCATCTCGTATTTGTAGTTCTTAAGAAGGCCTATGATACAGTGCCCTTGACAAAACTTTTTGATGTGTAGACAAAGATCGGCCTTAGTAAAACGTACATTCGTGCAATTTGGAACTTAATAATAAGAGCCAAGAAAGCGTCGTAAAGGTTGAAAAAAAATGTTGAAACCATTTACAGTTACAAAGGGTCTCAAACAGTTTGTTACCCACTTTGTTCAAGATATATGTTCAAGAAGCTTTGGAGAACTAGAGGAAAAGGTTTTCAGGAATGGGAATTGATATCGGGGATAAATGCTTGACAACTCTCTTCTGCGCTGACAATCAAGTAATTATTGCAAACTGCAAAGAATACATTAACTACATGCTAAGAAAAATTATAGAAGAATACAAAGTGTGGGGGATGAATATGAACAAAGAAAAAAAAGAATACCTACGCACAAGAGATGAGCAGAAAGACCCGGATTTACAATTAAAAAGATTAAAAAAATGCAAAAGTATAAATACTTAGAAAGCATAGTATCAAGGGAAGAAACATCCAATAGAGATAAAACGTATAGGGTTCAACAAGGTGTACCAATGTTCAATTCATTACTTTGGTCGAATCAAATTAAAATAAATAAGAAAATGACAATCTACAGAGCAATACTAGAACCGATATTGACATACGGATCAGAATGCTGGCAGTTATCGGACAGAACTAGAAAAAGAGTATCCAGGTTGAAACGTATACCAAATCATGAAATTAGAAAGCGTGTAAAAAGAACATATACGACTATAGACGTGGTAGAAACAAAACAACTTTTGTGGTATGGACACGTAATGAGGATGGAGGAGAATAGATGGCCAAAAAGAACTATGAAGTATGTACCAAAAAATAAAAGAAAAAGAGGAAGACCAGCATTAAAATGGGAAAATGGAATAAGAGAGACAATGAAGATCGAGCTATTGATAAGCAAAAATATTTATATACATAAAGCCAAAAATTATTCTTGATTATAACGCCAGGAAAAAAGCATTTAGCAACATACACTAGTATGCGTAAACCAGATCGTTGGCTAATAATATTATATTTTGCAATTTACTTGATATAAGCGCTTACGATAATTTTGTTCTATGGAGATTAATAAATCCGGAATATTATATAAAAGAAGAGTTTACTTAAAAGAATTGAGAAAGCTACTAGTGACTGCATATATAAAATCAAATACCGTTATAACAAATGTTTAAAAACAAGACTTAAGCGACTCTCGTATGAGTAAAATAAATGAATTCAAAAATCACTAAACGTGCACGATTTAAATTTTGTTTATCTAATTGTAAAAAATGTTTATGTAAATTTCATGTTACTTATATTTATCTAGTTTATAAATAATACTTCTATCTCAGCATATTAGTTTTTTTTTACTGTGTCTAGAAAATGCTCAATATCATATTAGGAACACAAATTATAATTTTGCTTAATATAAAAATATAAATTTAAAAAAACGCAAAACAACTAAAAGTTATTGGTTGTCCTAAACATTAAAATTAACAAAAAAAAACTAAACAATGTCGGCTATAAGCTCGGTGAAAAACTGGGAATAACTACTAAACCTCAAAATAAATTTAATGACAACACATTTCAAAAGTTAATTTTTTACAGTTCTAAGCAATGGCGTTTTTTAATTCATTTTTTAAAACTTATTTAATCATATGCAACAGCACCAAAGTTAGCGCAATAACAAATTACCTAAATTATAGAGAACAAGTAGTAAAATACGTTTATGTACGCTGTAGAAACAGAAAGCACTCGATTAGACTCTAACTTGCAGAAAATAGACATTATAGAAGCAAAACAAACAGTTGTTTGAACAAAAAAATCACAATTTAAAGTTTTTGTAATAAAGTGTCGTACATTTCTATTGGTCATCAAGCAAATGCAAAATTTTAAATAAAAGAAAAAAACATTATAAGACGTGAAAATGCAGTTGCGCTAAAAACTATATAAAATAGATAACAAAATGGTAAAATTAATAAAACAATTACTACTTTGGATTAACTCAAAAAAGATACTCAAAGCTTAAACTGCAATCTTATTAAATTATTGAGATCTTAAAAATTAAAAATAATAGTAAATATTAATTGAATCTAAACAAAAATACAACACTAAAGTGACAAATGAAAAAAAAAACAAACAATTATTATTTTGTTTAATAAGTTTTGCTTCTAATATATTTTTATTTAAAAAATCAATTTTCAAATACAAGAAACTCAAATTTCTAAATTCAAAATAACATAAAACTTAAAACCTCTATGCAAAAATATTAATAAATTATTACTTATAAAAAACTAATTTAAACAAATATTTAATATAAAAACATATAATATTAATTAAACCATGTAATATTTTTTTTTAATATTTAAATGTTGGTACATACAATATAAAAACTAGGTTTCTGTAACCATCTGAAATATTTTAATAAATTAGTTTGTTAATAAATATTAAGTAGTAGTTGTTTTAAATTTAATAATTAAACAAAAATATGACTGACATCAAGGAGAACTATGAACTTGTTATTAATGAAAATGAGTTGCCCAAGTTATATTTTAGTAAGGTAGATGCAGGCAATAACGCCACCCTAAGCTTTGGATGGACCTTTTGAGGAAATGATATGCTGTCCGTGCCGAAGTATACCATATATGTATTGCTAGGACTATACTTTTAAGTCATAGTAAATATACTTAGTAAAATTAAATTGAATTTAGGTGTTTTGGCGGTTTTTTTTTAAAAGTCAAGTGGCGTTATTGCTGACCATGGGTGGCCAATAACGCCACCTATTTACCCCAAAAGAAAACACTATATTTTTCAGTAATTTATATTTTTTAGTGATTAAAGAACACATTTTCTATAGGTAAATATTTATTTTAAGGTTGAACAAAGAACAAAATAAACATTCTGTTGATTAAGAGCAATAAGGACAGATGTATCGTTCTTCCTTGTCTTCTTTCGTAAGACCGACACACTCGTCGTGTAGGTAGCATTCGCAAATAGAGCATAAATGCATATCTGCCACTCTATCCTGCTTACAAGCCTTACAGTACCAACTCTCTTTACTTTTTCCTTTCTTGGTTGGTTGAGGTTGGCAAGTTTTTTTCTGGTCAATTTTTTTATTACCCATTTTAGAACTTGATTTTTCCTTCGAACCTGAATTTTCAAAAATGTTTTTCGTCACCACTTGCGCTCTACTATTAATGGCTGGTTTTCGGTTCTTAGTTGTAGCTTTCCGCGTCATATCCGGTGTCTCTAGCATTTCGGAGAACGAAACATTTTGATTTTGTTCAGTTTCATTGTCCGAATTTTCAATCGACGACTCATCAGACACTGATCTGGCGATCTTAACTGGTTTCTTATTTCTGGGACATTGGAAATATTTTCCCTTTCCGTGACGCTGCTTGGGGCAAAAGCTTCAATTGGTATTTTTTCTGCATTGAAAGGATAAATGCCACACGCAGAAAATCCCGACTTTATATTGCTTGGAGTCATGCATTTGTCCCAGACTATTGAGAGAATACTTCCAAAGCGTTGTTTAGTTAAGGCACGATCTCTATGTTTAGCCCAAAACTTTAAAAGTTCGTCATCCCAATAATATTCGAATGAGCGGAACACAGCCTTGTCCATAGGCTGTAGTTCATGTGTTGTATTGCTTGGTAAGCAATACAACGTTATGCCCAACTCATCTGCAGCTTCTGCTATGGAATAGTCTAAATGACACTTTGCCCCATCAAAAATTAATAAGCAATGCCCATTTAACCTAAATTGCGCGAAATGAAAGAGCCACTGTTTAAATCCTTCAATTGTCATACTAGCCTTTTGTGTCATTATAACCTTGCTGCCTGGTGGTAAATCGTCTGCGAACTCCGGCTTCATTCGTTTACCCTTAAAAATAACAAAAGGGGGAATTGCATTGCCCATTGCGTTGCCACAGGAAACAACTGTGACATTTTCTGCATGTTCCTTAGCAACTAGATGTACTCTTTTCGCGCCCTTTTTTGCGAGAACACCTTGTTGATGATGTAAACCAAGTCGGCACCCTTTTTCGTCCATATTGTAGATAAACTGAGGTTTATCCAGGATGTCCAGCTGGATAAGGATATCGCAAAGTTTATTAAAATGGTCCGTTACAATAAATTTGTTTAATTTCTGAGCCCTCGCCGGATTCATGTTTTGGGCTTTACGAACCCTGATTTCAGGATGCTTTTCAAAAAAGTGTTTGAGCCAAAATCGACCAGCCATCTCTTTTTTTAAACTAAATGGATTTTGGATATTATTTGCTTTGCAGAAATTAAAAACACAACGGCGTAATGTTCTCGCAGTTAAAGGATATCCTATTTCTGCCAGGCGTATTATTCGTCTGCAAAGTTCTTCCTCTTGTTCAGCAGCAATGACAGTTTTTCGGCCCATTTGACATTTTGCAGTCTTTCCTTCTTCCACATAATCTCTTAAAGTCCTTCGAGGAATGTCATACGTTTTACTTGCCGTACTGACAGGCATGCCATCTTGTATAGCTTGTATCGCATTTTGTAAGGCATCGGCACTCCAACGTCCCCTTAGACCTCGATTTCTAGTTTTAGGCATAATTATTATGCTGAAAATAAATCAACAATCAACTTAAACCCATCAAAAGCTGACTGGTTAGCAATAACGCCATGGCGTTATTGCTAAACCCTTATGGTGGCGGTATTGCCAACGCGCACATGTTTGTAAAAAAGCATGGTTTGCCAAAAAGAAAAAAACATAAAAAAATCTGTATACTGCCTCAGATTATCACAAAAGTGCCCTAAATATGTAGTGCATTTAAAAAATAACTTACTTGTAATTATAATACAACACAGCACACGATATTTGAAAATTTTTTTTATAAGCAACCAGTAAATAGCGACCGCGCGTGACAAGAGATGCGTTACGACTAAGAATTCGGACCATAGACTAACAAATCTTTGAAGAATGCATCTAAGCCCAACTACGAAATGATATTTGAGCGCCATCTGCCATTGGAGCAAAGAACTTTTGAATTATGATGCGTTGGCGTTATTGCCAGCCTGGCGTTATTGCCTTCACCTACCTTACATCTATTCTATAGTGAATACTTCAAAATTATATACACGTGTATATCGCACAGCGCCATCTGCGTTGTTATGAACGAACTAAACATGAAATATATAAATCTGATTACTTATTGACAAAATGGCTCTCGAACTATTTTTGTGTACGACTTTTTTATAAGCCCTAGAAAACAATTTTATGCAAAAGTACTGTCATACTATTTTGTTGTTTTTCATGTTACAATTCTGTAAATGATCAGTTTTAAACTAACAAAACTAATTTTGTGTCAATATATATTATGAAACATTAAATTAAAAAAGCCAGTATCAATAAATTAGACTAGCACCAGTATTGTAACTCTTACCTTTACAAGTAATAATATCCTGTAATTAGTAAACGTAATAATTTCAGTAATACCTGCATTACAACGGCTTGTATTCAATCGGCGTTAGTATCTTTAAAATACTTGAACAGAGCTGTAGATCCTTGTAAAGATTTTTATGATTTTGCTTGTGGAAATTATTCTAGACATCTATTTTTGAAGAAAGATGAACTGTACCAAAACGTATCAACTTTAATGCAGAATAATCTTGTAAAACAGTTACGTACAATCTTCAACCAAATGAGAACAAAAGATAAACCAAATTATTACAATAAAGTCGAAAAACTTTATAAATTATGTGTGAATACGTCACTAGATAAAACAAAAGAAATAAAAAATGTTAAGTCGATACTTGAGTCCTTTGGAGATTGGCCTATAATAAAAGGAAGTGATTGGAACGAAAATAGTTTTGATTTTCTTAAAATGATACAAATTTCAAGACAACTTGGTATAACGCTAGATCATTTTATTGTTGTTCGTATTAAACCTGATTTAACAAAAAAGACGACATTTTCATCAACTGTAAGTAAATACTTCTTAATTAATATATTTAAATTACATTTTTAGATAAGTGTGAAAACTTCATTGACTTCGCCACTTTCTTTAGATTTTGATTTTCCGATTGATGATTTTACAAACAAAATTACTAAATTAGCATTACTATATGGTGCAAATAAATCGGTAATCGATGATGATGTAAATAGTTTTATTTCATTTAACAGAAAGCTTCATATTGTATGCCATGTTTATTTTAAAAATGTTAATTATAAACTGTTATTCCTTACAGATGTTTTTTAAAGTTACAACGTTAAGTGAAATTCAACTAAAAGTAAAGGATATGAAAAACAAGTATCGTGAAACATTTTTAGGAACCGAGTGGACACAATTGTTTGAAAGTTTAATAAACAATTCTAACGTTGTTGTTACCGGCAAGGAAATGGTTTCAGTAGCTAGCTTACGAAATATGATGGTAATAACAAAGTTATTAAAGCGCACTCCGAAACGGTTTGTATTTATTTAATTAGAATTTGTTTCCATTTAAAATACTGTTTTAGAGTATACGTAAACTACGTATTTTTTGAAATAATACGTTGGATAGAGCAACATCAACTTTACTTAATTAACAATACAAAGAAAAGAAAAACTGCATGTAGCATAAGTATCTCTAACAGGTAAAGCATCTAATACTAAGTTTAAAATGATGTAACCAGTCATCAATTGAAATATAAAATTATGCTAGATCTTACTAACACAAGCGATCAAAGTCAAAAACATTTTTGCTTTCGTCGATAACATTAATATTCATTTGTTAGTGTAGTTACGTAATAACAAAAGAAAGCTCTAGAACGTGCAAAGTAAAATGTACAAATCCACACAAAACTAAATGTTTAAAGCTAATTATAATTTAAAAAACACTGTATGTCTAATGTAAAAACAAAAATTTTTGGAAATTTGGTAAAATACGAAAAAACGATATAATGCTTGAAATACTATTATATATTTAAAAGTTGGCAGTATTTATAGTTAGATTTTGAAACTTTAGTCATAAATGTGGCACCAAAATTATGTTTGTGATGTCAATGTTATTCTTTTTTACATTTATTATAAAAAATGTAATTTGACAAAAAGCGCACAAAGAATAAGTTTTGTCAGCAGTATCTTAAAATTATTCAGTGACGTTGTGATCACATTAACTAATAAAACCTCAACATTTTGTGAGTGAATCGTTTATCGCATAACAGTAGCAATTTAAGAGTCCAAAATGTAAACATTTCAAATAATTTGTTTATATTCTAAACTCTAAAATCCTTAAATTTATTACGGGTTTCTGTTTTTGTAGACCATAGCACGTCTGGCTCACTCCGTCTTCGAGTTAGATATGGGTAAATATAATTAAAATCGTAAGCTTATAAGCGCGTTATATCCGGTGAAATGTTAATAGAAAAAACGTACTAGATAAACAAGATAGAGATTCTAACCAGCAACATAAAAACATCTTCAACAGTACACAAGTACAAATTAAAACCAGCCAATAACAAGAGAGAAAAAAATACTGTAATAATAGTTTCTACAACGCAATACGTTATTTTATAATTTCAAGCGTTAGGTGGTACTCTTACGCTTGATGTCTGTGGAAAACGAAATGCGGTTCAGGAAAAGGAAAACTTTTACGCTTGACGATTGGTACAGTTATGCAAATAAATATGACTCAATACGGTTAAACAAATTAATAAAAATGTAGGGGTTAGGGGAAGGTCGGGTAGCCTCGGCCGGCGGGTAGCCTCGGCCACTGTGAGTACCAAACTCCCACGGTATTATCAAGTTGTTAAGAGAGTAGTTAAGTGGATTGTTTAAGTTATACTATGTATCAGCCTCCGTATGGAAAGAAAGAAGGCAGTTTACATAGTATTCCTAAGGAGAAAGAACCATTCAATACAATCCACATTGATCATTTGGAGCCTTCAGAAAAATGTAAGAACGGTGATAAGTATGTTTTTGTAGTTGTGGATGGGTTTACTAAATTTGTAAAATTGTATTTTTGTAAGACCACTAAGACAAACGAGATAGTGAAACATTTGAAATCCTATTTCAGCGAATACAGCATTTGTGTACGATTGATATCTGATAGGGGCAAGGCTTATACCTTATACTGGTAATGCGTTTCGAGAATATTTAGATTCCGTAGGAGTGATACATATTTTAGTAACGTCACGAATGTCTAGAGCCAATGGCCAGGTAGAACGGGAGAATCGTACGATAACTTGTATGTATGCCAAAATAACAGAAAATAAAGTTGCTGATATTAAATGACAGTTTTTGGTCTCTAGGTGTATCTTTTCGTGAGGTTTTGACATATATGGCAGTTTTTTTGTGCATCTTAGGCTAACAATCTTTAAAATCCAATATTTTTTGGCGTCAACAATGTGGATTAAAAATTTGTGTACATTACTAGCGGATGCTATAATCTCTACATACCTATGTAGGGTATAAACACGGTCGATTTTTAAACTAACGTTTAATCATACCTAAGTCTCTATTACATGGTAGAAACAAATGTTCTCTCATAAGAAAGTAGTGCTGTATAATATCAAACCTATAAAAATCTTTCAAAAACAGGTACAATCTTATCAGTGTATTATTTTTGTTTTGTCGAGGGCAATTGTTGTTAAACAGATGCAGCTGTTTTACGCTATTAGGTATTTATTCTTTAATATATTCAGACCGTATTGAACATACCTCATTTGAACCTTTCTCGGTAGTACCTTCGTGGTAAATGACATAAACACTTGGTGGGTTTTCATATTGTGGACGCAAAAAACGGTAATTGTCAATTGTCTTAGATAAAATAAATCTTGCACAGGAATTTTCGGAAGCTCTAGGTAGATTCCTTACACACCCTTGCAGAATTTTTTAGTGCGGTGTAAAATTTGTTGCTACGTCTTTTATGGAACGGCATTTCGGCGACGGCAACTTTTTTAGCGTTTTTGTTTAACTCCCTACTTTTAATTTTAATTGAGGTCTTCACAAGTAAAGCATGTATTTACCTGTTGTCTACCAAACTTCAAATCAAATTCGTTTTTTAAAATATTGTTGTAGTATTCGTACTTAATTTTTGAATCCGGGTATTTCTTCTTGAACATTGAGTGCATCATTTTCACCGTCAAGTCCTAGTTTAAGTACTGATACTCTCTTGTTGAATAATGACATGATTCGACTGAAAATGAGTAAATGTGTTTGTAAACAGGTATTTTTTCTGAGGTTGCTTTCAGCAACTTCTGGATTCTTTGTAGTCTTTTATTCGATATAGAGTGTATCAAGAATGCCTTCTTACAAATTATTTTTCTTTTACTTTCAAAATCAATGTGATATTTAAAGCTGTTAGAACGCATACTGTTTTCTACAAGTTTTGTTCGAAAACGGCGAGTTTTAATATTTTCAGCGTAAACAAGTCCTTGCAAATATAAGTATTGCTCGTTTTTTGTTGCTAAATTATAAAATTTAGTGAATACATCTAACCGCTGTTAATTGGTAATACGGTTAAAGCATTTTAGTCTGCAAGCACATGTAGTTCTAATTAATTTAGCAGGAACTGCATTATCCTGATAATTTGTATATTCTTCTCCCTGTACTCTAAAAAACACCAAATTATAGTGGCATAACGCTTCTTACTCAAAATAACAAGTTGAACTTCTGCACTCAACGATATGAAATTCAATAATTTTTGTACACTGCACCAGCAGCTTTTTTCTTTTGCAATTAATAAGTACTACTAATAAAAGTAGAAAAAAATTTGTAAATTTTTGTTTAATAGGTAATTACTAATTATACTAGTTTTATAATCAACAATACTAGGTTTTCGAAAATAATTGAGATGTAATGAACCAAATCCAAATGATTACAAAAATCTTTACGTTTGCTAAATGTGATGTTTTGCACCCTATGTACATTTATTGACATTGTCGAAAAAAGCAAAATAATGAATAAAAATAAAGAAAAAAAGTATATATGAATATAAATTTAAAAAGAATTTGTTTTGTAATTATTTGGTTAAAAAGTTATACTTTCTTGTATTATTATATTTTGTTGATGAACTATTGTACTTGTTTTATTATTATTTATTGTTTAAATCAAGATGCAATATTAGTTCTTCCTTTTGAGCTTTTTGCATTTTCTCATTTTATTTTTACACGATGTTTCTTTAAAGCGGGGGAACTATTGCGATACATAAATTTTTTTCTAATAGTATGGAACGATTAAAATTTTGGCATTTTTTTAGCATGTTTTTAAATTTTTATTGAACATCATTCTCAACCCCAAGTAAACATTTTCATACTTTTCCATTGGGCCAATAATTTTTGTTTGCCATTGCGTACTTTACATGGGGTATAAATATAAATAAAAATTTAAGAAAAAAATAATAAAAAAATTATTTAAAATGCCAAAATATAATCATGTTACTTGTGTGCGATCCATAAATCCGTTCTCGGTTCAAGAGAAAGATGATCATAGAATGGTTTAGTGTTCAAGAAAACAAATAACAATGTTTGAAAACATTTTTTTATAATATGTAAAATGTTACGCACCTCACAAACACGTAACTAGGTTTGAATAAATGTAATTTGTATAGTGTATCAAATAACATGATGAATTTATTTTACAATATTTACATGGATCTTTATCAAACAAAACCTAACTTAACTATCCTTCTAATTTTGTCGCAACCCGTTTTATACCTTTTCAGGTACGGTATACTAAGAAAAAAAGTATAAAAACGACAACTACGTTTTGATCGAACAAGTTGCAACTTGCAAACTTATTGTAATAGTAATATAGGAATATAACACCTTCCCCCAAAGAAATTAAGTCTGAATAATACATTGTTGGATTACTTAATCGCTAATTCTAACTAACAAAATAGTCAAAATACCTACAGGTTATGCAGTTGACATTATATATCAATTAACAGATTAATTTAAAATTTCAAATAATTAATTGCAGAATACAACATACTTAAACACTAAAGACAATATAAGGTTTTACGATCGTTAACAATTATTGATACCTTAAATAAATTGTAAGGTTATTAAAACATTTAAAATTAATTAGAACCAGATGTTTGCTATTAGGCGATTTAAACTTGTCATATAAACAGAGCTTTTCACAAGCAAAGATGTCTTAAGAATAATTTAGATTTGATCGCGAGTTTTAGTAAACGAGTTCAATTAAAATCAATTATAGAAGATTCTTACTTCATTCTCATAAATATACTTTGTTGTTTTTGTTAATAATAATATTTTCAGTTCGAATCTAACTTATTTTTAGATAAATGATTTTTAATAATTACTTGATCACCTACGTGAATATTTTGTGCATGGCTGTTCGAATCGTATTTTATTTTATTAATCATTTTAGTTTTTTGAATAATTTCTTTAGCGATTTGCCAAGTTTTTTGGAAATTTTGTTTAATTTGCAAAGAATAATAGTCGTAATTGTAAAGAGGTGTGACTTTATTAAAAATTGATGGGGTTGGAAATTTTCTACCGAACATAAGCTCAAATGGTGTGTAATTAGTTGTATTGTAAACTAAACTATTATAAGAAAGCAGTGCGTAAAGAATTAAAGAATACCAATTTTTTATATCTTTATCAATGAAAAATCTAACCTATTCAATTAAGGTACGATGGCTTCTTTCGAGGAATCCATTACTTTGTAGATGATAAGCACTTGTGGGGATTTTTTTGATATGCAGTAATTTGCATATATTAACAAAGAGTGTACTTAAAAAAATTGTTCCTTGATCCGTTACTAATGAATCTGGAATTCCGAAGTAACAGATTACGTTCTTAACAAATACACGGGCGACTGTTTCGCTATCTTGAGACAATATTGGAAAAGCAAATGAAAATTTTGTTAGGTCGTCGTGAACGGTTAATACATACTTGTTTTGATTGTAAGATTCAGGTAAACGACTTACAATGTCCATGAAAATACGTTTAAATGGTTCAGATGATGTTGTTGTTATGACCATCAGTTGTCTCATTGTTATATTTTTTGTTTTAACCTTTTGACAAATTTCGCAGGATTTTATGTATCGTTTTACTGCTTTTTTCAATTCTATCCAATTATAATTTTCTTTTATTCTTTTGATAGTTTGTTTTACCCTTTTATGACCTGCTATACGCGGGATATGCGATTCTTGTATTATTTCCAATTTTTGCTCCGCAATTAATTCGGTATTTTGACTTTTATAGTACACATGAATTTTAATTGAAGTGTCACTAAATATAAAACGTAACATGGTTCGTACAGTTTCCCACTCTAAATTATCGTGTCCACAACCTAGTCGTGGTATTGCGATAATGCGATATTCTTTTGAGAATTAGAAACGCAAAGATTTTTAAAATTTTGTAACGCTTGATAAAATTTTCGTACGTAGGTTTTTAGTGATATAAATTTTTAGTTATAATATAATAGATTTTACGGTTGTTCCTGTTAAGTTGTGCTATTTCGAGTAAATCTTTGTTTTGATTTTTTAATTGGGACACATTATTCAATTTTTCTTTTATTATTTTTGCTATGCCTCGAGACATTACTATATCTTTTGAAACGCAGTGACCGATGCTGTGCGTTTCATCACACGCGAGTAAATCGCCTTCATATTCTAAAAGATTTGAATTATGTACTAATTTTGAATGTACTCTAGAGATTCTGTGTAAGTATGACCTCGGCGCACATTTGAAATTCGATTTTGAATGGGATACATACGCGATAATGCGTCGACATTTGTATTTTGTTTGTCCGGTTTATGAATTATTTTGTATTGATATTCTTCAAGTTTTAATTTCCAACGCATTAATCTGGATCCAGAATCTTGAAAAGCTAAATATTAGTAGTTTATGATCCGTGATTACAAAAAATTCCCTGCCGTAAAGATATGGCCTAAAATGATGAACACCCCAAACAATAGCCAGGAGTTCTTTTTTTATGGTACTATAGTGAGACTCGGCCTGATTGAGAGTCTGCGAGGCGTACGCTACGGGCAAATCATTGTTTATAGGACCTTGCGATAGAATTGCTTCAATTGCGATGCCTGACGCATTTGTAGTTAAATTAAAATGTTTCGAAAAGTCAGGGTATTGCAGAACCAGATCGTTGTTTAATAAGGTTTTAATTTCTTCAAAAGCTAATTGTTTAAGGGGAGATCATTCAAAACTTTGATCTTTTTTTAGCAATTTTGTAAAAGGTTTGACGATTGCACTAAAGTTTGGTATAAAGCGGCGATAATAACCAGCAAGAACTAAAAAAGCTTTAAGTTGTGTTGCCTTAATCTAAAAAATACTTCTTTAATTTTGATGTTATGTTCACTTAAAGATACGGCGTACACGACAATATGGTCAAGGTAAACAAAGCATTTAATGAATTGTAGTCCGGTTAGAACGCGGTCTATTAAACGTTGAAAAGTTGCAGGTGCTCTTTTTAATCCCATTGGCATTCTCTTAAATTGATAGTGCAAAATGCGTACTAAACGCAGTTTTTTCGTAATCGTATTAAGCGGTATTTGATAAAATCCCGAAGCAAGATCTAAAGTTGTAAAAAATCTAAATTTACCAAGTTGATAAAAAATGTCGGAAATATTCGGAAGCGGATATGCATCGCCTAAGGTTTTATCATTCAGTTGTCAAAAATCGACCCCAATTCGATATGTAATTGCACCCGAAGCGTCCTTTCGTTTCGGCACTACTAGCAAAGCTGCATTCCAAGGACTCGAATTTGGTTCGATTATGCCTTGTTCTAACATAAGATTGATTTGATTATTAATTTCCTTTCTTTGAGATTCGGGCAATCGATAGAGTTTAACATTATTTGGAGTAGTTTCAGATGAGCCAGTAGATATTGAATGAAAAATTGTTGTTGTTAAAAAGAGAGGTTTTGATTTAAACGCAAAAATGTCTAGATATTCTGAGCATATATCAATTACGTGAGTCTTTTCTTCGTCGTTTAAATGATCTAATCCAAAATTTTGAATTAATTCCGATTTTTTTTCTAATGTTGATTGATTGGGTTGTTCGCTAAAGGAACGTGACATAATTAGAGGTTCTGCAGTGATTGTAAGAGTATCGCAAGTAACTTCGAATGAATTAGGATTTATGATTGGTATGATAGATTTTTTGTTTTCCACCTTTACTAGTGCGTTGCCATTTATAATCGAATTGGGATGTTCGGCTTGATTAACTAAATATTCGCTATCTGGATAATTTATGTAGATTTGATAAAGACGTTCACAGCGAGGAGGAATTAAAAATTTTTCTGAAATATTCTTGGAGTTATAAATAATTTGATCGTGAAGATTTACTATAAGTTTATTATTTGTTAAAAATAGTTCCCCCAAAATTCCTTCTCGAGGAACAGGGAACGTGTCAGGTACTACGGATTGATCGGAAGTAGAAAGAATTTGATGCAATTGAGTCGAATGTTGAAGATTTTTTTAAATAGAATTCCAATTACGTCTAAAATTTTGATTTTGAGAAGAATTTAAGTTTACATTCATTTGAGATTGTCGGCGATCGTTATTAAATTTTCTTTTACAGCAATCATTTATGTGATGACCATTTTTTTTGCAATAACTGCAAGCAATACAAATTTTTGGTTCTGATTTTATAGCGGGCACCGTACCTACATAATTAGACGAGTTTGCATTATTTTGAAATCTACTATTTGGAATATTACCTCGACTAGAAAAACTGCAGCTTGAAGAAGGGATAATTCTATGACTAATATTAGCTTCGCGTAGAATAATACGCTCTTTTTCTATAGATTTTTGAACTGCGTCGGATCATTGAGTTACATTTTTAGCTTTTATTATATTATTTAATGGTTGCTGAAGGCCTTCTATAAAAATTGTAACGGTTAACGATTGTATATAATCCCTAATTGCTTTAGACTCAATGTCTGATTTATTCGAACAGCTAGCATCTATTAATTGATACTGTAAATTTTTGAGTCTTAAACTGTAGGTTCTTACGTCTTCGTTTTTTAATTGTTTACAAAAATTTAACTGCAACTTTAAAAAAAGAATTGTTTTTTTACCGCCAAAATTATCTTCTAAAATAAATTTTAGTTCATCCCAAGTTAAAATAGCTTTATATTTTACTCTGTTACATAACTTAGTTATTATTGCCTGCAAAAGAACTGGTTTTACAACAATTAGTACATAACTTAATGCAAATTCGCATTTTTTAATAAATGAATATAATTCTGATGATGACCCGTCGTAATCGGAAATTAGAATCAGGAAACGGTAACGCAACTAAATCTAACACTTCACTGACCTCACGATTATTTACATTTTCTGATGTATTTTCTACGAAATTCGAATTTTTACCTTTTGTTGGAGCCATAATATGATTTTGAATTAAAAAAGATTTACTCTAATCGGATTTAAATTAAAAGATTTTGATCAAAGATGAATGCGTATTAAGAGTTTAATATTTGTAATATAAAATAAGTATTTTGTTTGATAAATTTATGATAACACCACCACGTAACAAATTTAAAATCTCACCGCCGTTGTGTCCCTACCTGCTTCCGTATGCCGCAATGCTGCATGTTCTCCTCAGAGTTATTTCAGCTGGAGTTACCTTCTTTTAATTAGACTTGTACGTAGACCCAAACGGTACTTGGACACTGGAATCGGCAACTTTCTCCAAGTCAGTATCACACCGCTGCTACCAAAATTATGTTACGCACCTCACAAATACGTAACTAAGTTCGAATAAATATAATTTGTATACTGTATCAAATAACACTTGAAGAAGTATGATGAATTTATTTTACAATATTTACAAGGATCTTTACCAAATAAAACAAATATCTCAACTTAACTATCCTTCTAATTTTGTCGCAACCCGTTTTATACCTTTTCAGGTACGGTATACTAAGAAAAAGTACAAAAACGACAACTACATTTTGATCGAACAAGTTGCAACTTGCAAACTTATTGTAATAGTAATATAGGAATATAACAAAAACGTTGTTCTTGTTATTTAACAAAAGTTCCATTTTTCAAATTTTGTCATTTTTCTTATATTCAAATTAAAAAAAATAACAAGCAATGTAAACAAAGCACAAAAATGCAAACTACGAACAAATGTTGTGAATTTGTAATGGAAATTAAGATTGCAATTGTTCAACTACTAATTACGTTCTAATGATGATAATACTTTTTTTAAAAAGAAAATCGGAATGTTGACTACTTTAACTTAATGCGGATATATTAAAAAATTGAGGCTAATTAAAACAGCAATTCTATATTTGAGCATACAGTTTAAATTTATTATAGCTATTAAAGAAACTTATTTAATTCTAAATCACAATTAGAATTTTTTTAATTAAGGGTTATAGCATTCATTTAAAACTTAAGCAGAGAACACATAGATATAAAAATAGAAAATTCGGCAAAAAAAATTTAAACTTTAGGGTACAATTTAGATACATATTTGCAGGTAAGAAACATGTTCTTCCAACGCTTGAGGCGGTGCTTATAAAGAATGGTTAGTAACCTCGTAATATCGTTGAAAGTAATGTCTACAATGCCAATGTTGTCAAATTTAACTAGCCGTTCCGTTATAACGTAAGTTTGCTTGCCTATCATGCAAGTCGCGCTTAAAAATTTTGCAAAAACTTTTATTAAGGCAGTGTACCTACCACGTATTTGAACCTGTATTTTTTGTGCATTCAATGTTGTATATTGGCATGAACTGTCGATTGCGCTAATAAACTAAAAATGGCAACTTAAGTTGTACTCTTTCCGCAGTAATTCAAATAAATTTTGATAAGATTTTTATAATAAACATTATTATTATTTTTTAAAACATATTTAAGCTTCTATCTATCGGACTGTTCCTCTTTAAACAACTTCAAATTTTACAAATGACCGATTTTGGCTTCACTTTTGCTTGCACAGTTGATATTCGAGTCAGAAATCTAGTACATTAGTAGTATGATTAGTATAGATATTTTTGCTATTAACCCATACCATACATAAAAAAACACGATTTTTTTATATTTTTTGTTATTTTAACTATCTATATTATACTTATATGTTTTTATTGGCTACATTGACAAATTGAAATTGAAAAACACTTTTGTTATCACGTTATCAGTATCAACTTTTCTTGTACAGATTTTTATACAATGCAATAGTTTTTAATTAATTAATTTTTCAGTATGAATATAGCAGTAGGTGCCATGTACGTAAAAAAATATACAACACGTGTATCAATAGCAAAAGTAACACAAATATTGAATGGTATTAAAAAAGAGTTTAGAGAAACTTTGAGAAATACAAATTGGTTAGATGAATCTACTAAGCATGCCGCACTGGAAAAATTGGATAGTATTCATAGTTGCATAGCATATCCGGATGAACTATTGGATAATCAAGTTATAGAAAGCTTTTATAACGAAGTATATAAACATTTAAATTAAAATTCAAAATTCGTATATTTCTTAATTTTAGTTAAACATTAATTACACTACGTATTTAAACGCAATGATGTCTATAAACAAATTTCAACTAGATAAAAGTTATAAACGTTTAGAACAAACACTTCATGAATATCTTTGGGCTGATAATTCTGCAAAGGTGTTACAACTGAATGCTAATTATGATATTTATTTTAATAATTTAAGTACGTGTAAGATTTATAAGTAAAATAAACTAATAGCTTTTTTAGTGTTACCAGCAGCATTTTTGCAAGAACCTGTTTTCAATATTGATCGACCAAGTTATATGAATTATGCAGTCATAGGTACAATTATTGGTCACGAAATAATGCATGGCTTTGACGAAAATGGTAAAAATTATTGTAAAGATGGTACTCAAAAAACGTGGTTTTCTAATTATTCTTTAGAAATGTTTAATTTGAAAACGGGATGCGTTATAAACCAATATGAAAAATATTTTGAACCAAACAGTGGAATGCATGTATAAATTACTATTTGCATTAAATCTAAATTATTTGTGGTTTGTTGTAGGTTGATGGGATTTTGACTGAAGCAGAAAACATTGCAGATAACATCGCACTAAAACTGTCTTATATGGCATACTACAACTGGGCTAATCTTAACGGAAACGAAAAAATTTTACCAGGATTAAAATTGACTGTAAAGCAATTGTTTTGGGTTACGTATTCTCAATATAGGTGTTCGTACAATTCACTAAATTATATGCGATATTTACTAACAGACTCGCCGTACGCTCCCGATAGGTATCGTGTGATAGGAACATATAGCAACAGTGAAAGCTTTTCTACAGACTTTAATTGCCCTTTACAATCACCAATGAACCCTATAAGAAAATGTCAAGTGTGGTAAAATTTGTACTTGTTTGTTAACACTTTATGTAACTTTTAACTGATTAATTTATTCTGTGTTTACAAAACAAAACACATTGGAAAAAAAATTAATTTTTATGCTTTTAATAGATTTAAATTCTATTTTTTCTTAATTGCATAAAAAATATAAGTAATAGCTAAAACTTGGATTTTCAAGCAGTAAAAATGAACAATATAAGCAGACAGAACAGCAGCAAACATTAGATTATAGATCTAAAATACGATTCAAACAGCCAATTGTATTTGGTATTTATTTAAAATCTTTAATTCATATTACTCGCGCTAGTTGCAAATAATCTGGACTCTTCGTCAACAATTCATCTAACAAAAAAACCTGTAACTTGAATTTTCTCTAAAGACTTCGTTTAATTGTTTGTGCAAAATTTTGATTCAATCAATGTTAGGTACAAAAAGATCTTAGGGAGAATCCATACTAATGGTAACATAAAGATGCGTTTGCTTAGTAGAATAGAAACTTGGCAAATATTTGAAAATTTTAAAAACTTGAATAAAACAGTCAAAAATCAGTGAAAACGCCAGGCAAAGAACGTAGTGTAAAACAGTGGTTCTCAAATTCTTTTGGCTCACGGACCTCTTTCCCTAATCAAACCTTGCCCACGGATCGCTGAGTAAAAAAAATACATAAATGCATAATAGAAAAATTATAAATTTAACTTTGATATCTTCAATGGTAACTGGTAACGTAAAAATAAAACATAAATAAAACATTTTGTTGAAGAATTATTAATTGAAATTATAACTTTTGTTGTAAAATACCAAAATCATTTTTTTAATAACTTAGATAAACTTGGGATGTTTTGATTGTATTTATGTCTGGCTCAATATTTGTGAGTAGCAACCGCAAATCCCCACGAGTAGGTACTAATTTCTAGTTGGTTTCTTTTTTGTTATGAGGCATATAACGGCTTTGAATTCACGTTCTACCTAATAAGAAAACGGAAAAGCAATTAACAGCTTCCGTACAATCAGCCATAATGCTGGATAGTTTTGTAACAAAAAGTTGTCGCCTTGTTAAAACATTGGTTTCAGCTCTTCATTTGTGGATAATTCAATAATTTGCACCTGTATTAGCATGTACTCATCTGTATTTGTTTAGGCGTACTAATGATAAATTTTATACTAGAGAATTTTTAACATGACAAATGATTATAGTCATCATAATTTTCTAAACAAAGTTGAACAAATAATCTCTCATTGAAAGCATTTGTTTTGAATTTATTAACTGCTCTAATGACATAATGTAGTGATTCATGCAAACGTTTACTAAAGTTTCTTGCTACCAAATGATATTGGTGAATGACATAATGTACTAATATACCATTTGGTGTAGCTTGTTAAAGGTATATCAAAAAACCTCGGTGTTGTCTCACCATTGCCGGAACACCGCCGGTAGTAGCGGAGATGATATTGGTCAAGGGTATAACTTTTACATCAAAAATTTTTTTCACTTTTTGTATCAGTTTCCAAACATTTAGCAAATTACAATTCTTGGAAATTTTTTTTTCTTTTACAAATCTCATATAAGCTAAAAGTAACCATGTGGTTATTTAAATAGCTGATTAAAACGACATCTATTTTGCTTTTATTCTCGAAATTGCAACCGCTGGTCAAATTGACAAATAGTTTGAATAAATATCTTGTTGAACGATTGCCTTCAAGGTCGCAGGTCCAACCAGCATTGCAAAAATTTTCCAATTTATTTTCTTAATGAAATTAATAGTCCCTTTTAGGTATCTTTCTTAACTACATTCAGTGTTTCCGTCTCGTAGTAGATTAAATCTGGTTTGGGAGTTGACTTGCATAAAGTTTCTTGATAGGAAACATTTTGTATTTCTTATTCTTATTCACTCGTCTTTGTTGATGTTTGTCTTATTAACTTTTGAGTCTAGTTCGCTGGTGTTAAATAGGAGTTGCAATTGCTCATAATTGTATCGTTCTAGTATTTCCTAAATATATTTTTGTTTTTTCTATTTCTGTCAAACTTTGTTCTAAGGTAGTACTTAACTCAACCTAAATTTTTCGTTTTAAATTTGGATTTTAGGTCTCCTTTTAGTCTTTGATATGTTAAGGTTTTTGTTTTATTCAATCAGTTTTTTTATATAGGGTTTAAAGACAATTTTGCATTTGGTGTTAACTATCAGTTTATTGTAACTTTCATCTCGTTAATGCAAAGTAAACACATGTAATTTAATTCTCGGTAAAGTTTCTTAAATCCAATCGTTTTATAGTAAAATACAAATGTAAAATCAAACGATACTTATAGGAAAAACCGCTAAGGTATGATACACTTTTATGTTTTTTGGTTAGATTTAATTCTCTTTCGCCGTTTCTAGCAACTATGACAATATTGGTCGATGCACTTGTACTTAACCTTTCAAAACCGGATGAGGTTCGCGCAGACCCCAAGACTTTTCTTATTACATGTGTTTAATTTTTTTGAAATATCTTGAGATTTATTTACATTTGTCTTTATAGCTTTACGTACATGGTAAGTAACTAAGGACATAAAATTGTTGAGTATATAGCCGAATTTTGTACAAAATCTGGCCGAACACTCGATAAAAAGTGTATGTACATTTTTAATGTCAAATATTGTAAAAATTATGTATTCAATACGTTATCGTTAATTAATTCTTTAAATTACTTGCATGTTTTCTTAGAATCTCACCAAAATAAAATGTCATTATTTTAACGAATTTACTAATCGCTTTTCACTTTTGTAAGTTATTATTAGCCAAGGATTACTCAAAGTCGCCTCTTTAGAATAATTTATTTAATTATTTGCTCGTTGTTGTCTAATAATTCTGATTAATTAAGTTTATTATAAACGTGGTAGTTATAAGAATAATGTAATTGTGCATTGCAGTTTGATTTGAATAATATTTGCAATAAATTTCTGCATTAAATTCTTGTATTAATGTGATGGCCTAATCTCAAACAAAAAAATTGGAATTACTTCTAATTCTGCTAAGTAAATCTTTATTTGTTGTATATGTAACATATTGTAACACTATTTGTAACCTGTAGATGAAGAATTTGAAGACGGTGTTGATAAAGTGTTTGATAATGAAGAATGAAATGAAATATCAGTCGCAGAAGATATCGTGGAAGAAATTGTGGAAGAAGATGATGAGATTACCATCCATTCAGGCAATGAAGAGGAAATTATGGAAGTGGATTTTGATGGTATCTTCTAAGGAAAAGACGAGACCATTTGGCCGAATAAACCTCTCGTTCATAAAAGAAATCCACTGGCATAGTTGACACCTTCAAGTTATTCATTTCTCGTGAGACGTTAGAATACATTGTGATTTATAAGAATGAAAGGAGTTTACGAAAAATTGATAGTCACAATAATGGTGAAAAAAATACTACCTGGAGAAATGTAAATAATACAGAAATTTACATGTTCATAGAATTGCTTATACGTTCTGGGGCACTATTTGTAAACTTGTAAAGATGCTATGGAAAGACGATTTTTGTTTCAAGCAACATATATGTTCTGCATCTATGCCTCCAAATTGTTTGTGCCAAATATCCACCATCGATTTGAGACAAAAAAAAGATAAATCAGCCGGAATACGTGACGTATTTAAAAAATTTGCTCAAAATTCCCATAAATTGTAGAAAAAGTTCGTACCTTACTGTGGACGAACAGCTTGTAACATCTCGTAGTAGGTACCCGTTTAAAGTGTATATGAAAATTAAGCCTGTCAAATTTGGCAAGGAGATTTCAATGCTCGCCGACGTGGAAACCGCTTAGTGCAAGAATTTGCAAGTATATCTTAGAATAACAAGCAATCCTTCACAACGCGACCAAGAAAAAAAGGTTGTGTTGGATTTGATTTCCGGGTTGAATTCAAGTCACAACCGACAACTTCTGCACGTCTTTAGAGCTGGCAGAGGAATTGGTTGACATGAAACTAACCTTATGCGGAACTCTAAGAAGAAATCAAATTCTCATCTCTAAGGAGTTTCTGCCTTGTCAAAACCGGCCTATAAATTCATCGATTTTTGGATTTCAACCAGAAGAAAAAAGTAAGAAACCGGAGATAAAACTGCATTACAATGCTACTAAGGGTGTGATGGATATCCTAGACAAAATGGTAGCAGAGTATAGTTGCAACAGACAGACAAAACGGTGGCCAGCTGTGCTGTTTATGTATTTAGTTGACATTGCGGCCATAAAAGCTTTTGTTGTTTGGACAAAATTTTATCCAGAGTGGAATAGCCAATATTTAAATAGAAAGCGGTTATTCCTCTCACAATTAGCAAAAAAACTATTAGAGCTTCATCTTTAGGGTAAATGACCTTATTATACGGCCAAAGTTGTCTAAATTAACCAAAAGTAGCATGACTGCAGTACTGGAAATATTTTGAAATACCGTACACAAAAATAAAAAACACGAAACACAACAAATGAGATAACGGTTACTGTTTGTAATAATTGAGAAAATATGTATTTTTTTACTTTTTCTTAATATACGTTTATTAAACATTTACTACGTTTTTTATGCAAAAAACCATTTACCTATATCAATTTTACTGAATAAAAAACAAGATTGAAGTATACTTTCTAAGAAAATATTTTTGTTTTAAATAAAAAAAGGTCCGCGTGGACTCCACCCAGTATTAACTGTTTTAAAAATCACCAATTAATTGTGTTTGTACCACTGCAATATTCTTCTGTATTTATTTCAAATTTTAAGATTATGTTTACACCTCACTAGTACTAGAAAAGGAGTTTTCAATTGTAAGTAACCCTTTGATTTTGTATTACAAGTTGCTGTCGATCGCATTAACTACAAACGGGAATATGTTTTTTGTTATCACAAGCATTCTATCTCATATTAACGTTTAAATTATTCAAGCTCAGGGTTTGATTTGTTGTACGCTATTCTTATTCAACCATCAGTTATTATTACCAATTTCATATGTTAAAGTTCAATTTCAAAATTATTAATTTTTTTATTGTGTATATTTTTTTGTAGTACAGTGTGGTGCTTAACTCTAGCGTTTACTATATTTTCTATAATTTAAACTGTTATTTTTTTTATTGTGATATTTCATTTACAAAAATTATTGACTATATTTTACGAACGTCGATTTTGAAATAAATTTATTTCTTATTAATGTATATATCTTGTGTTTGTATTTGTATTGATTTAAGGAGCTTCTGTAGTTACTCCTATTCTGGCACTTTTTTGATTAGTTATAATCTGCACATTGAAGATATGCTAATTTGTATTAATTACTTTACCAACGCCACTCTCCGATATCAGAGCTGCGATTGCTTTTATTTTATTATGCGTTAAGTTTGATGATAATTTAAGCACTTCATTCAAGTGCACGTTACAATTTTGGCGCTTAACGTGGGACGGTTAGTTTATTGTTTTATCGCCATCGCTAAATATTATAAGAAGAAAGTTTTGTGGACTGCCCAGACATTTCAAACCCTTCTGGCTGCAATAAATTATGCAAAAAATTGTGCAATAAATTGTGCAGTAAATTGATCAATAAGTTGTGCAATAAATTGTGCAAAAAGTTGTGCAATAAATTGTTCAATAAATTTTGCAATAAAATGTTTAATAAATTGTGCTATGTAATGTGTAATAAATTGTGCAATAAATTGTTCAATAAATTGTGCAAAATATTGTGCAAAAAATTGTGCAAAAAATTGTGCAATAAATTGTGCCATAAATTGTTCAATAAAGTTTGCAATAAAATGTGGAATAAATTGTGCTATAAAATGTGTAATAAATTATGCAATAAATTGTCCAATAAATTGTGCAAAAATTTGTGCAAGAAATTGTGCAAGAAATTGTGCAAAAAATTATGCAAGAAATTGTGCAAAGAATTTTGCAAAAAATTGTGCTAGTTATTGTGCAATAAATTGCGCAATAAATTGTGCAATAAATTGATAGATAGTTAAAAGTTTTTTATATTACTGAATTTAAACTGGCACAAGCACAATCATTAGCTTGGAGAAAAAAACATGACATTAATTATGCCATTAGCTGATTTAAAATTACTTAAAGTTATAAAACGAGCTACATAATTAACAACTATTTTAATTTTATTGGAACATTTAAAACATTTGCAAAAAAAAGAAAATAGTGCTAGAAAGAAAACCAAAACTAAAAATGGCGAAATAAAGAGAAAAGAAGACAACCAAGAATAAAAAGAGACCTGTAAATAGCGAGGAAGATGTAAGTATAAATCTAGAAAGCGACAAAGGTAGAAGTGAAGCTTTTGACAAGAATATGTGCATAAGTTGTGACTTTGTCCAAAAATGTAAGCATAATATAAAGATTTAGAATATGTTACTTTTATTGAACATTTAATATCAACAGATTTTAATGCAGGTTGGAATCAAATTTTATTAGGTTTGGGTATGGTTTATAGTTAAAAAAAACGGATGTTTTCATCACACGACTTTTCTATAAAGAATGATGAAGTATATATGTACACGTTTGCACTGACTTCTTAGCATGCTATAATTTTAGTGTTGAAAACACTTAAAGGATGCTTGATTGGAAAGTTCATGTAACGAAACAATGAAACGCTCAGATGAAACAAAGCTGGAACTTGCGGTGGTGACTAATTTTACTTCATTTTTTGTCTTTTTTGGATGTAGTGTTTATTATGTCCAAGCGGCGACCGCCGTAAAAGGGTGGTCAACCAGAATAAGTACAAAAATATATTTTATTAATTTTTGGATATTAGATGAATAATAAACCATTGGTCTGTTAGCCTTTGACGTGTCCACATTTTTTTTTTAAATAAAATTTCTAATTTATTTTTTCGTAAAATCGATCTACATAACATAAGCATAATTTTTCAGTTTACGATAGCGTTTTTACTAAATAAATACAAAATTTAAAGTCTGGCGTTCTTGGTCTTGACGCAACTGTGTGTCAGACCGCTCCTAACAAAGTTATTACAACAACAAATTTTCTATACAAGGTATAAGAAAAAATTGAACGTGAAAATTTTTATTTTTTATTCCTCTTTCGAGTAGAATTGGTCTGGCACGTTCATACTTGACCAAAATTCTGCCAGACCAAGATTAAGTAAGTTCTTATCTGCATGCTATTTGTTAAGCACGAAGTTTTTTTGTTTTATTATATTGATTTTACTATTTCTTTACGATTTTCGAAGCACATTTGATGATGGAATTGTACAAAAATATTATTTTATCTTTATATAATCAAAAATTCTGAAGAACAAAAAATTCAAGGAAGTTTTAATTAAATTTTTATCTACTGATTGGGAAATTGAAACCTATTCAAGTATTATTGGTAACAAAACAGTTTATATGACAGTCGATGAAAAATGTATCTCATTTACTTCTGAAGGTCGTTCTGTAAGAAAAAAAGAAGAGGCAGACTATGAGTGTTATCACGAAGAGGCTGATACCAGAATTATTTTTCATGTAAATAAATTGAAAAAGCAATATTGATTAAAGCTAATGATACTGATATTTTAGTTATTATCTTGGGAAATATTTACAAGTTCAAAAACCGTAAATACGAAATTTGGTTAAGTAATTTTAGTCCAAAAAATAAATAGATAAACATTGTCAACTGTTCTAAAATAGCAAATCACTTGGGAGAAAATTTATGTAAAGCATTGCCAGGTTTTCATGCTTTTACTGGTAGCGATTATACAGCTGCATTTTTCAGAAAAGGCAAAAAAAAACCTTTTGATATATTAAATAAAAATACTCAGTATCAACTCGTATTTGCTTCATTAAATAATCTACTTGTTATTCACGATCAAGAAAAAGTTGAAATAATTCAGCAATACACAAATGAGTTATACGGTGTAAAAAAATGTAAATTCGTTAACTTAGCGAGACTTGAGTTGTTCTACAAGTTTTACAATAATAAAAGTAATAACCAAAAAGAAATTTTTAAAAATGTTCATAATTTTGACTCTAGTTTGATTCCACCTTGTTGGAGAAGTTTGGAGCAAAAAATATTACGCACAGTTTTCGTCAATTCTATGTGGCAAAATGCTACAGATCCTCAGTGTATTCGACTTGATCCTTTGGAATGTGGTTGACAATTAAATGATGTTGACAATGGATATGAACTAAAGTGGTTCGAAGGCGATGCAATGCCATTGACGATCCAACAAATTTTGCAGCACGATAAAGACGAAACTATCCCAGATGATGAAGATTTGTCATTCAATAATCGTGGTAATTATTCAGAAGATGAAATTGATGATTAATTAAAAATAAAAGTTATATTTATTATCAATTAAGAATTTAAAATTTAACGTTTCTTTTTTGTTACTTGTTCTGTTGTACTTTCATTTATTTTAATAAAATTATTTACGTTGATAATTTGTTTACTCATTCATAAAGGAGGTGAAAAAAGTATTTAACAAGTATACAACAAGCCTTATTAAGCTCATATCAAAGCATCGACGTAGTCAGAAATTTACTATTATTCTAAATCATAAAAAATCGTGTGAAAGATTTATTCTGTTCTTACGAAACTGTCAATAAATTTTTCGTGAATTAGTTACTATACCATTAAAATAGAGTTAATTCAACAGGATTTTCTTTCATTACAAATCAAATATATTTTTTTTAAAATTAGCTGAAGAAACTAGAATTATAAGTAGCAAATAGAATTAAGGTAAAAAAACACGCTTGATAAACAATACATTAATTGAACTAACATAAAATTTTCAAGACCATAAATCTTGAAAAAAAAAACGATGTTTTTCTCCTTTTACTATTATACGACAATTGTTTTTTAATATTTTTGTACAATTCCATCATCAAATGTGCTTCGAAAATCGTAAAGAAATAGTAAAATCAATATAATAAAACAAAAAAACTTCGTGCTTAACAAATAGCATGCAGATAAGAACTTACTTAATCTTGGTCTGGCAGAATTTTGGTCAAGTATGAACGTGCCAGACCAATTCTACTCGAAAGAGGAATAAAAAATAAAAATTTTGACGTTCAATTTTTTCTTATACCTTGTATAGAAAATTTGTTGTTGTAATAACTTTGTTCGGGGCGGTCTGACACACAGTTGCGTCAAGACCAAGAACGCCAATTTTGTATTTATCTAGTAAAAACGCTATCGTAAACTGAAAAATTATGCTTGTTATGTAGATCGATTTTACGAAAAAATAAATTAGAAATTTTATTAAAAAAAAAAATGTGGACACGTCAAAGGCTAACAGACCAATGGTTTATTATTCATCTAATATCCAAAAATTAATAAAATATATTTTTGTACTTATTCTGGTTGATCACCCTTTTACGGCGGTCGCCGCTTGGAATATAGATAAAAACTGCACATAAACAATTTATTGAGCACAAAGTTTACTACAAAAAGTCCGCGGAAGTGTATAATTATATCTAATAGTTGAAGAGTTACAAAATTTTAATGTAATGTGAGACATTTTTGTGCAACTTGGCACACTTGTATCTTTTAAACTATTGAAGGTAATTGTACTCTTTTGCGGACTTTTTTATAGTAAATTTTGTTCTCTATAAAAATGTGCAATTTTCTTTTATCTTGCACGGTTATAAATTTGTTAAGACGAGAGAAAGAGTTCATGTTAAAGTAAAGTTCATCTCTTTAATGCTTCTTTATAGTCAGTAGCGCTTTTGTTTAATATTAATAGGAGAACAAATTATAGAATCGGTAAATTTTTATTCTATTTGAAACACGCAGCGCCATCCAGTAACAAAACTTCGTAACACCTTCAGGGTAGAAACAAGCATAACGCCGCTTTCAACAAATTGAGTAAAAACAGGAAAAGCCAATTGGCAGATTTGGTACTGAGAGGGTTCGTGAACTTAACCAATCAGAAAAAAACGTTTTAGTAAATAAAGTCAAAATTGCGTACAAAGTTTTAAACGAAGGTTTTAAAAACCCTGACGCGGTGTAAAAGCGAAGAAAGTTGCATAAGAGAGTTTTTCTTTTGACTAACTAGCAAAAAAGAAGTTACTGTCAGGCTGTTTTCTTTAACGTACTCGCGCAAGCAAATTAATTTACGCGCTGGTTTGTTTTACCTACTCAAAAAAGTTATTCACGCGTTACTGACGGGCTTTTTTTTGTACTCGGGAAAGGAAAGTTATTTTGCTTTGAGTGTACGTTTTCTATAAAGTTATTAGTTAGTGACAAATTGTTACGGGGTTTCCAACCTGAGTCCAGTCAAGACCCAACAAACCGCAATGCGTGATCTTTAATTTGTGGATTAAGCGCCATATAAAAAGGTCAGAAATTACTTAAATTTATTTGGATATGCGTTTGTAAGTTTTTTATTTGATTATTGTACGTGAGATGCGATGAACCGTCTAACCCGGAAAACTTCAACAAGGTTTTTTGTTTGTTTTTTTGTTGTAAACGAAGAAAGCAATTTTAATATTTTCCTTTTTTGTCTTTGACAATTAATAAACTGCTTAAAAGATTAGTTTTACTTTTTTGCGCCAAAAGATGACGCTAAGAACACCTAGAGAATTTAATAAATAGGCTTGTCGATTATTTCACGTCGCAAAATGTTTTAATTGCAAGTCCAATCGGCTGTAAGTCTTCTTTAGATATGACAGGAAATCGCAAATGCGAGAAACTGTTGAAAAAAATCTGGTTTTTCAACTGTGGGTGCACATTTCAAAAGGTGAAATCTGTACTTTGCAATTTTTACATCTGAAAGGGTGTGGCAGCTCTAATCGTGTGATAATCTTAGAAACTGTTGAACTGTGAACCGCTATAAAACTTAGGTAAAATCCAGTAATCATTTAGTTTCTGTTTTTTTTAAATGCGCTTTAATTAGTTAGAGTGTGGTCAAGTTGTCAAGGATCACGCGACATAAATTGTTTATTTAATCATTGAATGATTTATTTAATCCAATTGTATTCAATCAAATTTTGGCTAAATTTTTGTTGTTTGCTTTGTGTTTCCTACTGTACATCACTTGGAAAAAAAGAACCTAAGCGTTACCAACACAATCCAAATATTTCCTAATACTTGTTGCCTAAACAAAGCTTAGATTTGAGAAAGTAAATAAGTACAGTCATTCACGACATTAAAGTTTTACAACCAAAACATCGCGTCTCAATGTTGGTGCTAACAGTGTACTACTGGTAGAATAAAGAGAGTCGCAAACTTATGACAGAGTTTATTGAGCATTTTGTTAACGATTTAAAACATTAGTCCAAAATACTCATTTTTGTGCTTTTCCAGAAAAAAATTCTGTAAAAGCTCTATTCTCCAGTTTGCAATCATTTTGCACTAATTTATTACATACTACTAAAGCTATAAATGGGAAACAATAGCCGGGAGCGTTTGGATTTAGAGTTTTTAATACTAATTCAATGCCGAGCACAATTTCCTTTCCGCTTGGAGAGATAAAGGGTCAAAAAATCGAACTACAAAAATGAAAAAAATTAGTGACGCCGGCCTATTTACATGCCATTATGTTTGTTTATGTGCATGGATTTTAAATAAAGCGATTGGGTTTCTCTTTAGATATGTCACTGGAAGCTATGTTTTATCAGCGCGCAGCAATTTTTGATAATGCACGGTCTCGCTCATAAATTATTATCACAAAAAATTCTCTAGTATTCATTGGAGTTGCTGATTCATCATCTTCCAGCAATGAAGAGGCTATGAGAAACAATACTCAGGCATTTTATGAACAAATATGAATACTAACAATTGGTGAAATATCATACGACACTATTCTTGTTTAATTTTTACCTTCAATATTAGTTATTTGTATTTTTTTGTTATTTATGTATGCATTCTTATATTTGAAAATTGTAATAAATCTTGTTCATTATATTACGTTGGTAATATTGTGTTTGTTCCGATAATTACACGATTTGCGATATCTGTGAATTTTTTTAATTTTTCTCCTCGATTTCATTAAGATATAACCGTAATATTTTCCCCTTTAGTAAATCAGTAAAAATTGTTACTTTTAACGTATCTTGCTTTTCTTAAAAAAATTGTCGCAAGTAAGATTGGAACCTAGATAATATTTCAAATTCATTTTAATTCATAAATAGAATATCTAATAAACTGTTTATGTTAGAAATTTTTTTTATTTAAATGAATTATTAGGAAGAATTATCTCTATAAGAAACTGTAAAAATAATTGGACTAATTTACATACGTACAAAATTATATAAGAAAAACTGCAAAAATTAGCAGATACGCCCATTTCGTGGGTACATCGTTACACACACGCACAACCACACAGACACCCAAATTTTTTTAATCAAAAATACATTTTTCTGATTCAGAAGGCCTTGAAACCTAAATTTATGCAAAAAAAAATTTGAAAAAGAATTGCGATCGCTATACTTTATAGGAAAGTAAAAATTAAATTTATTAAAAATGACTAGTGCCATCATATAGATTTAATTCACAAAACAGTTAAAAACAATTAAAAAAATGTAACGTACGGCTATTATCCTTTCATATATCCAATTAGATTAATTTTTTTATATGGAAATTAACATTTATTTAACAGGTTACTACACTTTTGAAATGTAGGATTAAGAAAAAATTCAAAGTTTCAATTTTCACTTTGTTAAATTTTAACAAAAATTTCATATACAACATGTTTAATTTAATGACTACTATCCTTACTTATATTAAAAAACCACGTTTTAAAAAAAATATTTATTTTTTGTTATATCTAAACAAGTAACGTTTATTTAACAAGTTACTAACCTTCAAACTTAGGATTAAGAAACAGTTTCGTATTTAAATTTGTACTTAGTTAAATTTTACCTAAATTTGAATTTATTTAATTTCATGACTGATAAAAAAATTACAGCTAAAACTAAAAAAACTTTTAGTTTTTATAGTAAGTTACCATGTAGTATCTAATATTGATGTAAAAATTATACACAAATCAATAATCAAAATATAAGTAAATATCACAAGAGTTATTTTTGTATTATAATGTCATGCATCAACTAGTAAAGACAAAAGATTTGAAAATAATTTTAAGAAAACTTCGTTTTATTAATCACCTCAGTGAGACCATCAAAGTGAAACATGGGAAAAGAGAAAACGTGGATTAAAACAAGTAAGTTCATTAGTAGTATATTGTTTAGCAAAGTATAATAATTGATATTACCAAAATATTACTCACTAGAATGAAAACATTTTATTATTATTTAATTATAGCCAAAAATGTTAAAAATTCAACAATTAACAAAAAACTAAAACTTATAATTCAATTTCAAAAATTGATAACTTTTTTTTACTAATTGTTAATTAATATAAAAGTCAATATTTTATTTCTTGTTAGTAAACAAGATTTTTTTTGTTCTTGGTTAAGTAGTAATTATGCTAAAAACTAAAACAGACTTGGTCACTAGTTTTACAATTTATTATAATTTATTATAATTTATTATACTAAGCTTATTTAAACAACAGGTACCTTATAATAACCATTATTAAAAGTACGTGTAAAAAATAACTGAACTAAACAAAAATATTACATTTGTTAAATTTAAAATTATGGATTTTACATTGTAAAATATTACAGTTTATGTATTTCACTTTCCTATAAGGAAAGCATAGCGATCGCAATTTTTTTTCAAAAAATTTTTATTGTATAATTTATGTTTCAAGGTCTCCTGAATCAGAAAAATGTATTTTTGACAAAAAAAAATTTGGGTGCTTGTGTGTGTGTCTGTGAGTAACGATGTATCTACGATAACTCTCGAACCAAAAGTCCTAGTAACTTGTAATTTGGTATGGAGCTAGTTTTTCATATTATCTCGGTTCTATCAAAAGATGGGTCTGATACAGAAACCGGAAGTGGGCGTATCCGTTATTTTTAACAGTTTTTTTTCTATCATTTTGTTCCTTTGTTAATTATTTTTACAGTTCATTATACAGTTAATTCTTCTTAACAATTTATTTAAATGAAAACATTTCTAATATTAACGGTTGATCAGATATTTAATTTCTAAGTTAAAATGAATTTACAAATATAATAGTTTCAAATTCTGCTTGCAATAATTTTTTTTACTGATTTACTAAAGGGTCAAGTAACATCGAGGCGCACAAATATAAGGGTTAATCGATATGATCTTAATGAAATGGAGGAGAAAACTTTCAAAAAATTATAGCATGCTAGGAAATCAATACAAACGTGTACATATCACTTCAAAACGGTTTTATGACAACCTAACCTTAAAAAAATATGTAGACTTTTCTTTATCATTCCAGTTTTTTTTTAAATATTTGTAACGTATATGTATGTGAAAGTTGATATTTGTTAGATAGTAATGTTATCATAAAAATAACAATTTGTATGTTTCTAATAATTTACTAAATTAAACCAATTGTTTTAAAACCAAATTAACATATTTAAAGTTCTGTGAGTAATAACTGATATGTTATAGCAATATAAACATATAATATTAAAAAATTTTTTTAATTTTTTAGTTTAATTTTTGTACATGATTTAGAGTTTGGAATTCCTGAAAAATTCAACAATAATCAAACAGAAATATTCACGGTTCATCCGTATTTGGGTCAATCTGACATGAATATGAACAATAAGACCATTTTAGATTCAAAAAAACTAAAGGTTAACAACAAGAAAACACCTCAAATGTTAACACGAATCAATAATGGTTTGTAAGTAGTACACTTGTGTTTTTATAGAAGTATTTTTATGTACGTGTGTTAAAAACATTACTTTGCACTATGTTTTAATTGAATTTGCTACTATAAGAATAAGAAAACCTTAATGTTGTTTTTTGTGTGCTCCAAAAATCTTTATTTTTGGGGTAGTGTTATCTTTATGCCGGTTTTAGGAAGCAGTTGTATTTGAGAAAACAAAAAATAACGTCGTGGTTTTGTAACGTGCTAAAAATATTACCGTAAAATTACTTGCAAAACGTAAGATAAAATTCACAGATATCGCAATTCTTACAATTATCGGAAGGTGTTGAAAACAATTACAATATTACCTACGTAATAATGAACAAGATTTATTACACTTTTCAAAAATTAGAATGCATACATAAATAATAAAAAAAAATTTAAAAAAATAACTAGTATTCTAGGTACATATTAAACGAGAATAGAGTCGTATGATAATTCTCCAATTGTTTGTATTTAACAATTGTCAATAAAAAGCCTGAGAATTGTTTCTTATAACCTTTTCATTGGTGAAAGATGATGAATCAGCAACACTAATGACTTATAGAGATTTTATTGTGATAATAAATTATCAGCGAAACTGTTCATTGCTGCGTGCTGAAGAACATAGTTTCCAATGACATATCTAAAGAGAAATCCGATGGAGTTATCTCAAATCTATGTACTTGAACAAACATCACGGCATGTTAATAAACCAGCGTCACTATTTTTCCCCATTTTTGTAGTATAATTTATTTGCTCTTTATCTCTCCAAGAAGAACGGAAATTGTGCGCGGCATTGAACTAGTATTAAAAACTCTAAATACAAACACTCCCGGCTGTTGTTTCCCATTTATAGCTTTAGTATGTAATAGTTTAGTGCAAAATGATTGCAAACCAGAAGGTAAATTTTTTTAGAGAAGCACAAAAATAAGTATTTTGGCCTAATCTTTTCAAATCGTTAACAAAACGCTCAATAAACTATGCCATAAGTTCGCGACTCTCTTTATTCTACCAGTAGTCCACCACAATGAGACGCGATGTTTTGGTTGTAAAGCTTTAATGTCGTAAATGACCATACTTATTTACTTTCTCAAATCTAAACTTTGGTTAGGCAAGAAGTATTAGGAAATGTTTGGGGTGTCTTGGTAACGCTTAAGTTCTTTTTTGCAAGTGATGTACGGTAAGAAACACAAAGCAAAATTGCAAAACATCGAATTTTACTTGACATAAAATATTTTCAAGGTAAGGAGTCACCTTCGCAAAGCTCAAATAATAATAATGCGCTCACAAGCATGTTATGCGAGACATGGCCGAAAAATTGAGATTCACGTCCACTGACTGTCATTTTCTGCTGGCTTATATACGGTTGAAAACATTCGGATTAATGCAAAATTTTCTGTAAACACAATCAATTTTAGAGCCAAAATGAAACTTTTAGAAATTTACCCAGACTTTCATTGAATACGCTTAGATTAAATAAATCATTCTATAATAAATAAAAAGTTTATATCGAGTGTCAATTGTTTCAACACACTGTAATTAATTGACGCGCATTTTTAAAAACGAAACAGAACTAAATTATTACTAGATTTTATAGCGGTTCACAGTTCAACAGCTTCTAAGATTATAACACACTTCCAGCTACGTTGCCACATCTTTTCAGATGTAAAAGTTGCAAAGGGGAGATTTCACCTTTGGAAATATGCATCTACAGTTTAAAAACTAATTTTTTTTCAACAGTTTGTTGCGTTCGCGAATCCCTGTCATATCTAAAGAAGACTTACAGCAGATTGGACTCTCAATAAAATCATTTTGCGACGCGAAATAATCAACATGCCTATTTAATTAAATTCTTTAAGTGTCTTAGCGTGATGTTTTAGCGAAAAAAAAGTAAAACTAATTTTATAAGTGACTTGTGAAATGCCAAAGACAAAAAAAGAAAATATTAAATGTGTTCTCTTTGTTTAGAACAAAAAAACAAACAAAAAACTTCGTTTAAGCGATAGAATTAAATTTAAATAGTCATTCTCAATTTTCTCGCATTAGACAGTTTATCGCATCTCTCGTACAATAATCAAATAAAAAACTTACAAACGTATATCCAAATAAATTTAACTAATTTCTGATCTGTCATATCTAAAGAAGACTTACTTATAGCAGATAGGACTCGCGATAAAATCATTTCGCGACACGAAATAATCAACATGCTTATTTATTAAATTCTCTAGGTGTTCTTAGCGTCATCTTTTGGCGCAAGAAAGTAAAACTAATCATATAACTTGTAATTGCCAAAAACAAAGAAAAAAAATATTAAATTTGCTCTCTCCGTTTACAACAAAAAAACAAAGAAAAAACCTAGTTTTTTCTTCTCGCATTTCTCGTACAATAATTAAATACAAAACTTACAAACGCAATTTCAAATAAATTTATCTAATTTCTGACTTTATTATATGGCGCCTAATTATTATTATTATTAAAGATCACGTATTGCGGTTTATTGGGTCTTGACTGGACGCAAGTTGGCAACCACGTAACAATTTGTCACTAACTAATAACTATTTAAAACGTATACTCAAAGAAAAATAATAATAATAAATGTACGTGAAAAAAACCGCCCGTCAGTAACTCTCCTTTCGCGAGACGAAAAAAAACACTACTCGTCAGTAACTTTTCTTTGGGTAAGTGAAAAAAAGCAACGCGTAAATAACTCCCTTGCGCCAGTACGTTAAAAAAACAGCCCGACAGTAACTTCTTTTTTTTGAATAAGTCAAAAGAAGAACACCCCTACGCAACTTTCTATGTTTTTGCACCGCGTCAGGGTTTTTTAAATCTTTGTTTAAAACTCTTCTCCTTCTTTGTACGACATTTTGACTTAATTTTTTAAAACACTTTTTTCTGATTGGTTAAGTATACGAACCCTCTCAGTACCAAATCTGCCAATTAGCATATCCTTTCTTTACTGAATCTGTTAAAAGCGGCGTTATAATGCTTCTTTCTACTTTTAAGATGTTACGACTTTTTGTTACTGGGCGGTGTTGCGTGTTTCAAATGGAATAAAAATTTACCAGTTTTACAATTTTTTCTCTAATTAAAATAAACTTTACTTTAACATAAATCCTTTCTCTAGTCTTAACAGATTTATAACGCTAATAATCTTTACAACTGCTTGACTGTTGGTACAATTTCTACATTTAAAGTTTACGCAAATTTTATTTTACATATTTTTGTCCTATGTTGATAACTTTACAATAAAATCGTTTATGACTTAAACTAGTAATTACTGATAGTTTTTATTATAAAACTTTACAAACCAGATTTATTAAATTATTACTTCGTTTAGGCATTTTAAAATTTGAACAAAAATTACCGGTTTAGTAGAACATGTGTGTTTCGGTCAAGTTGCTTTTGGTGATCACCGCTGCTTTTTTTGCAGTTAAGGGTAGCTTTGTCAGTGTCGTAATATTACACTAGGTTGTTTGTCTTCTAAATCATGCCTGCATCAAAACCGCCACAATTTTTGTATTAAAACAATTTACTTAATAACCTAAAATAACCATTAAACTATTATCTTAAGACGGTGTAAGATACAGGAAAACTGCACATAAACATTTTTATAAACGATAAAATTTACAATTACCTTCAATAGTTTAGAAGATACAAGTGTATAAAGTTGCACGAGAACGTTTCACATTACATTAAAATTCCGTAACTCTTAAAGTATTAGATATAATTATACACTCCCATGGGCTTTTTTGTAGTAAATTTTGTGCTCAATAAATTATTTATGTGCAATTTTTATTTATATTGTACATTTGTAGCGTACAAGGCGGAATCTCGCGCAGATCTAATTCCACAATTACTATAATTATTTTTTAGCACTGCTGAGTGAAATTAAGACTTATTATATTTTTAAAACATAAATCAAATCATAAGAAATATTTTGTTTAATAATAAAAGACAAAAAATGAAGTGAAATTGGGCACCACCGCAAATTCCAGCTTTGTTTTATCTGAGCGTTTTATGGTTTGGTTACCTTAACCTTTGAATCAAGCATCCTATAAGTGTTTTCAACACTAAAAATGTTTGCTTGGCTTGCTGAGTGATGATACGATAGTCTACGCAACCACAAACGCGCTGTGTGTATTTTCAAGGTTACTCTACAAACACCCAGGAATCCACAAGATCATTCAGAAGATTTGTAAAGAATTAATATTGATTTGAAGGTTTCTGAATAACGTTAGGGGGTCCGCGCAAAATTTAATATAAAATTAAAAAATTGTGACACATTTTTTAAATATGGAAGTTAAAATAAATAAATAACAATGAATAAAATATTAGAAAAATACAAGGTTTATACAGGAACGCAATAAAACCGATACCTGTACTAACTGGTCTATAATATAAACTATAAAAAAAATCGTGCATCTAATCAACAATTTGTTATACGTAATGCAAATACAATAAATTTTTCTAGTCTTAGACAAAAAAGTATAACTTTTTGTATTGTTCTGCAAATAGGGTACTTTTGTTACGTAAGCATATTTGAATATAACTGATATTTTTAATTTAAATTTATTTAAGCAAAGTTGTACTCTTGTTTAAGTTGATTAAAAAAACTTATATATCACAGTTATCAGTACAGTAATCATTTAACATTCATTAAGGATTTCTGTTTTATTAAAAAATTAAGAAGGGGTTGTAAGTTTTTCTAACACAGATGTGCTTCTAAAGAATATATTATTAGAGATTTTGTAAAAAAAGTTGCACATATTGGGTTTTATAATATATACATTTATTTTGACATTTGACATTAACTTTACGTTTTTCTTGAATTTTAACTGAATTTCAAGATTTTTAAAATGATTTTTCCAGCTGTCGCATACTCATTCTAATATATTAATTGACTTTGAACACTTACTTTTATGTGGATTCCTAGTTTTCATTTTGCCACCCTAGAGCTTTTTTCGTTCATTACGTAACTACACTAACAAACGAATATTGACGTTTGCAATGTTGGCAGCACAAAAAAGAAATTATTATAATTAACAGTGATTTGTAGCAAATAAAAATTTTGATGTTATATATTTTCCTACATCTTTTTGAGCCTCTATTTTTCAGATAACGGTATAAGTGAGCCAAAAAAAAATGCAGACAATGCAAAGTTGAATATATGAAATATGGCTTTTTTCCGTCACCAGAAAACTTTACTTTACCAATGTGTCGTCTATGTAATAAAACGATGTCAAACGATTCAATGAAACCTTCTAAGCTTAAGGAACATTTAATAAAATTCCATAGTAACAAAAAAGATAAGGATTTTACATCTATTCAAACAATCAAAGAAAAATATTGGATAACGATGGGTTGGGTGTTTTTTATATTTCTTTAATGATTGCCAAAAACCCGCACACTATAAGTGAAGAACTTATTCTACCAGCTGTAAATGAGTTAATACGTACCGTGTTGCACAATCCAGCTTTCGATGTTTAAAAAGAATTTTTTATTATGCATTTATGTAGTTTCTTTACCCAGGGGTCCGTGGGCATGTTTTGACTATGAAAAGAGGTCCGTGAGTTAAAAAAGTTTGGGAACCAATGGTCTATACAACCTTAAGTGTGCAGTTGTAAAAACAAACGATTGTAACTTCCTAAGTATTAAATAGTAGACTATAAAATAATAACTTGTTACGTAAATTTTCTCGTAACTTTATTAGCTACGACTAACTCAGTTGATTTGGTGATTGGATTGTGAGTATCAATGTGCTAAATGTGTTAATGTAAATTTAAAAAGGCACCAAAATGGTGGGAGAATAGTTTGATAGATACCGTTTAAATGTATCCTAAGCCAAAATAAACAAATAAAAAAACACAGATATTAAAGATGCGTATATTTATTTTATTACAGTAAATAGAATTAACGAAGTACTTTACATAAACGCGATCAAACGCTAGAACGTTGGTCGATATCATAGACAAAATATAAAACAACCTTTTGGTTGGGTAACAGAGTGAACTTGTCGGCCTAACTTTGGCATTCCGGCAGCAAATAAATTTTTATTTATAAATTATAAGTACAACTGTCAATAATGTAGAGAACCAGAACGCACTGCATAATCTTATATTACACACAAAATAAAATTTTATTGTAAATTGTGACAACAACAATATGTGCGTGCAGTTGTGTACAACCGACTGACAACAAAAAAATTAAAATAGAAAATAAAATACTCGCAGTTTAGTTTTTCCTCGAAGCCTTACTATCTAAAAGCATCTTGTAACCATCGTTTAAAATCGATTGGTTGTTTAAGTAATTTTTGGTAACGGACACAGTATTTGGATTGACGATTTTCATTTAATGTATTCTGTATTTGTTTTAATGTGATTTTAGATTGAGCTTAATAAGTTATTTTACGATTTTAAATTCAAAGTTACAATGTAAATTGTGGATAAAGTTTTGTATTTTGTTACGCCGTAAACCATCTGATTTCGCGATTTTGCTTATTGAATATTTCACTTGGATTGTTGAAAATTCCAGTTGTAATTTATGTTTTCCTTTCTGAGATATAATCGTAATTAAATATATTTTCGCCGTTTGTTTATTTTAAGTTGGTTCAAAAGTTCTTTGTTCAAGTACATTCGTACTTGAATTTCTTTATGTCAATCGTTTAGATTACGTGGAAAAATTAAGTCGTTATCTTAATTTATTAGGCAGTTTAAATTCTTGTAATATAATATTTTGTCAATTTGACATTTTCACGTACAAGCGAAACGCTGTGTCCTAATGATATGAATATGACGTAATGGGGACTGATTGCCTCTTTATTGCACTTCTTAATTAGAGTGTTTTGGTTCGTAAATTTTCGAACACAGCCTTTGTGGAAAGGGTATTCGAAAAAAGTTGATATATAGATGTGATTTTGGTAAATGGAGTACGAGTCCGAAGTTAGTTGGTTGGCCGACGTCAGAATGTAGTATCGCGGGTGATAATTCACCTTTTCTAGTAGTTACCGCGGAAGAAAATGAAAATGGTTCAGTGATTCTTTAAGTGGAAAACCAAACTTTCCTTTTTTGTAATTACGGTTCAATAAGATCACTGTTTTTCCTAAATTAATATCGCGTGTTTCGTTAAGTGAATTTGTGCGTGAGTTTGTTCGCAATCTCATATCTTTCGCCTTGGGGGCGGATTAATAAATCTTCCACTGGTAACCTATTATTTGGGGAGCAGCCGAATTCCATCTGAGGGTGTAGCTTTTGAAAACCACTGTGACCCGAAGCTCAACTGGTGACTCCAATTAAGTAAAAAGGTATTTATCGATTTTGGTTATTATCGTGTAGTGACCCGCGATTAAAATGCAGTAAAAGCTTTGAGTTTGAGCCAATTGAAATTACGACTAACGTTAAATTTAATTATTTCAATGAACACGTAAAGTGTTTGCACGAAATTAAAATAAATTAACTTTGTTTTGGTGCGTTTGAAAAGTAAATCGTATTCCGAATATATGATAATGTAACGACTTATATAAACTATATTTTGTTTAGTTCGAATTAAAGTTCGGACGTATGTTTTATAACCTGTATTGTTTTTTTTTGTTAGTTATTTGAATTGTTTGTTATAAATATGCGGACAAGGCCTTGAAATTTATTTGAGTTATTTGAAAACGTCGAGTTAATGCTATTGTAGTAGCATTTTCTTTTTATAAATTTTGATTTAATGTTTTGTGTGTAGATTGTTCATTCTTGTTTTGCTTAAGTTTATTTCATTTCTTTTATTAAAATTTGTTTACTATTCATTATTGTTATTTCTTTTTTTTGTTTTTGTTTTAAATATTCAATCAATAAATGTTAAATTGTTAAATGTAAAGAGCTTTTATTCATTTAGCGCCGCATACGTAAATTTTTGTTTTTAAGTGTTTTTCAGAATAGTTACAACTCAAGGTAAGTTCTGGGGTTGTAACCAACCAGATGAGCTTTCGGATAATCAGGGGTTTGAAAGCTACCCTTACAAAACCTTGATTGGCGCCCTTACCGATTTTTGACTATTTTACCGTTCTAGTTCAATTTGACGTCGATCGCGTTTCCAATTTTTCACGGAATTTTAAATTACAACCCACCCCTTTCTCCATTGAGCTAGTGGCACACCCCGTTTATGTTACTACATTGCAGGCAGTGACTTTGTGTTAATTTTGGCATGTAACAATCTTCTCAGTATTTTCTAAAATTTGCTAAAATATAAGTATGCGTCCGTATGGTGTTATCACAAGTAAATCTAATACGACATCATACGATTACTGAAAAACAATCAAATGCGCCAAGTTTTTTCCAATATAGTTTAGTATTTCGGTAAATAACCTTCCAATACGGTACAATTACATCCAAACACATGAAGGTGTAGATAGTGTTAACTACGGTGACGTGACGTCATCATGAAAATTTTCTCAATCAAATTATTAGCTTATATTCTCCACAATCAAGGAACACGTATGGAGGTATAGAAACCCGCTACAGACAATTGCGGAAGAATTAAATTAAACCACAAAAATGCTTTTCCTAATAAAAACTTTTACTCAAGTCGTAACAATATTTCGTCCGATACTCGCATGGATGCATGTGAATAATTAGCCTCGTCGGGTGCATATTGAGCGCAGTTTTGTTAGATGATGTCCACGTTATTCTAACATTATCGGAAAAGTGATCGTTTTACAATTTGACATTTATCTTTGCCTTGCGGCGGGAAGCGAGCGTTCCGAGAATTAATCTTATACAGGGTACAAATATCATACCAAAACACTTTTAACATAACAAAATTCCTTCCCAACAACATGAAAACTTAGAAAGTGGACACTAGCTAGAATCAAGAATAAAAATGTAGGCATACACCAAGCACAGAACCCTAAAATCTAAAACCAACCCATACGCAATAACACAAAACCCAAGATGAAACATAAATGAAAAATGTTTTTCTACTTCGATAAGTATCACTAATCAAAAGTGTTTAAAAGTGTATGAAGCGGAAAGATAATTCAAAGACTCTAATCAACAAAAATAAAGTATTAAAAAAGGTACTCGTTGAAAGTCATTAGTCGTTGCTCTATAAAAGCAAGAAATCAACACAGTCCCGTAGACCTTACTGACGGATAATCATAAGAAAACCAAGAGAAACAAAAATTACAGGAACAAAAAGTTTAAACCACGGTCAAGGATAACGCTCTAAAACTTTATGAAGCTTTAACTCACAGATATAAATCCCATCCTGAATATAAATCTCAAAAAATCTCGAAGGAAGAAAGTACTATAGAAAGACGGAAAAGGAACGGTACCCACACCCACAAAATTATAAAACATTCCAGGAATCCCATCGCAGCCTAAGGATTCCTTGTTGAAGTGTCGAACGATTGTGTGGAGTCGGAGTCTTAGACACCTCAAACCCTTGCGGCAAGATGTAAAACGCGTCAATTAGCCCCCCTAAAGTTAGTCTACAATAGCGCACGTTACAGCAACCAGTATTTGCTTGACCATAATAGTCTTCCTCCCACTCAGAAAGAAATCTGATCTAAGACCAAAGAGAACGAGGCTTAAAAACCCTCCACTCTAAAAATAGATTTTAAGAAAAAAAAGTAGCATCTCAAAATTTTGCCTTAAAATCCAAAATAAAAAAAACTACAGCCTGCAATTGCTCAACTGTAGCCGGTAGCGGTGCTTCCTGTACAAACACAACATTCTACGCGCCGGTTAAGAAGAATTAGTCCCTTCTGCCAAGCTCCATCAAGTCCGCCGTTACGGCTCCCAGAAGTTATTATGTCTGATCCAGAGCTTAAGGTTACCGGGTTGAAGAAGACTAATCTTCCTGAATCCGTAATCGTCAAGTTCCCTCAACACATGGTGACAGATTGGAAGAAGAAAAAAAAAGGACAGAAAGACATAAGAAGAAAAGATAGTACGTTGGTAGATAGTCGATTCCGAGTGACCTACCCTACTTCCCAACCAACCGTCCAAAATGCAGTAAAAACACCAAAAAAATTTCAACGTTAATTTATAGTGGAGATAATCCATTCAGACTAAACTGGAGTAGAGATATAGCGCTGTTTAGTCGTTCAAATACGGTATCATATTCTTCCCAAAAATAAAACTAAAATAACAGTAATCCACGACGGGTAACCCTTTTTAGGCGAACTAACTAAAAAACTCCAAACACTAAATTCAGAGAAAAATAAAAATCATGAGGTCAAACCAAGACCATTAAGTACCCAAACTAAAACCAACGAAAAAATATCAATCATAGAAAATCTGGTTACAGTCGACAAAAGTCGTATCACTCTAACTCAGTAATGAAATTTACCAGCAATTTGATCAGTCACCAAACCTCAATAAAGTTTCACATTTGCATTGACATTGTTACCTTACCATGTTTATCCGTTCTGATTTTACGCCGGTGTACAATGACTAAATACCGGACTTTTCCTATTTCTGCCATAAATGCAGTTTTTTGCCACAAATGCAATTTTTGTGTATATTACCATCCATTTTCAATTTACTGCTTAACTGTGAAAGTGTGGTCTAGAATATAGAAAAAAAAAACCAAAATCGTGTTTACTTAATTACAATTTAATTAGTACGTAGATTTATTTGAATCGCAATTGCTGTAATTTTACTTTTTAATTAGGCGGTTTATACCCTTTTAGTGAGATGGGTATAAGAACGAAAATAACTATTACTATAATTCAAGAATTTACTAAAGGACAACAACATTAAAACTGATTTAGTTCTCATTAAAGAAAATTTATACTTTTTTTTCCAAAACACTTTTGTCTTTAGAAGATCAGGGAGTATGCTTAAATAAAAGTATATCCATTGTAGAAAATGTGTAAAGTAAAATCAGTCTACTTTGGCGACAGAAACCATAAGCTTGGGAAAAAATTGTTACATATATTTTAGAAATGACTATTTGGTACGATGTCATTCAACGGTATTTAAGAATTCTTGCTGGGGATCCTGCCGCTAATACCTTTAGATGCGAACTTGTTCCGTACTAAAAGTACGCTTCTATAACAAACGTAGATGTAGAACGTTTGTTCTCGTTGTATAAACAATTGTTGGACTCAGGTAGACACAATTTTACAGAAGAAAATTTAGAAATTTACGTTATTGTTAATTATAATAGAGAAAAATAACACACTTTTTATTTCTATTTGTGTGTTTTTTGTTGCTATTTCTGTTTTTCATTGCCATTTGTAGCGCTTTTTTAAAAATTTTTAGTGCCATAAATCCGGTCTTTAACAATCAGCTTTGATTTTCATCTCTATTACCATTTACATACTATTATTCATATACAGTAAATGCATACTATGAGATGGTTCTGTCATCGTATTTTTCTCATTTTGATCACATCATTTCTTAATATAAAGCTGTAGGACTGTTAATGCATTTGTGAAAGTACAGAAAGTGTTCTCCTACTGCTGAAGAGTCCCAAAAAGGCAAAACGGACGTCCAGTAGTTCAATCTGGTGGCACTTTCACATTCGTATTGACATTTTATCCATACAATGTTTATCTGTTGTGATTTTAACACGCGGTTTGTTCGAAACTTATTTGAATTACACGGGTATAAAATCAGCTGTTAATGTTTCCATCTCTATTATTTGTTACAGAAATAAAAATTGGAAACTTTTTGCATTAGGAATCTTTTTTGTAATGTTAACAATTGTTGTTGTCTCGATTGTAGTATTAACATCAAAAAATACTAAGAAGTAAGTGTATTTTACTATTTGATATCATAAGTAATCATTTTATGAACAAAAAAATAGATTAATTTTTAGTTAACTTTTTTGTATTTTATTATTATTGTTTTGTATTTTACAAAGACAATTATTTAAAAGTATCAGGTTTTGTTATTAGTAATTTTGTTAGTTTTTTTTTTGATAATGTTTTCTACTAGCACCATAAAAAGTTTAGCGAAATTATTATTTTTAAATATTTTAGTGAAGTGTGCTTATCGTCTAATTGCATCGAATCTGCATATAAATCGTTGCAAGATTTAGACAACACAGTAGATCCATGTGTCGATTTTTATACGTTTGCGTGCGGCAATTTTTTAAGACAAGCAAAACTCAACCATTACTTTCAAAAAGACTTTATTTCTACAATGTCCAAGATTGTTGATTCAAAGTTAGAAAATATCATGTACGAGTACGAGCCAAACAATACCATGCATCCTAACTTTAGAAAACTTTTGGATGCATGTATGGATTATAAATTTAGTTCTGATAAAGAAATAGAAATAATGAAATCAATAATAGACAGTTTAGGAGGTTGGCCTATGGTAATGGAAAATAAATGGAATGAAAACAAATTTGATTTATTAAAATTTATGTTGCGTCTAAAAGAAATGGGAATTTCTTATGAATACCTTTTATACTTTCAGGTTGATGTTAATATGTTTAAAAATGACATGTACATACTACATGTAAGTGTAGATAAATTTTAATAACATTTTATAAAGTTATATGCTTTAGATAACTCCAGATCCTTCTAAACCAATTAATTCAGAAGCCTACAGATTTGTTTACAAGATTGCTCTTAAACTTGGTAGCAAACCGTTAACTATAAGAGAAGACCTTTCTCAATATTTAAAACTTAATCAAGATTTAATACAAGTAGGTACTATTACCAATAAGTATAATAGTTTGATCATTTATGGTTACAGGCTTATGATAAAATCAACAATGATGAAATCATGTACATAATAATTAATAACATTTCGAAAGATACTCATATTGTTTGGTCGGCGTTTTTAAATCGTTTAATTGACGACCCAAACATTAACGTTACTGAAGAAGATTTAATAATAGGAACATACTCAAAAGAATTAGTAAATTTTATTAAGTACATCTTTCAACTACCAAAAAGGTTTAAAAATGCAGTGCCACTTTTTGCTTTATTTTAATTGTTTCAGAACGCTAGCAAATTATTTATTTGTCAAAATACTTGCTTGGATGTATAATTTTTTTCCAGGATTGCGGTATACGTTTGAGATGAAAGCACCACAAAAGTACAAATGTGTGCAATCAGTTAGTAAAAGGTTAAAAAATTCTTTAAATTTGTTTATTATAAATTTTTATGCTCATTTATAAAAACATTAAATAGTTTTTTGTTTTTAAAATAATTTAATACTTTAAAAACTGCAGATATTATTTTGCTCTATTTTATTTCTTTAAAATATAAAATTACACTTACATGCTAATGTTACACAATAGAATTTTTATAGATACTATTATTTTATTTAACTAAACTAAAAAACGCAAATATTTTTTTATTTACTATTTGACTTTGTTTTTTTAATAACATTTGTTATTATTTAAATTATTATTACAATTTTTTAAAGCTACTTTATTTATAAACTAAGTATTTAGACAATTAGAACTGTTCGTAACCAATCAAATCTAACGATATGTAAAAAAAAACACTTACACTAATTTATATATTACTATCACTCGAAAAATAGTGTCTGCGGATAACTTCTGTATATCTAAACCGGTATTCGTATTTGTTTACATTTCACTGCCACGGGCACTTTATCTATTTATCTTAGCACATACGTTTAAACACTTATTTATTTAAACCGAGTCTTCTTAACTTCCGATTTAGAAAAACTGACCTCAGCTTTTTTTTAAATACTTTTTATATATTTCTATCTTTGTCGAGAACTTTTTACATCCTTTGGTTATTGTAATAGCGAAGGTTTCCACGGCCGGAATCTATACTAACATTAGAATGTCTTCCGGGTTTGGACCGTGTCATATTTGCAACCGAAGCTGCCAACGTTTCGCCCACTTTCGTAAGGGGCTTCATCAGGGCGTGAGATAAATCGCAAAACTCAAACAAGCAATCGAAATCTAACTAAGAACTTCTCAAAAGTTAGGTTACCCACTTGTGAAACAAGCCATAACCTAAATTCTGAAAAGGTAAGAAAGAAAACGATAACCTGAAAAAGCAAACGAAAATCTAACAAAGAACCACTACCGAGTTAGGTAATCAACTTGTGAACCAAGCCAGATTCTAAACTCCGTAGAAGTGACTTAAGAAGAAATATTCTCCGTATTTAAAGGAAAAGGATCGTCACGGATGGTTAAGCTCGACCCTGATTGGGTTACGGTTGCTAGGGGGCGTGTTTTTGATAAATGACTAATAACCGGGAACCAAAGAGGGGATAGTTCGAAACCATGATCGCGATTGAAGTTATTGGGGTGTTTGATGATTTCTATGCTTTCTCGGAATTTAAATTCCGAGAAAGCATAGAAATTTAGGAAACATAGGAATTCAAATTCCAAATTGAGGATGGAAAAGCGTCGTCCAAGTTTGCTTAATTCCCAACAGTCGGTAAACTTCTTGAAACAGCCCAGACTCAAAGTTGCAGCCTTGGTCGGAATGTGATTCCAACAAAACTCTAAACCAACAGAAAAACTCTTTTACTAATGCGTCTGTGGGTGTAGCTGCTTCTTGATTGGATATGGCGTAAACCTCTGTTTATTTCGTAAAATAATCCATTGTCACTAGGATGTATTTGTTTCACAAATCAGATTCCACGTTATACTGTTTAATCAGTGCTTTGCGTTTTTTTTGTTGGACCGTTTTCTGATGCGCAGACTGTTCACTTATGGCACCATTTTATGACGCCTTCTTTGCAGTTTACCCATTAGAATCTTTCTCTAACTTTCTCTAATGTCTTCTTTACGTTAAAGCGTCTTTTTGAGATACCATCGTGTAGATGCTTCAACACCTGTGACACCCGGTGTTTTGGCACTACCAACTGTACTTTATTTTCTGTGTCCTTGACGCTCTTTATGGATTCCTTAAGAAAACCGTCTTCTACTCTCAAAGATTCTTATTGCGGCCGTTTTTTTTCTAGTTTAGGTGTAGTCTTATTTCGAGATTGTTTTTTTGTTGGCGACGCAACTGTTTTCACTCGTCATCAACCATAGCAATTTTTCGGAGGCATTTGACGTTTTCTTCAAATTGCAAACAAGGCTGCAATCTGCCGAACATAGTCTTCTGGACAAAGCATCTGCGTTTTAATGACTGCTTTCTGTGTCGTAAACATACTCTTGAAGTTTCTTGATCTATCTTGCCACTTGTCCTTCCGGATTACAAAACTGAAATAACCATTTGAATTAGTAAACATTTTTGTCGATACAAGTATTTGTAAAAGTTTTCTATATCCTTTCTGGCCTGGACAAAATTTTACTAAAATACGCGATGAATTTTTTGTTCATCTTGCAGTTGTAAAAGGACTGCACTTATGGCCAGATTACCTGCATCGGTATTTAAAACAAACTTTCCATCTACTCTTGAATAACTTAAAATTGGCGAAGTAATTAAGACCAGTTTTAGTTGATGGAAAGCGTTTTTACCAGTCTTCGTTCCATCTAAATTCTGCTTTTTTTTTGGTCAATTTTATCAAAGGTTAAGCAATATTGGATACAAATCGTCTATAGTAGGTGCACAACCCAAGGACACTTTAGTCCTGGTGTTTGTTGATTAATCTTGGCAATGCTTGCACTGTTCGGATTTTGTCTGAGCTGGCCTTTACTCTATCTCTAGACGTGACGTGATTAAGGTACTGCACTTCTTTTTTAAATACGTGTACTTTTTGGGGATCAATTTCAGATTTGCTCCACGTAGTCGTCGAAACATTTCTTTCAAGTTGTTCAAGTGTTTCTAAACAAGCTTTCAATTACGATCACGTCGTCTAGGTAAACCACACACGTAGTAAAAGATGGTTTCTCGAACGTTACAGGAGCGTTACACAAAACAAACGGCATCACAGTAAACTGCCACAAACCAGTTCCTATCGTAAAAGTTGTCTTTATATGGCCCTTGAGTTCCAATTCTACCAGCCAGTAACCACTCTTTAAATCCAATTTGAAAAACCATTAAGATCCTGACAAGGTGTCTAAAGTGTCGTCAATTCTCGGTGAAAAGTAGCTGTCCTTTTTGATCACGTCGTTACGCTGTCATCACGTAGTCTACGCAAAACTTTGTTGATTTTTTTTTACGAGTACCACTAGGGACGCTTATAAGTTATTTAAAGGTTCAATCACATCCTTTCCATATCCGTAATTATTTGTTCGGCTTCTTCTCTTTTAGCCAAAGGAAGTTGGCGTAGATGTTGTTATATCGGCCGAGCGTCTCCGATATTAAACATGTTTCACCACGTTAGTTCTTCATTTGGAACCACTCCTCAGCGCGAACACATCTTGATACTGTTGGATCAACACTTTAAGTTTATCCAGCTGGTCTTGGTTGAGGTTTTTGCATTTAGAGGTATGAATGTCCAGTAGATGTTGTTAGCACTTCTTCGGCGACGTATTTTCATTAGAATTGACGCATCTCACAATTTTCGATACTGGCGTGCATTGGTCTACTACGGTCTTCTTTTTTAACGTTACTGGAGTTTACATTCAAAACCCTTACTGATCGTGTTTTTCACTCGTATCAAAGCTGTACCAAGAAGTAGTTTTTTTCAACTTAGTCGCCCTCCATGTTGCATTTCCGGAGACTTCCATTCAGGCGTGCCATCACTACACTTTTAAAAGCAAAGTCACGTTTTCACTCAATAAGACCCTTCTCTGACGAATGAAAAGGAATTACTTTATTGTCGATCTTCAGGACATTGTTTTTCATATTCAAATAAAACACATACTTTTTTGTAACGTGCATTCCCAGGATAACTTTTTCCGTGATGTCAGTTTCCAGTACTTAATAGTCGAGTACTTCATTTCCCAAACCAATGGTACTTTGTAAGTATTTTTTCGCCCGTCCTCAGTAGAAGTCGTGCTGTTACTGATAATGTTATTTTATTTTCCCGTAATATCTCCGGGCGAATGATGGTCTTCGTCGCTTCGGTGTCAACCAATAACTTAACACTTTATCTACTAGTCTTGCCATCGAGATAAATGATATGCAATCGTTGATACATGACTAGATAAGATGAGTTTTTGTTTCTTTTGGTCAACTCGTTCCAAACTTTTTAGCGATCATCTTGTCTTTTTCTTAGGTTTAGTACAATGTTGTGTTACGTGGCTTATCTCACCGCAGTTGGATGTCGTCACTCTTCTTTCCCAAAGTATTCGTCGCGTTATCACCTCGTTGCTTTTTAGTTTTTGCGCGGGCACTTCTCTAACACAGCGGAATTTATGACCGTTTGTGTTGCCGCGTTAAACTCGAAGGCATACCCTAAAACGTCATCCAACGTCTTAGGTCGAGTTAACCGTAGAGTGTGCTGCGTTTCGCTGTCTTGGAGGTCGTCTACAAAAGCTTAAATAGCTAACTGCTCCAAGAAGGTATCTGGTACTGTAGGATACGCAAGTCATGTCAATCTAAAGATGTCAACTTCAAACTCTTGAAGACTTTCCCCAGTTGTCTAAACCCGGCTCTTTATTTGGGCTTGGTACAGCTGTTGAATATGAGCATCTCCGTTCGTAAATTCTTTGTAAGTGGTCAAGAACATTCTGCAACATTCCAAGCGCTTCTCCGTAAAACCATTATTAAAGACGACACTTTCTGTTTGTTGTTTCAACTATTTGTTATAACTGCGGCTTCAAACTGCTTGTAGTACGTTAACCAAGGAGTTTTTTTTATCGTAATTTAGGAATAGAATCTTAAACTTGTGCGTGGCTTCTTTTTGATAGTCTATTAAATCTTTGCTTGTGACACTTCTTCACCGTGACAATTAATTTGGTTCATTCTTTTTACAAGCAATTTTATTCTGTCTTTTAATTTATTCTCTATTGCTTCTATTTTGTTTTTCTTTTTGATGTAGTATGCATTCCAAATGGTGACATCAAGTTAGTGAAACATCACTTTCTTATACCATTTTATTATTTTTTGGGAAGACGAGTAGTATGATTATTTGATTGTGACGATCAATTCCAAACATGTTTATATTATACTAAGAAATTCATTCAGATTTTACTTTCCTTTGGCCAAACCGGTTTTTAACATTTACAAGTTTGGGATGATATTTGCTTTTGTCTCTCCATTTAGCAATATACACTTTCTTGCACCTTCTACAAATGTTGTTACATGCCAAAATTAACACAAAGTCACTGCCTGCAATGTAGTAACATAAACGGGGTGTGCCACTAGCTCAATGGAGAAGGGGGTGGGTTTTATTTAAAATTCCGTGAAAAATTGGAAACGCGATCGTCGTAAAATTGAACTAGAACGGTAAAATAGTCAAAAATAAATCGGTAAGGGCGCCAATCAAGGTTTTATAATGGTAGCTTTCAAACCCCTGATTATCCGAAAGCTCATCTGGTTGGTTACAACCCCAGAACTTACCTTGAGTTGTAACTAATCTGAAATACACTTAAACAAAAATTTACGTATGCGGCGGCTAAATGAATAAAAGCTCTTTACATTTAACAATTTAACATTTATTGATTGAATATTTAAAACAGAAACAAAAAAAAATAACAATTACTAATTAATATCAAATCAATTTGAATAAAAGAACTGGATAAATGAAATAACCCTAAGTAAGTAAAACAAATGCACAATCTAAACACAGAAATTAAAAACGTACAAACCAAAAAAAATACTACTATAAGAGCGTTAACTCTACTTTCTTTCGCAACTAAATTTCAAGATCTTGTCCGCATATTTATAACAAACAATTCAAATAACACAAAAAAAAACAATACAGGTTATAAAATATATGTCCGAACTTTCATTCGAACTAAACAAAATATAGTTCATAGTCGTTACATTATCATTCATATGGTATACGAATTACTTTTATATACGCACCAAAACAAAGTTAATTTATTTTAACTTCGCGCAAACACTTCAAGCGTTTATTGAAATAATTAAATTGAACGTTAGTCGTAATTTCAATTGGCTCAAATTGAAAGCTTTTACTGCATTTTTTTAATCGCGGGCCACTACACGATAATAACCAAAATCGATAAATACCTTATTTCTTAATTGGAGACACCAGTTGAGCTGCGGTTCCAGTGGTTTTAAAAGCTACCACCTCAGATGGAATTCGGCTGCTCCCCAAACAATAGGTTACCAGTGGAAGATTTATTAATCCGCCCCCAAGGCGAAAGATATGAGATTGCGAAACAAACTCACGCACAAATTCACGTAACGAAACATGCGATATTAATTTAGGAAAAACAGTGATCTTGATTAACCGTAATTACGAAAAAGGAAAGTTTTATTTTCCACTTAAAGCATCACTGCACCGTCTTCATTTACTTCCGCGGTAACTATTGGGAAAGGTGAATTATCACCCGCGATACTACATTCTAACGTCTGCCAACCAACTAACTTCGGACTCCTGTCCCATTTACCAAAATCACATCTATATATCAACTTTTCCGAATACCCTTTCCACAAAGGCTGCGTTCGAAACCGCAAGAACCAAAACACTCTCGTTAAGAAGTGCAATAAAGAGGCAATCAGTCCCTATTACGTCATATTTATGGAATTAGGACACAGCGTTTCGCTTGTACGTGAAAATGTCAAATTGACAAAATATTATATTACAAGAATTTAAGCTGCCTAATAAATTAAGATAACGACTTAATTTTTCCACGTAATCTAAACGATTGACATAAAGAAATTCAAGTACGAATGTACTCGAACAAAGAACTTTTAACCAACTTAAAATAAACATACGGCGAAAATATATTTAATTACGATTATATCTCAGAAGGAAAACATAAATCACAACTGGAATTTTAAACAATCCAAGTGAAACATTCAATAAGCAAAATCGCGAAATCAGATGGTTTACGGCGTAACAAAATACAAAACTTTATCAACAATTTAAATTGTAACTTTGAATTTAAAATCGTAAAATAACTTATTAAACTCAATCTAAAATTACATTGAAACAAATTCAAAATACATTAAATGAAAATCGTCAATCCAAATACTGTGTCCGTTACCAAACATTACTTAATCAACCAATCGATTTTAAACGATGGTTACACCGAGCTAAAAGAAAAATCGAGAAAGAACAAAAAAAACGCAACTTCAGCCAGCTGAATCCATTTATGGGGCCTGTCATAAAAAGAAAACTGTTGAATCTTCAACCGCAGGTTACAATGTGCTCTCATTTATTAAATTTTTTTAAAGTCGCTATAACAGAGTTACCTTTTCTATTGCAACGTAAGGTGCCCGTGTAATGAGTTTTTTTAGAAGCTTTTTGCACATGGTGGGCTCGGTCTAAATATGGTTCTAATAGTGTAGTTGCCAAAAATTAAATTTTAGAAACACCTTCGGTTTCTTCGCCTTTTCTTGAGTAAATTTTAAGGTTAAGAACATATCCATCTATGTTGCATAGAGATATCCCATATCTTGCACGATTTTTTTATGTACACTCTGAAATTGAGTCGACCACGGTAAAATAACAGCGATTACAATTACAGCATATTTAGAAGAGGCCGAACTTTGCATATACAATCATTATGGTTTACAGGTGGGGGGTGAGCGCAACTGAAACACCTCAAGAGTTACTCAAAACGTCTTCCGGAGAGAGTAAGATGTGAAACTGGATTATAGTACATGCTGAACATCTTTCTTATGGAAGGATACTTCACTTGCCCTTGTAATGTACATTTCTCGAATAGAGGAATACCTACTGTGTTTTCGACGTGGTCGATTCGTTTTTCTTAACGATTTTTATTCATTCATAGATGTTTTTAGCATATCCATAACCTCATTGTCACAAAGTTTTTCAAAAGTTTCCACACACGAAGGGAGATGGTCGAATACAAGTTGAGTTCCAAAACCTGCATTTTCAAAATGAAAATTTGGTATCTCAGATACGTCCGCGAGCTACTCGTCTTTGCTAGATTCCTCGTCAGAAAAAGAACTTCTTTGTGGGGATTGACCAGGTGGCTCTTCGTCTTGTGACATACCATCAATGCTAGAACCACTAGAAGATTTGTTAGGTCTAAAATTAAAATCACGTAAATCGTCATCAGAGCTGAATGAATCACTCTCTTCATTCTCTTCGTCGAGATCAGATTCAGATAAAGATATTTCATTCAGAAGTTGCAAGAGGCGCTGCTCATGTTTGACCACCTAGCGTTATGATAAGAAGATTATAGAAGCAACGAATCTAACTATAATATGAAATATGGCAACAATGGAAAAAAATTCCGAATTACTTAGTAGAACAACTACATACAAACTAAAACCAATTTTACTATTACATACATAAAACCATCATCAATGTTCACTTGTTTTACTGAGATGATTTGTTAAACATCGAACCGAGTTTATAAGTTAGGTAGTTATATTAAAAACTGGTATTTTTTTTTGTTATTAATCACTTGAAACTAATGAAAAACATGTGTGAATACTCACCAAGATATTTTATATCACTACACTCCCAAAAACAATTTTTCATGGCGCTGATATTTAAAAAAACTGGATAAATATGCACAGAATACACACGGAGTACACTACAAATTAAAGATTAGAATAACATGTCGCCAAAAATTCTGCAGGGTCGTTTATAGAAATTTTATTCGTTCTGGTAGGACAGTATACTTGATGCAATAGGAATTGTCATATAAGTTCGACGGCATGTCGCGTCTTGCTATTGTTTAGTAGTTTATTATGACGGCATATCATGTCTTGTCCCTAGTGCGTATATGCCGGCATATGCCGTATTGTTCGCGAACGTGTTGAACTAAGGCCCAATACATTTAGTAGGTTATAATAATTTGGCGTAACAATTAGGTTAAAATGGTCGATGTCAAAATTTATCGTCTACAATAAACTAACTAGTTTTAAATTCAATTTAAATTTCACTGTAGTGGTTTTTAGTTAATAACGATTTTTGCTCATGTTAAGATATTTTAATCTTCTAAAATACTAAGTATATTGAGTTTCTAATTATTTAACCCAAAAATTGAGTATTACGGATCTATGCCACTAATTAAAGTTTTTGTTTATTGTTTGCAATACTATTTTATTTGTTTAATTAATTGTTTTATTTATGTGTTATTACTTTAATCAATTGTTTACCAGGTTATACACTATTTTTTAATTTAGATATAAAATAATACTACAATATTGTTTTAGCCTACCTTTGATAATAAATTCTTTGTATGTGAAAAGATACTTTGATGTAGAAACGAAAACAAAAGTTGAGAAGATGGTAGATAATATCCGCGACGAGTTTATAAAAATATTGGAAACTTTAAATTGGCTTGATGACGAAACCAGAAAAAACGCTATTCGTAAACTAAGATCAATGAAAATTTGTGTTGGTTATCCAAACGAGTTACTCGACGATGTGGCAGTTAGTAACTTTTACAAAAATGTAAATATCTATCCACTAATTTTTTGTTCAAAATTAAACACTGTTTTTTAGTTAACCATAAATTTTACTACTTATTTAAGCGCAATTATGTCTATAAACACTTTTCAATTTCGCAATACTTTTAAACGACTGAAGCAGCCTGTAAAAAAATGTTACTGGATAGACAGATCTCTAAAAGTTACGATGGTTAACGCAGAATATTATTCTTTAAATAATGGCATACGTAAGTATTACATTTTTGTATCACAATTTAATTTATTGATTGTAGAGATACCCGCAGCATTTCTTCAAAAGCCAGTTTTTGATAAATATCGACCTAGTTATATGAATTACGCTACTGCTGGTATGATAATTGGACATGAAATAACACACGGTTTCGACAACTACGGTAGACTATTTGATAGCGAAGGCAATTATAAACCATGGTTAGATAATGATACTCTACTTACGTTTGACAAAAAAGCACAATGCATTATTGATCAATATGAACAGTATAAAATGCCACAATCCAATGCAAAAGTAAGTTGACGGTTTTATTATTTTAATATATGTTAATCTTTGTGTGGAAAATTAGCTTTATTTAATTAATTTAAAAACTAGTTATTGCAAGAAAAGATAGTAAATTTATGTATTTTGCCTATCTAATTTTACATTTTCAGTTTTTTGAAGTGAAACTTCTTTATCGGCGTTGGAAAAAAATTTACCATCACATTTTACGCGTCACATTTTTTCGTTACGCGTTACATTTTTCCGTTACGCGCCATCTTTTTCTTGCCCCTACCACGGTTGGTTCAGACGAAGAGTACTTTCAGTTTCTCCAACGCAGTAGGGATAGCATGTCGCTTATTTCGTTACGCGTCACATTTTTAATTAATACGACTGCTAATTTAATGAACATCAATTAATTGGCATAGAGTATAAATTCTGAAATATGTTATTAATTTTTGAAAATCAATTAACTAATTTTTGTAGATTCAATTTCATATTTCAGTTACCATAAGCCATTAATTACAAAAATATATAATAACGATGACAATGATAGTAATAATTCTATTACAATTAATGAAATGCTGTAATAATCTTAGTAGCAAAAAGTTAAAGTGAAATAATTGTATTATTTGTATTCATGTCTATGATAATAAAATCCTTTTGTTTAAACTTTATCTAATTTAACTTTATTTAACCAATTTCTGAAAAGTTGCATGTAGATCATTTTCTTGTATTCATGTCTATGATAATAAAATCCTTTTGTTTAAACTTTATCTAATTTAACTTTATTTAACCAATTTCTGAAAAGTTGCATGTAGATCATTTTGCGAAAAATAAGGCCATAAAGAAGTTTCACTTCTTATTTGTATTCATGTCTATGATAATAAAATCCTTTTGTTTAAACTTTATCTAATTTAACTTTATTTAACCAATTTCTGAAAAGTTGCATGTAGATCATTTTCTTGTATTCATGTCTATGATAATAAAATCCTTTTGTTTAAACTTTATCTAATTTAACTTTATTTAACCAATTTCTGAAAAGTTGCATGTAGATCATTTTGCGAAAAATAAGGCCATGAAGAAGTTTCACTTCTTACGTGTGTACACTAGTACACGCCCTCATTTTTTTTATTTGTTTAATGATTGCGATCGCGAATGATTTTTTAAAGATGATCGGTGATTGCAATCGCAATATTATTTAAAATGATCGTTCTGGCCACTGGTTATTGCCACTAATATTAAACTTTAAAGTACTTAAATTTTTTATTATTATTTTTTGTCGTTTTTGATTCTGCCAAAACCGGACAATAACACAGTATGTTTCTGAAACAGTAGATGACGCGGAATTTAAGTAACTTACGTCTGTTGACACTATCGAAAAAAGTTAATTATACAAAATAAAATGTTTTTGTAATATTAATTTTTTATATTGTCCTTAACAATGAAAAAAAATACATTTCTTTTCACTGAAAAAAAAACAAAAATCTAAGGTACACAGATTAAAAAAAGTAATCGTTTTTTGTTTTTTTTTCATTTTGAAAATATTTAAGCCATAAAAATTGAGAAACAAAATTTCTTTTGAATAAGCCGCGTGCTACATTCTTCATGATTGCTCTCACCGAGATGTTAAGAATACAATAACGTCGAGGTGTTTCTTGGGATAAAAATTGTACTAAGACAGTTCTTACATATAATTTCTTAGAAAGATAAAAAACCGTTAACTTTTTTCAGACTATACCTAGCGACAGTTATTCTGAATCTAAAACGTGTTTTTTGTTTTTAATGTTTTGTGCATTATTAAAAATGGATTATAGATATTCCATTAAAGACAAAAAATATCTTCACGTAATAAGTGTTAATAAAAAAAAATGTTCACCAAGAATTAAAGTTTTGTTAAAAAAACCAAGGTAAGTTTTACAATTTACCGTACCTATGTGTTTAAAATAGACTAATACATAGTTAACATTTGTCTTAAAGCTTTTAATTTTATTTCTATAATGAAAATAAATAATCAGGAAAAACAAAAGTATGTATTAAACTTTTGGTAAAGTGGCACTTAATCTATAATTTTATTATGTAGGTAGTATGTTGAACTGTTCTCGAAGTAATTGTCGACTTCCAGACAATAACCAAAAGATGTGGAACATTCTCGGCACAAATAATTATTAATTATTCAGAATAAGCTGAGGTCAGTTTTTCGAATTGAGTCGGAAGAAATATTAAGAAAACTTTATCGGTTTAAATAAATTTAATGTTTGTGCTCATTCAATGGTTTGTGCTAAGATAAACAAATAAAGTGCACGTGCACTATAAAATAAATACGGCGTTGTAAGTGTACGTGCTTTTAATATAAAAAGTAACGCTTTAGATAAACATAATTTAAGCGCAAACATTATTTTTCCAGTAATAATTATATATAAATTAATGTAAGTGTTTTTCTTAAATACTGTTGCATTTTATTAGCGTTAGATATAAAAAGTAATTAAATTTAAATCGTGTAAATATTTAGTTTATAAATAAATTAATTTTAAAAATTTGTTACAGTGGTGTCACGTGCGGGGTCGCGATATTAATGTGTAAATAAAAGTAATTTAACATCGCACCTGTAATATAAAAATTGTGTAAACAAGTCATTACTTCGTGCTTTATGTGTGTTTACAAACCTAGTTCAGTAACCTTTTTTATCACTGCACATTATGTAATCTTTTAATAATAAAGGATCGTTCGTTATTAAAATTTAGTGTTATACCAAAAATTGTATTTTAAAAGTGATTGTGTGTTTTATAAAAATTTTTATTTGTGTTATTAACTTATGCCGGTAACTCGTTATTAAGTAAAAATAGAAGCAAAACTATTTGAATTTCTCGAACCAATAAATACTGATCAATGAATAAAAATATTTAAAAAAAATCTAGAAAAATGGAAAAAATATTTGCAAAACATCAAAAAATAAAAAAAATATTTCAAAATACCCAAAAAATAAAAAAAAAATTGTTAAAATATTCCAAAAATTTAAAAAAAGAAATACAAACAAACATAAAAAACCAAATTAAAATCGTTTAAAAGAAAACTCAGGCAGATATGTTAAATTTAAGAAAAACATTTATAAAGTTCTATGAAACAAAATAAAACCAATCGAGGACAAATGAGCAGAAAACAGAATAAAACTGCTTGATGTGGAAATGAAGCAAATGAATTGCCATAAAAAAAGGAAGTGTCACAAGGCAAAAGTTAATAATGGATAATTGATAAGAAACAAGTTTAAAGTTGTACTTCTAAATTTTGATCATAAAGTTTTATGGTCAACAAACCATAAACAGTTTGACGCTGCAGCAATATCTAATAGTTGGAATAACAAACAGAAAGCGATGTCTTTAATAGCAACTTTACGTGGAGAAGCGCTTGGAATTTTTCAGGCTGTTCCTGGCCACCTGCAAGGAAATTTCAAAATCTTTAACAGGTGTATCAAGCCCAAATAAAAAACCAAGTTTAAATAGCTGCATAAAATCTTCAGAAGTTTGAAACTGACATTGCCAGATTGACACGACTTGCGTATCATACAGCATCAGATACCTACTTAGAGCAGTTGGCTGTTTACACCTTTGTAGACGGCTTCCGAGACAGCAAAACGCAGCAAACTCCACGGTTAGCCTAATCTAAAACGCTGGATAACGCTTTAGTGCATGCCTTGGGTTATAAGCAGCAAAACAAAAATCGCACCAAAATGAAAATAAACAACGTTGTGTTGCAAAACCCGCACACTAAAAAGTATTGAAGAGATAGCTCCACAAATGCTTTAGAAAAGATGAGTGACGACTTGAAACTGCGGTGAAATAGGCCACATACGACAACACCGTACTAAACCTAAGAAAAAGACAAGAAGAGCGCTCAAAATAGACAAAAGTTAATATCATCTAGTCATGTATCAAAGATAACAATTCAAAATCATTTGTTCTCACTTTTTGATGGAAAATGAAAAAACATCACTAGTAATAGTACGACTTCAAACGGCGATGGGCAAAGAAATACATATTCATGGGCAAGTACAAGTGACTATTGGTTTGGAAAATAGAGTAGTCGTCTATCAAGCACTGGTAGTCAACATCACAAAAGAAATTATCCAAGGTATAAACGTTATAAAGAAGTATGGTTTCATTTGCGTATGATGAACGATGTCCTAAAGATCGACACTAAATGAAAAGCAACTTTAGATTAGTGGTTGGCAAAATATTAGGACGAGTAAAAACCACGGTGTCAGTAAAAATATCTTGAATGTCAATTTAGATCCAATAACTTTGAAAAAGAAGACCGTGAGATGCGTAAATTTTAGTAAAGATACACCATCAAAGAGGTGCCCATAACACCTATTGGCCACTTTTATTTCTACATTCCAAAACCGTAGCCAAGAGCAGCTAGTAAAGTTAAAGTGCAGATCCAGCAGTATCAAGATGTGTTTGCGCTGAAGAATGGTTTCAAAGGAAGTACTAACGTGGTGAAGCATAAAATTAATAACGTAGACGCTTTACTAGTACGACAACGTCTACGCCGACTTCCTGTGACGAAAAGAGAAGAAGCCGAAGAAATAATTAGAAATATAGAAGAAGAAAGTGTGATTGAACCTTAAAATTGGTCTTGTGTAGATTACAGACAGCTTAACGACGTGACCAAAAAGACAGCTACTTTTTACCAAGAATCGACGACATTTTAGACACTATCAAGATCCTAATTGTTTTCCACGTTAGATTAAAAGAGTGGTTACTGGCAATCAGTATTGGAACCCAAAGACTGTAAAAAACATCTTTTACAATAGGAACTGATTTTTAGCAGTTTATTGTGATGCCTTTTGGTCTGTATATATCTTCTGCAATGTTTGAGCGTTTGATGAAGACCATTTTGCTCAAATTGTCTTGGACAACGTGTGTGGTTTATCTAGACGTCGTAATGGTGGTTGAAAGGTCATTTTAAAAAAAATTAAACGATTTAAAAAAAGCGCTTTAATGACTACGTAGGGCAAATCTAAAACTAAGCCCAAACCAATACTACAAATTTAAGCAAAAGTGCAGTACTTTGGCCACGTTGTACCTAAAGATATAGTAAAAGTTGACCCAGAAAAAATCCGAGCAGTGCAAGCATGGCCAAGACCAATGGATAAACATTAGGTTCGCAGTTTTTTTTGGGTTGTGCAAATACTATAGATTATTTTTACCCAGATTTGACATTATGGCCAAACCTGACCAAAGAAAGAGCAGAATTTAGATAGAATAAAAATTGCAAAAACACTTTCTCTTAACTAAAACAGGTCATAATTATTTTGCCAATTTTAAGTCATCCAAGAGAAAATGGAAAATTTGTATTGAATACCGATGCAAGTAATCTGACCATAGGTGCAGTCCTTTCGCAGGTGCAAGATGGACAAGAAAAAGTTACCGTGTATTTTAGCAAAGTTCTGCCCAGGCCAGAAAAGAATTACTGCGTGACTAAGAGAAAGCTGTAAGTAGTAGTCAAGTTCATAGAACACTTTTACAGATATTCATATGGACAAAAATTTTTACTAAAGACAAACCACGTCGCTTCAAAATGGCTATTGCAGTTTTGTAATCCGGAAAAAACAAGTGGCAAGATAAATCAAAAGAATGCAATACTACGGCAATTACACAGAACACAAATTGCCAGCAACAGTATAAAGACCAGATATGACGTCAGGGCAGAAAACGGTGGGTTTTAACCTGGCGACATGCTGTGGTTGTATAATCCTTAAAGAAGATGTGGTTTGACGCCAAGGCAATGAGAGGGACCTTATGAAGTCGTGTAGCGTATTAATGAAATCGTATATTGCATCCTAAAACTACCTAGAGCAAGCCAAAAGTAGTCCACATCAATCGTTTAGTCCCGTTTGCTAGAGATAACAACGTTACCAAGCCCAAGCACAAACCAAAGTAATCGTAAACAGAACCAAAAAGCAAGTTGGTGAAATTGACTTTGAAAAGTATATAAGGATGTAAATATTTAGTTTCTAAATAAAAAATAAATTAATTTTAAAAACTTCTTACAGTTTCAACCCAATCTTTTAATACCTAAAATTTTTATAGTGCAGAACAGGCATAGTAAAGAAGCTACTTTACATACAATTATAACAAATACATTCAAAAATTCATGGTACGGCCATGGGTAATCCAGCGTTTCCTATCTTAGCCCATCTTGTAATGCATGACTTATTAACACTTTGAGTGCTAACGACGCGCCTGCGTGTCAGCTGCTTTTTTTTGAGATGCGCCCGACGCGCAGGTGCGTTCAGTACTTGTTTGACTTTCGACACGTGTAGATGCGAGAGCGTGTAAGGTACGGTTTTTAGGAGCATTACATAAAAGCATAGATAAATAATTGTAAATTTAGTGTGGTGCGCGAAAAGCTTTCATACAAAGCTACTATGAATCCGAATGAGCCCGGACCATCTGGATCGAAAAAGCCGCGTGTTTCATATGCAGGATTACCTATACGGAGCTATCCACGAACTTTGCAAAGACACTGGGCAGAAGAGGAGTTCTTACAAATTCTGGTAAAATCAGATAACGACTTAGAAGATCCATCTTATATAGATATGGACGTTGACGGTGATCAACACGTGAGCTAAAGCAAAAGCGCTTGAAGATGACGGTACAAGTGCTCAAGAGCTGGAAGGTGAGGGTGTCGAGGAAGATCCAAACATTCTCAGTACCCTAAATTGGAGCAATGCACCTAACATGATGACAATTCTTTTCACAACAGAGAACAAACTTTTTGTATCTACTCCAAGTAAAATACAAGTCATTTATGATCATATTACCTCAATAGAATATATAATTTCAGATAGTCCTATTGACTTTTTCTACTTACTTGTAACTATCAAATTATACAAATTAATTGTTGAAGAAACGAATCGTTATGCGGAAGAATTGTTCTTGTTGAAGAAAAATTTTGTGCATGGAAGAATTACAAAATGGAAACCCTTTACAGTCGAAGAATTAAAAATATTCTTAGGATTGTTTTTTCATACCGGTACGGTCCAAATGACACGACTCAAGACAACTGGAACACAACCCGTTTGTTTCGATCGTGCTTTCCTGATTACATGGAACGGGATCGCTTTTTGTTAATTTTAAGGTATCTGCACAAAACCCTTCCGAAACCACGCCTAAGCCTGTAGATCGCCTTTTTAAAATACGACCCATAATAAACTATTTCAACACAAAAATGAATGAAGTTTATTATCCTAGCAGGGGGCTATGTATAGATGAATCTATGACGCTATGGCGAGGTCGTTTGTCGTTTCGCCAATACATTAGTAATAAACGACACAAGTATGGCGTAAAGTTTTATATGCTTACCGAACCTTGTGGACTAATCCTAAAGTTTGCGATATATACAGGAGCACTGGACGAATACGGCGGCATGGGACATGCACAAAAAGTCGTCTTCCACCTGTTGGAAAGAAAATTACAGACGGGACATTCAGTTTTTTTAAACAATTATTATAACAGTGTCTCTTTACCTTCGGAATTACTAGTTAAAAAACTTTTACGACTGGAACATTACGTCCTGATCGCAAAAGATTCCCAAGCGATTTGAAAAATAATAAACTGAAACGGGGACAAACAGTTGCCAGGTACTGTCGAGGTGTTATGGTAGGCAAAAGGCGCGATAGGCGTGAAGTGAATTATATTACTATTGAATATTCGAATGACATGGAAACTTATTTGGATAAAAGAGGCCACCAAAAAACGAAACCCAAAGCAATCATTCAGTATAACAAGTTTATGAAAGGAATTGATCGTCAGGATCAGTTTATGGCCTATTACTCGTGTCAACGAAAAACCATTCGATGGTATAAAAAAATAGGCCTACATATAATTTAATTATTGCTGTTTAATTCCTATCAGTTGTACAGGAAATATAAAGCGCCAAGGTGCAGATTTTATGACTACCGGTTGGACATCATCCACCATTTATTGCCCGAAAAAATGGCCCAACCTTGCAAACCAACGACAACTGAACACGTTTTGAAACACCGACCAAGAGGAGAAAACGGCAAAATAAAAAGAATACGGTGCAAGGCATGCTCCAAACGCGGAATAAAAAAGGATGTTCTATACGAATGTGTGGCATGTTCAGCAGGCTTTTGTGTTGATCCTTGCTTTGATCAGTATCATAAAAATATGTAGATCTTATCACATCTTTGAAATTCTGTAGCTTGTAAAGCGCGTTCTCGTAATTTTAGTGAAAAAAATTTTTTAAAGTTTTTATTGTACACTTACCTATCACCATTTGATGTTTTTTAAAGACACGAAACAAAAATTACGAACAGCTCCTGGGGTTATATTTTCACTCACCATTTGCAGTCAAAGTGTTAAATTATATACGTGAAAAACTTTCATTCGACCCTACATTCTTGTTGTGCTACGTAGATGACATCGTCACTTGCATCCCAGAATATATTTTAAATACTCTTAACATTTTTAACAGCTATAATCCAATTCTAAAAATTTCCTTTAAAATAGAAAAAGAGGCGCCACTTCTTTTTTTAGAAGTTAAGTTAATTAGGTACAATTACGTGCATAACATCTTGACAGATTCGTATACCAAACCCATTGCTTTCATTAGAACTATTAACTATCTATCTAGTCATCTACATAATCAGAAAATTAACATAATTAATTCAATGAAAAATAAGATTATGAGTTTAAGCAGTCTACAATTTCAAGAAAGAAAACTATTATCTAAGACAAAAAATACACAAATACCTATTATCTCGTCTAACTGAAATAGTAACTTATATTTTACATACACAACAATCATTTTAGGTTAACACACAAATACTAATACATTACATATAACAAAAACACTATATACAACGTGCTATATACAAAAATAAAAGATAGAACGAATATTTCTGATATACACAATATCGTATACAAAATTGATTGTAGCGATTGCAACAAATGCTACATAAGACAGACAAAACAAAAAACAAAGAATTCTGAAAAGCCACTTATACAACTGCAAAAACAAAAAACCTAAGTCAGCTGTAGCTGTACATAACAATATACCTGTGATAACTTAGTTATATGATGTTTGTCTGTGTAGATGTTTGTAATTTAATGTACTTCTACACTAACTGTAACAAATCGCATTTAGCCTAAATCGAAACCGTAAAAACCAAAATGCGTTAATTGTGATAATATCTATATCTATGTCGCACGTATTTTACGTGTGACAAATGCACAAATTCTTGACAAGTAAAAAAAGTACTTACGGTTGTCTAAGTCATGCGAATAGCCATCTGCGCGCTTCAACTATCCCCTAAAATCGCTAAAAAATAAAGTAAAATTAGATATAATATGGTATTACAAGTAAATTGCTTATCGACTAACAATGAATCGTAGTCAAATGCGTCAAGTTTTTACTATTCTTATTGCAGGTGTGCTTCCAAGGTAATTCAAATATCACATGAAGTACAAATATGACTTATTCTCCAGATTGTTTCGAAAGTGGCTTAATTAACCTTTTGAGTACGTGCTTCTAATTATAGTCTCTAGCGGAAGATAATGAATTAATTATGAATACTTTCAAATTGACCTAACACGTGGGAATATTATAAATCGCTATGAAAATTACTGGAAAATCAACGTAAATCACAAAAATATGAGTCCATGCTTATCCCAGAAAGACTTTTACAAAAACAGCAAAAAAAATACACCCACTTTTAACCAGTGTTGTAAATAGATAATGTTTAATTTATATAGATATAGATAATTTTTTTTTCTTTCAAAAATGATCTAGAATCAGATAATAGATAAACTATTCAAACTTTATATAGATAACAGATAATAGATGAAATAATCTAGGTAGTAATAACGATAGATGGAGTTCATTTGAAGAACTACTACGGAATGCGGGAAATTACTGAAGAAAAACATACATATTGTAACTGGAATTTTACAGGACACTGGATTTTTTATAAATATTATTTAAATAATTTAAATAAAAAATTATATATATACAGATACATATAACTTATATATTTTTTGATTGTATCTAGATACATATAAATAGATAAACAATATGAATCTAGATTAATTTATGTATATAAATTTATATAAATAATTTACAACACTGCTTATAACACAGATGATTGTCAAAATTTAAAATTGAAAAATAGTTTTTCAATTTGACATTTATCTCTCTGCGGCAAAGATTGGGCGTTCCATGAACAAATATTATACAAGGAACAAACATCATACTAAAATAAAATAAAACATAACAAGATCTCAACGAAACTTTAAAAAATAGATCTTTGCATGTTTTCGGCTTCCATAGTAAATGCTCAGAAAAGAACAATGACTTGGTTTTGCCCAATGAAAAAAAAATGTGTGAATATGTTAAAGAATATGTTATGAATACGGCATTTTAAAATTATGAAAGTAATTACATCATAAAGTACCCAGAAAGTTGTTACCAGCAAAAAAATGTTTTTTCAAAAGGAATACAAACTATAAAAGAAGAAAATTTATAAATTCAGTGAGTCAGAGGCAAGATAAAGATTATGAGAGAGAATTTAAAGATAAATTAAATGTCAAAAAAATTTTAAATAGAATTACCAACTAGCTGTCAAAATGACAACGCCCTTTGATTTAATTTAATTTTAATTTTAAAATTTAAAATACTTTGCACTTTGTATATTGTTCCAATTATGTATTTTGTTTCCTAAACTACTAAAATAATTCTCTTGTTTTGTCCCTATTCATTTAACATTTTTCAAAATGTTGTATTGACGGTTTATGCATATCAATGTAATGATTTTTTCTTGTTTTACTTTATTTTGGCTTGATTACCAAAAACCATGTCAGTTAATGTGTAAAATTATTTGTTGTCAAATCATTATTTAAATTATGTAATTTCAATTATAAAATTTTTAACTTGAACAAGATCACAATAAAATCCGAATAAATTAACTTTTCATTTATTTTTATATATTGTTATTTTATTTATGGCTTTATTTTTTATTTTTTTTTGTTAACAAACTGAAAGTCTTAGTTGTAATTTTTTTGTTACCTGTATTCTTTAAATTAAATTTTTTAATTTATAACATTTTTAGATTGATGGCTACCTAACTTTGGCAGAAAATATTGCAGATAACGGTGGATTGAAACATTCGTTTTTAGCTTACACCAACTGGGTTAAAAAACATGGTTCAGAAAAAACGTTACCCGGTTTAAATTATACTACTAATCAAATGTTTTGGATTGCATTTGCCCAACTTTGGTGTACATATACCCGCATAGAGTTCCAACATTATCAATTGTTAGATGTACATGCCCCCGCTATGTTTCGAGTAATTGGGACTTTGAGTAATAGTAGAGATTTTTCAGCTGATTTTAAATGTCCGCTTGGTTCTCCTATGAATCCTGAGTTAAAATGCAGTATATGGTAATTTCTATAACGTTAAATAATTATAAAATCAACATACAATTTTCTGCAGAACAATAATTTACCTTGCGTGATACATATTGCAATAAATTATTTGTGTTAAAAATTTTAATAAATTGTAAAATATTTATATTATCTTATTTTTAAATTTTACTAGATTAATAAAAAAAATAGTTTTAGTTGAATTAAAATGTAAAAAAATTTGTAAAAAATTATTACACAAAACAAAAGTTACATGTTTTTTTCTTATATATAAGTATTCTTTAACCTTCCGATTACCATTGGGGTATTTTTAGACCCTAGACCTGTTGTTTTTGTTATCTTTTCTAAAGTTTTTTTACAACTGTCCCAATATTGTTTTAGCCGAGTTTCTTATAACAATGTTTAATAATATATAACAAATTTTTCAATTGTTATGTTTTGCGACGTAAAAAAATATTGTCGTTGGGGTCATATTTGAGGTCGTTGTAAGATATGTCCAAGAGCAAATGACAAAAAATGTTCGGAAACATGTGAAAAGTGCAAACTCTTTGTATGTACACAACATGTCAGAAAAAAACTTCAATAATATTTAATATTTGTTGCCCTAACTAATTTATGTTTACATTTTATTTTTATATTTTTATTAGTTTATATATAATCTAATGTTAATTTAAAATATTAATAAAGGTTACCATTGCAAATTCATCGGTTTTTCTTTACAAAATAAGAAAAAAAGCTTGGGGTCAAATCTGACCCTACTTGGTAATCGGCGCCTCAAAAAATACTTGGTAATCCGAAGGTTAATCGTTTGCTTTGCTTCTGTTAGTTTTATTTGTTTTACAAGTAGTGACATTTGGTAAGGCAAATTTAAATAAAACTTAATAGTGTTCTTTTCTTCTTCTAAAATTTCTGATATCAAGGGTTGAAAAACATTTGCAGTGTTTGGCAAATACAGTAGAAATCGCTTAGTAAGCAGTCGATTACTAAGTAAAAACGTTTAGAAAGTAAGAATTCCGGTAAAATGGTTAATTTCAGTTATTAAATAATTTTTAACGGTAAAAAAAATTTTCAACATTCTTTTTTAATAAAATTTTCAAAGAAATTTATATATATTTTGTAGGTAAACATTTGAATACAAGAAAAAAATTATTGTTAAAGGTTTAAGAATAAATATGCAGGAAAATAACAAATTAACAGATACGTAATACTTGTATTTACCTACTCCTTTTTACAATTTACACCTATTCATTTTGTAGATGACTATGTCGACATACAGTTTTTGTTGTGAAAGTTTATATTATTTGAATAACGATACTTATTAAGGTAAAGATGTCGGTTGTCGATTAAAACTAAGTTAGTAGTAATTAATTTTCCAAAAAAATTGTATACATTTAGATAAAATTCAGAAAAGTTTGGACTACAAATTTCTTAGTTCGCGTAAATAATAAAACATTTTATATTTTTAAACAATATATATAAGTAATATCAAATTTTGAATAGGAATTTAGCAATACGGTTATTAGGGAGCTTCGATTATTAAATAAAAATTTCAACAGTTTTTTGAGTTACTTACTAAAGAATTGACACTGTACTTTTACTACCTGTTCTAACCCAAGTTCTGTTATTTTTTCTAATTGGTAGTATATGTTCTTGTGATGTCTTCAGCTTTGTTGCCGCTTGCTAAAGAAAATATTCTGTAGTTTACGTTGGTGTTAACTTTTCAATTTAAATTTGAATTGCTTGATTTCTTTCTTTCTTCGCCAACTTTTTAAGTTTTTTTACTGTCTTATTAAATTTAGTTTATCTTGAAGAACTGTTGAAGCCATCTATTTTTTTCTCAATTTTCTTTTTTTGGTTAATGCTATTTTTGTTGACGTAGATAAATTTTGTTGTTTTATAGACGATTCAGCATTGGGAGTTAAATTCCAGACAGCTTGTAAGATTTCTGTTAATAAGTATTCTTCATCACTTATTTCTTTAGAAGTTTTTAATGCAGTTTTAAAGTCTATTATTTCTTTGAGTAGTTTCCTAAACATTTTCCAGTTAGTTTTTCTATTAACAAGATACAGTGGTTTTGATTTAATAATCATAATTAAGTCTAACGTAATTATTACTGGCGAGTAATCAGAGGTAAAGTGGCGATTTCTTAAAAAAATAAATAAGTAGAAATTACCTTACTTACTAGAAGTGTATTCGGTATGTTACATGTCGTTATTTCGTAATAGTCAAATATGTTATTTTAAATTAACGGCTGCACTGGTTTACACCTCGTTACTAATGGTCAAATCATCGTTTTTTACCTTTTTGAAACCGCTGCTAACGTTCGTGTATCTAAGTAATATTTTACGACATGTAAATAGTTTTTCTTTCTGCTGAAATTTCCTCGTTAGTGGTTTTTATTACTTTTTTAGCAAATGTGCTAGGAAAAACGTATTCCAGATATTGGCCATATTCTGCGATTGCGTTAATTATGCGACATTCCAAGTAAGAAAGCAATTCTAAGAATGGCATTAACATTAACTGTCGTACATAAGCTCATATACCACGCATATTTTTGTTTTTAAATCAAGTAAAAAGGAGTAGTAAACATTATTATTTGTGACAAACAATTGTCGGTTAGATAAGTTTTTGTACCCATATTTTACATTTTGCGATTCATTATTGTTATTGACGATTGTCGACCTATTTTGCGACTGCATAGTAGACTTTCGTGTGAAAGAATATCAGAATTTAATTCGAGATAAAATAGTCTTTGGAATTCGTGACAGATCAATTCAACAAAAGCTTCTACCTACTAAAGAACTCCGCCTAATTTTCCGCCTTAAGTCTATTTTTCAACAATGTTGCCAAGGTTCTATTTTTACATTAATTTGACATCTTAACAACACCCGCTTTCAAATTAGATGTATTCTTGTTTCTTTTTTAATTATATGGACTTAAAATTACAAAAAAAAATTAACAAAAATTTTATATTCCTATGAGTACATCTTAAGAATATCAAAAATTATTTTATTCTCTGTTTAAACCTAAATCTTTTATACAAATTGTAAATAGAGAGTTTGGCAGTGGCTTTGTTAAAACATCTGCCATCATTTTTTTCGAGCAAATATGATTGACTTCTATATTTTTATTTTCAAAATGTTCCTTTATAAAATGTTATTTGATATTTATATGTTTAGATTTATTTGATATAATATGATTTTTGCTAATGTCTTAGCACCTTTATTATCACAAAATATTTTAATGGTTTGGCACAATCATAATTGTAGTCAATTTCTGAAATTAATTTTTTTAACCACAAGGCTTCCTGGGTTGTAAAAGATAATGCCATATATTCGGCCTCGGTGGATGACAATGCAATTGTGTACTTGTTTTTTACTTCTTTTTTCTACTTCTCCGTGCAACAAAAAACCTGTTATAGAGAAACGGTTATTCAATTTATTACCCCAATCTGAATCAATAAAGCATTTCAATTCATTATCCAAATTTTTTGTGAACTGTAGTTTATAATCAAGTGTACCGATTAGGTAATAATAATAAATAAAATAATACTTAATAAGTTGACGGAGAATGCAATATCAGGGCGGCTAATTTATGAAGCATACAGTAAACTTCCAATTGCTTCTTGGTAAAGTGTATTGTCATTTAGTTTTTCTTCTTTGTCATTGGGAAGTCAACCAGGGTCCATAAGGATAAACACAGCATTACAGTAATTCATACTCAGTTTGATTCAACATTATGAGTTCATTATGTTCATTCCAAGACATTTTTTAACTGGTCCTAAATTTTTCATATTAAATTTCAAATGATGTGGTTGTTGCGTTAGGATTTTCTTCAGTATTAAGATTTTTCTCTAAAGCTTCATAACTTAGTTCTGGTTCTTCTTTCATGATATTGGATTGTATGTCTTGAATATTTTGCTGTTCGTATTCATTTTCTTGTACATTTTGATTTTTGTCTTCATTTTCTTGTATGTTTTGATTTTTATCTTCATTTTTCTGTATATTTTGAGTTTCATCTTCATTGCTTCCGTCGTTTTCTACGACTTGGTTTTCATTAAAAAATAGAAAATACTCTTCTGTATTGTTTTCTTCAGATTATTGTGTTTCCTGTTTTTCGTCTTCTATGTTTTCATTTTTAGGTTTGAATATGACATCACGCGATATTTTGATTTCTTTCTCTTCAGGTAAATATATTATTAATCCTTTTCTGTTCTCCTCGTAGCCAACAAGAAAACCGTTCTTGGTTTTAGAATCTCATATATTTTTTTTAATTGTTTCGGAATATGAATGAAAACTTGTGAGTCAAAATTTTAAAATTTGTTGAGTCAGGTTTTTTGTTACACCACATTTCGTAAGGAATTTTATTATCAGTATAACTAGTAGTACTTCTAATTAACACGTAAACGATTGTGTTGACAGCTTCCGCCCAAAGATATTTACTCAGATTTTTATTTTTCAACAACATTGTTCGGGCAGCTTCAACTACAGTACGATTTTTACGTTCTATTTTACCCATTCGTTGGAGTGAATTTCATGCACTAGTTTGTTGAATTATGAAGTTGAATTCTATATTTAAGAATTCGGATCCCCCATCGTTTCATAGTATGTGTACATTTTTATTCAACAGAATCCAAACAGTGTTAAAAATAAAGTTTTCTAACCGTTTAATTTTTATTTTTAAGAAAGAAAACAGTCCTGTATTTAAAATAATAATCTTTCAATAATAAAAAATAACGAAAACCACCAATAGATTCTTCTTCCATTAGGCCACAAAGATCTGCACTGATTGTATGTCAAAAGTCATTCACCTTTGTCGTACTTTTTTTAAAAGGCAGTCTGATTATTTTCCAAAACGTCAATTTTCACAAAAAGGCTTGTTATCATTAATAAATTTATTGTGTTTTTAACATTGATCGAACTTGAAAGTTTTGATGGGCTCAACGCTCATGCCTAGTTTGAATGTTTTTTATATTAGTTGCTGATAAGCTATAGAATCACAACTCTCAAAATTATTATTATTACTTACACGCATATCTAAAACAAATAGATTATCTGTATATCCAGCAAATGCAAACGCTAAAGAGGTTTAATTTTAATTCGGGCACATATAGCATATTTTTTAGAACACTTTCTATCACATCACTATTGACTTCAGTGTTTACATTTATTTCAACAATGCCGTGAGCTTTCAAAAGACGTCCATCACCAATTTTTACAAAACTTTCACGTTCATGAAAAAAAAATTATTTTACCTGTCATGTGTTGACTGCAACCTGTCCAGATAGAATTTATTGTTTATATTAGTTGTTTTATTTATTACTACAAAAACATTTCTTTCTTCTTTATTTTTCTGAGTGTGACTTGTTTTTTCTTCATTTTTCATCGGGTTGAAACGACAGTATTTCGATCGATAGTATTTTTGACATCTGCTGCAAAATTGGTTGTTTTTCTTAGTACACAAACAGTTTTCTGTATTGTGATTAATCTTTTTGCAAACTTCCCAAGGTTTAGTGTTTTAAAGCATTGAGCTAGGTTTTCTAGGCCAAGTGTTTCTTTAATCGATACGTCTTAGCGTTGTTCTATAATTACTAGACAAGCTGTCAAATTATTTATTGTTTGATCTTTTGTAGGTACTGATTCCCATGCTGTTATAAGTGTTTATACGTTCTAGGTAACGACATTATTATTTGAGTTATTATTGTTAAGAAGGTTATCAAGTGGAAATAAATCGTTAGCACGCGTGTGTCTAGATAAATTAACCGAGAATAATCGAGTACGTGATTTTTAGTGTAAACAATTGTGAAGCTACCCGCGGACGTTATCTTATCTTGTTGTAAGTGATATAAATTAGTGTATGTGTTTTCATTAAATATCATTACATTTATTTAGTTCGGTTAATTTAAAAGTGTACATATTTCTAGAATAAGTAAAAGTATTTTTAGTCGTTTAAATGAATTAGTTTTAATAATAAATACGCAACATTATCATTTTATGAGATTATTTCACCATGTTGTTTTAACTTACTTATGATTAAATTTATTCCTACTACGTGTTTCGCTAAGTTGTTTTCTTTTTCTACTTTATATTTGTAAGCAAAGAATCTTGTTGCAGTGTATGTAATTTTACCTCATTCTATTGATCATAGATGGAGAGTAGTTTAGTTCACATTTCGTGAACTGTTTTACAAGTCGTGATGTGTAAAGGAGTTGTTTCGGTAATTCGCAAAGTAATTAGTTGTTGAGCGTACCTATCTTTCTTTTGCCATTTTCTTATTTTTTTTTGCTGAATCTTCTTCCGCAACTGGTTTCATGTTATTCTGTATTACCTCCCACACATTTGCTGATGTCTGTACTTTTCAGTAACATTATTATAGTTGTATTATTTAAAAACTTTATTTTTAATATTACATGCACAAAATACCATTAACTGTTCGTGAAATGAAAGTTGTGTTTTTATTTTATTTTAACTGAAGTTTAGAAAAACTTTTTTTAATTGCACAACGTATTACAATTTTTCATTTGTTTAAAGAATGCAGACCTGGGCCCGTAACCTGTTAAATTAAAAGCACTTTGTTGCTTGTAAAAAACTTTTCTTACGCTGGTTTTCTTGTAACGAATACTGAAGACAACGGCTAACTCAGTTGTTCTCGGAGATGGGGTCGCAGGCTTCGTGATGCTAGTTTATAAACTAAATCTAAAAAGGCGCTAAATCTACTTGCAACTATAAGAACAAATAACACGACAGAAGTAATAGCACAGAATATATATTTATTTTATCACAGTATGTAGTTAAAGAAGACGAAGACGGTACATAAGTATAGTTATATAAACTTTAGAAACAATATTACATGGGTTGATATCACAGGCCAAGTATAAGTTAATTCATCTACTAAGCAACACGTCGTACAACAAAGTGATCTAGTTGGTCTAACTTTTATACTTCATGAAAGAGTGACTTTACTTTCTTAAGTTAAATTACAAGAATACGAAAATCGAAGATCTAGAGAATCAAAGCACACTAGATAATAATATGACACAAAAAAAGATTTTAACATTAACTGTGATTACAACCTAGTATGTACGTATGGTCATTCTAACGATCGACATACCCAACGAAGTAGTACTCATAAAAATAGAAAACGCAATACTTACAGTTGTATATTATCCAGTAGGGAATTACCTGATATGAAATCTAACACAAAAACGTACATACAGCGTTATCACAAGTAAATCTTGTCTTTAATTCATACGACTATTGAAATAAGCAAATGCGTCGAACTCCTCTCTAATTAATTTTGTAATTTGGGTAATTATTTCATCATAGAAACTTTTCAATTGTAACAGGTGTTTATAAGAGACACAGGTGGAGGTGTGGCGACCCGCTAAAGAATTAATTTATACCCTCAATACAAAAAAACTATATAACCACATACCCCAAATAAAAAAAATAAAATCGCTTGTTTGACAGTCGACCACGAAAAATGGGCGTGTCGAGGACAAATTTTATACTCGCAGTTTTTTATATACTATTTTTTTAAGATAACACTTTTTTATTATATTTTAGAACATTCGAACTGTTCACGTACATATATATATATATATATATATATATATATATATATATATATATATATATATATATATATATATTATTAATAAGAAATGATTTTCGGATTGCTTCTCGTGTTGTGTTTTTATTATTAGTATTAAAACAACGTTTCGGTAAAATAACATTTACCATTATCAAGTTTAAATTTAAATTTAAAAGTAACAGAAAATAAAATTAAAACGTTACAATTAAATTAAATTAATTTGTCAATGTCATTATTTTGTCTGACTTCTTGTCACCGGTCGATGTCGTACTAGATTCGTAATTACGTTTGACAAGAAGTCAGACAAAATAATGACATTGACAAATTAATTTAATTTAATTGTAACGTTTTAATTTTATTTTCTGTTACTTTTAAATTTAAATTTAAACTTGATAATGGTAAATGTTATTTTACCGAAACGTTGTTTTAATACTAATAATAAAAACACAACACGAGAAGCAATCCGAAAATCATTTCTTATTAATAATAATTATACTCGTGAAAACCTAAAATACAATATATATATATATATATATATAATAATACAACGTATACCATGTACGACATTTAATTACTATCTTACTTGTCAATATAGCGCCTAATTTTATCATTATCAAGAAGTAAATATAAACATTAATAAATTTCAGATGAAGTTGGATATAGGTGCTACATGTAATATTTTACCAAAGAATTGTTTTGAAAAAAATAATTGTAAGAAACAAATTAAATTACCCAATGTAAATTTAGTAGGATTTAATAAGAACAAGCTGGAAATAAACAAAATTAGATGTGTCAGTTAATGGTAAATCAAATTGTCAAATTTTTAATTGTTGATGTAGATGTTTCCATTATAGGTTTAAGCACATGTTGCAAATTAGGTTTAGTAAACAGGGTTAATAATATTGTGTCAACTAATAAGCAATTTTACGATTCATACAAAAATAGTTTTGTAAGGTTAGGTAAATATCAAATCGTTCTAAAAGATAATGTAATACAAATTTAAAAACCGATTCGAAGAGTACCTTAAACAATCAGGGACAAGTAAGAGTCAACTTTAAATGAATTAGTAAGAATGCAATGAAAATAATAGAAGCAGTAAATCATCTAACTGACTGGGTGAATAAAATAACGATAGTAGAAAAACCTAAAAGAACTTTACGAATATGTCTGAACCTATTAGAGTCGAATAAAGCAATAAAGAGTTTTTCGATTCCAACTTTAAAAGATTTTGAACTTTTATTGGGAAATAACAAAATCTATACAGTGCTGGATATAAAAAATGGATTTTACCAAATTAAACTCGACAAACAAAACAGTTTATTAACACAATTTATAAGAAGTTGCCACATAAAATAGAAAAAGAAAGATATTTAGATATATATGATTTTGAATAAAGGAATAGAAGTTGACCGTCAACAAATAAGAACAATACAAGTGTTAGAACCACCTAAAACAAAAAGCGAATTACAGAAAATCTTTGGAATATTCAGTTACTTATATAGATTTATACCGAATTTGTTTGATCGATCCAGTTGTTAAGTTACAGCAGAATTAAAATCAAACTTGTGCATTCCAGGGCAGTGAAGATGTAATCAGCAAAACCCTAGTGTTAAAACTATTTTATGAAAAACTATCAATTGACATTTACCTTGATGCAAGTATCACCGGGTTCGAACAACAAACGAACAACGAACGAACAACGAACGAACAACGAAGGAACAACGAACGAACAACGACCGAACAACGAACGAACAACAAACAAACAACGAACGAACAACGAACGAACAACGAACGAACAACGAACGAACGAACGACCAACGAACAAACAACGAAAGAGCGAACGAAAAACGAACAAACAACGAACGAACAACAAACGAACAACGAACGAACAACGAACGAACAACGAACGAACAACCAACGAACAACGAACAAACAACGAATACAGAATGTCATCCAGTTTTATTCTGTTCCAGGAGTCTAACTGAAGCAGAAAAATTGTATTCGCAAATTGAAAAACAATATTTAAGTCTTTGTTTAACAAATTTTATGAGTACGTTTATGAAAGATCAGTTAAAATTCATACTGACCATAAATCATTGGTGCGATAAGCTAGAAGAACATACATAATATTCCACTAAGGCTACAACGGACGAAATTAAAACTAATCAAGTATAATTTAAATGTAAATTATGTAGCAGGCAAGAAAAACATCATTGCTGACGTGCTTTAACAAAATTGTGCCAAATAAAACCCAGAGCGTGATCTATGTTTTTCTGTATTTTTTAGCTTGATCAATTTCTTTATCTAGAGGGCTGTCAGTATGTACTAACAGCCCACGTAGCACATTGCTCTCTAGTAGGTCATCATGCTTGGAAGTGCCCATGTTAACAATGATATTAGCTCGATTTTCGCAAAATTGTTCATTGGATTGGCCCATACAATAAGAGCACTTCAAGCATTGCTAAATGTCTTCTTACGGTTGCAAGAGATCATCTGTATAAGGTGTAAAAAAGTTGCATCCTAGAAAATCATCCTTGGGAAAGTCGCATGCTGTTAGAACCCATTCCCGTTGAAGCGGATCAATATCCATACCAAAACACATTTTCACTTAGTGGTGCATTCTAAGTGAGCAAAACCTGGCAACGTCTTGGGTGGAAAGCAGTCTGGTAACGTTGAAGTTGGTCTTGGTTGTAGTCTTTACAAAGAGCTGATTAAAGCTTTTAATTAAGTTATTTCCACCATACAGCGCAATAATTTGCTTTTCTGCATCGGATACGTCGTTAGGTGTAACATGCGAGTTAGAAAAAAACCGTTCCTTTTTGCTTGAAGTCTGGATTCTTTTGAATTACTGCGAACTTTTTCCCACACTAAAAAGATCGAAGGTAACTTGATGAGATTTGGCATCTCGGTACTATCACATACAATATAAAAAAAGAAACCTACAATATTTTATGCACGATAGACCCCGTTTTTGATGACAAAGTTACTGTGATAGTATGCTAGCTTTAATAGGTGATAACTAACGAATCAATCGACAGGCCTTATACGACACGGAAACGATAACGAGTATACATTAAAATGATTAATTGCATTACAATTGTAACTTTTATTAAGTAACGTTTTTACAATATTAGTGTAGATTGGAAAGTACCGAGCAGCTCTAGATTAAAACACAAAGTAACACAATATTTTAATCGTTTTTTACAAAAGCCAACCATAGGTCATTTAACCATTCTAGTACTCGATAAACAGAAGCTAATCGGTGTCATACCTACATCAAACATAAAAGGGTATAAGCCAAAAGTTTGAGTAGGTATTCGTTTTAAATAGAAATCTACATCTAAAGGGCTTTTTACCGATTCTTAGGAAGACATTCGAAACTCACAAAGAGTTATTACCAAGTTGAAATTTTAACCGTGATACGACTGTGAGTGGAATGTCACAGGTTTCGTGCTGCTACACTGTAAATTAAACCTAAATAGGCAATAAACGATAAAAGACGAAATTAAGGAGACATCGTCTAAATCTACCCGCAGCTGAAACAGAACAAATAACACGACAGAAGTGATAACACAGAATATATATTTATTTATCACAGAGCGTAGTCTCAAAGAGGACGACGAAAGTACATAAGTATAATTACGTAAATTTTCCAAACGCTAATACATGTGTCGGACAAAACAAAAGTTACGCCCTATACTGGGCAACAAGTCATTCAGTAAACTGACCTAGTCGGTTTAACTTCTACTTTCGAATAACGAATTACTTTATATCCCTAAATTTAAAATTACAAAAGTGTATAAAAAAAATTAAAGACTTAGAGACTTAACGCGCACGGCATACGATTTTGTGATGCACAAAATGATCTTATAATTAATTGTGTTTACCTAACCTGTACGTACGGTCGTTCTAACAATCGACATGACCAACGAAATACTAATCGTAAAACTAGAAATTGTAATACTTGTAGTTAGGTTTTGTCTAGTAGGGCATTAACTAATTCCGTACCTGTATTACCTAAAACGTAATATTAAATCTAACACAAAACGTACATACGGCGTTAACACAAGTAAATTTCGTTTTGAAAGCATACAATCATTTCAGAAAGAGAATGCGCAGCCTTTCCCTTCGACTTAATGTAGTAATTCATGGTACAAGTTCTTCCCAAAAGAAATCGCAATCTGAACGGTTTCCAACGCTTTTACGGTGTGAATGGTTAAATTACAGCAACGTGACGCTATAGAAATTTTTCCCTAAATATACGATATGTTTGTTATCTCCACTGATAAGGAAACGTGTGGCGGGTATGGAAATCCGTTATAGACAATTAGGAAAGAATCAATTTAAATTCTTAAGAAAAACATAGAACTACCCACCTCAAATAAACGTTTGCTCAGATAGACACAAAATTAATTTGCATATTCACGTGGAATCGCGTGAAATAATTAAATGATGAAAACTTTGTTGGGCCTAGAGATACCGCTAAACGAAGGTCTGTGTTGCACTAAACATTACCGGAAAATGAATAAATGCGCGTTTATAAAAATTTGACAATCGCCAACGAAACGTGTGCTTGTCGAGGACAAATTTTATACTCGAAAAATTTTAACCTATTAACTTTTCAACATAACAAGTAGATAATGTAAAAGATTGCAACAATGTTTTGGTCATAGCATTACACGACACGAAAACTAAGAAAAAACGAGTTTTTACAGTTCTTTTAGAAGCTGCAGTAAACGGATTTAAACTTTACAAAAAAAATTTGAGACCAAAAAATTGAGATAAAAAAAGACTTAATATTTTACAGACAGGGCAAGCGAACAAAGCAATTAAATGGTACAAACACTTTCTACAATTCACCAAACAGTTTGACAGCCATTGTTTTCGAAAGACGTTTTAGCTGACAGTGAATCTGACATTGTAGTTTTGAATATGCTGGTGTAGTTGTGTCGTTGCAGAAGTTTATGTCGAGAATAGCATCAAAAATCGCCAACCTCTGAAACGTTATCATCAAGAGTAGGTGAAAGCAATGTGATAAATTCCAATTTGTCTAATTAATGTTTGCGTTGCGATCAGTGTCATTATCTTCTAGTGTAATATTTAATAATTTAACATTATTCATTTACAATTTACGCGAATAAATAATAAAATAATTAAAATTAATGAAACAAAGTTTCTTCACCAGCTAAACAATGCTTCACTTGTTTATTAAGTGCGCGGAAACATATCATTTTTTAATAACAACGAATAACATTTATTTACTCATACACTGCATATTTTTTTTTTAAATTTAGGATTAATAATTCAAATATTGACTTTGTTAAATTTGAACTTAAAGTTCGACGAAAAAAAAAATTAATTAAATGACTGATAAGAGCAATTGTATAGCTAAAACTGAATGAAACTTTTGATTTTTATAGTTAGTTACTTATGTAGTATTTAATGTTAACATCAAAGTTATACGAAAATCAATAATGAAAGTATAAGTAAATATTACAAAAGTTATTTTTGTATTATTATATGCATCAACTAGTTATTACGTCTAATTTTGTTTGCCTCGTAACACGTTAAACTAGCAGTTGGGTTTTTGATTTATAACCTACAATGACAAATATAAAGACAAAGGTTTAAAATAATTTTAACAAAAGTTACTTTAATTAATCACCTAAAAGAAACTACTAAAGTAAACTATGAAAAACGAAGGAGAGTGGATTAAAAAAAGTAAGTTAATTAAATAATTACTATTACTCACTAGAATATTTTATAATTATTTAGTTTTGGTAAAAGTGTTCTAAAACTAAAAATTAACAAAAAAATAAAAATTACAGTTAAATTTAAAGAAATATACACACGTTGTTCATAAGTTTTACATCTTATAGATTTTTATTATACATTACGCAAAAGTTATTTAAACGATGAGCACTTAATAATACCAATTACTAAAATTACATGAAGTGAACTGAGAGAGAGTGTGCATTCATGATGAAAAAAACAAATTTGTTTAAAATTCAGGCAATTACATATTTTGCAAAAAAACAATTTATTATCGTACAATTAAAAAATGGTATAATATACAAAGTGTTTCATAAAAAATGACTGCACATATTCTTTTTGAGCACTCTGTATATAATTTGCTTATGTCAAAATATTCGCAACTAAAAATACTAATCGACGTGCTCGAGCGTTTTTTCACTAAATAATTACCTGAATTTTAAACAAATTTGTTTCTTTCGTCATGAACGTCGTTTGTTTCTTTTTTTTTAGCGTAAAGTAATGCAAACATAAAAATAACAATTTGTATTTTTCTAACAAGAAACTACCCGTTTTTGAAAAGTAAACTAACGTATTTAAAGTTTGATGAGTAATAAATTGCTTTACATATTCAAAAACTACGAACAAATAATATTTTAAATTTTTATGTTTTAGAGTCTGGAATGGCTGGGAATCACAATAATCATCAACAAGAAATATTCGTGGTTCAATCGTATTTCAATCAACCTGACATAAATATGAACAATAATACAATTTTAGATCCAAAAAAATCAAAAGTTAACAACCAGAAAATACCTCAATTGTTAACACAAATTAATATTGGTTTGTAAGTACATTCGTGTTATAAAAGTATGTTTATATGTTTATTTTGCACTGTGCTATTTATTAAATTTTTCTAGTATAAGAGGTTTGAACAAAATCACAAAGTTGTTTTTTGGCGAGGTTTCTCAAAAATTTAAACTTTTGTGGTTTTTATGTTTAACTTCTTAAGCGGTTTGATGCATTGTATATAGTGGTTCTGCTAGTGGTCACGTATTTTTGTTACTAGCGTATATATTCGTCATATTCATCAGATAAAATTTTGTGTTTGTCATATCCATTAAATTATCTTTCAAAAGTGTTTGATGGCAGAGCCATCTCATAGTATAAATTTACTATGTGATTAAAATTAACTGTAGATAGCTATAAACGATGGTAAATACGTTGAGTTAATTTAACACCCGCGAAATTCAAAATAAGCTTTGAAAAATTCGTCGGGATAAGACCACAACGTAAAAGGACATTGGGGGTGAGCAATGTCAATGCAATTGTGTAAACGCCACCAGAGTGAACTACTAGACAGCTGTTTCGCCCTTTTGGGGCTCATCAGTAGTAGGAGATACACTCTAATGTTGTTCCCACAATTGCATTGACGCCCCTTATAGCTTATACAGTTAATTTTAATCACATAGTAAATTTATACTATGAGATGGCTCTGCCATCAAACACTTTTGAATGGTAATTTCGTCGTACTTAATTATAAAGCTATAAGGGCCGTCAATGCAATTGTGGGAACAACATTAAAGTGTATCTCCTACTACTGATGAGCCCCAAAAGGGCGAAACAGCTGTCTAGTAGTTCACTCTGGTGGCGTTTACACAATTGCATTGACATTGCTCACCCTCAATGTCCTTTTACGTTGTGGTTTTATCCCGACGAATTTTTCAAAGCTTATTTTGAATTTCGCGGGTGTTAAACTAACTCAACGTATTTACCATCGTTTATAGCTATCTACAGTAAATTATTTTTTTATGTACGTTGTTTCTATTCTACATTCTGTACATTCTTTCACATTTATAAAAAAAGTAAAATTTAATTATTAAGTACTTTAGTTTTGTTAGAATTTATTTTTTCTAATTTAAAATTAACGGCTGCACTGTTTATACACTGCTACTGACTGTCAAATCACCTGTACAAGTGGGGATAAGCGCAATTCGGCCTTTACTTTTTAATTACCCTTTGGAAATCGTTGTTGAAGGTCGTATTAGAGTGAGTCCGTTAAATCAAATGTGTTGGATAAAACATATTCAAGTATTGATCGAATAGGCAATTTAGTTGATTGCTTGCTTTTTTAGGTAAAAGTAGTTAAAATGGCGTCGTTACGTTATCTTTTACCTTTTTAGTGATTTCCGAAAGGCTGCTAACTTATCCCGATACACGGTTGTTGTAGCAAGGTAACCTGTGTAGGCCACTTTTTTTAATAAAGTGACAAAATATGACTCACACCTTGTTTGAAGTCTTAGGATTGTATAACTTTATTGCATGCATTCGTCATTTACTGATGTTAGCTTTATGCGTACTGCTTAATAGTATCGTACGATGTTATTTTTTAATTTAATTGTATGAATCTTATCAGTTAACCGTCACCCTTAAGCAAAACAGCTATTATATGTAATGTTAACGTAGATCACATTGATTCAATTTACCTTTGACTCATCTTTAACTTGATGGATTGTCGTATGAGTATATTTATTATTTAAACGCAGTCAAGGCCAAATTAAGCATAAACTAGAACGTAATGCATAAGCTTATATACCACGCATATTTTGTTTGTAAATCAAATAAAAACAAATTAAAAAACGTTACTATTGGTGACGAAGAATTTTTCGGTTAGGTAACTTTTTGTGCTTTTATCTTGTTTTGCAAGTATCATAATTGTCGATTATTGACTTGTTTTGCGATTGCAGGGTAGAAGTAGTACTAGTTAACCTTAATTAAAATCGGTCACTTATAATTTTTGTTAGTTATTAAACATGACTAGTGATAAAGTGTGTTGCCTGCTAGAAATTATAACTGTGATATTAATTAACAAATTTAGTCTTGTTACTTAATTTGTTATTGGTCTACTTTTTTCTCTTTAATTTAACGCTTATCCATTTTGTTGAAAATTAATATATTGTTGTTAGAATTTGTGTTTTGTTAATTTGTTTGTTTCAGTGATCGAAAAATTTAAACAAAGTTTGTATTACATGATTTTTACTTGTTTTGGGGCTTTTTTAATTTACTGTAAGATTACCACACCTAGACTTGCGACTTGCTTGCCAAGTCAAACTGAGTTAGTTGCTTGTTTTTAAGTTACGAGAAAATTCTCGTAACAAATTTGACACCTAACTGTCTACGGTTCAATTTCGCGTGTGCGGTTCTAATTCTTTCTATTTTTATTGATTCTTGTACTTCTTGATTGTTATTAGTAAGTTTGACTTACTAACATTTTGGCTTTGCTTCGGTTATTTTCTTGCAGAACCTGACTTCGGATTTAGCAACATTTTAACAGTTACTACTTTGTGTTAGTACATTGGCTGACTTTATTTTAATTATCGACTTACTTTTATTTGAATTGCATTTTTAATCAGACACGAGTTGGTGGACTTCTGATTTGGGTTACTACTTTGATTAGTTTGATGTTTTAGGTTTTATTGTTTTAGATATGTATTCTACAGACAAAAAACTACCACTTCCACTTCCACGGATTCTGATTCAGCAACGAACGAGATTAGAATGTTATTTTTTTTGGTAAATATTTGGTACTTACAGAATTTTTTCTTTGGATTGACGAATTGTGTTTGTCTTGTGCTGTTTCACAGAATCAACTTTTTCTCTCCGCTTTTGAGGTTTTGTTTGGCAAAACTTTTCTTCCTTTAGAACAAAATCTTATTCTCTCTTGTTGGAAATAAATATATTATTGTTAGAACTTGTGTTTTGCAAATTGTTTCTTTTAGTGATTGACATATTTAAACAAATTATGCCTTAGATAAGTTTTACTCGTTTTGACACGTTCTTAACTTATTCTAGGACTAGCACACCAACACTGGCAACTCGTTTATCAAATTATGCTGAGCTAGTTGCCTGCAGTTCAGTTACAAAAAAATTCTGGTAACAATCAGATTATTGTTTATTGCGTAACAGACAAATACTTTTGTCTTTTTAATAGAAATTTAGTGTTTTTATCTTAAATATGATACATCGATATAATTTGTCTATAAAATCAATAAAATATTAGATATATTCGGAAGAGATTTAATTAAAAACTTTATTAATATTGACAAATTTAATAAATGCGCGAAGTGCTATAGCTTATAATAAACATTACTCAAAGAACGATTTTTACAAAATAACTAAATCATTTCAAGTTGTTACGTGCAAAAGCTGGAAAAATAAAACTTGAATTAAAGTAACAGAAACAAAGTTTTGCCGGTGCTCAGTGAAGATGGGTGTAGATTATATTTCAATTCCGTAACCGTTTAAGAAACTCAAAAGAAAACAAAATCAAAAGTCAAAAAATCAAAGGTCGCCAAGAAAGTGTATAGCTTAAAAGGACTACTGGCCTTTGCTCACAAACCCGCTCCTGTTGGATGCACTCTAAATAGACTTACCTTAATATAGGTATTGCACGAAAATCTGAAATAATTTAAAATTCACAAAACGCGAAAGCCAACGAAATAAAAGTTTTGTTACATTTAACAATTTAACATTTATTTATCAAAGCAAAATAAAATAAAATAAAATCAAAAATAGTAAGGAGTTAAATTACAGTGAATTGAGTAGACGCAAATAAAATTTAAAAAAATACAATTGCAGGTTCAAAATGAAATTTAAAACAAAATAAACTACGAAAGAATTGACGCAATTTAGTCAAACGAACAAAACTAACTGTGATTCAATTATAAATCGCACTGCCGTGTTTGCATTAATATATAATTCAGTAATTACAAAATAACAAATTTTGTAAATTTTTCAAACAAAATTGAAAATCCTAATACTAAAGTCCTAAAACCCCTAAGTTTTCGGGTTTAACATTGATAATACACAATAAAAAATGTTGTTACATATCGTCTTTAATATAACAAACGACTATAAAAAAATCGTAAATTAAAAAAATTAACGATAAAATCGATTTACTCCGTAATTCGCAGATTTTCTTTTATTCTTATTCTGCTTAAAATCAAAGCTATTAAAACACTAAACTCGCGAAATTACGTTCACCAATTTAGTATAAACGGTAATAAATATCTTAAATTTTTGTCGTGGTAGTTCCAGAAAGAGGCTTTTAATTAACCATAAGGTTGCCAGATGTGTACTGCAAAAAGATCGTAAGGGTACCCTCAATGAACAAGGATCTATCGGAAGATGAACGATAAACCGCCCTAAGGCAAAAGTTGAACCGAGTCGCACAACTTAACACACGATTCTTCATTCCATAAACATAAAATTTGAAAACACGTAAACTTTTACGAACTAGGAAAAACAAAACTTCAACAACTGAACTAAAAATTTACTGTTTTCAGCATTACTCTCGCGAATACTTCCAATTTTTAAGGGTTGATTGGCCTTAAACCTCTCAAACTGCATCTTAATGTCTTTTGTAATTGAAAACTGGTGAACCAATTGCTCCTAAAGCTAATAACACTTATACTTATAAACTCAGTGCGCTACCAATTTCATAAAGAACTGTGACCAAAATCTATGTAAAAGAAAACTGAAATAAAGACATGGAAAGAGAACGCAAACACACTTAAGACTGCCTTTCACATTGTAAAAAAAGCAACGACAACAAAGAAAATATTCAATTACACATAAAAAGATTAACTTGTTGAAACCGAATAATAAAATTGTCTATTTGAAGTAATAAATTATAAAAATCAACATGACTCAATTCCAAATGCGCTAAGAACGCAGTTAATACAATGAACTTTTAGACAAAGTTAAGATAACCAAACTGCTAAAATATATATTTAATTACGATAGTATCTAAAAAGGGAAACATAAATTAGATACAACTGAAATTTTACCAGTATTAAGAAGATGCCAAATCAACGTAAGTGCAGAATATGGATGTATATGCAGCGTAATAATTTCGAATTAGTTAAATACAAAGTTTTCTTACAAATTTGATTGACAACGATGAATTTGAAAACGTGAATTAACTTCATTAATTTAACGTGGAATTACTCAAACTAACTCAAAGTACACAAAACAAATAAACCAACTCAAATACCAGTTCTTTCCAAAGAAATCGCACAAACTCAAACGCCGGTTACAAAGTGTTATGTTAATTGATAAGTTATCAGTGAATTCTATAACTATAGAGAGATAATTAACGAATAAAAATGGGTAAACTTTACTTTTAGTGTACTACCAATTAATAGTATATTGCATGTAGAGTGGGGAAAGTTTACGTTTTTTTGGTGAAACGGTAGTTTTTAATACAAGACCGTAAAACAAATGCACCAGAAAACGTACCTTTTACCACGAATCATGTATACTATTTTATCCCAAATTTTTGAAAAGTAAGTAATTCACAATAGCATATATTAACATTTGTTCTGTACATTATAAGTTAAAATTTATTATTATTGAAAAATGTAACCAATTGCATTTCTCTATGGCAACTTCACATCAATAACGGCAAAGTAAATTGGATTACTTCCTCTGCGGAGTGTTGTTTTTTTTATTCAGCGAGGCAATTGAGTACTTTCCATTGTTGAAAATATAACAGAAAATCGTACTTCTTCAACCATTTTGAATGAAAACTATTTATTATAATTTTACTAATCTAATTGATAAATACAAACATGTTTTTTGCACATAAGTCGCTGGCCTTTATTTGTGACGAATCCTGTATCTAACGGTAATTAAGATTCCTTAAATCAGCATCGTGCAATTAACTGTTACAATAAAAAATCAAATAAAGTATTCAATGCAATAGTGCTTAAAAACATATTACTTTAATTTTTTAAATAGCGCACAAATAGAAATACGTGTAAGCAAATGGTGTGTCTTGTTGATAAGATTAGGAGGTACTTAAATAATAAGTAACCAACTAAACATGTGCGTTCAAATACTTGCATTTTCAAATACATCTAATATTTTATTAATTTTATAGAAAAATTACGTCAATGAATCTTATTTGAGGATAAAAACAATGGGTTCTAATTTAAAAAACGTTTGATTCAAAAGATATGAAAATGTTTAGATACATTTGCTTATCTCGGTAGATTATTTCTAGGTGCGATATAACAGTTTAAATTTTTTGAAATTTGCCAAGGACACTTTACAACATTTTAAGCATTTTTTACATAAAGCAACTAGATCAACACTTGCTAATTTAATCAATTATTAAATGCTTGTTTGTCGACCTAAAAAAATGTAGGTATAATCTTGAACTAGTGAGCAGTTTCTTCACAATAATTCATTATTAACGCTTTATTTTGTAAATTTTTTTAATGTAATAATTCGTTTGAATATGTTTTCTTGCATTTGTTTTTTTTATAGATTGTAATTAGTTTTTTAGTTTTCAACAATTCTTGCTGTAAATTTTTAGTTTTTTTAACAGTTTTAATTTATTTTTTAAGATTAGCCTGTGTATGTCTGAATCGTTTTTATTTAATTCTGTTTTTGTGTTGTTGTTTGGTTTCTAAGAAGCTTTGTACACTTTTTCTACAATTTTTTTAACAGTTTTTGTAAGAATTTTTGTTAATTTCTTCAACTAATTTATTTATTTTTAAGGAAGGACTATATGTAATTATACATTTATAAGAACTATATTTCATGCGAAGTAATAACATTCAGCTAAAATTTCATTGTTTATTATTTTAAAACGAATATACACAACGTTTCGATTGCTGCAAGTATTAGATAAAATGTATGCCTGTTTTATTGTCACGTTTTTTAATTTATTAAACTACAAGCTGCCACTATTAAATTAGGTTTTCTTATACTTGGTCGGTTTGTGTTAAATTTTTATGATTTAAACAACCTGTAACTTTTAAATTAATGTTTAAGTTAATTTTTAATAATTCAAATTTGTTTGTTTAATCATTTCAAAACAATTAAAATTTTGGTTTCTATTGAACATATATTTTACAGCGTGTAAATTTTATTACATGTATTGTTAGTAAAATTTATTATCTGTTAACGTATTTGTTAGATATTTTTAACTTTTTGTATCAGAAACATAAGATTAAGTTTGCAATTTATCGCATCCTATTGTTTTTGGTATTTGTTGTCTTTTGCCGAAATTATTTGTGGTTGTTTCAGCGATATACGCAAACTTGATTTTGTTTATTTTTTTTTGTTTGGTAATTACTTAATTACTTACACGAATTTTAGTAATGTTAGTTTTTTCAAAGTTGGTATCTCTGCATCGTAAGTTGACGTTACATGAAAAAGAAATCAAAATAAAAATGTCTCATTAATTTAATGTTATTTTCTTATAAAGGTATAAAGAGATAATTTTGTATGAGATTTGAGGTTAACACATAAATTTCAATATGTCAAAGTGTAAGTGGTGCCAATTCAATAAAATATAAAAGTTTTCCAATGTTGTTTTAAAATCAAAATATTAAATATTGTATCAGAATAGAGAAAATCGTATAAATCACACCTCATAGAATACGTTTCAATCACTCTACCGTTTTATAAACTCACCGCTGCGCGGTTCGTGTGTTAAACCGGGTCTCGTGATTGAAGCGCGTTCATTCTGTAACTTGTGTTTTAATAAACTATTCCATTTTTTAAAATAAAAGAATAAAGCGTTAATATGTTTTAATAATAAATAACTTTTTGTTACAGAAATAAACATTGGAAATTCTTTACATTCGGCATTTTTCTTGTGATGTTAACAATTCTTGTGATCTCTATTGTAATATTAACGTCGAAAAATCAAAATAAGTAAGTATATTTTACGTGAGTATAGAATAATTTAATTGTTTTTTTTTCAATTAAAATTATTTATCGTTTAGGTAATACGTGTATGTGTAATGTATCTTAGTATTTTGATATCATAAGTAATCATTCTGTTAACAAGAAAAAATATATTAATTATGATATTTTGTTATCAGTTTTTTTTTGGTTTTGTAGATAACGACGTTTTCTACTAGCACAAGTTCAATTAAGTAGAATCTAATAAAAAACGTTTTTCTTAAAAAAAATCGCGTTCATGTTTACGTCGATAGCTGAATTAGCTTTTAAAATTTGACAATATAAAAATAAAAATAAAAATTTTAAAAATGATCAATTGTAAAGTGCATTGGGCTGAAGTGCTTTAATTACCATCAAACTCAACCAAAAATAAAATAAAGGCAAAGGAACTATCATCGGAGAGTAAATTTATTTCGAAATTGACGCTAGTGAAGAATAAGATTAAAAAGTAAATTAGAAAGGATACCAGTAGATAAGTAGATACGGTAATAAATGCTAGAAACAAAAATAAATTAAATCTAACCTAAAAACGTCTAAGCGTAACATACCTCAGCGACTGTTTCCATAAACATAGGCTATTATTACATGTAAATTTTAATATAAAGAAACGAATCGTGATGATAAAATAAACAAAAGCGCAATTTATCTGACAGTGTTTGTAAATATCAAGTAACCCTTATATATAAATTACCTGCAGGTTGTTAATCTTAAATATTGTTAGATTAAATTATTTCGTTTATAATATTTAGTTCTAAATCGTGTAAATACTTGTGGTAAATAAATTCATTTTTAATTTTATACAAGTGGTGTCACTTGTGGGATTGCGATTTTAATGTGTAAATATTAGTATATAAATTTAACATAGCTCTCGTAAGGTAAACGTTGCGTGATTAGTACGTGCTCGCGTATGTTTGTTTATAGAGCGTAATTGTAATTGTTCAAGTTTCGTAAACCTGTGCATTTAATTTAATAATAAAGAATCGGACGTTATTAAATTTCAGTGTTAAAAATTAAAATAACAATAGTGAAAAACAATGTCGACAAAGAAACTGGTGGTGTTAAAATTGAATTACAACGACTTTGCAAAAATTTAGAAGAGAATTGAATAGACGTTTGTTACAAGAAAATCAGGTCCCTTAAGTTGGGCAGCCAAACATGCTACGTGGTTTCTTTGCAACAAAAAAAAAGAAGCAACGGCTAGCACAGTTTTCCCGGAGAAGGACCGCAGGCTTTGTGATGCTAAACTATAACTTAAATCTGAAAAAAAGCGCAAAGACGATGAAAGATTAAATTAGGGAGATATCGTCTCTACTCTAAACGTAGCTAGAAAAAAACAAATAACACGACAGAAATAATAACACAGAATATATATTTATTTTATCACAGGCAATAACTCTAGAAAGGACGAAGAAGGTACATAAGTATAAATTTCCCAAACGTTAACACATAGGTCGAATCAAATATAAGTTGCGCCCTATACTGAGCAACAATAAACTGATCTTGTTGGTCTAAACTTTTACATACGAAGAAGGAATGAATTTATATTTGCAAATTTAAAATCGCAAAAGTATATAACAAAACAAATTAAGCCTCCGAGGCTCTACGTGCACTTCATACGACCTTGTACAGCACAAAATGATATTATTAACTGTGTTAACCTAACATGCAGGTACGATCAGCAATCGACATGACCACCAAAATACAAATCATAAAATTTGAAATTGTAATACTCACAGTTAGGTTTTATCCAGTAGGGGATTAGCTGATTCTGTACTTGCATTGCCTAAAACGTAATATTAAATCTAACACAAAACGTACATACGGCTAGCACAAGTAAATTTAGTTTTCAAAGCATATAATCATTTGAGATAGCAAATGCGCAGTGTTTCCTTTCGACTTAACGTACTAATTTACGCTAGTAGCTCTTCTCAAAAGAAATACAATTTTTTAAAGTTTCCAACTCCTTGACAGTGTGAATAGTAACGTTTTAATAACGAGACGTTATAGAAATTTTTCCAAATATGCCCCCTGTTCGTGATCTTCACTGATAAGTGAACGTGTGGTGGACACGGAAACCCGCTATAGACAATTAAGACAGAATCAAATTAAACCCCCAGTAAAGAGAAATATAACGGCACAAAATTAATTCGCATATTCACGTGAAATAGACTAATAGTGAAAGTCTTGTTGGACGTAAAAAGATACAGAGCTCGTCTGTATTGCACCAGGTCTTACAGAAAGTGAATCAAATATCCGGTTATAAAATTTGACATTGAAGGTCAAATTTTATACTTAAAAGAATTTTTACACTCAAAAATTTATCTGCCAACCTTTTAACATAACACATTGATTCCTACTAACATTAGAATAGATTTCGGCCGTGGAAGCGTTCGCTATTATACGTTGATTCCTAATTGTTTAATGTTTCCAAAGTAATGAATTTTAGTAGTCTTATTAGAAAAATAGATAACAAATCTTAGAAAATAGAAGAAAAACTTCTGAAAATATTGAGAAAATGGAATAAACTGCCCAAACATTATTAGAATATAGAGAAAAATACAATCTAAGAGAAACAGAAAGCAAAATAGAAAAAATAAAACACAAATTAGAACAAATGTTAGAAGAAAATTTAAGAATCATAGAATACAAACTCGAGAAAAAATTAGGAGAAAAAATACAACTGCTTGAAGAAAGAATAAACCAAATAAATAAAATAGGCCATTGGGCAAAAACCATTAACAAGTTTAAATTTGTACCTCCAAATTTTGATGGTAAAGTTTTTTAGTCAACCTATCACAAACAGTTTGAAATAGCAGTTACAGCTAATGATTGAAGCAACAAACAGAAAGCGACGCTTTACGTAGAGAATTTTTCCAGGAGAAACGCTTAGAATTTTGCAAACTATTCCTGACCACCTCCAAGGAAATTACGAAATCTTAATTTTACGTTCAGAAATAAGATATGAAAATTCTGATCTTCAACAAGTGTACCTTTTTGGAGCAATGAGCTATCCAAAGCTTCGTAAGCAGTCGACCAAATGGAACAAAAATCGACGTAGCTTAGTCATGCCCCGTAGATTACTATTTAAATATGGAACAATTGCACAGTTTTTATCTTGATAAACAAAGTGTTCAGTTACTGGTTGACACGGAAACCAATAATAGTACAACTTTGAACGACGACGGGCAAAGAAATAACTACTCACGTACAGATTATGTTATAAAGAAGTAAGGGTTCCATTTAAATATAAAAAACAATGTACTAAAGATCGACGAAAAAGAACTTCTTTTTCATTTGTTAGAGAAGGCAGCAGTGCGAGTGTAAAGTAAAGGTGTGGTGGTGACATGCCTGGATAAAAAATTTTCAACCAATAGAAAGCGACTTGCTTGAAAAAAGACTATTAGTTAGCAGAATATTAGTACAAGATAAAACACAATGTCAGCAAAGAGCTTGAATGTCAAATTGGATCCAGTAACGTTGAAAAAAAAGAGCGTAGTAGACCAATGCACGCTAGTATTTCAAATTGTGAGAATTCAAATGAAGCTACGTTGCCAAAAAAACATTTATTAGACATTCTTGGCTAATAGTGCTAAAACCTCGGCCAAGACCAGCTGGCTAAAGTTAAAGTTAGTTAGAACGAAGTCTGCGAAAGCGCTTTCCAACAACTAAAATTGATTTCAGTCACTTCGCTAATTTTAAGTTATCCAAGAGCAGCTATAAAATTTGTTTTGGATAAACAAAAAAAACATTGCGTATTTTAACAAAGCTTTGCTCAGGTCAAAAAGGAATTATTGCATGACTAGAAGAGAACTATTAGCAGTAGTCAAGTCTAGAGAGCATTTTTTAAAATACTTGTATAAACGCAAATTTTTGCTAAAAACCATGCCGCCTTGAATGACTATTGCAGTTTTGTAACCCGGAAAGACAAGTGGCAAAATTGATCGAAAGACTGCAAGAGTATGACTATGACATCGGAACGCTGATGCCTTGTTCAAAAAATAATATCCGGTAGACTGTAGCCATTGTTTGAAATTTGAAGAAAACATCAAATGTCTCCGAAAAACTGTTATGGTTGATGACGAGTGTGAACCTGAGCAGTTGCGTCGCAAACAAGAAAACAATTGCGATTTAAAGGTACTTCTGAACTACAAAAGAAAAGTCGACGACAAACCTAGGAAAAAGTTAGTACTATCGGCAGAAACATCAAAGCATACTAGCGCAGTGCGACTCTTTGAGAGTTTGAGAGTAGAAAAGCGATCCCTAGAGAGTATCAAGAACACGAAAAACAGACTAAAGTTAGTAGTGCCAAAGAACCGAGTGTCACAAGTGTTTCAGCATCTACAGAATGACACATCAGGAAAAGACATTAGAAAAACCTTGTGAAAGATTCTACTGGGTGAACTGCAAAAATAAAGTCGAAAACACAAATTGTCAGCAACAGAATGAAAAGCATAAATGACGTCAAGGCACAAAACGGTGGATTATAATCGAGCGACATGGTGTTGTATAATCCCCAAAAAAAACTTAATTTGTCGCTTAAGTTGCAGAAGCAATGGGAAGACTTTTATAAAGCTGTGCATCGTATTAATGGTGTCATATGTTATATTGCATTTGGAAGCCACCCAAAGAAAAGCCAAAAGTCTAGCTCTGTTTGCTGGAGATAACAGCGTTACGCAAGACCAAGTCAGAACGAAGTCAATGCAATAAACATCGATAATTTTATGAGCATATACGAAGGTTCTGGAAAGACTAGGTTTGGAGTCACAACGACTCTTTCTATCGTTGCCGCGTTCAACTTCCTGTTCTGAATAGAACAGTCTTAAAAAGAGAGCAGGAAAACATATAGAAGCTTTGAGATTATTTAAGATTATTTGAGGCAATTACCGGAATGTTCGCGAAGTAGATAATGTAAAATATAAAAGTTGTCTGAATCGAGTACGGAATCTAATCGAGTTTAGTCAGAAAAAGAATATGGTGTCTTCTTTCTTTAAAATAAATTGACTGGATGACCATTGATTTAGAAAGCTCACTTGAGAATTAAATTGCATGTGTTCACTTTGCAATTTGCGTGTAAAACGTCAAACTGTGTGCGTTGCTACGTCACTCCAACGCTGCAAAGTAAGTTTAAAGTGAACGATGCAAAATATACAAAGTGATGAGTAAAAAAAGATCTTTAACATAACACAAAGTTTGATTATTTTTTACAAGAAACAAGTCTTGTCTCATAGAAAAATTTTGTATGCAAAATTGTTCACTTATTCAAACTTTTCGAGTCTAATTGAGTACCACACAATTATTTATATTTGTTAAAAATTTATCGTTTCGTTTTATCTATAAAATAATGTTTGCCCATTATATTTTATGATTATTATGCATCCAACTTAGAATAAACAAAATAATGTAATTTTATTTCAACAAAATAAAACAGTTTTGTTAAATAATTCAAATTTATGATGTACCAAAAGATGATTTGGCATCATACAATACCAGCGCCGATAGCTTGTTGTTATCATTCAAATAAGCAAAATAATTACTACAATAAAAATCCAGCAAATACATTTGTAGGGAAAATACGGGTTATATTATTTTTTAATTTTTTATATTTTACTTTCTTGTAACTTATACTCATAACTTGTAGGATACGAAATATGTAAACCTCTTTTAAAAGTAATGTGTATTTTTACATTTTTATTTAGATTTTGATGGTAACAAGCTTTTTATTTCTTCTTTTACATCGTTTTCAATATATTTGAGCACTTTTTACAAATAATTAGGACTATAAAATCAATTTGAAAAGTAAATAATTAAACTATTTGTTGTTCTAAACTACTAGATATACTTGTAATAATAAACTTAAATAACTGTTCATTTTTAGTTTGAATTTTATATAAAGTGAAAAATAAAATCTTGCACAATTGGCGTTACATAACGATTATGCTCATCAAGCAACATACATGTTTCGGGCGAGAGACCCTCGGGCTGCATTACGTTGCTCTCCGAGCGTAATTATTGTAATAACACCCTTGGTACATAAATAGCTAATAATATTTAGTTGCGGAAACTTATTATAATATATTTATAATGTATTGTAACAATAAAAAGTCTATCAATACGCTGTAAAAATTTCAGAACATTTGGCCTCTCAGTTTTAGAAATATTATGTATGTTTTTTACTTTTATGGTAGAAACGTTCTGCTAAAATAACGACACCTTAATTCAGAAAAATGTTAACTACCTTGTTTTTATTAAAAGTTGTAGTTCCTATAATTTACTTTAATTAGTAGAACTATTACTCTATTTTCAAATTATTTTTAGTGAGGTGTGCTTATCGTCTAGTTGCATCGAAGCTGCGTATAAATCGTTCCATGATTTAGACCTCACAGTAGATCCATGTGTCGATTTTTACACATTTGCGTGTGGCAATTTCATAAAAGAAGCAAAATTGAGCCGCTACTCTCAAAAAAGTTCATTTTCGGAAATATTCGAGAATGTTGATTCAAAGTTAGAAAATCTGATTTATGAGTATGACTCGAACAGTACCATTCATCCTAACGTTAAAAAACTGTTTGATATTTGTATGGAGTATAAATTTAGTTCTGATAAAGAAATAAAAATAATTAAATCTATCATAGACAGTTTAGGAGGTTGGCCTATGATAATGGAAAATAAATGGAATGAAAATAACTTTGATTTATTAAAATTTATGCTGCGTCTAAAAGAGCTGGGAATTTTTTATAATCATCTTTTATATTTTACAATTGAAGTTAATTATTTGAAAGCCAGCAAATACATACTACATGTAAGTCTAAATAAGTTTATAAATCTAATTCCTTTTAAATTCTGTGTTTTAGATAGTTACAGAACTTCCTCAAGTAATTGATGCACGTACCTACAAATTTATTACCGACATTGCCCTTAAACTTGGTAGTCAACGGTCAACTATAGATGCATACCTTTACAAATATGTAGAACTGTGTGACAATTTAATAAATGTACTGTTCTTAAAGGCCTATATATAATAGAATTTAATAATTTCTAGTTACAGATTTATAGTAACATGGACATGAATCCAAATAGGTACATAATAATTAATAAAATTTCAAATGAGACTGAAATTTCTTGGTCAGCGTTTTTAAATCGTTTAATTGACGATCCAAACGTTAATATTACTGAAGAAGACATTATTATAGGAAAGTACTCAAAACGATTAGTAAATTTTATTAAGTACATTTTTCGACTACCAAAAAGGTTTGAAAATACAGTGTAATTTTTTGTTTTATTTTAATTGTTTCTAGGACGCTAGCAAATTATTTATTTGTTCAAATACTTGCTTGGATGTATAAATTTTTTCCAGGATTGCGGTATATGTTTGAAAACAGAGTACCATCTGAGTACGAATGTACGCTATCAATTAGCAAAAGGTTAAAAAAATGCTTTATATGATGGTTTTTTATACTTATTTATAGAAATATTATATTGCTTTTTGTTTTTAAAATAATTTATTATTTAAAAAAAGTATTGATAATATTTAGCACTTCTATTTTTTTAATTTATAAAGATTATAGTAATTTACTATTTTATTTAACTCAAGTACAAGTTAAAACGCACACACACAATTTAAACAAAATAAATCTACTTATTCTTTGTGCAATTTCAAGCTAGAGCGTTCGTAAACAATGACTGATGCGAGATCGCCGCGTGCTGAGGCAATACATGCTTCGCAATGACTCTTATTAGTCGTTAAGATAGTAATGTATACCTTATTACAGTACCGACTGAAGTGTGTTTTTAATTATGATTGTATTTTTATTGTTTTTTAAATGTTTGTTTATACAGGGTATAAAGAAAAACTTTTTTTAGAAAAGTTTTATCAATTTCTATAAAGCTTCTTCAGAAATTATTTTAGTATATACAGTGCGGCTCATGTACCCTAGAAGCTAATCAACTTTGTTTTGGTAAATAGGACACTTTACATAGTATGGCAAATTTGTATTTCTTACTAAATTTAAGAACTAGTTTATGAACCATACATAAGATCTTAGATAAACAATTTGAGATTTATTAAGTATTTTTTCAAAAAAGTGACACTTATTGCAGCAATAGAAATCGTTGGTACGGTGATGGATTGTTGAAAATAAAGTTTTGTTCTTAATTTTACTAAAAATAGAAAAACCTGTAGTTTATAAAAGGCGCGATATTCAAAATTTCAATTGGAAATAAGTAAGCCTCTAATGGATGTAAAAATTAATTTTCTTTTGAATGTATTAAGGTATTTATGGGTCTATTACAAGTAGTTTTTGTATTATTTACTTTTTGCTAAATTAAAAATAATTCAATTACAGACACACGCAAAACAATTAATTGCAAACGATATTAATACAATAAAAAACGTATGAAGAAATACTGGAATGGAAAAACAATTGAATATTATTTTCAGTGTAACTACTATTTTGTTCAACGCACACTTAAACACGACAGAGAAAGAAACTTTGAATCTTCTCCAACATATCCGATGTGATCTGATTGAATGACGTTTCATAAACAATTAATTTTACAAAACCCTAAAAAAAATAATCTAACTTTGTAAGATCTGGTGATCTTGGTAGCCAGGGTATCCCGTTTTCACGACCAATCCATTTGTTAGAAAAGTTTTGGTCTAAGTACTTCTGTGCCCTACACTGTAGTGTGCTGAAGCACCATCGAGTTGAAATCAAATATTTTGATAAATGTTCAAAGGAATGTAGTCCAGATAATTTTGAAAAGTTGTTTGTAAAAATTGAAGTAAATATTTGCATTAAAATTCTTGAAAAAAAAAGTGAACCAATTATCTTTAGTAAAATTAAGAATAATGCTCATGATTAACAATTTCTATCTTGTTTAATTAAGAATTTACAAATTTCTTAAAGTGTTGCAAATGTTACATTTTTGAAACAAAAACCTAATGTATGGTTAATAAACTGGTCTTTAAATTTATAAAGAAATACAAGTCTGTCATAATATATAAAGTGTCCCATTTAACATAACAAAGTTGATTATTTTTTGGAAATATGAGCCACACAATATACAGGCTGTATCAAATTTTGTGGTAAGTACAGGGATCTCGTTTATTATAAGAGATAGAGAGTTGGTTAAATAGACAAAAATGATCCTTGAGTTATGCCTAAATAAATTCAACAAACAAAAATTTTCCCCTCTATAAAGTTTCTGAAATGTGACGGAAAATAATAAAATTAGTGTTTATGATTTTTAGCTTTAAAATTTTTATTTAAAGAAGTATTTCAAAATTGAAAAAACTTTCTTAAAAGAACTTTATCTGCTCTTTCAGATGATGGCAATAAATTTTTGTTATCGTTATTACTTTACTTTGTAGCAATACCAGCTTTTGTTGTTCACAGAAAATGAAAGAAGAATTATGGAAGTTAGACCTCAAGTTCAGTTTAGTTTAAATGTTTGGTGTGGAATATTTAATAATATGATTATCGGACCTATCATATATGAAGGACATTTAAATTCTAATATGTATCGCACTTTCTTACAAACCAAGTTTGAAAATTTCCTAGACAATATTCGCCTAAATCAACTGGAATCAATTCATTTTCAACAAGAAGGTGCCCCTGCACACAATGCGCAAGTTGTCCAAAATTATTTAAACCAAAAATTTCCAGACAGATGGTTAGGAACAAATGGACCCATACTTTGACTGCGAGATCTCCGGATCTAACATTACTAGACTTTTACATTTGGGGTTATGTTAAGGATCAAGTGTATTCTGTTGTTTGAACACTGTTGAGCAGCTAAGAGAGCAAATGGTTAGTGCATGTAGAAATTGTCCGAAGGTTCACATTACACGTGCTTTAGAACAAGTTTTGAGAAGATGTGTAGTGTGTCTAGAAAATCAAGGTCGTCAACTTGAACATTATTGTAGTTAAATTTAAGTTATTTATTAATTTAGAAATGTATTTGTTGTTCACGGATATTGCTATTATTTACACTTATTAATACATTTTCAATCGGAACAGTTTTCTTTAAATGTTAAACTTATTTTTTATTTTTTTATGAACATGTTATACATTTTTGAAAACAGGATTTTTTTCTCTATATTGTGGCTTAAAACTTTAAAATGGCTACCATATGAAAAACAAAAGTTGGTATCGATATAAAGTAAAGTAATAACGATAACAAATTGCCATCTGAAAGAGCAAAAAAAGTTCTGTTAAAAAAGTTTTTTCAGTTTTTAAATATCTCCTCAAATAACAATTTTAAAGCTCTAATATTATTATTTTCCTCCATTTTTCAGAAACTTTATAGAAAGGGTAAATTTTGATGATGATGATGATGATAGATATGGCATAGAACCATGCCTCATGACTTCATTTAAAAATCCTGATTCTAGTGCTGAACAAAATTATAATAATTTGTTAAAAAAAAAAGAGTGAGTAATATTAGAACGACATTTTGGCCAACTCAAACGATGATTTTGTATCTTGCGTCTGTCGCGTGAAACTGGAATATGTTAAACTCCATAACGTTTCAAAAACTATAGGCGATCCCATTTTTGAACCAGCTGAGTATCTGACAGAAGAAGAAGAAAACCATGACGACAACTATGACAATATTTTTATTCGCAATCAAGAACAAGAAGTCAGGAGAATTTTAAGTGTTATAGTAAACAATTTTAATATATGATCAGTTTGTTTACAGATAAAGACAATTTTTTTACAACTGGAAATATGTATTATTTTTATGTGAAACGACAATGCAGATTCTTTCTGCTTAATTATTTCCAATTTCCTTTCATAGAACTCTGTTGTAGTAAAACTAACCGTTAAAATTCTTTAGTAGTTAGTCTTTTTGTTTCACCCGTTTAATATTTATCAGTCGACATTTGTTTTGATGGTAACAACGTTTTCTCGCCGCCGTGTTAACAGATGATGGTCGTAGAGGCTTCTTTTTTTTCTTCAACAACACCAATCTAATCTAATAGTCGGTCAAATACCTTTTCATATTTCTTTGTAACAATTTCAATAACTTCGTTAGAAAGATATTTAAAAACACACGTTGAGGTAGATATGGGGTTGTAAGAATTAAACTTTAAATCACTTTTGGAAGCATTTGTTATTTTTGTTTCTTCTTTAATTCCATTTTATTTTCTTATGATTAATTGTTTTATTGCTATACAGTGCACGCCGCTTAATGGAATCACATCGAAACTTGGAGTTTTGATAACAATAACCACATGATTACAAAATTTGATATTCAAAAAAATGTATAGTTTTATCGCTTAGACAGCAGTAAATAGATACAGCGTAAATATGATTAACATGCTGCTAATTTAGAAGATGAAATTATAAGCATCAATACAAAATAATGTTATCACATACGACGTAGCCAAATGAAGTTGTTATTCTCAGATCTGCACATACTTTCCAGATACGCTAAAATACAAAGTAACTTGATGATAACCTTTTTGCAGATGTTTAAATGTTACGTAGGTCAGTCAAAATACTTGAATATGCAAAACAAGTATTTTTAGAGCACAATTGTTAAATTTTTTACTCACTTGTATTGTAAATATTGTAAAAATTTAGCTAAAAAATTCATGTATAATAAGTTATTGTTCACGTATAAGAACAAACTTGAAAAGAAAATTAATAATATAAACCGAAATGATTATTAATATCAACGATGTTTTTTTTTATGTTGTAGCATACGTCCGGCCAGTTTTTACTTTTCCATAAGGAAAGTATAACAATCGCAATTTTTTTTCAAAAATTTTTTTTTGTATAATTGTACGTGTCAAGGTCTCCTGAATCAGAAAAAAATATTTTTGACAAAACAATTTTGGGCGTCTGTGTGTGTGTGTGTGTGTGTGTAACGATGTACCCACGATAACTCTGGAACCAAAAATCCTAGTAACTTAAAATTTAGTATGAAGCTGACTTTTCATATTCTCTTGATTTTACCAAAAGATGGGCCTGATAAAGAAATTGGAAGTGGGTGTAACCGCCATTTTTTTTAATATAAATTTGTACGTATGTAAATAATTCAAATTATCTTTACAGTTTCTTATAGAGATAATTCTTTCTAACAATTTATTTAAATAAAGTTTTTCTAACATTAATAGTATTAGATATTTTATTTATAATTTAAAATGAATTCACAAATATAATATAGGTTCGAATCCTGCCTGTGACGATTGAAAGCAATATTGAGGCGCACAAATATAGGGGTTATTCGATATGACAGCATAAGCTCAATTGGCTATATTTCCGTTATATCTTAATGAAATTGAGGGAAAAAATTTAAAAAAGTTATGAGATGCTTGGAAGTCAATACAAACGTTACTCGATTGTTAACATTAATCGTGTTTTCAATAAGCGGCGCGCACTGTATTATTACATTAACTAATTACTTGACAATACATTTTTTTTTAAATCTATATATAAAATAACAGTGCAATATTGTTTTAGCTTACCTTTGATAATAAACTCCTTGTATGTAAGAAAATATTTTGATATAGAAACGAAAACAATAGTTGAAAACATAGTGTATGATATTCGCGACGAATTTATGAAAATATTAGAAACGTTGAATTGGCTTGATGACAAAACCAGAAAAAACGCTATTCAAAAACTAAGCTTAATGAAAATTTGTGTTGGTTATCCAAATGAGTTAGTCGACGATGTTGCAGTTAGTAACTTTTACAAAAATGTTAATATCTATCTATTAGTTTTTTGTTCAAAATTAAACACTATTTTTTAGTTAACCATAAATTTTACTACTTATATAAGCGCAATTATGTCTATTAACATTTTTGAATTTCGCAATACTTTTAAACGGCTAAAGCAGCCTGTAAAAAATTGTTACTGGATAGACAGGTCTCTAAAAGTTACAATGGTTAACGCTGTATATTATCCCACAACCAATGGCATACGTAAGTGTTTAATTTTTGGAATGCAATATAATTTACATTTGTTAATTGTAGAAATACCCGCAGCGTTTCTTCAAGGGGCAGTTTTTGATAAATATCGACCTAATTACATGAATTACGCTACTGCTGGTATGATAATTGGTCATGAAATAACACACGGTTTTGACAACCGCGGTGGACTATTTGATAGCGAAGGCAATTATAAAGAATGGTGGAGTAATGATACTTTACTTACGTTTAAACAAAAGACACAATGCATTATTGATCAATATGATCAGTATAAAATGCCACAATCTAATATAAAAGTAAGTAAATCAAGTTTAAAAGTTTAGAATAGTAAATTGACTGTTGTATGATTTTGTAAGATAAGTTAATCTTTGTCAAAAAATAGTCACAAAAAACCTATTTCTGTATTTTGGTTATTCTATCTGATACTAATTTGACATTTAGTCACTAGCTTAACTTCTCAATTGTTAATCAGACTAGGCTAGCTAAAGATTATGCTTGTTTTCAAACTCTATAAAGTTTAATTTGTTTTATGGTAATGTACGTTTTATGTCATTTACAGCACAGAACAATTGCAGCACTGTATACGATTGATTTTAGATTACGCCAATTAAAAAATCGTTAAACATTCTCTTTAATTAAATGTATTTTAAAAGTTAAAATGGTACTTTAATGAATGATAGCAAAGTTATTTCTGACTATAACTTGTTTATCTTTTTTCTGTTCTTGTAGTGGGTTTACACGTTTTATTCACTAATACCAAAGCTAATACATAACACATAGTTTTTTTTTAATAATGACGTTGTTTGTGCCGTTATAATTATGACAAAAAATTCCTTTGCGTTAGAACAAGAAATGAAAAGTATTGATGAAATCAACAGTGTAATATCGCATTTTGATATTTGTAGAAAGAATTTGCTGGCAACTTTGACTGTTTCCACAATTTAAAAATAAAAATAAGGAACAGTGAACTCCAAGATTTCTAAGTTAAAGCAAACTCAAAAACCAATTAACAAAAGAGTTGATCAAACATTGTTTAAGAGGTTTAAAGCAAAAATAATTAACAAAATTAAAGTCATATATGGCTGACTGCAAACACAGCAGAGTTACTAAATCAGCAGTGGCAGAACACGTGTGGAACCAAGGACACACGCTGAACTTTGACCAAACTAAAGTGTTGGCTAGAACTACTACTACTTCTACTTTCCTAGACTAATCTGTGAAGCTGTAGAAGTGGAAAAACATCCATGTAATATGAACCGAGAAGACAGTTTAAGACTCAGCAAATCTTGGCTACCAGTATTATATCCTTTAAAACAAAGATCAACCTTCTTGAAAAGGACACAAACATTTACTCCGAGTAATAACGAAGTCTGTCAAGCGGTAACGGAAAGATAAGGTCCGTTAATCACGCTAATCGCTATTGGTATAAATATTGTCATTTACACTTTTTCTTTTAATGACATTTACCACTCTGAAGATGCAATTTGCAATGTCTTGCGAAACGTCAGTTTGTTTGAGTTCACGAACGACAATACGGCAAAGGCCAAGTTCTACTTCTTGTTTTGGCTCTCAAGAAGAGACTAGGACCAAGCCTAAGTCTGGGTGTTTAACTACAACGCGGTCTAAGACGAAAGTCGCTTATAAACATAAACGGCAGATTTGTATTTTTTAAACCAGAAATATTATAATATGTTATTTTAGCATATATGTAATAGTTCGTTCCTTCGTCACACGTGATTACAGTAAAAGTAGTTTTAGAAAAAGGAATCAGACCGGGATTACGTATCTAGCAAAATGCAAACAATACTATACCTATGGATCAAAGTATACCTCACACAACATAAAAATGATTTTATGTTGATGATTTCTTGTTTAGATGAAGATAAAGATTTTAACTTTTTCTTTATTGGGTGGCACCTTAACTATAGATACATCATGGAATTATATTTTACAAAAAATTATCTTTATCCAGGAGTTCACAAAGATGATAATGTTCTTTTGAGTCACTCAATATTAAAGCATAAATACCCAGAATCTGTAGATAAAGAAGACTTTCTCAATTTTCCGGACTGGGTTTCTCACCTCTAACATACATAGTGAATTACAAGAAGTGGACGATTGTTTAGCTGCTTGCGAGGATCTATCAGAAATTGAAATTGCTGCAGCAGTTAGAAAAATGCAGTTAAGTAATGGGCTGGAATCACAAGAAGAGGAAGAACCAGAAAGCATTTTTAAATCATCAACACCTCATCAAGTACCTAGCGCAATGAAAACAATATATACTATTTAGAATCTAATCTAGTATAAATTGCACATAGCGAGCGTTTGCGCATATACTACACATTTTTTTTTGTCATCAGCGCACTTAATATAAGCGGACCTGACTGTGTTTGTAATTTTGTTTTTAAATTTTAAAAGTTTTAATTGTAATTTTTGTGCAACATGTTTCTTCATTAATTTTTTTCAATTTATAATATTTTCAGGTGAATGGGTATCAAACTTTGGCAGAAAATATTGCAGATAACGGTGGATTGAAACATTCGTTTTTAGCTTACACCAACTGGGTAAAAAAACATGGTTCAGAAAAAATGTTACCCGGCTTAAATTATACTACTAATCAAATGTTTTGGATTGCTTTCGCCCAATTTTGGTGTACATATACGAATCCAAACTTAATACGTTTTCAAACGTCAGATCCACATTCTCCTGATATGTTTCGAGTAATTGGAACTTTAAGCAACAGTAAAAATTTTTCAGCTGATTTTAATTGTCCACTTGATTCTCCTATGAATCCTAAAGTAAAATGCGGTGTATGGTAATTTTTATAACGTTTAGTAAGGGCACGGTACCATAACCATACCATATATCGCGCGCGATAAGTGGTCGCATATTGCTTTACACCAAATGTATGTATTTTTTAATCTGCCGTTATCACACACAAACTATACCATAAGAGCTATGGTAGTGCCGATACTATATGGCGTGAGCAAGCTATTTTTTGACGTCACCATTTCTGCATCAAATACAAGTTTATGCATGTTTTCACGCGGCTCACCATATTGTCGCAATTTGTTGATTATCATTTCAGGCAGCGTTACATGCAAGCAAAAATGGCAAAAAAATTGTAAAATATTCATACGACGTCATGTGGGAGAAAACAACAGATTATAAAGATAGAGTGGTAAAAACAAAACCATGGATCGACGCTTATCAGTTTTTGATAGAAGATTTTGAAAATTTAAATCAAGAAAAAAAAGTGGGAATAGGTAAATTATTTTTTGTCATACTTAAAATAAGATTCAGAAAGAATTTTAAAAAAATTTATGTTTATTTAATTAAGTAATTATAGTGTGTACATAATAAATAGAAAAAAACTATATTTTTGTCATTTGCCAAGGTAAAGATCTTGTTGGAATTCGCAAATTTGTCTTTTATGTCATTAGTAGGCCTGCCACTTCTTACGACACTGCCTTGAGGTAGGTTTTGCAACCATTTTGTATGTGTAACAATATACATATCAACTGGACAAAAATCCTTTTTTTGATTAATCAAATTATGTAAAATTACGGCAGCCTTTACAATATCTTTCGCAAATGGTTTAGAAACGTTTAAAGTTCTGTGAAAAATTATCCACTTTGTAACCATCGTTTAAAAATCGATTGGTTGTTTAAGTAATGTTTGGTAACGGACACAGTATTTGGATTGACGATTTTCATTTAGTGTATTTTGAATTTGTTTCAATGTAATTTTAGATTGAGTTTAATAAGTTATTTTACGATTTAAAATTCAAAGTTATAATTTAAATTGCTGATTTAGTTTTGTATGTTGTTACGCCGTAAAAATTCCAGTGGTAATTTATGTTTCCCTTCTGAGATATAATCGTAATTAAATATATTTTCGCCGTTTGTTTATTTTAACTTGGTTAAAAGTTCTTTGTTCGAGTACATTCGTACTTGAATTTCTTTATGTCAATCGTTTAGATTACGTGGAAAAATTAAGTCGTTATCTTAATTTATTAGGCAGTTTAAATTCTTGTAATATAATATTTTGTCAATTTGACATTTTCCCGTACAAGCGAAACGCTGTGTCCTAATGATATGAATATGACGTAATGGGGGCTGATTGCCTCTTTATTGCACTTCTTAACGAGAGTGTTTTGCTTCTGGAGGTTTCGAACGCAGCCTTTGTGGAAAGGGCAGTCGACAAAAGTTAATATATAGATGTGTTTTTGGTAGGGATGGTGAACTGTTACTTTTTTCAGTAACAGTAACAAGTTGTTATTATTACTATGGAGTAACAGTTCCGAATAACAGTTATTTTAGTAACAGTTGTTATTGCGTAATCCGTATGATTTGAGTATATGTAGATGTAGGTACAGACATACCTATCCTACCCAATATCTATGTGTTAGTCATTAATTACTATTTAAAAAAATATTCTTGTTTCAATCTTATTTACACTCTTTTCATAGTATTTTGTTCATGTTTCGTATGTTGCAATTACTTACACAAGGAATCTGCCCTTCGTTTGTTTTTTGTTAGGTGGTTGTTTCACCTGTAGGAAGTGTCTTATTAGAAAAAGAATGCGTTTAAATCTCATAGACCATAAATCTTCTGGGTTATTACTTGTTATTCAACAGTACGTACTAGGTTAGGTAGGAATAGTAGTATGTAGCATACGTAATGTAAGAACAAAATACTAAAGAAGACCAAGAACGCTTTTTGTAAAGTTGTTATTAAATAACTGTTATTTTACAACGTGGGTAACAAGTTGTTATTGTTCCTTATTAATAACTGTTACAAAATAATAGTTACTGGAAATACTAGCCACCGCTAGTTTTTGGTAAATGAGGTAGGAGTTCGAAGTTAGTTGGTTGACGGTCGTAAAAATGTAGTTAACGCAGGTGATAATTCACCTTTTCTAATAATTACCGTGGAAGTAAAAGAAGATGGTGCAGTGAATTTAAGTGGAAAACCAAACTTTCCTTTTTCGTAATTACGGTTAATGAAGATCACTGTTTTGCCTAAATTAATATCGCATGTTTCGTTACGTGAATTTGTGCGTGAGTTTGTTTCGCAATCTCATATCTTTCGCCTTGGGGGCGGATTACTAAATCTTCCACTGGTAACCTATTGTCTGGGGAGCAGCCGACTTTCATCCGAGGTGGTAGCTTTTAAAACCATTGTGACCTGAAGCTCAACTGGTATCTCCAATTAAGAAATAAGGTATTTATCGATTTTGGTTATTATCGTGTAGTGCCCGCGATTAAAAATGCAGTAAAAGCTTTCAATTTGAGCCAATTGAAATTACGTATAACGTGAAAATTTAATTATTTCAATGAACGCTTGAAGTGTTTGCGCGAAATTAAAAATCAATTAACTTTGTTTTGATGCGTTTGAGAAGTAATTCGTATTTCGAATATATGATAATGTAACGACTTATAAACTATATTTTGGTTTAGTTCGAATTAAAGTTCGGACATATATGTTATAAACTGTATTGTTCTTAGTTATTTAAATTGTTATAAATATGCGGTCAAGATCTTGAAAATTAATTGCGTTATTTGCAAACGTCGAGTTGACGCTATTGTAGTAGCATTTCTTTTTTATAAATTTTAATTTAATGTTTTGTGTGTAAATTTTTCATTCTTGTTTTGCTTAAGATAATTTCATTCCTTTTATTAAAAATTTGTTTACTATTCATTATTGTTATTTCTTTTTGTTTTTGTTTTAAATATTCAATCAATAAATGTTAAATTGTTAAATGTAAAGAGCTTTTATTCATTTAGTCGCCGCATACGTAAATTTTTGTTTTTAAGTGTTTTTCAGAATTGTTACAACCCAAGGTAAGTTCTGGGGTTGTAACCAACCAGAGGAGCTTTCGGATAATCAGGGGTTTGAAAGCTACCATTATAAATCCTTGATTGGCGCCCTTACCGATTCTTTGACTATTTTACCGTTCTAGTTCAATTTTACGACGATCGCGTTTCCAATTTTTCACGGAATTTTAAATAAAACCCACCCCTTCTCCATTGAGCTAGTGGCACAACCCCGTTTATGTTACTACATTTCAGGCAGTATCTTTGTATTAATTTCGGCATGTAACATAAATATTTGGCGTCTCCAGCGTGTGGCCTTTTTCGAATTTTAGTTTGCCTGTTAAGTTTCGTGATTGTTGGAAAATTTTACCGTTTTGTAATTACATTTTAAAATGGGTTACAAATTGATGGTTGATCGTTTATCGCATAACGAATTACGTTATGAAATTTTGATTAGAGGTGGTGATGCATCTTTAGGTGTTGTCGTATTACGAGGTTTACTCAAGAATTTCCTTATTGAAGAAGCCACCGGAAAGATATCTCGTCCCGCGTACCCTTTCGATTTTAATGCAAATAAATTAGCGATTCGAGAAGGTATCGATGAACTTAGAAAATTAATAGAGTCATTGAAAATTACTCCAACTACAAAAATTTCTTCTACAATTGAAACCAAAATTAAATATTTGTTAAACCGTATTGGCAATTCTATTCCTATTCAAGGTGACGATTCTCAAGTTAAAGATGAGTTTTTAAAAGATTTAGTTGTTTTAATTTCGCAGTACGAACTTTTGGATAAGCAAATTGTTGTTTCAAATCCGTCTACTTCCGCCGATGAAGTCATCGAACCTGTCGTTCAGCCTTCTTTAGTAGTTGATACCGTTTTACCGACGTCTTCTGCTGTTAGTCAAAATTTTGTTAGTCATGTTAAAAGTGTTTCAGTTTCGAAATGGAATTTAAAGTTTTCTGGTGATGCAAAATCAATTTCATTGAATGCATTTTTAGAACGAGTTGCTGAACTCCAGTTATCGCGTAACGTTTCAAGTCATCAGTTATTTTTGGAGTGTACTGATCTTTTTACAGGTCATGCATTGATTTTTGTTAGGTCTATTCGTAGTTCAGTTAATTCTTGGGAAGACTTAGTTAAGTTTTTACGTGAACAATTTCAGCCTACCGATTATGACGAACGTCTTATTGAAGAAATTAAGCGTCGTACTCAAGCTAATGATGAACCTATGGGTATTTACGTTGCAATTATTCGCAACATGTTTTCACGTCTCGATGAGCCTTTTTCTGAAGAAAAGCAGTTAAAGATTTTATTAAGAAATATTTCTCCCGTTTATCAAACTCAGCTTGGTTTGTCGTCAGTTACTTCAATTGAGGAATTAATTAAATTTGGTCGTATTATCGAGGACCGCATGCAAGCTATTGAAGCTTACACGCCTCCATCTCGTAGAAAGCAGGACATGGAGCCTGATCTCGCTTATGTAACATCTCAAGTTAAGGACATTGTAGTTTCTCGTTCTTCGAATAACGTTAGTAGTGGTGAAAAATCTACACCACCTGTTAGACAAAATTTACGATTACCGTCTTCTAATATCGCCCCTTCTTCACGAAGGTTAGCTATCGTTAATGCGCCTGCTTCTTCTAATCGAAGTAGTCCGCAATTATGTTGGAATTGTAGGAAGCCTAACCATCGAGCTGCTTCTTGCAAAGAACCTAAGAAAGGTTTATTTTGTTATCGTTGTGGAAAATCTAACGTTACGGTCCGCACTTGTTCTAAGTGTTCGGGAAACGAGTAAAGGACGTACTAAGAAGCCGTTTAGTGACGTCTGAGGTCAAAGTTAAATCGGCTGTCTATTTTAATAGTTTACATTCTTCGAAGAAAAAGAGTTTTGATAAGAATAAAGTCGTATTAGATTATGTTTTAGAGTCTGCTGAGTCTGACGAAAGACCTTTTGTCTACGTTAAAGTTTTTGGTCACGAAATTTTAAGTTTATTAGATAGTGGCGCTTCTCGCACTATTGTTGGTTCCAAGGGTTGGGAAATTTTTAGTCAGTTAGGTTTAAAGTTAAATAAGTCAGTTAAAGTTAATTGTATTGTAGCTAATGGTAAATCAGTACAAAGTTTAGGTTCACTTCTCGTCCCAATCGAACTTAAAGGAAAAATTATTGTTTTAGAAGTTTTAGTTGTTCCTGACGTTCCGCATAATTTAATTTTAGGCGTTGATTTTTGGAAACAAGCAGGTATCGTTCCTGATCTTAGAAAAGGTGAGTGGCGTTTCGAAAATATGGACACCATTTCACAATTGGAAGATAAAGATTCAGTTATTAAGTCTCGTCTCGGTCTTTCCTCAGAACAGCTCAATCAGTTAGACAGTTTAGTTAGTAATCATTTTTCTTCGTCGAATGAAAATTTTGGATGCACCAACTTGATCGAACATCAGATCAAGACTACTTCCGAACCAATTAAGCAACGATATTACCGAGTTTCGCCGTTTATCCAGAAACAAATCGATCTGGAGTTAGAGAAAATGTTGAAGTTAGGCGTTGTAGAAAAATCAAACAGCGCTTGGTCGAGCCCGATCTTATTGGTGAAGAAGAAGGACAACTCTTATCGTTTTTGCGTGGACTTTAGAAAAGTCAACAAGGTTACCGAAAAGGACGCTTATCCTTTACCTTACGTTTCGTCTATTTTGGATCGTCTTCGTGACGCTAAGTTTATTTCATCTCTCGACATTAAGTCCGCTTATTGGCAGATTCCTTTAAGCGAAGAGTCTAAGCAGTATACCGCTTTTACAGTTCCGAACCGTGGGTTATTCCAATTCACGCGCTTACCGTTTGGTTTAGCTAACGCACCAGCTTCTTGGCAGAGGTTGATTGATCGAGTTTTAGGTCCCGAATTAGAACCTTACGTTTTTGTTTATTTAGATGACGTTATTATTTGCGCTCCTTCCTTCGAGAAACACATGGAAGTGTTAACTGAAGTTCTTCGTCGCCTTAGAGAGGCTAATTTGATGCTAAGTAAAGACACATGTCATTTTTGTAAACCCGAACTTAAGTATCTTGGTTTTATCGTAAATTCTACCGGTTTGTCGGTTGACCCGGAAAAGGTCGATGCAATTTTGCGTATTCCAGTTCCCACTGGTGTCGCTGAAGTTAGAAGAATTATAGGCATGGCCTCGTGGTATCGCCGATTCGTACCAAATTTTTCGACAATTATCGCTCCATTGACGTCTCTGTTAAAGAAGAATTCCAGCTTTAATTGGACTAGTGATTGTGATGAAGCCTTTCATATCATTAAGAATTGTTTAATTTCCGCACCTATTTTGTCTTGTCCTGATTTTAATGTTCCGTTTACAGTTCAAACTGACGCTTCCGATTTTGGTCTTGGTTCAGTTCTTACACAGTTTATCGACGGTGAAGAACGTGTTATTTGTTACAATAGTAGGTCGCTCACAAAGTGTGAACGCAAGTATTCAACTACCGAAAAGGAATGTTTGGCTGTCCTTTGGTCTATTGAAAAATTACGCCCTTATCTTGAAGGAACAACTTTCACTGTAGTTACCGATCACGCATCATTAGTCTGGTTATATAATTTAAAGGAACCTACCGGTCGTCTAGCACGTTGGGCTGTTAGACTTCAGCAATTTGATTTTACGATCATTCATCGTAAAGGAAAGGATCATGTCGTACCTGACGCATTATCTCGTTCAGTACCAGCTATCGACAACATTACTACCGATTGTGACATTACCGAACCTAAGTCTTCGGACAAATGGTTAACGAAACTTATGGAACGTGTACGTTCAAAACCTAACGCTTTTCCACAGTGGAAAATTAGTAACGGAAAGCTATTTAAGCATGTTACCGTAGACTATCCCGATCTTCGTTCTGAGAATGACAATTGGAGAGAAGTTGTGCCTAAGTCTAAACGACTCGAAATATTGTCTAAGTTTCACGATGAGCCTACCGCTGGACACCTTGGTATTTTTAAGACTCTCGAACGAATAGTTCCGCTTTATTACTGGCCTAAGATGAAGGCTGACGTTATTCGTTACATCAATGGTTGTAAAGTTTGTATCACGCATAAGCCAGAACAGAAACGTCCTGCTGGCCTTATGACCCGACATCCTGTTGTGGACAAACCTTGGCAGTTGATTTCTACCGATCTTGTTGGACCGCTACCGCGATCTAAGAGTGGTTATTCGTACATCCTTGTAGTTGCCGATTATTTTTCTAAATTTGTGTTATTTTTCCCGTTACGTTCCGCTACTGCAGCAGCAGTTACTAAACGTCTTGAAGAAGATGTATTTTTAATGTTTGGAGTTCCTCAATATCTTTTGTGTGATAACGGCACACAGTTTCGTAGTGCAGAGTTCAAGAAAATGGTTTTGTCATATAAGTCTAAAATTATTTTTAACGCTAATTATCATCCACAAGCGAATCCAACAGAAAGAGTCAACCGAGTCATGAAGACAATGTTATCGTCATATATTGAAGACAACCATCGACATTGGGATAAGTATCTTGCTAAAGTAGCATGTGCTATTCGTACCGCTGTACATGAAGTCACCGGCTTAACGCCGTTTTTCGCTAATTTTGGACGTGAAATCTGTCTCGACGGATCACGTCATGGAAAAACTACCGATTCCGACACTATCGACGATCTAGCTTTTGCTGATCGTACCTTTGGCCGAAAGAGGCCCAGCGTTTAGAGAAGTTTACGTCGACATTAAGAATCGCTTGAATGCCGCTTATGTCCGCGCTAAACATTATTACGATTTACGTCGTCGTCCAGCACCTTTTGAGGTGGGAGACACAGTGTGGCGAAAGAATTATGTCCTTTCTGATGCATCTCGATATTTCTCGGCCAAACTGGCACCTAAGTTTATCGGTCCGTTCTACGTGAAACGGAAAGTTTCGTATCAGACCTATGAGTTGTCTGATGACACGGGAGCATCAAAAGGCATATGGAACGCCAAGGACTTAAAGTTAAACCCGACTGGGAATAAATAGTTTTAGGTTTTATTGTTTGAGTATTGTTCTTTTGTTTTTGTTCTATCGTATCGTTTATTTAGGTTAGTTAGTTTCGTTTTTGGGTTCCGTGTAGAGACGGACTAAGAATATTTCTCTACAGTGGGGACACCACTTGTCGTAAGAGGCGACTAAACAACGGTTCTTTTATTTCCATTTTTCTTTCTTCTGCTATCTTGTCTGTCCTTATCTTTTATTTCTGTAGTGTTTGCGGCTAGGTGCCATTGCTCGGTGTGGACTTTCGTTGTGGGAAAAACGCAATGCGCGGATCGCGTGAAGCGCAGCGCGCCCTCTTCGTCTGTACCGCATCGAGTGATCTGTGTCGAACCCAAACATATGCTACCCTTCTTATCGTTTAGGTTTTCGTTTCCGTTTAGTTTCGTTAGGGGTTCTCGATGATTGCGAGATCGCGAGAGCCATAGGTTTAGTTTTCGTTTAGTTTTAGTTTTTTTTTTGGGTTATGGGTTTTCGTTTCGTTTTGGTTTTTCTTTTATTGCTTATAGAGTGATTTAAGAAATCCCTCTTTAAGTAGGGGAGGTGTAACCATCGTTTAAAAATCGATTGGTTGTTTAAGTAATTTTTGGTAACGGACACAGTATTTGGATTGACGATTTTCATTTAATGTATTTTGAATTTGTTTTAATGTGAATTTTAGATTGACTTTAATAAGTTATTTTACGATTTAAAATTCAAAGTTATAATTTAAATTGCTGATTTAGTTTTGTATGTTGTTACGCCGTGAATCATCTGCTTTCGCGATTTTGCTTATTGAATGTTTCACTTGGATTGTTGAAAAATTCCAGTGGTAATTTATGTTTACCTTCTGAGATATAATCGTAATTAAATCTATTTTCGCCGTTTGTTTATTTTAAGTGGATTTAAAAGTTCTTTGTTCGAGTACATTTGTACTTGAATTTCTTTATGTCAATCGTTTAGATTACGTGGAAAAAAATTAAGTCATTATCTTAATTTATTAGGCAGTTTAAATTCTTGTAATATAATAGTTTGTCAAATTGACAGTTTCACGTACAAGCGAAACGCTGTGTCCTAATTATATAAATATGACGTAATATGATTGTTTGCCTCTTTATTGCACTTCTTCGCGAGAGTATTTTGGTGTTTGAAGTTTTGAACGCAGCCTTTGTGGAAAGGGCAGTCGACGAAAGTTGATATATAAAGGTGTTTTTGGTAAATGAGGAGTTGGAAGTTAGTTGGTTGACGGTCATAAAAATGTAGATCACGCAGGTGATAATTCACCTTTTCTAATAATTACCGTGGAAGTAAAAGAAGATGGTGCAGTGAATTTAAGTGGAAAACTTTCCTTTTTCGTAATTACGGTTAATTAAGATCACTGTTTTGCCTAAATTAATATCGCATGTTTCGTTACGTGAATTTGTGCGTGAGTTTGTTTCGCAATCTCATCCTTCGCCTTGGGGGCGGATTAATAAATCTTCCACTGGTAACCTATTGTTTGGGAAGCAGCCGAAGTCCATCCAAGGTGTTAGCTTTCAAAACCACTGGGAACCAAAGTTCAACCGGTATCACCAATTAAGAATTAAGGTATTTATCGATTTTGTTGTTTGATCGTGCAGTGTCCCGCGATTAAAAATGCAGTAAAAGCTTTCAATTTTGAGTCAATTGAAATTACGACTAACGTTGAATTTAATTATTTCAACGAACACGTATAGTGTTTGCGCGAAATTAAAATCAATTAATTTTGTTTTGGTGCGTTTGAGAAATAATTCGTATTTCGAGTATATGATAATGTAACGACTTATAAACTATATTTTGTTTAGTTCGAATTAAAGTTCGGACATATTTATGTTATAAACTGTATTGTTTTTTTTTTGTGTTATTTAATTTGTTTGTTATAAATATGCGGTCAAGATCTTGAGATTTAATTATATTTGAAAACGCTATTGTAGTAGCATTTTTTTTAATAAATTTTAATGTAATGTTTTGTGTGTAAATTGTTCATTCTTGTTTGCTTAAGATTATTTCATTTCTTTTATTCAAATTTATTTGATTTCAATTAGTACTTGTTATTTTATTTTGTTTTTGTTTTAAATTTTCAATCAATAAATGTTAAATTGTTAAATGTAAAGAGCTTTTATTCATTTAGCCGCCGCATACGTAAATTTTTGTTTAAGTGTTTTTCAGAATTGTTATAACCCAAGGTAAGTTCTGGGGTTGTAACCAACCGGATGAGCTTTCAGGTAATCAGGGGTTTGAAAGCTTCCCTTATAGAAATCCTTGATTGGCGCCCTTACCGATTATTTGACTATTTTACCGTTCTAGTTCATTTTTACGACGATCGCGTTTCCAATTTTTCACGGAATTTTAAATAAAACCCACCCCGTCTCCATTGAGCTAGTGGCACAACCCCCGTTTATGTTACTACATTGCAGGCAGTGACTTTGTGTTAATTTTGGCATGTAACAATATGTTAAATTTAAGAAAAAAAATTTATAAAGTTCTATGAAACAAAATAAAACCAATCGAGGACAAATTAGCAGAAAACAGAATAAAACTTCTTGAAGTGGAAATAAAGCAAATCAATTGCCATAGTAAAGGAAGTGTCACAAGGCAAAAGTTAATAATGGATAATTGATAAGAAACAAGTTTAAAGTTGTACTTCTAAATTTTGATCATGAAGTTTTATGGTCAACAAACCATAAACAGTTTGAAGCTGCAGCAATATCTAATAGTTGGAATAACACACAGAAAGCGATGTCTTTAATAGTGACTTTACGTGGAGAAGCGTTTGGAATTTTTCAGGCTGTTCCTGGCCACCTGCAAGGAAATTTCAAAATCTTTAACAGGTGTATCAAGCCCAAATAAAAAACCGGGTTTAAATAGCTGCATAAAATCTTCAGGAGTTTGAAGCTGACATTGCCAGATTGACACGACTTGCGTATCATACAACATCAGATACCTTCTTAGAGCAGTTGGCTGTTTACACCTTTGTAGACGGCTTCCGAGACAGCAAAACGCTGCAAACTCCACGGTTAGCTTAATTTAAGACGCTGGACGACCCTTTAGTGCATGCCTTAGGTTTAAAGCAGCAAAACAAGAATCGAGACGAAAATAAACAACGTTGTGTTGCAAAACCCGCACACTACAAAGAATCGAAGAGATAGCTCCACAAATGCTTTAGGAAAGATGAGTGACGACTTGAAACTGCGGTGAAATAGGCCACATACGACAACACCGTACTGAACCTAAAAAAAAGACAAGAAGAGCGCTCAAAATAGACAAAACTTAATATTATCTAGTCATGTATCAAAGATAACAATTCAAATGGCATCACCTATAGAGAAATTACACATTATTTATCTCGATGGCAAGATCAATAGAAGTAGTGTTCAGTTACTGGTTTACACGGTAGCGACAAAGACTATCATTTGTTCTCACTTGTTGATGAAAAATGAGAAGACATCACTAGTAACAGTACGACTTCAAACGGCGATGGGCAAAGAAATACATACTCACGGACAAGTACAAGTGACTATTGGTGTGGAAAATAGAGTACTCGACTATCAAGCACTGGTAGCCAACATCACGAAAGAAGTTATCCAAGGAATAAACGTTATAAAGAAGTATGGTTCCATTTGCGCATGATGAACGATGTCCTAAATATCGACACTGAATGAAAGGCGACTTTAGACTAATGGTTGGCAAAATATTAGAACGAGTAAAAACCACCGTGTCAGTAAAAGAATCTTGAATGTCAACTCAGATCCAGTAACTTTGAAAAAGAAGACCCTGGTAGAGCAATGTACACCAGTATCTTATATTGTGAGATGCGTAAATTCTAGTAAAGATACACCATCGAAGAGGTGCCCATAACAACTATTGGCCACTTTTATCTCTAGATACCAAAACCGTAGCCAAGAGCAGCTAGTAAAGTTAAAGTGCAGATCCAGCAGTATCAAGATGTGTTTGCGCTGAAGAATTGTTTCGAAGGAAGTACTAAGGTGGTGAAGCATAAAATTAATAACGTAGACGCTTCACTAGTACGACAACGTCTACGCCGACTTCCTGTGACGAAAACAGTAGAAGCCGAAGAAATAATTAGAAATATATGGGAGAAAGTGTGATTGAACCTTAAAATTGGTTTTGTGTAGATTACAGACAGCTTAACGACGTGACCAAAAAGACAGCTACCTTTTACCAAGAATCGACGACATTTTAGACACTATCAAGATCCTAATGGTTTTCCATGTTGGATTAAAAGAGTGGTTACTGGCAATCAGTATTGGAACCCAAAGACTGTAAAAAAACATCTTTTACAATATGAACTGGTTTTTAGCAGTTTATTGTGATGCCTTTTGGTTTGTATATCGCTTCTGCAACGTTTGAGCGTTTGATGAAGACCATCTTGCTTGAACTGTCTTGGACGACGTGTGTGGTTTATCTAGACGTCGTAATGGTAGTTGAAAGGTCATTAAAAAAAATTAAACAACTTGAAAAATGCGCTTCAATGACTACGTAGGGCAAATATAAAACTAAGCCCAAACCAATACTACAAATTTAAGCAAAAGTGCAGTGCTTTGGCCACGTTGTACCTAAAGATATAGTAAAAGTTGACTCAGAAAAAATCCGAGCAGTGCAAGCATGGCCAAGACCAATAGATAAACATTAGGTTCGCAGTTTTTTTGGGTTGTGCAAATACTATAGATCATTTTTACCCAATTTTGACGTTATGGCCAAACCTGACCAAAGAAAGAGCAGAATTTAGATAGAATAAAAACTGCAAGAACACTTTCTCTCAACTAAAACAGGTCATAATTATTTTGCCAATTTTAAGTCATCCAAGAGAAAATAGAAAATTTGTCTTGGATACCGATGCAAGTAATCTGACCATAGGTGCGGTCCTTTCGCAGGTGCAAGATGGACAAGAAAAAGTCACCGCGTATTTTAGCAAAGTTTTGTCTAGGCCAGAAAATAACTACTGCGTGACTAAGAGAAAGCTGTAAGTAGTAGTCAAGTTCATAGAACACTTTTACATATATTTGTAGGGACAAACATTTTTACTAAAGACAGACCACGTTGCTTCAAAATGGCTATTGCAGTTTTGTAATCCGGAAAAACAAGTGGCAAGATGAATCAAAAGAATGCAATAGTACGGCAATTACACAAAACACAAATTGCCAGCAACAGTATAAAGACCAAATATGACGTCAGGGCACAAAACGGTGGGTTTTAACCTGGAAACATGCAGTGGTTGTATAATCCCTAAAAAAGATGTGGTTTGACGCCAAGGCAATGAGAGGAACCTTATGAAGTCGTGCAGCGTATTAATGAAATCGTTTATCGCATCCTAAAACTACCTAGAGCAAGCCAAAAGTAGTCCACATCAATCGTTTATTCCTGTTTGCTAGAGATAACAACGTTACCAAGCTCAAGCACAAACCAGAGTAATCGTAAACAGAACCAAAAAGCAAGTTGGTGAAATTACCTTTGAAAAGTATATAAGCATGTAAATATTTAGTTTCTAAATAGAAAATAAATTAATTTTAAAAACTTCTTACAATTTTAACCCAATCTTTTAATACCTAAAATTCTTATAGTGCAGAACAGGCATAGTAAGCTACTTTACATACAATTATAACACATACATTCAAAAATCTGGTACAGCCATGGGTAATCCAGCGTCTTCTATCTTAGCCAATCTTGTAATGCATGACTTATTAACACTTTGAGTGCTAACCACGCGCCAGCGTGTCAGCTGCTTTCTTTGTGAGATGCGCTCGACGCAGGTGCGTTCAGTACCTGTTTGACTTTTGACGCGTGTAGATACGAGAGCGTGTAAAGTACAGTTCTAAGTTTTTGAGAGCATTACATAAAAGCATAGATAATTGTAAATTTAGTGTGGTGCGCGAAAAGCTTTCATACAAAGCTACGGTACCATGAATCCGAATGAGCCCGGACCATCTGGATCGAAAAAACCGCGTGTTTCATTTGCAGGATTACCTATACGGAGCTATCCACGCACTTTGCAAAGACACTGGACAGAAGAGGAGCTCTTACAGATGCTGGTAAAATCAGATGACGACTTAGAAGATCTATCTTATGTAGATATAGACGTTGACGGTGATGAACACGTGAGCTCAAGCGAAAGCGATGGAGATATTGACGACCAAACATCCGCAGGTTAAAATTTAACTACGCTTGAAGATGACGATACAGATGCTCAAGAGCTGGAAGGTGAGGGTGTCGAGGAGGATCCAAACATTCTCAGTACCCTAAATTGGAGCGTTGCACCTAACATGATGACAATTCCTTTCACAAGAGAGAACGAACTTCTTATATTTACTCCAGGTAAAATATAAGTCATTTATGATCATATTACCTCAATAGAATATATAATTTCAGATAGTCCTGTTGACGTTTTCTACTTGTAACTATCAAATTATACAAATTAATTGTTGACGAAACGAATCGTTATGCGGAAGAATTGTTTTTGTTGAAGAGAAATTTCGTGCATGGAAGAATTACAAAATGGAAACCCCGTACAGTCGAAGAATTAAAAATATTCTTAGGATTGTTTTTTCATAGCGGTACGGCCCAAATGACACGACTCAAGACTACTGGAACACAAGCCGTTTGTTTCGATCGTGCTTTCCTGATTACATGGGACGGGATCGCTTTTTGTTGATTTTAAGGTGTCTGCATTTTGCGGAAAACCCTTCCGAAACCACGCCCAAACCTGTAGATCGCCTTTTTAAAATACGACCCATAATAAACTATTTCAACATAAAAATGAATGAAGTTTATTATTCTAGCAGGGAGCTATAGCATCAGTAATAAACGACACAAGTATGACGTAAAGTTTTATATGCTTACCGAACCTTGTGGACTAATCCTAAAGTTTGCGATATATACAGGAACACTGGACGAATACGGCGACAAGGGACATGCACAAAAAGTCGTCTTCCACCTGTTGGAGAGAAAATTACAGGCGAGACATTCAGTTTTTTTAGACAATTATTATAACAGTGTCTCTTAACCTTTGGAGTTACTAATTAAAAAAACTTTTACGACTGGAACATTAGGTCCTGATCGCAAAGGATTCCCAAGCGATTTGAAAAATAATAAACTAAAACGGGGACAAACAGTAGCCAGGTACTGCCAAGGTGTTATAGTAGGCAAATAGCGCGATAGGCCTGAAGTGAATTATATTACTACTGAATACATGGAAACTTATTTGGATAAAAGAGGCCACCAAAAAACGAAACCCAAAGCAATTATTCAGTATAACAAGTTTATGGAAGGAATTAATCATCAGTTTATGGCCTATTACTCGTGTCAACGGAAAACCATTCGATGGTATAAAAAAATAAGCCTACATATAATTCAATTATTGCGGTTTAATTCCTATCAGTTGTACAGGAAATATAAAGTGCCAAAATGCAGATTTTATGACTACCGGTTGGACATCATCCACCATTTATTGCCCGAAGAAATGGCCCAACCTTGCAAACCAAAGACAACTGAACACGTTTTGAAACACCGACCAAGAGGAGAAAACGGCAAAATAAAAAGAATACGGTGCAAGGCATGTTCCAAACGCGGAATAAAAAAGGATGTTCCATACGAATGTGTGGCATGTTCAGCAGGCTTTTGTGTTGATCCTTGCTTTGATCAGTATCATAAAAATATGTAGATCTTATCACATCTTTGAAATTCTGTAGCTTGTAAAGCGCGTTCTCGTAATTTTAGTGAAAAAAATTTTTTAAAGTTTTTATTGTACACTTACCTATCACCATTTGATGTTTTTTAAAGACACGAAACAAAAATTACGAACAGCTCCTGGGGTTATATTTTCACTCACCATTTGCAGTCAAAGTGTTAAATTATATACGTCAAAAACTTTCATTCGACCCTACATTCTTGTTGTGCTACGTAGATGACATCGTCACTTGCATCCCAGAATATATTTTAAATACTCTTAACATTTTTAACAGCTATAATCCAATTCTAAAAATTTCCTTTAAAATAGAAAAAGAGGCGCCACTTCTTTTTTTAGAAGTTAAGTTAATTAGGTACAATTACGTGCATAACATCTTGACAGATTCGTATACCAAACCCATTGCTTTCATTAGAACTATTAACTATCTATCTAGTCATCTACATAATCAGAAAATTAACATAATTAATTCAATGAAAAATAAGATTATGAGTTTAAGCAGTCTACAATTTCAAGAAAAAAAACTATTATCTAAGACAAAAAATACACAAACACCTATTATCTCGTCTAACTGAAATACTAACTTATATTTTACATACACAACAATCATTTTAGGTTAACACACAAATACTAATACATTACATATAACAAAAACACTATATACAACGTGCTATATACAAAAATAAAAGATAGAACGAATATTTCTGATATACACAATATCGTATACAAAATTGATTGTAGCGATTGCAACAAATGCTACATAAGACAGACAAAACAAAAAACAAAGAATTCTGAAAAGCCACTTATACAACTGCAAAAACAAAAAACCTAAGTCAGCTGTAGCTGTACATAACAATATACCTGTGATAACTTAGTTATATGATGTTTGTCTGTGTAGATGTTTGTAATTTAATGTACTTCTACACTAACTGTAACAAATCGCATTTAGCCTAAATCGAAACCGTAAAAACCAAAATGCGTTAATTGTGATAATATCTATATCTATGTCGCACGTATTTTACGTGTGACAAATGCACAAATCCTTGACAAGTAAAAAAAGTACTTACGGTTGTCTAAGTCATGCGAATAGCCATCTGCGCGCTTCAACTATCCCCTAAAATCGCTAAAAAATAAAGTAAAATTAGATATAATATGGTATTACAAGTAAATTGCTTATCGACTAACAATGAATCGTAGTCAAATGCGTCAAGTTTTTACTATTCTTATTGCAGGTGTGCTTCCAAGGTAATTCAAATATCACATGAAGTACAAATATGACTTATTCTCCAGATTGTTTCGAAAGTGGCTTAATTAACCTTTTGAGTACGTGCTTCTAATTATAGTCTCTAGCGGAAGATAATGAATTAATTATGAATACTTTCAAATTGACCTAACACGTGGGAATATTATAAATCGCTATGAAAATTACTGGAAAATCAACGTAAATCACAAAAATATGAGTCCATGCTTATCCCAGGAAGACTTTTACAAAAACAGCAAAAAAAATACACCCACTTTTAACCAGTGTTGTAAATAGATAATTTTTAAATTATATAGATATAGATAATTTTTTTTTCTTTCAAAAATGATCTAGAATCAGATAATAGATAAACTATTCAAACTTTATATAGATAACAGATAATAGATGAAATAATCTAAATAGTAATAACGATAGATGGAGTTCATTTGAAGAACTACTACGGAATGCGGGAAATTACTGAAGAAAAACATACATATTGTAACTGGAATTTTACAGGACACTGGATTTTTTATAAATATTATTTAAATAATTTAAATAAAAAATTAGATATATACAGATACATATAACTTATATATTTTTTGATTGTATCTAGATACATATAAATAGATAAACAATATGAATCTAGATTAATTTATCTATATAAATTTATATAAATAATTTACAACACTGCTTATAACACAGATGATTGTCAAAATTTAAAATTGAAAAATAGTTTTTCAATTTGACATTTATCTCTCTGCGACGAAGATTGGGCGTTCCATGAACAAATATTATACAAGGAACAAACATCATACTAAAATAAAATAAAACATAACAAGATCTCAACGAAACTTTAAAAAATAGATCTTTGCATGTTTTCGGCTTCCATAGTAAATGCTCAGAAAAGAACAATGACTTGGTTTTGCCCAATGAAAAAAAAATGTGTGAATATGTTAAAGAATATGTTATGAATACGGCATTTTAAAATTATGAAAGTAATTACATCATAAAGTACCCAGAAAGTTGTTACCAGCAAAAAAATGTTTTTTCAAAAGGAATACAAACTATAAAAGAAGAAAATTTATAAATTCAGTGAGTCAGAGGCAAGATAAAGATTATGAGAGAGAATTTAAAGATAAATTAAATGTCAAAAAATTTTTAAATAGAATTACCAACTAGCGGTCAAAATGACAACGCCCTTTGATTTAATTTAATTTTAATTTTAAAATTTAAAATACTTTGCACTTTGTATATTGTTCCAATTATGTATTTTGTTTCCTAAACTACTAAAATAATTCTCTTGTTTTGTCCCTATTCATTTAACATTTTTCAAAATGTTGTATTGACGGTTTATGCATATCAATGTAATGATTTTTTCTTGTTTTACTTTATTTTGGCTTGATTACCAAAAACCATGTCAGTTAATGTGTAAAATTATTTGTTGTCAAATCATAATTTAAATTATGTAATTTCAATTATAAAATTTTTAACTTGAACAAGATCACAATAAAATCCGAATAAATTAACTTTTCATTTATTTTTATATATTGTTATTTTATTTATGGCTTTATTTTTAATTTTTTTTTGTTAACAAACTGAAAGTCTTAGTTGTAATTTTTTTGTTACCTGTATTCTTTAAATTAATTTTTTTAATTTATAACATTTTTAGATTGATGGCTACCTAACTTTGGCAGAAAATATTGCAGATAACGGTGGATTGAAACATTCGTTTTTAGCTTACACCAACTGGGTAAAAAAACATGGTTTAGAAAAAACGTTACCCGGTTTAAATTATACTACTAATCAAATGTTTTGGATTGCTTTTGCCCAACTTTGGTGTACATATAACAGCATAGGGTTCCAACAGTATGAATTATTAGATGTACATGCCCCCGCTATGTTTCGAGTAATTGGAACTTTGAGTAATAGTAAAGATTTTTCAGCTGATTTTAAATGTCCGCTTTATTTTTTAATTTTACTAGATTAATAAAAAAATAGTTTTAGTTAAATTAAAATGTAAAAAAAGTTGAAAAAAATTATTACACAAAACAAAAGTTAATATACATGTTTTTTCTTGTATATAAGTCTTCTTTAATCGTTTGCTTTCCTTCTGTTAGTTTTATTTGTTTTACAAGTAGTGACATTTGGTAAGGCAAATTTAAATAAAACCTAGGTAAATATCAAATCGTTCTAAAAGATAATGTTATACAAATTTAAAAACCGATCCAAAAAGTACCTGAAACAATCGGGGACAAGTTAGAGTCAACTTCAAATGAACTAGTAAGAATGAAATGAAAATAATAGAAGCAGTAAATTATCTAACTGACTGGGTGAATGAAATAACGATAGTAAAAAAACCTAATGGAACTTTACAAATATGTCTGGACCCATTATAGTCTAATAAAGTAATAAAGAGTTTTTCGATTCCAACTTTAAAAGATTTTGAACCTTTATTGCCAAATAAAAAAATCTATACAGTGCTGGATATGAAAGATGGCTTTTACGAAATTAAACTTGACAAACAAAATAGTTTATTAACAAAACTTATAAGAAGTTGTAATATAAAATAGAAAAAGTAAGATTTTATGAGTACGTTTATGAAAGTTCAGTTACAATGCATACTGACCATAAATCATTAGTGCGATAAGCTAGAAGAACACCTAATATTCCACCAAACCTACAACGGATAAAACTAAAACTAACCAAGTATAATCTAAATGTAAATTATGTAGCAAGCAAAAAGAACATCATTGCTGACGTATGTATAAGCAGCCTATGTAGTTCATTGCCTTCTAGTAGGTCATCATGCTTGGAAGTGCCTATATCAACCATGATATTTGCTCGATTCTCGTAAGATTGTTCATTGGATTGGCCCATACAATAGAGCACTTCAAGCATCGCTAAATGTCTTTTTATAGTTGCAAAAGATCATCTGCATGAGGTGTAAAAGAGCTGCATCGTAGGAAATCATCCTTGAGAAAAAATCGTATGCTGTTAGAACCTACTCTCGTTCAAGCGGATCAATATCCATACCAAAGCACATTTTCACTAGTACATTCTAAGTGGGCGAAACCTGGGAGCGTTTTAAGTGGGAAGCAGTTTGGTAACGTTGTAGTTGGTCTTAGTTGCAGTCTTTGCAAAGAGCTGATTAAAGCTTTAAATTAAGTTATTTTGACCATACAGCGCAATAATTTGTTTTTCTGCATCGGATGCGTCGTCAGGTTTGACATGCGAGTTAGAAACAAAACCGTTACTTTCTGCTTGAGGTCTGGATTCTTTTGAATTACTGCAAGCAACTTGCTTTTTCCCGGACCAAAAAGGTCGAAGGTCAAACAATTGAATTTGGCATCTCGGTACTATCACATACAATATAAAAAGAAAGAAACCTATTACCCTATTTTATGCATGGTAGAACCCGTTTTTGATAACAAAGTTACTGTGCTAGTATGCTAGCTTTAACAGACGACAACTATAGAATGTTACAAATTACACCAATCGACAGTACTTATACGACACAGAAACGATAACGGGTATACATTAAAATGATTAATTGCATTACGACTGTAACTTTTATTAAGCAACGCTTATTACAATATTAGTGTAGATTAGAAAGCACCGAGTAGCCCTAGATTAAAACACAAAATAATACAAGATTTTAACCGTTTTAAATAGCTATTAACTAAAGCATTTGAACGCGTTTACTTTATATATGTATATTTATTCCAACTGGGTAAGTGAAATAATATTTTAATCTTATTAAGTCTTCTCCACAAATTTATTTATTTTTTAATATTTTATTTTAAGAACTTAATTAAACATGTTTCGCTAATAAGAATTAGCATCTTTTACAATTAACACTTCTGCCTCAATCAAGACAAACTGTCCAAGCTCGTAACGAATTTTTAGGTTCGTAATACTTATTACTTTGATGTTCGGGTAACCACAATAAAAGAGAAAGGTATGTTACCATAAAAGAAAGATTAAACAGGTATAAAAACTTTAATTTAGTAACGTAGAATATTAACAAGAGTATATCTAATTCTCAATCCATAAATGCCAGAAGTATCGGCAACACACAAAACATAAGTTGAATCGAAATGAATAGCGAAGAAAATTTCGTAATAAATATAGTTTGTACACAGCATGCGATACACACAAAATGATTAATAAAATTACCTTAATGGTATTGCAACAATGATCGTAATTACGGAAATTAACATAAACAAAACTTTCGTGAGTGAGTTTTCTGACAGTGACAAAATAATTAAATAAACTTACCTACAATCCAGCACCCTACTTGATCAAAGAAAACGTTTTCCCCGGTAAGTGAGCCTGGAATAATATGAATGTAAGTCGTGTCAACGCAATGACGAAAGTCAAAGTCTACAAAACTATTAATATAAGAAATTAAGTATAAGAACCCGATATATCGAATGCTGTTTCTTCTAACTATTAAAAAGTGAGTATCGCAATCGACTGATGTCGAAGAAGTGACATTCCTTTTTGGTGTAGATAATTAATAGACCTTCAATTATTTATCGAAGTTCATTCCTCCTTGTACTTAATTAGTTAAATCGGAACATGTGGCCAAAGCGTGGCGGAACGGCTATTAAATTAAGAAAGAAATTACAAAAGAATCCTAACAAACCGGATGCAAATATCTTAACCCTGTGCCGAATAAATTACGTTAAATTCGTAATTAACTTAATTTCATTTCCATCACAGTTGATGTACTTAAAATCTTTGGATCTTAAACGACACAGACCATCTTAAGTAGTTGACAGCTTGAAAATGAATTCCGCAACATGTGAGTAATCACAAAGATTCGCAAAGGTCGTCAAAACCGGAATCTAAGTTTAATTCGATATACAGGGTATTACGTTACGAAAATTTTGCACGTAACAATTGGTACAAACACTTTCTACAATCCACCAAAAAGTTTGACAGCCATTGTTTTCGCAAGACGTTTTAGCTGACAGAGAATCTGACATTCAAGTTTTGAATGCGCTGGTGTAGTTGTGTCGTTGCAGAAGCTTATGTCGAGAATAGCATCAAAAATCGTCAACCTCTAAAACGTTATCATCAAGAGTAGGTGAAAGCAAAGTGATAAATTCCAATTTGTCTAATTAATGTTTGCGTTGCGATCAGTGTCATTATTTTCTAGTGTAATAATTAATATTTTAACATTATTTATTTACAATTTACGCGAATAAATAATAAAGTAATTAAAATTAATGAAACAAAGTTTCTTCACGAGCTTTGCTTAAACAATGCCTCACTTGTTTATTAAGTGCACGGAAAGATATGATTTTTTAATAACAACGAATAACATTCATTTACTCATTTTTTTTTTAAATTTAGGATTAATAATTTAAATATTGACTTTGTTAAATTTGAACTTAAAGTTCGACGAATAAAAAAATCATTAAATGACTGATAAGAGCAATTGTATAGCTAAAACTGAATGAAACTTTTGATTTTTATAGTTAGTTACTTATGTAGTATTTAATGTTAACATCAAAGTTATACGAAAATCAATAATAAAAGTATAAGTAAATATTACAAAAGTTATTTTTGTATTATTATATGCATCAACTAGTTATTACGTCTAATTTTGTTTGCCTCGTAACACATTAAACTAGCAGTTGGGTTTTTGATTTATAGCCTGCAATGACAAATATAAAGACAAAGATTTAAATTAATTTTAACAAAAGTTACTTTAATTAATCACCTAAAAGGAACTACTAAAGTAAACTATGAAAAACGAAGAACAGTGGATTAAAAAAAGTAAGTTAATTAAATTAATTAAATAATTACTATTACTCACTAGAATATTTTATAATTATTTAGTTTTGGTAAAAGTGTTCTAAAACTAAAGATTAACAAAAAAAATAAAAGTTACAGTTAAATTTAAAGAAACGTACACACGTTGTTCATTAGTTTTACATCTTATAGATTTGTATCATACATTACGCAAAATTCATTTAAACGACAAGCACTTAATAATACCAATTACTATAATTACATGGAGTGAACTTAGAGAGGGTGTGCATTCATGATGAAAAAAAAATTGTTTAAAATTCAAGCAATTACATATTTTGCGAAAAAACAATTTATTATCTACAATTCAAAAACGGTATAATATACAAAGTGTTTCATAAAAAAATCAATAATGACTGCATATATTCTTTTTGAGCACTCTGTATATAATTTGCTTATGTCAAAATATCCGCAACTAAAAATACTAATCGACGTGCTCGAGCGTTGTTTCACTAAATAATTACCTGAATTTTAAACCAATTTGTTTCTTTCGTCATGAACGTCGTTTGTTTCTTTTTTCTTAGCGTAAAGAAATGCAAACATAAAAATAACAATTTGTATTTTTCTAACAAGAAACTACCCGTTTTTGAAAAGTAAACTAACGTATTTAAAGTTCGATTTTTATGTTTTAGAGTCTGGAATGGCTGGGAATCACAATAATCATCAACAAGAAATATTCGTGGTTCAATCGTATTTCAATCAACCTGACATAAATATGAACAGTAATACAATTTTAGATCCAAAAAAATCAAAAGTTAACAACCAGAAAATACCTCAAATGTTAACACAAATTAATATTGGTTTGTAAGTACATTCGTGTTGTTATAAAAGTATGTATATTTTGCACTGTGCTATGTATTGAATTTTTCTAGTATAAGAGGTTTGAACAACCACAATGTTGTTTTTTTGGCAAGGTTTTGTATTCTTAAAAATTTAAACTTTTGTGGTTAGATGCATTGTATGTAGTGGTTCTGCTAGTGGTCATGTTTTTTTGTCACTAGCGTATATATTCGTCATATTCATCAGATAAAACTTTGTGTTTGTCATATCCATTAAATTATTTATTTATGTAGGTTGTTTTCATTCTACGTACATCTGTACATTTTTTGACATTTATAAAAAAAATAAAATTTAATTATTGTTACTTTAGTTTTGTTACATTCTATTTTTTCAAAATTAAAATTAACGGCTGCACTGTTTATACACTGCTACTGACTGTCAAATCATCTGTACAAGTAGGGATAAGCGCAATTTGCTATTACAAACGGCCTTTACTTTTTAATTATCTTTTGGAAATCGCTGTTGAACGTCATATTAAAATTAGTCCGTTAAATCAAATGTGTTGGATAAGACATATTCAAGTATTGATTTAATAAGCAATTTAGTTGATTGCTTGACTTTTTAGGTGAGAGTAGTTAAGATGGCGTCGTTACGTTTTTTTACCTTTTTAGTGATTTTCGAATGACTGCTACTTTATCCCGATACACGGCTGTCGTAGTAAGGTAACCTGTGTAGACCACTTTTTTTTAATAAATCCAAAGTGACGAAATATGACTCACACCTTGTTTGAACTCTCAAGATTGTATAATTTTAATTACTTATAAAATTAATCAATCAGTTTCATGCACTTTCCTTATTTAGTGATTGTGGTCCGATCGTCATTTAAGGATGTCAGTTTTATGCGTACTACTTAATAGTACGTATGATGTTATTTTTTACTTTAATTGTATGAATTTTATTAGTTAACCGCCAGTCTTAAGCAAAACAGCTATCATATATTATCCTAACGTAGATCACATTGAATCAATTTAACTTTGACTCATCTTTAACTTGATGGATTGTCGCATGAGTATATTTATTATTTAAACGCAGTCAGGCAAAATTAAGCATAAACTAGAAACGTAGTACATAAGCTTATATACCAAGCATATTTTGTTCGTAAATCAAATAAAAAGAAAGTAAAAAACGTTACTATTGGTGACGAAGAATTTTTGGGTTGGATAACCTTTGTGCTTTTTCTTGTTTTGTAAGTATTATAATTGTCGATTATTGACTTGTTTTGCGATTGCAGGGTAGAAGAAGTAGTTGTTTGAGTACTAGTTAACCTTGATTAAAATCAGTCACTTATCATTTTTGTTAGTAATTAAACATGATTAGTGATAAAGTGTGTTGACTGCTAGAAATTATAACTGTGATATTAATTAACAAATTTAATCTTGTTATTTAATTTGTTATTGGTCTACCTTTTTCTCTTTAATTTAACGTCTATCCTTTTTTGTTGGAAATTAATATATTGTTGTTAGAATTTGTGTTTTGTTTTTTTATTTCAGTGATCGACAAATTTAAACAAGGTCTGTATTAAGTGATTTTTACTTGTTTTGGCGCTTTTTTAGTTTAGTGTAGGATTAGCACACCTAGATTTGCGACTCGCTTGCCAAATCAAACTGAGTTAGTCGCTTGTTTTTAAGTCACGAGAAAATTCTCCTAACAAATTTGACACCCAACTGTCTACGGCTCAATTTTGCGTGTGCGGTTCTAATTCCTTCTATTTTTATTGATTCTTGTACTTCTTAATTGTTGTTAGTAAGTTCGACGTACTGACATTGTTGCTTTGCTTCTGTTATTTTGTTGCAGAACCTGACTTCGGATTTAGTTCGCTAACATTTTAACAGCTACTACTTCGTGTTAGTACATTGCATTTTTAGTCAGACACGTGTTGGTGGATTTCTGATTTGGGTTACTACTTTGATTAGTTTAGTGTTTTAGGTTTTATTGTTTTAGATATGTATTTTACAGACAAAAAACCACCACTTCTTACTTCCACGGATTCTGATTCAGCAACGAACTTAGGAGATTAGAATGTTTTTTTTTTTTTTGATAAATATTTGGTACTTACAGAATTTTTTTTCGGATTGACGAATTGTGTTTGTCTTGTGGTGTTTTACAGAATCAACTTTTTCTCTCCGCTTTTTAAGGTTTTGTTTGTTTCTTGCTTTTAGAACAAAATCTTATTCTCTCTTGTTGGAAATAATTATATTATTGTTAGAACTTGTGTTTTGCAAATTGTTTCTTTTAGTGATTGACATATTTAAACAAACTCAAATATTATACATCGATATAATTTGTCTATAAAATCAATAAAATATTAGATGTATTCGAAAGAGATTTAATTAAAAGCTTTAATAATAATGACATATTTAATAATTGCGCGAAGTGCTATAGCTTAAAAAAAACATTACTCAAAAAAGCGTTAAAATGTTTTAATAATAAATAACTTTTTGTTACAGAAATAAACATTGGAAATTCTTTACATTCGGCATTTTTCTTGTGATGTTAACAATTCTTGTGATCTCTATTGTAATATTAACGTCGAAAAATCAAAATAAGTAAGTATATTTTACGTGATATAGAATAATTTAATTGTTTTTTTTTCAATTAAAATTATTTATCGCTTAGGTAATACGTGTATGTGTAATGTATCTTAGTATTTTGATATCATAAGTAATCATTCTGTTAACAAGAAAAAAGATATTAATTATGATATTTTGTTATCAGTTTTTTTTTTTGGTTTTGTTGATAACGACGTTTTCTACTAGCACAACAAGTTCAATTAAGTAGAATATAATAAAAAACGTTTTTCCTTAAAAATTTCGCGTTCATGTTTACGTCGATAGCTCAATTAACTTTTGAAATTTGACAATATAAAAATAAAAACACAAATTTTAAAAATGATTAATTGTAAAGTGCATTTGGCTAAAGTGCTTTAATTACCATCAAACTCAACCAAAAATAAAATAAAGGCAAAGGAACTGTTATCGGAGAGTAAATTTATTTTGAAATTGACGCCAGTGAAGAATAAGATTAACAAGTAAATTACAAAGTAGATAGGTAGATACGGTAATAAATGCTAGAAACAAAAAAAATTAAATCTAACCTAAAAACGTCTAAGCCTAACATACCTCAGCGACTATTTCCATAAACATAGGCTATTATTACATGTAAATTTTAATATAAAGAAACGGATCGTAATGATAAAATAAACAAAAGCGCAATTTATCTGACAGTATTTGTGAATATTAAATAACAATTATATATAAATTACCTGTAGGTTGTTAATCTTAAATATTGTTAGATTAAATTATTTCGTTTATAATATTTAGTTTTAAATCGTGTAAATACTTAGTGGTAAATAAATTCATTTTTTAATTTGTTACAAGTAATGTCACGTGGGACTGCGATTTTAATGTGTAAATATAAGTATATAAATTTAACATAGCTCTCGTAAGATAAACGTTGCGTGATTAGTACGTGCTCGCGTATGTTTGTTTAAAGAGCGCAATTGTAATTGTTCAAGTTTTGTAAACTTGTGCATTTAATTTAATAATAAAGAATCGGACGTTAAAGATTAAAATAATAATAAGTGAAAAAACAATATCGACAAAGAAGCTGGTGGTGTTAAAATTGTAATACAACAACGAATTTGCAAAAATTTAGAAGAGAATGGAATAGACGTTTATTACAAGAAAATCAGGTCCCTTAAGTTGGGCAGTCAAACATGCTACGTGGTTTCTTTGCAACAAAAAAAAAGAAGCAACAGCTAGCACAGTTTTCTCGGAAAGGGAGTCGCAGGCAGTGTGATGCTAAACTATAACTTAAATCTGAAAAAAAAGCGCGATAAAAGATTAAATTAGGGAGGTATCGTCTCTACTCTAAACGTAGCTGAAAAAGAACAAATAACACGACGGAAATAATAACACATAATATATATTTATATTATCACAGGCAATAATTCTAGAAAGGACGAAGAAGGTACATAAGTATAAATTTCCCAAACGTTAATACATAGGTCGAATCAAATATAAGTTGCGCCCTATACTGGGCAACAATAAACTGATCTTGTCGGTCTAAACTTTTACGTACGAAGAAGGAATGAATTTATATTCGCAAATTTAAAATCGCAAAAGTACATAACAAAACAAATTAAGCCTCCGAGACTCTTCGCGCACTGCATACGACTTTGTAAAGCACAAAATGATATTATTAATTGTGTTAACCTAACATGCAGGTACGGTCAGCAATCGACATGACCAAAATACAAATCGTAAAAATTGAAATTGTAATGATTCCGTAACTGATTCCGTACTTGCATTGCCTAAAACGTAATATTAAATCTAACACAAAATGTACATACGGCTAGCACAAGTAAATTTTGTTTTCAAAGCATATAATCATTTGAGATAGCAAATGCGCAGCGTTTCCCTTCGACTTTACGTAATAATTTATGGTGGCAGCTCTTCTCAAAAGAAATACAATTTTAAAGGTTTCCAACTCGTTGACGGTGTGAATAGTAACGTTTTAATAACGAGACGTCATGGAAATTTTTCCAAATATGCCACCTGTTCGTTATCTTTACTGATAAATGAACGTGTAGTGGGTACGAAAATCCGCTATAGATAATTAGGACAGAATCAAATTAAACCCCCAATAAAGAAAAATATAACAGCTTACCCCTACTCAGCTTCCCCTTAGTAACCACAAAATTAATTCACATATTCACGTAAAATAGTCTAATAGTGAAAGTCCTGTTGAGCGTAAAGAAATACAGAACTTACAGAGAAGCTAAAAAATTTGTTTTGGCCACAAGATAAACAAATAAAAACATTGCGTATTTTAACAAAGTTTTGCTCAGGTCAAAAAGGAATTATTGGATGACTAGAAGAGAACTATTAGCAGTAATCAAGTCTATAAAGCATTTTTTAAAATACTTGTATGAACGCAAATTTTTGCTAAAAACTATGCCGCCTTGAATGACTATTGCAGTTGTGTAATCCGGAAAGACAAGTGGCAAAATAGACCAAAAGACTGCAAGAGATGACTATGACATCGTAACGCTGATGCCTTGTCCAGAAAATAATGTTCGGTAGACTGTAGCCATTGTTTGAAATTTGAAGAAAATGTCTCCGAAAAACCGCTATGGTTGATGACGAGTGTGAACCTGAGCAGTTGCGACGCAAACAAGAAAACAATCGCGATTTAAAAGTACTTCTGAAATACAAAAAAAAGGTCGACGACCAACCTAGGAAGAAGTAAGTGCTTTCGGCAGAAACATCAAAGCATACTGGGCGCAGTGTGACTCTTTGAGAGAAGAAAACGGTCTTTTTAAGCGATCCCTAGAGAGTATCAAAAACACGGAAAACAGACTAAAGTTAGTAGTGCGAAAAAACTTAGTGTCACAAGTTGTTCAGTCCCTACTTCATTTGTTGGGGTAGTTGCCCCACTCCTGTAAATAAATAAATATAAACTTTTAAGATTTTCGCAAGGCAGTAAGAAAGACGCGTAACTCCGAGCGTACGAAACGCGTAGTTTTTTAGAGTTTAGTTTTTTTATGGTATTATAGTTTTTGCGACATTGTAGAATAAAGAAATATACAGTGGATGATTATTATTATTTGTGAACGTGCTTCGTATAGAGGTAACACCTATGAACTTTGTAGTTCATAAATCGTACACATGTGTTTCGGCATCTACAAGATGACACATCAGGAAAACACTTAGACATTAAAAAAACCTTGTAAAATATTCTACTGGGTGAAAACCATAAATAACGTCAAGGCACAAAACGGTGGATTATAATCGATTGACATGGTGTATAATCCCCAAAAAAAACTTGATTTGTCGCTAAAGCTGCAGAAGCCATGGGAAGGCTTTTATGAAGCTGTGCATCGTATAATTGGTGTCATATGTTATATTGCATTTGGAGGCCACCCAAAGAAAAGCCAAAGTCTAGCTCCGTTTGCTGGAGATAATAGCGTTACGCAAGACCAAGTCAGAATGAAGTCAATGCAATAAACATTGATAATTTTATGAGCATATACGGAGGTTGTGGAAAGACTAGGTTTGGAGTCACAACGACCTTTTCTATCGTTGCCGTTCTAAATAGAACAGTCTTAAGAAGAGAGCAGGGAAACATATAGAAGCTTTGAGATTATTTAAGATCATTCGAGGCAATTAACGGAATGTTCGCGAAGTAGATAATGTAAAACATAAAAGTTTTCCGAATCGAATACCGAATCTAATTTAGTCAGAAAAAGAATACGGTGTCAGTTTAAATAAGTAAAGTATTTAACACGCGTGTCAGTAAAAAATAAATACGTCTTAAAAGAAAACGTGCTGATAAAATTATGCAATTTATCTGACAGTGATTGTAAATATCGAGTAACAGCTACATATAAAGTGTATAAATCGTTAGATTTAATTAATTGGTTAATAAATTTAGTTCTAAATTGTGTAAATACTTAAAATTCTTTAAGATAAATTGACTGGATGACCATTGATTTAGAAAGCTCAACTGAGCATTAAATTACATGTGTTCAGATTGCAATTTGCGTGTAAAACGTCAAACTGTGAATTCGGAAGAAAAGAGCGTTGCTACGTCACTCCAACGCTGCAAAGTTAGTTTAAAGTGAACGATGCGAAATATACACAGTGATGAGTAAGAAAAGATCTTTAACATAACACAAAGTTTAATTATTTTTTACAAGAAACAAGTCTTGTCTCATAGAAAAATTGACATTTTGTATGTAAAATTGTTCACTTATTCAAACTTTTCGAGGCTAATTGATAACCACACAATTATTTATATTTGTTAAAAATTTCGCTTTATTTATAAAATAATGTTTGCCCTTCAGTTCTTATGATTATTATGCATCCAACTTAGAATAAACAAAATAATATAATTTTATTTCAACAAAATAAAACAGTTTTGTTAAATAATTCAAATTTATGATGTACCAAAAGATGTGTGTATTTGGCATCATATAATACCAGCGCCGATAGCTTGATGTTATCATCCAAATAAGCAAAATAATTACTACAATAATTAAAAAAAACTAAAAAAACACACTTTTATAAATAACCGAACTAAAAAGAAGAAAATAATTTATAATTACAAACAAAATTATTAAATTCAGAGCAATAATATATAATTATAAACAAAATCACTAAATTCAGAGTTAAAAGCGTGGGGTACATCCGGATACACGGTAGTCTTTCGCGCCAAGTATCTGTTATTTCTTTTTTTTTGTAATTAATTGTATCAATCATTGTTTTAACATGTATTCAGTTCGACTATTGCTGTCAATTTGTCATTTGACTAATATACATAATACTGTCACTAAACACGACGTTTGAATACATACATGACGAGATATTCTACAGCTGCACTGTTTTTGTTAAATCTAATAATTTTTTTGTAAAGATCAGAGGTTTTTTTTTATATTTTGTGTTCACAGAAATAAATTTATCATTGTTTGTAACAATAGTTTAACGTGTACTTGGCGAGACATTATACAGTGAAACTGTTATTTGTAGGATTTTTCTATATTTTCATAACTCTCCCCTTATTGATAGCTGCCTTTAGAATAATTGTAACAATGATTATAGATGCACCCCACGCTTTTAACTCTGAATTTAGTGATTTTGTTTATAATTATATATTATTGCTCTGAATTTAATAATTTTGTTTGTAATTATAAATTATTTTCTTCTTTTTAGTTCGGTTATTTATAAAAGCGTGTTTTTTTAGTTTTTTTAAACTATTAATTATTTTCTATTTTTTAGTTCGGGTACCTATAAAAGCGTGTTTTTTCAATTTTCTAAGCTATCAGTTATTTTCCGTATTTTAATTCGATTTATCAATAATCAATTTTTGCGGACATGTGATTATGAAATATCTTACAAACTAAAAACGTATTGGAAACAGTAGTTATCGACAGTAAGATCTCATTTCTCGGGGATGGAACCTGAGAAACAGCTATCACATCCAAGGCACAAATTACCTGCTCCGACACGAAGTGGTAATAGTGAAATACACTGGAACGATTTAAACGCGATAGGCTTTGTCGAGATGCACACCTGCGCAGTTCACGCGCTCTGTCTTTGTCCCTCTCATGCAGAGGATCCCTAAAGAAATCAATTAATCCTGACGATCCTAATTAGGATAATAAAAACTTTTTAATGAATTATTGCATTGTCATCGGTCCGTGAAACGCATGCAAAGTTTCAAGTTAATCAAACACCTGGAAACCGCTGAAAATTAAGCTCAAAGATTCCGTTACATACATACATACATACATACATCCCGAACTAATAAAAGCGTGTTAAAAATCCAGCAAATACATTTGTAGGGAAGGTACCGGTTATATTATTTTTTAATTTTTTGTATTTTACTTTGTTGTAACTTACTCATAACTCGTAGGATACAAAATATGTAAACATACACATACGTTATAAATTTAGAGAGCATTATGAATTTCTAACGCCCTTTCATAATGCCCTCTTTCAAAAGTAATGTATATTTTTACATTTTTATTTAGATTTTGATGGTAACAAGCTTTTTATTCCTTCTTTTACATCGTTTTCAATATATTTGCGCACATCCTACAAATAATTAAGACTATAAAATCAATTTGAAAAGTAAATAATTAAACTATTTATTGTTCTAAACTACTAGATATACTTGTAATAGTAAACTTAAATAACTGTTCATTTTTAGTTTGAATTTTATATAAAGTGAAAAATAAAATCTTGCACAATTGGCGTTACATAATGATTATGCTCATCAAGCAACATACATGTTTCGGGCGAGAGACCCTCGGGCTGCATTACGTTGCTCTCCGAGCGTAATTATTGTAATAACACCCTTGGTACATAAATAGCTAATAACATTTAGTTGCAGAAACTTATTATAATATATTTATAATGTATTGTAACAATAAAAAGTCTATCAATAGGCTGTAAAAATTTTAGAACATTTGGCCTCTCAGTTTTAGAAATATTAGTTTTTAAATTGTATGTTGTTTACTTTTATGGTAGAAACGTTCTGCTACAATAACGACACTTTATTCAGAAAAATGTTAACTACTCCGTTTTTATTAAAAGTTGTAGTTGCTATAATTTACTTTAATTAGTAGAACTATTACTCTATTTTCAAATTATTTTTAGTGAGGTGTGCTTATCGTCTAATTGTATCGAAGCTGCGTCTAAATCGTTCCATGATTTAGACATCACAGTAGATCCATGTGTCGATTTTTACACATTTGCGTGTGGCAATTTCATAAAAGAAGCAAAATTGAGAGGTTACGCTCAAAAAAGTTCATTTTCTGAAATATTCAAGGATGTTGATTCAAAGTTAGAAAATCTGATTTATGAGTATGACTCAAACAGTGCCATTCATCCTAACGTTAAAAAACTGTTTGATATTTGTATGGAGTATAAATTTAGTTCTGATAAAGAAATAAAAATAATTAAATCTATCATAGACAGTTTAGGAGGTTGGCCTATGATAATGGAAAATAAATGGAATGAAAATAACTTTGATTTATTAAAATTTATGCTGCGTCTAAAAGAGCTGGGAATTTTTTATAATCATCTTTTATATTTTACAATTGAAGTTAATTATTTGGAAGCTAGCAAATACATACTACATGTAAGTCGAAATAAGTTTATAAATCTAATTCCTTTTAAATTCTGTGTTTTAGATAGTTACAGAACTTCCTCAAGTAATTGATGCACGTACCTACAAATTTATTACCGACATTGCCCTTAAACTTGGTAGTCAACGGTCAACTATAGATGCATACCGTTATAAATATGTAGAACTGCGTGACAATTTAATAAATGTACTGTTCTTAAAGGCCTATATATAATAGAATTTAATAATTTCTAGTTACAGATTTATAGTAACATGAACATGAATCCAAATAGGTACATAATAATTAATAAAATTTCAAATGAGACTGAAATTTCTTGGTCAGCGTTTTTAAATCGTTTAATTGACGATCCAAACGTTAATATTACTGAAGAAGACATTATTATAGGAAAGTACTCAAAACGATTAGTAAATTTTATTAAGTACATTTTTCGACTACCAAAAAGGTTTGAAAATACAGTGTAATTTGTTGTTTTATTTCAATTGTTTTAGGACGCTAGCAAATTATTTATTTGTTCAAATACTTGCTTGGATGTATAAATTTTTTCCAGGATTGCGGTATATGTTTGAAAACAGAGTACCATCTGAGTACGAATGTACGCTATCAGTTAGCAAAAGGTTAAAAAATGATGGCTTTTTATACTTATTTATAGTAATATTATATTGTTTTTTGTTTTTAAAATAATTTATTATTTAAAAAAAGTATTGATAATATTTAGCACTTCTATTTTTTAATTTATAAAGATTATAGTAATTTATTATTTTATTTAACTAAAGTACAAGTTAAAACGCAAATAGGATTTTTCTATTTACTTTGTCTATGTGATTTTGTTATATATTTTTAATACGTTTACAATTTTACTTGCAGTTACAAACGTAATCGTATTAAAAAAACATAAAAGAAATATAAAGCGTAAATAGAAAAACATCAGTTTTCAATGTCTATAAATCTGCTTATTCTTTGTCCAATTTCAAGCTAGAGCGTTCGTAAACAATGACTGATGCGTGATCGCCGCGTGCTCAGGCAGTGCATGCTTGGCCGTGACTCTTATTGGTCGTTAAGATAGTAATGTATACCTTATTATAGTACCGACTGAACTGTGTTTTTAATTAGTATTGTATTTTTTATGTTTTTTAAATGTTTGTTTATACAGGGTATGAAAAAAAACGTTTTCTACAAAAGTTTTATCAATTTCTATAAAGCTTCCTTAGTAATTATTTTAGTATATACAGTGCGGCTCATGTACCTTAGAAGCTAATCAACTTTGTTTTGTTAAATAGGACACTTTACATAGTATGGCAAATTTGTATTTCTTACTAAATTTAAGAACTAGTTTATGAACCATACATAAGATCTTAGATAAACAATTTGAGATTTATTAAGTATTTTTTCAAAAAAGTGACACTTATTGCAGCAATAGAAATCGTTGGTACGGTGATGGATTGTTGAAAATAAAGTTTTGTTCTTAATTTTACTAAAAATAGAAAAACCTGTAGTTTATAAAAGGCGCGATATTCAAAATTTCAATTGGAAATAAGTAAGCATCTAATGGATGTAAAAATTAATTTTCTTTTGAATGTATTAAGGTATTTATGGGTTTATTACAAGTAGTTTTTGTATTATTTACTTTTTGCTAAATTAAAAATAATTCAATTACAGACACACGCAAAACAATTAATTGCAAACGATATTAATACAATAAAAAACGTATGAAGAAATACTGGAATGGAAAAACAATTGAATATTATTTTCAGTGTAACTACTATTTTGTTCAACGCACACTTAAACACGACAGAGAAAGAAACTTTGAATCTTCTCCAACATATCCGATGTGATCTGATTGAAGGACGTTTCATAAACAATTAATTTTACAAAACCCTAAAAAAAATAATCTAACTTTGTAAGATCTGGTGATCTTGGTAGCCAGGGTATCCCGTTTTCACGACCAATCCATTTGTTAGAAAAGTTTTGGTCTAAGTACTTCTGTGCCCTACACTGTAGTGTGCTGAAGCACCATCGAGTTGAAATCAAATATTTTGATAAATGTTCAAAGGAATGTAGTCCAGATAATTTTGAAAAATTGTTTGTAAAAATTGAAGTAAATATTTGCATTAAAATTCTTGAAAAAAAAAGTGAACCAATTATCTTTAGTAAAATTAAGAATAATGCTCATGATTAACAATTTCTATCTTGTTTAATTAAGAATTTACAAATTTCTTAAAGTGTTGCAAATGTTACATTTTTGAAACAAAAACCTAATGTATGGTTAATAAACTGGTCTTTAAATTTATAAAGAAATACAAGTCTGTCATAATATATAAAGTGTCCCATTTAACATAACAAAGTTGATTATTTTTTGGAAATATGAGCCACACAATATACAGGCTGTATCAAATTTTGTGGTAAGTACAGGGATCTCGTTTATTATAAGAGATAGAGAGTTGGTTAAATAGACAAAAATGATCCTTGAGTTATGCCTAAATAAATTCAACAAACAAAAATTTTCCCCTCTATAAAATTTCTGAAATGTGACGGAAAATAATAAAATGAGTGTTTATGATTTTTAGCTTTAAAATTTTTATTTAAAGAAGTGTTTCAAAATTGAAAAAACTTTCTTAAAAGAACTTTATCTGCTCTTTCAGATGATGGCAATAAATTTTTGTTATCGTTATTACTTTACTTTGTAGCAATACCAGCTTTTGTTGTTCACAGAGAATGAAAGAAGAATTATGGAAGTTAGACCTCAAGTTCAGTTTAGTTTAAATGTTTGGTGTGGAATATTTAATAATATGATTATCGGACCTATCATATATGAAGGACATTTAAATTCTAATATGTATCGCACTTTCTTACAAACCAAGTTTGAAAATTTCCTAGACAATATTCGCCTAAATCAACTGGAAAAAATTCATTTTCAACTAGAAGGTGCCCCTGCACACAATGCGCAAGTTGTCCAAAATTATTTAAACCAAAAATTTCCAGACAGATGGTTAGGAACAAATGGACCCATACTTTGACTGCGAGATCTCCGGATCTAACATTACTAGACTTTTACATTTGGGGTTATGTTAAGGATCAAGTGTATTCTGTTGTTTGAACACTGTTGAGCAGCTAAGAGAGCAAATGGTTAGTGCATGTAGAAATTGTCCGAAGGTTCACATTACACGTGCTTTAGAACAAGTTTTGAGAAGATGTGTAGTGTGTCTAGAAAATCAAGGTCGTCAACTTGAACATTATTGTAGTTAAATTTAGGTTATTTATTAATTTAGAAATGTATTTGTTGTTCACGGATATTGCTATTATTGACACTTATTAATAAATTTTCAATCGGAACAGTTTTCTTTAAATGTTAAACTTATTTTTTATTTTTTTATGAACATGTTATACATTTTTGAAATCAGGATTTTTTTCTCTATATTGTGGCTTAAAACTTTAAAATGGCTACCATATGAAAAACAAAAGTTGGTATCGATATAAAGTAAAGTAATAACGATAACAAATTGCCATCTGAAAGAGCAAAAAAAGTTCTGTTAAAAAAGTTTTTTCAGTTTTTAAATATCTCCTCAAATAACAATTTTAAAGCTCTAATATAATTATTTTCCTCCATTTTTCAGAAACTTTATAGAAAGGGTAAATTTTGTTTTTTGAGTTTATTTAGGCAGAACGTAAAGATCATTTTTGTCCATTTAACCAACACCCTATCTCTGATAATAAACGAGATCCCTGTACTTAACACGAAATTTGATACAGCCTGTATACTAAAATAATTTCTAAAAAAGTCATATAGAAATTGACGAAACTTTTGTAGAAAACATTTTTCTTTAAAATAAATGCTTCAAGACCTATAGACAGAAGCGTCTTAAGTGGACCATCCTATACACAGTAATGTATATATTTTATTCTTTTATTTTATTATACACTAAGTGTGGACCGTGTTTAGTAAAGTACAAAACTGTATAATCCTTAATACTTGTCTGTTTATTTTGTTCACATGAACTCCGTGTGCATTTGTTTACTTCCACTCCAGCTTGAAACTGGAAAAATTGTACTTGTACGTATTACACTCAAATTAAAAATACAACAATCAGCCAAATTCATAAAAGCGTATAAGTAAATTAGTATTCATAATGTTTAAATTTTGCTTTAAATTAAAAACATATTCTTAAAAAACTGTGAGTGAGGTCAGTGGCAAACTCAGGTTCTTAATAAAAGGCTATTTTTCGCTATTTGTCAAACCAACTTTGAAATCGCAAATGTTGTGAACCTCAGCAAAGTTAAACATTATTAGCGTCTCTTATCTACACTTAGTGATTTAAGAATATTCTAGAATATGGATTCTAGAAATGGACAAATTTTACAGATTAGATCAAAATTGAGAAATAATGCAAATGTTTTGTTCTTTGGAGATGATAGATATGGCATAGAACCATGCCTCATGACTTCATTTAAAAATCCTGATTCTAGTGCTGAACAAAATTATAATAATTTGTTAAAAAAAAAGAGTGAGTAATATTAAAACGACATTTTGGCCAACTCAAACGATGATTTTGTATCTTGCGTCTGTCGCGTGAAACTGGAATATGTTGAACTCCATAACGTTTCAAAAACTATAGGCGATCCCATTTTTGAACCAGCTGAGTATCTGACAGAAGAAGAGGAAAACCATGACGACAACTATGACAATATTCTTATTCGCAATCAAGAACAAGAAGTCAGGAGAAATCTAAGTGTTATAGTAAACAATTTTAATATATGATCAGTTTGTTTACAGATAAAGACAATTTTTTTACAACTGGAAATATGTATTATTTTTATGTGAAACGACAATGCAGATTCTTTCTGCTTAATTATTTCCAATTTCCTTTCATAGAACTCTGTTGTAGTAAAACTAACCGTTAAAATTCTTTAGTAGTTAGTCTTTTTGTTTCACCCGTTTAATATTTATCAGTCGACATTTGTTTTGATGGTAACAACGTTTTCTCGCCGCCGTGTTAACAGATGATGGTCGTAGAGGCTTCTTTTTTTTCTTCAACAACACCAATCTAATCTAATAGTCGGTCAAATACCTTTTCATATTTCTTTGTAACAATTTCAATAACTTCGTTAGAAAGATATTTAAAAACACACGTTGAGGTAGATATGGGGTTGTAAGAATTAAACTTTAAATCACTTTTGGAAGCATTTGTTATTTTTGTTTCTTCTTTAATTCCATTTTATTTTCTTATGATTAATTGTTTTATTGCTATACAGTGCACGCCGCTTAATGGAATCACATCGAAACTTGGAGTTTTGATAACAATAACCACATGATTACAAAATTTGATATTCAAAAAAATGTATAGTTTTATCGCTTAGACAGCAGTAAATAGATACAGCGTAAATATGACTAACATGCTGCTAATTTAGAAGATGAAATTATAAGCATCAATACAAAATAATGTTATCACATACGACGTAGCCAAATGAAGTTGTTATTCTCAGATCTGCACATACTTTCCAGATACGCTAAAATACAAAGTAACTTGATGATAACCTTTTTGCAGATGTTTAAATGTTACGTAGGTCAGTCAAAATACTTGAATATGCAAAACAAGTATTTTTAGAGCACAATTGTTAAATTTTTTACTCACTTGTATTGTAAATATTGTAAAAATTTTGCTAAAAAATTCATGCATAATAAGTTATTGTTCACGTATAAGAACAAACTTGAAAAGAAAATTAATAATATAAACCGAAATGATTATTAATATCAACGATGTTTTTTTTTATGTTGTAGCATACGTCCGGCCAGTTTTTACTTTTCCATAAGGAAAGTATAACAATCGCAATTTTTTTTCAAAAATTTTTTTTTGTATAATTGTACGTGTCAAGGTCTCCTGAATCAGAAAAAAATATTTTTGACAAAACAATTTTGGGCGTCTGTGTGTGTGTGTGTGTGTGTAACGATGTACCCACGATAACTCTGAAACCAAAAATCCTAGTAACTTAAAATTTAGTATGAAGCTGACTTTTCATATTCTCTTGATTTTACCAAAAGATGGGCCTGATAAAGAAATTGGAAGTGGGTGTAACCGCCATTTTTTTTAATATAAATTTGTACGTATGTAAATAATTCAAATTATCTTTACAGTTTCTTATAGAGATAATTCTTTCTAACAATTTATTTAAATAACGTTTTTCTAACATTAATAGTATTAGATATTTTATTTATAATTTAAAATGAATTCACAAATATAATATAGGTTCCAATCCTGCCTGTGACGATTGAAAGCAATATTGAGGCGCACAAATATAGGGGTTATTCGATATGACAGCATAAGCTCAATTGGCTATATTTCCGTTATATCTTAATGAAATTGAGGGAAAAAAATTTTAAAAAGTTATGCCATGCTTGGAAGTCAATACAAACGTTACTCGATTGTTAACATTAATCGTGTTTTCAATAAGCGGCGCGCACTGTATTATTACATTAACTAATTACTTGACAATACATTTTTTTTTAAATCTATGTATAAAGTAACAAAGCAAAATTGTTTTAGCTTACCTTTGATAATAAACTCCTTGTATGTAAGAAAATACTTTGATATAGAAACGAAAACAATAGTTGAAAACATAGTGTACGATATCCGCGACGAATTTATGAAAATATTAGAAACGTTGAATTGGCTTGATGACAAAACCAGAAAAAACGCTATTCAAAAACTAAGTTTAATGAAAATTTGTGTTGGTTACCCAAATGAGTTACTCGACGATGTGGCAGTTAATAACTTTTATAAAAATGTAAATATCTATCTATTCGTTTGTTGTTCAAAATTAAACACTATTTTTTAGTTAACCATAAATTTTACTACTTATTTAAGCGCAATTATGTCTATTAACATTTTTGAATTTCGCAATACTTTTAAACGGCTAAAGCAGCCTGTTAAAAATTGTTACTGGATAGACAGATCTCTGAAAGTTACAATGATTAACGCTGTATATTATCCCACAACCAATGGCATACGTAAGTGTTTAATTTTTGGAATGCAATATAATTTACATTTGTTAATTGTAGAAATACCCGCAGCGTTTCTTCAAGGGGCAGTTTTTGATAAATATCGACCTAATTACATGAATTACGCTACTGCTGGTATGATTATTGGTCATGAAATAACGCACGGTTTTGACAACCGCGGTGGACTATTTGATAGCGAAGGCAATTATAAAGAATGGTGGAGTAATGATACTCTACTTACGTTTAAACAAAAAGCACAATGCATTATTGATCAATATGATCAGTATAAAATGCCACAATCTAATACAAAAGTAAGTAAATCAAGTTTAAAAGTTTAGAATAGTAAATTGACTGTTTTATGATTTTGTAAGATACGTTAATCTTTGTCAAAAAATAGTCACAATCCTATTTCAGTATTTTGGTTATTCTATCTGATACTAATTTCACATTTAGTCACTAGCTTAACTTCTCAAAAGCAATTGTTAATTAGACTAGGCTAGCTAGAGATTATTCTCAAACGATATTAAGTTTAATTTGTTTTATGGTAATGTATGTTTTATGTCATTTACAGCACAGAACCATTGCAGCACTGTATACGATTGATTTTAAATTATTCCAATTAAAAATTCGTTAAACATTCTCTTTAATTAAATGTATTTAAAAAAACGAACAGTTAAAAGAGGTACTTAAATGAATCATAGCAAAGTTCTTTCTGACTATAACTTGTTTATCTTTTTTCTGTTCTTGTAGTGGGTTTACACGTTTTATTCACTAATACCAAAGCTAATACATAACACATAGTTTTTTTTTAAATAATGACGTTGTTTGTGCCGTTATAATTATGCCAAAAAAATTCTTTTGAGTTAGAACAAAAATTAAAAATATTGATGAAATCAACAGTGTAACATCGCATCTTGATATTTGTAGAAAGAATTTGCTAGTAACTTTGACTGTTTCCACAATTAAAAAAATATAAATAAGGAACAGTAAACTTCAAGATTTCTAAGTTGAAGCAAACTCAAAAACTAATTAACAAAAGAGTTGATCAAACATTGTTTAAGAGGTTTAAAGAAAAAATAATTAAAAAAATTAAAGTCATATATGGTTGACTGCAAACTCCGCAGAGTTACTAAATCAGCAGTGGCAGAACACGTGTGGAACCAAGGACACACGCTGAACTTTGACTAAACTAAAGAATTGGCTAGAACTCCTTTCTACTTTCCCAGACTAATCCGCGAAGCTGTAGAAGTAGAAAAACATCCATGTAATATGAACCGAGAAGACAGTTTAAGACTCAGCAAATCTTGGCTACCAGTATTATATCCTCTAAGACAAAGATCAACCTTCTTGGAAAGGACATAAACACTTACTCCGAGTAATAACGAAGTCAGTCAAGCGGTAACGGAAAGATAAGGTCCGTTAATCACGCTAATTGCAATTGGCATAAATAACGTCATTTACACTTTTTCTTTCAGTGACATTTACCACTCTGAAGATGCAATTTGCAATGTCTTGCGAAACGTCAGTTTGTTTGGGTTCACGAACGACAATACGGCAAAGGCCAAGTTCTACTTCTTGTTTTGGCTCTCAAGAAGAGACTAGCACCAAGCTTAAGTCTGGGTGTTTAACTACAACGCGGTCTAAGACGAAAGTCGCTTATAAACATAAACGGCAGATTTGTTTTTTTTTATACAAGAAATATTATAATATGTTATTTTAGCATATATGTAATAGGTCGTTCCTTCGTCACACGTATTTTAAAACATAATAATTTTTTTATATTTATGAATAATTTATTAAGTCTTGGTTAAATTAAGTCTTTATTTTTATTTTTTCAACAGTTTTGACTAATATTTAGTCATCTTCAGGGCTACAAAAAATTTAATTTTATATAAAATATCATTAGACTTATAAATTATTTTACCTAAATACATTTTTTTATAACAAAGTTGTTGGAAAAAGAAAATTTAATTTAGCCAAGACTTAATAAATTATTTATAAATATAAGCAATTATTATGTTCCAAAATACCTGTGACAAAGGAACGACGTATTTCATCGATATAGACCAAACGCCATTAACAAGGAATTTGGTATACACCTTGAGATAAAAGTGTAGAAAATTTGTCTTTGGGAGAAGAAAGAATTTAAGAAATTTCACCTGTCTAGTTAAATATGGGTTTAACATCGTTCTTACAAAGTTTTCTTGTTTGATCCGCGATCTTATAAATGTAAGGTAAAAATGCCAGTTTTAAATTAGAGTCGGAAGTAGAAGTGTCCTTAGGTACTCGAGTACACAAATGTAGACGACGATTTATAACTGCCCCGCTTTATATAAGAATTATTTACTAAAATTCTAGTAAGATAACGGATTTTTAAATCTATATTCTCAAGTTGGCAAATAGAAAACACACAATGAATCTAAGATTAAATAACACTTTAGAAAGTCCTTTACAAAAGTGGGCATAACGTTGCATCAACACGGTCCAAACTCGGAAAACGTTCTAATCTTAGCATAGACTCCGATCGCGAAAGCCTTTGTGATTACAGTAAAATGCTTCTAAGTTTTAGAAAAAGGAATCAGACCGGGATTACGTATCTAGCAAAACGCAAACAATACTATACCTATGGATCAAAGTATACCTCAAACAACATAAAAAATAATTTTATGTTGATTTCTTGTTTAGATGAAGATAAAGATTTTATTTTTTTCTTTATTGGGTGGCACCTTAACTATAGATACATCATGGAATTATATTTTACAAAAAATTATCTTTATCCAGAAGTTCACAAAGATGATAATGTTCTTTTGAGTCACTCAATATTAAAGCATAAATACTCAGAATCTGTAGATAAAGAAGACTTTCTCAATTTTCCGGACTGGGTTTCTCACCTCTAACATACTTATTGAATTACAGAAGTGGACAATTGTTTTGCTACTTGCGAGGATCTATCAGAAATTGAAATTGCTGCAGCAGTTAGAAAAATGCAGTTAAGTAATGGGCCGGAATCACAAGAAGAGGAAGAACCAGAAAGCATTTTTAAATCATCAACACCTCATCAAGTAACTAGCGCAATGAAAACAATATATACTATTTAGAATCTAATCTAGTATAAATTGTACATAGCGAGCGTTCGCATATACTACACATTTCTTTTTGTCACCAGCGCACTTAATATAAGCGGACCTAACCGTGTTTGTAATTTTGTTTTTAAATTTTAAAAGTTTTAATTGTAATTTTTGTGCAACATGTTTCTTCATTAATTTTTTTCAATTTATAATATTTTCAGGTGAATGGGTATCAAACTTTGGCAGAAAATATTGCAGATAACGGTGGATTGAAACATTCGTTTTTGGCTTACACCAACTGGGTAAAAAAACATGGTTCAGAAAAAATGTTACCCGGCTTAAATTATACTACTAATCAAATGTTTTGGATTGCTTTCGCCCAATTTTGGTGTACATATACGAATCCAGACTTAATACGTTTTAAAACGCCAGATCCACATTCTCCTGATATGTTTCGAGTAATTGGAACTTTAAGCAACAGTAAAGATTTTTCAGCTGATTTTAATTGTCCATTTGATTCTCCTATGAATCCTAAAGTAAAATGCGGTGTATGGTAATTTTTATAACGTTTAGTAAGGGCACGGTACCATAACCATACCATATATCGCGCGCGATAAGTGGTCGCATATTGCTTTACACCAAATGTATGTATTTTTTAATCTGCCGTTATTATACTATAAACTATACCATAAAAGCTATGGTAGCGCCGATACTATATGGCGTGAGCAAGCGATTTGTTCTACTGATATTGCGCTATTTTTTGACGCCACCATTTCTGCAGCCAATACGAGTTTATGCATGTCTTCACGCGAATCACCATATTGTCGCAATTTGTTGATTATCATTTCAGGCAGCGTTGCATGCAAGCAAAAATGGAAAAAAAGGTAAAATACTCATACGACGTCATGTGGGAGAAAACAACAGATTGTAAAGATAGAGTGGTAAAAACAAAACCATGGATCGACGTTTATCAGTTTTTGATAGAAGATTTTGAAAATTTAAATCAAGAAAAAAAAGTGGGAATAGGTAAATTATTTTTTGTCATACTTAAAATAAGATAAAGAAAAAAATTTAAAAAAATTTATGTTTATTTAATTAAGTAATTATAGTGTGTACATAATAAATAGAAAAAAACTATATTTTTGTCATTTGCCAAGGTAAAGACCCTGTTGGAATTCGCAAATTTGTCTTTTATGTCATTAGCACGCCTGCCATTTCTTTCGACGCTGCCTTGAGGTAGGTTTTGCAACCATCTTGTATGTGTAACAATATACATATCAACTGGACAAAAACCATTTTTTTGATGAATTAAATTATGTAAAATTACGGCAGCCTTTACAATATCTTTCGCAAATGGTTTAGAAACATTTAAAGCTCTGTGAAAAATTTTCCACTTGTTGATAAATATTGAAAGGTACATTCTCCAAATCTTCAGGCCCGTGTTAATCGTAACAAATTGTTACTTAATGCAAATACCTCATCTCCAACCAAAACAAATGGTAAGTTTACATCTGTTTGTTGTAAAACAGTTAGATCAAAAATATCAAGCGTATCATTTTTCATTTTTGCCCAAAATACATTTTCTTCAAAAACCGACAAATCACAATGTTTCCATACACTCCTGTCTACATAAACAAACTTATAATCTAAATCCGCCACCAAAACTATGGAAAAGTAATCTTTATAATTCAAGTTCATCAAGCCACTATGCCAAAATTTTTGAACTCGTATATGTTTACCATCAACAGCTCCAATGCAATGTAGAAAATTTTCTGAAATATTCAACCAGTCTTCTTGGAAAGGTGTGGATATATATTCTCTAAAATCATTCCATAACTGTTGACAGACCGTTCGAACACTTTCGCTTATAGTTGAGATACCTAGCTCATAGGTATAATGTAGATCCATAAATGTATTCTTACTAGCGAGGTATCTATAAATAATAATGTATTCCTCTTAATTTTTTATTCTCCATATATAATATTTTGTGAATTATGTGCTATTTGTAAGAAAAACCGTCAATGACAAATAGAAACATATCCAAGATGCTTTCGCAACTATCCTCAAAAAGAAATCTGGCGATAAAGAAATACATATACTTTGATCAGCTTCAATTTTTGTTAAAGATTTTAGAGAAAGATGATACTAAATCCAGTATTTCCGGAAATACGGAAACTCGACAAAAAGAAGAGGAAAAATCATCTGTGTCATCCCTAGCCAAAAATGCAACACCTGCGGCAAGTTCCTCCTATGCTCGAAAACGAAGCAAATACAAAGTAGATAAAACAGACAAGGTGATTTTAAAAGCCTTATAAGCTATTTTCTAACCCCCAACATCAATCTTAGAAATAGATGAAGATATGGCTTTTTTTTAATCGATAATACCTTCAGTGAGAAACTTCACCGAAAATGAGAAACTAGAGTTTTGCACGATCTACAAACATATTAAACATATTTAGGCTCATTCGAAAATAGTTAAAATTTTTTTCTTCATGTTGCAGCAATTTATTGAATACTGTATAAAATGGACCATATGCATATATTGTTTGTAGCAAAGGATAAACCCATAAACACCGATTTTTTTTCACTTTTTTGTACGATTTAGCAATCAGCAACTTTGTCTACCCTCCATGACACTTTACAATGTACTGAGCGACTGTGAACTACGATAACACCGCGTGATATATGGTATCGCTATGGTACCGTGTGACAACACCCTAGTTATAACATCAAAAGACACTTTTCTGCATAACAATAATTCACTTTGCGTGATACACATTGCAATCAATTAATAAAGTGTCATTTCACGTTGCCACCAAACACCTGATATCTAAATACTGAAGTTACAGTTGCATTTATATTTATTTATCTTAATAGAACAATATTATATAACGCTTATCAAAAGTTAATTATGACAGTTAACCCGGATGAACTGTTTTCGCACTATTGTGACGTTACGAAAAAATGCCTAATTATTTAAGTTTTGAAAAAATGTAAAATATTTACGTTATTTTTATTTTTAAATTAAATAAAATTTATTAAAAAATACTTTTAGTTAGTTATTAAATTATAAAATGTTATTAAAAAAAAGTACTACCAAAAACAGCATAGATTTCTTTAAATACTGAAAGTAGGATACTTTCAGTATTTAAAGAAATCTAAAAATAAATGTGGAAGGGTTAAAACCGCTCCTATTCCTTTCAATTTTTTTAAATAATTTTTTTAAGCTGGTAATATGGCTCTAACACTTTTTTAACGGAAAGGCTTACTTTATCATCTTTATTGTTTGACTCTTGTAGAATCTTGTGTTTTGCATAGTTTCGAAGGAAAAAAGTGTCTTCTTAAACAAGGATATTCTTAGTACAAGTTTAATAAAATTGTAATACAAAATATAGTTTGTGGTAGACACAGATAAAGCTTATAATACAACCAGTGTTTAATGTACCCTCCACTTTTATTAATGCAAAGAGCAATTCGACGTAAAAAATTGAAATGCACCCATCTTAAAACATCGTCGTTTTCTCGTAGTGCGTTTACAGCATTTTGAATTTTGTTACACAATTCTTTGGAATTATTAGTTTGAATCTTGTACTAATTTAACTACTAACAAATGGTTCATTAAGATATTCTCTTACGGCACGTGCAAAATGAGGTAGTAAACCGTCATGTATGAAGAAAATATTTCGACGCAAATTAAGGGGCAAGTTTTCTAATAATACTGGTAAGCTTTTTTAAAAAAACCGCAGGTAATTAGCGCAATCCAGACCATCAGGCAATCAAAACAGCCCAACCATAAATTTAGCAATAATATCTATCTTTTATAGCATGTGCATTTTCATCTGCATAAATATACTCGTTGTGTATGTTCGTCATGTCACAACTTGTAAAACAAGCTCATCAGTAAACAAAATATTACTGTGTTACGCTGGTTTACTCGTAACATAAAAAGGTGATAGCTAACACAGTTGTTCTCAAAGATGGGGTTGCAAGCTTCGTGATGGTCGATTATAAACTAAATCTAAAAAAGCGCCAAAACAATAAAAAATTAATTTAAGGAAATCGTTTAAATCTACCTTCAGCTGAAAAAGAACATATAACATAACAGAAGTGATAATTAAAGAGAACGAAAAAGGTACATAAGTATAATTATATAAGTTACAGGCCAAGTATAAGTTACGTCCTCGACTGAACAACACGTCGTACAGCAAAGTGACCTAGTCTACAACTTTTACACTTAAAGAAAAAGTGACTTTACATTCTTAAATTAAATTACAAGAGTACAAAAATCAAAAGTCTAGAGAATCAAAGCGCACCAGATAATAATATGACACAAAAAAAGATTTTTAACTTTCACTGTGATTACAACCTAGTAAGTACGTATGGTCGATTGACCACCAAACTATTAAGAATTAAAGTAAAAAATGTAACATTTACACTTATGTTATATGTAGTGGAGGATTAGCTAATTCCGTACCCGTATTACCTAAAACTCTATTGAAATCTAACAGAAAAGAAAACGTACATACGGCGTTATCACAAGTAAATCCTGTCTTTAATCTACACAATCATTAAAATAAGTGAATGCTCCGAACTTTCTTCTAATTAACTTTGCAACTTGGGTTATTTTCTCCAATAAGATTGCATTTAACCTCTTGAACTTCAGCGACGTGACATCATTAAAATTTTCAATTGTAACAGGTGTTTATCAGATCAACAGATAAGGGACACAGATGGAGGTGTTGAAACCCGGTAAAAAAATTAATTTAAACCCTCAATACAAAAAAAATCTAAGAACTTAGGCTTTCAATCAAATGGACACAAAATTCGACCGCAATATTCACGTGGAATTGCGTGAAATGACTTAATGATAAAAGCCTTATTGAGCGTAGACACCGCTAAACGGTGGTCTGTGTTGCACAAAACGTTATCGGAAGAAAAATGAAATCGCGCTTTTAAAATTTGAGTCAACCACGAAAAATGGGCGTGTCGAGGATAAATTCTATACTCGAAAATTTTTAATATGTCAAATTTTTAACATAACCAGTGTAGAACTTGTTGTCAACTACTCTGCGTACCCAAACAGTTTGAGAAAGTTAGACGTGATATGTGGTCGCAATAATTCTTGCACTGGCTAGATGTAAAATGATCGAAGTAATTGATCTTAAAAGATCCGACTTACAGTGATTTTTGAAATCCTAGCGTTATTTCTGACTAGATTCAAACTTCCTGTTTCTTGAAGACGTCTCCCGATTTGGGCAAAAGTTTTGTGATTTGGAATTTTCCGGTTTGGATACTTCTCTCGATACACGCAGACAATTTTGAGGTCTTGACAGAATCCAAAAACCAATAGCATTATGATCTGTTCATTAAAAGAAAAATTCATAACTTGAAAACTGCCAAAGTAACAGTAACAACAACAGCAATAGCAATTAATGCAATAAGAATAATTGCAATAAAAATACAATACAAAAATAACTAAAACAAAAGATTGTTAATGTAATAGCCAAGGCTTCCACGGCCGGAGTCTATACTAAAATAAGAACGTCTTCCGGGTTTGGACCGTGTCAATGTTGTAACCGAAGTTGCCAACGTTTCGCCCACTTTCGTAAGGGGCTTCATCAGGGCGTGAGAGAAATCGAAGAACTCAAACAAGCAACCGAAATCTAACTAAACACTTCTCAAAAGTTAGGTTATCAACTTGTGAACCAAGCCAGATTCTAAACTCAGAAAAGGTAAGAAAGAAAACGATAAACTTGAAAAAGCAAACAAAAATCTAACAAAGAACCACTACAGAGTTAGGTAATCAACTTGTGAACCAAGCCAGATTCTAAACTCCGTGGAGTTTTCTGTCAACAATAAACTGGGACGATTATAAATTTGTTTTCTGTCAAAATCGTGATCGTCAAAAAATGAAAATCAGAATCAAGTTTTCCTGTTAAAAAATTCTTAGCGCCGAATAACCATCCTGAAGAAAATTATTAAAAAAATACATAGGGGTGAAGACGATTTTAACTTTTTTACAATCGTTTTTCTTGTTCTTTATTACTAAAACAGATGTTTTAAAACTTAATCAAGTAATCCAGTGAGACGCAAAAAACGAAAAGTACAAAAATTTTGAGAATTAGAGCAAGTACCTTGTAACATTTTATCACCTGATAATAAGAGATCTAAGCAACACTTTATTGATAGTCATTAAAGAAGGACTGCTGGCAGATAATTGATGTATTTATTTTTTAAAGATGATTATCTTACAGTTTTTGAGAATAGTTATGATAACGCTTTACGTTGTTTAAAATCGTTAGAAATATATATGGTAAAAGATTTTGCATTTGCTGCAGAGTATAAAAAAGCGAAGCAAAACTATTTAGATTTGGATCATATGTCAATAGCTGACCCACTAGTCAATAGGAATCACGGGTATTATGTTCCTTATCATAGAGTTCTCAAGCAAGCTAGCACATCAACAAAGATGCGTGTAGTTTTTAACAATTCAGCAAAATTGGAGAATGGACCTTACGACGCTTGCGACGCCGGTAAAAAAGAAGGAAACGGTTAATAGATGGAGATAACAAAGCACAACCAAAAATGTCTAAACGAGAACGTATTGAAGAAAAAGAACTAGCTGTTGCATCCGTAGAACGACTACGAACTTTATAAAGATTCGCGAAAGTCTGTCTAGCTAGTCTAGAAAGAATAGGCAAAAAGAAAAGTCAGCACCAACACAATCCCATCGTTGTTCTAAACTAAATGCTTACTGCGACCGACAGACCGGACAATAACGAACGTACTCCGCTACTTTTGGTTTTAATTGGGGCTAATAAAAACGACACCAAAGAAAAAGTAACGTCTTGGCAACACTAAAATGACCAGAAGTAGAGTGGATTTGATGATCGTGAATAATTGGCTTACGTTGGTTGTTTGGAACGACTAACTTTCACAAATGCTTATCGTCAGAAGAAACCCGTATTCGTTTCCACAGAAAACTTTGAACCACTAACCAACAAGAAAACCAACAAGGAGACGCTGACACTATACCCACGAACTGGTTGTACCATTAGTCTTTAGTAGGGTGGTAACGTACATCCCGATAGATTCGTTAGCTCCAATCCTACACTTCCAAATTGTCTACCTTAAACGATTGTCATAATCTACCGGAAGAAATTCTTTGCTAGACAAAACTTCAAAAACTAAAAGAAAAAGTTGATGCTGTAAAAAACCATGAGACAAGCAGAATTTGTCAATCCGAAGAAGAAATTTTATAAACAATGAAGAATCTTCACCAAAAAAAATAATATTCCCATCCACCAATTTAATTTTCGAATCAGAGTCCGGTGAAACAAGAAGTGGTGGTCATCTAAAGAATACATAGCTAACACACTAAAATCACAATAAAACCTAAACAATAGACTAATCAAAACAGTAAAACAGAAACAGAAATCTGGTAATGCATGTCTGATTAAAACTCAAATCAAAATAACAGTATGAACAAGTAGTATGACTAATAACTAATCTAATAAGCACAAAGGGTTAACCGACGTAGTTAAATTAATCCAAAAATTAAAGCAGAAGTCCAACGATACGTGTTTGACTAGAAATCCAATGAAAATTAAAGTAAGTAAATAACTAAGGTAAAGTCAAACCAAAGCACCAAAGAGAAAGAAATAAAAGTTAGTGAACTGACTCCGACGTCAAGTCTTGCAACATTACCTAAAGAAGCGAAGTTAAATTTTGAGTGAATCGAACTCACTAAAGACAAAGAAAAGGTAAAAGAGTCAGTAAAATTAGTATGTACGTATGGTCGACTGACCACTAAACTATTAAGAATTAAGGAAAAAAATGTAATATTTACAGTTATGTTTTATTCAGTAAGGAATTAGCTAATTCCGTACTAGTATTACCTAAAACTTCATTAAAATTTAACGCAAAAGAAGACGTACATACGGCGTTGTCACAAGTAAGTCCTGTCTTTAATTCATTCAATCATTAAATTAAGCGAATGCGCCGAGCGTCTTTCTAATAAACTTCGCAATTTGGGTAATTATTTCTTTTAATAAGATTGTATTTAACCCTTTGAACTTCAGCGAAGTGACATTATAGAAATTTCCAATTGTAACAGGTGTTTATCAATTCCACAGATAAGGAACACAGGTGGAAGTGTAAAAATCCGCTTGAATAGATCAAATAGACGCAAATTCAACTGCATATTCACGTAAAATTGCGTGAAATAACTTAATGATGAAAGTTTTGTTGGGCGTAGACACCGCTAAACGGAAGTCTGTGTTGCACAAAACGTTACCGGAAGAAAAAATAAATCACGCTTTTAAAATTTCATAGTTTTGCTACGAGTAGAAAAGAATAACTAAATTCAATCATGAAACAAACAATTTTTGATTCAGCCGCGAAAATACTACAAATAAAATTATTTATATGTTAGGTATATAGTAAAAATGAGAGATGTCTATCGATGAACTTAAAATTTAAGACTTCCGTTGACCACAAAAATTAATACAAAGTAAACAATGCGATGTCAATTTGCAAAGTGTCGATAGTGTCGAATCTAAAGCATTTGCCGAAAAGATATAGTGTCATGAGTAAGAAAATTATAAATGTTACAAGTGGTCACAGAGAAAATAACAAAAAAAATGCTAAACAACAAAAACAAGTAAGACGCTTTAAAAACAAACGGTCACAACGTATTAAAAACCAAAGCAGAACGATAGCAAAAAATCTACATACAAGACGTTACAAAAAAAACAACATAATATTCTAAACTAAATTTTTAAAAGACGAGAAAAATGCTATAAGTAGTTCCTTATTTAACAAGTTGAACATTTTTAAAACGCGAGTGAAGCGAGGGCTTTAAGAGTACACGAGGGCAAAAAACGCCCAATTTAGGCAGGAACGAGTTAAATACAACATTTTATTGTTCAAATAGAAACTACAAGACACGTAAAGTCTGAAAACGTTTAAAAATAATTTGAAGTTTATGCTGACAAGTGCGCAAAAACTGTCAAAGACGGTTTACAACAGCAAAAACTTAAAATTTATGACAGTACAATAAATAATAAAATTAATATCAGTGCCATGTTGACCGAGAATAAGACCGCTTGAGCTAGCTTTACGCGACCAACGCTCCGTTATTAAACAAAAAAGATTAACTAATACTTGTTGTCGCCGACATTTTTTAATATAATACTATTTGAATAAATCAAACGTTTGAACAATTTTGTACTTGTTACAATTAATTTTATAAAATTCATGAAATTAGTTATGTACATCAGCAGTATTAAAAACGTAACAAAGGAGTATGGAAGTTGGAAGAAAAGGTTAATGATGTTTTTAAAAATGAAAAAATGTGACAGTGTGGCCGTTCGTGTGAAATTAGAGGCGGACAAAGATGAAGAATGGGATAAAATGAATTTAATGGCTATTAATTACATATATAGTTCCATTACGAATAAGCAGTTAGAATTTGTATATGATAAAGAAACAGTGGTTGAAATTATCAATAAGTTTGATGAGTTATACTCAAAAGAATCGACTGCATTACAAATAATTAGATTACAGTGATACAGCAGAATTTTTTAGTGATTTTAAAAAAGCAGTAATTGAAAAGTGACAAAACAAGAAAAAAATAATTACATGTTAAGAATGTTGCCAGAAAGTTATAGTTATATAGGAGATTTAGTTAATATATTAAAAGAAGAGGAACAAACAGTAGGGTATCTTAAAAGTAAAATCAGAATAATAGGCCCAAAGTTTAAGAATAAATTCAAACGTTTACGTGTCAGAGGCTAGGAGTACTAATAATAAACCAATTAAGCAAGAAATGTCACATTTTAAAAGGGACTGTTACCAGACTAGAGAAAAAAGAAATTATTGGAATAGAGGCAATCAACAGCAGCAAGCAAGCAATCAATAAAATAAACAGGTCAAAATCATTGGCAAAGAGAGCGCAGCGCGGTGTACAGCGAGGTTCGAGAGGTAATCATTATAACCAAAGAGGACAAAGTTATTATCAGAATAGACAAGGTTCAATAATTAGTTTTCATGTAGAGATAGAAGCTTTAAATGTAAGTAAGAAATCGATACTAACATTTAAATTAAGTAGTTATTAGATAGCGGTTGTACTGATCATGTAACACTGGTCTGCAAAAAAATATTTTTTATCGAGCCCTGACACTATTCCGGGTGATTCTTATGTAAAATGACGTCCTGAATCCAAATATGTTTTTCGTTTTCTTCCATCACCCACCATTTTTGAGGGAGCCCCAAATCTCTAATTTTACCACTTTTCGATAAATTAATTATAATTTATTTATCCAACGATAATAATAATTATAATAACTATTATAATAATAAATATATGGACATGAATTTAATTTAAATGGGAAAAAGAACTATTTTAGCTATAAACAGTAATAAATAAAAAGATATTCATCGTTACTTGCATACATGCTTGCATTCCACTTCCCTGAAAATCTCTTCTCCAGCTTAGCGATGTCTTGATGGAACCGTTCCTCGTGTTCATCCGAGACTGCTCCTAAATTTTCAAGAAAAAAGTCCAGATGCGAGTGAAGGAAGTGAACTTTAAAAGACATGTTACATCTCAAGTCCTTGTACGCTAAAAGCAGTTCCTCGACGTGAGCGACATAATCTTCACTTTTGTGGTTACCCAGGAAGTTCTTACAAACGTTTTAAAATGCAAGCAAAGCTCGTTTTTCTTTTCGATTTAGGTGTTCAATAAACGTCGAATCTTGGAAGAGTTGTCTAATCTGGGCACCAACAAAAACGTCTTCTTTGATTTTAGCTTTGCTAAGACGATAAAATTTAGTTTTAAAAAATTGAAATGCGCTACCTGTCTTGTTCACTGCTTTCACAAACTGCTTGATCAATCCAAGTTTGATGTGTAAAGGTGGTAAGTAAATATTTTCCTTCGGAACCAAAATATTGTGGGCGACATTTTTCTGATCAGAAATAAGATTTTCTTGCCAATCCCGTACGATGTAATGTTTATCTCGGACTCGGCTATCCTATTCACAAAGGAAGCAGCAATATTTTGTGAATCCTGATTGCAAGCCCGTGAGTAGAGCAACAACTTTTAAGTCAGCGCAAAGTTTCCACTTATAATCATGATTACTAATTTTATCAAGGATTCTGAAGATGTTTTCGTACGTTTCCTTCATATCAACAGAGTATGCAACTGGAACTGATGGGAAGTCATTCCCATTTGCCAACAGGACAACTTTTAAGCTTGTTTTTGATGAGTCTATAAACGGTCTCCATTTGTCTGAGTCACATGGCATCTGTAGCTCTGTCATCAATAAATTTGCATTAGGGCAGAACACTAAACCTTTAACCTTTAAAACTTTTAAAAGACATTTTAGGGTTACTTGTCTGGTCCTGTAAGAAGATATTTTTAGTCCCTTTTCTAAGAGATTCCACTGTTGAAGTCGCGATCTTAGGAGCTGAGACTTAGTCTTGGGTAACTGCAATTCCCTGACAAGATCATTTAATTTCGATTGAGTGAGGAGGTGAGGTTGCCGGCTCTAGAGTATAAGTGTTTGGGGGCTCTGGGATTGGCAAAGTATCGTTATGAGGAACAGGTCTTATAGCTGACGGAATATTGGGATACTGAATGTATGCTTACTTTTGCTCGAAAACCCGACGGTGTCATACAAAAGTAACAATATGTAAGATGACAGCGAGGTTCACGCCAAACCATGGGCACAGCAAATGGCATTGATTTACAGGTACCTTTGAGTCATTTGGTCAAACTACTGTAACAAGTCGTACAGCAAACTGATGGAGCCCAAGTCTTGTCTTGGTCGCCAACTTGACAATCAAAGTACAATTTATAAGCTGTTTTAACAAACGGAGAAAGAGGTTTTCGTTACGCTTTTAAAGTTAATTCCCCGCAGACATAGCAGAAGCTATCGGGATGATTTTTACACTCGCGTGGCATAATTAAACAGTAATTCAACGCCCGACATTAACCACAAATCACACTTAGTCATTTGAAAAAATCCGGAGTAAAAGTAGTTTTACTGTTTTACACAAATGAACAAAAATGAACACAAAATCCAGCACGTTTAAAACGTCGACAAGTTAACTCTGCAACAGCTATAGATGTACTGATCGAAGCAGTTAAGCAAACAATGTAATATACTATAATGAGAAGAGTAATGCAAGTTCAAGCCTGTCGAAAATTCCTGTTCAAACCTGCATGTCGTATTGAGATCGCCTGCGTCGTGCAGTGAATCTTCCTAACTGTTTATTGATATTTTTTTACTGTTCTCATATATTTGTATTTTATTGTTGTTTCTATATACATTTTGAATCCATGACATATCGTAACGCGACAATTGGTAACCCCAGAAATGGTAACAGACAATTCGTAACGCCGATAATCCGTAACGGCGACACTTCGTAACATCGACAGTTCGTAACCACAACTATTCGTAACGATATAATTCGTAACGCCAACAAGTTCAGCATTACTGGATTTAGACAAAAATGCATTTTGCATACTTTCCTACACTAAAAATAGGGGTATTTCTTTTAAGACCACTTTACTTAAACATATTTCACACATGTTTTTGCATATATTTTTGTTAATATGACAACTAAAGAATATGTAAGTATTTATGTTTTTTTAAAATTTTTTATCCTGAATTATCACTTTAAAGTAGTAAAACTAAGTCTGAATAATAAAAAGGAAGGCATTAAAACCACTTCAATAATAATGTATTTATTATAATAATTAATACAATTTATATTTCTAACATCGATAAGTATAAGCAGGCATACAATTTTAAAAGTATGTGTATTTATTTAAAGTAAAAATTAAAACATGTGCGCTATATTTCTTAGAAATGTCAATCGTCGTTCAACATCATAATCTTGGACGACTCTAACTATGCGCTCTTTTATTTGTTTATATGTCAAACGTTGCGGCATTCTTTGACCACTTTCATATTGTAAATAATATGTGTGTTGTAAAGTAACTTCTGCAACAAGCTCATCAAGAAATTTTCACATTGTGGGATGGGCACATTGAAATAAAGATTTAAGTGAATAGTGAAAGCCTTCTACGCTGTTAGTAGTCCTAGCCAAACTATCTGCTGCATTTTGACGATGATTCCATATGTTTGGAGGAAATGCTGGATCTCGCCTACGGCCATTTCCTAATTCACGACCTCTAATATATGTATTTTTAAAGTACTGCAAAAACTCTTCAGTTCTGTCGTCAAATTCAGGAAAAATTCCTGCGACTTGTAAATATGCATCAGTTGTTTCTTCTATAGGAAGTAATGATATCGAAGTTAGCATCTTAACGCATACTGCAAAATTTTCTACGTTTGAATTAAATTCACGTTTTAAACCAATTTCCCCTATCTTTCGGATCACTGGTTGATTTAAATGGAAAAAACATCCTTTTGTTTCAATTCCGGGAAATTCATCTTGAAAAGCATTGATTGCGGCTTTTTCAAAATCAAGTAGGCAAGAATCGGGATTTAAAGTTGGGAATCGGGTTTTTAACATACGTAACAATCTTCGATAAGTTTCTTCAGTCTTATTTCGCAGTAACGCAAAAACACAAGGAAATGCTATACCATCAAGTTGAACGTGGATAGTATAAAGTTGGAAAAATATTTCAGGTACAACTTTGAAAGTTCCATCGGCTAACTAATTTTGATGTGTCACTAACAAGTTTAATAACTGTTTATGTCCAAATATTAATATTCTATTAGGATCATCAGATCCACTGTCATGTAATAGCAAGTTGTTGTATTTTTCAGGAAGTATAAAATTTATGTTGTTGGGAGTAGCAGGTACAACATCTGTTTCTCTCTGTTTGGCACGCTGAAGTGTTCTTGAAATTGAAGTTTTTTTTGGTAGTAGTAATTTAACGCTCTCATTTGTTTCAAGAAGTTTTGTACTATAGACAATTTTAGGTGTTGCTCCAGGATTTTTCATATTTGCTTTCATCTCATTTACCATTTTTCTTGCATCTGCTGCGAAAGGTTGTACCATATGTGAATGTTCTTCGTTGCATTTGATGATATCGTCACCCTTCGTATGCACAATTGCTTTGCACTTGTAATTATAACTGTTCCGACACTTCCAATGCACAATTCCAGATTCGGTTACCCGATTTTGAACAAACTCGAAATTTTGGTATATAAGAGTACGTTTTCCACGCGAACTAAGACCATACGTAAGTTCATTTGCCATATTAAACTTCTTACAATTATTATTCAAAAACTTTAGACACTAGTTAGAAGATCAGTAATGTTTCTCAATTTATATGCTTGAAGACATTCCTCTTATTAGCTATAACCAATCACAAGGCTTATTATAATAATTAGTACTTACCTAATTCCATACTTTCATTTACAGAATATTTACTTAGAAAGATGGGAATTTCCAAAAATTCTCATTCGGTTTAAAGAATTCGCTAATTACATTGTTATTGCTTTATCTAGGTATATTGCAATTTAAAGAACATTAAAAGGGTTAAACTTTAATTATATTTCCTGTTACAGGTAGATTATATTTATTTTAAGACACATTTTTCAAAATTTATTTTTCCACAAAATATGAAATGAGTTAAAAATGGTTATCCTGATGTTGGTCCGTTAAATTCATAATCGTAATTTCAATTGCAACTATAAATTGTTTTCCACGTTAACAAAAATAAACAAAATAATTCAATCTTGGCGTTACGGATTATACCGTTTCGAATAGTTGTAGTTACGAACTGTCGATGTTACGAAGTGTCGTCGTTACGAATTGACGGCGTTACGAAGTGTCCGTTACCATCTGTGGGGTTACGAACTGTCGCGTTACGATATGTCTTGTTTCGATACATTTTACAGGAAAACTTTAGCCATATACTTTGGTATAAATTTTATTACCTGCTTTAGGATATTTAACGGCTTAAGTTAAAATTCTAAAAAAAATGCAAAAAATAAAATAAAAATGGAGTCCCCCCAAAATAGGTGGGTGATGGGTAAAAACGGAGCTCATTTTTGGATTCAGGAAGTCATTTTACATAAGAATCGTCAAGAATGGTATCAGGGCCGATTTCCATGCAGACCAGTGTAATCAATAATGATGATTATTTTTTTGAAAGTGTGGTATTAAAAGCACCAAGAAAAAGAAATAGTAGGAGATGGGAGAATTTTGAAAGCAACTAAAATAGGAACAATCATTAGTTATTTTGATGTGTATGAGAGAAAACAAAAAATTACGATGAAAAATGTTTATTTTGTCAAAGAAACGGAAAAAATCTTATTAGCTATTCAAAAATAACTGATATTAATATGATTATATAAAAAAAAAACTTCCAAAGTTTATGATAGAAATAATAGGTTAATTGCAGTTGCTTGGAAGGAAGGTAACTTATATAGAATCTCAAGTGAGGTTATATATAATCAAGCCAAAGTAAATTTGTCTAAAAAAATAGTCAAAGTAAAATAACGTTAAAAGAAAAACTGAATCGTATGTTAGGTCATGTGAATTTTAATTATTTGAATGGTATGTGTAAGAATCAAATCAGAATATAGAAATGCAAAACTTGCATTGAGAATAAAATCCATAATTTACTTTTTAAGAATGATAGAACGAAAGCAAAAGAAATACTAGAAATTACTCATACAGATTTAAATCGACCACAACCGGTTATAAGGGTGAAAAATACTTTATTACTTTTATTGAAGATTATAGTAAATTAGTTAGAGGTCCATAACTAAAGTTTATACTAGTTTTGTAGAGTATATAAACAAAATTAAAAATTTGACTGAGAAAACTATAAACAAACTAAGATGTGATAAACGAAACTGAGTATCTGAATGATAGAATTTGTTTTTTTAGTTAGAGAAAAAGAAACGTATTTGCATGTAATATGTGGAACTGCTTAATAGGTTTTTGATGGATATATCTAGATGTTGTGATGTGAAGCGAAAGTAAATAGGCGGTTTTGGCCTGAAGTAGTTTGTACTCCTGCGTATCTTAAGAATAGAACATTTGCTAATACTAGTGAAAATAAGACACTTTATAAAATAGTATTTAACAAAAAGCCTAGTATTGAATATTTGATATTATATGGACGTAGAGTGTTTGTGCAAGTTCCTGAAGATAAAAGATTGTCAAAATGGGATAAAAAGGCAAATCTGGGAGTTTTATTAGGATATACTCAAGTCGGTTACAGAGTTTTAGTCAATAATAGAGTGTTTGTAGCAACACATGCAGATTTTGTAGAAGAGGATGTAAAATGTATTGAATTTAATGAAAACAAATCTGGAAAAAGTGAGATAAAACTATATCAAATTTAGAAGGTGAAAAAAAGGTCAGGAAGTCTAAAAGGAAAAAGAAAATACCTTCAAAGTATGACGATTATTATCTTTATAACAATTATATAAATGTCAATTACTGTGGTATTGATAATCCAGAAAAGCTCGATTAGTCGTAAAAGATTATCAGCAAAAAAATTTTGTAGCTGATGTTTATTCACCAGTTGCTAAAATGCTAACTTTAAAAATGTTATTATCATATTGTTGTCAGGAGAGGCTAAGTATAGAACAAATAGATGTAGAAACAGCATTTTTAAACGGCAAGGTATTTGCAGAGATTTGTGTAAAACAGCCTAGAGTAGGGCTGCCATTTCTCCCGGTACACCGGGACATGTCCCGGTTTAAAACTCGGTGTCTCCGTGTCCCGGCTGATAAGTCAATTGTCCCGGTTGCGAATCAGCTTGTTTATTATGTTTACTAATAGGTACTAAAGTAATAAAAAGTTGTTTAAACCATATTTATACGAATAACACGCACATAGGTATAGGTATATACTATGAATACATAGATAAGACTATATAGAAAGATAATAGTACGAGTGCCTCCACAAATGAAGTTGTATGCACAATATTCGCACGTAGCATTCGTACCAAGACTGTGGAGGCGGGGGAGCATAAACTCGGAACTGAGCGTATTCTTATTTCTTTTATTCGAATTAGTTCACAAATAGCGCTGCGGAGTGTCGTGTGCATTGCGTATTTTGTATTTTTTCAAGTATATACGAAGTTAGCCTGTTAGCAGTCATGCCAAAAAGAAAATGTCATTTTTCTGATGATTATACTAAAGAGTGGTCATTCATAAAAAAAGGAAGAGATAAACATGAAGCTTTTTGTTTGATTTGCAATGTTTATATATCCGTTAGTCGTGGCGGGAAGTCCAGTGTAAAAGACCACATACAAAACAGAAATTATGAGTCCACATTGTCCGTTGCATCAATATCCAAAGATATATCGTCGTTTATGATAAAACAAAATTCTATGAAAGATACTTTGATAAGCGCTGCCGAATAGACCACTGCTTACAAAGTTGTAAAACACCACCAATCGTTTAGTTCTCTCGATTGTACTACGAAACACAATGCTGTCATGTATCCAGATTCTAATATAGCGTTAAAACAATCAACCGCAAGAACCAAGGCTACTGCTATAATTAAACACATTTCAGCTCCTCACTCTATAGCGCAGATCAAAGCAGAAATACAAAAATGTCCTTTCTACGGAATTTCAACGGATTCCAGTAATCATAAACCTGAAAAGAGTGAAAAGATGTTTCCATTGTTAATTCAGTATTTCACAGAAGTATTAAAAATTAAGTTGTTGAACTTAAGCACACTTCCAAATGTAACATCTAATAGAATTACCTCATTTTGTATTAAATCGTTACAGGACCTAAATATCCCCATTAAAAATATGGTTGCTTTTAGCGCGGATAACACGAATACTAATTTTGGTGGATGTGAAAGACGCGGAGTGAATAATGTTTACTATAAATTAAAAGAAATTGTGTCCAAAAATATTGACGGGATCCGCTGCCCCGCGCACGTTCTCCACAATACTGCTTCCACTGCCAGTGATGTGCTGTCCGTTGATGTGGAGTCAATTGTTCTTAAAATCTTTAAATATTTTTCTATATTCACCGTGCAAGTCGAACGACTCAAGGATTTTTGTGAGTATGCAGAAATAAATTTCCAAAATATACTGTCTCATTCGCGGAGTAGATGGCTTTCGCTACTTCCGACTGTCAAACGAATACTGAAGCTATGGATTCCCTTGAAAGATTTTTTTGCAGTTTAGTAAAAAGCACCAAAAGCTATAAAAGACTTTTTTGCCGATCCTTTATCTGAACTGTTCACCATGTTTGTACACAGCTAGGCGTTTTTAATTGAAAAGCAGATTAAAAAAATTGAAAAAGCAGCAATTGCTGTTATTGAAGTGAAAAGTATTTTAGAGGATACAAAGCAGTTGAATGAAAGATCTGTTAATAACTACCTAGGAAACTCAACAAAACAGTTTGTAATAAAAAATACATTGACGGAATAAAGAACGTATAATAAAAGTAAAAATACATTTAATAAATGCAAAATAATTTGACCACGGCAAGCAATCGTAAGCACAGACCTCAAGATGATGGGTTTGAATGATAATAACTACAAAGACGTGAACTCCGTTAATTTATTAACTATACTTAATTAACTATTTACATTAAAAAACAATGAACAATAATTGAATTAAACATATTTAGAATAAAACAGTATTTAAAATAAAATATTTGGACGCCAACCACATTAAGTGATGAATAAAAAGCGTAAAATCTTACACCTAATAAGTAATTAATATTAAATGCAAAAAATAGTAAACGGTAAATTTGTTATCGAGTATGTTTCCCGAAAGGTTTTAAACAACACAATTTAACTGCTTGAATGTAAAATGCAGTATCTTAATTTTAGTTGACTCATCATGTTTAATATAACGTTATCGGATATCTTCTATTTTTAGCACATCTTGGTTAACGTGATAAAATTCTTCAACAGGAATAAATACCAATGTATAATAAAACTTCAATAACGGAAAATCCATTAAATAAACGACAAAACCAAAAAGAAAGATCCAATAAAAATAAAAGATCCAATGAAAATAAAAATCCAATGAAAAGAAAAAGACCCTAAATACAAATAATTAGAATGGTATTTTTGAATGACATTATGTACTCACGCTGCGTTTAACACAACGGCCTTCCAAACAACTTCCTTTGTCTAACTATTGCGCAATATTGCGAAGTCACTAAAAATGTTGAATTCAATAGAAAAATTATATCAGAATAAAGGTAAACTCACCAATAATTAGATGGAATGAATAAAAATTAAATTACATGGGTTTTTACGCCATAATCAAAAAATTTTGTCTTCCTTGCATCACACACGTGAACTCGCAAGATGTTCACACGGAAGTGGAAACTTGACCTTCTACACAAGTCAACTACGCAGACGCCTCCGAAATACAACGCGACGTTGTGAAACTGAATAAATTTACGTGCAATATTAGTTGCAAAAAATAAACGAATGTAAAATTGAATTTTAATTGTAATGAATTCAAACGGGACGTTACACGTTGTATAATAGAATGAAGAATGACAGAGTGCTTGATGAAAGCCAAATTAAAAAAATGAACAAAGAAATTAAAGATTTCTTCACCACTGCTATTCTTTATCTGGAACAATGGACTGAACCAATGTCAAAATATTTTTGCTTGGATTGAAGTTGAAGAAACTATAGGATATGTAAATCAGAAGGGTATAGTCATTGATGCTTCCATATATGAAGAATATATGTATTTAAAATCTTTTATTGATCGTGAAAATATGACAGACGAGTGAAAGGCAAAAGGCATGCATGAAAAATGTGTGTATTTTTATCTTTATCTTTTTCAGATTTGTCAATATTTATTTGCAATACCAGGACATAACGCGCACGTGGAACAAGTATTTTCATTGATATCCTCACAGTGGGCAAAAGAAAGAAACTCTCTTAGTGCGAGCATAAAGCATTCAATGCGTTTATAATTACAAAATGACGTGCATAGAAAAGGAACTGCTTAAGCAAGCCAGAACGTCAGGGAAACATGACTGGGCAAAGAAGAGTGATACTGAAAAGTGAGTTATTAAAATAAATCTTTAACTTTTTTGTTTATGTTTTTGCATTGTTTCTGTTATCTGTAAGTATGTATTTTGCTTGTTGTATCATTACGTTGTTGATTGATTAAAGTTTCAAATCCAATAAGTTGTTCAATTCTTTACAGTCAATCCTTTACTCTGCATTAAGTAAAGTAGACCCCTTCCCCTCCTCAACAGCCGCACTTTATTAAAAAATGTAAGCTTAATTTTTTTAAATTTTAATTATTTATTAAAAGAATGTAAAGGGCGACCCTTCCTCCCCCCGTTGCACTACGCCACTGAATATGTCCCGGTAGGCACTCCGACATGTATGGCAGCGCTAGCCTAGAGGGTATGAGTATGGTACTGATAAAGTTTGTAGACTGGAAAAGTCATTGTACGGCTTGCGAGAAAGTCCAAGAGCACGGTATTAATGTTTGAATGAGTTTATTAGAAAATTAAGATTTGAAAGAAGCAAGTATGATTACTGTCTATGTGATGAACAAAGGAAATGAAAAGGTTTATTTAATCTTATTTGTGGATGATTTGTTCTATTAATGAATATAAGATAGATAGTATTAAAAGGTTGTTTCCAGAACGATGCAAAATGAAAGACATGGGTAAAGTAAAAAATTATCTAGGAATAAATATTGAATATGAAAATGAAATTAAATCAAAAAACGTATATTGAATTTTTAGCTAGTAAATACAATATTAAAAATGCAAAGTTGTATAATACACCAATGGAAGTAAACTCAAAATTAGAACCTGCAAAAGAAATGAATGTTGATGTTAGATACAGAAACTTGATTGGAGCACTTTCATATATTAGTTCAGATACTATACCAGATATAAGTTACAGTGTGAATTATTTAAGTCGTTTCTAGAATAGTTATAATGAGACTGGTTTTAAATATGCTTTAAAAATTTTAAGATATTTGTATTTTACGAGAAACTTAAGCTTGAATTATTGTAAAAATGAAACAACTGATCTTAGATTATTTTGTAGATGCCGATTCGGGAGGTGATAACGTGGGTAGAAAGTCAACCACAGGATATGCATTAAGATTGTTTGGTAATGTTATTTTCTGGAAATCTAGAAAACAAAATAGTGTTACAAAATCGTCTACATTTGCTGAGTAGATAGCTTTATCAGACACAGTCAGCGAAGTAAAGCTTGTCAAAGATATATTAGAAGTTTTTGTTGAAATTGAAACCATATAAAAATATATGAAGAAAAGAAGAAAAATGTTATTAATGGTTTTGTAATATAAATGTAAGGAGGGGTGTTAAAATGTATATTTATATGTAGTTTGTTTTAAGGCGGCAGTTAATACATTAAAAATGATATCCAAGGAAATACATAAACAAGTAAAAGTCACAAAATGTAATAAAACGATATTTTTTTCAAATACATTAAAAATAATAAACGTATTTAAACCGTATTATTTAACAATAATTCATAATCAATTTTGGAAACCATCAAAAATTTTGCATACATTTTTAATATATTTTTTTAAAATTTGAAATTGTAAAAAGATCAATTAATCATAAAAAATTTAGGTGTGGTAGTGGTTAATTCGAATACGTTACGGTATATAAATTGGATGATTGTAATTTGTATAATATTTATTGTAAGTTCATATATTTCTAAAATTTTTAATGACTGACGAGGTAGTTTAAAAAAAAACGATTTTTAATGATAAAGTTATGATTAATAAAAATTAAAATATAAAATGTAAAACTATTTTTTTTTGAATTAATTAAGTATTTAGTTTTAAAGTAATAATTGCTGTTTTGTACTTAAACAAGTACAATCTAAAATTTAAAAAACGGTAAGAAAACAGTTTCTTTTAAAAATTTTATAAATTCGTAATTACCATTGAAGTTATTTGGTAATTATTTACTTGAATGTGACTAAATTGTCAGAATAAGTTGATTGTTAAAACATACATTTACGAAAATATATAGTTTCGAACACTAACTACTTATTATGTATCATTTTCTTCGTCCCCTAACACATTAACCCATTAAAATAGTTTTTGTTTTCTAACCTACATCGACAACAAAAATAACTAATAATTTAAAATAAATCTATACTAGGGTTAGTGTTATTAATCACACTCACGGGTTTATACATAAGTTAAGCATGGAAAACAAAGAAAAGTGGGTTAAAAAAAGTAAGACAATTAATAATCTAATTTTTATATTTTAATCCTTGCCTTTTTTTTAGAAAACGAAATTTTGCCATTGTATAGTAATAATTCGCATTTAGCAAGACCATTTACTGTCCATTCGTATTTAACTCAACCTAAAACAGAAATTAAAAATGATACGGTTTTAGAAGAGCGAGAGTCACAGGTTAATAACACCGAAATAGCTTCAGCAAAAACGCAAATCTGCAGGAGTATGTAAGTACTTTTGTGTTATAATTTTTCGCAGTATTTTTGGAAAAGCTTCTTTGACTTTAGTACGTAACATAAAAATATTTTCACAACGATGTATTATGCCAAAACTAATCACTAATTGATACTTAAAAACTTACTTAATTAAAGTTTATGCACGATTAAACTAACAAAAATCGAAAAATTGAATTAATCAATATCGTCACCTTTCAATGAGCTCAGACATTAGAAATAAACTTTCAAGGTAATCAGAATTTTCTGACTTTAATAAAATGAAATGAAGACGTTACGTTAAAAAAAATTTAACTAATATATTGTTTTTTTTAACAAACAAATATGCATCTTTGAAATCAATTCTAAAATGTTTAGTAATATTTTAGTTCAATAATAAAGTGTAAATGAAACCATAATAAATTAGCAACAACTTTATCTACTAAAAATTAATATTTGTTTAATATGAAAATGCTAATATAGATTAGTACATTTTGACAACAATTTTTAACTATTTCTGAATTTCATTGTTGTGGTAGCTAAGCTAGAAATTTCATGATTTATAACTTAATCTATAGTTAAGAATAAAAACAAAGTTTTAATTTGAATAAACAATGTTATTAGACTATGTTATACTGCTGCTAATTCATAATTTCGTCTTGATTCTAGTATTATTTCTCTACAAAAATAAATACCATTATTTTTGTTTTCTCCGTGTTTACTTCCATTTCTTTTTTTTAAAGATTTTTTCAGTGTTTTCATCATCTTTTTCATTTCCTTTTCCTCCTTAGCCACCAACACTATATCATCCGCATACGCCAACGACCATACTTTTGTTTTCCTTACTACTATCCCTCCTGTCTGTTGTCTTCTCATTGTGTCCTCCAGATCCCCCGTATATATTGCAAACAGGCTTGAGCTCAGTAGGCATCTCTGTCTCAACCCTGTCTTTGTAATAAATTTCTCGCTCTCTTCCCCATTCACTTTGACCCTGCTCTTCGTTTCTTCGTAGATTTCCTTTATTCTTTCTATTAATCTTTTATTGATTTTTTTTCTTTTCATATGTTCCCACAGTTTTTTCCTGTTCACTCTGTCAAAAGCGGCTTTTAAGTCTACAAATAGTGCCACTATTTTCTCCTTTTTTTCTAGCCCTGTATTCGGCAAGTGTTTCAGTATATATATCTTGTCTATCACTCTTCTTTCTTTTCTGAATCCCGCTTGTCCGTCTGGTACCAAACTTCTTTCCTCTATTTTTTTCTAGAGTCTTCCTTGTAGTACTGTCGCATATAATTTGTATGCCGTGCTTAATAATGTTACCCCTTTATAATTCTTGTCTTAATTTCTTTCTCCTTTCCCTCTCTCTATCTCTCCGGGAATTCTTCCTCTTTCCATATTTTATTTAGTATTTTTGTCATCTTTTTTGCTACATTTTTTCCCTGTATACCCACTCTTCGCCTTGTATCTCATCTTTTCCTGCCGCCTTTCCTTTTTTTATCTTCTTTATTGCCTCTATGACTTCGTCTTAATTTATTCTATCTCTATCTCCTTCTTCCCGTCTTACTACTGGTCTTTTCTTTTTTCTCTTTTCTGCTCTTGTTTTTCTCCTTTCAGCAGGTTCCTAAAGTATATCTCTCATTCTTTAATTTGAATTCTCTTTGTCGTCGTTTTTTCTTCTTTTTTTTAGGTATTTCTATACATCTTCTTCCACTTTCATTATTTTGATCTGCTCCTCTTGTTTCTTTTTGTTTTCATCCTTCTTTCTCGCGCATGTTTACTTGTATATTTTTACTGCTTCTTTGTATTCTTCTCTTTCTTTCTTCTCTTTTTTCCACTGCCTCAATGCTCTCCTTGCATTTTTCTTTGCTTCCTTGCTTTCTGTATTCCACCATTTCTTCCATCCTGTTTTCTTCCGCCTCCACTTTCTAAATCTGACTCTTGCTTTCTCCATCATCTCTCTCATTTCCCCTACACTTCTTTCCTTACCCATACCGTTTTCCCTATTCTCTCTTTATATCTTTTTATACTCTCTTCTGTTCACCTTTTTTTTCGTTATGTACTTCTCATCTTCTTCTCTCTCTTTTCTTTCTCTTCCTTTCATTGTCAATCTGTAATTTTGGTCTGTTAAAAATATTACAGTGATTGTTGTAGTTATTAGCATTCAGAGTCGAATTTGTTTCTTAGCCTCATTTTTGCCTTAAACTTTTTGTACAATGTTATTTTCCGTAGCTAGTGCATAAATTGCAACAGAGTTATCTACATTAATAATTTTTTCTACTTTAATAATAAATAAACTAGTTGTAGGTTTTAGGTTAATTAATATAAAGAACGCAACATCATTATCTGATAATATTGTTAATAGGTCTTTAAAACCTGCATGTATAAAAATTTAGCTATAGTTTTTTCTATGCTTTTAATATCATCAAGTTGAAATTAAAAACCGTAACGCTTTTCTGGTCATTGCTGTCAAGGTTTTATATCAATGTTAACATTTGCAGTCTTTTATAATGAGATTTTATGCATCTTACAACACAAGTTTGATGCACTTCTTATTAGTAACAACCGAATGAGCAGAACATTATCAACCAAAAGTAGAACTTTCCTATTGTTTCCTTTTAATTTTGTTTAAAAAAATTTTGAGGTCGTTTATGACTTTACCAGCGATATTGTCCTCTTTAAACTTTAAAGTCTTGTCTGTTTTCGTCTACGTTAAATGTCATCTAATTCGTAACCTTTGCATAACGTGTGTCATTTTTGCGATATTCATTTTTCTACAATACTATAATCAACACTGGCATCTTCACTACTCATTTTTCAACCGACGATATTGAACCTACCCAAAAAACAGTTAAATCCAACTAGAAAAGCAAACGAAATCTAATAAAATTGTCTGGTTTTTGTTGGTTGGTCAATTTATTGGAAAAATATCTATTCTTTGATAATTAAATCACTTTTTTAAAGATTCCTCAACTTTTGTATCCTTCGTTGTTCTTACTCGTTTTATTTTTAAAAAATTGTTGTCAAAAAATGTTTTGATTTTTTTTCTCTTTACCATATTCCTTTGCCAAATTTTTGTATAAGGTTTTGTTCTCTAACTTTCATATAATATGAAATTTTTTTGGTGCATCCTGCATTTTGTCAGCAAATAAGGCCATACCACCGAGGTTCAGTCTTATTTTACTTCTAGTCTTTTAGGATCTAATGTAAGTATCTACGTTATTTTAACTTCGATTAATAATATAAATAAATACGTCTATTATTTAAATTTATTTGATCAAAGTACAGTTGGTGGTTTTAACCGATATAATTTTTTAAAAATATTAGTTAAATGTGGTAGCTTAATGCAGTATGGCGTAATAGTAAGATCATAAAAAGTAGTGTTTTTTATAAACCTTTCATATATCATACAGCCGGGGCCTATGCTTTTTGTCAATACTTTAAATATGTTGTTCTAAGTAATGTCGTCGATCAATTTTTGAAAGACACTGTGAACATATTTTCTTCTTAATCATTTAATTTACTTAAGCACTAGGTGAACTAGAAGCATAAATAATTTTTTTATACATATTACAATGCTATGTCGTATCCTGGTCAATACAAACTAAATTTGTTTTAAATCTCATTAGGTATTTAAAGATAACATCAATTTGTTTTCTCAATCTAAAACTGTTGGCCAATATTGGATTGGTGGAAACAACACAGTTCCGGGCAAAGTAGTGTTGGTTTCTTTCTTTGCCATTCTCTTGTATTCGTATTTTTTGGGTATTATTAACATCTGTGTACTATTAATTATAAGAATAATTTTGATTTTGATAACAGGTAATGATATCACCGCCAAAGCAAATACGCATTTATTGTTTTATTCAAACACCAATAATTTGCATTAGCACACTCAGACGCATGTTAATTTGATTTTGTCAACAGTTATTTAAATTTTTTATACGCTGGCTGTACACTTTCGCCGAGGTGTCTAAGTCGGTTTGTTGACTACGAGTCAAGACAACCAACAAACAATGTTTTGATAGTTGTTTTACTAAAAGACTTTTAGTTTATACAGGGCACGCTGTTTAATATAATCACATTTTGATAACAATAACCGAATGATAACAAAATTCGATATTTAAAAACAACATGTTTAGTAGTTAGAAAGGAGTACATTCATAGAACTTGTATGTTTGGCTAATTTTGGAGGTACAATTATAGCATCAAAACAAGCAAAACATGTCAATATATGAATTTTAATAAAAAATTTAAAAAAAACTTAATCGCAAGTTACGCATCTAATCTATTAAATAGTTTCCTAAGTTTATTCACACCATGATTATAAAAAAAATCAAAAACAATATTACACATTTCTTCCCAGAAATTTGCTGACACCAAAAATACAAGTAGATCCAAAATAATGTTATCACATAAGACGTAGTTAAATTAAATTATTTCTAGTTACTTCTAAGAAGTACACATTACTACATTAAAAATACAAAGCATCTCAAATATAACGTATTACAGATGTTTACATGAGGTATTGTTACGTAGGTCACTCAAAATACATTTTCGAATAAATAAATACACTGAAAAAATAAAGCAAAATATGCAAAACTGTTTTGTAATTATTCTAATTATTGGTACAAAGTAAATTTATAAAGAACAAACTTTATAAATATGGCATAAAGCTGTATATGCTAACCAACCCAGACGGATTATTTTTAAATGTTGCCATCTATTTGGGAACTTTAGATTATGCGGGGGAAGGGGAAAAAAGTCATGTACAAAGGTAGTAAAACAGTTGATGAAAAAGCGACTAAAGTGTGATCATTCTCTATATATGGCTAATTACTACAATAGTGTAGAATTGGCACAGGACCTGTTGAAGAACGATACATTATTATATAGAAAAGGATCCTAAAGATAACATGGATAAAAAAGCTAAAAAAAGTCAGCACTGCACTATACATTACTTTCGAAAGCAGCAGCGAACGTGTTAATTGACGCTTGGTCTTGCTAATTTTAGACGGCACATAGTTACCACACTGACGATATTTTAATTTACAAAGAAAAAGCAATCTGATATCACTTAAAGTTGCAATAAACAAAAAATATTCTTTTTAATTGCATTTACATGCTTCGAATAAATTTCGTTTAAAAAGTTTATTGTTCATGTTTAGAAGCAAACCTGCAAAGAAAATTGATAACATAAACTGAAATTGTGATTACTATAAACTATCCGTGATTCCAATAAACGGCGTGCACAGTATTTTAGATTACAATGTTTTAGTATTATAAAAAAAATTAATTACTTTAATTAGTTAAATTAATATGTATAAATCGATTTTTTTCTCATTCATTTATCAAAATTCTTATTTGAATTTTATTTAAATTAATTTAAAAATTATGACTATACAAAAAAAATATTTATAGATAATAGATTTGTATTAATAAAATTAATAATTAAAACCTAAAATCCCAGGTAAAACTTAATCGCAGTGAATGAAGCACGACCGCAAAGCTGGTTTCTTTGAACATGCGTAGCAAAAATATACTGTTTCCTACCTCTTTTCTTTTGTTCTAACACACCTTGCATCTCTTTTCCTTTTCTAGAAAAGGTAAGAGTTAATTTCCGCGGGACGCGATTACAAGAAAACCGGGGTGCAGGTGTAGCTGGTGTTTGAATGTTTTCATTTTTCAACAAATGTTTATTTATGTATATGTTGTTTGAAATCGTAGAACGACATTTGGAAATTGAAATCGTATTATTTGAAGAGTAAACAAGAGTTTAGTGACAAAAGTTCCACTATATATACTCCGAGTTTTTGATACCACTTAAATTATTGTCTAGAAACCGGATAATAAACCATTAACTAATTTTGGCAATCTACTCCGCCCATGGATTTGTTTCATACATTACTATGACTTTTGGTTTTTCCTTCAGCTGTCTTCTTCTATTACAATCCTGAAACATATCCTTGTCAAATTCCGTAAGAGACTAATTTTGTTTAGGGTAATAAGTTTTTTCTATTTTATGATTGAAATAGTTAACTAGACGTTGTATTTTGAAGATTGTTCTAAGGTTTTGAATCGGTAGGTTGGATTTTTCTGAAAGCGCAGTCAACGTAAAATGATCACAAATCAGGCACGACTCATTTTCTATTCATTGTAACCATACCTTTTTTTGTAGAATCAATCCTACAAAATTTTGAAACTCATCTACTGTAACTTCTTTCCAGCTGGTAATTCTAGAAAATTTAGTTTCTAGTTGTGTTAAGAATATGTGTTTAGCGTATTTATTTATTTGAATGGTCATCAATGTGTCGTCCACTAACAAATTAAAAAAATCAACTAATTCACGACCTAAATAAGCAATACGCATAACCTATACTTGCCGAAGTATCTAGTAAACGTTCATCTGGAAAATTGGACATTCCGTGAATTAACGCTAGAAATAAAGAACTAATTAGTTTTGAAACGTTTATAGACGACAGCAAGTGCAATCGGTGTGGCTTTAGACGTTAAGGAAATATTTTCTTCAGCATCGTGTATTACTGGTTCAGCATCCGTCTAATTCGTTTCTGAGTCACTCTTCGGGAGTCAGCCGTCGTCTTCGTCAATAAAAGATGCACTTGGTTCAAATATATCATAATTTCATTTCATGATAAATATTTCTAACTCTATTTCAATCAAAGGTTTTTTATATTTACGTTTTGGTGCTATTTTAAGAGAATGCAAGCCACCCGGAGCGCTGCTTTTATTCTACAATAGATGTTACTGTCTATGTTTTGTGTTAAGGTTGTAAATACATTTTCTTTTTCCAAAATTTGTAGTACGTTCTGTAATTCGAACAAAAATACGCAAGTACATTGTACTCAATAGCTTTTTCTGTAATTTGCTTCATAACAAATATACACCACTACAAGATTTGCCTGTCTTAAACCTTTGCTGTTCTTCATTAAGATTTATTATTTCGGAGAGTTTCTCAGTTATATATTTTGTTATTAATTTAAGTATCGTACTGAGTAGGTTTATTCGTTTATAGTTTTCTGGCATATGTTTAGTCATTTTTTGAACATGGGTCACTTCTACGGTCATTCTTACTGGATCTGTATTGATAACGGTTTTCTTCATGGCTGTTTTGTACATTTGTTTAAAATAGTCTATTCAAGTGTCTTTGGTGAGATTCGTTGTTGTAATATATTCTCTCATTGTTTTTCTGATTAATAATCATTTTTCATATCTACTTGTGTTTTTTTGTAGCCTATTAGCGCATGCTTCTCAATATTGTGTTTTAAGTTGCTTTATTTTTTGATTTGATATGGTTTCTTATTGTATTTATACTCACTATAGTTCTTTATTGTTTTTGTAGATTTAAATCTTATGTAAGTTTTATTGTGTTACATAGATCTTTGATCTCTTTGCAAAACCATGGTCTTTTTCGTCTGGGCTGATAAACGGCCGAACGTTGTGAGTAAGTTATGCTATAACACTTTCCACGAAGGTAACGTACATTATTTTTTGTGTTGCTTTTTTAAAACTATATTCTTTTTTTAAAAAAAAAACAACAGAAATATAATATTGGTAGGTGCTAGATTTATTACTAAAACTGTCAAATTTGACATTAAATGTAGCATCGTTTTTTTTTTAACTGAATTTCATGATTTTTTAAATGACTTTTCCACCTGTCGCATTTAATAATTGACTTTAAACACTTTTCGTGTGGATTTACACTAGAACTTTTATTGTCCATTACGTAAACACTACGAAGGAATATTGACGTCTGCAATATTGGAAACATAAAATATTGAATTATGGCACTAATTTACTCATAGCGGCACGTATAATCAAAAGTTATATCTTGTACACACTTTTTTGATGTCATTTGTGCTTTTTTATTGCTTTACTTGACGCAGTTGCTCAATTTGATTAAATGTCATGATAATTTAGGTTTTAACTTGTCCAAACATGCATATATTTATTTACTTTAAATTATGTGATAACACAGCTGTGAAAAATTTGCTTATGGGCGTCATAAGCTCAGGTTATGTAAATCCAGGATAATGATAATTAAAAAATATTTTTTAATAAAAAAATGATGGAAAACTGATTTAATATAAAAAGAAGTTGAATGATTACCTGTGTGGAGCATACCAAAATGTTGTTTAATGCCTCAAATTAAGTATTTTAATTTAAATATATTGCGTTAGATTTTAAAAACTTGATTGCATAGTTACACTCTCAAATTTAAGTATTAAAAACAATGAACATAATTTAGAAATAATGTCTCGCATACTAAAAATAATTACTTTTTTCTTCTAAAATTAGTGCAATGTTTCTTTATACTATGAAGGTTCAGAAGACACAAAAACAACTGAATTAACAAGGTTTTAACAAAAACGTGTCGTTTTCAACTCAGTCACTGTTAGGAATTTTATTAACAAACAATTGTTGTAATAAAGTTTTAATCAATAACGACATTTATAAGAGCAACATATAATATTATGTATGCTTTTAAATATTTTTTGCAATTAACACAAATTTATTTTGTTTTAGAAATAAGTTTGGATGTAAAATAAAAGAGATTACGCTACCAAGTTCGAGATGGTTTACAATAAGCGTTTATCTTGTAATGCTGATAGTTATTATTGTGTTAATTATAATAATAACATTACAAAGTTCAAAAAAGTGAGTATACCATACATAAATCTACGATTATTGGTTATTACAAATAGAATAAAATCAAATTTTTAATAGTATAGACCGATATTAGACCAATATAGGTAAAACAACAGACAAAGATAATTTACGAATCTATACGAATTTATACACGATTATTTATATGACTAAAGGTACTACAACTTATACACAATAAACTAAGAAAATTATAATTGACTAATTAATAAAACAATAACTTATTAAATTAATTTAAGTAAAATTGTAAATGTCAAATTATGTAGTCACACTCGCGAAAAGACACTTATTTATTTATATGACACGCCTGTAACACTGAATATGCACTTACGACTTCGTGTTATTTTTAGGATTAACTGTTTTATTGTGTTTTTTATCTTTCTTAATATTGTTGTCTTGAATATTACTACGTAAAACATTCAAAAAAAAACTTCTAAAACGTTAAAGTATTAACTTTCCAAGTGTGATTTTGTTTCTGAAGCACCATTTGTTTACAAAACAAGTAAATAAACATTGCTACACCAACTAACTACACAGATAACGGTCATGGCGGTTGTCAAAGACACAACAATCATAAAAACTGTAGAGATAGGTATCATAAAACAACAATTGTATTACGAAAACACACACTCCAATATCACATTGAGATATAAGCAAAAAAAGTTTATTTTATACTTGTCTAACTATGTATATGCTTATGCTTTTAGAGAACTGTGCTTATCGTCGACATGTCTTCAAACTGCATATAAATCCCTTAAATATTTAGACAGTACGGTAGATCCATGTGTTGATTTTTATACATTTGCATGTGGAAATTTTTTAAAAGAAATGGAATCTATGGGCAATGCAAGTCATAGAAGCCCAATTACTTCAATATCGGAAACTGTTAGTAGGAAGTTAGATAATCTTATAAACGGATATGCGTCACTAAATGCATCTAAAAGTTATCCTGATTTGAAAAAGATTTTTAACGCGTGTATGACCTATCAGTCTAATTCGGATAAAGAAGTGGAACATATTAAATCAATACTGGACAGTTTAGGAGGTTGGCCTATGGTAATGGATAATAAATGGAACGAAAGTAATTTTGATTTGAAAGAATTTATTTTGCGTTTAAAAAAATTAGGAATTTCTTATCAGCATCTTTTTTATTTTGACGTTGATGTGAATCGGTTACATACTGATAGATACACAATCTTTGTAAGTATAAACAGATTAAAATTATATATTTTAAAATTTTGTGTTATAGATGACTACAAAAAAACCAAATCCTGTTGATTCTAAAAGTTATAAATTTATTACCAACGTTGCTCTTAAGCTAGGTGCAAAGCAACCAATCATCGATGAATACATACGACAACATTCCGGTCTTTATTACGTTTTGATAAAGGTAGTAATAATCTACGTAAGTCAAAATTAATATAAATTTTGAATATTTATGATTTTAGTATTTTAATGTAAAATCCAACAATTACGTATTACTTAAAAGCATTTCAAATACTACTGGTATTGATTGGTCAGTGTTCTTAAATCGTTTAATTGATGACACAAATATTACTGTTACCGGCAACGAGCTAGTAATGACAACATATGTCAAAGAATTAATAGCTTTAGTAAAGTACATTTTTCAAATTCCAAAAAGGTTTGAGCGTACAACGTCATTTTTTGTTGTATTTTATACATTTCAGAGTGATAGCAAACTACTTTATCATTGAAGTACTTCTCTGGATGAATAAATACCTTCCAGGTTTACAATACATATATGAAGGAAAGGTGCCAAGTCATTATGAGTGTGTATCTGTAGTTACCAAAAGGTCAATAACATTATATTTTTATTTGAAAAGTGTATTTGTACCGATTTTTTGTTTATATTTTGCTTTTTGTCATTGCATCTTTAAAGCTTGGAATACAAAAATTATTTCAGGTTTTATACATATTCACTGTCACGTGCCACACAATATCAGTTTCAATCTAATTGTTTGTACAAAATAATAAGTTATTTTTTTTTCGACTATTTTAAAACTGTTTTCTTTATGTTTGTTATTGCTTGTGCTTTTAATAACGTGTTGTTTATTTACTTTCTGTTGTTTTTAAATATATTTTGCCCTTTTTTGTTATTGCCTATATTTTTATAAAACTATATCATGTTGTTTGGTTAAATCCAATTTTGCAGTATTTTAACATATTTTTCTAGTAATCACAGTTATTTATAAACTGAGTCTTTCTATATGAAATCGCCTAAAAATTAAAAATAATCGTTGCTGACCAATTTTTAATTGTGGTCAAACTTTGAGGAAATCTTCTTCCCAAAGAACAACTTTAATTTTTAACCGAAATAAAAAATTTCATCATTTTCTTTAGAATAAATTTGTTTTTATTAGATATAACCACACGTTTAAGACTGTATCTAATTTAGTATTACTCAGAGATGAAGTGTACTTATCCTACAGGCTCAGATTAATACACGTAGAGGCCCTTAGAACGTTGAAATTTTGGGTTCAGCTCTGCACTTTGCAAATTATATACTAATATGTTTTAAACAACAAAATCTTAGTAAACTAATTTTATTAAACAAAACAAACATCGATAAATAATATATTGTTATACAGTGCACACCGCTTAATAGAATAACGTTAAGGCTTGCGGTTTTGATATCAGTAACCAAATGATAATATCTGAAATTCGGAAAAAAACAAATAAATTTTTATCGCGTTTCACCGGGCTATTAAATAATCTGGAACTGATATTATTAAGAAAATTCACTCAACAACTGACCAAAACAGCTCAGTTTTTACACTATAACTTTTGTTTGAAATTTTAAAATTCAAAAAAATCACGTTTTTCAGGGTAGAATATGAACGTGTCTATTACAAGAGAAAAAATGAAACTCACAAGATTTAATGCCATCAAGGAAATTTTTTTGAAATGTGAAAAACGTACTTTATAGTGTGTTAGACAATCACAAATGACACAAAATATTTTTGTTTCGGGTGATCCATTTTCTTTAAAATAAATTATAAAAAGATGAGTAGAGTAGCTTGATTATTTGTCCAATAAAAATATTATATTTTATCTTATACCTAAAATCAATAATTTTCTTAAAAATCAAGTTATGTACACTCTGTACTATCTTTCAAATTTTCTTACCTAAATTCCTGTTTTTAAAAACCCGTTTGTACACACACTAAGAATGAAAATAACACAACGACCACTGCAACGATTTGAAGTTAAAAATAAGAACTAAAGATCCTGTTAGTTTCATTTTATCTCGCAGTAGGCATGCTCATATTGTTGCTTGAAAAATTTTTTCAAATTTCAAAATCTTTGCAAATATTTATTTGTACAAAGACTGAGCTGTTTGGGTCAGTTGTTAGGTTTATTTTTTTCTAGAACATGTACACATTTTTGAGTAACATTAGGTGCTTACATTAAACAGCTAAGACACTAGAGTCAGTTGAAAATCACAAAAAATTAGTTAAAAAAACGTATTTTTTGCAGCGTCTCATTATTGAGCGGTATTGACCAAGTAAATTTTTGTTGTGAGCACAAAAACTATCATTTTTTTTCTTTACGTATATCTAGTACAAATGAGATTATTGTGTATATTTAACCGGCATTGACGGGGTCGATCGACTTTTTCCGAAATATCATGTTTCCAGTGCAACAAGCAACACCTGGAGCTAACCAGAATAATGGTGTTAATGTATCTCCTACAATGATCCTTATCTTGCAGACGCTAGAGAATGCATTCATCAGCAATCTAAAAATGCAATTACAGCAAGCTGTGAATGAAATTAACCAGTTATAACACTAAAGAAATACATTACAGGCACAAAATAAGCAATTACTGCAGTCAAATGCAAGAAAAACGCTGCCGGAAAATAAAACTTACAACTTTGGATGAAGAAAAAATCCTTGTTTTCAAAGAAACAGACTGGCTGCTCGCCAAATCCAAAAAAATTAAAAACAATAATAAGATACAAAAGACTATTGAATCGCCCAAAAACCGAAAAATCCCTAAAACGCAACAAACAAATAAACATTCAAATTTCTAAGCCATCGCCGGAAATTTTAAGCAATGCAAACGGTTATAAAGTAGTTAAAGATAACTTAAGTAAAGCTAACCTTGATTATAAAACTAGTATGATGTATAATAACCAAATTAAAGTTAATGTCAAATCTAATGAAGAATATACAGCTCTGACAACTTTAATAAACAAGGCTAACATGAAATGACACTCATATGAAAACAAATGATCTCGGCCTATTAAGGTAATAGTCTGACATTTCCATCTTACTACTTAAGCGAAAGAAATTCAGACAAAAAATTCAAGATCATAGAAGTAATTAAAAAACTCAAGAAAGTTATCTCTAACAACAAGGTGAGCCACTGTGTATATTGGTTTTTAATAGATCGGAAGATCAACAAAACATATGGTATTCAACATATCAACCACGTGCGGATCAAAATAGAAGCAGTAAGAAATAGCAAGCTCATTTCGCAATATAAGAGATATCAAAGACACTCTCACACCTGGAGATTCTGCAAAAGAACTTCTGGTTGCGTAAAATGTGCAGGAGATCACTTATCTGCAAAAGTCCAGAGCGACACCTGCCAAATACATTAACTGCAAAATAGGTTACCTTGTTAGCTACAGAGATTGTAAAATAGCAATTGAGCTACAGAAAAGACGAGATGTCAAAACCAAGAAAGTTACATCTTAACCGAGACAATACATCTAATACATGAGTGAAACCTAGGATATCTTATGCTCAAAGCATGCAAAATTAGCAGGGACAGCACTTGCTCTATCGAGATCGAAACCATCTACAATGCATCTTATGCAAAATATAATGAAAACATTAGACAAAAAGATTTACCTTACTAGTTACCTAAATTACCTAAAATGCCAATGGCATACTAAACAAAAAACCTGACCTGGAAGTATTCCTGAGCACTCAACAGATTAGTATTTATTTCATTTCTGAGATACATATGATAAACCATTCCTACCTTAAAATAACAGGAAACGAAACATATCACACCATTCACCCAGACAACCAAGCCAGGGGTGGTAATGCAAACATAATAACAAATAAGATCAATCACTATGAAGAATGTCACCTGCAAAGAAATGAAATTTAACAACCTGTGGTTGGAATCATGTTTCTAAAATAAACATTGAGAGGGCTGTATATTGCCCACCAAGACTCAACCTTATAAAAAAAGATTACCTAACACTCTTAAAACACCTTAGCAAAAAATAGATAAAAAAAACATCAACTCAAAACATGTTGACTGGGAATCCAAAGAACTAAACTGCACCAGTCTTACTTAAATTGCGGTATATAACAACATTAAACACGTAACCAAAGGTGTAAATTATCCAGTCGAGATTAGAGAACTTGGTAAAGAAAAACGAAAAGCTAGAAGCTAGATGGCAGCAGTCGAGAGATCCCATGGACAAAATCATATTTATTAACAAGACTTAACAGTTGAGAAAAAAAATACAAAACCTTAAAAAAGAATCTATAAGATCTAGAAGAATTGACAGCATATGAAGATACTGATTATTTGCTCTGGAAGTCACCAAGAGGATCAAATGAATTGTAGCTTCTATTCCTTCTATTAGAAACAACGAAACAACGATCCCTACCAAGGACAGATAAATAACACTATACATAAGATGAATATCCCAAAATCTGAAAATACCACACCAGTTACCTTAAGAGAAATAGTTGAAGAGATAAAAATGAACCTAAATTCAAAGAAGCAGCGGGGTTCGTTCTAATTGCTAGAGAAATTTTAAAACATCTGTCTAGAAAAAGTATTGTAATACTCACATTTCTATTCAACGCGGCTTTCAGATAGAAAGATGTTCCTGCCTCTTAGAAAGTTGCGGAACTCATCATGCTACCAAAGGTAGGTAAACAACAACAACCCAATGATGTCAAATCCTATAGGTCGATATCATTACTGCCGATAATCTCAGAACTCTTTGAGAAACTGCTGCTCAAAAGGCTTTGGTCAATAATAGACAGTAATTGCCTAATCTCAGATTATCAATTTGGATTCAGGCAAAAGCTCTCGACAATAGACCATGTGCACAGACTAACTGACATCATCAAACGTGCTTTAGAAAAAAAACAAGTCTTAGACGTCGCTTAAGCCATCGACAAACTTTGGCATAAAAGGTTGAACCATAAATTAAACAAAAAGCTGGCAAAGCAATTCGTAGAAATACTAACGTCATATACCATAGGCAGACTTCAGAATTAAACAAGAAAAAAATATTTAGATTTGAAAGAGATTAGAGCGGGAGTGCCTCAAGGTAGTGTACTAGGTTTTATGCTCAATTTGTTATATACCAACAATATACCAGACTTAAAAGAAACTACAGTGGCTACCTTTGCAGATGACACCGTAATACTAACAGTAGAGAAAGATCAAGAATTATTCACTAGGAAACTACAAACAGCCAGCAATGCCATACTTGACTGGACTAACCAATGGATGATAATGCTTAAAATCCATTAATATCAACTTCACAAATCAACCATTAAAAGACTCGCTATCTATAGATATAATTGGCACTTTTATATGTTTTGAGAACAATGTAAAGTACCTAGATACCCATGACTTTTAACTCCAAACTTAAGTTAAAAAAACATCCTAAAAAGAAAAAAATGGAAGTAGGACTAAAATAAAGAAAGTATTATTGGATAATTGAAAGAAACTCCAAACTTTCAATCTCCAATAAATTACTCATATATAATCAGATCCTAAAATCAGTATGGCTGTTACGAAACATGGTAAATGCTATGCTATGGTATGTTTAAAAATCTGATCTTTATAAAAATTTTACATCCCAACCGCCAAGGATGAAATTAAGAAGTTTGTAAGAAACATGAAACTAGACTTCACTTCTATGCCAATGCCACTTAAACACGTGATTCCGTGTAGTATGTTGTACATAAAAGCAGAACACAGTGCTCGAGTGAAGTGCAACCCTAGCCGATAAGTACATAGTATCAAAAATTGTGATGAATATTAATAATTAGTCCTCAAAGACTAGTATTAATTGTAGGCACAACAGAGCTACTTAAAAATTAAAAAAAAATTGTTTTAATTGTGTAGTTATCTCTAATAGAAAAAAAATTACATTTAAAGAGTGTGAAGCAGAAAAATATAAAACGTGATCAGGCGAAAACGGAGGCTTTTAATTATACGTGAATTTCCGTCTTTGAGACTTTCAGGTTTTGCAGATTTTTTCAAAGTTTGATCAAGTCGGCTTTTCCAAGTAGCTATCTTATACAGTTATATGTTTATTTTTTAAAGAGTTTACCTGTCTAGTTGAATATGAATTTGATACCATATTTACAAAGAAGTTTCTCTATTTGATCTATGACCTTATGAGTGTAAGGCAAAAACGATAATTTTTAGCTGAATTTGGAAGTAGAAATGTCTTTAGGTATTCGAAAACGTGGATGTAGACAACGATTAATAACTACATGAATATCCTGCTTCATATAACTATTGAGAAAACCATATTTCTAAGTCTGTTTTGTTGAACATCATTTTACCTCAAGTCACCACATAGATTTTGATAACGCTTTGGTAATTGCAAAATCTTTATTTTTCTCCAATAGAAAAATCCAAAAAAACAGAAACTATTAAACACCCTAATAGCAACAATCGTAATTATTCCCTCTTCTGTACCCGGTTATTACTCGTTTATCAAAACGTTGACAACTTCGGTGACAACACCGACAAGATTCAAACCCGAAAAACGTTTGTATCTCAGTGTTTATCTACAGAGTGTGTCAAAGTAAAATATCTTCCTTATTATACAAACTATTAAAAAAATTTACAGAAGTTGTAGGGTCTTTGTTTTTTTTATTATTAAATAAAATTGTTTTTAACTATTTCATAATATAAAGACGACAAAAATTTTTGGTTTTAAATAGACTTTGTATATTAATACGTTTATAATTTTTTTTTACAATGATATAAGATTATACGCACTTTAAATTAGTTTTTACAAAATTATAAGCAGTTTCAAAATTATTTTTTTAAATTTATGACTTCAAAGAATGATATCCTTTTGAGAAACAAAACCTTGTATCTAAATATTTTGTTATGAGATTTACCACTATTTGAAGTATCCATAAAAATTTCCAACACGTAATTGTGTAATAATGGGTGTTCTGTATTAAAGATCAAAGATGCTGCAAAACTTCAAAGAGACCAAAACTGAATTTTTTTAACAAAACGAGCTAATTTAGAATTCGACATCTTGCAGAAAATTAAATTTTATATCAAAATAGTATGACATGTAACTATATCTCAAAAGCAATGGTTTTAAAAATATTTTATTTTATTGATAAAAGTACACTTTGCGACAGCTATGAATATTACTAGTCAACAAAGATTTTGTACCCGATACCAAAATAGGTGTTTTGTAGTAATTTTTGTGTACTGATTTCAAATTTGCAAACCAATATTTTCTATCACGTCAAGTTTTTGAGATACAGGTATGGTCGTACATGATGCTCGTATAGTTATTTTTAATTTGCTATTTATTGACAGAAATTTTACATTAACATAATGTTTTCTACCCGTAAACAACTATGTATCAAGAAAGAATATAAGCACATTTATAGTTTGTAAAGTTGTTTTTGAATCTATTTGAAAAAACCAGCAGTAATCTCTCAGCATTGCAGGGTCCTATCCTCCTTTGTATCTGATGAAATCGCACTCTTTGTTCGCACGTTGTTCGTACTGCTCTTATGTTGCATGTCGGACGAGTCCATTAAGCATTTTAAGGAAGTTTACTGCGTTGCGTTGTTTACATGTTCAATTGCGTATGTTGGTTTTAGTGTGGGTTTCGTTTGTTTATCAACAGCTGATATATGCGCATCAGCCAGATTTGTATGAGTCATTATGTACTTCTTAGAATAAACGGATAAGCGGTAATGAGGCTTATAATAATTTACCCTTGAACCCGTTTGGGAAACTATACCATATCTCAGTAACGTCACGTGAGAGAAAATTTTGGTTTGCAGATTTAAAGCACACCACATTTAATAACCAGCATCAATTTTGGTGTCCGGTTTAAAATCTATTGACTAATGATATTATTTGTTAGTAACCTAGTATGCTATGAAAACAATATTTTTTTTAATATAAATAAATGCACATTTAGTAAAACAAGCAACAAAAAATACATTACATAGTACAAAACATTTAACAAGGACAAACAATAACTCTAATAACAATGAAAAAACTTAAAAGCAAAATATATATGATTATAAGCGACTTTCGGTTTAGACCGCGTCGTAGTTAAACACCCAGACTTTGCCTTGGTCTTAGTCTGTCCTTGAGAGTCAAAACAAAAAGTAGAACTTGGCCTTTGCCGTATTGTCGTTCGTGAACCCAAACAAGCTGACGTATCGCAAGACATTGCAGTTTGCATTTTCATAGTGGTAAATGTTACTGAAGGAAAACGTGTAAGTGACGATATTTATACCAAAAGCAATTAGCGTGATTAACGGACCTTATCTTTCCGCTACCACTTCACTGACTTCGTTATTATTCGGAGTAAGTGTTTTTGTCCTTTCCAAGAAGGTCGATATTTGTCTTAGAGAATATAATACTGGTAGAGATTTGCTCTTACCTTAAACCGTCTTCTCGTCACTTACACTTTTTCCTTTAGTGACATTATTCACACTGAAGATGCAAGCGGCAATGTTTTGCGAAACGTCAGTTTATTTGGCTGCACAAACGACAATACGGCAAAGGCCAAGTTCTACTTCTTGTTTTGGCTTTCAAGGAGAAACTAAGACCAAGCCTAAGTTTGGGTGTTTAACTTCGACGCAGTTCAAACCAAAAATCGCTTATAATCGTAAACATAACAACCGCGAAAGCTTAAGATTTTACAAAATTAAATAATTCTTGAATTAATATAAAGTTGCTCACACCAGAATTGATACGTCTCTGTATGATCTTCAAGCAAGGCACTAACATTTCTAAATGTGTTAAGTTGAATATTATTAAAAATTTGTGTAATTCAGTCTTTCATATCATCCTTTGTAGTAGGTAGTGTTCAATAGTGTTCAGATGAGATAATCGTGAATTCTACTCCTGTTTCCAATCCACTTTAGTGGGAATGTAGGTTTAAGTTGATGATAGATAGAACCAGTGTGGTAAACAAGAGCACCATGATGCAATACGACATCTTCTTTAGAAGATTTTGTAGAATAATTCTAAGTGATCAAGTGAATTTGCAAAAACTTAGATTAAATTTGGCCATTTACAATACCATACAAAAGTAAGCTTTTAATACACAATCTTCGATACCACGTAATACATCTAGAGATCACCTTAATTGACTTTTGGTTTATGTAAATGTGGTTTTTGAATAAAAGTGGAACTTATGGCGGTTAACGACACTATTTTTGTAAAATCCACCTATATTTATCATTTGTTGAGCCCAATTCCAATTAGCCAAATAGCCAAATATGGTATAGGTGCATTTTACTATCTTAAGAATCCTTTATCAAAAAATTAATTTTTTTGTTTAAAGACGGTTTTCTCGTATGCTACATTTTCCGTTACGTTTTATTAGATTTTCAAAAAACCTTCTAAATGGTTGGTTTCTTTTGAGAAACCGCTCTTGGTACATTCTTTTAGCCAACATACAGTTTTTGTCACTTACTCCAAGTACATAAACCATATCAATTATAAAAACACAATTTTACTGACTTACAATAGAACATTCAATATTTGTTTGTTAGAATTTCTAATTGTTTTCATAGCCAAGTAAATTACTAACAAATAATGTAATATTAATAGCTGTCAAAAAGTGTACTTTCCTCAATAAAATAAGATATCTTTAAAATCAGTGCTTTTGTTATGGTTAGACGTCTTTCAAGATCTTGTGAACTGTATATGTCAAAATATTGTTATTATCCGTCTTACAAACAGTTGCCGGTACATTTTTTCTAACCTATCTTTGCTTTTATCGTTGTATTTGTTGATAAAAAGTCTTTAGGTATTATTATAAATAAATTAATTTTTATTTAATAAATAAACATCTAATTATTTTTAATTTTTATTGACGTGACTGCCTTTTAAATAGACTAACGTTTTTGGAATTCAGATAGATTTGTCAAATTTTTGACTTTTAGTATATTAGTTCCGATTTTCGACTCAAGGTCACAGTTCACGACATCATAAAATACCTCTACATTCTATATTGCTTCGATAGAAAATTTAATTTTTTGCAAGATATTAAATTTCAAATTAAGTCGTTCTGTTAAAAAATTGAGTTTTTGCCCTTTTAAGTTCTACTTCTTTAACAATACTCTGTATTGTACAATTACGCGTTTGAAACTTTTATAGATACCTCCAATAGTGCTAAACTTCATCACAAAATATTATTTTAATACAAGATTTTGTTTCTCAAAAGCATGTCATAAATTTGGAAGAAAAATTTTAAAACTGTTTATAATTTTGTAAATTGCTTATAACATTATATTATTGTAAATTAGACCTCAGAAGGATTCCAAAATCGTATTAATATACAAGGTGTTTTATTTAAAAAAAAGTGTGTTTGTGTTATCTTAATATTATAGAATACTTTGTATAGTTGAAAATAATTTTAAAATGTAAAACTTTAAATACCCTATAATCAATTTTTTAAATATTTTGTATAATAGGAGCTATTTTACTTTGACACATTATTAGCCCACCCTGTATGTTTATATATTTTTCCTGTGGGCATATTTCTTTACAATGACAGTATTAATATATTTTTGTTAAAATATTGTTAGTACCATTTCTGATTTTGTTTATTTTAGCATTATTTGTCTGTCTTTTTTTTTCAGTTATACTCGTATTATTAAGCTGCCATATTTCGATAAAATTATTTTTTAATGTTGTTTTCTTAGACAACATGTTTTTAGTGATAGCTTTAAATTAACGATCACTTAATTTGTCTTTTATTAATTGCACAAATATAAGTTAGTTAGAACTTATGACAATATTTCTCAGTTTTTGCTTGTTTTGCCTCTTAGATTTTAATTATTAACAATTTTTTGTTAATATGTTATTAGAATAAAATGCTCTTTTAGTCTACCTTTGATGATAAACTCTTTGTATGTAAAAAATTACTTTGATGTAGAGACAAAGACAAAAATTGAAAAAATAGTGTACGATATTCGTGACGAATTTATGAAAATTATTGAAACGTTAGATTGGCTCGATGAGAATACCAGAAAGTACGCTTTATTAAAATTAAGTGTAATGAAAGTTTGCGTTGGTTATCCAAATGAACTGCTAGATGACATCATGGTAAATAATTTTTATAAACAGGTAAACTTTTCTATCAATTTCCGATTAAAAGGATTTATTTCTTTATGTTTTTAGTTAAATATAAATTTTACTACTTACCTCAGCGCAATTATGTCTATTAATGCTTTTGACTTCAATCGAATGTTCAAACGATTAAGACAGCCAGTAAAAAATTGTTACTGGATAGACACTTCTGAAAGAGTTACTATTGTCAACGCTGAGTATTATTGTTTAAATAATGGCATTAGTAAGTATATATATTTTTTTGGACAAATTAATTTATTTTGATGTAGGGCTACCCGCGGCATTCTTTCAAGGAGCTGTGTTTGACAAATACAGGCCTAATTATATTAATTACGCTACTGCAGGTATGGTAATTGGTCATGAAATGACTCACGGTTTTGATAACCACGGCAAAGATTATGATAACGATGGCAATTTCATTAAATGGTGGAGTAACGAGACACTAAACACGTTTAAAACAAAAGCACAATGTATTGTAGATCAATATGGACAATATCTCGTTCCAAAAGTAGACATGAACGTAAGTGAATACATTTTTTTTACATACTAAGTTATAGAAAATAAACATTAACACAAATTATGTAAAAAGGACGGCCGTCTTCTCATTGCCAAAATATGCGGCTGGTTGTTACGCCATGTACAAACAAAGGAAACATAAAAAGAATTTTATCACTGCAAAATGTATGTATGTTGTAGCAGCATTTGTTAATTGACTTACAATTAATAACAGTAACAATTAGCGTAATCAGATAATACCAGTGATGAGCCCGTAATCTATATCAAGTATCATAAATTCTATTTTTGCAAAAAAAATTAGAGCCAGACTTATGTTTGCTGTTACTTTTGGTTGTATCTACTTACTCTCAAACGTTTACAAGAGCTGGAGATTCGCATAGCATGTGAAGAAGTATTTTTTATTCTTCTCTACACATGCTACATTCAGAATAAATTCTTTTTCACGTTTATATTAGTGAAATGTTTCATAAGTGGACAATGTCTTGTAAGGAGTCTTAGATGGTTTTTACTTAAATTAATTACTTCTTTAACTCTCTTTTTTGATGGTCGTGTAATAAACATCATTGCCTGTTTTAATTCCAAAGGTGCCAACCAGTGTGAGATATGGTTTTGCCTTAATAGGTTTCTAATGTTCTTTCTGATTTTGTTATATGCTAAACCATAGCTTGGCTTAACTCCGATTATAGAGTAACTATATTGTGCTTACCTAGACAAATTTACAAGGAACTTCTAACTGCTCTAGAGTGTACTGTTACTGAGTCTAAAGCTCTTAATGCTGCTTGGCTATTTGTATACCAGTATACCAAAGTTTTTTATTATTTTTGTTTATCTAATTATAAATCTTAGTATGGTATCTATTTTTGTGTATCGCAATATATTTGATTTTAAATTGACAACTTGCTTAGCGTTAGTATCTCGCATCACGTTTTCATAAAAACAATTAAAATGTAAAATAACGTTGATAAAAGCACCAAATTTAAAATTTTAATGAAAAGATAATGAAGTAAAAGTGACATTCGTTGCTGTTTTAATAAAATAGTTACAAAAAGTTTAAAGAAAAATTAATAACAAAAAACATAAAATCTTAAAGTTTTAAAATTTTAATTAGCAACATACAGAGGTTGGTTTTAATATATACTAGAAGATGAAGTTGAACGAGAGCAGAATTATACGACCTCGAAGTGAATTGCCGCTTTTTGAAACGCAAAAAACCCGTTATTTTTCTGACCAAAAATTGGGCTTAAAAGTGGAAATCTTTGTTAGACCCACTAAGCGCTCCACATAATTAAAAAATTAACTGTAGTCTCCTGATAGTCTTTCTATAAACTGAAGGTTCTAGTATCAGTACAATATCGACATTGTTCATTGTTACATAATTCTGTAAAACAACCGAAACTACTTAACAGTGATGTAGGTTTATCTGTAAGAGAAATCTTTGCTTTTTCTTTCTTTCTCCCTTTCAGACGCGTGAATAACACTTAGAAAAAATTTAAATAAAGTTTACAGTCAAGATTTTGTATTTTTCCCACGAGTTTTCACTCGTAGGAAGAATAAGTTGCCTTTCGCATTTTCTTTTTTATTCACAGCTCTTCAGGTTTCTATTAAAAACTACTTTTTAAACTTTTTCGCGCTTTACTACGTTTTCCGGTTCCACTATAGGTCTTAAAATTTACACCATGACCTTATTTGGTTTTGAACCGTCCTTAGCATCCAAAATGTTAAGTTTTCCATCTGTCTAATTTTTTTTCTACGATCCGCACCAGCGGTAGAATCTGGGAGCAAATTCTCGTCCTGTTAATGTGTGTCTAGAGCTTAACCCTTTCTTTGGCAAAGATATATTTTTTGCCGGAAAATTCTATAAGTTAGAAAAGTTGTTAATTTAGGTGTCCTTAACTACCTACTATCACCAAAAATAAGTAAATACTAACGGTTTTTGGAAAAAAAAGTTGCCTACTAGCAACATTGCCAGCGTAAAAGTCTGGAAAACTTTTTAAGGGTACTGACGTGCTTAGAAAAGAAATAGAAATGCTCAAAATTTTATGATACATTAAAGATAAACTGTAGGGAAATGTTATAAAATGTATTTATTATGAAATAATATAAAACAGTTTTCTGATGGTACAAACCAAAGAACCAAATCACATTTAGTACATAGTACTGTTGAAAATCTAGATTTACAGTGCCTACAACACTCTTTGGTCTCATGAGATAGCCAACGTCCTGTTTTATCGTACCGTAAATCCTCAACAGGAACCAGTATACTGCTCTTGTTTTGGTGGGAACTTGTTTTAGTAATGGTCTATCTCGTTTAGATTTTCCTTTAAGAATTAAGGCATCAGACACCATTAGCCTAAAGTCTTTCAGTTTAACGTTCTGATTTGTTCTCTTTGAAATAAGAGCTAACCGTTTACTACCGATAGATCCAGCATATACTTAAATATTCTTAGATATCATTGTTTTGATTTTAAGGATACCCTGTATAATTCAATTAGCATAACAGCAAGGTCGACGCCTACCATATGTTTGTTGTATTTTTTAACAATTTTTAGACATGGAATTTTGACCTTTTCTGTTGAATTCCATCGTTTTACAGACCTAACTATCAATTTCAACAAAAGAACTACATAAAGTTACGACTTAATTGTCCACCCACTTTACTGCAACAATTTCATTATTTTCATCATACCAGTAATCCATACTACCTCTTCCTTGTTTTTGTAAATCCCGGTCTGTTTTAAAGGGACAGTTTTTTACACTATTCTTTCTTAGTGTTCTATTAGAATTTATTCCACATTTATTTTTTAGGCAAACAATTAACGAAAAAGTGCCAAAAAAATTTAAAAAAATATTTTAGTTTGCTGAACGGCTGAACTGTAATTTTACATAATAAAATTACAACCTGGCCACTGATACTAAACTTTTTCTTTTCATTTTCACTCAGACCGGTGTTCATTCTTTTACCCACATATGGCAAAATATTATACATTATACCAGAAACACTTGCGCGTACAAATATTTTATAACCTCATTTATGTGGTTTATTTTGTATGTACTGACGCAAGTTTCCGGCTTGACTACGCTTGTATGGCATCATCATTTCATCTATTGACTGGTTATGTTCTTGGGGCAGTTTTCTAAAAAAAAAATTATTAATTTAAGTACTGGCCGAATTTTATGTAGTCTGTCTCTCGAGTTATCATGTTCTATTTTATTAGTAAAGTAAATATACCGCCGCAATTTTTGAAACTTTTTTAAGCTCATGATGTCAGCCATTTTTGAAAGTCTTAGCTATTGTTCCTAGTAGTCAACGTAAGATACGCTCATTAGAATAATAAAAACAATGAATTGTTCTATTTCCGTTTCAATTGTCAATATAGCTAAAAGTATACAACTTAATACAGATCAACTTATACTTAATAATTTTTATATTATTTTATGTATTTTTATAACATTGTAAATTTGTTAATATACTTACAAACATTTTATAATTTTTAAAATGTATATTGTTTTAGATCAACGGGCAACAAACTTTAGGAGAAAATATTGCCGATAACGGTGGCTTAAAACAATCATTTCTAGCTTATAAGAACTGGGCAAAACGAAATGGGCCTGAAAAAATGCTACCCGGATTAAATTATACTACTAATCAAATGTTTTGGATTGCTTTTGCTCAATTTTGGTGTTCGTACGAGCGTTTGGACTACAAACGTTACATGATTACAAATGTACACGCACCTTCTATGTTTAGAGTAATTGGAACTTTAAGCAACATCGAAAGTTTTTCAAAAGATTTTAAATGTCGTCTGGGTTCTCCGATGAATCCTAAGAAAAAATGTAACGTGTGGTAATTTTGATAGTACCAAAAAATTATGATACCCAAATAGATTTGTCTATAATTCGTCCGTTACTATATTAACAACTAAGCTTAACTATTCGTAAATTTCTAATACGTTAAAAACTAAACTATGCACAATTTTACTTAAATAAAACTGTATTCACCTTATTATTACATTTCACTTGGCATATCACAAAATGTAAATAGTAATTTTTTGTTTAGTGCGTTCTAATAAAATGTTACTCAGAAATTTAGTTTTTTTAACACTTTAATTCGCTCAAAAGTTGGAGTCTATAATCAATTAATTTAATCTAAGCCAATATATTTGATTAAAAATTACCAATACGTTTTAAATCTAATATTATTAGCATGTTACTATAGAATACTTTCTTTAAAAGGGCGTTAGAAGAATAAGTACGGGAATTTAAAAGCATCGACTGTTTTTATCTACATAATTTTTTTTAAATCTTGATAGAACTTTTTGATATGAGTTAATTATCGCAGAAAAAATACCAATGCCAAAAAATCTTAGTTAGCACCCGACTGTAATGTAGTAGTATATTAGCCGATAAAGACACAACACACCGTTAGTAATATATGCAAAAATTTTAATTATTGCATTTTAATTTTTCTTCCTTAGACTGTTTTTGTTCTTTACGAATATTGTAATCAACTGCATAGTTAGTAGTACTTTTGCTATAAAACGGTAAAACTATTAAAAAACTAAATATACTAGATTAAGTCAATTTATTAATAACAAAAATCTTGAAATAACTATAACCTATACATGCAAAAGCGGTAAAACCAAAATTGCTTAAATAAAAATGACACAAATGAAGTAACTGCAGTTGCTCAGTGAAGGTGGTCGTGACTTAAATTCTGAAATCCGTGAATGATTTGGAAAACTTAAAAATACAAAAGTAAACATCAATATCAAAGGGCGCCAGAAATGTCTATAGCTCAAAGAGGGCTTCTAGAACTTACCAACCCGTTTCTGATGAATGCACTCTAAATAAAACTTACTTTATCAAGCTGTTTTACACTAAAACCTGTAATGATGAAATTTGTACAAACTCCAAGGCTGACGGAATAAAAACATTGTTACAAATTAACTGTTTACCATTTACGATTATAAGCAAATTTTTACTTAGACCACACAGACTTTTATTCTTTGTCTTAATCTTTCCTTGAGAGACAAAAGAAAAAGTAGAACAAACACGTTTCGTAAGACTGAGTGACATTTACCATTCCGAAGATGCAACCTGCAATGTCTTGCAAAACGTTAGTTTGTTTGAGTTCACAAACGACAATAAGTCAAATGCCAAGTTTGACTTCTTGTTTTGACTCTGAAGGAGAGACTAGGACCAAGCTTAAAAAGTCTGGGTGTTCAACTACGACACGGTCTAAGCCAAAAACCGCTTATAATCGTAACCAAGAAAACCACCAAAGCTTACGATTCTATATTTACCATTTCTTAAAATTGAAGTAAACACAAAAAAAAGCAATTGTAATAAAGTTGTATAAAATTAAGTAAACAAACATTTTTTTTTAATTTGATAAGTTTAACCTCGATATTACAAGCTATAAACCTGTTGCAAATCGTCTTTAAAATAATTCAAAGGGCGTAAGCTTCGTTAATAAAAAGTTTTCTTAATGGTGCGATAAACAAACAACAAATTTTGTTTAAAATCATCCGTAGGAAAATAATTAAACGCTACAAGGCGAAATGATATAAGGCACAAAGTCGATACTTAACACAATAAATTCCTCAATACGATAATCAAACTAGAGTACATGTGAAACCGTAAAACATACAAATTAGGATAATTTCCATAACTTAAACATTCAGTAAACTAAGTATAAAATAAAGTCCATATTTCCTGAATAATAAAGTTTAAAGACATTTTTTCGGGCACGTCGCGTTTGTTTGTTTAAATGTCACTTTTTTCCGCCATTGTCATCTTTGCTCGTGTTTTGTTTCCGAGTCATCAAAACTTTATTTAAATAGTAAACCATATTTTTTTCAACAAATTTCAATAGTTAATTTTTCTGATTATTAAAATCACAAAAAAGTATGATCAAAGAAAAAATTTTTGGAAATATTTGGTTCCAAATTTTCTAAAATGTAAGTAAAAATTTCTGGTAGATGAAGCATTTTAGTGTTTTAATTTAGTGCTATAGATATTTTTTTTAAAATAATATCGAGTATTCTAAAAATATTTAGAAGCAAATTATTTAACCTTGAAAAATAAACAGAATTTATTAAAATCAGTATCAACAATCAACCACTACCTGAATTTATTGAAATCGATATCAACATTCAACGACTAACCTACAACAAGAAATGGAAATAATAATGATTAATAAAACCATACATGTACAACAAAAAACTAAAGTAAATGTTCAAATTGACCTTCTAGCATTTCTTACAATATCCCATCCGATATTCAACTCTTAAAAACCTTACCAAAAGTATCACCTAGAATTACCCGCATTTTGCTACGGATTCTGTCTTTTATTTCATCGATAGTATTTGGTCTGTTGAGATAAACGTTGCTTTTTAAATACCCCCATAAGAAGTAGTCTAAAAAGTTGAGATGAGGCAAGAGACTAATATCTACAGTTTTGCCGATTTACTGGGCCGTTGAGATAAAAGATAGCTTCGTCAAAAGATAAATATTCTGTATAAGTTTTTTATCAAACGAAATCATCTTCGTTTAGTTCTTGGACCAAAACCATTTGATGCAAGTACCATTTTTCTAACTTCAAATGTTTTAAGACAAAACTTTACTATTCCGTCGTCGGTTGCCATTTGGCGGATAGATAAATTTCTCTTAAAACACAAGTAATACGTTTAATTGAACGTTTTCCTGGACTGTTAAACGACCCATTTTATGCGGTCTCACATTGCCCACTTCCAAATATGTTTGCTCAATTTTGCTGATCAAGCATAAAATAAAACAAATATCTATCTGAGAAAGAAAGGCACTAAATCGCACTGGTTTGATTTTTATAAACATTGCCTCCCAAAATCCTAAATCACTACTAAAGCCCGTGCGCTAACAATCGCAAACCAATTAATTAAATAGTTAACCAATAAGGTACGGAGACACAAGATGTTCGAATCACTTTTTGATATAATTTATAAAACCACGCACAAACGTTTGTAACGTGTAAATTCGTAAATGGGCATTAATTCGCCTGATAGTTAGGGAACCTTGCCTTTAACCGTGTGATATATCTGACCTCGAACTATATTCTTCAATTTATGCACGTAGAGGGCGCGCAAGAGTAGTTGGCCATCTACGGATTTCATTTTATTTGGTGGTACGCGTTGTGATGGATGTGGCGAAGACGGATTGGTAAGGAAATGAGGTTTTCCCTCATCAATCATCATCTAACGTAACGACGTTTTATTTTAGAAATTCTTACAAAATATGTACATATTTCTAACCAAAGTCATAGAGTAGGTTAGTATTCGCACGTGGTTGATGGTGGAGACATACCAACTAATGTTCGCTGTTTTAGATTTTCTTTTTGGGGTTGTTTTTTGTTTGGCTTCTTACAAACTGCCGGAGTCGTTAACTGTACTTATGAAATAACAGAAGCGCAGCGGTGTGAGGAATCTAAGTCGACTGATGGCGCTTTCTCGTTTTTTGGGGAGTGCCGAGGATTAATAACGAGGTGTAACCTGGTGAACGAGTAATTCAATAAAAAGAATTCTGGCCGAAAAGGTATTTATGCGTATCTCTAAGTTGTAACATCTAAAACCGGGAAGACCGCGCGACCTCGACCCACTTTCGTCTACGCGCTTCGGGGTCTCGACTTCTGCTCGCGCTCAACATCGTATAACAAATTGTGCAACTAACGCTACAGTTAATTGGAATGGAGTAAGAACGGACTTTGTAGCTTTGTGTATTTCTTTCCTAAACAATTGTCTTTTGTTAATACAGTACGCCTACTTAATCTATTTATTTGTGTTTAATTGCTATCAATAACATAAATTAAATTTCAATCTGTAATCTGCGGGAATTTGTAACTAGTAGAGATTTGGGAGCTCGAAACGAATTGTTCTGTCGTAACCTGAATGATTGTCGAATTTTATAGCGGTCGTGAACTTGACGTCAAGGACCACGAGCGATGTTACTTTTTTCACTTGCGGTCACGGGTGTACTTGCTACCGTTTATTGTAGTTGCGGAAGCGTAATTTAATTTTAGCACAATCTTTTGCTTCCGGAGTCTATTTTAGACCTGCGTTAACATAATATTTTAATTGTTGTGTAATTTATATATATGTAATTTATACCAGTGGCGTAACCGTCGAGTTGTCTCTTTCCATTCAATGAATCTCTCTTAAAATATATATACATAATAAATGATTATTGTTAATTCTGGGTATTTTTCTTTTGGGGGACCTCGGGTCTAGGATCTCCTTTTCTCCTGCCTAGACTTACTACGTTCGGCTAAATTTCGAGAAGAAGTTGCGCACTCGGGCATTTCGGTTAGCAAAGAATATTCTTTTCACTTCAATTTTCTTTTACCCGACGACCATCTGCGGTGAGGCTAGCCGAAAGGTAAGCGTGACATCTTAGTAATTTAATTTATTTTTTTTCTTTTTTTCCACCTCCCCTATTGGAACCTGGCACGTTAAATCGTGTTGACTTGCGTTTATCGACGGCGACCCGAGATTATGTATTTGGTAATTCTCCCAATATGCATTTATTAAATAAATGAAATCTTAATTATGAAATCATGAAATGAATATCACAACTATGCAGCCCATTACGAACTTAACTATTTTACACCTATCAACGAGTTCTCTGGTCTGAATTACATTAACTAAAAGTAAGGTCTTTATGCAAAATCCTACTAACTGTAGAAAATCCATGTACAACTAAACCATTTTAACAAATTTCATAAACTAAACGTCCACAATCCAACAACAAAAATAATTAAAAATCGGTAAACGAGAAAAACTAAAATTAATTATTAAAAATTTAAATTAGGAACTTGAACAATGTAATTTTGTTTAAACATGCCCGTTGGTATGTTTCTTTTTTCTTAATTTAGGTAAATAAAATCCATTAAGTAGTTTGATTATTGCATAAATATTAATCTTATTAATTTTATAATTGCAATAATTAATTAGGGTTTTTTTGCTAAATCCTAAGGTAACTACTAAAATGCCTGCTTAAGTAAAAACCCAAACCTTCTTCTTTCAATGAAAGAGAATACAAAAAACAGACACCAATATCAAGATAAAATTTACGTATTTACTTATCAATTATGATAAACTAAAGTTTTAAAAATAAATCAAAATTTAGTGTAAGCAACCCAAACAGCACTTTATAAGTTTATAGTGTAACAAAAAATGAATGACAGATACCATCTGAGAACTTATGAAAGAAAGAAGACAACCCAAGAACAGAAATAGTGAGGAATACAAAGAACTACACAAAAGAGTATTAAGAAAAATTAAAAACGCTTATTAATAATTAAAGGACAAATGCATAAAAATGGAGATATTACTGGAGTAACAGTAAGATACCGGATATCGGTCCAGGAATAATCTTGGACTCGGACAACAACATAATTACCGAAATAGACAAAAAACTCACAAGATGAAAGCAATATATAAAGGAACTGTTTGGAGACGAAAACGCCAGTACTGTGATTACAGCGATCAACGGGGAGAGGCCTATTATCACACAGACGAAAGTACAGTCAGCTAAGAGAAAGGCTAAAAACCAGATACATGGAGAAGTTGTCAAACTGCTTGACACAGAACAAATAAAACTGTTGATCCCCTCTTCAACAAAATCTACAAAAACGGTCAAATACCAAATGATTGGAAACTGTCAACATTCATCTTAATTCCTAAAAAGACGAATGCAACTAATTGCTCCGACCACAGAATAATCAACTTGATGCGCCACGCCTTAAAAACTTTCCTTAACATTATTTAAGCACGAGTATATAGAATACTTGATGAAAACATTAGCGACACTCACTTTGACTTTACAGGGAGAGTTGGCATCAGAGAGGCTTTATTCTCTATACAAATCTTGGTTCAATAACCACGCAACATCAACACAAACGTCTTCGCATTCTTCATAGACTTTGAGAAGTCTTTGACAAGGTCCAACATAGTAAACTCAACTCAATTCTTCGTTAGTCGGGAATCGACGACAGAGATGTAGAAATAATACCAAAAGTATACTTACAACAAACGGCCAATGTACGAGACGAGAACGAAACATCAGAAGGGTTTAACATAAGATACTGTAGAATATAGAAAATAGATTAATAATAAACGGAGAAATAATGAGCAACTTAAGATATGCGTATGATACCGTTCTTATAGCCGATACTGCAGAGAGACTTTACTTATTAGTAAAAACGACGTCGGCAACCTACAGTTTACTGCCAACAGTGTAGCGCCGAGACAGTCGTATACCTTGGCTGTACTTTGAACAAGGACTGGCACCGCTTTTGAGAAATAAGATGCCGAATCGAAAAAGCAAGAAGTACATTTAATAAGATGCGCAAAACATTCTTCAACCTATCCCTCAATATCATGATCCAAATCAGGGTTTTGAGATGTCATGTTCTCTCAACTCTTCTATATGAGACAGAAGCGTGGATCCTTACCGTTGCGTCATCTAAACCCATGGATGCATTCGAGATGTCGTGCTACCGCCGCATGTTTAAAGTTCTATGGCTGCATCACGTATCAAACGAGATCATCTTGATCGGTGGAGAACTAGAATATCTTACAAATATCAAACGTAGAAAAAACAATAGTAACTTTTTAAAATGCATAGATGTGATTTCCAAATTCGACCCGATTATATCAGAACATACAAAACGCTCTCAAATAAAAGAACACAAAAACTATCTCGGGGATAAAATACAAAATGAAGTAATCAACTTGGTCTATGAAAATATCAAATCAAAAATTTTAGAACTACCTAAAAAGGCAAAATATTATTCCATATTATTAGACTGCAGTTTGTAGATTTGTTAATTTAAGCACGGGAATTAGTATAGAAGAACAGTTTATATTATTTTGTCCTATAGATGTGTCGGGTGAAGGCTTGACAAATTTTTTTTTGTCGGCGTTAGAGAAACAAGGCTTAAATATCAACGATTTGCGGTGTCAGGGTTGCGAGAATGAGGCAAATATGCGCAGTAATGGTCAAAAAAAATAATTTTGATTTCAATTTGCGAGCTTTCTTTGTTCCTTGTTGCAATCATACCCTAAATTTAGTTGTCAATGATGCCGCAAAATCGAATACTTTGAACATCATTTTTTTTTTTAGTTTAAGAATTGTTTGTATTTTTTTCAGCTTCTACTAAACGCTGGTCAATTCTGAAATCTAATTTATCTAATGTAACAAACTTAACTTTAAAACCTTTATCGGACACTCGATGGTCTAGTAGAATAGATGCAATAACTTCTTTAAGGTATCAACTTGGGGAGGTTTATGATGCTCTGTTTGAAATAAGCGAAGGAAACTTTAAAAATAACGTAAAAAAATTGGCTGCATTGTTGGCCAAAAAATTGCAATATTTTAAATTCATTTGTATTCTTATATTGTGGTATAATACAAAAATTTTGAGTTGTAATACTGTTAGAATATATTTCTGTTTTTTATAAGTTTATAATTATGTTATGTACCTCAATAAAAAAATAGTTGTATGGCTTATGGCTTGTACTTGTAAAATATAAAAATGAAAATAAATTTATGAAAATACTTTTTAAAATTATTTATCAATAGTGGATAATACCTAACTTAACCCGTATCTGTACTCACATATGAACGTAATACAAATTTGGGGCGTTATTTTAAATTTGCACAAGGGCGCTAAAATTGGTAGGCGCAGGCCTGTAAGAGTTGGTAAAATGTCTATCACATTTTCTGTGTCAGCTACAATTTATCATTAAGTTGGATAGCAAATATCAAAAGATTATATTCCTAAGAGTCCAATCTTTGGTTTTTCTTCGTCAGAAGTTACACTTTATCCTAAACATCAATGTATCTGTATATCTATAGCAATTTACAAATTACTATACCATCATATTTCGTTTATAATCTTTTTTTTTTAATTTCTCGATATTTTTGTCTTAATCAAGTAAAGTTTGCTGCGTTAAGACTGTTGTGGTTTTAAAAACAGTTAATCGGATTTTTAAAAAATTCTGTTTTTTAAAGATCGTTTTATTGTAATTATGTCAACAATAGTTTAATTATTGATTATAAGTGTTCCTTGTAGTTTGCTGTTTTATTTAAAATTTCTTAACTAAATTTTATTTGCAATTAAAAGCTTTTGCCAATTAATTTAATAATATTAATTTTGTGTTAAGATTTGATTTTGAATTACATATTTTGTTTATTGTGTTATTGTAATTTCTATTCATGTTAAATTTTGTAACCTTATTTAATTACTGTTAATGGGTCTTATTTGTTTGATTTAATTTTTAGAAAGATGCATCTCTTATCTTTTTGATTTTTGAGATTTCCATATATTTACAAATGTATATCATTAGTATACAATATAAAAAAACAAATAATACATCTTTAACCAATAAGTAATTAAAAAAGATTTTAAAAACATCAACAATATTGTTTAGGTACCCTGTTGTAATTTTTTGTAAATGTTTGCATATAATGGATAATAATTAACTGCTGCTAATAAAATCATTTGTATAATCAATAGAAAAACTAAACACGTAAGTAAGTAATTTTTTTTATCACCAGACAGAAGTTACTTTTTTTTACTGCTAACTCGAAATCTAAAACTAAAATATTTAAACCTTCTGTTTGACTTTAATTAAACGTAACATAAAAGTTTTATAATTTAACGCATTGGCAAAAATACACTAAAATAATTGGGTTTTTATAAATAATATTTTTTTTAATAAGGGTCACACATACATAACCGTCATAATATTGATTGTATTAATGTTATATGTAGATTACTAAACAAAATATAATTATAAATCTACATGTTTGTTAAAACATATCTTAATGTATAATAAATATATGTGTATGCGCATATAAAGTCAGCTAGAAACACTAACTACTTATTATGTATTATGTTCTTAAAAGGTTTTTCGTTATATAACCAACATTGACAAATAAACTGACAAGCAATTTACAAAAAATCTATATACAAGTCTGTATTAGTCATCACTCTATCAAGTAAACCATGAACGGCAAAGAAAAACGGATTAAAGAAGGTAGGGCAATTAACGCCATTTAATTTTTACGATTTGATTATTGTTTTTTAGAAAACAAAATTTTACCGTGGTATAACAGTAACTTGCATCTGACAAGACCATTTACTGCTCATATGGCAGAATCTAATACAATTATTAAGAATAATACTATTTTAGAAGAACAGCAACCAAATGTTAATTATAACTTAGTACCTGTAGGAACCAAACGAAACTGTAACCGTTTGTAAGTATCTAAACTTTTTTTTTAAATTTTTATTATAAAATTTTCAATTTTTTGTAACCGATTACAAACTGATTACTACGTATTACATATGTTAGTTTTTAACATCTGTAGTTATTGCTATTGCCATAAACCTTTCTGGATTAGATTCAGATACATAAATACACGTAAAAAATAAGGTTGTACACGTTTACGTAAAAAATAAGTACAAAAAGTTTAAATAATATAGATATTTTCTATAGGCATTAATTAAATGATTCAGTCTTTTACTATTCTAATGTTTATACTATTTAGAGTAATCAATATTTATAGTAATTTATCTTTCCATTTATTCTTGTTGGAGTTTATTTTTTTTACATTTTTTACATAATCTACGTTTTGTACATCTAATCTGTCATGTAAAAAATATCATATTCTATATATAATTCACAAGAACTCAGCAACTACAATAAATCAAATACTTGTCGTACACGTGTTTCGACAGTTATGCGGTCATCCTCAACAAACTGGTACTAAAACTATAATTATGACTAAAATTAATTTACACTAAAATTGTGTGATGTTTTGTTTGACCAACAATACGGAACACAAGCTATTTAAGATTAAGAGTAAAACTTCTTTAGTTAAAGGTGATATTCATTTTCTTAAATCAAAGATTTTTTTAAAATTCTATCAAAATGTACTCCAATTTAAAATCATATACATACATGTAAAAAATGTTTTGCTAAGACTAAATAATTGGATTTAGAAATTAAGTGTCATTATAGTGAATTAGTCAAATTAGAATTAAAGATATATAAATTACATTTAAAACTGGCATCAAGAGATAAAGAATATGATAATTGATTATTTCTCAGCACCACACTAACAATGTTATACAGCACGATTTCATACAGAAGAAGCTAATCCATAGCAAAAAAGTAACATAGTTGTTAACAATTCTTCTAAAACATTTAACAAATACCAGACAATCTTGTTAAAAAAATTGAAACATAGAGAGTTTGATTAAAACTTTACACGAAAACATCAAAACTTTTATCGGATAAAAATTTAAATTTTGGAAAATACACTACAATCGGAAAAAATTCAGCTGGATAAAAAAGAAGATAAAGCTATAAAAAATCTGAAAGGAAAAAATTGTTATTATCTCAAAGCAGATAAAGGCAATCGAATTGTAATTTTAGACAAAGAAGATTATTTTAACCGAATTAAGGTGATGCTCAGCGAAGACCATTATTTGTTAATATCAAAAAATTCTCTTACCAAAATGGTTGCAGACACGTGTAGGGTTTTGCTGGAATGTGAAAACATTGTAGCAAAACAACTACAATTTCAACTAACGGTATCCAATCCAGTCCTACCAAAAATGTACGGTTTACATAACATACATAAGCCTCTAAGCGTCTAATCGTCTCAGGTATCAACGCTTCCACATATCTGATATCAAAATTCAAATTCAACAGTTTAGAGTATCAACAACCGCATCTCAGGCATCAAGAATTCTTACGAACTTATTGAGAAAATTGAAAACGTTGAGCTGACTGAACATAAAATGATAGTATAATTTGATGCATTGTTTTGTAGTGTCTCGATTGATAAGAATTTGTAGTATCTAAAAGATATATTATCTAAAAACCATTTTGACAATTCAGAAATATAACAAAGTTTGAAACTATTAAGTTTACTCATGAAATAGAAAACGATGGAAAGTTACCATTCCTGGACACTTTAGTGACCAGAAAAGTCAACAAACTTGACATTTAACATTTACTTTAAAGATACCAACATTATGCGATTTATAGCAAATGATTTAAACCATACCTTGCTACATAAACTAGCTGCTTTTCAATTTTTGGTTTAAAGGTTATTGAATTTTCCATTGTCAAAAGATAATTTTAACAAATAATTAAAATATATTAATCATATTGCAACATGCAGTCGATATTCAGAATCAATGGTCAACAATATCATTAGGAAGCAGAAGCATAAATTAAATATTACAAATGCAAAAAAATATAAATATGTAACACTATTGTATTAACCCACGTCGTAGGTATACTAAAAAACTTCAAAAAATCTGGTTAAAATTCGATTACAAAATAGTAACAACCATTAACAATAACTTAAAAAACCTTTTAGGTAACACAAAAGATCCAACAGATATGTGCGATAAATCCGAAATATATCAAATTAGTGAAACTGTGATCAGATATACAGTGCCAAAAGTCGGCACCAAAAAGATTTTTTTAATTTTTGATTTTAATTTAATTTTACGGCAACAATTTGTGCTTGTCTGAAAACCTATTTAGCCCCTATCAGATATATCGATTGATTTTCACTTAACTAAAAAATGGCGTTTTTCGAAATTGTCTAAAATCAAAAATTGCGTTTTTTCGTAAATTAAACAAGATTTCAATGAGATTTTTTCATCGTCTGTTAGTTTTAGCTTACCGAACAACCTCAAGATTAGAAAACAGTTTCTTTAACTTTCGCTAAAACTAAAGTTTAATTTTTTGGAATATTTTCAAGTTTTCACATACCAAGACTTGATTTCAAAATTTAATTTGATTTTGTTAAAAACGTTAAAGAAGTATATTGCTAATTATTCATTTAGGTTTGTTATTATTTACAGAAAAGTAATATCGTTGCATAATCTTTATGTTTTTGGTGCAAGATACTTTATGGGAGAAACAATTTTCAATGAAAATTAATATCTATTTACGTCGCTTCTAAAAAATCTAATTTATACTTGCTGATAAATTACTTTTACAAAAACCCTGTAAATAATGTTTTACAGTTGCCTAAGTAATGAGAGTTCTTTTCATTTAGTTTACATGATTCACTCAATTAAGTAGGCCGAATATAACACGGCTGTGGATTGTTTTACTGTCAAGAAAAATAACCTTTTGTGAAACTTGAATCATCGGTCCAACTAAACAATAATTTTAATAACTGTCAAAAATAATCAATAATAATCAAGACATAATATTATTTCAATCCGACAATACAACAAATAATACTAAACAGTGTTTAGTTATAGCGGAAGTTACAAAAAAAAATGTTTTATTGAGATTCTTCGGTAAGCTAGAACTGACAGATATAAAAAATTAGATAAATTGAGTGTTGCCCTACAAATGTCCTAAAATAATTATAGAATAGAAGACATCAAATGAATTAAGTAAATAAACAATAGAAAGGAATTAGATCCATACGAAAGTTTAGAAATTTGTAAAAACAAATGTTTATTGATGAACAACGATGACTACAAGCCGTTAGGTGTTTTCGAAATTGTTCAACTTAGTGTAAAAATGAGTGAGATGTAACAAATTCTTGCATAATTTTAGTGTAAAGTAGCTTAGTCATAATTATACCTTTAGCACCGAGAATAGCATAATTGTCGAAACACGTGTATTCAATTTATTTTAGTTGCTGGGTATTGAATCAAATATATTTAACACTAGTGTTTATTATTCCCTTTATTTATCATATTCTATATGCAAAAAATATATTTTTCTACATGCTGTAGAACATGCACCTATCATTGTGCAGCGTCGATTTTAACAGAAACAGTTAAATAACCCGGAAACCATCAGTTTTTAGCTCTACCTGTCATACACACTATTGATTTAAAATGAAAGGACACGTTTAAAAATGCAATAATATATCATGTGTTTAGTTATAATAATAAAAAAGTTTTATAGAAGATAAACTACACAAAACATCCTTCAAAATAATGACTATATAAGCATTTTGCACAAAAATTGCAAGTTATGTTGTTAATTAAAAAATAACTTAATAATTTGAAAATATAAAAAAAAAATTAAAACATGTTTCTTTCAGAAAAAAGTTCAAGCCTAAGAAAACAAACATTTCTTTTACAACTTTAAAACGGTGGACAGTAAGTCTGGTTTTTCTAATGTCTATAGTTATTGTGGTCTTAATAGTACTTTTAACAACAAAAAATTCTAACGTGTAAGTATTTCTTATCTACAATAAGAATAAGCAAAAGTGTTACGCAATTACAAGTAATTTTTTCATCTGCAGCTTTAGAAAGTTTACATTTCAAGTAGTCATCTAACGTCAGAAAATTGATCAACAAGTAGTACTTTAGTTTCCGCTTCTGAGATTTACTATGGAATATTACGCCCATACCCAATCAGCAGTGGTATCAATTTATTGACATCCGAGTGTCACTTTAATGAAAATATTTTGATACAAAATAATTGGTACAATTTTCATAGCTATCGTTGTCAATGCATCATTTTGCTATAAATTTAACGAATAATTTAAGCGCTCATAGAATGAATTTAGTTCAGACAAAATTCATGAAAGCGTTATACATACTTTTTCATATTGATCATTTTGCAAACCTTGCATAATAATTTTCTCGGCAATTATTAATCTGAAGATGGCAATTTATATAGTACTAGTACAGGAATCAAATATTTGTAGTTATCCATTTAATCTATTGTGTATTTTACACAAAAGGCATTTTGTAAAAAAAAATAATTATTTTAGACATATCAATAAATTAATTAAATAATAATTCAACGTCCTGGAATAATAATTGTTAAAGGTTAATAGACATAATTTTAGACATAAAAGTTTCACCATAAAACATATTAATAATTTTTTACGGTAAATGATGAACACAAAAAAAATTATTAAGATATAATTTCATTTTATTTTGGTGGTATTATAAACTAATCAGCATAATTTCCCGTATCCTTGTACGCACCGAAGCCGTACGAAGAATATCCGTTTTTGTCCGATGCAGTATAACGTGGTATAATCTAAGTTTTTTTATTACTTTAAATGCTTGTTAAAACAGTTTGATGTTTGATAACAGAATGATGGAATAATTATGTTATGTGATATGATTCTGGCATCACGGTGACATTCAGCTTTCTTATAGATGGTATCATTTTGATGCCTTAAAAATGATAGTGACAGTTTATAGATACCGATTACATGCGGAATTTTTAACACAAATTTTATATGAAAAAAGTGGCCAAAATGATGTCTAATTGATACCCGAGAAATGGTGTTAAAAAGATATCTTTTTACGAGAATTTTGTTATTTGGGTAATAATAAACTCTTCAGTTCTTGCAATAAAAATTGTAAAATATGCTATCATAACATTTTCGAAATAAACAGTTGCATTATTTTCTTTCGCCCAATTCACAAATTATAGTAAGCACTGTCATAAACTTTCCTCGACTTTTCTGCAATTACTGTTGCTCACTCATTTAAATCTTTGTCTGATAAATTAAGACGTCAAATTTATCACTGACAGTTTATGGAAACTTAAACTTACATGATTTAAATATTCGTTACCATTGATACGTACATTTTTTTTCTAATGAAATAATAAAAATAATTGAAGGGTTTGGTGCAAAAAGGGTATAAGTGTATAAGTTGACAATTTGAGTTAGTGCCTTTATTATCGTTTTTGCAAAAACCATTGTGAGGTTTTAGTTTAGTGTGTTATGCTACTTCTCTAAAAATGTCACTGCTAAGATGAAAATGCACTTGTATCTTTTTTGTACTAACAGAGGGTAGGTTTAACTTGACATATATGCGTTTTAATCAAAAATGTAAAAAAATCACTTGTACCCTTTTTGCACCAAACCCTTCAATTTGTACTAGTACGATAATTGACCCCTTCTACTGCATGTATACCCTTATAGCTGCTTTTGTTTTAATTCTCAAAAAAGGTAAATTGAATCTAAACTGATCTCATCACATGCAACACGAACACAATTCCCACAAAAAGCTTATGACATCTTTAGCATCTGGTCATAAGATTTATCATAACCTAGCAATATTGTTAAACTTTTACTCGAATTAAATGTATATATAGTAATAAAAAACTTGTTTTGCGTTTTCATGTTATAGGAAAAATAATTAAATAATGTTTAATAAACGTATGAAAGAAAAAAAAAACTAATCATAACCCTTCAAAACTGACAAGTGACATTTGTTGGGGTAAAGTGATCCACAGAAAAAGTAGGCGTTTTGCGGGACTGGGGAACATATTTCAGAGTAGTTCAGTGTAGTTAACTCTAGTAAAACGAACGTGGTAGGGGAAGATCAGATCTACCCGGAACTATCCAAATGCGCAAAACAAAAGCGGCTTATACAATCTATACGATTACGATATACTTAAGAAAAAATTATAGATTTGTCAACTAATATAGTAATATCACAGCTATAATATCAATGTAGCCCTTTTTCGTTCAGGCAACTCCCTATACAATTAATCATATTCAATTGGCAAAAAAAGTTATAAGTTTAATTTAAATATAAATATTACTCGATTAAAGTACCTCGTTTACTACGCGGTTGCAAAATAAGTCGGCAATTGACAATGATAATGAATTGCAAAAAAAAGTAAAATATGAGTATAAAAAGTTACCCAACCGACAATTCTTCGTGACAAGTAGTAACAATCACTATTGCCATTTATTCGATTTAAGAACAAAAATATGCGTAGCATATATGCTTTTGTACGACGGTTAATGTTATCTTTCTTTTGGCTATAATTATATTCAAATGATTAAAGAAACTTGACGGATGTCACGTAAACGTACTTAACGACAATACATAAGGTTACAGATGATATAAAATTTGCGACTCAAAGTAAATTTGAGTCAATATAATTTACGTTATAATTACATAAAATAAGTTATACGCTAAAGGCTGACGGTTAGTGAATACAATACTAAAAAATATTACATACAAGGCTGACATAATTAAAGTAATAAATATAAACGCGAGAAGTTATATGCTGTACTAAGCAAGGTGCATAATGTTGTTGATTAGTTATACAGAAGTAAATTAACGAATAATACGATACTAATATTTCAGAAACAGATATAAGTCTTTTCTCGTTTCTTCCGATTACATAAAACGAGGAAAACTTGACAGGTTACATATCTCGAAAACAGCTGAATACAAAGACTACCCTATAAAACTCGTTAAAAAAGATTTAAAAAAACGTGACGACGCTATTTTTGAACATAGCTTTCTTAACAACAACATCGCGTAATTAATCCAATTGCTAAATCCAACCAATATCTGAAATACGCCAACATATCCGCTAAAAGCATAATAGAAATCACTAATTAGGAAAATTCATCAGAAAGAAAAACTAGTTACATGTCGTAAAATAGCACTCAAATAACAAGCGTTTGCAGCGGTTTTAAAAACTTAAAGAGCGAGTAAAATGGCCGTTATTTGCTGTATCGCGTTTATCTTTACCCGTAAGGCGATTTGACAATCAGTAGCGGCATGTATACCAGTACAACCGTTAACTTTAATTCAAAATAATATATTTAACAATTACAAAATAACGACATGTAACAAAATTAAATACAAAACTAACTTTGAAAAGTTTAAAGATAGCTGTTAGTAAACTTGGTTCTAAAAATCAGAACGACATTCAAGACTAACTGTGAAAACTACATTAGAGTACTCTAGTGCTGATGAGTCTTATAGAATAAAATAGCTGTCTACTGGCCTCTAATGACGGTTTCTGCAATTATATAAGCAAATTTTTGCACTTGCATAGTACAGTAAGGAATATTATGCCGCGCATAATTCAAATACATTTTTTGAAATTTGCGGTTGTAATATTTATTATCTAACTAACAACTTTATAGTTTCCTACATGTGGATTAATGCGTAAGTAGCTCCGTTTCTACGAGATGGCGTTCAGCCACAGATTTATTAATAAATTTAACACCCAAATAAGATAAAACTATGTCCATTTGTTTTATCTAGTTGTGGAAAGTGCATTAGAGTATTCCAGAGCTGATGAGTTCAAATAGGATAAAACAACTCTCCACTGGTCTCTAATGATGGTTTTTGCAATTTTATAAACAAATTTTTGCGCTTACGTAGTAGGTACAGTTAGAAATATTATGCCGCGTATAATTCAAATATTTTTTTTTAAATTCGCGGTTGTAATATTTTCTACATGATAATTATTTCGTCAAGTTTAATTTTGCAATAGATGTAAAAGATATAAAATATGCTATCTAAAAAATTAAAATTCATTAAAGTTCTTATTTTTTATTCTCATAATTTACTTATTATTTATTATTTTTTGCGAGTTTAAGATATATTTCAGCAAAAAAAATTGACAACACGCAAAAAAATTTGACAACACGCAAAAAAACATTCAATTTAAGTATAAGTACTATAGAGCTCGTTTGTTGGTTATTAGATTTAGAGCTGCAATAATTATAAACCTTTTTAAAAAATTGAAAAGCACGTGAAATCTCATTAAATATTAAAATACTGGAGTGCTTTAAAGTTGCTATTGAAACAATGACATCACTTTTAAAGAAAGTTGTATTTGTAATTTACACATGTAATGAGTGAGATATAACAAAGGGTATCGTTTTCATTTTAAATACAGCTCAACCAAGATTTCGTGTCAAGGCGGTACTTAACTGCGCAGAGGAAGAACGCATTCGGATAAACAAAGATGCATTTTACGCACGAAATGCAATGTACACGTGCATAGAATAAATAAGATAATTCGTTTAAGTTATCTTTATTAAGTAAACTACAAATTTAGTAGATTAACAATATTTTGGCTGTTAATAGCACGTCCGTCCAATTTACTTTTAAAATCCATTTCTGCAGAAAAAACTTAATTAAATAAATACGTACACAATTTTATCATTATCTACCTAAGATGAACTCAATCCAATCTATGGAGTTCTGAAAAGAATTATTATATCCTTTCAAAAATCAAAACAAATAACGCAAAACAAGAACTACCAACGCAGATAAACAGGTGTAGAATTTCAAGTGTACACTACAACAGCTTGACTACAATAACCCCTTCTTTTGCATTCTTAACTTTGCCAGTGCGCATTGACTCCGCCCTGACACGAAATTTTGGTTGAGCTGTAACTGTTAAATATACAATTCTTACTATACAATATGTGAATTTTGTTTCCAGTTCATTATAGCAGGATCGGCAGTATTAAATGACAATGATGACGTAGTAGCCTTCTCATTACCAACTCCAGCAATGCACTTTAAAACTTTTAATTTGTTCACGATAGATTTCTTAATGTAAGAGCAGCAACCGTCGAAGATATTCAACCTACTTGAAATTAACTTCATCTACACTCATCTCTTCATTTGCCATAATCGTTGTAGATGTCCGCCTGAAGCTATGGCCGGTGTATCTCGCAGAATTCTAAAAAAAATTTGCTATAAGAGAATGACATCTACCAAAGGTGCTAATTCCAACTTCCCATTAGCGTACTTCAAAAAAACCCTATCTACATTTTTGGGTATTTGTTAAACAGCTTAACATACTCTATACCATGCATGAACCAAACACACCACAAATTGCGATAACCTGAAAAATAAAGTAACTAATGCTGCCACTAATCTCTATCAAAGCTTTTGTATATTTCATGAAGAGATTGAATAAAAAAGCTACAAAGCTCTGATTTTGTAAAAACGAAAGTCTTAGCTTAGTTGCATTAACTTTATTTACCGCCTTCATAAACGGACGCAGCTTGTAAAAAGATGCCAGATCTACTCCCTTTCTTAAACTTAACGTTGCTTGTAATTATGAATATATACATTATAAAGTAGACGATTTATACACATTAGACTCTTACAAAGCATAAAATATAGGAAAAAATGATAACTGTAATCAATGTTACCATTTACCATTATGTAAGCAAGCATCAATGGTTCATTTACACCTTCCAGATTTTTATTTTCCATCCACATAAGCAGTTTTTCATATTCTTTACGATAAATGTCTCCTGATTTCTTCAGAATCAATTTTATTTCTGCTTTTTCGACCAGTTTTTGAATTTCTTCAAACAGACTAATTTTTTACAAAATAATTTAAAAACACCGCATACAGAATTAAAATTATGGATTTCAGTTCTATTTCTCCAATTATGATGCATTTGCAATGAAAAATTCCGTCTGACATGCGTGTAGAAATGCCTTTAAGTCACTAGCGCCGTTAGAAGCACTCCGCTTTGGGAAGTGATTCTAAACTCGTCGCACGTGCTTTAAAGGCTTGCTTCTACAGTTGTATCATAATTTATTGATTATACTGATACATTTGTGTTGTAATTAGATGCAATGTTAGCTGTAGTAAAATTTATCATAGTTGCTTTAACTTCTAATATTTATTTGTGTGTTTTAATAATGTTATAGAAACGCGTGCTTATCATCAGTTTGCGTTGAAGCAGCATTTAAATCTATAAAATATATAGACAAGACAATAGATCCATGTGTAAATTTTTACATGTTCGCATGTGGAAATTTTTTAAAAGAAGCTGCATCTGCAGACATGTACATAGACGAGATGACTACAACATATCAAATTGTTTTAAAAAAGTTAGAACATCTAATAAATAAACATGCGTCAAAAAATTCTTCTAAAACTCATTCTGATTTAAAGAAAATGTTAGACGTCTGTATGAACTACCAGTCTAATTTCAATCAAGAACTAGAAAATATCAAATCAGTACTGGAGAGTTTAGGAGGTTGGCCTATGGTACTCGGCGATAAATGGAATGAAAATGATTTTGATTTAAAAGAATTTATTTTGCGCTTAAAGAGATCGGGTATTTCGTATCATTATTTGTTTTACTTTAACATTGAAGTTAACGGATCAAAAACTAGTAATTACATTATATCAGTAAGTAGTAATAAACTAAAGTAATGTATCTTAATTTGCTGTTTTAGATTAATAAAGAAAATCCAAGATACATTGATCATAAGTTTTACACGTTTATTACCAGTACTGCTCTTAAATTTGGTGCTAAGCAGTCAGTTATTGACGCAGATATGCATAAAAATTCGGAATTTTACAACGCTTTAATACGAGTATTATTCTGCTTTGGTTATTTTTTAATTTGTTAATTGACGGTTACAGGCTCATGGCCTAGGATACTGGCATTACGACAAGTACATGGTACTTAAAAACGTTTCAAACATTACTGGTGTTACGTGGTCTGGGTTTTTAAACCGTTTAATTGACGATCCAAACATTATTATTACTGATGAAGAAATTATAACGGGATCTTATACAACGCAGTTGCTAAATGTAATAAAATGTCTTTTTCAAGCTCCAAAAAGGTATTAACGTACATCGTACAATTTGTTTTATTTTGTTTATTTTTAGAGTGCAAGCAAACTACTTTTTTAATGAAATACTGCTTTGGATGTATACATTCGTTCCAAGTATACAGTATTCGTTTGAAGGAAAAGTGCCAAATGCTTATGCATGTGTAGAAGCACTTACCAAAAGGTTAGTAGAATATATAAAATTTTAAACTTTTGCGGTTATTCTGGTTACGGTTATAAGCGACTTTTGGCTTACACCGCGTCGTAGTTAAACACCCAGAATTTTTAAGCAAAACAAGAAGTAGAACTTGGCCTTTGCAGTATTGTCTTTCGTCAACTCAAACAAATTGACGTTTTGCAATCCATTGCAGCTTGCATCTTCGGAGTGGTAAATGTCGCTAAAGAAAAAAGTGTAAGTGACTGTATTTAAATCATTAGCGATCAGGTAATTAACGGACCTTAACTTTTCGTTTGACTGACTTTGTTATTACTCGGAGTAAGAGTTTGTGTTTTTTCCAAGAAGGTTGAGCTTGGTCTTAGAGGGTGTAATACTTGTAGCCAAGATGTTTAGTTGAGCTGAGTTTTAAACCGTCTTCTTGGTTTATGTTATATAGATGTTTTTCTATTTCCACAGCTTTGCGGATAAGTTTGGGAAAGTAGAATGGAATTCTAGCCAACATTTTAGTTTGGTCAAAGTTCTGCGTGTTTCACACGTTTTCTGCCACTGTTGATTTTGTAATTCTGCAGTCTTTGCAGTCAGCCATATGTTTGTTTACTCTAACTTAAATAGAACGTCATGTCTGTAATATATAACTTGTTCCACAGGAACAAGGAATTTGTAGACTCCTGCATGTTTGTCTTTAACAGATGTAAACCAATTGTTCTAGATATTTTTAGTCGTAAAGGCAGTTTTGATAGTATGTTTTTTAGCACTGTACTTATTTATTTTGTCGTTTACGTATTGCAAATTTATCACCGTAGACAATAATTACAACATTGATCTTTGTTTTATGTATTTCTTAAATGATTATTGTTATATACTCATTCACCGTTAATATTTAACTATTTACTGGGGACGTTATTTGCATTTTCTAATATGACATCGGTATAATTTTTGAATAGTCATGTTGGCATCTATGATGATTATAATGCATAACTTCTAAAGTAAACGATTTCATTATATATGCGTAATAATCATGTCTTTATGAATAATACTCACAAACAATGATCATATAAGAATAAAATTTTAACCAGGTAATCATATTGTGATTTAAGTCACATCTGTTATGATTATAATTCACATCCAGCAACGAAGTATTTTCATTATGATGCTATAATCACATATTTATGATTAACATTTATAAGATCTAATTATATAAACAAAAACTTTATAAGCAGTAAATCATAATATGTGATAAATAATGTATTATTTATTAAGTAATATTCAGAATAGTGGATTAATAATTATGAATATTAATCATAATTTCGGAATTAATTTTACTCTTCTGATACGAAATAATCACAAGATAATTCTCCTATATACTTTATAAATTAGTAAAACATATATTTCGAGTTTCAAAAAACGTTTATTGAAGTGAAACTTCTTTATCGGCGTTGGAAAAAAATTTACCGTCACATTTTTCCGTTACGCGCCATTTTTTTTTTCGGTTACGCGTCACATTTTTTTTTCGATTACGCGTCACATTTTTTCTGAAACGCAATAGCGACGTGATAAATAATATATCAATACTAAAGTGATCAACAAAATCAAAGGCTTTATTTTAATTCTAATTCCAGTGGATTTTTAACAAAAGTAAGTAATTATATGTATTTTTCTAATAATTGGGTGGAATTAATTGACATAGAGTATAAATTCTGAAATATGTTATTAATTTAAATTTAAAATATTTAAGGTGAACCTCAGTTTCTGATTGAACGATGACATTTTAAATTTAATATATTTAAGGTTAACCTCAGTTTCTGATTGAACGATGACATTTTAAATTTAATATATTTAAGGTTAACCGCAGTTTCTGTTTGAACGATGACAATGATAGTAATAATTCTATTTCAATTAATGAAATGCTGTAATAATCTTAGTAGCAAAAAGTTAAAGTGAAATAATTGTATTATTTGTATTCATGTCTATTATAATAAAATCCTTTTGTTTAAAATTTATCTAATTTTAAATTTAAAATATTTAAGGTTAACCTCAGTTTCTTATTGTAACTATCGGTCAATGTATATGATTTCATTAAAATAGTATTTATTAATTAATAAGACTGCTAATTTAATGAACATCAATTAATTGATATACATGCAACTTTTCAGAAATTGGTTAAATAAAGTTAAATTAGATAAATTTTAAACAAAAGGATTTTATTATCATAGACATGAATACAAATAATACAATTATTTCACTTTAACTTTTTGCTACTAAGATTATTACAGCGTTTCATTAATTGTAATAGAATTATTACTATCATTGTCATCGTTATTATATATTTTTGTAATTAATGGCTTATGGTAACTGAAATATGAAATTGAATCTACAAAAATTAGTTAATTGATTTACAAAAATTTGTATTCATGTCTATGATAATAAAATCCTTTTGTTTAAAATTTATCTAATTTAACTTTATTTAACCAATTTCTGAAAAGTTGCATGTAGATCATTTTGCAAAAAATAAGGCCATAAAGAAGTTTCACTTCTTACATGTGTACACTAGTACACGCCCTAATTTATTTTTATTACGATGATTACACAATTTTAATGCAGCCATAAATACACCACCATACTTCTACAACCAAATGATTTAATTAAAACACATAATACAAGAGTAAATACATTAAACATTTGTTTTAATACTAGTATATAACTAACAACACATAATAGTATCATATAATAATACAAATTATAAAAAATAAAACATTATTCAAATAAATAAAACGTATATAATATAAACAAAACTGAAACAAAACATGAGCAACAATTTAAAAAAAAATAAAGTTTATTTTTTCCATTAATTCTTTAATAACTCAAAATGGGTTTATTATATTATATTACAATACAATACAATGTCTTCTTCCAATTCAATTTGAGAATATAGTGCATTTAAATATAAATTAAAAATTTGTAGTGCTTTGTCGACCTAGACCTAATTACTAAATATAGATTTTGAGTTTGTTTTAGCAACGTTTTGAGATATTACCAATAAAGCTTATTTTATCTTTTTCATATTCGTATGTTACTCTAAATAATTACATACCAATTAGTAAAATAATAAATCATTTATAATTAAACTTTACTATAAAATAATAATAATAAATCTAATAATACATTGCTGTTTTAGTTTGCCTTTGATGATAAACTCTTTGTACGTAAAACATCACTTCGATATAGAATCAAAAACAAAAATTGAAAAGTTAGTGTACGATATTCGCGATGAACTTATGAAAACAATAAAAAACTCGGATTGGATTGACTATAATAACAAAAAGTACGCTATGCTTAAACTAAGTACGATGAATATTTGCGTTGGTTATCCAAAAGAATTGCTAGATGATGCAGCGGTGAATAATTATTATACTGGAGTAATACTATTTGATATCTACTCATAGAATCTGTGTATTTACTTTTTGTTTTAGTTAAGTATAAACTTTACGAATTATTTAACCGCAATAATGTCTATTAATGCTTTCCAATTTAATCGTTATTTTAAACGGTTGCGACAACCAGTGAGAAACTGTTACTGGATAGACGCTTCCGAAGCTGTTATCGTTGTGAATGCTGAATATTATACTTTGAGTAATAGAATGCGTAAGTACACAATTTTCTTGTACAATTGTATTTTTAGATTTTTGGTGTAGAGTTGCCTACGGCGTTTTTTCAAGACGGTGTTTTTAATAAAGATCGACCTAACTATATAAATTACGCTACTGCTGGTGCAATAATTGGACATGAAATGACGCACGGATTTGACATCATTGGCAAAGATTTCGATAAAGATGGTAATACTATAAGTTGGTGGAGTAAAGATACACTACTCACGTTTAAAGGAAAAGCACAATGTATGCTTAATCAATATTCACGTTACCGAATTCCACGGTTAGGGATACTAGTAAGTTAATTTTAATATACAAAACACCAGTTTTTATTATTTTATTTAAAAAAGTATTATCTTAAAATAACCAAAAATGTCTTGTTTTTGAAGCAAATTAAAAAAAGTTAATAATAATAAAAACAGCACCTACAACCGACTTAATTTTAAATTAATAAATCTGAGGCTAAACGCCATCTCATAGAAACGGAGCTACGTACGAGTTAATCTACATGTAGGAAACTCTAAAACTGTTAGTAAGATAGTAAATATTACGACCACGAATTTCAAAATAGTATATTAAAACACAAGTTACAGAATGAACGCGCTTCAATCACGAGACCGGGTCTCATACACGAGCCGCGCAGCGGCGAGTTTATGAAGTGGTAGAGTGATTGAAACTTATTCTATGACGTGTGTTTTATACTATTTTCTCTATTTTGATACAATAATTAATATTTTTCATATAATTTTAATTTTAAAACAACATTGGAAAACTTTAATATTTTATTGAATTGGCAACACTTTGACATATTGAAATTAATGTGTTAACCCAAAATCTCATACGAAATTATCTCTTTATACCTTTATAAGTAAATAACTTTGAATTAATAGGACGTTTTTATTTTATCTTGGCATCAAAATTTGAATTTCAATTGTTAAATTCCAATAATTTTGATTTCTTTTTCAAGTAACGTCAACTTACGATGCAGAGATACCAACTTTGAAAAAACTAACATTACCAAATTTGTGTAAGAATTTGCTTATTCTTACACGGATTTTAGTGTAAGAATCGCTAATTCTCATGTCGAAATAGAGGAAAGCTATTTATATTATACGCGGCATAATATTGTTGCAAATTTATTTATTATTAACTAATTTATTTAAAACGACTAAAACTACGTTTACTTATTATAGAAATATGTATACTTTTAAATTAACCGAACTAATTAAATCTAATAATAAAAACACTTACACTATAATTTATGTATAACCGTTGTATAACACTTAAGATAAGATAAGGTAACGTCCTCGGATTTGTTTACACTATAAGTCACGTTCACTCGATTCGGTGTACACTGTTATTTATTTAAAACTCTCGCACGTGCTAATCACTTATTTATCTTCACTTGAATAATCTTCTTAACACATTCGCATTCCAGCAATAACTGACCTACGATCTGTCTCGTCGCTATATAAAGACATACGGAAATCCTTCTCGATCGTTCGTCACTTTTCGCTATAACTTCTAGAAAATAGATAACAGCATTCTAGAAGGCTCTTGCGTTTGCAAGTAATTTCTTGAACGTTTCAATATTAATAACTGTACTAATGCAGTTTCGACAACTATATAAAACAAATTGCAATAGTTTTATCCCCATTCGGGTGTTAAATTAATTAATAAATCTAAGGCTAAATGCCATCTCGTACGTAGCATTTGTTGAACAAATTTTTATAAGTATTGACTCTGCAACTTTTTCAAATGTTTATGGCATAGCAGCGTCGGATTAGGTGCAAGTAATAAAAACCATCTATTATTTCTACGTTATTATTTGTGAACTCAACAATTTCGGTTTGAGATTTCAAAGTTTTTGCAAATGTTGATTTACAAATTTTGAATATTTCACCAATACATGGAAAAAGTGCCGTCTATTGGTGCTAGTGGAAAAGTCAAGTAATGTTTTGTGTTAATATTCTTGTTTATACTAATTGCCAGGAGTATTCCAAAAACGTATCGTTCCATTTTCAGAAATATTTTTTTTATATTGATCTTTAGTCATGTGAAGCGAAATTTACGATTTTGTTACCTTTAATAGATTTCTCAAACCTTGCAAGCGTAATCTGAATTAAAATTTAATTTTTGTTGACTGCCGACTGCCTTGACATTCAGTAGAAAATCAACAATTTCTCCACATGCAGCTTTGCTAGTCGAAATGTTGAATAAAAGTTTTTCATGACATTGTCTCAACAAATAAATTCATGTTTTTTTTATTGCTTTAACAGTATTATCCAGACCTTTTTGTCCTGAATTTTGCTTTTTGCGACGTATTATCTTTCTTCGTTAATCCGATATTTTCTTTAATTTTTAATATTTTCGTCCTCATACTGTGGCTGAGCGCCCATCTTTGACGCGCAGATATTGAGTCTACGGCAAGGTTATCAATGTAATTGTTAGCATCAGGATTGATAGTGTGCTCTAGTGTCGAGTCAACATGTGATCGAGCAAAATTAGCTTTGGTTCTTTTGATTCTAAAAGCGCCTCGACGAAATTTTGCTACCAAAAGCAAATTTTTATTATACAATTTGATCAAATTACTTAAGTATAGTAGAGTCCTTCGGGTATAATCAGGCTGGTTAAACACAAAAAGGAAATTAGCCATGTTGAAAATTAAGTCCATGTACAGTTCCAAGTTACTGGTGCGGATGCTTTTTGACAACCGAAAGAATAATAATAATTATAGTGAAATTGAACAGTTTTGTCTTTTTCACCTACCAAAATCTATCGGCAAAATTCTTTATTCCCATTCAAAATACGATTTAATAAATGCTTGTAAAAATTATTCCAACGCTTCAGGAGATATATTAGTTAAATATTATTCAAAATATAATATTAGCAATGCAGCAGCGGTTAGTGAGTGTAAATGCTTACAACAATTGAAATCATTGCTATCTAAAAAGCTGTTTATCGAGCCGCTGGTTAAAGATTCCGCTTGAATCAGTATTTCTACTAATCTACTGCAGTCTATATATTTCCTGACCGCTTTAAAAATATGAAACTCTCCCAAATTTACAAAAATTTTATCAAATTTCGTTTTTTTTTCTAGAATTTTCATAGCCATTTTAGCTATAGATAAATTATACATCACAATTATTTGCTCCTATTGACATTTTTCAGTAATTTCGTTTGCTATTATTAGTGTTTCATTCACTATTCCACAAGACGTCGAAGAAGAATTTATTGGAGGCAAACACTCGATCTTTTGATTTTGACTGTGGTTAGTTAACATCATGCAATTATAACCCAACCACATGAAAATAGAATCTATTCGTGATAATGACATTACCCATAATAAATCTTTATTCGTTGCTATTTCTGTAGCACCTTTACATACTTCTATTATATTAGTAAAATAATCTACGGTAAGCAGCTGCAAACTCCTTTTCGGTTTAGAATAATATGATCAAATCTCCCTTGAAATTTTATTAAATCGTCTCCTTTTACGTAACGGTCTTTGTTCATCTTCATTGACATTAACTTCTGGTGCTGATGAAGTTGTAGCTACAAGATTATCAAAATCATCAGTTTCAGTCCTAAGAAATTTATAAATGATTCCAACAGTGTCGTGCATAGTGTTTTTTCCGGAAGTGAACAAGCGTTCAAAATTATCGAACCTAACGTAAATTGTAGTGATGCCTGTTAGTATTACGATTTTATTTTAGACTGATGTATAAATCATTCCAGTTTCTGGCTTTTCTGCCAAATTGTATATATCTATTGAGCATCGTTATAACACCTGGAGTTAGATGGAGACTTCATTGTCAGTCCAAAAGTTAAACTTTTTGCTGGATTACGTCTTCCTCTAGTAACTACATATCTTATGTCACTACATATGGATGTTATTTTAGTCATGAGTTGGTTATTTTTCTTCTAAACGTCAGGCCCTTTAATAAAGTTTCGTATAAAATCAAAAAAATTTGAGGGCGTGTACTAGTGTACACATGTAAGAAGTGAAACTTCTTTATGGCCTTATTTTTCGCAAAATGATCTACATGCAACTTTTCAGAAATTGGTTAAATAAAGTTAAATTAGATAAAGTTTAAACAAAAGGATTTTATTATCATAGACATGAATGCAAAAAAAAGGATTTTATTATGATAGACATGAATACAAATAACCGATTGCGCCACGAAGGCTGATATTTGATGATTTTGTAGAATTTGTAGAGTATTACAACAACAATTGATCGTATCTTATAGCAACGTTTTGACCGTGTACCTTATAACCATCCGTTTTGTGACCTAGAGTATGTGCCTCCGTGGCGCAGTCGGCAAGCGCGTTCGGCTGTTAACCGAAAGGTTGGTGGTTCGAGCCCACCCGGGCGCGAACTTTTTATTTATTTTACTACCTTTGAACACCTTGTACAATTTGTATTTATTTAAAAATATTTTAGAATTTTATAAAAATTAATAACATATTTCAGAATTTATACTCTATGTCAATTAATTGATGTTCATTAAATTAGCAGTCGTATTAATTAATAAATATTTTAATGAAATCATATACATTGACCGATAGTTACAATCAGAAACTGAGGTTAACCTTAATAAATATCTTAAATTTAAAAAAATAAATACCACAATCCCACCCAAGTATTAGAAAAAGAGATATAATTACTTACTTTTGTTAAAAATCCACTGGAATTAGAATTAAAATAAAGACTTTGATTTTGTTGATCACTTTAATATTTATATTATTTATAACGTCACTATTACGTTTCAGAAAAAAAAAGATGGCGCGTAACGGAAAAATGTTACGCGTAACCGAAAAAAATGTGACGGTAAAAAATGTGACGCGTAAAATGTGACGGTAAATTTTTTTCCAACGCCGCGCCGATAAAGAAGTTTCACTTCAATAATTCCAAAGAATCTCGCATTCTTCTCGAATGATGTCATCGGCAGTTAAATGTCTAAAGAGAAGATTAGAATCAATGCTCTTGATGCAACTTCTTAAATAATATGCAACATCTTCAAATGTATGCTTATCTTTGGTTTCCAAAAACTTCGTATTATTTCCCATCTCTGATGTCTGTTTTTAATATAATTTTTTGATTACGTGGTCCAGTACATGCTTCAATTGTAACATGGTCATCAATTTTTTTATGCAATTTATTTGCAATTGTTTGAGTCGGTAATCTTAGATGTCATCGAAATCTATTTTATTGGCTTCAAACTCCATTAGTAAAGCTTCGTATCTTTGAAATAATTGGGCCAAATACATAACCTTGTTATTTTCAATCATTTCTTTTGTAATACAATTTATTATTGATTCCAAAGCAAATTTATGTACACGACGATATTTGTGCCAACTCGAATCAACAAGTTCTTTTTTTTACAAAAGGCTAACTTCAATGAACAATTTTTGAAAGTGTCATCGTTAAAATCAATTAAGAAGTTGCCCGAGTCACACAAAGACACTTTTTAGCCATTTCTTATCACAATATATTGTCAATAAATAACGACACGGAGTTGCACATGTTCTCAATTTCGATATTCTAGGTTATTAACTGTTTTAAAATAATGCTCAGTGTTTATAGTGTATTTTCTCTCACCCGGCGGACGCGCCGCGCGCAGCAGCAATGATGCGTTCTTTGTTATCCCACGGGAAACTTTGCTCAGACCTCTTTGTTGTAAATTTCCATTGGCATCAAAATCATTCATACCAGATTTTTTTGCAGACAACGTTATATCATTGTGTTTGCAATGAAATAACGCTAATTTTGATATAAGATTTATTTATTTAAAAAATAGGTGAAAATAACTAGTATTGACTTACCTGTTTATACTTGCCAACCCAATAGTTACGCCAGGAAAAAATAGACAACTCAACGTTTGTATAATCTCTAGGCTTCATACTTTCGGTTGGTATTAAATTTATTACTACACTAGCGATATATTTTCTAACATACTAAATTTATTATAAAATACTTTTTATCTATTAAACATAGGTGAAGGTCGTAGTAAATGGTATCCTTTAGTTTAAGAAATCTAGCGGTATGCTTGGTTTATAATTTTAACAATTTTTTGACAAAGAAAAAAAATGATTTGTTTTTAATTAATAAAAAAAAATGTAATAAAAATTAAAATTTAACACAAAAAGTAGTTAGTCAATAAAAATAGTTTATCAGAATAAATGTAATTCAAAACCACTTTAACAAAAAAGAAATGTTTTACAGGTGTTGGAAATGATTTCCGTTATTCTCGAGACAACGGTAGAGTCTGCTCTCAACCGCTTGTCAAACAGTTTTAAGTTTTAACTGTGTTTTGAGTAATTCTATGCCGCAGTTCTTTAATCGATTTCGGTTGAGTTTTAAAAGCAACCGACTTTAAGTAACCCCTCAAAAAAAGTCCATTGGTGTTAAATCCGGTGATTTGGAAAGCTATTCAATTGATCCTCTTCTGCCAATCCATCGATCTGGATAATAATCATCTAATCATTGTCTAAGTGGTCGTGCGTAATAAGGAAAATCTTGTTGGAAATGGAGTACAGCCTTATGTAAATGAAGATTTCCATCTATGCCTCTCTGATTTTTTAATTCTTCGGGTACTAACGGTTTGATAACATTTTCTAACAATTCAGAATAGAATGCGCCAGTTTAATTTCCATCTATGAAAACAGGGCCACTGATAGCATTACCCAAAACTTTCGTCTAAAAGTTTTTCGGGGTGCACTTCTCGCATATTGTGAGGATTCTTGTCACTCCAATACCGACAATTTTGTTTGTTCGCATGTCCAAGCCTTTGTAACGAAACGGTAGAAGTGGCCGTAATTGTTTTAAAAATTATATATGAATGTGTATCAATTACGCGTGAGCTTTGAACTCTCGGATGCGGACCACAGCCACCGTTGCAAAGCGTGCGACGTTCTCCTGCTTAAGAGTATTCAACCGGAACAAAACACAGAATGAAAGTCGCCGTCAACGCTGAAAATGCCGTTCTCTGCCGAGATCCGTTTCTGGTAGAACCTTTCTACCCCGACCTAGTTCTGGTAGAACCTGATACCTGTGTTTATTCGATTAGTATTTTGCGATTATGCTTTTGTACCCGGCTAACTCTTTCTTAAACCGATCCTGATACGTATATTTGTGTAAACTGATTAACCAAGACCTGCTTTCATACCCCGAATCTCGTGACTCCGACCGAATAACAGAGACCGGTTTTCGAACTCTGCTACTCTTACGATTTTTGAATTTAATTCTCCGTTGTGCATGAGAAACCCATGTTACGTCAAAACGCCCTCCCTTAAGTTGATTACAAGTTTTTGCTTTATCGAGTGGTATTTGCTATAACCGAATCTCGGTCCGTGAGTAAATTGACAAATCATTAGGCCAGGTTGGCGTAAGATGTGTTAAACGCGAACTAAATCTACAGTTACTTTTAACAACACGTCTTTAACCCTTAACGTAGTTAAGGTTGGCCATTGAAGTATCGTTAAAGGCCAGGTTGGCTGAGGGTACTTGAATAGGTTGGGCATCGATACGCCTTAGTTTAGGCTTGAGGACTAAAATCAATAATTCCAAATCAATAATTTCAAAATACTCACTTGAATTTACAGCACTGGAAACTTTCGTTTAACATTATAACTAATTCGCAACAGCCCGTGTAGTATGAATAACGTATTTTAATTCCGCCGTGTTTCATTTATGTGAAGCTTTGTTATTAATAGATACCAGTGTGTGTACGTATGTGTATCACCGGAACTCCTTAAGTAATTGCACAGAAATCCTTAACATTTAGTCTTTTTGATTTTAGGTAAAATATATTGTTGGTGATTATATCAAAACACCAATCATTTGCCAATGTTTTAAATTCATAACTGTTTCAAAAAAGATAATTTTTCACAAATTTTACATTTTTGAACCATGTTCTCAATTTGTTTAGACATGTTTGGCAAAAATTACATAGATCTTTATCATCACAAAATATTAAGTTATTGGAAACACTTATTGCATCTCAAACTTCCTTATCTTCTCTGGAAACCACTTTTTTGTTAAGCAAGACATCATAAAAATAATGCGTTAATGGAATTAAAAGTGGATTGTCTTTTGTTACATGTATGAACTCTTCCAATCGATTTTTGCTCATAGCTAATTCACTGACGGCATTTACCACCTTACTATATGTCGAATCATGTTCTGGGTTTTGCTTGGCACAATATCGTGAAAGCACGTCAGCAATGATATTCTTCTTGCCTGATACATATTTTACATTTTACTTGATTCGTTTGCTAGAACATTCTTATGTTCTTCTAGCTTATTGACACCAATGGTTTATAGCCAGTATGCATTGTAACTAATTTCCAAAAACTAAGATATTGGTTTTTGATTTGAGACTCCTAGAACAGAATTAAAATAGATAACCATTCTGTATTAGACAGCCCCCAATCCAGATGTTACTTGCATCAACGTAAATGTCGATTGGTAGTTTACCATCAAATAGTTTTATTACTGACGTTTTGCTGATTACATCTTTAATGCGTTGAAATGCACGAATTTGGTCTTTATTCCACTGAAACTTAACTTTTTTTTTTGTCTTAAATGACTGGTTAGATCAGACAAGTTTGGTTTAAATTTACAGAAGTAACTGAAAATCACAAGAATTTTCTGTAATTCGTTTTTTGTTTTAGGCGGTTCTGACACTTGTATTGTTCATATTTGTTAAAGGTCAACTTCTATTCTTTTATTGGAAAACAATCTGCTTAAATGTCTTACTTTTTAATGACAAAGTTTTTTTATCGTCGTCAATTAATTTCTCAATGATAAATTTAACATCTTCATTTTTCTACTTACAACTTCTTTCTGTTAAATTTTATGTTTTGTTGCTTAGCCAGTTTTATAATTTCTTTCAATACTAGTTTGTTTTACTAATTGTTTTCTGTTGCTATAATATTGTCATCAAAATACACTCTCACATTTTTAGATTCGGAAATCCCAGAGTTAACTCTTTAAAACACTGTTGAACTGACACTTAAACCAAACGGTAAACGATTAAATTTTAATTTTCTAAAGGTATGCTTTTCTTATTTGATAAAGATTCAAATCCTTTCAAGTTGGAATTGGAAAAGTGTCAGTTTTTATTGCGTTATTCAACTCTAATGCTCCAGATATATTCGTAAAATTCTATTAGGTTTTTTTTGCAATCGTTATCTGATTTACCCAGTCAGTTAAATAATTTACTGCTTCTATTATTTGCATTTTTACTAGTTCATTTAAAGCCGACTCTAACTTGACTCTGTTTGTTTCTAGTACTCTTCGGACCGGTGTTTAAACAGAAATAACATTATCTTTTAGGACGATTTGGTATTTATATGGATATTTACCTAACTCTACCAAACTGTTTTTGTATGATCGTAAAATTGCTCATTAGTTGACACAATATTATCAACCCTGTTTACTAAACATGTACTTAAACCTAAAATAGAAACATAATCTACATAGGCAATTAAAAGTTAGAGAACATGATATTCACCATTAATTGACACATCTAATTTTACTAATTCTTCTACTTCCACCTTGTATACAATTTCATTTGAAACTTACTATTGTTTGTATGTATGTATATACTTCTTGATACCAAGTTGCTGCATGCATATTTAATTTACAAACTGACGATTCTACAATTAATATGTCGATACAAAAACTTTTACTCTTGTATGTCACAGAATTGATGACGTCGCCCGTTTCTTGTATCAGTTGTTGATAAAGGTTACTAGTTTCTGCTGTTCTACAAATCTTTGCCGCTTCTGCAGTGAGACCTCCAGTAGGCAGCAGCTTTTGTTGAATCGATCTGTTACAAATTACAGAGACTATTTTACCTCGAATTAGATCAAGTTTTTTTTTTAAATTTACACTATTTTCAATTTTTTTGCAGCGTATTAAAGAAAAAAAAATTTCGTACACAATATTACGTCTTGGACTACAAAACTCTTCAATTTTTTAAAATTATTATGTTATATGTATTTTTATTTTCATCTTCCGTAAACACAAATTGATCATAAACATTGATTGCTTTATCACCCGTAACATTTATCTGATTTGTTTATTTTATCAGGTGCCTCAAGACAAATTTAAATTGTTTTTAGGTTGATTCAATTTTTAAATATATTTCCATCTAAGTTTAGCTCTGTGGACCCTTTGAAGTTGTTATGATTCATGATGAAATGATAACCTTTGTCAGCGATAGTGCCAAGAAGCATCCAGATATAATTTTATACAGAGTATCTCATTAACGGGTTGTTATTTTAGCTGGTGAAATTAGAGCATAAATACAAACAAAAAATATCAAAGTAAAAGTTCCATTAAAACATTTTAAAAATCAAAATTTTTAGCAAAATAAATCGTGAATTACCTACCTGTAGTCTGCTAAGGTTGCTGACATTACGAATAAAAATAAACTGTTCTAAGAAGCGCAAATTTCTTCTCGGCGGTTTGTTGACACCAAAAATAAAAATAAATACAAGTCCCTGCACACACGCCGAAATCAAGATTATTGAAGACAATTGTCTACGTGTGGTGTTAATACGAATCACTAAGCATTAACTAAAGAAATCCGTTTAAAAACCGAGACAAAAATAAATCAGATTGTCGAACTCAGTACTAAGAGTTTGTAATAATTATTTTTGTAAACCTAAGTCAATCAACAACGTTATCGTATATCCATGTAGGTTTTATTGAACTATAATGCAAATATTACTTACATTTACATCTACTACTGTCCTCTCAAGCCCGTGTTGTGTAAAGTCGTATATCATGTTCTACATCCTAGCGTTATCGGCGCCTTTTACATGAAAGGATGACTATTGACTACTTCCATGTTTTTAGTTTCTATTGAGAACCAGATACTAGTATGCTAGTATGTTAAAAAATTGTGCTGCTCGTCCTTGAGTCAATTACATTCTTCTTAAAACAAAATGTGAACAATAACTTGTGATAATGATAATTTAGGTAGTACTAGTTGTTGTTCTATAATTTGTAATGTTTTTTCTACTGTAAACAGTGATCTATTATACTAATATTTGTCTTTGTTGTAAATATTTTAACGAAACTTATAGTATAGTACGTTTTCTAATTTATAATACTTTAGGTAAACGCCGAGCTGACTTTAGAAGAAAATATTGCAGATAACGGTGGTTTAAAACAAGCATTTCTAGCTTATACCAACTGGGTAAAGCAAAATGGTCCTGAACAAACACTACCAGGGATGAATTATACAATTAATCAAATGTTTTGGATTGCTTACGCTCAATTCTGGTGTACATATGAGACGTACGCTGTTCAAAGAGAAAGAATTACAGGTGTCCACGCTCCTCCGATGTTTCGAGTAATTGGAACTTTAAGCAACACTGAAAGTTTTTCATCTGATTTTAAATGTCCTCTTGGTTCTCCTATGAATCCTAAGACAAAATGCAGCATATGGTAATTTTCGTAACACTGAAAATCGTAATTTTAACAGCACATGCTGACAAAAATTATAGAGAATACTAACGCACTTTAAAGTTATTTTTATTTTATTAAATTATATTTTTACATTGAGTTTTTGATCAAATACTTGTGATGCTTAATTTTTGTCAGCTAGTTATTTTATCACTAATTTTCAAATATAATTGCTTAAGTACTTTACTGTAACTAAGTTGATATTCTAAGCATACTGTGTTTTTTTAGATTGTTAATGTTATTAAAATCATTACGTTATAAGTTTTTTTTTAATCTTAATAAAATCCATACAAACATACATAATTTTTTTTTTTTTTTTGATTATTGGAAACTTTTACAAACATTGAACTGTAGTATTTTCCGAAAAGTTTTAGTTAAACGGTAAGACAAAATTGATTGTTTAAAGTTTATGATTATCATAACAATTTAACCGTTGATTACAACGGTTAGTAAAAAAATTAATGTTTTTTGAATGTTTCCACAGTTAAGAATCCTATAAACCACAGGAAATTTTTTTAAAGACGATATCAAACGTTCTTAGTGAGAAGCAACTACGCAATGTGCAAAAAAAATCTATAAAAACAAAATAGAGAATGGAAAATAAAGACAATTAAAAATCGAAAAGGTATAAATTGCAAACCTCGCGTTTTTATCAAGTTTTTTTTTTCAAGTCCACGGTAAATAATAAAAAGTTTAAAATCTACACAAAAACTTGCTTACAGCTGAAAATATTATAATTCGTAAGTGTCGTTAATTGAAAGTTCAAATAATGGTACGAAAAACACAGGTCACAAACTTTATTTTGTATAAATGTAAAGCTTTTAAGCACTCAAATTAGCGAAACGTAAAATCATAATTGATTTTGTATTCTTATAAATACCTTAAATTTTTGTAGTTATAGAAGGTGGATTTTTGATTGGTTATAAAGCCGTTCAGAAAAAGTTGTCCACAAATTTCAGTGGTTACATATTTACGAAGCGAAGTGGAATAATACGGCACAGAATCGGCACTTAACATAATAAATTAGCAAAAATGTCAGATACAATCATTACAAATAACTTTAAAACTCAAATAGGCTTAAAAAATCAAAGTGAATTAAACAAGCTCAAATACCTAGTCTTTCACAAATAAAAACGCACAAAATCAAACGACGGTTACATCCCCTTTACAAGAACAGTGATTTGAGAAAATGTTAAGCTCGACACGAAACTACGAAGACAATAATGTACTAACAACTAACACAATAAAAACAAACGCTAAACTTACAAACTTCGCAATCTCTCAAGTGTTAAGAGTCTAAAACGAGAAACTCAAAAAACAAACAAAAACTAAAACCAATTGATAAACAAAAAATGGTAGTACGTTAGTTTTGACACAAATTCCTCGATGCTGCACAGTAGAAGACCTAGCCACAAACACTACAGAAAAATAAAGAAAAGAATTGATAGCATAAGAAAGACAAATGGAAATAAAAGAGCCGTTTATTATTCGCTTCTTACGACAAGTGGCTTTACCACTGTAAAGAGTCTTAGTCCGTCTCTACACGAAGACAAGAAAACTAAGTAAAATATAGAAGAAAAGAAAAAAAACTAAAAAAAACTAACGATCACCAGTGGGGTTGATCTTTAAACCCTTGGCGCTACATATGCTTTGTCATCAGACAACTCGTAGGTCTAATACCATATTTTCCGTTTCACATAGAACGAACCGATAAATTTAGGTGCCTGTTTGACCGAAAAATATCGAGATGCATCTAAAAGAACATATTTCTTTTGCCACACTGTGTCTCCCACCTCAAAAAGTGCTGGACGACGACGTTAATCATAATTATGTTTAACGCAGACATAAACTGTATTCAAGTAGGATCCTTTTTGGCAAAAATTACAATCAAAAGCTAGATCGTTGATAGTCTTTAAATTGGTACTTTTGCCATAACGTAATTGGTCAAGACAAATCTCACGTCCAAAATTAGCATAAAACGACACCAAGCCGGTAATTTCATAAACGGCGGTACGAATAGCCAATGCTACTATAGCAAAATACGTATCTCAATTTCGATGGTTGTTTTCAATATAAGACGATAGCATTGTCTTCATAACTCCGTTGACTCTTTCTGTTGGATTTGCTTGTGAGTAATAATTAACGCTAAAAATAATTTGAAATTTATAAGAAGAAATTCTTGAACTCAGAACTATGAAATTGAGTGACGTTATCGCACCGAAGATACTGAAAAACTCCAAGCATTAAAAAAACATCTTTCTCAAGACGTTTAGTGACTGCTGCTGCCATAGCAGAAGGTATCGGGAAAAACAAAACAAATTTAAAAAAATAATCGGCAACCACAAGTATGTACGAATAGCCACTCTTAGATCACTATAGAGGTCTAACAAATTCATTATAAATCATTTATCACGGTTTACGGTAACATGTTTAAATAGCTTTACGTTAATAAATTTCCACTGAAGAAAAGCGGTAGGTTTTAAACGCACGCGTTCCATAAGTTTCGTTAACCATTTGTCCGAAGATTTAAGTTTAGTAGTGTGAAAATCGGTAGTAATGTCGTCGATAGCTACTACTGAACGAGATAATGCGTCAGATACGAGATGATATTGTTCTTTACGATGTATAATTTTGCAATCCAATTGTTGAAGTCTAACAGCCCATTGTGCTAGACTCTAGACGATTGGTAGGTTCCTTTAAATTGTGTAACCAAACTAATGAAACGTTATCGGTAAATACAGCAAATGTTGTTTCTTCAAGATGTAATTTTTAAATCGACCACAGGACAGCTACACACTCCATTTCGGTGGCGGAACACTTGCGTTCACATTTAGTGAGCGACCTACTATTATAACAAATAACGCGTTTTTGCCGTCAATAAGCTGGATGAGAACAGAACTAAGATCGAAATCAAAAGCATCAGTATGCACTGTAAACGGAACCTTAAAATCAGGGCAATACAAAAAAGGTGTGGAAACTAAACAATTCTTGATAATTTAAAATTCTTCATCACAATCACTGCTCAATTAAATTTTGAATTCTTCTTTAGCAGAGTCGTTAACGGAGCGATTATTGTCGAAGAATTTGGTGCAAATCGGCGATACTATGCGACCATGCCTACTATTCTTCTAACGTTAGCGGCACTTGTGGAAACTGGAATACTCAGAATAGCATCAACCTTTTCCGAATCAACCAACAAACCAGTATAATTTACGATAAAACCAAGATACTTAAGTTCGGGTTTACAAAAATGCTATTAATCTTTACTTAACATTAAATTAACGCGACGTAAAACTTTAGTTAAAACCTCTGTATGTTTTTGAAAAGATGAAGCGCAAATAATAATGCCATTTCAGTAAACATGAACATAAGGTTCTAATTTGGGACCTAAAACTCGATCAATCATCCTTTGCCAAGAAGCTGATGCGTTAGCTAAACCAAACAGTAGAATCGTAAATTAGAATAACCCACAGTTTAAAACTGTAAAAGCGGTGTACTGTTTACACTCTTTGCTTAGAGGAATCTTTTATGTTAAGGATGTGGTTTCTTCAATTGTAGTACTAATCAAAGCTCTTAATTTAAAATCCATCTGAAAAGTAGTATTTTTTTCTGCTAAAGCCTTTGCAATCAAGAAAGCTTTACAATGGTGTGCTTTAAACGATTGCACTGACAAAATAGTAATACTATCCAACTCAAAATCAGTGCTAGAAAGTCTGTCAAATTTTTCTGCAGAACATGATAACAACAAAATACTATGTAACATAGCTCAGTGTCACTCGGGCATTAAACAAAACAAAATCGTCAATACATTGGCTAAAGCAGCAATATCGATAACAAATAACCATAATGTTAACTATTTACCTTATTAAAACACCTATAACACTTTCAAAAAGCAGAACAAGTTGAACAAACTCTGGGCCAATGATTGCACCAATCACAGAGAGTCCTACATTACCGAAGACAATATTTCATATTTATATTATTCATGCTTCGAAATTCGTACCTAGCTGCATTCCTGACTAAGAATAAACCACGGCAAGTTTTCCTGCTCACTTATGACAGTGCTTCATACGGCGATGCTAACCATCTCATGTTTTCGTGTAATAGTAATCAATTATGTAATACGTTGTTGCAATCACTGTTAGCTTTATGTGTACCGTTGCCTATTAATGTAAATTATCTACTTAGTTTAAATAATATAAATGTATTTATAATATTATTAAGTTTATTAAAAATGCGAATGTAATAATTGAAGTTTATCGTATAAAGTCTGTGGCTAGTGGGTTTAACCTCAAGTCAAAATAAAATTATTTAAAAAAATCAATAATTTTGAACGTGTTTAATTATCTAATTTTTTGATGTCTTTTATGTATAGTTGTTTTTAGACTTTTCAGTAACTGTAAGTACAATCGCTTTGTAATTTGTTTTTTTAGTTATTTCAAAATATTTACAAACACGTTTATATCCATAATTTATGATCTACATTTTTGTTGAACTGAGAGCCTTGAATTAAATCTTTTATCATGTTTTTTACTAATAAATCTGATTATTGCTCTTTAAAAACTATATTTATAAGAATACATTAATAGAAATATATTTAACAAGAATTGTAGAGAAGAGTAAATCAAATGTTTTCAGCGATACTTTGTATTTGAGGAGTGGACTGAAAGTAATTAATATACAGTTAAAAATAGTAAAATTAAAAAGAATAGTAATTTACCTATGCCACCACACAAAAATAAAATAAATAAAAGATTCAAACAATTTTTACGTAACTAATAATATAATATACAAGTAATATAATTATTCAAAAAGATTACACGCTAACTAATTTAGAAAATTGTTTGTATTTTAAAAATGTAAATATATTATTTATTATTAGTATGTGTACTAATTTGTAAAGTTGATGTAGCTTTAGTATACCAAACAATGAATTTTGAAGCTGCTAAAGATGAGTAAGTCTGATAACTTTAAATTGTTAATTTGTACCAAATACTTGTTTGATTTTATTTACCTGTTTTAGTTGTAGTTTATTTCAAACAATGGTGTATAATAACTACTTTATAAAATAATGTTTTTGTTGTTTATCTATATAACGCTCTTTTATTCTTCGATTTATCTAACCAATTGTTTGCATTTTAAAAATTAAAAATTTTAAAAATATACGTTTCATAACGTATTACAGTAAGTGTAAATCTCCAATACTTACATAAATGTACACAAACTAACAAAAAATAAAGTAACAATATCACAAAATAAAAGGATTAATTTAAATATTCTCGTTTTCGTAAAAATTGATCACGCCGCTATTTACTTAATTTTTTTTAAATAAACTATATCTGAAAATTTTAGATTTGACTTTGTTTGGATAACAATTTTAATATTTTACACTAATTCAAATTGCAGCTACAATTTTTTTTTAATTTTTTACAAAATTATCAAAAAAATTACTCGTAATCTATCAGACGTGGTATACTTTTTTTTAATTATAAGTAGCTGAAATGACCTACACTCGAAATCGTCACATTGAATCACTCTATGTAAAGTATATGTAGAACGTTTAGTTAATATCTTTGAATCAAATTATTTAAAATAACTCAACAAATAGGAGAAAATTATTTGTAATCATCTGAAGGTTATACTTTATTCAATCATAGAAAGAAATATAAAAAACAACCAAACAATCTAAGTCTACAATGATATTTATACAATTTATTTATGTATTTAACTCTATTAATAAAACTGTTACGCAAAATTGCAATGAACACGACAACAACATTTATAAGTAATTTATAATAATAAAAAATAAACATTTTATTTATTGCGTAACGCGTATATTAAGCAATATTTTCTTAAATATTTATATTGCTTTTTAAATTAAACTTTTTGAAGAAGATCAAACAGAAATAGCTCATTTATCGTTTTTGAACTGTTTGTTGCATTAAAACTTTAATAAAACAATAGAACAGTTTTAAACATGTTAAAAACCGCCAAAAATTAGCTTGATCTAAGACGTTCTGATATGGCCGATAGAACCCGGCCACGGATCTTTATAATAATATGGATATAGCTGATAATGTAGTCTAAAAATTGGCGCGTTTAGAGAAATCATCAGCGCCACTCGTTACTGAGATGGGAACTAAAATGTAGGGCTTTCCACGACATTAAAAAAACACGTTTTATGCAATTCCGTAAATATTTGTGCAATTTCATAAAACTTTATAAAACCATTTTCTTTCAAGAAAATCAACATTATTATCATAAAATATTGTTTGGAAAAATGGCGGTACTGTTGTAATATAACTACAAAGTAAAATTTGTTCAATTTAGGTCTAATCGCAGTTTGTATGACTAGCAAAAAAATTTTTTTAAGAGGCAATAAAAACTTCGCAAAACCCAAAAATTTAAACGATTAATGAAAAAAAGATTTTATTTGTTTTTTTATGCAACTTTACACACCGAAAACAAAATTTGTTGTAAAGTGAAATAACAATGTAGCGTGTTACAAGCTTATAGATCACACATAGTCGGAGATAGGGAAGGTTCAAATAAATAAGAGTTAAAGAGCGCCAGATCTTTTATAAGTAAAACTTCTGTTTTGATCAGAACAGAAAGTCCAAGCTTGTAACGAATTTCAGGTTCGTAGTCCTTGTTACACTGGTTTTCGTGTAATCAACAAAAAAAATATATTACTATAAAGAAAAGATAAAATATGTATAGCAACTTTATATTATTAACGTAGATTAACAACGAGTCTCAGAAATTTTGTAGTACATTATAAATGCGGGAAGTATCGGCAACACACAATACATAAGTTTACGCGATAGCGAAGAAAAATTACATGCCAAATAACTATGGTTTACATCATGCGATAATTACTGAAAATACCTAAATAGTATTAAAACAGATATTTTAATTGTGTAAGTTAAAACAAGCAAAATTCCATGAGTGAGTTTTCTGACAGCGACAAAGTAATTAAATAAAGCGTTTTCCTCGTTGAGTAGGCCTGGAATAATTATTAATAGCAAATCGTGTCAACACAATGACCCATGTCGAGATGTACTTAGACGGGCTATTAAATTAAGAAGGAAATTATTAAAAAATTTTAAAAACTAATAGGAAAAGCTTACACTGTGATGAATAAACTACACGAAATGTGTTTTCAAATTAGAATTTTATTTCCATTAACGCCGATGTTATAAGATTTACCATCACAACCACGAGTTTAAGTCGTTGACGGTTTGACGTCTTGACAGGAAATGAAATAAAACCAAACTTGGCAAAGGGCGTCAAAAACAGAAATCTAACTTTAAAGTAATGAATTTTTGCACGTAACAAGCAGCGCTAATTTTAATTTAGAATAAATACTAAAAAAAAATGTAAAGATACCGGTACTTGCAAAGATTGTTCAATAGTTCGTTGACCTAAAACTGCGACAATTATAAAAATAATTTAGAAACACTGCAAACAATTATTAAAATTTTGCACAGATACGTCAGAAGAACAGCTCAACAAGTAGATCTTAGCTTTAAATCAGTACACAATGTGCTGCTAAAAATAGGCCATCCTTATAATATTTATCTAGTAAGGGAATTACTAGAATATGATTTAGACCAGAATATAGAACTTTGCAAAGGTATGATGTTAAAGTCAAAAAAATACCACATGTATATGTTCTTCTAACGTGGTAAGTTTTATGTTGCACTGTTAACCGTTACAATTTGAGATTCGGGACCGATAAAAATCTTTATTGGATGACAATAGATTATTTACAATGCTCCCAAAAATTAATAATTTGACTAGAATTTGTTACATACAAAACCTGTCATTAACAAAAATAGATGTATAAAAGTAACATAACTGTCTCAAAACCCCGTGACTGCTTGAAAAACTCGAAAGAAAACAAAAATAAACATCAAAATAAACAAGAGTCAAAAAGGTGCCAGAAAGGTTTATTGCGCAAAAAGAGCCTCTGTAGGCAAAAGCTCGCCTTTCTTGAATACACTCCAAATGGGGCTTACATTTTTCCGAGTGTAATGCACTAAAATCTAAAATATTTTTGTTTAAATAACATAACCGCGAAAGCCGAAAAAATAAAAGCTTTGTTACAATTTTAACTATTTAACATTTATTAAACAAAAGCAAAAAAAATAAACCATGATAAAAAAAGATAACAAATGAGTTAACGCAATTTCACCAAACACAAAAACAATAAGACTCTCAAGGCCTTGTTCGCAATAAAGAGAAAACAAATAAAAATTTAGTAAATCTTTCACACAAAATCGAAAATCTTAATCTTAATACTAAGTGCGAAATTAAAAAACACAAATTTAGTTTAAATGGTAACAAATAAGTAGATTCATTTATTGTTTCGTTTGTTTGTTTGTTAATGTTAATCCAGAAAAGGGCTATTGGTCGATTGTCAGGTAGCTAGATGTTATCGACAAGGAAAAAGTAAAATTCCACTTATTGCAAAGGCTCCGTCGGAAGATTTTGTTAAACCGCTGCCAAGGTAAAAATTGAATTTGTGTTGCACCAACTTAACAGACACAATTCTTCGATACGTTGAAAGGCTCGGAAACAAGTAAAATATTAAAAGCCGTAAATCTAGGAACTAGTAATTATTTCCACCAAAAGAACCAAAAGTTCACTTTATTTTCTTCAACAGGGTGCATCTCATTAACGGAATGTTGTTTTAGCAGGTGAAATTAGAGCATGAATACAAGCAAAAATGTCAAAATGAAACATTTAAAAAATCGTTCGTAAATTACGAATCTATACATTAGAATAGATATAATAAATCGTGACAAAAAAGTATTTAAAAACATTAAATATTTTATTAACTACGGTAACTACAAGTAAAAAAAAAGTTTTAGCATAGAAAAAGTAGATGCAATTTTACAATAATATTTAATAGTACAATAAATCTAATTATACAATTTGATATTCTAGAGACTTATACTGCAAGTTTTTAAACCTCAAAACACGACATTTAAAATGGATATGTGGAGTACTCCTATTGTTAATGTTTTTATTATTGTCGGCTATTGCAATAATCCTAATAAAAATATATTCTAAGCACCCGTAAGTAGTAAATCAAATAATAGTAAACCAAATTTACAAAAATTATTTTAGAGTATGTGTAACACAAAACTGTTTACAAGCTGCATCTACAGCGTCAGCATACTTAAATACGGAAATAGATCCTTGCGAAGACTTTTACGAATTTGCTTGCGGAAATTTTGTTAAAGAGACATTTATACCAGAAGACGATCCTAGCAAAAATGCGTTTTTATCAATTTCTGCTCTTATAGAAATTCGATTAAAATCCATATTTGATAAGCTGTTTTTAGATAATGCTACTAGACCTCAGCGACTTGTAAATCAATTTTACCGCATGTGTATGGATACATCGACAATTGAAGCGAACGGTTTGAAATACGCGAAACAGTTAATAAAAGATTTGGGCGGTTGGCCATTACTTGAAGGAAACAAATGGAATGACACTAATTTTTATTGGACTCAATTGTTAGTTAAACTACGACAAAAAGGCTTAGATTATGATCATCTTATTAAAATAGAAGTTGTACCTAATGACAAAAATACATCTTATTACAGTCTGGCGGTAAGTACTTCTGGATTTGTGATACATGTGCAACATGTTATTTTCAGTTAGATCAAAGAGTGCCTCAATTAAATTATTTTTTAAAAAGAAAATACAATGTAAAAGTTACCAAAGCGTATTCTAATTACATACAAGAAATTGCGTTAGCATTTGGTGCAAACAAGAATTTAGTGATAAATGAAACACGTAGTTTGGTAGCTTTTGAAACTCAGCTAAGTTTGGTATGTATAATAAAAATAACGGTGTTTATTGATCAAAAACAAAACAAAATAAATATTTTTTGTACAATTCAAGCTATGTAGAATGCGTAACATGCAAAGACTTCAGCATTACTCTTTTACGTGATTTATATGTTAAGCAACCTACTAAGATTTGATTGGTATGAACTAAAACAAAAAGCAGAAAATAATAGATTTAGATTGTAACCTCTAAACTAATGTTAGTTAAGAATTGAAAAAGTAACAGGTTATCAACATTACCTGTTTATTTGGATTGAAATAATTAATGACTTTCCCAGCGTGCTTAAAATCGCGAACTCATAAATCCTCACACACTATTCAGTTTACACATCGTCCTTATCTAAAATTGTGTTTGTTACAACCGTAACCTGCAATAAGCAGTAGCTCAGAGCTTTGAAAACTGAGTCATGGGTGATCCTCGATGTGCTGATTATATATAAGTAATTAAAAAAAGGACAAAACGGAATAAACATACACTATAGATGCCAATTTACATCTGACAAACACTAGAAGTAAACAAATCAAACAACACAAGTATAACAAGTATATGATAACAAATTGTTCATAATGAAAAGGTAACAATCTCGAAAGGTTCTTTTGCCAAAAAAATGAAAAAAAGTAAATATAAATATTTGTTATATAGTCAAAAAATAATGTTTTCTTGTTAGAATGCCATTTTCCAGTTATTGGCAGTAATCTCTAGTCATTGGCATCACAAATTACCTAATTATTGGCATCAAGTCCCAGAGATTGGCAGTAAGATAAACCTAGATATTAGCATCCCATACTAGTGATTGGCATGCTATCTGGACTAATAATTGGCTGTAAAGGTCTAAACTGTAAAATCTTAAAAATATAAGTAAAAACTCAATATGTAGGTAATAAACTATACTAACTTTGCAAAAATAAATACAAAAGTAAACTTTCATTCAACTGGTGACAAATATTAATACAGAAAATAATATTAAATTGTTTATAACTTTATATTTATGCATACATTGCATTTATAAAATTCTGTATACGTACCATGACTTTCCAGGCATTTGAAATGATATGCCCTGGAACATGTTTGGCATTGTATACCATAGTTCACTAAAGAAAAATTAAATGTGCAAATAAAACAAAGACCTTTGTTGCATATAATATTGTTAACGGGAAGAGCAGATGTGCTACTACTACTACTATTTGTTGAGCTGCTGTTATTATTGTCTATAGACCGGAGAACTTTCCCAGGACTTCAGCTTTTTACTCTGTTAGCATTCTTCTCCATATCCTCATTCTAAATAAGGTTTCTTACATGCTTTTCCTTTTTTTCTGTTTGGCAATTTTTAGTAATATTCTCGTTTTTAGTGTTTGGATCTTTTACTTGCTGTGCCTTTTTGTTCACACTATTTTTTCCTGTAATATTTTCAATAGAACTTTCCACATGCTTTATGGCAATTGTTTTTTCTTTTTGGATACCTTTGGAGTTTTTCACTTGCTTTGGCTTTTGATTAGCAGTCTTTTTTTCTTCTCTGTTGCGTTCTTTTTTTTGTTTCTCTTTTTTTCCCTTCTTTTTCCTTCAGTTTGTCTTCATAATTTTTTTTCCAACCACTAGACGATATAACAAAAGGTAGCCTTTTCATCTGCCTTTTATTTTTTCGTTCAGGTGTTTTGAGCCACATTAGGCAATCATTTAGTTCCGAAGATGTTGAAGAAAGAGGTTCATTATTATTGCCCTTATTGAATTGATCCAATAAGTTTTCCGGTGCTTTATTTACATTAGGAATAGATGACTCAACCTCAATTACTTTTGAAATTTCGATTATATTTTCTACCTCAGAGTTGGGAATGAATGGCTCACTCACGCCTGACTCAAAACTTTCTTGAATGTATTCTATTTCAATATTTTCATTGTTGCAAGCGTTGATTACTATAGGCATATCATTGAAGTCCTGTTCTGAAAATTCGCTTAAATCATTAGATGTACATTCTACTTGAATGACGGATTCATTTTGACCTTCTTCTATAAAATCGTCATGGTCTGATGTTTTAAATTTTTTATAGATTTTAAAAAGTATTTGAAAGTTGTCATCAGAATTATTTTCATCGAACGACTGTAAATCCTGAAGTTTGGTCGGTCCGACGATATTGCAAAAATCTTCGTATTTTAAGCAAAAATTGTTGTTAATCGAGTTATCTGAATTATGTTGGTCAATGTCAAGGATGTCAATGGTACTAGGATTCCACGGAAACAGACCACAAGCCCTAAAGCCACTTTTGATAGTCGCCTCTTTCAAACTCTTAATAGCTTCTTCTAATACAGGTGCAAAATGCTCTTTACTCAACTGAACCAGTGGATTATTTCTTCTCCACTCTAATACTGCTTTCTTCCAGCGCGTTTTCAGGGGTTTAAAGCAAGCGACATCTGCAGGTTGCAGAATTCTTGTGGCGTTTGGATATAGGACAATAAGAATTATTTCCAATTTAGTGCATAAAGTACTTATCTCATATGTTAAATGAGTCTTGTGACCATCAACATATAGGATTACAGATCTTTTAATATTATTTTCATTAAGGTATTTATGAAATATATTTGAAATGTATTCATAAAACACCTCTGATTTCATCCATCCATTATCACTCGTTCCAATACCCCAGTGATCTGGAACACTGGCAACAATATTAGCTGGCAAGCGTTTATAAGGGTATATTATCATAGGTGGTGTCATTGAGCCTGAAGCCGAGAAGGTAAACATCGCTGTAAGATTAGATTTTGCAACTGCATGGTCCACCTCATATGCATTTTTTGTTCCCTTTGGGGGCAACACTTTGTCTTCTTTAGGGCACAACAGAAAACAGGTTTCATCTCCATTAAAAATTCTTGATAAATCTTGAAGGATATCAGTAAAGTTTTTCTCTTGAAGGTAAGTTTCAATTTTCTTAAACCAACCATTAGCAGTCAAAATCGGGAGAGGCCCATGATGAGGTTTCTTAAATTTTTCCCCCAGGCGATACTGAATGGTCTGCCGTAGTATGTTATATCTTGCCGCAGCTTTGGCTTTAGGCAGTCCATTTTTTACTGGTTCAATAGCTTTTTGAAGCGCCTCTTCGCTGTATGATTTACAGTACTTCAAATCTTTTTTGACTTTAGGCATTTCAAATTATTTTATTCTGCAATAAAATTTAAAAATTACTTATGTGATATTTTATTCGAATCGGAACAAAAGGATCGAACGCAAAACATACATGCGTATATTAGGTACATATGAATTAAGAAATTAAATTTCAATTGCAAGAAAAAATTTAAAGCTGCCAATAACTGATATGCGTAAAATGTGAATTAATCCCAGTGATTGGCGAACTGCCAATAACTACTCATCCGAATTATTTTATACCCAATAGTCGGCACCCGCGAAATTAACTTAAAATGATGTAGATTTTGCTAAATATTGATGAAAAATAGTTTAAGTAAGGTATAGTGACTTATTCTAAACCAATCAACAAATAATACAGTAACTGGAGACTATCTTCATACCTTTAAAAATATCACGATCCTAATGAAAACACTAAATTTAACACTTGCAAAAGCACAACGTTCATTTATGTCAAATGTATAAAACCCAGGCGCTTATATGTCCAGAAATTTGCATCGCCCACTTAGTAGACAGTGCCACCTTAACAAGATTGTTTGCACTTGAAGTCTACACTATAATGAAATCTTATAAATAGTAAAAATTATTGGAAGTGCCAATTACCGGGTCGCTGCCAACTACTGGGTCTCTTACCCTATCTAGATCGTTCGTATTTACGTTCAACACCAACTCAAATTAATAAATAATAAAAAGTTACTTACATTTTTCCAGACATGCAATGACACATCCAAGCTATCTTTTAAAATTGCTGAAAACCTAATAAAAATAGATATATGATATCAAAAGTAAATGATCTTAATGATGATAATAGTCTAATGGTATTATAAACAGAATGTGTTAAGCTTCTAAATGACTTTTACTATTAAAATCACAAGTGTGCCACTGAGTCTTCGAAATTAATTGTCTATCTCACAAATATTCAATCAAATTGACTCCAAATTAGTTCTTAAAACTAGTATTTGAGTTTAATGCTTGCATCCGTACGTGAAAAAGGGCAAACACATAACTCCCAACTCGCTGGGATAATACAAGAAAATTAAATCGTGTCGTAAAATAGAACTGAATTTTTATCCCAGCGAAACTTTTACAAGTAAAGGGAAGTTGATTTACCCATTTTCAACGAGAATGGTATGCGATATTTAAAAATAGAGATCTCATTAGGCGCAGTTTTCTTTTTGAACGTCAAAAACAAAAGTGTAAAACAATGCTTTTCGATACGTAACAATGACATTTACGTTCCGGGAAAAAATTCATACAGCACTTACTGTCTTATAGTGGCAGCATTAAAATAAAAATCTTTAAAAGACTAGAAAATTGACAAAATTAGATAAAATCGTAGTTACAAGAACGAGTTAACTTTACTCACGTAAATTTGTAACGTTGTGTAATAAAAAAAACGACAACTAATTCAGTTGTTCCGGAGATAGAGTCGTAGCTTGCGTAGTGTTAGATTATAACCTGAATCTAGAAAAGCGCATAAACGATGAAATATTAGGGATGGTAGACACCGTTTAAATTTACCTACAACTGAAATCAAACAAATGATTAGACAGAAGCAAAAACACAATATTTATTTTATCACAGACAGTAGTTCACGATAGACAAAGAAGAAGAATGTACATACGAAAATCAAGAATTTAGAGAATCAAAGCGCACCGTATTATAATATGTAACACAACAAAAAGATTTTAACATTGTGATTACAACCTAGCACGTACGTACGGTCTACTAACCACCAAACAATTAAGAACTAAAGTAAAAATGTAATACTTACAATTAGTTTTCTCCGAATATGGATTAACTAGTACATATCCTATCAGCATTACCTAAAACTCAATTAAAATCTAACCAAAAAACACGTACATACAGCGTTATCACTAATAACCCCTATTATACAAACGATCGCTAAAAGTAAACTACTACGCTTAGTTTTCTTTAAATTGCTTTCGTAATTTGTTTTTGCATTAATTTTTTTGAATACGGATTCTACTAGTATCCAACCCAATAGAAATATTAGTTATAACGACAGGATGTCATTATGAAAATTTTTCTAATTGTAACATCTGTTCATTATCTGCACAGACAAAGAAATGTACGGGGTATGGAAACCGGCTATAGACAATTATGGAAGAATAAAAAAAGTAAAACTTAATTAAACTACAATACAGCAAATAGTTCTTACCCCGAATAAAGACTTTCACTATATCCCAACAATATTATAATTCATACACACATAGGTGTGCGTGAACTATATGCTCTTCTTTACTATCATCTTAAAAATTAAATAAGCGTCATGTGTTAATAAGAGGACCATTGTTTGTATGTATTTGTTTTGCTTTACTTGGCTTAGAACATTTAAAAAGTTTGCATTTTGTATTCCATAACATTTTCGGTAAATTTTATGAACTTATATATCATCCGAAGAACCAGAGGTTATGACGGTTTGATTTTAATTTTAATACCGACAAACGAAATAGAAAACTCAAGAAAAAAAACGAATCCAAAAGCAGAAGGAAAAATCCTATAGATGACGTACTAATCCAAAAAAACCGACTAAGCGGATATAACTATATACAGACGGAGAAATGGTTTGTCCTAAAGTAAGATAAAAAAAAAAACCAAAGGGATATCGGTGACAGCATAATGGGTAAAAGCAAATCGACAGCATCCGAACCACAATTAACAAGATACCAAAGACATATTTAAAGACTGGAACTACCAAAACCAAGAAACGAGAACCAGAAAAATAGCAGAGCAACCAAAAATCCAAGAAAAATAGAACTTATGACGCTTGCGACGCCGACGAAAAAGAATGAAACGATTAAAAGAAGAAGACAACAAGGATCAATTAGAAATAACTTAAAAAGTAGATTTAAAAGCAATTATAGCGGTTTCTACATCAAGAGAAACAGTATAATTCCTATGTAGACGTGTGGACCTTGTAGTAACACTAGTGTTGGAATGCAATGTTTGGTTTCAAACGTTTCCCTAAAAAAAGCAATTGAGAAAAAGAACGTAATATCCACCAGCGCAAACTGAGATTGATACAACGAAGTCAAATGACGACGAATGATTTTTAGCTGTGTCTGTTCCGAGGTCGGTTCTAACATTTGCATAAAAAAGTATTGCATGGCAACAATAGATTCGGTAGGTCCCATCGTATGCTTGCCAATAGTCTCCATCAGACGATCGATGTAATCTAAAGCAAAAACTCTGATTTTAAGATTGCAGCAACATCCTGCCAAGAACGCAAACTATGTCGTCTGGTATTAAAAACAAGTAGAGCTTTACCCGCTAACACTTCAAAAAAAGAAAGAAAAGGTCGATGTAGTAAAACTGGACAAACACAACTCGTCGACCCGAAGAAATCCCATAAGTGCAAAAGCAACTTCACCAAAAAAAGTATCATTCCAATCCGCCAAGTTAATTTTGAAATCCGAGTCCGACGAAGTAAGAAGTAGTGGCTTTTTAGCAGAAGAATACCTGTCTAAAACACTTAAAGACACAAAACCTAAAACGGTAGACTAATCAACATCGTAAACTAAATAGCAGAAATCTGCTAACATATATACGGCTAAAAATCAAATCAAAGCAAGTCGATAACTAAAACAAGTTAAGTCAACATACTAACACAAACAAGTAAAAGTTAAGTCTTGCAACAACACAAAGAAGCAAAGTAAAACTTTGAGTAAACCAAACCCACTAAAAACAATCAATAAATAGAAAAGTCAATAAAAATAAAACGAATTACAAACGTACACACGAAATCAGACCCTATACAGTCAGAGCCGACTTTCCCGTAATTTTTAAAGCGACGACTAACCCAATTGATTTGGTGATTGGATTGTGTGTTTCGATGTGCTAAATTATAAAGGAAGTTTAAAAAGGCGCCAAACCGATAAGAGATTAAGTGGATAGATACCGTTTAAATCTTTCCTAAGCTAAAATAGAAGAAACGACAAAATACAGATGGTAGAAACGAGTCTATTTATTTTACTACAGTAAATAGAAGGAACAAAGTACAAAATAAGAATCAAGCCCCCTTCGGTTGGGCATCGCGTCGTACAACAAAGTGAACTTGTTGACCTTACTTTCACATTCTGACAGCAAATAAATTTATAGTTATAAATTATAATACGAAGGTAAAACTCTCGATAATGTACAAAATAAAATACCTAACACATGTACTTAAAAAACATCAAAAAAACTAAATATTACCCAAATTGTACATTAAGAATGTTGATTGTACTGCTAATCTAAACCAGTTTGTCTCGAGGTTCAACCCCTAGCGTGCGCAACCCCTTTTTAAAACACATCATGTGCAAACAAATTCGTAGTTATCGTTCTTTCTGCCAGATTACGTGCGTCTTTAATTAAACTTAAATTTGCAAAAAAGTATAGTAATCAAGGTTGACCTTTGAAAAATGTTACATTAAAAATAATACGATCATGCGTCATTACAATAACAGTGCTTTCTTTAATTTAAATTTTAATTTAAACTTAAAGTTAATACAAAATTACAAACATTAGATAGTCAAACCTGCAGCTGTTATTTAGTACAAATAATGACGTAAACAAAACTTTTGAAGAATGCTACTAAAATCTAATACTACCAACGCAAAATAATGCTGATGTTAAGCGTATAGGCCACGTAAAAACCATTTTCAATGAACTGATTGTGTAATTCACAAAAGAAATATGTAATTCTTAAGTTTTTGTATATTTTAATCATGTTTTGCAGTTTGGTATACTTTTATATTTTCAAATCTTGGCAAGTCTTTTTTTTACATTAGCTTGTGTCGCTATTCTTTTATATTATATACACATATAATTATATTAATAATAATTATATTGGCTTCAAAGATTCTGTAGATGAACCATTGCAAAAAATTAAAAAAATCATGAAAACTATGTAAGCTCCTAGAAACAGAGAACATCTTCGAAATCGGGCTGATTTCATGGCAACTAAAACTGCACAAAAACAAAAACAAAACGTTAAAGAAAAAAAAGAGTGATTAGGGCAAGATGCTGGATGCAAGATCTTTAAACATGTAACGACAAGAGTAACATTTTGGAGACATATGTTGTATTTTGTAGACAAAAACAAAAGGCAGCGTTGTAGAAAAAGAAGCAAGAGAGAAAAAAGAGTTAAACCTTTAATTAAAAAAAATAAATAAAAATCAGCAATTGACGATGTAGTATGTGTATCTGCAAAAATATTAGCAGTGACTCTAAAAATAAAGAGCGGGATATTGCATGTAGTAAGTGTATATGCCCCGGATGACCCAAACCCAAGCAGGATACTAAAAAAATTTACGAAAAGTTACAGGAGTACATACATTTAATCCCAAACGGACAATCGATTTTATTGACAGGTGACCTGAACGCAAAAATAGGAAATGATGTAATTTAAGATGTAAAACTGCGATAAAACAAGGAATCAAAAAATAACAACAGCGATTGCTTAATTAACTTATGCGCACATAACAATCTAAAAATCAACAATACATACATATTTTAACCATTAAATGAAATACAAGTTCGCATAACAAAATAGTAGAAAAAGTAAATTAAGTATTGACTAGATAATTTCAAATTAACGCATACATCTATCTCAGATACTTGATATTAGAAGATTAACCATTAAACTTTCAAGGTGTGTCCAACGGACCACCCTCTTAAGTAAATAGATACTGATGAATTTTTTATTAATAGTTTTTATGCTTAATTGCTTTTTGTTTCTTAATCTTTCACATATGGGCCCGATAGAAGATTTTGTAGCGGAATCTGACAGCGATGAGTGGAATGTAACTTCTGAATCAGATAATGAATCAGTAACTTCTTATGTGAGTGACACGATTGATCATGTGAGTGATACAATAGATGATGAGTTAAGTATTCCCGATGTTTGGATAGCTAAAAACAAAACACAGTGGAAATTTTTACTTGAACCCACAAGGCGAGCTCAATCCCATAACATAATAAAAGGCGCACTACATAAAGTACGTTTACTAACAAGGAAACTGCTGAACGGATGTGTTTGACTTATTATTGAAGCTAGTCGAGTGATAAATTTGAATTCCTAATTGAAGTGGAACCTTGCGACAAAGTGGAAATATATTGGCTTTTTTGGGATTACTTATGATAGCTGGTCATCTCAAGGAGAACTCTACATCTTGTAATTTCTCCTGGAGTCCTATATTTAAACCACCGGTCTTTCGTGCAACGATGGGTCTAGGAAGATTTGAATAATTCCTGCAATGTATTAAATTTGACAATAGAGACACAAGGAAAGAGAGAAAAAAGCACGATAAACGCGCTCCAGTTCAAAACATCTGGAAAAAAATAAATTATAATTTGGGAAAATACTATACACAAAGACCAAACATCAGTGTAGATAAACAACTAGTATTATTTAAAGGTTGCTGTCCTTTTCGTCAATGCATGCCTGCGAAACCGGATAAATATAGGATGAAGATTTGGTGGTTGTGTGACTCTTCTACTTATTAACCACTACAAGGGATTCTTTATTTAGAAAAGCAAGAAAAAACGAAAACAGTGGTTTAAACCCACTTACTGAACCATATCAGAACTCCAATAGAAATGTGACGTGCGATAACTATTTTACGGACTTTGAATTAGCACACCGTTTGTTGCGTAATGGGCTGGCGATAGTAGGAACTGTTTGTAAACACAAAACATTCCTGCCAAAACATTTTCTGTCAAATCAAAAACGACCAAAATAAAGAGAAGCGTCATATTATTATCTATCATGCATCATGTTTTAATTACTGGAGGACAAGAATTTCCAGAAATAATCAGTTATTATAATCATACAAATAGTACACGAATATATGACAAAACGAAAAAACAGTCTACGGCCGTTTGTGTTTTTCTTGAATGCCATGGATTGTTGTACAATTGCCTCCTATGTAATTTGGACAAATACATATCCTGATTTTAAAAAAATAAGTCACATTGTAGCCGTAATAGCAAAGACTTCCACGGCCGGAATCTATACTAACATTAGAATGTCTTCCGAGTTTGGACCGTGACGTTGGCAGCTTCGGTTGCAACTATGACACGGTCCAAACCCGGAAGACATTCTAATGTTAGTACACATTGTAGCCGTTTATTTTTACAAGAGTTAGCGCGAGTGGCGGTATCTAACAAAATATTCAATTCAATCAATAATTTTGTATCAGATAAAAACACATCACTGTCGAATAAAAGACTACGTTCAGAAAAACACATTGCCACTTGTGTCCGTCAAGTAAATAAGAAAGCAAAAACACTATTGCAAGTTATGTGAAAAAATGTACGTAGATAATGAGCATTCTGTTAAAATTGTAACTTGTGATAATTATTGTAATTTCATTTCTAGCTTTAAATGTAAATACTATTAAATAAATGCTGTTACGGTAAGAATTATGGGTAACTAAATTTAAATGGAGCGATGGCCGCAGTAGCTCGGTTCTTGTAGGCAAAATGGGGTGGGTTAGAAATTGTGAGGGAAATATTTAAATCAAAGATGTCGTGGTAGATAAAATTAGTCAAATAGTGATTAGAAATTGTTAGAAATGGGCGCCACACAATTTGTTTAGTTACGGTCCTGTTAAGTAAATTGTAGAAGTTTAACAGGGCTCTAGTAGTAGCGAAGGGTTGCTGAAAGAAAAAAAAACGGGGAAGGTTAAGCAATAAATAGCAATCAGTAAATTTGATGTAAATATAATAAATTTAGAATAAACAGCAATTTACAAAATAATCAATAAAATATTCAATTTTGAATTATGCAAACAAAATATGCGTGAAGTTGAGTAAAACAATCGATAATAGATTTCAAATATTACAAAAATACAGGATCTAAATTACCTTGTGTTAAAACAAAAGTAGTAAAACTAATTTAATTACGTTAGGTTTGCAAAACAAACAACAACAAAAAAATTTAATTTGGGGCAGCGATTGTTATTCGACAAGACAGTAATTTCAAATTTGAAATACAAAAAAAAATCTTACCTTATTAGTTCGCTGATGGAACTCCGTGCACGGTATTTCCAGTCGAAGTTTCCTTAAATAAAATATTTAAAACAAACAATTGGCCGTCGGCAAATAACAGCCGAGAATTAGAGTTAGGTTCAAGTTTACTATCTCGTAGATCAGGGAAGGCGTGACCAGATTTATGTAGGTTAATAGGTTAGTTACAATTACGTTATAAGTCAAAAAAAAATTCAAGGTAAATCCGATAACAACTTCTTATAGAAACAAAGAGAAATTAAATTAAGTAAATTAAGCCAAAGTTTAAATAACAAAAGTGAATTTTAAATAGCAAAAAAAATTGTCAAATTTTCAAGTATAAGAAAAAGTTTTTGAATTTCTAAAGTTGATTAAGCAAGCAGGATTTTTATTAAAAGTTCAATGTAGAAAATCAAATCTTTGAGATTTGCACAAAAATATGAATTAATTCACAATAAAACAAAGGTTAACGGTTGGTTTTGCACTTAGTCAGTTGCTGCAATCGAAGTTGACTTCTCAGCGTAGCGTTAGTGGAGTTTACAGATGAACGGAGTATTTTGGTAGTTGAAGGAACTTTCACACGTGGAGTAAACAATCCGTTGGAGAAAACGTTCATATGAATTAGAACAATTTCGTCGGAAGAAAAACCGCTATAAAGAGGAAGGGAGAGAGAGAAGCGAAGTTAGATTAACTAAATAAAACAAAAACTAAGTACTTTACCTGAGTATAATAATCCAGCGTTAAGAAAACTAAGTACACTTTTAAAATTTAAAGTAACTTATAGCCGTAAATATACGATTTTTAGTAATTTTAGGAAAGAAACAGCTTCCGTAGATATACTAAAAGTTTGGAAGGTTTCAACGTAATATCCGGTAAAATCACCGTGTTTAAGTAAACGTTAGTACTTCCAAGGTACAGTAAATTTGTGAAGTGATCTCAACAAGAGTTTGTCAGGAACTGATTAAAGAAGGAAACGAAGTACCTAAGGTTTTAATGACCTCAGAAGAAAACAAAATAAATTCGTCAGCAAACTCGTGAGAAAGCAGAATTTAGTCACGTATTAAGCGAAAATAATACGCTCTTAATTACTCATAAATTACAAATTATCAACTTTAAAATGTAAAGAAATAAAGCGTGAGATTAATAACAACAGCAGATTCCCACACGTCTAACTTAAATAAATGAAACAGTACCGAATTTAGGAAAATTTGCTCAGTGCGTAACAATGCATAAAACTTCACAACTTATTATTTTGATAACATTAACATATTTATCAAAGAAAGTAGTAGTGGGTCCGAAGAACCCACCTTGACCGTTTGTGTCTGTAAAATACCTTGATCGATTGAGGGTTAAACGCGGCAAAAATGGATAGTAAACATAAGTTAGTGTTACGTAAAATGCGATTAAAGCTAGAAAAATCTAAATGAAAAACACTCAAATACGTAGAGAAACTCAAAATAGAGCTACTCGAATATCTAGGAGTCTAGAGATTATATCAAAGTCGACTAGAGCAACATAAACTACAGAACAAAATACATAAAGACAACAAAGTACCTGAAACGTAGAATAAATTAAAGTCAAATATACCGCAAGCAGCAATAGAAGCATTAAGTTAAGATAAAAAGGCGATGGCTTTGTGACAAAATTAAAGAATTAGCGAAGAAGAAAAGAGCAGACAAACGGATAAAGAATGCAAAAACTATAAAAAGGTATACAATAAAATCAATTCCAAAATTAGATAAACAAAAGACAATTACTGGGAAAAATATACAAACAACTTCTATAGACGTACACATAATAAAGAAATAAAAATTTATGAGAAATATGAATATATAAGTTAAATCCTTTAAAAATTTCTGCGAAAAAACACGAGAGACGGAGGGCAGAACCATGAGAAACTAAAGACAGTACGCATCAGACTCAAAATTGATAAGAAAAAAATATTAACAGTTATGCAAAAATTAAAAAATGGAAAACCTCTTGGCGAGGATCAAATAACGAATGAAATGTTGAAATATGACAGGTCTTCCACTCCACTCTCACAAGAATTAGTTAAGATGGTGCAGATCATATTCTAAAAAACAGAAATCCCACACTCTTAAAGAACTGGTATAATCCCCATATTTAAAAAGAACAAAAATAAATTCCTAATATGTCCGATTGCACGTATTTTAACACGCTTTTATTAGTTCGGGATGTATGTATGTATGTATGTAACGGAATCTTTGAGCTTCATTTTCAGCGGTTTCCAGGTGTTTAATTAACTTGAAACTTTGCATGCGTTTCACGGACCGATGACAATGCAATGATTCATTAAAAAGTTTTTATTATCCTAATTAGGATCGTCAGGATTAATTGAATTCTTTAGGGATCCTCTGCATTAGAGTGACAAAGACAGAGCGCGTGAACTGCGCAGGCGTGCATCTCGACAAAGCCTATCGCGTTTAAATCGTTCCAGTGTATTTCACTATTACCACTTCGTGTCGGAGCAGGTAATTTGCGCGCCCGCTGCCTGCCTTGGATGTGATAGCTGTTTCTCAGGTTCCCTCCCCGAGAAATAAGGTCTTACTGTCGATAACTACTGTTTCCAATACGTTTTTAGTTGGTAAGATATTTCATAATCACATGTCCGCAAAAATTAATTATTGATAAATCGAATTAAAATACGGAAAATAACTGATAGCTTAGAAAATTGAAAAAATGCGCTTTTATAGGTACCCAAACTAAAAAATAGAAAATAAATAATAGTTTAAAAAAACTAAAAAAACACGCTTTTATAAATAACCGAACTAAAAAGAAGAAAATAATTTATAATTACAAACAAAATTATTAAATTCAGAGCAATAATATATAATTATAAACAAAATCACTAAATTCAGAGTTAAAAGCGTGGGGTGCATCTATAATCATTGTTACAATTATTCTAAAGGCAGCTATCAATAAGGGGAGAGTTATGAAAATATAGAAAAATCCTACAAATAACAGTTTCACTGTATAATGTCTCCCCAAGTACACGTTAAACTATTGTTACAAACAATGATAAATTTATTTCTGTGAACACAAAATATAAAAAAAAACCTCTGATCTTTACAAAAAAATTATTAGATTTAACAAAAACAGTGCAGCTGTAGAATATCTCGTCACGTATGTATTCAAACGTCGTGTTTAGTGACAGTATTATGTATATCAGTCAAATGACAAATTGACAGCAATAGTCGAACTGAATACATGTTAAAACAATGATTGATATAATTAATTACAAAAAAAAAGAAATAACAGATACTTGACGCGAAAGACTACCGTGTATCCGGATGCACCCCACGCTTTTAACTCTGAATTTAGTGATTTTGTTTATAATTATATATTATTGCTCTGAATTTAATAATTTTGTTTGTAATTATAAATTATTTTCTTCTTTTTAGTTCGGTTATTTATAAAAGCGTGTTTTTTTAGTTTTTTATTTAAGTTATACTTAGTACTAACTAATATTTAGTTACCATAGAAATATTTGTTATAGCAATAGTTTCTACAGTAATTAAACATTACTTAGCACATTAGAGGCATGATAATGAATAAAATAATTGAAAATATCAAGAATAAACAAGGCTACAGAATTGATACTTAAATAGTAAAATTAGAATATGTTACACCGACAATGCAACGCGAGCTGCTGATAACGAAGATGATCTAAAGAGGCTAGTATTTCATTTCACGTAACTGTAAGAGATTCGGATTAAACGTTGCTGCTAAGAATCGATAGACAAATAATTGAACAAGTACAACAACAAGAACTATGGAAATAAAGACACGTCAAAAACTTTAAGAACATTTAATATACAAAAGATTGGCGAATGGATAGAACAAAGCAAAGATGAATAGAGTCAATATATAACCAGTATAAATAAGGCCAGAAAAGTAAGGATAGCAAAAGATAACAAAACCCACTGGAAGCGCAGTCCCATAAAATCACATAAAAAGTGAAAAAATAATCTGGAATAAATCTTTTTTTGTAGTAGTATCTAAATTAGGTTTAGATTTATTAAATTTTTTCAAAATTGATTTAATTTGCTACTATATTTACTTAATATTAATCAGCCGTTGCATTCAAACTTGTTTTTTAAAAATATTTTTCAAGGCGTGTGTTAACCAAGAAAGTCTTAGAAACCATACAAACTTATACCATCCAATGCTAATACGCGACTTGCAACGGCAATTTCCTGAAATTAATTGGCTAAAATATATTGGAGGAATAGTGAATATGCCGAACATTAAAATTACAGAAGAAGAAGTTGTTATAGTTCGTGTACCCGATTACTTCATTAACTTAATGAACTTAATTAAAAGAACGCCTAAGAGGTTAGTTACATTAGCGCCAAAATTTTTTATTGAAAGTGTTAATAATTTTAGGGTATTAGCTAATTATATTTTAGCAAAAACAGTTCTATTTATTATTCCATATTTGCATCAAGACATGAGAAACAAAGAAGATAATTACAATAAAGTTTTGCAAGGTGTTTTAGACAGGAAATCTCGATGGAAAGAGTGTGTCAATATTGCTACTACTAGGTAGGTACTGCTATGTTTTATTATTTTCTTGTTGTTTATTATAAAACTATTTTTAATGCTTTTATATAATATATTGACTTCTTTTGTTTAATTATTATGTATATTTTAGCATAAATTTGCCGATTAGCTCTTTATACGTTAAAAATTATTTTAAAAATGAATCAAAAGCTCGAGCTGAAGATCTGGTTTACACAGTCAAACGTGAGTTTATAAAATTATTAGAAAAGGTATCTTGGCTTGACAACATTACTAGAAAACATGCATTGGAAAAAGCCGCAGCTATTGCTACCTATATTGGTTATCCTATAGAACTTCTAGACGATTATAATATAAATAAATATTATTCAAACGTATTATTGCTTAAACTTATTAAAACACTAACACATATTACATTACAGATACAGATTAACTTCGACAGTTATTTGTCGGCAGCTCTGTCAATAAATTTATTTAATGACAATCTTGAATTTGAAAAATTGCATGGTAGTTTCAATAGAAGTGATTGGTCAAAACATTCTCTTGCCACAGAAATTAATGCTTACTATTCGTTAGAAGAAAATAGCATTTGTAAGTACATAGCATTATTTAATTATATGTTAAAGTACGTTCTGTAAAGCATTTCCAGCTGGAATATTACAAGGAACGTTTTTTGATATTAATCGTCCGAATTATATGAATTATGGCACATTGGGGTATGTAATTGGACATGAAATTACTCATGGTTTTGATGACGAAGGTAGACAGTTTGATAAAGAAGGAAACTTAAATGAATGGTGGAGTACCAAAACTAGAGATACGTTTAAAGAAAAAGCTGAATGTATAATACGTCAATACGACAACTATATATACAAAGAATTTAATCAAAGCGTAAGTATTTACTATTACTTTGTTTGTATACTACAATCTTATAACGCATACATATACACACGGTTTTCATAGAATTAATACATTATTTTTTTAAATCAGAATTTATAGTGTTAGTGTTGACTAATATCTTACACTCGTATTGTTAATTATACGTTGTTTTTGCCAGCTAATGCATTACGAAATAACAAAATTTAAAGATGCATTCTAGTTTCTGGTTCATTATTATGGTCTGTAGTTACTTATTACTTTTTTTTAAAGATGCTTGACACTTGTACGCCCTGCTAAGAACCCCGTTAATATTTTGCACATTTTTTTTGTACGTTTTGTGCTATACAAGATGAGTTTTTTAAAACTTTCAATTGATTTAATTTTGAAACGATTGCAAAGATAGAAAAATCCAAAAACAGGTCAATCTTAATATTGAGGGAAATTTTTGACGTTTAGGCAACATTTGTAAAATCAACCCTTTGACCCTGACCCCCAATTACTCTACTAATTTAATATATGAGCAACATACGAGCGTTATAAAAAGGAATGGTAGCACATGCTTTTCATACTACTTTCTCTATTTCGCTTTAATTTACATTATTTGTTAAAAACAATTATAATGTATGTATAGCAGAAATTTTTCTTATATTATAATAATTGATAAAAGTAATGAACATCTGCCTACTTTCTAACTTAAAATTTGAAAATATTTGACATTTGTATTACTCGTATTATTCAAATGTTTTTAAAATTGACTCAAATCAATATGACAATTGGTAGGTACTTACTACCAACTTTATATATTACACAAATCACTTGTTTTTGTTGTACAAAGTTGCACTTTGTAATAAGACTGTTTTTCAAAAAAATAGTTGCACAAAGTAGTCATTCAAAAACATTTAACTACTAGTTCTAAGGATGTGCTTTGCAACTACTGATTAGGATATTAAGATTAAGATGACTACATCTTTTATATAGTAGAATTTAGGTTTTCACTGATTACTTTTAGATTAAAACTTTTTATCCTATATAATTTTTGTAAGGTCAATTTCTCACAAGCAGAACTTTCATCATTTTACTGTGAACATCTTTTAAGCCTGGAATACGAAATCCACACCAAAATTATTAATGAACAAAGAACTATAATACATCATTAATGTTTTTTAATGTCAATTCTAACGTTTTTGTCCGTTTGCCCATTACATTTACTACCGCAAGAGCAAGAAATACTATAAACGCCGTTTGACTGAAACTTTGGAAAAATAAAAAACCGAGTGATAACGTTGTGTTGTTGTATGTTTTGACAAGATTTTGCCATAGCTAACTGTTCGTTCTGTTCACACGTTAAGCATTGATTATATATCTTTATAAATAGTTGATCTTTGGTTAAAAGTGTAACGCTCATAAAAAGGATACAGAAAATTTTAGTTTGGGATACTAGATGCAGCGCTACGGTCGTTGACATATTTAGTAAATGTCGGTAACAAAATTGTACTCCAATAGTACCTTCTTAGCTATTGTTTTACAGTTTTCTAGTGCAATTATACAAATGTTAAATTGGATCTTTCGCGCGGATTTGTTTGGCGCGAATTATTTATGATTATGATAATGCAATAAATGAAATAAAATACCTTTTATTTCACGATAATAAATTAAAATTATAAGTTCTTACAAAAATAATTATTTTTTGTTTAAGTTATACTCTGTTATCGGTTGTAAGAAAAAAATAGCGATCTTAACTGTCGCGTACAATAAAAATATTTATTTAAATAACGGGTTCCCGTGAAATTGACCGTTTTTTCACTAGTAGGAATTTTAAACCCAAGAACATAGAGATGTCGAGCTACCTTCCTACCGCCAATTAATTAAGTATTTAGAAACTCAAGCTAAGGTCTTAATTTCTGCCCAACTTTTGTCACCAAGTTTTAAAGTAACGAAACAACTTATTATCTACACGCACGCACACCGTACAAAAATGAATAAAAGCTCTAATTTTTCGTCATTTGCTGGTATAACTAGTACCTCAAAACTAAATAATGTACAACAACAAACGTACAGTATGTTCTGCAACGCACCTTCTTTACCAATGTCCACAATTTTTGGCATCTCCTGTAAATAAAAAGATTCAACTAAGTAACCGTAATCATTTATGTAAAAACTGCCTTAGTTCTCTACATTCAACACAATATTGTAATTCACATTCGAAATGTCATATATGTCATCAATCACACCATACACTTTTTTACAGCAGTGAAGCGCCACAGCAACTACAACTTCTATTTCTCCTGTAAGGAATATAGATTCTACAACGCTCAGTTTTATGACGAACAGTATCGCCTGCAATCCTTTTATCGTTTTGTTATTAACTGCAGTCGTTGAAATAACAAAATATACGTGGCAACTATCAATCTGCTCGTATTCTCATCGATTCTGGAAGAATGGCCGACTTTATCATAGGAACTTGTATTCAAAAATTAGGTTAATATGACTTTGCTGCTACCAATAGCATAACACAATGTCACATGCGCTCACGCAATTAATTAAATCTAGTGTTCGATTTTGAAGCTTTCATTATAACAGAAATTTTTTCCCAACAGCTTTAAATGAAACTTAACATTAACGATTAGCATCATGTTAAGAATTTAAAGTTAGCTGACAACAATTGTCACGTACGTTTTGTTGTTGACGTTCTGGTAGGTTCTAAACTTACACCCTACATCCTCAAATCCAATCGCATAACAGAAATACGAAAACAATTTTTCGCTGTGATCAGCGTTTTTGTTCAGATTCTAAAAGGAAAATCATGGGTTTGTCTTGCACTTCTCTTAGACACGCCATTGTTAAATTTTTATATCTCTATAGAATCGTTTCTTGATCGGTGTTTACAAAAATTCTGGAAAATGAAACGCTAACTTTAAAAAACCAACTATATCACCAGAAGACGAGCAATGTGAACAAATTTCCAAAATATTGTTAAGCAAAAAGCAAATAGAAGATATCTCGTTTCTCTTCCGTTTAAGAACGGAGAACCACAATTGAGTAACACGTACAACAAAGCTATTTAAAAAACTGAACATCGAAATTATTAAAACTATTTTTGGCGTTTTTTAAAATGTTCCAATACAAGAATATCGCCTAAATACCGTTAGGTATGGATTATCAAGCTCCCCATATCTGGCTAACCGAACTTGACAACAACTTGTTGCACGCTACGGAGAGAAGTATCTTAACGCAGCCTACGTTGTGAATCACCACAATTATGTTGATGTCACCACTTACGCGAAAAATGACGTTAATACAACCAAAACACCTCAACAAGAGCTTATAAATTTGATGTCCTGTGGAAAATTCTACCTACGTAAATCGGCCTGCAATAACTATTTACTAAAAAGCATTTTTTGCATGATTTGTAGCAAATCTTAAATTGCTCTGCTTAAAGTAGTCTCGTTTCTTAGCCTAGAATTATGCAGTGCTGCACTTCTGACAAATGTTGTGTCATCAATAAAGCAGACTCTGGCACCTTTTTTAACTATTCATGAAATGCATGTTTGGTCTAACAGTCGGACGGTTTTGTTCTAGATGTACTCATCTTGTCATTGCTGGAAAACTTTCATTGCCTACAGAGTATCACATTTTCAAGACAAACTTTCTAATACTCAGTGGCACTACATCCCATCCGCTGAAAACCTAGTAGATTGCGGATCTCGTGGATTAACTCCTAAGCAACTGTTTACTCGCGCGGTTTGTCGGAATAGTCCTGATTGGTTTTCTAAAACATACTATTTATGGTCTAAACAACATTCAGCATTGGAATTTACTGTTGTAAAAGAAGCCAGAAATACTATGTCATACGGTCGCCACGTCATCGAAAGACTTCTGCTACGTTATTTTTTATTCATAAAAGATACTACGTGTCTGCATGTATCTTAATTTTTTTTAAATATTGTAACCATTCTACACCTAGAACATTCGGAAATTTTCCGCAAATTGAAGCGCAAACATCTTTAACTAAAATCACAAAACATGCACAACATATATCGTATACACATGTATTTGCATGTTTAACAAACTCAAAACTCTTACCAAAATGCTTTCAAAAACTAACAACTTTTATCGGGTGGACGGCTAAGGCACTCTTAGTTACCGCTGGACTCAAAGCATCTGCTGTTACTACCAAGTAATCATAGACTGACATAATTTACTATCGAGTATACGCACATGATCAATCTACATCCAGGTTACAAAACGTTACATTGCATACTTTTACAGCAATACTAGATAATTTTGCCACGAGCGGAAATTACTAAATGTCTTTCAAAATGTATGGTTTAAAGCGCGTCCAAAATTCGCTTCTCCAAGAATGACAGATTTACCTCAACTTTGCCTTTCTGAACTTAAACCATTCGTAGTCGTAAGCATCGACTACGCAGGGCCGTTTACTATTACTTTGAACAAGACGAGAAGTAGGAAAACCACAAAAGCTTACGTCTATCTGTTTGTATGCTTTGCAATTAAGGCAATTTATCTTAAACTTGTCTCTAATGTATCATTGAAGCAGCATCATCTTTAGCGACCAAGAAACAAACTTTATTGGAACCTAATAGCTTGAGATAGAATCGAAATTTAATCCTAAAGCCTCGCCAGACTTCAATAGTCTTGGCAAAGCAGGAAATAAATTGGTAAAAACCCACTTATACAGAGTAATTGGTAAGCAAGCGTCAACGTTTGAAGAGTTTTACACTCTGCTTTAGCAGATAGAAACAGTTTTAAATTCTCGGCAAATTACTCCCTTAAATCATGACTACAATGACTTGCAAGTTTTAACGCCAATCCATTTTTTGACGCTAGAACCACTATGTTCAAACGTTCCAGAACCTGATTTGTCAAAACTGACGTTAAATAGACTCAATCGTTCGCTTCCAATATTAAACTTGATACGTTTGAAAGAATTATACGAGTAGTCTCTCTAAAAACTACTAATGGCATATTTAAGCGACATTAAAATAAGCACATTTTGCTTACAATTAAAATTTTAGTTTATTCGATATTAGTTATACTTTAATTTGTTTAATTAGTTTGAAAAAAAACCTTAGTTTTTGGTAGGTAAAAATGTTCGTTCTGCTCACACGTTGTTTAAATTAATTGTTTTGTTCCACGCGTTTTGAAAGGATGTTTGCATTAGCTAACCTGTTAGAAAAAGTACTTTTGAAAATATTTCAAAAACAATTGCGAAATATTTGCAACTCCCTGAACTAGGGAGGTACACAGGCCACAGTTTTCGGAAAACATCCGCTACATTACTTACCTACAGCAGAGCCGATGTTACATTTATAAAAGGATGGTAAAGAACATCTGTAGCCAAAAGTTACTTAGAATGTTCCATTGAAGCAAAAATAATTTAACATCACTACTACGTGTGGAAGACAAAGCGATAAACAAAGCTAGATGACTAACGGACAGCTTAAATTTAAGTACTGCTTACATTTCGTCTTTTTTAGATTGTCAAATTTCATTCAAAAATCTGTCAAATTGTGCATTTTATATTAAAAAATTGACACAATAATGCTGTAATTAACTAAGTTAATAGATCTTGATTCAGGTTTTTAAACGTTTTTGGAAGCCACGGGATGGCAAAATCTTGACAGGTAAAATGTATCATTTTTGGTTATGGTTACCAAGTAAACAACCTATTTTAATACAATAGAGAAGATTCACTGTTACGGAAATAAAAAAGTAAGTATATTTTCTGGTAACCTATAAGACGCGTATGTATCCTATACATAAAAAACACCCACCAAATATTTATAATTGGAAATATAAGTAAATAAATTATTGCTATTTTTGAATTATTCCGAGCACATAACGAAGCCTGCCGAAGTGAGGTGACGTCACCACATCCTTCGAACAATATTATAGTATTATGATAGCCTGGTTTTATATTAATTTTCTTGTTTTTCTTGTTATTTTATGTGGTTTTATTGAGTTTTTAGTATAGATTTTCTGCTTGTAGTTGTTGTGAGTACGTAGTGTGTTGATAAATTATTTTTTTTCTGTAAAACGTAGTAGTAGCAAAATAGTTTCTATTGAACAACCTTAGTTTTTGCTTTAGTTGTACTAATAGTATAGTTAGAATTTTAATAGCTTTCACAATAAATACCTATAGTTCTAGTTTTCATAAGTAATTGAATTTAATCTTTAATTAAATAGTTTATGTAGGATATAATACTTTTCCGTTTAGCAGTAGTGGTAGTTATTGAATTTCTAACATTTTTAGTAATAATACTAACTGTAATAATTAGTGTGTTTATAAGTAGTTGTTACTAACAATATCACATTTTGTGTAAAAATTGATTTTTTTGTTCAATAAAGGTGTTGTTGTTTCTCCTTCATATTTATGCAAATAGAGCGTTATACTTAAAACATAAAATCTATTTATTAGCAACTTTTAGAAAGAGAGACAAACGCCTTATTTAGATTTTTTGTGGTGCTGATATACAGGACAGTAGTAGCTTTTCGAAGAAGAAGGTTTCATAGGTTTCATGCTAATAAATTTATTAGTAATAAATTTAAAGCGCCTAACATTAAAGAAAATTTCAATTGCTTGTATATTGGACAGAGAAAAATCAATTTTTGCACAAAATGTGATATTGTTAGTAGCAACTACTTATAAACACACTAATTAATACAGTTAGTATTATTACTACAGATGTTAAAAATTCAATAACTACCACTACTGCTAAACGAAGAAGTATTATATCCTACGTAAACTATTCAACGAATGATTAAATTTAATTACTTATTAAAACTAGAACTATAGGTATTTATTGTAAAAGCTATTAAAATTCTAACTATACTATTAGTACAACTAAAGCAAACTAAGGTTGTTCAATACAAACTATTTTGCTACTACTACGTTTTACAGAAAAAAAACTTAATTTATCAACAACACTACGTACTCACAACAAGTACAAGCAGAAAATCTATACTAAAAACTCAATAAAACCACATAAAACAACAAGAAAAACAAGAAAATTAATATAAAACCAGGCTATCATAATACTATAATATTGTTCGAAGGATGTGGTGACGTCACACTCACTTCGGCAGACTTCGTTGTGTGTTCGGAAAAATTCAAAAATCGTCAACTTTAATAATGTTTTTCTTCGTTAATTAATTAGGGATCTACTTTTAATTACTATTATTGTAAACGTCAGTTATGATATAATGGATATACACTATTTTCTAAAAATCGAATTTTAGTTTATTGTGTAAAATAAATTATAATTAATAGTTATTAATAATTTAACAAAATTTTTAAAGAACGGGAAATTTAATATTTAAATATGTAACAAGTTATGACTTGCCGTTGCACTTTCGTTTGTTATATGAATGTAGTCGATTTTTGAACACGGACTAGTAAACATCGTCAAAGAAATATCTTCGAGGCCCATTATATGATAAGAGTCAGTGCTAATAAAAACATTTGTGATAATGTGACAAAAAAATTGTAATTGATGCACACTACAACATAGAAAAACAAATTGAAGAAAAAAAAATTGAACCAGATCCCGATAGCAAGGATATAAACGATTGTTCCAGTAGTGACGATTCAATCCAACACAAAACATATCATCCTAATAGCACTATTTCTAGCAAAAATGAAGATTGTGTATCCGATCATTCCAAAATTATAGCACCAATATTATATTGTAAAACTGATAGCGCAACTGAACAGATTACCGAAGAACGGGAGTTGTAAACTGATTTGAATGAAGAAAATGCTGCAAGAGACGGTTTTATTATACAAAGTACAATTGTAGAGCATATAAATAGAGAAGACATTAAACACCATATATGCTTTCAATCTTTTTATTGATAATGTTACATCTTGGACATTCTAGAAAGTCACGTTTGCATAAATGGAGTGGAACGGACATTAATAAAATAAGAGTTTTTTAAGAGCTACAATATCAATGGGATTAGCACAAGTTCTTCACATAAACTATTGTTGACCCAAAGAACCAATATTTCATAATGATTTTGTTTCTCGTCTTACACGTGACCGGCATTTGTTACTATTGAAAGTTATTCACTTCAAAATTAATAAAAATCATGATCGTAAAAGCCGACTATACAAAATGAAACAAATATTAAAAAAAATTGTAAATAATTTTCAAAATGTATTGCAACCTGGAAAGATGCTCGTTTTTTACGAGTATATGATGCCATTTCGCTAGAGATTAAGGTTCCGTCAATATGTACCAAATAAAAGCCACAAGTATAGGGTGAAACTTTATAAACTCTGTTAACCAGAAGGCTATACGTTTAACGTAATGGTATACAGATCTAAAGGTGTCACTATTCCTAGCTTAGTACACTCACAATTAGTTGTACTAAAATTATTAGAGGCAATACAAAGTAAGTGTGGTCGAATACTATATGCAGACAACTTTTACTCAGGTCTGTCGCCCATTACAGTTTTACTTCAAAATAACATGATGTACTGTGGAACGTTTTATTTAAAGGAACGGTTGCTACAAAATTGGAAAAATAAAATTAAAATAAGAGAAATTATAGGAAAAAAACAAGAAAACATTAGAGTTATAGCATGAAAAGATAGACGCAAGGTATTGATGGTTACAAGTTGTCCACATGATAACACTAGCTTGTTTTAAAATAGATCTGACCAAATGTCATATACTGCAGCGCTATTCGCAGATGTAAAAAGTGATATAAGTAATTAAATAAAATTAAAAAAAATTTTTTTTTTCTTACAGAAAGGTATTGCTTGTGCTGAGTTTTGGTACTTCCGTCGTAAATCCTTTAATAATATACTGTTACAAACTTTAGGTTTTACGAGCCTTGCACGGTCAACTCACACAGTCGGAGATAGGGGAGGTTCAAGAGAATTATAAGTAAGGGCGCCAGATCAATCCTAATTAACATTTCTGCCTCGATCACGACAGACGGACCAAACTTTTAACAAATTTTTAGGTTCGTAATTCTTGTTACTCTGGTGTTCGGGTAACCACAATTAAAAGAGAAAGGTATGTTACCATAAAAAAAAGATTAACAGGTATAAAAACTTTAATGTAGTAACGTAGAAGATTAAACAGGAGTATATTTAATTTCTCAATTCATAAATGCCAGAAATATCGGCAGCACACAATACATAGGTTAAGTTGGATCGAAATAGCGAAGAAAATTTCGTAATAAATATAGCTTGTACATATAGCATGCGATACACACAAAATGATGATTGAAATTACCTTAATGGTATTGTAACAGTAAACGTAATTACGGAAATTAACATTAGCCAAAGTTCCGTGAGTGATTTTTATGACAGCGAAGAAAAATAATCAAACAGACTTACCCAAAATCCAGTACCTACTTGCGCGAAGAAAACGTTTTCCCCGGTAGTAGCCTAGAATAGATATTGAATAGCAAATCGTGTCACACAATAACTCACAAAGATAGGAAGCTACAAAATCGTTAATAATAATAAATTAAATGAGATATAAAAACCCGTTGTATCGAATGCTGTTAGTTGTAATTACGAACAGGTGGGTGGTAACGCAATCGACTGGTGTACAAGAAATAACATCTCCAAAGTAATGCTTGTCGAGACTTCGTTTTCGTTGTGGGTAATATGCCTTCCCAAAATCTTACGCGTTCGGTAACGGTATTTATCAATAGTAATTATTCTTCATTGTTCTTTATTGAATCGAACATGTGATTGAAGCGTGGCGAAACGGCTATCAAATTAATACAGAAATTACAAAGGAATCCTAATAAACCGGATGCAAAATATCTTACCCTGTGCCGAATAGATTACAATAAATTCGTAATTGACTTATAATTTCGTACTCATCACAGTGGATGCACTTAGAATCTTAGGAATTAGGTCAAATTTACGACACAGACCGTCTCACGTAGTTGACAGCTTTAAAATGAATCCGCAACCTGTCAGTAACCAAAAGGATCGGCAGAGGGCGTCAAAACTAGAATCTAATTTTAATTCGATATACAGGGTATTACGTTATGAAAATTTCGCACGTAACAATACAATTTGTGTTTTTCAACAAAACTGAGTAAACAATTGGCACATTTGTTAGTGGAGCCAGTTTTAGACTAACCTAAGCGTTCATAAGGAATAATACAAGTTTTCTCAAAACTGGAAGGTACTGGAAGAAAAAACGAAGACTATGTAAAAGTTGTCGCCAAATTCTATGAGAAACACTAACTAGTCGTGAAACGGACAAGAAAGTAAAAAGGGTAATAACTTTTGTCAAGACTGTCTTGGATAACCTGGTTTTTGTTTACAAAGCTTTAATGAAACCCATAATTAAAATGTACTTACTTTTTAACAATATTTATCTATGTTCGTAAAATGTTTTATTTACAAGATTTTGTATTAGTTTCAACCAATCATAATATTTCATATTGTTTATGTGCGGTACAAACCACTAAAGGCATGAACTGTTTAAACCGTAGAAAGATATCTGTCTACATACTAACTTTTGCAAAAAGTTTTAGTGTAGTTACCTACAGATCGTTAGATGCTCCCATTCTCTAGCACTCATCAAATTACACTACCGCAGTGAACGTGTTAAAGTGATGTTTTGTACCGGGTGTCTCACGGTTAGAAGTATATCAAGAACTGTTAAAGCTAAAAATTAGAAATTTTGTACATGCGACTTGCAGTGTTGAAACTATTAAATAAAAATATTTTCCAAATGCTAGCACTTCCGGAAATACCAGACGTGAGCGTCAACATGTTTATTTTAAATACAAACCAGACAATTTTTTTTCACATTCTGATATGTCATAAAATGTAAAGTATGTATGCTTAAAATAATCGGCGTATCAATTTTGATTGTTGAGGAAAAAAAATTTTTTCATTAAAAAATTTAAAAATTTTGTTTAGTAAATAAAATTAAAAATCGAAAGTGGTAAAAGTTGCGGAAATGGGATTTTAGGTTCTCAATGTCAAAAGATTGAGACACAATTGTCTGTAATAGATGATAAAAAATTGCCGTCGGTTACGTATCTATTTGACGTTATTTCCAGACTTAAGAAAAACTTAAAAAAATCTCTTTTTTCAAATAGAACGTTTAATTAATTATCATTCCATTCGATGCAAAAATAAATTTCCTTTAAATTGATATACCATATTCTTATACCTAAAATCAATGATTGCAGAGTTATTTACATTTTTCTATTCTAATTTATAATTACATTGATACTTTACAAATTTTAATTCAATTGTTTCCTATGCTTTCTTATGTTTTTATTTGACAGTTGCCAGTTAGCTATCAGTTTGAAAGTTACATTTATGTTTGTTATTAGTGTTATCTGCTTAAATTTTTAATTTTGCGCTTGATATTTGTTTTTAATTGGGCAATATGGAATACACAAATGCTGATATTCTAAATTTCTTTGCTCGTATTACTCTTCGGAGCTGCAAAAACTTGAACGAAAAGTATCCGCATTTGCCTGGAACGACAGAACAAAAATTCAGGAGGATTGAAATGAATTTTCTAAATTTTGGAAAAGTAAATGCGCCACGAAATTTTCCAAAGCCAATTGTCTCCAATGAAGCTGCAGAAATCAATGTATTGAGATAGTTTAATGTTTTCCCCGAAACTTCTGTTCGTTCGGCGGAAAGGGATCTTGGATACTTCAGAAGTTCGATACATAGAATTTTAAATAATCATAAAATGCAACATTTTAAATTTTCGACTGGTAAAAAATTACATCCATAAGATCAAATTCAACGAGTGCAGTTTGCGAAATAATGCTTGTGAAGATTCAAAAAAAGAGAGATTTTCTTCAGAAAATTATTTGATCAGATGTATCAAAATTTTTTAAAGAGGGTATTATTAATCGGTATAATTTACACATTTGGTCGCATGAAAATTCATTTGCAATTAGACCAAACAATTGTCAGCAAAAGCTTAGTTTCAACCTCTTTGCAATGTTAATGACCCACCGCGTGTATTATTTCATTTATGACAAGAATTTAAACGGTGACAGATATTTAAGTATTTTAAGAAACCAGGTACAAAATTTTTTGCAAATTTTATTACAAGCCGAGTTAGAAACATGCTAGTATCAAATAGATGGTGCTATAGCTCCTTGTGGTACCGCTGCAGTCAGTCATCAATTGGAACAAATGTTCGAAGACCGATGGATTAGACGTCTGGGTCTTTAGTTGTGGCCGGCAAGATCACCAGATCTAACGCCATATAATTTTTTATGGGACACTATTTAATCAAAAATGTACGGAACTCCTGTTAATACCAAAGAAAAATTACGGGATTGCGTTATCGCAGCATTTAATAACTTAGATCCTTTAGAAATCAGTAAAGCAACGATTCAGGGTGTTGAAACACGGCTTATAAAATGTATGGAAGTGAATGGTACCCATTTTGAAAATTTAATATAACTAATGGGTTTAAATTAGTCAAGAGGTGACATCAAATGCAAATTCGTGTAGCGGCCTAGTGATTCCATGACCCGGGCACCGTAGAACATATCGCATACGTTTAACTTAATATTAATTTGTTGTTATATACCACACTCGCTACAAATTTTAATTATAATTTAGTTATCGTTTCTTTGAAAATTTTCATAGCCAACCATGTTTTGTAAAGTATCTATGTAATTATAAATTTGAATAAAAAATTTAAATAACTCTGTAATCATTGATTTTAGGTATTCTTATTCCTATACCTGGTATATCAGTTTAAAGGAAATTTATTTATGCATCGAACCGATTAATAAGTAAATAGGCATTCTATTTGAAAAAAAACTTTCCAAAGTTTTTGTTAAATCTGGAAATAACGTCAAATAGATACGTAACCGCGGGCAATTTTTTATTATCCATTCAGACAATTGTGTCTCGATCTTTTGACATTGAGAACCTAAAATCCCATTTCCGTAACTTTTACTACTTTTGATTTTCAATTTTATTTCCTAAACAAGATTTTAAAATTTTTCAGTAAAATTTTTTTTCTCAACAGTCACAATTGAGACGCCAATTATTTTCAGCATACATACTAAACATTCATATCAGAATTTGAAAAAAATTGTCTGGTTTGTATTTAAAATAAAGATGCTGATGCTCACTTCCGATATTTCCGGAAGCGCTGTCATTTGGAAAATATTTTTATTTAATAGATTAAACACGGTATGTCACATATGCAAAATTTCAAATTTCTAGCTTTTACAGTTCTTGATATACTTCTAACCGACTCTCGCCGTGAGACACCCTGTATAATAACATAATAAGACAATTTTTATTAGAATAAATATAGTTTTAAATTCTTAAATTGAAATAATTATAAAAGCAAAACAACTTCTTTAAATGACAGATTTTTTGGTATAATATATTCATATTTTATAAATTTTTTAACAAATACTCTTACGTCTAAGGTTTCTTTCTATGACAAACGGAGTTTACGATTGAATAGTTAATTAAAGAATTTGAATCAAATTATTAGGGGGGAAATATAATGGTTAACAATTTAACTTAAAAAAACTATTTGAGAGTACACTACACAAATTATAATTTATATAATGTAAACAAATTACATTAAAAAACGTAAAGCGTACTAAAAGTTTCTAAAAATAACTAATAGATGCGTCATTACTTATGAAAATGTGTAATACACAAACAAAGCTTTTTTTAAATAAATTACTTAATTTTTGTTATTGTTTTACAGTTAAACGGTGTAAATACACAAGGAGAAAACATTGCCGACAACGCAGGCATGAAAGTGTCGTATTTGGCTTATCAAAGCTGGGTTAAAGAAAATGGCATTGAACCAAAACTACCAGGATTAGATTATTCGCCGAATCAAATGTTTTGGATATCTGCGGCTCAGTTATGGTGCAGTAAATACAGAAAAGAAGAAATGCTAAATGCTATTTTATCGGATGATCATGCTCCACCAAAATTTCGAATAATCGGATCATTGAGTAACTCTGAGTACTTTTTAAAAGACTTTAAATGCGGTGCTAATTCCACAATGAATTCAGAGACTAAATGTGGCGTATGGTAGTTTATTAGAATTAGTCATTTACTACAAAAACGTGTTTTTTAAATTAAATTACAGGTGGCTATGTAATTTTTCATAATTGTAACAAGGTGCAATTTTTTAGTTCATTTTGTAAATAGCCAACCTTGATTATCATTTATAACGTTAATTGTATTCTAGCATAACTAATGTGACATTGTGAATGTGCTATTGTGTTATAAACCAAAATTATCCACTTATTCAACAGTTAAAAATGTTTAAAAAAATAAAATTACTTGTTATAGTATCGATAAAAATCTTATAGTTGATTTACTAAAACACACGCGTTAAATATGATTGTTTCCTACTCTACTACTAACGGTACAGTTAAGTATGAAATTTGCACAAAATTTTATTTAGATATTAATTAAAATAACTATTAACTAGAAAATCAAAAATCAAAACTTTGATTGAAAATCGACTACGATGCATCAACTGCATTTTATTCTTTATAATAGTGGCGTTATTTATGGGCTTAGTGATTGTTTTACGAGAACGTGTAAATGACCCGTAAGAGATTTACCAAAATGAGTTCATTCAAAAATATATATTTTTAGAAACGTTTGCCTAACAACTGCTTGTATAGAATCAGCATCAGATGTTATAAAATACATGGATACCACCGTTGACCCTTGCACTAACTTCTACACATTTGCTTGTGGAAATTACATGAAAGATGTCGTTATACCTGATGATAAGTTATACGAAAATCATTTTTCTACAGCTACGGATAATGTCTTCGAGCAACTGCAGCTCATTTTCGAAGAAGGTTTTACGTACAAAGCTCAACCGTATAAGTTGTTAAAAAACGTGTACGATCTTTGTATGGATACAAAAACTATTGAAGAAACAAGTTTACAGCGAGCAAAACAATTATTAATTTCTTTAGGCGGATGGCCAATTTTACAAGGTTCTAAATGGAATCAATCCAATTTTACATGGATTAACTTAGTTTATAAACTAAGAAAACTTGGTTTTAAATATGACTATTTTTTCTCAGTAAATGTAGAACCCGATGATAAAAATTCAAGTCAACGTGTGCTAACCGTAAGAGAAAAAATTAATGTTACCAATCTCTAAAAAACATTGCAGTTAGATCAAAACGTAATTAAACCAAAGGACCTTCCTAATCACAATCATCACAGCAATATAACTGATGAATTATACAACTACTTATTACAAGTTGTAAAAGTGTTTGGTGCAAATATGACACTTGTCGATAAAGACATAAAAGATGTTATACAATTAGAAGTGAACCTCTCGAAGGTTTGTTACAATAAATTTTAATTTAATTTAATTTATTGTTTTCAGATACAGATATCAGAACAAGATAGGAGAAACACTTCTAGGCTATATAATAAAATGAGTGCAAGAGAATTGCAATTTAGATTTCCAGGAATCAACTGGATGGAATTTATAACTACCATGGTTAATTTACCAAAATTTAATATATCTTATAAAGATACAATTGTTGTTAAAGTACCTACATATTTTACCGAACTAGAAACGTTGCTGAAAAAGACGTCGAAACGGTTGAATAAAATATAGTTTTTCAAACTTTATAAAGTAAACATTTCTTTTAGCACTCAAGCAAATTACATAATAACTAAAGCTGTCACTTCGTTAATACCATTTCTTACAGAGGAACTAAGAATTATTCAATGGGAGTTTAATCAATTTTTTACTAGCACTATTAGCGACGGAACTCGATGGAAAGAATGTATTAAAGTTGCATTAAGAAAGTAAGTAATTTGATATTTCAAATTTAATTAACCTTAGAAACACAAAAAAAAGTTACTAATGACTTACTAACAACTACAAACACACACACAAAAATAACAATACTGCTCTGGCAGATTTTTGTCATAATACGATTTTGACTTAAACTATGAAAGTGTTACTTACCAATGCAGAATTTTTTAAATATATTGAATTATCTTTTAGAATAAGTCAGAATTTGTATTTACCAAAAAGTAAAAAAATTTGATATTTTTTTAAACAAAATTTTTATGCAACATAAAACTGTTATAATTTTTAACGAAATCTATGTAGACTTAGAAAGCATATTTATATAAGCGTTTTATTTTATCTTTATAAAACACCTTAAGACGAAAAAAAATAAAATAACAATACTGTCTATAGTAAAAAAATGCAAACAAATGTAGCGAATTTTATTATTAAAACTAATTTATTTAAACTACAAAAAATATGTTTTACTTATACTAGAAATATGTACACTTGTAAATTAACCGAACTAATTAAATACACTTGGATACGATATATGATGTCATTAATACGCTGCATGACTTCATAAGGGCCCTCTCATTGCCTTTGCAACTTCGGCAATAAACCACGTCTCCTTTGAGGATTATACAACCAGACCATATTGCCAGGTTGAAACCCACCATTTTGTGCCTTGACGTCATATCTAGTCTTCATCTTGTCGCTGGCAATTTGTGTGTTTTTACGGACTTCTTCATGTATTTCGTCTAGCCTCTTGATCAGCTTGCTGACGTAATCTTCTCAAATTGAAGGTCGCATGGCAATCGTATTTCACGATCGAACATGACACAGGATGGTGTTTGGCCTGTGCTTTCGTGAACGGATGATCAGTATGCCATTAGGAAAACGTGCAAGTACTGATCCCAGTCTCTTTGGTGTTCGGACACTACTTTGGCTAAGTACTTGCCCATTGTTCGATTCATCCGTTCAACCATGCCATCAGATTGAGGATGGAGAAGCGTTGTCCTAGTTTTCTTAATTCCTAACAGTCGGCAAACTTCTTGAAACAGCCCAGACTCAAAATTGCGGCCTTGATCGGAGTGTAATTCCAACGGAAATCCAAACCGACAGAAAAACTCTTTTACTAATACGTCTGCGACTGTAGCTGCTTCCTGATTGGGTATGGCGTAAGCCTTCGTCCATTTCGTGAAATAATCCATCGCCACCAGGATGTATTTATTTCCTGAATCAGATTCTGGGAACGGCCCTGCGATGTCAATCGCTACTCTTTCCAAAGGACTTCTTACGTTGTATTGCTTCATGGGTGCTTTGCGCTTTCTCGCTGAACCATTTCCTGATGCGCAGACCGTGCAATTACGGCACTATTTCATGACGTCCTCTTTGCAGTTCATCCAGTAGAATCGTTCTAGTACTTTACCCAATGTCTTCTTAATGCCAAAGTCCTCCTCCTCCTAATCTCCCATCGTGGAGATGCTTGAACACTTCTGCCACCCGGCTCATTGGCACTACCAACTGTAGTCTGTTTTCCGTGCCCTCAGCACTTTCTAGGGATTGCTTAAGAAAACCGTCTTCTACTATCAAAAAGTCCCACTGCGCCCAGTACGCTTTGATGTTTCTGCCCAAAGCATTCACTTCTTCCCAGGTTGGACGTCGGCCGTTTTCTTTTCAGTCCAAGAGTAGTCTTATTTCAGGATCGTTTTCTTGTTAGCGACGTAGCTGCTCAACTTTTTCTTCTAGTCGCGAACAATGGCTGCAGTCCGCCGGACATGGTCTTCTTGACAAAGCATCAGCATTCCGATGATTGCTTCCGGCACGGTGTTTTGTGTCATAGTCATACTCTTGCAGTCTCTCAATCTTGCCACTTGTCCTTCCGGGTTACGGAACTGCAGTAGCCATTTTAAAACGGCGTGGTCTGTTCTCAAAAAAATTTTCGTCCATACAGAAATGTTCGATGGACTTAACGACTGCTAACAGCTCCCTTCTAGTCACGCAATAATTCTTTTCTGGCCTGGACAAAACCTTGCTAAAATACGCGATAACTTTTTCTTGTTCATCTTGAACCTGCGAAAGGACCGCGCCTATGGCCAGATTGCTTGCGTCGGTATCTAAAACAAATTTTCCATCTTCTCTTGGATAACTCAAAATCGGCGAAGTGACTAGGGCCCGTTTTAGTTAATTAAAAGAATTTTCCCAGTCTTCATTCCATCTAAATTCTACTTTTTCTTCGGTTAATTTTGTCAATGGTTTGGCAATATTGGCAAATTCGGGGACAAATCTTTTATAATAAGTGCACAACTCAAGAAAACTTCGAACCTGATGTTTGTCGATTGGTCTTGGTCATGCTTGCACTGCTCGGATTTTGTCTGGGTCAACCCTTACTCCATCTCTAGATACGACGTGGCCAAGGTATTGCACTTCCTTCTTAAGTACGTGGCACTTCTTTGGGCTCAGTTTGAGGTTAGCCCCACGTAATCGCTGGAACACTTCCTTCAAGTTGTTCAAGTGTTCTTCAAATGACCTTCCAACCACAATCACGTTGTCCAAGTAAACCAAGCACGTCTTCCAAGACAATCCGCGCAAGATGGTCTCCATCAAACGCTCGAACGTTGCAGGAGCGTTACACAGGCCGAAGGGCATTACAGTGAACTGCCACAAACCAGTTCCGATCGTAAAAAATGTTTTTTTACGATCCTTGGGTTCTAATTCTACCTGCCGGTATCCACTTTTTAAATCTAACGTAGAAAACCACTGGATTCTGACAGGATGTCTAGCGTATCGTCAATTTTGGGTAAAGGGTAGCTGTCCTTTTTGGTCACGTCGTTTAGCTGCCTGTAGTCTACGCAAAACCTCGTTGATCCATTTTTCTTTTTTACGAGTGCCACTGGGGGTGCCCATGGGCTACTTGAAGGTTCAATCACGCCTTCTCTCTCCATATCCGTAATTATTTGTTCGGCTTCTTCTCTTTTCGCCAAAGGAAGTCTGCGTGGATGTTGTCGTATCGGCCGAGCGTCTCCGGTATTAATTTTATGTTTCACCACGTTAGTTCTTCCTTTGGAGCCACTCTCCAGCGCGAACACATCTTGGTACTCTTGAATCAACACTTTAACTTTAGCCAGCTGGTCTTGGCTGAGGTTTTGGCATTTGGTAGTAAGAATGTCAAATAGATGTTGTGGACACTTCTTCGGCGACGTATCTTCGTTCGACTTCACGGATCTCACAATTTGTGATACTGGCGTGCATTGGCCTACCACGGTCTTCTTTTTCAACGTTACAGAATCTAAGTTGATGTTTAATATCCTTACTGGCATCGGCTTCTTTACTCGTACTAAAGTTCTGCCAACGAGTAGTCCCTTTTCAACTAAGCCGCCCTCCATTGGTTTAATCGCGCGTATGTAGCCTTCCCGGAGATTTCCACCCAGGCGTGCCATTACCACATTTTCAGTCGTTGCAGGCAGAGTCACGTCTTCACTTATTAAGATTCGCACGGCTGCCTTCTCTGACGAATGAAAAGGAATTTCTTCATTGTCGATCTGCAGGACATTGTTCTTCATATCCAAATGGAACCCATACTTCTTTATCACGTCCATTCCCAAGATAACTTCTTCCGTGATGTCGGCTACCAGTACTTGATGGTCGAGTACTCCATTTCCCAAACCAATGGTTAGTTTGACCTGTCCGTGAGTAGGTATTTCTTCGCCCGTCGCCGTTCGAATCGTACTGTTACTGGCGATGTCTTCTCGTTTTCCAATAAGATGTCAGGACGAATAATGGTCTTCGTCGCTCCCGTGTCAACTAGTAACTAGACGCTTCTCCCATTGATCTTGTCATGGAGATAAATGCTATGCAATTGCTTCCTAGGCGATGCCATTTGAATTGTAATCTCCGGAGTCTTGACTAGATGAGATTACTTTTTGTCTCTTTTGCTCGCCTTGTTCCAAATTATCAAGCGCTCTTCTTGTCCTCTTTTTAGGTTCAGTACGATGCCGACGTACATGGCCTATTTTATCGCAGTTCAAAGTTGTCACTCCTCTTTCCCGAAGTATTCGTCGCGCTATCTCCTCGATGCTTTCCAGTGTCTGCGCGGGTACTTCTGCAGCACAGCAGAGTCTATGACCATCTCGTTGCGATGCTTGTTTTGCTGCTTCAAACTCCAAAGCATGCACCAACGCGTCATCCAATAGTACTTGATGGTCGAGTACTCCATTTCCCAAACCAATGGTTACTTTGACATGTCCGTGAGTAGGTATTTCTTCGCCTGTCGCCGTTTGAAGTCGTACTGTTACTGGCGATGTCTTCTCGTTTTCCAATAAGATGTCAGGACGAATGATGGTCTTCGTCGCTCCCGTATCAACCAGTAACTGAACACTTCTTCCATTGATCTTGCCATCGAGGTAAATGCTATGCAATCAATGTTTTTATTAAAGAAGCGATATTTCTTAATGATATTTACACTAAAATTTGTGAACGATACCCCACACTGACGCCACTGTTGCGAATTGTATTATTAAAACTAATTTATTTAAACTACAAAAAATATGTTTTACTTATACTAGAAATATGTACACTTGTAAATTAACCAAACTAATTAAATCTACTAATATTTAATAAAACACTTACACTAATTAAGATAAGATAAAGTCCGCGGATAGTTTCACACATTTGTTTACACTAAAATCACGTACAAGATTATTCTCGGTATATTTATGTACATACACGCGCTAACGACTTATTTATTTCAACTTGAATAATCTTCTTAACACTGCTGTATTCGCATTATGACAATAACTGACCTACGATTTGTTTCGTCGGTATATATACACATTTTAAAAATCATTCTCGAGTATTCCATATCTTTCGATATACGTTCTAGAAGATGGATAACAACCTCGAAAAGGATCTCGAATTTGCGAATAACTTCTCGAACGTTTCACAAAGAACCAACTTTATTCAGACTTTGACACACTACGCAAACAGTAATTATTTAGTGCAGCTAAAAAGCACGAAACGCAAGCATTAAAAAAACATAAAAATCTAAAAAAGCGACAATCTATAGACATAAAAAAACATTATTTGCAAAAAAATGTAAGGTTATATTGTTTAAAAGAGTTCCAACAATAAACTTCTCTAGCAATACGTTTTTAGGAAATATGTAAACATTTCTGTTATTTTGGTTTACAAAGTTTTTTTTTACATTTGAGATATCATCAGTAGCAAAAAAACATACCACTTTCAACTGTAATTTGTGGGAAAAAAATGCCACATTCTCTTGCAAAATATTAAATTAAAATAGTTTCGTTTATGCACGATATACGTTCAAATTCCCGCGTTGGTTTACCTCAGAGGCATAGTGTAAATACACAATTTATTATGATTAAAAGCTATACTGGAAGTAATACTATAATTAAATTGACAAAATCAATAAGTTAATAATACATATAAAAAGAAGATACACTCTTTAGTTGATACCGATTAATAAAATAATTGTCTAAAATGTTTCATTTTCACTGTCTCTCAAATCACTAAACTGATAATCACTGTCACTATCTTCACCTATATTTATAACTCACTTCTCAGTTTCTACATCCAAAATTTGTTCACTTTTAATGTATTTGTCATCTATATTAATTACTTTATTACATCTGCTTTTCTAATCTTCTGTTGTCGTTTCAAATGCTCTGTTGACCAATTCCATAACATCAGTTAACTTAAATGTAAGGTTTTTCTCTGCTACTTCGCTTTTTATCTTTGCCCAAATTAATTCTACGGGATTTAGATCCGGATGATATGGCGGAAGTCGTAACGCACTGTGTGTCCATGATCGTTCATTAATTTGTCAAATTTATATGTTTTATACCGATTTTTATTTTCTAGTACAATTTTGTAAAGTTGTGGTTTATATAGGTACGCACGAACTTGAATTCCTTTTTGATGTAACCAGGATCTAGTAGAAAACTGTGGTACGGGACGTTATCAATAACAATGACGGAGTTGTTTGGAAAATTCGGTAGAAGACGTTCTTTGACCCACTTTTCATAATTGGTATCCTTCATGTCGTCGTGGTAATCTCCACTTTTTGTGCCAGATTTAAATATTAATAAACAGCTAGATATAAAACCCATGTCGCCTCCTGTGTGAACCATAATTACTCGCTGGCCCTTTAAAATAGGAGCGAATAATTCTTTGTTATTGTGGTCATTCCAGTTTCTCGATTTGGTATGTCCGCTGTGAATATAGCTTTCATCCAAAAATACGATCGGTTTGTTTTCAGTACGGTAACGTTTAATGTTTTGAAGGTACACTATTCTTTTTTCACGAATATCACTTTTCTCGATTAAAATTCTTCTGTTGTCCAATGTTTTTCCTCCATTTAAAGTTAAGTTTTTTAAGGATTATTCTCAGCGATTTCTCGGAACCACTCCAACCCAAATCTTCCATTAATTTCTGTCGTAAGGATTTAACGCACGCACGGTTCCTTTCTGTTTTATGGAAGTTATAAATGATGTGTCTTATTATATTAAAAACATATTCTGCAACATCCGTAACCGGATTTTTTTTGCGCTTCTTGTCCGGAGATCTCAATATAATTGTACCATTATTTTTTGCGGACGATTCCTTGACTTCCTTTATGATTCGTTCTATTGTTGTGACTGATGCTTTTGTTGATTTGAAGTCTTTTCCTTGATGCTCCGTAGAGTTTCGGTTTCTTCTTTTTGTGTTAAAAAGTATTAAAACACATTATGCACTATTTCGCGCGATTGCCCGTTTAAGATTTTTCCAGACAGACATTTTTTAAAACCGATTACAAATCAGTAAATATTTACACCGTATAATCAATTTTCAAAAACTAATATGCATGCACCAAGAATCAGAATATTTATATATCAAACCTCTAATTACAGTCATTATGTTAACTGCTTATAAATTCATTATTTAGATAAATATATTTTTTCTGTCTAATTGTTTTTAAGGCAAATTTCTAATGGGTACTTAATGGTTCCATTTATTTCCTTTTTATTAGTGCATATTAAAAATACATTCAAAATTACCTATTAGACAAATGGAAGAGATGCCTACATACTTTCAGGAATAGATGCCTATTATGCAAACATGAAAAACCAAATGTTAAAAAAAACGCGTCCCCAATGGAAATATTGGAATGATTAATCTTTATACGCATTCTTCCAATATACATATAATTAAACATACAAATGTGATACGCCACTGCTTAGTATTTTTATTATAATCGGCATCCGCCGTAGTTCTTCGCAATGCGTCGGCTTCTCGTCTTCTTACGCGCTTGATTATATAAAAAGTTGACGCTCGACTATTTTTCTGACTTACAATGACATACTCAGCTCAATTTTATTTTTATGTTAATCGAATTTTTTGTCCTGGCTAAAAAAAAATTGTATACGCACCACGTGAAAAAAGTATAACATTCCCACCCACGATTAACTTAACTTTGCTTGGGTGACAACAGTCTGCTGGTGGGAATATGCTTTTCTCCCTAGGTACGTAATATACTATTTTTGTGCACTTGATATAAAAGTGTCACTTATTTTAGTTAGCGACAACTTTTTTATGCATTTTATTTATTAGCGCAATTGTAAATAAACAGTTTGTTAAATAACTAAATATTACACTAGAACAGAGTTGTCCAAAGTACGGGTCGCAACCCGGTACCGGGCTATGAAGCAGATGATACCAAGTCACGAAGTGCTCAACTGTACTCTGAGTAACCGATCAAGCGTACTCACGGTGCAAGATGGAACACACAAATAAAGATCTATATGGTCTACGTCGAATAGCAACAGTGAACGAACACGCTTACGCACGGCACAAACAATTCTCGCCTCTGCCACCATACCACCCTCCGCGCTGCAACCACACGCGATGTTGCTACAGTAGCCATCCGAGACGCGAGTAGTAATCGCGTGTGTTTTATTGTTTATCAATAATTCTGGTGTGTGTGTTTTGCATTAGTTTTTATTAATATAACGCAATGGATAAATGGCTGTTAAAACAAAATGCTGTGAGTAGTAAAAATGAACAATCAAGTGATGACGATACCATCGCAAGTTCTTCAAATAATGCAATCACAGTGTCGTTCAAGTACTGGGCGCGGTACCAACAAACTCCCGCACGATGCACCACAGTCTACCATTATGAAGAAGAAGGAAGCTTAAACCAGACAATATCTTGAATACTACATACAGTTTGGTTTCATTAATGATATGATGATGATGATATGATAGCCACTGTGTGTTATTTGTAATACAATACTTTCTAATGAGTCCATGAAACCATCGAAGTCAAAGAGGCACTTAGAATTGAAACATTCAGAGTTTTTTGATAAACTAAAAAATTTCTTCTTAAACAAAAAGCGAGAACTAATTTTGACTAAAAAGAACGTGCATTTTTTTGTAGTGCTCAAAGTGAAAATCTTGTACTGGTTACTTACGAAATATCCAAATTAATTGCTGAGACCGACTATCCGCACACAATTGCAGAGAAACTAATACTTCTCGCCTTGAAAATAGTTACCTCTCAAATTAGTGATAAAAAATAACAAATCCTTGTAAATTTGCTGGTTCTTTTAAATAATACTGTAAAACGCAAAATCGTAAAGATAGCAGACAACGTTTAAAAAACAGGCGTAACTCAATTTTTTCCACTGCAGGCTGACGAAAGTACAGACTTAGCATCAAATGCAAATTTGATGTGTTTTGTAAGATAAATTATTAAAAATAGTATTCACGAAGAATTTTCGTTTTGTAAATCTCTAACAACAAATACAACAGTTGAGGCAACATTTGACTTGATTGACAATTACTTAAAGAAAAATGGCGTTGAATAAAGGAAATGCGATGGAGCACGTGCAATGGCAGTAGTTTGTACTGAACTGTTTCCTAGAATCAAAGCTGTAGCTCCAGACTGTATATGAGTGCATTTGAGCATCCATAGAGAAGCACTTGCTGCAAAAAATGGTACTGATTTTAACAGAAACAATGCAGCAATGCATAAAATTTATTAATTTCATCAAATCCCGTCGATTAAAGTCGAGATTATTTTCTAATTTATGCAAAGAAATGGAAAGTGAACACGAACATAGAGTTAAAAAAAGATGTTTTAGTAAAAATCCACTCTCAGCAAGTAAGATGTAATATTTTCGTTCAAAAACAATTCGCGTGATGTTAATTGGTTAGTAAAGGTGGCTTATATTTGTAATATTTTTGACTTTTTAGATAACTCAAATTTGACATTACAAGGCAACAACGTGGGTAACTGCATTTAAAGTGCAAGAACAGTAAGAAAACTGCCATGGACAAACTTAACTACTGGTTACGTCGCGCAGAAGCATGATGTTACAAACCGAAATACAAAAGCAGTCCCAAGCAACATTTTGTAACCGTGGTTACGTTGTAACCAGTTGCAAATTAGTAACATTAGCACCATGGTAAATAAACCGTTGCAGCAACGTAGCAGCAACTTTCGTAATTTACTGAGGTTTCAAATCTATTACAGAAATAACCATTTTACAACTATGGTTATAAGTAAGTTTTTCTTAAACCCTTATGTAACTACAGTGTCAATTTAGTGACATTAAAACCTTCATTTCGGTTTTGAGTGTAACCGTCTTGAAACTATGGTTACAAGTGTAAATTTCTAAAACTACACTACAGTGTTAATCTATGCTTTCAAACAGCAACAGAAGAAGTGCATTTTACGAGATTTTTATAAGACACTTAGTCGATTATCATTATCCAATAAACAGTACCGAAAGTGTTTCTAATTCAAAACTACGTAAGTACAATTATTGGTATATTATATTACTATAATTTTAATCGTGCATTTAAACTACTGTTTCTAATTTAATCAACGTTGAAGAATTAGTTGCCAATTATAAGTAAGCAAATTTTTAATTGATTTTATTTTCTTCTAGAATAAAATAGCATTTGATTGCAAGAACATTACAATATTACACACAGTGATCAGAACGTGTAAATTAGATCGCCATTGGTGAACACCTATAATCTTTAAAAAACCAGTCGAGATTATGATCATTGAACCGATTATAATTGCACATGTGCATTTATAGCCTAATACAAATATTTAACTAAGAATTATGTAGACGCATTAAACTATAACACGTGAGGAATATCTTAATCCGCCATGGTCTTTTAACACAAAGACATTTTTCTTAACAAAATTTATGCATTTACTATTTACAAAATTTATAAATAATAGACATAATCCGCTTTTCTTGAAAATTTGCCGTAAAAACCTGTTTACTTGTACCTACTTGCAACAGATGTAAAAATTCTTTTATTATATCTTTTTTGTTTGAATTTAGTTCTATAAGAAACTATAAAAAATTAAATAATGTACATTTATTATAACTATTTATATATCTGTATCTTTTTATTAATATATTTTTATCTCTACTTTTGTTTTAATCTTTATAATGCAGTTAGTAACTAAAATCTTGGACAAGTTGCTTAACAAAAGCGGTTATAAAGTAATTTCAAATAATGGTAATAAGCATGTTTTCAAAACAGTTACATAGCAGTTGCTATAAACGGTAACTACAATGTTACAAATCAATTACAAAACCGTGATGATAAACCATTACAGAAACGATTCAGAATAGGTAAACATGATTTGTAAAAAACCGTTATAGCAACGCTGCAAAACAGTTACAAAGTAGTAATTGCAACGGTTTCAGACACGTTGTAAAACGGTTATAATTTTACTGCAGTTGCCTTGCAACTGACCAAATCCGGTATTGACAACGTATCAGGAAAGGCTCAGCAACTATTCTGTAACTAAATACCGTACTGAAACCATAGTTGCAAGACAGTTTTACAACCGTTTTGTAACTGATTTTTGCTACTTGGGGTACAACATGAGTTCATTACCTGAAGATGTCTCGGTTGCTGTTAAAGAATATTTGCTAGGATTAGAAAGCAGTCTGAAGGAATATTTTTCTTCACTAAGAGCACCAAGGTTTGGATACGGAATTAATTTACGATAAACATAGAGGTTGAGACAGAACTGCCAGATGGAGATGTTGAGTCTCTCATTAAAATGTCTTGTGACACATCGCTCAAAGACAAATTCTTAAGACAGCCACTAATAGAATTTTGGCAGGAATATCCCACTTTATCAAAAAAGAGCAATTACATTTTTGATGCTATCTGTAACAACCTAGAAATGCGAAGCAGGGTTCAAACTTTGGTACTCTTAAAAAATAAGTACAGGAACAGTTTAGAAGTCAAGTCGGACTTAAGAATAAAAATAACATCTTCTGCAAAATTGATTTTAGTTGATAAGAAACAGCTTTACACTTCTCGCTAATAAAATTTTCTTGAATGTTTTTGTACTGTATTTTTGCAATACTTAATTAATTAATGTTTTGTAATCAGAACACGATTAAAACGGATTTTACTATTATAAATATGAATATATTTTATTTAAACTGCATAATCCTACCAATGTAAATTCACAATATAACATTGACTTTTATACTGTAAATATATTAACAGTCAAAGAGTCACGAATCTAAATTTAATAGATAACTGGATCACAAAAAAATAAACTTTAGGAAATACTGCACTAGAAGATGAAGATACTGATTGCAAGATACTGAAACTGACAAATTAGAAATTATTATTTTGCTTCCTCTTACTGCTGATGTCGACGTTTTAAAGGTCGAAAATTGCTGTTTAGTGGAACTATTAAAAATGTTGTTTTATTTTATAATCGATGCTGTATTTCATTAGAACTGTTGTCAACTCCACTGTTGGCCAAAAAGGTCCTTTAAAAATAATGGTTTGTAAGGTTGTTTGGCTCCGGTAGCCTTCAATTTTCTTTGCTAAATTGTAGAAACTGTTTATTGGTTTCTTTGTGCACTTACATTATCTATAAAATATAAATAGTTTGCAATTGTTTACATACGTTTTAAATTTATATTCTTTTTGTAAAGGTCAATTCTGTTTACTCTATCTAACTGTTTTGGTTTTTCTTTGTTTTCGTGTTATGTACCAAAGTATGCCTGCAATCTTTTACTTTTAGTAAACGTTTTTCGCCCAGCATGTTCTATGCAACGCAATTATCAACAGTACCTTTATACAGATAGAAATATGGCATCCGAAGCTTTTTCTAGAAATTTGTTCACATCATTCATCGATAAAAAAATTTTTTTCATAACCTTAATTTTGACGTTTCAGGTAAACCATCAATTTTTTATATGTTGAAATACCTGTTACAAGTTTTTTGTTGTTTACTGATCTTGCACGGTTAGCTTGTAATAGAATTTAAACAATTGATATTCGGAAAAAAAGGGCTCCAAATGACAAATATTTTTATGGGTGCCAGATCAATGTCTTACTGAAGTTTGGGCTTGGTCAACGGCCGAGACTTTCCGTATCCTAACGTGGTAGTAGTTTTATTGATACGAATCTTTAGATAAGCTCTTTTCTACAGCGTTGTAACGTCTGCGGGTTGTGTGTTTAATTATGTACGATCTAAACGACAGGAAGCGGCTTTCCACGTGACTTAGTCTAAAGAGACAGAAAAAGCCGAGTCCTATTGCAAAGAAACACAGTAGAAAAGACTTGTCTCGCCAGCAGCAGAATCGTCTTGTGGTAGCCGTTTGCAGTCTAATGCGACCGGAGTTTATGTAAATTGTTTTGCGCTTTAGATTCACAAAACGTACAGCAATCTACCTGCTTCCAGTACTCTAGGATACTAATGCATTTACTTGAAAAGGGCGTGAGCTGTACAAACCCTGCAAGGTAGCAGAAAAGTCCATTCCATAAATGTAGAAAACTGCGACAATCAATCATCTAACGTGACCCGGAAGCAACACAAGTATTCAAGGGAGAGAGCCCCATCTGAGACATTCGGTGCTCTATCTATTTGTTGTCGGCTTCTTGAAGGCGTGGAAACTAGCTCAATCACAGATTTGGTGTCTCTTAACAACGGAACGGTGGTTAAACACTCTATCTCCGCCTCAATCATCTCCCCCCACTGGGCGCGCAAGAGCTGGTATTTAAAAAACGTTTCTCAGCAATATCTAAACTGCAACTAAAGCGTTTAAAGAAAACACGCCTCGTCGGGTAAAAAACTGTCTAAAGTGTTGGTTAAGAAAAAAAGAATCATACATACGACTGCACCAGAGTACTAAAACTACTTCTAGCTAATGGTATTTGCACCCCGGTTACCGTTACACAAAAGGCGTTGTACTAACACCGTAGGTTTCACGACTCAGTCTTAATTAAAAAGACTTTAAATTCAGAAAAAATTAATCTATACATTTTTACATGAGCTTTTTTGTAGCGCTTATTAATCAAGTTTTTCTAATCTGCCACTGTGTTTACTATTATATTCTTTGTACAATACATTTCATACTTTTTTGCATCTTATCTGAAAAAACAAATGTTTTTCTAGAAATGCTTTTACTAAAACTTCCATTTTTTCAAATTCGCCAATATAAAGTTTCTATTGCGTGAGTATATTTTTGTAGCATAGTTTTAAATACAGTAAAAATTCTGTTTTTAAATATTTTTTATATTTAAAATTTTGTACAAATATTAATTCTATTGCATCATGTAAACACCAGAAGCAACATATAATTGACAGAGGTTTTTAGCAGTCAAAACATTTTTATACATGTATTTATTCTAACTCATGTAAAAATATTTTTTTACACACATGTAGTAGTACTAAAGATGTTTACTCTTAAATCCTCTACATACTGAAAAGCTATTTGCTTGGTAGGAAAAATATTGTTATGTGGTCGGTTAAAGTTATATGTGTATAGTATTTTTCTTTAAATTATAGCTTATGAGATACGAGATACCTACAAGATGGTAGTCGTCACAGTATTGCTAACACAACCACGTTTAGACTGACTGATAACCATATATTGCTTATCTCACAAATATCTTCACTTTTCACGCTATACGGCTTGGAATGTTGTCACCAAAATACGTTACTTTAAAAATATTTCATTTTTGGGATATATAAAAGTCTATTAAGGTTACTTTTTAAAATTATTTTCATACCATACAAGATGTAAAAGCCGTAAAAGTATTAAAGTTGTGTTTTTTTTTAATCAAATCACCTGTATATTATTGCATTTTTAGATCCTCCAATCAAAATAAGTTTGTGTTTTAATAACGTTTATGAGACCTAAACCTTAAAGTTTTTTAAATAATTTGAATTTTCTCAAAATATAACCTAATTTACATGTTTGAGATACTTAAGAAGTATTTAAGTTATAGCAGCAAAATTTAAAGCAAAGTGTAACAATAGATTATATTTGATATTTCAATTATGAAAAATCTTACATACTATACAAGGTGTTCAACAATTAAAACCTATCAATTAAAAAGTTTAAGTAGCTATAACTTCATTAATTTAAATAGAACGCCATATTTTTTAAGTAAAAAATGTAATTTTTAATTACGTATCGAATAGTATTAGAATGTTCTATAGCTGAGTCTTCCCGTGTTTACACAATACTCCAAATAATCGTTTTTTGTACCATTTGATGCTATTTTAAATAAAAGTTCTGATGAATCTGGTTGCCTGTTGTATTTAAAAATATTATATAGTTAGCAAGTATAAGAATAATAATGAAGAATATTTTTATAAATGTTTAGAAGCTTAAAACGTAATTTCTAATCTAACAAGCTATAGCAGCAATAATGATAATAACATACCAACAAATAACAAATAAGTAATAACAATAATAACAATAAGTATAAACAAATATATTAAAAAAAATACGCTTACATATCTTCTTTTGAGCAACATTTGCAAGGTTACAGTTTCAAAAGTGTCTCTTATGCGTCTTTTCATACTGTGTAGTGTTGTCGGTGGCGTATTGTAGACAATTTGTTTTATGTATCTTCATGAAAAAATTTGGTATAATTAATTTGGAGAGTTTGGGAGAAAAGGGTGACTTGTAAAATCCATTTCTGCTAGTACCATAGATAAACATCTTTGATTAGTACTATATGAGTATTGATTTTCTAAAGCATGTTTACAGTTTTGTCAACAATACACAAAAAAGATTTAAGAACAATATTTTTAATTTATATAAGCTACAGTTTTATATATCCCCGTTTTACGGTAAAATAAATTTTATGATAATTAAATTTAATTTAAAATGGTGCAGTTGAAAATCATTGCTATTATTTTATATATTGTAACGTTTCCTAATTATTTTATTTTATAGTTTAAACATATATGCTTTTTTATTAAGTAGGATATAAATAATTGTTAAAGAGTGTGATTAGTTTTATAAAAATGAACGCTTTTGTTAACAAACTACTAATCGTTATTTTTATTTACGAGAAACGTAAGTGAATGTCACGTTTAAACTATACCAAAAAAATTACAGTCAGTTTAGCGGTAAATTCAAACTGTTCGCTCAATTAAAACTACTAAAACTGCGTTTTAAATTAATATACACAAAGTTAAAGACGAAAAGAAAATAAAGTTATTTACAAATGTCATTAGTGTAAGTTATGCCAACTATTTTTGCTATGTAAACCTGACTTGTCACTAGCCAACTATATGTTTACATTTTCATGCGTAAAATTTAAGTTACTCTTCGTAATTAAAAAACAGAGGACTAGTTGTTATTACTGCATTTCTCTACATAAAAAGATAGAAAATAGATATTGAGTTTATTTTTGTAGTACATACAACTAAATAAGAAATTTATAGCTATTTATTATTTTAACGATTTAACAATTTTTTTAGTTTAGCTATTATTGTAATGTCTTATTGTAGATTAGTGTATTTATTTTTTGTTAAAAAATATTTGCGTATTCATGAATGGTAATCTTTTTGTTCTACTTTTAACATACTCGCAATAACAACAACAATATTGCAAATGTTATATCTTTAATTTTTTATTTCGTTGTAGGTAATTTACTCATACTGCTTAGGATACGAAATACGTAAACATATTCATAACAACCGTTACAGATTCATTACACTCTCTGATAACGCCCTCAAAAATGATGTTATTTTTCTTCATTTTTTGTTTAGATTTAGATGGTAACAAGTTTTCAATTTTTTTTTGTAGTCTTTTTTAACATATTTAGGTATAATTCTTACACTTTCATTATGATTGTATGATTAATTTAGACAAATTAAACGTCAAATTATTTATTGTTATAGACCACTATATACCAAGTGTTCCAATTGAACTATATTTATATCTATATCAAAATGTACCTTTTGTTCGTGAGAAAAGTCCAAAGTCTTCTTAAAGAATCACATTTTTCTGCACTGTTCAGAAATGCGCGAAACAAATTGAATGAGATTTGGCAAAAGTGCATTTTAGGGGATTACCTTAGCTTCAGTAACAAAAATGAAACAAAATAATTCTAGAACAGTTTAAACTGCTTTCACCTGCTTGTATTTTTTAAATAATTTTCTTAGGGGTGGTAATTTGATTCTAAAAATCTTTAACTGAAAAGTTTGCTCATTATCTTAATTTTTTGACTCTTATAAAAAGTCCGTATTGTGCATAGTTTTGAGAGAAAAATTAAATACTGAAAACCGATATTCTCAGTACAAGTTTAATTAAAAAATTTGATAGGCCGTGAACATACAAACAAAACAAAATCACGATTTTGACAGAAAACAAACTCACAATCGTCTTAGTTTATTGTTTACAGTTAATGTTTCAATAACTTGTTCACTTGTAGTTGGTTATTTTGTATTGTTTTTTTTATTGCAATCATCTTTATTGCTTTAATTGCTATTGCTGTTCTTGTTGCTGTTACTTTAGCAGCTTTTAAATTATTAATTTCGTTTTTATGGAATAGATCAACATATTATTAGTTTTTGGATTTTGTCAAAGCAACTACTTCCTAAGTGTCCGCGTGTATCAAGTATCCAAACCGTAGAATTCGAAATCAGAAAACTTTTGCTCAAATTGAAAAACAGAAAGTTTAAAGCCAGTCAGAAATTACGCTGAACGACCTCAACAAGTCCGAACACCCATAAAAATACTGTACTTCAAAGAATTGATGACAATTCTGAGACTAGTACCAGAACATTACAACGAGAGACTGGGAATCCAAAAATTACTATAAGTCGCATCTCTTAAGATCAGTTATTTTGTTCATTTGCCATCCAGCCAGTGCAATAATTATTGCCACTTGATTACGATTCACGTTTTTCACAAATTGTTCAAGAGCGCAGAGTAGTCGACAACAGATATTCGTTTTGTTTACTGATGAGTCTTGTTTTACATGTTTGAGTTAGAATTATTGGCAATTTTATAGTTAGACCGTTCCGGCTGCCTAATACCTATATGGCGTTAATTACCTTTATTTTCGTCAAGAAACTTTGGCAGAATTAATAGAAAACTAGTCGCTTAATGTGCATCATTTAACACGTGCCGTAAGAGAATATCTTAATGAACAATTTGCTGGTAGATGAATTCGCAAGGAACAAGAAGCACTCATTCAATGGCATCTGCGGTCTCTAGATTTAAATCCTTTAAAAAATACAAAACGTGAAAACGGTTTTAACCTTTCTACAATTGTTTTTTAGTTTTTTTAAATACTAACAATAGAATAATCTTCTAAAACGCGTTTTTGCCAAATTTTATTAAATTTAATATGCACATTTCTGAACAGCGTACAAAAACGGAATTTTTAAGTAGACTTTAAACTTTTCTAACGAACACACGGTGCATTTTGGTATATACTAAACATAAATAAAATCTTATTTTGACCTTTGCAATACGTGGTAGCTTTATTTCTCAGAAATTTTGGGACACCTTTTATACTCGTAGGTTTAGTAAAATAGAAATGAAAGTTTAGTTTTTATATTATATAAAGTAAAAAATAAAATCTTTTATGCACCACTGCCGTTACTGCATGATCACGCCTATCGAGCAACATACATCTCTCGAGCTGTATCGCGTTGTTCTCCGGGTGTAATCAAAGCAATAATTAGTGTATAAATAATTTATTTTTTAACTTCTGAAGACTGCTAATTTTCAGAAATATATCACATTCTTGTACAAGTAGGGGAGAGGGGGGTTAGATGGGGACGCTAAGGTTTTAAATTTCTTAAATACGTAAATTTATAGTTTAATGACCTAAAAGAATGTATACTCATTTGTCATCATTTGTAGTGTCATGCTAAAAATTGATTTGCCAAAATTTTGAAACAAGTGGGTGACAGAAAAAAAAAGTTAAACGAGTCATTTATACCATCTTGCCCCTCATACGAGGCAAGATGGGGTACATTGCGGGGCAAGATGGTATAGATTTTATATGAATTGTTTTACTAAAAAAATACAAATATTTATAAGAAAAATGTAGGTAAAAATACATTTATTATTATTTAGAATATTGTTATAATATATACGTACAAAACAAGAAGTTAATTCAGATTTTGATGTAGCTATTTACATAATATAGTACAAATATGATTTGCTTCATCATCGTCATCGTCCTCGCCAGCACATGAACAGTGTGCCCACCTTTTACAAAGAATACACATGACCCAACCTTCTGTCGACTGTGAATACAGATAGTCACAATAGAGACATTTAGCATCATCATCAGCGTCAGACTCCGATGAAATTGAAACTTGTCTTGATCGTTTGTTTTTCTGAAATTTTCTACTCTGGTTTTCGAAGCGATAAATCTGGATGCCTTTTCAAAAATCCTTTCATCCAGTCTAGGCCAGCAATTTCTTTTTCTGCTGAAAATGCATTCGTCTTATTATTTTTCTGAGCTAGTTGATAAGCTAATTTTCTCAAGTCTAGTCTGGTAAGACCAAACAACCTGGCCTCCATTGTCTTTAAATACGATACAAGAGTGTTTTCTTCTTCAAGAGTAAAAACGGTGGTTTTTGGTCCTAAACTGCATTTTACGGGTGAAGGCGTATCAGCTGCTTCTGCTTCCCTAAATCGCTTAACTTTGCGCTCTAATGTCGATTGTGGGACGTGATATTCTAAAGCAGCCTTCCTTAATCCCATTCTTTCTTGCAATACTTCATCAATAGCTTGCCGCATACTCTCTTCTGACCATCATTGACGATCTGTTTTGCGCACGTATGTACGAACCATTATCTAAATAAATCACAGCAATTTAGTAAACTAAAAATTTCTTACTAAAATTTAATAGTCAATTAACTTAAAAATCCTAAAACAATGTGTAAGTGTGGTACAAATGCTAATTTATAGCAAGCTGGCCCTAGTCCCATCTTGCCCCGTATTAATAACTTCATCATGCCCCATATGATTTTTAAGGCTGAACACGTAAAAATTAAATTAAGAATCTATTTATCAGTGATTTACTTTATACAATAATAATCCTAGAACCATGCTCTAAATGATAGGCTTTACGAAAAATATAAAAAAGCAAGATAACTTTGTTTTACTCACCTCTAAAGTATCTAATGAAATTTTCTAAACACTATCGAAAACACAAAACGTGGTTGTAACCGAATATACAGTTGATTGTTGGTTCACGTCTGTGCTATACATTACAGAATTCATCAGATACGACTTAGTTTACATAAAACTAGATAGTTAGAGACACAGATACCGTTGCTATTGAAAAACCCCATCTTGCCTCATGTCCCCATCTTACCCCCCTTTCCCCTAATTTTTGAGTTTTGAAAACAGTCAGTAATCACTAGAGGTAGATCTGGCAAATACGGCGGATGTTTTACCAATTCAAAACCTGCTTTAGCAATTGCAATAGCGGAGATATGACTGAACGCATTGTCTTCATGCAAGAAGAACACTTTTGCGCAACGTTTCTTTACGAAGTTTTGAAATTATATCAGCAACTATTTGCTTAATCATAATTTGCCGATCTTGTAGCACTAGATCGTAGATCTTTTTAAAAAAATTGTGTAGTACGAGTTGTGGATGCTCTACCTGTATGATTATCTGTACACGATTGTCTTTGTTTTAACAACGGATAGAAAATAGTTTCTTTTCAGGACAGGTTTTACTGTGGGAAACAGAAAAAACTGTATGGTGTCAAATCTGGTAAAAATGGAAAATGTTCAAGCACTGAAATGCTTTTATCGGCAAGATCTCAATGTATTTATGTTGATTTACTGTCTGACACGCAAGCATTCACTCAACCATCACAACACCCTGAATGTCAAAAAATACAATCAGCATTGCCTTAAATTTTGATTTCGTCATCTGTTTTTTTAGTTCTTGCAGATGCAAGAAACTTTCAATGCATCAATTGCTTCTTTGTTTCCGGAACGTATTAGAAGATCAACGTTTCATCACAAGTGAGGACATTTCCTAGCAAGTTAGGTTTCCGAATGATCTGCTGCAGGATGTTGACGCGAATGTCTCTTTAGATGTCTTTCTGCTCTTAGACAAGGTTTCTAATTATATATTTTGGGCAACTTTCTTGTATGTTAAGTTTATTATGCAAAGTTTGCCGTACTGTTGCTCTGTTAATCTGCACGATGTCTGAAATGCTTTTATACTCCGACGTCGATCTTTGCAAAAAAATAATTTAATGCACTCCGTTAGCGATGATTAAATATTTGTTTTGTTTTTTTTGTTGCATTTTATTTTTTTTTCTTTCAGTATTTACTAATTTGGTTGTAATTTTGATATTGAACTATGTTATAACTTATTACATATATTTTTTTATACGTATCTTATGTTTTTGTAATTTTTAAAAAAATATAGTTTATGCCGCAGACATAAAAAATACTCATAACGTTTTTTTTTTGGGGTTTTTTGTTTATTAAAAATAATGCCAATTTAAAATGTAACAAAAGCATTGGACTGTTAAACATGTACACAAAAACGATTAAATTTACAATTACAGATTTTAGAATTATCAAAAATAACACTTTCTAGATTAATACTATCACTATGTTATAACCTATAATTAAATATAAGCTACTGAAAAATATAAAACATATACTGTAATTTTTTTTTGTATATTTAAGTGTTGGGCTACCATTACATTCATTATATATTCGAAAACATTTTAACCACACTATTAAAGATCAAGTTCAGTTGCTCGTGTCAGACATAAGAAATGAATTTCAACATACATTAGAAACAACAGAATGGCTTGACAACAGCACAAAAAAGAACGCGTTAGAAAAACTAAATGCTTTGTTAATACAAATAGGTCCCCCAGAAGAGTTATTGAATGACGAATTAATTACAAAATTTTATTCTAATGTAAGTAACAATAATTTATATAAAGCAAATTTTAAATTTCTGTTTTAGTTAACAATTACGACAAAACATTATGTAGATGCTATATTACAAACAAACCTTTTTCATGAAAATCGAAAATTTTCTAATTTGCAGAAAACTGTTAACAAAGGAGATTGGACAGAATATGTAGCTTCTACTAGCGTTAACGCGTTTTATGTTTATTCGGAAAATAGCATTAGTAAGTGTAATTTCTAATTAATGAAATCTTATTGGTGGTTTTAGAAATTCCTGCAGCAATTTTGCACAACGTATTTTTCGATTCTAATAGGCCCCAGTATATGAACTTCGCAACTTTAGGTAATATTGTTGGGCACGAAATTATTCATGGTTTTGACAATAAAGGCAGCCATTACGACCAAGATGGAAACGTAAATAATTGGTGGAGTAACCAGTCAAGAAGAGAGTTCCTAGAAAGAATTCAGTGTATAACTGAACAATACAGAAATTACAATGATCCGCTATTAAATGTAACGGTAAGTGTTGATTGTATGTTTGTTTTGTTTATTAAATTTTGAATTTATAGACAGACAGAATAATAACACAAGACGAAAATATAGCAGACAACGGTGGAATAAAACAATCGTATTTAGCATACCGCAAATGGGTGAAACGAAATAAAGCTGAAACACAACTTCCTGGGTTATACTACACGCCACAACAAATGTTCTGGATTTCTTCAGCACAATTATGGTGTTATAAGTCGCGAGTAGAAGGTTTAAAAGGAATGATTAAGGTAGATAGTCATTCCCTGTCAGAGCATCGTGTAATAGGCACGTTTAGTAACTCGATAAATTTTTCCAATGACTTTAATTGTCCAATAGACTCTCCCATGAATCCACAAAATAAATGTACTGTATGGTAACCTAAACTTACATTTAGTAACTAGTTTTTGACAGCATATTTGATAAGAACGTTCACTATTAAGTAACATGTTTTTATTATTTTGTAACAATGTATACATATATAAAAAATTAATTTTTTATTACATATTATGCTTACAGCATAGTTAACACTATCAACTGCCGTTTTCTTTTACCCATAGAGTTGCCTTACTAATCATTTCAAAAGCTGAAGTATGGCTCGTCTACTAAAGCAATAAAAATAAATTTATTAGGCTTTGTTATTTTTATCGATTTAAATGTAGTTATAAAAGCAAAGTTAAACAAAATATTATTGTCACTCTAATAACAATTTTTAATTTTTTAAAGAATATATTAAGTTACAAATAATTACTTAATGAAAAAACTGGTGTGGCCATCACACGACTTTCCTATAAGGAATGATGAAGAATGTATTATGTATTTTTATAAGGTTATGTTGTCATAAAACCACTTTGAAGTGATATGTTTGTATTAAAAACGATTAGTAAATTGCCAATTAACCAGACTTTTGTGCAACCGGTTATTTATTTTTTCTATATAAAAAATCGTCGCAGGCAGGATTCGAACCTAGATTATATAATGGAAATCACTTTAAATTATAAATTAAATATCTAATAAACTGTTAATGTTAGAAAAAAATTTATTTGAATAAATTGTTAGGACAAATTATCTTTATAAGAAACCGTAAAAATAATTCGAATAATTTACATTCGTACAAAATTATATAAGAGAATTCAAAATGGCGGATACACTTACTTTCGGTATCTTTATCAGATCTATCTTTTGATAAAGCCGAGAGAATATAAAAATCCAGTTTTATACCAAATTTCAAGTTACTAGGACTTTTGGTTCGAAAGTTATCGTGGGTACATAGTTACACACAGACACCCAAACATTTTTTGACAAAAATACGTTTTTCTGATTCAGGAGACCTTGAAACATAAAATTATAAAACTAAAGTAACTAAAGACAATAAATCATAAAAGAACTAGATAATTAACGCAAGTTTATTTAGCTACAACATTTATTCGAAGGTCTAAAGAAAAACCACCATAAAAACTATAGACGTAGCTTAATTGTAATTAATGGGCAAATTAAGATTGCTAATTATTTAGTAGAACATTTTGTATAAGAAGCTTTAAAGTCTGCATCTAAAAAACCAAAATTATGGCTTAGATATGTAGATAATATTTTTACGATTTGGTCTCATGGTGAAGATAAACTACAAATTTTTTTGCAATACTTTAACAATCAACATCCAAACATTTTTTTGTTTATTTTTTATTTGCTAAACGATCTTTCAGTCTTGACGGAAGATACAAGTAACGTTAGTACTAAGCAAAAAAATATGATTATCTTGAGATAACTATATAAGCTAATCTATATTCTTCATAGCAGTTCAATAGTGTTAATAAATCTATATTTTTGAAGTTCAGCAGCAATTATTTGTCTTCTACTGGTATTTCTTTGTAACCGTAGCACACAGGCAAAATTTTAGAAAATCGTAGCCAAAATACATATTACGTTTACAAATATACATTTTTAAGTTTTTTTATGAAAAGGTAGACACAAGTTGTATGTTGATTTGGATATTAATTATTTTTGTATGTAATTATGCATAATATCTGGCACCCCATTACCTTTGATATCCTTACAATTCCTGTTATATCTGCCTTCTTTTATCCTTGTCCATTTTTCTTGTTTTTAGGTGTCTTTATCTCTCCTTATTATTTCTTCTCTTACCCCTATTCCCTCTTCTCTTAATCTCTCCATTTCTTTTCTCGCATACCCGTTTCTTTTGTAATATTTTCTCTGGCCTCCTGCCCATACTTAACTTTTCTTCCCTTTATCTCTTTCTAACATTCTTGCAGTATTTTGCATTCTGTTATTTTTTTCAGTTCTTCCTTGTATTTTATGGTTCTTTTTCCTGTCTTTATTCTTATTTTTTCTACCTGTACCTAATTTCTCACAATATACTCCGGTGTATCTCTGTCCAGTCCCAATACCCATCTTCGGTATTTTTCCTGTTGCCCTTCTACCTCACTCCACTCCTTCCACTCCCATATTTCCGCTCAATACATCACCACCCCCTTTATTAACTTTTTAAATAACAGCTTTTTTTATATCCATCTCGAATACCCTTTCCCCCACACCCCACGCTTGTCATAATAACTTGTTTCCTTTCCTCACTCTTTCCTTTATGTGTTCTCTCTCCTTATTATCCTGTTTCATCGTGTAGCCCAGGTATGTAAATTTCTTCACTTGCTGCACTTCTTCATCCCTCCATTTTCATTCCTCCTTTTTTCTTTTTTCCCCTTGTTTTCTAAATACCATCATTTTTGTTTTTTCCATTTCTTTTTTTTTCAAGTATTCTGCCAGCGTTTTCATCAACTCTTTCATTTCCTTATCCTCCTTAGCCACCAACGCTATGTCATCCGCATACGCCAACAACCATAGCTTCGTTTTCCCTACTACTATCCCTCCTGTCCATTGTCATCTCATTGTCTCCTTCAGATCACCTGTATATACTGCAAACAGGCTTGGGCTCAGTGGGAATCCCTGTCTCAACCCTCTATTTGTAATGAATTTCTTGCTTTCTCTCCTATTTACTTTGACCCTGCTCGTCGTTTCTTCGTAGATTTCCTCCATTCTTTCTATTAATCTTTCATTTTCCCTGTTCACTCTGTCTACTTATTAAATTTTATGCGTTAACTTATGTGTTGATCTGTACTTATTGTTACCGGCATAATTACAAGAAGTTTGGGTGAGCCTGGCACCCCCCAGATTTCTCCAGGCTCCCCTCAAGAAATATGTAACTGACTCATAGTTATATCTTTTTATGCACAATCATAATTAAAAAATACGCTTTACCATCAATTAGGTTCTAGGCCCCCACTAGTGCAAACGTCTAGTAACGCCTACGCTTATTGTTTTTACTTTTGTAACCGTAGTTATTCTTAATGCATTTCATCTACTTTTTCTTATTTGTCTGCTACTTTTTTTTTATTTGTTTTTTTTTACTTTGTTTATCTACCTTTAGAATATCTCATCTTTTTACGTGTAAATATTTTTTTAGATTTTTAGTGTTTTATCACCCCCACTGTGATAATTATAAAAACAGTAACCAGAAGCTGTTTCTTGTTTAATAGCTTCGTAACAAACATTTTATCGTAATTTACTAAACTTTTCCATTGCGTCTGACGTGTTGAAATAATTTATTGTCGGTTTATTTTGAATGGTATCAAAAGCTAACCACTAATCTTATTTTAGTTCTTGTATTTTCTTGTATTAATTTTTGCTTTTTAAGATTGTTTTGATATTTCGGGTTTTTTGTATATTTTACCTAACATACTTTAAAACCAAATAATGTTTTTATAAATTATAGTTACGTTAGCAATAAAATGAATTAGAAAAAGACTTAACATTTTTCTTATTTACTTGCAGAATTTTACTTGGTAAAACTTGATAAACCCAAGAACTAACAAAGTAGTTAAACTTAATTAAACAAAATGTTTTTTAATTTTTAGTTTTTTAGTTACTATGAAATCGTATTAAAACTTTTTTAGGAGCTTGTACTTTTTAACATCGTTATTTTTTAATAGAATGACTTTTTAAAAGTTTTTATGGTTTTTTTCTTGTATTTGTTAAACGAACGACTCACTAAATAACTCAAGGCAACTTTTTTACCACTTTCAGTCGCAACACAAACAGAATACAATTTAAACATAATGTACTATTTGTACTATTCCATTCTTAATTATAGGACAACTATAGATAATTTTTAAGCTAATTTGCATAAAGTTTTTGACTTAATATTCTACTCAATTAAAATTTAAATTTTTTTATTATTATTGAGTACGAGTACTATTTGCTTTTTTGTCAACCTAGTTAATAATCGATATTACGTAAATATTTGTACTTACTAACAAAAGCAGAGAATTCAATTTTCCAAACGGTAAAAATTATTTAAAAAAGGCTAATATAACAAAGTTTTTTACATATAAGAAGAAGAAATATTAAAATTTACGATTAGATAGTTTGAAAAGAAAACAGTAATGAAAATACAATCAATTTCCTATTTGTATGAAAAAATATATACTACACAAAAAGACGTATTATTTAAAACATTTAATAACTTTAATACATAAATTGTAAGTCTTTCTCTTTTTTAATTTTATTTCTACAGTTGGTCAACTTAAGACGTCCAATGACAGTTTAACCCATGTCTTAGAGTTTGAGGCAACAAAACAAGCGTCGCAACGAAACAGCCAAACGCTTCCCTGTGCCACAGAAGTACCCGAGCAGACATAAAAAAGCATCAAAGAAATAGAAAGTTGCTCGAGGAAAAAAAGTGACGTGCTGAAACTAAAAATAAAACTAGAACGAGTTGACCGAATATAGCAAAAGTCAACCTTAACGATGCCCTGGAGATTACCATTCAAATGGCATTGCCTACGAAGCAATTGTACAGCATTTATCTCAATGGCAAGATCAATAAACAAAATGTTCAGTTACTGCTTGACACGAGAGCGACAAAAGCCATTATTTACTCTGACATGTTATTGAAGAATGAGAAGACATCACCAATAACAGTACGACTTTGAACGGCGATGGACAAAGAAATACTTACTTACGGACAAGTAAAGGGATCATTGTTTTGGGAAATACCGTACTTGACTATCAAGCCGACATTACAAAAGAAGTTATTTATAGAATGGACGTTATAAAGCAGTATAGGTTTTATCTGTGCTATTGAACCAAAAGAAGGCGATTTTGTTAAAAAAAGACTATTAGTTGACAGAACATTAGTACAAGTTAAAAACGCGATGCCAGTAAAAAGTTTGAATGTCAACTCAGATTCGGTAACGTTGAAAAAAACAGACTGTGGTGGGCCAATGCACGCCAGTATCTTAAATTGTAAGATTTTAGTAAAGCTACGTTGCTGATAAAATGTCTACAACATCTATTAGACATTATTACCTTCAAGTGCCAAGACCAGCTAGCTACAGTTAAAATGTTGATACACTAGTATCAAAATGTGTTTGCGCTGGAAAATGGTTCTAAAAGCAGAATTAACGTAGTGAATTTTTTTGGTAAACAGGAACTAAACAAATAATTACAAACATGGAGCGAAAAACTGTAATTAAACCTTCAAATAGTTCATAGCCATAGAGCACTCCTTTCACAAGTGCAAGAAAAAAGTGATCGTTTATTTCATCAAGGTTTTGTCTATGCTTGAAAAAAATACTGCGTGACTAGGAGAAAGCTGTTAACAGTTTTTAAGTCTATAAAACACTTCTACAAATGTTTATATAAACAAACAATTTTACTAAAGTTGAATACATTGTCTTAAAATGGCTATTACAGTTTCGTAATCAGGAAGAACAAGTAGCAAGATGGATTGAGAAATTGCAAAAATATGACTATGACACAGAACACCGTGCCAGAAAAAGTCATCGGAACGTTGATGCCTTGTTCAGAAGACAATGTCTGGCAGACTGAAGTCATTGTTCGCGACTTGAACAAAAAATCGAATGCTTCCAAAGAACTGCTATAGTTGATGACGAGTAGGTACCAGTTGAGGGCGTTATTGCAATAACTACGTAGTCGTTCAGTAACGTAAGTAATGCATACTAGATTCGATTTTTTGTTTTAGTATTGAAAACACTTATAGGACACTTGATTCAAAGGTTTATATAACGAAACGCTGAAACGCTCAGATGAAACAAAACTGGAACTTGCGGTGGTCCCAATTTTACTTCACTTTTTGTCTTTTTTGGATGTAGTGTTTATTATTATTATTATATATTCCTTATGATTTGTTTTGTGTTTTAAAAATATAATAAGCATTAATTTCACTCAACAGTGCTAAAAAATAATTATAGTAATTGCAGAATTAAATCTACGCGAGATTCCGCTTTGTACGCTGCAAAAATAGTACAATATAGATGAAAATTGCACATAAACAATTTAGTATAATTATATCTAATAGTTTAATAGTTACACAAATTTAATATAATGTGAGACATTTTTGTGCAACTGTGCACAATTGTATCTTCTAAACTATTGAAGGTAATTGTACTTTCGGCGGACTTTTTTATAGTAAATTTTGTCTTTTATAAAAATGTTAATGTGATACTTTCCTCTATCTTGCACCGTTTTAGGGTAATAGTTTATTGGCTATTTTATTTATTAAGCAAATCATTTTAATACAACAATTGTGGCGGTTTTGATGCAAGCATGATTTACAAGAAAAACAATTCCGGATGTCTGGTGTAATATTACACCGACAAAACTACCCTTAGCCGCAAAAAAAGCCGCGGTGGTCACCAAAAGCAACTCGACCAAAACACACATGTTCTACTAAACTGATAATTTATGTTCAAATTTTAAAACGAAGTAATAACTTAATAAATTTGATTTATAAAGTTTCATAATAAAAACTATCAGTAATTACTAGTTTTTAAGTCATAAACGATTTCACTGTGAAGTTATCAACATAGGACGAAAATATGTAAAATAAAATTTTAGTACATTTTGACTGTTGAAATTGTACCAATAGTCAAGCAATTGTAAAGATAATTAGCGTTATAAATCTGTTAAGACTAGAAAAAAATTCATGTAAAAGTAAAGTTAATCTCTTTAATGCTTTTTTATAGTCAGTAGCGTATTTTTGTTTAATATTAATAGGAGAAAAAAATGTATAATTGGTAAATTTTTATTCAATTTGAATCACGAAGCACCGCTCAGTAACAAAACGTAGCATAACGCCGCTTTCAACAGATTGAGTAAAAAAAGGAAAAGCCAATTGGCAGATTTGGCACTGAGAAAGTTCGCGAACTTAACCAATCAGAAAAAAGCGTTTTAGGAAATAAAGTCAAAATTACGTACAAAAAGAGGAGAGTTTTAAGCGAAGGTTTTAAAACCCCTGATGCGGTGCAAAAACGAAGGAAGTTGCAAACCAGAGTTCTTCTTTTGATTTACTCGCGAAAAAAAAATTACTGTCTGGCTGTTTTTTTAACGTACTCACTCAAGGGAGTTAATTTACGCGCTGGTTTTTTTACCTACTCGAAAAAGTTATTTACGTGTTTTTTTTTTACTTATCCAAAGAAAAGTTACTGACAGGTGATGTTTTGTTTTTCGTACTCGCGAAAGTGGAGTTACTGACGGGCTGGTTTCTTTCACGTACATTTATTATTATTATTATTTTTCTTTGAGTGTACGTTTTGTATAAAGTTATTAGTTAGTGACAAATTGTTACGCGGTTGCCAACCTGCGGCTAGTCAAGGCCCAACAAACCGCAATACGTGCAATTTGAGGATTAGGCGCCATATAAAAAGATCAGAAATCAGTTGAATTTATTTGGAATTGCGTTTGTAAGTTTTTTATTTAATTATTGTACGAGAGGTGCGATGAACTGAGATACTGTCTAAGGCGAGAAATATGAGAATGATTATTCAAATTTAATTCTATGGCTTAAACGAGGATTTTTGTTTGTATTTTTTTTTGTTGTAAACGGGAGAGCAAATTTAATATTTTCTTTTCTTTATCTTTCGCAATTAACAAGTCGCTTATTAGTTTTACTTTTTTGCGGCAAAAGAACGTTAAGAACGCCTAGAGAATTTAATAAATAGGCTTGTCGTATATTTCGCGTCGCGAAATGTTTTTATTGCGAGTCCAATCTGCTGTAAGTCTTCTTTAGATATGACAGGAAATCGCAAACGCAAAAAACTGTTGAAAAAAATCTAGTTTTTAAATATAGTTTTTATCACGTTTCCAAAGGTGAAATCTCCACTTTGCAACTTTTACATCTGAAATGATGTGCTAACGTAACTCTAATCGTGTCATAATTTTAAAAGCTGTTGAACTATAAACTGCTATAAAACTTGAGTAAAATTATTTAGATCTCTTGTTTTTTTTTAATGCGCGTCAATTAATGTGGTGAAAGAATCACGTCAGCCAGTCAGCGTCAATCAATCAAAGTCTGGCTAGACACAACATTTATCCGAATGCTCTCAACCGTATCTAAACCAGCAGAAAATGACAGTTAGTGGAAGTGAATCTCAAATTTTCGACCTTTCCTCGCATAACATGCTTGTGAGCTTTGCGAAGGTGACTGTTTGCCTTGAAAATATTTTGTGTCAAATAAAGTTTGATGTTTTGAGATTTTGAGATTTTGTTGCTTGCTTTGTGTTTCTTACCGTACATCAGTTGGAAAACAGAACCTTAGCGTTACCAACACAACCCACATATTTTCTAATACATACTTGATGCCTAAACAAAGCTTAGATTTGAGAAAGTAAATAGGTACGGTCATTCATGACAATCGCGTCCAATGACTTATGATAGAGTTTATTGAGCATTTTGTTAACGATTTGAAAAGATTAGCCCAAAATACTCATTTTTGTGCTTCTCTATTTTTTTATGAAAAATGTACATTCCAGTTTACAATGATTTCACACTAAACTATGACATACTACTAAAGCTATAAATCGGAAACAACAGCCGGGAGTGTTTGGATTTAGAGTTTTTAATACTAATTCAATGCCGAGCACAATTTCCGTTCCTCTTAGAGAGATAAAAGGCATACAAATTGAACTAAAAAATGGAAAAAATTAGTGACGACGGCGTATTTACATGCCATGATGTTTGTTCAAGTGCATGGATTTAAGATAACGTGATCGGGTTTCTCTTTAGATAAGTCACTGGAAGCGCGCAGCAATTCTTGATAATGAACGGTGTTGGTGTTGCTGATTCATCATCTTCCAGCAATGAAGAGGTTATGGGAAACAATTCTCAGGCATTTCATAGACAAATGTTAAATTAAAACAATTGGTGAATTATCATAGGAAAATATTGAAAATTGTAATAAATCTTGTTCATTATATTACGTAGGTAATATTGTGTTTGTTTTCAACACCTTCCGATAAATGCAAGATTTGCGATATCTGTGAATTTTATATAGTATAAAAACTAAAACTTTACAATTATTTTAGTTTCTATTATGATATTATATTATTGTAGTCTATAAAAAAAATAATTTGACGTGAAATTTTTTATTTGTAATTATTAATGTTACAATTATAATGAACGTGTGAGAATTATTACCAAAGACGTTAAAAAAAATGCCGAAAGAGAAATAAAAAATTTATTATTATATAAATCTAAACAAAAACAGGAAAAAATATTGGTTTTAAAGGCGTACTGAGAGGGCATAATTAATCCATAACGCCTTCTCATTATGCCCTGGATGTTATAGATATGTTTACGCATCTTTGGCATTATGAGTAAGTTATAACGAAGTGAAAAATAAGACATTTAAAATAAATAAATTTAATATTACACAGCAATATTTAACAATAATAACTAACTAATTGCAGTTGATATACTCGTTGTAGATATTAGCATAATTTTTTTTTAATTGTTGATTGTTTAAACATCGATTTATTCATTGTTGCTACTTTAATGTATTTGTTATTGTTGCTACCTCGATTCATTTACAAAAAATAAATACAATTTAAACAGTTTAAAAAAACAATTGTACTTAAGTTTATACAATTTTTACTAAACGTAAATGTAAAAAGAAACTTTATATATTAAGGAAAGTACAACCACTAGATATATAATGTGTCGAAGCACAAGTCCGGATGCTATTATATGTAAATCCTTTATAAAATATTTTTTACTTTTGTAGTTAAGTTTTTGCTACACATTAAATCTTATTCAAAACATATTTATATATTGCATAATAAAAATTTTTTATAAAAACTAAGCCTTGATAATTAGGTAGATTGTTCCGTAACTAATGTTTTTTTCGTATTATTGTGCAAAATTACACACTAATTTGTACCAGATTACAATATGACCATATAATAAACGTTTCCTATAATAATCTTACTATTTAACACCTAACTTAATAAGTAGTTAATATAATTTTTAGTTTTATCGTGAAGATATGACTATCAACAACTCTTTTGACGTGTAAGTGTTTTATATAACTTTTGTCAATACATTTTTATAGACTACAACAAAAAAAATTACAGCGTAACTAAGTTTTAAAAAAACTGTTATTTATAAGTTTTGCTTTTATTTAAAGTTGTAAAAAACAGTTTGTGTAAATTGATTTTTTTATTTTTACTGAGTTGTGGTTACTACTTGTTTGGTGGTGTTATTGTTGTTTATTTTTTTAAAAATTAGTACCACATAATTAGTCAATTAACTTGTTTATGATTGCTAAGTTAACTTAACTAGTTACGTTGTATTGTAATATATCATAACATTTAAACGTATTTTACTTATTGTTGCACAAATTTGTTGCAATTAAGTTTTCCGAAAATTGAACATTAAGTAATTAACATTTATTTACTTAAAAATGATTAAAACACTAAAGTTGATTTATAGAATTTTGTAAATCTATACTTTTTGCATATTTTTAGTGTTGGAACTAATAACTACTTTTTACGTTTTATAATAATTTGCTATACAATTTTTTGTTTAATTTTGTGTATAATCAAATCACAAAAAAATAAAGACACTCAAAAAAATAATAAATAAAGTTTTGACACAATATACATAGATGAGGATAAATAACATTATTATAGAAATAACTACAAATACATCGCATGTAAAACAAAAAATTTAAAATGGTATGGTATGGTAGAATAAAATAATAAATTAAACTAAAAATAATTGAAATAATACTTACAGAGAAAACAAAGAAACGTTCTTACAAGAAATAACAAATAAAAATTACTAATATAGTTTAAGCAGCTTGTCACGTTGGGGTATTTGTTTTTGTATTTTACATATAATATTATCATCTTTAAATTTGGTAAATTTACGGTACGGACTTTGTTAATTTGGCAGATTTATTCATAACAAGTATTTTTTTGGTTGTAAATTTTGCTATACAGTGACTCTGACTTAACCCTTTTTCTGTGAGTCGTTGTGGTTTGATAATTATTTTTTACTTGTTTGTCACACGCAATTAATTTTTTTTTGCCTAGCAAATATGAAAATTAATCGTATCAAAACTAAAAGAAACATTACCAAAAATCATATTTATTATCTTCAGGACTGTTAACTCATAACACGATTTTTGCAGTCGTTTACAATATAGATATCTTTGATTAACAATTATCTAACCGCAAGCTACAAGTTTCTAGAAGTTTACAAATTTTGCACGTCCAGCTCGCAATAGAATTGAAACAATTCCTATTAGAAAATAGAGAGGTCCAAGTGATCAGAATGGGAGCCAGATATGGAATTGGTAGTACAGTTTCTGTTAGATCAGTACAGAAAGCTCGAAGTTTGCACTAAATTTCTAAGGTCGGTTAAGTCGGAGGAACGAAGCGAATGATACTCAAAGTTTGACTTACACAAATTCGGTGTCAACCTTCAGAAAACGTTTTCCTAATGACTCACCTGTAATTAAGCTAACTAACAGAATAGTATCAAAGTAGTATTTTACGTAAAAGTAAGTAAGTAAAAAAAAGGAGTTTATCGTATGCTGTTACATGTGTACTTTCTTAAGGTCGTGTTAAACGTCTATGCTTCGAAGTAAATGTATCAATTGTATCTGCATATTGTATAGCAGTTAATTATAGATACGATGCTTCACTTTAGAAATTGTCTACAATTGGTCCGAATATTCCTGACTTTTAACTTTTATAAGTAGATAATCGTGACCCATATTTGGAAGTAGCACGTAATGCTTGCGTTGAATAAATTAACTAATTAAAGCTTTTTTTTTAAATATATTACGCAGCACACCTGAATATTTTAAGAAATAATTCTTTAAATTCAAGCAGGTTTATTAAATGTACCACAAAAAAGAAGTAAAAATGACGACTCGAACGGAAATGGCAAACACAATACTCGTTAGATGGCGTCGATAACCGAAAGACTAACCAGCAGCAGCGCAATTAAAATTTAGCGCACGTAAAGTTCAGTCTAAATAAAATTTTAAAAAAATGTTAGTTAATTTAGTTGCAATTAAACAACAAAGTTTTTATTTAACACATGAATGAAGCATTTAAAATAGGTTTAAGTTGAATGTGTTTGGCATCGACTGATAACAGTGACATTTACTACTCTGAAGATGCAAGTTGCAATGTCTTGCGAAACGTCAGTTTTTTGGGTTAACGAACGACAATACGGCAAAGGCCAAGTTCTACTTCTTGTTTTGGCTCTCAAGAAGAGAGTAGGACTAAGCTTAAGTCTGGGTGTCTAAGCTAAAAGTCGCTTATAATCATTTTCTATACTTCCCTTTCACATAACTTCAGAAAAAGTCTAAAGGGTTAATATCTGGCCTACAGGCTAATCAGCGCCTAGTGCCCATTCTAATCCGATTCGTAAAAATCATATTTAAGAAATTGTAAACTGAGCGACTAACTTGCGGAGAAGCTCTATCGTGCATAAACAACATTGTTCTGCAAACTTCAAGGGTTAAGTAATCAAATTCTTATGTTTCTTGTAAAAGTACAAGTCGTTTGTAAGCCTTTCTGATAAAATATGCGGTCTAATTAAATGCCCAAACATTAATAGAAAACCGCTACTGAAAGTTATGTTGTTAAACTTCATAAAGGTTTTCTTCATTCCAAACATGTGTAATTTAAAAATTCAGCACCCATTTTGTGTAAAACAACATTTAACGGAAAATAATATTTTGGCACTAAAGTCAAGATCAAGAGCTTCTTGTTGCTGCAACCACTTACAAAACTCAAGTCGCGGTTCAAAATCAACATCGGTTAACTATTGGACTCAAGGACACGAAGCAGCGTACTATGGGACACGTTAGCTGCGCGGCCTATTTCTGAAGTGCTACTTCGTGTCCGATCTTTTACAATTTAAGATATCTGCACATACATTAAAGAAAAATTAATATCAAAGTTTTAATTTTATTGAAAAGATTTATTCTTCTTCCGTTGCTAGTACATGGGTTGGTCTTTTTTGACTACGGCCTACATAGGTAGGAAGAACACCTCCAGTTTTTTTTTAAATCTTTGCACACATGTATAACACAAAATAAAATTTATTGAAGGCAACTGTCTATTAGTATATTGCTCAACCCACAATCTACGTGTGGTGTGAAGATTATAATTACACTCGCCGTACATTAAAATATTATGACTGTTGTACATAATAGAAAAAAATAAATTAAATATTATAAAGTACGTGTACGTTTACACGAATAATTTAGCATCAACTAAAGAAATCCGTTAAAAAATTGAGACAAAAATAAATCAGATTGTTGAACTCAGTTCTAAGAAAGCTGAATTCTGCATTTGAGTATTTAAAGTCTTGTTTTTGTTACAACCAAAGATAAACGTGATCGTATACACAAAGTACATTTTGTTAAGCTGGGTCAGTAATGTTAAAAAATAAACCTTACTATTTACTTTAATTATTTTATTAACAGTTGACTTTGTAGATGATGGAAAATTAAAGAAAACAATTTTAAATATTTTCTTTATACAGTCGTAATTTTAATTATAAAGGGATGAATCGTATAAATTAAAAACCGGATATCGGCACAACAATTTAATTAATGTTTTTATATTAGATAGGCCTATCTAATTTAAAATCATTAATTACATTATTGTGCGATATCTTGTTTTCAATTTATACGATTCATCATTTTATAAAGAAAACAATAATTGACACGCTACGTCAATACGTTTCACGGATTTTACAGCATTTACACCCATCATTTACCACATAGTTACAAACAACAAACAATTTGAATTTGTTTAGATAGTCAGAATCGCCGGAAAACTTTAATTGAAAATATCTCAAAACTGGGTCACTTAACACCACAAGCAAACTACTCCTTGAGTTTGTAGTCGTATTTCAAATACACTTTGTATACACAGGTTACTGCTTCCGTCGTACTTTTGCCATCTTACTACTGCAGTTTTAAATGGTTATATCGATGACTACTTATAGAATACAACTAGCATTTCTTAAAGATCTTGACAAACCCAGAACACTATTCTAACATTAGCAGGTATAACACAAGTGTGTAACATATTTGCAATCAATTAAATAATATACTTTTGTGATTATACAATGTTGACATACAACTAATGAAAAAAAAAATTCTGGCGAAATATCTAACATACCCTTTAAAAGTATTCAGTTTAGTACAGTCAAATATGGCAACAAATAAGGTGCATATCCGACACTACATTTTTTACGAATTCCAGAAAAAACCTTGCAAGAGCGTGCAAATCATTTAATTCCTTTCTCGGCAAAAGTGTTGTATTCTACGATGTGTGCGCATATTAATTTAAGCGGTTTAAACACGGCAATTTTAGTATAAACGACAAACCCTGGAGCTCTTCAAAAGGGCGATAACGACGATTTGGAAAAACTGCTCGCTAAAAAGTTAGCACAAACGCAAAAATAGCTGGCAAAACAGTTGAGAGTAACGCAGCAAACAAATTCTAAACGTCTACATAAGATGGGAAAGATCTAGAAAGAAGAAAAATGGATTGAACTTGCTGAAACCAACAAAAATCAACGAGTGCCAGCGTGTCTTTCTCTTCTCAATTAGCAGCGTCTAAAGTCTTTCTTGTGAAAAATCGTTATAAACGATAAAAAATGAATACTTTATGACCATCCGAAATTCAGAAATCATTAAAATGGGTCGCAAAACTTAATCGCTTTGAAAATAAAGTTTTTCTTTGCATTTAGTGGGATATCAAAGTTGTGGTTTATTATAAACTGTTGAAATCGGTTAAAACAATTGCTACGGACTGCTACCAACGTCAATTAATCTGCTCGAGTCAAGAATTGAAACGAAAACGCAAATTGCTACATGACAAGGCTAGATCATACATTAATTCCAATAGAAGAAACACTATATGGGTCTTCGCTAGGACGTCTTGCAGCACCCAGCACCGGAACAGTCGATGCAATACGCCTTGTCTGAAATGCACTTCCAATCAGTGGATGAAATACAAAAATGCTTTGACGACCCATACAGGAAACCCCAGAGTTAGACAACGGGGCCAGACCTGGGCCAGTACTGGGAAACCTAAGTTTGGCGTATCTATATTGGCCCAGACTTGGCCCAGGACTGGGTAGCTCAGCCTCGGTCATTCCATGAGGACCCAAGCTTGGGCCTAGACTGGTTGACCCAGCTTCGGCCATGCAAATTATTAGCCAAGCTTGGCCCAAGCTTGTATAACCCATCCTTGGCCATTCCATGAGAATCCAAGTTTGGCCCAAGCCGGGATAACCCAGCCTTGGCCATTCCATGGGGACCCAAGCTTGGTCCTACACTGGTTGACCCATCCTCGGCCATGCTAATTCTTACCCAAGCTTGGCCCAAGCTTGCATAACCCATCTTTGACTATTCCATGGAAACCCAAGCTTCGGCCATGCAAATTATTAGCCTAGCTTGGCCCAAGCTTGTATAACCCATCCTTGGCCATTCCATGAGATTCCAAGTTTGGCCCAAGCCTGGATAACTCAGCCTTCCTATTCTATAGGGACCCAAGCTTAGTTCAAGACTGGTTGACCCAGCCTTGGCCAAGGCTGGATTATCCAAGAAAATAGCAATATTTTTTTTCAATGTTAAAATTTTTTAAAAATTGGTTAATAAGTTGAGTTATGATAATATCGAAAGTGTAGAATTGAAACTTGAGGCGTTCGGTTACGCATGGCGAGATTCGGGTATTTTCGTTTAGCGCAGCCGCCATCCTTGTTTACATCATCTGTTGGTTAAATGTAAGATTTTTCTCATTGCTAGAGTAGTAAAGGTGATGAATCAAATCTCCGAGATTCAGTTATACAGTCATTGAATGTTAGTACGTTTTAACTAGAAGGAAAAAACAATTTCTTTTGTTTACTACGCAATTATCACGAGACGAGGCTACTAAAAGTAATTATGTCTGATTCTTACCTTAGAGTTTAAAGATGGCGTGCGTTAAATAAACCAAAAAAGTTTTGAATAAAAAAACGAATTTAGATGTTAACCGGCAAAGTTTAAATAATCAAAGTGTAAACATCAGCTGTGTGAGTGACGTTAATGACCCTAGTGATACAGAAAACCAAAAAATATCAAACAAAAGGTGCCAAAATGAGTTGAAACTAAATTTGAACTAGTGATGAAGAATAATAACTGTACTAGCTAAATGTTAATATAATTTAAGACGAGATCTAAATAGTATTTAAAAAACTTTATGCAATTTAAATAGTACATAATACCAGTAATAACAATAAAGTGTAAATACGTTCATACAATTATTTATTCTATTGTTTTATTAATGCTTAATTCTTGGCATTTAATTTTGAGCTAGTTTTAGCAATTAAGCGTGGCCCAGTACTGGCAACTAAGCATGGCCCAGGTCTGGCAACTGAGCATGGCCCAGGTCTGGCAACTGCGCATGGCCCAGGTCTGGCAACTGAGCATGGTCCAGGTCTGGCAACTGAGCATGGCCCAGGACTAGCGACCAGGACTGGGCCATGATTATCATTCCTAACTTTTTCCAAAGCTGGACCAAGCCTGGCCTATAGGCTTAGCCCAGGCTTGTACAGACTTGGGCCAAGCCTGGACCAAGCTTGGGCCTATGGTACTTTCCTTTATGGGGACTTTATTGTGTTCAAATACGTGTAACATTTCTCCGAGATATTTTTTCAATTATCTATTGTGGCAATTACATTTCATTATTTGTGTATTAGTTTTTCCTAATGCCTGCAACTAGCACATCAACGATAATTTTGTCCTGTCTCTACTGAAATACTAGAAGATAGTTTTTTTATGTTTATAATTTTATAGAAAAGTTAATTGAATAGTAAAAAAAATTAAACACATAAGAAAAAATAAAACCATTTAAGAAATTTAAACTGTTAAACCTTGGTTAAATTGCATTATCATTTTAGTAACGCAGCAGTAAAACATTGATTATTTTAGATTTGGCATTAGTAAATTATCGATTATTAAATAGATTTATTGAAAATAGTCAGCACTGAAATATTTTACAAATAACAAAAACAACTATCGGAGAAAAACGCGATGCTGTTATTTATATAACTTTGTTACAAATTTATTTTTTTTTAAACTTATTCAAAATATCTATACTTCTAACAAAACTCATAATAATTAAATAAACATAAATTTTTATTTTCTTGTACATATTGTTCACATCTAGAATCTTAGATAATGCGTTCAATTTTTATGAACGTAACTGCTTGTAACCCGGAAATCTCAACAAAAGCCAAATAAACTTTTTAGGGGTTTCTCTTATAAATAACTGTTAACCTAAAGTAAATAAATCGTACGTCAAGATACAAAATTTGCAATTCGATCACATGCCATGTTGTAATGTACATTTAAAAATGATATAATAATAATGACCAATCGTTTTTAAAATGTACGTTGGCATATTTATTTACATGCACAAAAAGGAATAATGAATAGTTTGCTTAAAAAAATATAATAAACAGATGTGTGTTTTAAATTGACCTAATTTAAAACAAAACATAAATATTGTGCAAACTATTTAATTTTACAATTTTTGCGTAGAAATAACTATCAAATAAGGTTGTATGCATGCTTAAAGCTATTTTATAAGCAATAAAGTTTTGTACAATTTGTCATTTTGTCAAGAAATGAATTTATGAGGTTTATATTATAATAAAGTTTTTTTTCTAGAATTATGTCAATTCTGTTTACATTTAGTGTAGTTTATCTTAAATAATCAATATCGCTATGGTTACTGTAATTTAGTTGTTGTCAGGCGTTTATTACCATTGTCACTAGTTGCAAATTCACACTCATCGTACGAATATGCAAACTAAATTATTTTAAGTTGAAAAAAAAATCTTTAAAAGTTGTAGTTATAATTTAAAATAAAAAAGTAATCGTTTGAAAAAGTACATATATAAGCTAATAGATTACATAAACTATATACACAATGTACAAAACCGGACTATTATATAATTATGTTTTGGTTTTGATGTAGTGTTATTTTTATAGAACAAATTTTCTTAATGTTTTTGTCATTTTACTATTATTTTTTAATAGTTTTTTACAACTTTTGTATAAATTTATATTTGAAAAATTGCTGCATCAAGAAAATTCTCAAATATTAAAAGTTAAAAAAAAAATTATAATTGCAGATCGATACCGTAATAAATCGTTACATAATATTTGTATGTATTTATTTTGCATTGAAATTCTTTTAATAAATAATTTAAACTTGAATATTTTCGTCAAACACGATTTCAATTTTGAATTAACGATCCTATTATTCTAAAAATAACTTACTCAGCAGTTAATGTAACAATGCTTTTTAAATTAACAAATTAAATTACTTATTGAATTAAGCCCGCGTAAAAAATGTTGGTGCAAATACATATATACATATAACCGTAAGTTTAATATACGATTACATTTAATATACTTTTATGTAGCGTACTTGACGAAAGAGGACCGGAACAAAATCATGGAAACAAAACCGGAAAAAATTCTCAAAAAAATCGTAGGAAAAAAACCCGGAAAAAATTATAGTTTCTAATAATTTACAAAAAACACTTAAAGCAACTGTAATAAAATAAAATGCATTTTACCCTTGCTCAAATTAAATTTAGTATCTTGCTATTAAAAAAATACTAGATTTAAACCGTATTGCAATAAGGTGTGTAAACAAAATTAATTTTTTTATAATATTAAATCTTTTATTTTAAACTAAAAACAGTTTGCTGTAAGACTTCGAATATGTTGTTGTATCAAAGGTATTTCTTAATTAAGATCTAATCCTTACAAAATAATTTCAAAAAACAAAAAAATTGTTTGAAGTTGAAATTAGAATAACAACAAAATTAAACAAAAAATCATGTTTTTTAACATTCATGTAGAATTATATTTTTCTCTAAATAAATACATATACGTGTCCAAGCAGAAATTGATCTAAGCATAATCATTTTTAAGCTATTTGTAATGATTAATATATTATCCAATAAAGTACAAAACTTAAACATATTAATTTCAAAAAACTTTTTTATTTTTTATTAGTCCAGTTAATGTTCCAAACGAAATTTTGTTGTTGTAACCAACTGTAACAAATGCAATTAACGTTTTATTTTGTATTTTGCCGGGTATGGTTTTAATTAAAAAGAATTTTTAATGCAACCTACAGTAGTTTTTACTTGTTAAAGCACAATATGATAAAATTTAAACCCAATAATCACATTTTTGCCTAAACGTTCAATAAAAATATTTTGAAAGTCTTTGTATAATAATTTGTAACAAACGTATTTAATTAAACAATTTTTAAAGAAATGAGCACAAACGTTTTTGATTAAACAGTTTTTAAAGAAATGAGTATATCTATCTCTAATGCCATATCACACATTTATAATCATTATTTGCTGTCATTTTTTTTTATTTTTAACGGTTAAAAAAATCGTTATACATTTAATTTTTTAGAAAAAATAAAGATGACTGCGCTGTTTTTTTTTTAAATTGCAATATTCGTATAATTAAATCAATCTTCTAAAACTGCCAGGAATATATAACATTTCAATAAATACTACAGAAAAAAAAATACAATAAAACCAACAATAATTTTAACAGAAACAACAATAATAACAGCAAAACGAGAACACGAAATGACTTTAAGGGGCAGATTTCAAAACCGTTTAAGTGAAAACAATATGTTTTATAAGATATTTAATTCAATTTTTACTTGTTTTTTATTTTTATTTCTTTCTTGGCTTTTTTCGGATGTTTTTTTATAAGGGTCTTTTTTCGGGTTTTTTCCTTGTGGATTTTTTCGAAGAGTTGTTGTTTCGTGATTGTTTTCTAGAGTTTTTTCTCCTAGATTCAAGAATATCCACTGATTAATTCTACTTGTTTTCAAAAAAAATATCATAACATAGGTTTACTGCAACTTAAAAATCTCATAATAAGTTCAGACATTAACAGACATTAATTATTAATTAATTAAAACTGTAAAACTATAGCATCAATAGAAACAAAAAAATTTGTTCAAAAATTAAGAGATTTAAACTTTAAAATCAAATAAATAAAAAATTACAGACGTACTAAACAGTCTGGCAAACTTATCCAGTTTTACATTACACCATTTATTGAACAAGAAAATTTAAGTTCAATCTAAATTGCGTAGTTTCAAACAGCAAATTGTACAAAAAATAAATGGGGTCATAAAAATTAAAGACTTTTTACACAATTTTAACGCAGTTTGTTTTGAAACATGAGCAGTAAATTACCCCGAAACGACTAGCAGTTGTTTAGGTGATACTTTATAGTAACAATGATAGTAGGAACAAAAAATTTGTTGTTTTAAAAGCTTACAGGTACTTTATCACTCACATTTTCAATAGAAAAACATTTATTTCCAAATGTTTCTGATTTTTTTCTCAATTTTTCAGGAACATTTGTACTCAGTTTTTGCTTTAGATGAGGTTAAAGTACTTTATAAGGCAATTTTTTTACGAATTTAAATCGGGATTGTAATTCATTGTCTTTGTAACAAAGATGAAAGATATAGCTGTTGACAAAGTTTATGATTACAATCGTACAGAATACGACTAAAGGAAAACGGCTTGCATTTCATATGTAAAAGATCAATCCTCAATTTTGTATCATTATACAGTTGACCTGAGTAAATCAAATCCCTGGAGAAGAGTGGCAAGTATCACTTTAATTCTAAAGGTGCACTCAAATTAAAAACTATTTTAGTGGAAAATTCCAATCATTTAATGGTTGCCCATGTAGATAATCATTAGTCTTGTAATAGCGAAGGCTTCCACGGCCGGAATCTATACTAACATTAGTCTTGTTGAAGTTTGAAGTTATTTCAGAAAAACACTTTATGAATTTAATATTATCAAAATAAATTGCAATTACACATTTACTTTTCTAAAAAATTAAGTAGAGCAATACAAAATATAATATAATTACTTATTTCTAAAAGTAATTTTAAAAATTACTTGTTTATATCAAAAAACACAATTATAAAAAAATCAATCACTGTTACTTTTGTCTTCTGCATTACAACTTCACATGTCGACAATGTTTTTCCCAGTCCGATGCAGTTTCAGAAAATGCATTTCTCTCTAGGGTTTCTATCACCAGACCACTCTGTGTAACATTATTTATAGCGATCTTATGTTTGGCTAAATTCCATACCAACTCAATCGGATTTTTTAAAGAGTTCGTTTATATAATATTGAAACGTACGAGAAGTTATTTTCAAGTCCGAGAACTTTCGCGAGTTTTTTGTACATTTCCAGAACGTTTACCGAAAGAAATAGAACATTCTCGAACGTTTTGCCAACAAACAAGTCATGGAACAGTTATTCCAGCAATTCGAAGACGGCAGTGTTAAGATTATTCAAGTTTTAAGTAATTAACGCGTGTGTTCGAGATAAATATACGAAGTATAACCTTGTACGAGACTTTAATGTAAACAATAAATGTTAAACAAGTGTGTGAAGTTATCCGCGGACTTTAATTTTGTGTGATCACTTACACAAAGATAAAGTCCGCGGATAACTATTTAACACTTATTGTTTGTTTACATTAAAGTCACGTACAAGGTTATACACCGTAGATTTACCTCACACGCGTTATTTACTTATTTATTTTATTTGAATAATCTTCTTAACACTGCCGTCTTCAAATTACGGGAAATAACTGACCTCTGATTTGTTTGAACCTCATTTATACACATTTTGGAAATCTTTCGCGAATTTTCCTTATCTTTTGGGAAACGTTCTGAAAAATAGATAACAACTTCGTAAAATCTCTGGAACTTGAGAATAATTTCTTGAACGTTTCAATTTTTTTAGCATAAATAAATTAGTTTTAATAAACGTTACAATATGTATTCGTATAATTAAATTTGTACACTGTGGCAAAGTGCATTATCCAACGTTATTTTAGTTGCACTACCACTTTCTTTTTTCTTCAAAAGAGATCTTAAAATTCCATCACTGTTTGTTATCATTTTACTCTCAATTTTTATATAAATGTGGCTGATTTGCCCGTTTTTCAAGTTTATCGCCTTTGGTGCGACGCATAAAGGATAATGAGACCACAATTCCATTTTTTTAGGTACATTATTATTAAAAAAACGATAAAGCGTTGTGCTAACAGCTCTATTTTTGTTAGCTAAAAAATCTACAAGAACTTTTTGCTAGTTTTTAGATAAGTAAGATTGCGTTTCTTAAGTTCATCAACTAACTCTATTAAATTAAAATAGTTTTCAGTTATATTCCGACTAGAAATCTCTATTGGTTTGCATAACTTATTGTACTATTATAGAAATATGAGCTCCTAGTATCTGTAATGCATATTACTTTTATGCCGTATTTTGTGCGTTTGGCTTTACATACAAATATGAAAAGCACAATGAACTCTAAATAGAAAAAACATCTCTAAAGGTAAATAGCTTCTGACAATTACACACGAAATTATTGAAAATGTTAGAAATAGCTGCTGTCTACTAATACAGAATAGCAAAATGTCAAGCGTTTTCAAAAACATCGTCAACTAATTGACTCAAGTAATTTTTAGAAACAGTTGAAGCATATCTCCAATAGAAAATTTTATAATTAAAGATAAAATAAGAAGTCTAAACGAGATCTTTTTTACAAACTTATAGGTCTTACGAACCTTGCACGGTCAACTCACAGTCGGAGATAAGGGAGGTTCAAGTAAATAATATTTAAAGAACGCTAAATCTTTTATAAGCAAAACTTCTGTCTCGATCAGGACAGAAGGTCCAAGCTTGTAACGAACTCTAGGTTCGTAATCCTTGTTACTGACGCATAAGTAATATCTTGGAGACAAATTCTTGTCGAGACTTCATTTGTGGTTTAGACAGAGACCTTCCAGAATACTAACCTTTTAGTGAAGGTATTTGTCGATATCTCTCATCGATCGATAATGCCTCGAAACTTGTATCCAAAACGGGACGAAACGTGATATCCAATTAAGAAGAAAATTACCAAAGAATTCTAAAAACTAATAAGAAAACCTCACCTAGTGATAAATAACCTACTCGAAATGCGTTCTGAAATTAGAATTCATTCATTTATTAATGTCGATTTTTTCGTAGGATTCAGAATCATTTATCACAACCACGATTTTTAGTAGTTAACGGTTTGACGTCTTGACAGGAAATTCAAGAAAACTACACTCGGCAGAGGGCCTTAAAAACAGAAATCTAATTTTAATTCAACTAATATACAGGATATTACGTTATGAAATTTTTGCACGTAACATCTTTACTTCAATTATATTTGTACTTTTATAGTTTGAATTATTAGTCAAATTAGATAACTTTTACATGTCACAATTTATTCAAGCATTTTGTTATGTATGTTTTTGATAATATTACGTTTTCGCGTTTTTGTATTTTTAGAAGGCTTATTTCTCTGCCACTAAAAGCTATTTTTTTTAATGCGTTCACATGATTTATTTCTGTTTGTCAAGTATCAGTTTGTGTTCGTTGTAATTTATCTAACTAATTTCTTGTTTGTTATTAAGCATAGTGCGTAGTTTTTTATTATATTTTAGTTGTTTGATATCGTTTCTGTACTACTGTACTATATGTTTTACAAATGAGTAATCGTTGAAGATGTAATTGGATCGTTCACTTTTTGAAACTTTTTGGCTTGATGAAGTGTACACAAGCGTCGAACAAAACCTATCGCATTTCCTATCTGATACAAACGTAAAAACTCGTTGTCTTAATATCGAGTTTTGTTACTGGAGCCATCACTCTTCTAAATTGTTTTGAGTCTTTATTTGAGTCGTGAGTATCATCATTATCAGCCTCTTAATCTGATAAAAATAAATATTCGGTAAGTAGCATGGCTTGTATTTTCTTACTAAAATATGGATTCGAAATATTTACTCTCTTAATTCTGGCTGCACTACTAAAGCCTAGTTAATTAGTCTTATTATGCTCACAAAATTTAAATTACCTTACTGTTTGTCAGCACACAATCCAAAACGAGTAGTCTCTTAGACCTACAAAGAAGAATTAGTTTAAGACAACAGGTCTGGTAGACTTATTTGTAAAATAACTATTACTACGAAATGAGCACTATAAAACTCAAAGTTATACTGGCAGTAATAAGGTTAGAATGGACTATTCGAAAACTGCTTGTACTGGCGTGAGGTTGCACTGTTACCACTAAAAGAATCTTTCAAATCAAAATGCTACGCAATTTAGTTTAAACTAAAAGTTGTACAATACTTAGTTAAATTAAAATTGCGTAGTTTTAAACACTAAATTTTACAAAAAAATTAGATTGTGTCATAAAGATTAAAACTTGGTATATTCACATTAGCAGTAAGCTACCGCAAAACGACAAACGGATGTCTACTGTGTTGCCAGATTTAAGAGACAGGTATATTTTATAATAACAATGGTAGTAAAAACAAACAATTTAAAACGCCACTCTATGCGCAAAACAACAATACAAAATTACAAAACAAATTAGTAACATTTTTGTCCGTAAAATATTATGTAGCAACAGAATTATAGGTATTCAAATGCATAAGTCTATTTACAAATTTTTTCAAACTTGGCGACACTGTTGTTGCCGTTATTTGCAAAATTGTTTGAGAAATTGAGATTTGCGCAGAATCTTTCACTAATTGTAGTACTAAAATGGATGATCACATTGCATTCTCAAGACGTGCAACAAGAGTAGGACATATTGTGCAATATGATAATCTGCGACGTATGGGTAAAATTGTGTAAAATCATAATTATGTGTGAGGCACATCAAACATATGCATATGCCGTACTTCGTCTAGGGACAAGACATGATATGCCGTCAGTATAAACTTCTATCCAATAATAGCAAGACGCGATATGCCGTCGAATTTATATGGCGATTTCTATTGCATCAAGTATACTGTCCCACCAGAACGAATAAAATTTTTATAATTGTTCTTGCCGAATTTTTGGCAACATGTTATTCTAACTTCTGATTTGTAGTGTACTCCGTGTGTATTCTGTCCAATATTCATCCAGTTTTTTCAAACAACAGCGTCAAGAAACATTGTTTTTAGGAGTGTAGTGATATAAAATATCTCGGTGAGTATTAACCGATAAACACGGTTTGATGTTCAACAAATTATCTCAGTAGAACAAGTGAGCATTGAAGTTGGTTTTATGTATGCAATAGTAAAGTTTGTTTCAGTTTGTATGTAGTTGTTGTGCTAAGTAATTTGAAATTATTTTTCATTGTTGCCATATTTCAGATTTTAGTTGGATTCGTTGCTTTATTTTGTATTTGTTTTACAATATTGTTTTTACGTGTAAATGCTTTCAGAACCTCATTTCTATAATCTTCTTATAATAACGCTAGGTGATCACTTTTTTAGTTTTTATGGATAAAAAACATGAGCAGCGCCTCTTGCAACTCCAGAATGAAGTATCTGCACTTGAATCTGATCTCGACGAAGACGATGATGAGAGTGATCTATTCAGCTCTGATGACGATTTACGTAATACTGCTTTTAGAGACCTACTGAATTTTCTAGTAGTTCTAGCATGAATGGTATGTCACAAGACGAAGAACCGCACCTGGTCGACCCCCTACAAAAAAGTTTTTTTTCTGACAAAAAATCTTAACAAAAACGAGTTGCTTGCAAACGTATCCGACGTACTAGATTTTCACTTTCAAGATGCAGGTTCTAGAACTCAACTTGTGTGTGTGCCTCCTTGTGGATCGAAATTTTCAAAAAACTTTGAAACAATGAGGTAATGAATATGCTATGAATGCATATGCAAAATTGTTAGGAAAAACCAATCGACTACATGGAAAACACAGCAGATATTCCTTTATCCAAAAAATTTCTAAAGTAGAAATTTAACAGTTCTTGGCTTTATGTATATTACAGGAGCAAGTGAAGTATACTTTGATAAGAAAGATGTTTAGTATGGATCCCACGTACTATAATCCAGTTTCTCATCTTACCCTCTCCGGAAATCGTTTTGAGCAACTTTTGATGTGTTTTAGTTGCACCCTAAACCATAATGATCGTCTATGCAAAGTTCGGCCTCTTCTAGATATGCTGTTATTGAATTATATATAAGAAAGCGTTTTCTCCACCTGAAAATTTGTTCCTTAACGAATCTCTGTTACTTTTCCGTGGTCGACTCAACTTCAGATTGTACATAAAAAATAAACGTACAAGATATGGGATAAAATTTTATGCTCTATGCAGCACAGATGAATATTAGGACCGATGCCTTCATTGCAAATCAATCCGCCAAGTTGACAGAGACAATGCACTTCCCAGAAAGTATCCTAAATTCCAATAACCCGAAAAGAGGTTACCATTTTAAATGCACATATTGTTCGTCAAAACGTATTCGGAAAGAAACGCAATATAGGTGCTAAATTTGCCCGAACACCCTCCGCTTTGCATAGAACCATGTTTTGAAAACTTTCATAAAAACATGTAGTGTATACTTTAGTAAATAAACAATTTATTAAAATTCACAAAACCTTATCAAAAAGTACTTATTTTGAAATGCATGTACAAATTTCTTCATAAGAAAAATATTAAGAGATGAAAAAAAAATATTGTTCTTTTCCGTTAGTTTTTCTCTATTACTTGTGGTGACCAAGATATTTTTGAAACGGTTAACTTGAAATTAAAATCAAAAAATGATGTTTTAGTATATTGCGTTACAAAAGATCTGAACAAAAAAATTGTTAAAATTTTAATCTTTACAAAAATTACAAGAAATTTTTGAAAAAGTCATATTTTTTAGAGTTTTTTATAATAAACAAGAAATTTTTAAGCAAAATAAAAAATTGTTTTTTTGTTGCCTAATGAAATAACAAACAAGCACGTAAAATATTTGGTTTGATTGGTGCAATAGTTTTTAAAAAATCACCGCAATCGTATTTTTAAAAACGCACTTGAGATAATCACGTTTAAAGTATTAAGTCTTTAAATTTCACATTTCTTCTAGTTCAGGGTCATAAAAAGTCTCTTTTGCATAATCAGCTATTATGTTCAGAACATCGAGTTGTCTATAAACCATCCTTTGTTCTTTAGTGGCTGAATGCGTGTGCTGCTCAACAATTGTAATTCAGGTCTCGCCATCTTTTGTGATGTGTTCGTAAGCATTTCAGCCACAGGGCACCTCAAAAATGTTATGTTACTTTTGTTAAAAATACAAGCAGATGTGTGCAACTTTAACAAGAAGTGCACTAAAAGTTGTAAAAGGTTACATTGTGCAAACTTTCGGAAGGTATGAACATTTTTGTAATCCATTCAACCTTCAGTTTTCTTGTTAAACATTGTTTTTTGATGCTTAGTTCTCCTGTATTTGTTGGTACAAATTTAATATTGCAGTAACAAGTTTTGCAGAAACTGTAAAATAGCAAAAAATACTTAAATAAAATATAAAATTATTTGTTTAAAAATAGTCGAGCGGTCACCTTATCACTAAGCCTCATTTTTTTTCGAGACGCACTAAAACTGTTCCCGTCAAGTTCTGCTGTTTTTGGATTGAAACATTACTTTCATTTGTTTTGTCTTGATTTGCCTAAGTTTGTGTATGCTTCGTCTTCACATATAACTGTTTGATGATCTTTAGCTATACTTAAACTATGTACATACTTCAATGTCAGCCAAATGTCAAAAGATGATTGAATCTCGAACGACAGAAAAACGTTACCTGGAAAGAGAATCCTATACCTGATTACGTTCTCTTTCCAAATGCACTCTCTAAACGCATGTAACTTTTGTACATGTGTCCCAATTCTTGCGTGGTTCTAAGGAAATATTCTTAAGATACATATAAAAAAACTGGTGTGGCCACCACACGAGTTTCCTATAAAGAATGATGAAGAAATTGTATTTTTATAAGGTTATGTTGTCATAAAACCACTTTGAAGTGATATGTTTGTATTAAAAACGATTAGTAAACTGGCAATTAACCAGACTTTTGTGCAATTTATTTTTTCTAAAAAAAATCGTCGCAGGCAGGAATCGAACCTAGATTATATAATGGAAATCACTTTAAATTATAAATTAAATATCTAATAAACTGTTAATGTTAGAAAAAAATTTATTTGAATAAATTGTTAGGAAGAATTGTATTTATAAGAAACTGTAAAAATAATTCGAATAATTTACATTCGTACAAAATTATATAAAAAACTGTTCAAAATGGCGGATACACCACCTTCCGGTATCTTTATCAGATCTATCTTTTGATAAAACCGAGAGAATATGAAAATCCAGCTCTATACCAAATTTCAAGTTACTAAGACTTTTGGTTTGAGAGACAGACACAAACACAGACACCCAAAATTTTTTTGTCAAAAATATTTTTTTGTGACTTAGGAGACCTTGAAACGTAAACTTATGCAAAAAAAAATTTTTTTTAAATCGTCGCAGGCAGGATTTGAACCTAAATTATATAATGATATTCACTTTGAATTGTAGATTAAATATCTAATAAACTGTTAATGATAGAAAAAAAATTTATTGAATAAATTGTTAAGAAGTATTGTCTCGATAAGAAACTATAAAAATAATTCGAATAATTTACATTCGTACAAAATTATATAAGAAAAACTGTTAAAAATGGCGGATATAACCACTTCCGGTTTTTTTATCAGACCCATCTTTTGATAGAACCGAGAGAATATGAGAAGCCAGCTCCATACCAAATTTCAAGTTACTAGGACTTTTGGTTCGAGAGTTATCGTGGGTACAACATACATACAGACACACACACACACACACACAGACACCCAAATTTTTTTTGTCAAAAATACGTTTTTCTGATTCAGAAGACCTTGAAACGTAAAATTCTTTAAAAAAATTTTTTTGAAAAAAAATTGCGATCGCTATACTTTCCTTATAGGAAAGTAAAAAGCAACAAAAAAATAGATATTTAGAACTATCCTAAGTAAACATAACTTCTTAAAATTTTATCTATAACAAGTTCAGTAATTTTTTTAATGTTGCAAAGTAAGAGTAATCTCTTCGGTGTCAATGAACTAGCCTTGAGACAGCTTACTACAAAAGTAGGTGATAAGAAGTTTTTCCCGTTATCGGATTTATTTTATTGAAATATTAAAACTTGTTTTGAAAGGTATGCAAATGTTTAAAATTATTTTTTGATTCAACATATTACTCAAACTAAAAAAATTCATATTTGGAAAACTTGTGTTTAGTGAAGTTTTTTTGTTTTTATTAAATTGCGATAGCAGTAGCGTTACTTTATCTATTAAAAAATAAGTAAGTACATTAAAACAATTATTTTTTATGTTTTAAAAAGTAATGTACTATCGGTTGCTTGGTAATAATAAAAATTGTAGAAAATGCAAGTCACAAAGATAATTCAGCTTGGATCAATTGTAATAACTTAGTTAGCCTAAAACTAAAATTATACGAGATAATATTTGCTTAAAATTGTTGTTTTTGCAGAAGCTGACGGTCAAAAGTTTTCAACTGCATATGAAAAAAAACTTTTAATTGTGCAAGAAAATTTGCAAGGAACGTCGTAGATAAAGTGTAAAATGTAAACAAACAATAACAATACTTGTTATTTAACACGTTAAGCGCCAGAGCAGACACCGGTGTCTGCACCTAAGGGGTACCACCAGGCCATGGCAGACACCGGTCTCTGTCCTACATTTAATTTAACCGCGCCAAGCAGACACAATCTGAGGACCTGATGTTTGAGTATGTGGGTGCTCTGGCCCTGCATTATTCATTCCCAACAGTGGGTTTTGTATTGCCTATAGGAGAGGGTTTCTGTACGGTGTGTCTGTTTTTGTGTCTACAATGGCCCTGTGAAGACTGTTTTTTTGCTTTTGTTATCACAAAGTCATAACAGACACAGAAAAAAAATGAAAAAAATTATCTCAGACAAAACAATTATTTATTGAAAAAATACAAATTAAGGTAATAATTTTGTGTTCCGTATTGAAACAATCTAGACAAAATCTGAGTTTACCGTCACAATTATCATATCACAATATGTTGTAACGTTTCTAATTCTATTTTTGGAAATGTTTCCTTGAGCCTTTTTTTTTGTAGCAGCTTTTGCAATATTTGCGTTCAATGCAAGCAAATGAATGATTTTTTAGACGATTGTCGCGAATAACTTGTGCTTGAGGGTTTTCCAAATTGTTATTTTCTTTTTTAGAGTCAATAATTGCCTTTACTACGTTTTTTCTAAATTCTATTATTGAGATGTTTTTTTTTGGTTGTATAAAAAATGAGCATTTACGATTAAAATTATTTCAACAGACACTTTTCTGTACCATTTGGCGGTTTTGCGTAAACAGCAACCATAGCTTGCAAATTGATCAGATAAATCAATAGCTGACTTTCTTGCATTGTAGTCAACTATTATTTTAGGTTTTTCAATATTTTTCCTTCTTTTCATAACTTTGATCTTTTCGTCAGAATGCTTTGTAGAAAGCATAAGTACATTCCTCTGATTTTTCCATTTAACTATTGTTATTCCGAAACCATTTTGTCGGGCAATAGTTTCTCCTTTATGAAGTTTTTGTTGCAGAATTTCTTTAGGAATTCCTTTTCTATTTTTTCTCAATGTCCTAACAAATGGATTAACGAGTTTAGTAAGATTTGAGCCAAAGGAATGCTGATGTAAAAGTTGTATGTTACAATAATTCTACCAGAATTAAGAAGCAGTTCACTAAGTTGTAAGACGACATTGGTGAGAACAGATCTTTCTAGGTCTGACTCTTTGCCCGTATAAATTTTAAAATTCCAGGCGTATCCTTGGTTACAACATAAATTGAAAATTTTCACTTCATACTTGTGGGCTTTTTGTGGTATATATTGCTTCATAATAAGCTTCTCTCTAAATGGAATAAGACTTTCGTCAATGCAAGCAGTTTCTCCGGGTGTAACAGTCGATTGACTGTTGATTATAAATTGATCAACAAGAGTTTGTACTTTGAAAGCTCTATTCACTTGCAATGTTGCATCTTCATTATCAGAAAAGTGCAGCATTGAAAACAGAAGTTACCTCGTTTTTGGAGCAATAACATTACGATAAAAGCAATCTGTGCTCCAATAATATCTTAATTTTTTCCATTTGTACTAGACCCATATAACCCATAAGACCAAATAACTTTTTTATTTTAATTCCTGTCGTAGGTTGCCACGCATGTTTTCGGGAATGTGTAGGTACATCCGTTATTTGTGTAAGGCACTGAGTTGCATAAAAATTGGTTTGTTCAACTATATTGTTCCAAATCTAATCAATAAAATATGAATAAAAATCTAGGGGCGTTCCTTCTAGCAATGCGGCAAACAGTTCATCTTTTATTCCACTTTGACCAATAAATGCTTCATGGTTTCCGTCAACAGCTCCAAACTCTTCATTACTTGTACCCGGTTGAGGTTTATTTCTTTCTGCCACATTGTCGTCGAGACAGTACTCTACGTCATTTTCTGCCATTTCATCGTTCTCATCGGTATCATCATCAGAACTTATATTGTACTAGAATGGTGGCGAATATTCTTTGTATCCAGGGGCATTGTTACTGTCATCAGAATCTTTATCTAAAGGTTTATAAGAAGCATCACGAGAATCCTCTGACGGCGCATATGGATCTGAATTTATAAATTTTATTTAACGACAACAATATGCATAGATTTAATACAATATTATCGGCTTAAAATACCGATAAAAAAAATGTATGTTAATAAAAATACGTTTTATAATCAAAGGGTGTTATCACTTACCTGGTGAACTAGAAGAGTTATCATCTAAAGCAAGTTTTAAGATTTTGACACTCCGATTCATTTTGAATGCGTAAAACACGATATGTGTGCAAAAATGACACGAATGAAAAAGATTTCTGGCCACATGACGCAATTACATTATCCAGGTTTTAGCGTGTCTGCTTGATGCAAAATGTACGCTTATTAAGTCCGCTATGGCCTCTGGAAGCACATTTTAATGCCCGCTAATTGTGTCTGCTATGGTCCTGTGAAGAAAAAAGTAATTACCGGTGTCTGCAAGACGTTTTTTCAAAAATCTGATCTAAATTGTGGAATAAAAAATAAATAAAAAATTTCGGTGAAATTATTTGTTGTGTACATTCAGAAACCAACAATAGCTCCCTGGTGATTTTTGGAAAATTTGGCTTGGCGCTTAACGTGTTAAAATATATTATTTAGGAAGCTAATTAAAATAGTTATTATTACACGAGAATGAAGTTTGCAATGAGCCGTAGGCGATTGTAATTGTTTCAGAGCGTAATAATGGTTTTTAAGTGGAATATGATATTTTATCTACTACTATTTATTTAATACAATTATTAAGAAATGAATTATGCTTCTAAAACCGACTAAATCAAAAATCATTCTTATACGTGTGCAATTATAAGTAAAAGATGTGCAATTATGATTTATACATATGCAAATGTAAGACTGTATACTATAGGTAGCAGATATAATTGGTTAGTTATATAATGAATTGACGTCATTAATGCGCTACAAGTGTTTATAAGAAATTGTAAAGCCACGCCATGTCGCTTCGTAAAAAAATGCTATTTTGCGCTTTAACGTTTTACTTCACTTTGTCGCCAGCATTTTGAGTGCTTTTTTGAATCGTTTTATAGCACGTCCACTCTTTTTATTAACTTACTGACACTTTTTTTAACTAAAATTTTACAAAAACTAGTTCGAATGAACTAACAATCTGTTTTAATTTTACATCAAATTTTGATCAAGTTAATGATATCTTTTTTACTGTATTGAACTAAGTTGTCCCATTGAATCTCTTAGTTGCCTCACTGGTTGGCTAATTTAAGTGGTTTTGTTCGCCTAAATCGTCTGGTTAGATTCCTCACATTAAGTAACCTGGAACCTTCCTCATTAACGTGATGTTGGAGGCGATTTACATGAGAGTTAGCATATCTCGTGACGATAGATGCGACTGTTTCCACTTCAAGTTCTTGATGGATGTCGCTGTTACGTGCATACCAAAGCACATTAACTATGTCTCTTAGCACTGTATCACATCAGTGTTGCATTTTTAACACATCCTTATAATTAGGCTTTATAAGGCCATACTGGTCGCAGCACTTGTTTATATAAGAGCAGCTTGTTGTACATTGATAGTTCAAATCGTCGTCCTAGTAACCAATACATTTTTCGAAATTTAATTTATAGTTCCTTTTGTTTCTTTTTGAAGTGTGGTTTATATCGGAGCTTGGCATCAAGAGATCATCCCAAGATACTTTACTGTGTTGACCGGTTGTAACTCTACCTCATTTAGAAAGATTGGTGTCTGCTGTTTGTTGTAGTTTTCTTGTTGAGTTTTTGATTGAATTACCCGTTGCCATCGGCCTCCGGTCATTTCCCCACCGAAAAAATCCCGCCGGTCAATTGCCCGCCGGAAAATTGTTCGCCTGGTAAAAATCCCATGCGGTGAAATGTTCGCTGGTAAAATGCCCGCCATGACGAAATCCCGTTGGTCATTTGCCCGCCGTTGTAGGTAAAATGATTCCCCCGATATTCTCCTATTCATTGCATACTTATTAATGTGCAAGAAAATGGTTCATTAAAATAATTAATTATCAATATGACAATTCAACGTTATTAGTAAAAGTTGCTATATATAGGAAATTTTTAAATCTGAGCTCATTCATTTAGTTGGTCAATTTAGCTGAATATCGTTACAGTTATCAAGTGCTTTTATTGCGGTGGTACTTGAATTTGTGAAAAGTCAAAAGGGTAAGTTAAATTATTTTTTAATACCGTTCTCATCGGTTAAATTTTTGGTAATTTTTTTCTTACATGTAAGCAACCAAGCTTTAATTTATTGTGAAAGTCCAGTCTACAATCTGCTTGCGTTGACACTAGTTGTGGATATTATTATTTGTATCGTTTTTTTTTCTGTTTAGGAAAGGACATGTTAGTTGAGGGAGGGTACTCATTTGAAAAGGACAAAACTATTAATGATGGGCGTGTTTTTTGGAAATGTATTAAGGTTAAAAAGGGAAAATGTTCAGCACGACGTCATACATTACAGAATGAAATAGTGAAGTCACTTAATAAACATAATCATGTCCCAGATGTTGCTGCCATAGAAGCAAGAAAAACATTGTTATCTATTAAAGAGCGCGGTTATTTCTGAAGTATTTGGGTTAGCTGAGCCTATACAAGCGAAGTTGCCCAATATTGAATGTATAAAATGCACTATTCGACGACAACGGCAAGTGCAAGGACACTATCCAGCAAACCCCAACTTACTGCGAGAACTCAATATCCCTGAAGATATGTGTCGAATAAGTGTAAATGGTAAAGAAAAACAATTTCTTCTGTACGACAACGGAGTGGCCAACGATAACAGAATATTAATTTTTGGAACTCAAAAAATTAATACTCATCATTTACAGCTCTGACCATTGGTATGCGGATGGCACCTTTAAAACAACACCGCCACTTTTTTCGCAAGTATACACCATTCACGGGGTGAAGTTTAATAATTGCATACGGTCTGTTTTTGTATTACTGACTGGAAAAACTGAATTAATATACCAACAAATGATACAAGCATTAAAAGAAATAAAACCTAATTTGCAACCTATCACTATTATGATGGACTTCAAGCGCGCCGCAATGAATGCTTTTGAAACTAAATTCCCAGGCGTGTCAGTTAGAGGTGAGATTTAAAAAATCCATAAATTATTGTTTGGTCTTAATTTTGCAGTACTTTAAAACAGGTTGTTTTTTTCACTTGAGTCAGTGCATTTGGAGAAAAGTGCAGGAAAATGGGAAAGCATCAAGATACGCTAATAATGCTGTGTTTGCTCTTCAGGTGAAGATGTTGAGTGCCTTAGCTTTTCTGCCAACTCAGGATGTTATTCCCGGCTTTGAAAAACTGACTGATAGCCAATATTACAAAAATGATAATGACCTACAATCTATAAGTGATTATTTTGAAGATGTTTGGATTGGTCGCCTGAATAGACGTTTTCGAAGACCGGCTTTATTTCCACCCAAATTATGGAATTGCCATGAAGCAACAGAAAATGACCTTCCTCGAACAAATAACTCTGTGGAAGGCTGACATCAGCGTTTTGCGGAACTTGTATCTGCTCAGCATCCAAGTATATGGAAGTTTATAGAAAGTATAAAAAAAGAACAACATATTAACGAAGTAGTTATTACGCAATTCAATCAAGGCAAAGATGGACCATCGCAAAGAAAAGTATATCGTGGTATAAATGTTAGAATTAAAAATTCTATGGCTAGGTACGATGCTAATGATAAATTAACGTTTTTAAGGAGAATCGCCTATAATTTAAACTTAAATCTATAAATTACAATGTTTATAGGCATGCATATGTATTTAAACATAATAAAATTTATTATTATTAAAGATCTTCCTTTCTAGACGCGTATTATGTTCATTTATTCACGACGGTGGTCGGCGGGAAATTGACCGACGGGATTTTGTCACGGCGGCTATTTCACCAGCGAACATTTCACCGCGCGGGTTTTTTACAAGGCGAACAATTTTCCGGCGGGCAAATGACCGGCGGGATTCTTTCGGCGGGAAAATGACAGTGAATCAGGCGTGTGCGATGTCTATAAATATTGCGGAGCATACTTTTTTATCTTCAAGTGATTTTTCTATGACAGTTATTCTGTAGATCTGGTCAATAGTTGAACGTTTTCTACGAAAGCCAAACTGATGCGTTGGGATAAGTTGATATTTTTCGATAATGAGTTTGAGAATTAGCTTTTCGAACAATTTTGACATAATCGATAATAGTGCAATTGCCGATATGATTCTACTTTGTTGTGATTTTTGCCAGGTTTTGGTAGCATAATTACGTCAGATACTTTTCAAGATACTAGAACATGCTTTAACAGATTGAAGCATTAATTAATGTAGTTAACTTTTTTTAAGCTTTTCTTTGACATTTCTTAAGTATGGTTCCAGTTAGCATGTCGTAGCCAGGTGCTTTCTTGAATTTTTGTTGCATTTTATTTTAGCAATTTGTTTCGGTGTGACTAGTGGAATTGACACAGATCGTTGTTTGGTTTGTGTTTTTGTAAATGGATAATTGATACACTATTAAGAACAATTAATGTTTGCACACTATTTTAGCTAAATACCCCATTGTTTGATTCATTCATTTAACCACGTCATCAAGCTGATAATTCCTAACAGTTGTTAAAACATCTGAAAAAAAAGTTAAAATTTAGATATCACTGAAAATGGGACTTCAAAGAAATTTTACTGGCAAAATTACTTCTTTACCATTACGTTTACAACTCTTATTTATTTATTTTTTTTTTTGATTTGGTATGACACAAACTTGCGTTCACTTGATAAAGAATTTAATCGCCCCAAACTATATTTGTTTCTAAAATCAAATCCTGGAAACGACCCTGCAATTTTAAACGCTACCTTTTCTAAAAAAAATTTGACATTGTATTGTAGCACCGTTATTTTGCGCTTCTTTATTACTTAATTTTCTACCGAGCACACTGTGCAATTACGGCATTATTTTTCGCAAATCTTTTTTGCATTTTCTGTACTGGTTTTTTACTCCAAAGTGTCTTTCCAATCTACTATTGTGCAGAAACTAACACTTCTAATACTCGGCTTTTTGACACTATCAAATGTAGTCTTTTTTCTGTGTCTCTGTTTTCCAGAGATTAGTTCAGAAAACTGTTTTTTATTCTCAACGAGTTCTACTGATGTTACTGTTTAATGCATTCACTTTTTGCTAATTTTGTTGTAGCTCGTTTGGTTTTTAGTCTAGAAATAGCTTTTATTCAAAATCATTCTCTTGCTCCCTTGCTTAGTTATTAGCTGTAACTGCGATTTTTAATATGTTTATCGTATATTGACTATAAAGTCACAATTGGAAACGATAGTTTTTCTCTTTTTTTGTCATTGAAAAAATGTGTTTTTTTATTGTTGTTTAGAAAAATTTATGATGTTAATACTTCTTTTTCTCTCATTCTTAATGTTTTGTGTTTATTTTTTTATATTTTTCCGTTTTTAGCTCTTGTTGTCATTTTGTCCATTATCACTCTCTTTGCTGGTGCAACAAATCAAAGAAATAACACCTATTTCTTTGATTTTTTCTATTCATTTTCTTTTGGTTATATTGCATTGTTATTTGATTAGTTTTCCGTTTCCATTATTATTTTTGTTATTCGGTTGGCTCCCATTGTTACTGTATGTGTATACCAGTTGAATTGCTTTTTTTTCCATTATTGAGTTTTGCTTAGTTATTTCTCTTATTTCTTAATTTTTTATTTTGTTTTGCTTAGTTTTTTCTGCTATTTTCCTAAAGCATTTCATTTCTATAGCGTTTATATTACTATCATCTTTTTTCTAATTCTACAATTATCGCAAACTTCAGTTGTTGTTGGTAATGTTATCATATTATGTTTTTCTTTCACTTATATGTCAATGTCTTTCACTTATATGTCAATGTCTTTCATTTATATGTCAGTGTTTCGTTATCATACTTTCTAAAAATTCATACGTCGATGCTCTTTCTAATTTCTTGTATATTAAACAAAAAGCACCACACCAAATACCACTATAACTTTATAACACTCACCAGCGACAAGACTACTCTGATGATTACCGTTTTTAACTGATTGTTATTTTTATTTTATTTGTTTGGTTATCTTGTTTATTATAGTTATAAAAATCAAGGGGATTATGTTGTCGTTTTGCTTAATTTCTTTGTTCGTTTCAAATCTTGGCCCTGCTAATTGTATTTTTACTCTGATGGTTTCCTCGTTTACTTTCAATTTTCTCAGTGTTTTTCAAATATGATTCTGCTTAGTGTATCAGAAGCAGTCTTTAGGTCAAAAAATGTGAGATACAGTTTTCTTCCATTTTTTCTATTATGATTTTAATTGTATATATATGTATATTGCCATTTGTTTGTCTATTTGGTCTGAATGCTGCTTGTTCTTCTCTTAATTTTAGTTCTGTTTGGTCTTTTAATTTACTTTTTAGTATTTTTGTATAAGTTTTGTAGCTATTTTGAGCCGATATATTGTCTGTAGTTTTTGCACTGCGTTCCTATTTCTTTCTTATAAATTAGTATTATAAGGTTATTTTCCTAATCTCTCAAAATTTTCTTTTTTACCCTGCTTGTTTACAAATATTCCAGAACTAATCTTTTTTTTATCCAAACCCTTAAAATACCCGGTGCTACGCCATCTTCTCTACAATTGCATCTTCTGTCTCTTCATTCTTAATTGTGTATTTTTAGTTTATTTGTTTTTGAACTATATGTACTGGCTTTAGAATTTACTTTGTCATAGTACATAATTTTGTAGAAATCTTTCTGTTTTTTTAAAGATTTTTTTTTCTAAGTTTGTTTTCAAATATTCCAGAACTAGTCTACTCTGCCCCAAGTCTTTGTCTCAAGTTTTTTCAAATTTTCGGTGCTACGCCATCTTCTCCACCAGTTTTACCAATGTTTATTTTTTTGAATTGCATCTTGTACTTCTTTTTTTTTAATTGTTTGTTTTTAGTTTATTTACTTTCGAGCTTTACTGGCTTGTGAATCTACTTTGTCATAGTACCTAATTTTGTAGAAATCTTTTTATGTTTTTGTGTCTATATATATTTGTTCGTGTTTGTTTTTTATTGTTTTTATAGTTTTTTTTTATTGCTTTTTATTTTTTTATTTTTGTCTAGAAATTTCTGATATTTGTTTTATGCAATTTCGATATCTCTTCTTTCTTTTTTTTTCAGGATTCTCTTTTTTACTATCTTAATAGCTTTTTTTAATTTGTTTCTCTTTTTTGTACAATCTTTCTTATTTTCCATTTCTTTTGTTTCGATATATAGTTTCATCTTTTTCCTTACAATTTTTCTTATATCTTCAATTCACCACCTTGTCATTTTCCTGTGCATCTTGTATTTTATTATCTTACATATTGTTTGTGCTATTTTTTTCATTGTTTTCTTAAAAACCTTTCATCTTTTTTCTAGCGTCTAAGTTCATTTTGCATTCTTTTTTCTATTAAATTCTTCGTTCGTTTTTTTCTGGTATTTTTCTTTATTGTCTGTATTATTGTTTAATCTACGTTTTGATATTCTGTTGTTACTGTTTTTTGTGCAAGTTGTGTAATTTATTATACTTTTGGCGTTACGTTCTTCTGCCATAAATGTATATTTGTGCTCTAATGGTTGATTATGTTAATGCACAAGTTTAAAAAAAAACAAAAACATTAATTTATAAGTTACTATACTCTAAAACTTATTTTTTCCATTAATTCTAAACTCTAAGCCCACTGACTAAACTTTTTTTTTATTTGTAGGCAATCGTCACAACCTACGTTCAGACACAACACGAACAGACGCCTAATTGTTTTAAGTATCATCGGTTTTGTGTTATCCGTTACTTTAACAATAGCTTTAGTAGTAGTTATTTTAATTGCAAGAAAGGCACCGTAAGTGTAATAAACTATAAAACTTGAATTCTGTTTTAATTTTTATTTTTTCTAGAAAAGTATGCTTAACTCCGTCTTGCATACAAGCAGCTTCTCTAATTATAGATAATTTAGATTCAAGTGTAGATCCATGCGACAATTTCTTCCAATTTGCGTGTGGAAAATTTTTAAAAGACACCGCTGTACCTGAGGGTAAAACAGGTGTAAGTCCGTTTTCAACGGCAATTGAAAAAATGCAAAATCAATTGAGAATTATATATGAGGAACCTTTGCCAGAAAACGCATCAAGACCTTTTGTATTGCTTAAAACAATTTATAATTTGTGTAGTAATACCACAGCAAATGAAAACGATGGAGTTAAAAATGCGAATGCGTTATTTAAAGAGCTAGGTGGTTGGCCGTTACTCGATGGACCTAAGTGGAACGAGACCGCATTTGAATGGACTAAGATGGTTTATAAATTAAGAAAATCAGGTGGTGGGTTTGGATACTTTATCTCAGTTGGAGTGTTGACTCATCCACCAAATCAAACACGACGATATATATGTGTACGTATGTCTTTAACCATTTTTAATATTTTTTTTAATAAATAATCAATTTTTGTGTTATAAATTCATGATAGTATAATGAGTTTTATTAGTCATAATCATTAAATGTACTGTGATAGTTCTAAATACAAACAATTACCTTTCTTGACTACAATTTTTAATAAAACAAGTCTAATATTTTAAACAATTGTATTTAAAATTACAATTCATCTGACAATATTATTTACAGTTAGACGAAACACCACTTAAAATAAGACAAAATTTATCAAATGGGTTTAATGATACTATGGTTCGAGCATGGTACGCTTACATAGTCGATATAGCTTTAATGTATGGAGCAAAAAATGCCAGTGCAGTCAAAGAGTTAAAAGATGTTATCGATTTTAAAATGAAACTTGCAAACGTAAGTACTTTATTATTTTATTTTTTTATATATAATTTACTGTCAAGTAGATCTTACAAGAAACAAAAAACATTACAAAGTTGTCAAATTTCACTACTATTAAAGAACTTCAAGAAGAATTTCCAAAATTTAATTGGTTAGATTACATACAAAACATTATGGATTTACCCGATGCTAACATTACAGAAAATGAAGAGATTATTGTACGTGCACCACATTATATTAAAGATCTTTTAATATTACTGCAACACACACCTAAACGGTTTTTCTTTTTATACTTATTATAGGATATCTTGCTTAACAATTGCTTTTAGAGTTCAAGCTAATTACATTTTTATTGAATATGCTGATAACCTTATTCCATATCTTACCGAAACATTAAAAATAAGAAGAGCGTTATTTTACAAGTTAATTGATGTAGATTACATTCCTAAACCTGTTTCTGCCGAGTGTCGAATGATAAGTTACTTAAGGTAAGGGCTTACTTACTATTGGACTCTTCAGCACTGGATACTCTAATGCGGTCTTCACGATATAAGAAATTTTGATGAAATCGAATCTTACTCCCGAATAACATTAGCTAAGACAATTTGTTTAGACAGTGCATTTGAGTATCCCAGTGGTGAACCGTCTAAATAGAACGAAACAGCTGTTCACTGGTCAATGATAATTTCCAAAATTATATAAACAAATTTTTCTACTTTCTCAGTTTAGTTAGGAATTTTATGCTGATTTTTATTCAAATACATTTAAAATTTCGCCTTTGTAATGTTGACTATGTAATTTCGTCGTTTTTTATGTAGATATATTGTGCATAACTCTATATACAAGATGGCGTTTGGTACAGATTTTACGTAATAATATTGTACAGTGGAAAAGAATTGGTTTTAGAAATACAATTTGACTTAAGTTATACCTCTTTACAACGGTTTTGTTTACAACCAATCACCTAATTCTATCTACACAAACTTTCTGTAAACAAACAACCGTTAACGTTCTTTGATCGACGTAGTAGTAGTAGTATCTCAAGAGCATACGTACGTGCAGACACGCAAACGCGATTGTGACTTGTGATTATAAAATTGATCTAATCTTCGGTAACCAATCAAAAAGTTGATGACGGTCACCTTTTTATTGGCTACAAAAACTAAAAAACCGGAGGCGGCAAAATCGCTTTGTTGGCTAAAAGGAAATCGAACTATCTACACATATTCGACACGGTAAACAAAGCGATCAAGAGCCTGAAGGAAGTACCGCGGGTCGAACTAGACGTCAAAAAAATGTCGCCGTTTATAAAAAAGGACAGAACACGAGCAAGCTGTTTTTTAAAATAGCAGTGGGCTGTTGTCGGCCGACAAAAAAACTTTTATTGCTGACGACTAAGTTGTAGTTGTATCGGCAAGCGTATCGCAAGTCTCGGTGTGCTAATCCTACACTAAGTTCAAAAGGCGCCAAAACAAGTAAATGTTACCAAACACAGACTTTGTTTAAATTTGTCGATTAATAAAAGAAACAAATTAACAAAGCATAATTTCTAACGATAATATATTTATTTTAAGGAGAGAGAATAGTCATTAAAATCAACAAAAAGAAATAGACCAATAACAATTAGAAATTTCTTGGCTAAATCCACCATACAACCAATTATATTCAATTGCTAACAAATTGCCAAGAAAAACAAATCGATAATCGACAATGATAAAAATGAATCGCAAAAAAGTAAAATATGAGTACTAAACTTACCAAACCAAAATTTCATTGTCAATCGTAGTGACTTCTACTACTCTTATTTATTTGATTTAAAACGGAAACAATGCGTGGCATTACTTTGACTATGACTATGACTGAGTTCAAATGATCGAAGAAATTTGACGAATGTCACTTCAACGTTCTGAACTTATTACAAACAACAAAACAAAAGACAAGTTATATACGCTATAAACTGACGGTTAATGAATACCATTGAAGCAAATTATATAAAGTAAAATTCTACGTTATTAAAAAAAAAATAGTACGTACAAGGCTGAGATAAGTAAAATAATAAAGAAGATCTATGCTACATCAAATAATGTGCATAAAGTAATTTAACAAAGTAATACGATACTGATATAGATGTGACTCTTTTTTCGCCTCTTTCTATTATGTTAAACGAGGACGGCTTCACAGGTTACATACATATCCTAAAAACAGCCGGGTACAAAAAGAGTATGGTAATTCCACAAAACTCGATCAAAAAAGTTAAAAGAAAACGTGAAGACGCTATCTTTGAGCATTGATTTATACTTGAGAACGTCGCGTAATTAACCCAAAACGCCGAATTTGACTTAAAATACGTTTTTGTTTTTCCTAGCATACTTGCTAAAAGTGTAATAGGAATCACTGCCGAACAAAGTTTCATATAAAACTACTTACATTTCTTAAACTAACACCTAGGTACACAAACGTTCAAACTTAAAAATTCAAACCCAACCTAAAAGGTGCATGAAACAAAATGATACTTCCAAAAACTAAAGAGATTTTAATCAACAAAGAAGCGGTTTCAAAAGAGTACTTGTAAAGCCGACAGCAGTCAAAGCGCTAACAAAGCAAGAAAATAAACGCAGTCACATAGACCAAACCGAGCGAAAATCCAAAGCAAACCAAGAGAAAAAAAACAAATGTAAAAAAGAAAGTAGTTTAGATTACGATCAAGAACAACGCTCTAAAATCCCATAAAACCTTAACTCACAGATATAAACTCTATTCTGATTACAAGTCCCAAAACTTACTAAACTCAAGAAATAAAAAGCAGATTTTGAATGGTGCTATGCGGGTTTAGAAAGAAAAAGTCAAAAATAATAAAACGAGGACAGTTGTCCTCAAAAAATTGTCAACAGACGTTATGAGATTATAAGATTTTTCCACAAAAAAACTAAACCGACTTTAAAGATCTAAATAAAGAAAACCAACGATAAATCTCAAGTTTTGATAAAAAATCGACACAAATCTGACTACATAAATGGCAGAGAAAAAGATCAACAAAAATCACAACAAATTTCAAAAAACTAAGTACTAAAGTGTACTAATCTAAGAAAAATAAAAACCGCGATAACCGCCAAAGCAAAAAAAAAGAAAACAAGTAAGAGTAAATAAAAAAGAATGAAAAGCTTCATTTGTTATTCGAATATCGTGTTTCAGTGCTCGTCACGTTGGAATGTTACAATGGAACTTAAAATCCAAGGAACGAATTAGAATATTTCAAGAACAAACGAAACCCAAACAAAGAAGTTTGCTAACAGTGACTGACAACATTAGAAATAGCGACTAAGCAGAAGTAAGTAAAGTACAAGAAACGACGTTGCAGTCTATTTCAAGTTTCAACCAAAACACAACTAAAAAAACCGTCAAAACCCGATAAAGCAAGAAAAATAACTAAAAAAGAAAAGAACCTTAATTGCAAAGAACATTAAAGAAAGAACTTACTAAACTTTAAGTATTCAAACAACTAACTAAAACTAAGAAAAAAAACAAAGCAGATAATTACCTTAAAAGGAAACCTTAAAGAGCAAAAAACAAAAGGAAAAAACTGAAAAGTAAAAAAAAAACTGAAAGACGAAGAAAAATAAGACTAGACGTTTCTTTGTCTAACTATCCACCCAAGAAGCGAACCATAAAGAGAGTCAAGAAGAAAAAAAAATAGTTAGCACATAGAAAAGATAGATAGGCCCCAAGAAAGAAGAAATAAATAGTAGGAAAGATAGAAATAAAGACGCAAAAAGATAAGGTTTGATGTTAATTTCTGATTCGTTCTTCTTCCGGTAGAAAAACAAAAAGAGAGGCTACCCTATGGTTTCCATCGAACCGCCCAAAAAGGTAAACCTTCAGGAGGAACAAGAAGAAATAAATATGTGGCATGCAGATGCTCAAATAATGAAAAAAGAGAAGAAAAAAAAATAAAAAATAAGAAAGACAAATAAAAAGGAAAAGTTACAGATAAGACAAGATGTAAATGAAACGAAAGGTAGTGACCACCCTATCAATGCTTAACCAACCGTCTAAAACATATAAAAAAAGAGAAAAGAAAAGATCTCACAATTAGCCCTAAAGCAAATGCGTATCAATTGCTGTTCCAAATCAGAATGGTTACTCTAAGACTTTAATGCCGACAAACAGAATAGAAAACTCAAAAAAGTAAATACTAAACTAAAACCAAAATGAGAGTCGTACTAGTGATTTACCAATTTCAAAACGGCTGACTAGGCGGATGTAACTATATACACATAGAAAAGTACTCTGAAGTAAAATGGTTAAGAAAAAAAACAAAAAAATTTACTAGAAACTTAAGAAACTAAAAACTTAAAAAAAAATTTGGTACAGCAAAATAGAAAAAAGTAATTGGGTAGTATCCAAGCTACACCCACCAAGATATCAACGACGTAGTCAAAGACTCAAACCACCAAAACCAAAAGATATGAACCAGAAGAATAAAAGATGTCGAAAGTTAAAAACCCCAAGAAGTGAACTGGCATTTACGGCTTTTGTAACGCCGAGAGAAGATAACGATTAGAAGAAGAAGACAGCATAGAATAATTTGAAACGACTAAAAGAGAAGCAGCAGCGGCATTCATAACTGAAGACATAGCAAAGTCATTATGCAGACGTGTAGAAGGTATCGTATTAACGCAAGTGTTAGAAAGCTTTGTCGTATTTGGCAATGCGACCTAATAGGATAGATTTGTTGTGAGTAAGAACACGAAGAACAGTAGCGTATGCGCCTAACACTGCGATGTAAATAGATATAATGTGGTGATCCTCAATAAGTTGCTTGCGCTGGTCTAATAGTAGAACTAATTTTCAAACACAAGACTCAGAAGAAAAAACGCGTACACGTTGACATAAAAAACATTTTACAACACACCAACGAGATAAACGACGAGAAGTAGCAGTAGCTTTAGATATCAGTCCTAAATAACACGCCTAATAATCTCAAAAACTGAAAAGAAATTAGAACAAAGAGAACGAACAGATCGTAAATACTTATCACCTTGAAAATGACAACGAACACTAGTATTCGAGGTAAAGGTAGATACGGTGTTACGTGCAAAACCTGGAAAAATTACACTTGCCTGGAATAAAGTAACACAAACAAAGTTCTTGCCGGTGCTCAGTGAAGACGGGGTGGGTTATATTCCAAAATTCCGTGATTACTTGGAAAACTTGAATAAAAACAAAATCAAAAAGTCAAATCAAAGGGCGTCAGAAAGAAGTAAAGCTCAATGGACTTCTGGCCCTTGCCAACCACAAGTCCGCTCCTAAAGGATACACTGTATATGGACTTACCTTAATAGAGTGTATCTCACTAAAATCTGAAATGAACTTAAATTTTACATAACGCGAAGACCAACAGAATTAAAAGCTTGTTTACAATTAAAAAAATCACTCAAAACAAAAAAAAATAGAACAAACAACAAAAACTATTTAAATTAACGCATAATAATAAAAAAAATTAAGTAAACATGAAAGTTAAAAAAAATGAAAGTAAATTGAATAATTGTATCAAAACAAACAAAATTATTAAAGAAATAAAACTAAAGTAAAATCATCATAAAAAAACAATAGAAAATCTTAAATAACCAAAGCACGGCCGTGTGCGCATTAAATAAATATCAATGCAATACAAAGTTAAATAAATTAATCTATTTTAAAAACAGGATGAAAATTTTAATAATAAATTTTCCGGTTAACGTCAAACATAAATTTTTAATAACAAAATTTTGTCACATATAGTTTTGACAAATACGGACAATAAGCATTTATTAATTATATTATCGATAGAATCGTTAATTCGTAACACTCATTTTTCTTAAATACCAAAGCTTTTAAGACACTTAAACGCGTAAATAATATTCACAAACTTTAAGTAACCGGTACAATATAAATACCTAAAATTGTGGTCGTCAAATCCAGGAAAGAACTTGTGCTTGATCCTTGATTGCCAGATGTAATCAGGAAGAAACGTTGCAGGGTAACCAATTAAAAAAAAACTATGTACCGTCAGAAGGTTATTCATGAGACGCCACCATGGCGAAAACTGGATTGTGAAACACAAACTTACGCACAAATTCACGATACGTTAATACGAAACCAAACCGGTATCCAGTGAAATTCAATAAGCCGTAATTGCTTTACGAAATGAACAAACTGTACCATTGTTAAAAATTTTCGCAGTAATTCTTCAGCTGAAGGGGATGAGTTTACCATCCCAAAACCAACTAACTATCTGTCTGTAAGGCATTTTGACGACTGTCAACCAACTAACTTAATTTCCTCCACCAAAATCACTTATATATATAAATTTATTCGACTACCATTTCCCCAATGGCTGTATTCAAAACTTCATGAAAGAAAACTATACCACCAAGAAATGCAAAGAAGATGCAAACAGATTTAATTACGTCACAAGAGTAGTGTTAGGCCACGCTGTTTGTTTCTGCGTAAACTGTGGAATTGACAAAATATCATATTCCATTACTATCACAAAGAAACTAAGCACGACTGTACTGAGAATATATTTCAAACAAAAAACTTTTAATCAAACTTAAAATAAACAAACTATTAAAATATATTTAATTACAATTATATCTCAGAAGGGAAACATAAATTACCACTGGAATTTTGATCAAACAAGAAAATATCAAATCAATAAAGAGTACAGATGATTCAACCGCGTACTAATTTTGAAATAAATTAACACAAAATTTTATCCACAACTTTGAATTATAAAGATGAATTTAAAAACGTAAAATAACTTATTAAAATCAACCTGAAATGAATAGAACAATTTCAAAATACATGAAATGACTAACGTCAATACAAATACCGGTGTCTTTCACGAAAGAAATCGAACAACATTAAACGACGGTTACAGCGGAAGAAGAAATTGTAGAAACCTTAAGCGACCAAGTAGCAGAAATAGCAAAAGAAACAAAAGTAGAAATCTTCCTAGCAAAGGCTACAGATGGCTTTTGAACTCTGTCGACTCCAACCGTTTGCCTAACGATATTAACTACGAGATAGATGTGATCTCAATCAACGCTAACTGAAGCTGATAGAACGGCGTTAGATTCTGGCGAATTATCTTGAGCTGCATTTGCTCGAAGAAGAAAAACTGAAGAAAAAGGTATTGCATGATGGCAACGTAAGTGCCGATGGATTCGTCAGCTCCCATTGTACGACTGCAAATAGTATCCCTTAAACACTTATCGTTATAAAAAAAAAAAACTTAAACTTCAACAGAGCAGCAACATTTATTTATTTAAAACGGAAACTATGCGTAGTATATAAGCTTATATACGACGGTTAATGTTAGTTTTTTTTGGCTATGACTGCGTTTAAATAATCAAAAAAATTTGGCTGGTGTCACTTCAACGTTCTTAACGGCAATACATAAAGTTACAGATAATATAAAACTTGCGACTGAAAGTAAATTTACATCAAGATGATCTAACTTTATTACAAAAACCAAGTTAAATACGCTGAAGACTGACGGTTAATGATTACAATTGAAGCAAATTACATAATACAAAATTCTACGTTATTAAAAAAAATAGTACGTACAAGGTTGACATAAATAAAAATAAATGTAAATGCAAGATGATCTATGCTATACCAAATAATGTGCATAAAGTAATTTAACGGATTAATACGATACTGATATAGGTGGAAGTCTTCTCTCGTTCCTTCCGATTATGTTAAACGAGGTGGGGTCAACAGGTTACATACATATGCCAAAAACAGCCGGTTACAAAGATAGTTAGTAATTTCCCGAAACTCGCTAACACAAAGTAAAAAGATAATGTGACGACGCCATACGCCGAATTCGACCTGAAATACGTTTTTGTTTTTCTTAGTATATCCGGTAAACGCGTAATACAAATCACTGCCTAGAAACAGTCAACAGAAAAAAAACTACTTACATGTATTAAAATAACACCCAGGTACACGAACGTTCACCAGCGATTTCCAACCGGTAAAAGAAAAGTAATAATAAACGTTTGACAGCAATATACCGTTTATCGCCACTTATAAGGAGAATTAGTAGCGTCCTTAGACAGTGAAGTCGTTAATTTTAATTTAAAATAAATCTTTTTAATAAATACAAAATAACAACATGTAACACGCTTCAAAGACGGCAGCCAAGCAAGCTGAGATAAAAACGCAGCGAGGACCAAAATCAAAAATAAAACAAAAAGATGCCGACGAAGAAACCGATATCTCCCAATCTAAAAAAAAACAAAACGGGTGGCTGCCGGAAAACCGCAAGCTCTGAGGAAAGCAATTCCGGCCACGACCAAAAAAAAATTAATGCGACAGTTGACACGGACGAATAGTAGATAATGAATAAGAAAGAAAAACGTTTACAGGACGTTCTCAACGTGATTAGTAGAAACAACAGTGTTTTCTTGCTTTTCTTTTCTTTATTTGTTTCTCTTGGCACGTTGAACAAAAATGTCTCATAAACGTTTCTTTTTTCCTATCGCCAACAACGATTCCTTCGTGTCGATCGTCATATTCGTTTTTTAGGGGCTAGCTGCGGCTGCAGCGGCTTTTCTTGGAGACGACGTTTTTCCGGTGGTCACTAGTTTTGCTTTTTTCGACTTGAGCGTTTTCGATTTCTTTATTAACTTATTTGACTGCGACTTTGGTTGCTATTTTGAAGCCATGGCGACCCCTCGGCAAATTTAACCGCCAGCGACGCTTTCAAAGCAGATTTCAAAAAGATTTTATTTCGGCAAACGAACCACTTGCTGCTATCTTGAACAAACCGCTCGCCCTTTTCCTTTCGTTTGAACGAGCGCGCCGGACGCCACGGTCGACTTGTACTTTTTTCTAAACGGCGACATTTTTTTGGCGTTTATCTTGTAGTTCGACGCAAAGTATTTCTTGATCGCTACAATGACTAACCGCCACCAACTAACTCATCTCGTTAACGTGTTCACTCGTACGTACGTCACTGTTTGGTGCTTTCGAGATATGTACTTTTACTTGGATCGTAGAACTTTAACATTTGTTAGCAAACCTTCTATAAATGTAGTCCGTATGCTTACTAAGAATGTTTTTATTACGTAATTAATTAACGGTAAGCATTTTGTGCATATAAAAAATTGGTTATTGTTATACCGCTAGGTTCTTGCTTTTACTTTTTTTTTAACATAAAGTAATTATTTTATTACATACATATACAAGTGTTGTGGTCGACGCTATCTCTTGGTTAACAAGCCCACGTATAAAATTTAAAAAATTGGTGCTATAGCGATCGTAATATGTTGGTAGTTGGATTTACTACCGCGAAAATTTGAAAAATGTGTCGAATAATACATTATTGTAATCTACTAACGAATATAGTAAAAAGTGTTGTGGTCGACGCCAACAGTTTTATATGTATTTACTTTTTACAATTTTTGTTGGTGGATTACAATCGTGTATTATTCGATACATTTTTCGAATTTTTGCGGTTACTAAATCCAACTACTAATATATTACGATCGCTATAGCAGCAATTTTTTAAATCTTATACGTGGGCTCGTTAATCACGAGATGGCGTCGACCACAACGCTTTTATATGTAACTTCAACGAAACATGAATATATGCTACAGAAATATATCAGTATAATTGTGTAAATACATCAGAGAAGATTTCCCAGTGCTGATGATTCCCCAAAAGGATGCAACGTCCGTATACTGGTTCTCTCTGGTGGTAATTTTTGCAATAGTACTGATATAGTTACTTTTTACTATATTCGTTGATGGATTACAATCGTGTATTATTCGATACATTTTTCGGTTAGTAAATCCTAACTATCAACATATTACGATCGCTATAGCACCAATTCTTGTAATTATTTTGTTTTTAGATAAAAACGTTTATATTTGGTATTGTAAAATGGATATATTTATTACTTAATTTATCTTTTTTTTGTCATTAAGTCAGTATACTTTTTTTTATTTAATTTTTTATTAATGTGGTATAACTTTGGTTTTGCAAAATATTCAACTTACTTTTAAATTACTAAATGTATAAAAGAATGCAAAATTACAATAAATTAGTATTTGTATTGCAGCGTAGGATTACAAGTAGATTATCTATACGTCACAAGGTACTTTAATAAAACAGTCAAAGAACAGGCCGAACAACTCGTGATGGATATTCGCACAGAATTTGTAGAAATTCTAAAAAAAGTAGACTGGCTAGACAACGAAACAAGAGCACATGCTATAGAAAAAGTTCTTGCAATAAAACAATACATTGCATATCCGACTGAATTGCTAGATCCAGAAAATGTTGATGCATATTATGATAAGGTTTGCTGACAACCAATCCAATTTCTTTTTAACATTATTTTTTGTAGTTGGTATTAAATTCTACAAATTATTTAATGGCAATATTGTCTGTAAATAAATTTTTACAACATCTGGATTATTCTCGGTTACGTCAACCACGAAACAAAACGAATTGGCTTTTGCACACAACTCCTTTGACAGTTAACGCGTTTTATTCGACATCAGAAAACAGCATAAGTAATGTATTTATGTTTATGGTTGCTTAATTTTAGTTTTGGCAGATTTTCCAGCTGGAATTTTACAAGGAGTATTCTATAGTAAAGACAGGCCCAATTATATGAATTACGGAGTTATGGGGTTTATTATCGGTCATGAAATTACTCATGGCTTTGATAACCGTGGAAGATTAATAGACAAAGATGGAAACGTAAATAATTGGTGGAGTGAAAAGACCAAGAAATTGTTTGCAATTAAAGCACAGTGTTTTATTGACCAATACAATAATTATACAGCTTTAAATATAAGCGTAAGTATGAAACTAGAACTTAGTACGCGTTTCTAAAAGAGCATGTATTGTACAAGGTATAGTATAAGAATGTTTACTTCTACATTTTCTGTAATACATTAGATAGCTAATGCATGAGTTAAAAGTGAAGCTCTATAAAAAATCACAACAGTTATACTACAAGAGCAACACACATAATGCAATTAACTAAATTAGTTAAAAATTTAATTATTATTTATATTCTTAGATTAATGGCGCAAGTACTCAAGGCGAAAATATCGCCGACAACGGCGCAGTGAAAGAATCTTATTACGCCTACAATAGGTGGGTTAAGAAAAATGGTCCTGAACCACTACTTCCTGGTTTACAATACAATCCAAAACAACTATTTTGGATATCATCAGCTCAATTATGGTGTTCAAAATATGATACCACTTTTCTACAACGTATGTTAACGAAAGATCCTCATGCACCAGCAGAGTTTAGAGTAATAGGTGCGTTTAGCAATTCAGAAGATTTCAATAAGGACTTTAAGTGTTCGATAAATTCACCTATGAATAGAAATAATAAATGTTCTATTTGGTAAGTCATCATTGACAATAAATAACGTTTAATTAAGATTTATAAACTATTTTTTTTTTATTTTCAATGTGATACCTATATTAATACGTTTCTAATATTGTAAAATATACTTTTATAAACAATTATTATTAGTTTATTTATTAATTACAATGTAGATATATAAACCTTTACCTCAGTTTGTAATAAAACAAATTGGCGTTTTAGTTCACTGGATTTTGTATAGTACGTTATTGCGACACATTTACTAATTTATATTATGCACGGGTGTATTATGAATTGACAATTTATATGTCATAAACGTCTTTTTATAACCAACAGATTTTTTTATTCTGACGGGCTATAATGAAACGTCAAGCAACGATATCATAGGTACCTAATAAACTAAATACTTGCAAAATAAAAAGTTTTCATTGCTAATCAAAAATTGTACTTTTTGTTTGAAAATTTCTTGTGAGTAATTTATGTTAACCAAACAGTTAATACAAGTAATAAAATTAATTAGAAATCAAAAATTGTACTTTTCATTAAAAATTCATTATGGCTAATTTATGTTAACAATACAATTACAACAGTTAACCATATTAATATTCGAAGATGCAGCCACGCTACTAGAATTACTCATAAAATTGGAATTATTGCTAATTGCTACGTGATTGAAGATCTTGGTAGCTTTGAGTTCAGTATTAATAGATGATAAATTGTCTTTTCTAATCAATATGTTTTCAGCTAACTTAATTTTGTTTGATACAGAATCTTCTATATACTGTTCTGCAACTGACGCTGATGTTTAGCTTCCTTTGTTTTACACCAATCATTCTTTCCCCAGCGTTTTATAACAACGTCGCCGATGAGCGACAAAATGAGTGCCCAATATATAATTCAGAATTCGGCAATTTCGGATAAACTGCTGTTTTTTTGAAATTCCACCAAAAGCATTTTTCTGACAACTTGCTTGATGCATTTCCCGTTTCTGTAAGCTAAGAAGAATCGGGAAGTATCCATTTTTATCGGACGTAAAGCAACATACATTTTAGAAATTTCTACAAAACTTGATAATCTAAGGTTGTCAAATACGCAAAACATTCGATTTTTTCTAGTTTTAGTATTTCGAATAGTGGTCCAGTAATGAGGATTGCAGATCGTAAATATCAACTTCTAACTGAACAAGCTCTTGTTTAAAAAATGCTCCAGTTATCTCAAATATTAAAGCTACCTGTTTTTAAAATAGTTAAACACTTCTTAATATGTTGCTATAATTGAGAATAGTTTTTAAGTTGGTGAGTCACAGTTTTCAGCATCAGTAAGCCAGAACCATGTGGATATAGTCAGCTAATTTACACGACGAGCACATTGGTTAAGACTGTTTTGACATACATCTGATTATGAATCCTGTGATGGGCGATTAATTCAAAATGCTGATGATTTGATTTTAAATGTAAACAACAATGCGGTAGAAATTTACAACTTATTCTTATGTAAATTTGTAGGTGATAAAAGACAATGTTTCTAAGGTATTTTCTAATATTTATACATACATTGTTAACATGTATGTCGTTCAGGGCCTAAAATTCGACCTTATTAGAAAATCTACTTTGTTATAAATTTACATTTTTTAAAATATAACATTAAAAGAGAAAATTAAAAAAATAGTTTCTGCACGACATAATTAACGATGCCAACTATGTTTTGGCCAACTAATTAAGCTTTAATTAAAAACAACAATCAAAAAAAATAGTAAAACCGTTTAAGCTACAATTTAAGAGAATCAATAATAGATAATTTTACAAATCATGGCAGAAAAATGCTAAAAACTAAATGACTGACAAGTGAGAAACACCTCAATCCTTTTTCTAGGTAAATGTATAGAATATTAGCATAATTCTCTTTCGAGGTAAATGTATATTCTTAGCTTCGTAAAATTTTAGCCAAAAAATGCACTAATTTTATAACGAATGTACTTTCAAAAACAAGAAAAAAAATTCAAAAAATGCAGTAAAATGCAAAATGCATTTTGCTGGTCTTTAGTTATTACATTATATAGTATTTAAACTGAACTACCAAATAAGTATTTAACACTTTTAGCGGTAATTAATAACAACGCAATTAACTCTATGTATGTACGTTACATCATCATCATGTACACATCAATTTATTTTTAATAAAATACAATAGTTTAGTAAAACTTAAGACAAGTCAATTTAAAGTTTGAAAACACACAAATGAAATTGTCACTAAAGATACTTTGACAATAACGTTATCAACAAAAGTAATCGTCCAGTCATAACATTATAACCACAATTACAATCCCAACTATTTCAACGGGTTGCTGCCAGATCCTATTAGTTGGAATTATTTGCTTTATTATAGGTGGCAGCATGTTATAGCATATTATTTAAATTTACCGAGAATCACTTTTACTCAACGTAGTTATTTTATATCAAAGATTGCCCCTACTTATGTAAAATATATGTATAAGCTTCCTATAAAAAGACATCCAAAACCTTGTTTTTTTTTAAATTTTGTTAGATGAATTCGAAATTTATGAAGTTTGTAGGATTATATTGATGTTTTCAAATAATACATAAAAACAAAAATTCAAAAGTTTTGTATAGTAAAAATCGCAAATTGATTCTGCAGCTTAGTAAATATGGCGGCTACTACTAAATCCCTTAAAAAAACCGTTGGTAATACCCAAAACAGGAAACACTAAAATTATTACAACTGCAAAAAAACCCGAATACCTAAATACACTTAGCAGAAATCATATTTTGATAAAATAATTTAGCGTACTGTCAGTTATGTCATAAAGTTACTGTCAAACAACAATACATCGTCGTAATTAATGTTAGTTTGTCAATCAATCATCAACCATGAGTCACTTTGGTAATCACTGGTTAGAAGCAATTTTGAGTAATATAAACTCCAATGTTAGTAACAATAGCAAATAATCAAAAGAGTACATGTGGCGCCATATTTTGTAATAAACAACAATATAGTTTCATTGAGTCTACATTAGTTGAGCAGTTAAACAACCGTAAAAATGATTTGAAATACAACAGCCAAAAAATAGTCAAATAATTTTGTGAAGTTGGAAAGGCAATAGATTTAAAAACAATGAATCTACAAAAATTTATCAATAACACAAAGTAAGTTTTTTGGTACTCTCTCAATTAACAGCTTGTTCATCTTATAGATAATTGTTTTAAAAAAACTCCAGATAAGCAGCTAAACAAATTATTTTAATTTTGTGTTTTTAAGGACTCACCTGGCAAGGTAGAGAAACAGTGAATAATCATCTACTTCAAAGAAGAAACAAATAATGCTGGTATTCAAACTAATTAAATTGACTATAACCCGATGTTTGATAAAATGGTTCATGGTGGCGCTGAAAAATGTACCATTATATGGCTGGCTAAAAACGACTCAACACCACACCGCTGCTCAATTTGCATCTTCTGCATGTGCCTTCGTTTGTTACCGTGCCGAGCCGACAAGTAATACTAGCTAATTAACATCATTATTCAGTTGGTTTTTGCGGTAAGCATTTGTGCTCTTGTAAGCCGTTTATTATCGTACTAGAGTACATTTGTTTCCAGTTTTAAGCGTTTACGTTTTATTGTGCCATAGAACTAGACGTTGCTAGACCGTCTAAACCAAAAAGACCGTGTTCTACAAGGGCAAGTAAAAAGCCGCTTACCGATGAAATATTGCAAAAATTGCAGACAATATTATTGATACCGCTGACAATGAATTTGTCACCGAAGATTCTCGGCATGGAACAGACGACGGATCATATGATTCTGATAGTAGAAATGATGATCAAATATGTGATGTTTTACAAGACATCTCCAGTGAAAAGGGCCATAAGGAGATTGTTGAAACTTATAATTTACTATGGAGTAATACTCCACGCATAAAAATAATGTAATTTTTTGAAAATGCTAGCCTACGCGTGCCTTATCCCGGTACTAGACCATATGACTTTTTTTCTCTACTAGTCACTGATGAACGTTAGTCTATTCTTGTGAGCATAGTAATATATAAGCTAAAGAACTCTACTACAGAGAAATCTAGAATTACCCATTAGAAAAATGAGACCCTAGAGGAACTCAAAGCTTTTTAGAAATATGGTTAACGTAACATGCGTATAAAAGGGATTCAAAATTATTTAAAATTTTTTTTGCTTTGGTAAAGAAAAATTTTTTAGACAACTAATTTTTTGATTATGTAAAAGGAGGTTTTTTATTTCATCGTCTAGTTTAGATTACGTTTTGCTAACTTTAATTGGCTTTATCATCTATAAAATTAAAATACAAAAATAATATATAATTATTATTTACAATATAAATACAAATTATTAATTATTAAAATAAGTAATTACAAAATGGGAATCTTGTGTAGATAAATAAAGATTTTCTATTATACTTACATGATTTATTTATTAACAAAAACAGAAAAATTTTAATTTTTTTATTAATAAATTTATTTTAAAAAAGAAAGCCATAAAATAACGAACAAACAATTTTTAATAAGTTAATATGAAGAAATAGTATTTAAGAATGAAAATGCAATTAAGAAATAATATGTGGAAATAAAGGTAACATAATTTATAGGAAATGAAAAGAGGTTTGAGTATAAATTGTATAATTATTCTAAAGATATTATTAAATTAGTATTAAAATTGGGTAGATAATTTTTATAATAATGAATTTATTAAGTTGAATTATATTATGTTAGAAAATATAGTACTTACATTCATTATATCATTAAGGGAGTTGATTAAATTTGTATTACGTTTAATTTAAGCATCTCTAAAAAAGGCGGGTATTTAATTATTCTGTCTTAATAATTGTTTGGTTTGACCTATATAGATACCTGGGCAATTAATACAATTAATTTGGTAGATGATATTAAAATTAGAGGATATGTCAATTTTATCTTTTAGGTTTGTGTATATTTTATGAGGTTTTATTTTAAAAGCGATAATAATGTTATGTTATATTTTGTTTATGAAAATCTTCAGAAGAAAGTTTTCTTGCTCGATCAACTAAACGGTAAATGACTGATTGTTTATATTTAAAATATGTGTTAAAATTAAAGATTCCTTTTCTGAAAAGAGTTATTACCTACAAATTGTCACTAATTTAAAATGCAATGCAAATAAAATGCAAACTACTCCTTAATAAAAACCATAATCATAAATTAAAGCAAATATTGAATAAAACCGATGAAAAGAAAATCAAAAGTCTAATTTATAAAACGAAATTTAAAAATAATAAGCTCGAAACAAGTAATACAGTAATACGAATCAAAATCGAAATTGCATTTCCATTCGTAAATATTAGTTCTACACATTAACTTATTAAAAATTGTTAGTTGTTATTTTATGGCTTTCTTTTTTAAAATAAGTGTATTAATAAAAAAATTAATTTTATTCTGTTTTTGTTAATAATTAAATCATGTAAGTATAATAAAAAAATTTATTTATCTACACAAAATTGCCATTTTGTAATTACTTATTTTTCTAATTGATATTTTGAATTTATATTGTAAATAATGATCATATATTATTTTTGTATTTTAATTTTATAGATGATAAAGCCAATTAAAGTTGGCGAAACGTAATGTAAACAAGACAATAGAATAATAAACCTGTTTTTATATTATCAAAAAATTAGCTGGCTAAAAAATCTTTCTTTACCAAAGAAAAAACGTATATCACAGCTAAAAAGGGTTAATTGTCCATTATAATTAAAATTTAAAATGTTTGCACTATTTCGTTCACAGAAATTCATGAGTAGGCACAAATTCATAATAACACTGAGATGTATGCATTTCTCCAAGACGATTTGGGTAACGGTGACTGTATACACAAAATAAAGAGCGCGCCACACCATTTTAAACACCGAATGTGTATTATCCTGGAAAGCAATTGTCGTTAGACGAATCAACCCAAGTAACAAAGTAGTTTTATAATTCTTTAGTTAGAAAATTTTTCAATTTTATTGTGGTTATGTTGTTGCTCTCTAAATTTAAAATGGTTCTATTAAAGTTGTCTGGAAGATTATTTTGTTATCTATTCAAAATTGTTTTTTAAATCGATGTTTAGAGCGCTTTTACAACAAAATTATAAAATTGCTTGTGAGATAAGTATAAAAGTGTTTTGTAAACGTTTATATAATATTCGTTATAAAAGATTCACCCCTTACAAATATTAATTGATTTATAATAGCTATGTAACTTTGTCATTTATCACTTTAGAACTGTTTTATACAACTGTTTTAATAAAGTATGTGACTACGTTATATAATTGTTGTATTAGTAATATTATGTAACAAGTTTGCTTTCTGAATCATATTACTCACAACGGAAGTTCCAATATAACTGTTAATCAAAAAGACACAAAGCCTCAGTTATAAAAATAGGTAAAAAAATTGTATTAAATATAGTTATAAAACAATTCGAATATGGCGTAATAGAAAACCACCGGATCTGCTAGCACATCTACAACCGTTTGTCGAAAAAGCTAAAATAATTATTTCAGAAAGATTAATAATGAATGGATCGCAGCTTATTGTTAAATTACGCTGCTTTATATGTGATTCGCCTGCTCGACCATTTTCATTAACTTTTTATTGAATACGCAATTAAAAAATCATCAAAATATAATCACATTTGTAAAATACGATGCTGTCGTGTTAACTTTTACATAAACTAATGTAATTAAATTTGAACGTTTTATAAGTTTTCTATTGTGGGCAATTATAGTTGTCAGGAAATAAAGATGCAATAAACACAATTTTATTCACATGTAGTATCATTTATCCACGGCCATAATCCAAAGATATACATAATATAAAAAAACCATATAAAACGTAATTGTTCTTAACGTACATGTATTCTTTGATGTATCCTTATTTTTATTTTTATCATCTCCTACCTTACCTACCTACCTACCTGATTTTTAAATTTTTGTTTAAATACTCATTAGATCTGCGGCGCACTTAAAATTTGCAACCTATCTACTTAATAATTGACAGTAAAATTTCCTTCGTGGCAAAAAACGACGTCGGTGTAGATTTATCTCATTCGTGTAAATAATATATACTTGTATACGTTGCCATTTTTCATGAAATAGCCATCGGTTTTAGTTTAAATAAATAATAGGAATAATTAAGTTCCAAAAAGTAGTACTTAATAACTGTTTGATTTTATTGAAGCTGTTCTACACTACGAAAATGTTTTGTAACTTCATCAAAACTATTGTACTAAAGAGCCAACTAACTATAAAATATTCATGAAACTGTTTTGTAATTGATATATAACGTTTACGTAACTATCCCATAACAGTGTTTTATTGGCTTTATAAAACATGTTAAAAAACGAATATCTTTTATAAATATGTGCCTATTTTGCATTGATAGCTACTGTAAGAACGCTTTAGTTACGTTCTTAGGACAAAAAGTGTTTTATAAATTTTGTTTTGTAAACGTTCTCTCAAACGTTATAAAATATAAAATTGTTACTTGGGAATGGTGTTGTGACATAGTTGACATTTTTTTGTTGGTTTCCTTAAAGATTGTCGGACTGAAATCCCGGCATCTAAAATGTCCTCTCTACTGTGAATAAAATCTTGTTTTGTTTTAACAGTTGTTTGATAGACTCCAGATGTCCAAATCTGTACTGTTTTGGGTTTTAATATTAAAAATACTGTTTCCATTTAATATTATTTCCAGCTCTTCTTCTGTGCGAATTTTGTTTAGCATTGTTTCATAAGAGCTTAAAGGAGTTCTCGAATGATACGTCTTGTTTCTTATAAACTGAATGAAACGTAGTCCATCAGTTTATTTAGTTGTATTCTTAGATTTCAATCAAGTGCAAAGCATTTTTTGAATATCTTCACTAGCTCTTTCCCTGGGCTTGTAATGTACGATTTTTAGTTCTGGCTAGATCGCACACACTTCTGCGACAGTCTTAACTGAAAATTTTCTTTTATTGACATTTTTTAAAAATACTAGGTGCTTAAAAAATGGCAAAGATGTTAACCAAGTGATATGTTACTTTTTCTGGTTTTTTAGTTTCTAAAAGTCTTGATACACTTTCATGAATTAAAAATCCTGAGATTGCATTTGTATCGAATCAGCTTGACATTTTGAATTAAGTTTTTGAAATTGGCTTTACAACTAGTTCTATTTTTGGTAAAATTTTTTGTTTATGACCAGATTTCCAAAGATAAAAAAAGCATAAATTTATACAATAACACATTTAAAATTTTTAATGTTTAGATATCTTTAATTATGATCAAGAATACTGATAAAAAACAAAACTAACTGCTTTATACTAAGAACACAAAAAACAATGATTGTTTTAATAAATAAACGTTCAAAAAAATACCAAATCAGAAGTACAGAAAAAAACCAAAAAAAAACCCAAATTTCGATTACTTTCATACGCCAAACACTTCACAATCACATCAAAAAGTATTGTTTTTTATAGTTATATAAATTCAAATCTTAATTAAAACAGTTGCAATTCTTGAAGCTCTTAAAAAATAAATCAAACAAAATAACATCAGAGTGACAAACAATTTTGTCATAACATAGATTTTAAGTGTCGTCTCTCCATAGTCTTTTAAATTTACTATGTTGGTATTTTTTTAACTAACAAATTAAATTTAAATTATTGAATTTTTCTTTTTATCTTTTTTATACTTGACTTTCAACTAATTGACATTATCTCACAATTGTATAGTACCGGCGACGCACAGCCTGCAAAACGTTGCCGAAATTTAAGAAACTATAAAGACAATTAGTTATTTCTACTAGATATAAAAAGCTTTTTTTAGTAGAGCACAATTAGTTGAAAGTAAATTTAAAATTGTTTATGCTGCAAGCATTGCAAACGTCAATATTCGTTCGTTAGTGTAGTTACGTAATGGGCAAAAAAAGCTCTAGGGTGGCAAAATGAATATGATATACGTGGTAATAAAGCAGGACTCATAGGAAAATACCTCTGCTTGATAGGTTCTGACGTCGTTTTTATATCATGAAATACTAAATCAGTACAGCCTAAATGATCACCATTACGGACAGAAAAAAATCGATTTACAATTGTTAACAGCGCTTTAGTCTGACATGCGGACAAACCTTCAACTTCAGTTATCTGTTCCACTAATGGAGTCTTATTCCCTTCAAATGTCCAATTACCACTACAAAAATCAGGTACTACTCCCATTTTTTTCCAAAAATCGATTCCTAAAATCACAAGCTGTGTGACCGAAGGTACAACTAAAGCATCAAAAATTCTAACTCTATTTTCTTCGGTCTTCTAATTGAAATTGATTGTCCGAGCTTTTCGAATCAATGGAATCAGTAACTCGGCCTACTGTTTCCTGCCAAAGTTTCCCAACTTCTTACATTCGTCACAATTCGGGCGAGTAGTTCCCGGTTTTCCACAACCATAACAATGCAATTGCTGAGGCTTACGACAAAATCTTGCTGGGTGACCAGATTCTCTACAGTTCCAACAGACAATCGGTAAGTTCGAGGTAGATGAACTGTTTATATTACCGACATTAATTTCAGCAGCAGAAGCTAAAACTTTTTCTGGACAATAAACATATGCCAAATCAGGTTCTAATAAATTTGGATTTTTTTTTCGAAGAGGAGGTTGAAAATTATCTATCGCAACCTTACAAGATTCTAGTTTACGACCAATTTGGAGTAATTCGTCAAAAGAAGAAACATTAACCAAAGCTAAGTGTGTCTGAAAGTAAAGATTAAGATTCTTGTTGGTTCAGGTAGCGAAGTTGAAAGACGTAAAAACAATCCATGCATAGCGGCAAGATATAAACCAATCGATTCAGTAGGACCCATAGTACGTGCTTTAATTTCTTCTAACAATTTATCGTCGTAATCCACTGGTTGAAATTTATCTTTTAGCAATTTAACGAGATCGAGCCAACCCGTTAATGAATGCCTATGTGCCCTATACAACAGAAGTGCATTTCCCGACAATAAATCTGATGTAGCAGCAAACCACTGTTTGGACGAAACGTTACGCGCAACACACAATTCGTCAACTCTAACCAAAAATGCGCTTAAGAACATCGAATCATTTCCCGAGAATTTAATATTCCATTTCGTAACTGGAACTGTATAAGACGGAACCGATGGCATACGAACTTGCAAATAAGAACAACCAGGTTCGCCAGTCTCCGACTCACTACTGCTAAGATTTTTTAACTGTTTTGGATTTTCAGGCGTTTTGCGATTCGGACTCGAGGTAGGAATTGCCGGTAGAAAAGTTGTTCTCTTAAATTTCCAAATTCGGGACTCAAATTCAGTACACAGGTTAGTCAAATATAGCATTAATTGTCTTTGTCTTGACTGTTGTTTGTCATCAGTCGTATTCATGCGCGCACAACGAGATAAAAGGTGTGGAACAAGAGTAGACACACGCTTAAACTCAGATGACAAAGTATCCCATCGAAAGACGGCAACGCGTTACCTAATTCAAAAATTCCTTCTCCAATCGCTTTATCGTCGTCTTCAAATACAATACTATGCTTTACTTTCTGGAACGAACGATTTTTTTCCAACTTGAGGACATTCCGTACTGACATTCTTAGACGATCAACAGGCGCTTCAGATTCAAACCCTCGTGAAGCCATTTCGTACTTCAACTCACTTTGAATCAGCCTACAGACAGTTATATTCCAATTCGCCATAATTATAATATCCAATTGCAATACACAAAGCCAAACAGAAAAGAAAAAAAAAGAAATCGAACCCACAGATGCTCAAATCAAAAAATCAAAAATAACCTATTAAAAAAACTTTCTAACCAACACTTCGTACCGATTCGAGCCCACGTTGGGGTCGCCAACAATATCACTTTCTTCTTGAACAAAGCCACACTTCTACTTTCTATTATCCTGTTGGTCGCACACACGGCTTATGTGACCTGCTTCACCACATAAATAACAAGTCTTTCTTTCTTCCCGACAATTCCTGGACAAATATCCCTTTTTGTTACAATTGTAACAAGCTTGTGCTGCAGAAGAACCAGCTTCTGGACAGGTACGTGCAATATCGTTAAAATCCGGACCTGCACAATTTTTAAAATTTCAAACCATTTTATCAGACAGGAAATTACGTTATTTTAACCTTGGCATTGCATTGGTTAATAACAAGGTCGTTGTGATTACATACTTCACTTTTCCTGCTTTCACCAACGTGTATGGAAGTCAGCTTATGTAGATTTGGAAATTAAATTAATCTCGAGCTATCGGATTATGTTACAAAGCAACAGTCAATTAGTAACAATTATTTAGATTGTATTGGAAATTTGTTTAATTGACATACCTAATTTTAGGGGATTTTTAAACTTCCACACGGTGCAACTCTTATCTGCCGACCACCTGGGTATGTACACCACCTCGGTAGCTTCAAAAGTTAACGTTATGTTTGTTTATAGCAACTTATGTTAGGTTTAGTCTTACCCGGCTATTTGGGGAAAGTTTCATGTGCGATTGGGTCTTGTCGCAAGCTGTCGTGTGGTTCTATTGTGTTGGGGGTCCTGTCGAAATACATGTTGTAATATATTTTATTGGAACAATTGGAAGCAATAACTTACACGTTAGGATATCCGAATTAATTAGTGGATGCCCTCTCCATCCACAGTTGACCATCCCAGCCACCGGTTCGAGGTATATAATTAGTTTAGTCACGAAGTGCACAGTAATAGATGTGAATAAAATAAAGTACCATTCTGGTTAGAAAATAAAAGAAAAAAGCATGCAAGAAAGAAATAAAACTTAATACTAACTACCAAAAAAAAATAAAAACTAAACTAAACATAATATAAAAAGAAAACCGACACCGTACAACGTGATTAACTTATCATACATAACTTGTGTATATAACCACTAATTATAAGCGTGCGGGTAATTTTTTTTTTTTGACAGTTTCATCGAATTGATCGAAATGTATTTTTTCTTTTATTTTCTAACCAGAATAGTACTTTATTTTATTCACATCTATTACCGTGCACTTCGTAAGTAAACTAATTATATACCTCGTACCGGTGGCTGAGATGGTCACCTGTGGATGGAGAGGGCATCCACTAATTAATTCGGATATCCTAACGTGTCAGTTATTGCTTTCAATTGTTCCAATAAAATATCCTACAACCTGTATTTCGACAGGACCCCTAACACAATAGAACCACACGACAGCTTGCGACAAGACCCAATCGCACATGAAACTTTCCCCAAATAACCGGGTAAGACTAAACCTAACATAAGTTGCTATAAACACACATAACGTTAACTTTTGAAGCTACCGAGGAGGTGCACATACCCAGGATTAATTTAATTTCCAAATCTACATAAGCTGACTTCCATACACGTTGGTGAAAACAGGAAAAGTAAAGTATGTAATCACAACGACCTTGTTATCAACCAATGCATCACCAAGGTTAAAATAACGTAATTTCCTGTCTGATAAAATGGTTTGAAATTTTAAAAATTGTGCAGGTCCGGATTTTAACGTTACAGCTAAAAATCCACATAAAACTAATTGTTGAAAGTCATTTATTATATTAGAACGAGTATGCGAAAAGTAAAAAAATCATTTAAAAGATTTTAAAATTCAGTTAAAATTAAAAAAACACGATGTTAAAGTTAATGTTAAATTTGACAGATTTAGTAATAAATGTAATACCAAAATTATATTTCTGATGTTTTTTTTAACTTTTCCAAAAAAGAATATACTTTTACAAAAGCCAACACAAAAAAGTGTACAATACCCTCGTCGAAAGTTTCATAGCATAACTCACTCACATGCAACGCTCGGCCGTTGCAACCTCGCGTCACATTGACTTTCGTTATACTATGATGTACTTTTACGTAAATTATTAATTATTTATCAAAAAAATGGTTTAGTTTAAAATCTTATTAGTAAATGTAAAGTATAATTCGTTTGTATGAGTAAAATTTTATTTAGGTTAATTTTATTTATACATACATGCACAAAATAAAAATCGATACAAAACAATACTAAAAGCATTATAAATAATACACTAAAAAACGAATACTTTTCTATATATTTATTTGTAACCATACGTTTCTACCATGAATAAATCATAACATTTTATATTTTACAAACTAATAAACTACCATAAAACTAATAGTACAACAAAGCAAATAACATATAATGTACTTGGTACATTATATTCGTATAAATCATTTCTATATTTTCAAACAATAAAAATCATATAATTAATGCTTATATGACTATGTCAAGGAGAAAAGATTAGGAAAATATTATACCGCAACTCGTAACGGCACATGATACATTTAATAAGTTTACGTAATATTTTGATTTCTTAGAAGTATTACCAATTGTAATAAAGATTCATAAGTATAATGTTTGCGTGATTTTAATATACAATTAGATAACTTGCACGCGATTTATCCTTAATCTATTTATGTAATATAAACGACTTGCTTCATGCTACTGTTTTAAAAATTACATTATTTTGTCTATTTTTGGTAATTTCCGCTTTTGCATAAAGTAAAAATAATGTATTTAAAAATGCAGCTGTCACAAAAACAGATTTGAAATGAACGTTGATTGTTAGAGTAAATTTATTTTATCTTTGTTTTTATAATAAAAAAACATGAAGAATATTGTTTATAATCTACAAAGTCGAAACTTAAAAATCTGTGAAAAAATTCGAAATATAACATTTCCAACATTGTTTTATTAAAAATATTTTTTTTATATTGTACATACAAGTTTAGCTATCCATTTATAGACTCAACATTGTAAATAATGAATTTGTTTTGATAATGCATTATTAACGTATTGAGTTTTTACCTGGTAATGAGGCGTTTATTACATTTTGTTATTGCAATGTTATTATCAATTATTAAGACTTCATTCAAATAAAGTGACGAAAAACAAGACTTTTTATTTAGTTAGTGCATTACTTAATGCATTCAAAAATTTAGAACTCTATATAAAAAAAAACTATTAATGCCGATATAGGCTTCATAATTGTGCTAAAACTAAAAAAAGACAGGTAACAAAAATATTTAGTCATAAATCTCTTTAATAATAATAATAATTTTTTATTGGTCCGATAGATCACGTATTTGGATGTAGGACACGTCAATTACATTGTCGATACAAAATAGGCAATTAATATAAGAAACAAATGTAAACAGTCAAAATACTAAATAAAACAACTAACAATCCAAAAACACACAATAAATAAGATAACATCTAAATAAATAAAATAGTACACGTAAAACAACTATAAGATTATAAAACATATCCAGAGTTTGGTAATCGACCAAGCTTTCTTGTTCACTTGTCCTCCATGTATTCTCTGCAAGTATAAAATGCTTTCCACGAAAGCATAGTTTTTACATTTTTTATAAACTGCTGTAACGGTAGTGATTTAACATCTAGTTTTTTGTAAAATGTTATTTCCGTATATAAGGTAGTATTTTCATAAGCTGTCGTATTGTGTTGTGGTATTCTCAGCTGTTTGCACCTACTATTATTACTACGCGTCGTTGTCACATATCCATAATTAAAAAGGTACGATTTAACAAAACAGAGTATTTTATAAATGTTAAAATACGGTAGTTAATAAAAATTTGTTTACATGTTGATCTGTAGGAAATATAAAAAATTATACGAATTATTCTTTTTTGTACTATAAATAATCTATTAATATTAGCATACCTTCCCCAGATTGCTAAATTGTAAGCCAGGTGGGAGTATACCATCCTATAGTAAGTGTTTATAAGACCCTTTAAAGATAAGCAATCTTTTAATTGATAAAGGGCGCAATAAGATTTAGACAGTTTTTTTGCCACGAGATCACCATGGGACTTCCATTTTAGCTCCCTATTCATTTCTACTCTAAGGAATTTTGTAACCGCGCTGGATTCTGCTTTTTTTCTATAATTGCGTAAATACTATGATGTATATTTTTTCTGGAATCACAGTTTTTTCGGCATTTAATATTAAATTGTTTTTGTTGCACCAGTCACTTATTTTTTTAAATATTAATCCTATTTTATTAATAAGTTTATTTTCTGATTTTGACGAAATTACTACAGAAACATCGTCACAATACAGAATCACAAATCCATGACTAAGATGTAGAGGAATATCATTGATAAATAACAGAAACAGCAGTGGTCCTAATACGGATCCCTGAAAAACTCCTATTTCACAATCAAAGTAATCTGTCTTTATGCCACTATATTTGACTGAAATTTTTCTTTTCGAGACGTAAGAAGAAAACCACTTGGATGCAACCCCACGCATACCATACGCTTCTAATTTTCTAATCAAAAGTTCAAAGTTGACCGTATCAAAAGCTTTTTTGAAATCATAAAATAGTCCCACCATAAAATTACTTTTATCAATTTTATTGCTAACTTCTTAGGTGAATTGGTAGCAGGCTCCTTCAACGCTTTTCCCTTTTCTAAAGCCGTGTTAACATGTAGTTATTAAATTGTAATTATTCATGTGGAAAATTTCCTTTAATTTGTAAATAACCCACCACAAGTAGGCGTGGGTACAAAATTTATATGTTTTTTCAAAATAAATACAAACGTCAGTTCTAAAGTTAGGGTGTAAAAAGCAAGTTGTAGCTATTCAAAATAAATACCATTACTACTCCATCCGGTCTCTTGTAATTCTTTTACATTTTGGTGCCGAAACCCGGGACGGAGTTGTTTAACGATACAGTGGTATCATAACGTAATTCAAATAGTACATTTGTTTTATATAACGGTAACGACTAATTTTGGAATTCATAATGGAACGCATAAAACGGAACGTCGCTAGAACGCAATTTACAAAAACTGTGAATAGTATTGTGAGTGTTTTAGATCACGAACGTAATTTAGAAGAAATTTGTGCTTCAATTTCTAAGCTTGAGCTAGTTACAGCTAACTTAAAAGAAGCCGATCGAAATATGGAACACTTACTAAATGAAAACGAAAACCTAGAAGAAGAATTATTGAAGATTGCCGAATATGAAGAAACTGGTGTAACTCTTTTGGCACGTTTGCAGTTTCGTAAGAATAGGTTAGAAAAAGAAACGACCTCGTTAAACGAAATTAATAGAACGAGTGTAGATAACGCAGTACGCTCTACCGTACCATCGCAAAACGGACCAGTGGTTAAGTTACAACGTCTTGAATTAGCCAAGTTCGATGGCAATCCTAAATGTTGGTTACATTTTTGGGAACAATTTCAGTGTTCTGTGGATAATAACGCGCAACTAACTAACGGAGATAAATTTATGTATCTCAAGATGTGTGTTCAAGGAAAAGCCGCTGACAGCATCGAAGGTTTTCCACCTTCCGGAGCCTTCTACGAAGAAGCGTTGAATGTACTTAAAGAACAATACGGAAATAGTGAAAAATTAGTAAATCAGTATTTTGATACTTTAATGAACTTAGATCAAGTGCGGTCGCGAAGTGATATAGACACTTTAAAACGAAACTATAACGTAGTGACGTCTACAATCAGAAGTTTAAAAATCCTTAACGTGCGTGCTGATAGATATAACGTCATATTAAAATCTAATTTATTAAAATCGTTACCAACGGAACTACGTTTGGGGTTTTTCCGACAAGAAAAACACAAAGAAACCGCTCTAGAGGTTAATAACGTAAATGTAGATGAAAACACCGCGAGTACCGCCAAAGAAGAGTCGGATTTGCAGGTAGACGCTTTATTAAAATTTATTAAAAACGAACTTGGCGCTTTAGAAGAAGCGATAATACCGACAAAATGTCAATTTGAGAAGAAAAGAGAGGAAGTCAGTCATAAAATGCATAAGCGTAATGGTACTGCAACTAGCCTGTTGACTACCGATACTAAGAAACAGGGTTGTTTGTTTTGCGAAAAACCTCACAAAACAGCAATTTGCGATTCAAATATACCACTAGTTACGAAGAAAGAAATGCTAAAGGCTGCCTATCGTTGTTATCGATGTACCGGAGAAAAACATAATTCAAAAAGATGTTTTAATAAGTTTATTGTGTGTAGTAAATGCAAAGGCCGGCATGCAACTTCAATGTGCGATCCCGAATGGTTAAAAAGGATTAAAGTAATAACACCCCCTGCAGTTACAACGGCTACTAATTCGGACCCAAGTACTTCGACCTCTGTATACAGCTTAATGACAAATATGCATAAAAACGTTTTGTTACAAACAGCATGTGTATTTGCCGGAATAGACACCAACAATATGACATTAATTCGTTTAGTTATTGATGGTGGAAGTCAACTAACTTTTATTAAAGAATCCTTATCAAGAAAGTTGCAGTTGCCTGTTGTTGGTCAACATCGAATCACAATCGGAGCCTTTGGAAATAATCATCCCGCACCGGCAAGGATTTGTAATTGCGTAAGAATTCAACTAAAGGGACAATATGGAAATGAACCCATGACCATTGCAGCAGCGGAAGTACCGGATATATGTATGGATCTTTTGAAAATACCGAACGAAGTAATGTTAAAGGAATTTCCAAAACTACAGTTTGCCGATTTTATTCCAGAAGATTCTGTACTTGAAGATGGAATTAGTATTTTAATAGGAGCAGATTATTATTGGAATGTGGTAACGGGTGAAAATAAACGTTTGAGTGACTGTTTGATGGCAATATATACTAAGTTTGGATTTACGTTACATGGTCCTGTTCCTGTCGACATCACGTGTGTTACAGCTAATGTTCGAGCTGTCTTACATGCATCGGTGATAGAAGAAGAACAAGTAACGCAGCAATTATGGGATTTGGAAGCAATAGGTATAAGTGCTGACAATGATGAGCGAAATAATTACGTAAACAATTTCTTAGAATCATCAGTTACTAAGTGCGGCAAACGATATAAGGTAAAATTACCGTGGAAAAACGAAAATGTTATTGAAGATAATAACTATGTTGGTGCTTATGTACGCGCAGAAAAACTTAAGTTCAGATTAGAACGTAGTGTTAAGTTAACCGAATATAATAATGCAATTAATGCTTTGATTAACGACAATTATGCAGAAGTTGTGGACAATAATAACATTGGTGTAAATGGACGAGTGTACTATATGCCGCATCGACCGGTTTATCGCGATGATAAGGAAACAACCAAATTGAGAGTTGTTTATGATACTAGTTCGCATGGACCAAGATTAAAATCTCTAAACGATGTGTTAGATAAAGGACCTAATTTAAATCCGGAGTTGTTAAGTGTTTTATTAAGATTTAGGTTAGGTACTATAGGTATAACGGCGGACATTGAGAAGGCTTTTTTGCAAATCTTGTTAGAGGATGAAGATAAAGATGCTCATGGATTTTTATGGTACGATAGTGAAAACAAGATTCAAACATATCGAATGACTCGTGTTACGTTTGGTGTTACGTGTAGCGCATTTTTATTAAGTGTTGCTATTAAAAAACATTTAGTTCATAACCAGGAAAAGGATTCAAAAACGGTAGAATTATTGAAACGTGGATTTTATGTGGACGACTTAGTTGTAAGTGTGAACAATCCAGCAGATAAACTCACAAGAGGAATTACTTCTCAAGATTTATTGAATTCTTTAGAATGGTTGCAAGGTTCAAAATGGCTGAAAGAAAGTGAAAAAACGTGGCCTGCAGAAACGGTGCCTAACAGTGTTTTAATTGCGCGTTTGTTAAATCATTGTTTAATTAACGAAGTAAACGAGAATGTTATCAACAGCCGCTGTTTTGTTGAAAGTGAAAGATTTAGTTCACCTGATCGTTTACTAAGAGTATCGGCATATGTGTTACGGTTTTTAAACAACGTGCGCAACAAAGACAATAAGTTTATCGGAAGCATCAGTGTAAATGAAATTGAAAACGCAGAGATAATGTTGATAAAGGACGCTCAATACAGTGCGTATTATGATGAAATTGACAGTTTAAGTAAACGGAGAGTGTTGAAACGAGATTCTAAAATTATTACGTTGTGTCCGTTTCTAGACGAAAGAGGCCTAATGAGAATTGGAGGACGTTTACAAAACTTGCAAATGCAGTTTGAGGTTAAACATCCAATATTGTTACCAAAGAAGGCATATTTAAGCAAATTAATTATTCTTAAAACGCATGAAATATTACATCATAGCGGAGTGAATGCCACATTGTGCGAAGTAAGAAAGCGATTTTGGATTGTCCGAGCGAGACAAGTTATAAAGACTTATTTAGGAAAATGTTTTGTTTGTAAACAACTAAAAGTTAAAGCAGCGTCAATGCCCTTTGCACCGTTACCGAAGGAAAGAATAATGCAAACCAAACCATTTGAAGTAACAGGATTGGATTTTGCGGGCCCATTGTATTTTAAAGAAAATAACAAGCAGCATAAAGCTTATATATTTTTGTTTACATGTGCCGTGACAAGGGCGCTTCATTTAGAAATGGTACTTTCTATGGACGTTTCGGCTAGTGTTTTAGCATTAAAACGTTTTTTTGCGCGACGCGGAATACCGAAAATTATTTATTCCGACAATTTTAAAACATTTAAAATACTTTCTGTGGAGTTTAGAGCTCTTAACGATTTATTGAATAGTGTAGAGTTAGCTGAATTTTGCTCTAGTTACAGACTTCAGTGGAAATTTATTGTAGAACGTGCGAGTTGGTGGGGTGGTTTTTATGAAAGATTAGTAAAGATTGTTAAAGACTGCTTGAAAGCTACGATTGGACGACAAACTTTAAATCGAGATGAGTTAGCAACTGTGTTAACAGAAGTAGAGGCTACTGTTAACGCTCGACCATTAACTTACGTTGGATCTGATCCGTTAGAGGCACCGCCGTTAACGCCTGCACATTTTCTTGTAGCACCTGCAGCGATGACCATTCCGGCGATATCAAAACCGTTTAGTGGGGACTTTTTACGACAACAATGGCGACAACGACAGCGCGCAATGGTTTACTTTTGGAAACGATGGAGTACCGAGTACCTGCAACTATTACGACATGCTCATCACAACGTGAACGTACACGTCTTTTATGGAAAATGGGTGTAGTGACTAATGTGATACCGGGTCGCGATGGGAAAATAAGAGCTTGTTATGTTAAGTGTGCAAATGGTCAAATCTTAAGACGGCCAGTGCAGTTATTATATCCTCTAGAAATTAATGACTGAAGCGTTATTTCCGCGGGCGGAGGATGTGGAAAATTTCCTTTAATTTGTAAATAACCCACCACAAGTAGGCGTGGGTACAAAATTTATATGTTTTTTCAAAATAAATACAAACGTCAGTTCTAAAGTTAGGGTGTAAAAAGCAAGTTGTAGCTATTCAAAATAAATACCATTACTACTCCATCCGGTCTCTTGTAATTCTTTTACAATTCAGATAACTCATTAAATTTATATAAATCAGTCTTTCAAAAATTTTTGTAATTACGTTTAAAATAGATATAGGTCTGTAATTATTTATATCTAAATTTTTTTTCTTTTAGGTAGCGGAATGACGTTTGCATTTTTGAAATCTGATGAAAAAATTCCACACTCTATGGAACAATTGAAAATGTTTGATGTGATGTGACTTCTTATTATTAAAATGAGATCGTAGTGCAGCAACAGGTACGAAAGAAATGTATTCATCAAAACAATTTGCTATCTCAAGCTCATTGCTCACCATATTGCCATTGATGTTTAACTCAAATATCTGCTTATTAGTTTCCTTTGAGTCAGTTACAATTTTAACAATATTCCACGTTTCTTTGTTAACATTTTACGACTTGTTTATTTTAGCTTCAAAATATGAACGCTGTGTTTGTTTTACTTTTTGTTTAAAACATGTTTGTTTGAGTACACATTGTGTCAATTGTATTGGAAATAAATCACTTTTAACCATTGAGTTTAACTCCTTCAAATGCAACGACTCTCGTCTAACCACTTAAGCCTCTCGAACGAGACTCTCTAGCGCATCAAATGTGTTGCGATTTGCGCTATCCTGGGTACCTCTCGCCACTTATAAATATTATGTTTATATTTTTATCTAGAGCGATATCTTCTCGCCCGTTTGTATTTCATAGAGCTTAGTGTGTTACAAGTTTTTGGTATTACGAACCTTGCACGGCCAAACTCTCAATAGTCGGAGAGGGGGTAGGTTAAAAAAAAATATATATAAAAGATGTTTCAGGGCGCCAGAGCCTATCCCAAAGTCATACTTCTGTCTGCTCACAACAGAATGGTGTAGAACTTGTAACAATTCGAAGATTCGTAATCCTTCTACTCAGCTGTTCGAGTAGCCCAAACTGGTTCGTAGGAAAAAATAAGCACACAAAAAAAAGAATTAAGAACTTTAATCGCCCTCAGTCTATCAATAACAGTTATCACAGTTGGAATTGTATTAAGTAACAGTCATTACACCCCACAGTTGGAGTTATTAAAGACTAGAAAAATTTACATTAAATAATTATAACGGTATTAACGTTTGAGTTCGGAATAGTCAATTTAGAGAATTATAGAAACAAGAAAAATTAAGATCTCGATGCCTACAACATCGGCAACCCACCACACACAATTATAAACAACCGAGGTATATATTTTTCTACTACATACAATATGCGAAACATTTATTTCATTGAAGTTAAATACCCTAATGGTAGCTACGCGTTATACTTAGTTACTAACGTTAAATTGAAATCCCACAGTTCGTGAGTAATTGTACGTGACCACGATATGTAAAGTAAATTCAAAGCACTCACCGAACTCCAGTACCCACTTGCCGGAAGAAAAACGTTTTTCTTCTTCAGTGGCCTGCAATAAAAGATTAATACGAATCGTGTCACAATCCCTAACTCACAAAGATCGTTCAGCTAAAAACAATTTTATATTAAATAATTCATGAAATATATCTCAAAAGTAAACAAAACGTGCATCGATTACTGTATGTAGTGAGAATCGAAAATAGGTGGTTATTAATATGATTAACGTCGTGTCATCCACGTGTAGTATAAGTTGGCCCAGAACGCCTCCGAAGACCCCAATTGCACGGCTTGAAATTGCCTTCTGCTAGCGCTCGAGTCCGGCAACGTGATGCCTTAGTTAATAATAGTTACGATATCCATTTATCGAGAATCTAACAGTTAGAACAGGAAGGTACGCAAAATGGCTGTCAAAAGGAAAACGAATTACAAACGAGTTTATATTAAAAGATGGCTTTAGCTTACCCCGTAACGTCTTAACGAAACTAGGAAATTAAATAATTATAAATGGTTTTCCATTATTTCCCCGATGGTAACGGATATATTAATCTTTACTAGTTACAGGCCATTTACATATTCCACATGTCACGACTTTCTACCAAATGACATCTAATGCGCAAAGTATAGTTAGCGCGTGTCAAAACTCGAATCTAATTTCACGTCGAAAACCCATAGGCGTACCTAATGAAGATTTCAACCGTAACAACAAAGGCGTACGTAATGAAAATTACCGTAACAAGTGTATATTTATTTTATGCTCGTTCGAATTTAGTGCGTGCGCCAGTGGCATACGCCCGCATGCGTATAACAAAACAAACTTAAACAAACACGATCAAACGTCCTTTTTCTTTGCATTCACGGTTTTATGCAGTGTTTTTCAGTTGCATATTTTAAGTGTATTATTTTGCAAATATTTTTTATTTATTGTTTTTGATCGTAAAGTATGTAATTTTTTTTTACTTTATATTTATACATCAATTTCTATATTCAACAATTTTCATTTATTTTATCTGATTTTTTTTTTCAATTTTTTTGAAGAATAGAAAGCGATAGCGATAGCGGAGAGGAGTTCAAAATTGAACATTCTGAAACCGATTCAACATGTTCAGCTCTGAGTTCTAGTTCCGACAATGAAACAGATTCAATCGCAAAACGATATATCCGACGAATAGACGGAAATAAATATGGAAACCGATATACCCACAGCATCAACATCAATTTCATTGTTTACAAAACCGAGTCAATTTTTCAACTACTTTTTTAATAACGAATTAGTACAAAATATTGTAGACCAAACAAAATTGTACTATGTACAAACTATAAGAGAAAGACCATCAACTTCTTCCGCCAATGTTGAAATTACATGATCTACCACCATTTCAGAAATGAGGATTTTTTTGCCGTTACCATGGCTATGAGTATTGTTCAAAAACCAAAAGAAAAATTGTACTAGACTAGAAGACCGTCAATTTTCACACCGTTTTATGCTAAGTTGATGTCACATCAAAAATTTATTTTTATAAATAAGTACATACATTTTGCAAATAAGGCAACATATGACCCCGCTATACATCCACAGCCAAAACTCAACAAAAGTTGGCCTGTATATTTTCACCTAAATAGGAAATTTCAAGAGGCATATAAACCGCAGCAGCACATCACTGTTGATGAAAGTTTTATGTTGTACAAAGGTAGATTAGATTGGGTACAATACATACCAATGAAAAGAACCAGATTTGGGATAAAAAGTTATTTTTTGTGCGAATCCAAATCGAGATGTATATGATCATCACTTATATATACAAGGAAAGGAACAATTATCGGTAAACAACAATATGTCAATTTACCAATTGTTACATGCCAAAATTAACACAAAGTCACTGCCTGCAATGTAGTAACATAAACGGGGTGTGCCACTAGCTCAATGGAGAAGGGGTGGGTTTTATTTAAAAGTCCGTGAAAAATTGGAAACGCGATCGTCGTAAAAATGGAACTAGAACGGTAAAATAGTCAAATAATCGGTAAGGGCGCCAATCAAAGATTTCTATAAGGGTAGCTTTCAAACCCCTGATTACCTGAAAGCTCATCCGGTTGGTTACAACCCCAGAACTTACCTTGGGTTGTAACAATTCTGAAAAACACTTAAACAAAAAAAATTTACGTATGCGGCGGCTAAATGAATAAAAGCTCTTTACATTTAACAATTTAACATTTATTGATTGAAAATCTAAAACAAAAACAAAATAAAATAACAAGTACTAATTGATATCAAATAAATTTGAATAAAAGAAATGAAATAATCTTAAGCAAACAAGAATGAACAATTTACACACAAAACATTAATTAAAGTTTATAAAAAGAAATGCTACTACAATAGCGTTAACTCGACGTTTTCAAATAAAACATAATTAAATCTCAAGATCTTGACCGCATATTTATAACAAACAAATTAAATAACTAAGAACAATACAGTTTATAACATATATGTCCGAACTTTAATTCGAACTAAACAAAATATAGATTATAAGTCGTTACATTATCATATATTCGAAATACGAATCACTTCTCAAACGCATCAAAACAAAGTTAATTGATTTTAATTTCACGCATTCATTGAAATAATTAAATTTAACGTTGGTCGTAACTTCAATTGACTCAAATTGAAAGCTTTTACTGCATTTTTAATCGCGGGTCACTACACGATAAAAACCAAAATCGATAAATACCTTATTTTTCATTTGGTGACACCAGTTGAACTTTGGTCCAGTGGTTTTAAAAGCTACCACCTCAGATGGAATTCGGCTGCTCCCCAAACAATAGGTTACCAGTGGAAGATTTATTAATCCGCCCCCAAGGCGAAAGATATGAGATTGCGAAACAAACTCACGCACAAATTCACGTAACGAAACATGCGATATTAATTTAGGCAAAACAGTGATCTTAATTAACCGTAATTACGAAAAAGGAAAGTTTAGTTTTCCACTTAAATTCACTGCACCATCTTCTTTTACTTCCACGGTAATTATTAGAAAAGGTGAATTATCACCTGCGTTAACTACATTTTTATGACCGTCCACCAACTAACTTCGAACTCCTACCTCATTTACCAAAAACACATCTATATATCAACTTTTGTCGACTGCCCTTTCCACAAAGGCTGCGTTCGAAACCTCAAGCACCAAAACACTCTCGTTAAGAAGTGCAATAAAGAGGCAAACAATCCCTATTACGTCATAGTCATATCATTAGGACACAGCGTTTCGCTTGTACGTGAAACTGTTAAATTGACAAAATATTATATTACAAGAATTTAAACTGCCTAATAAATTAAGATAACGACTTAATTTTTCCACGTAATCTAAACGATTGACATAAAGAAATTCAAGTACAAATGTACTCGAACAAAGAACTCTTAAACCAACTTAAAACAAACAAACGGCGAAAATAGATTTAATTACGATTATATCTCAGAAGGAAAACATAAATTACCACTGGAATTTTTACGGCGTAGCAAAATACAAAACTTTATCAACAATTACATTGTAACTTTGAATTTAAAATCGTAAAATAACTTATTAAACTCAATCTAAAATTACATTAAAACAAATTCCAAAATACATTAAATGAAAATCGTCAATCCAAATACTGTGTCCGTTATCAAACATTACTCAATCAACCAATCGATTTTAAACGATGGTGACACCGAGCTAAAAGGAAAATCGAGAAAGAACAAAAAAAAAAAAACGCAACTTCAGCCAGCTGAATCTATTTATGGGGCCTGTCATAAAAAGAAAACTGCTGAATCTTCAACCGCAGGTCACACAATGTCAACGCAAGTTGTAATGGCTTTCATAAAACTATTACTAAACAAAGGTTATTGCCTTACAATTGATAATGTTCATTCATCCGTTGAATTAGCAGATCTTCTGGTATTACATACCACCGATACCTATGGAACCATAAAATCTAATAAAAAAAGAAATCCTAAAAATTTAACGGTTCCAAAAAAAGTAACTCCGGGATTTTTATCAGCATATCGAAAAAGAAAAATAATGGTGATGAGATGGAAGGATAAGAGATATGTGTTCTTTCTCTCTACCATACATGGCACCAACTTCATGGAATATTTAAAAAAAAATATTAGCGCAAAAGGGGGAAGAAGTATTATAAAAAAAAGTTTTTCCACACAAAACAAGTGGACTCTACGAGTAACTAAGAGTTTCGTTTACTACTAATCGATGAATATGTAGAAATGTACCATGATCCACAATATTCATCAAAAGGTGATCGTCCAAGCAAGAGCAATCCATTAAGATTGACAGAACGTCACTTCTTGGAACCAATTCCAAGTATCGAAAAAAAATCGGCTCTAGCAAAAAGATTTGCCGTCTGCGTAAACAAAATGAGAAGAGGAAGAAAATTCGGCGTGAAAGTCGGTTAATAATTTGCCCTGACTGTAACGTGGGTTTATGTTTAACACCTTGTTTTAAAATTTATCACACAAAGTTGAATTTTTATTTTTTGAAGTGAAACTTCTTTATCGGCGTTGGAAAAAAATTTACCGTCACATTTTTTCCGTTACGCGCCATCTTTTTCTCTGAAACGCAATAGCGACGTGATAAATAATATATCAATACTAAAGTGATCAACAAAATCAAAGGCTTTATTTTAATTCTAATTCCAGTGGATTTTTAACAAAAGTAAGTAATTATATCTATTTTTTCTAATACTTGGGTGGAATTAATTGACATAGAGTATAAATTCTGAAATATGTTATTAATTTAAATTTAAAATATTTAAGGTTAACCTCAGTTTCTGATTGAACGATGACATTTTAAATTTAAAATATTTAAGGTTAACCTCAGTTTCTGATTGAACGATGACATTTTAAATTTAATATATTTAAGGTTAACCTCAGTTTCTGATTGAACGATGACATTTTAAATTTAATATATTTAAGGTTAACCGCAGTTTCTGTTTGAACGATGACAATGATAGTAATAATTCTATTTCAATTAATGAAATGCTGTAATAATCTTAGTAGCAAAAAGTTAAAGTGAAATAATTGTATTATTTGTATTCATGTTTATTATAATAAAATCCTTTTTTTTTTAAATTTATCTAATTTTAAATTTAAAATATTTAAGGTTAACCTCAGTTTCTTATTGTAACTATCGGTCAATGTATATGATTTCATTAAAATAGTATTTATTAATTAATAAGACTGCTAATTTAATGAACATCAATTAATTGATATACATGCAACTTTTTAGAAATTGGTTAAATAAAGTTAAATTAGATAAATTTTAAACAAAAGGATTTTATTATCATAGACATGAATACAAATAATACAATTATTTAACTTTATTAACTTTAACTTTTTGCTACTAAGATTATTACAGCATTTCATTAATTGTAATAGAATTATTACTATCATTGTCATCGTTATTATATATTTTTGTAATTAATGGCTTATGGTAACTGAAATATGAAATTGAATCTACAAAAATTAGTTAATTGATTTACAAAAATTTGTATTCATGTCTATGATAATAAAATCCTTTTGTTTAAAATTTATCTAATTTAACTTTATTTAACCAATTTCTGAAAAGTTGCATGTAGATCATTTTGCGAAAAATAAGGCCATAAAGAAGTTTCACTTCTTACATGTACTAGTACACGCCCTAATTTTTTTTTAAATTAACGTTTTTCAATTTTTTATGTTTTTTTAATTTTATATTATGATTTCTACTTTAACAATATTATAAATAAAAACAAAAGAAACCTGCTTTTTTGACCTCATTTCACAGAAAAACTCTCCCATTAAATGGTTGTCTAATCCCTTTATTTGCCCATCCTTTATTTGGTCTGATAATTTTTTTTTCAGAAGTGTTAACTCTATATAATATTTTACTGTTTGAATTAAAATTTTCACTGATAATACAAGATTTTCAGAGTTTACGTCAATATTTAAATTTGTTTTTAGGTCCTCTTTAGGTTTATTAATCAAATTTTGCTTAATAACTCGAAATGAACATTAATTTCTCAGGTCAGGCTGCTTTGTAATTTCAATAATTTCAGCTGCATGATCCGCAATGTTGCAATCCACATTAATGCAGCTGTTTACCTTATTTTCAAAACGTTCATTAACAATTACATAATCTAAACATAAAGTGGACGTTACACCCTTAATATTTGTAAAACATCTCGTTGATTCTTGTATTAACATTTTACAATTAAATGAGTGTAACAGAGCAAGTTTGTTCAAAAAGTTCTGTAAAAAATCACCTGAGAGTGACCTATAAATGCAAAAAATATTAACAATGTTTCTACCTATCTCAAATCCAACACTACAGACTTCACAATCAGGTTCTCTTCCGCAACTATTGCTACCCCACCATGTTGATATACACACCTAGCACAATATGAAATTGGTTTAAAGTTTGTTATTTTTATGTACTCAATATCACTGTTTCACAACCAGTGTTCGGTCAATAACAAAATGTCCAGTTGATACGTTTCCGCAAAAAGTTCAACTAAGTGTATTTTACTTATTAACGACCTTACGTTAACATGTCCAACTGGAATTGCTATGGTTTTGTTTTTTGTAATATTTTTTTTCTAAAAAAGAAAAATTTTGCGTGTCATTTGCCATCTCACAAATTGCTACGTATACCAAATTATTCACATTTACAAATTTATTACTACACGGTGTAAAATTATTTGTCATTTGAATGAGCCGTTCCAGAAGTTTGACTTTTTCCGCACTATTCATATGTAACCCATGGTTAGTAAAACCTCGTATTTTGAGTTCAGAATTTACGTCTATATACCGAAAATTACCTTGCCTACCGCTACCGCAGAGGTTTAATGTTTACTGTTTACTGCAGACTATTGTAGGTTTTATAAGATGCTGCTATATCCTATTTGGATAAAATTGGGTTAGACGAGTTGTAGAGTTTCAATTTATTCAACTATCAATTTTACCCTGAGTTAGAGAAAAAATTAACTTAAAAAAATCAAATTATAAAGAAAATTTTAACCTAACGCAGTCAGTTTAAAAGTTTTGGCTTACGGAGATAATCAACATAAATATGTAAGTTAGATTTTGAAAAAAAGCCGTTCGTTAGCATTTACCTACTTAACTCCGGCCATACATGCTCCGGTTTACATGACAAGTATACCTATTCAGGTAAACATGACCAGTTAACCAAAGTTAAAACTTTGCCATATAGAACGAATGCTTCAAATTCTCTACCATAATATCACCGTAAGCTCTCAGTAAGATGATTTCTGAGACATGAGATGCCATTTATAAAAGTGTGCTTAAGGACTATATGAATTGTTCAATTAAATTATTTATTAATAGTTGTTTGATCTTATTTACAATTTTGGTGATATATGATTATGTTGTATTAAAAATCATTATAAGTAAAAACATAACATCCCGCATTTTGATGTACCATTATCTAAAATAAACATTTGAACTTCTACTGGTTGCAATTGTGTATATTGATACGACTGTGAGTAGGATTGTGTATTGAATTGTTGCTAAGGTAAAGGGCTGGGATTTATTTCATTGAGTGAGAACTTGGACTTGGAGAAGTGATAAAGATGGGGCTAAAACTAGTAAAAACGGGTATAGAATAGTCATTCGGATACTGTTGCATACTTTCAGCCAATGGTGAATAGCTACAATAAGAATTATTGTTGACATTTCCCATTTCAGTTTCAAATAATGTTATTTATAATCTTCTCCGCAAAAAATCGCGTACGTTTCTCCAATGCTTTCAATTTCAAAGCTATTGTTTTTCTGAGTAGATCATAGCAATTTTATAGTGGCCCAATAAGCGCAGGACGCTTGTAATATTCTCTCACTGAGACTCAACGCATTTTGTACACTTTTCTTTTTATTAGGTCTTGTTATGCGTTGTACAAAATTTTCTGTACATTTTTTGCTAACAGTTCTTGAATTATCTACATCATTTTCTATAGGATCATCAACACTATTTTCTGCAAAAAATAATCTGCAGTCGTTTCTGGAAGATTTTCCTGAAACAATAAATTAGAATAGATTCTATTCGGATTATACTCTCTAAATATAATAACTGTTCCCATTTAATTTAATTTTTTGCTTTTTATTTTACTTTTGAATCACAATAGAATGCAGATTTTTACAGTTTCTTGACTTTGCCGAAGAATAGAAAGACATATTGGTACTATTTGAACAGCAATAAAATTTTCTGCACTGCTTAGAGACTATTGCTAGCAAACATGTTGACGTAGTCCCGCCTGCTGGCAATGGATCTTATTATTTTAATTATAAAAATTGTTACACTATTGCATTGTTCGAAACAGTAGACACCAGATACCGATTGATATTAACTGACTTTGGTACGGAAGAATTTTCGATAGAAGTGTACTACAAAATAATAATTTTTTTGAAAAAATGCAAAAGAGAACATTAAAAAATTCAAATACAGAAAAAGTCAAAAATAGTACAACATGTCTTCCGTATGTGTTTCCAGCCGATGACGCATTTTCCTTGAGAACCGATATGCTAATTTGACAAACGGATTTGGATACACACAATAACAAAATTTTTAACTATCGTTTTATCTCGTGCAAGACATATTGTAGCTTTTAATATATTGACCTCAATATTTCAAATTTATCATACTAGAATTAACTTAGATCCCAAACACAAAAGTAGTGATGGCTATATCGCTTTGCATAATTTTTTATTGACACACGCAGCAAATATTTATGCACCACACAATTGTTTTTATACAGAATATACTAAAAATAAAGCAGTTATTTCGACTGGCTATAATACTGCAAATTCTAATATGAAAAGTTTTTGTAGACAAAGCTAAGGAAACCTCAATTATGACGGAAAAAGTGTAAAACAGAAATTTCAAAATTATTTTGTAAACGATTGAAACGTCTCGTAGCAATACAGTCACGGCTAACACAGCTTCTTCGGAGAGGGATCGCAGGCTTTGTTATGCGAAATTTTAACGTAAATCTAATAAAAAGCGCCAAGACAATAAAAGATTAAGTAAGGGAGATACCGTCTAACTCTACCCGTAACTGGAAAAGATTAAATAACACCACAAAAGTAATAACGCAGAATATAAATATTTATTTATTTATTACAGAAGATGAAGAATGTACATAAATGTAAGTTTTCGCAAGTATTTATACGTGGTTCGAATTAATTATAAGTTGCGTCGACTAGTGAGCAACACACCGTACAACAAACTAACTCTGTCGGTCTAAACTTTTACATAAACATGACGTCTGAATTTATATTCGCAAATTTTAAAATTGTAGACAAACGAAACAATTAAAGCTCTCGAGACTCAATGCGCATTGCTTATAAGTTTGTGAAGCACAAAAATATTATTAATTGTGTTAACCTAACACTCACGTACGGTCATAAACGACATGACCTCCGCCGAAGTACAAATAAAAAAAATGGAAATAGTAATACTCACAGTTAGGTTTTGTCGACTTGGGGATTAGATAATTCCGTACTTGAGTTACCTAAAAAATAATGTTAAACCCAATATAAACAAGCATATAATTTTAACACAAGCAACAGGTCCCCTTTAGCATTCAATCATTTAAGAACGCAAATGTTTTCCTTTGACTTAGCGGAGTAACTTTTCCCAGTTTTTGTAGTAATCCGTCTCACAAAAGAGGTATAATCCTGCAGGTTTCCAACCCTTGACGGTGTATAAGCAATAACGTTAACACTAAGGTGACGTCATGGAAATTTTTCGACCACCAGGTGTTACGAACGTCACCGATAAAATTACAGGTGGAGGGATCGGACCCGCCCAAAATAAGCTTTCACTCAATACTACTTAAAAATTCGTCCACATATTCACGTAGAGTATCGTGAACCAACTTAATAATGAAAGCTTTTTGTTGGGCCGAAAAGACCGCTAAGAACGGTCCGTAATTTAGCAACGTTAGCAGGAAAATGAATTCGTTTTGACAGCCGACTACAAAGAAAAGGATCGCGCATGACGCGGGACAAATTTCATACTTAAAAAGAAATTTTTTATACTAGAAAAGGAACTACCAAATTTTTAACATAACATGTAGTTTACCAGCAAATGATTTCATTTCTTTTTAATTTTGTAATTTTGCATATACTAAATAGTATAATTTTAAATCGACCTAAATAAGATACAATAAGTAACTCTGAAGTGTTACAAAATGTTTTAAAAACAACCCCTATTGCAAAAAAGCAAGTTGCAATAATTGCAAGACACAAACTCACAATTGTTAAATTAGTAAGTCGCAATTTTAGATATTGACTTGCAATTACGACATAATAACGTAGATACGTTGTTGATTGTTGATCCAGTATTTTAAACTGTTTAGTTTAATGAAATTTATGGTTTTACTTCTATAGCTCGTACATGCAATCACACATGTTCGCTCTAATTTAGGGATGGTTTAAAAAAATAGAGAAAACCTAAAAGAACAATTGAAAAATCAAAAAATTCCAAATTAGTAATTTTGCATGTTAATCGTCGTTTCGGATTACTTTTAATAGATGGCGTTTCTGTCCGACATATTGTATAACTAATTGTCAAACAAAACTGTCATTTTTTCCTTGCGCGTGTGTAAAATTTCTTATATTTTAAATAGTTTTTCGTTTTTGCGCAAAAAAAACGTGAATTTTAAGAAAAGACCTAGTTAAAGTAAAATATAGTACATTTTGCAATTATTTATTCTAATCTGCCATCCTATTTACGTATATTGACTCTGTAGACTTAGACATAACCACAAATTTCAGCGTGACTCAAGAACTTAGTTTAAGGTTTGTTTTTAATATTTTAAAATGCTCAAGGTAAAATTGACAGATTTGATTGAATGTGAAAACAATTCTATGTCGCTTTATAGTGTTGGTTACAATGCCGAGGAGAAGACGAGGTCGTTGAAGTTAATCAAATAGGCAACGAGACAACATTAACAAGCTTCTTCTCGGTTTGTCAAACAGATGTTTTTGTTCGCACTTTGATGCTGAAAATTCACGCTACTACACGTGGAACGCATCATCAAAATTGTTTCAGCGTCAGAAACAAAGAACATCAGTTTGATTTGTGGGTCCAATAATAATGACAAAATGTCTGAACATGTTTTGCATCATGTGTGCTGCCAAATTTTAAATTCAACACTACAAATAACTGCAGAAATTTACAATGAGACATTAATTGTGATTCAAACCGTGCACGATATACCCAGCATCATTGATCTTAATGGTTTAGAATTAGAAGATTGATTAGAATTGATAATCACTGATTATATTTATAATCGAGTGAATTGTAAGAGATACAAGTTTACCGGGTTATCTAGTTTTTAATATAAATAATTATGTACTTCAAAAACGCACGTCTTCATTTACCTACATTTACTACTACATCTTAGCTACAGTTCATTTGCTAGTAGAATCAATGATTTAAATGTATTCTGCAATGTATCAATATTGATACATTCTCAAATATTTATAAAAACTTACTGTTTCAAAGGTATCTTGATAATGTTTTCCAACCTTCTTCCTTCGGAATCTTTTCCCTCGTTCAAGCGATGCTTGGTTTAAATTTTCACTATGTAGTTTCTGATTCCTACAATTGTGATAATAGGTAATTATTATCGTTTTGACAGACGGAGATGTTATTTCTCGTAAATTTCGCTTTTCAACAATTTGATTCAGTGCAGATTAAAATTATTAAATAATAGCTTATCATAATTTAGATCCAATATATCGTAATGCAAATTTAAGTAAAAATATTTGCCGTGTTTTTGTATAAAGAACAGTATTCCTACAAACAGATAATACCTAATCAAATTTAATCCATAAAAGAAAACAGTATCAACAATTTACCTAAAAACAATCCGAAAAGCGATTTCCATGTTTTAGTCATCTAAAACTAAGCACTTTTCTGGTAAGAAAAACGGTATCTAACAGCATCTTGACTCATTAAAGATGACTATGTTAATCAATGAGTTGCAATGCTAATCGAATTGTATCCTTTGCTTCAGTAAAACCACTTTTAATGCATCTTAGATGTATCCATCAAAAACTTTGCCTGTGTCTATAGGATTCTACTCCATTAAGAACAAATTCGATAATAATATAGATACATGGTGTATATAAGTGTATTCACCTGATGACGATTGCAGATACCACAGCAATCGAAACGTTGTGTATATTCATTTCAAAATAATTAACAATGAAAGTTCAGCAGAATGTTATTACTTTGCATGGTGTATATAAATTGACAAAAAAGCTACAAACTGCGACATTCTTCGTTTAATTCTGAATCAAAAACCCTAATGTTAAATTGTTTTATTATGCTTCGTATATCTTCAGGAACCACTTAAAAGAAACATACATTTGGCAACACTGTAAACTAGCATACGTCATTAGTAGCACGTTTTTAATCTTCCACATTACGCAACGTATGATTTGCTCTTCAATATATTTCTGTCAGAATAATACTGGGTACATACAATTAATAATGTTAATTTAGAATGTATTTTCCAACAAAGTTTTTTTTAATTTTTTTTATAGTAAATCAATGAAACTAACCTCTAGAAAATTGTTCAAATTAAAATCCATATGTTTTTACGCATAGTTGCGACTTTTGAGGTATTGTCTGGATTATTCGTTCGAGTTTTTTTGGTTAAATTTTAAATACCGTTGCGTTAATTCTTTCTGTATCTAATTCAGCGTCTTAAAGAAGCGTGGCATACACTCCTCTTTTAATGAAGCTCTAAACAATAAAGTCTAAAAAAATGTTATCGGGAGATTTCGCAGGTCATAAGATGGAACTACTGCGACCAATCCATCTATTCGGGAAATGTTTATTCAACCACTTTCTTACATTACGAGCAAAGTGTGCAAGAACTCCATCGTGCATGTGAATCATGCCATAGCGTCTGTTTAACGGCATGTTGTCAATAACTTGTTCCAGTACATTAAGGTAGCCATTGGTATTAAGACAATTTGGTAGATCAATTGGCCCAATCACCCTGTGATTTATTATGCCCAGCAAAACGTTAATGAAAAGCCTTCTTTGGTGATCATATTTTATAAATTTATGCAGATTTTCGTCTGCCCAATAGTGAAAATTATTAGTATTAAACACACCATCTCTGGTAAACATAAATTTACCGCTTCAAAAAATACGCCAGAGGAAGTCGTTATCTTCTTGAATCAAATTTAAGATTGTGTTACAAAAATTTAATTGTAATATGTTGTCGTTATCATAGATAGGCTGGAGTTTAAAAACGCGATATGGATGAATCAGGTTTTCTTATAGAGCAAGTGAACGTCTTTGTTACTGAGAGTATTTAATGTTAGCGCTAACTGTCGAGTACAGCGTTTAGAATATGTTCTTCTAGTTGTATTGCCCGCTTTTGTCTTGGTCTACCAGTATTAGCGTTTCTCGTTACAACATAAACAAACCAGTTTCTTGAAATGGATCCAGTCGTCGAAACGTTTTTCTTCTAGGTTATTTTTGGTTTAGAAAATGTACGCCATACCCGTTTACGTTAATAAAGAGATGTTAAAAACAAGCTTTGAATAAACAAAGATTGTTAACAAAACAAAACTATCATATTTCCTTTATTATTCTTGATCGTAGCTGTCTCTACCAACAGATATTTAAACTAACACTAATTTATAGACCAAAAGTCCGAACTTTGAAAACCTCGTGAAAACGTATGAAGACATACCATTCATATTTTTGATTCAGAATTGAACAAAGAATGTCGCAGCGTGTAGTTTTTCCGTCAATTTATACACATCGTGTATATATCCAATATAATAAAATATTTTCAACAAAACCTTTTTTTTTAATTGTATGTTTTAAGTGGTTGTACTGTAGTATTGAAAATGCATAAGTTACAATTATAAACATTGTCAGAAAAATAAGAAGTTTGAATTAGTACCAGATAAAAGTTTCTAAAAGTAATTCAGGATAGACCTGTTTTAACTATTAGTGGATGCAACTTTGCATCTGCACACGGGACAGAAAAACAAGTTATCGATTCATACTAAAATTTTAGATGCGCTAAATCTTTTGCCACAGGTAGATAACTCTGCAAGTTTTAGTACATAAGGTTTAGGATTAAATACAATGAAAATGTATTTAGTGTTTTTTTATAGGATCTTATCAAAAACAAATAAGAAACAACTAATGTATTGCAATTTTACAACAGAGAATGAGCCATGCAATAGCAGAGGTAACAACTGCTCTTAAAGTTGAAGCGCTACGGTAGATTTAATTCCTCTTTGATAATGAAAGTTACCAAGCAATTCAGTTTCAGTTCATGAATAGATTCGGAATCTTAAAATCATTGGCGCGATCGATGGTACTTACGTTGCAATTGTAAAATCTCTACTATAATAGAAAAGGCTTCCAATTAAAGAATGTTCAAACAGTATGTGATGCTAACCAAGAGGTATTAAATGTGAAGGCAAATTTTGGCGGTGCAGCACATGACGTCTTTATTTGGCGGAACTTGATTAAATTAATATTTACAAAAAAATTATCAGCAAAGAAATTAACAAGTCTGGTTAATTAGCAATAGCGGCTATTTTCTTCAGCCATGATTCCAATAACCAACAGCTGAAGATTCGCTTGAACGACGGCGACAATGCTTAGACGTCAGCTTGAAATTGTGTGCAGCGATACATTGCTATTATTTGTTTATCAGTTCCATAAAAGTTGTTCTTACTGTAATCTAGAATGAGTACTTTAAAGAGTAAATTCAGATGCTTGTTGAAAGAACGAATGTATGTAAGAAACCTGGTGTTCCAATTGGTAACATCATTGAAACAGAACATATCGAAGAGGAGAATTTCCAAGTTACTAACTGGACGGTCGTTTCGCCTTTTTGGAACTCTTCAGTAGTGGGAGAACCCTAATGTATTTCAACAAATGCATTGACAGACTTTGTAATAACAAATGATGTTAGTGACAAATGAAATATGACAGAGCCATCTCATAGAATAAATTTAATTCGTGAAGTAATGTAATAGGTCCCACTCTTTTTGTCAGATTGTCTACATTGACCAAATTAAAAAAATGTTCACGAAGTCAGCATTGTACAATAGACATAGCTGATTGTTTGTGTTCACATCTTTTTTTATGTTGTTGCATATTGAGCTTTTTTATCTCTGGTTTTTTAAAAAGGATATATTAAATAAAAGTTTTATTTTTAATTGTAAGGTTATTATATTAAATCGTTCTACATCTATTAATAGTATAAATAGTTTTCTTCTATAATTAAAACTATTAAAACGTTTATACGATGTAACGTTTCTATTGTAATCAATAGTTAGTGAATCGAAAATAATATGTTTGGGTATTCGTCGTCAGGATAGAGTTATTTAGTTTAATTCCGCTACAGGTAGCAGGGATTGAAAATTGTGGTTTTGCCTGAGGTAACTTTGGTTTCCGTAATCAGTTGCTTTCAATCCTCTTGCGAAACTCACGAATTTAAGGAAGTCGTTTATCAATAACGTAGATTCCCAATTTTGTACAAATTAAATTAATAAACACTTTCAATGGCATTTGTGATATTAATTTTATTAAATGTGTCGTACATATAACAATATACATTTTTTGTAGTGATAAACGCGAAGTAATTTATAATAGAACTGAACATTAAATAAACTAAAATTTATTAAAAATTTACTTGTAACTAGTCGTTGTCAAATACATCAATCATTCCAGAATTATACTAGCAGTTTAACACGAAATGCAGTAGTTACTTATTTAGAATCTTAGTGTTTGAAGAAACTTCGGCCGATCGCCTCGTGTTGGAAGAATTCGTCGAATGCCAATAATTCAATACGGATTTAATTAAAAAGTATGTAAACATTCAATTTATAGTAAAACAAAACGTTTTTAGTTTACTCCAATATTGTTTACGTTGCGTTGTGTCTTTAGATTCATTTTTATATTAAAAGAAGTAACCTTACTATACAATATTTTTTCTGCACCCAACTTAATAAATTGAAACATTTTCAACAAAATTTGTAAGTTTTATCCAAATTTAATGTTTCAGAACTAAAAAAAATTAAAATGTTATAGATATTTTTAGCTATTTTGTTAAGTCAAACCTAATTTTTTTAGAACAACTAGTAAAACACAAGAGACTATTCATGTTTTAAATAGAACATATTTATTTTGTTAGTATGCACATTATTAAACTACTTTACTTTTTTTATTTTGAACAATAATCTCTAACTGTAAAAATACAAGACAAATAATAGTACAGAATACTACATTTTCAAATTAATACATCGAGATGCGCCGTGCTTAAAATTTTATACTTTATGTTTGTATCTAGAATTCAAACTTTGAAACTAGGAAAATTGCTGTAGAAAAGAGAATTAAATGAAATCAGTTGATGTATGTATTTCGTACTCTTATAGATTATTTTCCTATTACTTACATACATACATTTCACTAAGTTTCGATTGCTAGAGTATTTGCACTCGAAACGTAGTGTATATCAATTTATTGTTAAGAACCATCTTATTACGATTGCAGATACTTTAGCAATCGAAAGGTAATGTATACTGTATATTCATTTATTTTAAAAATGGAAGTCCAGAATTGTGCTATTTATCACAGTTGTTACTAAGAAAATCGGGAAAAAAACTTAGAGTTACGTCTCAATGTAGGATTTACTTTTTTTTATTAAATTGCATCAAAATTTGCAATATTTTTGAATATATCTGAAAAAATTGCAAAAATTGCAAAAAATTGCAAATGCCACAACTTCCGCTCTTCAGTTATAACAAACTTGACGAAGACCTATGTACTAATATATTTACAAAACTAAGAATGTACGTTATGTTCATTGGAGGTTGTATCTTTTGTGTTTAATTTTTTTACAAGAAAAAAATAGATGATATACGTTTTCATCAGATATATCACAGTTACAGTACCGGTTTTTTTCAGTCTTATTTTATGAAGATGCAAAAGGAATTTTCCATGATTTATTCTTAGTCTTATAATTATTGAGGTAGCAAATTTTGATATAATTACATCATTATTATGTATTTATTTTAAGTAAACATGGATCTAAAAGAGTGCATTGTTTTGCGTTTTTACTACAACAACTTTTCCAGATGTGTTCCCAAGATGACCTGCAGTTTTTCTTAAATATTTTTAGTAAGTCTATGTGCCATAACCAAGTATTACTCTAATTTATTTTCAATTATTTTTTAGCCTGTAAGTCTGCCATTTCGGTTTTTTATGCTCGAGTGTGCGTTACTCTATAAGCAAACTACTTGATAACCTTAGAGGTTTGCTTATATTGACTATAAAAGATGTTGCATAATATTAGGTTTCGCCAACAAGTCACCAAAAAATTGTTTTATGTGCTTAAAACTGATTTAGAAAATGACAATATTAACACATTAGATGAAGCATTTTGACAAATCCATCCAATAGATTTATTAATGACAAACGTTTCTGCCACAAAAACTGAACTTTTTATAGTTAATCTAATGGGAAAAACAAAATCTTAATTATAGGAAAAACACAAACACTCTTATTTTAACATTCGGCTGTAGCAATACGTAAAGATCCATCGTATTTACCATTGATACTGCTAAATGTATATTTGTTTTAAGTATATATGGAATTATGAGTGAGCACTTACTTGCAGAAACATTATAAGGTAACTGAAAGTACGGTATTTTGACTGTGGTTTAATAGACAAAACTTTCAGTGTGGTCAAACAGGTATCTACTAACGGAGGATTGTTTTTAGTTTTCCAATATTTATTAGTCAAACAATGCAGATGTAGAATGTGAACTTTTTCTACTATACGCTGTCAAACATTCTGAGGGGAGGTTCTTAAACTTCTGCTGAAATGACATTACATGGTGATAAACGTATAGCACCAATACATATTCTAATAGTGGTGTTGTTTTTGCAGCTAAATTTTTAATTGTTTACCTACATGTTTAACGTCTGATTTACATTTTTCATATGTTTTACAGATGCTGTAAAACCAAAAATAGTCTGCAAATTGAATACATTTCACATTATTATTTCTTATGTAATGTAACTGAGTCGTGTAAATATTAAATAGTAAAAGATTTAGTGTAGAACCTGCAGGAATACTTTAACCAACAAGCCTCGGTCCTTTGTTATTGTGATTTCTTATAAAAAATTTGTGTTTAAATACAAATTAACTAATTAGACAGCATTTTTTTCAGATAACCTCAATCTACAAAGTTTGACCAACAAAATATCTAAATTAACAAACTAATAAGCCCTATTTAAGTCAAGAAAGAGACATATTTTTATAATGCGCATTGTGTATCGGTTACCATTGGCGGCCGCCACGGCTTCTCTATTATGTTATTTGGTCAATGACCCTCCAAAAAAATGAATAAGGAAGGTATTTAATTTACTTTGAAATTACAGAAAATTCGCGTTTAAATCAAATTATTAGTTTGAATTTCATGCGTTTAAATTGAGAATTGACTTGCGAATCTATGAGAGGCTTACATTTACGTGTACCCGCGTGCATAATATTGAAGCCGAATTGTAAAATTGTAGTTATTGTAGTCAATAGTGAGACACACATAACACAATTTTATGCGAGTTAGAAAAAAAGATAAGTAAACGCTTAAGTGCTTGCTTGTGGTCTTGAAACCAGAGGTCATTCCGTCTACTCAGTCGCAATGCAATGCTTACGTAACTTACGTCATTTATCATTATCTTCGCAGCACGTGTGTATAAAACACAGATTTTAGAATGCACATTTGTAATTACATATTACAAACTTTACAGCCGATATTCTTAGTTGATTTATAATATTCATTTGTAATAGATGACTTATCTTTTTTGTTTCATAATGTAGTACAAAACATTCAAAATAAATTAAATCGCTAGTATTAGTTTAGACTTTTATTTATTTAAATTTATTCTTTGTCTTCAGTCTTTACTTCAAATTCGTAAGACTAGTAAATATAAAAATAAAGAAGTCAATAGTAATTTTAAAGAATCTATGTATGATTCGTCGGATTGGATTTGTGAATTTGAAGTAAATAATAGATTTTACTGTTTTGTAGGTTTGCTGTTTTCATATGATTCATTATGGTGTAAAAATAGTTACCGATTTATAGCATTTAAAAAAAAAGTGAAAAAACACTCGTTATCGGCAAATCACATAAAAAGTTGTATGAATTATGTTATTCTTGGTCGCGTTAATATTCACTTACAAGTAGAGTTGGGCAGCGCTTGCCAAAAGTCAATTAAAAACCACAATGAAAATGTTTATAAAAATAGATACATATATTAAATAAAATAAGTGATTGACTTTACCTTCGACTGTTGTGGAAAGTGAGCGATGATGAAAATCATTTCTCCGCAATCGACAAAACTATGGCACAAAAAAGTCGTGCGTATTTCTATGCCATACATTGAAAAATCTTTCATTAAAAACAACATTTTTATTGATCATTTTGGTAATTGTAAAGATAGACAAATATCTCGTTATATCTAAAATATAATTCATATTAATGTAAGAATGTCTTTTAGGTTCTACGATAATTATAATTTTTTTTTTAAATGACCCTCTTGTGTGATTGACTACTAGCCGCCACTGTCGGTTACCAAATGAAAAATTGCATTTTGTGCACCAAAATTTATACGGAACCCCATTTGATTAGATGTTAAGAAAGAGTGGACTTCGCAGTACCATTCTAGTCAAGCTTTTACCATTTTTCAAATGTTTTAGATATGCATGACATTAAGGATAAGGTGATAACAATTTAGGGTCTATAGTTGGTTTTAACAAATATACCACTGCAATATCTTTAGGCTCAGATATGTAAAAACCGTTTATCTACCAATGATTAAAAACATTTCTTTAGCAATTGATGGTCGGTTAAAAATCATAGAGTAAGTGCAACAATCTAATCGTGATGCTTTATTTTGTGACTGTGTAATTGCTGACTGTAGTTCTTGTAGTGTAAAACTCTTTCTCATCGTATTGTTACTATAGTTAAATTCAGAAGATATACTAAAAGTTTTTGAAACAAAAAGTGGAACTAATTTATCAAAAAGTTCCTTTATTAAAGAAGAAGACAGTGGCGTTTTGTTTGATGGTGATGTAATATTTTGAATGTTTTTAATGGTTTACCAAATATCTACTAGTGATGTCGTTTTATTAATGTTGTTTGGATACGCTTTACAATTTTCTCTACTTTTTTTAAGTTGTAATTGTTTAGTTAGGGCTTCTAAACTCTTGTAATTTAAATAATTATTAAGTTAGATTTTTCTTTGTATTTTTGTAATGCTATTTTCTTTTTAAGAATTATTTCATTCCAGCTAGCTTCCCACTATTTTAATTTAGAGTTGTTGATATTATACTGTTTAGTGATTTTAAAAATAGAAGCAGAATTACTTGCATAAAAACATTTTGCTTGCATAAAAATATTAAAGCGTTCTTTGTTATTATTACAGACGTTGTTTTGATTTTGTAAATTTTCATTAATTAATTCATGGAATAAAGACATTTCATTCCAAGCGAAGATGTTCATCGAGTTTTTCGTTAACAAGTAAAATTAAGAGAAAAAAATTCGTTTGGTTTTCTGAAACGCTCCAAATAATACGACTAGGAAAGGAGTTACTATACTAGAAGGGTTTGGTGCAAAAAGGGTATAAGTGTATAAGTTGACAATTTGAGTTAGTGCCTTTATTATCGTTTTTGCAAAAACCATTGTGAGGTTTTAGTTTAGTGCGTTATGCTACTTCTCTAAAAATGTCACTGCTAAGATCAAAATGCACTTGTATCTTTTTTGTACTAACAGAGGGTAGGTTTAACTTGACTTATATGCGTCTTAATCAAAAATGTAAAAAAATCACTTGTACCCTTTTTGCACTAAACCCTTCTATTGATAAATCTAAAACCGACAAAGTTTGTGTTAGTTGCGTGTTAAGTTGAATTGTCATTAAAAGTTAAATCTATTATTAAAACTAATCTATTGATACACAAAATATTTACACGTTTATAACTTACCAAACTAATTAAATCTAAGGATATTTAATAAAAACATTTATACAAACTTTTTAACTGACCTATGATTTGTTTGTACCGCATTTATACATTTTGGCCAAACGTGCGAGAATTTTCTATATCTTTCGGTCAACGTTCTGGAAATGGATAAAAATTTGTGAAGACGCTCGAACCTGAGAACAATTTCTCGAACGTTTCAGTATGTTACCTTGAGCGTCATCTTTAGAAAAACCCCAGAAATCATCATGTGAATTAAGATCACTACGTTTCGTATATGTTTAAGAGACAATACTATTCTTGCTTAGAAAATTTAAAAGTAAAGATTTTTTCTTTGATAAAGATCCAGCATTGCATTGCAAAATTTTGTTTTTATTTTAGTATGTTGATTCGCCATCCCTGTCAGCCAATCAAATGTTATCCATAATTAAAGAAATACGATTTTTAATATTACACAATTTCATTGTTTCTAAATTTACTTCAAGCATTATTGTTTTAAAAACATCAAATACAACAAAAGTTATTTGTTCAATCAATTTTCTGTATTCTCGTTTGCTACTGGGGTGAGCTACCGATGTGTTAGTAACAGTTTTTGAACAGACCTTTTTGCTGCAAGAAACGACAGGTATACAATCAAAATTGTCTGTAGGTGAATTAAGAGCATTGTACTACTGGGTATATGTACGGCTCAACAAAAAAATTAACACTGTTAATACCAATATTTTTTGGTAGTGTGTTACCTAAAAATGAAATTATAATAATTTGACGTTTTACAATTTTTATTGTGCCGTTTGTATCTGTAATCCGTTTAATCATCCTTTGAACAATCATAACTTTTTGTAAATATTCAAATATTGTTTTTAAACATTTCTCATGGAAAAACGTGTCAACCATTTTCACCTGACCTTTTACGTTGCATGGAAAAATGCTTTACGCGCAATAACGTTTTTTATGCTATGCTTTACTTTTAACGCTATTGACATAAATTACTATTATTATCTAAAATTATTACTATATTTTTCAAAATAATCATTGATAATTTTTGCAATTTTTTGTTTTTGTTATCTGACTCCGGTGCAGAAAGCATCAAAATTATTTAAAAAGAAAATATGTGAATTTGTTTTTCTTGAATAACAAAGTCGACCATGTTTGTATGGTTTGTATGGTTCTATAAACTATTATGGTTTACAAATACTTTGTAGATAGCAAAAACTACTATGAGTATTTATAAAACATAAGATAACACATAAAAAATTAAATTTCGTTAACGATTTTTTTCAACTACACTGTTTTGTTCTAAAATCTCTGTAACTGTTGACTTTGTCTAAATTTATAACTCTTTTAGAATTATCCAAAAGAAATAGTAACATATTTTTTGCTGCTATCAAAAATTGTTTGATTGCGTTCAAGACATTTTCTTGAAAAGTGTGACTTTGCAATTTCAAAGAATCATAATTATAGATCACAATGTTACGTTTTGTCTTTGGTTACGTTTTTAGTTTTTTTTTAATAGTAACCTAGGAGGCATTTGCGAACGTAGGGAAAGCAACCGTAAAGCTTATAGATTTAAGGATACCACCTTGTCGTCAAGAGTTAGTAAATTTATTTGTTAAGTATGTACCGACAATAAAATGCAATTCTAATTATAGTTACTTAAACAACAAAGTTAGTAATAAGGGCGATTAATAATCGAGACATTTTCAGGCGCGACCGAGCGCAGAGAGCCAGAGCTTTAATATTGCCGAGGTTATTATAATCGCATATTATCAAACAAGTTGGGTTCTAAATTTTTTCGTCGATCGTATATTATCAATTTTTGCATTTACTTATAATTTAACAATTTTATTTACCTAACTACTGTTTTTTTAAGTAATGGGAATGCTATATAACCTCAACGCGTCAATTAAATTTTTATTGGATTGATTATAATTAGTTTTAAAAATATTAATGGTTGTAACATTTTTTTAGTTTTATGTGATTAACACTATTGCTAGGAAATCGAAAAAAATTACATCTCGAAATGTGATTGATTGTTTGTTTTATACACAACTTGGTGTAAAAAGCAAAACAAAATTATTTATATAGCAAATAAAGTTAGTGTTGATACATTTTAGTATATAGTTTGTATATAACGAATATTGCTATTAAGAATAAAACTATAAGCTGGCCAGAAAACATTAAAAATCTACGGTAATAACAACACTAATTTTAATACATGGTTACCTTTGTAGATAAGAAAGTTTTAACAATAAACATTTTAGTTTGAAAATGTAAGTAAAAGTTAATTACAACGGTAAACCAGATGTCATAAACAAATTCTTAGTACAGATTGGGTTTGAGTCACTGATTATAGACGAGCACCAAATTTGTACTGTCTGTTAGGGTTCGCTACTTGGCCCTCTGACGATTGGTACAAGGAACTATACTGTTGAGTAGCTTTTTTTAAGAGCTATTCTTTTGTAGAGATTCGTGGTATAAAACTTCTCTAAAGTTATTATTTCAATATCAAAATTGTATCAATAATATTGTCTGTAATTCGTTTATATACAATAAATGACGCAACAGTCGTTTAAATGACAACCGAACAATTAAAGACATTTTTTTTACTTCTTTTAATATATGTTCTATTTATTAATATGATGGAAATCATTTCGTTTATTTATCAATTTGGTCAAACCGTTTAATTATAGTGTATGTTTTAATACCTTAATTTCTAACTTGTAGCATTGGTTATAGGTAGATTATTAAAATCAATAATTATTGTATAGATCATATAAATCATCAGTGCATTTTACTAAGCTTACTAGATGTAACATACATACACATACGTTAAAATGTCCATTATAAGTTCTGTTTCTATTTGAAAACAGTGATTCCGTTGCTTAAATACACCAATTGTAAAGGCGGCTTAAAATTTATTGTTTTGAAACATATGAATGCGTATTTGATCATATTTATTAATTAGTTCTAGCAACGACCAATACTACATTGTTGACTTTAACTTCCAGGACGTAATTTTCATTCCTCAAATCAATATGTTTTTCATTAGTTTTTCTCTAAATTTTTCGCTTTTATGGCATGCCTTTCCCTTCGTTTAAATTAATCTTGCTATTTTCCTCAGTCGTTGTGATCATCTCGATACATTACTACACTTTTTATTTACAAAAAGTTTATAGTTCGTACCTTTAAAATAGTATTAAAAATTAACAACCGCATCTCATCGTTATGTTTATAGTAGTTGCTCAAATAGAAGAACAGCAAATACAAATTTGCATTTCTTTAAATTTCTACTTAAAGACAATGTTCGTTGCGCTAAGGGGATAAGGAACAGTGTTTTGTCATGGTTTTTACTTTAATAGACAAATTTACAAATAATTTAGTTTCTAATCGTGTTTTTATGTTAAGTAATTTTAACCAAGAATGAATACTTTTAATCCCACGTAAAACAAACCTGGGATCAAAATTATTCATTAGCATTTATACATTTTGGCCAAACGTTCGAGAATTTTCTATATCTTTCGGTGAAACTTCTGAAAATGTACAAAAACCTCGGAAAAGTTCTCAAACTTGAGAATAATTTCTCGAACGTTTCACTGCCCCCTTCTTATGACTGTTCTGTCCCAGAACAGGAAACTGGATGCGACACCGGTAGAAAGTATTGTGGCGATAGCGGCAGCTCTCTCAATTTCGGTAATTTCTTTGACGATAAAGGTAACAGTCAATGAACTTTTCTTGGCCCGCTATTCTCCTTGGTTGGTAACTACAGACCAACACTTAAACGCTTGTTCCTCGGAAGACGACCTCCAACATATTTCGAACTGTTCTCCAATTTAATTGATCTAAGCCACAACTAAGCTTGGGTACTGCCAATTTTTAACATGGTGGAACTCCATTTCTCTCTTGAGATTCCATAATGTCCGCCACAGATTTTCGTATAACGGCTTGGTACTTGAGTATTTTTTGGTGACCAGATAGAAAACGAAGCGTTTGTCACCACGTAGTTTTAAAACTTTTCCGACTGCCGGTTGCTGTCTTCGTAGTTCATCTAGCTGCCCAAACTTCTTTTTAAATACAACTGCAACCTCTCTGGACATGTCAAGATTCTCGCTCACGCAATGTGCAATAGCGTAATCTTTTTGTGTTTGGAACAGGTCTTGTTGTTCCTCGGTGGTAACTCCAAACTTATCTTTTTCAGAACCTCCGTATAAACTCATAAACTTATCAAACTCCATTCCTTCGATTTGATTTCTGGTTTTGCTGCTTATTATTCTGGTTTGGTCCTGAACTTGTGTATTGTGGTTATTGCCAGAAAACGTAGCTAGACGATCGACGTGGGCCACTTTTGGCTTGCCTTTTGATGGTTCTCGGATGCGATATATAACGTCATTAATGCATTGCACGACTTCATAGGGGCCCTCCCACTGCTTTTGCAGCTTCGGCGACAAGCCGCGTCTTCTTTCGGGATTATACAACCACACCATGTCGCCAGGTTGAAACCCACCATTTTGTGCCTTAACGTCATATCTACTCTTCATTCTGTTGCTGGCAATTTGTGTGTTTTTACGGATCTCCTCATGTACTTCGTCTAGTCTCTTGGTCAGTTTGCTTACGTACTTTCTCCAGCAACTTCTTCTTCCGATCTTCGTCCAAATTGGAGGTCGCATGGCAGTCGTATCTCGCGGCCGAGCATCACACAAGATGGTGGATAAATTTATTTGATACAAAATTCATGTAAGCGTTATACATACTTTTTACGAAGAATGTCCGTTTTTGTCCGATGAAATATAACGTGGTATAACCTCAGTTTTTTTTATTACTTTAAATGCTTGTTAAAACGATGTCCACTACCATATAAAAGTTTAAAATATTCTATTCCAATATGTAATTTGTAATTACATTGTTTTTTTTATTATTTTTAAGTTTAGATCTTCACTAAACATAGTAAAGTTAAAAAAAATAATTATTATTTATACTGTGCATATTTATATTAATCAACATGGAAGCATATAATTTGATTAATACAAAGTTGATAACAGAATGATGGAATAATTATGTTTTGTGATATGATTTTGGTATCAAAGTGACATTTAGCTTTCATATAGATGGTATCATTTTGATGCCTCAATTAACATTCAAGAATATTCCAATTGTAGTATTAATAAATAAATGCCTCATTTATTTAGGTATACATGACAAGTGTACATAGACGGAAACTGACACCCCGCGGATAATTTTTTTTTCACTCCTTGGGTACCATCCGTTTATGTATCTAAGTAAAAGTTTTACTTTCAATCAAAGTAACGTTTATTTACCAAGGTGGTAGTGAGAAAAATATTTTGCTTAATTTTACTTAAAATTTTTTTTTTTTCAAAGGCTAGAATATAACTTTATAATTATAAATAAATACTATAGATATCATCGTTATTAATGCAGTAATTAACCAATTGTCATTCTATGTTTATTTAATAAAATAAAAGGAAAATCTAATATAAACGAAACTGACATAACCTATTTAAATCATTCAGTGATTTTCTTTCATTTTTAAGTATAATGTGATGTAGGTTTTAAACCTTTTGCTTAAATAAAACAAACATGTTATGTTTTTATTATAACAAAAGAATAAAGAATAGTTCTAAATAAAGTTTAGTTTTATTTTTATTATTGAACATTGTAATAAAAAACTTTGATACAAACTTTTCGTTTTATTTTACAAATGTTAAAATGCTAAGAAATATACAAATTATTATAAATTTATAATAATTTTCTTTATTAACACTTGACCGACGGGTCATTTCTTCGCCGCGTGCGCCGTGACGACGGGCTGTTTTGCGAAAATTTCGCACAACAGTTAAAATTAAAAAAATCATAACTTTTGAATTAAATGGAATTAAAAAACGAAACTTGATTAAATATAGTGTTTTTTTTTAAGTTTTAATGCATTTCTCATAACAAACAATAAACAAACGATTTCAATTTTTGATGTCCGTAGCATGAGGGTAAACACTGTGAAACGTAGAAAAAAATTTTTTTTCGGTCTTTTATGGGTTAAGAGTTTTATTTCAAGCTCTAATGCAATTAAAAAATAATTTACCATCGTGTTTTAATACTTCTTCCTCTTGATACAAAGAGCTCTTTGATTGTTACTATGATTGTGACTAACGGTCGATCTTGTCGCGACAATAAAAATATTTTAACCTTGGAATAATTTTTTTCTTGTAGTACAATCCTTCATTCATAGATGGAAGCATAAAACGATTTATATTTGTGGGTAGATATTACTGAACCCGTCGTTAAACGTCAGAAGTCAAAACAGGTAGTGCCTACCGTTGCCGTCGGTTACCATCAGCTGACAAAGCGGGTAGATACTACTCGGCCCGTCGGTTAAGTGTTAATTTAACATTGTAAATAGTTACATTTGCTGTGTTTTTATTATACAATTGTATTTTGTAAAATCATATCATTATCATAATAAAGGATCATAGCCTCTACAAAAATATTTATAATAAATTTTTATTATTGTTTTTGTTGTGATGTTTATGATTATTATTATTTTTACAGAAATTTTGGATACTTAAACTACTTTGATTCTATATTCTATCTGTGTAATTTCTTTGATCGTAAATTCAAATTTATTGTAAAAATTGCGAAAAAATATACTTAATTTAATTTTAAAATCATTACTTTTAAGGCAATTATTAATAATGAACTTTATTGAATGTTACAAAAAACACAAAAACTATTTTCATATAACAAAAACTAAAACAATACACAAATTCAGCTTATTTTTTCGAATTAAGTAAGTGATTAATTTAATGTCATTAAAACGGTATCCGTGTTTAGAAAAACAAACTTGAATCATACGTAGCTGAGTTAAAAGTTTTGCTAATAAAAATGACATAAAGGCACTGTCATTTCTAGTTCTAGGTATATAAACTGTTGATTAAATATTGAATTTGATTTATTATTAATACCTTAAGTGTTTTTTCGTTTAATCTGATTGTCGTTATTTATATTTTTTGTTAGATTTTGAAATGTGTCTGTTGCTTGAGAATATTTAATTAAAATGATACAATGTTTATTTATTGCACAATATATTTTAAAGTAATGGTGTTTATCATTTTATATAGTTAATAATAAATAACATTTGTTTTAAATAAAACAGAAACAAAGGAAATCCATTAAATTGATTTTAAAAAAATATAAGTAAACTTTTGTTGTATAAATATTTACAGCAATACTAAAACCATTTTTGTAAATTACTTCGGTACATAAATTAAACTGTTAATTTTATGTAAAAAAGCAGAGGCGTAATTACAAATTAATTTATCTATTAGCTTAGTTTTAAGATAAACATAAATTATATTTATCTTCATGTTTTTGTTTCTATTAGTTGTTATTTTTAGAAGAATTTTTGTTAGACTGTTTACCTAAGATTTCTTTTTTTTTGTGTAATGAAGTGTAAGCATAATTGTAAGTTGAACAGAAGTTAGTAGTTTACCTTGTAACAACGAAGTATACAAGTATCACTAAACTTCATTAGTATAGAATATTGTATCGCGATACATTTGAAAAAAAGTATCGATATAAATATTGCGATAATTTTCTTTAGTATCGTCTATCGCAGAATGCGATGCTTTGAATCGATACTTGAAAATTTATTGGAATGTTTAAATTTAAAAGAACTTCGAAGTAAAAACGAATTCTAAACTCTATATAGTATTTTAAATTACAACTAAATAATCTTGTAGAATGTCTACAACTTTTAAATGTACCTTTATATTTACTTTTTTTAAAACAGGTATATCTACACCATTCTCTGACAAGTGAATTTTATAGCCGTTTCTAAATAAACAGAATTTACTTTAAGTAGAATTTTCTTTCTAAGAAGATATTCGCTTTTCAAAATCATGTACAACTAAGTACATTTAATTTATGGTACAAAAGTCAAATTATTTTAAAGATATTTTAAACATGGTACTACTTTTTATTATTTTGTACCAAATTAGTATGATTTAATAAACAGTAACAATTAGAATTAAAAAAAGTTGCAGTAAACAGCTTTTAAATAAATCTTCACAACCACCCAAAAGTCACCTTGCAAAAAATGCTTTTATCTTTACCGACCCCAGATGTAATTACAAATTGTATATTTATCTTTATACTTTTATATAAGGAAAGTATAGCGATGACATTTTTTTAAAGTTTTTATTGCATAATTTTACGTTTCAAAGTCTCCTGAATCAAAAAAAGTATTTTGGCTAAAAAATTTTGGATGTCGGTGTGTGTGTCTGTATGTACGATAACTCTCGAACCAAAAATCCTAGTAACTTGAAATTTGGTATGGAGATGGCTTTTCATATTCTCTCGGATTAATGGGTCTTGTAAAGGATCCAAAAGTGGGTTTATTCGTCATTTTTAACAGTTTTTCTTATATAATTTTGTACGTATGTAAATTATTCGAATTATTTTTACAGTTTTTTATAGAGCTAATTCTTCCTAACAATTTATTTAGGTAAAAAATTAACAGTTTATCAGATATTTAATTTGTAATTTAAAATGAATTTACAAATATAATATAGTTTCGAATCCTGTCTGCGACGATTTTTTTTTACTGCTTTACTAAAAGAGTAAATAATATCGAGGCGCACAAATATAAAAGTTAGTCGATATAATTTTAACGAAATCTAGGAAAAAAATTTCAAAAAAATCATAGCATGAATATGGTTTTATGACACATAACATAAACTTAAAAAAAATGTGTAGATTTTCTTTTCTCATTCTTTATAGAAAAGTCGTGTGGTGATCACACCAGTTTTTATTTAATGCCTTTCACAACCGAACCATAATCCAACAACCAGACAATAAAATTTCTTATAATATAATAGAATAGCACCAATCTTTTGAATTGTTAAGTAGTGCAATTTAAGTGTAAATTCTAACATTTTTTTAAGTACTATCTAAACAAGTACTCACAAAACATGTATTTATTTTCAGTAAAATATAACGATTGTGCTAACTGATGAGTGCAACTGTTTTAAAAATCTGTATAATTTAAATCTTGATTTAAATTCTGGTTTCAATCTAAATACTTTGTAGGTAACATACTTTAAAAAAATAGACTTATAATTAATTTTTGTTTAATGTTAACATACGGCTAAATTGAAATTGTTATTTTTGTCTGTATTAGTAGGTATAACTGAACCTTAACAATAGAGATGCAACTCAAAATAATGTAAAATTCTTATCGGGATTTGTATCCTCAAATTACTAATAAAAAAGTATCGCAATAAGTAAAACAAAATTAAAGCGATACTTTTATCGCTATTGCTATACCATTCTAGACAAAATAAAGCGTATCGGTATCCCTATACATTTTTGCTCAAAGTATCGTTTATAGTATAGAAATACTTTTGAAAAGTATTGGTCCGGCCACTGCAATGATGGAATTTAATTCAGAAATAATTCAGAATTTTTATTAATTCAGCAGCAGTGATACCATTTAACGATCGATATGTTACATAAAGTTTCATTTAAAATATTAAAAAAATGTTAAAAGAATAAGAAATACGTGCACAATGAAACAGAAATTCAGTTTTTTAGAAAAATTAATTACTGTTAGTAAAACATCTATAATAGATAAATGTCTTAGTCTAAATGGTATAGAATTTATATATCAACTTCTTCTTCTGTCAGTTGTTCCTAATACTTCATTCCTAAACACGGCATTCTTTTGTTTTTTTTATGGTTTTTTTTCTTGTGCTAACTTCCTCCCGCTTTGTTTTCAATGTCATCGAACTATTGTCTTTAAAGTCTTTCAACGCTCCACTAGTGTTTAAGGTAGCGGGTAGATGTCTGTCTACAAACTTGGTGGAGATAGATCAACTTTAAGAACATAGCGACTCTGCTTACGCAAACTCATGATTTTTCCCACCTCCTTATATGAAAGAGATCATGTCTTCACCCGATGTTTTGATCACTCCTTATTTACCGTTCTTTCAATATCTAAACCCACTTTCCAAGCCGTTTAGCCAACGTGGAAGATTAAGGCTCCTGTTGAGTACGTCATTAAATGGGGAATCCCACACCCCTAATAAAGCCAGACGTTGTCAATTAAGTGAAACTGTTAATGAAGGAACAACAGAATTTTATTTTTAGCAACTAATAGTGTGCCATTAATTAAAAACGAAAGTTTGCTTATGTTTGATTCTTGGTGCACAAGATATTTCGTAAATGATAAATCGGAGGAATACATTACTAATATAGAACTATTAGAGAATCAAGTCAGCATTCGAGTAGCAAATAGAAAGAACATAGTAGTCACAAGAAAATGAATACTGATAGGTACATGCCAAGGAAGGTTAATTATAATTCAGGCTCTAATACATATGATTTATAATTTACTCTGTGTCACAATTATTAAAGAAACATATAAAAATAAAAACGCAAGTTTAATAGAAAATAACTTTAGGCGAAATGTTAAATAAGTTTTTTGTGAAAACAGAATTTAGTAATACTACAATAATAAAAGATAACTTTGATGAACAAAGTACGAACAACATTTGTTGAAGTTGGTTTACCAAAACAATTATGGGACGAAACTGTGAGATGCTCAGCTTACGAAATTAAGAAATGCACAACAAAGGCGAATGATGGCGAGTCTCCTACAAAGAAATTGTATGGATGTAAAAAGTTAAACATTTTTGAGTAGTTAATATGTCAAAATTAAGTAAACTATAAGCAAGGGCAACACCAATGATAATAGTTGGATATTGTCGCAGAGGTTACAGACTATGATACTATGAAAATAATAAAATAATTAATTCACGATATGTGTTAAGGATTATTTGGCGCCTGCGACTGGCAACCAACATCACATTTCCCCTACTTAACGAAGAAGCGTCGCAAGGGTTGTGCGCTTCGTACAAACAATATAAGATATAAGTTTGATATTACTCATTCATGTACATAAAACCGATTTATAAAGTATTTTGTTGTATTGTGGAATAAATCATTTAAATTGCTTAAGTGTCGTTAAATCTTTTACAAAGAAATCATACAATATGTGATATTTAATGAAAACGATGTATTCTTTAAAAAACAAAGTAACAAAAAACAAAAGTGAACATATAGTAGCAAAAGAAGATAACACTGAAATAAACATTGAAAAAACAATAAATGAAGAAAATGGCCAAAACGATAATTATAGTACAAGTGAAAGAGAAGTCGATGAGAATAATAGAAATCATTACCCAAACAAGAAGAAAAGTGAAAAAACCGTCTTGCTTAAATGAGTATAAACTGTACGCTTCTTATGGTTTGATTTGTAATAAATACCAAGGTCCCAAAGCTACAGAGAAGCAATCAAGTCAGAAGAATAAAAGAACGCAATGAAAAACGAATTAAACTTACATAAAAAACAACAAACATAGATTGAGTCAGACCTACTAGAAAATAAAAAAAAATATTCAAACAAAATGGGTATTTGCAACAAAGGAAGAAGAAGAAGAAAACCAGATTTCAACTTGAGGAAAACTCTTTTGAACTCTTATATGCACCGGTAGCTAGAAAGTTAACTATAAGGTTGCTGTTAGTTCATGCGGTACATAATAAATAGAAAATTAAGCAATTAGATGTTCCAATAAAAGAAAAACCATTTCTTGAAAAATTTTAAGCAGTGTAGTTTTATGTAGTACTCTTTTATCAAATATAATACAGTGCACGCCGCTTATTGAAATCACGAATAATGTTATCAATCGAGTAATGTTAACATAGAAAAAACATTGTTTATAGTAATCATAATTTCGATTTATGCTATCAATTTTCTTCACAGGTTTATTTCTACAGAGTGTATCTAAAATACGACTAGAAACTCAAAAAGTAGTTTCTTTGTAGCGTTAAATAAACATTTTTTTTAAGATTTCGTCTAAAGTGGTTCAGTTTTGAGATATTTGCAATTAAAGTTTTCTGACCGATCTTGACTTTAAACAAATGGAAATTGTTTACTAATTGTAACTATGCGGTAAGTGATGGGTGTAAATGCGGTAAAATTTATTTTATTTATTTATTTATTTTTATTTATTGCTTTATTGTGAAAGATAAACAAAATTTCACAAATGGAATAGGGTTCGCTTAGTAGCGATCTTCCACCCTTCCGGTAATCACTGTGACATGCAGATAATAAATAGACAAATAAACATATTTTCTTACTTCTTACATCATATAGATAATTTTAATATAGTTACTGTATACCCTCATCAAACATATTGACTTTAGTAGTCGTACAGTAAACAAGTAACTAAATTCAAATTATTTGCAATTGTACCTTTTACTTACACAATAAATGTAATATACAATTTATTAACAACTGTTTGTCAAGATATTATGTAATTTAATAATTTTTCTGTTAATAGACATAGTACAAAAAGAAAGGAAATAAAAAACACACTCAGAAAACAATTAACTTATAAATACATTGTTTGGGATTATAAAAGCGTAATAGCTTATTTATTTATAGTTTTTAGTTTGAATTGTACGTTCAAAACACCTATCCAGTATAGCTTTTTTAAAATAATTTAATGGATAAGCCAAATAATTAGAAATTTCGTTAAGCGTGGATACCATCATGTATAAAAAACTACCTCTAAACTTGCTTGTTCTGAATTTAGGTATCGTGAAGCTATCTACACGCAAGTTAATAGTATGTGTACTCGAGCGCTTTTCTAAGCTGTCTAATAAGTATCCTGGTGAACGATCTTTGTACATTTTATATAGAAATACGCATAGCAAATAGCGAAATCGTCCTTCTATATTTAGTAAATTGTTACGTCTGAGATATGGACTGATACGTTCTCTAAAGGGTATGTGAAATGCAAATCGCAGACACCCATTTTGCATCCTCTGAATTTTGTTTTTATACTGTTGCGTCAATGCACTGTAATACACCGTACTACAATATTCAATAATAGGGTAGATAAGGGACTGTATCAACCTAAGTTTTGTATCTACGGGTAAATACTTTAAATGATATATAGCTTTTAGTCTGGAGTAGCCTAAACCATATACTCTATTAGCATGTGTTTGAAAGGTTAAGTCCTCATCGATGATGATTCCCAAATTTTTGGCATGTGTAACCCATTTAATAGGTGTTCCATTTATACTTAAAACATGGGAGTGTAGATCAATACTGGCCCTTTTAGTATTATTGCAAATACAAAGTGCAACGGTCTTGTTTGGATTCAGGCATAATCCATTTCGATCACACCATAGATTAAGACTGCAAAGGTCCTCATTGATCTTGACAATGCTATGGGTGATTTCATTCACATCGCATGATGCATACAGTTGTACATCGTCTGCATATAAATGTACATTGCAGTGGTTTAAAACAGATAGTATATCTCGTGTGTAGATTGTGAAGAGAATTGGCCCCAGAATACTTCCTTGAGGGACACCTTTAATTATGTTGCCAAATTTGGACATCGAATTCCTCCCTATAACTGCTTGTGATCGGCCAAGAAGATAATTGTGCATCCAGGCTAATGCTAAATGATTAAAACCTATGTACTGCAGCATTGCAGTTAATAACTCTGGATCTACTTGGTCGAATGCTTTACTCTGATCTAAAAGTATGAGGAATGTTATCTGAGAAGTATCAAGAGCCATATGTATATCATTTGTAACCTTAAGCAGGGCAGTTTGCGTACTGTGTTTTTTCCTAAACCCAGACTGTACAGTGGGTAATAATGAATTAGCTTCTAAGTATTGACTTAGCTGTTCGGCTATAAATTTTTCGGCAATCTTTGACATTGTGGGAAGTATGCTAAGTGGTCTTATTTGAGATAACTGAGATTTTTGGAAGAGGCCTTATTATTGCAGTTTTCCATATACTTGGTACAATTCCTGTGTTAATAGATGTATTAATTATATTGGCCAATACATCTATACAATATGGTAACACCAATAGTAACATTTTTAATGAAATGCCATCTGCTCCGATAGCTTGAGATTTAATTGTATTTATTATTCTATATATGTCTTCATTAGTAATGTTTGTGAAGTTTAGATCAATATTGTCATTAACTCTGTTAGAGTAGTAGTACTCAATGAGATTAGAATCAACATTGGAATTTGCAGCATTAAAAAGTATTCATTAATATCATCCAGCGTTATATGGTCTGATAGATTTAATTGGTTTAGTTGTTTATTGTTACGTAAACCTAATGTTTTCATTGATTTCCAGAGCTGTGCAGTATTATTCCTGCTCCCTGACACCATACTACTTGCATATGCATTCCTTTCTCTTCTAATCGCATTAGCGACATAATTTCGCAGCTGTACGTAATATCGCCTACTAGAGTCTGAGCGTTCTTTTACGTAACGTTTATGTGCCTTACGTTTTAAATCTATCATTTTTTTAATTGTATAGGTAATGTATGGCAAAGACTTACGCTTAGGTTTGTACAATATTTGTGGTGCATGGATATTGAATAGGTTTAGTATATTTTGATTCAATAAATCAAGTTTTAAGTTGACATCATCTACGTCCATTATGAACTTCCAATTAATGATACGCGCATCAATAGAAAAAGCATCTATATCCATGTTCCGATAATCTCTAATGTACTTAACCGGGTTTACTTTTGTATCAACAATGTTTTTTAGAGTAGCAGTGATTAACATATGATCAGTGATATCTCCTAGATCAACTGTATCGCAACTTATAAGCTTAGGAGTGAGGGTCTTGCTAATACAAAGGTAATCGATTAATGTTGCAGTATTTTTGGTTATTCTAGTCGGCGTGTTGACAATTTGACACAAATTATAACTATCTAATATAGATACTAAATTTTTAAAATCAGAATTCTTTACCATATAGTCTATGTTGAAATCACCCATGACAACGATGTAGTCCACAGTGGCATACACCATTTCTAATATTTCATCCAAATCATTGAATAATTGCTGGTTGCTGGAACTAGGTTGTTTGTAGCACAGCCCTACCCCAATACTAACACTGTTAAACACCAATTTAATCCATAATTGTTCAACACCACTGTCATAACTGTTATTCTGGTATAATACAGAATATTTGAAGTAGGGCCGAACGTATATACATAGCCCTCCACCTCTTGTAAGCCTATCTGATCTAATAATATGATAATTCGGCAGAGAGACGCTTTCATCAGAACATCCTTGGCTAAGCCATGTTTCCGTGACTCCAATGATGTCGAACGGGTGCTGCAATAACATATCGGAAAAAATACTGAAATCTTTCTGGAGAGAGCGTGCATTCACATGAGCAAAGGAAAAGTTATTTAGTTTTTTGGCTTTGTAATAGTAGGGACTCCATTTATAAAACGAATATAGTGTTTGATAATGCTAGTGGCGTTGATTTCATCTAATTTTAGTTTGGTTGTTTTAAAGTAGGTACGTTGCATAGAAGTTTGATGCCAATATTCGGTTTTGTGTTAAATAATTTTCGTTTATTTTTAATTACTTTAATCGCATCTTCTTTTGAACTGAGTGTCACTATGAGTGGACGCGACGAATTATTAACTCCATTTCCGATGCGACGTATTTTTATATTTTCAGTATTAATATTTAATTCCAAACTTTGTATAATATTCTTGGTTACAATCATATCATTCTGAGATTCTGCTAATTTGTGGATTATAATGTTATTTTCTCTCCTTTGACGTTCAGAGATCTCATTAATAATAGTTTCAATACTATTTTGGTTATTCGACTTATCAATCACTTCATTTTGTACCTTAAGATTCTCTATAGTTGTACGCAGTTCTTCTATAGTTGACAATAATTCTGGTATCAATTCGCAACACTTACATTTGTTACCGAGATTATCTTTTGTTGTGGAAGCTTTAGTTTTATCGCGACATGCAATACAACACCACATAAATCCAGTAAGCGATTTTGCCGTTTCTAATTGTTGTTTAGATAGTTCAACACATTTAAAGTGATAGAACAGGTCGCAGATATTGCATTGAAGGCCAGGCGATTTTTGTGTTAAAGTTTGTGTACATATTTTACAAACATTTGACATGATTTAATTATTTTTGCCGATTTATCTTAACGATTTTTTATTGTAGATCGTTCTATAATTCTTCCCGACAATAATTACAAAATTACAAAACAGTATTACACTAATTAATTGTAAAAATATAGAAACCGAATTTACGCACGTCCAAAGTAAACAAGTAATCGCACAACTTTCCGTGAAACGTATTGATGTATTGTGTTATTTATTTTTTTCTTTAATCTTCCATCATCTACAAAATCAATTGTTATTAAAATAATTAAAGCAGATAGTAACGTTTATTTTTTAGCATTATTAATGACCTGGTTTAACAAAATGTACTTTGTGTACACAATCGCGTTTATCTTTGGTCGTAACCAAAACAATACTTTTGATAATTAAATGCAAAATTCATCTTTCTTAGAACTGAGTTCGACAATCTGATTTATTTCTGTCTAGGTTTTTTAACGGACTTCTTTAGTTAATGCTATTTGTTTCGTGTTAACGTACTTACGTAGTATTTAATTTAAATTTTTTTTATTATGTACAACAGTGATACTGTTTTAATGTACGGTGAGTGTAATTATAATTTCCACACCACATGTAGATTGTGGGGTGAACAATATCCTAATAAACAATTGCTTTCAATAAACTTTATTTGGGCGTGTGTGCAAAGACTTAGAGAAACTGGAAGTGTTCTTCCTACTTACAAATGCCGTTGTCGAGAAAGACTATCCCATGTATTAGCAGCGGAGGAAGAATAATTTTCTTCAATAAAATCAAAATTTTAATATTTGTTTTTTTTAATGTATATGCAGTTAACGTGAATTGTAAAAGATAGGATACAAAGTAGCAATAGAGAAATAGTCCGCGCAGTTAACGTGTCCCATCATGTTCTAAAGAATTATTCTTTGTACCCTTACCATGTTCAACAAGTCCAACAGTTAACCGACGTTAATTTTAAACCGCCTTTTAAGGTTTGTGAGTGGTTGCAGCAACAAGAAGTTTTGACCCTGACTTCAAAATATTATTTTCAGATGAGTCTTGTGTTACACGAAATGGGCTGAATTTTTAAAATAAAGCTCCTCCGCAAGTAAATCGACCCGTTTGCGATTTCTTAAAAATTATTTTTACGGATCGTTAAATTGAAAGAAACGGCACGAGACGCTGGTCAGCCCGTAACGTAGTATACAAAACTTCCGTAAATAATAGACAAAAGCTGAAAATGCAATTAGACGGAATGTGCAATTATTTACGCAAGTAATGAACAATTTTCGGCGATGTCTAGACGTTAGTGTTTTATCCAATGGGGGAGGTATTATTTAGTGTACTTGAAAAGAACGTGCAAAGTAGCAACTTAATTTAACACAGTATTTGACTTCATTTTGTATTTTCTTTTATTTTTTGGTGTCAGCAAATCGCTTAGAAGAATCTTGCATCTCTTAGAATTTTTATTTGTGGTCTCAACAACCATAGGTTTATTTTGACATTTTTTTCTTGTATTTATGCTCCAATTTTACCTGCTAAAATAACAACCCGTTAATCAGATACACACTGTATTTACTGCTTCCTATTTTCTTAATATCGGATATTGTTATCATTTGGTTATTGTTATCAAAAACTCCAAAGCCCAATGTATTTCTATTAAGCGGCGTGCACTGTTGTAACGTTTTCCATAGCTTCATAAAATTGATTTATTATTTATCGATTGTTGTTTAAAAATGAATAGAAAATGTGAGCATTAAAAATTTAGTCAATAATAAATGTCATTAGACTTGTGTACTCTTTTTATTTATAGTCCACATTAAACATAAATGAGAAATCTCTAATTTAATTTTTTTTAATTTATTTCTGTAATTGAAATGTTCTCGGTGCAGTAGTAGTAGTTATTATTTTTAGTTTTCAGTACGCATTAAGCGACTACTACAAATCTATCAATACACTTAAAATTTAATTTAAAAACTGAATAAAAACTAAAACCTAATAAATAACGTTAACATTAATTTATTGATTTTAAACCAGAAATTATTTAAAGTAAATTAATTACAACCACATTTAGCGTTTTGCTTCTTAAGCGCGGCTTTTTTTCTTTTTCTTTCGGCAGCTTCTTCTTCGCGTTGTTTTCTTAATATCTCTTTGCGTTTTCTATGAGCCTCTGCCATATGTGAATATGCTCTTAATTTAACTCGACCGTAGTAATATCCTAAAATTAAACATATCCATCGTCCTCCCTATAAATGCAATCTTTTTATCGTCGATATATCAATGAAAATGTTGCACTTACTTTTATAAGTGGACCTACTTTAACCGGCGCCCCATAATCGCCCATTTCATTAATTTGTATCGTATTTTTTTTTCTAAATTGTATGTAGAATAAAAATTTTGCATTTAAACTTTATTGACAACGTCATGTTACTGGTATCGTTGGTATTTTGATTAAATCGTATATTTTGGAAAAAACACAATTTTTTAATTTATTTTTGATTTAACATGAGTAACTCTTTAGAATAAGCAAATCTGATGTTTAAATTGTGTAGTTACAAAACAAAGAGAAACTTTTTATTTGTAAGATTACTTACGATACATTTATTGATTCGTATAATAATTCAAATTATATAATACCTATGTACATACTTATGTGACAAATACAAATACTTTATTCTATTAACTTTTTAATGGTTAATTATTCTTTAGGCTTAGAAGATTTATTTCTAAAGAATTAGAGCTATAATATTTTAATTTACTAAACTATAATTTTTCGCAAAATATAAGTCGGTGCACATAGTATTTTTATACACATTTTACATTTATCTAAACTTTAACAGGTTGCAGATTAAAGTGACATTTTAATAAAGAACTTGGTAAAAATACACTTTTCAATAAAACTTTTTAGTATTATTTATAGTTTTTTCTAAGTTTAGTTGTGTTATATTTGTTTTTCTTCAGTGTGAACAAGCACCTTTAGCTTTCGCTTGTTTTGGCGCTTCTTTAACCAATTGTAATCGACCCATCAAAGACAGGTTAATTTCTATTAGTTTGCAGATAATTGAACGCACTTCAGCCAAGTGCACGTTACAAGTTTTATCTGTAGGTTTGTCTGAACGATTAAACACAAAAAAATATTCGTACATGCAATATGTCAGTAATTAACAAATAAAAATACAGGTATACTATACCTTCGAGTTAAGCAACACACTGTACAATGAAACAATTTAAGTAAAAGATATTATAATATTAACATTAAACCATAACAATATAAATATTATGTAATTTGAAAAGAATGACGCACAACTTTTGCCGTAAATACAATCGGCAGGCAGTAAAATTTGATTAAGAAAATAAAGGGTTACTTACGGTTCACTGCCTGTTGCTAGTACCAGTAACGGTGCAAACATCCTTGAAAACTAAAAAATAAATAACAAGTATATTGTCGTGGTATTGCTAATAGAATTAAGTTGGTAACACTCAATACTAAAACACGACGTGCGCTAAACTTTCAATTTCTCCAATTTTGATAGTCATATTATAACTTTATAATCGAGTTTTTTATTTCCTTTCTAATAACATACTAAACCTGAAATACTAAGTGTCGAAGACGATCACAACTCAACAATTATCTCAGTTTACTAGAAATATTGCACCAACGAAGATTTTTCCTAAAAAGAAATTAAGGAATCGACTTACAAAGTAGTCAACATGACTGCGTAATTTAGTAGGTAATAGTAAATGCCACCAATGACAAAAACAACCGCAATACGTAAATGTGCATCATTTCACAAGCATGGATTGATTTTTTAATCAACTTAAAGCATAAAACAAATAGATGGCTCACAATACTTCTTAAAAATTTTGCTGATCATTTAAATTCAGAATACTACAAACTGAATTTAAAATGAGCAAAATATATACAAGGCAATAAAGCATAAAAGATTTTTAACATAAGAAGCTAATATAAAATATTAAACAATCAATATAATAGTGTTATTTAAAGAAAATTAAAATAATTATTAAATTTGAACTAGTAGAACTATCATACGTACTTATGGCAGACATGTGCACAGAATTAATGGTTCAGACACAATTACACCTTGCAAAAGTACTTCACCGCTGAAATCTATGACTATTTTAAAAGATCTTGAGGTAAAATAGCAATCATATTTGAATTATTTCGATTTCACAAATAGTCTTTGATCGCACACAAAGATTCAACAGCCAATAAAAACCTTGCTTTCTGGTTGTAAACATGGCAAGATAAAGGCTTTCCGCGGAAATATTTTCCTCCTAAAAAATATATTTTTTTAAATTTTATTAAATGATTTTACGTGCAATTTTTGTACCGAATATCCTCTGTATCGATTCATCTCCATAAAATGTTGTTTTCGTGCACTGATGGCAATGAAATTATACATTGCCGTCGATGCACTAAAAAAAATGTCCGGATAGAATACGGAAAACGGAATACCATCTAAAATCTAAAAGTTTTTCTGTTTTCATGTCTTTATAACATTGTGTTAATAGTAATAAGAATTAATAATACACGTCAATAATAGTCTAGTCATCACACCGCAACAATGACGTCGGCGTGGTAAAGCGTTATAATTTTAAAAAAGTTTTCTTTCCTGTGAAAATTAGTGTAAAGTTTCTATATTAACTTTGTACCGGAAAAGTGGTACCCCTTAGTATGCTTTATAATCCCTAAACTGTATTGATGACTGGAATACTTTATAAACGTTAAATGAATTACAATTAGTATGTATTGATATTGCAGGCAGTTATCGATATGTCCACTCCTAAAAAAAGGAAAAGAGAATTTCATATTACTTCTCCAGTATATTAGAACAAAATGCAATACTTGAAAAAGAAAGTTCATGCAAAAAATGCTTATATTACTCGGTTAAGGAAAAAGGTTCTTACAAAATCAAATCTGTTGCCTGTAAAGGTACTGCCAAAAGTTGTCCTTACATTTGTAAATATGCACACACTATGTAAAAATCCACACATAGTGGTTCCACGGCGCAACCAGATAAGTTTCGGTTTTAATGTTTTTTGTGGCATGTTGGGAAATCGTTTAGTTGGTCTTATAATTTTTGATGGAACCTTAAGTGCGCAGCGTTATATGAAAAGTCTGCAAACATATCTTTAAGATTTATTAAATGATCTAACTTTGGCACAAAATGTTCAAATATGGTATCAGCAGGATGGCGCTTCTGCACATTATGCTGGCAATGTTATCCGATATTTAAATGACCGTTTTGATAACAAATAGAGTAATTGCCACCAATACAATATCAGTGGCTAGCTAGATCGGCAGATTTGATGCCTCTAGACTTTTATTTATGGGCCACTATAAAAAATAAAGTGTATGGTAGTAATTTATATTACAATAATGCAGAAAAACTACGTGAAGGAGCGGTGACGGCGTTTAAGGGTGTGCATCAACATACACTGCGAACAGTTACTAACAGTGTTGTAAAACGGTATCTATTGTGTGTACATGAAAACGGCCAGCACTTTGAACAGTTATTGTAGTGTATTATGATTTTAGCAGTTACTAATATCACGGTATATAGTTGTGCTTAATTCGTTTAATAAATAATTTTTACTTGCATATTGTTAATCATGAATACTTGATTTAAAATGAAAACAATTAATACTTCCTATAATTTTTTATTCGTACATAAGTTATTATATATCGTTGAAAAGAGGAAAAAAACGCATTTAATTGTGTAAAAATCTAATATAGCGCCCATTTAAAATAAGAAAGTTGCTGTTAATATCTTCGAGACAGCCATCTTGAATTTTATTTTGACATGATTTTTAAGTGTGCCTCCTCGAAGTCAGCAATTTTTATCTAAAAATTTTTTTCATATAATTTATACGGAGATATTTAAGTTTTTAAAAATCGGCGATTTTTGTTTTTTTCTTAAATAATTTGAAAACTGTTAGGAAATTGAAATGTTACTTAACGGAATCAAACTTGGCTCAAAAGATGGCACGATATTGTCCATTTAATCAGATCTCTATCTTTAATAATAAGAAAGATACCCACACTATCCTATTCGATTTGGGACACCCGGTATACCATAGTAATACTGTTCTACCATACACCAGTCGGCACTTTTTTTCTAATATTTTTTTTATCAATACTATGTTATTATTAAATAAACATTAATTATATATACATTTTAAAATATTCTTCAGATCCACTGAACAAAGTTCTATTAATTATTTACGAACTTAAACTGATTTTATTATCTATTAACGGACTAAAAAGTTTTTTATGATTAACCAAAGCCACTAACCTTCAAAACACCCATGTGGGAAGGTTGGCAACAAAGATTTCTACATTTTAGAAGATCGACCGTTAAAGTAGAAATGTAATGAGTGTAAACTGCCTTATCTGTTAAATACCAGATATCTGTAATATACCTTGTCCTACAATATACCGTGTCCCAATATATACCACTTTTCCCTACTTGATACTAAGAATTTTTTTACAAATAAATATAAATGCAGATATTTCTACATATGAAAAATTACTGGATTACTTTAAACGTCAAAATGACGGTTATGCAGCAAAAAAATCTCGATTCTATCAATGGACAACAATGAATAAGTTTCTAGAACAAGTTTTTGACACCAGTTTTTTGTGTGAATATAGTGTTGGTAATTGCGAAAGAATTAAGTTTTCTAAAAATATATGATGTAAAATATTGCAAGTATATTTTGGTCATAACATTGCATTAGGTACACAAAAACAAAAAAAAAGTCCTTACAGTTACATAAGAAAATAGAGTAAACGGAACTGAGCTTTAAAAAGGCATTTCAATTTGACACAAAATAATGTAGATCATCGCAGACTATTTATATTTTATAGACAGGAGAAGTGCATAAACCAGAAATACTTTAGAACGATAGTAAAGCTTTTTTATTTTTTTAATTTTAATAATTTGAGCTCTGGAACGTCAAAATTAACAGTAAGAGCAAGTGAAGTACAAAATTGTAATTTGTTTCCTCATCTTCTAGTGTAATATTTAATAATTTAAAAAAATTATTTACAATTTACCCTAATAAATAAAATGAATGAAAAAAATATTGGTAACTGAAATAGTAAAGAAAAGTCTTAACAAGTAAACTCCACTTTTTTACATTCTTTGGTTCAACTTCGTTACGTTATAAGTTACGAGTAAAACCGTTTGTATAAATAATAGATATAAGAAATAACAGCCTCAGCAAATATCAGTTGCCCGAGAAGGCGCTTTAATTGACAAATTGAAACTCGTTTTCTTCGATGCCACAAAATTTGCATCTGTCGTTTTCTTAAATCCGTACACTTGAACACATCATAGGACGTAAATGGAGCGGCCTCATAATTAGTATTAAAAACTCCAAATCTAAACACTTCCGGCTGTTGTTTCCCATTTATAATTTCAGTAGTAATAGTTTCGTGCGAATTGATTGCAAACTAGAGGGTAATCTTTTTTAGAAAACTTTTTTAGAGAATCACAAAAATGAGTATTTTGGGCTAATCTTTTCAAATCGTTAACAAAGTGCTCAATCAACTGTCAAAAATTCGCGGTTTTCTTCCACCAGTAGTCCATTGTTGGCACCAACATTGAGACGCGATGTTTTGGTTGTAAAGCTTTAATGTTGTAAATGGCTTATTTATTTTTTCAAATCTAAGCTTTGTTTAGGCAACAAGTATTAGGAAATATATGGGTTGTGTTAGTATCGCTTAGGTTTTTTTTCCAAGCGATGAACGGTAAGAAACACAACGTAAGCAACAAAATCTTAAAACATCGAACTTTATTTGACACAATATATTTTGAAGGCAAAAAATTACTTTCGCAAAGCACAAATAGTCATAATGCGCTCACAAGCATGTTATACAAGAAATGGTCGAACAAATTGAGCCTCAGTCTACTGACTGCCATTTTCTGCTGGCTTAGATACGGTTAAAAGCATTCGGATAAATGTAAAATTTTAAATTTTCTATGGACACAATCAATTTTAAAGCCAAAGTGGAACTTTGAGAAATTTTGCCAGACTTTGATTGAATATGGTCGGGTTAAATAAACAATTTATATCGCGTGATACCTGGCAATTGTTTCACCACAATCTAATTAGTTGACATGCATTTTTAAAAAAAAACAAAACAAAATGATTACTGGACTTTCCCAGAGTTTTATAACGGTTCACAATTCAACACCTTCTAAGATTATGAACACGATTCGGGCAACAATGCCACATCCTTTCAGATGTAAAAACTTTTTTTTTAACAGTTTGTCGCGTTTGCAATTCCCTGTCATATCTAAAGAAGACTTACAGCAGACTGGACTTGCAATAAAAACATTTCGCGACGTGAAATAATCGACATGCATTTTTATTACATTCTGTAAGCGTTCTTAGCGTGATATTTCGGCGCAAAAAAGTAAAACTAATCTTATAAGCGACCCGTCAATTGCCAAAGACAAAGAAAAGAAAATATTAAATTTGCTCTCTCCGTTTACAACAAAAAAACAAACAAAAAACCTCGTTAAACGATAGAATTAAATTTAAATAGTTATTCTCAATTTTTTCGCGTTAGACAGTATCTCAATTCATCGTATCTCTCGTACAATAATAAAGTAAAAAACTTACTAACGCATATCCAAATAAATATAACTAATTGCTGACCTTTTAAAAGAAAACTCCCCTATGCGTCAGGGTTTTTAAAACCTTCGTTTAAAACTCTTCTCTTTCTTTGTACGCAATTTTGACTTTAAATCCTAAAACTTTTTTTTCTGATTGGGCAAGTTCACGAACGTTCTCATTACTATATCTGCCAATTGGCTTTTCGTTTTTTTACTCAATCTGTTAAAAACGGCGTTGTGTTCTTTTCTACCCTTAAGATGTTACTATGTTTTGTTATTGAGTGGCGCTGCATGCTACAAATGGAATAAAAATTTACCGATGCGACTATTTTTTTCCTATTAATTTTAAACAAATGTGTTACTGATTACAAAAAAGCATTTAAGAGATAAACTTTACTTTAACATAATTCTTTTCTCTAATCTTAACAGATTTATGACGCTAATAATAGTAATAATCTTTACAATTGTCTGACTGTTGATACAATTTCAACATTCAAAATTTACTCAAGTTTTATTTTACATACTTTTGTTCTATGCTGATAACTTTACAGTTAAATCGTTTATGACTCAAACTAATAATTACTGATAGTTTTTATTATAAAACTTTATAAATCAGATTTATTTAATTACTACTTCGTTTGCGCATTTTAAAATTTGAACATAAATTATCGGTTTAGTCGAGCATGTGTGTTTCGGTCTTGCTGATTTTGGTGACCATCGCGGTTTTTTTGCGGGTAAGAGTACCTTTGTCAGTGTGGTAATATCTGGAGTTGTTTTTCTTGTATGATTTGCGTAATTTTCTTAAATTTATTCCGACAACGGGAGAACAAATCAACGTACTAGGACATCTGCAAACTATGGTGAATTTTTGCTAGTGGATTAACCTGTGACCCCCGTTCAGTGATAAGAATGTTTCTTTTTCGGACACATGCATTTACTTCTGCTGCGTTTTATAGAGTTTTCACACTGTCGGACCGTCGCCCCCAGGGTTATCTAGCCGAATCGTTATTTTTGTAAAATCGGCATGCTGTATAACTTATAACGGTTCCATTCATATTGACTCTCGTTATCCACTCTCGTTATTTTGAACCATAACGATTATGATCAAACGGCGGCGTTTTGGTAGCCGTTATAAACATAACGATTGTGATGTATAGGCTTGAGAGCTTTTTTTGCATGATAAAATGAATTTTTGAGATGTTTTGCGCATTGCATTATATGAGGAACTGGAAAATGCAATCAGAAACAGAGTTTTTTCAGTTTAACAGTGTATTTAAGAAAGTAAGATTAGAAACGTATTCTTTCATACAGGCAAAGGAGCATTTTACGCCAAAAACAGCGACCCGTTTAAAGTAACTACGTAAACAAAATGTATAAAAAAGATGTAAGTTATGTATAACGCTGTGTTTTGCAACTCAGTTTTATTTCGAATTAATACAAGATGCTTATACTTTTACGTATTAATTAAAGTCATTATTCAATAGAAAATTGGGGCTTAGGAGGAATAATGTGCGTCACTTAATGGAGGTCGTAGCCATGATTTGAATTTTATTTCGTACCAGGTAGTTTTAGTCTGGATTTTTTCTATTTCAAAATCTACCGGCCAGATGTTTTACGACGGCACGGCGCGCTCCTTATATCCTATTCACTCTTATACGTTCGGCGGTCGTACAGCACTCTTTGTTTTATTAAAGGCTATACTTTTTTTCAAAATAAGGATTGCAAGATAGTGGGCGACATATCGATATAATTAAAATACCGATACAGCAAACCTATTTTATCAGTGCTTGTTATGTTGATCGTTATCTTTCACCATTAAAATCTGATAGCGATTGGTCACTAAGTATAACGAAAGTGTTACAGCATCAGGCTGAATAAAGTAAACCCAATGAGAATAACAAATAAACTATTACCCTAAAACGTTGCAAGATAAAGGAAAGTTGCACATATACATTTTTATAGAGGACAAAATTTACTATAAAAAAGTCCGCGAAAGGGTACAATTACCTTCTATAGTTTAGAAGATACAAGTGTGCAAAGTTACACGATAATGTCTTACATTACAATAAAATTCTGTAACTCTTAAACTATTAGATATAATTATACCCTCTCGCAGACTTTTTTGCAGTAAATTTTAGGCTCTATAAATATGTTTATGTGCAATTTGCATCTATGTCGTACCTTTTTTGTAGCGTACAAGGCGGAAGCTCCCGCGGATCTGATTGTGCAATTACTATAATTATTTTTCAGCTCTGCTAAGTGAAATTAAGACTTATATTATTTTTAAAACATAACACAAATCATAAAGAATAACTTGTTTAATAATAATAAACAGTGCATCCGAACAATACAAAAAATGAAGTGAAAATGGGCACCATCGCTAGTTCCAGATTTGTTCCATCTGAGCGTTTCATCGTTTTGTTACACAAGCCTTCGAATCAAGCTGCCTATACGTGTTTTCAACACTAAAAAGCTATATTCTAACGACATAAATGTTGTGGATCACATAGCTTGCTTGTCACTTACTTACTGTAACGTCCCGTTTGAATTCATTACATTAAATTTCAATTTTACCTTCATTTATTTTCTGCAACTAATATTGCACGTAAATTTATTTAGTTTGGCAACGTCGCGTTGTTTTAACCGACTTAAGTGTAGCTTGAACTTCACTTCCGTTTGAACAATCTCGTGCAGTTCACGTGTGTGATGCGAGGAAGACAAAATTTTCTTGATTATGGCGTAAAAACCTATGTAATTTAATTTTTATTCATTCCATCTAATTATTGGTGAGTTTACCTTTATTCTGATATAATTTTTCTATTAAATTCAACATTTTTAGTGACTTCGCAATGTTGCGCAATAGTTAAGACAAAAGAATTTATTTTGAAGACCGTTGCTAATTGTAACGTGAGTACATGATGTCATTTAAAAAACCATTCTAATTATTTATATTTAGGGTCTTTCTTTTTATTGGATCTTTTCGTTTATTGGATTTTTATTCTGTATCCTTTCTTTTTATTCTGGATCTTTTATTTTGGTTTTGTCGTTTAATTAATGTATTATCAGTTATTGAAGTTTATTATACATTGGTTTATTCCTGTAGAAGAATTTTATCACAACAACAAAGTATGTGCTAAAAATAGAAGATATACGATAACGTCATATCATATGGTGAGTCAACTGAAATTAAGATACTGCATTTTACCTTCAAATAATTAAATTGTGTCATTAAAACTGTTCATTCGATAACAAATTAACCGTTTACTATTTTTTTTGCATTTAATATTAATTACTTATTATGTGTAAGATTTTACGCTTTTTATTCATCACCAATTTAAAAGGTGATTGGCGCCCTAATATTTTATTTTAAATCCTGTTTTATTTCTAATATGTTTAATTCAAATATTGTTCTTTAATGTAAATAGTATATTAAGTTATAATTAATAAATTTAAGGAGTTCACGTCTTTGTATTTATTTTCATTCAATCAGTGTAATAATTTTTTATTACACTGTCGCTACCAACTTGGGGCCGATTTTGAATGAAGTAATTACTGTGAATTTCCTATATTTTAAATTTTGAATATTTTTGTACTTTGTATTTTATTGTGTTGTGTATTTTAGGTTAAGATTTATTTTTGAATTTGATTTTATTGTGATCATGTATTTTGTCGAAGCTCTCAGAAGTGACGAGCTATTTCATGAATTGTTTTTGCGAGGCGTTGATGCTAGTAATGAAAATGTCGATAGTAGACGAAAGTTGTTACGAGCTAAATTATCTCTTGAAAAATTTGATTTAACGATTTTTCCAAATTATCCAAAAGTTGACATTGACCAACAAGACGAGTTGAATATTTTAAATGATAAAGTAAATGAATTAAATAGATTATTGAATATTTATAAAATTAAACCAAAAAAGAGTGAATATCTTCGATTAAGCACACGCTTTACTCATGTTTTGCGTAGGTTGAATTACATAACTTTTAGTGATGACTTTCTTGAAATTTCTAATAATTTAATACGTATGGTTACTGATTCATTAGTTTTGCTTGAGAGTGTTGATGCAACACAAGAGTTATCCTCTGATTTTAATTATTTTGTTGAAGCTATTGAGCATGAATCTGCTTCTGTTCTTACTTCTTCTGTTGACATTAATGTTCCGACAACTTCAATTCCAACTATTTACATTTACAAGTAACGATTTTTCAAATTTATTGCATACTTTTCAATCGTCGAGTAGTCGTTTACCAGTTTATAAATGGCAGTTAAAGTTTACTGGAAATCCTAAAGATATTTCAGTTTTGTCTTTTGTTCAACGTTGTAATGAACTTAGAGTTGCGCGTAAAGTTAGTTCTCAGGAATTATTTGATGGTGCAATTGATCTTTTTGCTGATTCTGGTTTATCATGGTATCGTGCTGTTCGCCCTACTGTTAATTCTTGGGATGAATTGGTTCTTAAGTTGAAACAAGATTTCTTACCCGAAGATTACAATGAAAATTTGTTAGCTGAGATAAAATCTCGAAAGCAATTAGTTAAAGAATCTCCGACTGTCTTTATATCTCAAATGGTGAATCAATTTTCACAATTGGACATTTCAGTACCTGAAACTGAACAGATAAAAATTATTAAAAGAAATTTGCAATTTTATTATGCTCAACTTGCTTTGAAGACTATTATTTCTATTCCTGAATTAATTTCTTTATGTAAGGTTTTGGAAGCTGTTAAGCCAACAGATTCTCAAATTAACCCGACTTTGACAATTGATTCCAAAGTAAATTCTAAAGATTCTGGTGTAAAACTCAAATCAACGTTTTTTCAAAAACTTAAGGTTAACTCAACCAATTTTAATTTAAATTTGACTATTAAAAATAAATCAATTTCGAAACCTATTTTAGTTAATACTGCCAAATCAACTACTGTTTGTTATAATTGCAGAGTCGAAGAAAATTCTATTATTTTTGTGGATTTTCTGGGGTTACAGTTAGAGACTGTCCCAAATGTACTTCAAAAAACTAAGTTTTGAGAAGCATCGTGTCAGTCAATGTTTCTCAGTTCCTAGTTATAGGACTGACAAAACTGATTGGAATAATTGGCTATTAAAAGTCAAACATTTTTACAAATCGTTTAAGGTTTCTTCAAAATTTTCTCAAAAGGCTAGGGATTCTAGACCTCATTTGAATGTTACAATCTTTAATGAAAATTTTCTTTCTCTTTTGGATTCTGGTGCTAATATTTCAATTTTAGGTAAGCCAGGACTTTACTTAATTGATAAATATGATTTGAAATTGAATAGAAATCATGAATTTCCTTAATTAACTACAGCCGATGGTTGTTTTCAAAGAATTTTAGGTATAATTATAATTTAGGTATAATTAATTTGCCTTTTGTTATTAATGGAATTACCCGTTCATTAAATGTCATTGTGTCGGACACAATCGATACTGCTTTAACGTTAGGGATTGATTTTTGTCAAACCTTTGGTTTAACTATGGATTTTATTAATAATGAATTCTTTGCACATTCTGCAGAAACTTCAAATTTTCAAATAATTAAATCTTTGAGTGACTTAAGTGATGAACAAAAATCCGATTTGTCGAAAGTTATTAAATTATTTGAGTCTCTAGACAGACCTCAATTAGGTTTAACTAGTAGAGTTACTCACTCAATTGATACAGGTGATGCAGTTCCAGTGAAACAGCGTTATTATCCTTTATCTCTTGCAATGCTTGAGCATGCAAATAAAGAGATTAATGATATGTTAGAACAAGGTATTATACAGCCTAGTACAAGCCCTTGGAGTTCTCCAATGGTATTGGTTAAGAAGAAGTCAGGCGACTATAGAGTTTGCTTTGATGCTAGAAAATTAAATTCTTTGACTAAGAAGGATGCATATCCACTTCCTTATTTAAACGATATTTTAGATAGATTTAGAGATGCCCGATATTTGACGTCTATTGATTTAAAGAAAGCTTTTTGGCAAATTCCTCTTGATGATGCAAGTAAGGAAAAAACTGCTTTTACTGTACCTCGTAGGGGTTTATTTGAATATAGAGTTATGCCTATGGGTTTAACCAATGCTCCTAGCACTCTTGAATGTTTAATGGGCACCTTATTTGACGAGTCTTTATCTCAATTTGTTTTTGTATATCTTGATGATATAATTATCATTTCCAGTACTTTTAAAGAACATTTAGAAATCTTAGAGAAAGTTTATCAACGTCTAAAGAAGGCAAATTTTACTATTAATTTGGCTAAATGTGAATTTTGTAAACCTGAATTGTCATATCTAGGTTTTCTTATTAATAAGAATGGTCTTCAAACCGATCTTTCTAAAATTGATGCAATTGTTAATTTTCCGTTACCTAAGACAGCCACGGAAATCAAACGTTTTACTGGTATGTGTAGTTGGTATCGTAGATTCATTTCAGATTTTTCAACTATTTTGGCTCCTATTAATAATTTGTTGAAAGGAAAGAAGAAGAAAGAAACTGTTGTTTGGACCGAAGAAGCTTTAGATTCATTTGATATAATTAAATCACGCTTAGTAGAAGCACCTATTTTAGCTAGTCCAGATTTTACTAAACCATTTTATTTACAATGTGATGCTTCCAATTATGGAGTAGGTTGTGTTCTTACCCAAGGGGAAGAAACAAATGAAAAAGTCATTGCTTATGCGTCTCGTACTTTGAATAAAGCCGAACGTAATTATTCAATTACCGAACGTGAACTTTTAGCTGTTATTTTTGCAATTCATAAATTTCGTCCTTATATTGAAGGTACTCATTTTAAGGTTGTTACTGATCATCATTCTTTGATTTGGCTTAATAATTTAAAAGATCCTTCAGGTCGTTTAGCTCGAGTGAGCGTAAAGCTTCAACAATTTGATTTTGAAGTCATTCACCGTAAGGGAAAACTTAATGTTGTTCCTGACGCTCTTTCTCGTGCTCCTTTGGAAATTAGTTCATTGGAATTTTCTATTACTGATTTTGATCCTTGGTATTTAAAGATGATTGATAATATTACTAATCAACCCGATTTGTATCTTGATTGGAGAATAGATGATGGAAAACTTTATAAATTCGTTTCAAATAATTTAGAAATTAATTCAAATTTAGTTGAGTGGAAGTTAGTAGTTCCTAAAAGTTTACGCAAATCAATTTTGCTTCAGTGTCATGATGACCCTTCTTCTTCGCATTTAGGTGTTACCAAAACCTTTTCGAAAATTAAAGAATTATATTATTGGCCTAAATATTAAAGTCGGATGTTGCTAAATATATTCGTCGTTGTTCTGTTTGTTGTAAGAGTAAATCTTCTCAGTTTAATCATTTTGGATTTATGGGTAAAGAAAAAGAAGTTTCATTCCCTTTTCAATGTCTTTCAATTGATTTAGTAGGTCCTTTTCCTCGTTCCAAACAAGGCAATACAGTTTTATTACTTGTTTGTGATTGGTTCACTAAATTTACTTTGATTCATCCGATGCGCAATGCTTCTGCAAAACGTATTTGTGAATATTTGGAAAATTACGTATTTTTGGTTTATGGTGTTCCTCAGATTTGTATGGTGGACAATGGTCCTCAATTTAAAAGTGTACTGTTTAATAAATTGATGCAGTCGTATAAAATTTTTTCTGTTTGGTTTAATGCTAGTTATCACCCATAGGTTAATTTCGTAGAAAGAGTTAACAAAGTGATTTGTACTGCTATTCGTAGTTATATTTCTGACAGTCATAAAGATTGGGATGTTGAAATTCATAAAATTGGTCACGCGTTACGCAATGCTGTGCACGAGTCCACTAAATTTACACCTTCTTTTTTGGCCTTTGGTCGTACTGTTCCAATTTCTGGAGATTTTTATGGTAAGTTTAAAGATTTTAGGGAGGAGGAGTTGACTTTGAATATTCGCGAACAGTTGGTTCAAGATATTAATGAATTGTCACCTATTTTTAAAGAAGTTAAACATAATCTTCATTTAGCTTACGAGCGTAATTCTCATTCTTATAATTTACGGCGTAGACCTTAACTTAAACTTAGAGATTTGGTTTGGAAGAAAAATTTCGTTTTTTCTGATGCGTCAAAGCATTTTAGTTCTAAATTAGCTCCAAAATTTATTGAAGCGAAAGTTGTTAAAGTTATGGGTCCAACGACTTATAGATTATCTTCACCTGATAATAAGCCGTTAGGAATTTTTCATGTTAAAGATTTGAAACCTCATTAGATTTTTGTGATTCTCCTTTACTTCAAGCTTCGGTTGGGATTTTACATTTTTAATTAAATTTTATTGATGCTCACCCTTGAGGGTCATTACAATCTAAGTGATTGGATGCCTTATATTTTATATTTTAATTTTATGTTGAGGAAATCTCAATGTTTATTGTATACCACAGAGTGGGTATATGAATTCTTTGGTTAATGCGCTGACCAAAGACTTTTATTTTATTTGCAGTTATTTTACTGCGTTATTTTGATGTATTTGATTACATTTATTGCCGATTCTGAGAATTTCTTCTCTGGAACTCGTCTTCTCGTATTTGAGTTTTTTAATTGCTTACTTGCAGTTGTTAAGACGAACATTTTGAGTTTACCTTTGAGCATATAATTATATGTGTAACTTTAAAACTCATTTTAGAGCATTAATACCTATTTTCCTTGTTTGAAGTATTGGTGATGATTTTCATTTTTATTTTAAAGTTTTGTATTTAATCTTGTTATTTATTCATTTGCCCTGTGTGAGGACGGGAGCAGAATTTTCTCACAGCAATACCTGTTGATTGTCGTAAGAGCCGACTAACCTTAGAAACTTTTGTTTAGTATTTCTTCTTCAATTCTATTTTCGATCTCTTCTCTTTTTGAGTTATTTAGTAAGGTGGAAATTGTTTCGAGTGGTTTTGGTATTTGTGGAATATACGTCAAACGATGACGCGGATTCGCGCGACGTCCCTCTTTTATCTATATCCTTTGTTACATAGTACTGTCGAACTTGTAATTCTAGTTTCCTCTTCCGCTTTGGGAAAATGGTAGGTTGGACGGTATTCCTAAAGTGTAATCCGCTATCCTCGATTGTGACTTATTAGGTTTTACTACCTTTACTGATTTTGACTTCTAGTTTAAGGTTTAAATTAGGATTTCATTAGGTTAAGTTATTTTGTTTAAGAAATAAGTTTTGGAATTTGACTCTTGTGCAACGATGTTGCGAGACTTGCTTTTTGCGTTTGTTGTTGTTTATTTTGCGTTTGTTATTGCTTTTTGCGTTTGTTGTCGTTTATTTTGCGTTTGTTGTTGATTTTTGCGTTTGTTTGTTTTGTTCTGCACTTCGCAGTTTGAAACCTTCCGATTTCAAATTTTATGGAGGGGGTGTGTAACGTCTCGTTTGAATTCATTACATTAAAATTCAATTTTACCTTCATTTATTTTCTGCAACTAATATTGCACGTAAATTTATTCAGTTTGGCAACGTCGCGTTGTTTTAACCGGCTTAAGTGTAGCTTGAACTTCACTTCCGTTTGAACAATCTCGCGCAGTTCACGTGTGTGATGCGAGGAAGACAAAATTTTCTTGATTATGGCGTAAAAACCTATGTAATTTAATTTTTATTCATTCCATCTAATTATTGGTGAGTTTACCTTTATTCTGATATAATTTTTCTATTGAATTCAACATTTTTAGTGACTTCGCAATGTTGCGCAATAGTTAAGACAAAGGAATTTATTTTGAAGACCGTTGCTAATTGTAACGTGAGTACATGATGTCATTTAAAAAACCATTCTAATTATTTATATTTAGGGTCTTTCTTTTTATTGGATCTTTTCGTTTATTGGATTTTTATTCTGGATCTTTTCTTTTTATTCTGGATCTTTTATTTTGGTTTTGTCGTTTAATTAATGGATTATCAGTTATTGAAGTTTATTATACATTGGTTTATTCCTGTAGAAGAATTTTATCACAACAACAAAGTATGTGCTAAAAATAGAAGATATACGATAACGTCATATCATATGGTGAGTCAACTAAAATTAAGATACTGCATTTTACCTTCAAATAATTAAATTGTGTCATTAAAACTGTTCATTCGATAACAAATTAACCGTTTACTATTTTTTTGCATTTAATATTAATTACTTATTATGTGTAATATTTTACGCTTTTTATTCATCACCAATTTAAAAGGTGATTGGCGCCCTAATATTTTATTTTAAATTCTGTTTTATTTCTAATATGTTTAATTCAAATATTGTTCTTTAATGTAAATAGTATATTAAGTTATAATTAATAAATTTAAGGAGTTCACGTCTTTGTAATTATTTCCATTCAAACCCATACCCAGAGGTATTACGATTGCTGCCGTGGTCAAATTATTATTTTTACTTTTATTAAACGTTCTTTATTCCGTCACTGTATTTTTTATTACATTACCATAGCCTGAAAGACTTCATTCTCGTTTTTGTGTGTCTTTATTCATTCTTGAATAACAATGTCAATAGATAGAATTTTGCTGTCTATGACAGGTAGATTTTCTTAGTTTGTAGATATGTATTCCCTAGTAATAAACAGGCCGATTTTTACTTGTATTTTTACTAGTATCTTTTCCAATTTTATCAACAGTTTAGTTATTTTTTCTGCAGCGTATTCCAGGCGTGGTCTGAAAATAAACTTCTGATCAAAAATAATTCTTAAGTATTTAATCATTTTGCTTGAAACCGTTTTCGTTAGGGTTTGCTAAACGCTAATTTATTTGTTTTTTTTATTGCCTATTAATAATACGGTTTCAGTTTTTTTGCTACTTAAATGTCGTTATCATAAACTCATTTTCTGGTTTCTTTAAGATTGTTGAGTCGTCGGCACAAACTATCATAGCTGTCTTATCCGGGAGGTATTTACTTAGCAGATCGTCGTAGACGTAATTGCATAGAACTGTTCCTAGAATCGAGCCTTGCGGTACTCCAGCAGAGATTACGTGGATTTTATCGTTGTAACATTAGATTGAAAAAAACCGTCGACTACTCACCACTAGAGTGCACTATGTTTTCTTTCAAGCGCTTAGCCAAAATGTTCTCATAGACTTTGGTATAACCGTTTAACAGGCTAATTAATCTAAAGTGTTTAAGCTTCTCCTGTTGTTTCAGTAAACTAATTTTGCCTTCAAAGCTTTAGAATTGGCTTAGGTGCATTATTTCCGTATTTTTAACTATCTTAGGAAGAATTCTGTTGGCGCCTAAAGTCTATTTTTTAGTTTATTAGCTGTTTTTAATTTTTTTTTTTTCGAAGACTCGGGCTTAATTTTTGTTTTTGGGTTAATAAGTCTTTGTTTGATAATTGTTTAGTATCTTGTATCAAATTTTTACAAGCTTTTTTAATTTTTTGTAAAAATAGTTACTAAAAACAAATTGCAAAGTAAATACAAATTTTTATATTTCTTATATAACATGTAACCAAATAATGTCATTTCTTTATAGTATATTTAGTAAAATGTCTTGTTTCTGGTGTTTGTAGATCCGTTTTCTTAATGCATCATAATGTCCAAAAATCAACGAAAAGGACGTAGCGAGTCTATCATAAAGTTGATTCTGCAACAGAAAGAAGCAAAACTACGATACGAGGAAGCAAATAGTCATATAAAAGCAGAAAATTTATTAAAAGCACTCGAGGCTTACAACAAGGTTAGTTCGTTAAAAATAGAAAATATAATTTGATTTAAATGCTAGGTTTATGTAATTAAAACACGTAGATCGTTAGTTTGCACGATAATTTTAAACATTTAAAATAAAATTAAATAATGAAATAGCAATTTATTTGCATAATAACCAGCGTAATGGCAGTAAAAGCTTTTGAAAATAATGCAATTTAAATATCTGCTTTTCAGTAAGTATTAAATTAAACTACAATGTATGTTTTTAAAGTGAATTGCGACTAATTTATTTTAAACGACGTGAACAAAATGCATTTAAAAATTTTAAGATTTGGTTTACTTTTTGATTACTTAAAATAGTATCTGTGTTCTATAAAATTAATAAAGTGTGGTTTTATATATTTTTTAATACGTTTAGAATTTGTTAGCAAAATACTCTAATTTTAACGATTCTTTCTTAGGTGTAAATTGTAAAATCTATTCATATTATTCAATATAGTTAAAAATTTAAACGTTTTTGCTAAAAGTAACTACAAGATTTATAAGCATTATCATAAATTGCATGACATTATAACAAATAAAATAAACAAACACATTAAGGAACTTTTGATACATCTACAGAATTATATTAACGTAATTCAATCCATTGTTTGTTCTTAACCGATAAAGTTTCTAAACTATTCTAATAATACTTCGTATGTTAAAATAAAGTACATTTGCAAATCAACTAATCTCAGAACATAAATTAACATTTAGATAAAACTTTTGTAGAATACAAATGTTTCGCAATTACTGCTCTAGAGATATCAATTAAGATATTTAGATAGGCGTAAGAAAGATTGATATACTACATCGTACCCACACCTACTTTGCATTACTTGCAATTTATTCGTGTTAATGTACTTATTCTACACATGCAATAAGCTACGTTTTCTTTCAGTATCAAAATGTAATTTACGTATGTTACTTATTTCTATTTCTTTATTTAGTAACTACTGTTTCTATTATTGTGTATTACATAATATTAATTGTAATGAATACCTGTTAACAATAATTATATAAGTAAAAGTTTGGCAGATGTGTCACCAAAAGAATATCTTTCGGTCATTAAATTTATTACGTCCTGGAAGCTGCACCAGCCAAATCAACTTAAATCAAACATAATATTTGAAGATTTTGATACTTCTTTGTTACCAAGCTATTACCACTACCTTAAATTTATTACCCCTCCCAATCCGGAGTAATCGCGTTGTGTGCTAGATTGGATCTATCCTAGGTACCAAATTTATTATTTTGACCAATGATAAATAATCCTTTTATTAGCCAGCTCTAATCTAAGCTAGACCAGGTAAGCAAGCATGACAAGCTCAAACTCACATAGGTCAAAATTAGAAGTTTTAAAATAATATTTTATTATTTAAGTCTTTTCCACAGTATTCTGTATTTTTTTAATATTTTATTATAAGAAATTAAAACATGTTTCGCAAATAAGAATTATAAAGTATAACTTAAAAACTAAAATTAAAACATTGGAATATAAATAAAGAATACTAACCAAATAAAATTGTTGACAAATTATAAATTAATATGTCAATTAAACGTATTTGACAATTCAATACAGTCTACTATATTTAAAAAAATTAATTTAAATAAAGAAAATAGAAAAATATCAAAAGTATAGAAAAACGAAAAGAATAAAACATATTTTTTTAAATTGTCAAATACGTTTAAGTGACTTATTAATTTATAATTAGTTAACAATTTTATTTGGTTAGTATTTTTTATTTATATTCCAATGTTTTAATTTTAGTTTTTAGTTATACTGACGATGCTAATTCTTAATAGCGAAACATGTCTTAATTTCTTAAAATAAAATATTAAAACACACAGAATACTGTGGAGAAGACTTTAAGATTAATAAAATATTATTTTGAACAAGGCTCCACTTTGAGCAATGAATTACTTCACCAGTATTAAGAAGCTTTAAGTTTAAATGGCTCAAAAAATCAATATTCGTAAAATCTTAGGTTTATTTTGGAAAGTACAGAAAAAACAAAAGTACGTAAAAAAACTGGCGTCGTCACCATACGACTTTCCTATAAGGAATGATAAAAAAATGTCTACATATTTTTTTAAAGTTATGTTGTCATTAAACCATTTTGAAGTGATATGTACACGTTTGTATTGATTTCCTAGAATGCTATAATTTTTTTGAAATTTTTCTCCTCGATTTTATTAAGATCATATCGATTAACCTTTAGATTTGTGCGTTACTTACTCCTTTAGTAAGTTAGTAAAAAAAAATCGTCGCAGGCAGGATTTGAAACTATACTATATTTGTAAAATCATTTTAAATTACAAATTAAATATCTGATAAACTGTTATTATTTTATTTGCATAAACTGTTAGAAAGAATTAACTCTATAAAAAACTGTAAAAGTAATTCGAATATTTACATACGTACAAAATTATATAAGAAAAAAGTAAACGTCGTTAATTCTGGATCTGACTTTCATAAGTGTAAATAACTGCTCTGGTCGTTATCGTACATGGAAATGATTTCTTATGCTAATCTTTGAGAATTTTTAAACTTGGTTGATAAATTTCTGTGGAATTAAGGTACGCCAACTACAATAAATTTTGCCTTTAAGTTGAAATTCCACTGAATATGAATTTGCATATGATTTTGACAATGCAGTTTTACCTAAACTTGATTTATATACATTTTATGTCAGAAAATGAGTTAAATCTTTATTTTTTAACTAGTTTTCTTAAAGAATTAGCCTACATTTGAATGTTTCATTTTATCACATGTTGGTGGCAATCTATTTTTTCCTTGTAGAGTTAAATTTAAATTGTACAAGTGTTGCCTATATCAACCAAAAAATACAATTTATGTAATAATGTTGGATCAGAAAGCTAGCTTGCGTCTTGATTTTTATTTATTAGTGACATACACTTTAAGACAAAATTAACAAACCATTAGTAAAATTAAAAACAAGTTTAAAACAAGATAACAAAATTTAATAATACAAATAAATATATAAATCTAAGAGTTTTCTAAAACTTAGTTGATTTAGCTAGCTATTAATATTAACAAACGTTACTCTTTTGGATCTGAAAAAAAAACTAAAAATTTAATTAAAATGCTAACATGAACTTATCTTTTAATATTTAACAAAAACTAACATTAGTAGTGCAGAAGTTCTTGCAGCAATACACGTTTTTACTCTTCTTGGCATGCGAGTCTAAGTTTCGTATATTTTTTTGAGTTACTTGTTCCCATTCTTGAACAACGATTTTAAAGAGCTCAACAAGGGTTACCGGCGGTTTCGATGCGTTTTTAATTTTTTCATCCACTTGATCCCAAAGATGCTCAATATTATTGAGATCAAGACTTTTTGCAGCCTATTCCAAACATTAGATATATGCATCTCTTAACGCAGTTGTGACATTTATCTTCTTGCTGTTAACGACCCATTTTGTATCTTATCCAATTCTGTACAGTCATTAAATTATACTCCTTTCCAAACCATTAAAGACCTATATTTGCCAATTTCTCGAATAGTACATGGTGCAAATTGCTCACTTGATCTTTGTAAGACAAGAGCACGGCGATCACTTTTTTTTAAGAGAAATCTGGACCAAAAATAAAACGGAGTTCAACTTACACTTGGACTTTCGTCAGTCTTATATTTACTGTGTTGGTTGAAATTTCTGTTCCAGTGGCTAATCGAAGTTCATATTTTAATTTACAAATTGTGACAAACCGTTTTCTTGAACCTTGGATAAAGCGATTTTCCTTGATTGTTACTTTCTTTTAACACCTAATCCGTATCTTTAAGATACTTTTTTTAGTCTAGAATAACGTCTAGGCATATTTAATTAACTTAATGCAAACAAATTCACTAATTTTCAAAACAAAAACCACGCTTTATTAATTAAATGACTGAAAAAGATGTGTCAACTTTAAATTATGCTTTTTTATTGACTTTTTGTTTCTTAGCAGAAAATGTCTTGGTATTGTTAATTGTTTTATAGCAAACTATTTCAAACGTATTTATAAATGTCAATTTATGACTTGTAAGGAAAAATTATTTTAAGTTTATTTGGTGATTCCTTTTGTCCGAAACTATATTTCTTTTTCCAAATTTCAGAATTGTTTAGGATTCTTGGAGCAAGATAATCAGCGTACCTCCATATAGTATGACAGACCAAAACATTCACATGTAACAATCCAGAGTCTGTTACATTAATTTGTTTTAGTTAAACTTTATTGTAAAATTTATTGTTTAGTGATGTTGGTTGCATACAACATTTTCATTTTCTATTTATTGTTATCGGCAGTTCGAGGTTCTTTTTGAATAAACTTGGAAAATTTGGGCACTTGCTATCATTATTTTGTCAAGTGAACATACAATTTAATTGTAAAATTTGCGTTCTTTGACGGTAATTTAACGAATGTGTAAATTCCACATTTTTGAATATTAATTAAATTGTAACTTATATTTGATTGTGCATCGTCGTTCTTAGGGACGGTAAGATTATTTTCTTTGGTAATACCCACTTTAATTGTGAATATTTTAATAGGCGATTTTTGGGAAACGGCTTCCGTTGCAGTGGACTACTGAATTGCCAGTATCTAAACTATTATTCCGATTTAAGTAATTAACTCGTTTGAGGACGTATTTATAGTAAGGAAAGTTATCAGCGGCGATATCGGTGAGTCCGTTCAATTAGGTCAAGGCTAGTTCTGGCTATCATAGGACATTCTTTCATTTGGCAAAATATGCCCTGTCGTATTTTAATCGATTTTTAATTTAACACCTAAAAGAAAAGCAGTAATAATTATTTTGTAATTTTTATATTATGTTTATTTTTGATTATAATCGTTGTATGTTGTGCGGCTTTAATTTAATTTAATTCTTATTATCTAAGTTTAAGTACAATTTAAAAATTATTTATCAACGTGTGAGAGTCACGGAAGCTTCCAGCCCTCGTTACATTTTGTGTACAATAAATATTATAATTAAGATACCGCCGATGTACAAGGAAAAACGTTTAGAGTGCTGTTCTCCGGACAGCTGGCGCCCATTGTTTTTTTTTGCATTTAATTACGAATAAGTTTTATTAAATTAGTATTGCTTTTAAATAGGTTTTATTTAACTCAGTATCAAGCTTACCCACGACCATAATCGCCGAGGTTTTGAGTTAGTCTGGGCTGTGCACCGTCTCGCACAATTGCATCTCCGCAGGTGGTACACACATTCTAATTTATTTAAGAAAGCAGAAAATTTTCTTTGATTTAAGCGTTGACGTTTTATGAAGTTTATAACTTTTTAATATGCTAGACATTTTTTATGTTTATTATTTTTGTGCAAAATACTTCTTCATGTATGATACAATGCATATGATAAATGTTGGATCCGTCATAAATTTTGCAGTTTTTTTGTAGTAATTCTACAAAGCTCTTGTCTTTTGCCGTCATTAACAAAGCGCCATCAGAAGTTAAAAACATTAATGTTGACAATAATAAATTGTACTTTAACAGAAATTCATAGAAACAAATAAATATATCTTTTTCTGTAGTAGTACAACTAGTTTCAGTAATTCTTCAATATATTAAAACCCGTGTCGCATGCACGAAGAAACACGGCTAATTGACCCATACCCCCGATGTTCGAACTCTTGTTATAAGTAATGAAAAATCTTTGAAAACCATGTGATTTTGTTTACATCTGGTCACTTAAATTGACGGTCAAATCAATAACTTTTTCTGCAACCGTATTTCAAGGCAAGGAAATTTCTTAAAAGAGCTTCACATTTCTCGGACAAACAATTGCTACAGCTTTAATTAGACGTACTTTTGCAAAGTCACCATTAGTAAAAAGCTTCGAATGTTAAGTCATCAACTCTGACAAAACATAGCTTGCATGCACTACTGATTCATTCGTCTCAAACTATTTTGGTAAACATAAATTGTTGTCTTTGCTGGAGTTGTTTCAACTTCTGTTCTCTCATTAATCTTTTGTAGTTATCATATATTTCTGTTCGTATATAACTTTGGTAGATTACATACCAAGCAGATGATTTTATCTTTTTTTTCACAGCAAAAATATTCTAATGCCGGTTTTTCTTGAAGGTTTCGATGCCACTTAACGATTTTTTGTTTCAGTTTATTATTTGTTGGTTTTCATGAAAACATATTGAATATAAAAACTTGGAATAAAGAAATATTTGTTAATATAAAATAATATTCTTATTCTCAGAAAGCAAACTATTTCGCGTTAGAAGCACCAAGTCATCTAACAATTCAGTACAAGATTGACCGTATTTCTACACATTAGAATATTCTTTCACTGCTAAAGACCTCCAAAAAGCGATACGGCCAACCAGTGTTCCGCTCTGGTGACATTTTTACATTTGTATTGACATTGTTTATCTTACAATGTTATACGTTGTAGTTTTAGTTTGCGGTCCATTATCACTCCTAAATATTTAAGTACATCAACTTGCTCTATTTTTGTTTGGTTTATTTCTAATTGGACATTTTTGTTTAATTTGCTTATCACCATTATTTTTGTTTTTTCTGTATTTATTTTCATATTTCTCTTGAATAGTTCTTCTTTCTATATTTGTAAATTTTTCTGTAGGTTCAGAAAATTTAAAAAAAATGAAAGATTTCATGCAACAAAAACTAGGTATTGAAGTCGTCATTAAAACAGCTTATAAACTGGGATCACAACAACTAGATAACTCAGAAGATAAAATCAAAATAATGCAAAACAAGATAAAATTGAAAAACAGAAGAGTCTAGGGTATTCATTAACAACAATCTATCAAAGAAAGAAAAAGATATAGATAAACAAATCAGAAACATAACGTAAGAAGAAAGGAAAAAAGGAAGAACTGTTAGAATTGGATATCACAAACTGATAATAGCAGAAAATAAGTGGAGATAGAATATAGAAAAAATGCACTAGAGAAAAAAATTAAAAATAAGACAAAAAACTAAATACAATTCGGACGGAACAGAAGAAGACTAAAATGGCATAGAAAAAGGACATGCAAACAGAAACTAACATAAACATAAAAATGATAGACAAGAAACATAAGTAACGCTAAGAATAGCCAATTAGAATATAAAAAGCATAAAAAGAAAAAAACATGAACTTGTAGAAGAATTTGAAAAAGCAAATTTAGATATCCTAGCAATTACCGAAATTAAAAAAAAAGGCCAACAAATGATAATATTCGCAGAAAGACACGTATTATTTTATAGCGGAGTAACAACCGAACAAAGAGCAGCAGAAAGAGTAGGATGTTTAATAAAAAAAGAACATATAAAGAAATGGAAATATATATCAAAAAATATACTACAAATAAAACTACACAACTAAACCAACAGAGCCAAACAACCATGATAATAACATATGGCTCTAGCCAAGACAAAACAACAAATAAGAAAGACAAATTCCGGGAAAAATGATAGAAGAAGTAGAAAATTTAAATGGCAGAGTAATAATATTAGGAGACTTCAACAGCCGTGTTCCAAGAAGAAACAACGTGACAGCATATGTGATTGGACAATGCGGAAAAGAACACATAAACAAAAATGGGAAAAGGCTAGTAAACTACTGTGTAGAAAATAACTTAATATTAACAAATACATTTTACCCTCGTAAAAATATACATAAATATACAAGAGAAGTAAAAAGTAGAAACAAAAAGTTCATAATAGATTATATTCTTATCAACAGACAATTTCGGAAAGAAATTGTAGACGTTAAAGTGAGACGAGTACCAGAAATTTATAGCGACCATTACGTGATAGTAGCAAAAGTAAGACTACGCACACAGAAAAAGAAAACCTTAAAACAATGAAGCAAAAAAAAACAAATAATGAAATAATGAAGACATATAAACTAGAAGAATCAGAATTAGCTAAAAAGTTTAGAGAAGAAACAAAGAAAAGATTGAAAATGACATGGAAAAGTGGAAAGATCTAGAACAAAGATGGTATTAATTCAAACAAACGATTTTAACAACAGCGAAAAAAACTTGTCGAACTATAACAATAAACAAAAACAAGAAACAAACTAGATGGTGGAATCAAGAAATCAAAGACCAATTCAAAAACAAGAAAAAAAATGGAACTTATACCTGACCAATAAAACCAAAGAAAATTACACAGTGTACAAACAACAACGAATTAAAGTGAAGGAAATGGTACTACAAGCTAAACAAGAAGTATGGGAAGATTTCGGAAAAAAATTTGAAACAGACAGCCAAAGAAACCAAAAGCTATTTTACTGAATCCTAAAAAATCTAAGAAAAGAAAATAGTTGTACAATAAAACAATTAAAAACAAAAGACAACAAAGTAGTAACGGAAGAAAAGGAAATCATGAAAAGATGGAAAGAATACTTCTGGGAACTCAACTCCGTAACACCGACAAACAAAACAATCTTAGAAACTATCAAGAACAAAACTACTCACAAGACGATGACGAAAATAATATAAAAACAGAAGAAGTAACACAAGCAATTAAAAGTATGAAAAAAGGAAAATCGGCAGGTCATGACAAAATAAATGCAAAGATGTAACAAACATTTTAAATGAAGCGTGAAACACAGGACAAATACCCGACGATTGAAAGATAGGAATCATATTACCCATATTCAAAAAAGGCGACAGCAGAGAGTGTGTAAACTGCAGAAGCATAACATTACTAAGTGTGATATCAAAGATGTATGAACGTGTATTAGCCAAAAGATTGAAATATCAAATAGAAGAAAACTTAACAGAAGCACAAAGTGGTTTCAGAAAAGGGAGAAGCGTACACGACCATATCTTCGGTATAAAATAGATGATAGAGAAAAACAAAATAAAAAATTCAGAAGCATATATGGCTTTCCTAAACGTTGAAAAAGTTTTTGACAAGGTAACGCAAAATGAAGTATGGAATAGAAAAGAAATGTAAATGCAAAATTATTAAAAGAAATTAAAAATTTGTATGAAAACAATAAACATTACGTGAGAAAAAATAATGCACATTCGGAAAGTTTTGAAATTAATGATGTAATCCATCCAGGCAAGGTGGAGTGTTGAGCCCGACTTTATTCATAATAATAATGGAGGATATAATCAAAGCCACATCACAGAAAACCAAAAAGCTACACATAGAATTCAACAAATTAATACCGGTAAACTTATCAGAATGTGCTTTTGCCAATGATGTAATGTTATGCGCAGGGAAAAAATAGAAGGTCTTATATACTTCTTTTAAAAATAATTTTTTGGAATGTAATACTTCGGTTTTCAACCAACACAAAATTACAACGTATAATATTCTAAGAAGAAAGCATGACGTAATTAAACACAAGCATGGAAAGTTATTGTTGTAAGAGACGTAGAATCAGCAAGTTATAACTAAAACTAAATGATTAAAGCAAACGAAGCATACTTTGAGCTAAGCAATATTGAGTTACAATCCAAATTTTTCCGACTGAAATGAAATACTTATGACAAGACTGATAGAACTAATACATTATAGTGCAATCTGCGTGAATATAAACTAAATGTCAATAAACATAACAAACTAAAGTACCAGGTCTTTTACGAAAAGATAGCACAAAAACTAAAAAAAGGTTAAATTTTTTATCAGTGATAAAGATTCTTGTATTTTGCTTGGCTATGTAACATTTGTTAGACATTGGTGACATTTAAACTCCTAATATGAAATGGATTATTTTTATTCGTTTGTTCAAAAAAAAGTATTTGGAACGCCGTTTTACTTTTTATTGTCCGTTTTTATACGTAACTTATAAAATAAATTCTTGTGCATATTAAACAGTTTGTTACGATTTAAATGTTGCTTTGAAAAATTGTATGGTAGTATATTGTAATTTGACTTAAAATGTTACTCGAATAAAAATAAATGTTGAAATTGAAGTAACATTATAAATTCTCAAATTTTCACAAATACATTAAAATTCTAGAATAAGTTTTAGCAATAAACATTTTAAATGATAGAATTAAAATATTAGTTGATAACTTTAATTGGTCGCTTCAATCGGTGGCGTCATTTAGAACTACAATGTCCATGTATTTTCTTATACTGAAATAGTTTCAAAAGCTACCACCGATTCTGTCAGTTTTTTTAAACCAACATTTTAAATGTGGTAAAAATCAATAATATACATTTTACTTAAATCTTTTAGTTACTTTACTGTTTTATTATTAAGTACTAAATTTGTTTTGCTACAATTTTAAACAAACTTTAGTTTTTATTAAATTTATTTTCATGTTTGTCTATTTATTTTTAATACATTAAAATTGTTTATTAAAAAAATTTAAAACGTTTAAATTGTTAGCTGAAATCGTATATACGAATGCAATATATTTTGCTCAAAATTTTCATAAAAAGTCATATTAAACACTTTAATTTAAACTGAGAAATAAAGTATATAAACAAACATTTGAATTCATGTAACACTTTTTATTTAACAAAGAAAAAAATAATTATCATTTAAATTGGTCAATTAAAATGTGTGTCAAATTAATGTTGCATGAATTAAAGCGTTTGCTGATAATTTTAATTCTGCAATTTTAATTCAAGAATTAATTTTACCAATGTAAATTTCTTGATTTAAAATTGAAGAATTAAAATTATAAAGAAAAAATTTAATTCATATAACATTTTAATTCGACATGCATTTTAATTCTACAATTTAAATGATTCTTATTTTTTTTTTGTTATATAAAAAATGTTACATGAATTAACATGTATATTTATATACTTTTTTCTCAGTTTAAATTAAAGTTTTTAATATGATTGTTTGAAATTTTGAGCAAAATGTATTGTATCAATAAATATGTTTTTACCTAACAATTTAAATGTGTTAAGTTTGTTTAACAAACCATTTAAATGTACCAAAATAAATAGACAAACATAAAAATGAACTTAATAAAAATTGAAGTTTGTTTGAATGCAACGGAATTAAATTTAGTAATAAAAAGCAAAACGGCGTTCCATAAAGATACAACTACTAGAAACATCTAGAACAGTTTTTGTGAAAGATAAATGTTGGTTTTATAATCATTTTCTATTAAAAATCACTATTTAAAAGTACCAGCAATAATCAGTAACAACTATATTTCAAATTGCAAGAACACAATAATATTGTTTTATAATAAAATTTTCGATATTATGCGATTGTTTAAAATATGATAGAGAATAGTTTGATCGATTATACTGTAATGGTACCATTTATAAATAATGCTCTATTAATTTCCGACTATGAATTAAATTTACGGGTTATAAAACATTTTAATTTGTAGGTAAGTAAAATGTTACACGCCATGACCAATTTTGGTTTTGTTCGATGTATCGTAAACATGATGATTCTACAAGCATTTCTTGTAATTCTTAATTACGACATTTTAAGAAATGTAAGTTTCTAATGTTTATTGATAACTTTATTCTTTTTACATGTATTATCCGAACCTATAATATTATTTACTTCATTTAGATTTTAGTTTAAATTTGACGTATTTATAAATTATAAACAGTTTAATTTTAAATATACATTCAAAAATAATGTAATAGCGAAGGCTTCCACGGCTGCAATCTATACTAACATTAGAATGTCTTCCGGGTTCGGACCGTGTCATTGTTGTTGCAACAGAAGCTGCCAACGTTTCGCCCACTTTCGTAAGGGGCTTCATCAGGGCGTGAGATAAATCGCAAAACTCAAACAAACAATCGAAATCTAACTAAGAACTTCTCAAAAGTTAGGTTATCCACTTGTAAAACAAGCCATAATCTAAACTCTGAAAAGGTAAGAAAGAAAACGATAACTTGAAAAAGCAAACGAAAATCTAACAAAGAACCACTACCGAGTTAGGTAATCAACTTGTGAACCAAGCCAGATTCTAAACTCCGTAGAAGTGACTTAAGAAGAAATAGTCTCCGTATTTAAAAGAAAAGGATTGTCACGGATGGTTAAGCTCAACCCTGATTGGGTTACGGATGGTAGGGGGCGTGTTTTCAATAAATGACTAATAACCGGAAACCAAAAAGGGGATAGTTCGAAACCATGATCGCGATTGACGTTATTGGGGTGTTTGATGATTTCTATGCTTTCTCGGAATTTCCTGTTGAAAAAGAATGGAGATTTGGCAATCAACGAAACTTTCAGAGTTTAGATTATGGCTTGTTTCACATGTGAATAACCTAACTTTTGAGAAGTTCTTATTCCCTGTACGGCGAAAAGATAGAGTTAAGCTTCTCCTTCAATTTTGTATGATAATTTAAACCAATGTATGAAGAGACAAGTTTACACGGCTCAAATTGGTAAAAGCGCGAAAATTCAAAAATTATGTAATGTATAATATAGGCATTAAAGATTAAAGTACATAGGAAATCGTATAATTTTCAATAAACGTACAAAATTAAAAATTTCTATTATAACAAATAAATACGTTTACAACTTTATTTAATAATTTAGTTACACGATTAATTTCAAAAATTTATCAAATAATACTTAGAGGGAACAACTAAACATTTAAAACGCGTATAAACAAGCGCTTCATTAAATTTTTACATTTTAACAAATTTGCCCCAACTAAAATTATGACGTATTTTATAGGAGTTTAAATAACATTTTGTATTTAAAAAAAAAGACATTTAGGATGATTCTGATGAAGAAGAGTCATCCTCCACACGAATTATCAACGGTTCCACTACAATCTCCATTGCGATGTCAGTTTGCCGCATTTTTTCTTCTTCAGCTTGTGCATGACGAATAGCATTCTTTCAGTTTTCTGCAGATATATTGCCTACAGCTTGTTGAAATAATTGGTGAAGGTCTTTCATTTTAAAGGTTGTATTGTTTCTTGCGACTTCTGCTTTTATTTGACTCCATATCAACTCAATAAGATTGAATTCACTGTGATACGGAGGCAATCGCAAAACAGTATGACCCTGTTCTTTTGCCATTTCATCAGTTACATACTTTGGCATGATGGCAGCTTCTTTAACAAGAAGCAGAAGTTCAGCTTTTACCATATCTGGTAGGTAAACAATCGACTTGCTTTCCAACCAAGCTTGTATGTCTGCTTTTTTCGTTCCTGAATTTGGAATCTTTTCTGTTTTCCTGCTATGATAAGAAGCATTATCCATCACAATCACAGAATTTTCAGCCAAACGGCTTAGAATTTTTAAAAACCAGTTTTCGAAAACTTTTCCAGTCATTTCTTCATGGTAATCTCCAGTTTTCTTAGATTCAAAGCATAGCAAACCATTCTCAACAAAACCGTCTTCAGATCCTATATGGAGTATTATAAGACGATTTCCCTTGCCGGCAGGGTCCTTTAACCCTGTGGTTAATCCCTCGATGAAAGCTTGCCTCGGAGTCACGATTGTTGTGTCTTTCCATACTTTGCTTACAGTATGACTAGCGTTCACTCAGGTTTCATCTAAAAAATACAATTTCTTGCCCTCTTCCCTGTACTTTCGAAGTTCTCACAAAAAACGTCGTCTCCAGGCAATGATCTCGTTTTTTCTTTAAGAATACTATTGCGTGATCTTTTTGAAAATCTATAATGCAAAACTACAATCACATTAAATAATGTATAAATAAACAATTTGTTTACTCATCAAAATCCAATTTCTTTAATTATCAAACTCATCGTAGTCCTTTTCAATTGAGGTAGATTTTCGTTTTCATGCAATGCCGCTGACATTTTATTCAGAGTTGGCAGTTCATTTCTTTCAAAAAAACTATGTATTAAACGTCGAATAGCATTTTTAGCTGCATCATCGATGTTGTCCAAAACTGATCGTGGTCTGTGATACACTTTTGGTGCTTGAAGGTTATGTGTTTCTTGATATTCACGAATAATATTGAAAATATTAAAATTACCTGCGGCTTTTGCAGTAAACTCGATAATTTGGGTCTTAGCTCTATCGAGGTGTTTCTCGGTACTAGCTCTAAAGATATTTACAATGCGTTCCTTGTCATCAATCGAAAAATGCCGAGAAGTTCGTTTTTTCGGTGGCGACAGGGCCATGGCTTGATCCATAATTAATTAAATGAATAACCTAAAATAGAAAATGTAACTTTAACGTTAATCTTTAATGAATCATTTCAGTACGCACCTGAATATACACAAATGTCTTCCAAAGTATTGAAAAATACTATTTCGTCAAATGAATGGAAATAACAAAAACTTAAAACTGCAAATAAATTAACCAAAATGTCGAACGTTAAACTCAGGTCAAACTGAAGTATGTCATTAAATACTTGTGTTTGTTGTAATACTGACTTGAAAATTTTAACCAATAAAATTTATTCAAATTTAGCGCGTATTTGATGGGAGGGATTTAACTCTATCTTTTCACCGTACAGATAATAGTTAGATTTCGATTGCTTGTTTGAGTTTTGCGATTTATCTCACGCCCTGATGAAGCCCTTTACGAAAGTGGGCGAAACGTTGGCAGCTTCGGTTTCAACAACAATGACACGGTTCAAACTCGGAAGACATTCTAATGTTAGTATACAAAAATATTGTTTTTGTGCTGCCAACATCGCAAACGTCAATATTCGTTCGTTAGTGACTTGAAATCCAAATAAAAAAAATGTTCAAAGTCAATTATCATATTGGAACGAGTATGCTACAGGTGGAAAAGTCATTTAAAAAATCTTGAAATTCAGTTAAAATTGAAAAAAAAACTATCTTAAAGTTAATATCAAATTTGACAGTTTTAGTAATAAATGTTGTACCAACATTGTGTTTCTGGTGAATTCAATTCTTTTTTAAAAAATGTAATTTTACAATATGCAACACAAAAAATAATGTGCGTTACTCTCGTCAAAAGTTTCATAGCATAAGTCCGTACTGCCTCGCGTGGCATTAACGTTCCTTATGCCTTACTTTCGACACTTGTTACATAAATTACTATTTAATACAATACAAAATTGTTTGTTAATTGTATTGATTTTTAAACCGGAAGCTGTCATTTGTTTTTATAAAGAAAAAGTGCACCATCGATCTTATGGTAATTCATAAAAAACATAATCTTGAAGTTTGCCTTCTTGACTTTTCGGCCAACTGTTTTGCTTACTTTTGGGTGTAAGTAATAATAAGTTTAACTTTATTTGTTGCCATTTGGCTTACAAATTTGATCGTGCTATACTACATAACATTCTATATTTACATTTACATTATATTTCCTTTTTTTTTTTTTTTGAAATACATTTTCTTATCTCTTCTCTCCCCTTAACTTTTTCCTCCTGCTCCATACTTCCTCCATCCATTCTGCTCCTTTTCCGTTTTCATCTAAGATTTCCTCTATTTTCATCACCTCTTCTCTTAGTTCCCTGCATTTCTGTCTCATGTGGTTAAGGTCTTCCGTTTCTTCTCCACATAGCCTGCACAACTATTCTGGTTCTTCTTTCCAATATTTGTTCCCTAGCTCCTCGTTGCCACATCTGAACTTTGCCACCATTTTTTTCCTTTTGTTGCTTTTTATCTCACTGTCTTTTAAATATTCCGGCATCCCTTCACCCTTGATATCTTTATAATTCCTATTATATCTGCTCTCTTTTATCTTTGTCCATCTTTCTTGTTTTTCGATGTCTCTATCTCTCCTTATTATTTCTTCTCTTGCCCCACCCCCTCTTCTCTTAATCTCCCCACTTCTTCACTGCGTACCCGTTTCTTTTGTAATACTCTTCTCTGCCCTCCTGCCCGTACTTCACTTTCCCTCCCTTTATCTCTTTCCAACATTCTTGCAGAATTTTGCAATCTGTTCTTTTCCTCATTTCTTCCTCGTATTTTATTGTTCTTTTTCCTGTCTCAATCCTTATTTTTTCTATCTGAACCTCCTCTCTCACAATATACCCCGGTGTATCCCTGTCCAATCCTAACACCCATCTCCAGTATTTTTCCTGTAGCCCCTCTACCTCCCTCTACTCCTTCCAGCCCCATATTTCCGCTCCATACATTACCACCCCCTTTATTAATTTTTCGAACAGCAATTTTCTTTTTTATATCCATCTTGAATACTCTTTCCCCACACCCCAGACTTGTCCTATTAGCCTGTTTCCTTTCTTCACCCTTTCTTTTATGTGTTCTCCCTCTTTATTATCCTGTTTCATCGTAAATGTAAATTCCTTCACTTGTTGCACTTTCTCATCACTCCATCTCTACTCCTCTCTTTTTCTTTTCCCCTCTCCTTTTCTAAATATCATTATCTTTGTTTTCTCCGTGTTTACTTCTATTTCTTTTTTTTTCATATATTTTTCTAGCGTTTTCATCATCTCTTTCATTTCCTTTTCCTCCTTAGCCACCGGCACTATGTCATCCGCATACGCCAACGACCATACCTTAGCTTTCCCTACCACTATCCCTCCTGTCTGTTGTCCTCTCATTGTCTCTTCCAGATCCCCCGTATATACCGAGAACAGGCTTGGGCTCAGTGGACATCCCTGCCTCAACCCTCTCTTTGTTATGAATTTCTCACTCTCTTTCCCATTCACTTTAACCCTGCTTCTCGTTTCTTCGTATATTTCTTCTATTCTTTGTATTAATCTGTCATTGATTTTTTTTCTTTTCAAATATTCTCACAGCTTTTCTCTATTCACTTTGTCAAAAGCAGCTTTTAGGTCTACGAATAGTGCTACCATTTTCCCTCTTTTTTTTTCTAGTTCTTTATTTGCTAAGTATTTCATTATATATATATGTTGTCTATCGCCCTTCTTCCTTTTCTGAATCCCGCTTGTCCGTCTGGTACCAAACTTCTTTCCTCTATTTCCTTCTGTAATCTTTCTTGCAGTATTGTCGCGTACAATTTGTATGTCGAGCTCAATAATGTTACCCCTCTATAATTCTCGACTTTATTTTTTTCGCCTTTTTTATGTATTGGGCATATTATCCCCTCTCTCCATCTCTCTGGGAATCCTTCCCCTTTCCATATTTTGTTTATTATTTCCGTCATCCTTTTTGCTACATTTTCTCCCCCGTATACCCACTCTTCTCCTTGTATCCCATCTTCTCCTGTCGCCTTTCCTTTTTTTATATTCTTTATCGCCTCTATTACTTCTTCTTCCCTTATTCTATCCCCATCTCCTTCTTCTTGACTTACTACCGCGTCTTTCCTTTTTTCTTTTTCCTGCTTTTGTTCTTCCCCTCCCATCAGGTTCCGAAAATATGTCTCCCATTCTTTAATTTTTATTCTTTTTGTCGTCCTGTTTTTTTTCCTCTGCTTTTTTAGGTACTTCCATACATCTTCTTCCGTTTTTATTCCTTTAATCTGCTCCTCTTGTTTCTTTTTGTTTTCCTCCTTCTTTCTGTCGCATGTTTTTTTGTATATATTTTTACTGCTTCTTTGTATTCTTCTTTTTCTTTCTTCCCTTTTTTCCACTGTCTTAATGCTCTTCTTGCATTTTTCTTTGCTTCCTTGCATTCCTTATCCCACCATTTCTTTCATCCAGTTTTCTCCCCTTCCATTTTCTAAATCTGACTCTCTCTGTTGCTTTCTCCATCATCTCTCTCATTTCCTCTACACTTTCTTGTAATTCCTTCCCTATCCATACCGTTTTCCCCATTCTCTCTTTATATCTTTTTATACTCTCTTCTGTCCACTTTTTTTTAGTTATGTACTTCTCCTCTTCCTCTCTCTCTTCTCTTTCCCTTCCTTCCATTGTCAATTCCAGTGGTTGATGGTCTGACTCTACCCTTTCTCCCACCTTAAATGTCTTTACCTTTTCTGCGGCCTCTTCATTTGTCATTACAAAATCTATTATTGATTCCTTCCTCCTATGTACGTAAATTCCCCCTTTCCATCTTCTTCTCTGTTCCCGTTCATTATTTCCCATCCTTTTTCGTTGCACAATTCCAGCAGTTCTTCTCCCTCTTTATTTATCACTTTGTCCTTTGTTTGTCTCTTTTCCGTCTTTTTTCTTTTTTGTATTCCCCCTCTTCCCTTATTCTTTCGTTGAAGTTCCCTCCTACTATTACCAATCCCTCCTCCCACTCTTCTATTATTTCTTCGATGTTTTTCCTTGTCTCTTTTATTCTACTGCTATAAACCGTCACTACTTTTATTTTTGTTTTTCCCCACTGTATGTTCCTTTCTACAACTCCTCTTCTCTGTTGCACTTTCTCTTTCTTTTCCTGGCTCAACCATTTTTTCTTATTCCCAAGTTATTATACCCCCCTTTGCTCTCCCTTTTTTCTTTTCTCTTTCTGCATGTTGCACCACCCACTCAAATTCCTCCGGCAACTCTTTTCCCCACCACTTCCATTCTTTTTCTTCCATCCATGTTTCTTGTAATCCCACTACATCCTGTTCCTTGATGTACTTCCAGAAATCATGTCCCTTGTTTTTTATTCCCGCTACATTCCAAAACAATACTCTCAGCTCACTCACCTCCCCCCGTGCTTCTTCCTTACTTTCTTTTTTTCTTCCTTCTTTTTCTTTTCCATTTCCATCTCTCATTATTCCTTTTCTTTGCCATTTCGTCAACTTTCTCTCCTTTACCACCCCCCCTTTGCCCTTTAGTTTTTTGCCTTTTGGTTCCCCAATTTCTCTCCCCTTTCTCTGCTCAGTCCCCTATCCTTGTTGTTCCATATGTATCTGTCTCCGTCTATCTCCATTTTTCTGTACCCTACCCATACTCTTTTTACTTCCGCTTTTTTTTCCACCGCTATGTTCATTATTTCTCTTTGCACTCTTTTTTCCTCCCATGTTAAATCGTGACTTATATATATTCTTGTATTCTTTAATTTCTTCTTCTCCTCCATTACCTTCTGTTTTTCCTCCCATCCTCCGATTTCCGCCACCACCATCTCATTTTTCTTCTCTTTGTTTATTACTGTCACTTTTTTCACTTCTACTTTTACATTTAATTTTTCTTCCAGCATCACTGCTAAATCTTTTTGTGGTTTTTCACTTCTCCACCCCTTTATCACAAGTATTTATACTAATTGTTCGTTCTTCTTCACTGTTTCGTAACGCTTCGCTTAAGCTGTCTCCAAGTAAATACTGGAAGGAAGTTCTATTCCATTATCCTTATTGAAATTGTTGCTATTCTTCTGGATCTTTATTGAGTTTCTGTAGATCCTTGGTCAAACGTGTTTTACTTTGACAAGTTTCTTGGTTCTGTTGAAGTCGACTGCATGCTGTGTGGTCTAGGAGTGTTTTGACACCGCCTATCTTATACAATTCATTATTTTCGTGTCTGCAATATGTTTGTTCAGTTTGGTGTTGAGTTGTTTGCCGATTTGTACTATGTATACTTTTTCATAAAATAATTACGTAGACTTCGAGATCCTAAGTTTAAAGCTCTGCAAATAAAAAACTGTTTTTCTAGTATTTAAAAAAACTAAAAAAATTGTCTAAACTAGTATTCCTTCAAATTTTTTTGTCATGTTGCAAAACTGTTTGGATTTCTTGTTTGGGTCTTTTTAATGTCATTTCAAATACCGCTGCGTTAATTCTTTCTAAAACTTCGTCAGCGCCTTGAAGAAGCGTTGCATACACACTTTCTCGAACAAAAAACCCTGAAGATTGATATTGGGAGATCTAGCAGCACCACCGTGACCAATTCAGGTATTCAAAAAGTGTTCATCCAACCAGTTTCTTACATTACTAGCTAAGTAAGCAGGAGTTCTATCGTGCATGTAAAATCATGTTATAGCGTATGTTTAACGGCATGTCGAAAATAACATTAAAGTACCCATTAGCATTAAGACGATTTGGTAGATATATTGGCTCAACAACCCTTTGATTTATTATGCCCAGCTAAACGTTAATAGAGTACTTTTTTTGATAACCATATTCTATAAATGTATGCGGATTTTCATCTGCTTAATAGTGAAGGTTATGAGTATTAAATACGCCATATCGGGTAAACATAGATTTGTCGCTCTAAAGAACAGCCAGAAAAAATTGTGTTACAAAAATCTAATTGTAATATGCTGTTGTTATCATAGAGACTGAGCTTTAAAAACGTGATATGGATAAAGCAGGATTTGTTGTAGAACTAAGTTAATGCTCTTGTTACTGAGAATATTTAATGTTGAAGCTAACTGTCAGGTACTAAACAAAAGATTTTTGTGTCAACGTCTAAAATTTGTTATTTTAGTTGTTTTTGTGAATTACCATTAGCGTTTCTCGTTATAAACGAACCAGTTTCTCAAAGTCTTTGATCCAGTGTTCGAAATGTATTTCTTTAAGGTTGTTTTAAGTTTGGAAAACGTATGCTATACTCGTTTGCGGAGTGCATTAGCATTTCCATTACAGAAACCGTACGTCAAGTACATAACGGCATATTAATTGAATGTATAAAAGAATTGGATACACAAATGTCAAAATTTGACCGATGATGCTTATGATTGATATCTATTGAAATTGCATTAGAATTGCAAGCTGGTTTTACAACATTGCCAATTGTAAAACTACGACGTTAATAAAAAAATTAATCAAAATTCCTTTAATATTCTTAATCGTAGCTACCATCAGATATCAAAAGTCCGAACTTACAACATTTCGATTTTTGATTCAGAATTGAGCGAAGAATATCGCAGCGTGTAACTTTTTGTCAATTTATACACACCGTGTATATTAAGGTATTGGCTGCCTGAGTAAAGTTTAAATTTAACGGTTAAATGCTTTAATATATGTCAGAGACGCTTCGAAAATAAAAGGGGCTTCGCTGGGCGTTTGTGCTGGGTTAGACTGCATCGATAATTTATTAACGCACGACACTGACCGTTTACACAATTTATTTACTATTGCAAAAGTTACGATTACAAATTTCAAACAAAGTCGTTAATAAACAATAACACAAACAAACAAAACTGATTTCAATAATTATAAAACTTAAATTTATAAACATTTAATGATCAACACTGGAACAAACAATCCGACACCAGCTCTTTTATCTTATCAAGTTGTCACCACCAAATATCATTTCAATCTGCCCTCTTACAAGTTACATTTTCTAGCTGGTGTCGTTCCGTTCGCATGAAAAATTGTAATTTCACGCGCGTTCCTATGCCCATAAAAGGCAATATTACAAAATATCCAACCCTTATTGGTTGATTCTAAGTTATTAAGTTACAAAGACTAAACATTTTAAACATAATTTATGGGAACAAAACAAATGAGTGCACGTGTATGCATTTCATTGCCGCAGGCAGGCTTATATTCGGTGCCTCCGACATATATTAATGTATTTATTATGTAATTCATATAAAGTAATCGCAAAAATTTATTAAATTATTTTTATTGAAATATTTTTTTCGGTTAAATGAAATGTTTTGTGACGTTTACTTATGAAATGTTATTTTTGCCGCCGACAGGACAATTATTATTTGTTTTGTAAACTATTCACTAAATGTACAGAATGGAATCAGTTCTTAGCAGACGGTTTTTCAGGCTAGAATTGCAGAGAAGACCGAGAAAGTTCAATGCACATATATTATTAAAAAACTAAAATTGACAAAATAAATTTAGAATTAAAATTGATGAAAAATACAGAAACAGAATACTAGAGAAAAGCAGTTACATAAAGAGACAAGTTTAACCGGTAAAATGCTTTGTGTTTTTTAATGATTCTAAAACTTCCAGTTATAGAAATACTGGAAAGTACTAGTTTGATCTCTTTCTGAAGACACGCATCAAAGAATATAGTAGAAAAAATCGAGGGATTTTATTGTATAACTATATGCAAAGAATTAATCAATAAGTTTTCTAAAGACTAACAATATTAACATTAAAGATTCCTGTTTTGAGACTTATGTAAAAATAGTAGAAGACAAGTTCGAGATTTACAAGGTAGAAGTAAAATATAAGTGAGTATATAATAAAGAATACCACTTAAACTTATTTACAAAGAAAACACTCAAGTTCTCAAACGGAAAAACAAAAAATGAGCTACTAGACGAAGCTTTCAGATTTTGTTTTGCAACTTTAATGTTACTGTGGATATGATGTAGTTATTAAAGAGATCAAAAAGGTACACACTGTTTCATTTAAATATAAGAAACAGTTCCTTAAAAAATATAAAAAAACCACAAAAAAACCTGAAAAAAAATAGGAATACATTTTTTAAATGTTATTACTAGTACAATATTAAACTAACAAATATGTTTTACTTACAGTTTATTATAAATTTAACAAGCAGCGTTCCCTAATTACATGTTTATACCGTGTGTTAACAATATTTACTTATGGGAACAATAAAACTTAAAAATATAAAACGTTCTCGAAGTTACTGTCAACTTTGAGAAAGTTTACCGAAGGATGTAGAAAGTACTCGACACAAATAACGGAAATATATAAAAAGTGTTAAACGGAAGCTTAGGTCAGTTTTTCCAAGTCTGAAGAAGAGGACTGTCTGTTTAAACAAATAAGCGTTTAACGTGTGTGCTAAGATAAATAGATAAAGTGCCCGTGCCAATGAAAAATATATATAACGGCGTATAAACGTACGTGCTTTTTATGTAAACAAATACCGATAAACAAAAGTTATCTGCGTACATTATTTTTTGAGTAATTTAGTGTAAGTGTTTTTCTTAAATATCGTTAGATGTAATTAATTACGTGTAGTTCGAATCGTGTAAATATTTTCTTATAAATAAATTAACTTTAAAAATCGTGACAATATATTAAGGTATTGTATAAGTAAAGTTTAGACTTATGGTTAAATGCGTTAATAGTGTATCAATATATTTATTATTTATTATGTAATTTAGATAGTAATCGTAAAAATCTATTAAATTCACTAAAAAAACAAAGTGGTTTTTACACTAACAATGGTCAGTTTATTGGTCAAGCGCTCTAGGAATTTGAAGAATTATTCGTTTATTACACACCGTGTTTGACCACTCGCCGGTCAATCCTTCAACACTCTGTTAATTATTACATTCTAATACAATTATTTCAATTATTAACTGTTGTTATACAGTTCAACTGGACGTACAATGAACAATACTCGAAATACACACCTGGGTATCATTGACTAACTTGTTTTAATTGAAACACATTTTTTGAGACTTTTTACAAATGTAAAATTACACTTTACGTATCAAAAAGATATTTTATTGTGCTGCGAGCATCGCAAAAGTATATTCGTTCATTAGTGTAGTTACGTAATAGGCAAAAAACCTCTACAACGGCAAAATGAAAAGTAGAAATCCACATAAAGCTAAGTGTTCAAAATCGATTATTATATTAGAACGAGTATGCAACACTCGGTCGTGCGGCTGAGCATCGCATTAACGTTCCTTATACTATGCTTTATTTTCAACGCTTGTTACATACATTACTATTATCTTTTAAATTTTTTATAGAACATTATTTTAATTTAGTAAATGGTTTTAAAATTTGTCTTTTTAGTTTGTCTTGATTTAGTCGTTTCGCTAGCATTATTGTTGTTCTTGTTGAAATTACTGTTCGTTTTCAAGCTTTAATAGTATTTTTTCCTTCTTTAGTTTAAATTTTACTTGTGCATTTTAATCAAGACGTGTTAATTGAAAAAATCTCTATTCTAGGCTAGTGTACAAAAACACAAATTAAAACGTCGTTTAAGTACAGTATATCTATACCAAATTGCAAAATTTAAGTTTAACCAAATGTAGAATGCATGTTGTTTTTGTGCGATGAGTTGTTTTTAACAGTTTTTGAAATGAAATTTCTTTTGCAATGGTAAATCTGAAATTTTGGTAAGTTGCACCGTAACAAAAAAGGGACACCACAGCCGCAGCAAACTTGAGCAAACTACTTTTTTTTATTTACATTTTTGACGTTTATATTGATGTGAGCTATTCTAACTTTTAATATTGTTGTGAATATTTACGTGTTTATAAAGCTTTGTTTTGAACAGAACATTTTACTTTTTTATCAATTAATAAAAATAAAAGAAACTAATTAGCAAAGGAGTTTCACTTCCATGAGCTTATTTTTTTTACAAATTTGGAAAAAAATTTTCCCAAGGTGGTCTTTTTTAGAAATTTTTTTCGTATATTTTTTTAGCGACATTTTAGTTTACTTGGCTCAACATTTTGAGTTTTTTAATTGTTTTATTAGAATTCTTCTTTTTAAATTAACAACCAGTTAATTTGATACACGCAGTGTACAGAGTGAACTCACGTTACCGTACGTTTCAAATACGGATTTTAGATTATACTAAAAACTGATACTAACCTTATACATTATTGCATTTTACAATTTTTTTGGTTACATTGTGGAGTCATCTTGTAATGTACAAGATTGGTTATGCTATAAAAGTTTCGACGTGAGTAACGTACATAATTCTTTGTTAGTAAATTGTTGTTGTATTCCAATAGGAGGTCGTGGTAAGGTTACAAATTAATTAATTTGTTTTTGAATGTTGGCGACGTTTCGCAGACTAGCTGTGTCTGCTTCTTCGGGCCAAGTTATTCTATGCAACTGTTTGCAATGAACAAATTAACACAACTGAGCTAGTCTGCGAAACGTCGCCAACATTCAAAAACAAATTAATTAATTTGTAACCTTACCACGACCTCCTATTGGGATACAACAACAATTTACTATTAGTTATAACAAGGAGGATTATAATAAATTAATAGAGATAATTCTTTGTGTTGGATTTTGTAAAATTAAATTTTTTTAAAGGTCTTTAAAAAAAATTGAAATCACTAGAAATATAATGTTGGTACTACATTTATTACTAAATCTGTGAAATTTAACAATGATTTTAAAGGGGTTCCGGACGAAAAACAAATTTCTACTTTACGCTTTGATGAAATTTAAAAAGCAACCCACATTACACTAAAATGGCATAAGTACAACTCAAATCACCAATTAGTTCTCAAACAATTGATTTTGTAAACAAAAGAAATCTCTTAACAATACAAAATAAGCATAGCCTACGATAATATATTGAGGTCACTCTTCTTTATGTAGTATAAAGTAATGTTGGTTATCTAATTTGGAATACTTTAGCGATCAGGGTAACTTTTAGAAAATTTTCTAAAGAGATTTTGCTAGCAATATAATAACTGTAGAAAATTATCTCAACATATTTTCATAAGTAAAGTGAATATGATTTGTCTTATAGATAAAAATTATCAAAAATGTTTTTACTTTTGTAGTTATGTGAGCATAATGTAGCTGCATAGTCTGTCACAAAAAAAAATATTTAACATTAATTTACCTAAATTACTTATTTTTTAATCTATAGAGCCGTTTATAAAACCCTTAGGTATAAACACAAATGTTGAATCTATAGAAAAAATACAAAAATTGCAATTGTACTGTCGACGTTCGGAGACCCCTTAAAATTTTTTTTTTCAATTTTAACTAAATTTTAAGATTTTTTAAATGACTTTTCTACCTGTCACATGCTCGTTCTAATATAATAATTACTATTGAACACTTAAGGCGGGTTGCACAAAGCAAATCAAAAATGTAACAACTGATTATTTCTCAAAACAATTGCTACATAGCCAATGAAACCACGTTTATTCGTGATGTAACAATTGATTTCAGAAATAATCACTTGCTACATTTTTGATTTGCTTTGTGCAACCCGCCTTTAGTTTTATGTGTATTTCTACTTTTGACTTTACTTTTATGGCATACTACATAACTACACCAACAAAGGGATATTAACGTTTGAAAATAAATTAAAGATATCTTTGAAACTAAATTAGGTAAAAACTGCATTTTTCAAAGTTTTAACTGAGCATGGCTAACGTAATCAGTTTCATACAAAAACGTGTATGTTATATCCAGCATAATAAGTGTCATCTATTCTTTATTATTCTAAAACATAATTTAATATGGTTGTTGTCAACGTAAATGAAATGGGTATTTCTTTATGTTCGGACTACTATGATTAGAGCACATGCTTGTCCGAGTATTGTAACGTGACTTTGCGATCCCCAGTACAAGAATTTTATATGCAGTTTTAACATGTAAAATAGATCGCGTTGTTATAAACCGCGGTCTTTTCAAATTCAGTACTGATTAAAAAGTAGAACGTGTAGGACGTGTTTTAAGTGAAATTTGTTATACGTAATTTTTGAAAAATCGAAAAAAATTATGTTTTAAAAAATAAATTCATACAACTGTTGTTAAAAAAATTGAAATAAAATCTCTCGGAAAACCAAATCCAAATTTGGAACTAAATGAAGCAGATAAAACTGCAAAACATAATTTTACACGGCATTTTTTTAGTGCCATTTATAATAAAAATAATTGGGTATGTAGATGTAATACGATAAATGCTTTGTTTTGTTTCCCATGTTAATATTTTTTATTCCAATAGAGCAAACAAAACTTAGGTGAGGTTAGGATGTACAGACTTAGAACATTCAAATTGAAAAATTAAAAAACATAAAGTCTCTGCACGCCATATATTTGTTAACTCCAAAACATTTTGGTGGTTACCTACATAATAGCATAATAATATCTGAAAACGTTCACATTAGCTACAAACATTTTTTAAAATTAAACCCGACTTCATGAGCCGCTACTGGTTACATCAAATTTATTTAATTTAGTTTAACATTCTCTAACTACAATTTAATTTTTGTGCAAAACGTATGTATGTGATACAAAATTAAAATGTAATTGATGTAAAGCGTTATTTTTATTAATTTAATAAACTAAACTAACTATAATATACAAAATTTATTATTAAGTATACATATATATGTATGTATGTAATAGGTATCTACAGTTGTTTTGATTTAATTACAAATGATTTTATTTTACGTGATCGGTTAAACAACGTTTCAATAGTTTGCGGTTTCTATTACCCCGGTTTTAGACGGATTGGCTGTTCAAGTTGAACTTTATTTTATATACGAATTAAATAAATAATTTATTTCCGTACTATTATTATCTATAAATCATTTCCCGATCGTTTGCGTTTATTACAACTGTTCTGTAACGATAGTCATTATACCGTCTATAATTATAGTTTAAGGTTGTAGCTATAAATGAAGTATCTAGAATGATTGGTGAATCGATACAGCAGTAAACTATATTGGTTGCAATAATAATAAAACCATAAAATTGTATAAAAAAACTTTGGCAATTTGTTTTTATTAAATTTTATTGTATGTTGTTTGTATCAAGTCTGAAATATTTTGGTATTTACGAATTCAGTGGTATTTGTTTTTTCTGAGATAAAGTTATCTTTATCAACATTTTACAATAACTATTATACGTTCTTAAATTTCATTTATTTTAGTTTGATACAGCAGTTTTTTTACATTGTATTGTTAAAAAATACGAAGTACGTATAGTCATTTTCTGGATTTTATTTGTAATCAAAATGAAAATTTTAGTTGTGCTGTCTAAATTAACATAAAATATTTATTATTGAGTTATTCAATATAACTAGAAACAGTATATATGTAAATGGGTATTGAGATGGAAACGTTTAAAGCTGCAATTCTAATAAGTTTTGAATAAACCACTTGCTAAAACCACAACGTATAACATTGTAAGGTAACAACGACAATGCAAATGTGAAAATGTCGTTTCGCTTTTTTTGAAGTTTTTCAGCTGTGGGAGAACATTCTAACGTACACCCAACTAAACAAAAAACGAGACACCTTGATTAGTTTCAATGAAATAGTTAGCGGTGTGAACCAGGCTTGTTAGCGAATTGTTTATCCGCAAAAGCTAAAAAAATTATGTATTCTTATTTTTGAATGATTTGGAATAGTAAATTGCATTTTATTTTTATACGAAATATTATCGAAACAGTGCATTATAAACTTTATTAAGGCTATTTTTTTGACACATTTTATATTACATCCATCTAACATCCTATTAATTTTGTTATTAGAAGCTATTGCTTTAATTACATTTTAAGTTTGAGATTATTATACAAAATCTTTTCGTGTATAAATAAAATTGATTGCAACGCTGAACTATTTATTCTTTTGTTTCTTAATGCATGTTTGCCCTCTTAACTTTTTCTGCATTTTTTAGTTTAGCAATCTTTTTAGATAACGTTAATACAATCAATTTTCTTTTTGCTACACTAATAGAAAAATAAGAGATTTATTTGAATGTTGTTAACAGTGGCGTAAATAAAGGTGATCAATGACTCTCCAGAGGCTAATAATAATTTTTAAAAAAATACTAATTGTACCAAAATAAACTCTAAAACATTTGGCAAAAGCTGTCGCAGATTTTACTTAACCTACAGATGCATGAAAACAATCGAAAGTTGCACGTATTAACATTTTTTTGTGCTACAATACACAGACCACTGGTTCGGGGTAGAACAGCGCTGTTGCTAGATGGGGGAGTGACGACGAGCGAAAAAGCACGTGCTTCAAAAAATTGCACAAGCCACAGTGACCCCATTTGTTCAGTATGAGTGTAGCTGTTATTAAGAGTAGTCGTTGTTTTTTAGTATTGTCTTGTAGTTTCTTAGCGATTGTGGATTGTGTAGTAGTGCAGGTTCTGTTACGAGTTTGAAGTAAATGTTATAGTGATTTACTTTATTCTTAGTTTTACGCTAATTTAATTTAATTAAATTCTGCAGTTTTTTTCTTGCTGAATAATATGACAAGCAAAAGAAAGGGCCAGTGTTTAATATCGGACATGTTTAAAACAAAGCAATTTGAAGACCATTCTTCTTCTCTTTAAGCTGAAAATGACCTGTTTCTTTTATTCAATTGTTTTTAGAAAGTTCATCTTCCTCTAACCCTAAGCTTATAATATGTTTTAATGACTTTATTTGAACTAAAGGCTACAAGACGAAGAAAAACTGAAACTCGTGCATACATTTTGGCAACCCTTTTCCACCTACAAGTTGCTTGTCTTCGAAAAGGTTTATAAACGAAAAGTGAAATTTCAGTATGTGGTTTAGTAAATATCCGTGGCTAGTTTACTCAGAAAAAAAAGAGAGTTTTTGGAAGATTTTGTTTCTATTTGCCAAACATGAGGCGGAAGTAAGGAAATAAACATAATTATAGATATGGAAAGAGAAAGTATGATTGAACCATAAAATAGCCTATGGGGTGCCTAGTGGTACTCGTAAGGAAGAAAGATTTTGCGTAGACTACAAACAGCTTAACGACGTGGCCAAAACGGACAGCTACTTTTTACCGAAAATTGACGATACGTTAGACACCCTGTCAGTATCTAGTGGTTTTTCACGTTGGATTTAAAGAGTAGTTACTGACAGGTAGTTTCCTAAGAAGAACATTTGAAGAACCTGAAGGAAGGAAATGTTAAAACTAAACCCAAAAGAGTGCCACATATTTAAGAAAAAAGTGCAAAATTTTAACAGCAGGAGAAGCATACATTCACAAATTGGTTAAAACCCAAGAAGTTTTTAAGCGCCACGCTGAAACCATCTATTATTATTATTAATTTCAAATATCTGAAAAAGATCCAGTAAAAAAAGTCTTTGGAGATTATCAATCAGTTTAATAGTTCGCACAGTAAAGCGATTCTTAGAAATAGACGCTATTTAAAACCTGTGATTGAAACAGTTTGCGTTGAGAGGTCACAAGAACTCTGAAAGTACTGGAACGAGTTTAGTATGTACTGAGCAAAATAAAAGGGATTTTAAAACCTTTTGAGATACCTTCTGTATCTGCATAAAATCATTTAATTTTGCAATAATGTTATAAAAAATAAACTAGTAGAGGAAGTTAATAATGATACTTATTTTTCAGTACAGGCAGGTGAAAACAGTAACATTTCAAACATTAAAGAAATTTCTTTGTGTGTTCGTTATGTTGCTGAGGAAAATGAAAACCATACTATAAAAGAGAAATTTCTACTTTGTACACTGCGCACGGCACTTCTTAAATTTAGCTGTAACAAGAGCATGTGAGGTCTAAGAAACACATAATTGTATTAGTACTATTGAAAAATGCTACACATTTTTCAATACGCCCAAAAGGCAGGCTATTCTTGACAATGTAATTGAGAAATCAAAAGGCGATCCAAAAATCAAAACCTTAAAAAGATTGTATGTCACTTATTGGGTAGCAAAGTTTGATGCAGTTTGGGAGTTTATGTATTTAATTAGTTTTGTTTTTGATTCACATTTTCTCTTGGAAGGATAGATTTGAAGCCAACAATTTGAAGTGGGCAGTATTAAACACAAGAGTTTTGTATTGCCATACACGTTATTGCAAATGTTTTTGCTTTTAGTATGCCGTTGTGCATAGAACTATAATTCGATTTGAAAGAAGCTCTTCTGCTGCGTACTAATGCTGAGGAAAAGGCTCATAAAAAGTATAACCAAATCAAATCTCATTGGATATAGGTATCGACGTGAAACTTCCTACACTCTGTTCAAAACAAAAGAACAGAAGTAATGACATAAGTAAATCTACAAACAACGTTTCTTCAAACAAGGATGACATTTTTGTGGGACTAAAATTGTGGAGGAAAGGCATTAACAAAACAGAAAATAAAAAAACTTTAAAAACGGTTCTTGATGCATGAGACCAAACATTGTACCTTTCCATCTACCAGCTGTTAAAAATCATGTGCACACAACTTTTAGTTGTCAATTTTGTAACAATACTAGTAAATAATACTAAGTACTTTTAAATACTACATTAAAAACAATTAACGCCTTTAAAATTTTAAGAAAAAGCTTACATATTTTCAATCAATATTTGTCTGCATCAATAAATGCTAGTCATAGTTGTTTATGTTTTATGAGGCGGAGTGTTATCAATTGTGTGCAATGGAGCGTTGGCTAAAACAGAAACCTCTAAAAAACTAGGTATATTAACGTCAAGTTCACAAAATGCAAAATCAAAGTCTGGGTCTTCTAGTTCAAGTTTCCTATTTTTGTGATGTAATTTAATTCTTCCGTAATTGTCATTAGCGGGTTTCCGGGCATCCACACGTGTTCCATCGATGTGGATATAGTGAAACTGGTTCATTTATTGGGAAAATTTTTATGATGACGTCGCGTCACTTACGTTGAAGATATCAAAACCGTCGAGTATTAGATAAAATTCTAACCGTATTGGAATATTAATGTAATAATATAATTAATTTGAGGGAAACTCAGCGCATTTGATTTATTTTCTTTGTTTATTTAAGCGAATTTTAGGAATTTTCGAAAAGGTGCTACTAGCTAGTTGCATCTTTCAAAAGAAAACGTATTATAATTTGTATTTCTTTGTATTTACGTTGCCAGTCAATTGCACGTACAACTGGTCGTACATAGTAGGTTGTTATCACAATATACTATAATTTTGTTTTTTGTGTGTCACATATTTATACATGGTGCTTTTGGTTCTTAGAATAATCGAGATTTGCATATTTGTGTTATAATTTACAAATGTAATTTTTTTTTGAGAATGTAAAAGTTAAGCCAAAAAAATTAATGTGTTGTTCAACGTGTTGCCCAACCAAAGCGAATTTGTTTCAATCACTATTGTCTGTGATATTAACCTACGTTTTAGCGTTTGATCGCACCTATGTAAACTTATCTTCTCTTCTCTACGAACTTTTTTGTCTGTGATAAAATAAATATACTCGTTATTGCAACTTCTGCTTTATCCTTTGTTCGCCTACAGTTTTGGGAAGATTTACACAGTGTCTCCTATTCTAACCTTTTATCGCTTTAGCAACTTTTTAACTAACTTTATAATTTAGCACCACGAAGATTACGACTCAATCTCCAAATTAAACTGAGTTAGTTGCTGCATTTTTAAGTTACGAGCTAAAATTATAAATTACCATGGGACTGTAGCATCGATGTTTGCACAAATGGAGCAAAAAAAACTACAGGCAAAAATTGCTAAAAATTGTAGCAATAGTCACTGTATTATTTACCGCCAAGCATTAACTGTAAAAAGTTTACCATTTTTTCGAAAAACTGTCCCTTAAATCGACCCTTAAATATGCGGTTATTTAAGCTATTGCGTGATGATATGAGTAGCCTTCATACAACTTTACTACTTCACACAGAAGTACAATGGTTATATCGAGGTAAAATTTAAGAACCGACCACCTTCAATATCCCTAACTGTCATAAAAACTATTTCTGTTCTTCAGTTTGTCAGCACATACTTTTGCAAAAATGGATTTTTTTTGTACGTAGCCACTAAAAGAAAGTATCAAAATCGCTTGGATGCGAAATCTTATATAGGGCTCTTGTAAAAAACCAAACTTAATATCACACATCACATTAACATGGCAACACTTTTGTAACAATAAAGATCGTTTCTCAAACTTTTTTTAAATAATTTTACCTAAAATTTACTATTACTATTTTTCTGAAAGTCTCGATAACGTTTATTTAGTTAATTAATTAGCTGAAAAAATATACTGGGGTTTCGCTAAGCTAACTTTAATTTATAAGGGCTCCACGCCTAAAAAAGTTTGAGAAACGCTGGTCTAGTAGAATCGGTTTGATGGTTTTCTATAAGAGCTCTTGCATTAAAAAACAAAACGTGTACGAACCACATACTTAATGCAATAGAAATAGATTTTCGACAAGCATGTAGTAAATCAGGTTCATAAAAAATAGATTAAGGTTACGATATACGTCACAAATATTTATTATTGAGTATTTTTTATAAATAAATTTATCAATGTATAGAATAAAACCGGGAGACTTTTTGTTTTGAGTGTATATATCCAATATTTATATAAAAACATTTTTAAATATTCAAACTATTGTAAACATTATAGTCAAAACCAGAACTATTATTTTTGTAAATATTATTAAAAATTGGAATTTAACATCTAACGTAAATGGAGACCGGAAAAAATGTCCCCGGAAAAAAATCCCCGGAAAAAAACATACAGCTATTTTAAACTAGGAGTTTTTTTCCGTTTTTTTGTCCTAATTTTTTACAGGGCTATTTTTCTAGATTTAACGTAAATACAAATTATACGTTATTTACCACTTACTTTCTGATATCATTTACTACAGCAATTTGATAAAAAATCATTGCGGTAGACTAAGTGATAAAATACAGACGTGAATATCTATAATTAAATTTTTAAAGTTTGTCTTCTTGTAAACGTTTTTAAGTTAACTTATTTACGTGGATCAATGCATTAGAATAATAGATTGTAAGCAGAGATTTCGTTTGTTTACGATAACGGTGCTGTATCATTCACCATCGATAAACAAAAAACCTTAAAACATGCCGGTTCCTTGTGTTTGTAGCTCAAGTTATTTAAGACTAACAGGACGCTCAACTGAAGTTAGAGTGAAAAAACATACAGGCATACACTGCAGAGTAACCAACTCGTGTGGAACAAAAGACACGCTAAACTTTGATAATGCAAAAGTGTTGGCTTGAGTTCTTTTCTATTTTCCAAGGTTAATCCGCAAAGTTGTGGAAACAAAAAAACAACCATCAAACATGAACCGAGACAACAGTCTAAAATTCAGTAAATCTTGGTTACCAGTACTTCTGAAAGGATAAATCAACATTTATCACAAGACAACAAACACTATTTTTCGGTAATAACAATACCGAAAAGAAAGTGAAAGTTTGTAAATCACCACGCTCATCGCAGATTGTATAACACCATTACTTAGACTTTTTCCATAAGTTACAACTAACGCTCTGAAGATACAAGACACTTGTTTTGGCTCACAAGAAGAAACTAGGATCAATCCTACAAAGTATGGGGTGTTCCATTACGACGCGCTCAAGTTAAAAGTCGTTTATAACCTAAACACTGATTAATATTTTCTATATAGTATAAACCGGATATTCACTTTTTCTTCTAATTAAAAAACAAAGTATAGTACTAGATAAGAAGATGCAGTGCAAATTTGGACATACGTTTGATCCAACATCTTCAACCTACGTTTCTATTACTGTATAGAATTTGAGTGTAGTAGCTTTTTGCTTGCCTTGTACATAACAGCGTTAATTATTAAATGTATTCAATAAACAAGCTATAAAATAGCACGACAATAGTTAGTTAATTAGAAGTTAAATTTTCTACACACATTTTTTGCTACGCATAAAAAGTAAATACAATAATATTATTCTTTTTAATTAAAATTTACAATTACTGCTAAGTACAAGCAAGATAAGAACCTACTTACATAAGTTTGTTAATTTTTTTTATAGAATTACTAAAAATAATCGAAAGAAAACTTTAAAGGAGTCCATAATGAACTCTTATGACCAACAATAAAAAAACGTTAACAACAATTATTCACTATTAAACAAACATTAATAATAAAACAATTAAGCATTTTTTTTTCTAAATTAGGTTAACTGCTATATTAAAAGTAGGTGTAAATTCAATAAGTGCCGTAGTACTCAATTGATCACACCATGGTTGTCATGGAGACATTTCTAAAAGTGTAAGTTTTCACACAATTGTACGATTAAACACCGCAGTGCCGAAAATAAAGCATAAAATTTATATTTTAAATAATTTATATGACGTTAACTTATCTTCCAGTGCAAGTGTAATGAATTATTAGTGTTGCAGTGAAGCGTGCATATAACAACCGGTTTTACTGACAAAAAAGCTTTTACAATAATGCAACTTCAATATAAATCATTTTAAAATTAAAAGTTACATCAGTTTTAATATAATGGAAACACGTAGAGTAAGTGCTTACGGAATTTTAGATATTAATCGAGATGCAGAAGTTCTTAATCGCTATGTGCTTACTGACATTGACGAACAAGACAAAGAACCAATCGAAGGGGATCAAAAATGTCCACTTAAAGCCATTGCGCAGCAAAAATCTGAAAGTTACGGAATAATTAAATCTGCCACTGCAAAAAAAGGCAAAGATGATAAACGAGTCGATTTTGAAACAAGTAAGTCAGAAATAATCACCCAATCGCCTGATCAAAAAGAACCTGAAAAAATAGAAGCAATTAAAGATGAAGGAGTAGATTTAACTCCTACTAAAACTACAATAGAAAAAACCGACGATGCAAAAAAAGTTAAAAAGAAAATCGATCCAAAACGGATTAAAGATGAGCTGAAGAAAAAAAGAAAGAAGAGAAAACGTCCAAAACCTGAAGAGTTGTATACTGATAAAGATCGAGCCGCTGCTGTCAATATGGGTAATAAAGACATAAAACAATCGTTAAGAATTAAAAGACGACAAGATCGAACTAAAAATTTACAAATGCCCGAAGAAGCTGAACCTACAACTTTTTTGGGTCTTGCAAATTTTGAAATGAGTAAAGGAGAAGCAGAAATTGCGTTGATATTTCTTAATAAGGTAATTCTGATAACAATTATTATTATTAAATTCTATTATGTATGATAGTATATACTGAGTGAGCCAAAAAGAAAAGAGTCGAGTTGAATTTACCGGTATTTAAAAATTTTGTTTAGTAAAACCTCTTGATTATAATTTAAAAGTGATACGTGATACTAGAGTATATATATTTTAGAGTTCGAAATTTTTTTTTCTCCGTATGTTATGTATAATAATATAAATTAACCTAAGATATTAAATTGTTTGTTAAAGTTGACACATTTTGCTACTAATAAATGTAGTACTGGTATTAGATTGCCACTGATTTGTCATGAAGTGCTCGGCTTAAGGCCCCGCGCCGCATTAACGTTCGTTATGCTATGTTTCACTTTTCACGTTAATGACATAAATTACTATTAAATTACTTATTTTAATGGTGTTTACAACAGTCTTAATTTTGCAAAGATAACGCAATACAAATCTTGATATTAAACCTGCCCACATTCTTCTCATTCGTAAGGGATATGTTCGTACCTCATCATGATGAATTAAAAGCTTCAATAACTTTTCGTAAACTTTAAAATTTTTTTTTTTATTCTTGACTTACTAGATATTCTAGATATTCAAAAACCTTTAACAAGAATGTATATTAATTAGTAATAAGGATAAGAAACATACTTGTTGATGTAATAATTGTTTCTGAAGACGTTTCTATTTACTTCTTTCATAAGATTTATCAAGTACAAACTATTTATTTTAAATGGATGTTATTTTAGTTTTTAGAATTATTGTTATTAGGTTTGACTTGATCGGATCTTTCAAATTTTTTTAAGTCAACGACAGAACACTTGATACTGTACTAAAAAAAAGTTCCATCGAGTAATTCTTCGCCTTAACAGGAATAATTAAAACTACGTTTGCTATTAGTTTACATATTCTTTGCAATATTTTATTCTTTCGACATTTGTGTAACTTAATTTAATTGCATTGTAGTTTCTATTTTTTCTGTAATTATTTTTTTATTGTTCATGTAATGGTTTTTACACTTTTGTTTTGCTGCGTAGTTTTTTGGCAAATAATATATTTTTTGTGCTGCCAACATAGCAAACGTTAATATTCGTTCGTTAGTGTAGTTACGTAATTAACGAAAAAAACTTTAGAGTGGCAAAATGAAAAGCAGAAATATACATACATAAAACTAAATGTTCAAAGCCAATTATTATATTAGAACGAGTATACAACACGTAGTTAAAATTGAAAAAAAAAGATGTTAAAGCTAATGTCAAACTTGACAGATTTAGTAATAAATGTCAAAATTTTAATAAAATTTAAAAAAACCGTTTCAAAAATTTTAATAATTTAAGTACTAAAGTATTATGTAATTTGGAGTTGATGGTATTTGTTACTGCATATGCTGTGTATCATAATCTAAACTAACTTAAGATTTTAAATTGATTGTCAAAGTTGACATATTTTACTAGTAATAAATGTAGTACTAACTTTACTAATTTTTAGATTTAGAGAATCGCTAGCGACCGTATAATAAAATGACACAACAAAACGATTTTATAAATAATTGTGTTAACAAACTAATATGTACCTACGGTCATTCTACAATCAATATGACCACCAAAATACTAAAAATTTAAAATAGAAAGTGTAATGCTTATAATTAAGTTTCCTCAAGAGAATACAAAAGAAAAAGTACATACGGTGTTATCACAAGTAAATCCCTGTTTAATTCATACAATCATTAAAAATAAGCGAATACGCAGAGTTTTCCTCCAATTAACTTAGTAAATTCGGTAATTGTTTCCTCCATTATAATTTTATTTAACCCCTTAAAAATGTAAGTGGTGTTAACTCCGGTGACGTGACATCATGAAATAGCAACATGTGCTTATCAACTCCACAGATAGAGAGCACAGGTGGAGGTTTGATAACTCGCCCGAATAAAAAAATTACAACAATATTATAATTCATAGGTACATAGGTGTGTGTGAAACACTTAACGATGAAAGCCTTGTTGAGACTACACAACGCTAGAAGATGTCTGCTTTCTTCAAACTTTACCGGAAGAATAAAATCGTGTTTTAAAATTTGACATCCTAGCCCTACTCCAACAACGAAAATTAAGCGTACCGACGATAACTTTTCTTGACAAGTTAAAAGAAAATCTTGTAGTTGTTAGGGCCGGATTGATCGAATATATACGGATAAATTCAAAATAAGTGTAATTTTATTTCTTTCCTCATATACAATCATCAACTTCCCTACTTAATCTAATAATTCATACCAACTTAACTTTTAGCGGGCTATTCAAATTTATTTATAACAATTCGGCCATCTTGACCATTGATTGCCCTCAATTAACTTAACATATTAGTACTAATGATTATAGACCTTGTAAAGTGGAACAGTACAATTCAACCAAGGCTTCATCCTTCCTGCCTCTACGACTCCTTTATATGGCATCTGTGTCACTTATAATATAACTCAATAATGTTGTTTATCATCTTTTCTGGTACATAGAACAACAACCGATCCTTGTACTTCCTATAAACTAAACCATCCCTTAATTCAAATTGTTTATCTTCCTCTATTTCCAGTTTTCGTTTTATTTCAGCTATAACGGATAAATTTTCGTAAAAGTTCCTTTCTTCAATTACATAAATTTCCATACATCTACTCAAAGCGTCTGCGTGTTTCATCCGATCTCCCTTTCTATGTTCCATTTGGAAGGAGTAATTATTTAGTTCAGTGACCACCTTAAGATCTTTACGTTTACTATTTTCCTTTCCAATGTTTGTTTTAAACTGTTGCAATCAGTAACTATTTTAAAATCAATGCCATTGAGATAAAATCAAAACTTTCCCAACGCATAAATTATCCCCAACCTTTCTAATTCAAAGCTATGGTATTTTGATTCTGCCGGTGTTGATCTTTTACTTAAGTAAAATATTGGGTGAAAATGACCATCTGATTGTTTCTGTAGCAATACTGCACTAAATCCGTGCGAATTAGCATCGCAATGTAATTACGTTTCAGCACGTGGTGAGTATAAAGCTAAGAGCGGTTTACTAGCTAATCTTTGTTTAAGTTCATTAAAACACTATATCTGTTCATTTTTCAACTGAAACTGAACATTTTGTTTTAATAATTCATATATCGGACTGGCAATTTCAGAAAAATTCTTTATAAATCTTCGGAAATAGGAAACTAATCCTAGAAAACTATGTAGTTGCTTACTATTCTGTGGAACAGGATAATTCAAAACTGCTTTTGTATTCTCCTCATTTGGCGTTATTCCCTCTTTCGTAACTGTGTATCCCAAATAGTCAATTTTGGTATTTACAAAATGATATTTGTCTAGTCTTAAATGTAGCAGGTTATCCACTAAGACTTTGAATACATCTTCTAGTACTTTATAATGTTCTTCTAACGTTCCGGTTGCTATCAGCAAGTCATTCATATAAATTATTATTTTATGTTGTTCCAATAGATCCCTAAACGCCTGTGAAATAAATCTCATAAATGTAGAAGGGCTATTCTTCAACCCAAAAGGCATTCTTGTGTATTCATACTGTCCTGATTCTGTAACAAAACTAGTTAACTGTCGAGAGTCTTCTTCTACGATAATGTGATGGAATGCATCCTTTAGATCGAGTTTTGTAAAATAGCTTTTACCCTGTAGCTTATCTATTTGGTCTTGAACCAAAGGTATAGGAAAATTATCTCTCATCGTCAATTTATTTAATTCCCTGTAGTCTACACACATACGAGGTTCTCCATTTTTCTTCCTTACCAATACCACCGGTGAACTATAGGACGACTTAGTTCTTTACACTATTCCTCGCTTCACAAGATCGTTTACAATTACGTTTACATCTTCCTTGTCTTTATAAGACATACGCCTAGGTCTAAAAAAGAAATAATTATAATTAGGTCGAACATTAATTTTCATTTCTAAATCTGTAGCAGGCACAGCAGGCGAATTCGGTGCCTCGTAACAATTTACATATAGTTCCCTAACCTTATCGTCAACTGACTTATCTTTAATTCCTATCTTTAGTGTTGACTCAACTTCGTGAACATAATCTATACTTAAAACTTCATTTACAACTAGCTTCTGTTCAATTTGGGTCAATTTAAGCAATTGATTTGAAAATTCTATTTTTAAATTATTGATTTCTACAAAATCCCTATCAATCAAACTATCATGACTTATTGTGTGATCCGGCACAACAAGAAATTCAAAATCTAAGCTTAAGGGCTGAACCTTTACATTGCACTTCAGTTTACCTAAGACCTCTACCTTGCTACCGTTAATGCCATAAAACCCACCTCCAATTTTAACAATTTCCATAAGATTTACTGGAATAAAACTGTGTTTTATAAATGACACAGGGCTACCCGTATCAAATATGGCGCTTAAATCTAAAACAAATTTATTTTTTATCAGCTTAATTTGTAGAATGTGCGATTTATAACTGTTCCTTTTTTCAACTAAGTGTGATGTGCTATCTGCTTCCACAGTTGTAGTTGTTTCCGTTGAATCTCTATCCCTTCTACTTCTTCTTGGCTTTGTACACCTTGACGAAAAGTGCCCCATCTCATTACAATTATAACACCTAATTGTACCTTGTGTGTTTCTATTTGTAACAACTGTTAAACCTACTCTATCATTACTTGTGTGTATTTGTGGTTGCATCCTTATGATTTGCTTATAACTGCCTCTTCCATTCTGACATACATTATTCATTACTCGTAACATTTCTTTTGTAGACGTAAAGTCTTTCATCCTTGCCATGTTCTGAAGTGTACTATCATCCATTCCGTCGATGATATACCCAACCATATCCTCCTCCGGCATTTCCAATTTGTTTCCCAGCATTACTTTAGCATGGAAATAATCTTTAAATTGTTCCTGACGTTTCCACCTTCTCGCCTTGAACTTCTTCATCATAACTATTTTCTGAGGTTTAGCAGTGAAATTGTTTTCGAGTTATGATTTAATTCTTTCCCAGTTCATACTAATATGTGCTAATTTCGAATGATACCAATCTTTTGCTACATCTGTTAATTTGCCAACCATAATAAGGTGCATTACAGAATCGCTTACCCCATAAGCAGCTTGTACGGCTTCCGTTCTTTCTATAAATGCTGTCACATCCACATTGTCATTTTGTCCATCGAATGTAGGAAGTAACTCTGCTATTTCCTTGTTGCTAAACGATTGGCTACCCCTCGAACCCTCTGAAGTTGACGTTCCTCCAACAATGCATCGGTTGCTACCGCTTTCTGCTATAACTGCCCGAACTGTTGCTTGAATAATCTCATCGATTGAAACTGTAGCTTGATCAAACTAAAGCTGACTGTACGATTTTTCCGGTTCCGACATGGTGATAATAACAACGAGTGTAAACGGCACTGTTTGTTTTCTTTACTATACGGACCACGCGGTTATAGGTTAAATTCGATTTTCAAACTTAATTTGAAATACGGCGTATCGCACGACCAAATCCCACTTCTGATAACTGTTAGGGCCGGATTGATCGAATATATACGGATAAATTCAAAATAAATGTATTTTTATTTCTTTCCTCATATACAATCATCAACTTCCCTACTTAATCTAATAATTCATACCAACTTAGCTTTTAGCGGGCTATTCAAATTTATTTATAACATAGTCTAAATTTTAAGTGAATGCGAAGAACGTTTTCAATGTTAATTTTACAGAGGTGACAACTTTATTCTCAAAGTTTAAATTTTATTGTTTAATTCTTAACGTTTAATTTCATCATGTATCTTATTTTAAGGTGTTCGTCGTAGCAAATAAGTTGAAAACCACTGATCTAATATATTTTTTACGTTATCGGTCATTCTGCCAGATTTGTTACCATACACCATTATCTGTGATTTTGCTTAGAATAAAGCTAACAAAAAAATCTAATAAATTTGGTTAGATCTTAGAATCTTAAAATAATAATAATTTTATTTTCATATAAGTTATTTTGTAATGAAATTATGTAATTGTCAAATTAATTTCAAAAACAATTAAATTCCATCATTACAGGTTTCAGTTTTATCAACATATGTTATTAAATTTTATTAAAAATTACTATTTTAACCAATTTATACTATAAAGATTAGTACAAAAAATTTTATGTATCACACGTTCTTAAAACATTTTATAATAATAATAATAAATATGCTCATACTCGCAAAATAGAAGTTTCTGGACTAGTGATACAAATAACTATTTTTATAAAGCAGATCTTTTCAAACGCTTTTAATACAACTAATTAATACAACATTTAAAGTTTATTGATCTTACTTGGCAAGAACTATTTCTATTTCTATGTAGTTTTAATATACAACTATTTTTGTAAATAATATTATTTCAAATCAACAAGTGTTTATTGTTTAACATTAAAAAAGGACGTTTTTTAAAAGAAAACATACTGGGTGGGTCAATAGTGTGTCAAAGTAAACTATCTTCCTTATTGTATAAAATATAACAATAATATTTACAAAAATTGTAGGGTTCTTAAAATTATACATTTAAAAATTATTCTTTAGTAATACAGGGTATTCCATAATATTAGAACAACAAAAAACCTTTTTAAATAAAACACCTTGTATACTAATAGGTTTTTGAAATCCTTTTGAGGTGTAGGTTACATTATATAAACACCGCATAATTAACAATCAGCAGGCTAACGCTCGTTGGCGCCATTTTAGGATAGAACGTATACAAACACAACGTTGCCAATTGTAATAGAATTCTACAACGTTTAGTAATTTTATGCAGTGTTGTAGAATTTTGGGGATAATCCTGTATTAATCTACATTTTATAGTATGTATCAGTTTTGTAAAAGAATATGGCTTGCTCGCATTTATACCAACAAACCAAATTCATAATACCAAAAAAAAGAAAACAAGTTTTAATTTTGTTTGTGTAATTATGAGTAGAATTGTGTAATTTTTACACCTTGTGCGAAGAATTGAAACAAAGTCAGTAGGCAACATTGTAAAAGTGCCATAAGAGTAGTTAATTCGTGCTGGTCTAATTTTATTGACGTTCGTAACTTTTTTCTAGCTTATTATTATATTTTAATTTTTCTTAAATAATTTATTGCAAATATTTCTTGTGTTTTCAATTGAATACGCGTTAATGTATTATTAAAGATAACACACAATGATTTTGTTAATGTTATTACTGAAATCGAACTTATAATTTAAATAAATTTTGAGTCATTTACTATCAAGCCAAATATTTGCAGGAGTTATTTATACGTTTGTAATTTAATATAACCACTTATGTTCACAAAACCCAATAAAAGAAAATTGTATTTGTATTTAAGGGTAAAAATACTATTACATATAATTGTCGAGTCAGTAAATTTGTTACTAGACTTAATTATGTTTATTGACTAGTAACTTTTATACATGTATGAAAACTGATATTTGTGAATTACAATCAAAACATCTTATTTTTACCTTTATTACAAATACAATAAACTAATTGTTAGTCTAGTCGACTATGATAATTGTAGGTTATGTATACCTAACTTAATTTTTTAAATAGTTCTTGTAAGTATATTATTATTATTATTTGATAAACTACATTTTTAACGTAACCCTATAGAAAATTCAATTTTGAACAAGTCAGGTAATCGTGGAGGACATTCAATTGGACCGTTTCTTCCAAACTATCATCGTGGAAATGCTACATTCCCATAAGATGATAGTTATGATTAATGAATTGAAATAATTTAAAGCAATCGAAGCAAGTGAATTTGCAAAAATTACAAAAAGTTGGCCATTTACAGTACCATATAAAAAGTGGAGTTCTATTACATAATCTCGGATAATAATTTTAAGAACCTTACAAATCATAAATATTTTCAATTATTTTGTTTAATAAGGGAGATTATTACTGTGACACACTATTGGCCAATGCTGTATATAATTTAGATACAAAAAGATTTAACCATAGTAAACAAATAACTAAATTAGTTTTTTTTAGTTTATAAATTACATATATTTAATAATAATTGCATTTTTTTAAATTTAAATTAAACTTTACCAAACCTGATTTAAATTACAGCAGTACATATAACTTTTTTAAAAATACCGTGATATGATTCTTTTTCAACTTTATAGAGTTTAACGTTCTAAAAAAATAAAATAAAATATGTAATCTAATTCAAAATTTTTGTTTTTGTTCGTGCATGTTGTTATAACTTAATTACTTTCATGTTTTTTTTCAGTATACTTACACATATGTATATTATAAAGTTACATTTTAAATATAATATTGCGTTTTTTTTTTGTAATTTAACCAAACTTGTGTTTACATTTCTAAATTTTATTTATTTTGTTTAAGTTTTATTGAAATAAGATATATCTTATTCAACAATTTCTCAAATGTTCTCTTGCTTTCACTGTTATTTTAGAGCTTGACATTGAGATTCTTATAAAATGTAAATTTATCTATTTGTAGTCGGTGTCAATTTTAGTTTGTAATATCATTTACATTTTAAGAAGTTATTTCATCTGATTTTTAATTTCTTAAATTAATCAATCAATCATAATTTTGTGTAAATAGACACCGCCTATTAATCGGGTGAAGAAGTCTATCCAAACTTTCTAAATACACTTTTTCTACTTGAAGCTGTCGAACGTGACAGTCGTAAGCGCTACAGTGACAAGATTACTCCTGACAAATTAGATTTAATCAAACTTTCTACTAAAATCCTACACTATACTATAACTCTACAAAAACGTAGGTAATAGTCGTTATTGATTATCAGCGGTTTAACAGAGGTGTTTACATTTGTTTAAAGAATAGCAGATTTTGATAAAAATTTAAATCTTGCAACTCGTTAAATAAGCTAACATTCTTTCTAAGCTCTAATTTAACTCATTGTAGATAAAACCATTCTATCGCATAAATGGCTGTTAAGGGTTTTAAAAGAAAGCCTTTATTCATATCATGTATAGTAGATACAATCACTTCTAGAAACGGACTGACGTGTCTAGTTTGCTCAATGAATTTTGAAAAATCGTTTACAACTTGGTATTTATACGAAAGTATTTTTACTTTTGATCGAAATTTAATTATTTGTTACTCTCCCGCAACTTATGTTTTTACACATTTAAAAATAAAAGTATCTGATTTTTATATATCAACAAAATAAAAAAAATGTATTAACTGTTTCACAAACTTATAAAAATGTTTGTTTCTAATTATGTATAAAATGACGTCATTTTTTCTATTTTGTATGTTCTTTACATTCCCAGCTTACTTTCTTTAAACTTCCAGAATTTGTAAAAGCATTCTTTCTATTTTAAATTTTTTTGCATCTTAAGTAGCACATCAGTTTTATAATTTAAAATCTTAAGAATCTGATTATTAGATAACTAATTATAAATGTTTCATAAAACAGTTTTATTGTTTTATCGTTTATTCCGAGATATTCCTATAAAATAGTTATTTTATTACTTAAAGTATCTTTAAGGATGCGGGGTATTTGCTTTAGGATACGCCGACTATCTCACCATTATCACAAACGGGAAGTTTGGGGCAACTGTATCGAACATAATGCAAAGTGCACTAAACACCGTCAAAAAATAGTGCAAAAAAGAGAGACTATCAGCGAACCCAACTATGACGGCAATCGTTTCGTTTACCAAACGACGGAGAACAGATGACATAAAACTAACTACGATGTACGGAGTCACGCTCTTAATGACAAAATAATTCAAACATCTGGGACTCACTCTTGATACTAGACGGACTCTCAATGCTCATCTAGAAAAAGTCACAACGAAGGCCATCAGGGTACTTAATACAACTAAACGGATGGTCAGGCACACATGCGGATTGAAACTCACAATGACAAATGGTTATATATTGTCGTAACAAGACCCATCATTACATATGGCGGGCTTGTATAGAGTGAGAGAACCAACCTGAAAAACACAACTGCAGTGTTAAGCAAAGTACAGAAAATGGCATGTCTGCTGATAACAGGAGATGAAAACCACACCCACAGCAGCCATGGAAGCACTACTTTCACTTCCATCATTACACCTCGTTGTAATGATGGAAGCAAGACAAGCAGCATACAAGCCGTAGATTAATGAACACGCGTTAATTACCGGAAAAAACAAACCGGGTATATACAACGTGCTGCGTGAAGAAAAATCTTAACTATGAAATCCGACTTGAAAAAAAATTATCGCATCTTAAAGAAATTTATAGTGATAATACCGTCACAAGACGGAACATTATCGACTCGAATCATACGCAAATGTTCCGATATCGATCATGTCTGACAGCCAAGCAGCACTACTAACGCTAAGATATCTAGTAATAAAATACAAACTGATTATGGCATGCATAAACAGCCTGGAAATATTGGAAACTTGCCAACTAATGCAACTCATCTGGATACCAAAATACCAGAATCTAAAAAGCAACCTAATGGCGGACGTACTAGCTAAAAGGGGCACAACAGTAATATATATCGGACCTCTACCCTGTTTTCGGAATCGTCTACTAGATCGCAAAAGAAATAATTCGCAGCAAACTAGCAGCGGAGCATAAGACACTATGGAAAAACTCTTTAGGAATGAGGCACACAAAACCCTTTCTTACAGAGCCACAATCAAAAACTCAAACTACACTGTCAAGCATGAGTCGACAAGAGTTAAGGAAACTCACGGGACTAATCACAAGGCACTGTAGCCTTAACAAACGTATGCATAAAATGGGACTGCAAAGTAGCCTTCTATGCCGCGGATGCTTGGAAGACGAGACTCGCACTGCTGTGCAAATGCAAAACATATCAAATGCAACGCACAACGATTCTCGGCAAACCATAACTAACCGATGATGAGTTGAAAAAGGCTCTTTGATTTCATTGACAAAACATAAATGCTGAGAAAATAAATCAGAGGTGCACAAAAAGACCAAAAAGACCGCAGTGCAGGAGCGCTAGACGAACCAGCTCTTGAATAAAATAAAAAAAATCTCGAATGATGCAAATTCAACAATAAAAAATTTAAATGTTCGCAGAATGTGTTTAAGTGATCTGAAGACTTATACACCAAGAAGCTGCCTTATTGTAAAATTATTCTACCAAACATTTAAACTACATAATACAAAATAAAACAAATTTTAATGGTAGCAACATAATTAATTGGGAAGATTCTACTACGATACGAAAACGACAGTCTAAATACGTTAGATTGCTTATAAATATATTCGTATGGTAAAATATTGAAAAAACATTTAATCCTAAATAATTTTTGTATTAATTAATTTGATGTAATCTGAAAAAATAATTATTTATAGATTCAACTAAAACAGAAAATCTAATTTTCAAAATTGTTGATAAAAAAAACTATTCTCTACGCAAATTCACGGTTAGAAGCGACTTTCGGCTTAGACCGCTTCGTAGTTAAACTCCCAGACTTTTTAGGCTTGGTCCTAGTCTTTGTTTAAGAACCAAAACAAGAAGTAGAACTTGACCTTTGCCGTATTGTCGTATATGAACCCATACAAACTGACGTTTTGCAAGATATTGCAGCTTGCATCTTTGTAGTACTAAGTGTCACTGAATGAAAAAGTATACTGCTTGACTGATTTCCTTATTAATCGGTCTAAGAGTTTATGTCATTTCTTAGAAGATTGATCTTTATCTTAAAGGGTGCAGTACTGGCAGCGAATATTTGCTGAGCTTTAAACCATTTTCTCGTTTTATCTACTCTAGGAAAGTAAGAAGGAGTTTCAGTCAACACTTTAGTTTGGTTAAAGTGGGTTTTTAGTTTCACACGTGTTTCGCCATTGTTGATTTTGTCACTCTGCAGTGTTTGCAGTCAGCCATATGTTTTTTTTTACTCCAGTTTTAATAGAGAGTTCCGTCTATTAAATATAATTTTATCCACATGAACAAAAAATTTTGTAAATTTTGTTTGTTTGTCTTTAGCAGTTCTAAACCGATTGTTCAGGGTATCTTTAAATGCTTTTTTAGCACTTTGCTTATATTGTCTATCGAATCCGTACAATATGGTAAATAAACGGAACTAGTAGGTAGTAAGTTTTTTTTTACTTTTGGATTGACTAGTCTTTCTTATGCTCTTTGGATCTCTTTGAACCCGTATTTATTTTATTGCAGAAACTCTAACTGTGTTTCTTTATTTTTTTGTAAATTTTATAACACACGTATAGCTGTTTTAGCTATGCGAAACAGAAGTTTTTTGTACTGGATGATGTTGAGATTTGGCGTTTAAGTTCAGAAATTTTTTTCTGAAAATAAGCTTCGTAATTTTAAGCTCGAAACATATGTAAAATACATTTTGAAAATCAGGGAATTTATTATTGAAACACTGATAATTTGAATAATTTTAGATATTGATAAGTTTGTCGTTATAACTAAAATAATGTTGTTAAGACAGATGGAATAAACAAAACTTCTTGTTCAGTAATTCTCTCGACCGGAACTTTAGTAAAAAGAGATACCACGTCAGAACTGACTATGATATATTCTTTGGTTATACGCAAGTTCCAAATTATCTCTATAAAGTCTGTAGAATTTGTAGTTTCTGTATTTTCTGTCAACGGCAAAAGTTTTGTAGCTAGATAACGTGCTAAGGATTAGGTCGGTGAATTAATGGCGCTTACTACCAGTCGAAGAATAACTTTTTTTTGAGTATCTTGGCAAGACCGTAGATTTGTAGCATAACTAGATTTTTGACAATCAAAGCTTGTTTCTTGTTAACACCGATAGTAGTAGGTTTTGATGACGGAGTTTACTTTAGTGCGTAAAGAATTTAAAGAGTTCTTTGTAAACGTTTGTAGCAATCTTCCGAAAGTAAATTTGTCATTACTGTCGTTGTAATCTTGTTTGTTTATAACGACTGTAACGTTTTCTTTATCTGCTCTCAGTACTAAATGTCCTTGTTTTGACATAACCGTTTAGCTGCTTTTCTGTAATATTCTTTAATACTTGAGCGTAGCGGTTTTGCTTTTTTACAATGTTGCACACATCTTGTCGAATAGTTTCAGAGATTTCCTTAGTCAGAGTGTGTCGTGACAGCATAGTTAAAACCCTTATTTAATAATAATGTTGTTTGTTCATCAAAAACTATATCTGTTAGATTCAAGACAAGGGCCAAGATGATACAATATTGCACAGTCACTTACCTTTTTTTAGTGGCATTCATCACTTCAAAGATGCAAGCTGCAATGCCTTGCGAAACGTTAGTTTATTTGGACTCACGACAATACAATCCGGGAAAAGCCAAGTTTTACTTCTTGTTTTGGTTCTCAAAGAGAAACTTGTTACAAGAATTTTCTCACAACCTAATTACTAGCGACTAACTTTTAAATTATAAAACAATTTAAAAAAGCGCAAAAACGGTAAAAGATTAGAATGGGAAATACCGTTTAAATTCATCCAAACTAAAAGCGAACAAATGACAAAACACTGGTAATATATTTTATCACAAAAAGAAAAGTTGCAAAAAAGAAGAAGATAAATTTACACAGGTGCTATCAATCGCTAGAACGTAGGTCAATACCACAGACAATAATTGTTAAAGTAAGCTCTCTTCGATTGGGCAACACGTTGTATAAAAATTAAACTTGTCGGTTTACCTTTTACATTCCAAAAAGAATAAATTTAGGTTTGTAAATTATATCACAAATATACAAATCTCAATAATGCACCTTCTCATAATATTTTAAACACAAAAAAAAGTTTTATAATATTGCGATAACAACCTAATATGTACGTCCAATCGTACGTGCAACCGACTGACAACGTAAATGCAAAAAATTAAAGTAGGAAATATAACACTTACAATTTAGTTTTTTTTTTCAAAGAATACAACTAGCTAGCAGCACTTTCCCAAAATTTCCTAAAATTTGCTGAAATATAACAAACTCGTACATTCGGTGTTATCAAAAGTAAATTTCATTCGATTCATACGATTAATGAGAAAACCGAATGCACCGAGTTTCGTCCAAGTTAATTATGTTCTTTTGGAGCTTCCCAACACGTTTAGAATTATCTTAATTTAGCAAAGGTTTTGCAATATTCAATCAACGTGACCTGACGTCATTTTAGGTATTTTCCTAATAAACGAAACGGGTTTTGACACCTCCACCTTAATAGAATAACATGTGGGTATACAGAAACCGTTAGTAACAATACGAAAAAATTAAAGTAAATCACAATAACATGATTTGTATTACGAAAAAAGTCTTGTTCACAATGGCACAACCGCCAACAAAGAAACTGTTTCCGACCCCTGGTATCAGCGGATGATGCGCCTGGTGAAAACAAAACCAAATAAATTGCCGGAAATTTACATAATTGAAGACTAATTATATAAGAATTTTTCCAAAGCCCCAGGTTTTTAAAGAGGGTCACGACGCATCTACCGCAGGTCATCTTGGAGTTGCTAACACCTTCGCCCATGTCTTTCAGACTTATTACTGGACCGGCACTTCCCGGGATGTTCAAACTCACGTACAAAAATGCCAGAAATGCACTGAATATAAGAGCCAAATGCGAATGTTTGCCGGAAAAATGCATTTCTATCAAAGCCATAAACCGTGGGACATCGGCAGAGACTTGATGAGACCATCTCTGAGGTCGAAACGTGGACATTGTCACCTGTCAGTCTTCTAAGACAAATTCATTAAATGGACCAAACTAAAACCGCTGAAATTTTCACAAAGCAGTGAACATACAACAACCATTTATACCATGAATGAGCGGGAATAATTAGAAGTGAAAACATACGAAGTAAACCACATAGACCGGAAAAGTAAAAAGTTTTCTGCTGTCGATATTTCGATGTCAAACATTTACGAATTAACAGCTATTAGTATTATGTAAGACAATTTTTATTGTCATTTTTATAATTCAATCGGTTAACGGCTCAGGTTATTAGAGAAGCAAACGTGACTTATCGCTAGTTAAACTATCACACATTAAAGTTGTAGTCAAGTTTTTAAATGTCAACAAATCTCAAAAATTACCGATTTATGAAAATATTGTTTCTCAATTACTTTTCTCTTACGATAATTTTATTACTTGTACGTAACTATTTATTTTAAATAGATTGATACATAACAAAAGTTGTTAATTCGTTTTAACGCAGTTTTCGTTTTTAAAAAAATTAGTTCAAGAGCTGCATGGCAACATCGCTATAACATAAAATCAAGATTCTGCAGTAATCTACAACAATTAGCAAAGTGGATAGTAAATATGCTGACCAACAGATAGATCGATGCTAATTTCCTAGCTGCTAGCATACTTTTTTGGCGCCAAATATGGGGCAAGATTGGTTATCTTTCAGTAAATACTACAACCAACGGTAAAACCATTAAATAACCGCCACAAAAAATTGTAAAAATGACCGTTGTTAATTTGATACTTTATAGATGCACCAAGCTAAAAGTGTGTCAAAAGATTTAAAAAAAAAACATATACGTGCCTAGACATCGTGACAAGCTAGGCTGGCAACAACAGACTGACAGTTTTAGCAAATAAGATTAAGTACATAGTTTTTGATTTTAAAATCGCAATTTATTTACTTACTACCAGCATGGATGATCTAAAATACTTAAAATGTAGATACCTTTGGGCATGTCGTTAATACACGTGTTGTTTGCTTAACGTTTGAAACGGAAAAAGCTAATCAGTAACGTATACATCGTAGATGACACGACTGGGCAAATTTTATACAGTACGAAAAGTATATTAAGATGTTTGTATTTTGTTTTTAGGTTGGCATGCGCATACATATAAAAGTAAAAATAATTAAAGGTTTATACACACGAAAAAGATACAAATTTTTCAGTTTTTTTTCTAAAGTACTTAAAAAATACGGTTTACATACAACAATTTTGTTTCTTTTTATAACAAAATACTAAGCTAAAATTTTTAGTAGTATGTCTTTCAACTTTAGTCCTTGTAATTTTAGTTTCCTAGCAGTTATTAAACTGGCAAAAAACGCCACTTTTCCGTTATGTTCTACGGTCGCAAATATTGTCTGCTTCATATTTTCACCTAGTTTGTACTTGACTAGTTTTTACGTAATAATTCGTATTCTTTTGAATGTACTTTATGTTAATACATATTCTTTTTCGGAATTTCTTCCCAGTTCTAACTTTTTCGCCGGTGAATAGTTGATTACATTGTAAATAATAATTTACATTAATTAAAGTAAGGGCTTTTTACCGGTTGAAGACAATGTTTAAAGACTGAGCGAATTGAAGTCTAAAATATTGTTTGAGACTGGTATTATTTTTAATGTTTGTGATGTTTATATTTTTTGCACGATAGAAACATTTTTTCCTTAATCTTATTACTTTATCTTAAACGTCAGAATGACGTTTTTATTTGATTTTGAGCAACCTTTATTTATTATTTAAACTAGTTCACTTTCCAAGCGTTTTCACGGTGTCATAATTTGTCGGCCGCATTCACGAGTACACGTTACTTGGTGAATGATCTAGTAATGCAATGCATTACGTACTACTACGGTTAAAGAACAATTTAAAATTTTTGCAATCATTTTAATTAAATCGGTTTTAATTTAATAATTATACATTAAAAGGTAAAAACTGTATAATATTTTTAAAATAATTCTTTCTATTATCTAACATCTCATGTTAATTCATTTGTAACAGTTTTGATTACATACAAAATTATTATTATAATCTGTAGTTTTAACTTGAAAAATTCTAAACGAATGTGTTAAAGGTTAAACTTAAAAAAAATTTTACTATTTATAAAGGGTTGCTAATTTTTTTTATAATAATGTAAAAGCGCACTTGTTGTTTTTCCACGACGGCGCCCGATTAAATTAAAACCACAGAAAAACTAAATACTTTCTATTATTTACGCCAAACACAAAAAAAACACCGACATATTAGACTCATTTCAAAATTTTTAGATTTTTTTCTTAATTTGTAGTTTTAAAAATAATATTCAGTTTTCTTGTCGCTACATTGCAATTTCTATTTCACCGCGTCTGCAAAAACTTGTAAGCTGACATTTTCCGTAAAGCTCTAATGGGGTTTTACAAGTTGCGCAAGCTTACAAGGAATTACATACGTGTAAGCGGCTTTTAAATAAATGTATAGAAAATAAAATAAAAGTTCCATTTGGTGTACACCGCAAACGTTTGTTCGTCTGTAAAAAATAAACAAAATTATGTAAAATTGTGCTTGTGTGTAGTGTGAATGTTTTAGTACTGTTCCGAACAAAAATCAATAAATGTTTTACTTTTCAATATTAAATTGTTTTAAAGTATTATGCTGTAAAACATAAATTTTGCGGGTTTTATATATTAATTTATAGTCAATAACCGGTTTTCACGTTTGCTTTATATTTAACTTTGACAAATTTTATTAAAATTTTTATGCTTGTATAAAAAAACTTTAAGCACAAATAAATGATTTACAAAAAAACACTGTTAGCTCAAACGTATTAATAGTCAACTCGTAAAGTAAATTATAGCCTCTACAATTTGCTCAATATGTAGTTATAGATGCTAACAGAAATGAAGTTTACTAAAGAAACCAATGACTGCTTCGTAATCAATAACTACTACTTAAAAGTACTCAACTTTTAAGGTGGTTAAATTTTATTTAAGCTTAGAAAATTAGCAATAAACTGTAATAAACGTAATTTTAACTAAGAATTAAGAATGGCAAGAAAATAATAAGCTAATGATTTTCTAAAAAATTATCCAAAATGGAGTTTAGATTCACAGAAAAAAGACAGGTTCGTAGATACTATTAAAAAAACTCATTACAACAATAAACGTGGTTATTAAAATTGAGCTGGTAACATGTATTATTGAGCTAATGCACGTTTGTTTATTAGTTAATAAATAAGTTGCCTCAACGAAACCGCGTTCATTAAAAACAAAAAACAAACCTCCAAGTTTTATAAACTTTTCAATAACCCTCAGTACATAAATATAATAACTTTCTGTTATTGAGTCAATAAAATATTCGCTTAGTCAGCGTTTTTAATTATTAATAGTATTAACAAAAATTAATAATTTAATAAATTTTCTACATTGTATTAAGTAGTTTGTTAATTAGTAAAATAATTTTGATCATTGATTAGCTTTTACGTATCCTATTGAAGGTTTAATCTTGAGTTGTTTAACATAATCTTCAGTAAGGATGCAATTAGTTTCTTAGCGCATTGGTCCCAGGTTTTTATTTACTTATTTTCATTTCATAAATGCCACATGTCAATGTGTAACAATTAAAAAATTGTTATTTTTACCGTATCTTGCTTTCCGTCTAATATATAGAGCACACGCACGCACGCACCCCCACACACCAGATGGAATAGAGGTGCAAAAAAGTACTGCTTGGTGGCAACGCTTGATATAAAAAAACGCGTTTAACTTTGCTAAATGGGATTGCATTAGCAGAGCACTCGCCAAAATGAACGTACCATATCTACAACGGCTTGTAGCTAGCTACTTTACTGATAGGATCCTGAAATACAATACGGAGAACGGTCCAAAAAAATACAAAATCACTGGAGGGGTTCCCCAGAGCTCAGTCTTGGGTCCTCTTCTATAGAACATCATGTACGATGGGCTTCTGCAATTGAAGATTCCCATGGCAGTCAAACTCGTAGCATATGCAGATGATGTCGCTGTAGTGATAGTTGGAAAGCACCTCGAGGAAATAAATTTTGTCTTCGACACTACTTTCGAGACAATCTGTAAGTGGATGGATACTGTTAGCTTCGAGTTGGCAGAGCACAAAACTAAAGCGGTGATCATAACTAGTAGAAAAAAAGTAGAAACCATCACATTGCAGGTTGGAAGACACAAAATCACAACGATTGAGTGCCTTAAGAGTAGCTAGCGCTTTCCGCACTGTATCTGAGGACGCAGTGTGCGTTATTGCCGGGATGCTGCCTATTGAAATCCTGACAGAAGAACGAAAAGTCCGTTACCGGCAAAAAGGAACGACAACGATAAAACCCAAAAGAATACAAGAAAGGCAAAATAGTATACGACAATGGCAAATATTTTAGGACAACACAACAAAGGGTATGTGTACGTACGGCCTCATCCCACGTGCTGATGTTTGGGTGAACCGCAAACATGCTGAGGTCAATTACTACTTCACACAGATGATATCTGGACATGGGTGCCTCCGAGCATACCTCTATCGGTTTAAACATGAAGATTCTCCGGACTGTCCGTATTGTTCCGGAGTAAATGAAGACGCGGAACACGTGTTCTTTGCGTGCCCACGCTTTCATACATTACGCAGTAATTGGAAATCTGCCGTTAATGAGAAACTTCGGCCAAAGTTTCTAATAAAAGTTATGCTCTCCTCTAAGGCTGCTTGGAAAGCAACAAGTTCATTTGCGACGGAAGTCCTACAAGAACTCCGCCGCATAGAAAGAAGACGAGCGACGAATAAAAATATGCGTTGATAAGAAGCCCTGACTTTAACCACATGACGGAAGAGCAGTAGCTAGATCCTACCTCTGTGAAGTAATGCCTAATGGCGGTTCCGCGGAAAAAACAGAGGATGGCTTTTTTAGTCGGTATTAGATAAGGGCATCTGAGTCCGACATATCCAGGCACAACACCAAGTTCTGACGATACGTAAATGTATTTTTTGCCGCAAACCTCTTAAAACACACACGCATACAACATTTTTTATCAAAAATAGACTTTTCTGATTCAGGTGACTTTGAAACGTAACATTCTACAAAAAAAATGCTATACAGTAAGACCTCGCTTAACGCATAGGATACGTTCCATCAAAGTAGAGCGTAATTCTAAAAGAGGCTATCTTAACATGTAAATAATGGGGTTAGGGGGAGATGTATAGAAAATTTTTTAGGTACTAAATTTAATAATTATGTTTTTTTATTAAAAATGAAACCAAACATTTTAATCAACATATGTAAAATGTAATGCCTATTTAATTAAAGTTAGTACTTTTAACAGTTTTATGTTGAATGAGCAAAAATAAACTAAGAGATAAACATATATGTATACCAATTCAACATTTGAACTTGTTCATTTTATCATCAGAGATTTTTAGCCAGATTAACCAAATCGACGGTGGCCGTTACCGTTATCTCTTTCTTGTGTTGTCATAATCACTTATCTATCTTTTGCAGTGTATTAGTTTATTGTATGTACATACATACACTGTTTTGGATATGTTATGTACATATTTGGAAACTAGCGCTGCGCACAATTTTGGGGAATCCCCGTAGTGCTGCGAGCAATTTCGGGGAATCACCGGGTTGAAATAAAAAAGCGCTGAACCAAAACAGCGTTAAGCGTGGTCTTACTGTACTTTCCTTATTGGTAAGTAAAAAAAAACTGGTGTGGTCACCACACGACTTTCCTATAAGGAATGATGAATATTTACATATTTTTTAGTTATGCTGTCATAAAACCATTTTGAAGTGATATGTACACGTTTGTATAGATTTTCTAGCATATTAGTGCGCCTCGATATTACTTATCCCTTTAGTAAATCAGTAAAAAAAATTGTCGCAGGCAGGATTCGAAACTATATTATATTTGTGAATTCATTTTAAATTGCAAATTAAATATCTGATAAACTATTAATGTTAGTACTTTTTTTGTTTGAATAAATTGTTAGCAAAAATTATCTCTATAAGAAACTGTAAAAATAATTCGAATGATTTATATAAGAAAAACTGTTAAAAATGGCGGATACACCTACTTTCGGTTTTTTTATCAAACCAATCTTTTGAAAAAGCAGAGAAAATATAAAAGCCACCTCTACACTAAATTTCAAGTTACGAGGACTTTTGGTTCGTGAGTTATCGTGGGTACATCCAAAAATAATTTAAATAAGATGCAACACTCCATATAACAACAAAAAAATTGTCGTAGGCAGGATTCGAACCTAGGATCATATATGGAATTTACTTTTAATTATAAATCAAATATCTAATAAACTGTTAATGTAGAAAAAAAAATTATTTTAATAAACTGTTAAGAAGAGTTAACTCTATAAGAAACTGTAAACATAATTTGAATAATTTACATATGTACAAAATTATATAGAAAACTGTTAGATATGGCAGATACACCCACTTACGGTTTTTTTATCAGACCCATCTTTTCATAGAACCGAGAGAATATGAAAAGCCAGCTCCATACCAAATTTCAAGTTACTGGGATTTTTGGTTTGAGAGTTATCGTGGGTACATTCTTACACACAGACACACACACACAGACACCCAAATTGTTTTTGTCAAAAATACTTATTTCTGATTCAGGAGACCTTGAAACGTGAAATTTTTTTTAAAAAAATTGCGATCGCTATACTTTCCTTATAGGAAAGTAAAAAAAAACTGGTGTGGTCGTCACACGACTTTAAGGAATGATGAAGGAACGTCTACATATTTTTTTAAAGGTTGAGTTGTTATAAAACTACTTTAAAATTATATGTACACGTTTGTGTTGACTTCTAATACAATTACTTATTAGAATGTTTTTAAACTAAATTCTTAGAAAATGTTAAATTTATAAGTAAAACGAGTAATTGTTTTTTCAGTGCTTAAACAATCATAACATAACATAAAATTGCAATGTCGTACATAGGCCTTCAACTTAACAAGTTTTCTATAATTTTGTTTTATAAGTTAAAAAAAACAGTAAACAAAAATAATTATGTTGTTCAACTTGTTGTCTTCTTCCTCGAGTAGCTTTGAAGACAGCTTCGCCGCATACGGTTTATATGAGATAGAGAAAATCATTTTGAATTGTTAAATGACATAGATTTTAAGAAGAGGTTTCGTTCAAACAAGGCCACCATTATAAACTTGATACATGTAATTAGAAATAGAATCGAATCAACAAGCTATCGAAAAAAAACCTTTGATACAAGAGTACAAACATTAATTACTCTATCCAGCGTGTCACAAATAAAATTGCCGGGCTCTCCCGTCAATATATAAAAATGTCTAGATCTATCTAACAATTAATGGAAACCATACAATAGTTCTTTTGCATTTCTGGTTTTCCACTTGTTGTGGGAGTTGTCGATTGCAAATATGTGCATATGCAATCACTTGATGGTCTAAATGCTTAATCGTATTACAACAGAAAAAAATATTTTAACATCAATCTTTAAACAATTTGTGATGCCAACTTAAAATTTATGCATTTTATTGTTTATTGACCAGGATTAGTAGACAACAGTATTATTTTCAATAAATCTCTTCTTCTGGTGGAATTTCGCATCGAAAGATGTGGCAATGGTTACTTGTAAGGTGATAGTGGTTATTCATACCAGTATAAAGCATAAAGCAGATCACATATTATGACAATATACCAAAGGTTCTTTGAAGTTTTGCAGAGAGATTTTCCTTGTTTGCAATATGGTTGCCGATTCAAAATTGTAATAGCGAAGGCTTCTACGGCCGGAATCTATACTAACATTAGAATATCTTCCGGGTTTGAACCGTGTCATTGTTGTTGTAACAGAAGTTGCCAACGTTTCGCCCACTTTTGTAAGGGGCTTCATCGGGGCGTGAGATAAATCGCAAAACTCAAACAAGCAACCGAAATCTAACTAAGAACTGCTCAAAAGTTAAGTTATCCACTTGTGAAACAAGCCATAAACTAAACTCTAAACTACCACTACCGAGTTAGGTAATCAACTTGTGAACCAAGCCAGATTCTAAACTCCGTAGAAGTGACTTAAGAAAAAATAGTCTCCGTATATAAAGGAAAAAGATTGTCACGGATGGTTAAGCTTGACTCTGATTGGGTTACATCAATATCCACAATGAATTCCACATACAACAAAATTAGGAATGACAGTGATAAAGATGATTTAATTTATGCGCCGGTTGAAAATGACTTTGAAGGCGACTATTCTGAGACAGAAGAGCAAGAGAATGAAACACAGCATGCAGAAAACATAATCTTAGGAACTGAAGAAGACATCCATACTCCAGTTGTAAACAAAAGAGAAAAAACAAAAAGATAAAAAAACTACAAAAATAGAATATATTGCAAGCATAGGTAAAGTGATAAAAAGTAAAAAATACGACTAACCTGTACAAGTAGAATATGCAGAAAAAAATGTTTTGAAAACATATCTAACAAAAAACGTACAGCAATCTATTCAAAACTTTGGAATTCTAATGATCACAAACGACATTTTACTTTTTTCTATAAAAAAAAATATCGGTGGAAAGTATACGAACCAGAACTGGCTCACGTTTAGGCAAAAGAAAAACGACCATAAATTATTTTTTCACCGTCAAGGGTACAAGGATTGATGTTTGCCGAACATATTTTCTCAATCTGTTTTGTATATTGCAAACTAAAAAGTATTTCTAAAGTAGACCAAAAAGGCAAGCATGAGCCGGTCAATAAAATATCTAATGATTCAAAAAATCCTATTCGAGAATACATTCAACATTTTCTTTATGTAGAATTACACTATTCAAGAAACAGAACAAAACAAAAATTATTAGGAATCAATTTTAAACCCTGACGCGTGTATCATTTTTTTATGAAGAATGTAAACAAAAAGGTATACTCAAAGATGATATTTCTAAAAAAATGGTTGTATACAGAGATCTTTAACAATAAATTTATTTTTTATCATTTAAGCCGCCGTGCGATCTATGCGACAAATTAAGTATCAAATTAAAAGATACGAACTCGTCAGAAAAACGGTATAATCAATCAACAATTGATATACAATGAGCATTTGCTTGATGCCCAAAATAGATACAAATTGAAAAGTGCAGACAAGGAAGAGTCACTGGAAAAAGCAAATGTGAAAGTTGTGATGGTGAATTTACAAAAATGTTTATAAACAACTTTGCTTTATAACACTCAAAGCTTTTATTCCTTACAGCCTTGGTCTTTTAATTATACAGAAAATACATTTTACGCCGGTTGTGGGGCAAACAAAATGGCATCCTGTAGTGGCAATGATCTTTCTCAGAATTGAAATATTCTTATGATGCGTTCTGACTTTTCCATTATAACCCCATAAACTGGCAACAATTATCCCGACTGTGTAGCTCCAAATCAGGTGACGACAATGAAACTAGAGGATTTCAAGAATTTTGTCATTGGTCACAAAACATGAAGTTCTCCTTTTTGTTCTAACAAAAAAACAACAAAAAGGACAAATTTCTTTATATTCAAAATTGTGTACATGCAATTTCAAAGTTTATCGCCAAGATTCCTGTGTTTCAAAACTGATTTTAATCATTAGTTTTAAGAGATAAATTTTAACCGAAAGGGATGGAAAAGTGGAAGTGGTCTTCCAGATTTACCCACACTAAGAGAAACTCTTTCCCCAATTAGTACAAAAAAATACAATGATTTCCAAAAACTACTTATATAAGTGGATGCCCAAAAAGTTCCACAAATTTATTAAAAAGTTTTTACATGACAACTTATGATTAATGACGATTGAATTGATTGACAATTAATTTTGTAGAGTTAAGATGCAAATATTTGTATTAATAAAGTATTATTTTCTTTCTTGATAAATTATTAAATGTAAATATTAAGTAAGCCACATTAATAATATTTCAAAACCATGTTATACCATATTAAGTCAAAAACTATAATTTAAATAATGGTCTTCAGTTACTGCAATTTTCAGTCATTTTCAGATCCACAAAATATTAAGTTCAAATTTATTATTATTTTGTGTTGAAGTCAATTTATTTTATTTAATTTAAAAATTGCCAAACTTTATAGTTTAAAATTGCTCTTATGTAAAATTGTCGTACAAACCACAAACGAACACACAATTCCTCGATACGATACTAAAATCGGGATCAAGTGAAACGTAGAGACCGTAAAGTATAAAAACTTGGATAATTTCTAATAACTTAAATTTTACTATACCCTTTTGGTCATCTATACGGACACCCACACTAAATATGTAAGGTTAAGAAAACCCAGCAAAAACTACATTATCGAGTCAAAACGTACTAGAAAAGTTTGCGAACTTCTTTTTAAAACGAAAATTACCGATATAAATAAACTTGGTTACCACTACTGCATTTAAAAATGGTGACGTCAAATCTTCAAGAGAGACTTATAATACCAAGGATACTAAATGAATAGGATTGCTCGATTCGTATTCTTGCAATGTAAGCCGCCCCACTCCCGTAAATCTTGACGCGTGACGTCAGCCGGAGACCACATATCGGCTCACTGATTATAAATAGTGCTTAAATACACTTTAAATCCAACGGTTTTGCGATTTTTTTAATAGTAATTATTACATTTCTTGGTGTTTTACTCGTTCAAATAAGTGCCTACAAATTGCTTGTAAGAATTTCGAATTATTATCAGGTTTAATTTAAAATTTAAACTTATTTACACTATATTAGATACTGAGGTGTAATTATACAATGCCAGGAACAAGGTGCGCTGTATTTGGTTGCGATCAACCGGATTGCAACCAAAAATAAAAATCTTAAGATTATATACCACAAGTTCCCAAAAGGCACCGATTTAGTGTCCATTACAATTAAAAATGAATGGATTAAGTGTTGTAAAAGGGCTGATAACATGAACCCTAATACTAGCGTAATTTGTTCTACTCATTTTACAGAGGAGAGTTATGAACGAGATTTACAAAATTAATTATTAAGTTTTTTAAATAAAATTGATTAATATAAATTTAGTAAAATTTAAGGTAAAAAATTAAATTTAAACATAATTAAGTTAAAATTAAACTGCTGTTTAAATTATTTTCACTTAAACGGAAATAAACTTTCACAAAAAATTAATAGCGTTTGCTGTTTGATGCATTCACTTTGAACATTTCCACGGTGATTCTTTAAAAAAAAGCCCACAAGTTGTAAAAAAATTATTAAATGAGTATTAGAAGAAAAAAGAAAACATTTCTCTGGACATTATTATGGCGTTTCGTTTTGCAAATTAAGGACCATTATCAGAATGAACTATGAAAATATAAAGCTTAGTGAAAAAAGACGTGGAAAGAAAAGAGCGAATACAACAGCTCAAGAAACCGATGAAGAAAGAATAAAACAAAGAAAATTAAATAAAATTTCAAAATAAACTTGTAGTGTGTTATGTTATTTTTTATTTTTGTGAACCTTAAATTTGAATACATTTATTTAACCTTTAACAGTACACTTTATTTTGTCCATAAATTATAAAATTAATAGTAATTTTTCTATAGTTCAATTTAAAAATGAATGCATCCACGTCTTTTTTCACTAAGCTTTATATTTTCATAGTTCATTGTGATAATGGTCCTTAATTGCAGCAAATGCTATTAATTTTTAGTGAAGGTTTCTTTCCGTTTAAGTGAAAATAATTTAAACAGCAGATTAACTTTAAGTTAATTATGTTTAAATGTAATTTTTTACCTTAAAAAAATATTAAAAAAACATCAAAACTAATTAATAAAAAAAAATATTTTGATTATGAACATTATTGCCATTGCTTGTTAAATCAAAAGTTGTCAAATTTACTCAAATAAAATATTTAGAAGTCTTTTAAGGTGCATCTTAATACAGATTATAATAGAAGTATAGAGAGCGAGGTCTCCGCATGACGTCAGCGCGTCACATGATCTCGGCAGAATAAATCGAGCGATCGAGCAATCCTATTCATTTAGTATCCTTGTTATAATACTACAAAAACGTTGACAAAAATGCAAAATTAAATCAAAACGCAATAACACGTGTACCTAACCTTAAAGAAAACGAAATGAATCAACTAAACTCATATAATACGTTTAGAAATCAACCGACAGTTACAACCCCCATTTTCAATTTTCTGTTTAGCAATTATTTATTCGCATAAATAAAACACGTTTTTAAATAAGAATCATTGTATGCAATGATTCTCATTTAAAAACGCTACTAGAAAATCGCAGCGATAAAAAAGATGCAACCTGCAACTATTTTTCGACTATTGAGAATGGAAATAGCTTATATTGACATGGATGAACTTACGATTGTTACTATGTTACTATTCAATTGCAATACAATTTTTTTATGAAAATCATAACTATCAACAAATCTGCTTTTGTTTTTAATTTTTTTGCAGATTTGTCATTCTAAAATATTTTAGACAATGTAAGATTGATGGCAAAAGTGGAAAAACGGTTAGTCCTACTTTAAAAAAAAAGTAAAAACATGGAAATTGAAGGATGACGTGCTGACGTTTTTCTTCTTTGTTAGTTTTTTTTTTATTTATTTAGATAATAGACTCTTATAGCAGATACGTAGTGAAAAAGAAATAGCAAAACTTTAAGTATTTTTTAAATATATAATTTTTTTTTAAACCGGTAGTTGTAGTTTGTTTAGTTTTTTATAACTACCTGTCGCATATTTGTCTTAGACACGGTAAAAAAACAATAGTAAATTTATGAATTTCTTGTAAATGGTGATGAAGATGATACTGTTAAATATCTATGTATACATTTATTTTGTATCAAATAAAAACAATTAATTCGCACAGTCCTGCTTTCTTGTTAGAAATTGTGGTAGATTCCGTAGCTTATACTTAATAAAACTGCATATTCAAAAAATAATTATTACCACTTTGTACTTATTTTATAATGATAACACAAGATGAATATTAGAAAAACAATTAATTGTTACGGTGTCAACGTGTGCAAATCACTCGTTTATACATTGAAAAACATATTTAAAAGTAATTATAAAATAAAACAACAGATTTGAACGTTGTCGTTTAAAACGTACAATCTTTAATGCAAATATCGATTAATTATGAGTACACGTTAACGGTGCTCTATTAAACCCATTTCTACTATTTGATTTAGTCGCAATATAATTTGTAATGCTTTTAGTATTTGCAATCTACTTTTTTAGTATTCAATTTGTACATCAATAGTATATTACATTCAAATCCATTACATGTATTAGCTCCATTCGATCATGTAATCGTGGCTTTTAGTTTTAACTCGTAAATCAAATAACTACTATCGGTTATTTTAGATACATTCAGTGTTTGACAGAAATTGATCAAACAGTTACTATTCGCATAAAAATATAAATCCTTTGTTATATTTCTAAAATCGGTTACGTATACATTTTTTATTCTTTTCTCTTGCTACTGCAATAGATTTATAGCATATAACGTTACAAATGATTTTGAAATAATATAATATAAACTCTTTGTATCTATTTGTTTTTTATAAAATTATTATTGTTAAAAAACTTGAAAGTTGTAATAGTTATTATAATGTAATAAAGTATTATGTAAAGAAAGAAATAATTTTAAATGTTAATTGGCGTACTTACGGATGAGGGAAGTGGGGTAATGTATACCCTCTAAGACAAAAACATCGAAACATTAAATATAATGTTAAACTATTTTTCCGAAAAAATCAAAGCAAATTGTTTTTAGTAAAGTAAAACTTTGTCAAACAACGTATTTGTCTTGTCTACATTATATGAAAACAAAATCAAAAATTAAACATTACCAATTTTAGAATTTTGTGATCAGATTATTTTTTTAATATTTACAAACTTATCATCACATGTTAGCAAAACATTCATTACTTGTCTATTCAAACTTAACAATTATTCACGAAACATTTTATTCTAAGCAAGGTTACATTGGCTTGATTATTTTTTACATTCATAAGAAACATACACTGTCTACTGACAAAATTTTTGAAAAGTTAGTAAAAATGTCTAAGCGGCTAGATTTCGTTCAGTAACTAAAAGACTTGAATAACTAGGTACAATATCTATGTAATGTTATGTCACGTTATTATTAATGTACCTATGTTATTTATCATATGATATTTTTCGGTTACTGGATCACAGTTATCTATTATCTATTTATGTATGTGGCAGAATGCCTTAATAGTTATTTTTATGCCTCCGTCCGTTTTGATGTATTTTACAGGTATTATAATCGGCCCGATATTTTACTTCTCCGGCATGACCGGTAAAGCGTAGTAGAATTTTATAATTAAAAGTTTGCACTAATAATCATTAATTGATTAAACGTAATCTGTCAATCTGTCAGATTTATTAACATACATCATTATCTGCGTTACTATGATTTCGAAATTTGTTGGAGGTCGTCTTCCGATAAACAGGCGTTCAAATAATTTTTGAACACTTTTGAATAACCCTCGTGAAGGACAAATAGTTTGAATTTAAAAAACCTTAAATCATTTCTATAGTGAGTGCACTGATCTGAGTAAGTGATATGCCTATATCAAGTAAAATTAGTTTTTGTTTTTTCAAAAAAAATCTGTTTATTCAACTATGGTGTATAGATTACAGCTTATACTAATTATAAACCTAAACATTTTGTACTTTATGATCGTTGTCTCGTTCTTAAAATTATTAGAAAAAAACTTTTCTAGCATCATTTTATGTAAATATTAATTTTATTAACATTTTGAATCTGAGTAGAACCTGTACATAAAAATAGTCATAACTATAAAGTATAACATTAACTAAAAAATACGTAGCAAATAGTATATAATAATTTAAGAAACAAAGAAAAAAAGCAGATCTGAATGCCGGAGTAAAGTATCCACCAAAGAATTTAGCAGTAATTACAATAAATTCAAATTCTGTTAAGACGACGCTGTCTAAAGATTAATTTATAAAAATTTATAGTTACAGTTACTAAACTAAACTTTGACATAATTTATAGAAAACACAATAGACGATATACAAAAGAATGAAAAACGAAATTCTACTTTAAAGTGAATAATAAATCCAAGCTTCAAATGAAGTTAAAAGAAGAAATCCTAAAAGCGACTAGTGATCTTTAGTACGTGGAATATATAATGGTGAAGAACTAAGAACATCAAAGTAATTAAAATACTTAAAAAAATGAATATAGATATTCTAGTCATCTAGACAAAAAATAGAGGAAATACGAAGGATGTCCTGTTTCTAAGATACATTTTCAATATAATTGGCGTTAATCTTAATACACTTATTCCAGCAAGGCACAAGCTTCTGTATAAACTTTTCATAAAAGGTGCGATCCAAATTTCTAAAAACTTGCTTTACTTTATTTTGAAGTTCGTCGTTGTCTATTACCCAATAAATGAGTTGTCAATGGCCCAAACAAATAAAAATTAGAATCAGCCAAGTCTAGACCGTTTGCGTTATTGATGGTTTTTGTTGCACATCTTTGAGATCATCGTTTAGTGATGTGCGTCCACTTTTGAACTAATTACCCTAAACACTAACATGTTTTTGACTTATAACACTTGCTGTGTAGTAGTTATCATTACTTGTATGAAAAAAAAAATAATAACCGCTCGTACTTTAAACTTGGAGTGCGTTTTGATCAGAACTGGCATTTTGCTGCTGATATTTGACATATACTAAACTTAAGGCAATAACAACAGCTACTTATGCAATACACATGTGCTTCTAAAATGCGTGTACGTTTCAGTTTGATCGGAGGAACGTACGCAGTGTGCCGAGCAAACGTATCTTAGGAACCGGACATATCTCCTAGATAAAATAATACATTATTAGAGTGGAATAGAAAAACAAAAAAGAACAGAAGCCTGAGTTGTTACTAAGACTTTCTCACAACGTAAAGGGCTAGCGACTAACTCAGTTAAATTCGAAGGTTTGGGTAGCAAGCTTTGTGGTACTAAACTATTAAACAAATGATAAAGCTCCAAAACGATTAGAAGCTAGAGTGATAGACACCGCTTAAATCTATTCAACACTGAAATAGAATAAATGACAAAGCACTAGTTACAACAACAAATATATTTATTTTTCAATGAGAAAAGCAGAATAAAATAGTTTTTGCGTAAATGGTGTAATATGTTTATTAAAACACTCACAACCTTTGGAACGTGATCTATGCAATTCTTCAAGTGACAATTAATGAAATGACAATTATAAAACTAAGGTAACTAGAAAATACAAATGTTCGGAAAACTTGATAAATGTAGTAAGTTCTTTTCATGGTGAAAATTTTGTATCTAAGGGAAAAAAAGAGAATAAAAGTTAAAAAAAATCAGCTACCTAAATAGTAGTAAAAAATAATTTTATAAATATCAGTTATAGCATTGATACAAGTCCTGGATGCTAGGCAACCCTCTACACAAAGTTATCGAAATACATCTCACAGAACAAAATCAAGTCACATGTAATTTTAGAGTTAACGTTTAATTCAATGTAAAACTAGTGACTTCACACCCATTGCAAATCGCATTTCACGTAATTTGACACCGTAAAAACAAAAAAATGCATGCTTCGTACGTATTTTACGTTCGACAAATGTACAAACTATTGACAAGTAAAAAAAATGAGTACTTACAGTCGTTCATGCGGATAGCTATCGGCACGCTCAAACCATCTCCTAAAATCACTAAAAAATAAAGAAAAACTATATATAGGATCGTATCACAATTAAATTGCTTATCGACAAACAATCAATCTTATCAAAAATATGAGTCAAATGCTTACCCTAAAAAGAATTTCACAAGAACATCGTCTATTACACATTCATTTATAACACAGATGCTTGTGAAATTTTAGAACTAAAAACCTTGCTAGACGCTTATGTTAGAACATGCATGTGAAGTTTATCACAGTCTTCACTTCACTTCACCAAACCCTAAAAATCCAAGCAAAGAAAAACTAACGAAGAAATCTTGAGCAAAAAGAAAATTCTGATCAAAAGTAGACATAAGTCGGATTGTTTAAAAAGCAGAGAAAAAGTATTAGCCATCTCAAAATCACAACCACAAAATTCTAAAAACTAAACACTACATGAGTGCACCAATTCAAAAAAAATCTATACCGCGTAACCCGAAACAAAACCAAAAGAAAGAAAAAAAAAGGAAGATGAAAAGAAAGAAAAAGAAGTAAGAGTAAATAGAGAAGAATAAGCTTTACTTGCTAATCGAACATCGTGCTCGTCGTCTTGGAATGTCACCTAGAACCTAAAAACAGAATAACAGATTAAAATATTCTAAAAGCAAAAGAAACCCAAAAAAGAGAAATATGCTAACTGACTGACAACATCCAAAATGTCGACTAAGCGGAAGTACGTAAAGTACGAGAAGCAACGTTGCAGTCTATTCTAAGCTTCAAACCAAGCACAATAAAACAAAACCCCACTAAACCCAATACAGCAAGAGGTAACTGAAAAAAAAAGAAACATAGATGAGTAAACACTAAAGAAAGAAGTTACTAAAAAGAACAAAGAAAAGTGTTCAAGTAACAAACCAAGACTTAGAAAAAAAGAAAAAAGCAAATTAAAAGAGACGTTTGCCCTAAAGGCGAATCTTTAGAAGTAGAAGAGAAAAGAAAAAAAATAAAAAGTAAGAAAGACAAGCAAGACGAAGATAGGTAAGACTAAAGGTTTTTATGTTAACTAACCACTCAAGAGTTGTACTTTAAAGAAAATGAAAAAGGAATAGTTGGCACATAGAAAGTCCTTAGGCTTAAGAAAAAAGAAATGAAAAGTAGGAAAGATAGATATTTATAAAGACGGATAAAGATAGGACTTCATGTTAATGCCTGATTCGTTCATCACCACATAAAACAACGAAAAGAAAGGCTACCCCACGGTGCCCATTCAACCGCTCTAAGCATATATAAAAAAAGACAAAATATATCACAGCCATAAAACGAATAGCGCACTAATTGCTGTCCCAAATTAGAAAATTTCCTACAAGATTTTAATGCCCACGAGCGGAATAAGAAACCTAAAAAAAAACAAATCCAAAAGCAGAATGAAAATCCTATACATGACGTACCAATCTCAAAAAGCCGACTAAACAGATATAAATATATATAGACGGAAAAGTAGTCTATCGTAAAGTAAGCTAGGGAAGCAACGTAATAAAGACTGAAACCACTAAAACTAAAAAAAAACAAGAACCGGAAAAATAGCAAAGGCCGCAATTAAACTAGTATTTACGAGGGTTGCGACGCCGATGAAAGAAAAGAGAACGATTAAAAGAAGAAGACAGCAAAGAATAATTAGAAGTAATCGACGAAGTAGATGCAAAAGCAATAGTAGCGGCTTTTACATCAGAAGAAACAGCACGATCCTATGTAGCAATAGCTTCGTTGTGAATTCAAACACGAAGGACAGTAGCGTGTGAATTTAGCAACTTTAGGTCTCATATGAGGCCAGTAGAAGTGCCAACAAAGAGCTTCTAAAGTGCGCTTAATAGTGCGGTGATCACAACTAGATGTAATGTGGCGATCCTGAATAAGTTGCTTGCGCTGGTCTGATGGTACAGCTAACTTCCAAACGCAAGGATCAGAAGAGGAAACCCGTACATATTTACATAAAAGACCTTTCACAACACACCAACGAGAAAAACGGCGAGAAGAAGTAATAACTTTCGACATTAAACCTAAATACCAAGGATCGCTAGTAAGCCTAATAGTCCTAAAAACTGAAAAGAAATTAGAAGAAAGAGAAAAAAGAAAACGAACAGTACATAAAAGTTTATTACCTTGACAACGACAACGAACACAAGTATACGAAGTAGCAGGAATATCAGAAGAGACGGAAGTAGAAACCCTACTAGCAAAGCCTACAAATGGGTCTTGAACTTTACCACTGGTCTCTAATAAAAAGTCAAAAAAATTACGAGAGTTGATGTTTGATTCCAAGCGCTTGCCTAACGATACCAATTGAGCGATAGACGTGATCTCAATCAACGCAAAAACTTCGGTTTGTCCTAAAAACAAGAAGAGCTTTGTCAGACAAAAACTCAAACGCTGATAGAAAAATTTAGTGACGCGAGACACCACGAGACAAGCACAATTTGTCAACACGCATAAAAAACTCAATAAGTACAGAAGGATCTTCACCAGAAAAGGTAACATTCCAATCCGCCAAGTTAATTTCTGAATTAGAGTCTGATAAAGTAAGAATTCGTGGTTCTTTGTTTGAGCAATACATATCTAAAACAATAAATCCTAAAATAAGAAACTAATAAAGCAGTAAACCAAAGTAGAAATCCACCATGTGCCTGACTAGAAATTTAATTAAAATAACAGTAAATCAATAATTAAAGTGAAATCAAGCCAACGTACTACTAAAAGGCAGCAAAAAAATAAGCAAGCTAACTACGAAACCAAATCTTGTAACAACACCAAAAGAAGCAATGCAAAACTTTGGGTAAGTCGAACCAAATAATAACAATGAAGAGGTAATAAAATCAATAAAAATAGAAGAAACTATAATTAGACACACAAACAAAATCGAGCCCCATGACAGTTGGACGTCAAATTTGTCACGAGGGCTTTTTTGCAACGTAAATGACTAGCGACTAACTCAGTTGAATTTGGGGGTTTGAGTCGTAAGCTTCGTGGTACTTATTTATAAAACAAATTAAAAACGCACCAAGAAGCTACAGTAAGACGCCGTTTAATTCTATTCAACACTGAAAGAGAATAAATGACAAAGCATTGGTTATAACGATACATATATTTATTTTTCAATAAGAAAAGAAAAGATTAAAAGTTAAAAGAATTAGGTACATACATAGTAATAAAGAATAATTATATAAAGATCAGTTACAGAGGTGATAAGAAAGGAAAACGTATACTATGAATATAACTGCCAAAACTAATGAAGTAGAAAATAGAAAAGTATCACTATCTAGCAAATTTTGAATGTTGACATGCAAATTCAGAAAAAAGTAGAAGAAAAGAAAATTAAGGCTTTATGTTAATGCCTGATTTGCTATTCTCCTCGTAACTGTTAGAATTAAAAATGTAAATGTAAAAAAAAATGCGAAGTGATAACATTCTGCTGAACTTTCATTGTTTATTATTTTGAAATGAATATACACAACGTTTCGATTGCTGTGGTATCTGCAATCGTCATCAGGTGAATACTAACAAACTTAGAAACTACTGGAGCTTATATACTAAAGACATGTTCGATGAAGCGTTCAAGCGTACATAATCAATTTAGCGTAACAAATTAATTAACAAAATTTACTTAGTCAAGTTTAAGTTGTTTTAGAGGTTCGATAAGTGGTTACTCCAGTAGTTTCTAAGTTTGTTAGTATTCACCTGATGACGATTGCAGATACCACAGCAATCGAAACGTTGTGTATATTCATTTCAAAATAATAAACAATGAAAGTTCAGCAGAATGTTATTACTTCGCATTAAGCAACATTTAAACAAACGTTAAAAAAATATAAATTCAGTAAATTGTCAAGAAAGGGAATCATGTTACACCATAATAACGCATCGTCTCATACAGCCATAACTCTTTAGTAATTAGCTGAAAATGAAATCAAAGTTATAGAACATCTTTTTTACTCGCCAGATTTAGCAAGTTGTGACGTCTGGCTATTTTTTGAGCTCAAAAAATATTTGCAATATAAAATATTCTAGTCAGTTTTATTTATTAGTACTATTTCTTAAGATCGCTGGCTGAACGCTTTTGATGGAAGGAGAGAATCGTTAAGTGTATTATTGTGAACGGCAATTACTTTGAACATATTTAAAATAAAAATTCTAAAAACTGTATCAAACTTTCTGTTCTCAATAATTGTAGTTTCGCCCTTGTATAGTCAAAAACTTTATTGCCATAACGGTGTAGAATGTTACACAGTTAGATATTTAATTTAACATTACATCTTTGTTTTTAATATCTTCTCCAACACTTTTTTCTATGTCTTTTGAGGTTCTTCTTTGTTCTTGGTTTCTCGTTTTTTTTTGGTTGCTTTCTTCTATTTTTTCCAGGTGTTCCCAACAACTCAATTGTCTTTCTATGAATTCTGTCACTGGTATTATATGTATATCTAGCTTTTCTTATACGTGCAATTCTTACTCGGTCTATCAGGGTTATTTCTTTGATTTTTCTTAACTACTTCATCTTCAGTATTTCTACTTGTTATCTGTGATGTCATTATCCATCTATAAGCCTCTATTACTCTAAATATAGTTTTAAATACGCTTCATTTTGTTTGTTGTGGCACTTGGTTTTTACTGGTGTCTATAGCATAGAATAATTCCTTTGTCTTCTCTATTCTTTCTGTTACATCTATTTTTGTTTATCTTGTTCTTTAATTGTCACTCTTAAGTAATTATAATTTTGTGATTGTTCTGTCTTCTGTTTATATTTAAGCGCGTTGTGTGTTTTTGTTTAGTTACCACCAGTATTTTTGTTGTATTCGTATTTATTTCTGTTTAGTTTTCTATCAATGTTTTTTTTTTCATATATTAAAATTCTTTTATAGGTCATCTGCCAAAGCACATTTTTACATATATATGTCGCGCTGTACATGTTATTTATTATTGTTTTTACTTTCTTTTATCTATTTGCGCACACATTAACATCTATTTTTTTTAACTTCTTATACAATATCTGTCTTAACTTTTTTTTATGTATAAAAGAGATTAATAACTGACATAAATTGTTAAATAATCTCAATACGTTTAGTAATTATTTGTAGTTTCTAATATAAAAAAAAAAACATAAAATTTTTATTATTAAAAGGGTAAATAGAAAATTTTTAGTAATTTAGACCAAAAAAATTTAAAAATAAATCATAAGAGGAGTGTAAGAACAAAAGTTTTCACGAGGAGAGTCTGTACTAAAATAAGAACAAAAATAAGCAAATTCGGTTTCAACATTAAAATAATTCAATCCCAGAAATCGTTTAATATTATAAACAATTAGTAAAAAAATTCGGGTTTTTATTTACTATTATTTTTAATTACTCTTTAGTAATGGTTGTGTAAAACATTTGTAAACAATTAGTAGAAACGTGTTTCTATTCTTAACTGGTTTGTGTTGATTTTTGTGTAATTTCAAAATAAATATATAATTTGTTAATTTATTTTAAACGAATAACTAAACTTAATATTTTGTTACAGGCATTAGAACTGAATCCAACCGACAAAAACTGTCTTGTCGCTCGAAGTAGATGCTATTTATTATTAGGACAGCCGGAAAACGGCTTAAAAGACGCCGAATCCGCATTAACAGTAGATAAAAACTTTATGAAAGGAATTTATCAAAAGGCAGAATCGTTGTATTATTTGGGAGACTTCGAGCATAGTTTAATGTACCACCATAGAGGGTTGCGTATAAGACCAGATTTTGAAGGATTTCAGTTGGGAGTACAAAAAGCTCAAAAGGCAATTGAAAATGCGATAGGCGGCGTAACAACTGAAAATAAACGTTCCTCTACTTTAAGTTTATTGACAAAAAGTTCATCTAAAAGTCGAGTTAAAGGAACTGCAACTACTACGTCAAAGACATCTTCAATGAAAAATACACCAGAACCTAAACTTGAAAAGGAATCATCTAAATCTACCCAAAGAAATACACCGATAATGAGGCCAATGACTGTTAATAAAAACAACAATAGCAAATTGTTAAGAGAACTGAGAGCTGATAAAGAGTACTTAGATAATTTACTCAATCACCCCGATTTAAAATGCAAAAATAAAGAAGATGATTCGGTTGTTGTCGGGTATATCAAAGATGCAATAGATTTTTTAAACACTCGACAGGAATTCTGGCGACAACAATTACCTTCTAAGTATCAGACGTAACTAATTTACACTTGCAGAAAAAGCATAGTTCATTATTCACAAAAGCTTATTATTGCCACATAGGATTGAAATTAAAATGCGAAATAAGCAATTACGAAACAAAATATCATTAAAACAATTCTGCATGCATAAAAAATTGTCATTTGTACCGTCTCGTTATTTCGTTCGGTATTTAATTACACGTTTTTGCCGATTCTGTACTTCTTAATCCTTCAGCGCTGAAATATTCCAGTTCTATGAACCGTACTATGTGCTTTATTGAAAATTTTAAGGGCATCTATTGAATTCGTCAAAGAATTGATTTTGATAAAAATATAATTTTTTATAAGATTTTTTGTAGCGTTAATAATTGATTAGATTAAATATGCACACGTATTAAGGAATCTTATTTCTGACTATTTTGTAATTATATCTTATTTGCACTTTACTTAGTTAAGATAAATTTTAATTACTAGTTTAATTAAATATTTTTGTTTGTCTAATTTATACGTTGATGTACATCTTATTTATTAATAGGAACAAAAGCAACGTGTTATTTATGAATGCAATTTGTATATCTAATTAAAGTATGAACTATACATAGTGGCGTCTTTCACTTTTAAGAGTATGTTATTTACTGAACAAATTAATATAAACTTATTATTTTTTTTTCTTGTGGGTTACAAACATTTCATAAAAACAATAATTATAAAAATATTTTTAAGGCTATAATTACATCTAAAATTTACAATATATACAGACATATTTCTACAAAAATTATAATTTTTATGAATAGGTTTAAGTAAAAAAGGATTGAATAAGAAAATATCATCTTGTCTTAAAGCTTTGATGCAACTTAACTGAAAACTTTTTTAGACGTAAATATCAACGTTATTTGCACTCCCAAACTTCAGTTATATGCCATTTATGACGGTAATTGTTTAGTTTTTTTTTATTTATAGTTTTAATATGAATGAAACTACAAGAAAGTATAACCTTAAAACGATTCTGTAGTACGAACAAACGTGTCTAAACTTTAATTATATGTGACACCTTTTTTTAATTTTATTCATCTTCTTTGACTTTTTGTTTTTAGAAACAATTGCTAATAGAGCCTTGTTACCTTTTTTCTAACTTAATTTTCAGAAAATTGCAACAATTTACTATTTTTATAATTTCTAGGAAAAAAATATATATAATTGTAACTGATCATAACAAATAACAATCTAATTTTGTAGTGTGATTTTATATTAATTTTAAATTATTTTCAGTTATACACGGTGCTTTAGGAAATTGTCACGTGTTAGGTTTTTTCAACTTCATATTTTAAATTGTACGTTAAAGACTAAGTTCACTTTATTCAAGTTTTTAATTACTTATCTATTATCAATTTCGAAAAAATTGTGATTTTAATGAAAATATTTAACTTTAAAAAAAATTAAAAACATTAAAACGTTCTACTTAAAACAACAGATATTTACATCAAATTATTGTGAACTTTTCTAATTTTATGTTTTTCAAACATCAAAAGCTCATTTAACTTAAATAGATCACCCTGTATTTTTTTATTTTGTAGAAAAGGACATTACATTTTCTATCAAAAACTTTTTGTAATGCATATGTCTAAAATTAATAATTAAAAAATGATTACAAATTTTCTCTCAAATTTGTAAAAAAAACTCAGCTTGGTTTCTAGTAGTAGTAGGCTGTGAAAATAGTTAATAGTCAGACTGCTTTAACAATTACATGATTGTTGTGAAAAGAATATGTAGATTTGCTAAAAAAACTGCTTTTAACAATCAAAGTATAATTAAAAATCTGTATAACTAAAACCAATCCATAAACATCTGTAAAATAAAAATACGATAAAACTGCAATAAATGCTTTATATGATGGCTACCTTCTTTTATGCCTAATCGTAGTCTTCAAAACATGTTCAAACATTTCTCAGGATATGTAATGTTATGGAAGCAAATGCATTCTTTATTCTAATCTTCATATCATCAACAGTGGTAGGTAAAATGCTATAAACTAAATGTTTAATATAACTTCATTTAAAAAAATCTATGCTAATTAATTCAGGAGATCTAAGTGATCACTTACATAAACCTCCTTTTCCGATCCATTTTTTGAATAATTTTTCCTTTAAATAATTACTTCCACACTGACTGAAATGTGAAATAGCACCATCCAGCTGTAGCCACATTGTTCTTCTAATATCTTAAAGATACATCATCCAGAAGAATCAAAAATTCTTGTTTTAATAAACGTAAATATTTTGCGCTGGAAGTTTTTATCAAAAAAAATAAGTACCAATTACGTGATCTCTTACAATTCTTCCAAAAACATTGATTCTTCACTGATTTTGGTGGTTAGCAGTGCGATACAGGTGACGGTTTTCAATATCATAATAATGAAAGTTATGTCGGTTTACCAGGCCGTTCTTATAAAAAGCTGATTCGTTGGTAAATACAACATATTTAAAAAAATCATCTTCTTCCGCAACTTTGTCAAGATTTCGTAAGCAAAAATCTAATCTCCATTGAAATTATCGTCCATATAACTGTTGATGCAGTTATATATGATAAAAATGATACTTGTGTTTTCATCAAAATTTTGCATACACTTGATTGACTAATTTCAATTTGTCTAGATTTTTTTTTTTAACTTACATTTGCATTTGCGACCACTGATTGTTAAACCATTACTCATGTTTTCGTTATTTACAACAAACTTTTCTTTGATTTTTTCTTGTAGAATACGGTACTCATCTTTGAAAAAATTTGCAGTAGTTTTGTTAGAAAGCTCTTTTGTTTGGATGTCGTCGATTAGAATACTTTTGTGAGTATACCATTAATAACGCCGAAAAACAATTCACCAAATATAACCGTCATATCCACTTTTTTTTAAGAATATTGTCTATTTGTCAAACTTGAAATATTTAAGATAATAGTTGCTATCATTAAAAATAGAATACTATTAATATATTTAAATAGAACACTCAGTTTAATGACAGCTGTCAACTAGATGAATCAAATATGTCTGTATTGTTACTAATATTAGAAACTTTTATTTTTATGGATAGTACAGTGCAATAATAATATGATGCTTAAGGTTTTGAAACAAAACTTAAGGAACAATTATGTGTCAAAATATACAATATCTTGCTCTTAACAGCATGGCCTACTAAAATAGAAAAGAGATTTCACAGAAAATTTTTAACAACTTTTCAATCATTAATTCTAGACATATGCTTTAAATAAAGTTTTTGATAGAAAATGTATTGTTCTTTCCCATAAAATAAAAAAATACAAGGTAATTATTTAAGTTAAGGGAGTTTTTGATGTATAAAATTAGAAAAAAATATCGAAATCGTACAATGAATAAAAGTCTTACAAGCCACAATCATTTGATATAAATATATTGTTGTTTTAAGAAGAACTGTTCACTGTTTTTAATTAAATATTTCTATCAAAATAACTTTTAATAAAGTAAACTTAGTTTTTAACGTACAATCTAAAAATGTCATAAAATACAAGGTGTTGCTTTAAAAAGCCTAACTTTGATATGCTCCAATTTTCTAAAGCACCCGGTATAACTAAAAATTATTTAAATAGATAGTTTTTAACCCTTTAGATATCTCACTTAAAAATTAGACTGATATCTTTTACCGTTGAAGCACAAGAAACCGAGGGAATAGTCGTAACTCACCCTGTATAAAAAGAATCAAATTTACAAAACTGCAATAATTTCTTTTTTTTTCTTTTTACTTAAGACAATACAGTAAGAAGAATACATAATTTTAGTTATGCACAAAAATTGAAATATTAACAATAAAAATAAAAAATTTCTCACTTTATGCTACATTCAGAGCGTTGTACTGTGAAGTGCTTGTTTCTTAACAGCTATAATGTTCCAAGAAAAAGAACAATTTTTTTGGTGGTTGCAGTACGATTTGCATATGCTCTAACGTAAGAGTCTAGCGAAGTTTTCACATTTACACTTAACCGTGTTATAAATCAGTGTAGTATTTTCGCTGATTTGTGAAAGCCTTCTTGGGGTAAAAATTGATTCATATTTTTGTGATTTACTTTGATTTTTCCGTAATTGTGATAGCGACTTGGGATACCGCCACGTGTTGGCCAATTTGAAGTGATTTATATCAGTCGATTACTTTCCACTGGAAACTATAACTAGAAACACATACTAAAGAGGGCTATTGGTTAATTAGACCGCTTCCAAAACATAATTTGGGGACAAGTCGTGTACATGTGATGTTCGAATAACCTTGGAGCACACCTGCGATAGGAATAGTAAAAACTACTCGGACGCTTGACGCATTTGATTACAACGATTCATTGTTTGTCGACAATAAACTTATTTGTGATACGATCCTATATCTAATTATTACTTTATTTTTTAGCGACTTTAGGAGATTATTAAAGCATGCAGATAGCTGTTTGCATGTTTTGTATAATCGTAAGTACCTTTTTTCTTGCTTTAATTTGCTTTAATTGTATTAGTCTTAGATTTTATAAGAATTTTGAGTTACTTAGCTATAAAAGACGATTTAAGATTACATTTAATTTGACTTATGATGCCAACTCGTCAAATTACTGCAGTGAAGCCCTTTCTTAAAGCGTTTTAATAGTTTACTTGCATATACATTTAGGAAGTTTTAATATCACCGTCTTCAAAAGGTTCTATTTGAAAACTAAGAAAATACAATGTTATTGTTTTTAGCTCTATTATAGGGCGTTTGGTAACTTTAAGATCATTTGCTATTACTTTGCTATTACCAAATCATCGTTTACAAATAATACCACCATTAGCTTTCTATTGTAATTTTTTTTAAATATGCGAATTAAAATTAGTTTTTTTAGTTTCTTTGTTTTAACATAAGTACAAAATTTTTTTTTCCAGCATTTTAAAGTCTTTTTAAAGTGTTTTTTCTGAAGAATTGTATCTCAAAATTATGTTTTATAATGTTTCTCTATATTATTTGTCTGCTTCCCCCCTTTAATGCCTCACCAAATGTTTGTTTTTTTTTTCTATATATACATACAAAAATATATTTAATAATAATATACAAAACAATATTAACAATAAATGTATATAATAAAAGAAAAGGAAAGAATTACAAATATTTGTTGCTACAGAATCATACGTTTGTGTGTGGCAATCGTGCATAAAATATGTTCTTTATTAAATTAGTGTTGACCGTGTTTGCGTTTTTTTAATTATGAATAACAACGTGTTACTGAAGAGAATATTTTATTTTCAGAAAGTACATGCTGCATGCTTATTATTCCGCTCTGTTCGTATTATTCTGCCGTACTACTGTATCCTTTATTTCAAAATTGTATAAATTGTTTTTTTATTTATACAAATTATTAAAATATTTTTAGGGTAAATAGTGTATTATTTATTTAGAATAATATAAATGCGAGCTTTCGAATTTGGTCTAAGTTCTTCGTCAGGCAAAATTAAATTAATTTGACAATTGTAAAAACTAAGGTAACTAAAAACAATAACTATAAGGGAACTAGATAATAAGCGTAAGTTATTTAGCTACAGCATTTGCTCGAAGGTCTAAAGGAAAACCACCATAAAAACTCTAGACGTAGGTTAATTGTCAATGGTGGACAAATTAAGATTAAGAAATAACAGGTAACCATGTGTCAGAAAGTTCGTAACCACTGTCTCTATTGAAATTGTTAGGATGTTTAATAATTTTAATAGCTTCTCTAATCTTTCTTGATTTCCAGTTCTTTGTTTTAGAAATTGTTTTAGTTTTAGTTTATATCATGAAAAGTGTCAAGTGCATGTTCGGTAATGGCAGACTTGTAACACTATATATAATTATGTAAAACATTTTTTCATAAGTTTACGATGTTACTGCTTAAAACTGTACAAATTTTCAAACACAAAACAACAATTTAAAGCTAATGCGATAAATGTTAACATTTATTTCATTTATTTATATATATATAATTAGCTAATAAAATGTTTTCCTCTATTTTGACACAACAATTAGCAATTCTCACACTAAAATCCGTGTAAGAATTAACAAATTCTTACACGAATTTTAGTAATGTTAGTTTTTTCATAGTTGGTATCTCTGGATCGTAAGTTGACGTTACATGAAAAAGAAATCAATATCATTGTAATTTAACAATTGAAATTCAAACGTTGATGCCAAGATAAAATACTTATTAATTCAAAGTTATTTACTTATCAAGATATAAAGTGATCATTTTGTATGAGATTTTAGGTTAACACATAAACTTCAATATATCAAAGTGTAAGTGTTGTCAATTCAATAAAATACAAAAGTTTTCCAATGTTTGAAAATTAAAATTTTACGAAAAATACTAAAATGGAATCAAAAAAAAAGTATAAAACACACGTCATAGAATACGTTTCAATCACTCGCTGTTTCATAAACTCGCCGCTGCGCGGCTTATGTATGGAAGCCGATCTCGTGATTGAAGCGCGTTCATTCTGTAACTTGTGTTTTAATATACTATTCTTTATTTCGAAAGAACAATTAGCGGTTCTTACACTAAAATCTGTAAAATTTGCAACATGCTTCAAAAAATTCCATGTTAGTTAGTAGTAGCGGGGCCAGCATTTTATTTTGAGGAAAGGCAAAATTTATTTAAATTTTTTTAAAAGGGCTTAGATAAATAAGTTTAAAAAACTTATTTTAATAACTTTTCGAAGTAATATTACAAAACAATAAACATAATTTGTATAAGCAAAAAAACAATGTATACAATTTTGAAATAAATGATACAATAGTACGGCAGAAAAATACGAACAGAGCGGAATAATAACCATGTAGTACGTGCTGTTGTATTTTCTGAAAATAAAATATTCGCTTTAGTAACACGTCGTTATTCATAATTAAAAAAGCACAAACATGATCAACACTAACTTAATAAAGAACATGTTTTATGCACGAAAGCCACACACAAGCGTATGATTCTCTAGTAACAAATATTTGTAATTCTTTCCTTTTCTTTTTTTTTGTATACATTTATTGTTAATATTGTTTTGTATATTATTATTAAATATATTTTTGTATATATATATTCATAAAAAACATACATTTGAAGAGACATTACAAGGGGGGAAGCAGACAAATAATTTTGGGAAACATTATGAAACATAATTTTGTGATACAATTCTTCAGAAAAAACACTTTAAATATACTTTAAAATGCTGGGATAAAAAATTCAGTACTTGTGTTAAAACAAAGAAACTTAGTACAAAAAAAACTAATTTTAGTTGGCATATTTTAAAAAAATTACAATAGAAAATTAATTGTAGCATTATTTGTGAACGATAGCCTGGTAATAGGAAATGATGTTAAAGTTACCAAAGGCTCTATAATAGAGGTAAAAATAACAACATTGTACTTTTTTAGTGTTAAAATAGAACCTTTTGAAGATGGTGATATTAAAACTTCCCAAATGTATATGCAAATAAACTAACGTTTTAAGAAAGGGCTTCACTACAGTAATTTGACGAGTTGACACCATAAGTCACATTAGATGTAATCTTAAATCATCTTTTATTGCTATGTAACTCAAAATTCTTATAAAATCTAATACTAATACATAAATTAAAGCAAGGAAAAAGTACTTACAATTATCCAAGACATGCAAACAGCTATCTGCGTGCTTCAATCACCCCCTAAAATCGCTAAAAAAATAAAGTAATAATTAGATATAAGATCGTATTACAAGTAAGTTTGTTGTCGACAAACAATGAATCGTCGTAATCAAATGCGTCAAGCGTTTGAATGGTTTTTACTATTCCTATCGCAGGTGTGTCTCCAAGGTTATTTGAACATCACATGTAATATAACACCCACTTGTCTCCAGATTATATTTTAGAAGTGGTTTAATTAACCAATAGCCCCTTTTAGTACGTTCTTCTAGTTATAGTTTCCAGCGTAAAGTAATCAATTGACATAAATCACTTCAAGTTGGCCAACACGTGACGGTATCGCGAGTCGCTATTACAATTACGAAAAAATCAAAATAAATCACAAAAATATGAATCAATGTTTACCCCAAGACGGCTTTAACAAAAACAGCAAAAATACTACATCCATTTATAACACAAATAAATGTGAAAATTTAGAAGTGAAAATTTCGCTGAGCACTTACGTTAGACATATGCTCTAACGTAAGTGCTATCGTACCACAATCACCAAAAATTGGGTTTTCTCCTTAGAAAATTCTAGCTGTTAAGAAGCAAGCACTACACAGCGCATTGCTCTAAATATAGCAAAAAGTGGGCGAAACTTATACGGTACGAAAATCATACATCACATAATGCCACATACGACAGTAATTTTAATTGAAATAACAATGTCTACTGTGACAAGTAAAAGAAGTTCAGCTGTGAGATCTCGACAACACGGAAATTATCTAGAATAAAAAATTGTAATAAATGTAATTGCCAGATATTTTGAACTATGATGCTTTGAACGGATACGTGCTAAAAATCTCTACTAAGTTAGTACCATTTTTAAGTTTATGTGATAAATGTAACTTATAAAGAAAACTTCTTTTCATATGTAACTTGTAAGAAATTTATATTTGCATTGACTAATAATTTATGTAATAATTGACTTGAACACTAAAATTTATTTAATTTATTTTGTTACCCGGCAACGTATTTGCATAATATAACTAGCTTATAAAATGTCTTTTTTTATTTTTATATAAGAATTAGCAATTTTCAAACTAAAATCCGTGTAAGAATTGGGAATTTCTTATACGAGTTTTAGTAATGTTAGTTTTTTCAAAGTTGGTATCTTTGCAACGTAAGTTGACGTTACATGAAAAAGAAATCAAAACTATTGTAACTTAAAAATTGAAATTCAAATGTTGATGTCAAGATAAAATAAAGACGTTTTATTAATTCAAAGTCATTTACTTATAAAAGTATAAAAAGATCATTTCGTATGACACATAAATTTCAATGTCAAAGTGTAAGTGTTGCCAATTTAATAAAATTCAGAAAATTCCCTATGTTGTTTTAAAATTTAAGTTATACGAAAAATAATAAAATTGAATCAAAATAGAAAAAATAGTATAAAACACACGTCGTATGGAATTCGGTCTTGTGATTGAAGCGCGTTCATTCTGTAACTTGTGTTTTAATATACTATTCTCTATTTCGAAAGAACAATTAGCGATTCTTATAATAAAATTCTTACACGAATTTTTTTAATTTGGTAGCTCTGCATTGTAAGTTGAAGATACATAAAAATAAAATCAAAATTATTGTAACTTAACAATTGAAATTCAAATGTTGATGCCAAAGGTATAAAGAGATCATTTCATATGATATTTTAGGTTAAGATACATAAATTTCAATATGTCAATAAAATACTAAAGTTTCCCAATGTTGTTTGAAAATTAAAACTATACGAAAGATATTAAAATTGAATCTAAATAGAGAAAACAGTATAAAGCACACGTCATAGAATCAGTGGCGGCTACTCAATAAGTGCACATGTGCACGTGCACACCCAACTAATTTTATAATTCTAATACTATGTAACTACATAATATATTCATAATGTTTTCAATTGCATCAGATACTAATTATTAATTTGCTTTTGTTGTGAATTTTTTAGTTACCTAATACCCAATATGCAATTCGCAGAAGCAATTGTTTTTAGTACACATTTATTTATGCTTTAAGTCAGTTAAGTGCACGGCTCAAGTGATTTCGTGCTCTAATTGGACGAACAGTAATTCCATTAACACTTCGTTCCCCGCGAGAGTCTACATGTTAAAGAAGCTGTTGTGCACAGTCAATATGTGCACATTCGCGTTTGAAATGCATACCATTGTTATCAGTTTGTTGTGTCTGTTGTAATAATGAAGTAATACTGTGGTAATACTAGCAGTGTATTAATATGTCGGAAAATTCTGTTAATTTTAGCGTGCAATACTTAAAGACAATTTGTTTTTCTTCCTTATCTTTAGAAGAAAAAATAAAAATTAAAAGTGCAGGTCGTCCAAAACCGAATTTATTAATTACTAATATAACAAAGTGTAAAACTCGAGATTACAAAAGGCATTTTAAAGTACAAACTTATGAAAAAAGTGATTGGTTGTGTGGGTGTGATGTCAATAATAGTCTTTACTGTTTTCCGTGTTTGTTATTTGTACGTGATGATCAAACAGAGTGGACAAAATCAGGTGTTAAAGATTTAATACATTTAGCCGAAAAAATTAAAAAACATGAGAGTTCAAAAGCACATTTAACTGCTAAGCTAGGCTTTAACTTATTAGGAAAACAAGACATTCGACAACAATTAAATAGTGCTTATCGTATGAGTATTGAAAAACACAATGAGGAAGTGAAAAACAATAGATACGTGTTATCTAAAATAATAAACTGCGTTAAATTTTGTGGTGCTTTTGAACTTGCACTGCTAGGTCATGACGAAGGAAAGCATTCATTAAACCCTGGTCTATTTAAAGGTCTTATTAATTTTTCTGCAGAGTTAGATTTGGCTTTAAGGGAACATTTACAGCAAGCTACAGTGTTTAAAGGTACGTCAAAAGACATTCAAAATGATTTATTAAATTGCATGCTTTGCGTGTGTCAAGCACATATCAAGAAAGAAATTTCTGCTTCAAAATTCGTATCTATTATAAGTGACGAAACAAGCGATATTTCAAATACTTACCAAATGGTTGCGGTTTTTCGTTATACTTTAACAAATGGAACTCCTGTTGAACGATTTTGGAGTTTTTTGAATCCTTCCGATCACAACGCAACTGCTTTAAGTGACTGCATTGAAAACCTTTTAAATTCTGTTTTAAAACAAACCGATCAATTAATTTCCCAAAGCTATGATGGTGCAAGCGTTATGAGTGGAGTTCACAACGGTGTACAAAAACTTATTAAAGATAAATTTAAGTATGCGTATTACGTGCACTGTTATGCTCATCAACTAAATTTGATAATGTCTCAGACAACAAGCGTAAATCAAAATGTGCGTATCTTTTTTTCTGACCTGAGCGACATTACCAACTTCTTTTCTAATTCTCCGCAACGAGTTGCAATATTAGACGAAGTCGTTGGAAGTAGAATTCCCAAAGCGTCTACAACACGGTGGAACTTCAAAATAAGAACTGTTAATATTGTATATGAAAACAGAGAAGCTCTTATAGAGTGTATGGAAAAAATACAGTACACATCCAGACAATCGGATACCATTATAAAAGCGGGTGCACTTTTACGATTATTAAATGACTCAAAGTTTGTATTTTGGTTGACAGTGTTTCATCGTTTAATGCCTCACGTTGATATTTTATATTCACAGTTGCAAAAAAGAACAACCGATTCTGTGACTATAAAACAGAGTATTAAATCATTTGAAGAGAGTATTCAAAAAGAAAGAGATAACATACACACGATTAGAGACTTCGAAGTAAATGACTTGACTTTAAGTCAACCTAAAAAAAGAAGAAAAACGAATGAAAGTAATTCCTATATATCTACGACTGTCCAAGCTAAAGAAGTTTGCGACATCATAATATCGGAAATAAAAAGAAGATTTTCGTTTACAGGTCATTTAGAAATAACTAACTTATTTTTGATAGAACATTTTGAAATGTATTCATTAAATTTTCCTGAAGAATATTTAAATTCAGCAATTCGTGCATTTCCATTTCTTGATAAAAACAAATTAAAGACAGAATTGGAGATAATTTACAGAAGACCCGATTTCAGAGGTGTCTCTGGAGCAGTTTATTTACTTAAGTTTCTAATAGAAAATAATTTGCATTTAGATTTTTCAGAAACTTGTTTAGTTTTACATATAATTGTAACAATGCCAATGACAACTGCAGAAGCAGAACGTTGCTTTTCTACTTTACAGCGAATAAAAACATTTCTTAGAAGTACTATGAGCCAAGATAGATTAGCTGCTCTTCCAATGTTGTCAATTGAAAAACAAATGATTCAAAACATTCCAAATTTTAATGAATTAGTTATTGAAGAATTTATATCAAAAAAGGACAGACGACTTCAATTCCAATATAAAACGTGTTTGTGAAAATTAAAAAACTTGTGCTAAAGATAATTAAAAACATATAAAAATTAGTGAGAAAATGTTATGTATTAAGTAAATTTTTTTAGTTGAACTTTTAAGGATTGGTTATTTAACCTTAAAAATAAAAAAAACACTAAATTTGTCATTGGCTGTGCACTCCTAAAATGCTAACCCACGCGCCGCCACTGCATAGAATAAGTTTTAAATACTGTACCGTTTCGTAAACCTGTCGCTGCGAAGCTTGTGTATAAAACCCGATTTCCATTTTCTGATAATTCTACAACAGTTTTAAAGAAATAAAAATTACAAAACCGTTTACCAGGGACTAAAAATTTTATTCAATGCTATTTTAAGAATTTAAATCGTACATAATCAAATTAATTTGATTTTTAAAATGTAAGTTACTTGAAGTTCGCGTTTAACTAAATAAAAAATTTAACTGAAGTAAATATAGTTTATATATAACCAATGCTTAAGGTAATAATGTTTTTAAACAGTTTTAGTAAGTTTAACAAAAAAAACCTACGTTATTTATTTATTTTTGTGTTATATATCACAATTACAAATTACGTCAAAATTAAATCTATTAAACTAATGACAACTGTCACAAACGTTAACTTGATTCTTAATTTAAAATTAGCATCTTGAATTTTAAATTTGATTTAGTAACAGGTAAAAAAATTTAATTATTTTATCAGTAAAAAAAATTGTATATACACGACGGTTGAAAAAATAATTATAAACTGCGCGACTTATATACCTCGACGCTTTGCGTCTTGCTATGTAATCTGTCGCTTAGGTTATAATCGTACACTTCTCGAGTCTTGGTGTATAATATACTATTATAACCACGCGTTTGAGTAGCATAGTATGATTACGTATTCTAGATCTATCTTGATATTACTAATTAAACTTTGTCGTGTATATTTTTGTTAATTTATAATTATTAAAAATATTAGCTAAATTTAATATTAAGCGCTATACTTATTTGGTATTGGTATATTGATTATCCAAATAACTAAGGAAGTTATAAAACGATCTTTGCCATTAAAATTTAATAAGAACCCATCTGTAACTGTATTTACTAACTTGTCAACTTCGTTTAAAGGAACGTGGGTAAATCATCTTTGTTTTTACTTTTTTATAGCTTTAAGATGTCATATTGTTCCAGTCTTGAAAAATTTACTTTTTACTTTTAGTAATACAAAAATATAAAGTTTTAACGTTTACATTTTCTAGATGGCTAAGTTTGCATATAAAAAGTTTTTATTTTTATTACTGTGTTGAAACTACAAATAAACAAAATCAAGTATCTATGTAGAGATTCAATGAATATTTCTTAACAACTTTTTTAAAAGATTTTTGTTGTTAAAAGAAATAATTTAGTTTATACACCCTCGTTGATGTAGATGTGATTACCAGGCTTTGAATAGTTATGCATTTGCATATGCAACTATTTAGAGATTTTCTCTTATAACTGCTTATACATTTCATATTTATATTTTAAAGCATAATTGAATATTTTATATACTTTTAACAGATTTCTACATAATTTTTAGTAGCTTTAGAATACAATATTTTACTATCTAAAGTGATTATTTTCATTTACTTATTCATTGTCTATCCTTAAGCAATTACAACAGTTTATTTAAATTTAAATAAAGTAAGAAAGACAATGCCACCGAAAAGCCTCAAAACTCAAAAGTAAAAAAAAGATAAAGCAACAAACAACATTTTCAAAACAAAATTTATAATGATAAAAAACTAGTAAAGAATTGCTAGCTATTACATTGTTTATTATTTGTTTCTTTTTACTCTTTGAGACGAGGGAACCGAATTATTTCTCGAAAATAATATATATTCCAAATGAGAGTACGCAATAATGGTATTTATTCGATCGAATACGTAACATGATAACATGAATTGTGTGAACTCAAACAAATCTGATTTCATTCATGTTTAAGCTTGAAATTTGGTTTGCAACGAGCCAACGAGCGAAACGTTTTTTTCCTGTCTGAGCTTGCAATGTACGAAACTTTATATATTTAAGCGCTGCATCAGTCGCGATTTTATTTGTTGCTTGATGCCGGATTGATAATTAACTTAGCGAAGTGAAAAGGTGCATGGGGTAAAAGATATCTGATTTTGAAACTTCAGTTTTTTGTAGTTTTACAGACTTTATAGTGATGTGTTTTGTGTTGTGAATTAAGGTGAGTTCATCTAAAATTTATTTTATAGTTTAGATTTATTAAAACATTAAAAGCCAAAAACTTGCATTTCAAAAATCCTTTTATATTTGATTATATAAACATCATTGTTAATTGAAGTAAATTTAAACAGAATAATTGGTAAGCACTAATATTACCATTTATAAGAATTTATAAATTTTGAAATAACTTGAAATAAGTAATGTTTAGAAAATACTTTTGAGTTTGAGTTTGAGACGTCGAAACATTTCCATTTTTTATGAATAATTTGTCAATTTGTTTACTTACGTATTAATTTTTTTACAGTATACAGGATTTCAGAAAAAAAAGAAATTGTCTGGATACTAAAATTTTTGGAATAAAAGAAAAAGAGAGAAAGAACTGGAAAACCATGTCAAAATTCCGCATTTTTTTCAAAACCTGAGTCTACTTTGCCAAATATTAATAACAACAATAATACAACTGAATCTCAATATTCTGAACCTGTACTTGAAACACGTATTAGCAGCACACAAGAAATTGATCTTTTAGAAAGCAATCCATCAACATCTTCAAGTTCCGATGATAATGAAAAATCAACACCTTCAAAAATTACCTTAACGGAAAATATGAGTCAACTTTCAAAAGGTGTTGCACTGTGGTCACAGAAATTACGTCTTAATAATATTCAAGGATTAGTATAACTTGGCCCTGCTCATTATCAAAACAAAAAGAATATTTATCCGAGAGATAGTTCGGAGTCGTAAGTTTTCCAATAGTTACTTCTTTAGAATTTTACCAAACAAAAAAAAATTTGAGCGTTTTTGGTTGTTGTATTCCGAAACAAAAAATTCACTTTACTGCTTCTGTTGCAAAATTTTTAATGACAGCAATTTGAAATTTGTTCGCCTTAGTGAGGAATCTCGTTATAATGACCGGCAGCATTTAAGTGAACATTTAAACATTCATAAAAATAGCAAAGTACATATTGAAAATGTTCTAAAATTGCTAGTTCTTTCTAACCGTTTTAATAAAAATGAAATAATTGATTCTGAAATTCGAAATGTAATAAACAGAGAAACTAAATACTGGCAAGCTGTTATAAAAAGAATTTTATACGTGATTCAGTTTTTAGGTCAGCAAAATTTAGGTTTTCATGGAAGTAGTAATAAGTTGTTTGAGAAAAGCAATGGTAACTTTTTAAAATGCATAGAATAGTATATTAAAGTACAAGTTGCAGAAGGCAAAATATTCAAACACGCATCTAGGTTTCTGCAATGAGCTGCGAAGCAGCGAATTGCAGAATGGATAAGTGTTTGAATAGCCTTCTGCAACGAATGTTTTATACTATTTTCTCTATTTCGGTCGATATTTACATTATTTATTAAATTTAAAATGTCCAATATTTTCCAGCAGGGAAATTTTTATTAGAATTTTTCTATTGGCAACGGTGATACATGTTTGACTAGACATATTTGACACATATTTGACATATATTTGACACATATTTGACACATTTACCTAGTTTTCTGCTGTCATTGGGTGGCAATTAGAAATCAGGATGTAAAACTTAGAAAATAAAAGTTACCAAAAATCGTTAAAGAATAGACTTCATTCTAACACTAAAATGCGTGCGTGAAAGAGTAATTTTAAAACCGAAATAGAGAAATGATTTTCAAATTTGACCCGATTATGTCAGAACATACAAAACGCTCTCAAATAAAAGATCACAAAAACTATATCGGGGATAAAATACAAAATGAAGTAGTCAACTTGATCGGTGAAAATATCAAATCCAAAATTATAGAACTAAAAAAAACTAAACTAAAACTAAAAAGGCAAAATATTATTCCATATTATTAGACTGCACTTCTGACTCTAGTCACCAAGAAGTTTAGTTTGTATAAGATTTATTAATCTAAAGACCACGGGAATTATTATAGAAGAACATGTTTTATTATTTTGTCCTATAGATAATGTGTTGGGTGAAGACTTGACATAATTTCTTTTGTCGGCGTTAGAAAAAGAAGACTTAAATATCAACGATTTGCGGTGTCAGGGTTACGACAATGGGGCAAATATGTCTGGTGGGCATAATGGTCTACAAAAAAAATTTTGCATTTCTATTCGCTAGCTTTCTTTGTTCCTTGTTGCAATCATACCCTAAATTTAGTCGTCAATGATGCCACAAAATTGAATACTTTGAGCATCTATTTTTTTTCTATAGTTCAAAAACTGTATTTTTTTCAGCTTCTACTAAACGCTGGTCAATTCTGAAATCTAATTTATCTAATGTAACAAATTTAACTTTAAAACCTTTATCGGGTACTCGATTTTCTAGTAGAATATATGCAATAACTTCTTTAAAGTATCAACTTGGGGACGTTTATGACAGACAGTATACCGTAATTAGGATAGTTAGGGTTTCGTGGTCTTAAATGTAGTTACTACTTAAATTTCCATTACCATATTGGATGATGGAAGGCCTGATGAAGCAGACACTGCAGTTTGTGAAACGTCGCCTAAAGAATATAATCCAAAGAAATTAATTTTTTCCTTACACGTCCTTCTATTGGGATTTTATAAAAAAAATAACGGGAAGTTTGAAAATAACGTAAAAAATTTGGCTGCATCGTTAGCCAAAGAATTGCAAAATTTTGAGTTCATTTGCATTCTTATATTGTGGTATAATATTTTAAGTAAAGTTAACATTTTTTGTAAAATTATTCAAAAACCGAACTTTGATGTTGCTCAGTGTTGTAATCGTTTAAATAATTTGAATAATTTTTTGAAAGCTTATCGCTCCGATAAAGGTTTCAATGATCAATTGATTGATGCTAAAGAAATAGCATCCACTTAGACATAAAACCTAAATTCAAAAAACAAAGAGGTCTAAGACCGCGAAAAACAAAAAAAAACATTTTGATTATGAATGTGGCGATGAACCGATCTACGACGAAACTTTAAAGTTCAACGTTGATTGTTTTTTTAATGCTCTAGATGTATACATTACATCAATGGATAAGAGATTCCAATTACTTTCTGCTTACTCTAATAATTTCTCGATTTTATAAAATATTGATAAGTTTAAAAATTATTTTAAAAAAAAACAATTAGAATTATGTCAAAAAGTTGAAAATTTAATAAACGACAAAATTCGCAATGAACGAGACATAACTGCCGTCGAACTTGTTAAGGAATTGCAATATTTATAAAATTTTGATGAAAAAGTTATTACGTCTCCAGAAGAAACTTTAAATTATACAACAATTAACAACTTAGTGGATTATTTTCTTAATACGAGCATAATACTTCGTATTTTATTAACAATGCCGATTTTTGTTGTTACCGCAAAACGATTCTTTTTAAAACTCAAAATAATAAAAAAATATTTAAGATCGATTATGAGGCAAAACCGCGAAAAGTAATCTTGCTATCATTTCAATAGAAACGGAACAGCTAAAAGAATTAGACACAGAAGATTTAATTAAAAATTTGCAAAAATTAAAGCACGGAAATAGTATATTAAAATATATGTTGCAGAAGACAAAATATTCAAATACGCATTCAGGCAAAATGGATAAGTGTTTGAATAACCCTGCAACGAATGTTTTATACTATTTTCTCTATTTCGCTCGATATTTACTTTATTTATTAAATTTAAAATTTTCCAGCAGGGAAATTTTTATTAGAATTTTTGTGTTGGCAACGGTGATACATATTTGACTAGACATATTTGACACATTTACATAGTTTTCTGCTGTCATTGGGTGGCAACTAGAAATCAGGATGTAAAACTTAGAAAATAAAAGTTACTAAAAATCGTTGAAGAATAGACTTAAAGGGTATCCGGACAGAAAGTTAGGCAACACACCGTTTTGCCATAAGAACAATGTTAAAAATACCTCTAGTTTTTAGTAAATTATAATGTTATCTTGCGATTTGAAGAAATTATGGATACGTCATAGTGATAAGGACATATTATCACATGTCGAGATAGAACCTTTTTTTTTAAAGTAATTATGTGAAACTTGATATTTTTCACTTTGTGTTACTATACAATTTCCTCAAATGTAGAATAAATAATGACAATTTAAAAAAAAATCTTCTATCATGACATAGCTTTAACGAATTATAAACACTTGAAGTCATCAAAAATTTCTAGAATTATGATTAAATATTAATATTTTTATGAAAACAATTTATTTTTACTTGTCGATAAAGCTCAAATTCCAATACAATGTGAATACTTGTTGGTGAAGGTCGCCCTGCAGGTAACAGATAGGTTTTGCATAACTGGTTGCATTTTTAACTAAAGGTAGGCGCAGTGAAAAATTTTATGAGCTGTCTAGCAGGGCCTTAATTCTAACACTAAAATGCGTGCGTGAAAGGGTAATTTTAAAACCGAAATAGAGAAACTCAATTCACTTAACTAAAATATTAATAAGAATACCTAATACCTGGATATTAACCTTTAAAAAGTGACATGTTGCATTATTAAAATAATATATTGTTTTGTTTTTGTCGACCAGTTTCGTCCTGTGATATATAAACGAGTATTTTTAATGTTTTAAATATTTTTTTATTTTTTGTGCTTTTGTATCATATATTACATTTGAAACTAAAATACAAAAATTTTAAGTTGTAATACTGTTAGAATATATTTCTGTTTTCTATAAGTTTATAATTATGTTATGTACCTCAATGAAAAAATACTTGTATGACTTATGGCTTGTATATAAAAATGAAAATCTATATATATATAAATGTTATGTTGGTTTGTGTACGCTTCAAAAACTCAAAAAGTTCTGCACCGATTGAGTTGAAATTTTAACATGATATAAAATCCGGATCAAGGATTGTTTTTATATATTTTTTGCATCAGTCACATATCTGCGACCGCGAGAAAATAATTTTTTTTAACGATCAGCTGTTTACCAGTAACCGCGCCATCTGCCGTAAGCGAGGAAAACACTCGCTGACAACTAAAATAGTAATGACGCAGTCACATGAAAAACAATTTCGTTCCCAATTACATTGTTTATTTACAAAAAAATTTGCATCTGATTCTGATTATTATACAATCTGAATTAAATATTCACTTAAATCAAGAATTTTTGGTGTGATAGTGTTGTGATCGAACTGCGTTTTTCACCAAATCGTAAGTAGAGGTTATATTTTATATCAAAGATGAACAGTAAAAATATTATTAACTGACAGGCAATAGTAATGACGCAGTCACATGAAAAACAATTTCGTTCCCAATTACATTGTTTATTTACAAAAAAAATTGCATCTGATTCTGATTATTATACAATCTAAATTAAATATTCACTTAAATCAAGAATTTTTGGTGTGATAGTGTTGTGATCGAACTGCGTCTTTCACCAAATCGTAAGTAGAGGTTATATTTTATATCAAAGATGAACAGTAAAAATATTATTAACTGACAGGCAAAATAAAAGGACTTATTATAATTCAAGTGGATTTCTAACAGAAGTGAGTGGTTATATCTTTTTTATTACATCTAACACGTAGACGTAATTATATTATTTATTTTGGATTAACTTCACTTTTAATGTATATAAATATAATTAAATTAAAATCAAATAAAATAACAATTAAATGTAAAATAGTTCACAGTTAGAAAATGAAAACATAAAGACGTGCATTTTTTATTACATTTTTCATAATTTTCTTATATTTTTCGTTTTTAATAATTTATTCATTCATTTTGAATTCGAAAAAATCTTTGTTGTGTTTCTCATTTCTCAACCATTCAATCACAATGTGCCACTGCGAAGCGAGGCAGGGTACAGCTAGTAAATTTATAAAAATACTTTTTTAATTTTCTTTTTAATAGTGGATGATAATACCTAGCTTAACCCGTATCTGTACTCACATATAAACGTAATACAAATTTGGGGCGTTATTAAATTTGCACAAGAGCGCCAAAAGTGCTAGGCGCGAGCCCGTAGTAGCATATGTGAATAACAAATGGTTTCCATCGAGTGACAAATTTCACACAGCAAATATTAACAAAAGAAGTGTACTGCAGGTAAAATTAGTTGGAATTTGTTAGTTCACAAAACTACTGGAATCAAGAAAAAAAACAAAGTTATACAAATTTTTAAGTAAAAATTAGATACAATGGAACTTGTTGCTATTAGACTTGTAATTTTTAGCCTTTGTTTTATTGCCTATAAATTTTGAGTGTATGTCGAGACATATTCAGTAAAAAATATTTGAAAAATTTAGTTGCAATAAAAATATCGAGTTATTTATTTAAAGTCTATTTAAATTACATATGCGAATATTTAAGAAATAGTGCGCTATTTGTATTGCGTTTAAATTTCAACAGTATTTTATTATCAATTTGTCCATGTATAATTTTGACATTACTGACTAATTACGTCAAGAAAATTACTTCAGACACTGATAAATAAAATTTATGACAGTATCAGTAGATACATGACATTTGTTGTAAATCAGTAATATACAGTTAGTTTATACTTGATAATTTTTTTTTTATTTAAAATTGAGTGAGTTATTGCTAAAGTTTAGGGTTGGGAAAATATGAAAAACAGAAGAATAAAAAGAATCTGTCTTAAGTGAACATTTTTTTATTTTATTATATCTATTTGTGCATATCTAATACAAAACTGACCATTCAAATCTGTTATTTGAGTATCATGTATAAAATGAAAACATTTATTAATTATTATTAATAATTAAGTAAAAGCACAAATTTTATAAAGATAAATTTATTTACAAAACATATTTATTACAAATACAATAAAAACATTTATAAATGTCTATTTTTTTAAAAACAACGCTATTCTAATAAAATAAAATTTAATTAACACAACGAATACGTTTTAATTATTATGAAAATGTTCATTTGTTAAAGTACTGAAACTGCTCTTTTATATCCCTTGAGCGGTTATTTCAACTAAAAGTCATATACGTAGTATGTAGACAATAGCATAGAAACGCATTACTATTTCAATATTCGGTATGTAAAAAGAAATTGTCAACAATTTTAAAAGTCTTTGTAGCGTTCGGTTGTATAATAATGGCGTTTCTACTTTTAATACAGGTATGGTTTCATTTACCATTCATTTACTGGTTGAAACCGTGGATGTCGGTATGTACTTAATAAATGTAATAATAAACATCGGTAAAGTAAATTACGTTGTTCGTAGTTTAAGGGTTATTATGTAAATTATATTTTTACTTGTTAACAACGTTTAATTCAGGTTTTAAGACGACATTACATTTTCTTTTATTGTTCATTAATCACAAAACATTCTCTAACAGAGTTTTATTAATGGTAGAGAAAGTTATAATTACAATATAGACAAGTGATTAACATCCAATAATACAAAACTGATCTCTACTTTGAGAATATTTATTTAAACGTAATGGATTTAATCAATTAAAATGATTAACATCAGAATTGTACAAAAATTATGTAATATTATATGGGACTTACATGTATGTAGATGAACATCAATTTTAAAAACTAAATATAATAAAAATATCTTCATTGGTTTGCTAATACTACTTGTTACGTATTTCACACTATATCCTAGGTTTGGCTAAGTCAAATATAAGTAAAAAAATAAGTTTATAACAGCGCCACATCCATTAAAACGCTAATAAAAAAACTTGTAACATATAAAGTTCACAACGGTACACAAGTACAAATCAAAATCAGTCAATTAACAAGAGAAGAAAAAATTCTGTAATAATCAATTACACACACACACACACACACGATACAAACAGATCAAAAGAACGTTTAATTATAAAATACAAAAGTTGATGATCGTCCCGTCTAGATCTAGATTCGCCCGTAATCATACATTTTTATGGGATTAAACATGTAACAAACAGATATTAAAAATAAATATTTTAAACACTAACGTGTTTTTAAAATTTTTTTTTGCTTGTCAAATTTGAATTTTTGCCCATTCACGTGCTTGGAAATTGTTTTGACATAACCAATCAAAACAAAATCAAACGTCTATACACCTTAGTGCTACATAGTCCGTTATTTAATCATCTTTCTCAATATTCACCAAAACAATGATATCTAACAATAAACCAGTTAATTTTAAATGCTCAAATAAAAATTAATATCAATGGTTTGATAAAGTTTGCTATACTTAATAAATTATTTTTTTAGGATTAATATACATTTTTCTCTGTTACCGGCTATATTACAACAAACATAGTAGGCGTGCTACTGTCAATATTATATTAAGTAAACTGCCTGTCAGTGTTAAATTACAAGATGAATATGACCGGTTGAATAAAACTAGGATAACTATGTGGTTAGCTGATGCCGTTGTTAACTACGTCATTGGTTGACAAGTATATTTGGTTCTGTACTTTACGACCAATTTCAACACTTAACGATATAACAACGTACTTAACTACATCGTCAAAGTTAACCAAGCTTTATGCAACCGGGCCTAATTGTGATATATTTGTCAAAAAAAAGTTAATAATAAGTAGGTTTAGAAGTAATAGTATTTAATTAACTCAAACATTGCTACCAATTCCGTGAAAAGCAAAAACAGTACTTATAAACAATTTACTAAATTTTGTAAGAAACGCCAATATGGTTTAAAAAATGAACACCGTTAGTTCGTGTAATAGCGAAGGCTTCCACGGCCGGAATCTACACTATACAGTTAGTTCAATTAAATAATATTTTAAAAGATTGAACATATAACATGAAAAAGGAGCTAGAAATGAATATAAAGAGTACAATGTAAAATGTATGTAAAATTCTATGGTAGTGTCACTTCAGGAATTATTTTTAGAAAATTATAATATAAAAATGGATTCATTTTAAGGAATTAAATTTAAAAGAGACGAATATTACAAAAATTTCCGGAAAAAAAAAGTTTAACATCTCTAAATATTGAAAATGTTTATTCGATAATAGCAACTGCAATAAAAAGAGTCTTAAAAATCCTATTTTTGAGAGAAATAATCTTCTTTTCTTTGTTTGCTTGAGCTTTATCATTTTCCATTCCATCCATTTCTTGCATTTTTGTTTCCATTCCGTTATTCTTAAAATTCTCGCATCTTACTCTACTAGTTTCCTACATTATTGGAGTTTACTCCTTAAGAATCGATTTGCATATATAAGGAGCCCGGTACGAGAAAAATCTGAGCAGTAAAATCTATCGATGAATGACCTCGTTACGTTTTTGGTGCGCATCCTATGTCGCGCAACTTTCTAAGTGAACTGAAAGTGCTGACTATCAGTAACGTCATTGCTTCTATTTACTCTTATCACTGTTTATTTTACCGAATATAATTTGCAATGCACAGACATTCTTTGTTTGAGTTGCATTGTATAACAAATTTATATTACATTTAAATAATTTTTGGTTTATGAACGATAGTTTCGTTTCGATAGTTTCGATATTATAGTAAATTCAATGTGTATCCATTTATAATGAATATTGATGTTATCTGTCACAACACAATAAGCAACTTGTCTGAAATTCGACAATTAAATTCTAATACCGTAAGTGAAAATTAAAGAATTTTACAGAAGATCTTGTTTTTGATTTTATAACTTACATTGTATTTAGGTACTAACTAAGTACAATGTAAGCTATAAAATCAGGAATAAAATCTTATGTAAAATTATTTATATTATTTCAATAATTATAAAACCTTGAAATATTTAAATTTTCCGCCAAAGCAAACACATGTTCTACAAGGGTAGCGTTCTGTTTTACAACCTGTCAACTAAGAGATGAGGTTGTGCGTAAAAAACAGGTGGCAGCAAAAACATAGTCCCCATTTCTTTTCATAGGAGTTGTGCATCTTTTTAACTTATTTATCTATGAAAGTATTTTCAAATAACTATGGCAGAAAGAGGTGTAGATGATATTGCCGGAACATCTAACAAAACACGTGGCTGCGTTATAATTCATGTATTATATGTATGAGCATGTGCAATTTGTATTTATTAAATATTTTAATAATTATCGATGTAGTTCATATAAATATATATTTGAGAACAACACATAAAATTAGATAATAATTAACCCAATATGAATTATCGAGCGCATCCACATAAAATAGAAAATTTCTAACCTAACCAAAAATTCGATGTCTATAAATTCTACCAGGTTATTATGATTTATTTTATAAATAATTTTTAAATATTAACAATTCTAGTCAATAATTCGATAATATTATCAGAAAAATCGACAATATTTTTTCATTATAATAATGTTTTCATAAAATTTTCTTTCGAAAAGTTATTTTTTACGTTCATACAGTATCAATCTTTTTTAAGTTAAATAAACCCTTTTTGCGTCTGGTTAGACTATCGAACTTAAGGAGTAAACTCCAGTCGTGCGTCGGAGCTGACACACACAATTTTTTTCTTTTTCTTGGGCGTAGTCGAAGGTGTTGCGAAAGATAACCCAATAGACTCTTATTGTGTTATCTTTCTCAACATCTCCGACGGAGATCTTCTCATAATGTGCCCCACCCATTTTAATCGTTGTGTTTTCATTAAGGCTGTATGCCCGGCCTGAAAATCGTTTTTTCCATTTCCTGAGTTTATTTTTGAATGAAAAATTTTGATGTTTACATGATAATTCATAAAAAAAATTGCTGCAAAAGGGTAAAGAGCCCATTTTTTGAAATTGTCCTTAAGGCTTTAAAAATAAACAGAAAATTTTGATTTTCGAAAATATGGGCCTTACCCACCATTTTAGAGATCTTAAGAACATGTAACATTTTAATTTTTTTAATTATTTTCGAAAATGCGACCAGGAAATGGCAAACAAAATTGAATTTATATCGCTGCATTTTCTGAAATCTAAGTTTGATACATGGTACGGTTTTGAGCGATGGAAGGATGGAACTCCGCCTATTGACATTAGCACGTTTCGCAGTCGCAAGCGTTTCTACAGTAAGCATATCTGGTAATGTATATATCTACAGAATGTCTTGATAAGAATATAATTTTAAATTTTCTTTCTTTAAATTACATGTAATATGTACTTACTATTTATAAATTTCAATTGTGACGATCTTTTCTAGTCGGTAAATGTACATTTAAATTTACTCTATTATAAGATTTTGGCATTGTAGATTTTGTTAAATTGTAAATACTAAGCTAATCTAAAGTTCCCACTAAAACGCACGTACTGTTTTTATACACATTTACTTCATATATATAAATTTTCTCTGTTTGTTTACAGATACAAAAAGGTGATAGTTTCTGGTCTTGTATAAAACCCCAATTAACGGATTTTTATTTACAGTACAGGATGCCTTTATTAGCTTTGAAGGAAAATAGTTTCAATTACCTTTGTAATTTTTTACATTTTTAAAAGGTATCTAAGTTTATCAGTATTATTTTTATTAATTTGTTCCAGGTGCTCTTTTAGTATTATATGGTATCATATATGCAAGTAAATATTTCTACAGAAACATAAAAAAATGATTTTAATAATATTATTATTTTGTCTCAAAATTTTCTTATCATTGTAAGCAATGTATAGTAACTTTTGTTATGTAAATATAGTATGACCTCATAAACATCATCAAATTGTTTAGTTATCTCAAATTTGCAAATTCATCATAATAAAGAGTACGGATTTGTAGTCCACGTGGACTTGAAGAATGCCAGTCAAAGTGTCGAAGCACCAATCGTGGGTAATACTAATCCCATAAATTATCAGTAACGCAACCGCGACTAAATCTTTCCTACTCTTTCTTCTTTCATTACATTAACAGTATGTAACCATATCTCTAAACATATGTGAATGCTTAAATAATTGAACAAATTAGTGCAACGCCCATCTCAAAACAAATCTGAATTAAAACGGGAGTATAGCCTTAATCTTATGATAGTTTCTCCTCTTAGTTCATCTTCAAGTTCTTTGTTAGTCTTTATTGTTTTTTCCCTTTTTGTACTTCTTTTTTTTGTAATTGCTGTTGTTTCTAGAGCGTGCGCCTTATCAATGTCTTATATATTTTAATCTTTGTTTTTTAGTGATTGTTTTACTTTTTAGTAGGTTTTTGTTCTAATCTTTATGACGTTATTAATGTATTTATCGTCTGCATAATTTTTTTTCTATTGATCAAAAGCGCCCTTAAAATCTACAAACAGTGTATGTACTTTGTTACGTGCAATTTTATCCGTAACTTAATGGCATTCGGCTAGATTGATATTCTGGGAGAAAATCGCAGATGGCCTGTCGAACGATACAGATAAACAAATTTTAATACACAAGTATAAGAACAAATATATTTAATTCAGCAAGACGAGAGAGAAACAGATTAAAATAAAACGATGTAGAACTATACACATATCAGTAATTGAGAGTTCGTTAATAATTATCATAAAAAAAATAGTGTTGCAGGCCCCTAAATTAGGCAACATTGCGTACATATTATTATTGTGTAACAATTCGAAAATCAACTTAATCAGTAAGTGAAGAATAAAAACATGAATCTATGCAAAATACAGTGACTTTTGCAATCAGAAGCAAAACGCATAAATTTAATACTTATATAATGACACAAATACATGCATACATGCATTAGTTGTGATAACACGTATTTCTAAGTCGTACCTATTGACGTTCGACAATTACATAATTTAATAGATAATATATCCACTCACAATTCTCCAGTGACGCTAATAGCTATTGGCTCACCGGAATCGTCTCCTAAAATTGCTAAAAATTAAGGAAAAAAAATTAGATATAGATTGATATAACAAATAATTCGCTCAAAATTTATTCAATGAACTTTATGACTGCAATTGCATCAAGCTTCCAAATGACTGTCCATCATCCAAATACTTTGACTAGACCCCGAATTACGTCTGGCAATTGGTGTAATGTTCTTAATCGTACGCGATTCTAAGTTATCGAAACGATGTACCTAATAGAGTCGACATGCACAATTTTCAAAAAGGCCAGACACGTGGCGGTGACGTAAGTCGCTAATATAATACGATAAAGTTTATTGCGTCGTAAAAATATAAGCTAATTCTTACCCCAAAAAGACTATCATAAGTACCAGAAATAGAGTAAAATCGGCGCACGCATAATAATGTGGATGAATGCAAATAACTAAAAATAAAAATTTTACTGGCCGCGAGATTTAGGTTACATGTATTTCCCTTATTGCAGCTAGAACGGAAATATATGTTTTTTATTAATATGCATTTGTCAAAAATGAAACTGACAGCCGATACTCTGAATGTAGCAAAAATTGGGCGTTCCGGGACAAAACTTATACAGTACGAAACACTTTTAGCATAACTTCCTTGTATTATCTTGTCTTTTGAAATATGTACACCATTAATCGTTGATCTACCTGGTCTAAAACCGTTCTGATAATGCCCTAGAATTTCTTTCGCTTATAGTTTTAACTTCTTGTTTATAATTTTTTTTATAAACGGTGTTCAATAGGGTTATTGCCCGGTAATTTTCGTATTGTTCTCTGTATTTTTTTTATGTGTCGTAATTATTCCGGCGTTCCCATACCTGTTTTATTAAGATGTATATATGTTTGTGCAACGCTTGTTCTTTCTTTTCTTATCTTTTCTAACACTTTAGTTTCTGCTGGATAGTCGTGTTCTTGTTCTTGCGATTCTGTCTTGCCTTCTTCTAATTGTTCTGTAACTGATGTTTCTTCGTTAAATACTTTTTCGTAACATTATTTTCAGATATCCCTAATTTTTTGAGGCTTGTACTCTATTTGACCTTTGTTGTTTTTTAGTTTTCTTGTTCTAATTTTGAGTGCATTTGTTTAGTTTTTATTTTTTTTGTAAAATTGTTTAAACTAGTAATTTTTTTATTTTATAAACTATGTTTGCATTGTTTCCTTTTATTTCATATTCTCTTCTGCCTTCTCGTATTAATCCATTGAATTCTAGTTTCGTTTTTTTTTGTTTTGTTGTCTTTTGCAGTCTTCATCATACTATTCTCTTGTTTTTAGTTTTGTTATATTTCTTCCTAATACATCTTCTGCGCTTTCTGTATTTTGATTTGTATCTCTTTCTCTATATTTTTTTATGTCCGTTGTGTTTGTCCATTTGTGCGTTTTTATATATGTTTCTTGGGATTTTTCTTTGTTTTTATCCATCGAAAAGCTTTTAGGTTTGTTATTGTTGCTACTGTTTCAATTTTATTGTGTTTTTTTTATTTCTGTATTTTTTAGTTTAACTATTAGTTGATAATGATCTGAGTCGGCTTGTGCACTTTTGTATGTCTTCGCATCTATTGTATTGTTTCATATCTTTTTCGTGACTAATATATAGTCAATTTAATTTTCTATAGTGCCTGCTGGATGTCTCCATGTTACCGTATGTTTTTTAAAGGTGTTCATACTTTGTGTACAGGAGAGTCATATTATAGGTTCCTGCTAACTGGCATAATTTGTGTCCATTGTTCGTTGTTTCATGTATCGTCCCATTTTCGTCTTTCCTCACTTTGCTCTAAGATGTTTCTTTCTTTATTTGAGCGTTTGCGTCTCCCAAAATAATAGTATCATCTTTTTTTGTATCCTTTTGCATAGCATTTTTCGTAAAACAGTCTTTTTCATCTTGCGTTGCGATTTACGTTAGTGCATAAATGTTGTTCGTGTTTTTCATCTTTGGCTTTAATAACATTACTCTGCCATCTTTTGGTGTAAATTCGACAATATTTTTTTATGAAAAAGCTATACAATGAATAAATAAATATACAAATTTAAGACTTCAGCGTCAAAGTATTCTTCTACAGACGATAGCTAAGGAAATCAACAATGACTAATTTAATTTGAAGGATTTGCAGCAAAAACAGCATATGCCAAAAAGACGTAATTTACAGCAGAAACAAAAAAGTGAATATCTTTGTCAAAATATTCAAACAAAATTTTAACTAATGTTATAGGTAAATATAGGCTTCAGAAACATCTTAAGTTCTTTTAAATATTACATGTGATATTTTTGCAAGAAACTAAAAAACTGACTTTAGAAAATAAACGGTAATTTATTGAATCGAAAAAATAACAATAAAGTCAATAGTTTAAAATACGTTGTAAATAGTGTCAACTAAGATTAGAGCATAAGCAATGATATAAATAAAGAAAACTACAAGAAAGTACTTAATCGTCACAACCACTACTGTTGTCTTTGAAATCTATGTCTGCAAGGTCTTTTGCATTATTGAATCCGTTTAGAGATTTATAAAAAATCGAACTTTTTTTGCTACTTGATACATTAGACAACGTTTTCAAATTGTTAATTTTTGCAGAATTTATCAGAATACGTTCCTCATACAAAGGTTAAAGTTGTTACGGTAAAAACAACCGTAACCTGCAATAAACAGTAGCTCAGAGTATCGGAGAGTGAGTCGTAGGTGTATAACTGATAAGATTCAGTTAAATGTTGCTGTGATAATTAAATTGTAATTAAAAGAGCGCAAAAACTAGAAAAATACACACTGCAAATGCCCGTTTACATCCGCCAAACACTGTAAGTAAACAAATGAAACAATCGGTATTACAAAATATATAATAATAAATTTGTTATTTATAAGAAAAAAACAATAATGCTTGTATTAGCGGATCTTTAAATTAGGCAACATTTTATACATGTAGATACATAAGTTATTAGTATAAAATATGAGAATATAATTTAATAAGAAAACAAAGAATAAAATTGAATCGATACGAATCTAGTGATTAGGCAATCCAAAACAAAGAGCATTGGTGATAACTTTAATAAGCAAATCTGCATGAATTAATTGTAACAACATATATATCTAAGTTGCTCGTATTTATGTTCGACAGCAACAGAAATTATAAGATAATAAAAAAAAGATTACTTACGTTTTTTTGACATACAATTAGCTAATAAAATATTCAAATCAACCCCTTAAAATTGCTGAAAGTCTAATAAACAAATATTTAATAATATCACAAGTAATGTTGAGAATAGTTTATCGAATGATTATTATGAACAGAATGCTCTAAGCGTCTAACTAGCTTTATTACTAATACAATCGCAGATATGCCAAACTTAACTTTAAATTAGCCATTTGAAACTCATCTTGTTTTTATTTCTTGCATCCTACACGTTTCAGTTTATTGAGTCAAAGAAAGCAATACTTGGGAAACATTTAAGAAATTCCCAATTGACAGATACGTGGAGGTAACTTCCTGTAATAATATGAAAAAATAAAATCGCGTAAAATAGAACTCAAATTTGATTTACTTATTGACAACAAGAATTATCTACGATACTTGAAATGTAGATACCACTGAGTAAAGCGTTAGGTCGCGTGCTGTTTTTCTCAAAATCAAAATTGAAAAATCAAAATCAGTAATTTCTCACTTGTAAAATGACGTTTACGCCCAGGACAAAATTCATACAGCACAAAAATTATACCAAAATGTTTTTAACATAACAAAATTTAAACTTATGAGATATTGCAGCTTTACTTCGAGTAATGGACTGCTGCCAAAGTTCATCATAACTGTTTGTTATCTTCACTGATAACGGTGAACGTGTGGAAATTTGCTATAGACAATTAGGACAGAATCAAATTAAACCCCAAATAAAGAAAAATATAACTGTTTATGCCTACTCAGCTTCCCCCTAAGTAACCACAAAATTAATTTGCATATTCACGTGAAATAATCTAATAGTGAAAGCCTTGTTGGGCGTAAAAAATACAGAGCTTACATAGCTCGTCTGTATTGCACCAAATCTTACAGGAAGTGAATAAAATTAGCTGTTGTAAAATTTGACATTGCTGACGAAAGAGGGTGGAGGTGTCGAGAAACAAATTTTATACTTGGAAAAATTTAAATTTTTTATACACGAAAATTGATCTACCAACTTTTTAACATAACAAGTTATTTAGATGAACGAGTCACATATTGAGGAGTTATTTGTTCTCGATAATCCAAACCTAATGTCCAATTTTTATAGAAACCTGTTCAATAAGTCTGGTAGAAAATATTAATTCTAAAAATGACTTATAAATTGTTTGAATACTCAAGTGTTCAAGAACGTAATAGCTATTGTGGTTTTATCCGAGCTAATAAAAGAGTTGTCGATGTTTATATGATTTTATGTAATCCTATATAAACTAAGCAGCAAAATTGGACTATCATGTTTTTAGCGTCTGTTGCAAGAAGATTTCACGGTATTGCAGATATTTGGTTGCAGTTGCCTAAGACATGTAAGTGTTATTCTGTGAAGACTTAAAAACGTCTTTTAACAAATAAGATTTTTGTTGTAAACATTTAAGGAAACTTAAGGTAAGTTCACGAATGAGGTAAGATAACGAATTGCATTTATTCGCACATAAAGAATTTTTTTAAATTACTAATTGTTAGTGTCTTCCATGTTCAGAAGCTTAGTTGGTTTCTAGACAGAAAAGTGCGCTTGTTTCTTTCTTTGTAGCTGTTAGAACACCGTAACTAAGTTGTTTTGGATACTTATCAGGTAAATATTTTGACCATATTGGTGTATATTCTTCTGCACATAACAAAAGAAATTACATTCGGAAATGGTAAATGTAAATGGTCAGATGACGTTTTAATCGCAGCAATTCATGCAGTGCAAAACAAAGAACTGACGTGTAACGGAGCAGCAACGACATACGGAATACCTAAAGCAACCCTCAGAGGTTTTCTAAGAAAACAAAAATAAAATAAAAAATTACCTGAACATGCTAGTAGATTTAAAAATCATTTTAGTAATATTTCCGCCGCATACAACACATCGGCTTCAGCCATTAAATGACATTCTACAACCAAATGTGTGATGCATACCTAGTGAATTATCCTGAACGTGCAATTACAGACAAAGATATTGGACCAATATTTAGCAATGCTGATTGCAAAACTGTCACTGTAAATAATGTTGTGAAACGGTTTTAAAGCAGCTGTATAAAACCCTTCAACTCTTTGGTTTTGGACGATAGTGATTTTGCGCCGGCAGCTACTATGAAACATGATCAATTTAACGAAAACACAATACATAAAGCAAGTCGAAGCAACTCATACAGCAAAGATCATGAAGCTTTATCCAATATCATTCAGAGACTTAATAGAGAATTTGCTACACTACCCGGTAATAATAATAGGTGCAAAAGGACATTTTCGAAAGCGCAATTAATGTTATGAAACGAAAAATATTTCAGACAGCAACAGACGCTCTACCGAGCTTGATAAAAGTTGGACCAAACTCGGCAAAACCTGGACCAAGCTAGGCAAAACCCAGACCCAGTTCTGAAAACCTAGACCAAGCTCCACAAAATCGGTATCAAACGGATCGAGTTATATAAAAGCAGCTACTACACGTAATGAAGAAGCTAGATTAAATCGTACACAAGAAATCGTTCTATTGTTCTGCTTTGTCATATTCGCTCCTTGCCCAAGAATGACCGATCTGTTGCGATTAGTCATCCTAAAAAGATATCAGCGTCTATAACACCTGAGAAACGACAATTAGAAGAGAAACAAAAAACTGTTGACGAGAAGGAGAAGAAAAAAGTACTAAGAAAAGAGAAGAAAGCGAGTAAGCTAACAAGTAACGATAATCAAAAGACACAAAAGAGTAAAATAGATGATAAAGAATATTCTTGCCTAGGTTGTAATGAAAGTTTTGAAGATCCGCCGATCAAAACTGGGATGCAATGTGCTTATTGTTTAACTTGGTGGCACGAAGCGTGTATCTCTTATGAAGGTCGTACTGTTTTTAAGTGTGATGTGTGAATTAACTTTTGATTAACCCAAATCGGTTTTTTAAAAACAATTTATTTTATTATGATTACAATAAAAATGTTTAGTAGCTACAATTATAATGTTAAATGTGTGAAAATACAATTACAACTAACTGTTTTGCAAAGTGTGCAACGTCTTATATATATGGTTACATTTTATACTCAGCACTTTACAATTTTCTCGTGAGATAATTCCTCCCGTCGAAGATTCAAATCCATCGTGTCAGCGTGGGATTTGAACACTTGAAAGTTCAACAGTTGAATGACTTTCAGGTTTCTTTTTTTTACAAAATTTTGGTTTCAGGATCTTGAAGATGGTGTAAGCGATGAAAATAATACATATTGCATAAATTACCAATGTCCAAAAATTTGGGGTATCGAACATTGTTGAAGTCGATAATTTTGGTTGATTTTGGTTAATCTTATTCTTGATTTCTTGTAATTCATCTAAAGGAATTTCTTCTAGTTTAATATTAATTTTTTCTTCTGATTGAGTTTGTTGCTGGGTTTGTAATTTTGGCAATAGAATCGGTTGTCCTGGGTTTGTTAAACGTTCCTTGTTTTCAATTATTCGAAACGGTGTTTCGAGTCGGCAGCCAATTGGAATTTCGACGAAATATGTTCCTTTGAGTGTTGTAATTTCTTCTTGTTGTTGACATTGAAGTTTGAGGGTAGTTTCCGTTGGTAAAACAATTATCCATTGATTCGATTTTATTAAATTTTCGACGATCGGTTGGTGTATAAGAACGTTTGTTTGTTGGCAGCTTGCAGAATTTTTCATATTTAAAATTTGGATTTCGCATAAATCTTCATTTTGGATGCCTTGCAGATTTACGCCGTCGCAGAAGTATAGTTGTGGTAAAATTTTCGTACAATAATCGTTTGTGTATGCAAAGTACAATTCATTCATGATGAGAAATTTATTTTTTGGTATGATAACCTTAAACTGACTTTTTTCAGGAATGGGTACCGAGTATAAATGGAATAAGTTCAATTCAAATGGATAAGTTATAGGAATGTGTAAAATGAATCTGATTTTGTTATCAACTGAATAGCTATCTATTTTTACAAGCTTCTCAATAAGTAGAACATTTTCAAATTTAATTTCTATTGGGAGTTCATTAGAACCTAAAGTTTTTTCTATAATTTTTAATTCTTTGAAGAAATCACTCGTTTTGATTATACTGGGATGCATGGATTTCAATCTAGCAAACATTATTGAGTTTTCTACATCTTGGAGTATCGAATAAATCATGTTATACAATGCTATAAGTTGGTTGATTGTATCCTTGATAAACATTGAGTTTTCTCGGTACGCTTGGCCGTCAACAATTAATTCAATTTGATTTAATTTTGATTGCAATAATTTTTCGTTGTGTTTTAATTTATTGATTGTTGTGTTAAAATTGTTTATTAATTGAGTCGATAGTGAATTTTGGGTTTTAATACTTGTCGATAAGCTTACTTGGTTATTTTGCAGTTCTGCTATCAATTTTTCGTAACGTTCGCCGTCGTTAGCGTCTAAATTTCCCGTTATTGCTTTGAAAATTGAGCCTAAGCCATTTAAAATGCCACGTTTAATTCTTTCAGGATGTGGTATAATTTCAGTTAATTTGTCTTTTACCTTTTCTTCTATAAAGTGTAAAATTTTGAAATAATTTGAACTATCGTTTAAATAGTTTTGGTTCTTATCTAAAAGAGTCACTAGTTTGTTCGAATGTGTTTTTAGTTGGTTTGTCTCTAAAATTATAGGTTGAAGATCATAAAAATGAATTAATTTGTAGTAATAATTATTAATCTTTGCTGTGCCTATTTTTATAGGTAAGATGCCAGGATTGCTTTCTAAATTCCTTATTTTTACCTTTCGGCGAATCCGAAGATGCCGGGTAAACTGAAAATAATTTTTTAGTTTAATTATCAAAATTGAAAGGGTTTTTTGAGAGGGCGTTTGAGATTATCCATGTGGACTTTCTCTTGGGTCTTGGTGGAAACAGTTTTATTTTGAGGGTTTACTGCTTGTAGTTCTGTAGATTTGTGAAATTTGTTTGATTGTTTTTGTCGTTTGTGATTTTTGACATATGCGGTTTGGTCTGTTTGAAAGATGTCAGGGTCGTCACGATTTTTGTTTACGTTTTCAGTACGTTTTTCTTTTTCTTTAATAAGGTCCTCATTAATTTTGGAATAAAGTAATTTAGATCGTTCTTTATGGCTGTTAATGTAGTCGTTTATAAGAATTTTGTCAATTTCTAAATCAAAAGGATCGTCAGTGCTAATATGGCCATTAATTACATCAATAGGTTTTAGTTTAGTAACAGAATGGATCGAGTGGTTATAAGCAAGAATAGCATAAATTATTTTTGTTGAAATTGGTGTTTTAAGAAATCCTTTGGTATTAAGCAACCGTACGTGTTCTAGGATTGTTGAATGAAATCGCTCAATAGTGCCTTGAGATTGAGGGTGATTTGGACAGCAAAAGTGTATTTTGATTTTATGTAAACCTAGAAGTTCTGATATCACGGAATTTTTAAATTCCGTACCGTTGTCAGCAATAATTTGTTTTGGTACACCATGATGAGAGAAAAAGTTTATTAAATTATTTACTATTTCTGTACTGGAAAGGGAATTTAGATGGTATGCTTGGGCGTATTTGGAAAAGCTATCAATGATTGTCAAAAATTTATTTTGTTCTAGAGTAAAGGTGTCTACGTGTACAATTTCAAAAGGTTTAACTGCAGTAGGGGTTATGTTCATTTTAATGTTAACAGGGTTCCGTTCATATTTGCTTTGTTGACATATTTCACAATCATTTATGTAGGTTTGAATAGATTTTTTCATAAAAGGCCAAAAATATTTATTTTTTACGCGTTCATAGGTTTCGTCGATTCCCCTATGATTGGTTTTACTTTCATGATAGGCTTGAATTATTTCTTTTAGGTCATTTTTGTTGGTGACATCGATAAGTTTTTTAGTGCATCTTTTAAATTTCAACGAAGAATTTGTGAAGTATTTTTGGATAATTGCCGAAAATGGTTAATATAAATCTGGATCTTCAAAATATAGATGATACTGGGTATTAGGATTGATATAGTTTTTAATGAAATCAATGACATCCCTTTCGAGATTATTCTGTGATAATTGAAGGCTTATGCGTTTTCGTTTTTCGAAAAGAATCGTCGTTTTAGGATTAGCTGGAGAATGTAGAACTGAGTTTATGATGATTTGGTTTTGACCGTAATTGACAGCTGTAGATATGATTGGAATTTCAAAATTAGGATATGATCCTGCATTGGAGTGTATGGTTTGATCGTCATCAATTAAGTTATTGTTTTGATTTTGTTCAATAGTTATTTCGGGTAGGTCGAGTACGGTTTGGTTGTCTAAATCTGGTTGAACTAAGATCGAAATATTGTCTATGTCTTCGTTTGAGTCTGAAATTTGGGTTTGAGGTTGCAGCGTGCGAGTTGGGCTATCAGGGAATAATTGAGTTTGTTGGTTGTTGTAATACTTAGTGTCTTTTAAAACGTTATTTACTTGTTCCCAAAAGTTAGTTTCTTTCGTATGAATTTCAATTCTCGAGAGACTGTCTGCGTTGGTGTTTGATTTTCCTTTTTTGTATATAATGTCGTATGTGTATTCGGCTAATTTTAATTTCCATCGAGTAAATTTACTATTTTCATCCTTAAGGGAAAAAAGATACTGTAGTGGTTTGTGATCAGTTATGATATTAAATCTTCGGCCAAACAAGTAAGGTCTAAAATACTTAACTGCCCAAACTATTGCTAAAAGTTCTTTTTCTATCACTGAATAATTTTGTTCGGAATCGTTTAGAGTACGGGATGCATACGCTATGGGCAGATCTTGGCCAATGTGGCCTTGAGATAAGACTGCTCTAATGGCAAAATTGCTCGCATCGGTGGTCAGGTTAAATGGTTTAGAAAAGTCTGGGTATTGAAGGATGGGTTCATCTATAAGTAAATTTTTGCAAGTTTCGAAACATGTTAGAAACTCTTGATCGTGTTCGATTTTTGCGCTCTTTTTTAAACACTTGGTTAACGGTTTAGTAATCTTGGCAAAATTTTGAATAAACCGTCTATAATAACCTAATAATCCTAAAAATCCTTTAATTTGTTTGGTTGTTTTTGGAATTGGGTAATTCTTTATTGCTTTGATTTTATCCGGGTTGGGCTTAACTCCTTCTGGTGTCACTATGTGACCAAGGTAAGCTACTTCTTTTCTTAAAAATTCGGATTTGTCAAGTTGAATTTTGAAATTTGATTCTCGAAGTCTTTGAAAAACATTTTTTAATCGGTCGATGTGTTCTTGGAGGGATGTTGAGAAAATGATAATGTCGTCTAAGTAGACCAAACATTGCTCGTTTTGTATACCACGGAGGATGTTATCCATGACTCTTTGAAAAGTAGCAGGAGCACCTTTCAATCCAAAGGGCATTCGTAAAAATTCCCAGTGTCCATTTTCAGTCGTAAACGCAGTTTTTTCTACATCTTTCTCGTTCATCTCAATTTGGTGAAATCCACTAGCTAGATCTAGGGTTGTAAAATATTGGCATTTTCCTAATTTGTCAAGTAGGTCTGTAATGTTAGGTAAAGGATACTTGTCGTCAATGGTCTTTGAGTTTAACTGTCGATAGTCTATGACTACGCGCCATTTTTGTTGTCCAGATGCGTCTAGTTTTTTTGGAACTACCCAAATGGGCGAAGACCAAGGTGAGATACTGGGTCTGATAATTTTTGAATCTAACATTTTTTAATTTGATTTTGGACTTCGTTTTTGTAAATGAAAGGATATCGATATGGTCTCGTATAAGCAGGGACCTCGTCAATCGTTCTGATTTGATGTTTTATTTTATTTGTAAAAGTAAGTGGCATATTTTCTTGGTAGAAAATGTCAGAGTATTCCTTGCAGATGTTAATGATTGCTAGTTTTTCTTCTTCGTTTAAGTGGTTTGTTCTGATTTGGTTAATATTTAAGTTGTTGAAACAATTTGTTTCGATGTGATTCAGGTCAAAGTTTTCAATTTGCGTTCTATCAAAATTTTCTACAAGTATAGGTTGCGAAAAATCTAACGTAATTGGATTAATAGTATTGTTTAAAATCGTAGTTAAAGATTCGCCATTTTTTGCAATAGTGAGACATTCGGGTATTTCGCAATTAAGAATTTTTTGATGGGGAATAATGATTTCGCCTTCCTTTATTGAAGTTTTAATTTTAATAACTTGTTGCGTTCTCGGAGCTACTGTAATTAAATTTAGTTCTTTTTGAGTAGAATGAAACAGAAGTTTTGTTTTACTATATGGTGTCATTAGGTAGCCGCTCTTGAAGTCTAAATTTGCTTCTAAAAATTTTAAATTATCTAGTCCTATTAAACCATCGAATGAGTTATGAAATTTAAACAAATAGAATTTTAATAATTTGGTTTCCGGTAATTGAAATATATCTGAAGCCGGTATAAGTGTACTGTACTTATGCAAAGATTTCTGAAAAACGGTTGAAACTATAAATGGATCGTTTTTTATAAGATTTGGAAAATATTTTAATGCAATTTCTGGGTCAATAAACGATTTTGTTGATCCGGTATCAATCAAAATTTTTAGGTTATGTTCGGGGAAAATGATGTAGGGAAGTTCGCTTGTATTAGATGTATTAATCGAGATTATTTGCGGCATCATGTGTTTAGGTTTGGTGGAGGCGTTTCCTGAAAATTTTCGTCGTTTTGTTCGTAGTCGAACTCGTCTTGATAAATTTGGGTATGATCGTCACAATTAGTACATTCGTCATTTTCTGTCTGTTCGTCATATTGGTAGTTGCAATAACCGTTTTCATTAGAGGGGTTATCGTCAACCTCGGTATTAAACAATTGTTCAGAGTTAGGTGGGAGATAAGAATTTCTGGTAGATATACTCATTGGTGTAGGTTGAAAATTTTGGTTTTGATTAGACGTTGATGGGCCAGGATGCGCAAAGTTCGTATTACGAGTTGATGTGCTCATGGGTGTTGGCCTTGGAAAATTTCTATGGGGATTTGGTTTAAAAACATTCCTTGATTGGGGTTGTTTAAACACTTGTGCATTTGTAAAAAATTTTTGAGGTCGAATGAATGGTCTCTGTTGAATATTTATAGGTTGCGAAGGAAATGAATTCTGTCTTAATTGATTGTTTGAATTTTGAAAGTTAAAAGATGAATTTCCTGCGAAGTTTGACCTTTGCATAAAATTCGGGTTTTGTGGCGTTCTTATATGTGTTTGAATTTGTGGTTTGGGATAATTTTTGTTAGAAAAGTTCTGGAAGTAGTGAATGTTGTCTTCACTTATTACGTATTGGAGGGCTTCACTTAGATTTTGGGGTTTCATACAACGAATAGTGGTGCCTAGAGGTTCTTTTAATCCTGCTAAAAATGTTTTTAACGTCAGGTCTTGGTATAATTCCCTTTTTAAATTTTTAGCGTCTTTACTCTTTTCATGTACGTCTACATAACTACACAATAAATTTAGAATGTTTAAACATCTGTCAAAAAATTGTTGAGGTTTTTCATTTAGATTTTGTCTTAGCATTACTAGATCTCTGTTAAGACAAGATTCGTCTCTTTGATCTGCAAAACTATTTGTTAAAACTGTTTTCAATTCACTCCATGTAGAAACGTTTTGAATGTTTACTAATAATTTTGCATTTCCGCGTAGTTTTGAAATAATCGAATTTAGAATAAAAGTGTTTTGAAAATTAGTAGGATTTTTTTCATCGTAAAACTGTTCAATTATTGATTCACTTGTTAATAAATATCTATTTAGTTCATTAGGGTTACCGTCAAATTCGGGTATACATTGTAAAAATTCAGCTTTGAATTGGTTCATGTTAGTTGTTTGGGGATTAGCAATTAATTCTAAGTCAGTTGAAGGGGTTTCTAATGATAATTTTTGCAGATTGTTTAAAAGAGTTTCCATAAATTGTACTCACATTAAAATTGTTACGATTTTTAGCATTCTTCTTAACCACTATAAAGATGACCACAGTTTCCTTCCTTGATTAGCTGTAGGTCTTCTTTGCGAATTAGGACGATTTTGTTCCAAATTCCGTTTTCTTTTCGTTTCACTGTTGTTGCACTGGTTCTGCGATAGACCCTATAGTTTCCTGATTTTTAAGGAGCCACTTGCACAACTTCACAATGTCACAATTTTTTGGTTCGATTTCCAGTCAATCGTTAACACGAAAACTCACGTTCGATACGCGAATCCCGGAAATCCTACCGACTGCGCCAATTAACTTTTGATTAACCCAAATCGGTTTTTTAAAAACAATTTATTTTATTATGATTACAATAAAAATGTTTAGTAGCTACAATTATAATGTTAAATGTGTGAAAATACAATTACAACTAACTGTTTTGCAAAGTGTGCAAGGTCTTATATATATGGTTACATTTTATACTCAGCACTTTACAATTTTCTCGTGAGATAATTTGTGTTAATCATGCACCTACATTCGTGTTTACACCAGGTATTTGTATAAATGGAGTTTATCTAGTATTTAGTAATCATATTCGTGTTTCGTTATAGGCATTAGATGTATTGAGTACTTTTCAGTTTAAACATTACTATTCACCATTTTACCCCAATAGGTTCGCTATCATACCTGACGCATTGGGTAAGATGACAAAAATGTAAAATAATATTTTTTTTATGATAGATTTGTTTTGTTATGCTAATATAACCACTGTCATGTCAAAGGTAACACACTGACTTACCAATGTATGTATTACAGATAATTTAAGTAAATAGGTTTGAACAAAGAATGGTTATCTTGCTTAACGTCGCCATCTTACACCAAGTTCCTCTCCGTTATTTCTCTTGGTTCAAAACTTATACGAATAAAACCAGAATATAATCTCCGTTTTTCTAACTTCCGGCGCTATCTTTTACGCTTTCATCAAAAACTACATATGTCAGCGACAAGTCCGGTTTTTGCAGAACTGGCTATATTTCAATAATACAAATTATGCTGACACGTGCTCTTTTTTGCTGGAAACAATTTGGAAAGTATTATTTTTTACGGTGGTGTTGCCAATATCTCAAACATTAAAACTCTTAACATATGTTATTGCCAGAAACCCTTTATGTCGATAGTGATTAGAAGAAAATTTAACTTTTATAGAATAAGTAAAAGAAATAGAGAAAGATAAATGCGACATCGCGATTAAATGCAAGTACTAAAACTAGAAATCGCCGATTTATCACTTATGTTTCGTAATAACATCATAAAAAAAGTGATTTATTAAATCTATTTAATAAATAAATATATTACAGCTCTACTCAGCAAAAAAGGAAAGGCGATTACCGACGCTTGTAAGCTTGTAAGGTACAATCCCAAAAAAAGTATTACACATAAACGTATTGTGTGTTGCATAACCAGTGTAACTAATTTGTTTTTAAGCAAATCAGAAACGAACAGATCTATAAACGGTAAACTAAGAATTTGAAAGAAAAGAATTTATAAACCTTAACATTAATATACAATTTTTAGTAACAATATTAAATTTTACAGAAACAGTTTTAAATAATTTAAGATTTACAAAATTTAGTTTGTTTAGTTTAAATGTTTTAAATTTTATCGAATGAACGAATAAGTTAATTGCTTGGCAATTTTTAACAACACAAATTAATCTTTAAATTAAAATCAAAATGATTTAAACAGGTAAGTACATGTTTAAATAATTTTATTAGTCACATTTATATTCTTTTTTTTTCCGAACATTTTGTCATCTTACGAATACGAACCAGTATTTACCACAAATTGAAAGCTTTCTACTACTTTGTCAACGAATCCATCTTTCTCCCACGTTTCTTGAGCTAATTGATACACATGCTTGCACTGTTATTGCCAATCTAATGCTGTCTTTTCAACAGACGCGTTTTTCACCAACACCTCGATTTTCTTGGCGCTTTGCTTTAAGTTATTTATTACGACCTTATGTTTAGCCAATGTCCATATAAACTCAAAATCGCAACACGGTATGTCCATGTTTTTTTAGAATTTCATTCTCATAAATTGTTTTAGTGTGGCCAATCTTATACACCAGTTCTAACAATTCGGCTTTTTGAATATCTTTAGTTGTTGAAATCTCGTGATTCAAAGCAGTCTCTAATTTTATGCTTTCTTGTAGCTTAGCTCAAAATTTTGTTCATTTGAACACTGTAATACGGTGCATTATCTATGACAACGATTCCTTCTGGAGGCAAATTTGGGATTAACTGTTTTTTGATCTACTGAATAAAATTGTGGTGATTTATGTAATTGTGGTAATCTTTTCATTTGCTCTTATATTTGAAAATTAATAAAACGTGGTTTACAAATCCATACGCACCACCTGCGTGTACAATAATGTACCGCTGACCAGAACGATCAGCTTTACATAAACCTGATTAGTCCTTTGACTGCTAGTACTAACTCACCCCATAAGGTGGGTGAATAAAAGTTTCGTTTAAATATGTAATCGGTTTTTTATTTTCTCCGAAAGCAGCGTGTTCTTTCAACTTTCGTAAATAACGAGAACACCAAGCTAAATTTGAAACAAATTTTTAAAAGATGTCTTTGAATAGTTTCTTGTCCGCCAGTATAATTGATCTTTTTTTGCATCTTTTTAAAATTCTTAAAAATAAAATAGTAGCCGATTTTTTCTCAACAACAGCCGCTACAAGTTCGGTTGCCTTGTATAAAAGCAATGCCGATTCACCAGCAGCTTTTTGACCATCAAAGAACGGAATAACATATTTGATGATGTTTTGAGCTTCAGAATGTATACTTTTCTTAGTAGTTTCAGTCATAAAAAATTTAAAGCATAAAACTGATTGTAATAAACAAGAGTAACACTGTAACACAATAAAGGGAATTGGTAATTAATAAAACGTACGCAGAAAATATCAGCTGTAAACTCTCATAATTTACTTTTAACTGTAAATATACTAACTTAGAATTCTCAAATATGATTGGACAAATCATTTATTGCGGCAAAAATTTCAAATTAATTCTTTTAGTTGACATACTTTCTGACTATCTTGTTTGCAGAGTAAAGCTGTACATTAATTTTTTTCTTAAAAAAAGCAATTCGTTAAATTGCTTCTAATGATTTCATTACAATTTTTTGTCTTTACTACTACAGTTTTATTTAATAGCGTTTTCTATTTTAATGTGATTAGCCCCGAAAGCATTTAAACTCCACACAACAAGAAGTTTGTTACGGTCAAGCAATTAATCAAGACACGGTGTACGAATTAATCACTTTAACCTTTGTATCAGATTACTAAACTTATCGAACTAATAACTGCTGGACATTTGAAGTTATAGAATATATCTCGCTCTAATAAGCCATTTCGAAACATTCTTAAGTTTGAATTATTCTCGTGACGTAGTATATGAAATGAAGTACCAAAGTAGTCTGAAATAAATACCAGTAAATTGAAATAACCCAAACGTTAAAATTATTTATACTGTATAAATCCAATTTCTTAGACTAAATTTCTAATTTTATTTACTGGCTTTGGTTACTTTATACTACAAATAGTTGTACACAAGCTTCAAATGGATTTTAAAAAAACTGTCTTTTAAAAAAAAGTTATTTTTACAGTTGAAATAATTACGTTATAAAAACACCGTTAATAAATGAATAAAAATGTTAATAGCAACCATTTTTCGTACTACACAAAAAGAAATCTTAATTTAGATAAAGACTTTTGATGTTACCGTTTTTTAAATTAAATAAACACTGTATAAATGAAACATACTGAAAGAATGTTAAATAAACGGAAACTTTTATTTAGCTTTACGACACATTTTAACAAAAGTTCTCATATTTTAACGAAATTTCTCTTATAAATGAAATCATAAATACGAGAACATTGCGAACGTAAACGTAAACAAAATCACTTGTTAGTTACATTCAGCTTCAGTGTTATTTATGTTCCTAATTGTCTACTCTAGGTAATATTGGTTAATCACTTCATTAGTTTTAACGAGTTGTAAACTGCAGTAGTTTGTGAGTACAGTTGTAGAAACGCATTAAAGTATTTATGGTGCGGATAAGTTTCAAAAAGACAAATGTTTCATCCCCTGTTTTGTGAACTGATTCACAAGATAATATCACTTGTAGGATACTTTCTGCAATGTTTTTATTAGAATATTATCTGAATATAAAAATTCAAAAAATTATACAATATTGAACGTCACATAGTTTCTTCATTTTATACGAGTGAAACAGAGAGTTTGAAAGTTTAAATAAGCGATGCCATTTATATTTAACTGCATATTGACTATGAATCAGATTGTTATGTACAAAAGATGTTATTAAAGAAATTTCTGCATTAAAGCAACGTAAACAATGATTTAACTCGGTGATCAATGAAGATGGGGAAGAGTTAAATCAAATCTCAAAAACGTAAAATAAAATAAAATCAGCAAGTTTCAAAAAACGCCAAAAACCTTTATAGGTTGAATAAGCTGCTGAACCTTACCAACCAAAAGCGCTCTGTCCTGGTAAATACACTCCAAACTAATCTTTTTAGAGTTTATTAACACTAAAATGTGAAATTTTTAACTTACATTGAACGCGATAGTTCGTTTGAATAAAAGCATTGTTACAATATAAAAATAAAATATAACATTCATTAAATTAAAATAAAACAAAACAAAAGGCAAGATTATAAGCTGAATTAATTGAATTAGACCAGTGATTCCCAAAGGAGTCCCTACGAACCCTTAAAGGTTCTCCGAATCATTCATGGGGTCCATGGAAAATTTAAATTGGTTTGGTGGTTCCTGAACAACTTCAGCGGGTCTGCGTAATGTTTAACATAAAATAAAAAAATGGTGACACATTTTTAATAATATGGAATAATGACTAAACTATTAACGATTTTTACGTCCTAAGTAAAATATAGACAATATGTGACATTTACATAAAATTTTATCCTTGCATAAATAAATTTCCCATAAATTGATATACCATGTTCCTATACCTAAAATAAATTATTGCAGAGTTATTTAATTTTTTCTATTCAAATTTATAATTACATAGGTACTTTACAAAACATGGTTGGCTTTGAAGATTTTCAAACAAACGATAACTATATATTATAATTAAAATTTGTAGCGTGTGTAGGGTATAACAACAAATTAATATTAAGTTAAACGTATACGATATGTTCTACGCTTGCCGGTTCATGTAATCACTAGGCCGCTACACGAATTTGTACTTGATGTCGCCTCTTGACTAATTTAAACTCATTAGTTATATTAAATTTTCAAAATGGGTATCATTCACTTCTATACATTTCATAAGACGTGTTTTAACACACTGAATTGTTGCTCTACTGATCTCTAAAGGATCTAAGTTATTAAATGCTGCGATAACGCAATCCCGTAGTTCTTCTCTGGTATTAGTTCCGTAGACTTTTGATTTAATAGTGCTCCACAAATAAAAATTCAATGACGTTAGATCTGGCGATCTTGTTGGCCACAACCAAGACGTGTTTTAACACCCTGAATTGTTGCTCTACCGATTTCTAAAAGATCTAAGTTGCGATAACGCGATTCCGTAGTTCTTCTATGGTATTAACAGGAGTTCCGTACACTTTTGATTTAATAGTACCCGACAAATAAAAATCCAATGGCGTTAGATTTGGCGATCTTGCTGGCCACAACCAAGAACCCAGACGTCTAATCTATCGGTCTTCGAACATTTGTTCTAATTGATGACCGACTGCAGCGGAAAAATGAGCTAAAACACCATCTAACTGAAACCAGCATGTTTCTAACTCGGTTTGTGGTAAAATTTGCAAAAAAAATTGTACCTGGTTTCTTAAAATACTTAAATATCTCTCGCCGTTTAAATTCTCATCATAAATAAAATAATACACGCGGTGGTTCATTAACATTGCAAACATGTTGAAACTAAACTTTTGCTGATAATTGTTTGGTCTGATTGCAAATGGATTTTCATGCGACCAAATGTGTAAATTATGTTGATTAATAATACCCTCTTTAGAAAATTTTGATTCATCTGAGCAAATAATTTTCTGAAGAAAATTTGGATCTTCTAGAATCATCACAAGCATCATTTTGCAATACTGCGCCCGTTGAATTTAATCTTTTGGATGTAATTCTTGACCAGACGAAAATTTAAAATCGTGCATTTTATGATTATTTAAAATTCTATCTATCGAGCTTCTGGAGTATCCAAGATCCCTATCCGCCGAACGAACAGAACATTTAGGGAAAATATTAAAGTATCCCAATACATTGGTTTCTGCAGCTTCATTGGAGACCATTGGCTTTGGCAAATTTGGTAGCGCATTTACCTTTCCAAAATTTAGAAAATTGTTTTCAATTTTCCTGAATTTTTGTTCTGTCATTGCAGGCAAAAGCGGATATCTTTCGTTAAAGTTTCTGTAAGTCCGAAGAGTAATACGAACAGAGTCGCCATGAATGTAAAACAAATTTAAAATATCAGCATTTCTGTATTCCATATTGCCCAATTAAAAACAAATATCAACCACAAAAGTAAAAATTCAACAAGTAAACACTAATAACAAACGTAAATGTAACTTTCAAACTGATAGCTAACTGGACAACTGTCAAATAAAAATAAAAACACAAGCAAGCATAAGAAACAATTAAATTATAATTTGTAAAGTATCTATTTAATTGTAAATTTGAATAGAAAAATGTAAATAACTCTGTAATCATTGATTTTAGGCATAGGAATATAGTAGATCAATTTAAAAGAAATTTATTTCTGCATCGAATGGACTAATAATTAAATAAACATTCTATTTGAAAAAAAGGCTTTTTAAAGTTTTTCTTAAGTCTGGAAATAACGTCAAATAGATACCTAACCGCGGGCAATTTTTTATTATGTATTACAGACAATTATGTCTCAATCTTTTGACATTGAGAACCTAAATTCTCATTTCCTTAAATTTTACCACTTTCGATTTTCAATTTTATTTCCTAAACAAGATTTTGAAATTTTTCAGCAAAAAAAAATTTTGTCCTTAACAATTAAAATTGATACGCCAATCATTTTAAGCATACATACTAAACATTTTATGACACATCAAAATGTGAAAAAAAATTATCTGGTTTGTATTTAAAATAAACATGTTGATGCCGCCATTTGGAAAATATTTTTATTTAATAGATTAAACACAGCATGTCGTATGTGCAAAATTTCAAATTTCTAGCTTCAACAGTTCTTGATATCTATACTTCTAACCGACGGTCACCGTGAGACACCCGGTATAATGAAACGATGTCAAACGATTTAATAAACATTTCTAAGCATAAAATATAATTTATAGTAACAAAAAAGATAACGGTTTAAAGTTTTTTTAAAGAAAAATATTTGAAAACACCAACATTGCAAGAACTCATAGGGACAAGATCTAAGAGAGATGACGATGGATTACGTGCTTTTTATAATATTTCTATGATGATTGGAAAGTCCAAAAAGACGCACACTATTTGTGAAGAACTTATTCTACCAGCTGCAAATGAGGTTATACACACCGTGTTGCACAAACCATCTTTCGATATTAAAAAAAGAATTCCACTGAGTGTGTACAAAACTCTTACATAAAAACATCTGAATTCTGTATACAGCTTGACGAGTCAACATTACTAAGAAACAAAGCTTTACATTAAGTTAATGTGAGATTTGTAAAAAAAGAAAAATTTTCCCAAGAATTGTTATTTGCCAAATGTTTGGAAATCTGTTACATTCCAAAATTAACACAAAGTCACTGCCTGCAATGTAGTAACATAAACGGGGGGTTGTGCCACTAGCTCAATGGAGAAGGGTGGGTTTTATTTAAAATTCCGTGAAAAATTGGAAACGCGATCGTCGTAAAAATGGAACTAGAACGGTAAAATAGTCAAATAATCGATAAGGGCGCCAATCAAGGATTTCTATAAGGGGAAGCTTTCAAACCCCTGATTACTTGAAAGCTCATCCGGTTGGTCATAACCACAGAACTTACCTTGGGTTATAACAATTCTGAAAAACACTTAAACAAAAATTTACGTATGCGGCGGCTAAATGAATAAAAGCTCTTTACATTTAACAATTTAACATTTATTGATTGAAAATTTAAAACCAAGACAAAATAAAATAACAAGTACTAAATGATATCAAATAAATTTGAATAAAAGAAATGAAATAATCTTAAACAAACAAAATGAATAATTTACACACAAAACATTACATTAAAATTTATAAAAAGAAATGCTACTACAATAGCGTTAATTCGACGTCAAATATAATTAAATCTCAAGATCTTGGCCGCATATTTATAACAAACAAATTATATAACACAAAAAAACAATTCAGTTTATAACATAAATATGTCCGAACTTTAATTCGAACTAAACAAAATATAGTTTATAAGTCGTTACATTATCATATATTCGAAATACGAATCACTTCTCAACGCACAAAACAAAGTTAATTGATTTTAATTTTTGCGCAAACACTATACGTGTTCATTAAAATAATTAAATTCAACGTTAGTCGTAATTTCAATTGACTTAAAAAAATTGAAAGCTTTTACTGCATTTTTAATCGCGGGACACTGCACGATCAAACAACAAAATCGATAAATACCTTAATTCTTAATTGGTGACACCGGCTGAACTTTGGTTCCCAGTGGATTTGAAAGCTAACACCTTGGATGGACTTTAGCTGCTTCCCAAACAATAGGTTACCAGTGGAAGATTTATTAATCCGCCCCAAAGGCGAAAGATATGAGATTGCGAAACAAACTCACGCACAAATTCACGTAACGAAACATACGATATTAATTTAGGTAAAACAGTGATCTTAATTAACCGTAATTACGAAAAAGGAAAGTTTGATTTTCCACTTAAATTCACTGCACCCTCTTCTTTTACTTCCACGGTAATTATTAGAACAGGTGAATTATCACCTTCGTTAACTACATTTTTCCGGCCGTCAACCAACTAACTTCCCACTCTCACATTTACCAAAAACACATCTATATATCAACTTTCGTCGACTGCCCTTTCCACAAAGGCTGCGTTCGAAACTTCAAACACCAAAATTCTCTCGCGCAAAGGTGCAATAAAGAGGCAAACAAACATATTACGTCATATTTATATAATTAGGACACAGCGTTTCGCTTGTACGTGAAACTGTCAATTTGACAAGATATTATATTACAAGAATTTAAACTGCCTAATAAATTAAGATAACGACTTACTTTTTCCACGTAATCTAAACGTTTGACATAAAGAAATTCAAGTATGAATGTACTCGAACAAAGAACTCATAAACCAACTTAAAATAAACAAACGGTAAAAATAGACTTAATTACGATTATATCTCAGAAGGAAAACATAAATCACAACTGGAATTTTTCAACAATCCAAGTGAAACATTCAATAAGCAAAATCGCGAAAGCAGATGGTTTACCGCGTAACAAAATACAAAACTTTATCAACAATTACATTGTAACTTTGAATTTAAAATCGTAAAATAACTTATTAAACTCAATCTAAAATTCACATTAAACCAAATTCAAAATACATTAAATGAAAATCGTCAATCCAAATACTGTGTCCGTTATCAAACATTACTCAATCAACCAATCGATTTTTAAACGATGGTTACAAATCGCATTAGGAAATCGATACAAAATGTGAAACGTTATTTCCTGAATTAAAAAGATTATTTGATATAAAAATTCTACCCTTGACTAATGTCATTTCAGTTGCTACTGACGGTGCTCCGGCAATGGTAGAACCACACCGAGGTTTTCTGGCATACTTAAAACAAACTATACCGAATGTATTATCAATACATTGTGTCATTCATCGACATCATTTGGTTGCAATAAACTTTAGTGAACGTTTGCATGAATCACTATCATCATTAGAGCTGTTAAAATTAAAAGAAAATCCTTTAAATGAGTGATTATTTGCTCAACTTTGTTTGGAAATAAATGATGACTAAAATCGTTTACTACAAAAACTGTTGATTACTTTTCCGTCTTCCTATTTGGTAGAACGTAGATTCAGTGCCGTTATGAGCCTCGTCATAAAAAAAAGGAACCGACTAGAAATTAGTACTTTTGTGTATTTGCAGTTGCAACTCACAAACATTGAGTCATGCATAAATACACTTATAATATCCCATTAGGTTCATACAAGTCATTAAAAAATTTTTAGTTTAAAACAAAAGTTATAATTTTAATAAAATTTATATTTTACGTTTACGCCATAATTTACCATTCAAAACATCAAAGTTAAATTTGAAATTTTTCCATTATGCATTTATGTAGTTTTTTTATTCAGGGGTCCGTGGAAAAATTTTGTTTATGGAAAAGGACCCGTGGGTCAAAAGAGTTTGAGAACCACTGAATTAAACAAACCAAACTCAAATCTTTGCCATAGTGAGACAAAAGTTGCTAGATGGTAATAAGCGGATCTTTAATAGGAACTTTGGTAAATAGTAAAATGACATTCAAACTCACAAAAAGATCCTGGGATTCAAGCTTTATAGATTTCAAACGTTGAATAAAATGATGAGATGTAAGAAGTTTTACATGTAAATGTTGGACAAAAATTTAGCTAGCTTGAAAATAGGAGATTGTATAGTACTGACAATAGGTCTAAAAGGTATACCTTGTTTGTGAACTGTAGGAAGTCCGTATAGACGAAATAATTTAGAAGCTAAGGGGGTAAGTGGATGTTTGGTTTTAGGAAGTAGATTAAAAGATTTGACGATTTTGCTGATTTTGCTTTTAATCTTTGAACCGAGATTACGAGTTAAAGGATCGTACGTATTCTCTGACATAATAGTATGTATTTTCTCAACTTAATCCCTTTGGTTTAAAATGACAGTAGAGTTGGCTTTGTCGATTGGAAGAACGATACTATCGCCGTTTCTACGAAAACTTTTTAAAGCTAACTTGTAACAAATATTTTTTTAATATAATCTAAGTAAGAAAAAAAACTGAGATGGAGACTTCACAGACTGACAATAGTTAACAATGACTATGCTTAGATCAACAAGTTGTCAAGGACTCCTGTTTCTAACCCAGTGAAAACCAATTTCTAAAATAATGGACGCCATGTATTTAACAAAGCGGCTGCAGGAATTACAAGTATTAGTCTACAAAATTTGCAGAAAGCTACTATCATAAATTAACCAAAACTAAAAGAAAAGAACTGAACCAGTACCCCAATTGCTCATGTAGCCTAACCCAAGCGACAATCTTTTGTTATAGATACTGCTTACAGCGAATTAAAACAAAGTTTACTCACCAGATCCGGACTGCCCATAGCTATGAGAGCGACGCATTCAGCCTAAAATTATTAGAAAACTACACATGCAGCAAGATAAGCAAAATCGTACTGACAAATTAACATTTACTTATTATTTTCTTTTTAGAGAAAACCAATTTTAAATCTTAGTGAATAAGCAGAGCGTATAGAAAGCATTAATACTAATTAAATAAGATGTTAAAATGTTCACAGAAAACCGTTGTAGGAAGCTATGTTACGTATAACTACATTCTGCTATTGGTGTCGTAACACGAATTGATTCTTTTATCGTAACTCTTAGAAGCAGATAGATACCATATATAATAAGTTCCAATAGGTCGTTACTGTGAAATAAATAGTAAACGAACCTATAAAAGATTCTGCAAGTAAGTAATTTATTGACTAAATATGTAATTATAAAGAAAACTAAAGAATACGTTCTATTTCGTTTTAACGTAACACAGGTAATTCTAATTCAATTTCTTATCATTTATTATTCCCACTTTCCTTCTTCACGCATCAACTCATTAGTTGCGGCGCACACGAAGTCGTCCTTCTTCTTTTCTACAGTTACCGCATATGCTACATCCTACACAACTCTCGAAAGGATAATAACGTTCGTCGGTGGCTTTGGCCTTGGAGTTAGAAATACTTTCAAAGTCGTGCGTAGCAACAATAACTGAGTGATTTTAGTTGCTTCTGTTATAATCGTTAATCCGGACAGACATAAAACCGAAGGCACGAAAGACACATGTGAGCCACTAGTTACGGCCTAATCCTCCAGGATGATGATTATTTAAATTCCTTAAATAGAAACAATCTAATGGCTTTAAACATGTGTGTTTTGCCAACACTAAAGATCACCAAAAAGTGACTACTTTACTCGAAACGCAAAAAAAGAATTCTCCGCGCCGACGCCAATTCATGCTAACATCGCAACAACCGGACGCTTCGATTATAACAGTTCCATAGATCCAACTGCTAAAAGTGACAGTTTTTGAAAACGCATGTTGTATTTACAAACTTTCGAGTTTAGATGATTTTGCAAGTTTGAATACGAATGGGATTTAAAATGTGGCGGTAAATATGTTTTATAGAAGACTCAACAGCGCATAAAATATCTTCTTCAGGAATGCGTTTGGAAGTTACAGCAAAGTTTAAGCTTTTGGATAGCACCGATTCCTGCTCTTAAGTAAGAGACAAACTAAATAAATTTTTATTAAAGTTTATATTAAAAGTTCATTTATTATCATCGAACAAATTTAGTTTCACCATGAGAAAAATTTAAGTTTGGCTCCTCTTATTGATAAGTGTATCATCTAGCTTCTTTAAATTTGATAACAACTTTTACGAACTAATTTTGAGCGCCCCTATGGGTTTTCCTTTATTTCTTGTTATAGATAACATTTTTATAGAATCCTTTGAAGCTATTGCTTTGGAGTCATCGATATCAAAACCTAAAATCTGGTTTAGGCAGGTTAATGACACCTTTATTGCTTGGTGTCATGGTCGTCTTGAATTGTCTAGGTTTCTTGATCATCTAAACACCCTGATATCAAATTTACCATGTTAATTGTAAAGAATTGTTCTCTATGCCATTTTTTGACTTACCTATGTCACGTAAGCCTGACGGGCTTTTAAGCCATTTTGTTTCTCATGAACTCGCACATACGGAAAGATATCGTTATGCTTTGTTTCATCATCATCCTGCTCAGATACGTTCTGTTATTGAATCTTTCGTTCATCGCGCTTTTTCTATTTGCTAACCTGAAAATATAGATTCGGAACTTTGTCTCTTACTAGAACCTTAGTGAGCAATAGTTATTTAAAACGGAATATCCAGACAGTTATAAATCGTCGTCTACATACCCGTACTTCATGACCTAAGGACATTTTTACTTAAAAATCCAATCTCAGTTTGTCTTCAATACAAAAGTTCGGGAAAACATAGAAAACATCAAACACCTCAATAACTTTAATTGTGACAACGGTTTTGAATTATCCTTTTTTTAGTTCCCAGTTGTTACTGGTTTATCGAAGACACGCCTCTTTTTGAACGTAGCCTAATCAGAGTCGAGCTTATCCTACCGCGACCATACTTCATCTATAAATACGGAAACAAATTCTTCTCAAATCACTTCTATGAAGTTTCGAATCTGGCTTGGTTTACAAGTTAATTATTTAACTCTGTAGTGATTTTTTGTTAGAATATCGTTTACTTCTTTAAATTTTCGATTTCTTTCACGCTCTGATGAAACCCCTTACGAAACTGAGCGAAACATTGGCAACTTCGGTTACACCATTAATACGGTTCAAATCCGAAAGCCGTTTTAATTTTGATTTTTTACTGGTGTCAGAAAAAAGTAATAATCTAATATAAACAAAACTTCTTTGGAATTAAAGCTACATAGAATGAATTAGAATCAAAAGTTTTAAACTGACGGAGCTAATCTATACTAATATTATAGACAAAAAATTTGTTAGTTTGTATGTACCAAGTAATCCCCAAATCTACTGATCTTATTTCAAAAATTCTTATTATAGAAATGAAGTTTGTAAGTTTGTATGAGGTAATCTCCAAAATTATTTCACCAATATTTAGAATAGATTTTCACGTTGAACATAAGCTTCCGTTAAAATAAAAAAAATTGTGCTGATCATTTTACAACTAAAGTTAACGAAAACTCGGTCAAGAGATGCGTTTTTTACGAACGCTGCCTTATCGGTAAGAGATATTTAAATACTTTTTACAGAGAAGTTGTAGAACTCAAAACGTTTTATAAAAATGTCACCGACAACATACTAAATCTATATGTTAGGTTAATACACGAATTAATAAAATATGACTAAAAGCTATATACAGAGTCTTGCAACAGTGCGTCGGGCTTTCCTAACGCCTTTCTTGTGAGATATAGAAAAAAATAATTCATACAAAAAGTTATTGGTTTAAAAACCTGTATCTAGTGAAATTATTTTCAAACATACAGAGTGTACGAATTTTGCGGTATACAAAAAAAAATTTTTTTAATGGAACACCGTGTAAATTTTTTTATTTTTTTATTTCTTAAATAATTCCTAATAAAATGTCTATAACATTCTCTTTTCGTAAACTAAATAGTTTCGAGTTTAATTAATTTTTTTCGTAAACATTTGACAGTTGTGTCTTTAACAAAAATAGCCTATAACTTCTTTATTTTTAGCCTATTAGTATGCAGTTTGCCATATTTCTAACTTATTACTTGATAAAAACTAGCATAAATTTGGCAAACTTCAAACAATAATAACTTTCTTATTTTCAATGGAATACTATGTATGTTTTTGCATAATTAAATTTGTTTTTAAATTACCTTTCATTGGTATAACCATTCCCTATACCTAAAGTTAATAATTTTAGAGATGTTTTACACAAAATTTTGTACAAAAGTAAACATTTCACTACATTTCTATGCAGCGAAGTAGGCTGAGACAAAACAACGTTATCCCAACAGAAAACATTAGGATAAGAAAAGTTTTAGGAACGTATTCAATAGATTTATTGAAACGGGAAGTGTGATTTACAAAAACCAAGAAAGAATAATACCTAACAGTAACGAAAAAAATCAATTTTCAGTGCTATTAACTGCAACTGAGCATCCCAAAATGAGCCAAAAAGACATCGGTGAAAAAACCAGCATAAGCGAGAGTTTAGTACAACGCATTCTAAAGAAAAATCAGTATCATGCGTATTATATTCAGTTACATCAAGAACAGAAATACTGATTTTAAATTCCGTTTCGAATTTTGTACGTAGGCAAGATTGAAAATACAGGAGAATTTTGCGTTATTCCAGTATGGTTTATTCACGGATGAGGCGACATCCCATAACAGTGCCCACACAGCACAAGCATATCCACTGGATATGAAATGTACACACCAACCATGGATACCGGAGGTGCATCGAACATCCATATTTAATATTATGGAGCAAGGATGGAGGTCCATTGGATATATCATTCCGTCACGGAAAAATCTTCATAGTATGTCCATAGGACCTCCAGGTGGATAAACATTTTACATCCATATGGAGATATATTGAACAATCATATGAACGTACAAAATACATACATATGGAGGTTCAATGAACATTTAATTAAAGTATAATAAACATTCATTTTTTTATAGAACCTTCATATGTAGGTAAAATATATGTGCATATCTATATATTAACAAAAAATATGGCCACACGTCAAATAAAGTCAATACAAAATGCCAATAGTGAAATTTTCCAGATGCAACAACTCCGGTTGGTCCACAGAAAATATGACCACTTGTTCATTTTCACTCAAACACAATCGAACTTTTTTATTTACACATTCTCTCATTTTTCTAGAGCTTTTATCCATTATTTATGTTATAGGAATCCAAATACTTACTAGATTAATGTACAGCAAAAGTAAATTCAAATATGCAAAAATACCTTGTCTTTACCCAATAAACACAAATCAATGGGTCTGTACTGGCAATGTACTCCTTAGCCGGCACTCAGAATGCTGGCAATGTACTAAAATGAAGTACACTGCCGGTAACCAGGTGACACACCGGCCGATATATTGCCGGATGAATCTTACCAATGCAGAAATTGCATCGAACCAATATCGGCAAGTTATGTATATTAATACAAGTTAAATGCAGAATGCCAGTGAAATTTGTGCAATATAATATGTACTTTGCCATCACATAAATAGTGCGCAATTTTAAAAGCATTGGCAATGTTAGCAACTTAACACAAATTAAATGCATACAATGGTATTATCATTTTTAATTTAATTAATAAAACAATTTGGAAACTTAACATACAATGTCCATATATGTACTGAAAAAAATATAAGAAACCTATTTACATTCATTCTGTGCTTATGTTTATTGGCGTCTTTCGTACCCACTACTCCTGGTGTTTATTGCGTGTTGTAAAGCTGCACCACAATTTGAATTTTTTCTTATGGATACTCTAAAATAAAAATCACATTGTAATAATGCTACTCAAATAACTTATGCACTTTTTTAGCAATTTCTAAACTAAATTTTGAAGTTTTTGAAGTAATTATAAAGAATTGCTTTGTAAATAGTCGTGAAATAAAATACAACACGAAAGTCAAGTTTGGCAGTAATGCACTTGAAATCACATTACGTTAATATACATATAAAGTTAATGTTTTAAGTTTTAACCTATAAACTATAAAATACTCTGAAGCCTCTTATCATAAATTAAATTTAAAATATTTTTACAAATTTGTTTTGCTTGATCCAGACCAATTACTTGGTTAAAACATGTCTAGTTTGCTGTATCTTTTCATCCAACAAAGTAGATTGAATCGATCTTAAAAAAAAATTCAATTAAATAAAACTCAGCAATAAGAATAATGAATTGGGAAATTGTAGATAAACTCACAAACTGGCTCTTAGATTACAAATTCCAAAGTCATTATATATTTTCTCGAAAAGGTGTTAGTTTTTAGGTTATATATTTATTATTAAGAAATAATTTATATTTGAATTTAATACTTACTTATTTTGTTTACCCATCCATCCTAAATGATGAAAAACAAACACATTTTTTCGAAATTTTAAAGCACAAAATGGTTTGCATACGATAAATACAAGCTAAACAAAAAGCCAAAAAGTTTGCGTGTGCAATAATTTAGTTGCGATAATACGCGAAAACCTTGGCGAAAACAAACGAACGACGAAGAAAGTTTAAATTAAACCGCGCCAAGTATTTTTTTTACTTTTTCAATTTTTCATTAAATTTGTTGTTGCATGTTAAATATTTACTACAAATGTTAAATTTTAGAGAATATAATTATTTCTAAATAATTTTGATAAAAAATAGCAACTCACAAAATTATGTAACATGATACATAAAAAAATGTTTCCGAACATAACACTTATAACACTTAAGATAATCCTATTTCACAGATATCCATGAATGTATATAAGGTGCATATACAATGGATATTAAACTACGGATGTACATCAATGGATATTATATGGATAAATATGTATAAATATATATCCATTGCATCTCGCGTGCTGTGTGGGTGGATCTGTCAGCAGACACAAATTTCATTATTATACGACTGAAAATCGGCATGTTATGAGACAAGTTGATCATCAGTATCCATGGTCTTTGAATATCTGGGGAGGAACTGTTGGAAATAATATGGTAGGTCCACAGTTCTTCGATGGCCATCTCAATAGGCTTATGTATTTGCACACTAATCTATCTCAACATACAAAAAACAGGCTGTGGATTCAACAAGACTGAGCAATTGCGCATTTTTCGCGAGACCTGAAGGCATTTCTTGATGAACTTTTTCCCAGCCAATGGATTGGTAAAAATTCACCCACCAGATGGCCTGTTAGATCTCCGGATCTAACAAAACCTGATTTTTTCTTATGGGGATACCAACAACACCCATGAATATGCAGCAACAAATTGTGAACGTTTTTGCAAGTATTTCATCTAAAATTTTAGAAAGAGTGGAAAGGTCTTTTCAGGAGAGAATTAATTGTGTCTAAATGAAAATAGAAAACATTTTGACCTTTTACTTTAAAAAAAAATAATCGTATTACAGAAGAATCATCAAACGATTCAATTATTTGTTAAGGTGTTAATCTTAAGTAGCTATTATTAGATCGTTGTTTTGATCTATTATTACTTCGTTTACTGAAACTACACTTGTTACAATAGGCAACTGTAAAATAGCAAATTCAACCTGCTTGAGCTATTATTTAGATTTATTTTAGGCGTTCTTATTTTTATTTGAATAAGCTGTTAGTAATTTAATTTAGGTAAAGAGTAAATTTTGGGTTTGTTTATAAGACCTATGAAAAACTTCAAATTAACTGCAGATTAGCTATGTACACTATTTCAGTATTATTGCTTCTTATAGATTGACAATTAGTTAAATGCAAGTTGTGTTGCCTATCTTTTAGTTCCAAGTTAATCAGGCTGATAAATAAAATTGTATAAAAAGCTAAAATCGAAGAAATAATAATCATCAAAACTACTTAGTGTTTATTACAAGAATTATCAACAAAGCAAATGAGAGTTCGTAATTATAAAACAAATTGCGCAAAAACGATGAGTCACATATATCCAAAAAAAATTGTAAACATGGAGCGATTTAGAATAAATTAAATTATCGATTAGTGGCAGGTTAGAACACGTTACCTGTGGGTAATCACAGTACTTACGATGTCATTACTTTTCTAGACTTGTAAACAATACATTAATAAGCCAAGTAAAATTGCAATGAATGAATAATTCAACTTAATTACGGTAGATACTTTTATTTAAAGAAAAATTAGAAATTTATTTGAATTCTACAAGGTTGAACGCGTAATGACTATATTATCTAAACATTTACAAGTCTAAATATTTACAAAGTATGACTAAACTTTTACTCTTAATTGCCTGCGATTTCATTAATGATAATTTGGTCTCTACGGAAATGAATATTGCCACTGTTTGCATAAAATTAACAAACAATTATCGTAAAAACATTTTTGTATGAGATTTACAAAAATATTATTTTTAGTAAAAAATATCGTTTAACACAAAACTAGTTTTTGTGAATAAATTAGTGCCTGTAATGAGACATCTAAACACGTAGATTTTTTGCAAGCTGCATCAATACAATGTTACGATATTGTAACCACATCTATAGACTACATATTTAATGCATATCTTATATTAAACATGTATTTAAAGTTTAGTAAACGGCTTAAGAAAAATATACAGTGTACTCTTATATAATGAAATAATAACAATCACTCACAGATTATTTAGACAATACAATTAGAAAATAAAAATCTGACTAAAACGTCTTTAATCTAGATTGTACTTCAAATGATTCTAGCTTCAAGAACAAATACCAGAAAATACTGTTATTTAAAGCTTCGTCTAATATTTCTAAGAAGTTTTATACAATTATTCTACAATTTTCATTTTACTAAGTTGCTGTCACAAAAAAACAGTTTTTGCTTGTTTGTAAATATTTGTAAATCAACAACTCGAATACATATGTCTTTTAAAAATTACTGCCTGTCGAATTAAGTTGCAGTCATAAAATATTGTTTATATGAAAAGCAAAAAACCAACTACCAATTTTAAGCAAGTTAATTATACTTTTAAAGATTTGTATTCTATTCAAAGGGGGTACAATGATCTAAATACTCAAAGATTAATACTTTCTTGGTACAAAGTCTAATAAACATATTTAATGTGGTAGCACTTCCAATTTAAACCGCAATAGTTTTTGAGAAATCTGTAAAAATGCATGCGGTTATGATGCAACACATTACATTTGGATATCTAACTAACTAAAGGTTTTATTAAAATTTTATTATCCTAAAAAAGTTGATCAAGAAATATAATTACATATTCGCCTCTACATTCTTATAAAAGAATCGACAAACTGAATAAAATTGTAGTTTTTTTAGTTTTAACTTTTACTTTGCACACATTCAGCTTAGAATTTTCTCTATTTCGAACATACAATGGCTACTTTGTGTAACTGTTTTTTCAAAAAAGTACAACTTTGTGCAATCGAGAGTGGTGGTTTTTGTGTATGTAACATATAAAGTTAGTAGTAAGTGCTAACTGCCAGATTGACTTTAGTCAATGTTAAAACTAGCAGAATAATAATACAAATCTTAAATATTTTTAAATTTGAAATCACTGTTACAAATTGTATAATATGAAAAATTGCTGCTATACATATATATTCCAATTTTTATCAACAAATAATGTAATGTAAAGAAAAATAGCAACAGAAGTATAAAAACGTTAAAATTCCGTTTTGTAACGCTCATATATTGCAGCAAGCAAACTTACGCATTAAAATCGTCGTCATTGTAACACTCGTTTTACAATATACTACTGTATGTATCTCAATGAATACTTACCGTAATAATCAAAACTGTAATAAAAATGAGTTAACATGAAATGTTAGATAATTTATAAAATTATTTTAAGAATAATATTGTACAGTAATTTTAAATTTTACAAATTTTATGTACAAATGCGAAATAGTATTAAAATATACTTCAAGAAAACTATAAACTTAACGCGCATTATTTTTTTAAAAATTGTTACATTAACGTTTTAATGTTTAACTACTGAATTAAAGCAGATTTGATTAAAATAATAACATGATTTTTTAATTCTATTTGAACCATAGTAAAACGTAAAAAAAATTTTGAGTGGTCCTGTTTCCAGTTAAATATGTTAACGAGTATACTGCGTTGTCATTAAGGTCGAAGATTAAACATATAAACGCAAAGTTCAGTTAAAAAGTAGCTACCGACGCACAAAATTTTAATTTAGTAGCAATAAAAGGTTCAGCCATTATAACGCAGGTGGCGCTGTGAACAGTCAATGACGCGCCTTGAATAATATATTTCAGTAACTTATCTTTATTAGTAAAAATGAACTTTGATACGTAAGCAGTATGTTATTTTTAAAGAGCGGATAGTAAGGCAAGAAAAAATACTAAAAAAGGTGGCATAAAAGGCATATTAAACCGGCCAAAAAAGCAATAAAAAAACCACAAATATCTATTAAAATTTACAATTTATTATTTTGTTTTACAATGTTTATTAAGTGCTATTATTTTCCCAAGCACAAATCAAATGTTTTTCAATATTTTGACAAAAAAGCTTTTATCATTTAAAATATTTGTATAGAAAGAAAAAGTTCTTTCGACATCACAAGATGTTAGTAGAGCAAATTTTAATGCGGATGTTTCTGTTATTGTTAAAGATATTTTCTGTTGATTCTTCATGACCTCCTCTTTTTTAGTTTTAGTCAGTTGTTTAAAGAGGTCAAAGAAAGGATTTTTTGATGTGACGGAATCCAATTTTTGATTAGTTTTTCTTCCTATAGTCCATGGACATGCTCTTATAATTGCTCTTATTCTTTCGACTGCAGCGAAAGATTTGGTTATTGCAGTTTCGCTTTTTTCTAGCTTCTTTAATTCGTCAGAAATGCCGAAAAAGTGTGTTTTTATAAAAACTAGTCCTCTCTTAACAGCTTCGTCATTAAAAGCTTTTTGAGATTTAGCAATTGCTGCAGAGGTCGTCTCGTCAAATAATTCAACCACCTGAAGTAAGACAATTTAATTAATGTATAAGAAAATGTCAGATTATAGTATGAACTGTACCTCATTAATTTTTTTCAAAATGTGTGGCATAAAAAATGCAAGCAGATAACCGAGTATCCCATCTTTTTATGATAGGTTCTGGTAGAAGTTTAACATCTGGAAGTTTTTTTTATAGGCTCTTACCCGTAATGGTGCTTTCACAAAAACCTGAAACAAGATCTGTATTTTCTATAAAAGGTAAACCCGCATTTTAAAAACTATTAATACTTTAATTAAACTGCTTACCGGTTGGTAACATATGTCTAAATATTTTTTTCTCAAAGTTGATTCATCTGGAACAACTTGTTCGGTGTATTTTTCGAGAAAAATTGATATTATCAAGTTTTTTAAGAGGAATTTGAGTCGACATCAATGCTTTGCACAAATCTAGAGAAAAAGTTGTTTTTGATGGGCTAGGTTTATTCTGTTCATCTTCTATAACGTTTTTTAACAATGGTTATTTCATAGTTTATTTAATATTTTTTAAATGTAAACCACTACCCAAGTGTTGTTTTACATGGTACTTTTTAGTAGCACTGGTCTAAAATAATACATATACTAGTAATTAAAAGCATTTAAATTAAGATAATATACAAACTTACTTATTTGGAACAAACTTGACAAAAAAGGTTTTCCTCGTCGGTTGTTAAATTATTGTCCAATTTACTCCACTTGTAATAATTTTCAAATTTTGATTGTTTAATAGGTGGCATTTTTTAAAACTGACTCACAGCACAACCGCAATAGACTATCACAGTGTGACAATATCACATGTATTTATAACAAACGAAGAATATTTTAGTCATGTGTTTGAATCATTAAAGGAATCCCACCGGACAGAATTAAAATTATCTATATTTGTTTGCTTTACTTAGGTACTGAATAAACCTATAACATATAATTCATTCCGAAATCCTTCCGGTTTTGTAAATCGTGTTCTGTTAAGCCTGTCATTGTACATAATCCTAGTATAAATTCTTACAATAGTTTTTCTCTATAAGCGGCTTTTGTATATAATGTTTTATGAAAACCATTGTTTAACAAAACATGAAAATCCCTGTTGTTACTTATAGGTTCGTGGTAAGATCTTTTGAGCAAAAAATGTTAATTATATTATTTACGTAATTTAAGTAATATTCTGTAATGCGTTATTGTCATCTACACCAACTTTTTAAAATTTATATGTAAAAAGGCAATATAAAATAACCCTCTTTAAAAAGGCAAAAAAACAAAAAGTTACACAAAAAGGCAAAATATGCAGGCTCCAGGTATTTGCCTGACTGTCCGTTCTTTAGTTATTATACAAGATCTCGATTTAGTTTGAGTCTATATTTTTAACAATTTACAATACACGCATTTAGTAAATACGTCACAATTGAGTTAGGTCAAGATCATGGTTGCAAACAAAGGTAAATCTGAACTTGATTTTGAAGAAAAACAACTTATTTTGAGTTTGCATTTTTAACAATTGGTATTTGTGTATACTAGTATAAAAGTATAACAAACCTATTATTATTTTTGTTAGAAATAAAAGAAAATATAGTGCACGCCGTTTATTGGAATTACAGATAATGTTATGAATCGGGTAATGTTATTGCTTTATGATACGTAGGATACTACATAGAAAAAACATCGTTTACAGTAATCATAACTTCGGTTTATGTTATCAATTTTCTTCTCGGGTTTGTTTCTATACATGAACAACAACCGGTTTTGTATCAATTTTTTATCTGAATTTTCGCAATACACTTTTTACGCTTCAACATAAGTAAATACGTTATCTTCGAGAATTAACTTAAAAAGCATGTGTGTTCCTAGAATAACATAACGTAAATTAACTACGTGTTATGTGACAACGTTATTTTGTATTTATTTTTAGTGTCAGCAAATTTCTAAGAAGAATTGTGTAGTTCTTAGAACTGTAAATCAAACATCATAACATTATTTTTGATTGCTTTTTATTAACGGTATGAACAAACTATTAATGCTACAGGTAGCTCAAAATTTTGATTTTTTTAACGTTTTATAAACATTTCACTTTCTAAATTAACAACCTGTTAATCACGTATACGGTGTATGTATTTACTGCTTTCTAATAAATAAACAATTTGTTTTTATTTTCTGAATTATGGATAATGTTATCATTCTGTTATTGTTATCAAGTCCCAACGTGATTCTATTAAGCGGCGTGCACTGTAGTAACAATGCAAAAGGCACATATGAAATATAAACGGCGTTTTTCACACATTAAACTCTTACGTTATTAGATTTTCTTAGTTTAAACAGAATTGAATTTTTCCAAATTTCATTATTATGTAACTATTTGTACTGAATCGAATAGATTAATAAATGCATTTGCAAGTCTATAGTGCTATTTTTTCCAAATAACATATTTCTTGATAATTTTCGAAATGGGTTGTTGGAACGAATCACGTTTATTTAAAATTAGTCTTAAATGCTTAATTTTCAATTTCTCAAGAATTTACAAATTGTTAACTGAATAAGTATGCATATGCAGCGTGTTTCTAAAATAAGACTACATATTCAAGAAGTAGTTTCCTTGTGGCGTTAAATGAAAACTTTTCCGTGTTGAATGTTCGAAGGTATTTAAATTCCAATTAATTAGTATTTTTCAAAACATGGTCATGGAGAATTAATTTCATTGCGAAACAAAACTGAATATAGCCAATAACCTAAGAATGCGACTTTCTTAAAAGAATGTTTACTAAATAAAATCACGTTTTGAAATGTAGACGATGCTTTTTCTATGTAATATTATACGTCCGGTCTGTTTTTTAATAAAGTGATAACATTACCCGATTGATAACATTATCCATAATTCCAATAAGCGCAGTGCACTGTAATTTCTTTTATTTCTAACAAAAATAAAAATAGGTTTGTTATACTTTTATACTACTATACACAAATACCAATTCGTAAACTAAAATTGTTAAAAATGCAAACTCAAAATAAATTGTAATCAATTTCTTCAAAATAAATCAAAAATAAATCGACATCTTGTATGATAACATACGGTTTACGGACCAAAGTTCATTTTTACTAATAAAGATAAGTTATTAAAATATAATATTTAAAGCGCGTCATTGACTGTTCACAGCGCCATCTGCGTTATAATAAATGAACTTATTATTGCTGCTTAATTAAAATTTTGTGTGTCGGTAGCTACTTTTTAATTCAAGTTGGCGTTTTATATGTTCAATTTTCGACCTTAATGACATTGCAGTATAATCGTTAACATATTTTACTGGGAACAGAGACACTCAAAAACTACCTAACGTAATTAAAAAAGTAAACCTTCAAATGAAAGGAAAAGATTTACATCTTCTCCTAAGCTATTTTGTAATTTCCTCTTTTCAATAGTATAAGTCTAGTTTACAGAAGAAGTAGAAAATTATCACTGAAAAATTTTGTTTACTTTTTGACCTTTTTGTATGCAAAAAAATATTTTTTTCATGATTTTAAAATACCTTACATGATGCAGACAAAATTTCTCTTTCATAGGAACACATTTTTGTGTTTTTACAACTAAGGTTTTTTGAGATTTTCTGTGCCCCGTGCACTCGCGAGTGGTATATAAAATACATAGGCAAAATCCCAGTCTTAAGCTGAACTATAATTGATCCGCTCATCTTGAAACTTCACGTCCGCTTCCTTCCGATACGGAACGTAAAATGCCCAATTATCAGGTCCTAGACCGCTTAACCCAAATGCCAACGTCCATTCTTTTACCTGCGTTCTGCGTAAAGTAGACACAAATATCACCGAACCGGAAACTCTCACTGCCCCAAAGTCACTAAAGCTATCCAAACTATTTTCCGGCTAACACAACAACCTAGTTCACTAATCCGTCTGATTACTTCTAGCAAAACTACTCTCTAGTACCTCCTGGCCAGTGGCGTTTTGATGAACGGCAAACACTATCCGTGCAATCTTTCTAACATTTTCCAACCCGTCCCTAAATACTGTTTAACCTGCACCTAAGTAGGCGACCTTTCGGACGAATGTCTGACTAGAGTTTTGATCTGCCCTAATTGTTGGGAAAAACACAATACACCCACCGAGGGTTAGGTCTGATCCCAAATTTTATCAACTGTTTTGAACCACACCTAACCTATTCTTTTGCATGCGTTGATTGCAACGCCCTTTCTGAAAACCATCAAAGCTACCACGCATCCAACAGCTATTGACACCGATAGCGAATCCGAAACCTCTTCTCTCTTGGAAGATTTCAGACTATATTTCTTATGTACATGTTTTCCGATCGTCGAAATGAAATCATCAAAGCTATTAGCAGAACCACCGATTCATTCTGAATTACAACGTTTATACGTCCTTTACTAAATCCGCTATTGCCTTTACTTTTAAGCAACTAAACACTTAAACCAACTTGCTAGAACCTCACAAACGAGCACTGATGAAACGATTGTTGGGACAGTCGATACCTGCGGAGTACGCCGTAAACGATCTCTTATCAAAAATTTACTTAGTCAATAAGAAATTGACGTTCTTTTATTAGCCGAATTTAAACTAAAAAATTGCGAAACGATTTCTATAACTAATTATCACAACTTTTGTAAAAATAACGACACTAAAATCTGTGCTAAGATTAACGCTTTTTGTGGTGTCGCGCTACTTGTTTATAAATCATTTCCAGCCAGCCACTTTCTATTATCACCTCATCTTTATGATCTAAAACGCGTGGCAGTTACTATACGTTTTCCAAATAATCCTGTGATTTTTTTCAGTTATTACAATCCACCGAAAAACATGTTATGAAACGATCTTCTAAATTTTGTATATGCTTATCCAAATAGGGTTCTAGTGAGTGACCTAAACTGACGACACACTCAATTTAGAGATTCTTTAATAAACATAAATAGAATAATTCTTTCAAACGCATTACTTAAGTAGCCTTTCTGGCAAGCAAAAAACATTAATTTTATGTTTTTCAGACATCAAGGGACGTCTATCGTCGACTATATCATATGCTCAGAAGCACTAATTCAATATTTCGATGAAAATTGCTATATAGAAACTAATATAACCCACGTTATCTCTAAAGCACCTAAAAAATTTGAATCCAAAAAATCGTCAACATATCCCGCAAACCACTTCCGACAAACATCCTAAAACTCATCAAAGAAAAAAATACTTCGCCGTTATCTAAAAATTAGAGATTTCACATTAAAACAAAATTTAACCGACTAATTGCTTAAATCAGACACGAAGTAACTCGAGTCACCAAATAAAACTAGACTAAAGCTATATCCAATCTCAATTACCGTGACGGTAAGCGCTTTGAGACAAATTTAATTGCCTAGCTAAACGTAAAACATCACTTATATCTTATTTAATAGACCCACAAGATACTATTTTGTCCTCTCCGTTAGACAAAACTAATCTATTCTTGCGACATCCGTTTTTCAAACTCCAACACAAATAAATTTCGACAACACATTTAAAAATAGAATTGAATATCTTATACGTCAATGCCACAACCTGAAATAACATTTGAAGACGGTTTCTCTTTTCTGGAACCTATTACACCTGATCTTGTTACAAACAATTTTAAAACAGGCAAAAACACTGCTCTACGCAAAGAAGGGATTAACAGACAGATTCTACAACAACTTTTACACATAGCTTTAGCACTACTATCTAACATATTCAATAAATGTTTAACTTTATGCTACTTTCTCACACCGTGAAAATCATCCACTACTACTATGATTCTCAAACCTGGTAAAGACGCAACACTTTTTGACTCATACCGCTCGATTTCTTTATTGTCATGCATTGCCAAATGTTTTGAACGAGTGTTAACAACATGACTTAGAAATTTTGTCGAGCAAAACAATCCTTTACCAAACTTTCAGTACGAATTGACGTCCAACAGATGCACACAAAACCTTCTTTTAATATTCCAAACAAACTCCTCAAAAACGTTAAATCTAGAAAAATGTTCACTAACCGTTTTTCTTGACATACAACAAGCTTCTGACAAAATCTGGCACCATGGAGTTATTTACAAAATTTACTATCTAGGGATTCCCTTGCACTTCGTCATTCCTGTTTAACAGGTCTGTAAAGGTGCGAGTCAAAAAAACTCGTTTACAATCTTTTACACCACTACCTGGAGTTCTTTAAAGCTTAGTCATAGCTCCTCTTTGCGTCAGACGTTCCCCAATCAACCAATAAAACGTCGCTGTTTTGCTGTTTGCCGGCGACACGGTTTGTTGGCCTGCAAACCGCAGCAGCAAAGAAGCATCTAATCTAATTCATCTTACTTGACCAAATTTTTGAAATGGCCTAATAAATGGAGAATTACAACTTATCCAAACAAGACTCAAGGAACTCTTTTTAGACACCCAAATGTTTCCCAAAAACATTAACATTCACACCAAAACGTCACATTCTCTCTATGGAATACTCCCATAAGATTTCAAGACAGAATAGTATACCTTCGCGTCAAATTTACCAAGACTTTAAACTGAAACTAGGACTTGCAAACTTCCTTAAACAAAATTACAAACTTACTAAACAACCTCAGTGGACAAATTAAAGGATGCTACCTTAAAACGTTACAACACACGTACAAAATGTCTATACGCCCGATAATCGATTACCGCGCTTCTATCTATTCGACTTTAACCCTAAACCAGCTTAAAAAAATAGCATATTGCGAGCGGAAAATCATACATAAAATTTACAAATTACTTTACAAATTCTCCAATAATATCACTATCCAGCACGTCATTTTAACGCCAGTTACAAAAAGGCTTCGAATTATATCGAATACTATAATAACATTCATACTAACAAAAAAACCAAAAGTTGAAGAGGAGACAAAATTCCTGAGCTGGTTTAAATTTTAAATAAATGACTTGTTCTATAAATGTAAACTATCCTAACAAGAAATAAACGTTTTTGAATTGAATTGAAATTTGGTTTTTGTCATTTAATATACTCTTGAGTACTGTAAATAGCGATAAATGTGGTGACCGTTAGACGATTTTACACCAGCGTGATTCAAAATAACGTTGAATTAAACTTTGGAATAAAACTTAAATGTAAAGGGCATTTGAAGTTAATTTATATTTAAAAAAAAGCACTTAATACATAGTTCTAACATAAACACGGTGTCAAGATAAAAAATTTTTAATTTTTCAATAATTACTCGTTAACAAATAAATTATTTAAATATTAGTACGGCGTTTTATCACTGAAATAAAGACCTAAAATAGTTGGCTACGATAAGTATTAACAATTAACTTTATATTAATCAGTTTTGATTTTGATTTTTGTTATTAAGTAACAAACCCATCTTGCAACAAAATAAAATACTAGAATTAGTAAAATAAACAATGCGATAAGTACACCAACTACATCTAACAGTAAAAACTGGTATAAAGGAACATCAAGAAAAGGACTTCTCAAATGTGTTGCACCTTTATGTCTTATAACATATTCGGTCCACCAGATAACTTTTTCCAGTCCAGCCATCGGTTGATCTTGAATTAACGTACCAATCTCAATAACTTTTTTCTTATACCTAATTATCAAGTAATGTAGTAAGTAAATATTAATGTTTTTAACTTACTTTGGATTTTGAATAACTTCCATAATTTTGTGTTTTAAGTCTTCTTTAGTTAAAGTTTTGTAGTCTACAGACAATCCCATGCCTTTTGCTACCATTTTTCGTACATTATAAAATTGATCCGAAAAAAATGGAATTCCTATCATAGGAACAAAACTAAAAATAGCTTCGTCCATAGATTGCATACCCCCTTGCGTTATAAACAGTTTAATGTTCGGATGTTCTAAAAAAATGTATAACACAAAATTAACTGAAATATTTCACTTACTAAGAACACTTTCTTGAGGTACCCACTTTGAAACAATAATGTTATCGGATTTATTGGGCAGATAATCTAATTCATACTTCCACAACACTTTAAAAGGAATTTCAGCAAATATTTCTAACATAATACTCCGCATATTTGCTGGTATATCTTTGCTTTTTACGTTAGACCCAAGACTAAAATAAATAAACCCGTCCGTAGCTTCGTCTAAACATTCTTTTAAATCCTAAACAAAACAAAACTACACAAAGACTAAAAACGTTAGCTACATACTTTTGGTAAAGGTTTTATATCACTTCTGTGTACATTTCCACCAATTTCAATAACGGAAGGTACTAATGTTCTCATTGTGTGAAAAATAGAATTCGTATTTAAAAACACCAAGCTTACATTTCTAGCTATTTCATGCAAATGTGGCATTTCTTTTCCAAAATTTTTAGTTATAATTAAATGTTGTTGAGCACTAAATACTACATCTAATAAAAATTCTCCAAAAAAGTAAGTAAAACTACTTAACATTCTTTGGGGAAGTGTTAATTTTTCATCGTAATGAAACTGGCTGTCTGGTGTTACTACAGGATGATGTGGATTACCAGCAAAATTTAAAGTAAAAGGTGGCGGATCCATAGTAGTAATTCCGATAAATGGGCATTGGAAATGTTCCGCAAACGCATAGTAAATTGGTAAAAGAAACTCGACTATTACTAAGTCAAAGTGCTCTGTCTTGTTCTTTATCAATGCTTGTACTTTTTTATGTTGAAACTGCACGTCTGCTATTTCCAAAGTTGATAAAATCATTACGTACATACTTTTAAACACAGATTGTTGGCGAGTGTTGATAGCATCATCTATATTCTTATTCCAAATATTATATGAAATTGAATGTAGATCGATTTCCGTAAGGTTTGTTAAAGAAGAATTGTTGATTGGATCGGTTGTTAAAACTACCAGTTGATGACCACGTAATGATAGTTCACGCCAAATAGGTTGAAATACTCTCTGATGACTATATGATGGTGTTGGAGCGATTCCAAGTATTCGAGCTGTGGATGCGTAACCAATTAGCATTAAGACGATACTCACATTGCTAACACTAAGAAGATAGGTGGCCATACTTTATTAAATTTACTGAAACAAATCAATATTAAGCTTGTTACTAAATTTTTAGTTTTATATGTCTAGGTTGTAAGATATTTAGCATCAAACTTTTAAACTCAATCTTACTAATAAGAATTGAACAATGCAATTGTTGAAATTTTCTTGTTAGATTGACGCATAACTCAATAAAATTAAAAAAAAAACTTACAAGATATTACGTTATTTAATAATTTGGAACATAAACTTGCACTAAAAGAAGTAAAACTAATAATATTTTGCACTCGCGATTAAATCAAGCAATTGTGGTTTCAATATCTATCCATTTGGAATGGCAGTAAATAAAGTACAAAGATATGGTTGTGATTATTATATTCGTATTAAAATTGTTTGAATAAATATTGTGTATGCAATAAACAATAAACTACTGCATTTAAATACGCACGTAAATGTTATGGAGTAACGATTTGAATAAATAGTATATTAACACTTTTTTTCTCGTAATCTGCAATGTATTGTAATAGACTTACATATGTGTTTTGAAGATTACAATTTTACAAATACATTTAAAAAATATATTTCTAGTGTACAAATTTAATACAACCACTTTGTAAAACTGTAATTTTTATAGAAACAATTTTTAGATTGGTTTTTTGTATTCTTTGAATTTATGAACTTTTTTTAAAATTTACTTATGTACTATATTAATAATTTTATTAAAGTTTCAATCAACTTTTCTTTTTTCTTCTATTACGTTTTAAGAGATAAAACTTATAGTTTAAAATTTTATATTTTAGAATGTGATCACATTACAAAAATAAAAAAATCCAAAATTTAATACTAAAATGTATCTTTAAAAAACAAATATTAAAATCAAAACATGCAACAAAATCTAGTAAACGGTAAAAGATACAGGATAGTTTAAACTAAGAAAAAGTTGAGTTATTTAAAGTATGTCTACATGCTAGTCGAAAAAATTTATTAGTTATACTTTTAAAAATTTTTTGATTTTTTCAAATTTTGCATTTGCTTTAAAAGATTAAAAAAATTAACAGCAATCGTTATTGCAATTTTTTAAACTTGCGTTTCCAAATATTTATCCGACGTTTCATCTCCGAGAATCCGTCATCAATTTAACTTTTTTACATGATCACAAAAAAAGAACACTCTGTATTCGGAAACATTTTTATTAAAAATTCAGCAATTTATTACACATCTTGGTTATAATTCCAAAAATAGTAAAAAAACTTACAGGTATAGCAAATCTTGCAATTATCGCAAGGTATTGAAAACAAGCACCTACGTAATATAATGAATAAGGTTTATTACAACTTTCAAAAATAAGAATGCATACATACATAATAAAAAAATAAAAAAACACAAATAACTAGTTTTCTAGGTACATACTAAACGAAAATAGAGTCGTATAATAATTCACCAATTGTTTGTATTTAACATTTGTCCATGAAATGCTTGATAATTGTTTTCCATAACTTCTTCATCGCTGGAAAGTGATGAATCAGCAACACCAATGATTTATAGAAAATTTTTTGTCATAAGAAATTATGAGCAAGACCGTTCATTATCAAGAATTGCTGCGCGCTGATAAAACATAGCTTCCAGTGACATATCTAAAGAGAACCCCGATTGCGTTATCCTAAATCCATGTACTCGAACAAACATCATGGCATGTAAATAGGCCGGGGTCAGTAATTTTTTCTATTTTTGTAGTTCGATTTGTTGTCCGGTATCTCTCCTTCAAGAAAGGAAAATGTGCTCGGTATTGAATTAGTATTAAAAACTTTAAATTCAAACACTCTTGGCTGTTGTTTCCGATTTAGTAGTATGTAATAGTTTAGTGCGAAATGATTGCAAACTGGAGGGTATATCTTATATATACAAAAATTTTCTAGAGAAACACAAAAATTAGTATTTGGGCTGTGTTGGTAACGCTTAAGTTCTCTTTTCCAAGTGATGTACGGTAAGAAACACAAAGCAAGCAACAAAATCTCAAAACATCAAAATTTTTCTGACACAAAATATGTTCAAGGAAAAAAGTCACCTTCGCAAAGCTCTAATAATAATATTGCGCTTACAAGCATCTTATGCGAAGAAAGATTGAAAAATTAAAATTCACGTCTACTGACTGTCATTTTCTGCTGGCTTAGATACGTTTGAGAGCATTCGGATAAATGTAAAATTTTCTTTAGACATAATCAATTTTAGAGTTAAAGTGGAACTTCCAGAAATTTAACCAGACTTTGATTGGATACGCTTGGATTAAATAAATCATTCAATGATTAAATAAGCAATTGCTTCACCACACTATAACTAGTTGATACGCATTTTTAAAAAAACAACAAAACTAAATGATTGCTGGATTTTACTAGAGTTTTATAGCGGTTCACAGTTCTACAGCTTCTAAGATTATGACACAATTCGAGCTACGGTGTCACATCCTTTCACATGTAAAAGTTGCAAAGTGAAGATTTTGTCTCTAGAAATATGCATCTACAGTTTGAAAATTGAATTTTCAACAGTTTGTCGCGTTCGCGATTTCTTGTCATATCTAAAGAAAACTTACAGCAGATTAGATTCGCAATAAAAACATTTCGCAACGCAAAATAATTGACATGCCTTTTTATTAAATTTGCTTTTTCTTTCTTTTTTTCTCCTATTAATATTAAACAAATGCGCTACTAACTATAAAAAAACATTAAAGAGATGAACTTTACTTTACCATAAATCTTTTTTCTAGTTTTAACAGATTTATAACGCTAATAATCTTTACAATTGCTTGACTGTTGATACAATTTCAACATTCAAAATTTACTCGCTTTATTTTACATACTTTTATCCTATGTTGATAACTTTACAGTGAAATCATTTATGATTTAAACTAGTAATTACTGATAGTTTTTATTATAAAACTTTATAAATCAGGTTTATTAAATTAATTCGTTTACGAATTTTAAAATTTGATCATAAATTATCGGTTTGGTAGAACGTGTGCTTTGGTCGAGTTGGCTTTTTTTGCTGATAAAGGTAGCTTTGTCGGTGTCGTAATAGTACACCAGCATAGAAACCGCCACAATTTTTGTATTAAAATGATTTGCTTAATAACTTAAAATAACCAAGAAACTTTTACCCTAAAACGGTGCAAGATAAAATAAAGTTGCACATTAACATTTTTATAGAAGACAAAATTTACAATAAAAAAGTGTGCGGAAGGGTACAATTACCGTTAATAGTTTAGAAGATACAAGTGTGCGAAGTTCCACAAAAATGTCTTACATTAGATTAAAATTCTGTAACTCTTCAACTATTAGATATAATTATACTCTCTCGCGGACTTTTTTGTAGCAAATTTTGTGCTCAATAAATTGTTTATGTGCAATTTTCATCTATATTGTACCGTTTTTGCAGCGTACAACACGGAAGTTTGCGCGGATCTAATTCTGCAATTACTATATTTATTTTTCATCACTGCTGAGTGAAATTAAGACTTGTTAAATTTTTGAACCATTAAACGAATCATAAGGAATATCTTGTTTAATAATAATAAACACTGCATCCAAAAAATACAAAAAATGAAGTGAAATTGGGCACCACCGCAAGTTCCAGATTTGTTTCATCTGAGCGTTCCATCGTTTTGTTACACGAACCTTCGAATCAAGCATCCTATAAGTGTTTTCAACACTAAAAATAACTTTAATATTTTCTTATCCTTTGCAATGTTTCTATTTGATCTGTCTCATTATTGTTAAAAACGTTGTAGCGTATTTTCGAATTGTATTTGTTGTTTTTTTAAATAAGAATTTGAAGTATGTTAAGTCTTGTCGTTATTAATATTACTCATTTGTTAGTTTATTGTTTTATGATTTTGTTTAATGTATTTGTAAGTGTTACCATAGAAAGATAAAATTTTATAAAAAAAATTATATGTTGACTTGTTACATCCTGTGACTCAAAAATTGCGTAGCTGCTAAAGAAATTATTCTGATCATTATTCTGAACGAAGACAACTAGAGAAATCCATTTTTAGACATTTGGCGTTTGGTATCAAATTTAAAAGAATTTGGTTCATTTAAAAAACCCGTTTTATTTCGTAACAATCCACAGAAGAAAATGCAAATACTGTTTTACTATTCGTTATAGAAAATTCTGAAATATTAACAAAACTAATTGAGGTTAGACTGGGGTATCTACAGCCCTGTTCATTTTACAAAAGAATAATAATCATTCTTATAAATTTAAATGTCAAGTTCTTAAGCTTGGTGAAAAGAGAAGGCGGTCAGTTTTTTGCAAATGGTATACCAAAAAATCTAAAAAAAATCTAAATTTTTCTTTTAAAGTAATTAAGTCTGATAAAATCATGATGACCAACAATGGCGTATTCAACCGGCGTAACAAACATTATTGGGCAATCGTTTAAAAAAGCAGCAAAGCATTAACATCGATATCGTTTTAATATATGGCTAAATACTTTGTGTGCAACAAGATGGTGTCCCATCAAGAAAGCTACAAGAGTATTTGTTGCAGAAGTTTTCTGAAAAATAGATTTGTAAATCACAGCAAAGTAGTTTAGCCCGCAATGTAAATGCAAAAGTTATTTATTTTAATTTTTTATATATAGACTTGCGGAATGCAATTGTCTATGTAGAATCTTTTACACGTTGTTTTGCGTGTAATTGGTCTAGATAAGTAACAGTCGGTTGCAAAAGTCGTCTCTTAGGTTAAATTCTCAAAAATCAAACTTAAGAAATTTTTAATTAAACAATCGTTTTGTTATCTTCTGTTTCTTATTGCGCCGTTTCTTTATGAAGATTAGCAATCCATTAGGTATTATAGCGCGGGATACCGCCGCTCTGAAATTTATTGTTGATATTTGATATCCGGCTAAACTACCTGCGCAACTCTTCTCCTACCACAAATTCTGCTTACTGTATTAAAGTTTTCTCTTCTTTATTGTCAGGAAGAATTTTTTATTTTTTCCCATTTGGTCTAGAATCTCTAGATTGATCTCATACTCAACCTTTTTTTTTGTTTTCTTGGTTCAGCTTTTGATTGAAGAAAGGCTGGATCACTGGGCTACAGTTTCTCTCTAGATTATATAAATAATTTTACCCAGTTAGGCCTAGACCATTACCATGTACATATGTGCAATACTAACTAATGCTAAAAATATGTACACAGCATGATATAACATAATATAATGAAGTATAGTAAAAGTATAAATAACTATATCAATATGTGCAAACTTGTCTAACAATAAAATATGACACATATATAAAAATATAATAAAAGTATCAATAACTATGTCAATATGTACAAAAGACTGTGTAATAATAAAATATAGAAAATAACTGCATTAATAGAATGTGGTCTATGTCGGTTGTATAAAATCTGTATACTACATGAGACCGTATGAATAAACAAACATATCCTACTTGCTAAGCATGTATAAATGTATAGACAGTATGTTGACAATACGATATAATAAAATGTAACACATAACGGCATTAATATAATGTGATCTACGGTTGAATAAAATGTATATTACATAAAACAGAATGCTTAAACAAACATGTCTTACTTACTAAACGTGTATAAGTATATAGATCATATGTTACACAACACGCAATTAATAACAGTACTATTAGGCAGCTGGTCACGATATTTCTCTACTTTCTTTGAGCGCGTGGTATCGACTCTTGCTATAGTTCTCTAGTTTTAGAAAGTTTTCTTTTTGATGATCCTCTCTATTGAGGTAATAATACTATCTTAATGATTTCTTCTTAATAACGTGTATTATATCAGTGTCTCAAGGAACAGACCGATCAGATCTCCTCTAAAGCTGGTCCATCTTGAACAAGTAAAGATCGTGTACTCCAGGTCCACAGCTCCGCAGTATATATCTTCGGGGTGCATCTTTCCATGTATGCCGTTTAGGTATATGGCAAAGCAGCCGTGTTCAGTAAGAGCCTCGGTAATGTGATACTTCAAGTCACCATGTTTTCTTTTGACCAAGCTTTTTTGCGCGTCCATTTGTTCTGCTGATTGCTCTGTTCTCTGATCTGCTATTTAGCCATTGTTTCCCATGTGGCTTGGCAAAACGGCTAATTGTCATACTTTGTTTTTGACTTCTCTAGTGCTTCACCACCTAGAAGATACTTCTAATCGTTTTTCTGTGTTTGCGTCGGGGGTTTAGCTTTCACATTTATATAGGAAAACAGAAAAAATGTTATCTGAGCATCAGCAAATGTTAAGGTATGAAATAATTTTAAGATAAAAAGAAAACTGACAGCATAATAAGCAAAAAACAATGATAAAACGGTTCGCTTCTTAGTAATAACTTTGATTTGTAATGATCAAATTAATGATCTTAGGATCGCTCCACTGAGTCAAAAAAATTAATTACTAAATAAAACAATATATATTTATAACGAAATTTAGTAATTACCTTTTATGACTCAGTGGGGCGAACCTGATAAAATATTTATCTTAAACACAAAACATTGCAATTAACTGAAGTAGTTGCTTCTTTCTCTACCTTCCATAAAAAATGATCCTTAATTTGATCATTACAAATAAAAGGAAAAAACTATATGGCATAACTCATGAGGAACTATTTTAATAGACAGACAACCGAAAAAGCCGACTTACAATTAAAAGTAATTTAGTCATGCTAATATGTAAATATCGTTGCATCGACTAATTTTGTTTACGGACTACTGGTAGCTTGCAAAGATTTTTAGATAAGCCGCAAATCTTTTTTTTTAATTAAATTTTTTGTATCTGCATTTTTTAATGTATACAAATACTGTTATATCACCATACTGTAATTAAAAAATAATTAAAAAAATATTCATTATTTTATTCTAATATTGGTAATCCGCAAACCAAATGTGTATGATCCGCGAATTTCAAAAGGTTAGGGCGAAAGATCTCTTTTTGCAGATATAGCTCCTGCTAGATCAGCACAAGAGGTCCGCAGCTTGTATAAAATTGTTAAGGTTCGTAAAGCCGGAGGAAACGAAGAAAGAAAATTGTACTTTAATTAACGTTAGAAAAATAACTTAAATTAAAGTTTGAATCAATAACAAATAGAGACAATTTGATAGCTTTACAGTAAATGAATTTAGTTCGAGTACAAGTATACGTAGGTACTAAAACACCAGAAGTATCGGTAACTTACAACACACTTAAATTATAAGTGTAACAACCAGGACATACAAAAATCATTGTAAGTAAATTACAGTAATAATATTAATTATTGACAGTTGACGTAATCCGCATGCGATCACAATTTAACTTAAACTAATTGAGTAATAGTAATAAGAAACAAATCATTTTAAACGTTTCGACACGATTTGTAAATATGATTCGTGAACAGCCCCGTAGCGACAGCAAATAGTTAAAATCAAAAAATTAAAATCTTAAACTTTTGCAGTTGTTATGTTTATGATTATAAGCGACTTTCGCCTTAGACCGCGTCGTAGTTAAACACCCAGACTTAGGCTTGGTCTTAGTCTCTTCTTGAGAGCCAAAACAAGAAGTAGAACTTGGCCTTTGCCGTATTGTTGTTCGTAAACCCAAACAAACTGACGTTTTGCAACACATTGCAGCTTGCATCTCTAGAGAGGTTAATGTCACTGAAAGAAAAAGTGTAAATGACGATATTAAATATTAATAAACACTTTTCACTGACATTTGCCACTCTGAAGATGCAAGCTGCAATGTCTTGCGAAACGTCAGTTTGTTTAGATTCACGAACGACAATACGGCAAAGGCCAAGTTCTACTTCTTGTTTTGGCTCTCAGGAAGAGACTAGAACCAAGCCTAAGTCTGGGTGTTTATAATTTTATCAAAAAATTGACTTACCAAGATTCAGGTGTACTTTCAGAAAACGTTTTCCTATTGGCTTTCTGTAATCAAACTACTTGAAAATAATCGTGTCTACCTGATGACTCACAAACTCCACAACAGGTAAAAGAAACATTTATAAAAGGTAAGAGAACCGAAACGTATCGAATGCTGTTACATATATGCCCTTTCGTCCAAGGTTGTATTAGTTATCAATTGCCCCCGTATAAAAATATCAATCGTATCTGGTACATATGCATTTTCGTACAAAGTGGTATTATTTAATCGTCAATTGCCTCCGAATAAAAATGCAATTGTATCTGCGCTTGTATCGCAGAGTTCATAAGTCCAATGTTTCCTATTAAAACTTTTCCAACGTAGATTTTAAACTTATACAGACAAGGAACCCCAGATTTGGGAGGTAGCACATGGCGCCTGCGTTGACTAAATTAATTAATTATAGATATTTTTATTATACATCGTGTCTCAACACGTGGATGTTTTTAAGAAAACAGTTTTTGTCTACGCCGGTATCAGGTTATGTAGCAGATGATGTCAAAGTAAAAATGACGGCTTTCGTTTACTCGACCGGAAGGGACAAACAATGCTCGATAGATGGCGTCGAGAAATCGTAACAACTACTTAATAAACTAAATAAGTAAAAAACTAAATTTTTGTACAGTACATCAGAAATATTAAAAATTACAATTTTATACTTTTATATACCCATTTTTAAGAAATTGCTTGATTATAGTTTTTTGCGTAAGTTTTTAAACAAAAATGTAGATGGTGTTCTTTAAGCGTAGCTCCCATCTTAACAGTGCAGGTAACACCTACTAAAAACATTTTTTTAAATGCTTGATTTATCTGGTTTATTCAAGAACGGAATAGCGTAAACCAATGGTTCACAAACTTATCAGTCCACGACGGCTTAAAATAATTACTTAAAAAGAAACAAACATTGTTGACTACTGTTTTAATTTTTTTTATTTACAACTGCAACTGTTTGTTACATGTCATTATTTATGTATTTGTTTAAGTAATAATTCAAAGTAAAATTTATACCGTCACTGGTTTCTTGCCGGCACTGTACCCGATACGTAATTAGAATTGACAGTTACGAGAAGGAAAGTGCAAACGAGATGCTGAGATCCTAAATTTTATCCAAAGGGTTTCCTCTAAACCCAATAATGCTGTATAAGAATTGAGAATTCTGGCAAAATTAAACGATATAATAGATTATATCAGCGATTGTAGGTAAAATTTGTTGAGATAACGACAGCCATGTTGCTTTAATACTATAAATTTTTTTTAGCAAATTTGCTAGGGTTTGAGACTAATTCTGTTTATCTTGGTTTATGTAGAATGATTCAGTAACCTCCAGAAGTTATTTTATGGGATTTCTATGTGGCGATTACCGTTTGAGCCTCAGTCAAACTTATCGACAAGTATTGTATTAAGCAACAGCTGTCTTATTCTATATCTTTAGCTTTCAGCTTATGTTAATCAAATAATTTGATTTTACCGTAGTAATAATTTTCTTAATTTGTAACATGCAACATTTTAAACGCAGATAATACTAAAACTTTACTTCGAGTCGTAAACTTTAAAGCATTATAACATTTATCTAATACAGCAGCCGTGTGTACGCTGATCTAACCCCCGTCAAGTTTCTTTGAATTAATTCAATTGTAATCAAGCCAGATTTAAGCACCAATTGTCGTACGTAAACTTGCCTACTACGCTTTTTGTCGATTATAAATACTTAAAGAGTAGTGAATCTTACTACTCCATACCAAGGAATTTCGGTGAGGTAAGTTTTTGCGTATTTCTTAAAGCGGTGTTAGTAATTATAATTATCGATTCATAATGTGCCAGACTGTACTGTAAGTTAATTAGTTGATTGATCAAGTTCAAAACTGCGGTGATTACTAATCATTCTAATTGCATTTTAAAAATTTGTAAATCTTCAGTTTTGCTATTCAACCTAATTCACAAAAATGACAGTTTGATTAGTTTAATTATCTTAGGTGTTATTAACCTTTTTATATTTTCATAATTACTGTTAAATAGATTAGTAATGGTACATGTCGTCGTTGGAAAATTATATATGTACTTGTTACATTGTTTTTGTTCGCCTTTTTTTCTTTATCTTATCCGTTTTATAGTGGATTTAGCTGTACCCTTAGTTTCTCCAAGCCGAGAAGTTTTATCAGTAACGTAAAATGGCGCTTATATATTTTTCTATTTTGTATGTTGTATTTATTCAAGAAAAGTAAAAATTGTATTGTGTTGAAACTAGCAGGGTTGAGGTCGAGCAAGTGCGTAATATACGTACTTTGCATTTATTATCATCCTATTATTATGCTCGTTTAGACTAATCATCATAACACAGAAACATCATAATTAATAAAATAATAAAATGTTGACTAAAGTTGAGTTTCTATTTTTAGTTTGTTGTAACAAAAAATCAAAGTCAATAATGCAAACAAAAACGATGATAGATTATTATAAAAAAGTAGACTGTTATGATTATTGTATATAAATATTATAGTAAGCCAATGTACTAGAAAAAATTGCTCTCCAATTTTAAGTACCTTAGTCGCCGATAGATATCGCTTATATAAATCTTTTTTAAAGTTAATTATAGACACGAACCTAAATATATGTTAATGTAAAACATATGTTTTTAATCAATTGTTTACATGTTTACTGACGTAACCTCGACAATTTAAATATTAGCTAATATTTTCTTGTAAGTACTTTTAGATGACGGTTTTTGCGTTTATTATTTATATAATTTTTGTTTTGATAAAACACTGAAAGGATTATTACGATTTATAAAATTTTAATTTTAATTATTTTTTGTATGTTTAAGTTCTTTTTAATTTCTCCCAACTCTTGTTTAAGTTTTATAAAAAGCTTAGGGCTATTTTTTTGAAAATCCACAACTTCAAAATCTAAAAATTAAGTGATATTTGCAACTAATAAACTAATTTGACGTTTTCTGGCGCCAAAAAGCATAATTTTAAATTCTGCGGTAGTTTTTAATTTTTTTTGGCGTCGTTTGTTTAGGAAATTGTGTTGAGCATTAAGACCTATAATTTTTACTCGCTTACTTTTGTAGGTTCTAAGTTCATATAATATAATATTTTGGAAAAACACATAATACGTGTGTGAATAAATGGTTTATTACCATTTGGTATATTTTCTATAATGTTTGTACTTCTATACGTTGAAATTACATTTACGTCTTTTAAAAAAACATTTAAGTTATTACACTTATATTTTTAAATATGTAACACATTTAATAAACATTATTAGATACTAATTACTAATCCGATAAAGTAAGATGAGTCAAAAAGAAAACCAAATACTTTAAAGTACGATCTAGTAATTGTGTTTCACCATAAAAACAACAATGAACAAATTCTAATTATAAAAGAAATAATAAAAACTTACTATTTTAAATTAGAAAAACCAGACGCTCAAGTATCGATCACTAAAAGAAAGGCGCCCGTTACTTAGTTAAATTTGTTTACTAGTCACAACAACACAAGTTTACTTAAGATTTCTATTCATAATATTAGTTTTTACAATAGACGTATATAAATGATAAAATTAAAATTGAATTCACAAAAGAAATTTTAAACAGAGTTAATAGCGTTTTAATTTATTGGCTGAACTTATAACAACAAAACTTACTATCGTAGAATTATTGTGTAGTAAATTGGCACTAAAAGTCTAAACACTTACCATGAGCTATTGAAATTGCGTTAAAATTTTCACATACAAATTTTGTGATGAAAACAAATTCGGAAAACATACAATACATTATAAATCCATAATTATTAAAAACTTGGATCAATACATTTCTTTAATATTTACCAAATATTATTGATTTATTGTAATGTAATAGTACAAAATAGTCAGATCATATCGCAAGACGCGTTTCGAGGGATATAAGTTGCGCAGGTTATAATAATTTTATTAACTGTGGTCTATATACAATTTTTCCACTACTAGAATTAATTATTAAAACCTTTTTAACTGTTACTAAATCAAATTTAATATTGAAGATATTAATTTCAGTTTAAAAATTCAAGTGAGTGTTTTGTTTTGTGATTGTGGCAGTAGTCGCTAGTTTAATACAATTATTTTGACGTATAGTCGTAATTGCAAGAGGTGTCTTAAGACTCATCGGTAAGCAATGTAAGGTTTAAGATTTTTAAAATTTATGTCTTTATTGACTAATACGCGCATAATAAGTGATACCTGTAATACCGATGAAATAAAACATTGAGACATTGACTAGAAACAAAGTTTTAAGATGAAATAAAATATGGTTCATGAAGAGTGTAATCGTCGTTTGTTTTTGTGCGATATCGTTTGTGAAAGAGCCGGTATTTGAGTTGATTTTATTTGTTTTGTGTACTTTGTGAACTTTGTATTCAATTAATTCGAAATTATTATGCTGCATATACATATATACGTATTCTGTATTTACGTTGATTTGGCATTTTCTTTGTCTTGCTAAAATTCCAGTTGTATCTAGTTTATGTTTCTCTTTTGAGAGACTACTGTAATTAAATATATTTTAACAGTTTGGGTATCTTAAGTTTGTTTAAAAGGTCATTGAATTAACTACGTGCTTAGCGCATTTGAAATTGAGTCATGTTCATTTTTTTATAATTTATTACTTTAAATATACCATTTTATTTCGGTTTTAACAAGTTAATCTTTATGAGTGCCATTGAATAATTTGGTTTGGATATTCTTTAGTTGTCGTTGCATTTCTCACAATGAGAAAAACCGTCTTTGAACTTTTACGTTTTAATTAAATTTGTCTGCATCTTCTTTTCACGTCTTTGTTTTACTGTTAAAGATTTCGGTCACAGCTCTTTATGGAAGTGGTAGCGCAATGAGTTTATAAGTATAGGTGTTTTTGGTTTTAGGAAAAAAATTAGTTCACAAGTTTTCAATCACATAAGACATTAAGATGTAGTTTTAGGGTTTGGGGCGAATCAACACTTAAGATTTTGAGGTATCGGCGAGAGTAGTGCGGAAAACAGTTAATTTTTAGTTGAGTTGGTGGAGTTTTGTTTCTCCTAGTTCGTAAAAGTTCGGTTTTTTAAAATTTCACGTGCTGTCGAATTTTATGTTTACGAAATGAAGAATCGTGTGTTAAGTTGTGCCACTCGGTTCAACTTTTGCCTTAGAGCGGCTTATCGTTAATTTTCCGACGGATTCTTGTTCATTGAGGGTACCCTTATGATCTTCTTGCAGTCAACATCTGGCAACCTTGTGGTCAACCAAAATCCTCTTCCTGGAACTATGTAACGTTAAAATAAGGAATTAGTAGTTTCGAGAGTATGAAAAATGTCTCGTTAGTATGAAATTTGTCAGGACATTTCTGCTCTTGTGCCAGACTGTCACATTTTTGACAGCATATTCACAATTCATTTTGCATTAGATTTTTGGCGAGTTTTGTTACTTGTACTCCCGAGTTCACCTCCACCGTTAGATTGTGTCACACTGCTAATTTAATATGCGATTATTTGTGGAAGGTTGAAACGGGGTAAGTAGTATACAATTTTCTTTATTGAGGGTTTAAATTGACACCTACTAATTTTCTATAGCGGATTTTGGTAGCCACCAATTGTTCTGCGTTATCAGTCAAGATAACCAACAGGTGGTCTTATTCGGAATATTCGATGACGTCGAAGTATTGATACGTCCTTATCATATCCACCGTCAAGGTTGAGAATCGCCAGGACAATCCTTTCTTTTACGAAGACAAACATGGAAAATTTAATTGATTAAGTCACAGGGAAACGCTGCGCACTTACGGTCGTAATTATTGAATGCCAAACAAACCTTTTTTATTTGTGTTAAACGTATATGCTCATTCCGATCTGGGTTTAATAGTATTTTTTAGGTACATCAAGTACGGACGTTAGCTAACTTTCCGACTGAGGTAAAGCCTATCTGTAAGTATTACTACTCTCAACTATTTGTGTTTCGGGGACTATGTCGTTTAGGACTGTACGTGCATGTTAACTTAACACAATTAATTGTATTTTTGTGCTTCGAGAATTTATCAATTGTGCACATCGAATCTCGAAGGCTTAATTTATTTGTTTACAATTTAAATATTGTACTTATAAATTCAGACGCTATGTGTACGTAATTAATTAGTCCGACAAGGGCAGTTTGTTATACGGTGTGTTGCTCGCCACTCGGCGCAGCTTCTAATTTAATCAGGCTACGTATAAATGTTGTCAAGAATTTACATTTCTATGTTTATTTCAACTTCTGTGATACAATAAATATCTATATTCGGTGTTATTATTTTTGTAGTGTTATTTATTCTTCGCTTACTACGAGGAGAGTTAGACGGTATCCCTCGACTTTAATTTTTCATCGTCTTGGCGCTTTTTTTTTAGATTCACGTTATAATCACACATAACAAAGCCTGCGATCCCTCTCCGAAGAAGCTGTGCTAGCCGTTGCTTTGTTTGGTTATGAGAAGACCGGTGGGACATTTTATTTTTGACAGTTCAACTCTAGAAACCCGAGTTTCTCGTTACAACTACTACAACAAAAATTTAAGGTATTTATTTATTACCGTTTATACTAAATTGGTAAACGTAATTTTGCGAGTTTAGTGTTTTAAAAGCTTTGATTTTCAATAGAATCAGAATAAAAGAAAATATTTGAATTACTGAGTAGATCGATTTTGTCGTTTATTTATTTTTTTTTTATTTTAAGATTTTTTTATTACTCGTTAATGTTAAACTCGAAAACTTAGGAGTTTTGGGACCTTAGTATTAAGATTTTCAATTTTGTTTGAAAGATTTACGGAATTTATATTATTTTGTAATTATTATATTATCTTTTAATGCAATGTATAATGGATTTACAGCTATTTTTGTTCGTTTGACTACATTGCGTCGATTTTTTTATAGTTTATTTTATGTTTTATATTTACACCTTAGCCATGCATTTGTATTTTTTTTTAATTTAAATTTTGATTTTGTTTGCGTTTACTCAATTTACTTTGATTTAACTGTTTACTATTTTTGATTTTATTATTTCTTTGTTGTATTGTTAAATAAATGTTAAACTATTAAATGCAACGAAACTTTTTTTCCGTCGGCCTTGGCGTTTTAAATCATTTCAGATTTTAGTGCGATACACTCTATTAAAGTAAGTCCATTTAGAGTGTATCCAACAGGAGCGTGTTACAAGCTTTTAGTAATTTACAAACCTTGCACGGCCAATTTGCTGTTGGATTGAAACAATACTTATCTGAGAGAGTGGAGGTTCAAGTGATAAGTTTATTTTATTGAACGCCAGATCTCGTTTTGCAGATATAGGTCCTGCTAGATCAGCACAGGAAACCCGAAGCGTGTATTAACCTTTAAGGTTCGTAAAGCTAGAGAAATCGAAGAAAGAAACCAAATCGTTAACATCAGTTGTACTTTGATTCATTTTAGAAGAATCATTTATGAATAAAATTACAATCAATAGCAAATAAAGATAATTTGATAGCTTCACAGTAAAATAAATTTAGTTGGAGTAGAAGTATAAGTTGGTTCTAAAACACCGGAAGTGTCAACAACTCACAATACACTCAAATCATAAGTGTAACAGCCAAGACATACAAAAATCTTTTTAAGTAAATTACATTAACAATAATAATTGGGAGTTGACGTAATCAGCATGCGACAGCAATTTAACTTAAACTAATTGACTAATAGTAATATGAAACAAACCATTTTAAACGTTTTGACGCGATTAGTAAATATGATTCATGAGCAGCACCATAGCGACAGCGAATAGTTAAAATCAAAAATTGATTTACCAAAATCCAAGTTCACTTTCACAACCCACAAACTTTACAACAGGTAAAAAGTAGCATTTATGAAAGGTAAGAGAATCGAAACGTATCGTATGCTGTTACATAGGCACTTTCGTCCAAGGTGGTATTAGTTAAACGTCAATTGCCTCCGAATAGAAATATTAATCGTATCTGCCCTTGTGTCACAGTGTTTGTAGATCCAATGATGATTCCTTTCAGAACTTTCCCATCGTCGATGTTTAAACTTGTACAGGCAAGAAAACCCACATTTTGGAGGTAGCACGTGGCGCTAAAAAACGACATGGAAATTATCTTTAATCCGAAAAAGAATAGAATACACTTACCCTGCGATAAATAAATAACTAATTATAGATGTTTTGATTATACATCGTGTCAGAACACATGGATGTTTTAAGAAATCAAGTTTATTTCAAACAGGCATATGTTTATGTTGCAAACGTCATGAAAGTAAAAATGACATCTTTTCGTTTACTCGTCCGAAAAGGATTAACGATGCTCGATAGATGGCGTTAAAAAATGGAAGAGTAACTTTAATTCCAACAAGTATATACAGGGTAATGCATTTTGAAATTTATGTACGTAACAAGCGGATTTTTTAGTTTGGAAGAGCCAGACGTCCTTTTAAGCTATACACCTTTCTGATGCCATTTTAATTTTAACTTTTGTTTTTGTTTTCTTTCTAATTTTTTCCAAACAGTAACGGAGCTTGAGTATAATCCACACCCATTTTCACTCAGCACCGGCTAAACCTCATTTATGTTACTTTTATTTAAGCAACTTTGATTTTTCCAGCTTTTGCACGTAACAAGAGGTAGTACATAAATACTTAATAGTGATAATAATTTGAATTTTAAAACTTAACAAGCGCTAATGATTGTAAGAGAGAAGCTAATTTAATTTTAGCATAGGAATGACACAGTGCAAGTTTTATTTAGTATTGGTGTAAAGGTATTTTAAAACAATAATTGATTTAATCAAAATATCGCAACTTTCATGTATTTCGTAGGTTACAAATATGTGATTTGACCCAATAAATAATCATGTCTATTGCATGAGTGATCTGAAATTAATGTACTGCGGTCCTATCCTGTGTACGTTTTAAGTCTAAAACTAGGATTGAATTGTAAATAATTATACTACTACTTGTAATATGAACAATAACAACTATTACACATAATATTACAATCCTTTGACTTAAAAACAGCTTATGTTTGGTTAACATTTAATTTAATTTAAGGTGAATTAAAGTGACACATAAACTCACAGAACAGAACGTTGTTTAAGTTATCGGCGTACGTTGGTGTTATAAATAACCTACGTTAGGGAGATTAGCGTTACCAACTTTCTAAAAATTAACCATCTTTCTTTAACTGCAAAAATAAGTGAAATAACTATACCACATCATTTACATTTTTTATTTATTCAAGTATGAATCATAAAAAACAAAAAAATATTTAATTTATTATTAACATTTAGTTACGTGCAAACTTATATTTTTAAAATTAAATAAATTTGTTTAATTAACAATTTAAATTTCTAAAATAGCATTAAATAAAATATCTTGTCTCTAGTTGACATTTTGTAAACTTCATCTTTAAAAAGGTTATAGAATTATCAAAAAATGCAGATATGATCATTATTAACTAGCCGTTAATAATAAATCGTATTTACCTACGGTTAAAAAAATGTTTGTTCACAACTAGTAGTAAAAAAGCTCAAATTAGATAAATCGAAAAAAATATGATTCTGCTGATAGAAGTAGATATCAATCAAAAAGAAATAAAAAAACGTGTTAAAAAGAAAGGTAAAAATAAAATCGTTATACAACATGAAAAATGGTTCTGCCATTAAATGTTGTAATTGGTTACCCCATTCATACTTGAATATAAAGCTTTAGGGTTGTCTATGCAGTTGTGGGAATTACATTAGAGTGTTCTCCTACTGCTGATGAGCTCCAAAAGGGCGAAACGGCCATCCAGTAGTTCACTCTGATGAGATTTGCATTGACATTGCTTTACCCCCAATTCGCATATGCTCTAACGTAAGTGCCTGGGGAAGTTTTCACTTCTCAATTTCCGCACGCGTCCGTGTTATAAACGGGTGCCGTATATTTGCTGCTTTTATGATAGTTTTCTTGGGGCAAGCATTGATTTATATTTTTATAATCTATTTTGATTTTTCCGTAATTGTGATAGCGACTTAGAATACCGCCACGTGTTGACCAATTTGGAGTGATTCATGTCAGTATATTAACTCCCGCTGGAAACTATAACTAGAAGCACGTATGAAAAGGGGCTATTGGTTAATAAAATAATTTCCATTACTTGCTTGAGATACGATCTAATATCTAATTATTACTTTATTTTTCTTGGCGTTTTTACGGGATGATTAAAACATGCATATAGCTATTTGCATGTCTTGAATAATCGTGAGTATCTTTTTTCCTTGCTATTAATTTGTATGTTTGTCGAACGTAAATACGTTTTAAATTACGTTAAATGCGAGTTGCTACGTGTTGCAAATTCGCTAGTTTTGCATTAAATTGACGTTTAACTCTGAGATTACATATTACCTGATTATGTTATACTGCACTACGATAACTGTATCTGTAGAGTATTGCCTACCCTCCAGGACTTGTATCAACGCTATCACGGTGATATTTATGGAACTATTCATTGTTACTATATATCTAATTCTGCTTTGTTTGCATTTTTTTAAACCTTTTTATCGCTTGTTAAAAATAGATATATTTGTCGTTATAGCGAGTGTTTTGTCATGTGTTCTATTTCAGATCTGCATAGATTAAAAACTTTTTAACTTTAAGTTATAATTTGTATTTTCAATACCTGCGACTTGCTTGCCGATTCAACCGAGTTGGACGCCAGCGATTAAGTTACGAAAAAATCCTCGTAACAAAATTTCTTATTTCGTAATTTTTATTTTACTTCATACCAATCCTAGCAATGTTGGTTGCCTAACATATGTGTCAGGTGAGAAGCAACTGTTTCAGGAGTTTTTGTGTAATTATTTGACCAGTCAAACAAGTCAATATTTTGTAACGGTATTATTATTCTATTTCGGCCCGCACATTTTGCACTTGAGTATTTCGTCTCCGAGTCGCTTTTGTACTCGTTAATACTTTTATAATTCTGCAGATATTGAAATAAAATTTTACTTACTTGATTTATTTATCCCTATATCAATTGAGATTTTAACCAGAGCATTATTAAGACACTCAAGTCTATTTATTTTATCCGCAACACTAACAAAATTAAATTTAATTATTGTTCATTCGTTTATAGAAAGTAATCTAGTCAGTTTACAACTTATTTAATGCTTATTCTTCTTACAACCGTAACAGTTAATATCTTGTCATGTCTTGAAGAAAAAGCTTGTCGAAAAAATTTATTAATTTGAACTGAATCAGAGTCGACTGATGTCGGATTTCAAACAAGCTGTCATACAGTCATTTCATCAAAAGTTTTCTAGGCCATACAAATAAATTGTTTTTTTTTTATTTAACGTAATGCATTTGGTAAAAAGTAAAGGATTAAGGCTAAAACGAGTTCTTTGTATAAGTCTTGCTTACAGTCACATTTTGTTTAAGACTCGATATCTAGAAAACTCTGGCTTTCCACGTTGGATCCGCATGATTTCTGAACTTGCGTTTGCTTGTCTAGTAAACGTCGTCAAAACGTTCAAAAATTTAATCCAAACCGATGGATTTTTAGAAGATGATATGTTTATCGCAAACTCCTTTGAGAAAACCTATGTCAATTCTATAGGTCTTAATTCTTTATCAAATGATAAACACAACTCTTGCAAGATATTTAAAGTTTTACACAACAATGAAATTCCTAACCAAGTCAAAAAAGTTCCACAAGTGAATGTAATATTTGTAAATAGTACTCGACGAAGTGGTACTGTGTAACGGGTACCCAAATAACTCAGTTCAAGAGTTTATAGCTGACTAATGGCTAATGTTGTTTACAGAAAACGAAGTTGATATGAATGAGAAAGACGAAAGACTCGTGCATGGGATCACATACTTTAGTATTTTTCACAAAAATGGTCATTTATGTCCGTTTGACACTGGTTTAATTAAAGTTAACAAACTACTTTTCCGGGTATGCAAGACCAATTTACGAAAAAGACACGTTGACTGAAAACGGTATTCCAATTATGGTTATGGGTTCAATTAATGTATGATACATTTCCATTTTTGACGGTAGCGAAAAAATTTTTTTTGGTTGCGTTTGCTATTATTTGATGGCAGCATCGCTTGTGTACGACCCCTTAATGAAGATTATGCAAATTAAAACAATTTTGGCAAAAATCGTTATTGAGTTTGTATTAGACGAGGGTTTGAAACAGCGTAAGACGTCGTAGGCCATAAAAACAAGTTACATACACCCGTGGTACATACGCAACTTTATGCATAGATGAAAATGTTTTTATTCAAAAATATTTTTCAAATAAATTGGATTTGACACAAATCTAGTGTTGCATGTTGCTTTGATTGCATTTAAGTTTTGAAACGTAACTATGGTAGCAAGCAAACAATGGTAGCCATATTGTCTAAAATCTTAGTTTCATTGTGTGTCCGGTTATAATGCGACCTTTAAAAGGTAGAAAATGAACGACGTTGATGACGCTGCATAAAAAACAAGAAACAGTAACTTAGTTCCCAAAAAATCTAAAGAAGTGTATAGAAAAACATATAATGAATATTTCAAATGGTGCGACATACGAAAGGATTCCATCGAAAAATGTTATTGTAACAAGTCTTTTGGCATATTTTTGGTATTTATAAAAAAAACCTCTTCGATGTGGTTTTATCATTCAATGCTTAAAGCCACTGCCAAAGTCAATCACAACATGGACATAAGCAATAACTCAAGCTTATTCGGGTTTTTAAAGAAAAAATAAGATGTATTCAAGCCCAAATAGTCAAAAGTTTTGACCATGAAAGAGACAAAAACTTTTATATACCAAACTCCAGATGAAATACATTTAATAAACAAGGTAAATACATTTATTGTAATTTAGAAGTGTTTAACGTTTTTTAAAAACAAGTAGCTTTAATATTTGGAATAACTGGAACATGCCACAAACAAGAGCTTATCCAATTAGAAATTAATGATATTTAAGATTTGCAATCCTCATTACTGATCACTATTCGAGATACTAAAACCAGAAAAAACCGAATGTTTAGTGTAGTTCACAACCTTAGACTACCAGGTTTTCTAGAAATTTCTAAAAAGTATGCTGCTCTACGTTCGATAAATATTAATACTTATCGTTCCTTCTTGGCTTACAGGAATGGGAAATTTGTCGGGAAAAATGTTTTTGGTGAAATTTCGAAAAAAATAGCTGTTTATCTGAAATTTCCGAATCCTGAATTATATACTAGGCACTCATTTTGTTGCTCATCGGCCAGGTTGTTGAGAAATGCTGGGGAAAAATGATTGGTATAAAACAACTAGAAAGCTGAAAGCTGATTAGAAAAGACAATTTATTGTCTAGTAATACCTAACTAGGAGCTACCAAGATGTTCGATCACGTAGCAACTAGCAATAATTCCAATTTGATGGGTAATTTTAGTAGCGTAGGTGCATTTCCGTGTATTGATATAGTTGTATTCTTAACATTAATTACCCACAATTAATTTTCAATAAAAATAACAATTTTTTATTTCTAATTAATTTAGTTAATTGTTCTAATTGTTTTGTTAACATAAATTACCCACAAGAAATTTTCAATAAAAAGTACAGTTTTCGATTTCTACTCAAAACTTTTCTTTGCAAGTATTTAGTTTATTAGGTACTTATGATATCGTTGTTTGACGTTTCATTATAGCCTGTAGGAATAAAGTAGTCGGTTGGCTATAAAAAACGTTTGATATATAAATGTGTGTATATTCTCAAATTATGATACATCCGTGCATAAAATAATTTAGTAAGATAGTAAGCATCACATTTAATTTAGTCTGTTTTTATTTTCATTTTGTTTGTTAAATAAAACGCTCCTTTTACAATGCAACGTAGTATTACAAAAAACAATATTAACGATATAATAACTACACAAATTACGTCTAACAATAAAAACTGATACATTGGAACATCAAGAAAAGGGCTTCTTAAGTGTTTTGCACCTTTATGTCTTAGAACATACTCTGTCCACCAGACGACTTTCTCTAAACCGGTCATTGGCTGATCCTTAATCAACGTACCAATCTCAGTCACTTTGTCTTTATACCTATTTTGCAAAAATTATATAATTTGGGTTTAAATTTGTCTGTACAGGTGCTTACCTTGAATCTTGTATAACTTCCATAATTTTATTTTTAAAGTCGTCTTTATTAATTGATTTATAATCTATCGACAAACCCATACCTTTTTTTACCATTTTCTGTACATTATGATATTGGTCAGCAAAAAATGGTACGCCTATCATCGGAACAAAACTATATATAGCTTCTTCCATAGATTGCAAACCTCCTTGTGTTATAAATACTTTGATGTTTGGATGGTCTACAAAAACAAATAAATAATAAACATAACTAAAAAACTACCCGTACTAAGCACGCTTTCTTGTGGCATCCATTTTGAAATAAAAATATTATCAGATTTATTTGGCAGGTTGTCAAGCTCAAATTTCCATACAATCTGAAATGGAAGTTCGGCAAAAGTATCTAAAATTACGTTTCGCATTTCAATTGGTACGTCTTTACTTTTTACGTTAGAACCAAGGCTAAAGTAGATAAATCCATTCGTAGCGTTGTCTAAAAACTCTTTTAAATCCTACAATAGTAAATCAGTACAAAAGCGTTAATTTTTGTCTATTACAAACCTTTGGCAGTGGTTTAATAAGACCTCCATGTATGTTTCCACCGATTTGAATGACGGAAGGTACAAGCATTCTAATTGGATGAAAAATAGGTTCAGTATTTAAAAACAACAAGCTTACGTTTCTAGCAATTGTGTGCAAATGTGGCATTTCTTTGCCAAAATATTTTGTTACAATAGATTGTTGTTGAGCACTAAATAATATATCTGTTACTAGCTCCGCGAAAAAAGAAGAAAATGTAGCTAACACTCTTTGAAAGAGATTGGGTTCTTCATTATACGCGAATTGAGCGTCTCGTGTTATTGCTGGATGGTTAGGGTTGCCGACAAAATTAAAAGCGAAGGGTGGCGGATCCATAGTCGTAACTCCAATAAATGGACACTTAAAGTGTTCAGCAAATGCGTAATATATTGGTAAAAGAAACTCAACTATTACTAAATCAAAATGTTCGGTTTCATTTTTTATTAAATTTTGTACTTCCGTGTGTTGAAATTGCATTTCTGCTACTTTAAAGGTTGATTGTGTTATAACGTATATTCCTTTGAATACCGACTGCTGCCAAGCATCAATGACGCTAAGTATATTTTCATTCCATATATTGTAAGAAACTGAATGTAGATCGATTTCTGTTAAATTTGTTAGAGAAGAATCATTAATTGGATCGGTTGTTAGTACTACAAGTTCATGACCACGTAAAGAAAGTTCTCGCCAAATTTGTTGAAGTACACTTTGATGACTATGCGATGGTGTCGGTGCGATTCCAAGTATTCGGGCCGCCGAAATGTAAGTAACAAACGTTAAAACGCCAACAATAATAATTTTATTTGCCATGTTAGTTTTAATTTCTGAAATATAAAAAAAATATTTCAGAAACTAATAATAAACTAAATAAAGAGATATGAACTTACTGTATTATCATTCATCGATCGAAGAAATTCTAGTTACTCTAAAAATAGATTACATTATAATGACTACATTTCTTAACATAATGCAATACGTATTATTTAAAAAGTATTAAAAAGAAAATTTAGTTTCATATTACTCATTTTATTCTTAAACACTAGTAATCTAATTTTGTACTGTAAATAAATCTACTTTATAAAGCGAACGAAATCATCACGCAATTATGAATAATAAATATATAATTCAGAGACAATATTTACTTAGTTTAAATAATAATTTAACAAAAACATATTTTTTCCACTACTAGTTGTATACGCTTGCATTATTACGTATAATAGTGGGTCGTGAAATTGTACTTTTTTAAGCGCAGGTAAATAATATTTCATTATTAACTAGTAGTTAATAATGAACATATTTACATTTTCTGATAATACTACAACAGTTTCAAAGAAAAAAAGTTTACGAAACTGCGTACCAAGAGCAAGAGATTTTATTTAATGCTAATTTATGTTTTTAAATCGTTCAATTAATAAATGAATTTGATTTTAAAAAGTAAGTTATTTGAAGTTCGCGCTTAATTAATCGTGAATATTATTGAGTTAAATATGTTTTAGATATAATGAATGCTTAAAATAATAATATTTTTAAACAATTTAAACAACTTTAGCAATAAAAACTTACGTTATCTGTTTATTTTTGTGTTTATCTTGAATTTTAAATTATTTTAGTAACAAGTAAAAAGGTTTTAATCATTCTAGTAGTGGAAAAAATTGTATATATACTACGGTTGAGAAGTTCATTAAAACCTGCCCGATTTATATCCCTCGACGCTTTGCGTCTCGCGATATAATTTATCGCTTAGGTTATAATGATACAACCTTGATATATAATATACTATTTTTTTATATGAATTATTTTAAAACGCATATTATAATAGTATACTGTATAACTAGTAAGAAATGGTAATCATTGTATAAAACTTCGCAGCAGCATTCCTTACGAATTATACTCTTTTACGACTATATATTTAATTATTTACTAAAATCAAATAAAAATTAAATTTTTATAAGCATAATTTACGCGGATAATAAATAACCCAAATTTAAAAATCTGTGTTGGTAATAACTAAAATAACAATTAAAAAATTATATGTCAAATCTTTATTTTTTGTCAATCTATCCGCGTTTATATTACAAGTTGTAAGTGTTACTATTGCTTAATTCTTGGCTTTACATTTCCAAACTGTGACTGTAATTTACGTGCTTTAAACATATGCAATTTTAATTAACCTGAAATCATTTACTATTTTAACTTTTTTAATACATCAATTTCAAGTAAAAGTTAATATTCAGGTAGTCCGTGAAAAACTAAAATTAAATTGCGGAGTCCCCGAACAACGTCCGCGCAAAATTTAATATGAAATTAAATTGTAGCAGCTTTTGATTAATATAGAAGTTAAAATAAATAACAACGAATAAATTATTAGCAATTTTTACGTCCTACGTAAAGTATAAATATAGACAGGTGCATAAAATACAATGAATAACAAGCATCACGTTGAGTCAGGCTTTTCTAGACAGGTTTATACAGGAACGCAATAATGCCGATACCTGCACCAACTAGTCTATAATATGAACTATAAAAAAGTCGTGCATCTAATCAACAATGTAGTTTTGTGTTATGCGTGATGTGAAGTGCACACAACAAATTCTTCTAGTCTTGGACAAAAAGAAGTATAATCTTTTGTATTGTTACGCTGATAGCGTACTTTTGTTACGTAAATATATTGAAATAAAATTGATATATCTTTCTAATTTAAATTAATTTAAGCAAAGTTTAGGTTGATTCAAAAAATATATATTACAGTTATCAGTACAGTTATCTTTAAACATTTATTAAGGATTTTTTTAATTAAAAAAAAAGGGATTGTAAGGTTTTCTAATACAGATTTGTTTCTAACGAATATATTATTAATAATTTTGTAAAAAAAAGTTAAACATATTAGGTTTTATCATTTTATATAATGCACTCTAAAGCTAACTTACTATTTTATATTTTTGTTTATTTTGTTTACTTTCGCAAATAACCACGTCCGCGAATGTTTATTACTGTTTATTACTGTATTATTATATTCTGTTGTAAATTAATTTTTTAATTATTTTATTTCTTGAAAAATTAATTCGTACACAATAAGTGCCTACACAAATGTGGCATTTACCTAAATTTTATCTTTACATCTCAAATAATTAATTCAAGAGAGCGTTACATTGCAGCATTCGCTTTGGAAAAATTATTATAATTAACAGTGGTTTATTGCAAATAAAAATTTGGATATATATATATATTTTCCTATATTTTTTTGGCCTCTTTTTTTCAGATAACAGTATGAGTAAGCCGAAGGAAAAATGCAGACACTGCAGTGTTGAATATATAAAATATAGCTTTATTCCGTCACCAAGAAATAGTACTTTACCTATGTGTCTTCTATGTAATAAAACGATGTCAAACGATTCAATGAAACCTTCTAAAATTAGAAAACATTTATTAAGAATCCATAGTGACAAAAAAGATAGGGATTTAACATTTTTTCGAACAATCAAAGAAGAATATTTGAAAACATCGACATTGCAAGAACTTATAGGAACATCTAAGAGAGATGACGACGGAATAGGTGCTTATATATTTTTTTAATAATTGCGAAGTCCGCAAAGCCGCACAGTATTGGTGAAAAACTTATGTTACTAGCTGTAATTGTGGTAATACGCACCGTGGTGCACAAACCAGCTTTCAATATTATAAAAAGAACACATCTGAATTTTCTATATTGCTTGTAGAGTAAACATTACCAGAAAACTAATTAATTAACAGTATAAGTGAGCCGAAAAGAATGCAGACAATACAGTGTTGAATATATGAAATATGGTTTTATTCCGCCACCAGGAAACAGTATTTTACCTATGTGTCTTCTATGTAATAAAACGATATCAAACGATTTAATCAAACTTTCTAAGCTTAAGGAACATTTGATAAAAATTGATAGTGATACAAAAGATAAGAACTTAAAGCTTTTTAAACAATCAAAATAAAATAACACCGACATTGCAAGAACTAATAGAAACAACATCTAAGAGAGATGACAATAGACTGCGTGCTTTTTATAATAGTTTTTTAATGATTGCAAAGTCCAGAAAACCGACATTATTAGTAAAGAACTTATTCTACCAGCTGTAAGTGCTGCATAAACCAGCTTTTGATATTGCACTGAGTAATAATACTGTACGAAGATGGATCGGCGAAATGACTCAGTGTGTAAAAAACTCTTAATGCAAATACTTAAAAACATCTAAATTTTTTCACTCACATTTCCGTCTATAAGTTTTGACTATGAAAAAAGTTTTGTGGGCCAAAAGAGTTTGGGAACTACTGATCTAAATAGCACTATATCAGCCACTTTTCTGCACGGTAACTGTAATTTCCCTAAGAAATTTTTCAGTTAGCACAAATTCCTCCAAGAAAAATTCAACTTTTTAATACTTTCTAAAAAGTAGTTATCTTGATCAGTGATAACGAATAATCTTTTCAAATTAGTAGTTTTGCGATTTGCATACGCTATATAGCTATTAGACACTACATTATTTTTTGATATTTTTACAACAAAAATTATATATAAAAGCATTGAATATTCGATGTTATTTACATGAAAAATTAACACAAATACTTATAAGTTTTCACTGTTTATATACAATTATTATAGCTGCAAAATAATCTACTTACGAGTAAGACTATATTAGTCAGCAAAAAAAGTTAATAAAATTATTACAAAATGCTAAGCTATATATTTGTCAACACGAAATTTAGAAATATATTTAAATTTTATATTTTAGTTTAATAAGTCATACTTACAACTATTTTTTTTAATAAGAAAATAATATGACTGACGTTATATAAGAACACGCACAATGAAAACTAAACATTTTTCGGTTGTTACGTTATCAAGTGTTGATAAAACTTTGATAATATTTGTTTGAAATCGATTAAAAACAGATGCTTCTTATTTTTAATATGTAGCTACATCGCTTGTATTATTTTTACTATATTACAAGTAGTTGACACATTAATAAATTTAGCATATTTAGATTAATAACTTTTTCAAGCAAGTTTGATATTATTATTTTATATTACAATAGTTTGTGATAAGCATTTAAACTTTCTATTCTAACCTAATCTTATCTACAGCGATGAGACGGAAAGTAAAAATTTATTTTATAATGCTTTCTAATCAAATTAGTTTAATTTTCTGATAATTTTTCGCGAAGATCAACGAATTAATATGAATCGGTTGGATAATCAAATTTGTTAATTGATTGGTCATTCAAGTAATTCCTTTATCATATTAAGGTTTTTCCAAAACTGTTTTATAATTGAAAACTTCTGCAAATACCAGTTTTCACATAAGCAAAAACATTCAACATACAATAATCTGATTATGATTCGAAGACTGTTAATGAATTTCTTTGTTTTTCGGATAGCAGATGGCTACCAAAAGTACTGATAAATTTATCGAGTGATGTAAACAAAATGTCACGAGGGATAAACCGCTGAGGTATTTTGGTGTACAAATTGAAGAAATTAGAAGGAATTACAAGGAATCACCAGGAATTGTTGTGTATTAGTGGGAAATTAGTAAATATTAGTAGGTACATAGGATTAGTAAGTTTTAGTAGATATTAGTGAAGTATTAGTAGGTATTGGATATTAGTAACAAGTTATTAACGAAACAAAGTTAATGCGCATGATCAGTAAAATGAATATAATTTTAAATTTGGTAACGAGCTGTTCACAAGAAAACACAGTGAGAGAAGCTAGTGAATATCTATCTTAAAACAACCTCATCTTCAAGCGTCGTAATGGTTTTTATTCTGACTTTAAAAAATTCAAACAGAAAAAAAAATTACCACAAAAATCTTACAAAAGACTCTGTGTAACAAACCAAACAACAAAACATGAGATAGTTAAGTGCTAATAAAGACAATCAAAATTAAATTTGATGATACCGAGGATAATACAGAAACATCATCCAATAAAAACAACTAAAGAACAACAGAACTGGACGATGCAACAAAAAATTACATTCCAAGCTGCTAAAAGACTATTTAATAATAATTTATTATTTTTCGAAATTTATTGTAATCAGAAAAGTCACATCGAAGGAAACCAAACCGATAACAAACATCATTGAAGAAACATTTTCATATTTTGGTATCCCACTAGAGATAATAATTAATAAGTGATAATGGACCACAGTTCAGTTCAACAATCTTCGCCGAATTCATGAAGTATTACGCAACCTCATTGGTATTACGACATAAAACATACCACATTAAGTCCCATCTACGCAAGATCGAACAGATTAGTAGAACCTGCGGTACAAACAGTTAAAGATTTCATAATTAAAACAAACGCGTCAAATAACAGCATACCAAGTGCGATATTAAATTATAACACAACGCCTAAAGATAAACTACAACATTCACCTGCAGAATTACTACAAGGTAGAAAATTGAGGTCTAATTTGTTAATGACAAAAGCAAGCCTAACACCAAAATACGATTGTAGCGGAGCGTTGGAAACAGTCAAGAATAGGCAATACAAACAAAAATGTTATTATGACAAATCATCATATGCTTTACCAGAACTAAAAGACGACCAAGAAATTTTGGTACAAAACTCAAACACAATTGGGTACAAGCGAAGTTATTGAACAAAACAAATAATCATGACTCGTACAAAATATTAACGGAAGACGGCATGCAATTACGACGTAATAAAATACATTTACGACTCCTGCGTCAACAAAAAGATGAAAAAAGTAAAGTCCAATTAAATAAAAGTGCAAGTGATTCAAACGATAGCTTTCGGGATGTGGAAGTGGGGAAAGCAGAGAAAAATTCTAAACCGAGTTCGATCAGTGACCTAAAAAGTTATGACGAGAGTGCTTCGACAGCATTTTCAGCAAGAAGCAAACAAATGATGAATTAAAACAAACCGACCAAGACGATTAACTTCAAAACAGTGTTATTTAAAGAACTATGTTATGAATTAGTTATATGTATAAGTAACTTCTTTGTTTATTTGTATTCTAATTCACCAAAATTTTAGAAAGAGCATGTGGCATAATGTGCATTACGTATACCGTATAAAACCGCATGTACACCTATGAGCGCACGCATGTTGCAACGGAGGCTCGGGTTTCGGGAGTGAGCAATCAGACTTGAGGAAATAAAGACGTTAAATCACGGTTCGTATTTTTTCGCCAAAAACCTACACGTTACAGATATATTACAGAAATTACAAGACGAGACGAGACCCCCAAGAACACTATACGCTTAAAAACGGAGTTAAAAACCATCGTACAGCATACTTCAAAACTAAAGTAGATATAAATATAATATAATAATAAATAAAATCGCGCAATTTAAGAACAACAGATAAACAAAACGGAAAGTCAAATGATGCCAATGTCAAACTCATATGATATTGCGGGCCACATGATCTATTTTGTACTAGATTGGGGGCCGCATGTTTGTACTGTTCAAAAATTAATAAAATACGATTGTTGGAATAATTATATTATGTATTTATTAGACTCAATGTTTTTTTAACAAAACTAAAAATGTTTTACATTCTATTGTATATTATTACATACATAGACATTTCGTATTTCATATTTTTTACGCTGAAACTATAAATATTATATGTTTAAAAAAATACTAAAATAAAGGTTATAATAAATAAAATCACAGTTTAATACTACTTTTTACAAGATATTTGACAAATTTGCAAAGCAAGTCATCAATATTTGCTTGAATATCTTGAGCTGATGCAATTTTTAAAATTGATGATAAATTTTGATCGGTTAATTTTGACCTTTCTGAATTTTTGTTATTTTTCATTAAAGAAAATAGTTGCTCGCAGAAATAAGTGCTTCCGAACATAGCCAGTACACGCGTAACAAACGATAACGATCTATAGATAAATATGTATAAAATTCTGGAACTCCAACTTTCAAATATTTTTTCTTCAGCAAAAGATCACATTGGATATCAGTTAATTCCATTTGTAAGTTTTTATAAACCAATTCAACATCGATAGATAGAAGTGAAGTAAAAAGACGAAATTGTACTTCACAGCTTTTAAAATCAGAAAAAAATTTCTTTTTCTACTTGTTTTCGCCAAAGTAATAATTTTTGTTTGAAAGCGCTAATATTATCAAATAGCGTTGCAACAACATGATTTTTGCTTTGAAGCTTAAGATTAAGATGACTTGTAATATCAACTGAGAGTCTTTTACCCATTGTCCATCTTTTAATTAAGCACATTCATATTTTTGTGTTTCCAAGAAAATTATGATTTCGACCAGCAATTTAAAGAATCGTTTTAACACTTTATGACTCGAAAGCCATCGAACTTCCCTATAATATGGTAGATCGGGGTATTCACATCTCAAAAATATTGCAAATTGACGATGATTAACTCCACGTGCTCAAATATAGTAATTTACAATTTTGACGACTATTTTTAAAACATTTCCGATATTTAAAACTTTGAAGCACAGTATTTGCTGGTAAGTAATACAATAAAAATGTTCAAAAATATTATTACCATGCTGTTTGCATGCTTCTTTTAATCTTGTTCTTCCTTTAGTAATACCGGTCATGGTAGGAGCACCATCAGTTGCTAGACAAACCAACTTTTCCAATGATAACTTATACTTCTTGAAAACCCCCATAGACGCATAAAAAATATCAGCTCCGGAAGTTGTATTATGCATAGGAATGATTTCTTCACTTACTAGTCTTCACGAACGTATTGGTCATAATCATAGTTTGTTTTATGATTTGTGTCATAGTGCCTTTTAAGATTATATTCCTTAGCAACTAAAATACAGTTTTTACACACTAGACAGCATCTTTTATTGTTGTTTTGAAAACAAAAATATTGCAGCTCCTAATTTTTTTAAATTATGATGTTCCTCCTCAATTGATCTTCTTTTACTCATTGTTGTTGAAGTTTGATTATATTTTTATTAAATAACTTTTTTAATTTAATATGAATAAAAACCAAAATCCACATTATAGTTCAAAATATCAATCACAAACGATTGAGCAATCCTGCAATTTGTGATGATTGCAGCTCCGTTTGGTTTCGTCCGCCTCTTTTTATTTGGAGCTAGCACAAGTAATCATGCAACCACGCACGACGTCAACTTAAAAATTGAAACTTTCCAACTACAAGCGTCAAAGCTTGATATTTACTAATTGTAAGTTATTAATGGACTAATTACCTATAATTAATAAACTAATTGAACACGAATAAAAACAAAATTTACTTTTAAATAATGATGGCATAAACATAAACGGTTACAGCTACATAATTTCCAAATATTGCAAAATTTGGTACATATGCTCTTAAGTACGAATCCCACGACTTCGGTTGTATTATAAACACAATATCTTGGACTGATAAAGCACGTATATACACTCGTTTTTATTTATTCTGTTTTGATGAATTAACTATAACAGATAAAATGATTATGAAATACTAATTGTCATCAGAATTTGCTTTAGAATATCAATTATTAAAATATAATATTATATATATTTTTTAACATCTATCAGCATCGAACTTACTTTTTCAAACGTTTACGTGTATCTAATTTTATCAAAAACATTTGAAAAGCTCTCTGCGGGCCGAAACCTGTGAATTGGCGGGCCGCGTGTTTGACATGCCTGCGGCCTACACAAAACCAGTAAAGTAGAGCCAGGCCCCCAAGCAGATGGACGGATGACGTAACAAGGATAACTCTCAATTGGATAGCCACTGACCAAGATGAAACGATACGGTAGAGGCTGGGTAATAATGATAATATGTATAATACAATATTATTTTGAAATGTGTTTGATATGCTAATAACAGAATAAAATACAAATAATGATAGTTTAAATCTAACTCTATCAAGATTACATAATACATTAGGGAATAAAATGGTTTATTACCATTTGGTATATTTTTAATAATATTTATGTCTTTTTTCTTTTGTATTTTTAAATACTGTTCCGTTAATTGTAATCTGTAACATTTAACTCCAAAATATGCAATTCATTTAATAAACATTATTAGACACTAATTCCTAATCAGATAAGAAAAAATGAGTCAAAAAGAAAACCAAATACTTTAAAGTACGATCTAGTAATTGTGTTTCGCCATAAAAACAACAAAGAACAAATTGTAATTATAAAAAAAATAATAAAAACTTACTATTTTAAATTAGAAAAACGAGATGCTAAAGTATCGATCACTAAAAGAAAGGCGCCCGTTATTTAATAAATTTGTTTACCAGTCACAACACAAGTTTACTTAAGATTTCTATTCATAATATTAGTTTTTACAATAGACATATATAAATGATAAAATTAAAACTGAATTTACAAAAGAAATTTTAAACAGAATTAATAGCGTTTTAATTTATTTACTAAACTTGTATATTAACCTATAACAACAAAACTTACAATCGTAGAATTTAGTTTCAAATGTAATATATGATACAAAAGTGCAAGAAATAAAAAAAATCTTTAAAACATTAAAAATACTCGTTTATACAGTGTGTCCGAAAAGTATGGAATATATTATACAGGTCGATAAATATGCACTTTACACGAAAAAGTTTTAAATAAAAGTTGTTTATCACTTAGTTATCTACCACCTGGGAGATATCAATTTAAATTTTTGCTGTAAACAAAATCGCAACGAATAACACTTACATTTTTTTAAATGGCAAGGCACGTCTTTATTATACTCATTTGATAGAGTCTCTTTTTCTCTTTTCAACCATATGAAACTTGAATACCTTTACATCAAAAAATTTTCAAGAAAAACAACGACATGCCTAACAAATTTATTTTACTGAGCAGTATTAATCAGGTACGTAATATGTAGCATTGAAACAATTGAATGCACTTTAGAACACTGTCACACTTTGCTATTTGTTAGTGCTTGAAATATGGCTCAATTATCTGAGAAACATAGAATTGAAATTTTAATGACTCTGGGATATGGAGATAGAAGAAGAACCCAAGACGAAGTATGTAATTTATTTAATAACTTGCATCCAGAATTAAACATTTCGCAGTCCACGGTAAGCAAAATTTGGCGGAAATTTCAAGAGACAGGTTCGGTGAAAGATGCGAGTAGAACTGGTAGACCTTTGTCATTAAGTAATGTGGAACGAGAAAATGTGTTCTTGTCTGTTGAGGAAAATCCACAAATTTCTGTTCGGCAAATTGCTAGAGACCATAATTTGAATAAATCGGCTGTACATGACGTTTTAAAAAAAGAAAAATTTCATCCTTATAAAGCTTGTGTAGTTCAAGAATTATTTGAAGACGATTTGGACAGAAGGCTGGAGTTTTGTGAAACAATAACAAACAAACTTGAACGAGATGCACTTTTTCATAAAAATATCCTTTTACTGATGAGGCCACGTTTTGTTTAAACGGCACAATTAACAAACAAAACACACGTTACTGGTCTTCACAAAATCCTCACTGGTATCTAGAAGGACACACCCAATACCAGCAGAAAGTTAACGTCAGGGTAGGAATGATTGGAAGTCAAATTTTGGGGCCATATTTTTTTGAAGGTAGTTTAACGGCGAATATTTATCTCGATTTCTTAAGATTTGAGTTAGTTCCTGCTTTGGCCGAGTTATTTCCACATGAAGTAGATCCAGATATACCTCATAACAGAATATGGCTTCAACAAGACGGGGCACCTCCACATTTTGGAATTAATGTCCGCCACTTTCTTAATAATACTTTTCAAAATACATGGATAGGCAGAAGAGGTACGATAAAATGGCCTGCTTGCTCGCCGGATTTAAATCTACTAGATTTTTTTCTTTGGGGCTATATTAAAAGCAAAATTTATGTAAATAGACCTGATAATGTTGAAGATTTGAAAAATCGCATTAGAGTTGAGATAAGAGCTATAAATCGAGATATGATTTCAAAAGCAATCGATGGTTTTAAAAATCGAATTTACCACTGTCAAATTATGAATGGTTTACATTTTGAACATTTATTGTAAGTTTAGCTTAAATACATTTTTTTGTTATAACAATTTTATGTAAAGATATTTAAAGTTTAATATTTGCTATTGTGACAGTGCATTCAATTGTTTCAATACTACATATTACGTACCTGATTAATACTGCTCAGTAAAATAAATTTGTTAGACATGTCCTTGTTTTTCTTGAAAATTTTTTGATGTAAAGGTATTCAAGTTTCATATGGTTGAAAAGAGAAAAAAAGACTCTATCAAATGAGTATAATAAAGACGTGCCTTGCCATTTAAAAAAATATAAGTGTTATTCGTTACGATTTTGTTTACAGCAAAAATTTAAATTGATATCTCCCAGGTGGTAGATAACTAAGTGATAAACAACTTTTATTTACAACTTTTTCGTGTAAAGTACATATTTATCGACCTGTATAATATATTCCATACTTTTCGGACACACTGTATATAACAGAACGAAACTGATCCACAAATAAAAACAAAACAATATATTATTTTAATAATGCAACATGTCACCTTTTAAAGGTTAATATCCAAGATTACTTAGTGGGTTTTGCCACATGGTCCATCGATGAGTTTTGCAGTAGCAACAGAAACCGGGATTGTTAATGAAATGCGAAGTATTATGCTCGTATTAAGAAAAGAATCCACTAAGTTGTTATTTTTTATATAATTTAAAGTTTCTTCTGGAGACGTAATAACTTTTTCATCAAAATTTTGTAAATATTGCAATTCTTTAACAAGTTCCAAGGCAGTTATGTTCGTTCATTGCGAGTTTTGTCGTTTTCATTTCAATTCAGTAGAATTTTCCACTTTTTGACATAATTCTAATTGTTCGTTTTCAGAATAATTTTTAAATTTTTGATGATTCCATAAAAACGCGAAATTGTTAAAGTAAGAAGAAACTAATTGGAATTTCTCATCCACTGATGTTATGATTACATCTAGAGCAATAAAAAAACAATCAACTTTGAACTTTAAAGTTTTGTCGTGGAACGGTTCATCGTCACATTTATAATCAAAATGTTTTTTTTTTAATCTTCGCGGTCTTAGACTTCTTTGCTTTTTGAATTTAGGTTTTATGTCTAAGCTGGATGCTATTTCTTTAGCATCAATCAATAGATCATTAAAACCTTTATCGGAGCGATAAGCTTTCAAGAAATTATTCAAATTATTTAAATGATTACAACACTGAGCAACATCAAAGTTCGGTTTTTCTATCATTTTACTAACAATGTTAACTTTATTTAAAATATTATACCATAATATAAGAATGCAAATCTTTTGGCCAACGATGCAACCAAATTTTTTACGTTATTTTTAGAGTTACCTTTGCTTATTTCAAACAGAGCACCATAAACCTCCCCAAGTTAACACCTTAAAGAAGTTATTGCATCTATTCTACTAGACCATCGAGTATTCGACAAAGGTTTTAAAGTTAAATTTGTTACATTAGATTTCAGAATTGACCAGCGTTTCGTAGAAGCTGGAAAAAATACAAAGTTCTTGAACTAAAGAAAAAAAATGATGCTCAAAGTATTCGGTTTTGCGTCATCATTGACGACTAAATTTAGGGTATGATTGCAACAAGGAACAAAGAAAGTTCGCGTATTGAAATCCAAGATTTTTTTTGTAGACCGTTATGGCCACCACGCATATTTTCCCCACAAAAGAAATTTTGCCAAGCCTTCACCCGACATATAGAACAAAATAATAAAAAATGATCTTCTATACAAATCTTATACAAACTGAAATTTGTTCTTGGTGACTAGAGTCAAGAGTGCAGTCTAATAATATGGAATAATATTTTGCTTTTTGAGTTAGTTCTAAAGTTTTGGATTTAATATTTTCACCGATCAAGTTGATTACTTCATTTTTTTATTTTATCCCCTAGTTAGTTTTGATGATCTTTTATTTAAGAGCGTTTTGTATGTTCTCACATAATCGGGTCGAATTTGGAAATCATTTCTATACATTTTAAAAAGTTACCATTGTTTTTCTCAAACAACTTATTACTACTTCCACCAAACGATAAATTTTGCTGACTTTAAAACTGAATCACGTAGAAAATTCTTTTTATAACAGCTTGCCAGTATTTAGTTTCTCTGTTTATTACATTTTGAATTTTAGAATCAATTATTTCATTTTTATTAAAACGGTTAGAAAGATCTAGTAATTTTAAAACATTTTCGATATGTAACTTTCTCTTTTCATGAATGTTGAAATGTTTACTTAAATGCTGTCAGTCATTGTAACCAGATTCATCACTAAAGCAAACAGATTTTAAATCGCTGTTATTAAAAATTTTGCAACAGAATAAGTGAATTTTTTGTTTTGGAATACAACAACCAAAAACGCTCAATTTTTTCTTTGTTCGGTAAAATTCTAATGAAGCAACTATTGGAAAACTTACGCCCCGACTCTGAACTGTCTCTCGAATAAATATCCTTCTTGTTTTGTTAATGAGCAGGGCTACGTTTTACTAATTCTTGAATATTATTAGGACGTAATTTCTTTGGCCATAGTGCAGCATCTTATAAAAGTTAGAATGATGTTTATATAATCAAATATAAAAGGATTTTTTAGATGCAAGTTTTTGGCTTTTAATGTTTTAATAAAGCTGAAATAAAAAATAAATTTTAGATGAACTCATCTTAATTCACAACACAAAACACATCACTATAAAGTCAGTAAAACTACAAAAAACTAAAGTTTCAAAAGCAGGTGCTGCGCTTAAATCTATAAAGTTTCGTACATTGCAAGCTCAGACAGGAAAAAACGCTTGTTCGCTCGTTGGCTTGTTGCAAGCCACATTTTAAGCTGAAACATGAATAAAATCAGATTGGTTTGAGTTTACACAATTCATGTGATTATGATACGTATTAGGTACGTATTCGATCGAATAAATACTATTATTGCGTACTCTCATTTGGAAAATTTATTATTTTCGAGAAGTAATTCGGTTCCCTCGTCTCAAAAAGTATAAACAAATAAAAAACAATCTAATTCCTTACTGGTTTTTTTATTATTATAAATTTTGTTTTGACAATATTGTTTGTTGCTTTATTTTTACTTTTGAGTTTTGAGGCTTTTCGGTGCCTCGGCGTCGTCGTGCACCGCACCTTCATAGACCATACAAATTTTGGCAGTGAAGTTGTGCATTTTTAAGAATATGTAATGATTATAGTTAATTCTTAATAGCAACTGTACTATGCAGACAAGCTCAGTAAACAGGTACCTTACAGTAAAACAGTTGTTTTTAAGTCTAGACAGGTGTAGCCTTATACAAATCATGTTCAGTTAATCTATATTTCTATTTAACCCCGCTCTACATCGTTACTTGTGATTGTGCTTCTGCATTAACTTTACAGGAAAAGAAATAAATACAAGGACTGTATGAAAACCCGTGACCTATAAGTTGAGCATCAAATTAGTTTTAGGTTGGTAGTGTTACCGTTTAGTAACATTCTCGTTTTATTTAAAGAGAGTATTATTTTTTGTCGTTTTTCTTATTCGCTATATTTACATTTTAAAACAGTTATTATCATAACTATTCAGCACTATTTGTGTTTTCTGTGGGTAACTATTAAAAACTAGCTGTAACTTTAGGGCTGTCTAATTTTTGTAAATTTATGTTAACAGCACGATGTTTACTCCTGAACAAGATACCGTTATTGTTAAGATGTAATTTTAAAATCGTACTTACAACCGGATAGAATTTGGTTGTATTCTCTTCAAAGTTGCATCGATCAATTCAACGAAGATTTTCCAGAAGTAAATTTTACTTACAATACTTTCCTAAAACGAAAATTTAAATTAATTGATTTTTAAATAATAATTGAATTTGCAAGGGGTATCTTACAGGAAGACCTACCGTAGTGAATACACTTGTCAAAGACATTCGCAATTGCGTGGAACATAGTCCTAATAAACCGGTGACAAAATTTTCTACGGCAACTGTACGTTACTAACTGAGTGTGAATAAAAGCTTTTATACACCAAGCTCCAGATAAAATATATTTAATAAACAAAGTAAATGAATTTGAAATGTTTTTGTGACGGTATATAGAAAACTATAAATTAGTTCTGATGTTGCTTTCCACAATTGTACCGACAATGTTCCTAACCTATTTTATAGTTGGGATTTTGACCGCGTTACTTGTCAATAGATTATTGACTTTCGTTGTCATTAAATCTAATTACTACTTTTCTACCTTCCGTACTAATTTATAGGTAAATTAATTTGTCGGGAAAAATGTTTTTGGTGGAATTTCGAAAAAATTAGATTCGAAATTGTTTTAATATAACCTTATAACTTTTCCCAGCCGCTTTCATACAAATTAATGAATAAAACTGTTATTGGAATAAACGCGATTCAACTTTTGCGTTTGCTAAGTTAAGTTATGCTCGTTTTACTACTGCGCATATACCACGCGCAAAAATATTTTTGTCCACAAAAACGTAGAACTGAAATTACTGTATGAATTTATACTGTGATTATATGAAGATTCTGTATCAAACAAAATTAAGTAGGTTATCTAAAAAAGTATTGATTAGAAAAGGCAATAATCGTCTATTTATACTGAACTAGGAGCTACTAGCAATAATTCCAATTTGATGGGTAATTTTAGTAGCGTGGGTGCATCTTCGAATATTAATATGGTTAATTGTTCTAATTGCAGTGTTAACATAAATTACCTACAACGAATCTTTAATATAAAGTTCCTTTTTGGATTTCTAATTAATTTGGTTAATTGTTCTAATTAATTTGTTAACATAAATTACCCACAAAAATTTTCAATAAACAGTACAGTTTTTGATTTCTAATAAAAATTTTTCATTTTGAAAGTATTAAGTTGATTAGGTGCCTATGATATCGTTGTTGGACGTTTCATTAACCCGTGAGAATAAAGAGGTTCGTGAGCTATAAAAAGACGTTTATGACATATAAGTTTGTGGATAGTTGTCAATTTATGATACATCCGTGCATAAAATAATTTATTGAGATAGTAAGCATCACATTTAACTTAATCGGTTTTAATTTTTAATTTGGTTGTTAAATAAAGCACGCCTTTTACAATGCAACGTAGTATTACAAAAAACAATATTAACGATATAATAACTACACAAATTACGTCTAACAATAAAAACTGATACATCGGAACATCTAGAAAAGGACTTCTTAAGTGTTTTGCACCTTTATGTCTTAGAACATACTCTGTCCACCAGACGACTTTCTCTAAACCGGTCATTGGCTGATCCTTAATCAACGTACCAATCTCAGTCACTTTGTCTTTATACCTATTTTGCAAAAATTATATTATTTGGTTTTAAATTTGTCTGCACAGGTGCTTACCTTGAATCTTGTATAACTTCCATAATTTTATTTTTAAAGTCGTGTTTATTAATGGATTTATAATCTATCGACAAACCCATGCCTTTTCTTACCATTGTTTGTACATTATGGTATTGGTCAGCAAAAAATGGTACCCCTATCATCGGAACAAAACTATATATAGCTTCTTCCATAGATTGCAAACCTCCTTGTGTTATAAATACTTTGATGTTTGGATGGTCTACCAAAACAAATAAATAATAAACATAATTAAAAAACTACCCGTACTAAGCACGCTTTCTTGTGGCATCCATTTTGAAATAAAAATATTATCAGATTTATTTGGCAGGTTGTCAATCTCAAATTTCCATACAATTCGAAATGGAAGTTCGGCAAAAGTATTTAAAATTACGTTTCGGATTTCAATTGGTACGTCTTTACTTTTTACGTTAGAACCCAGACTAAAGTAGATAAATCCATTCGTGGCGTTGTCTAAAAACTCTTTTAAATCCTACAATAGTAAATCAGTACAAATATGTTAATTTTTTTTCTATTACAAACCTTTGGCAGTGGTTTAATAAGACCTCCATGTATATTTCCACCGATTTGAATCACGGAAGGTACAAGCATTCTCATTGGATGAAAAATAGGTTCAGTGTTTAAAAACAACAAGCTTACGTTTCTAGCAATTGTGTGCAAATGTGGCATTTCTTTGCCAAAATATTTTGTTACAATAGATTGTTGTTGAGCACTAAATAACATATCTGTTACTAGCTCCGCGAATAAAGAAGAAAATGTAGCTAATACTCTTTGAAAGAGATTGGGTTCTTCATTATACGCGAATTGAGCGTCTCGTGTTATTGCTGGATGATTGGGGTTCCCGACAAAATTAAAAACGAAGGGTGGCGGATCCATAGTCGTAACTCCAATAAATGGGCACTTAAAGTGTTCAGCAAATGCGTAATATATTGGTAAAAGAAATTCAACGATTACTAAATCAAAATGTTCGGTTTGGTTTTTTATTAAAGTTTGTACTTCTTTGTGTTGAAATTGCATTTCTGCTACTTTAAAGGTTGATTGTATTATAACGTATAACCCTTTGAATGCCGAATGTTGCCAAGCATCAATAACGCTAAGTATATTTTCATTCCATATATTGTAAGAAACTGAATGTAGATCGATTTCTTTTAAATTTGTTAGAGAAGAATCATTAATTGGATCGGTTGTTACTACTACAAGTTCATGACCACGTAAAGAGAGTTCTCGCCAAATTGGTTGAAGTACAACTTGATGACTATGCGATGGTGTCGGTGCGATTCCAAGTATTCGGGCCGCCGAAATGTAAGTAGCAAACGTTAAAACGCCAACAATAATAATTTGATTTGCCATGTTAGTTTAAGTTACTTAAACATAAAAAGTTTAGTTTCAGTAACTATTCAAACTAAATAGGGGCATATGAACTTACTGTTTTATCATTCATCGATCCAATAAATTGTAGTTATTCTAAAAATAAATTACATTTTAATGACTACATTTCTCAACATAATACAAATCGTATTAATTAAAAGGCAAAATATTATATTGTTGATTTGGTTCTTAAACACTACTAATATAATTTTGCAAACTGCAAATATTTCTAGTTTAGACTCAAAGCTAACGAAAGTATCTTATATTGTATAACGAGTAAGGAATGGTAATTATTATATGAAAGTTTGCAGCCGAGGCGAAGCTGCAAATCACACGAGTTGGCAATGCACGTTCCTTACAAATTATACTCTTTTACAGCTATATATATAATCATTTATTAATATCAAATAAAAATTTAATTTTTTACTACCACAAATTACGCGAATAACAAAATTACTTAAATTTAAAAACTTGTGTTGGTAATACATTTAAAAAATTATATGTCAAAACTTTATTTTTCAATACAGCGTTGAAAATATGAAATATGGTTCTATTCCGTTATCAAATAATAGTACTTTAATTATTTGTCTTTTATGGTATAAAACAATGTCAAACGATTCAATGAAACATGAAAACTTAAGAAACATTTAAGAAAAATCCATAGTGACAAAAAAGATAAGGATTTAACATTTTTTCAAACAATCAAAGAAAAATATTTGAAAATATCGACATTGCAAGAACTCATAGGGACAACTTTTCAAAAAGATGAACTACGTGCTTCTTATAATATTCCTTTAAAAGTTGAAAGTCCGAAAAACCGCACATTATTGGTCAAAAACTTATTCTACCAGCTGCAAGTGAGGTAATACACACACACAGCTTTCCATATTATAAAAAGAATTCCACTGAGTAATAATACTGTACGAAGAAGCATCGATGAAATGCTTTTTATGTAACTACTTAAAAACATCTGAATTTTATATCAGTGGCGGCTTCTCTATTAGGTGATTTAGTCAACGACCTTCCAAAAAAAGTTTTTTATTAACTTTAAAATTACAGAAAATTTGCGTTTAAATCAAATTATCAGCGTTTGAATTTTATGCTTTTAAATAATTGTCAATTTAAATGCAACAGATACGAAAACTTGCAAATGTACCCGAGGCTGACACGTACCGGTGCCCCAGAGGGGTGCCCGTATGTATACTATCTTGCAGCCAAATCTTAATGATAGTTATTGTAGTCAAGAGTGAGACACCGTTAATACAATTTTATGTGAGTTAAGAAAGAAGATAATTACATGTTTAAATGCTTTCGTGCGGACTCCAGCCGGGGCCGCATACTCAGTGCAATTTGCAGTTCATTGCTTACATGACTTACGTCATTTACCATTTGCGTAAAACAGATGCTGGAATGCACATTTCTTATCACACTGACATACATTACAGTAAATTTTCTTAGTTGATTAATAATATTCATTTGTAAGGGACGACTTATCGTTTTTGTTTCATAATGACGGTAGTAGGTACAAAACATTAAAAATTTAATAGTTAATAATAGTTTACACGTTTAGAATTTAAATTTAATGCTCGTCCTCAGCTTTTACTTCAAGTTCGACAGATCAGTAAATATAAAAATAAAGAATAGCAATTTTACAGAATCTATGAATGATTCGTTAGATTGGATATGTGGATTTAAAATAAAGAATAGATTTTACTGTTATGTATGTTTACTGTTTTCACATGATTCATTAATCATTATGGTGTAAAAATAACGTTACGGATCTATAGCATTTAAAAAAAAGTAAAAACCACTCATCGGCAAATAACATAAAAAATTGTATCAATTATGCTTAGTAGCGTCAATATTCGCTTACAATTGGACAGCACTTGTTGAAAGTCAATTAAAGACCACAACGTAAATGTTTGTCAAAATAGATACATCATTAAATAAAACAATTGATTGACTTTAACTATGACTACCGTAGAAAGTGAGCGATGTTTCTCTACATCGACAATACCATGAGACAAAAAAGACTGTGCGCATTTTTATGCTAAGCATTGAAAAATCTTGCATTAAAAAAATTGTAAATTTTAATGAGCTTGTTATTGATCATTTTGGCAATTATAAAGATAGATGAATATCTTAAATATAATTGATCTTAAATATGAATCGCTTTACTATAAGAATGTTTTTTAGACTTTCTGCGATAATTGAGTTTTTTTAAATGACCCTTTTGTATGTTTGACCACCAGCCGCGACTGTTCTCTATTCAGCTTGACGAGTCAATATTACCACAAAAAGGAAGATCTACTTTTAGGTTATGTGACATTTGTAAAAGACGAAAAGTTTGCTAAATGTTTGGAATTTGATACAAAAGGTAAAATTAAATTTTTAATTACTGAATTAAAAAAAAATTATGTGCAAAAGCTATACCCTTGACTAATATCATCTCCGTTGCTACTGACCGTGTTCCGGCAATGGTACGACACTTTCTGACATACTTAAAATAAGCTGAATCACTACAATGTGTAATAAGAGCAGTTAATAAAATCAAAAATAATGCTTTAAATGAGAGATTATTTGCTCAACTTTGTTTAGAAAATGATGATGATTATAATCGTTTAGTACTTAACACGTTACTACGTTGATTATCTAATAGTGCATGTTTAGATTGCTTCTATTTGCTTTTTGATTCAGTGTTGGAATCCCTGGAGAAGAAAGACAATGATTTGCAACACAATTTAATTATCTCAAAAAATGAAATCGTTTATATGTCTGATTCAATTGCCAGATTTATCAAGACCTAACTACAAGGTATTAAACTTAATCAAAGCTAAAAGTATAATATCTGCGTTTGTTGGTAAACTTTTGCTGTACAAACAAAACTTGGAAAGAGAAGAATGTTTTCAGTTGCCAAATCTTTCAAAATTGCAAAATAGAGATTAAAGCTTATTTGCTTATTGTCAACACTTAACGGCGCTTCATTTGGACTTTAACCAAAGACTTGAAAACATTCTTCACTTGGATGTTCCCGACTGGGTGTTCAACCCTTTTGCAAGTAGCCAAACTCAGAGCACAAATACATATGAATACAAGAACAACTTATTAAATAATTGACAAATGAGGACCTATGTAAACAAGGATAAGACAAATGTTGGTTACAAAAACAAATTCTTATTTTATATCCAGCATTATGAGTTATTGTACAGAAGCTGTTGATTGTTTTTCCGTCTGTTTATGTGGTAGAACGTGGATTCAGTGCCGTTATAAACCTCATCACAAAAAAACCGGACATAAATACACTCATAACATCTCATCAGGTTCATCCAAGTCATTAAAAACCTTTTTCTGTATTTTAAAACAAAAGTTATAATTTTAGTAAATACTTCTTTAACAAAATGTTTTATTTATATTTTATTTTTACGTCACCATTTACCTTTTAAGACATCAAGGTTAAATTTGTAATTCTTCCGTTATGCATTTATGCAGTTTTTTCACTCAGAGGTCCGTAGGAAAATTTTGACTTTGAAAAGGGGTCCGTAAGCCAAAAAAGTTTGGGAACTACTGATCTAAATAATAGTACTATATCAATCACTTTTCTGCACGGTAACTGTAATTGTCCGAAGAAATTTGTGAGTTAGCACTAAGTTTTCTTCAAGAAAAATCAATTTTTTTTTGGATTGGTAGTTTTGCTATATACATACGCTATATAGCTATTAGACACTACAGTATTTTTTGATATTTCTACAAAAAATTATACATAAAAGTATTGAACATTTGATGTTATTTACATAAAAAATTGACACCGATGCTTATGAGTTTTCACTGTTTAAACAACTATTATAGCTGCAAAATAATCTACTTACAAGTAAGACTATAATAGCTAGTAAAAAAATTAATAAAATGATTAGAAAATGCTAAGCTATATTTACCAACACAAAATTTAGAAATATATTTTAATTTGATATTTTAGTTTAATAAGTCATACTTACAACTATTTTTTTTTTTAATAAGAAAAGATAATATGACTGACGTAATATAAGAACACGCACAATGAAAACTAAACATTTTGTGGGTTTCAACGTTATCAAGTGTTGATAAAACTACGATAATATTTTTTTGAAATCAATTAAAAGCAAATGATTCTTATTTTTAATATGTTGTTACATCGCTTGTAATTCATTTTTACTATATTACAAGTAGTTGACACACGTATTAATAAATTTAGCAAATTTAGATTAATAACTTTTTCAAACAAGTTTGATATTATTTTATATTACAATAATTTGTGATAAACATTTAAATTTTCTACTTTACTATAACGATGAGGCAAAAAGTTAGAATTTATTTTATAATAATTTCTGATAAAATTAGTTTAATTTTCTATTAATTTATTTTGCGAAGATCAATGAATTAATATTAATCGGTTGGATAATCCAATTTGTTAATTGATTTGTCATTCAAGTAATTCTTGTATCGTATTAAGGTTTTTCTAAAACTGTTTTTATGATTGAAAACTTCGGCAAATACCAGTTTTCACATAAGCAAAAACATTAAACATACAAAAATCTGATTATAATTCGAAGACTGTTAATAAATTTCTTTGTTTATCGGATAACAAAATGACTACTAAAAGTACTGATAAATTTGTCGTAGTGAAATTGATGTAAACAGAATGTCACGAAGGGTAAACCGCTGAGGTATTTTGATGTAAATATTAGTGAAGTATTAGTAGGTATTGGCTATTAGTAACAAGTTATTAACAAAAGAAAGTTAATGCGCAAGATCAGTAAAATGAATATAATTTTAAATTTTGTAACGAGCTGTTTCAAGGAAACACAGTGAGAGAAGCTAGTGAATATCTATCTTAAAACAACCTCATCTTCAAGCGTCGTAATGGTTTTTATTCTGACTTTAAAAAATCCAAACGGAAAAAAAATTACCAAAAATCTTACAAAAGACTCTGTGTAACAAACCAAACAACAAAACATGAGATAGTTAAGTGCTAACAAAGACAATCAAAATTAAATTTGATTACACCGAGGATGATATGGATGATACAGAAACTATAACCTCATCCAATAAAGACAACTAAAGAACAACAAAACTATACGATGCAACGAACAATTACATTCTAAGCTGTAGTAGCATGTCTAACAAAAATAAAAACTGTAATAATATTGGTGACTTTGTGAATTGTATGGATAACAATTATCCAAAAATATAGATACCAATAAAGTGCAAAAAACAGTTTTTAGTGATTGCTATAGTTTATGACTGCTGCAAAGATGGAAATGGAATTGGCTCATTAAATTAATAAAATTGTGAAAAAGAAAACCATCCAATAATTATTGATCAAGGAGGTTATTTGTCAGTCGACGAATTAAACTGAAAACTGTTTCATAATGATAATTTTTTATAAAATTGTAGTGAGGTACTTTTGTTTTTGAAATGTTTTGTTTAAGGGAATATTTATTTGAGTTGTAGTTTAAGAATTTTTTTTGAGATTTTGATTTATCTATTGAATTCAATAAATTATATTCTATACGTTAATTGTTATTTGTATGAGCATATTTTTTGCCAAATCCTACAAAATGCGAATACTCGCAAAATACTTTCAAGACGTGTTTTTATGCTAATCTTTATATAAATTTGTTAAATACTGTTATTTAAGCATTTGTGTTTTATCAAATTAAGAACATATTATGGTGATAAAATAGAATATAATGACAAAATTCGATTTTTTTTTAAATATACTTAAAAATTACACACTATTTTTGTTTCTAACAATTATAGAATTAAGCAAATATATTATATTTTTTGTTAAAATTTGTTAGTGTTATTCTAGAAATCTGACACAAATAACAGACGTACAAAATTAAAGATTATTTAGTGTTAACTTCTAGTTACAAAATTCTATTACACTTTGCCGGCCTGTAAAATTTATCAAAATGAACGATAGCACAAAAAATGTTTTTCTTATTAGTGAATTGGACAAGCTATTATACCGTAATATTAACATTTTTTACATGTAAATAATAGTGGCCGGTGGCCAATACTGCAAAAGAGTCATTTCAATATTAAGACTTTAAAAACACATTCTTTTGGTAGTTTGGTAGTTTTTAAACGAATTGCACTTGCATTAACAATTTACGCATATTTGCAATTGTAAATTAATGATAAAACGGTTTTTAGTATTTTTTTAAATGTAATTCACCAAATGACCTAGTAAAGAAGTCGCTACTGCATTTAATGTATAAATAAGCGCATAGTTAACACAGAATTTTACATTAAAATAAAAAGTCGTACTTTTGTGCAAAACATCCTGAACTTTAGCATTAAATCTTCTAGTATATGAGAAAATTAGATTTTTTAGTATTTCCAGTTCCCCACAATTTTAAAGTTTTTTTGTGCTATTTGATTCTACTATAGAATCTAATTACTATAGAATCTAATTTTTACCAACCACTTATGTTACAAAAAATTAATTGGTGTGCTACGGGGTAAAACCAATATATGAAAACATCGTCGCAATCAATAAATGACATTATCAGTCAAATTATTGTGGGTTTATGAGTGAAAGTATATAAGTAGTAGATAGAAATTAAAGGTATTTGTAGGTATTACAGAGGTATTAGTAGGTATTTGTAACCATCGTTTAAGGTTGTTCGATTACTTTTGTGAAAGATCGGGTATTTGAATTGACGTTATTTATTTCATGTATTTTGAAAATGTTTTATTGATTCCAGATTGATTTTAAAAAATTATTTTACGGTTTTAAATTCAACTTTATAATTCAAAGTTGTGGATAAAATTTTGTATTCATTTATTTCACAATTATTACGCTGTTGAATAATCCGTATTCTGCGTTTGTGTTTGTTTGGCATTTCGTGTGTTCTGCAATAATTCTAGTAGTAATTTATGTTTTTGTTTGTTTTGATACGCTTATTCAATTTACTTTAATTTTTAACTTTCATGTTTGTTTAATTTTTTTATTATGCGTTGATTTAAATGGTTTTGTTTTTTTTTTTATTTTGTTCGTTCTATTTTCTTGTTTTGAGTAATTTCTGTAAAAATAAATGTTAAATAGTTAAATATAAACAAGCTTTTAATTCTGTCGGCCTTCGCATTATGTAAAATTTAAGTTCATTTCAGATTTTAGTGAGATACACCCTATTAAGGTAAGTCCATTTAGAGTGTATCCTCCAGGAGCGGGCTTGTGGTTGGCAAAGGTCAGAAGTCGATTAAGCTATACCCCTTCCTGGTGCTCTTTGATTTTTGACTATTCATTGTGTTTTCTGTCGGGTTTTTCAAAACAATCACAAAATTTTGAATATAACCCACTCCGTCTTTACTGAGCATCGGCATAACTTCATTTATGTTACCTTATTACAGGCAAGTGTCGTTATTTCAACTTTTGCACGTAATATATTGCAGATGTATTAGTAGAAGTTATGAGTTATTTTTAGGTATTAGTATGTATTACATAGGTTTTAGTAGGAATTAAGAGGTATTTTTGAGTATTAGTAGTAGCTAGTTTCCAAAATTTAGTCAGCGGTTTGCCCTTCGGAATGTCAGGAGAACCTGAATTTAAGAAAGCAAGCAATATAATTGTTTGACTATATGTTTATAAAAATATATATAATTACTATAATAATTACTTTAATAATTTTTTTATATCCCTCCTTGTATCATTAATTTAACGTTATTTATTATAAAATCCCAATAGGAGGACGTGTAAGGAGAAAATTAGTTTCTTTGGATTAAATTCAGTAGACGACGTTTCACAGACTGCTGTGTCTGCTTCATCAAGCGTTCAATTATCCAATAAGGTAATGGAAATTTAAGTTGTAACTACATTTAAGACCACGAAAATCTAACTATCCTAACCACAGTATTTGAAAATAATAAAATACTGTGATTAGGATAGTTGTCACGTTACTTTTTCTGCACTTACCGTTCTAGAACGATAAATAAATCACTTACCGACGAGTTACGTCTAGCAAAAAGTAAATCAAACATACCATTTTACAAACAAGCGTCGTAACTAAGAGAGAATGATCTAGTAGTGCAAAATTTCTTGTACAAATAGCGTTATCACAATGATTACGCTCGGAGAGCAACGTATATAGCTAGGCAATCTCTAGCCTAAAGGATGTATTTTACTCAATGAGCGTAACCACTCTGTAACGTCAGTAGCGCATACAAGATTTTATTTTTACTGTACATAAAATTGAAATTAAAAATGAACAATTATAGAATCTTAAGCTTTCCCGGTTACTTTGGTTACGATTATAAGTGATTTTGGCTTAAGCCGCGTCGTAGTTAAACGTCCAGATTTTTTAGGCTTGGTCCTAATCTTTCCTTGAGAGCCAAAACAAGAAGTAGAAGAAGGCCTTTATTGTATTGTCGTTCATGAACTCAAACAAACTGACGTTTTGCAAGACATAGCAGCTTACATCTTCGGAGTGGTAAATGTCACTGAAGAAAAAAGTGTAAGTGACGGTATTTATAGTGATATAAATACCATCACTTACACTTTTTTTTACTAGAGACAATGATATCGCTTCCTGAACCGACTGAATGTAAAAAAGACGTAGAAATGTTAACATGACAAATTTATTCGTTGAATAAGCAAACAATCAAAAATTTAATTTTTGTATACTCAAAAAGGTTTTTGTTTTAAGCAAATTATCCGCTTTTCTGTAATTTTTCATATTTTTGACATATTTAAACTTGACCGCTTCGTATTCTTATTTTACGTAACTCGCAAGCAGAAACCTTTTTTTCTAGTGTTCAATTGCTGGATACGTGAAGGCACTATCCAAGAAATCATTTATTTAATCAGTGAAAAATTATCAACACTTATGTCAGAACTAAATAAAATGGCATAAAAACTCATAGAAGAAAAATATTGCAAATAGAATTTTATAAATGTACTATAAATAAAAGTTTTTAGGTTTCCTACGTTTAGTGTTATTCTGTTTAAAGGATGCAAATTATAGATTCGTTGTAATACTTTAAGAAAAATAGGGTTTTGCTGCATATAATTATTAACGATAAAGCGTTTTCGTTAAGCACAAGTTTAATAAAGCCAATAAGTGCATATCAAAGTGACAAAAAATATTTAATTATAAACTCAAGTCGAGCTCAAAACGTTTCGGAAAATTTAATTGGCAATTTTTGAGCATACATTATTGTCTTATGAACATATTAATACTGTTTTAATTACTTGTTGTTTTCATAAATATTTAAGAAAGTGCCTTAAATTTAAATTTATTAGATATTTTTGTGGTTAGCTTAAATCGAATTGCATGAATCTTGTGCAGCGAGTACTAAAAGATACAAACGAGTTTAAAAGTATTAAAATTTTTTAGCCGACAATCGCAAAAAAATTATCTTTTCTACTCCTATTTCTATTTTCAAAAACGTTCGTTCTTAATTTATTATTATTTTCTATATATAATTTCTCCAACATAAAGTATGCAAAAACATTGTCTGGCAGACACTTCATGATCCTTTCTATAGATATTTCATTTCTTTGTTCTTCATTTACAGAACTGCAGATTAGACCTTTATCATTTCCGTATAGCTTGCAGTTACATCTTAGTTTCATTTTCCAAATATTGTGTTTGTCGTCGTACATCTAATTACTTTCAGCATTTTTTTTCTTTTTTCTTTATTATTTTGTAGTTCTACGATACTATATTTCTATAACTTTTGACAGTTTTTTTATCTAATCATGTTCTAAAATTTGAAAATATCAGTTTTGAGTGAAGCATTGTGTATCTGTATTAAGAATGAAGCGACATGAAGACTATAGTAAAAATTAGCCAAGAGTAAACCGAAGAAAAGACCAGAAAAAGTTACACATTTCTGTGTCAAATATCATTTATTATAGAACAAAAAAAATTATTGGAAACAAAATATTGTAACTACGTGTCTTGCATTGAAATATGTAACTACGTCGGAATAATTACAGCAAGACTTGTAATGAATGAATAAAACAAAATTAGATTTTCAATAAATGACAACATAAAAATGCTGTAAAAATATACCGCACATTAACTCATGGTCAATACTATGTAAACGTTGTTTTCCACAACCAGTTATAAACCAAATAAAATTTGAGTCATAATTACTTTTTAATTTAACATTACTATTAAACAATAAAATAACAACGATATTAGGTCACAAAATACATTTCTGCATTTCAATAACGTTTTCATTGGAACATAAACTTTTTAAATACACAAATTTAATAATAAGTACGATAAGCATTAAAAACAGTTTTAAACTATATAAAAATTAAACTTGTTATTGATTCTTTAATTTATTCAATTAATGGCAATTATACCAGAATGCAATTAATGCAATCTAAACATTTTGTTCAATTGTTTGTAAACAAATTCAAAATACTTTTAGTGAAATCAAATTTTAATTGATTTAATTTGTGTTTATAAACAAGGTAAATAATAAATTGATTCTAAATGATTACTTTACATTGATAAACGTAATATTACTATACTAATTTTAATTAAATAAAACGATAACAATTATTGGGTTTTCAAATTCTATTTAGTTAAACGACAAGCAATTTTTAAGTCATTTTAATCTATAAAATAAACTGTTGTTATTGAAAGTAATCAATCAAATACAATACGTATAATAAAAAATGCATGTAAAATTATACGATTTATTTGCAGAAAAATAACTGTTTGGTTAATATTTAAAAAGTAAATAATTACCACACAAAAATTGTATGCAGACAATAAGGTATTAACATTGTCACTATCATTTAACATTATATACCTTTTTGTATGTTATTATAATTTGTTTTGAAGAATTTTGTAATGGTTCAATGAGTATAAATGCGTCTTTAAATAATAGTTTTGACTTTTGTATTTACTAGTATGTTTTGTTACTTTTTACAGATTTTGACTGTAAGTTATATTTCAGCAGATGAATGTACAAGAATTAACTGTTTAAAGTATTATTATCAAAAGACAGACTTTTTTTACAATTCTTTTAGATAATAGTTTTTTTTAATTGTTCTATTCTTTATATTTTTTTGTAAGATTGTTTTGTTGTTTTTTTTATTGCGTAGCCTACATGTCCTTTTGATTATTGCTTAAAATATATTTCTTCTATAAAATTTGTTTAATAGTTATCAGTACAAATTGCTTAACTTTTTGTGTATTTTTAAGTACTTAATTTTGCTAGTTTAGCATGTTTAAAATAATTGTAAGATAAAACCATCAAAAAAATTTGCGGCATTTTCTACAAACTGTAAAAAACAATCAGCGCACTAATAAATGCTTGTTATTATTTTTAATATTAATTTAAAATAAACATTTTAATTGACTTCTATAACTAAATAATTTGTTGATTTAAAGTATCTTTAAGTACTAAATACACAACAAGAAAGTTTGTTATTATAGAAATTATAAATGCGTGTATGCAGTAGAAAGTAGATATAAACTGGTACTAAGATAACAAGGAATTAAAAGTAATATAAAAGTCAAAAGAAAGCTTATGCAGAAATTAATGAAAAACGTAGCTAAAACTTTAAAGTAAAAATGTTGTTTATTTTTTTATACTATAGTATTAATAAAATGTAAAACAATTATTTTAACTACTGCAAAATTCGGATCTTTAATTTTAAAATCATTTTTATGCTTTACAACTTAATTTTATAAAGTTTGAACTGTCACAGCACGATAACATAGTCAACGTATAAATCAAACGTAGTCTCAAAATTAAATAAATATGAGAACAATTATAAAAAGAAATAATCAACTAAGCAACTACTAAACAAAATAAGTACAAATAATATTCCCAATTCATAAGAAAATTAAATACAAAACTAAATGTACCTGAAATAAATGATTGTAAAAAAATTACATAGAACAAATAAAAGTTTATACAAAGAAGAGACTAAGACAATACTTCTTCGTCAATTTTGAAATAAATTTAAAGACAAATTTTAATTGAAGTCCGACTAGTCAGAAGCCAAGATATTTAAGTATTCAAATTAACATATAAACATATTTTCATAGCCACTCTTGTTATACAAATTTAGTATACTTTAACTGAAATTATATAAATAATATTTTTAATTAACCTATAGAAGAAAACTAAGAAAAATACTAAAAAAGATATATTAATAAATCTATTGCGTCTACTTGAAGTTTTAATCACAAAACCAAGATGCACTTTTGTAAATATTTCATAACCTTATCAAATAGAAACATAGTTCAATTTTTTTGTCTAATGAAACAAACAACAAAACTATTTTATCAAACTTCAAATTTATCATGTTTCTAGTTTTTTATGGTTTAAATTTTTTTTTGTTAAGCAATATAAACGTATTTTATCTTTTTGTTCCAGTTCAACTTTTGCTTATTATTTAGTATGTTGTTAAGCTTTGGTGTATTTTAAACTTTGTTTTAGTTTTGTATCAAAGATACCAACAATCAGGGCTGGGCAAAATACTGGCATAAAGTATTTGAAATAAAAATTACTACGTCAAAGTGAGTTTGAAATACAAAATACAAATTACCCTGGTCATATCATTGTATTTAAACTACAAAATACAAAATACTCTAATCACATCGTATCTGAATTACCAAAACATTTAAAATACGTTTGCCACTGCAAATATAGTATTGCATGTGTTACATTTGTAAAGTAAATTAGTATAGTAACAAAGTTTTGGTTTAACAACACATAGTTAACGTTTGATTCTGCAGAAAATATAAAATTAAACATGGTTTTTACGAAACTCAAAAATTAGATAAAAAACGATTTATTGCTTTTTTTAACAATTAAATATAATATATTGTAAAACTACGAAGTGTGAACAGTTTTCGTCAAAAAATATAGAGGAATCTGCACAGAAATTTTTGACGAAACGTGAAACTTTTATATACTGAAAAATATGTGCAAGTTAAAGAACATTTTGAAACATCAGCTAATCCAGATGAGTCTAAGCGTGGGCTAAACTAAACAAAACCCGCGCATTAGGATAACATCCAAAATTTTGAGCCTAATAAATCGAAAATTACGGACCTGTTGACACTATGAATAAAAAGAAATTCAAACCAGTGTGATTCGGTTTAATTTAGTTCTGAGAACTACACATCAAAATAAATACTTGAATAAATACACTGCAAAATTCTTAAAGATTAGAACAGTTTATGGCAATATTAACGTCAGCAAAAAAAAATCTGAGTTACTTTTAAGTCGCGTTTAAAGAAGATTTACTTTGAAATTGTTTCTGCAGTCACCAATTCAGTAATAACGAATGATGATTAAAAGCCAAAATGCACTAAGTTTACATAGTTTTAAGTATCGCATAAGTAAATTGTAAATTAATTCAAACCAGAATGTAGCAACATTTGTGAAGTATCCTTAGCTTTTGTTATAAGAATTATTAAAAATAAGATCATCAAGGGGAACTTGACAGATTGTTAAGAGTTTAACCGTTTGAAAGTGAACATGAATAATTCAGTTAAAAGAACTTACAGTATTTGGATGTCTAAAGAATCAAATAATGGACTTACAAGATATACCTTAGTGCAATCAGAAACCGAGAAGATTCTTTGGAATTTACGGATTTTTGCATTAAGTCCACGATATGTTCATTAATTTCATTTTTAACTTTACATAGGTTTTTGATAAAAGAGTTTCAAGTTAATTTTTATTAGTTTACATTTACATTATAAAATTTTAAAGACAACACAAACCTTGCAAAACAAAATCGTTTTTAAATATGTTTTAATACAAAGAGGTGTAAATAAAATAAAATTCTTGTTTTAATAAATAACTACTACATTACTAAAAAGTAATAGTCAATATTGACTGATATAAAAAAATGTAATAAAAACAACAAAAATATAAATAAATAATGAATTTTTGTTCTATCATGTAATGTTGACCAAATAGAAAATTTTAAAAAAAAACAACTGACACGACTTTTTTTAAGCATAGTTTCTCGACGAACAGTGGTCTAAAAATATTAAAAATCTATGGGATAAGTACTTTAAAAGGATGTATTTTATTCAATTGTTTTTCACACTTTACTCAGGCTGCACGTTACTGATTTGTTTAACAGCTGGAATAATCTATTAGTCTGTAATTTTTTTACATTTTAATCTTTATTTAATCGTCCTAATACAGTTTGTCAAAATTTATAAAATGAGTATATTCCTTGTTTTCGTCAATTCATTATATTTTTTTTATACCGGGTGTTCTACGCTAACATATTATCTCTATAACTTCATTTCCGCTAGAAATTTAAAGATATCCTTAAAGACCAAACGAACCAAATTTTTCATAATATGAGGTGTTGTTGCAAGCGTTTGGTAAACTTTACTTTTTATAAAATCTCACAAAAAATGCATTTTCAATCCGTCGATATGAGTGGCCAAGGTAAAAGTCTGTTTAAACCAATCTATTTCTTTGAAAAGTTTGGATTCAAAACTGACGAAGTTGCCAGGTATTACGTGCGTCTTGTAACCACATCTGCTTCACTGTGCCAAAGGAACGTCCATCAATAATTCGTCCAATTCATTGGCAAAAAATTGCAAATATCTCTGCCCAGTAAGATGATCATTTAAAAAGAAAGAGCCTACTGTAGGGGTACCCAAATAACCAGCAAAAATATTTAAAGGCTAACGGTGTTGTTGATCCGTTGTTTGGTAGAAATGAGCAATTTCATTGGAATGGAAACTATGTAGATTTACGTATTCATTTCGGTGAAATATTGACTGGGCGGAGAGCATTCATCTTCCATAATTTTTGATGAGCTCAAATGACAAAAAACTCATCTTTTTTCAAAATAATTCTCTTTTATGAGATGATACTGATGCTTCCGCAATATTCTGTGCACATATGATTGAATTAAATGTTTTTTTATGTGCTCTAAAGCTTCTGATTTCACACTAGGTGAGAGTCGCATCTCTATGTCGATTGTTGCGTTTTAAATATATTTATCTTAAACTTAAAGTTTCAGCAGCAAAGTGCGTGGCCAAGTCATCGTTAATTATAATAGAAAATCTAAAATATTTGAAAAACTAGCTAGAGTAGAGAATCGTTGAGATAAAATCGAAATAAAATAAAATTCTGCATTGGATGTAAAAAATTACTGGTCGTAAATTCACAAGTTTAACGGTTCATCTCACATAATTACGGCACTTTAAAAAATACAATTTGTTTCCCAAAAGACGCTTCTTTTTTTGTTTTGTTTAAATCGCAACTTTCTAAGTTATTGGGTTTTAGAGATTTGATAAATTGCTTAAAGCACGGCAAACGTCAAAAAGGACCAAACTGTTATCCACAAAAATACATTTTAACGAGTTTAACGAAGAATTTAAAAATGTAATAATACAAAGGGTGCTCTATTTAAAATATTGTAGTTAGACTTTTTTTGGATAACCAAAACCATATATATGCCATACTGAAAAGAGCTTTTGCTGTTTGTAAGAACCAACAGTTAACAGTAAAATCATAAGCGTTATATTGTTTATAATAAAAATAAGAAAAGTCAATTACTGATTAACATATACTTGTATCAAAAAGTTTTAAAGAACCAAAATATTTACTAGAAATGTAATTGTTACAACATTTACAAGATTAGAAGATGTTTTTCCAAAAGCGTTAAGCTTGTGTTGTATCCTTAGGTAACAAAATAATTAAAAAGTAATGCACATAAACAGTTATTATTCTAAGTCAAGCTACAGCTATTACTTTTCTTTAAAAAAAAGCACCAAAAAATCAAGTGTGTTTGTATAGCTACGTTCAGAAGTAAAAAAAATGTTTAAAGTTTTGTTTACAACGATATTAAAAAAAGCTTAAAGCTGCATGAAAACGAAAATGTTCAACTGATAAAGAGTTGGCTTTGAAGTTAAAGATGTGTTACATGCAGAAACATAGCCTGCTATCGATTATTTTAAGAACACCTAAGGCGGGTTGCACAAAGCAAATCAAAAATGTAGCAAGTGATTATTTCTGAAATCAATTGTTACATCACGAATAAACGTGGTTTCATTGGCTATGTAGCAATTGTTTTGAAAAATAATCAGTTGTTACATTTTTGATTTGCTTTGTGCAACCCGCCTCTAGTGTTTACAAAAAGTTAGATAAAGTAGTTTGTTCTTACTTTTGCATTTTAGTGTTGAAAAGAGCTAAATTCAAAGGCTCGTGTAACGAAACGATGAAACGCTCAGCTGAAACAAATCTGGAACTTGCAGTGCAGTGATGAAAAATAATTATAGTAATTGCAGAATTAGATCCGCGCGAGGTTCCGCCTTGTAAGGCAGCAAAAACGGTACAATATAGATGAAAATTGCAAATAAACAATTTATCGAGCACAAAATTTACTACAAAAAAGTCAACGGGAGTGTATAATTATTTCTAATAGTTTAAGAGTTACAGAATTTTAAAGTAATTTTTGTGCAACTTTGCACACGTGTATCTTCTAAACTATTAAAGGTAATTGTACCCTTCCGCCGACTTTTTTATAGTAAATTTTGTCCTCTATAAAAATGTTTATGTGTAACTTTTCTCTATCTTCATCGTTTTAGGGTAATAGTTTATTAGTTATTTTAAGTTATTCAGCAATTCATTTCAATACAAAAATTGTGGTAGTTTTGATATACAAGAAAAACACGACACCGACAAAGCTATCCTTAGTCGCAAAAAAAGCCGCGGTGGTCACTAAAAGCTAACTCGACCGAAACACAGATGTTCTACTAAACCAATAATTTATGTTCAAATTTTAAAATGCATAAACGAAATAATTTAATAAACCTGATTTATAAAGTTTTATAATAAAAACTATCAGCAATTATTGGTTTAAGTCATAAACAATTTCACTGTAAAGTTATCAACATAGAACGAAAGTATGTAAAATAACATTTGAGTAAACTTTGAATATTGAAATTGTTAATAGCGTTATAAATCAGTTAAGACTAGAGAGAGGATTCATGATATAGTAAAGTTTATTTTTTTAATGTTTTTTTATAGTCAGTAGCGCATTTGTTTAATATTAATAGGAGAAAAAATTATAGAATTGGTAAATTTTTAAATTGTTAAAGAGATTCATTGTTATTGGTCAATTTTTAAATTATTCAAATTACCAGTCCACCAATAATAAATTCGTTAACTTTCAAAATGTATTTTTCACATATGTTTCGAGCTTTAAAATAATGAAGCTTATCTTCAAAAAAGTCTACAAAAAATATTTACAACTTTTAAAAAGTTAAGATTACAAAAAATTTTTTAACTTACATTTTTTGAAAAATGTCAAATATGAAAATTTGTTACTAGATAATTAAAAAATCTAAGTTTTACAAAATGTTAAATGTAAATTATTTTAAAAAAGGAAGATGGTGCAATTTAGAAACAAATCTAAGAAAATTTAAACAATTTGTAAGAAAAAAGAGTATGACGATTATCCAAAACATGTGCAAATGTAGATTTTACTGAATTTGGATAAAAAAATAGTTCAAAATACATTAATAGTATACATTGTTATTCTTGAAAATTGTAATAAACCTTGTTCATTATATTACGTAGGTAATATTATATTATGTAGGTACAAGAACGCTTCTTAAAAACAATTAATTTTATTAAAAAAAAAGCTCTCTTATACGTAGAAAATACATAGTAAATTGCAGATCTTGTAAATCCTTACGATTCTGTCTTTTACAAGAAAATAAAAAGCAACAAAACCTAACAAGTTAACCAAAAAAATATATATAAGAAAGGAATTTATGATAAATTAATGACGTTGATCAAAATTCATACAAAGATTGATGAGAAGAAGATTAGTTAAAAAAAAATTTAGTTCTTGTTGCAACAAAATAACAAATCTTTAATGTCAGAAATATAACAAAAAATAGAAGTACTGAAATAATGCATAAGTTTATTTAGACTGAAAAGTTCTTATTGATTTCACATATTCGATGTGGCTTATTTGCTACGACGGAAACAAGACAATATAAAATTATTATTACCAGTGCTTTTTTACTAGATTTTTTGAAAGTATTTATTTTTCGAGATTGTTAGAATTTTTCTTTCTTAAGGCTTATTGTAATTTGATTTAGCATTTGCAATTGCAAAACTTAACTGTACGAATTTGACATATCAAAGTAAGTTTTTTCAGTTTTTTTGTGATTTTTTTGTAGAATGTAATTTTTTATTGCTGGTTCCAGATTACTATACAATTTTTTTTTGAAAATATACAATTTTATTGTTACTTCTAAAAAACGTTCGTAAAAGATTTAAACGTAAAAACCATTTTTTCTAATATCATTTACACTGAATATCATGTTATTTTGATAAAGAGAAATTTTGATAACTTTTATTTTTACCAACTGTTGCTCCAGTAACTATGTAGAATACAATATTCATCAATCGTTCTATTTTAACTTTGTTGAAGATGTCACCGTTTTCATCTGATTATGAATCGATGTTTTGTGGAGACAAAATTTTAATAAAAGATAGAATCTTACTGTTTCGTTGACGTCTTAAGTCTGCAGGCTATGACAAGTTCGCACTCGAGTATCCGGCCTAAGCAATCGCTTGTCCTTTTTACATACTCGCATTGAAAACACCGAAATCAATATATTATAAGTAACAAGGTAACTATAACTACGTTACAGATTAAACATCCCAGCAGTGTTTATCCAAATTTGGAAATTTGTCTTATTATTGTCTTGAAAAATGCAATGCTTTTTTTGGAGTTTTCAGTGCACATTATTTTTATTAACAAGGTTCTTCTTCAACTACAATTTTATTAAAGTATGTTAGTGACACGCAAAATAAATAAAGTCGACTGCTACCTACTACTATCATGATTTATTCCTTCCGAAAAGAATATTCGTATCATTAATCTTTTTATGAAATACCTAAACGTTATATGTAAAATCAAAAAATAAAAATGAATCAAATAAAAATAAAGTTAAAAATAAATTACTCATTTAACGAAGCTTAATGACGAAGTATAAAAAACAAAATTGAATAATAATAGTATATTGATAATGTAACGTAATACCTTTATTGGTAATTTGTAGTCGATACTTTTTGGGATATTAACTTTTTATACAACGTTTTAATTTTATTAATATAACCATTATTACTACATTTTTATACGCCTAGAAGTATAGTTATTATTTATTTCATGAAGAGTATTAACTTGGAATTATTCATAAGCAAATGAAAACAATGTTTACATACTTATGATTTTAATCAGAAAAATTAAAAATATACTACAAACATGTAATATTAATAAGAATATTTTTCTGTAAAGGCTACGCTACAGGAAGTAGTTTTTGCAGATTTTTTTTCTTTATGATTAATAAGCAAAAATAATTTTGGAAATGGATTACGTATTGTAATGCTCGACGGATTTTCCGCCTGCAAAAATAACGTAATTACCGCGTATGACCCGATAAGATAATTTTATAGAAATGAATTTGGTATTAAAACAGAGTTAATTTTCTTGATAAACGCTAAAAAATCATCTGTGTTTGATAGATAATAACGAGATTTCCACTTAATGACTACGCTTATCGCGTTATCAGTAAATCCATTGCCCCGAGTATTTTCCACCACTCCAATTGGATGATGCACACCACTAGGAGAAAACGTCTATGCGCGACTTGGTGCAGAGCGCACATGTCAAGTTAGTTGTTCTTGAATTGTCGTAGTTAGTGCCTGTCAGAAGCGGACGGTCAGTGCCTGACTCGCGTGACATTTGGCAAATTTATTTTTATTTTATTTTCTAATAAACATTTTGCGGTTCATAGTGGAATGTTATTACAAATGGATAATAACTGTACCTCAGGGCGCGCATCTGCGGTGCCCGGTATTTTAGATTCACCTACACTCGCAAGAGTTGAACGTGCCATGCTACGACACGAAGAAGGTGTCCATCGTGAAGCGGCTCTTTTACAGCGGCAAGCTTTTACTCAAGTAAGTAATATTCAATTTAAATTTCTTTTTTTGAATTAAAGTTTATTTAAAAAGTCTGATATGTACTTTAAAAGTTAAAAATTCTATATACTTACCTTTAGAAATTACATTTTCCTTTACGTAATACGATTTCCTTTGTACCAAACCTTGTTTGAATGAATATTAATTGCCAAATACGCTAAACTTTTAAATTTTTATTTATAAAAAGCTTGTACGATTCAATTAAATATGTTTTGTAATAAAGAAAACTCTGTATGAGTCATGTACTCATTTACCTCGAGTTTCCCAATTAAATTAACTATTTGTTAACAATAAAAAACAAATTTAAATTTTTAGACATTGAGATGGCTTGTTTCGGAAACTGCTGACGTTTTATAGATTGATAACGAACAACTTGTAAAAACTTTGGATCGATTAAGTTAGGAAATTTGGCGAACGCCCTAAGGATCGGTTTTCTAATCAGAATTTGAGTCGATTTGCTGCACGAATACAAATGCTATAACAATCAGAATGAAAGCTTTAAAACTTTGTTTAAATTTTCTTTTCGTGAAAACGAGAAAATGTAATTAAGATTCAAGCTTGTTAATTGCAAACCGCGAAAAAATTGGCAAGTCTTATTTCTGATTTCGATGTAAAGTTTTAAATTGTAGTAACTTTTAGAGTAAATTTCGGAATCAGTTTCTCTTTGAGTTTAAGTGCGTTTGTACCCTCCGACGTAAAGATATTTATTTTAAAATTATTATTTGTAATAATAAATTTATATTAGTAACTTTGCGGCGTAGCTTCAACGAATAAACATAATAAGAAACTGATATTTTTACAACTTTTATGTTTACGCAATAATATAACGTTAAGACACGACCATTTTCCACATATCGTTAAACGTACGAGTTTAATGGATCACGATATCTAGATCTTAAATAGTTGCATGTAATTTTACTATAATAACGTTTCCGGCCTAGACCGGAAACATTCGATTTTTTAACCTATTGAAGGATATGCTTTGGCTTTTGTGTACATACGATGAAGTAGAAGAGCCGCTGACTTCCTGTTTCGAGTGACTCGATGGAACAGTTGCTATATGAGGTATACTCCGTTAGTGATCATTGCCAATCATTACGCGTCGATAATGATGCTGTTCTGCATATGTTGTTCTTTGCCTAACTCTCAAAATGGTAATTACGCTATCGATATGGCGTTATCTTGAAACTCTCTTCTGTAGCTGTTCACTGTAGTCATATAGATTTGATCGCCTGGTTATGTACCTGTACCAGAACGTTCTCAAACTGTTCCTTCTCATTCCGGGTAAAACTTTAATAGTCGTGCGTTACAACGGAGAAAATTGGTCATTGCGTAAACGCTCACCTCCCGTTATACGCAAGGTTAAAAATGGAAACAGAAAGTAAAACATTTTTCAAATAAAATTTTTGTTTTAAAAAATAACTGTTATTGCTTGTATACACGTATAATAAATTGAAAATATTCCCAACGCCATCATAAAATGCAGAGAAGGTTTAGAAATTTTTGACTGTGTCATATCTTTCAAAACAGTTTAGAATACGCATTGAAAGAAGTTTGCGCTCGAATTTTTTTTCGAACAAACTATGCAATGCATACCTACTATATTTTTGTTTCTGAGTTTTTTCATCATTTGAAATATGTTATGAAATGCGTTTAACTTGTAGTGTGTGGTCTATTTCAACAAGTTCTTTTACTAACTTTAGCTGAAAGTCGGCTACTGGTATGTTTAAAGAACGGTTCTTCTAACTCATAATCTGACTGAGAATTTAACGTGAGGTCAGCTAAATTATCAAATCTTTCAATCTACTCCAGAAATAAAACGTCGACTTAACCCTTCAGATTTGAAACTACCTCGTTTATACGGAATGCCTAAAGTTCAAAAACAAGGTGGTCCCTTTCATCGTCAACTTTCAGCATTTTATTCAACATTTAGGAACTATAAAATTTGAATCCCAAATTCTTCTAGCGAGTTTAGTTGTTTCTTCAGTGTTTATCAAAGTGTATATTAAAGATCAGCTATTATCATCAAACAGACTCAGTCTCACCATGACAAGGATTTAAGTTTGGTTCCTTTTTATCTGGTTTATAATTCATTTATTTCCAATTTGATAACAAATTTTACGAACAAGTTTCTGGTGCTGCTATGGGTTCTCTTCTGTCGCTTGTTGTTGCTAACATTTTTATGGAATCTTTTGAAACAGTTGCTTTGGAATCAACATTAAAACCTAAAGTCTGATTTAGGTGTTTTTACAAAACCACTATTGTTTGGTCTCATGGTCATCTCGAATTGTTTAAGTTTCTTGATCATCTAAATAATCAACATCCAGATATAAAATTTACTATGGAAATCTAAACTAATGGTTTTCTCCCATTTTTCGACATTTTTGTGACTCGTAAGCAAGACGGACTTTTGGCCCATTTTGAGTATTGCAAACCCTTCTATACAGACAGACATTTTCATGCTTTGTCTCATCATCATCTTGCACAAAAACTAGTGATGGCAAAAATTAAGTTAAAGTTAATTACTTTTTAAAAATTCCGGTAATTTTCGGAATATTTATTTCTTTTTTTTATCGGATTTGTATTGAAAACAGCTTTCCAAAAATATATACATTGTAATATAAATGTATACAAAAAGTAGGTTAAAATTCAAATATAAAAAAGGTAATTTTGATTATTACCTAGTATAAAATCAAAATTCCATAAAAAATGGTATAATATTTAAATATTAGATTGCTCTGTTAGTTAATTTACTTATTCTGTAGTAAATGATGAATGAATTTTTAAGAATTATAATTTTAGGTTGAGATGGTTGATTTAGATTTTGATTGGAACTGTTGGAAGTTTTTCAACTTCTTCTTGCCTTGGATCAAAAAAGTTATCCAATGTTGTCAGTATTGTATTGCCATTGTCATTCACATACATTCATCTTCATTGTAACTTTCTTCTTCCTCTAAGGTTTCACTATCATCATAATTATTTTGTCTGTCTGTAGTTGGATATGAAATCGATGTCATAACATTTGGTGTTACTTGTACTTCTTTTGTCGACACTGGTTTAATATTATTAGAACAATTTTTACATTGTTGTAAATGTTTATGTAATTTAGTTGCATTTTTAACAATTCTTTTAGCACAAAATTGGCATCTTACTAATTCTTTCCCATTGAATTTTATAAATTTAAACAAATTCCAAATCATTGATTTTGGTCTTGGCATTTTGTAAAAGTCTATTCGAATTTTGAAGATATTGAAGATGTACTACTATTTTAAACTTTATACTCAATATATAACTTGTAAGCTTATGCAAATAAAAATCACATCTGCTATATATTGGAGGGAATTTTGAATGTTAAGATATTTTATTTGTAATTTACCAAAGTAAATTACTTTGTGTTTGAAACTTTCAACTACCATGTTTAATACTCTCCGGTAAATTTCAAAAAAAGTTAATTTACTTAGACGGTAATTTACCATAAAAAATTACTAACAATAACGTTCTGTTATTGAATCTTTGGTTCATGGCGCTTTTCCTATTTGCTAACCTGAGAATCTAGGCTTGGAACTCCGTTATCTTACTAGAACTTTGGTGAACAATGGTTATATAAAGCGTGATATTTAAACAGTTATTAATCGTTGTTTACATCTACGTGCTCGAGTACCTAAGGACATTTCTACTTCCGAATCCAGTTCGAAATTAGCATTTTTATCTCAAATTTATAGGGTTATAGATCAAATAAGGAAACTTTCTTGTAAGAATGGTATTAAACTCATATTCAACTCAGGCAAAATCTCTCAGATTCTCCCTTCTCTCAAGGACTAAGTTCCTACACTTTCATTTTAAGGTGTATACCAAATTCTTTGTTTGTGCGGTTTAGTCTGCATTGATCAGACTAGTCGTTCCATCATTACACGCATTGCAGAAGGAAAATGCATATTTCTAAGTTTGCGGTTGCTGGACAAGTTTACTACAGGTCACAAGATAAATTTTGATAACATTTTGGTGATTGCGAAATCTCCATTCTTCTTCAATGGGAAAATCCGAAAAAGCATAGATACCATCAAGCATCACAATAATTTCAATGGTTATTATGGTTATCTCTCGGGTTATCCCCTCTTTGGTTTCTGGTTATTACTATTTTATCGAAGACACGTCTCTTTTTTACCGTGACCCAATCAGAGTTGCGCTTAACCAATCGGGACGATACTTCTTTCTTATATACGGAGGTCACTTCTATGGAGTTCAGAATCTAGCTTGGTGCACAAATTGATTACCTAACTCTGTACTAGTTCTTTGTTGGATTGTCGTTTGCTTTTTCAAATTCATCCTTTCCTATTTCTTATTTTTTTACAGTTTAGAATCTGATTTTGTTTACAAGTTGATGATGTAACTCTTTAGAATTTTTTTTGTGGTAAAACAAATTTGATTGATTTATATGACTTATAACTGCTTCCGAAAACAATGGTAGAAAAAATTCCTACACTGAAAGGTTATCTTGTAAGTTTTGACTCGTACAACCAACATCAGTTTTTTTGAAGGGATGTATTCTTTATTGAAATTCAGTTTTCGTCCAGTTGAATTCGTGGTGTAATTTTATTTTCTTAGCTGCAGCTGCATCTGGTACTAAAACAACATAAAATGCAATTCATATTTTCAAAGACTACGTCACTTTTAGAGCAAAGTCTTTAAGTTGCTTGAACCATTTTCGTTAATTTACTTTGCAACAAATAAAAAAGGACGTAGCGTAACTACCACTATTGACTAATAAATAAAAAAAGAATTACATTTGCAATCGTAAAATCCTGTTAAAACCGGTTACATCGAAATAAGTGCGTTAAAAATGCATGCGTAAAAACCAGTCTGCCGGGTATTTGGTGTACCTACATATATTTTCCGGATTTCCTCAGTTCCCACAATTAAAGTGTACACGTAAAGTATACAACACTCTATCAGTTCTACCATACAATCTACTGTAAAAGCTTACTTAAACATTTTAACATAGAAAAAAGAGGCATTTCTGGATTTTTTTTGACATATTTCTGGTTGGGTCAATTCTCACTTTTCTGAACTATTGTTGGATTGGCTCTATTTTATGTTTGTTTTTTTTTTTTAGTAATTTTTATATTTTAAAGAATTTCAATTACGTTTCTATGAAAAATTGAATTCGAATTGAAAACTGTATTGAGCTTGAATCCGTGTATTTTCATAATGTAGTTTGGAATCGATTTCAAATCGATTTGAATTCAGTTACAAATGATATGCGCCAAATGTCCCGTTGACGTGCCAACTATACATAATTGTTGCAACTCATAATAATCAATTACAAATACCAATTCACACAACAACCTTACCACATGTGCAAAAGTTTGGTTAAGAAATGCCTGTCAAATTTCAACTTTTTTGACACGAACACGGCCAAGTAACTGCGCATGCTTGGATTCAATACGATACTGTTTTTTTCATAAAATTTTACTTTTAATTTCGTTAGTATTTCAGAATTAGTCGTATCGACCTTATAATTCAAATCGATTTGAATATTGATTTGAAAGTGTTTTCTAGGTAGTAATGACTCCCAATACCGTTTTCAATTCGAATTCAATTTTTCATGAAAACGTAGTAAATGAAAATATAATATTGCAGCAATGCATTGCAAAAGTATTGCACTGAATTCTGCTAAATGTATTAGTTATAGATACACCGCAAACTGCGTTTATCGTAGTCACTTGAAGATCTTTTTGAAACGTTATCTAAGGCGTTAGAAAACTAAAAAAAATCTATTTTAATTTTTAATACTTTTATTTTGACAAATACTTACAATTTACCTAACTTTAGTGTTAAAAGTGTGTTAAAAAGATTCAAAATTAGTAAATCCCACGAAAACCGCCTACTCCCTCTACTCGTCCATTAATAAAGACATACTTTTCCGTTAAAGTCTAACACTAAATTCAAATGACCTACAAAACTGGCATGAAATATCGTAAACCTGCTTGGTATGATATAATCGGGGCATTTTCGTGATTAGATTGTTGAATGTTACATTGTGGTTAAAGTACTGGTTCTGAAAACATTTTCAATGAATGAATGAATATTTCCTGCAAAGACAAAACTTTGTTTGTGTAGGTTTAAAATTTTTACAAACGTTTATTACGAAAAACGTTGCTGCAACAATCTAACAAGAATTATAAATTTCGACAACCTACGTTCATTAACATTTACAAAGCACAAAAATTTGATAAAACCGTACTATGAATCTTTGTGACTAACATAATAGAAAGTCAACAATCAATTTAGGACAAGTTAGATAACCCAGACAATAATAATATAAAAATTGCAATTTAGAAGTCTATAAAGAAAGTTAATTTAAAATAATTGTTTAAATAAACAAGAACGCCACAGCACAATAGAAACACGTTACAGTCAATTTAAAATTACCAGTAGAAATGTGCCATTGTCATCAGTTACAGCAACATGAAAATAACTCAAAATTAATTTTTCTATGCACTTTCTTGTGCATTACGTCAATGTCGATCTTTTACATTAAAAAATTGCTTTAAAATGAATCTCGTTTATTTTAAACTTTGACTAATGTTTTTCAGCAAAAACGCTATTTGATTTTGCTTTCGGGCAATGACTAATCGTTTACATTTATTTTTATTTGCAAATGAGTAATTTTTTTTAAACTATAATAATCAATTCAAAAGTATATACGTTCGAATAAGGCATTGTCAAATAAGAGTACAAATAACAGTTATATAAATTCCGAGATCAATAGTAACAGTTATTGAACTGCGATATAAAATTTTATTTTCTTTTAGCATTACAACATCATACTCGATCTGGTTTTCTGCAATAAGAAAGTAGTTTTACAACAGCAGGTACTACGGTGTGATTTCTATTGATTAATTAGTACACGAAAAAAGTATAAAATACCGTACAGTTAAACTGTACGTCACATTTGGCGACGTTATTCAATTTAATTGTCTTAAATTGGAAGATAAAAACTCTTTAAGCTAATTTAAATATTGTTTTACTAATTTTATCATTAATCTTGTATTTAAATTTACATTTACATAATTTGTGTAGTATTAACAGTTAGGACTGCTATTGTTCATTTAATGAGTAAAAATAAATTCGCTAGACGCGAGTAATTATGTGTTAAAATGTGTTACAAATATGCAGACCACAAATTTACTGAATTATTTCGCAAATCGTTACTATTACGCTTTGACTACTTTTTTTTAGTAATACAGGAAGAATTGGAACATAAGTGATTTGCAATAACGTAAATAAAAGATAAATTTATTAAAAAGTGCGGATTTTAATCGTTCCAATTTCAACATAACGAACACTTTTAGATAAGAAGGTCTACGAAAGTCATGGTTTTTATTTCTTTTTTTGTAATTTTTAACAGATTTTAATTAAATATTTATGATTGTTTACTTCTTTTAACGCGATTTGAATGATAACTAATAAATTATACGTAAGAAACATTTTTAATACGCAACATCAACAGCTTTATATAACTATCAACGAAATAAATTCACATATCTTTTTCGAGTTTTAATTGTCTTTTGTTGTATTTATTAATCCTGATCTAAGTTTAACGATTCGAATTTTTTTGTCTCTAAGACTGCTATTTAAATTAGACTATTAGAGGATTGATAAAGGCTCTAAGAAAACATTAGATCTTGTCTTTGCGTCGTTTCAGCTTTATTCTTAAATGTAATATATTTTATCTAGACTTAGACGTAACGTTTAATTCACATTTTACTATTAACTGTTTTTTTCTGAGTTCAAGATACTTTGAATTTTAGTCTCTTAGACTCTTAGTCTCCTTTTAGATCATAGTCGACTTATTCAATATCTTTTATGGAGTTTATATTCGTTTTATATTTGTATTTAGTTACTTTTTTTAAAATTGTTTACTGTTTTATGGATTTGTATAATCGATAGATTTTATCGTTTACCAAATTTTGATAAAAAATGTTTAAATTTTACGTTAGAACTGCTATAAAAAGTTAATTTTGATCTTTATAGTCACATTTAATTACCCACCATCTTTTTTATTTAGAAAGTGTTCTTTTATTAGTCATTTTTAATTTAGCCTTATGTAGCTCTATTAAGTTTTTTTTTTTTTTTAATAGTCTGTTGTAGAAATATTTTTGGCATTGTATCTTGTGGTAAACCCACAATGGATAACTATAGTAAAGTTCTCTATAGTTGAGGAATTACATGAAAAATAATTTTAATAGGTACCTTTCTTTATCAATATTCAGACAATTTTTACAAATTATCTTGCACGTGATTTTTGAGACACAAACTAATATCACACATTTTGTAACGATAAACACTCGAGATAGATTTCTTAGTAAAAATTCTATATTTTATTCTATGGCACCAAGAGAACTAATTTAAAATTCTTTTCTTCGGAAAAGCGCGTTCTAAATTTTAGTGGGTTGATGAAGTACTCGCTCGTAGCACGAAACGTTGCTTTAACAATAGACTAAAGTAGTTTTGTCTGCTTCTCCTAAAAAAAGAGTATTAAACTATTTAATTTTTTTTACTTTGAGTGTAGCAACGTCGTTTTTTTTGCAGCTCTAGTACCACCTACTTGTTCTTCGGAACAAGCCGTTTGTACTTTACGTCTCTTAATAGACTTAGTATTTGTGTTTTTAGACAAAATTCATTTTAATTTGCTAAATAATAACTTTTGAGTTGACAATCAAATGAAAAAATTGCTATTATATTGTCGATTTGCCGACGCTATATGTGGCACAAGGTTTGTCGACGTCTACTTCGGATGTCGTATGAATATAAAATAATATTATTTCCCGTTTCTTCTCATTATTATTTAAAAACAGAACATTTTTTTTATTCTTTTGAACCTAACTAAAAATAAGCAGGGCTCGGAGACAAAGTGAGGAGGTAAATTTTTTTAATTTTTTTATTGTTTAAACGTACGACACTTTTTTCCAGTTTCCTACACTGATTTGATACCAGTGAAACAATTGTCGGCCGTAGTATTTGGAGTAATAATTGGTTCAGCGCCAGTGTCATAACATATGATTCTCTTGAATTAATTTTACAAAAAAGTCTCTCATGATTCCTGTTTACAATATATCTGTATATTTGGTTTATAGTATAATTTTGCATCACCAAAAAAAAATTTATTGTTTATAATCTTATTAAGATAAAGTAGCATAATTCTTTTGAAGAGCCATTGACCAAATGACCTAACCGAGAAACCGCCACTGACTTTTAGTACACAGTAAACTTACTTGAGCTTGGACAAGCTATCACAAGACAAAAAGTTCTTTCAGACAATGCTAGACTGTATGATCCTATCGGATGGATTGTGCCGGTAGTGATCACTGCTAAAAAAAAATTTCTAACTTTTTGAAAACAAGTTTAAATTGGAATAACGAACTACCAAAAGAATTAGAAATTAGAAACGAGCTAAAACACATTCAGAATATTATAATTCAACGGTGACTTTGATCAACTAAGTAATCAAAACTTGAACTACACGCGTTGTCAGACGCGTCGAATGTAGACTATGCAGCTGCAGTGTATTTAAGAGTTGTGAACGAGAATAAACTAGTCACTGCTAAAACTAAAGTTGCGCCAATAGAAAAAGAGATTTCAATTTCTAGGTTAGAATTGTGTGGAGCAGTGTTGCAAAACTTAGTAATAAGTTATCAGAAGTAATGGACATACCTAAGCAAGATGTTTACGCTTGGACTGACTTAACTGTAGTGTTAGCTTGGTTACGTGGTCCTGTAAATAGATAGGTTACTTACATGAGTAATCGTGTATCACACATTCACACCATAGTGGATGTCAAACAGTGGGGACATGTATAAACGCATATGAATTCCGCAGATTGTGCATCAAGAGACCTACAACCTATTAACTTGAAAAACGACAAACTTTAGTGGAACGGGCCTAACTGGCTGTCGGAGAATCTTGATGTAGAAAGAAGGACGAGTGAGATTCTTTGCAACTATGCAAAAGGATAATGATTTTGTGTGGATGAAATTTTTGGAGTTGACTGTAATGTTAAAAGTAATTTCGTTATGTCGAAATCTCTAAAAATAAATCGAGTTAAATATACGTGTGTGAGTTTAAATTATTAGTGCCGAAACCTGGGAAAAAAGTGAAGTAAACGAAATAATTGTGACAAGTATTTTGAGGAAAAACAAGTAAACAAATAATTATAAGAAGTATTGTGATAGAAACCTTAACTTTTAAATTGTGAGTAAATAAAAAAAAGTTAGTGTTTTGAATTTACATTTTACTTCATGGACTTACAAATATTATTTATAATTTCACGCACATATTATAAACTTTGCTGTGTTTACAACTGAACATTGTTTTGTTGATTCGAAATTGTGAAATATATTTTGGTACTTGTAATTACGTATACGGAGAACATTTTTTTGAACCTTAAAGACATTTTTATTTTGTTATAACCGTATCAAATTGGATAATGTTATAAAAGGTCAAATGGAGTTTGCTGAGCAGGTGAGAAAGACTGAACATAATTTCAAAAAGGCATATATGGAAACCCGAGTAAAACCCAGTTATTTAACAACAAAAATTGAGATATTGGATAAATTGGAAGAAGCGTTTAACTAAAATCAGTTTGAAATAGTTGCAGTATTAACAGATGAGCAAAAAGATAAGGCACCATATTTTGTGAATGATGTTCAAGATGCGTTTCAAGAAAGTGTGATCAATTACAAATCTTTTTTGAAGGAGTTCATTGAAGCGACTAATTTAAGCGAGATAAGGACAAATATAAGCGAGACCAGAGAAAGAAGATAGTTTTGAAGTACAGTTACTTCAAATATAACTGCCAGTCTTCTCCGGAAAGTTTTCCGAGTGGCAATCCTTTTTTGATATGTTTGTATTGTTATTACATGGTAACGATACACTGTCGCCAATACAGAAACTGCATTACTTAAAAACGAACTGAAGTGGTGCGCTAGAGTTGCTTTTAAAAAACTTTCCCACTACTTCTGCGAATTCGAAAGAGGCTTGGGAACAGCTAACAAAAAATACAATTGAAATGCAATTCTAAAAAAAATTATTCAGTCAAAAAAATCAGTAAGGCCAATTAGAGAGTTACTCCATGTTTAAAAGCACTGAATAACCTAGATATTATAGCACAAGAGTGGGACGCAAATATAGTTTACTTAATTGTGTCTAAATTAGACAGGGAGTCACACAGACAATGGGAAAATTATGTAAGGGAAGTAGAAGACGACCTACCTAAATGGATCCGACTAGAAAGTTTTTAGAAACGCGTTTTAGACGTATGGAGATGCTGGATACAAGTAAACAATTAATAAGCGCTAAATCAAACATGCAGTACAAATAATTCAAAACAATCAGCCGAGGCTAAAACGTATCATTAGTGAATGTAAGATCAAGTACATCTGCTGAACAGCTATGCGCCATGTGTGACGGGGTCACATTACATACATTATTGTGTTCAGTTTAAAAAGCAGCCAGTTCTTGAGAGATAAAATATCGCACAAACAAAAAGACTTTGCTTCAATTGTCTTTTGCCTAACCATTTCCTAGTTTCACCAAAATACATCGTGTCGACAAAATAAAAAACCTAAAGAAATAATTCAACAATCTAAGACTGAAATTCGTCAATGAATGAAACTGTGATAGCCATTTTTGAAAGGAGCTTTAACAACTTATAATGTATTGTTGGCAACGGCTCTTGTACAGACTGATTGTAAAAACGGTTTACCTTTTGTTATTTGGGCGTTAATTGACCAAGACTTGCAAGCTTCTTTTGTTTCTGAGAACACAGTTCAGTTATTAGATCTCAAACGGGTAAATGTAAATGATAAGGTGTCAAGTTTGGGAGATGGTCAAATAATGGTTAATTTAGTTAATATTGAAGTTAAATAACGTCTGGAACCTGAAAAAATTATACAGGTTAATGCTTACACTTCTCATAATTATCTCGTTTAGTTCTCTTCCTGGGTTTCGGCACCATGTTAATATAATGTAAACTCACAAACGTATATTTTACATTATATAAACAGATATGATTTACTGGCTAAACGCGCACCTTCCACAAAATTCAGGAAGCATTTCATCGATGGTCAATTTAGACTTAATAATTTTTCTTGCAATTTTTTATAAAGTTTGTAAACATTTCTTAAATTGCTGCTCATCAGTTTCACGCCGTAGTTTTCTTGTCTCTGTCATCAAATCTTGAACACCTAATGAACAATTTAAATCGCTTTTTAGATATTCTCATTTTAAACACATCTATTCATAAACCGTCAGTAGCTCAAAAATCACTCAGTGAGTTGTTGATGGCTTCCTTTAAATACACTTGACAAATAAAGTAAGCCTATAAAAAAAATTTATTCGTATGCAGTTTTTTCCTCTGGCAAATTTTTTATTAATAAATTATTAATATTAGATAATAACTAATAAATGTATATTCACTGAATAGCAAATTCCAACAATTTATTTCATTTTGCGTGATTAGCAGCCTGTCTTTTTGTTCTAGTTCTTCAGTGCCTTTATTGTCACTGATCTCTTCATCGATTTCCGAACAACAAACCTCACATTCGTCATTGAATATAACTAGTCAGACTTGTCAAATTGTTAATTTTGAACATTTACGTTGGTTTTATCATTTTCAAACGTTAGATGTTGTAGTTTGTCAACATCTTTCAGTTTGTACTCATAGCAGAAAGTAACAAAAAAACACCAAAATACAGTTTTTGACTATTTGTCACTTTTTTGCATCTACATTAATTTCTAAATAAATTATTTTTATGACATACAGGCTCAAAGACGTTGATCTGGGGCGCAAAGCAATTATAACTTAAAAATGAAAAAAATTTCATCTTATAATAAGTTATTATTACCTAATATTAGGTTTCAAAGTTTTAGTGTTTTTTTGAAAAAATGGATGCTTTTGATTGCTTATTGGTCATTTCTTTAATTAAATTATAACTGACGTAATTGCTTTCCACGTATTTGATGAAGTTTCACAAAATTTACAGTAAATTTTATTACTGTCACCATAGCCACGTCAAATTAGTTCCTATATTATTGTTTGGTATTTTTTTAATAACGAAGTTATTAAAATTTAAAGTACCTGGCGAATCATCGGATCTTTTAACAGAATACGTTTGCAGAACTGTTGAAAAATACAATATGCCTAAGAAAATTATTTGTTTCTGTGCAGATAATACAAACACAAATTTTGGGAGTATAAGACGCAAAAAAAAGTCGGAAAAAATGAATGTTTACAGCACGTTAACAAATCAAGTTGGCCATGAACTACTTGGTATCAGTTGTTCAACACATATAGTACATAACTATGTACAAAATGCGGCTGATAAGATGCCAATACTTGATATTGAGATTATTGTATTCAAGGTATATAAGCAATTTTCCATATATACAATAAGGACAAATACGTTGAAAGGATTCTGTGAGTTTGCAGAAATCGAATTCAAAAAACTGTTAAGTCGTTTTGGTAAAAAATTTTCAAGTTCCTGCGGTTCGTAGAATTTAGTAATTTTTAATAGTTTAAAATCATATTTTCTCAAGAAAGAAAAGTGGTCAAATATTTTGAAAATTTTTTTTTAAGATTCTTCGAGTAAACTTTACTTCTGGTATCATGCACACTTGAACTCCTTAATAACACAGCTCTAAAAATGGAATCAAAGAAAGCAACAACAGTTGAAATAAGTACTTTGTTTATGGATTTAAAAACCAAAATTAGTGAACGAAAAAACATAAATTTATCCCTTTCCCTGCTAAACAATTATTAAAAGTCCAAACGAAAAAAGCGTCAATATGGATAAATTGTGGACAGTTTTTATGACAATTGCATGGTTTCGAATGGATTTTATTGACACATCTGTCGAAAAGTTTAAATAAATATTATAGCTATTAAAAATGTTTGTTATTTTAATTTATAAATTATGGCAAGCCGCCGGTTGACTTTGCATTACCGAGAATGGTCAAAAATCACGCTGGCCGAAATTTTTTGTATTGTTTTGTTATTAAAAAAACTGCAAAGTAAAAATCTTTTTTCCACTACTAGTTGTATACGCTTGCATTATTACGTATAATAGAAGGCCGTGAAGTACTTTTTTAACCGCAGGTAAATAATATTTCATTATTAACTAGTAGTTAATAATGAACATATTTACATTTTCTGATAATACTACAACAGTTTCAAAGAAAAAAAGTTTACCAAACTGCGCACCAAGAGCAAGAGATTTTATTTAATGCTAATTTAAGTTTTCAAATCCCTCAATTAATAAATTAATTTGATTTTAAAAAGTAAGTTATTTGAAGTTCGCGCTTAATTAAATGTGAATATTATTGAGTTAAATATGTTTTAGATATAATCAATGCTTAAAATAATAATGTTTTTAAACAATTTAAACAACTTTAGCAATAAAAACTTACGTTATCTGTTTATTTTTGTCTTTTAAATCACAATTAAGAATTACGTCAAAATTAATTCTATTAAACTAATGACAACTGTCAGAATTACTGACTTGATTTTTAATTTAAAATTAATATCTTAAATTTTAAATTTGATTTAGTAACAGGTAGAAAGGTTTTAATAATTCTAGTAGTGGAAAAAATTGTATATATAACACGGTTGAGAAGTTCATTATAACCTGCGCGATTTATATCCCTCGACGCTTCGCGTCTCGCGATATAATCTATCGCTTAGGTTATAATGATGCACTTCTCAACCTTGATATATAATATACTATTATGAACGTTTAACCACCGTCATGTTTTATATTCTACAAAAAATCTTAACTTTTTAATTATTTGATGTATATATAAATGTTTTTTAATATATTTACTACACTTTCTGTTTATCTTTCAACTTTCACAGATACATTAATTTATAAAAGAATTTTTTGCACAAAAATGTATTCCTTTTAGAAACCGCAAATAATAGATTTTGTTAATAAGAGATACAGAAAAAATGCTGCTTTTTACGAACAAATGAAATCAATAACTTTTAATTTGTCTTTTTTACGTGCGTTTGCCAAATTTAGCTTAAAACGATGTTTCACTTCTGCATTAGTTACATTTTCTAAAGTAAACTACGTATACACAATTGATTTCGATGATACTTAACGAAACGCAAATTTAAGATAATAGATTCGAGGTAAACTATAATTAAGTTTACATAAATGAAACATGCAAACGTACTATAAGGCTAAAAGCCTTTATAGGTTAAGTCTATGTTTAAATTAAAATATCTTCAATGGTTTTTATCTATTATAACTAGGTACCTACCAGTGATTAATTTGCTTTACAACTTAGTTTTACCTAAATTACTTTTTCTTCGGAAGGTTTTGATCGAAACGTTTTTCAAACGCTTATCAGTATTTGTTTGTTATCAATAAATTAATGACTAATCTTGTTCTATAATAATTAATGAAAAGTTTATTTTAAAACCCGAGGTAAAATGTCCACGTTATAAAGTTCAGTTATTAGCAAATAAAACGAATCAATCAATACTGTCTGTTATGACCAAATTCTTCAATCAATTAATTGAATCAAACGGTATATTTTATAGTATTAAAATAGAAAAAAGTAACACATATGTTTAGCTTTAACGGACTGAAAAAAATTAATTGCAATTTTGGTTCTACGAGAAAACTTGCAGTATCATTGCTCATTAGTTTTCCTCACTTATTTCTGTTAAAAATTTCTGGTATTTGAAGTTTTGTTAGGAATGCATAAACTAGACAGATCGATTTCTTGGCAATAAAAAAAACAGATTAAAAAACTCTTCTAAACAGTCAAGGCTACACTATTAATAGATGCGTCTAGCATGTGCTGTTATGTCACAACATCATTTCTGGAAGGAAATGCTATTATCTGTTTGTCCATGTGTGTTCATATCTATCGGTCTCTTTTATGTACAAAAGACAACCAAAACTTGTTAGCTGATAATTTACTTGTGTATACTTTGATAAAGACTTATTTCAAACTAGGATTACGTGCATTTTGTCAACCGCATTCTTGGGAGATACGGTTTTTTTTATTCGACGACCTCAACTTGTTTTTTTTATTCCCCACATGATTAAATTCTTGAAATTAAGACTTTTATTATTAAACATTTGGTTTCAATCCGCTTTTTATTATGACATTGCGGTTTTAAACTGCTGCTGTTCATCAGTTTCAATTTTTTTGCAAATTCTAATAATAATTTAAAAACTTTTTACATCATTGCTGTAGTGGATACTCTTTAAATGACTTTGTTGGTAGTTTTTATATGTTAAAACTTTTTTTCTATGCTTAAATTTGTTAAATACGTTTAGACAAATTTAATTATTAAGGTTAATAATCCTTGCCAATAAAGAATTTGAGTTACACAATCTTTACGTCAATGTATAATAACCATAGTTTATGAACTCCACCCTAAATTTTTTTACCTTATAATTTTGACTCAACTAGGCGATTACATATTTTTTACCTTAACATGGTAACCTAATTTGTGATTAATGGCAATTACATTAAACATAACGTAGTTTACTAGTTTAAACACAATGCTGTTTTTTTTCTTGTAATAAACTTAATTAACCTGAAATGTCTGGCTTGCTCTCAGGTACTGTAATAAATCATATTCAACTTAATTTTGACTTATCCAAAGTGAATTAATCAAAAACAACTACGTTTACTAACGGATAAGTAAGAATTTAAATAGATGAAGTGATGCATGATGGTAATTTTAAGAAAACACGAATAATGGGAACAATTTTCATATAATTCAACTTTCTTGTTCGTAATGTACAAACGCTTACGGTATTTTCGTACAGACATGGTTTGAAATGGATTATAAACAAGAACTTAACTGTATAATTAAATTGTAAAGTAATAGCACCATATGTGTTTATTCTGTTGTTGAACTGAACGCCACATCAAATCTGTTACATATAAATTATTCATTTTTTGCAATTTTTAAGATATTCTTCGCGTTATAACGTTAAAGAATGAATCGGCGTTTTAAAATGTTATTCAAAGTTTTTCTTTCACAATTTTGTTTTTACTAGTTCTTTGGTTTATGGGCGTCGTATGCTGGGTGTTGTGATTCTACAACCGATTTAAATATAAAATATTTTTGGTTTGGCAGTTTATCGGCGCCACATTTCAATTATTTTATTAAGTTTCATTATGGCAATAAATAAACTTCCAATAAAAATAATCTCAACATTACACATTCTCATTGCTATTATTTTAGCACGGAGATAATACGTTTAATCCGTAACATAATCAATGTCATATATTGAATAACGCAAGTGAAAGACATTTTCTGAAGGTTATAATTTAATTAAAAATTCAATATAACGGAAAGGTATCTATTGTTATCGATTATATACCATAATTTTATCGTCAAAACGCGCGCAGCGCTGAAATTACTGATGCAAAAGGTATGTGATAATTAAACATACTTTACAATGCTCGCGTAAAAACTTTAAGGTAATGCACGAGTCAAATATTTTCTCTTTTTTTTGTTCTACTTACCAGCTTACCTTAAAAATGTTTTATAAAATAACCGTATTTATAAAGTCCGGAACTTAAACTGAAACTACAAAATAAATTCTGTTGTTTAATATTTTTGTATACATTTTGGTTAATGTAAAATGTGTCTAATTTAAATTCCTTTCATTTTAAACGTGAGCCAAAATTAATCTGAATTACGAAACTATCTCATTTTTTTTTAATTTTGTGGAAACAACATAAAATTCTTGTCATACTTTGATGCTTTTGGAATTTCATTTAGTAAGCTGTAAATATATATCTAAATTAAGTATTAGCACACGTTTTATGTTTCTATTTGAGCTTGAAACATTGATTGTTAATTTATTTATAAAAAAGCTATAAAAAGATTTTCAATATTTTAAAAATAGGCAATACAACCATCTGAATGTATATTTGCGTCATTTTATAAATGAATAATGCGTAGAAGGTTAAAAAAAATATTTAAATTCATTTTTTTTTCCTAAACAGAATGGTGTTAAGTATACAGCAAAAAAAAACTTGCTAAAATCATTGAACTAAGGCTGTTCTTTGTTTTACCATTAACATGCAGTTTGTTATAAACGTATATAAGTGATGCTATTTTAAAGGATAAGCAAAATTTAAACACTAATAATTATTGCAAAGTAAATATCTTTTTTAGTAACAATTAACATAGCAAAATTAGAATAAACATTCACTGCCCACAGATATCTGTATCGATGACATGTAGCACAGTAACTTGAATAATTAAACAAAAATTTGGTACTGTCATTGGCCTAAAAAATTCTATAATAATGACAAATAAATAAAGTCAGACGTTCACTCACATACTTTATAAAGGGGTAACAGAATTTTATCAATCTATTGGACATCTATTCATATGTTAATTTTTTAGAAGTGTTAGTTTGTGAAAATTGAATTTGAGCTGGTAATATTATTAGATCGTTAGTGTAGTATAACGAGATCATTTCTTTTTACTCACACTTGATTACGTAGTCTCAAAAATATTAATTTATACAATTATGAAATTCGTCAGGTCTTGCAAAATAAATATTAAGTAATGTTTTCACGTAGTATCTCCAAATGATTTGGGCTTAAAAAGAGATCACGATAGGCTAAAACTGAATAAGAGGTCATTCACTGCATGCTAAGAATCTTAAATTAATCATTAATATTGTTTAAGTGTTAAAGCCTACATTAATTTACAACGATACTTAAATTGACAAATTTCTAAACGTTTAATATTTCAGTAACTTTTTTTTAATTATGTTAAGAGTTTCTGAACAAATGATTATTTTGTAGACACAAGGGCGTCATTAAATTGTGATCGTATACGTACATTTTTAAAGATGTGCTTGATGTTTCAAAATGAAAAATTGCAGTGACTGAATGTTTTTTTAATTACTGTAGCAGCACGCTCGTTTTTATTTGTACTGACCAACATCAATTTAAATTATTGGTTTTAAAATTTATTGTTACCGCGTAAAAATAACTGGGCACTTTCACTTTAATAAAAATGTTGTCGAACACCTGAAATTGTTGAAGCGTATTCCACATCGCTTGTTTTCAAATCCATATACGTATTGTGGAAGTAATATTTTCATAGATTGTATAAAATAATACAAATACGATCAATTTTTTTCGTAGAATTAACAAGTTCATGAGCGTGAAATTACAGTGTTCTTTGAAAGTTTAAAAATTTACTTTGAGTAATGCAATCGTGATTCATCTTTGAACAAACTAATAAAAATAAACGTGTGTAAATAATCACATACAAGGAATAATTACAAATTTTGTTAGCAAATTGTGTATGTTAATTAAGTCTTTTTTTTTCTTTTCGTTTCATGTTAAGTGCTTGTATATTTTTTCTATACTCAAACAATATTAGTCTATTATTAAATGTATTTATAAATTTTTAGTGATCATTGATTTCAGATTTTGTTACTAGTCCCAAACAATCGAATACGTGAACAGGAAAGTTAGCTTTTCTGGAAAACAACACATATTGCCTCTAAAAAGGAAATGTTTTTAAGTTAAATTGAAACTGAACTTTTAGAAACCAACAAGTTCGTTAAAAGAAGAAACGTGTTGGTTTATTGATTTTATAGAACTATTATACAGCTTTCCATTTGGAAAACAAGATTTATAAGTAATATTCTATTTACAGGTATTTTCAATTTCAATTATGGTTATAAAATTGAAAGCGTGACATTAATATTTATGGGCTTTTAGTGTAATGTCAAAGAAAATCGTATTTATTTTTATAAACTCTAATAAGTTTTTTTTACGTAAATTTCATTTATTCGTTTAAGGAAAAGTGTTTACCGTGACCTATTTCATTATTGATGTTTCAACTTACTATGCATGTCTGCTGTTGTCCTTTACCAAATTAAACATTAGTTTTTTTAACGTGGGTATTTGCTAATTTACATCAATCATATTTTATTTAAGAGTTTATCTTAAAGATTATATAAAAAAGCAATCTGAAAATAACAGGTGTTTTTTTTTAAACTTTTCCAAACTTTGCCAAGTTAATACTACTGATTATGTAAAATTCAATTTCCAATCGATTTAAAAATTGTTATTATGACCATTTTCATTTAAATAATGAGATTGTTATAACATAAATCCGATTATTTCTGAAAGGCTTCACATGCTACCATATCATCCGAGCTTTTTATGCTGAAGTTACATTGTTATTCTTCTATTATATTCTTTGTCGTCGTAAAACAGAACGAACCCGGAATTATAGAAATGGTCTGTTTAAATACACAGTGAGTGTTAACGTGAACATTTGTGAATTTGTTACTTATAAGAGATTTGATCGATTTTTTGCATTAAATTTGTTACGAAGGCAAATAATGGAAGTGCAGGATATCCGGACAATTAACAAATTGGTTTTACTAATGTTTGCAAATTACTTATACGCCTTTGCATCTGCATATTTTCTAATTTGAAGGACGTGCATAGTTAGTGAGATACCAAATTAAGTTAGTTCGGGGTGGATTAAATTAACTGTTTGTTAGTTCATTAACTGTTATGCAATCACAGGGATAAAACACAAACTTTTTTTGCACCGGACTTTATTTTATTCTTCTGCGTGTTGAAAATTGTAAAACCGAATTTAAGTTTCTTAAGAATTATTGAAACTTTTTTGCGAATGCGATTAAAAATATTTCAGTTTAATCTGGAATTAATTCTGAACCTTCTCTTTTTTAATTTAGTTTATAACTTTCAAGACAATTTTTTATCAGTTGTAATCGAGGAAATTGTTGCTTTTCAGTTTATTTATTTAATAAAAAAATCACATTCATCAAACATTATATAAATTAAAACACGTAACAGTTGTTTTCTGATATAGGAAGTAATAACAGTAACGTTGTTATTTTTTTATATTTAATTTTGCAAGTGCGTGACGATAAAGTCCCCTTCTATGTTTTTGTTAACGAATCAATTTCTTTATAACCATTTCGAGCGTGATAGGTAGTTAACAAAGAAAAGGAAATGTGAAAGTCGAATTTGTGCAGAATTAGTTTATATCGCAGTCGGTACGGTTAGTATTTTAATAGTGCTTCGGTGAAGTTTAGTTATGTCTTTTATTCGTACGTTTTACACCCTTCGTCCAAGATATTTAAAAGGAAAGTCGAGACAAATTATGCCAGTAAGTTTTTCACTCTTATTTGATTTAAAATATTGAATATGCGTAATAACGTTTACGTAAGCAAATATTAATAATACAGAATTTTGCAATAAAACAATTTCAATATTTGTGTTACGTCAGAAATAAAATCTACCAACCCAACAATTTTCAATGGTACACTGAAAATCTTTATTCAAAGTAAATAATGTAATCAATCTACTGATATTAATTAAAGTTGCGCTCAGCTAAGTATGGCGAAACTTAATAAAAAACTGTCATGCAAGAATACTGCTATTTTTTATGCTTGCTTAACATTATATTCTTCTACCAATATTTTCATTTAAACGCGGCCTGATTTCCTTAATGCATTTGTAAACTAATTTGAAATTGATACAAATGCAGTGAGTAATTATAATCAGTTAATTAAATGACCTAATACAATTGTAAATTTTTAAAGTAGTTTTACATAGATTTGAATACAAATTAAAGATGTCTGACCACAAGTAAATAAACCAGTACAACTGGAATTACAAATGTTATTTGCTTTGGAACAACGAAACTGTTTCATATAACATCAACAAGAGCATTTAATTTGCATAGAAGCAAAATTGAATTGAACTACTAATGAAGTTTTGATCAAATCTTCTAAAATAGTACCTCATTTACTAGACTTTAAATTATATTGTATTATATATCAGCATGTAATCATATTATTCTAGAAATTTATATTTTAGAAAATCAATTTCAAACATTGCGAGGGTTGGAATTGGTATTTGTACAAAAATCGTATTTGCAATAAATACCTGTGATATGTTAAAAATTCCTTCTGATATATATCATACACGTTCATTTCCACATTTTATAACACAATCTAAATATTTCCCCAATAACGTACAACTTTCACGTGATTTTATCGTTTCCATGTTACGTGCATAAATAAGAAACAACCTATAAGCAATAAAGCATCATAAATCGACATAAATTGAAAAAATATTCTTGAAAATGAATTATTTATATTGGGCAATTATTTAAAGTGTACATAAATCTAACGGAAGATTTGAGAAAGTGTTGTAGCGGATGACGTATTAAAAATCTATAGGCTATTCCTCTAGAAGTATAAATTATCGTAATCTAAAAATTACATTGTAATCCTATCTAAGCGCATTGTTGCGTTATATGCCCATTGAGTGCAATTTAAATTTTAAAACCATCGTGCGTTTATCGTTATTTTAAAAGTTGACCCAAATGCAAAGTATTTCCATAAAAAAATTATCATTTCGTGTAGATAAAAAATTAACAATTACGCTTATTCATTGTGACAAAGCGTTAATGAATGCGGTTCTTTATGCACCTTTCAGTGTGCATATGTAATTATTATTGTTGTTTCCAGGAGTTAAACTGACAATGATCCAAGAACAATTTTTAATAGGTGTGTTTATGATTCATTAAATGGCGTTTAAGTTTTTCAACCAACATGGTCAAAAATGTGACGTTTTAAAACGTTGTAAAAAAACTCATATATTGTCACAACTCATTCATATGAGTTTTAATTCTAGCAGTTCATAAAGTTAAATAATGTTGATTAGTGTAAACGATCTTATGAATCACTTCATTTGTATTTTATAAGCTTATGTCATTCTATCTTGTCGCGACAGTAACAATTCAAGTTTTTTATATCATGAGAAAGTAAGTATATGTATAATCCTGGAATTAATTTCGGACAAAATGTATTTTATAATTAATTGCTTTAACATGTAATATAATTAAGTCTATCCAATTGCTTACTAAATACAATTAGTTTCAATTACATTATATGTATTTAGTTTGATTAAAAATTTATTTTTCTCTTGTCAATAATAAACCTAAATGTACGTAGTAAATATAATAATAACAATAGCATTACGAGATAATGTAATTAAAAAGTACAAATACTACTAAAACATAAACGACTATATACGTTGCGTGCAATTTTATTTTTGTTATTGCTGCCGCATACATTTATGAATCCAATTAAGCTAAACATGTTCTTTTCCAGTGCAAAGGTAGAAGTCGGTACGGAAGTTTTATAAATATTTTAGTTCCTTTTATATCTTAACGTAGTGAATTGTTTAGATCTCCAATAAGGAACAAACCATAGATAGTATTACCTTTAAACGTTTTATTTTCGTGCAATATTGGAAATCGATACTGTTTTAAAATTTAACAATCTGGGTACCATGAAAATTTTATGTGTATTTGAAAATGTCTTGAGGTATACACGTATACATTGTAGTAATGCCAATTTATAGCTATAAAGGGAGCGACAAATTAATTCAATTTCTAAACTGAAAACTACAGATGAAAATGAGTTTAGAAATATATAGTCCTGTGTTTGCATCATTATACAAACGTTGTTTTTTATTTTTTCATTTGTTTTTCTAAATTTCCAGCTTGATATAATTTTTGAAGCTAAACTAATTTTAGGAAATTGTAAATTTTGTGATGTTAAACAGCTACAGTTACGTGTGCAAAATCTTTAAATACGTTTAGGTTGATTATCGATTTGTTTTTGACTTAAGACGGTCAATGGCAAATATGTTAATAGCAAAAGATGTGTCATTCAGCAACGGAAAGAAGCTTCGTACGTATAGAATTTTGATTTACCCAGCCTGCTATCGTTATTCTAACTCCTTTTACATTGTAGCCATTTCCGCCACGAGGCGTGATGCTACTCGAATCAACCCCCGCATCTTGATGTTCTGCGGGAATTCACAAACTAAATTTATGTTATAATTAGCTGATGACGATATTTATGCATATAAACAAGCTCGTGCCCGTTGAAAATACTATGATTTCTTTTAAAAAGTTTACTATGACTCATTATTGCAAATTATTGTAAATCAAGGTTGAGGCGCGCGTCATGCATTTTTAAAAAACTTACAGTACGCGTTTCACTTGTTTTAAAGTAGGACAATCAATTGATAATGTGATGTTATGCGATATTTTTATGGGAAATCAATTTCTCTTTTCTGAAACGAACAACTTTAGTTTTAATTTATGTATTACAGTTACATTAGACTTTATCATTTTTTGAATATATTTTCATATTTAATTATTTTGTGGTAGTACAACAATCACTCTTAGGCCTAAAAAGTGACCATCAATAATTAGACATTTTTCTTTCAGTTTCGGTTTCGTTCATGTTGTCTATTCAATCAATGTGTATACATAATCTTTTTGTATAAAAAATACACGTTTATTGGATGAAAACAAAACAAAATATTTTATTCGAAGCAATGCTTATTTCGTTTCAGTGACACTTATTTTTATTCTGTCCCCTATTTAATTTCAAATATTTTTATGATATACAAAGGTAAAAAAGAATAAAATGATCTACAATCTTCGTGTCAAAAATAGAACTGAAACCATCTGAAATAAAATCAGAATTAAAACAGTTTATCCGAGTTCATAGTGTGTTTAAATGGTTTAAGCGTTTAAAAAATAGACTTGAGGATGTTGAAGATGACGTTAGACCCCCAGATCTTTCGAAATGCAGATTCGATCACAAAAGTTTGAGATTTTGTGGCACAATATCAAAGAATGGTCCTCCGAATGTTGGCAAGTCACTTTCAAATCAATAAGGAGACGATTCGACAAATTTTGCATAAACATTCGGGAAAGAGAAAAGAAAGTTTCTCCTACATAATCTTACGGATGAACAAGTTGGAAAAATATCATCAAGCCCTACCAAGTTTTATTTGCAAAAGTCCACAATCAAAAAAACGTAAACGACAAGCTAGTGTTACACTAATATTAACAATTATTATAGATTATGTTTAAAAAATATATACTAAGTCAAGTACGCACATATTTAGATACATAGAAATTATTATTCACAATTACGGATATGAACGTCTTCCAGGTTTGCACCGTGTCAATATTGTAACCGAAGTTGCTAATGTTTTGCGCACTTTCATTAGATCTTCTAATCTACTTCTTGAAAACAAACGCGACTTAACCCCTCAGATTGGAAACAACCTCGTCTATACGGATTTCCCAGAATCCACAAACAAAGTGTACCTCTTCGACTTGTTACGTAAATTTACCTGTAACTTAGTGCAGACTGCAACTCAAGACACTTCGGAGAGAGAGTCGTGAATGGCACCCGATATGTTAATTATAAGATAATTACAAAAGCGTCGAAACGGGAAAAAAAGATAACTACAGATCCCATTAACATCTGTCGAACACTGAAGGTAAACAAATTGCAAAACAATTATAACAACAGATATATTAATTTCAACGAAAAAAGAAACAGGTTTTAAAAAAGGATGTAGAACTACGCAGATACTAGCAATTAAGAGTTCGTCAATAAATATCACAGACAATAATGTTTATTCAGGCCGCTTAGGTTGGGCAACACTTCGTACATACCGGGTATATCTGATTAACGGGTTGTTATTTTAGGAGGTAAAATTAGAGAATAAATACAAGCAAAAATGTCAAGTTGCATTAAAACATTTAAAAAAAAACAAAATTTTTAGCAAAATAAATTTTAAATTACGGACCTGTAATCTCCTAAGGTTGTCAACACCACGAATAAAAATTAACTGTTCTAAGAAGTGCAAATTTCTATTCGACGATTTGCTGACATCAAAAATAAAAATAAATACTAAATAATCTTATCGGATAACGCGTAGTTAAATTACGTAGATAAATTAAGTTGCTATTCTGGAGATTCCTTTCACTATATAATGCCTCGTCGATTGGATAAAACACAAACGTCTAAATGTCGCCGAAAATTGTTCGTTACTTGCGTAGATAATTGCACATTCTATCTAATTGCATTTGTTGCTGCAAAAAATCGATTTTAGAGCTCTTGTCTATTATTTACTGGGGCTTTGTAAACTTCATGTTTCACATTTCTAATACAACGACCCTAAAAATTATATTAGAAAATCGCAAACGGGTCTAATTTGAGAGGTAAGTCATTCTTGCGCAAAAGTTTCTGGTAAAAGTAGTCTGTTAGACTTTTTGATAAAAGAAACGGTCCAATTAAGTTTGTTGAATTTCATGAGAGGTTTCTTCATTCCAAACATCCGTGTTGTGAAAATTCAGCACTCCATTTTGTGTAAAACCACACTCATCTGAAAATAATATTTTGGGACTAAAGTCAGGGCCAAAAGCTTCTTGTTGCTGCAACCACTAACAAAACTCAACTCGCGGTTTAAAATCATCGTCGGTTAACTGTTGGACTCGTTGAACATGGTAAAAATATAAAGAATAATTTCTTAAAACACGATGTAACGTACTATGGCACACGTTACATGAGCGGCTTATTTCTCTAGTGCTACTTTGTGTCGAATCTTTAACAATTTACAATATGTGCACATACATTGAAGAAAAACAAATATTAAAGTTTTGATTCTATTGAAAAGATTTATTCTTCTTTCGTTGCTAATACATGGGGTGATCTTTCTCGACTACGGCCTTCGTAGGTAGGAAAAACTCCTCCGGTTTCTCTAATTTCTTGCATACACGCCAAAATAAAGTTTATTGAAGGCAATTGTTGATTAGTATATTGCTCAACCCACAATCTACGTGTGGTGTAGAGGTTATAATTACACTTACCGTACATTAAAACAGTGTCACTGTTGTACATAATAAAGAAAGTTTAAATTAAATATTATGAAAAACGTTTACACAGATCTCTGAGCATCAACTAAAGAAATCATTTAAAAAATTGAGACATAAATAAATTACATTGTCAAGCTCAGTTCTAAGTAAGCTGAATTTTGCATTTAATTATATGAAGTTTTGTTTTGGTTACAACCAAAGATAAACGTGATCGTGTACAAAAAGTACATTTTATTTAGCTAGGTCAGTAATAATGCGAAAAAATAAACATTACTTGCAATGCTAATCCAGTGATTTCGCCATCAGAAGCACAACGCACTTACGATAAATTTAACGCGTATTTGCACAAACAAATTAGCATTGCGTGTATTCATTGTAACATTTTTTTTTACGTTCGATAACAATTAGAAAATACAATCCCGGGAGCTTGGCAGTTTTCTCGACCCGAAAATCCCGGGACTGTACTTGGCTAATCTCGAGATTTTCGGGATTGCCACAAACAGGTCTAGTTTGCGGTCCGTAGTCCGTTGCGCCTTGAGAATAACCTTGCCTAGATTATTTTAATATAATTTATTACATACCGACAAAAACAACCCTTAGATACGCCGTACAATACGTACTCCACAGATACAGCCCTAATAATATGTTTGTCGTAGAATTTAGAAGGGACTTCCCCGCTCGGAATACTTCAATACAATACTCTTAAGGTAATTCCCCAACAGGCTATACGAGATTATAAATACGCCAATCAGCTTTTATTTTTTTCGTTTATTGTTCTGCTAATGACGAGGTTATGTAGGTTACGTGCGTCATTTAAATTGAAGCTTATCTAAAATTAAGTTTTTAAATGGCGGGAGACTTTGTTAAACATAAAAAAGACGACGTCAGTGTGGAGTTACTTTTTAGTTGCAAAGGACGGAAACAGTGTTAAAGGTAAGCGTCGCCCAGCTATTCTCAAGACTTTGGGTGGATCGACTAAGAGATTACATACACATTTGTCTTCAAAACATAACATTAAGGTTATTTCAGCTTCAACAAGTCAAGATTTTGAAAATCTGAACAGAAAACCGCCGCCAGCCAAGCGAAAGTTAGATGATTATTTTATTAAAAGTGCCGACGATAGCCTAGATGATGTTTTGGCAAGAATGACTGCATTAGATGGATTTCCGTTTAGTGTATTTATAACTTCAGATGATTTGAGAAAATTGTTCTTAGCAAAATACACGGATTTACCACAGTCAGCCGTCATCATTCAAAACCGCGTTATGAATTACAGTGAAAAAATTATAAAGCAAGTAACTTTTGGAACTTAGGACTTGTACCTATTTATGGAAGTATGACAGCTAAAAATTGTCTTCGTATATTGAAAGAGCGTCTAAGTAAATTTGATATTTCTTTGGAAACTGACATTGCGGCTATTGTAATCGATAGACCGAATGTTATGATAAACGTGGGACGAGTTGTTTGCACTGAACAACAACTGTGTCTCGCACATGATGTCAATTTGGCCGTCTGTGATGTGCTTTATAAAAAACATAAATATTTGCAAGATAGCCCTACCTCAGATGATACTATAAATGAACAAGATGTGGCTGTTGATTATATGGACGATAACTATTTAAAAGATTGTTCAGAATCAGGGTTAATCTTAATTTAAAATAATCTTGCGCGAGAACACATACCAGAGTTAACACAAGATGAAAATATTAATGAGCTGATAGAGAAAATCCGCAAAGTTGTATATTTCAAAAGATCATCATTGAAAAATAAAACAGTATTTCCCAAATACGTAAAAATTGAACATGGAAAAGAGCTATCACTTCTTTTGGACTGTAAAACCAGGTGGAATAGTCTTTTAACAATGCTGACGCAATTTTATCTTTTAAAAAGCTGCATTCAAAAAGATTTTATAGATCTCAATCATCCAATTCGTTTAGAACATGTTGAATTTGAATTGGTAAATAAAATTGTTGATGTGCTGACCTCAATTAAATTGACAGTAGAAGCAATCTGTCGGCGAGATGCTTTATGCACAGCTGATCCTACTTTAAAATTTCTTATAAAAAAAACTAGCAAAAACTCAACACTTGCCAAAAAAATGAAAACATTTTTAGTGGACCGTATAATGCAACGACGTAGTGATAATTTAACTGGTGTGTTAAGTTATTTACAAAATCCACGAAAAGATGATGCAAATCAGTTATTATCGAATTGGGAATGGCAAGACTTATTTCCAGTTCCTACACCGGCTTTAATGAGGAAGCAAATAAAGAGTATTGTTAAAAGACTTAATAATCGAGATGACACGGAAAAAGAAGAGAGGTCAGGATCACAAACAGATGATGAACTAAAGCCAGAAACCTTCCAGCCAAAATTGCCATTAAAGGAAAAGTTACAACTGGAAATATAAGAGTATGAAATCCTCAGATCCTGAAGTACAAATACAAAATGAATCGGGGTTGGCAAATAGTATTAGACGTGAAATGAGTCGAATGTTCAAAATGGAGGAGTTCGTTGAAACAGCATATAAGTATCTATTGTCTATTCCTCCAACCAACGTAGAACCTGAGCGAGCGTTTTCAACTGCTGTTTATGTTGGCAATAAACTACGAAACAGGCTTGGAAATCAAACACTGGATGCTTTGATATTTCTGCGATTGTATTTTCAAAATTCTAAATAGTTTTTTGTGTTGTCTTTTTGAGTTTTTGCAAAAATAATAGTTTTTTGTTGTTTTGTCTATTTTCTTTACTTAATATGTATATTGTGATTTGTGTTGTGTGTGCAACAAACACGTTTTTTAAAAAATCACTTAAGTCTAATCCCAGGATCCTGGAATTACGCATTAAAAATCCCGTATTCCCGGGATTGATAAACATAATCGGGATTGTATTATCTAATAGCAATACAAATTAATAGATAATAAAACTTACGTTTGTCTAGACATATGCTATTAACTAATGGCATATCTGCAACGTCTTCTACAATTGCTAAAAAATAAGAAAATAAATAATTAGATATTTGGTGATCAAAGAACTTCACTTCACTTCACTACTCCACTCAAATATACTTTAGCGACTTGACCCTAAATTACTTCTAGAAGTTGCTATTAGTAACCAATGTTCACATTCGTACGTGTTCGAAATTATCCACTCGAAAGATATGTACTTAATAGACATGTACAATTTCAGAAAGGCAAAGACGTTGAGGTAGCCTTAATCGCCCAGAAAACGTGGATGATATGCGAATATTTCAAAATGAAGATCTCACTGAGCGCAACGTTAATTTCAATTAATGTTTTGGATGTAAGGGGCCGGGCGTTCCGGACCAAAATTCATACGCATACTCTCGTCGAAAGAATCATAGCATAACTCACTCACATGCAACGCTCGGCCATAACGTTCGTTATGCTATTTCTTACTTTCGACTCTTGTTACGTAAACGACTATTAACATAACAGACTTATCTTCAGTACCTACTATCCAATGCCCCACTTACAAACTATCAAAATTTTTGTCCAATATTCTTTGCAAATTTACAGATAAAACTTCTTCTTATATCGTCAACTCTCACCATTCTATTTAACGTTTGGAAACTATAAAGCTTAAACTCGTCCTTCTTCTTGTGAGTTTTGATGTGGTTTGACTTTTTACTACGGTTTCAACTAACACCCAGATATCAAATTCACCACGGAAATCAAAAATAGTGGTTTTCTCCTATTTTTTGACGTTCTTGTGAGTTGTAAATCTAACGGTTTTTTGGGCCATTCTGTTTATTGCAAACTCATCCATACAAACAAATAGTTTTATGCGTTGTCTCATCATCATCCTGCTCAAAACGTTCTATTATAGAATCTCGCTGGTTATAAAATTTCCATTTTTTGCATAGAAAAATCCGAGAGCGCATAGAAACCATCGAACGCCCCCAATCACTTCAATCGTAACCATGTTTTTGAACTAGTCTCTTCTTGGTTTTTCGTTATTGCTCGTTTATCGAAGATAAGTCTCTTTTTGACCGTAACCAAATCAGAGTCGCGCTCAACCAATCGCGAGAAAATTTCTTCTTTATAATACGAAAAGTTCTTCTATAGAGTTCAGAATCTGTATTGGTTTACAAGTTGATTACCTAACTTTGTAATGGTTCTTTGTTAGACTATCGTTTGTTTCTTCAATTTTACGAATCTTTTTCTTACTTTTTTAGGAGTTTAGAATCTGGCTTGGTTTAAATGCAACTACAGTGTAAATAAATATTTTATTTTAAATTTGTGAAAGTTAATAATTACAATGCTTGGACAAAACAAGTAAGGTAATTTGGAAATATCTCATTGAGATAGATAAAGGCATTCTGGGATTTTTGATTTTGATTAATGCGTGCAACTGCGATCTTTGATAAATGTTTAGACCAGTAATTTTCGCTTATGAATCAATGATCTTTCGGTATATTCTTCTTTTAAAAGTCTATTGGACACACGCAGTGTGCAGTAAATACTTGTTCCTGTCATCAACTCTTTATCCAGTCTCTTATCATTAATGATAAATACAGTAGTTTTTCGTGCATAAATTTAAACGTAAAACATTTATCTTATGGTATTACCGTGATTCATTGGATCTTCACGAATATAGTGCGAGATTTTTTAAATAAGTATCAGTTGGCAAATATAACAATTGCACACTTGACTATTGGAGATAAGTAAGCAGAAATCAACGGAAATTTGTATTTCAATAGTCAAAACTCGGGGCGTTAGCCAATATGATTCAATTTGTAGGAAGATTTGAAATACCTAACATCCGTTATGATTTAGTTTTCAGTTTAATCAAATAATCCTGTACTTTCTATTTTTAAAATCCTTTATACACCAAACAATGTGTGTGCGGTAAAACGATTTAAAAATTTAGACAGTATGCTAGAAGATAGACAAAAGAAATAAAAAAAATAAAAAGCTTTTATATCAAATAGCTTCCGAACTTTACTTACGTGCATATTTGTAGGTAATAAAATTCTTAATAATGATTTGCAAATACGGAAGTTATTTATAGGTTACAAAAGCGTTCCTTTTAAATAAATGCATTTTGAATCAGTTATCATTGAATTTTAAACGCACATACCGTCTCTAATTTTATGGTTTATTTGTACTCATGTACACTTTCGTCGCACAGTTCGTTTAAACTAGAATTTTAAATAATAGATGTATCATTTAAGAAGTACAATGTGACAGTAATGTTGCGTCATTGTGTTTGGTATGCGTGCATTAAATTTCATCTCATTTAAACTCGTGCAACTATGATAACCATTACTCCCACATTTTCTCATTGCATTTATTATCTTATTTATATGTTGTATTTTGTAAACAATAAGCAAAGATTGTTTATTATTTCCCATCGAATGAAAACATCCTGGTTTTTTTAAAATTTTATTGACATGCCCCATATCTGAATAGTTTCGGCGGAGATGAGCCTCGTCGCAATTGGAAGAAGTTAAACATAAACGCTTGTATCAACAGCAAATGAATTAGAAAAAGCAGTGCACAAATTGGGGGAACAGCTAAGGCTAAGAATGCCAGTTTTAAAATAAGGGGAGAAGCGCTCTTATTATCAAATAGGATATTGTTTGGATCCGCTATTGCAAAGGACGGGAAGGAAGTTATGGCTTCTGACTTTTCTTAGGTTATCGTTGATTATAACCACAACAATGGTGTAATTGTTAGGTCTGAAATATTCATAATATGCCGCGGCACTACATAGTACTTCTCAATAAAAAAATAAATTGCGGCATCGCCAAAAGTTCTACAATTTTATTAAGTTAATGCAAATTTTAGTAACATTCTTACTTAATGTATGATTTCATATCCGCTGTAGATTACGAAATGTTCTTAGTGAATGTACAATATAAAAATTATCAGTAACGCCAAAGTCTTACAAAATCATTAATTTTTTCTAATAAATATGATCGAATTTATGTCTGAGAGCTTATTAATCTTACTTAAGTGCAAACCTGATTCTCTCTTCATTGTTACATTGTAAAACTGTCTGGACAGTATAAACGCGTTTCACAAATTAATTTTATAATTTTGAAATAATTCTATTGTGCAAAGTTTTTGTTTTAATAATGGGTTTGTAATTAAAAACTTGCACTTAACCAAAAATTTGCACATAATAAAATAATTCCATTAAAACAATGTGTTAATTCACCAAAAATTAACTAACACAAATTTAGAAAAAGGACGACATTTTTAATGTTATTTAAAAAGTCTAACAATAAGAATGAACAATTACTTCAAATCATTCTTTCAGAAGCAGTTTTATTCGGCAGCCTCTCGTAATTGTAAAAATATTTCAACCAAAAGATGAATTAGAAAAATATACAAAAGGAAATATTAATTATCATAGTACAGGTTCTTTGTTTTAATTCCACAATACAAATTGTGAATATGTGCCATATAATATTCCAATTAAGTCTGCGGTAAACTAAACTTTATTGTGTAATTAAAATCACCATTGGGAAAAAAATTTAAAATGAATACCGTAAACCCGCTAATGATGCTCATCGTTTGTGCATGCATTTTCAAATTAAAAAAAATCTTTTAAAAGGAACTCGAATTACATCTAGAATGGAAATGCCGTATTTAGTTCTTATTACCCGATAGTTACACGAACCAGAAAATATTGCGCTTTACATTTTATCAAAAAACTACTTTTTTATCAAAGGGAATTTCCTTTGCATTCTCTTTAGGTAGGAAATTTTATTGTATTTGCGGTCATTGTCCCGGAAGTACTTTGACCGATGCATTTTCCGTTCTTCTTCGTATTTAATATCATTTGTTAGTTTATCGCTTAATTGCTAATCTTAATTACTACGGCGAACATCTGTTTTGTTGCTTTACCACATTGAAACGAAAACCGAATTTAAAGCTGAAACCGTAATGGTAATTACAAAAGTTAACCTGAATAGCAACACCGCGAAACACTTTCTAGATTTATTCATTAATTTAGTTATTATTAAGAAATTTAAACGTGTCACTTTATATCTCTAATACTTATTTATTTTTGCAGTCTCTGCTTCCTTCAAACTATGGCAAAGATTCGGTGCATGCCATTAAAAAAGGCTTGTTGTGGCAGCAACGCGACAAACTTTTCAGTCGGTGGAAAGAACGTTATTTTATATTGACTAGAGACTATTTACATTGTTTTCGGAGAGCATCTGGTTCCGACCGAATTTCAGAAATGGGCCAATTTCTTTTTAAAATTAAGTTAGTGGATGTAGACCGCGTTGAATGGGAAAACAAGAAAACGTACAGCACAGTTGTTTTAATGCTAGGAAGAGACGGAAAAATATTTTTAAGAGCACCCGACGGACTCGAGGATTGGTTTGAGCTTTTAGAAGAATGCACTATGACTAGTAAGGAAAGAAGGAAAGCTCTTAGAACGTCGCACGATGGAAAATCTAGGGATAATAATAACATCTTAAATTCGTTAGACGAATGGCTTACGGCTCGTCAGAAAATACGTAAGTATCTACAACAGTTTTCATTGTTTCATATTTTCTTTGTTCGATAACACAATCTATTTTTTATTGAGTAAAAAATTGTAGTAATCGGGTGATGTATAATTAAATAGAACACTCTTTATTATACATACACAAGATCAAGAACTTTTTATACACTTGATTTATAAGTTGTGAAGTTGTGACCTTTACATGTTTATTTTCACATATTACTTATATTATCTTTTGTTTAATATCAAAGAAGACATTTGTTCTTAATGTATTAACAATAACACCAGCTGCATTTACAAAGTTATTTCTAAGTATCATACATTTTTATTCACGCCGTAATTTACAATTTTTTTTGTAGCAAAAGGACGATTGCCGACAGATAGCGTTAGCACAAGGCAAGATAGTGTAAGACGTCGTGATTGGACGCCTCGAGACGAAGATTGGGAGAATCCTACGTTAGACAACAGATTATCCTGTAAGTTTTTATTTTTCCTTTCTTGTCAGAACAGTATACTCAAACTGCACTTTTCTAAAATTCACTTTATTTTATATAACATAAATAATCAATAATTCTATTAGTGAGACGAGATTTATTACAACTAACGGTTTTATTTATTACGCATATATCGGGTTGCGTTCTAATTTAAATGTAATAAAGTTTAAACTTGAAATAGATTACATTTTTTGTTCTTGTCATTAAGATTGATATACATATTTCGATTATAATTAGCAGTTTACATGCATAACGCTATGATTATGTGAGTGTGATTACACTTATTAAACTTCCAAACAAGGACTTCAAGCAACACGTATACTGAAAATAGTTAACTATATTTACATATAAATAGTTTCTGAAAATATTATTTTTATTAGGATACGTGATTGGTATACTAATTGAAATTTATAGTTTTAATCTCACTGGACGTTTATTTAAATATTGTTAATACTTTTTTTTTATTACAGTATTAACGGATATCGACATTAATTCTTACAATGACGACACGTTAGACGCTCCTTCGGTTGCATCTTATCGAATGAATGAAGACGTATTGTGCATACAACCTTCTTCGCTGAGACCTTCTGGTTCCTATAGATCCTCGAGAAACACAACGGGCGCAATAAAAAGACCACCAATTAATCAACCAGATATGCAACCTCAATTAATGAAATTTAGGGGTACGTAACGGAAATCTATGTACATACAGTAAATTAACAAAGATTTTATTTACAGAACGATCATATAGTGACATACAAAGAGTTGATCGACGACTGTGGCGTCCTCATGTTGATCGTTTTCAATAATGTTGCAGTCTAAAAAACTCTAGTCAAATCAGCAGGGTGATTTTTAAATAGCATTTAAAACATTTACTCCTGTATTATTCCACATTTAATTATAGGTGTTAATTTAGTCTTCCACCACTGCCTTAGTTTTGTTAAAAGGAAAATATATTATTATGAGAGTGTCAATTTTAATTCGATACCATTTACGTTATTTATTCTATCATTAATACGTTAATATTATGTAAGTGTATGTTCCAAAAATTTCCATGTGATAATATTAATTTTTTTTATCAATTTATACAAAATATAATAGTAGGTACTAATGATATCATAAACCATTTAATTATGTTCTATCATTGTATTAGTCATTCGAGAAGGTTACTGTGTTAATTGGCAATTAGATGAATCTCGTATTGCAATGTGATTGTGCAATTTTTGCATCACACCAAAGATGATGCTAGTAGTTTATTGTTTAATTAATTTTTGCGACGTTTAACGTATCGCAGTAAAATAGGATTTTGCATAATTCAAATTTCTAGTGATAATATTTACATGTTTTTGTAAACCGTTCATATTTATAATTTATCATATCAATGTTTGCAATAAATGTCATACCATAAACGGAAATAGTTTTTTTTTCAATGTTTGTCATTAATACATTATGTCTGTCTGTGTTTAAAAACTGAAGACTAATGACAATCAAGTAAAGCCAAATAAAGTTTATATTAGTGCGATAAGAACTTATAACAAATGAAAAGTATTGATTGTTGCAAGAATACAATGTTCTTCTAAAAATGCATTTCTTGTTTTGTTATTACCCATTTGGATATGAATTTTTCTATAAAAAATTGATTGAAATACGAGTCGATGACTAAGAAATGAAATTTTTCCAAAGAACTTGTAATTTGATTATTAAACGATCGCTAACTAATACATCAGCTCTACTATATTAGCAACCGAAAATTTCGCTCAAATTTGGCTATATTGAAATACACATATTGGCCAAATGTAACGTAAAACACAAAAGCTATGGGACATTACTGATCACATCTACATAAATATAAAGAGACACAAATGGGATTAGATCGGCCACACTTTAAGAAAACTAATCTGGGACACAAGGCAAGCTCTTAAGTAAACTATTAAAACGGACAGACCAAACCTAACACGGGAGAGAAATATATTGAAGAGTGTAAGGAGATGAATGAAGTGAAATGAAACGAACAGCTCAAAATAAATACACCTGGTTAAAAATTTCAGTGCAAATACTGGAGAAATTGTAAAAAATATTTTAAATTATACGATATAACCGTACCGTGTAAATTGTGTAAATTGGAAGTTTAAGTTAAAGTAAACTTAACTAGAGAGAAAGTGAGATTATGTACCTATTAGTGCTTGGACTAAGTTATCTTTCTGTCTTAAAACGCTTGTACAGGCGTCCTATACAGTGGTGTAACTACAATTTGATGGTCTTCTCGCGAATCTATCTTTTGATCAAAATTATAGACGATGGATCCTACCGAAAACTGGCACTAGCCGTAAATAGAAAAATAAACACTATCATTCCGTATTATTAAAAAATAAAAATTATTTTATTACAACGGTCGATGACGTCAGAGCCACCTTTCAACGCAAATATTGTTGAACTTTAAAATGATTACGTTTTTATTTACTTGAGAAATGTTCATAAAGAAAGTCTAATGAATACGATAATTAAATTTAAGCGTAGTATCATTTCAGTTAATGATAATCGAACAATTTCCACACCACATTCGTAGTTTTCCTCTTTACGTACGACACTATTAGTATCAGTAGCAGCACGGTTGCTTTTTGAAAACCAAGAACGAACATAACGTGAGGGCTTAAACAGCCTCAGTGGTGGTTCATTTAACAAGATGAACATAGGGCTAGACGCTCATTCGATTTCCAATGGAGATCTTAAGTACGTAATTATTAAGTTATTTGCGCTGAAAGCTCTTTCGCATTGAGCACTTGATATTGGGATGCACTTGGTACACATCACCAAGTCATTCGGTTCAGAACCGATGTTGCTTTGCTTATACTTACGGAAGCTCCTCACAATAGCTTCGTTATTCAGTTGAAAACGGTGACAAAGAGCAACAACTTAACTCCATAAAAAATACCGACCTGCATTTGAAGATCTCACAGTAAACATTCTTTTTCTGAGGTTGTTTTGTAGACTTTGATAGAACTAAGCGCGGGGTATCACTATCACAGTTGCACCACTCTCATGCAAAGTCACTCCCGCAAATTAAGGTTTCCCATCAGTGTTCGAAGCTTCAGTTTCAAAACGTCCAGGATCGTCCACTCTCATCTACTTGTAAATCAAGTAGTTCTTAATATTAATACTATGATGTGCCTCAATTATCGAAATATCACGTTTTTGCAGTTTGAGGAATAATTCCCTCAGTTCACATAAAACATTGTAGATAAAGCCCAAGTTCTTGACGAATTCAACTGAGCTGAGAAGACGTGCACAACCACTAGATACGGTTCTGTCATTACCATCACGTTTTCCGTCTGATTAGGATTTCTGTGAGAAAATTATATTGCTCGAATAACTTCATATAAACAACACATACTGTGAAATTAACAAAAACTAAAGCACCACAATTTATCGTTATTTAAAAATTATTTTATAATGCATTAATTGAGAACGACGTTAAAAGTTAAATACTAATTCATTAATAAGCCGCCCAATTAAAAGAGCAATTTAAAATCGCGATGATAGATGTATTTCTGTTGCTAATATTTAAGTAATTCGTCACGAAAATGGCTCTAAATGAAAACATTAATTTCCATTTTGTCAACAACTTATCAAATAACTTGAACTAATTTCTATTTTTAATAAAATGAACGATTATTAATTATCGTAATAAATTATACCAGACAAGCAAATTTTTCTTATCTTGCAGTGAGTAAACAAGGCAGCATAGTTTTTTCCAAACAGCACGGACATTTCTTAAGCTTGAAGCTACTCAACGAGTGCTTAGAATTTTTCTTGTTTTTAGCAATTTCACATCTAAGTTTTTCGTACGTTCTTTCAGTTCTCGCTGTTTCTTTGGGTTTGTGGTATAAAGGCCATGAATCTTTTTGATAAACACCTTGAAATGATTGATTTGATTCAGAGTTCTTTCATAGTATCTCCAACACATAATTTTAGACGGTGGGCAGAGCAGTGCTAGATGACCAATTTTCGATACTGCTGCCTCAACAATTCAGCAACACTTTTTATTCTTCTAAGCATCACTGAGGGACCATCACAAGTTAGGCCTATCAGACTTTGTTAAAGATTATCCTCCTGAATTCCATAGCTTTTTAGTGTTGTAAAGACTTTATCACAGAAGTATTTAGCAGACATGTCATTTAGTTCGACCAGTTGTAGAAACATATTAACTGGCAATTCGGGTCTCTTAATAATGACACGCGAATAAATCGCCATTGACAATATCTGGCTTAGCAAAGTTGATTCATCGAGAACGATGTCAAATTTAGCGTTTGATTGGACAATCTTCATAAGTAGTTTGCTACGGATTTCAATACCAATAAAGTTTTGGCACATGTGGAGAATAGTGGCCATATCACATCTGCATGTCAATATTTGAAGAAAGGTCCTTATATAGTAGACAGATTTTACCAAATTCTACACGGTACGAAACACGCGTTCAGTTGTTAACTGGAACTCCTTTTGCTTGTTCGCAGCATATTTGTCAAGATCGAACTAATTCGATTTCACCTTCTGATTCTGGTGTGATTTTGAATTGACACGAATACGAATTTTTCTTCTCAAGGACGCCTGTTGAATCAGTTTGTCTTTGCCGTACTTCTCGACCTCTATCTTCGCCTATTGCTGCGCAATTGTTATTTGCTTGATTTTAAAGCAAAATTTGTATTTCTTAAGAAGACCAACCTTTCTGCAGTCAGAACATCTAAGCTTGCCATTTTTGATGATGAGCCATGGAGACTTTCAACAGAACTCATTTATTTGCTTGATGTTCCAGCATTTGGGCAATGAATTTTCATCCTGAAAACCACTTTATGCTTCTATCTATTTTCGTCGGCCATTTGAGTGTTTGGACTATCGATCTGGGGCGCTGATCAGTATCATAAATCTGGAAATTGTGATCTTTTTATCACTTCATAACAGTAAAAAACCAATAAATTCGGTCAACAATTACCTCTATCGCAGATTCGCCATCTGCGATTACGAGCTGTGGTTCTTTTGCCAAACCCAAATCTGGAGCATGACTTGATGAATGATTTGAAATGTGTTTATCATGAAGAAGGTTGTTTTTATTATTATCTAGAAATAACTGCAGAATAATATGATTCGATCACTTAAATAACATTTCCCAAACTTAAATTATTCAACTGTAGTTTCAATAAATTTTTCAAATGATTTTTCTTCATAAAAATCAAGACATTCAAGTACTGCAATAAAGCAAATTTCACCATAATATTTTCTGTGCTTAGTTTAAATTTGTCGTTTACATAAACTGCAACAAAAGTAATTATTATTATGAGTTTTAACAATATTTTACTGCAAATTACCAGGACAACTTATAAAAATTAGATTATTAAAATATATGGACAGAATTTGACTCAAAATCTTGCTATTATTTTCAATTTAATGTAATGCAGTGATTTTATATTTATGAAGGAAGGGCAATTATAGCAAGTGTTAATAAAAATGCTTCGATTAAATGGTCCCCTACTTGTGATATATCTCAACTAGCAAGTATACATAACAATTACGTTTATTTTTTTTTAAACACTGAGTAACTGCACTAGTAAATTAACAAATGAATTTAGTAAAATGACAAATACATGAAATTTAATAGCTGTAACTGTGTAACCTCTAAAATCGAAACACGCTTAAATACGGACATTTAAATTAAAAAGCTATAATTCAGACACTTGCCACAGTTATCGGTTATTGACGATTTTCTGCGCGTCGACGCTGATATTTTTATTTGTTTGACCTTTCCAGAGCGTCTTTGACAAAACGTCCAGACTTTGTGTGTCAAGCTACTTAATGAATACAGTACACATACGTACATAATAGGTAAATGTATTACGTGAAATGTACGTAAATTTAGACGTAAATGATACGTGATATTTTACATAGATTGACTGGCATTTGCACGTTATTGGTATAACGTAAAATGTTCGTAGCTATTACGTACGTTGCTACATGGGATGCTTATTATTGTTTGAATACGAACTTTGAAGCCTGAGCCTGTTCACAATTTCGTGTTCATGCTGTACATCAAATTTAGAACTCTCTACGAAACTGTTTGCAGTTTCACCTCCACTTTCAATTGCGTCACTGTTAATTTGTATGCGCTAACAAAAACTAACAGGTTGTTGTAGAACATAACCTCAAATAACATTACACAAAAGCGCATAGATGGTAGTGTACGCGCAATTAAATTGTAGCAATTTAAAAAAGTGTTTGAAGTTACGTGTAACCCCGGTTAGTATTCTAAGGTTAAAATGCTGCAGCCGGCAATAATTTTTTTCGTTTATTGTTAAGTTTGTTCTAGCGCATTTTATATCTTCTTACTTAAAGGCTGTTGAGATTTTGAGCGATTCTTATTTTAACAGAAACTACGACATCTCTAATAACTTTTAAGGCATTAGGTGTAATACACACTAAACAGTTAAAAATGCCAAAAGTTTGTATCGTGTCTTTCTGCAAAAACCGCAGCTAAATAAAAACCTGCATTTTTTTAAGTGAGCTTCCATTTAACTTAATGACTATTGTTCAAAAGCAATGATATTGTATTTTATTCTTTTCTAAATATTGAAGGAGTATTTGACAATTCTACCTTCGCCTCAATTGCAAGAGCAATGGAGAAAAAAGGAATCATACCTCTAGTTCGAAACTGGGTATAACTCAATGCTCACAAATCAGACGGTAACAGCTAATTTGTACGGTAGCACCGTAGGAGTCAAAGTGGCTGGCCGGTGCCCACAAGGCGGAGTGTTGTCATCCCTAACTGTGGTGCCAATTCATAGACTGCTTACTACAAGAACTAGAAGACGGAGGGGTAATTGCGTTATGACACGCAATGCAATAATGCAAAGTTCTAAACACCGTATAAAAATAGTGCAATCGTTTCTTACACCAAACGATGGAAAACGGATGACATAAAGCTACCTATGATGTACGGAGTCACGCTCTCGATGACAAAAGAAGTCAAGTATCTGGAACTCACTGTTGATACTAGACTGACCTTTAACGCTAATGTAGAAAAAATCACAAATGCTATCAGGGTTCTTAATGCAACCAAACGGATGATCGCGCACACATGAGAATTGAAACCCACATTGACTAAATGGTTATATACTATATGGTAACAAGACCCATCATCACATACGGTGCGCTGGTATGGGACGAGAGAACCAACCTAAAAAGCATAGCTGCCAAGCTAGGAAAAGTGCAAGGTGGCATGTCTGCTGATAACAGAAACGATGAAAACCACGCCCACGGCAGCCATGGAACCACTACTTTCACTTCCACCATTACACCTCGTTATAATGATGAAAGCAAGACAAGCAGCATACAGGCTGCAGATTAATGAACACACGTCAATTAACAGGAAAAACAAACCGGGTATATACAGTGTGCTGCGTGAAGAAACAATCTTAACTATGTTATTTCACAAAAGATTATCACATCTTAAAGATACTAAAAGTGATAATACCATCACCAGACGAATAGACAAAAAACATTTACCCGGGCACGGTTAAAGGAACTATCTGGTGCAAAGTTGGTGCCAAAAATCGGTACCGGTGCAGGAATATACGGAAGCAGGCACCATGGAAAGCAATTTTTGCTGACCTTAGGTAAATATGCGTCCCCTTTTCAAACCGAATTTGCTGCTATTGACTGATGTGTCAGGAACATTATTGACTCAAAATTATACCCAAATGGTCCGATATCGATCATATCTGACAGCTAAAATTGCCAGTAATAAAACCTAATGGGCGGACGCACTAGCTTAAAAGAACACATCAAGGACAAATATTGCATCTGAACCTGTTTTTGAAAGCGCTTACAAGATCGGAAAAGAAAAATTCGCAGAAAACTTGCAGCAAAGTATAAAAAACTATGGAAAAACTCTTCAGGGATAAAGCACACAAACACACAAAAGCCACAATCAAACACTCAAAATGCACTATCAAGCATGAGTCGATAAAAGTTAAGAAGAAGAACTGATAACAGGGCACTGTGGCCTTAACAAACACATTCATAAAATGGGACTGCAAAGTAGCCCTCTATGCCGCGGAAGCTTGGAGGGCGACAAGACTCCGCAGCATCTACTGTGTAAATGCGAAGCATATCAAACGCAACGCACAACGATTCTTGTCAAACCAATAATAACCGATGATGAGTCGAAAAAGGCCCCTGGAATAAGCTTCTGGACGTTGCTGAAACAGAACTAGTGAGAATCGGAGGTGCACAAAAGGATCAAAGAGGACTAGACGCACCATCTCTTAAATTAAAAAAAAAACGAGAAAAATATAATGAACACATACTAAAAAATAATCAAGTTTTGAAAACACGATGGGCAACACCAGGGGCGCCTAGTGCTTCAGGTAAGATGAGAGCTTCAGAATCGTCGGGTGCCTCATTTTCAAAAATCAAATTAATTTTATTTTATTTAATAAAATGCCGTCAAAAGATGCTCACAAACCTGTTTCATTTTTTGAAGCAAAAATGCAAAATTTTGTAGCTTTTTCCAGTTGGACATAGGGTGTCGGGGTTTTTGATCTTTGTATGTTCGTTCACTCATCAGTGATTATAACCCGTTGTTGTAACTTAACTACTCGAGCTTAGTTTTTTATCAGTATAATATTATTTATGCTCTTAACATCCACATATACTTACTAATTCAGTTTTTGTGTTAAAAAGTGTAATCAGGTAGGTAAGAAAACTATTGTTTTTTACGGCAATTCTAGTTACTTATTATTATTATCAATAAGTATGATAACGTTATAACAATAAAATAAGAATTTTTACTGATACATCTTTGCAGATACATGTAAATTTATTTTTAATATTTTTTATCGTTAGCACGGTATCGTTATAACTTATAGAACACAGACCTGTTTATCACAAAAAAAAGGTAGGAAAATAAATATTTAAGCAATATTATGTAATATGTTACTTTTATTTTGTTTATATAGTATCATTGCTTAAATTTAATTTTGTTTTTGTTTTTATTGGTAATTGACGTAATTGTATATTCACTTTCCCTAGTTCTGAAATTTTATAAAACTACACCGGTCACCCCGCTCCGGTATATTTTCTTATAAAGCGGAGGCATTGTTGTTATTAACCCACGTTATTTAAAAACGATTAAAATGTTTTTGATTTATCTAGTACTTTTGGCCAGCTAGATTGCTCAAATACCTCTTCACAAGTAAATTTATTATAAACAAATATTAATCTAACGAACAAAAAATTCCCTCGTAATCGATGTCAGCCCCAGAGCCCACTTCAACCTCTCTGTACTGTGAATGTGAAGAACTTGGCCGTTCATCCTCATATGATTGTTCAGATTGCACACTTGGAGACGTTGAATATACGTAAGTGTTACCTCCCAAACAATTAGTTGAAGCAAGTATAGGCGGTGACGGCGAGCAGTATGGCGGCAACTGAGGTGGGATATTTAGTGGAAGATTCGTATTGTATATTGCAGTCGGATTGTGATGAAAAAGTGGAGGTGGTGGATTGTCAAAACGTCCCATTTCTGCTTCAAATAAAATACTGTTTATTGCATTCTGAACAGCAAATTTTGCATGCGATGAAGATAATTTTCTCATTTTCATGGCCACCTGCTCACCAAATGCAGAGAACTCATCCCAATCCTGCATTTTCCTCGATTGTATCGATTTCATTATGTTAATGGCCTCGTTTACAACAGACATATTCTGCTGACGTCCCCTGAATGTATGCCCCAGAGAGAAGATATACTTAGAAGGGAATCTCCTGTATATAAACTTGGAACACAGTTTATGGCGCCCTACAACGGTTGTGGGGAAAACAAATAGCGCGAATTTTAAACTTGTTGTGTGGGTGTGGATAGCACCCATTGTTATTAAAATTATTTATTTTGAATGTTTTCTTGTTTTTGAAAGAATAGTTATGAAAATTGTCACTTTTTTATAATTATGCATTAAAAAAAGCGACTTATTTTATATAACATTTTTTATTTGCACAAATACTATATAAATAACTTCCAGTTTCATTCGAATCAACACCGTGCGAATACTGTAACAACTTAGTACAATGGTAATAAACGTTAGAATCAAACACGTGTAAAAATAACTTGCATTATTTAGTCGATTTTATTCGAGAAATGCAATTCAGCGTTTTTAGCCTTCAAGGTACGAAAAAGAGGGAAATAAAATTTGCTGTGTTTGTATTTTTTACCGATAATTATTACATAGTGGCCTCTAACGGTTGTGGGGAAAAGTTAAAACGTTATTCCTTTTCTCTCAATTGAAGTTACTCGTCTACAAATACTTTGTTTATGGTATGCCCCTTAGGTAAGGACCGAGCGGTGGTGCCAACTTGTGTCTCTTGGGTGAGAATCGCCGGGCGATTTGTACCCACTTGATCTTCCCTTAGCTCTTCAGTTGCCTTTTTATTTTCAATATTGACCGTGCCATTATCCTGAAAACAATACTTTACAAGCTCTTATTAATTCTGGATCAGAATTCTGTAACTACAAATCATTTTTTAGTATCGTCTTGTTTGCCGTCACAACTTTCAAGAAACGTCTAGAAGATAACACAATGTATTCTCCCATCAAATCCACTGCCAGGAAGAAATATGGCAGTACCATACGTGTTTTTGAGTGATGAAGCTTTTCCTTTATCAGTAAACATAATGAAACCATTTTCTGGAACGCATTATAAGAGATCTCAAAATAGAATTTTCAAGCATCGCTTGAGTAGGGGCCGCAGAGTAGTGGAAAATGTTTTCGAGATTTTATCTTCTGTTTTTCGTGTACTTCGCCAATGTTATTAGAACCAGGAACAGCAGTGAAAGTAACATTAAGTCTACTTTACTTACATAATTACCTTAGAAAGACATCTCTATCTGTCTATAATCCCCTAGGAACTTTTCATTCTGAATGTAACGACAGTGGACGGCTTAGTCCGGGACTATGGAGACAAGACAATTGCTCATCCCAATTGCAAAATATGCCTCGAGTTGCACGAAGAAGTGCAGCGGCTGCTGAAGAAGTGAGGACTGAATTTGCGGAATATTTCTTAACCCCAAATGGAGCAGTAAATTTTCAATACGAACAATAATTTGAATAATATAGTACAAATGTACAGGGTAATTAACCACGATGTAATTTGCTATAGGTATGTATAATAAATATGCTGCTGAATTATCATCGTCTGATTTTTATTTAGGTACTTAACTTTATTGGGTTAGGTTAGGTATTTGATTAACACGATTCAAAATTTTAACTACTTTGCATCCAAAAGCAATGACATTAAATTCCCTATACCGACATTAATCTGCCTAATTTTCATAATAACAAAATCTACTAGAACAAACCCATGTTTTACATAACGTTGTTATAAAGTAGTCGGTACAAAGCCACCTTAATGCTCACAACTAATAGACAAGGAAATAAACGTCATCTTCTGAAGTTTCACTGAAGTTTGAAGCCTATAGGGAACCGAGAATTGTTTCCTGGGTATTTTGGATCCCTCAGATTATTTTCGGTTCACTATTTTGAAATTTCAGTGAAACTCCAGAGGATGACGTTGATGCCCCAGTGTGGTGCACCAGGTATCCGTTAGAAAGTATCCGGTGCCAGATTGGATCTGAGCGACCCAAAAAAACCCCGCAACAATGTTCGGTTCCCTATAGGCTAGAAACTTCAGGAAAACTTCAGAGGATGACGTTGATGTCCGGATGCGGGGCACCAAGTACGCCGGGGAAGGTTGCCGATATCTGATTTGGAAAAAACAACCCAAAAAAACCTAGAATCATTTGAGAGTGAATTTCAGAAAAAGCTTCGGAGATGACGTTGCTCAGCCATCCTAAGCTGCAGGTGGGCAGTGAGCCAATTTAAAAGTCATATTCGGGATCAGAGACCTGGAAAACCACGGTAAACCTAAATTGAGTAGATACTAGAAGTTTATAACGAAGTTATGAATTTTTTCTATGAAAATGCATTCTTTAAGATGCATTTTCTTCTGCACAAATGCAACTTCAAAAAAAAACATGATCAAAAGTAGGTACAAAGTTTCCTATTGAATTTTGGAAGGGAATGCAAAAAACTCCATCTAAATTCCTCTTACTACAACAATTTGGTAGGTTTTGTGCTTTATTTCTTCGTCATGAAGTATATCAAATAAATGAGTTTGATTGAACTTACCTCAGTATCTGTAGATCCTTTGGGTTTGTTTCTGTCGCGTAAAAAAAGCAAATTTTTGAAGGCAAACCATTTGCTTTTGTATCGTTCGTTACTCCCGTTTCCACTTTTGTTAGTGTCGTTTTCCTTTTTGACCTCCCTTTAGGATTTTTTTCGCCGATGCAGACACAAACAAAACAAAACCTCATATTTCTTAAAATGTATTATTCTTATGGTTTACATTATTTCTTTAGTTTTGATAACAAATCAGTTATAATTTTATTCAGTTTAGTTGGTCTTTAGATTTGGCACGCAACACTATAGTGTGCAATGTGCTGTTTATTGATTTTTTAAGTATTTGTTATTTATAATGAGTGGCAGTGGCAAAAGAAGTTTAGTGGACTATTTTGGTTCTCCACAAAAAGTTAAACTAAATGAGGAATCACAAATTTTATCATCGTTGGCTTGCGATAACGCGGGTTCTACTTCTAAAAAAATATTTCCGCGTACATGGTAGAATCCACTTTAGATTTTGATTTGGCTTTGGAATTGATTGACACCGAATCTGAAACTGAGGAAACAATAGATTTTAAAGAATGGTTATACAAACAGCAGCAAAAACTTACATCCGATTTGGCGGAAGCTAATATTTTAATAAAATCTTTGGTAGATGTTTTTACAGAAATGAGATCTGACAGTACATGTATGTTTGAAATATATTCTGAAGCCGTCAAAATTAGTGAAAACGACTAATCTAGAAGAAAAAATAATATCCGAAGAAAATCAATTGAAAACAGTTCTATTTTATCCTACTTTGGATTTAATTTTGAACCAACTGGGTAACCGTTTTGCCAGGGACAACATGAACATTATTAATGGTCTCCATCCGGGAAAGATTTCTTATATTATGACTGTTTGAAACCGTTAGTAGATCATTATAAAGCTGATAATGAAATATTAAAAGCCGAACTAAAAATATTACCTAAGACAATAACAGTATGAACTAGAAAATAATGTAAATATTACTAATGTAATGCAACTAATCGAGCTTCTTAACACTTATAAAATCGTGTTTAGTGAAACTTATAAACTAACAGCGACGACTATCACTATTTCTGTTTCTAGTGGGGGCTGCGAGCGTAACTTTTCCTGCTTAAGACGTTTGAAAACGTATCTTCGTAATAAAACGAGTGACGAAAGATTGAAGCACCTACTCTGAACATTGAAAATGTTTTGGAAAAAAGTTTAGACCCTGAAGCAATCATTCGGAAATTTGATTCCATAAACGTTAATAGGAGAATTGTTTTGCAATAAGTAAGTTTTTTCAATTCTTTAATTCAAAATCTTTTAAAAAAAAAGCCATTGGATTTAGGGCCCACCTAATAATATCTTAGCCCACTGACAGCCCACCCTACGTAAAAATTCTAGCTACGTCCGTGAGCTAAGTGAGCACTTCTTCAGGCCTATTTATAGATTAGAAATAGGTCTGAAGAAGTGCTGCACGAAACGTCGCTTTATATAGACACGTAAAGTGTTTTGATGTCCTTCCTCATAGAAGATCGTGTCATATACAACTTACCGTGATATGTGATGTACTCATATCTGAGATATCTAAAAGATTCACGATTTATAGCGATATTTTACACGATTTTCAATTTTTTTTAAATCAGAAAATAAGTAGCGATGAATTGTGTGGATGGATTAAAGTTGAAGTACGGTAATAATATCGACATTAAATATTTTAAAGGTAAAGTTCTCAATTTCATCAAATACGCTAAGGAAGGAAATGTATCCGATCCTGTCGAAATGTATGAATTATTAATTGATGTAATTCATTAAGTCAATCACGTGAGCCATTTGTCACTCATGTTTATAGAAAATGACGTTGTTCAATTGTTAGATTATGAATCTATTATTGATAAGCTAGCAAGAATCAAGAAAGAAAAGAAGGTATGCATCTTGTTTTTATGGTTTTTTTTATTTCAAAAATAAAAAACGTTCTGATTTTCTGACTTGTTCATTTTAGCGTATAAAAAATCTAGGGGGAGGGGCTCTAGATCACGTTGCGCCTGGGGTCTCAAAAGATCTCAAAAGAAACACGTAGACTCGAAGAGAAACTAAAACGGCTATACTAAATGTCAATGCGCAATTTAAGTTAGACTGACGCTTTGAAAAAGAATGCATAATGACAATAGATTGATGACATAGACAAACAAAATTTAATTAAAAAAAACTAGTTAATATAGACAGAAATAGAAACAAAACAAGAAAGTCTCTATACAAAAATGTATTGAATAAACTGAAAAACACGAATTTTTGTTTATTAGTGTAAATGTTTTTGCTGTTGTCTCGATAATTTAAAAAATTACTAAATATGTACAATTATGTGTTATTTAAAATTGCTATTGTAATAAATTGATATTAAATTACTCTGTTCATAATTTACTAAATGAAATGCGTAATTGTGTTTTGAGAAATTTGAAACAAAAGTGTACGTTAGTGTTTTAATTAATGTAGAACAACTTAATTTTTAACTTTAAAGTGCAAGACATGCGTGGATGAAAAATTATAAATTTCGTTGGTAAATATTGATATTCGGAGCTTAACGGCTCCAACTGTCGGCACAGTGACGCGTTGATGGTTGCATAGCAACTTTGTTGTCAAGCACCGGAGAAGTTCGGGTCATAAACATTCAGTAACATCAACATTTATAGATCTTTTAATAAATGCGTTTTGATTACTAATTAAAACTGTTTGAAAAGTGTTTCAATACGTGATTGCAATAAGCAGTACATCCGTAAGGTAAGATACATGTATTTTGTGTTTATAATTTAAACGTGGCGGGTACTGATCACAGCGCTACCTAGTTCTAAGTGAAAGTAGTTTCACTCTTAAATATCGATGGAATGTGTTTATTACTTTTGCCCCTAGATGGTACAAACGCCGTTGAAAGTGAATTTGATTAAATACTTCTATTATACAAGAGCCCTAACTTTATTTCGTTGTTAATCAGTTACTGCAAAGGAAAAGCTTTAGAATTCGATCGTTTGGAATAAAATCGAACCTGAAAGATAACGCAGGGAAATAAGGAAAAATTACAGTAGTGTTGACAGGTGCATGCCTATGTTTTGTTCATAACCTTGAATACGGCCAATGAGCGAACAAACCGCCGTACGACAACCAATAGGCAGCTTCAATCTACCAGGGTCAACAAATCCTTGTGAAATAACCGAGTTTTGTGGCGGCCATGTTGAAAACAACCTTTACTTGGACGTGTGCTATTTTTTAAGATTTTCTTGTGTTTTTAAATGCCCTGCTTGGATACTTAGGGTTTGGATTCAGTGATTTAAATCCCTTTTAAACATTTGTGCTGTGAACGTGTGCGAATCCGTGGATTTGATGACAATTGGCATGTTTTGATAGTGCGAGACCTTGAATAGTGTTTGGCTTCACAGCAATCCACAAGAAGTGTTTTGGATACAGACAGCTCAGCATGCCTTTTAGGAGTATATATTCAGGTAATGTTTCCAATACTGATAAAATTTCGATTTATTTACATTAAACGTCCACTACTAATTCCTACATTGTAAACATTGTATCGTACAAAAATTGTAACAATGTAGGTTAGGTTAGAATTCTACAAGAAAATAATATTTATCAAAGGATAAGACACATAATTTTCCACAAATTATAGATTTTACGATGATTGCGTAACATTTTATTATACGTGCTTCTAACAGTTGCGTATTGATTAACGTCGATTACAATATTTCTCTCGGAAACATTTGCATCTTTTGAAATTAATTTATTGTTCTGTTACGTATTACACGACACACGCTTGGTTTAATTATGCAACTTACTATGTACGCTTGACAATAACGAGTAATTAGATGACATTGTTTTAACGAGTCTCACAACAACAATAATTATTGTTTGTAAATCACAATGCCCTTAATCGATATCATTCAAGTAACGCCGCAAAAAAAATAAGCAAACATTGATTGCATATTGCGGTATTTTCATATTTTACTTGTTTTTACAGTTATTTTTGCTATTATCAATATGGATCTTGTCTTATCACACGTAGTTAAGGTTATTAAACCACATTAGAATACACACGCTGAGGAACTAACACGATATGATCTTCACTTAAATATTTACGTTCCGTTTTTCAAAACTTAATAAGTGTGCTTTAATTGCAAACTGTGACTGTCAGACCAAGACAAATGGGAGATTGGTGGAACAGGTGGATCGGTTTTTATATCCACATTGTTTTCTACAAATGAAAGAATCGATATTCCCAAAAGAATTAAAGACAGAAGGATAAAATAAGGTGGTTTTTATGGAATTAAAGTATTTACGAAATATATTCGTCAGTCTTGAGTAATATGATAAATGGCATCTTAGTCTATGTAATAGTTTTGCACTTACGCTTTGAAATTGATTTATGAAGGAAAATATCACCACTTATAATTGAATATTATATAAAATATATATATAACAATAGATTACAGTTAACTAATTTGTTTGTTTGTTTTTTTCATTCTAAAGTAATAATTTGTGGCAGTAAAGTTTTCTTTTTCGATGCATAGCATCCGCTCATGACCAAGAGGAAATTTGAACATAAGGATTCAAATTATAACCAGTAGACCAGCACTATAGTCTGTCTAAACACTAAACTTGCTTACAGCTGATCTGAGGGGCGAACCACCAAGGATCTATGGTGTACAGTGGCGTAGCCAGAACTTATTTTCGTGGGGGATTGTGTTTAATAAATAACCAAACGTTTAAATAAACAAATTATTTATATTTTGGTTTCACTGAACTGTTGCAAATGAACATAAGCATACATATACTAGATACTAAAAAGTATAATAAAGTCGTTGAAAAGGAAGAATTTAGAAAACACAAATCATTTATGCAATAATGAATAAAGAGAACAAGTTACGTTTTAAATTCACAAAAACTGTTTAATATTTAGATATGAACATATGACTGCACATTCATATCCTTACTACAGATACTGATTAGAAGTTTTCTGGGTTTCTTAGCCATTATGTCCAAAACTATCAGGGACTACTTCTATTTCTCGATGTATAGATAAATGTGCTAGACAGTTGAGACGACTTTGAGATTAGAAGGGTTGAGGTTGAGAGGGTTGAAAATGATCTCTCTGCTGTAGCTGTTGTTATTGGTAAAGTGGCCGCTATTCTCAATGCCCTAAAATTGAAGGAAACATCTGCTTATTACATTTATTTATGGAAGACACAAAGTCTTGAGGTAGATCAGAATTAGATTTTTTGAAATTTAACCACCTTCTCCACATTTTCATTTCGCCTTCGAGCTGTAAATGATCCTCTAAATAATTAGGCCGTTGTTTTGAAATAGTTTCGCAACATAATTTTAATCTTTCATTGTTAAGTTCTGCAGTATTTTTTGGAAGTAAACAGCATATGCTTTCGAACACACTTTTGTGGGCCAAGAATCTATCATTCATTTCTTGAAGGAGAAAGTCTATGAAAGGAAAAAACAATGTAAGCCTAAAATCGAGGGGTCAACCACTGACAAAATAGTGTACAGGTATTGCCAAATACTGCCAAAAATTGCATTTACTACCGTGACTGCCATTATTAGAATTAGCAAGAGAATTAGGTACTGCCGCTGATTGCTTTGACTGCCATTGACTGCTTATGATTTCCATTTATTACTTTTGACTGCCAATTGCTGTCACGGACTGCAATCATTTTATATTTATTCTAAAGCGTAAAAAACAACTTTTAAACTTTAGACTTTTATTATTTCAATCATAATGTAAAAAAAAACTTTCAGTTTGCTCCCATTATATGAGTAAGTATGCCTATACAAAAATATAAAAAAATAACTTCAAGTTTCTTCAAAATCTAAAACAAAATTAAATTGTATTCGAAATTCATATTAAACGTGTAAACGTCTGAATTGTTTAAACTGTTTTATTATTATTAAATTATCAGTTCTTTTAATAGAAAATGAATTATTTCCTAAAAGTTGAATAGGTCTATGATATATTTGTTCTTCACTTCCTGAATGTCATCATTCTTTGGCCACACGAATGTGTCCAAATCTTCTTGAAATTTATTAGTACATGATTGGTTTTCGCTTAGCGCCAAAACTTGTTCTATACACCATTTGGCATCATAAAAAATTGTATAGTACGCTTTCTTAATGGGATATATGTTATGGATATATTGAGATGTGGGATCGTCCGGTTCGTCTTCAAGACTTGTGCCAATGATATTCATGTCGTCGTCATTAGTGTCATTGTGCATCTAGAGATGTGTTTTTTGATTTTCTATGGATCTTTATATTTTTGTTTTTCATAGATTCAGAATTTGCATTTTTTTTGTGTCTTGCCTGACTTTTTATCCCGTGTGTAATTTTACTCTTAGTTGAGTAATAAATATGTATTTATTCCTCTAACTCTCAAAATCCTATCGCTTGAAAGTCCTTTTTTCTTTTCACTAAGGAACCAACACAATGAAGCCTTTCGGATAGTTTTAGTTTTACCGTTTTTTTGATGTGACTAACAATTTTTTCTTTTTGTGTAGCTTTTTGATCAGTATGTGTTTGCGTATCTAAAGTACACGGAACATTTGATTCATCTCCTCTTCTTCTTTTAGGGATTGAAATTTTCCGGTTAGTTTTGGCTATACAAGTGCAAACGCATCTACAAAGTTTACGTTTTGTCTGATTTTTTGTAATTTTAGGTCTTAACATTAAATAACATTTTTCTATAAGAGCCGTTAATTGCATTTTATGCCCTGATGGTGTTTTGTAAAAGTTTATATTTTTGGTGTAAATTCCATAAATTTTTGTAAATTCATTTGGTTCTAAAATATTTGATAAATTTTTTGTCAAGTCTTTATAATTTTCTTTCATGAGAAAAACAGAGTAAATATTATCAAACCCACTATAAGTAAGCAATGTTTCTATGTTTGGATGAGTTGAAACCATCTCAGTAACATCTTGCTTGTCTGCTTCTGCATCCATTTCTAATTCGATAAGAAGATGGATATAATAATACTATAAACAATTAATCAAACTTACTATAGTGTTCATTTAGGACTAGTGATGGAGAATAAGTAACTATTCGTTACTTGAGTACTCGTTACTCGCTAGGATCCGAAGTAACGATTACTTGATAGGGAAAGTATTCGTTACATAGTTACATTCGTACTATTCGATTGCAGAATTCACATCTGCAAAATCGGTTCCAGTACCCGTTTGTTCTCAGTACTCATACTACCCCATTACTCGTTTTATAAATTGTAATTATGTAGGGACAAGGATCATTTGAGACATCCTGATTATTTGTTGTTACCTTCGTACTATGAATAGAGACCGCATAAATGACGCAGATCTCTTTAAACGCATTATTATACGAATAATAGTGATCTATGTCTTTCCCTTAGATTTCTTAAATTAAATTCCTTAAATTGTGCAATTTATAAAACCAAAATTATCAAAGTTTGAGGTATAAGTGTACTTATCGGTATTCATACATAAACGAATGCTAATTTTGTTATTTTCTGGATAACATCTTTTTCAAAATTTAGCAAAAACCATAATTGATTATTAACGAATATCTAGTTTTATACCTTGGAATATTTTTTGAAGCTTTTACATTATATATTGTACGTATTTCTATTTCTTAAGACCAATATTAAAAACGTTAATAAATACTAACAATCCAAAGTACATATGTTCTGTTTTGTATTTAAAGTGGTAAGTTTCTCCGGTATCAGCTACTGTCAAAAATGTTTACATAAATTAGAATTTTACACGTTCTAGTCATTTCTTGCACATACGTTTAAGATAATCAAATCCCTATCGCGAAACGATTCAAGGAATTATATTCTGGTACCTGTATTTATTAACACAAGAACGTACAGTTGTCAAAGTAGTCATAGTATCCAAAGTAATCAATGTAACGAATTAAAGTAACGAATACAAATAGTATAAGTAACGAATAGTAACGATTACTCAAAAGTAACGAAATTCACCATCACTATTTAGGACATTAATAAATCGAATATAAACATTGCAAAAAAAACGAGCCAGCAAGTTCACAATAAAAATGAAATGATAATAGTCACACTATTTTTATGTCACTCCTAAGTCATCACCCTGTATATTTATCTTACATGTATTTTATTAAAAATAGGGCTTGTTGGACCCCAAGTAATTGCCTAATTTTCCTAATTTATAACACGCCACTGAAAGTTAAAGAATTTCGTTTCCTAATCTTATTTTCTCGGAAAAAGACAATCGGGTTTTATAAATGAATAAAGAAACTGTTTATGAGTAAGTAATACCCAAAATCATAACTTTGAGTACTACGTGGCAAAAACAGAAACAGTTACATTGCATTTAAACTGATAAATTCACCCACTTAAAAATAGTGCATAAACAAATCACTTAAAATAATGCACAAAGTAATAATATTAAAGACAGCAAAGAAGAATATTCAATTTACCCAACACATGATGTTAAATTACCGGGTGCGGGGTGCATCTCTCGGCGCATGAAATGTATGCGTATTTGTACTTTCATAAATTATTATTACATATACTAAATTTTGATTATAATACGAAATTTTACTTGACTTCACTACATTCACAGCCTTTATTTCATGTCCACTAACGCATAAACCATCACATAGAGCGCAAGAAGCAACTTCCGAGTGCCGGCTCTTGAAAAATTGAAATAATCTATGACACCGTACGACACAGACCTAGAATTTTTCTCTCATTTAATGATGACTCCCAATTTACTGCCACAGACTGCCTATGACTACCACTTATTGCAATGACTGCTATAGACTTCCATTGACTGCCTTTGACTGCCATTGACTGCTAGCAACTTGTACAGGTATTGCCACCAGTGGTTGACCCCTCGCCTAAAATAATCTTTAGGTTTACTTGTCTTATAGTTTGGTCTTGTTGTTTGTTTCCCTGTTATTCTAGGCACGCGTATGTTAATGTTCATTTCTTTAGCAATGAATTCTGCATCTTTATACAACTCGTCAAATGCTGATTCAGTGTTGTCTCTCATATGTTGAATTTCAGTTGTAAATGTTTCAACATGCTGCACTGCATCAGCTAAGTCCAATATAGTTGTTTGAAGAAACTTGCAAAGTCCAAATGCAAGATAGAACACTTTGCTTACTGTAAGAACTGACAGCAAAAATTGGCCATTGTTGAGAGCATGAAACAGTATAGGGGAGAACCGGGAAGTTTGGGTCAATTTTTGAATTCTGTAAAATTACTACTAAAAAAACTAAAATTGTAAAGCGCTAATGCCTCTAGTAAATATAGTAGACTTATATCAACCTTAGAAAACATACTCAGCTCTGTCAATTTGATAGTAGAAGCTACATAGCTAAAAATCTAAGGGAGTGTATCTTGATCCATACATCCCACTAATAGGGAGGATTGGGTCATATGTGCGGGATGTTTGGGTTTTGGTAGATTTTCTTTAAAAAACGGAAATCAAAGTATAAGATACATTTATTTTAACACAATTAACGGAGGTTTTTAATATTCTTCATGCTTAAACCAAATGTAATGTAAGTGATCTGCTGGTACCACCTGCATAGGTAGGTGGTGGTAACCTTAAGATTACATCCCTAATCTTAACGTTAGTTGGATCTTTGTCTTCGGGAAAAAAGAAAGATGAAGTACCACTTCGTCTTCTAAGAAAGTTTATGAAATACTTATCAGACTCTATGTTTTCAATTTGACCCACAAAATGGAACTCAGTTGGTTTTTTATCATTTTTATCGTTTGATATAAATTTCACAACCACAAAATAGCCTATTGATACATAGTTAGCTGAATGATCAAAATCTGTCTCTTGAGGATCTTCGACATAGAATTCCGAGTCACTAGAATCGTTAACAACAGCTTCATCTGTGTCTGTGCTGTGACTTTCTGAAATTTCTTTTTTCTTTTTATTAATGCATTTCTTGGAAAGTTTGCTTGTTTTTACTTCAGATAAAATCTTTCGTTTAGTAACTCCCTTTTTCTGCAACTGTTTATTTTCTATTTCATCCTTGTCAGGAGTGTTAAGATCCTGGTGCGGCCTTGGCGAAGTGTAAGTTGTTTTTTACGGGTTTCTGCTTTGGGATATGACCTCAGAAATTCTGGAGTAATTTTGACATCACTTAATATTTTTATTTTTTTTTACAGGAGAGCCTTTGTCTTGCAGATCTATGGTGACATCAGAAATATGGGGTGGAGTTTTTTGTTCAGGTTCGATGTGTAATAAATTTGAAATTTCTCCTAACTGTTCTATGTGTGTCATGGGACTCTTTGGTGTTTGTGGATTTTGATAAAGCCTGTCTGTAACTTGAGACATTAGAGAGTCTTGCTCTGAAAAAACATCTGGATTGAAGGGATGAATTCCACTTTTTTCAAAAGCAGACAAAATATTGTTTCTGGTCATTGCCTTATTAAAAGCAAATTTAACCAGCTCTGGAATTCTATACATGGTTATTGTTTTTCCTGAAGTCATCCATGCCGCGGCAGCTGAATTATAGTAAGTTTTGAAGGGGCCATATACACAAACATCTAAGGGTTACAGCCGATGGCTGCAGTGTGGAGGAAATGTTAGTAAATGAACCCCGTTCTCCTTAGCCAACTTGATAACATCTAAGTTAACGTGGCTTTGATGGTTATTCAGTAATAACAGACATGGATTTTCCTTTGATGCACCAGAATGTTTAATAAAATGTTGAAGAACCTTTACAAAATTTTCTTTAGTCATCTATCTTGAAGAGTATGCCAATCCCAAACTGTCTTCTGGCCCCCCAATCATCATATTGTCTGAATATTTTTTAAGTGGGAACACGAATGGTGGGGGAATCGAATTTTCCGCTGCATTTAGAAAACAGCAAACCGTTACTAGCTTTCCACGTTCGGCAGACGTAACTTGGCCTACCTAAGAATAAGGATAATTTAAAATGGGCTAGTAAAACCAAAAAGAATTAAAAAAAAATTCCAGATACATTTGCAAAATTCTAAATTAAATTTAAATTAAAGTCTACCTGCTTCTGCCAAAACTTTATGTGGTTTGTGGACGGTGGTGCAGCCAGTCTCGTCGCAGTTATAAATACTGCTTGTAGGGAATTTGTACCTATCTCTTAAATTGGACAACTTTTCAAAAAATGTAGTTATGTTGTGCTTATTAAAAGCCGTACTTCTTGATAGACTTGTTGCTTCTGACTGTCTTATAGCCAAGTCAGAATTCCTTTCAATAAAACCTGCTATCCAATCGTTTCCTGCAGCTTCATGCTCGTCCCACTCTTTAGGAAACTTAATTTTTAACGCTTTTGCATATTCATATGCAAACTTCTTGGTTTCTTGAGTCGTTAACCCATAGTTCATGTTACTAGAAGTTTTTAAATATTCGGTTAAAGATCTTTCTTGATCAGTATTAAAAACTAATCGTGAATTTGGATTTGCCACAAAATGATATTCACTTTGCTCATTCTCAGGAAGAGCTTTTGCTTTTTGAACATGCCTTTGTAGGGATGCGAAGCTAAATCCCAATTAATCTGCAACTCTTCTTATCTTTAAGCCATCTTTTATTACTATATTTACAGCAACATTAATTTTCTTGGCATTTTCCTTAAAATTTTTCAAAAGAAATATTAGATTTCTATCAAACATTAGTATAAAATTATGTTCGGGAGGTATGAATCAGTGATTCAAACGTCCCGCAATTTCATGACCCAATCCTCCCGGCTAACGATTTTAAAGAAAAAATGTGACCATTACAAAATCTAAAATGTAAGGTTATCTTTGATATGTGATTTTATATAATTTAACCCCACAGAAAACTCACAGTCAAAATAAAATTAGAATATCTGTAGAACAAAAGCAACATTGCTAAAAAAAGAATATGTGAAAACCCATTTCTTACCTGCAATTTATTCACTGGAGCACAGAATAACGCAAGCTTTGTCACAATGGCCACTGGAAGTAAGTTTTGGGTAATTAAGGAACTACATAAACACTGCAATTTGAATTTAGCGCATTTTGAAAAAAAATTCATGTAAAATAGAGGTTATTGTTCATACATAGAAACAAACCTGAGAAAAAATTGATAACATAAACCGAAATTATGATTACATGAACAGTGTTTTACTATGTAGTAGCATACGTCCGGCCCGTTTTTTAATAAAGTGATAACATTACCCGACTGTTAACATTATCCGTGACTCCTATACGCGGCGTGCTCTGTATTAGTGTTATATAACTTTTAACGTTACCAAATGCCAAATGCATGTATGTGCATTTATGTGTATGGGTGTAACTTTTTTCTTAAGTTGGTCTCATACTTATTGCCGGGTTTGAGCATGAAATAAGTTGGTCGATTGCTTCCATCCAGAACACTTTCCTGGTCCTTGGTAATGGGAAATGAACCGCATGCATACTCTCAGATATACATTGTTAAAATTTTCTGCGAATCCGTCAGCATGCTGTACAATATGATGCAATTACAGAAAGTTCTCAAAGGAACATTGCGAAATCCTCTAGATTTGTCACACACAATTTCTTGGGGCAGGTATTGACATGCGTCTAGCCAATTCAGAAGAAAATTACCAGTGCTCCAGTCGTGTTTCTGTGACCATTTGAGTAACTGAAAATTGACCAGTATCACATCTGACCACCAACATGTACAGGAATTATGGTACGGAAGAATTTGCATAAGGTCGTGAAATTTTCTAAATGGAAAATCTAGTCACAGAAAATAATCGCATCTGCTTGATATTTAGCGAGTCGTCTATAAGTTTAAATTTGATCCGCTGTACATAGAACGGAGATATCCTATCACATGTATACGAATAACTGTTACAGAGTTAGGTAATCAACTTGTGAAACAAATCACATTCTAAACTCCATAGAAGTTACATAAGAAAAAATAGCCTCTTCATACAAAGAAGAAACATCGTCGCGGTTGGTTGAGCGCAACTGATTGGTTACGGTCGAAAAGAGGCGTGTCTTCGATAAACAAGTTACAACCGAAATCAAAGTGGGGATAGTTTAAAACAGTGATCACAATTGAAGTTATTTGGATGTTTCTATTAAAGAAAAAAGGAGATATCGCGATCACGAAAGCGTTATCAAAATCTGTATTCTGACCTGTAGTAAAATGATGTTCAACAACAGCAGGTTTAGAAATATGCCTACCTAAAAATTACCATTACCATAAAAAAATTGAGTACTATACCACTGAGGTAGCAAAATTTAAACAAATGAACTATTATTCTTAAGCATTATTTAAGTACTGCCAGTCGGCTGATTAAACAAATTGAAAATAATTACAGACAATATGGAATTGAATAACAGTTAAAGTTAATGCTCTATTGAAAAGTAACGATGCCAAAATCCCAACTGTAAAATTGGTTGTATCTAGGATGTTTACTTCCTGATACAGGATAACTAATAAAATTTAAAGTGAAATCAAATAGTCTATTTGCTGGATAGGCAAAATATTCTTAGTTTTATGTTACCAGGAATGTGATTGTGTTAACGAGATATTCTGATATACTATCTGGGTATCTCATAAACTAATATCAAAGAAAACTGACAGCAAAAGATCTATAGTGTTTATGAATAGTAGTTTGTGAGATATCCACAGGATGGTAGCCATCACTATATGTTGCGAACATAATCATATTTAAACTGAATAATAATAAAATTTTGTTTATTTTACAAATGTTTAATTTTGGCTTAATTTTTTTTACATCGCTGGTATTCAAGTTAGTATCCAGTATATTGGTCAGTAAAATTGTAAAAAACATTAGAAATCAGTGGACAGTTGTTTCCTGTTTTGGGATTTGTCAGCACTGGGAAAAGCAGTGAAATATTGCCACGATTACACCGCTAATTATCCCAGCAGTTTAAACAATCCTAACACATAGGCAACATGTGTTTGGCAACGGTATCCGCTAGGAACAATATCACGTATGATTAGTAGAAAACTACGGAACTACATGACAAGTAACCCGTCAAAATTCGAACTGAAAAATTGGTTAAGAGTAGTGTCGGTATAATAGTCTCAAAAAAACCAAACAGCTGTCACTTGTTTTTGATAGTTAGAACATAAAAATGAAAAAGCAGCGAACAGTCTAGTAGTTTCACAGATTTTTAACGTGTCAGATAATTTTAAATACACGTCTCATCAAATTCAAAATGCAATAAAAGTTGTTAGTCGGACAAGTAACTACCAATTATAGCAAAAAGAGTGTTCATAATATTGAATAAACGAAACGCCAATATTGTAGCTTTTTTGTTTAGAATTGGAAAATTATGAACAGTTTGCATTACAGGGTTATGATGGATGCTCAGCAACGGCTAGTTCGTGGAATTTAAAAGATAATCCATAATAAGTATGAAAAAACATTTTGTGCAGCCCTTATTGCAAACATCAATATTTATTAGTTAATAGTTACGCAATGATGAAAAAACACTAGAGCCGCAAAGTGAGAAATCGAAATCTACTGTGTTTGGTGGAAAATAAATAATAATAAATAAATTCTTTATTTGTCCAGTGGACTATTGACAAATGGTATAAGACAAGTCAAAATTTTACTTAAAGAATTTTCATGCCTTTATTCTAAAAACTAAACACTACTTTAAATTAAATGTAAAACTGAAATACTCTTCTAGTGAGTAAAAAGCATTAGTAACTAACATTTCTTTGATTTCTTTTTTAAAGTTTATTACTTTTACAGGATACTTAAGCCTGAGTGGAAGCGCATTATATAACAAAGCACCAATGTAGTACGGATTGTTTCTAAATAATGATAGCCGATGTATTTCGTACTTAAAGTTATTTCCATATCTAGTTTGATATAAATGCTGCTGATTCAGCGCACAAAACTTACTCCTATTACTATTGTTACGAAACTATTTATTAAAAACTAATTTATTTAAAACGACTAAAACTACGTTTACTTATTCTAGAAATATATACACTTTTAAATTAACCGAACTAATTAAATCTAATAATAATAATATTTAATAAAAACACTTACACTATAATTTATAGCACTTACGATAAGATAACGTCCTCGGATTTCACACTTGTTTACACTAATTATCACATACACGATTATTCTCGATTTATTTATGTAGACAAACACGTGCTAACGATTTATTTTCACTTGATAATCTTCTTAATACAGCTGCATTCGCGTTTCGACAATAACTGACCTACGATTTCTTTCTTACGTATTTATAGACATCGGCGAATCTTTCTCGAGCGTTCCTCACTTTTCGCTATATCTTCTAGAAAATGGAAAACAGCTTCTAGAAGGGTCTTGCATTTGCAAGTAATTACTCGAACGTTTCACTGCCCCCTTCTTAGGACTGTTCTGTCCCAGAACAGGAGACTGGATGCGACACCGGTAAAAGGGATCGTGGCGATAGCGGCAGCTTCCTCCATTTCGGCAACTTCCTTGACCATAAAAGTAACAGTCAATGGACTTTTCCTGACCCAATACTCTCCTCGGTTGGTAACTACAGACCAACACTTGAATGCCTGTTCCTCGGAAGACGACCTCCAGCATGTTTCGAACTGTCCTCCAATTCAGTTGATCTAAGCCACAACCAAGCTTGGGTACTGCCAATTTCTTAACATGATGGAACTCCATTTGTCTCTTGAGACTCCATAATGTTCGCCACAGATCTTTGTATAACGGCTTGACACGTGAGTATTTCTTGGTGACCAGATAGAAAACGAAGCGTCCGTCACCACGTAGTCCTAAAACCTTTCCGACTGCCGGTTGCTGTCTTCGTAATTCATCTAGCTGCCCAAACTTCTTTTTAAACACGACTGCAACCCCTTTGGACATGTCAAGGTCCTCGCTCACGCAATGTGCGATGGCGTAATCTTTTGTGTCTGGAACAGGTCTTGTTGTTCCTCGGTGGTAACTCCGAACCTAGCTTTTCCAGAACCTCCGTATAAGTTCATAAACTTTTCGAACTCCATTTCTTCGATTGGATTCCTGGTTCTGCTACTTATTACTCTGGTTCGGACCTGAACTTGCGGATTGTGGTTATCGCCAGCAAACGGGGCTAGACGATCGACGTGGACCACTTTTGGCTTGCCTCTGGGCGGTTTTCGGATGCGGTATATAACGTCGTTAATACGCTGCACGACTTCATAGGGGCCCTCCCATTGCCTTTGCAGCTTCGGCGACAAACCACGTCTCCTTTGAGGGTTATACAACCAGACCATATCGCCAGGTTGAAACCCACCATTTTGCGCCTTGACGTCATATCTTGTTTTCATCCTGTCGCTGGCAATTTGTGTTTTTTCGAACCTCTTCATGTACTTCGTCTAGCCTCTTTGCCAGCTTGCTGACGTAATCTTCTCCAGCGACCTCTTCCTCCGGTCTTCGCCCAAATTGAAGATCGCATGGTAATCTTATCTCCCGACCGAGCATGACACAGGATGGTGTTTGGCCTGTGCTTTCGTGAACGGATGATCGGTATGCCATTAAGAAAAGGTGCAAGTACTGATCCCAGTCCCTTTGGTGTTCGGACACTATCTTGGCTAAGTACTTGCCCATAGTTCGATTCATCCGTTCAACCATGCCATCAGACTGAGGATGGAGAGGCGTTGTCCTAGTCTTTTTAATTCCTAACAGTCGGCAAACTTCTTGAAACAGCCCAGACTCAAAATTGCGGCCTTGATCGGAGTGTAATTCCAACGGAACTCCAAACCGGCAGAAAAACTCCTTTACTAATACGTCTGCGACTGTAGCTGCTTCCTGATTGGGTATGGCGTAAGCCTCCGTCCATTTCGTGAAATAATCTATCGCCACCAGGATGTATTTATTTCCCGAATCGGATTCTGGGAACGGCCCTGCGATGTCAATCGCTACTCTTTCCAAAGGGCTTCCTACGTTGTATTGTTTCATGGGTGCTTTGTGCTTTCTCGCTGGACCATTCCCTGAAGCGCAGACTATGCATTTACGGCACCATTTCATGACGTCCTCTTTGCAGTTCATCCAGTAGAATCGTTCTCGCACTTTACCCAACGTCTTCTTAATGCCAAAGTGTCCTCCTGATGCCCCATCGTGGAGATGCTTCAACACTTCGGTCACCCTGCTCTTCGGCACTACCAGCTGTAGTCTGTTTCCCGTGCCCTCCGCACTTTCTAGGGATCGCTTAAGAAGACCGTCTTCTACTATCAAGGAGTCCCACTGCGCCCAGTACGCTTTGATATTTTTGCCCAAAGCACTTACTTCTTCCCAGGTTGGTCGTCGGCCGCTTTCTTTCCAGTCCAGGAGTAGTCTTATTTCAGGATCGTCTTCTTGTTCGCGACGTAACTGCTCAGGTTCCCACTCATCATCAACCATAGCAGTTCTCCGGAGGCATTCGACTTTTTCTTCCAGTCGCGAACAATGACTGCAGTCCGCCGGACATGGTCTTCTGGACAAGGCATCAGCGTTCCGATGACTGCTTCCGGCACGGTGTTCTGTGTCGTAGTCATACTCTTGCAGTCTCTCGATCCATCTTGCTACTTGTCCTTCTGGGTTACGGAACTGCAGTAGCCATTTTAAAGCGGCGTGGTCTGTTCTCAGTAAGAATTTTTGTCCATACAAATACTTGTAGAAATGTTCGATGGACTTAACGACTGCTAACAGCTCCCTCATAGTCACGCAATAATTCCTTTCTGGCCTAGACAAAACCTTGCTAAAGTACGCGATAACCTTTTCTTGTCCATCTTGAACCTGCGAAAGGACCGCGCCTATGGCCATATTGCTTGCGTCGGTATCCAAAACAAACTTTCCATCTTCTCGTGGATAACTCAAAATCGGCGAAGTGACTAGGGCCTGTTTTAGTTGATTAAAAGAATTTTCGCAGTCTTCATTCCATCTAAATTCTGCTTTTTCTTCGGTTAGTTTTGTCAATGGTTTGGCAATATTGGCAAATCCGGGGACAAATCTTCTATAATAAGTGCACAACCCAAGGAAACTTCGGACCTGATGTTTGTCGATCGGTCTTGGCCATGCTTGCACTGCTCGGATTTTGTCTGGGTCAGCCCTTACTCCATCTCTAGATACGACGTGGCCAAGGTATTGGACTTCCTTCTTAAATACGTGGCACTTCTTTGGGCTCAGTTTGAGGTTAGCCCCACGTAATCGCTGGAACACTTCCTTCAAGTTGTTCAAGTGCTCTTCAAACGACCTTCCAACCACGATCACGTCGTCCAGGTAAACCAAGCACGTCTTCCAAGACAATCCGCGCAAGATGGTCTCCATCAAACGCTCGAACGTTGCAGGAGCGTTACACAGGCCGAAGGGCATTACAGTGAACTGCCACAAACCAGTTCCGATCGTAAAAGCTGTTTTTTCACGATCCTTGGTTTCTAATTCTACCTGCCAGTATCCACTCTTTAAATCTAACGTAGAAAACCACTGGGATCCTGACAGGGTGTCTAGCGTGTCGTCAATTCTGGGTAAAGGGTAGCTGTCCTTTTTGGTCACGTCGTTTAGCTGCCTGTAGTCTACGCAAAACCTCGTTGATCCATCCTTCTTCTTCACGAGTACCACTGGGGATGCCCATGGACTACTTGAAGGTTCAATCACGCCTTCTCTTTCCATATCCGTAATTATTTGTTCGGCTTCTTCTCTTTTCGCCAAAGGAAGTCTGCGTGGATGTTGTCGTATCGGCCGAGCGTCTCCGGTATTAATTTTATGTTTCACCACGTTAGTTCTTCCTTTGGAGCCACTCTCCAGCGCGAACACATCTTGGTACTCTTGGATCAACACTTTAACTTTAGCCAGCTGGTCTTGGCTGAGGTTTTCGCATTTGGTGGTAAGAATGTCCAATAGATGTTGTGGACACTTCTTCGGCGACGTATCTTCGTTCGACTTCACGCATCTCACAATTTGTGATACTGGTGTGCATTGGCCTACCACGGTCTTCTTTTTCAGCGTTACAGGATCTGAGTTGATGTTTAAGATCCTTACTGGCATCGTTTTCTTTACTCGTACTAAAGTTCTGCCAACGAGTAGTCCCTTTTCAACTAAGCCGCCCTCCATTGGTTCAATCGCGCGTATGTAGCCTTCCCGGAGACTTCCATCCAGGCGTGCCATCACCACACTTTCAGTCCTTGCAGGCAGAGTCACGTCTTCACTCAATAAGACTCGCACGGCTGCCTTCTCTGACGAATGAAAAGCAATTTCTTCATTGTCGATCTTCAGGACATCGTTCTTCATATCCAAATGGAACCCATACTTCTTTATCACGTTCATTCCCAGGATAACTTCTTCCGTGATGTCGGCTACCAGTACTTGATGGTCGAGTACTTCATTTCTCAAACCAATGGTTACTTTGACTTGTCCGTGAGTAGGTATTTCGTCGCCCGTCGCTGTTCGAAGTCGTACTGTTACTGGTGATGTCTTCTCGTTTTCTAATAAGATGTCAGGACGAATAATGGTCTTCGTCGCTCCCGTGTCAACCAGTAACTGAACGCTTCTTCCATTGATCTTGCCATCGAGATAAATGCTATGCAACTGCTCCCTAGGCGATGCCATTTGGATGGTAATCTCCGGGGCATGGCTCGTTGAGGTCGACTTTCGCCCCATTCGGTCGACCTGTTCTAGTTTTCCGGACGCTCTTCTGGTCTTCTTTTGGGCTTAGTACAGCGCCGTCGTACGTGGCCCACTTCCCCGCAGTTCCAGCACGTCATTTCTCTTCCTCGAGCTACTTGTTCCCGAAATACACGTCGCACTATGTCTTCAATGCTTTCTTTTGAGTTCGAGGGTATTTCTGTAGCACAACGGAGCTTATGGCTGCTTCGGTGCGACGCTTGTTTTGCCGCCTCGAACTCCAAAGCATGGGTTAAAGCGTCATCCAACGTCTTCGGTCGTGCTAACCGTAGAGTCTGCTGAGTTTCGTTGTCTCGGAGGCCGTCTACGAAGGTTTGAATAGCCAACTGCTCCAAGAAGGTATCTGGTGCTGTAGGATACGCAAGCCGTGTTAATCTGGCGATGTCAGCCTCAAACTCTTGAAGACTTTCGGCAGCTTTTTGAACCCGACTTTTAATTTGAGCTTGATAGACTTGTTGAAGATGGGCATCTCCATATCTCATTTCTAATCGTGAAATTAAGAGTTCGTAATTTTCTTGCAGGTGGTCCGGAACAGTTTGTAAAATTCCAAGCGCTTCTCCACGTAAGGACACTATTAAAGACGTCGCTTTCTGCTTGTTGCTCCAACCATTAGCTGTAGCTGCGGCTTCAAACTGCTTGTGGTAGGTTGACCATGGAACTTTACCATCAAAATTCGGTGGTACAACTTTGAACTTGTGGGTGGTTTCTTCCCGACGGTCCATTATTAAATCTTCACTCGTGACACTTCCTTCACCATGGTAATTCATTTGGTTCATTCTTTCTTCGAGCAGTTTCATTCTGTCTTCTAATTTGTCCTCTATTGCTTCTATTTTCTCATTCACAGATTCGCAAATTTCTTCTTTCAAATTTAGCATATCTGCTTGGGTTTCCTCTTGCGCAATTTTGATTTGATTTCCTACACTAACCTGTATTTGTTCCTCAATAGTCTTTATTTGATTTTCCATGCTCGCTCTTATTTCTTCTTTTAAACTTCTAGCATTTTCTTCCATTTTTCTAGAATTTTCTTCCATCTTCTGTGAATTTTCGGAGAGTTTTTCTTCCATTTTTCTTGAACTTTCCGACAGTTTTTCTTCAATTTTCTGTGAATTTTCGCCCATTTTTCTATTCATCGATTCGAGAATTTCAATTATTTTTGAATCCATTTTAACTGCTTGCAAACGCGTCACCGGCATAAATTTAAATATAACACTAATATAAAGTTTTAAATACACTACTTTTTAAAATGCAGTTTTCGTATAACACAAAATTTTAATAACGATCCACTTATTAACATTAAACCACTAGTGTACGGAAACGAATTTAAATAATATCGCGATCACGCACTTGTTAAAAGAAAAAAAGTTTAATAAACACTATTTTACACGCGTATCGCAAACTTAAAAGTTATTTACGTAATCAATGTTTTTATTACGGGAGCGATTTTTCTTAATGATATTTACACTAAAATTCGCGAACGATACCCCACACCTGACGCCACTGTTACGAAACTATTTATTAAAAACTAATTTATTTAAAACGACTAAAACTACGTTTACTTAATCTAGAAATATGTACACTTTTAAATTAACCGAACTAATTAAATCTAATAATAATAATATTTAATAAAAACACTTACACTATAATTTATAGCACTTACGATAAGATAACGTCCTCGGATTTCACACTTGTTTACACTAATTATCACATACACGATTATTCTCGATTTATTTATGTAGACAAACACGTGCTAACGATTTATTTTCACTTGATAATCTTCTTAATACAGCTGCATTCGCGTTTCGACAATAACTGACCTACGATTTCTTTCTTACGTATTTATAGACATCGGCGAATCTTTCTCGAGCGTTCCTTACTTTTCGCTATATCTTCTAGAAAATGGAAAACAGCTTCTAGAAGGGTCTTGCATTTGCAAGTAATTACTCGAACGTTTCACTATTAACAAAACTTAAAATTTCTAATATGTAGATACAACATAAAGTTAAAACTTTGTATTTTTTGAACACTTCTCTGCACGTTGTATTACTTTTTAGTCCTAACATAGTTCTGAGTACTCGTTTTTGTAGTAAAAAACACGCTAAGTTTTTTTAATATATTTAAAAGTCGCTAAAGGTAAAGTCAAAGTTTATAGATTTTGTTGCGAACATATGTAGTACCAACATTAAATTTATTATGTTTTGAATATCATTATTTTAAGGTAAAAAATTTAGTTCCTTAAAAAACACAAAATATAATGACGTTTATTATGCTATGCTCAGTTTCGACGCTAGCTACATAAATTACTAGAACTCGTCTCACGTACAATTGGGAACGTCAATCATTTTTCACGCAGCTAATGTAGTACCAACATTTTTGTTAGCTATGTACATACTTATCGAAATAATATATATTGAAAACTACACGTTTGATAATCATAGTGAACCGCATTGTAAGAGAAGTGTTAAATTATATGAAAGGAGGTTATTTATAGATAGGTTGCAACTTAAAATACATACATATGAATAATTCGGGTATTATGATTTTTCATAACGTTTTTTGTAAGATATTTGTCTGAATAAATATAATGCACATGCTTATCTTATCTACGAAATATGCAATATGTTTGAAAAAGATACAAGTGATGATTTAGGTGAAAAGATGTTTTGAATAAATCTGTTTACAAATTATTTAGGGATGTACTTTCACCGCAAATGTATTACTTTTCACAAGTACCTACTTATTTTTTTAAATAAACAGTCGCACATTAAAAAAGTGACGTTAAGAAATTGAAACGTATAATCGTACGCTACTGTAGTCTAATCATGGCCCAAGGGGCGGAATTTTACATAAACACGTTCTTGCGTCGATCTTCTTTTATTTGGTTATTATTATAGTATTTTTATCGAGAATTTTATCATAAATTTGTTTATAAACGATATAAATTAGGTAACTAATATTTACAATACTATCGGTATTAGGATTTGTTGCACATGAACAGTGCGATTGTCATAACCTCTTCAAAATTGGCATTATTACGCTACACCATAAAATAATAATAAAACGTTAGCTGATTATGCGATTTTAATAATGATAGTAATTTTTTGACACATGATTTTTGATAGCTATCAATATTTGAAATAATAAACAAACGTGAGGATAATACAGAAATACTAAATATTTTAGCAAATCTTTTGTTGGTCATGGTGAGAACCCAGTGTAAAATTATAAACAAAAGAATTTATAAAAACTTGCGCATTATAATAAATTGAAAAATCATAATTAACTATACCTTGTTGTCAGATATTTTATTTTATATTACCTACTTCAGAAGTGACAAATTCAATTTAGAATTTCCTGCATCAAAATTGTATATCATATAATCAATAGTACCTAAGTTATTGAGTTCGCTTTTCATGAATTTCGTAATGATATTTATCAAAAATGATATTACCTACTCACACAATAAAGGTAAACTTTGTTTTTATAAAATAACAAATTTTACAAATAACTTAGATTCTTAGTTATCAGTCAACAATGCAATTGTAGGCAGTAAATTTTTGCTTTATGGATTAGAGATTTTGTTATTAATAGTAACAGTTATGGCACTCGCATTCCTCAATCAAAAATGTTATTATTTTTGAGTGTAATTTAATTTCATAAAGATCCCCGAAAAATACGCCTTTGCGTTAGACGTGACATTAATTTTGTATTACTAACAAATGTTTGAACGTTTATTTTACAAATTATGTAAAAGTTGAAGGTTTTTGGTATAAAAATAATATTTCATTTTCTATTTTAAGGAAATATTTTATTATGTTTTCGTAAGAAACATATCTAATATCAAATTTCTGTTTGTTTACTTTTAAACACGGGAATATGGAAAATTGATATATCTATTCCTGTCTGGTGTATCAAAAATAGAATCTCTCCCAGGACAAATAAAATAATAAATTGTAAAGATATGGGCAGTTCGAAATATCATTTTTTCTTTAATGAAAGCTGATAATATAGTTAAAAACATTCTCAATTATATTTTTCGTTGAAGCATGACTTATTTAGAAAAGCTAAAATAAATTTTCAAGAATTAATAAAATTTGCTTTTGCGCGGAACAATTTTTAAATAAAAACAAGACAATCAGAATTTATAATAATGAATAACATATTTTCTATATTATACTCGTGTTCTAACGTGGGAGGAAAAAGCTCGAATTAAGTGAAGGTGCTATAAGATAACGAATTGAAATTGTAGATAACACTTGCTCCATAATTCTTTATTATTAATGTTTTGTAAAACTATTTGTTGATTAACAGTTTTAGTATTTTCTTTGTTTTCTTGCTCATAGAAAATTGTAACGTCGTAACATTTTCAACTTGTGGTAGGTCGTACTGGTCATATAGTAGAAGACTCTAATCTCTAGTCTCGGTTATTTTAGATGAGAGGGCGTAAATACGTAAAATAAGTAATATTGATGCATTTTGTCTTGGTATCAGTTTAAAAGAAGAAATGAAGGAATAATTTGTTTAAATTTGTCGAATAAATCCGTATAATGACAATTTGTGATTTCTATTAATTTTAACTGCAATACCCAATACAATATAATTGGGAACGATCGTACATAATTCAAAGGAAATTGTCATCATTGTTGTAATTCAAAAACATTATTAAAGAAATTTTTTCTGACCGAAATATCTTTTTCTTAACTATAGGTTTTCTTTAAACAATTTTTATCGCTTTAACCCCTTGAATATAAAATTTACTTATTTTTGAAGTATTTATTCAAAACAGAAAATACATACAAAAATAAACAAACTTCACATATGGTGCAACTCTACATTACCATATACTCCTGTATGTCTTTTTTTGTACTACATACTTCATAACGTCTAGATGAAGTGTATGTAGGCATATGGGTAAGCTTATTCATTCTTTTCTCGATTGGAACAGTTATGTAAGAATTATTTACTGCGTTGATTCTAAACTGCTTCAAATCGAGAGCGGAACTGTTGCATCTCTTTTGATACAAAATGTATGCGTTTACCAAGGTTTCATGAAAGTCCCATACTCTACGGTGATGCCACTTTTTATTTTTCCGATCTATGGCACAATGTTTTGTCAGCAAATCAGTCTTACCAACAGAGCCCATGTGTTTGTTCTAATTTACGATAAGTCTTGGATAATCAATTTATTCTAGGGATCAATCTTTATTTTGGTGATTAGTGGTAAATGCGTTTTTAGGTTATGGTAATTTGTCAAAACACGTCCAGGTTTTTTATTTTTTTATTCTATTAATTCGGTAAATGTTTCTTTTTTCTTGTCAGTGCCCTACAACTGTATATTTGATCCGGTTTCAAATTCTACAATAATGGCACACTGACACAGTGAACACCGCTTAATAGAATTACATTAGGACTTGAGGTTTTTCATAACAACCGAATGATAATATCCGATATTTAAAAAAAAACAAAGAAATGTTTATTAGTTAGAAAGCAGTAAATACATACAGTGTGATCTCATTAACAGATTGTTAATTTAAAAGATGAAATTATAGCATTAATTAAATAGTTAGTTCAAAGATAATAAAGGAAAGAAGATGCATCGCTACATGTTAAAAATGGGTTACAACGTATTACTACCACCGACATCTACAATTTTAGAATGGATTTATTTATGTAACCTGATACCCATAGGTAGCTTGTCATAGATCATAAATTATTGCAGGTTTCAGACAATGGTCTCTAATTAAATTTACAGTTTTATGTAACTTTGAAAGAACTTAAATTTAAAAAAAGAAGGATATACCGTGCACTCAAAACAGTTTTTTTTTTTTTAATTTTTGATTGATCTTAAATTTACTCAGTGGATTACCTATTTATGCTGTGTAATAATTTTTTTTTGATAACTTTTCACAATCATCTAGAAACTATCTAAAAACCATACAAATAAAATAATTATTCAAATTATAATATAAATACATACCAACCAGGCTGTTGCGAAGTGCCAGTTATTCGAATCAATGTTGTACAGTTCAAACTGAAGAAATTGACACTGTTAACAAAAAGAAATCAAAAACAATGTTATGATGTTTAATTCACTGTTCTAAAAACTACACATTTCTTATTAGTCATTTCCTCACACTAAAAATAAAAATAAATACAAAACATAAATAACCTCACACTAAAAATAAAAATAAATACAAAACATAAATAATGTTATCACATCTATCTAGTATTTTTAGGATACAATGATTACATTTTTTATTTACTTTACAAGCGTATTGTAAAAATTCAGCTAAAATACTCTTATAAAATAGGTTATTGTTCATGTATAGAAACAAACTTGAGAAGAAAATTGATAACATAAACCGAAATTATCATTACTATAAACGATATTTTTTCTATGTAGTAGCATACATACGGTTCGTTCTTTAATAAAGTGATAACATTATTTGTGATTCCAATAAGCGGTGTGCACTGTATATGGTTTTTATTTTTCAATTTGTTGGTTAGATCTCATACTACTCTACTACTTCAATCTTTTTTAGGCAGAATTTTTCAAGTGTATATATGAAACTCGCATACATTACCCATAACGCACCTATACTTTGTATCCACGCTTTATCGGTTTTTACGGAATATATTGCTTTAGGAATGAGCCGCCTTTGTATTTGATCATACTTTTGTTAATGACTTGAAACTCTTCTTGTGAATAGAACTTGTATATACTAGAATGGATAGTCGGAAGAGATACGAATTGTTGGTTGTAAAGAATGATCTGGAAAACGGGTAATAACTTTGGAGATCTCTAGTTTTTTTCTTGCGACGACATATAATTTTTTAAACTAAAATACTTTTTAACACCTGGAAACAAATTTACTCCAAAAAACAATTTCATTTCTTCACATGTGGTTGGCTGAAACGATTCATTTTTTTATTTGTATTTTTTATATAGTGTATAAGTTGTTTGGAACACAACATGGAGTTCAACAAATCTTCCGTACATGAGCACAAAAACACACCTACAAGAAGCTCATCGATTTTTCTATAGTTACACTATTAGGTGAATCAGTTTGAGTTTTTGTAACGTAAATACTTTAAAACTTGACTGAATTCATCTCGATAAAGGCTATTTAATCGTAATATAATATAGTTGTGACTTGACTAATGTCCTGGATGCGGTACATGTATCATCTTTACATGTCTCTTTTTACAAGTACTTGATTGAATTAGGTAAATTAAATTATAAATTTACCTTAATAGGTTTAACCAATCTGGTTGACGATTTAAAGCACTCGTCTCGCAACGTATTTCCAATAATTCAGTAAACTTAACTCAATGTCAGTCTTATCAGTTTCACACTTTTTCAGTCATTTTTTTTTGCAGTTTGCGGTCTATTTTTTGTCGACGAAATTCTTTACACTCGCGCGATACATATCGAGTTCTGTTACCACATTCTAATGTTTCTGGAATTCCGTGCAACGAAAACGAATTCTTAAAATGACACATTTCTATACAAATTCCTGCACATTCTTTGCTAATCCAAGCCAGAACCTTTGTTGTCGTGCTCTTCCTATACAGATTTGTATTCATAGGCGACCTTGATGCACGTAGTTTAACATTTGTATTTTCTATATTCTTCGATGTTGTACAGATAATTCTTCTGTGAATGTGTAATAATTCTATTGTCTTCGGGCAAACTTTTGTTAGTTTTAGGTAATCCATGAATTATATAATTAGCTAAAATCTAGAATTCTTGATCATCGTTGTTTGTGCAGACATAGATACTACTGTTTGTGTTTCCAACTTTTCTTCAGGGCTGCTTGTATCAAACTCTTCAGAATCTCTATTTAACACATCTGGTATAGGTATGTCGAATTATTTTTTATATAATTACATTCGGAGAGCATTAATACGTCAAATATAATTTTTTGCAATCGCGGAGGTGCGCTATGGAACGGTTTCTTAAAGATAGACTCTAGAGGTTTATGGTTCGTTTCTATTGTCAATCGTTTTTCATAGACGTACTTTTGACATAGATAACGAATCGTCCGTGCTTCCTTTTCTACCTGCCGGTAGTTGATTTGGGCTCCTGTCAATGATTTCGTAGCGTAAACTACTGGTTTGCCTTGTTGCATTAATACATCTCCTATATTTTTTGAGCTTGCCTCAACACTTGAAGTCACATCCTTAGTTGTAATACTGCAGTACTGGTGGAGCAGATAAAGTTTCTTTAATTCTTTGTACTGCTGCATCTTGCTCCGGTTGCCATGACCATGATATATACTTCTTTAATAATGATCTCAGTGGAGCTTTCAGCTCTGACATGTTTTTTATGTTTTTATGGCGTTAATGTTTTTTACATTTGCTTTAATGTATGTTCTAAGCACTTTATTTGGTTCGTTTTAAATACACATTTATCCTTGTTTAATTCAGTTCGGCATTTCTTAAGATTTTTATTACTTGACTAGTATATTTTTCTAATAAGTCTTTACTTGATGCATGTAATGTAATCATTATTTGCTGAAATATTTCTGGCGTTGTACTTAAGCCTTGTACAGGTGTATCTTCCTCAAGGTGTCGCAAATGCTAGATACTTCTGCGTTCTCTCTGTAACATCTATTTGCCAAAACTCTTTTTTGCAACCCAATAATGTAAAGAACTTTGATTCGTTAATGTTGGAAATACTTTCTTCAACTGAACGCATCGGATGTCTTCTTTTTATGTTTCGTTTAAGATCAGATGGACCAATGCATAACCTAGCTTTATCATTCTTCTTCACTATTACTATCGATGACACTACTGGAGTTAGTTCTGTTATTGGTTTTATCACTTTAGATATGCCATTTTATCTAGTTATTTCTTTACTTGGAATCTCATTCAATACGGTATGCATTTGGCTGGTCTTATTTTAAATTTAGGATCTTCAATTAAATCTATATCATATTTACATTGTTTTAGGCATCCTATCTTATTGAACATATTCAATTCCTGTTTATGCACTTCTTGGCTCAATATTGATGGTACCTTTTTTTTAACTACTTTAAATGCTATTATGCAATCTAGTGTGGCTTATTCTAGAGCTTTAATTTTATTTTGTGTGAATTTTATTAAAGTCTTGTAATTGATAGATCAATCTTAGCATTAATTTTTTCTGCTATACTTTTTGCTGTAGATGCTTTACTTGCTACTGTTATTAACTCATTTCGGATATTTTAACCATCACTTATTGAACACACATAAAGTAGTTCTACGTCTTCACTTTCCGAAACTGACTCATCAACATGATTAATTGCTTTATTTCTAGATTTATTGCTTCTAGCTTTGATATTGTTCTTGGATCAACATTTTTAAGTAACATTACTTCTTCTACCACATACTATTTTTGTCAGTTTTGATGTGATGAATACCAGTACAAACAACTTAGTTGAAATTACAAAAAGCAATTCTGAATGAGGAACTTCTATTTATTGAACAACATTTATTTATGTAAGACTTTGAAGAACCGGTATTGGAAACACTTTTTAAACAATACGTCAATAGTACGTTTTTAACGGAGCAGACACTCTCAGTAACCACATAGATCACATCAATCATTTAGAACCAAACATCAAATTTATCATGTAGATCGAAATAAACAGAAACATCTCGTTCTTGGACTCACTTTTCATTCGAAAGACACCCTGGGACATCAGGTATACAGAAAACCGACAGATACCTCAATGTCTCTCATCGTCACTCCGAAGTTGGCAGTACTAGGTCAGGGGGCCAAGACTATCAACAGACTCAATTTCCTGAATACTCCTTAAGAAAAAAGCGGGTATAGCAAAGCAAACATAGATAAAGCGATTAACAAACAATACATTGGACAACTTAAGAAAGAAGACCCCGTCGCAATCACTTATCTGCCATACATAAAGGGCTGCACCAACAAGATAGCCAGGACACTTAGTGTTAAAAGCAACGAAGTGGCATTCAATGCGACAATTAAGTTAGCTACCAGTTTTTCAAAATTGACCATGGGTCCTCGACATCTTTTTCTTTAGTAATTACAATTTACAATTACAATCAGTGAGTCAAAAATATCGAAATAACTAAAAAACGATAAAATATTTAAACATTTTTAATAAAAAAGTTACTACTTATTTCTTGTATTGCCAGAAGTCAGTCATATTTGAAACTATTTTTTAAACAAGTCCTAGGTCAAAAACTATGGAAACCAAAATTCCCTGCTTAATATAATTTATCAAATATTGTAATGACACTCAGTATTATTATATGTATAATATAAATTGGCCTAGGTCTTCATAATGAACATCCTGAATTAAAAATGATCTTTTGTGCAAGAATATTATATTTTCGGGCGACCCTTTCTACCTGCGTGTTTAATGGCCTTCGACAGCTGCTGAACTGGTCTAGGATTCAGGGCTATAACTTCCACATTTTTACCAAACTCCAAATAGAACGTCAGGAATATTTAAGTATTAAATTCAATAATGTGAACAATTCAAGTTAAGAAATATTTGTAACCAACATCAACAAAATATACTAAATACATAATAGTAAATACTTTGACTTGACTTAAGTATATTTTAATCTATCCTACACCGACTATAATTAGTCTTAGATCAAATCAAACGTTAATGCCAGATACAAACATGTGATATTTTTTTTTATGTAAAAAGTACTGTCGAAAATATCTGCAGCTAACATGCAGCTACTAATTTTAAAGTGTATAAAAAAATATAGACAGGAGGAGACAATATTTTATAAAATTAGTTTTAAAAAATAATTATTGATGTTTACAAATTAATTCCTGTTTACCATTTTTCAACACGAAAATACTAAAGTACAACTATTGAAAAATAATATGTTGTTACATTTATAACAAAAAAAAAGCAAAATATTTGTCTATTTTCGATCATGTAGCACATAAATTTATACATGTAAATAGCAAAATATGTTTACCAAAAACGCTCTTACAAGAGACGAAAGAAAACATTTTTACATGTACTACATCATTTTCGTAAATTCTTAGGTGTCAACTGTTAAGCAGACATTCTTATACAGATACATGGTCTACATTTTTTGTTTAAAAATATGTTTTTCTTTATTTATTATGTAACAGTTTCTTTATCACTTATCATCGTTTCAACTAATCAATTGTCTATTTATTTATTTCAAAATTTATAAAAGCAAAATACTGAATTTGAATTTCTATTTGTGCAACTAAAGTGATAATGTAATGGTTATTTATGTAAAAGTTATTCATAGACACCAGACTATTGTTAATTTTATTATTAAATCGCTTATCGACTTACTATAAAAATTACATTGGTAAAGGTAAAACGTTTTGTTAACACGTAATTTATTTAGTCAATTTAACGTCAACTAACAAGTTTCTAATCTATTAGTAATTAAACATTTGCGTCATGTATGTTTTCTTTCTAATTGGAAGATATTGTTTAAAACTCGGTATTTGCGGGTAAACTGTACACTGAGTTAGAGCTTTTATAAACAACTCATAAATTTGGAGGAATTTGCACCTGTTTTCATCTTTCATCGGTGCTGTGTTTGAATTTTTTATTGTCTGACAACCTACAAATATGCGTATTTTGATGGGCGTAAATTAGGAATTGGGAGGTGAGTAAAACGTCTATTCACAATTCCAATGAACTTTGCAGTATTTTTAACCATATCGGAAAAGAACTGAGGATTTTCTACGATGACATTTATGCAGATGCGGGTCGAGGTAACGTTGAGATTGAAACAGAATAACCTGTCTATTCCAGATGCAGTTGTATCGTTGTGTAATGAGCATTTTAAATAAATCCTTTGAACGTGACTGTTTTGTATTACAGGTAGTCTATAAGCTTTTCATTGTATTTCTAGTGACCCTAATACTTTTTGTAAAAAATAAACATAGTTGTATTATTTTATAAATGTCGATATTCATCTTCTTTATAAGATTTGATGGTCGTAACAAATAACAACTAAAGGAAAAAATCGAAACTTTCACTATACAGAGTGCAATATTACCTAATTTGTAGCATGGACTGATTTAAAGAGTATCAAACAGTAGCATTACGAGAAATAAAAAGTAAGGACCGAAACATCTGAATATTTTAATCAGACGTAGTCAATTACCTATAATTTAATTATTAAATTTTAAAAAGCGCTGTTTTAAGCTATGTCAGATTCTTAAGTAGAAACTAAAGTTACTGAAAAATAATACCCCGGACGAAAAAGAAACGTAATGACTCAGTTATTAACAATCGTCGCGGGTTAACTGAAAAAAACTGTAATTTTAATTAATATGTAAGTTGAAAAGTTGTTCTAGAAATTCAGACTATTTAAAACGTAGATAATGCAATTGCTAAAGATAATATTAGCTAATCTTTTGTTTGCACCGTAAACTGATATGTAATAATTAACTTTTGTAATTTTTGTTTGTGTAGACTGCCAACACGTATATATTTTACAAGTTTGACAGATTTCAACATTTTTTATATATTGTGCAACTTGACACTGTCTTTTAAGCACTTTGACTTTGTCAGTAACAAAGTTAATTAGTAGTTTTCTAAATTAAATATACAATGCCAATGCCTAAAACCTGAAAGATCCGTATTCTACTTAATTTGAAAGACATTTTAAAATGGCACAAAATCTTAAACCAACAGATGCATGAGAAAATACAATCACTAATAACATTTATGCATACATCTCAACAAGTTTAAATTAATTCTAACAACAATTGGAAGAAAAGTTACCTGATATTTAATCCATAACTGTTAATGGACATCTAATATCGATCATTTCAACTGGTATGGTTGATCCCTACATCAAAAATATTATTTCTTATTACTGAGTAAAAAGAATCATTTTGAATAGGTAAACAAAATAAAATGCTCTAACAAGATTTATTAAGCCAAATACTCTCACCAAAGGAAACTTGACAATAAAAAATTAAGCACTCTAAAAAAACATTTTTTTAAATACAAATCGATCTGACTAAGCACAAATCCATTGTAAAGAATCCACGAGCAGGAAAAAATAAAATTTTTCTTATAGGACTGAAAAGCAAACAACGTGCAGGTCATAATTGCAAGACTATTGATCTTTGTTACATCAAGGAGTGCGGCATTTTTAGAATACTGGAAAGAAAACGAAAACCCATATAAGCGGTCACATATAACCGTATTTTCATGCTTGTCTTCTATTTTGATCAGTTTTGGAAATATTATGGATATCTTGTACTTTTTTCTTAGGTTTTCTGCGTACAAATCTCAAATTATGTAAGATGTTACTAACTCTTTTGTCACAGTAACCAAACAACATAAAACTTATTTTTAAAAAATGCAAGTTGCATATATATCACCCACATAAGGTGTTCAAAATCTCTGGCCTAAATATGTAGTTAAAAGATAAAACAGTTCTCAAAACCAAAAGTAAGTAAAGACTATAAAAGGAATATGAAACAACGGTTTTACTCGGTCCACAAAAACCACCAATCTTCTAATCACGTTCTTCTTTTTGTAGAAGAAGAAACGCAATAAAGTGTAACAAAACAGGATTGATTAATGTATTTTCCGAGTTTATTAAACATCTTGGCTCAAACGCTCGACAGTGGCTCTTAAACTTATATAGCGACATACGAGGCGACATACAAACTTTGAGAGTTTTTTACAGTGATTAACGTTATTGCAATTGCCAAACCGAAAAAATGCACGTGTTTCGCAAAAAGTTGCAGACTTATAGCTTTCCTGAGTGTGTCATAAGATTCTGAAAAAAATATTGTATACACGGCTTTCTACGGCTTTTAAACAATATTACACATCAGTTCAAAAGTGTATTGCTAACCCAGTACTTTTTGTACACGCTGATATACTACTTCAAAGCTAAAATCTAGAAATCCACCTGTCTTTTCTAATAACCAACTAACGAACTTCAGCTCTAAAATGATCTAAATGAGACTACAAAAAGGTAGGAATAGTAATATTATCGCGGACCCTGACGTTAGAGTTTCCGGTTTTATACTTACAAGAAGAGAGTGGTGCAGCTTGAATAGAATTAGTACTAGTCAAAAAAAGCCTAGTTCAATGGAGAGCTGCTAATATTTCACAAAGCGATAGATATGGCATGAACGAACCGACATATGCTCACCTAGCTCAGAAATATTTGATTTGACTTGACTTGACCTCGAACACTGCAAAATGGGTGAAATAAAACGATGCAGCTGTATCTGCGATAGAGGCCACAACATATATGTAGGGGAGAATATTGTACCGTAGGCAGCTTTTTTTCAAAACAACATTAAACATCGAAAATATTATGCAAACAATCTTTTAATATTATTGGAAATAAGAATGGGATATTTTTTGCTAAAATCGGCAGTATTAATGACATAATGACTTTAGAAGTCATTTTTTTAAGATCATTAAAATAAGTTGACAAATGTCTCGAGGTACAAACTTGCCTTGTACCTTACAAAAAAATATTAAAGAAACTTTATTCAAAAAACTTAAAGGGATTACATTAAAAAAGATAATGTAACCATGTAACAACGAGCCGTAGTGTCGCAGCGACGCGACACATTATAGTTAGAGAGGGCTGCCTCGCGGTAACAAAAGACTACATTTTTGACATTAGTTTTTAATTTTTATGATTTTCGTCAATTAAAGTGTTAATTCATTTTGAATGTATCCGTTAACTAAATAAAACTGTGTGTTACGTGTATTAGTGGCTAACAATACTATAACTATCGAAACGAGAGTAATATAACCCACACCTGCCCGCCACAACCATAATAAAATATTAATGATTTTTATTCAATGTGATAAGTGTCAAAATGTATAGAAAAAGTCAACTGAAACGCCTGTCATGCTGAGCCTCCCACATTAGTAGGGTTGGGTAACTCTACAATAAAGTCTCTTCCTAAAATTTCATATGTTTCTTTCACTGTCAGCTACCTTTGCAACATAATATTGTGATTTCTTCTTTTCGTCTAATTTAGTCAGCCAAAAATTGCCTTTTGTGATTTTTTTATTAACATTCGCATCATTTTCCTCATCAGTGTCCACAACAGGAGGCCAATCAACATCATCAGAATTAAACCTTTTTAATCCTTCGTTTTTTTCATCTGAGGATAGATAATGTAGAGCTTTCTTCTACTATATTTCTAGTTACATTCTGAATTCTTTCTCTTTTTCTAGCAAGTCTCTTCTCATCTTCTTTTTCAATTTTCTCTTTTTTTTGTGTTTCTGTTAACACCTTTGATCTTACAGGTTTACGTTTACCTCTACCAGATACAATCCTTGGACCAGCTTTGAGAAATTGACGTATTATTTCAGGAGAGTGAAAAGCTATTATTATCTTGTACTCTGTTTTTCGGCAAATTTTTAGATGTTTCTGTTACGTTATCCATATCTTGCAGAGAATTATTGGTTGGAACTCGATCGGTAACGCTTAAAGTTAAATATTCGTCATTGCCAAAGACATGTTCATTTACTGGCCAAATTCCAGGCGCTTTAAAACCTGCTTGAATATTAATCGGACTAAATGCCTTTGGATACGCCTGTATAACTATTTCAGCTACGTCATAAATTATTAGCGGCTTTCCAGGGTGATACTATAGCCACTCAGTAGCTGCTGCATTGTAAACAAAAATTTAAGCGGTTTAAAAACACCCTTGAACATATGTTCCTTGAAATGAACAAAAATCATAGCTGGAGGTATGGTATTTCCTATCGCATTGATGCAACCAATATTGGTAGTGTTAACGCCTCTTTCACCAGAGGTCAGGCTTCCCACTTGTTTTGTGCCCTTAACAGCTATAATTTTGGAAGGTGTGTGCTCTATAGAGATGCCACTATCATCAAAATTGTATATATTTTCAGTGGTAAATTATACTTGTTTATATTTATTGAACAAGCAAGAAACGTTGTGTTTATTAAAGCGCGTGACTCTGGACGGGCTAGTCGCTCGGGTTTTTCTTAACGACCTGTTTTTAGGACGACTCGTAAATCCATAGTATTATGTTTTTCCAGCCTGGTGTCGCCTGTAATGATTTTAACGTTTGCAAAATTAAAAGCAAACGTTGAGCCACTTTTGTAGAAACGCCATACAGCATCTTACTGCAAGTAATTAAATAATTGCACAACATCTGATAATTGCTGATCATCTTGTTTTTTCTTTCAATGGTTTTGGAGTGTTAAATTGTTTAGCAGCGTCTTGTGTAACCATGTTTTTATTTAGAACGGCGTTTACGGCACCGGTTAGGGAATCAATGTATACTTTTGCAAGTTTTACTTCTGGGTACCTAAGAAGAATAAAAAATGCAGATGTGCGTATATTTTGATAAGATAATGTGTAATTTGACCTAAGGTTCAAAACTAATTAGTGGCCTAAGGAACGAGATTGTACCGGTTGCTACTAAAATCAATGTACTTTTTTTGATCATGCACGTAAGCCTTTAAACTTATCACCAAATATGAAGAGATATGTACAGGTAGTGTTAAATATTTTACTTGAAAATACTACTTACATTGCTAATTAAAATCACTTAATTGCGCATACAAGCATTTACATAACATACCACAACAAAGATAACCCTGAACTAAACGTGAAATACCTCGAATTGAAGCTAGTCGCGTTATCTCCATAAACTGTGCAACGTTGTCAGATGTTGACTTGAATCTCAATGATGTTAAGTAATAAGAAAGTTGTTAAATCAGGATGGCTCAATGTATAAGATGACTCAAGGTACAATACTCTCTTCTATACATTATATCCACGTTATTATAGAGTAAGATCCCAGAGCCTCCAGACATACCTTAATTTCTGAAGGACAAAACCTACGGTATTTTGTAGTGTTAGTATGTACTTTAAACGCCTGCATAAATGCTAAGTTGGCTGGACAGCCAATTCACAGGTACCAGGTGATAAAAGTGAATAAAAACAGGATTCACTTCATTTATATTCTGATCGCTGATTTTTATATATATTGCGTAAAATACTAATGCAAAAACGTTTTCAACATTGCCAGACACTTTCTGCCCACCATAACTTCCGCCAGACGCTTTAAAGCTCCCAAAAAAATAATTTAACTTTACTTACATTCTGAAGCTCGATTTTTATATATGTTACTTAGGGGACTATATCAAAGCTATATCTTATCAGCCAGACAAATTGTAAGGGCCGAACATTCCCCCAGACACAAAATAACATTCGGCCATGAGTATGAGCGCGGGGGTATAATGTGTTTCAGAGCGAGTGAGATATCTATACGAACGGTTTTCCCCCTCTTAAACTTACAGTTCACTCCAGTCGACACTGTGTGTATGCCTTATGTACAGTATATTAATAAATAAATACACCATTTATCCTATAAAATTAATAATACGTTCTATGGTAAAGCTTACTAAAAAAAGCAATTCTTTTACTGGATAATGCTCTACCCGTGCTCTGAAATAAGAACTCTAGAGTAAAAACGGAAACGTAGTTTTGTTACTAGCTTCTTGTTTGTGTGGACCCTGCTTGTACTAGCCCACCTTGTCGAAGAGTAGGCATTGGCTTAGATACTATTGCAGCCACAAATGATTTAACGGTGTACACAATGAGTCCCATTAATAACTTTCTTACTCAACTTTCTAAGTGGGTAACGTATATCGGAAACCAACAATAATTAATCGAGAAGTTCTGTCCTAGGCACACGAACATAATAGCCATAATTAGAAATAGACACCAGATGTGCGAATAACGTGTTTAATGCAGGAGATAAAATGAGCGATTCTTTGTTTCTTGACATTGAGCAAATTTAAATTATGATGAATTTACGTTAGTTTTCCAGCCATGGATGTAGGTTTTTTTTTTTTTATTACTGTGAACGATTGCTTGTGCAGTAAATAATCGCTCAGTAGAAGCAGGCAGACCAAGTAAAGCTTTTGCAATATATCTGAAGAAGAGATTTGTGCAAATATTCTTCCAGTAATTAAGATATTTTTATTGTTCAGCGAGTCGTTAACAAAGTTACATGGAAAAAATCCGCTCCAGAACGATATTCTGCTAATTCCTTGAAGACAGCATCAACTTTCACTTCCACACTCTTCAAGTTGAAATATGTTGCAAAGCCGTGTATGTATTGTAGACCTTCATTGCACTGAGCACCGTTAAGGTGTTTGCCATGGACCAAGGGTCAATGAGATTCGCTGCAAAATACAATGGATTAAAGCATATTTTTTCTCCTTTTGTCAGTGCATCAAGCACCTTTTCTTCTTCTGATTTTAAAAGTGGCAAGGTAGGGATTTCTTTTTCGAACTGTTGCCTTATTTCCCAAAAAATGTCTACAACTTGGCTTATATTTGGAGTGTCTGCCTGCAACTTTATAATGCACTTCTTGATGGGCTGTAACAGTAAAGTGAATTTTTGAATTTCGATCCAAAATATATCTGTTTAAAATATGTCGTCGGTTGTTCGGAGTCATGTTCAGTTTAGCCAGGATCATTAATCTGTAGCACATTTTTATTTAACTGGAAGCTTTCCAAGCATAATATTACAGATGCTCACCTCGTCACCACGGGTAATTTTAGAGTTTGCCTTTTTTTTCTGGCAACATTTCTGTTTGTAATTGTACAAAGGCGGCATTTAAAATAAGTTTATTTTTGATCGTTTTTATAATTGATTTCTAAGCATTGACAACTGAAGAAACCGAATTTAAATTAAGTTACCACAAAGCAAATTCAAAATGTGCGCAGCACTTCAATAGTAAGCGATCATATTCGGGTATTTTTCCTAAAGTATTTCGCACACACGAACCATATTATTGGCGTTATCCATTACACATCCAACGACTTGATCTATTCCAATTTCTTCATATATTTTGGAAATCTGAGGAGCTATAAACTCACCAGTGTGTCGAGAAGTGTTCGTAGTAAGTGTTCGATAAAACACTGGCTTTGGGGTAGTGACTACAAAATACTGTTGCGTATTTATTTATTAAAAACTAATTTCTTTAAACGACTAAAAATATGTTTTACTTATACTAGAAATATGTACACTTTTAAATTAACTGAACCAATTAAATCTAATAATATTTAATGAAAAACACTTACACTAATTTATGTATAACCGTTGTATAACACTATCACTTACACGAAGATAAGATAACGTCCGCGGATAGCTTCGTACTTGTTTACACTAAAAATCACGTACACGATTATTCTCGGTATATTTATCTAGACACACGCGTGCTAACGACTTATTTATTTCCACTTTCATAATCTTCTTAACACTGCTGTATTCGCATTCCAGCAATAACTGATCTACGATTTCTCTCTTCGGTATTTATACACATTTGCAAATCCTTCTCGAGTGTTTCCTATTTTTCGGTATATCTTCTAGAAGATGGATAACAGCTTCTAGAAGGTTCTTGCATTTGCAAATAATTTCTCGAACGTTTCAATACTATCTCTATTTAAATTTGGCCAACCATCAGTCTGCACACTCAAAAACCTAGCCTCTGTTATTTTAACAACGAATTCTACATCTTTAAACGTTTCTTCTAGCAAGGAGTTTGAAAAAATATATCCTGGCGGAAGTGTGAGACTCGGCGGAATATGTTTAAAATCTTCAGTCTACTACACATTCTCAGTAATGCTTAACCGGGTAGCAGTTGCATATAAGGCTTTCGATAATAGTTTCCATATTAGTGATGTTTTCTCGACAGAAATATTATCTACAAAAATTTTTAGCTCGTGTGATTTACTGGGCGTGGATGCGGAGCTGAAACTTCGTCAGTGTTCGTGAGTAGATCTTTGCCAATTTTGTCAGATTTATTTGTAAGACGAGGAGAAACACTTTTCTTTAGTTTTAATATCGCTCTAACAATGTCATTTAAATAAACGTTTAAGCATTCTATTCGCATGTAATGCATATTTCAGTAATGCAAAAATTTCATGCGTGTGGGTCTATTTTTTCTTTACTTTGGTCAGGAATAGTAGAATACTTGGTAAAGTACTTGAAAACATCGCTTTTCATATTTATTCTAGCACCTACACAGAGAGAAATCTTTGTATATTTTATCTACAATTGTTAATCAAAAGTACACAAATTGGGTCTGAAAAAGTGACAAGACCAATTTGTGCAGTTTTATTGCATTCATTTGTGTAGAATAAATTGAACAGTTTTTTTAACAATTTGTTTAAAAACTGATCTAAAACGGGTAGTAAAGTTTTGCCACAATGTTGTGATACTTTTTTAAAACTATGCTTGAAGTATTTTTACCCAATGGTATGTTAAATGTCTAACAGCGTTACGTTATCTAGACCCTGTGACGGTAATTTTCATTAAGTACGCCTTTGTTGTTACGGTTGAAATCTTCGTTAGGTACGCCTATGGATTTTTGACGTGAAATTAGATTCGAGTTTTGACACCCGCTAACTATCTTTTACGCGTGACTGTCATTTACGACGTGCTCTTCAACTTGGAAACTACTTGAAATGGTCGGTGGATTGATAAGTAAACATTTTCTACATTTATACACCATCATGGTGACCAATCTATAAGTGGAACACACTTAAAATTTGTTTGCGTCGACACCGGGTAAGATTGGAACTTTTCATTTATTAAAACTTTGTTGTAACTTCCTGTATTTTGACAGCCATTCCGCCACGTGCGCATATCTAGTTCTAATTATTACTTATTACTGAGGAGTCCGTTTCGTATTACTATTTCTTCAAACAAATATTCGAAGGCCGTAAATTAACCTTGGGGACGATCACTTTATTCGGGAGATCCTAATTATCGAATACGAGGGAATTCGAGTCGAAGGCCGTAACTTAACACCGATGACTATCACCTTATTCGGAAGATCCTAGTTATTGGTTATGAGGGAATTCTATTCGGAGGAAATTGCTTAATACCATCATATTCGCAACCGTAATGTAACAGCATACGATAAGTGTCGGTTCGTTTACTGTCCTTTAAATGTGTCTTTATTTGTAGTTTGTGAGTCGCCAGGTAGACACGTCTATATTTTTCAGGAAGTTTAATTGCAGGAGGCCGTAGGAAAAACGTTTTTCTGAAAGCACTCTGGAACTTGGTAAGTCAATTTTTACTTATTTATACGTGATCGCTACGGTGCAAACTCACGACTTATTATACTTGCTAATTGTACGTGATTTGTTACTTGTGTTTGTTACTAAATTAATGTAGATAAATTACTTATCGCTTGCTGCTTATATCCACAATTACTTATCTTTGTTAATGTTACTTACTAAAAAAATTTTATACATGTTATATTACTTACACGCTTGTTTGACGTGTAGTGTAAGTTGCCGATCCTACTGTTATGCTCTTTTCTATATTCTATACAGTCCCGGCGTATATTTGATTATTTAAGTGTTAGTAGATTTAGCGTTATAGAGGAATTAAAGTACCATTGTTGTTAATGATCGAGTTTCTTTTCCATTTTAGTCGTTTCTTTCAGCAGTTACGAACTTAACATCATAGTTACAAGTTTATTACCATTTCTGTGGTGAGCAAGCATAAACTGACTTTGGATAGGCTCTGGCGCCCTTAATTATCTTTTATTTACCTCTAGGAACCCTACCCTCTCTCCGACTGTTGAGAGTTGGCCGTGCAGGTTCGTAACCAGCTAAAACTTGTAACAACCCATATTCTCTTTGGTTAATTTTGTACAATATTGTGCAAATTATTATTATTTCGTTTAGCTTCTTATTGTACAACTTTATGCATCTTGGTTAAATGTTATTTACTTAAAAATAACATATATTGGGTAAATAGTCAATAAAACGTTACAAATCTTAAGAGCATTATTTATTTATATTTAAATGGTATACTTATTCTTTTCGTCGAGGGATATCTTAAAGTTCCATTACTTCTTGTTATCGATTCACTCCAGATTTTTTTATAAATGTGGTTGATTTGCCCGCTACAGCTACAGCAGTTAGCAGTCACATTTTTAATAATGTTTCTTGCTTCGAAATGATGGTTTTCTTCAATTTCGATTTCATGTTGATAAATAACAGCTGAACCAATACAGAAAGTAAGTAATGTAAAAATCTCCAGCAAAAATTTGCTGTTGTTCGTAGAATTAAGTTAACACTGGAATTAAATACAGATTTTAAAGTGATGAATGAGGTTATGCAAAGGTTATACCATTGATTATATATACTTCGTATTCAGATAGATCATCCTTATGGGAGATTTTGATTTAAGAATTATAGTTAAAAATAATCCGCTAGGTGTCACAACGCACAATGAACGCACGTAATTCGCAAGGTTTATTTCATCAAAACAATTCAAGATTACTTGTTCATTCTATTAGCTTGCCTAATTACGTTACAGATTGATTACACGCACGATCTGCATTTTGTAGACATAACAATACGTGAGTGTTTACATGGTTTCCATTTCAAATGAGAGTTTAATAAATATATTTAATACAAGACCTAATTTTCATAGTAGAAGGATTATATCAGTCAACGATTATATACATATAATCAATAGTATTATTATTGATGTATTTTATCAATACCGTTGTAACATTGTTTATATATATTCAATGGTCGTATTAGTATTATATGGTATCATATATGCAAGTAAATATTTCTACAGAAACATATAAAAATGATTTCAATAAATGAAAAGCAATACTTGCTTCTCATTATTATTTTGTCTCAAAATCTTCTTATCATTGTAAGCAACGTATATTAACCTTTGTTATGTAAATATAGTATGACCTCATAAACATCATCAAATTGTTTAGTTATCTCAAACTTGCAATTTCATCATAATAAAGATTACGGAATTGTAGTCCACGTGGACTTAAGAAATGTCAGTCAAAGTGTCGAAGCACCAATCGTGGGTAATATTAATCCCATAAATTATCAGTAAGGCAACCACAACTGAATCTTTTCTACTCTTTCTTCTTTTATTACATTAACAGTATGTAACCATATCTCTAAACATATGTGAGAGTTTAAATAATTGAACAAATTAGTGCAACGCCCATCTCAAAACAAATCTGAATTAGACCGGGAGTATAACCTTAATTAAATAAAGTTCATGTATACGATACACGTTTGTAACCTTGAGCAGCATGGTTATTCTTATCTCAAGTTCGCAGACAATATTTACAAACGCCACCGTGAGAAACGAGTCGTTTTGTTGTTGAACCGAAAAAGATATTTTGAATGTGGTAAAAAAGTGCTCCACCTAGTAGACGTTGGCGGAGTTTTGATTTCCGTATGCCGCCATCTGGTAGTCGTTGGATTTTTGGGACTTCCAATTATTATACAAGGATGAGCAATCTGATAGTTGTATAATCAATGGTTATACTTAAAAAATGTTATAAATACACTTACCTTGTTCAAATAACAGCGTTTCAAAAAGTCTTGACAAAAACTAACTGAATAACTACGACTTTTTCAGAAAACAGGAGGTAAAGATGTAAACAAACCCAACGCAATCAAGGAATTTTGATTGTAGACATTTTTTCAAGCGGATATACTTGCTAATTGTGATTGGTTGAAACATTTATCGCTTCAAATTTTTAAAGTTAGTTCACATATTTTCCGAGAACTTTGTTTACTTCGACGCTCTGCATGCGGTCTGTAAGTGTCAACATCAGCGTCTTTACATACAACGCGTTATCGCTTATCGTTATCGTTCAATTTTTTCTTTGTTCCGAGTTTAAAAGAATTGCATAATCTTATTGTAATTATCAAAGCTGTACGAGAAACTAAAACAAAATTGTGCAAAATACTAGCACATTGTTGTCGAATACAAAACATACTAAAGTTTATAATATTTTTCAAACAATTTGTCAAATAAAACTTCATAACCTATTTATCCAAACGTATTAAATAAAAGCGTGCAAGCCTATGGTATAAATATAAACAATTGTAGTAATATCATCAACAATACAGTTATGCACAATCTTGTGCAAAATTGTGTATGAGAAATATGAACAAAATTACAAGAAAATAGTACTGAAATGTGACACTCCAAACATACACTTTTAATTGTTCCTTCTCAAGAAAAAACCGTTATGAAATTTACAATTTGATTATCAAATTTAACCTCAAAAATCTAGAACTGAAAACAAAATGCATTCTAAAAACAATACTATTGTAAATTAAGAAATAATTAATGGCAGGCACCCCACAGGACACGACACACTGCAGTTTCAACTAAAGATTGTAATATCTACTTACATTCACGATTCACATCGCACAATGCACAGAAAAACTTTGTCTACAGTAAAACGTCGGCACACGTTTATTTTGAGGTTATGTCTAAAATGATCGGCAGGTCATTTTTGATAGTGACATGACTGTGGCCGACGTCATGACCATCAAAATGACGCGGTCATATCACCGACTCGCATGACTGACTATATACTACTTTCTTATTATTTTACCGTAATGAAGACTGCAATTCTCAGATTTTACTTTGTTCCGTTAATTGTATGAAATATTGTTTTGGATTTTATTCTTTACAATTCAAATAATTCAGTCTAATTTATTTTGTTTAAAGAACTGTGTATATGAAATCGTATGTAAGTTTATTTAGCTTTCAAACTCTGCTTATTTTTCTACCTATGCAACTGTTGAAACGTCAAGTTATATATCTACGTTTAAAATTTTTAATTCTGATTAGTATATTTAAATTCGATTTTTTGTTTTGATCTAATCCCTGTATTTTAACTACTAAATATTTTTCAATAAACATGAAAAGCTACTCATGAAAGCGTGCTTTAAACGGTTGCTTAACTGTGAAAATTTAAGATCAAATTAACTGCTCTGACACTGAACTAAACATATTCAATTCAATCAGTTAAATTCAATAATAAAAAAATTACTTATAGAGTTTTTAGTTCGGTTAGGGAATGAGACGACGAAATTTTTTATTCTCAGTACTATAGACTGCTATTTAAATACCCTTGCGACTGGAATAAAATTTCGTATAGTTTTTTATAAATATTTTCATTAAGAATTATATGGATAACAGATACAAAAGAAGTACTTTTGTAATTCTTGGAGATTAAACGAAACTGTATAGCTATTACAGGTAATGTTTTAAATAGCGAATTCCTGATGCAGCTGCTTTTTTTCTTCCATAAATATCTCTATAAGTCAATTATACAACTGAAACTTGAGCCGAAAAACAATTTTCTAACAACTGCTATAATCTAAATTACTTTTAAACTAAGCTAAAAACAATTATGCAATTAGTCGTGTTTAGGTAAAACGATCCACAAAACTACCGATGAAATTAGTCTAATGGTTAAATAAAATCACAATAATTACTTCTGACTTTTTGAAGTTTAATTATTTCTTTTGGTTTGATACATTCAATTATAACATTCCAGAAAATATAAAATTGGTACACCTACATTTTAATCAATGTCGGTCAGTTCTTGTGTTGTTAGGTGCGGCAGTTTTTTGGGACAGTATTTAGTATATCGTCTTAATAAACATATATTACAAGACACACGCTATTGATACACTAAAAGATATGATTTCCAATTTATAGAAAATTGGAAATGGTGATGAATCTTGAAGGTTCGACAAGGAAGGTCACACCAATAAAGAATTTTATTGAATATCATAAAATCAGCCATATAGGAACGAACATTATTTAAGTAAAATTTAAATTTATTAGGTAGTTTAAGCATGCATGCTATGAAACCGAATTCGGTGCTCTAGACACAAATATTAAAATTCGAAAATTAATGTGGATATTTTGAACGATGACATGATCGTGAAAATCGCTGTGCTGACTTATTTGCCACATCATCCTGTAATTAAAACAACTAAAATACGCATATGTGACGGTTCAATGCAGAACAGTACAAGGTGGTAGATTGTTTCTAATTATTTCGTAATACACAATCAGATTAAATATTACTTCTATTACGGTTAAAATTGTTTTTAATATTTCATGCGTTATTAGTTCAAGTAACAAAAAAAATGTTATAAAAATATTTTGGCTGCTTAATTATAACACTTTCACATGTTACAGTAATAACATTAGGACTTCTGACTACGGCTCGAATTTGGCTTCTAGTAAAATTTTACGTGTCCTAATAATTTTTGTTAGTATGTTACAATTACTATACTAATGCAATTCAACAAAATGATTATAACTATATTCAATTCTCCACTTTTTACAGTACATTCAAAGCACTGTTTACTGTAGTATATAACCAATCTTCTTGGAAAGTTTGCATTTTGCTTATAACGTTTCAAATCCAGTTCTTAAAAAAAATGTAATTGTTCTTATTTACTATCTCATTTAAAAAGAACTAACCTCGGGTTTAATTAAATGCAATATTTTGTGTACAACAGTTACATGCAATTATTTACAAAGAAATACTATCACTTTGATATTTTCGTTCCACTGTTTAACTTATTTTTGAACGAACGCAATTATGTATGTACCTCTTTTAATGAGTTCTAAATATAACATCTCATTATTTTTTTAAGGGTAATTTTACATATCTATATATACTCTTTACCCAAACACTTTTTAATTTTTATAGTTATTTTCATAATTGTTTTTTAGTGTACTAAAGAAATTTAATGTTGAGTACATTTGTATGTAAGTTATCACCTTGTTAAACCACAGGTTCAAGGTCTTAACACGTTTTTTTATATTCTTTGTAGAAAACTTGTGAGTACGATGTAATAAAATTATTTTTTCTATTTTTGTACTCTAACAAGTACTTTAAGTTGTCTATAGTACTACTTTATACCACCCGAACTGTGGTTTTGTTAGATTGGCAATACTATGTATTTGACAATTAAAATCCCGCAATCCAACTATTCAACATGTCAAATTTGAAATGTTGCCAACTTATTATTTTTAAAAAAAATATTTTTCCTAATTAATAAAATAATAGTAAATATGTAATTAACATTTATTTTTACATATAATTTTCAAAATAGAAAAAATAGTATAAAGTATACGTGTATATGTGTTTGGCGCACTCGACCATTAGAAAACTTTTCTAAACTTTGGTCTCGTGCCCTAAAATGGTTCCTTATGAAACTAGTCCTTTAATATACTATTACCAAGCAGAAAAATTAACAAATTTTATAAAATATTATAAACTCCGGTTGTTTGGATTACTCAAAATAACAAAGTCTAAAAACCTCTAGATAGAGCTTCTGGAACCAGGTAAGTTAGTACATGATAATATAATACAAATTAAAACACGTACGTACATAAAAATAAAGCTTTTTGCTAAGGATGAAAATATAAAGTTACATAAAACCAAAACAAGCTGGTAAATCTAAACAAGACGTAATTCTAGTACCTAAACAATTTAAATTTTTAATACAAACATTAAGCAGTTTACATTCAAATTGTTAGTCAATTCCAGAACGATTTTTTACGAGTAGTTATGAGTTTGCAATAGTTCCGAAACAATACTTTGTGCTGTTATGTAATGCAAATTGCGATTTATATATATACGTGACGCAAAATTTTGCTTAGGAATTCTTCATCTTGAAGTAACAAATAACTTTTCTGTTTTAGATTTGTTTCACCCGGTTTTGAACAAGCATGATACGTCTCTTCATTTATAGATGACTTTAGTTTTATATTCCAATAAATATATCCGATGTAATATTTTGTTTGTACTAGTATTGGAATACCTTTAATAAATTACAATTGAACGGACAAGGTTTCTACCGTGGATACCGAATTACACCGAAATATTCTGTCGGGGACAAGTGCCGTACTAGGAATTTTATTAAAATACGAAAATGTGAAACGTTATTACTAATAACACGTAACAACTTGTCTCGACTTTAAAATAAGTTTAACGATAACTCCTGGTATAAGATTGATCTATCTGATCAAGATCGTTGTTATATTTTGTGTCACAATATCGAGTTTTCGGAAATTCATCTTCAGTGTTTATGCAATTTTTTTCTTTTGTTGTAGCATTTCGCAACGTTATGTTATAATTGGTGCCTTGTTATTTTTTCAATTTCGTTTGGATGTTTATTTTACTTATCGTAAAATAAGGTTTCATTATATAGTGTGTTTAATATTTATATGGTCGGAGGTTTAATTTGGTTATTTTTACTTTTTCTGTTATTGTTTCTAGATATTTGATTTCATTAATTGTTTGTATTACTTTGTCGTCTAATATAATGTTTCCTCAATAAAATTTTGCTACCAGTGTGAAGTTAGCCACGGATCTAGCCATAGAAATTAACTTTAATGCCAATATAAAGCCTTTAAACATTTCGAAATGAAACTTATAATATAAATGTACTCTACAAACATGATTTAATATATTTATATATAATTTTTATTAAAAATAATAAAAACAATTTCAATAAACATGTATTTAAACATTTAATTGTAATAGTGCGATTTTTACAAATATAGTCATTTTTGATTTTTTTGATCATTTTTGATTTTTTTGAAAATTCGTTTATGATAAGATTAAATAATAATTAACAACATATTAAAAAATGACGAGGTGGTTATTTCTAAAAAAAAAGTTATTTTATGTGAAACGCGTAAATGCGCGATGCTATTCCAGTTCGGGTCGTGCATAAAAAGCAAAATTTTCACAAAGATAGTCATTTTTGATTTTTCTGCAAATTCGTTTATAAATAGATTAAACAATTATTAACAACATATAAAAAAATTACGATGTGGTTATTTCTTAAAAAAAAGCAATTTTACGTCGAAGTTGCAGCAATGCTCAGCTTACATTCCCGTATAAACAAACGCAATTATCACAAAGATAGTCATTTATGATTTTTCTGCAAATTCGTTTATAATTAAATTAAATAATTATTAATGACATATTAAAAAATTACGATGTGGTCATTTCTTAAAAAAAAGTTATTTTACGTCGAAGTTGCAACAATGCTCAGCTTACATTCTCGCATAAACAAATGCAATTTTCACAAAGATAGTAATTTCTGATTTTTCTGAAAATTCGTTTATAATTAGATTAAACAGTTATTAATAACATATTAAAAAATTACGATGTGGTCATTTCTTTAAAAAAAGTTATTTTACATCAAAGTTCAGCAATGCTCAGCTTACATTCCCGTATAAACAAACGTAACTTTGTAATTAGATTAAACAATTATTAACATTGTATAAAATTCTTTCTAAAAAAAATGTTGGCCTTAAAAAGGGCCGTTTGTTTTTATAGGATTATAGTATGTGCAAGCAGTCAGCATCCATACAAGTTGAGGTGCAATTTGTCTTTTTTATATACACCGCGTATTCTTTGGCCGTGTATATAAACAGCTCTAGCCGTGTCTACTACTGTCGTGTTAACGTTTTTTATGTTTAATATATAATTACGATATCCACTCCACGTTCGCATTTGTTCGTCTGTATAGCAAAGTGCAGGTGGAGGCGTATAAAAAATTATATGAGTATCGCGGCGCTTCAGTGTTCGCAGAAGTTTTCTTAAATCTTGTTTTAACTGAGGATATTTTCTATGTTTTAAAATATCGTTGGACTTCAATCTTATTATTAAACCCCAAATCGTTTGGCCACCAACTGCTAATTGTACAGCCAATCTTTGTTTTCTACCATTCCAAATGGGAATACGACGTGCTTGAAACCCGAATACAGAGGTTAGAACTCGCCGAAATACAGAAATTCCCAAAAACTTAACGGGAGCACCCATGCTTTTCAAATAGAAGCACAATTAATGTATTGTCAATAGACAATAGCATAATGACATGATTGGTTGAGATTTTGTGTTTTTGTAGTATGAATGTCTTCGTGCCGCTGGCTAAATTAGAGGAATTAGTAAAGTAAGATTAGCTTTCTACTTTGTTATTTCTTTTGTATTTAGGTATTATTTAAGTAGTGTGAATACATTTTAATGGTATTTACGGAGAAGTTGAACACCGGTGTACCTGTAAGCTATTGGATTAACAGGTAGAAATTATCTGTCTGCTTTTGAAAACAATAAAAATTTTCATAGAGTATTGTTGCATTTAATAGACAAATAAATTTTATGACAACTTTTAAAATGCTTCGGGATGGGCTTTTTTGTTTACCCCGGATGTAAATCTTACAATTTATTATCAGAAAAATGTTGCTCGATTTAAAAATATACTTGTACTGGGTTGCCCTTTTTGCGCTACATTTTCTTTTCTTATTGTGTCGATTAGATAATATGTCAGTTTGTAGATGAATAATAAAATTTGTCTATTTGAATAACTTCAATAACTATAAAGAATTAAATTAAGTAGGTACTTACTCGTAAAATTCTACGAAATGTGTCATGTTTAGGTAAGTCACTTTTTTTTTAAAGAAATATCGTTATCGTAATTTTTTAATATGTTATTAATTGTTTAATCTAGTTATAAACAAATTTGCAGAAAAATCGAAAGTGGCTATCTTTGTGAAAATTGCTTTTGTTTATGCGGGAATGTAAGCTGAGCATTGCTGTAATTTGGACGTAAAATCCGAGGTAAAATCACTTTTTTTTTTAAATGACCACATCGTAATTTTTTAATATGTTATTAATAATTGTTTAATCTAATTATAAACAAATTTGCAGAAAAATCAGAAATGACTATCTTTGTGAAAATTGCGTTTGTTTATACGGGAATGTAAACTGAGCATTGCTGCAACTTCGACGTAAAATAACTTTTTTTAAGAAATGACCACATCGTAATTTTTTAATATGTTGTTAATTATTATTTAATCTAATCATAAACGAATTTTCAAAAAAATCAAAAATGACTATGTTTGTAAAAATCGAAATGTTTAACGGCTTTATATTGGCATTAAATTCAAAGTAAATTTCTATGGCTCTGTGGCTAACTTCACACCGGTAATTTTGCTTTGTTATTCATAGTAAGTTCAGTCTAATTAAGAACTGTAACAAACTTTATGCTTACTTATTTGTAATAACAAACTAATTTTTTTTATATATAGAAGTATAATAACGTTTTCCAAAATTCTTAAGAATATTTTAACATCGTCGATTTTAGCACTTAGTTTGGCATTAAAGTTTCTACGTATTATAGTAAAAGGCGTCTGAGTTTGTTCTGTTACTATTTACAGGTAATTAGAAACTTTTTTTATCAGATTTTTCCAATCTAAGCTCATATTCTTAAATTACTCAAGGTGGTGACACCGATGTGATCAAAAACAAATATCAAATGATTAAGAATTTAGGTGACCAACACCGTTGAAACAAGTAGGTTTGAACTATGATAAATTTCTATTTGGGTTTTTCAGGTTGGACTAATTGGAAAAAAATTGACTTTTTCAATTGTACTTGAAGTTATTAGAAACTACACTAAAAATTCATTATTTACGTAGTGAAACATTTTCAACATACGTAAATGTATTTAGTTATATTGGAAGCTTATTCTCAGTATTAAATAATAACACAAATAATTGATCATTTCACACATAAAGAAAAGACTGTCACGCTGTTGATTACTGAACTAAACAGCGCGAAACACTGTCAACGACAATATTTTCCAATAGTGTTTAGCTAAAACTATGAGAACAATACCGTTTATTATTACTTATTAGTGGGTTTAATGTGTTAAGCTCATGATAAATTTTATGAATTATGGAACTAAGTAATTATTGGATTTCACATGCATGAAGTGTGCGTTAATAAATATGATGCAATACATTATTAATTAATGAACATTACAGTTAAAACCGTACACAGTCGAGTAATCATAAATTAATGGTAAATTTGGTAAAACAAGCTCAAATATATAAATATTATGAGTCATTTAATAAATTCAAAATGTTTTAAAATAGAGATTTCGTCCCTTTCTTTCCATTATGTAATGTCAACAATTGAACACTGTAACATTTCCTGATCGGAAAAAGATTAGGTATTGTTCTAAAACGGTAGAGTATTAAGTCAATAATCGTTATAAATTGTAATGAAACGATTTTACCAGGGTTGTTCTAGTGATTGTTTAAACGATTGATAAGATAACAAAAAAAGCTTCGCGTAAAGCACAACGGCAATAGGAAACGAGCGATTTTATTATTGTTGAATAAGATAAACACCGTGCTCATTACAATGAATAACATGTACTCATTCTGTAAACGTGTAATAACAACTCAACTTTTTATCATTGCACTTTAAAATTACCGATAGAGTTATGAAACATTTTCTTGAAATGTGGTTTTATTTATTAAAGTGATTTTTTGCGTTTTTCAAATTATTAAAAGTTATCGTAATTTGTTTATTTTGATCATACGTATTGAATATTATGAATTTTAAGTTTATATTCTTATTTATATTTATTATTTGTAATTATTTGTGAATATTTGCAATATAATATTGCAACAACTTTACCTCAACTATTTTTTTGTTGTAAATAATAGGCCACTACGATTAAGAGCAAAAAATAGATTTCCAACTTTCAGTTGCCTATTAGAAAAAAAAGTAAATATAATTTTGGTTTCTGAAATTCGTAAAAGTGGAAATTACGCGTGCATGTTTCATATGGGTTGTTTTTTTCTTAACGGCCTTGCTAGGTCCTTCACCGGTTGTTACCCTGTTTAGTGGCGCCTTTACATGCAGTACTGCAATAAGGATTAAATGCTTTACTCTTAGATAATTGATTATGTGATGAATTCAGTTCCAATTCTTACAAGACAATATCGTTATGTTATAATAAACAAACGATTATTTACTATTTAGGCTATCATTAGTCAGCATTATTACATTTTAAATTTGGAAATGATCGTTCAGATAAAACTAACAGTTATAATGGAAGTACATTTTACCCCTAAGTGTATTATATTTAATTCATGTTGAACACGACGCGCATATGGAGTTGACGTACAAAATTACACTTTTAATGCTGTAATATTCTGTAAATTTTGTAGACCGTTTCAGTATGCGATTGTGTTCATCATGATTTTATCGTGTAGAAGGTCAAATAAAATTTGCGGAATTGTTTTGATTGCCACTTAGTTATAATTAATTTTACGTGGGATTTTGACTAGCCAGTCATGTATAATTAGCACGGCTTTGTTTAATTATATCATGTAGTTGAAGAAGGAATTAATTAAATATTCTCTTTGTTAAAATTTCAGAGGCTTAAAAACCAAATTATACCATAGTTTTTAAGTACCTCGTTAAAACAAGACACAACTTTTGTAATTCATTGCTAAAATGACAAGATTGTAAGTCTAAAAGGTAGCAGAATAGCTAATGTCATAAAAGAAAACTTTTAATTTCAACACATTTTTTAGCCTCTACGTAATTAGATGTTTCTTTTTTATGAAAATATGTTTGTAGTCAGAATAAAATTTTTACTTTTTTTTATTCATGCTGTTAGTATTATTTTTAAAATGAAAATGCTTGTTTGTTTAGATTAAGGTGTAATACGTTAGATTTTTTTTCCGTGGACATCAATAAACATGTAAATTAAGTAGTTTTTATTTATACTTAATTTTTATGATTGGCAATAAAAACATTAATTAACGAAATGAAACATTTTTTTTACGAATATATCCTGTTTCAATTCTATTTAATTATATAGTGCAAAAGTTTCAGCGTTTTGTTAAAAAAATTTTGTAACATTTAAGTATTTATTTATCTTGCGTAGTCTTAGATTACATCAATTGATACTATATTATAGATATAGAGCAATGACGATTGACACTGTTTTACAATCGACTGGATTTTGTTGACAACGTGTTTGAAGTTGTTATCTATATAGAACAAGTTAACACATTGACGAAGTACGTGACGTGAAAATATAAATAAACTTGTCAAAAATTAATGTTTTTGCCTTCTTGGTTGTTCGTTTCTTTGATTTTAGCCTACACTTTATTACTATCCTTCAGTCAGTAGTATCAACATTACTTCTCGGAACCATTAATAAAATTAATTAAAGCTGACCCAGCAAACAATTTAGTTGTAGGTTTCGTTTATGTGAGAAAATGCAAGTACAATTTAATTATATCCCAATGAATTTTGCATCGAATGACATTTGAATTCGATTGATTATATTTTGAACGTAAGAAAAATTAGTGTTTTAAAGTTGAACGAACTATGTCCACTAGAATAAGCTGACAGGTTTTCTTTCGCGCCATTTATTTATTTGGATAAAGTGGGTTATACTTACAATGATTGCAGCTATTACAAAGTAATGGTGTAGAATAAACCTAATTTTGTCGAGCAATTTCTTAGTTGTATGGTACATTTTGTTATCAGTACTTAATCCAAAGCATCTATTATCGTATTTCACTTAATCCATAAATTATTAGAAGTCGTTTCCTTTTTATTTACAACTAATCGGACAAAGAGCAAATAATAACATGCATTAATGACTATAGTTTTATAAGATCTCTTCGTTGACTGATTGTATATTAATTTAGTTTATAATCCTAAATCTAGTTCTAGTTACGTAGTATAAAGACATCGGAGATAGTTGAAACATCAAGTATCCTCATCATAAATCATTTTACAGCAGGTAGAATGAATCACGTGTGTTAGAAGAGTTTATAACTTTATTTTTCTCATGTTTGTACTTGCTTTATTAAAATTTAACACATTGTTAACGCATAATACCGATTAATTACAATTTTAAGTTCCTCGTGTTTTCCATAATGTGCACGTACTATAGGTGCAAAGTTAATTGCATCTGCAATTAAAAAACTCACCGCAGGATAATAATTATATCAGAAACGATTGTGTAATTTCAAATAATACGCGTCTAAAGCGTCACCGGAGAAACGAGAATAAATCGAATGGTTCAATTAGTAGCTGTTGGACAAAAGAATCAAATAGAAACGTACTTTTTTTTAAATTATTGATTGTGTTTAAAGCAACAAAGTACACATTTTTGCACGCATTGATTATTAAATATGCAATTTAACAAAATCTGCATTTCTTTTGTGCATAATTGCTGATTAGTATTTGTATTCGATTACACTGGGACTGCTTAACTTGAAAATGTCCATATACAATTGTATTTATCTAATAATTTCAAATTAAGTTTTTATATGTTTTGTGTATAATATTAATATTTATTAAGTCGGCACTTTTACGTTGACATTTAAATTTCATTAAACAGTTATATTGCGAATTAAATTATCTCAGTTCCAGACGGTTTTTTCTGTATTCATGATGTCTACTACTTGTTTAAAAACTTTTTGAAACAATTTTGTTTTAATAATCGATTGTTTTAACAAGGTTTGCAGAAAACGTCTAGTTAGCTCAGATTATCAATGTTTACTTTTACTGCATTATGAGTGCTTAACAGATTCTACTTGTAATTTATAACAAAGAAAAACTGCAGTAAAAATTTTTGTATGAACACAAAACCTTTATTTGATAAATATATACAATGTATGAAGGGAATAACAAACAAAATAAATATTACCTAAGCAGCAGATGAAGATCAAGAGAACGAAGATTTAGTGTCTTTTCGGACAAATTGCCATTATTGCAAAGAAAAATCATACAGTTTTTATTGGAAACTTCTTCTTAATACATAAGAAAGTGTCATCATTCAAAGGCAATTCTACGCTACCATTTTCGAGTGCTTGCTTAGTTATAGATATTTTTTCACGACAGTCTGTTATTAAAAATCGCAGATGAGTGAAACCTATACTGTTTTTGTGAAACTTTTCAGAATTGGCATTGATAAAAAAATTAGGATTTCGAAAAAAAGAAAATTAAGCCAACGGATCATCTTCAGGTGATTTCTTTATAAATTGAGATATTTCCAAATTTGAAAGTCTCATTCACGAACAAAACTTTGTTGATGACTACTTGTGGTTAACGAAGGCTCGTCACCATCTAAAACAACACCTGCTCTTAAAACCACATAAATATTTGCGTTTCATGTAGTGTGGTTTATGAATTTATTACCTAGGAAGGATAAAACGCAATCTAATCCGAATTGGAAACTATTACAAATACATAAGAAGTGTTTTGTGCGAATACGTTACAAATGCTAATGGGACTGATGTCTACGGTGGTCTGGAAATAATATATAATTGTTACTTTAACATATATGTACTAGGTAACATAAGAATTATCATTTCAAGAAATTGAAAGGTTTGAAAAAAAAGTATTTGGTTAAAAATACGAATTTGGAAAAAATAAGAACAGGCATGCGGTACATTTGAATTTTTTAACGTCCATTGTTAATATTGAGTATACGGGAAATGGTTTAATTAATCAAACCTCTAATATAATTTCTTTTGTTAGTTAAAACTGTTTCTGAAAGCTTATACAATCTTCTGGATTTTGTTTTTGGAGGCAAGATAACTTTTACTGTCATTTGGACACTCTCATAATTTACGTACTCGAAATTGTGGTAGTGCGATGGTGCAATATCAGGAAAATATGGGAGGCTTAGGTAATTTTTTCTACGGATTTTTTTTGTCACGTGCGGTCTAGCCTTGTGATGGAGAATTACTTTTTTTCTGTTGGCTAAAAATGAAAGCTCAAATCTATCGTTACATTCTCCAAATTTGACAACTACTTATATATCTTACAAGTTGTTACATTTCTGACAAAAGATTCAAATAATCAGTTGCCAAAAGTCTTTGTTTTTCAATTTCACGGATCAAATTAACCTTTAACAATTTGTCAGAATCATTGATACAATAATCCAAATTTTCAGTAAAAATTTTAAATTGCTAGAACAGGTTATTAACTTATTTTAATATAAATTTATATTTACAAATAGCTTTTTAATATTAACATTGTGTATAAGTATCGTCTGCTCGTATTAACGTAAACAACACAAACGACACTATATTCTGCGATAGATTATGGCATAGAAAAATATTATTAGGTACTTTTAATACCAATACATTTTGAATGTGTTGTCCATTCCATCAAGAATGTTTACTCCTACATTTTCTATAATAACTCAATAGGTAAGTTAACGACATATAGTAACAGTGACCATCTTGTAGGTATCTCATGAACTACTATTAAAGAAAACTGTGAAATTATTTTTTTTTCCAAAACTAGTTTGTAAGATACCTACAAGTTGGTAGTCGCCATTATATGTAGCTAACATATCCACATTCAAACTGACCAATAATAACATTTTGCCTGTATATTATTTTATAACGATTTGAATTGGCAGACGGATCGCAGGTCTCGATGTGCTAATTATAAGGTAAGATTAAAAAGATGCCAAAACGGTTAGAAATTAGAATAGAAGACAGCGTTTAAATCTATCCAAAGCTAAAAGAGAACAAATGACAACGAACCGATTGTAGCAAGAATATTTTTTAATTTTATCACAGAAAGATAGGCTAAAAAAGAGAAGCGAGGTAGATTTACATAAACACGATCAATTACTAGTGTGTAGGTATAGATACAGACAATAATTGTTGATGCCAGTGGCGGCTTCTCTATTAGGTCATTTGGTCAATGAATCTCCAAAAAATGAATAAAAAAAGTATTTTATTTACTTTAAAAGTACAGAAAATTTGCGTTTACATCAAATTATCAGCGTTTGAATTTCATGCGTTTAAATAATTGTTAGTTTAAACGCAACAGATGCAAAAAGCTTGCGAATTTACCCGAGGCTGACACGAACGTGTGCCCCAATTATGCCCGCTTGTATACTATATTGAAGCCGAATCGTAAATGATAATTATTGTAGTCAAGAGTGAGACACGCAGAATACAATTTTATGCGAGTTAAAAAAGATGATAAGTAAATCTTTATATGCTTTTGTGGTGCGGTCTACAGCCGGACCGCCTACTCAATGCAATGCTTACGTGACTTATCACTATCTTCCCAGCACGTGTGTGTAAAACACAGATGCTGGAATGCACATTTCTTATCACATATGACAAACTTTACAGTCTATTTTTTATTTCATCGATGATATTCATTCGTAAGCGACGAAATTAATAGCTAATAATTTTACACGTTTAGAATTTAAGTTTAATGCTCGCTCTCAGCCTTTACTTCAAATTCGACAGACCATCTATGATTTGTCAGATTGGATTTACGGGTTTGAAATAAATAACTGATTTTACTCTTTTGTATGTTTACTGTTTTCACATGATTTATTAATCATTATGGTGTAAAAATAATGTTACGGATTTATAACATTTAAAAGAAAAAGTGCAAAACACTCGTATCGTCGAATCACATGAAAAATTGTATGAATTATGTTAATCTTGGTAGCGCCAATATTTGCTTACACTTGGACAGCGCTTGCCGAAAGTCAATAAAAGACCACACTGAAAATGTTTGTAAAAATAGATAGATATATTAAATAAAACAACTCATTGACTTTACCTATGACTACAGTGAAAAGAGAACGAAGTTTCTCTACATTAAAAAGAATAAAATAATTCTACGCAATCGGTAATACTAAATATAAATCGCGTTACTGTAAGAATGTTTTTTAGACTTTTTGCAATAATTTTTAATGACCCTCTTGTATGACTGACCATCAGCCGTTACTGGTTGATGCAAGCCCCCTTCGGTTGGGCAACACGTATATAAAATTAAACTTGTCGGTCTAACTTTTACTTTCCAAAAGAACAAATATGCATTGGTAAATATAATATTTAAATATGCAATATCTTGATAATTAAGAGAACCCGAGTGCACTTTTTAATACTATATTACACACACAAAAAGTTTTGTAGTTCATTGTGACAACAACTTTATATGTACGTACAATCGTACTTGCAAAGGACTGACGACGTAGATAAAAGAAAATGAGAATAGCAAATACAATAATTTCAATTTTTTTTCTTCGAAGTAAGTGGCTAGCTAGCAGAACCTTTTTCAGAATTTCCTAAAATTCGCTGAAATAAACAGTGATATACACTACCGTTTATATATTTGGGGATGATTAAAACAGGTTTTTTTTAAAATTTTAAATAAAACAGTTATTTGCAATATAATTTACTTCTAAACATTAAAGGCGGGTTGCACAAAGCAAATCAAAAATGTAACAACTGATTATTTTTTAAAACAATTGCTACATAGCCAATGAAACCATGTTTATTGGTGATGTAACAATTTATTGATTTCAGAAATAATCACTTGTTACATTTTTGATTTGCTTTGTGCAACCCGCCTTAAGTGTTTATATGTCCACCATTTGACTTAATCACTGCGGCACGTATTTGAACATTTTTTTGAATTAAGGATTCACCAAATTTTGGTTACAATAGTTGTTTCTAAACTACTATTAAGGTCGATTTCATTTTCTATACAAGACACTACCTGCTTATTTGTCGTACTAAGTGTTGTATGAATTATTCATTATTCTTTTATCGAAATATTCCACAATATTTTCAAGTTTAGGTTTACACCTCTATAAAAGGGCTTAAGAGAAACCTAACCTGAGGTAGTGGTAAAATATAAATGAAACACAATTTGTTGTTCATATTTCAATTTTACTTGTATATCCGAATTTTTTTAGTTGTCCACAAATATATGAACGGTTCGATTCATACGATCTATGAGAGGAAAAAACAGATTCGCCAAGTTTCCTCGACGTTATATTTTGGTGTGTGTGTATTCTAATACGGTTATAATAGTAGTAATTAATCGAAGGTTTCGATATCTTTAATCAACGTAGGTGCAACACCCTTTTCACTACATCGTGGATTGTGACGTCATCATAGGAATTTTTCCAATATAAACTAACAGGTCTTAATATCTCCGTATTAATGGAATACGTATGGGTATCCAAAATTGCGAATGACAATTACGAGAAAATCAAATTAAATCACAAAAATAGAATCAATTCTTCCTCCAGAAAGACTTTCACACAAGCAGCAAAAGTACTAAACCTATTTAAACATGGATACGCGTGAATATTTGAAGTCTCGCCGGACGCACACGTTAGAGAATTACCGTACTACAAGCACCAGAAAAAAGGGGTTTCTCCCCTGGATAATTCAATCTTTCAAAAAAAGGCTAATTGACAGCCACTACTCTCGATGTAGCGAGAAGTGGGCGTTTCGGGTACGAAAATCACACCGAAACACTTATAATATAACAATTAATATTCGTATATTGGTAGTAGGGACATACATTCTTGGTTTAAATAGTCATCGAATTTGAGTGGCATGGCTTACATGAACTGAATTTACGAAACGAAGCATTAGGAGACTGTCATACATTATATGCTTATTAAATAACTTACTTAACTGCATATTGTTTTTTCAAATTTTTAAAGTCCTAAATAGTCACAGCCTCAGTAAAAATTAGTAAAAAGAATTTATAATAAGAATTGTTTCTTTTGGTGTATAATTTGTAAAATGCCTTGTTAATGTATTATTTATTCAGATTGTGTTAGCAAGCTGATTTGTAATCAGCTGACAGCGGCTTTGATTGGCTTTGTGCGACTGAAATAAAATTCCACAACTTGTTACATTCAATTCACAAACATATCAAATTAAATCACAAAAATAGAATTAGTTTTTACCCCAGAAAGACTTTCACTTAAGCAGCAAAAGTACTAAACCTATTTATAACGTGGATAGGCGTGAATATTTGAAGTCTCGCCGGACGCACACGTTAGATCAGGGGTGGGCAAAAGCCGGCCCGCGGGCCGCATCCGGCCCCTTTGCTTACTTTATCCGGCCCGTTGAAAAATCCCGCGAGCAATTTTTGAATCTCTTTTATGCTATTTTGTAGGTACGCGGTATAGTCCTCCTCCGGCCCGTGAGACATTTTGAAAATTTCATTTTGGCTCGCGCTTGAAAGTATTTGCCCGCCACTGCGTTAGATGATTACCGTACCACAGCACCGGCAAAAAGATTTTTCTCCCCTCGATAATTCGATCTGTCAAAAAAAAAATTGACAGCCACTACTCTCGATGTAGCAAGAAGTGAGCGTTCCGGAACGAAACTTATGCGGTACGAAAATCACACCGAAACGCTTATAATATAACAATTAATATTTGTATATTGGTAGTAGGGACATACATTCTTTCTCATGGAGCGATGCAATTGTTTTGCTGGAAGTGTGGTCATGACAAAATTGTACGAATCGGTGACTATTAAGTGCACGCAGCTTGTCCTACTTCATACAAAAACAATAAGTTTTGATGACACCGCCTGCTCAAAATCCACACCAAACTTTTAGTTTGTTGGCAAATCCATTTAAGTAGGTATAAGTGTGCTTTGTCTCTGAAGATGATTTTCTTCGTAGAACCGTCGTTCTTCTGTTTTTTTAGAACCCGGCGAATAAGATCTCGGTATTACCATCGGTAATCGGGCATTTTCAGTTCTTGCGTTAATTGCATTTTTTAGGGGTAGAAATGAAGATCGTGCTAAAGAATTCGCCTCAATGAAGAATCAATTTCTGCGGGCTGACATATGTAGATATTGTCACAAAAGAACGCAATGTTTTCAATGGACCTGCCACAACGAGGAGGTTCCGGATTTTTAATATTGACTATTGATTCTATTGTTTTGAAGTTTTTTATAAGTCTGCGCACTATTGATTCATTCGATGCTTCATTAAACAACAAAACGGTGAACGATTCAAAACTGACGCGGTTTTTCAGACACGCTTTAGTTTGTTATCTTTAAAGGTTAGAAGAATTTTTAATTGAGATTTGATTTCTTACCGCGATTTTTCTGTACATATTGGTTATTTTTGGACCACGGTAAAGCGACTCTTATCAATTTACATATTAAGTAATTTAAATTTTTTTGAAAATGTGTGATGTAACAATTTAATATTCATTATTTTACTAGTAAAAAGATAACTTTCGGAAAGTGTGCAAGAGAAAAATCTTTGAATTTACCAATATAAATTATTTCCAAATCTGGGATTATTCCGGAATGAATAAAAGTTGTTACATCCTAATATTCGGATATAAATTAATTTTTCGTGTAATAATATTACCACATTCAATACCAACTACTTACATGATAAAATTGTATCGAGTTCCAAAATTATCTAAACTATCTAAACTTTCTAATGTCAATTAGTATTAAAATTTTAATCTAAATTTCTGATTTGCACACGTGCTGTGTATAATTTTGCGTTTTATTTTGATCCGGTTTGTTGTTAAGTTGTTTCTTATTTTCAAAATGTTTTACCAATTTTTTTGCAGTCTAGTTTTTTGTGTTTTGTTATTGTTTTTTGCTCGATTTTGGCTAATAATTTTACTGTTTTGGTTACGGTTGAAACACTAACACATATTTTAATCAAGGCGTTCTAACAGAATTAGTCGATTACGAAATGTTCCTGTGATTTACGTAACGTAGGTAAAAATAATTAGGTTTTTCTTACGAATGAATTAATAAATTATTGTTTAGATAATTAATTTTTCTTATTATTTAGTCGTTGCAAGTAATGTTTATAAATCTTACACAACACATATTTTACCGATCAATGTAATAACTACTATGTTTTAAAGTTTATAATTATGTGTAACTGTATTTAATTGTTAACAAATTATTTAAAAGATTATATCATTTTATAGGGTTTTATTGATGTTTATTCAAACAATGATTGTTTATTTGGAACATTTCCAAAATTATTTATATAACTTTATGTTTTATGTGGTTTGCGTTGTTAGCAATTATCGGCAAGTAATAACAGCTGTGAAATGTTCAAAATCAAACTTGCGATACAATTAGTGTCAATTTTCTACAATTATTTTTTTTTAAATTTATGTTGGTATAGTTTCTCTTCTAATTTTGACCAGAATTGTTCTAAAATCTACAAATCTGGTAATGAAAATTGATTTGTTATTCAAAGACAAATTACTATGCTATTGTATATGGAAGCCCTTGCAAATTATCTAACAAAAATTAAAATTTATACATTAATCTAATTCAAGTATAACTGTATCTACCACTACGTTGGAAAATATGTTAATGTATATGTTGTTCTGGCGAATTAAAAGTTCTTGTATGTGAAACAGGTTTTATACGCAATTAGTATGATAAAATTTAATTATAGTTTACAAAGCACGCAAAACTTTCCTAAACGAAAATCATGATTTTGCGTATTAACTAATCAATTTTTATTAGATCTTTGTCGATAATTGACTAATATTCTATAATGTTTAGTTAGTTAAAGCACAAGTATTTATTACGATCGGGAAAGTGTACAATATGCTCTAATTATAGATTTTAAAACATTATTTTATTATTATATCGTTTTTTAGATTTTTTTTATCCGTTATAAAACTATTATTTTTAATACGCGAATTTCGATTTGGCAAAGTCTATTATACTATAAATTTTGTATTGTGCTATAAATTAAACTTCACAAGAATTATTAGACCATGTTCGATCGCAGATAATAATAAACTGATTGAACACTTTTATGTGTAACACTCATAATGTTCAAAAACCTTTTTTATTAATAAGAGACGAATGTACTTTACAATCAAATTTTGTAAGAGTGAAAACGATTTATTTGTTGTGAAATATTAACGGATCAATGAAATGCTAAAACCATTTAGTACTGAAGTGTATTGACTTTTTTTTATTACGTAAATTAACATGGAGAAAAATGTACATGACTAAATAATTTGAGATTGTTTTTATTTTTTGTCTGTATATATTAAAACTTGAAACGTTTATAATTAATTATATTTCGTAACTGTTCCGTCCATTTTAACCAGAAGAAAACATCGATTGTTTAATTTACCAATTTTTTCTATTATAAAATATTTTTACTTTCGTTTCATTAAACGAGGATTTAAATAAGACACCAAATTTGTGTGCAATTATATTATCTATCGACTATTGACATTATAATATACATGGAAGTAACGAAAAAGTCACTTGCTATAATAGTTTAATTGGTTTAACGCTAATAAGGTGCTGAATAGACATATAGGCGGATAGTTAAATACTTCATGGCTTCTGAAGAACAATCAATAGTTATTAGAATAGCCATTCTATAGGTTTTTATTACAGTATATACGTTGCGTAATAGTCTAAATTATTCATTAGTACATCTGCTCTATTACATTATGAATATTCTTAGTTTTATAAACATTACTAATTACACGGTTAATGAGCCTAGATATTTTAATTCTAATGCAAAATTACCATACAGATGCTCTTAAATGCTGTAAGACATGCAGTTTCAAATTACTATTCCCCTTTTTTTTTTATATTACACTTAATTATAAATTCACAAGCGGGAAAGCATGTTAATAATCGCATCATATTACTTTTAATATACTTATCGTGTTTGAAGTGTACGGCTTTATTAGAAGATACTTAAACTTTATGCAGAGCCCGTGCTAAAGCTAAAACAATGTTTAAGGTTAAAAAACTTCTGGCAGTGGATATGTTTTTATTACATTTAGAGCGTTTCTTGTCAATGAATTACTATTTTTAACCATCATGCTTAAATACGACGTGAAACAAACATTGAGGTTAAGGTAAAATATTTGATTGGTCATTAACTTAATTTTACCAATTGCTTTTAAAGTTTTTTATGTTAATGGTTTATTGTAGATTAAATTAACTATGTGTACTTATACTTCTATAGTAGACTATACAACACACACGGATTATTCTTTTTAACCTCTTTTTCGTGTTATTAATGTTGACATTATTAATTACATTTCGATTTAACGATTCAGTTATATATTTGACGTCAAAATTGTACTCAACCTATATCTATATTTTTGTATATAATACCATGTGATTATCAGTTAAGATCATAAAATTTTGAGATATTTGTAGAGTTCATTTCAAGACTAAAGAACCGCTGCGCAGAAACCAATTTTGTTCCGAATGTCAATACACTAGCTAACCAAAAAACGTTTGCACTTCTCATGCGGCGTTTGAAGTGTCCACATTTATTCCACAAGCTGTTACAAACTCTTTTTTATTTTTGTGTTTTATATTTTTTATATTATATTCATCGTTTTGTATGCATTCACTTTTTAGTTCAATTAAAGGTAAACCATTACCGTTAATGTTTACAGATGATGTTTTTAGTTAGAATTTATTTTGCATGATCGTTAAATTCCGTATTTATCCGACGCGCACCTCACGGTTCTTTAGTCGTGAAATGATCTCTACTGTTCTATGTATATGAATGATTTTTACACACTGCATTATAACAAAATCTCTTATAGTTATTTTGCAAATAAGGACTCCAGAGGAAATATTTAAATTAATTCGGCGTGCATTGAAAACGTCAGGGAGCCCGCAAAATCTTCTTTTTTTTTATGAGCCTTGTTACGCCTAGAATTGAGCATTGGCCTTTCTCTTATTTTTCCAGCTCACTATTTGGAGCATACTCTATCCATTTCAGTCCTGTCACTGTTTTGATGTCATCGTACCATCGTGTAATTGGTGTTCCTCTTCCTCGTCTTCCTGCCTATGGTCTCCGTTCAATGATTTTGTTATTCGATCTGCTATACGTTGTTCTGGCAACATATCCAGCATATTTTCATTTTAAACTCGTTACTGTTTGTATTATATCGGTGGCTTTTGTTCTTTGTCTGATCGACTTATTCCTCTTTTTGTGTCTATGATATGCCCAATATAGATCTCTCCGTTGCTCTTTGTGTTACTTGTAATTTTTTCGTATTGTTGCGAATTTCATTATTAAAACTAATTTATTTAAACGACTAAAAATATGTTTTACTTATACTAGAAAAATGTACACTTTTAAATTAACCGAACTAATTAAATCTAATAATATTTAATAAAACACTTACAGTATAATTTATGTATAACGAACGCTATCACTTACACGAAGATAAGATAAAGTCCGCGGATAACTTCACACACTTGTTTACACTAAACTCACGTACTTCGTAGATTTATTTATAACACGCGTTAACGACTTATTTATTTAGACTTGAATAATCTTCTTAACACTGCAGGCTTCGCATTACGGAAATAACTGACATACGATTTGTTTCTTCGGTATATACACACATTTTGAAAATCATTCTCGAGCGTTCCATATCTTTCGATATATGTTCTAGAAGAATTTGCGAATAACTTCTCGAACGTTTCAGTATTTTTATTTATTTCGTCTTTATTTTGTCTTTTTATTATGATCTTTTGTCCCACATTCACATATTTCTCGACATTTTCTGTTCGTTTTCTAGGTCTATTATTTCTATCTGCCGTGGGCTCATTATTTTTGTTTTGTCCAGATTCATTTTCAATCCATTTTTTGCTGATTGTTTTTCTAAGTCTGTTAAGCATCTTCTTATGTTTCTCTTTAGTCTAGACCGGCGTTTCTCAGAGTGTGCTCCGCGGAGTATTTTTATGGGCTCTGCGAGCAAAAACAAAAAAATTAATAATCAAGTGTACGCTTCAAAAAAGAAATAATACTAAGTACTTGTAAATACTACATTAAAACAATTACAGCCTTTAAAATTTCAAGAAAAAGCTTACATGTTCTCAATCAACATTTGTCTGCATCAATAAATACCAGTCATAGGTGGTTATTGTTTATGAGCGGGGTGTTATCAATTGTGTGCAATGGAGCGTTGGCTAAAACAGGAACCTTTAAAAAAACTAGGTACATTAACATTACAAAATTAAAGCTTGGGTCTTCTAGTTCAAGTTTCCTATTTTTGTGATGTAATTTAATTCTTCCGTAATTGTCATTAGCGGGTTTTTGGGCATGCACACGTGTTCCATCGATGTGGAGATAGTAAAACTGGTTCATTTGTTGGGAAAATTTTTATGATGACGTCATGTCAGTTACGTTGAAGATATCGAAACCGTCGACTATTAGTTAAAATTCTAACCGTATTGTAAGATGAATGCAATAATATAAATAATTTGAGGGAAACATTTGATTTATTTTCATTGATCGTATGAACCAAGGGAAATTTATTTGTGATAACACCGTATGTACGGCTTTGTTTATTTAAACGAATTTTAGGAATTTTCGAAAAGGTGCTACTAGCTAATCGCATTCTTCAAAGGAAAACTAAACTGTGTTATAATTTGTACTTCAATTCATTGTATTAGGTTACCAGTCAATTGCACGTACAACTGGTCGTACATAGTAGGTTGTTAAGACAATTAACTATAATTTTGTTTTCTGTGTGTCACATATTATTAGATGGTGCTTCTAGTTCTCAGAATTATCGAGATTTGCATATTTGTGTTATAATTTACAAATGTAAATTTTTTTTTGAGAATGTAAAAGTTAAGCCAACAAATTTAATTTGTTGTGCAACGTGTTCCCAATCGAAGGGGGTTTATTTGAATCACTATTGTCTGTGATGATAACCTACGTTTTAGCGTTTGATCGCACCTATGTAAACTTATCTTCTCTTCTGTACGAACTTTTTTGTCTGTGATAAAATAAATCTACTCGTTATTACAGCTTCTGCTTTATCATCTGTTCTTCTACATTTTGGGAAGATTTACACAGTGTCTCCTATTCTAACCTTTTATCGTTTTAGCACCTTCGTAACTTACTTTATAATTTAGCACTACGAAGCTTACGACCCAATCTTCGAATTAAACTTTTTGCGAAAATGGATTACCATGGGACTATTGCATCGATATTTGCACTGATGGAGCAAAAGAAAAAACTACAGGCAAGAAGCAAAGAGATTGCCAAAAATTGTAGCGGTAGTCACTGTATAATTCACCGCCAAGCATTAACTGTCAAAAATGTACCATTTTTTCTGAAAACTGTTTTAACGAGTCAGTGAAAATAATAAACTTTATTAAGTCTCGACCTTTAAATATGCGGTTATTTAAAATATTGCGTGATGATATGAGTAGCCTTCATACAACTTTACTACTTCACACAGAAGTACAATAGTTATATCGGGGTAAAATTTAAGAACCGGCCACTGTCAAAATTTTGGTGTAGCATTAGACACAAGTATCCAGATCTGTCATAAAAACTATTTTTGTCCTTCAGTTTGTCAGCACATACTTTTGCAAAAATGGGTTTTCTTTGTACGTAGCCACTAAAAGAAAGTATCAAAATCGCTTAAGTGCGAAATCTTATATAGGGCTCCAACTATCTTGTATAAAACCGAACTCAATATCACACATCACATTAACATGGCAACACTTTTGTAACAATTATCAATAAAGATCGTTTTTCAAATTTTTTAAAATAATTTTACCTAAAATTTACCAACTATTTTTCTAAAAATCTTGATAACGTTTAATTAGCTGAAAAATATACTGAAACTCCGCAAAGCTAACTTTAATTTGTAAGGGCTCCACGCATGAAAAAGTTTGAGAAACACTGGACTAGACGATCAGGACGGTGTCGTCTGCAAATCTCAGATGTGAAAGTCTTTCACCATTGATATTGATACCCATATTTGTTTATTCTAATCTTTTGAAAATGCTTTCCAGCGATCGGGCAAAAGGTTTGGGTGATATTGTATCGCCCTGTCTTATTCCTCTTTTCATATGTGTATTTGTTCATCAAATACTGTTTACTGTTCTGAATCAAAGACCTTCTCGTAATCCACAAAGGCCATATCAAGTGGTTGATTATATTCTACTGTTTCATCATTTCAGCTAGGATATTGTCTTCCCCAGGTGCTTCGATGTTTTTTAAGCTTCTCATGGTATACGCAATCTCTTCCTTGTTTGTTTCTGGAATCTCTTCTGATTCCTCGTTGACTAACATATATCTGCTGCTGTTGAGGGGGGTTTGTTAATTTTTGTAACATATAGGTCTTCATAATATTTCTGTTCGGTTTCTTGTTTTTCTGCCATTTGTATTTTTTAATTTAATTTAATGTTTTTCTTATCTTCTCTGGCATTTCATATTTTTGTTTTTTTTTCTATTACATCTTTTGCTATCTGTATATTTATTTTCGAGATCTTTGGGGATAATTTTTTTGTTTCTCTTTGGATTTGTGTATATTTTTCTGTTACATGTTGTCATGTGCGATACAATTTTATTCGTTTTTTTCTCTATCTGACCTTGAGTTGTTTTTTTTGCCATTTCTAATTAAGCTTTAGTTAGTGCTGTTGTGAGGTTTTTTGCTACTTTGTTAAGGTCTTTGTCGTCTTCTGATTGGTTCAAATATTGTTGTACCGTTTCCTTGTTTTCTCGTACGATCAGTATAATGAAAACAAAATTATTGAAATATTTTGTTGGTAAATGTATTATAACTCATTGTTAATATGTCTAGATCTGTCATGCAAAATATTTTGTTGAAGAATATTTTAACCATTATTTATGTACCCAAATTTAGAACATCATCGACATATAACAATATATAAATTTTACTTTTGGTCGGAATTCTATAATAAAGTCAAAAATCATTCATAGAATTATTGGTTTTTCAGCTGCGGTGTAAAAACTGGTTTCATAATCTTCCATCCAACTAGGTGCCTTTAATTTCCTTCCTCTTCTATTTAAGTTTTCTGTGTTGAATTCGAAGGGAACTTTCAAGTATTTCTTTATTTTCTGTTCCTTCATTTATATTTTGATCGTTAACTTTCATATTTTCAAATATGCTTAGATTTTTTTGATGATTACATTTTTTTCACTATCTTCTTGTGTATCTAAGTCTGGAAACACCACTTTTTCTTTTGTGTTTGTTTCTTCCTCTGAGATGAATACAATGTTTCTGTGTATTTTAACTTTATTCGTATCTTTGTAGTAAATTCTCTGGTCCTTGACATCATCATATCCAACTGAAACTCCAATTTTACTTTTTGGATCTAGTTTCTTTCTTTTCTCTTTAGGTATATGCGTAGCAATCTTACAATCAAAAACCTTCAGAAACTTTACATCAAAAAAATTTACTGTACATCAACTGAAAAGGTGTTTCGTCAGTATTTCGAGCACATCTTATTCTGTTTAGAACAAAAACTGCTGTGTTTATGGCTTCAGCCCAAAGTTTTTATCAAGACATTTACTATGAATTAAAGTTCTAGCTGCCTCAACAAGGGTTCTATTCTTCCTTTCTGCACGACCGTTTTGTTGTGGTGTATATGTGCAAGATTTTTCGTGTTTTATACCATGATCAGCTAGCAAATCTAAATCGTTATTTACGAACTTTAGCCCGTTGTCTGCTCTTATAGTTCTGATTTTATTGTCCGTATTTTTTGTGCATGTATTAATTTACCTACTTTTAAAGCCTTTGAGTCTACGCTGTTTTCCTACTACACAATTTTCACAATAATTTTTAGCATTATTTTCTTTATAGATTACGTTATTTTGTTTTAGTACTTTTCTTACAGACTCAAAATCTAAGGTGTCATTTTATTATGTCATTCTAATATTGTTCTAGCTGCTGACAAAGTTCTAGGTCTGTTTCTGTTTTATTCTTACTTGAATACAACTTTTACCTCTTATCTAACACTCATCCAACAGAAAAAAGAAAAAAATTTAAATTTAGGAATGTACAGAACCTCACTTAGTTCGGTGTTTAACCATTTTTTACATACATGTCCCTGTTTCCTACAGTAATTACACAGTTTTCTTTCGTCAGGTTGTTTATATTTAATCCACCTTGCACATTGTGATTTAACATGCCCAACTTTGAAACATGAAAAACATTTTACAGGTTTCTGTGAGCTTGTTATCGCTAGTGCTACTGGTTGCTCATCTTTTTTTCTTCTTCAATCAATAATCGAGAAGTCAGCTCTTTCAAAGTTTGTTTACTTGTTTCAGTTGACTCCCACGCACTCGCAAAATGTTTCAGGTTATTAGGCAAAGACATTGAGATTATTGTAATTACCATCTTTTCACTTAATTCTTCTCTTAACTGCTTTAAATTACTTTAAATTTTTTCTGTGATATTGATTCGGGCACATTACCTTCATTAAACTGCAAGCTGAAAAACTTTTGTTGTAAAAGTTGTACGCTTATTTGTGATTTCTTTTCGTAAATTGACATTAATTTGTCCCATATTTCAGTTGAACCACGCTCACTTTTTGTTTTAAAGCGAATCCTGGGCCCATAACCTATTGAAACATTTTCTTGGTGAATTTATTATAACTCATTAACTTAACCAATTTATTATAAATGAAAATAACTATTTACGAACAACTTGTGTTTTTAGGTGCGGTCTTCCATGGTTGTATATTTTATCTTGCACCGTTGCCAACTTTCTTATTAATCCTCAATAATTGAATAAGTTCAGAAACTGACAAATACCGTGTTTATTAATAATAATTGTGGTCTACATCATTTGACGATTATGAACACATAAATTGTCAATTGGTTTTATCGATGATTAAAACATTCAGTTGCTTTTGCCGAACATGCCTAATGCATACCTTTTTACATCGTATACTTTTATTTGAACGTCTAGCATTGTTTCGCCAATCTCTTTTTCTAAAAATTTTTTTATGATTTCAGTAATTCTCAACCATCGTATTTTTTCCGGTTTCTTCTATAATATTGTATGAAAAACGCATTGAAAGCATTTTGCCTTTAGTTGAAAATACCAATCCAACACACGATCACATCAAATATATTTCCTTCGTTTGATGGTTATGATTTAGTGTATATTGCTTATCCATTATTATAAGAATTTGATTTTCTCAATTTTTAATTTTTCCCAACCAGAGTAAAACATTTTGTCTAGGAGTTTTGACTTTTTTTGCATCACTTTTTGAAGATATCATATATACCTAACGATGCTTATTATTGATATGTTGTATATGCAACAATTAAAATGAAGTAAAAATCGATTATTTTTTTAATATTTCTGAAGATATGATTAATAATTTTGATTACTGTGTTTTTATCAATTTTTAATTCAATTTATGAAGTCATTATGGTCAGTCTATCTAAACACTTATTTCCACTTGAGATAATTAAAGATTTATTTAAATTGTTTTTTAATGTTCTTCAGAAAATTTCATCTAAAAGTTTTAAATATTGTTTTTGAAATTAATTTTTTCAATCAAAATCAAATGATTAATGTGTTTTTGTTTATTATTAATACTTGTTCTAACTTTTGGTTTTGCTATGTTCATTAGCTTAGCAGTATTTCTGTAAAAAATCTGATTATCATTTGATAGCGTTTGCTTTTATCAATAGCTAAAATCTGAACCAGCGAGTTTGTAAGCAGTTATTTTATGTAGAAATTTCATACTTTAGTATGTTTTTAATCTATTTAAAAATTCCTGCGTGCGAAGGCCAGTTTTAATGTGTACGAAGAAAACCTAAAATTTACTTTATATGGATAGGTAATTTTACGTTCATAAATGGTTGAATCAATTAAAAGTACTACAGTGCTATATGATATTAGGGTCACAACGAAATACAAGCAGTAATTATAGTTCTATCGTGAAAAAGCGTCCTGTTAAATCATGTTGTTCTCAAGTAATACACCTAATCGATTTATAAAACCATATATAGGACGCTGTTATTTAAACCAATCTTTGTCAAACATTAAATTTGCCATGATCTAATAATGCAATTAATAGGTATATATAAAAGTCATGTACTATTAGAGTTTCGTTGCTATACATTCTTGAGGTCATTTTAATTTTGAAATTCCTATGAATAGTAAAATTTATTTGTGAATATCTTTTCAATATTAAATATAAGAATTTCTGAAATTGTTATGAAAATAATTTTAACCGAATAGTCGTTTAGAGTAGTCGTCATAGCATCTTCTTGTAATATGCCTATATGTTCTAAATGTAAATGCTTACATGCCGTCGAATCGACCCAACTTATAAAACCGTTTAGTTAATACAGAGCGACACGGTTTTTACACTCTTTACATTGAAAAGAAAAATGTATAATTTTACTGGATAGAAATTTACATTATATTTGTAAAACAGCATTACCATTAAATATTACTGCAAAAAATATGAATAAAGTAGGTATTACAGTTATAATTATACAATTTTTATTATTACAGGCATATAATCTTATTGTAAAAATACACGGATTTTGTTTCAGTGTATATTGGTTTTTTACAAAACTGCATCTAAAATCTATTAGTTGTTACTCTATATCACTGGTTCCCAAAGTGGTGCCTACGGACCCCAGGGATCCACGAGACCATTCAGGGGATCCGTGGAAAATTAAAATTGATTTGGGGGTCCCTGAACAACGTCAGGGGGTCCGCGCAAGGTTTAATATAAAATTAAAAAATTGTGACACATTTTTATTAATATGGAAGTTAAAATAAATAACAATGAATACATTATTAGCGATTTTTACGTCCTAAGTAAAATATAAACAGGTGCATAAAGTACAATTAATAACAGGCATCGGGGTGAATCAGGTCTATCTATACAGGTTCATACATAAACGCAATAGAGCCGATACCTGCACCAACTAGTCTATAATACACGTATAAACTATATAAGAGTCGTGCATCTAATCAACAATTTAGTTCTGTGTTATGCGTGATGTGAAGTGCAGACAACAAATTTTTCTAGTCTTGGACAAAAAGAAGTATAATTTTTGTATTGTTACGCAGATATCGTACTTTCGTTACGTAAGTATATTTGAATAGAATCGATATCTTTTTTTAATTTAAATTTACCATTTACCATTCAAGGCGTAAAAGTTAAATTTGTAATTTTTAAGTTTGGAAACCACTGTCCTATATGCTCTAAAGGTAATGCTTATATGCCGCGTAATCGACCCAACTTATAAGACTGTTTAATTAATACAGAGCAAACGGTATATAATACTTTGCGACTGAAAAGAAAAATGTATAATTTTACTAGATGGAAAATTAAATTATATTTGTAAAAAGCATTACCATTAAATATTACTGTAAAAATATGAATGAAGTATTACAGTTATAATCATGCAATTACAGATATATAATCTTAATCTAAAAATACTTTTTTTACAAAACAGTATCTAAAATCTATTAGTTGTTACTCTATACGATTTTAAACTTTTAATGTTTTCCTGTCATTGTTATATTTCAGCGTTTCTCAAACTGTGTTCTGCGGCGTACTTAATGATTCGCAAAACAATTTCCAGTGCTCCACAAAAAGGGATGACATATTTTTATCAAACATATATAGCTGCGAGTCAGCGTTAAATTTAAAATTTCGTTACTGAAAAAGTTTGAGAACCTCTGTTATATGATATCAACTTTTTAATATTACCATTTCATATTCGAGTTTAAATCACGCTTAGTTTATCGTTATTATGTGTATTCTTTATAATTTCTTTTAATTTAATGGAGTGCGTTTTCATAATGCGAACATTATTATAATTTGGCTTAAAAAATGAAATACATCTAAATTATCTTTTGATGTTTTTGCCAACATCACGAACGTAATAAGGAAGTATTAATTTCTTACAAAAACAATGATATGTAGGATTCTACCGAATGTTGTAAATTATTCCATTTTTAAATATTTCGCATAATACTTTCTGCTGATGTTGAACGGTTCTTTTATTAATATAATAACGCTAACTGTGTCATTTGTTATGCTAAATTATTTAAAATCAACTGGGAATTTTCGGGTAACGCAGTGTAAACTGGATTCAATTGATTTAATAATTGCATTATAGTGTATTGCGTGTTTTTTTTTAATTTGTTAGTTTGGTTTTATCCGTGGGTAACACAAAAATTTGCTTTTATAAATCTTTTGTTTAAGACAAACTTAAATTTAAACGAAGTTTATATTTGTTTTCACTGTTCATATTTCACTTGTTTTCGGTATTGGAATTACTTCACAGTTTCAAATTTCGTTTTGTAAATTGAGTATTACCAGTAGTAATAATTAAGCGTTAGCGCCACATCTGGGTCCACAAGATTCGCACTGTTAAATTAAATTTTAATTTATAAAAATAAAAATGAACTTAGGTATATACTCTTTGTATGTTTTTAGTTATTCTTTAAATAAATGTTATGTTTAATGACATCTTAATTTCTATTTGAATATACAAACGCAATTCATTCGTGTCAAATTCAAATGCATTTCTTTTTATTGTAGAATGTTATTATGCGAATAAAAATTAAATTAATGTTTTTAACATCTTACACAATTAAAAAAAAATGAGGTGTTCTTAGAACGAAAATATAATGTAAGTAAAAACCATAGATAAGAATGTATTGCAAATTTACATATTAGTCAGTAATATGATTTTTAACGTGACTGAAGAACATGTTAATTACCAACGTACATTACGGTTTGCGAGTCTCCAAAGAGTGCCTTTGTATTTATTTAAATTTGAATATTTTTACTTTCGTATAACGAAAGTATAGCGATCGCAAGTATTTTTCAAGAAATTTTTATTGCATAATTTTACGTTTTAAAGATCTCCTGAATCAGAAAAAAATATTTTTGACAAAAAAATTTTGGGTGTCTGTGTGTAACAATGTACCCACGATAACTCTCGAACCAAAAGTCCTAGTAATTTGAAATTTGGTATAGAATTATTTTTACAGTTTAGAGTTTATTCTTCCTAACAATTTATTCAAATACATTTTTTTTTTAACATCAACAGTTTATTAGATATTTGATTTATAGCTTAAAGTGAATTTCATATATAATCCTAGGTTCGAATCCTGCCTCCGACAATTTTTTTGACTTGTTTATACCGCGTGTCCCGGAAATTTTGAAGCATACCGATTAACATAGGGAATTTGATAATTTCGATTTATATGTCCCCAAAGTGTTTTTAAAATACATTCAGTATCAGAACATATGACAATGTGTACCAGAGAACGTTTTGCGTAATAATTTTCAAAATTTAATAACAAATATCAAAAATGTATCGCGTGGTAAAAAGCTTAGTTTAAAATGCGGATGTAAAGAACATATGAGTAGGGCACTTTTGCGTAGTGACATTAATCGCACGACCGCGGTAATATTGTAAGTAATTCTTTTTTCTATTTAATTTTCATGGCCGGTTATTTCTCTTGTGCTTTTAGGGATTACGCTGTAATGAAGAATTGTTCTGTATACTAGCAGGATTATATTAAATGGCTTTCGGGAGCTGTGTTATCCGAGTAGGCGTTGATAATAATACCATATTTTGTGCTAATGTTTCACTTAGATATCCTCGTAGACGGAAACGTCGTAAAATATCTAGAGAATAGGTTAAGTGTTTCCGATAATTAGCGGGATAGAGGTTGTTACTTTTCGATATCATATTTGGATGATGTAGGTGGTGAATAAGTACGACAGGTTACTACTTCAAAGAGCGTTTTAGCTAGTGCCGACTTTATCTGTGGTTCTACTCTTTGATACTCCGTAATTTATTATTTTGGGTTGTGGTGTTGGCCAAATTTGCTTTTGGTTTGGAATTTTTTTTTTTGGGAAGTATCGTTTCGTTTTTTGACGACTTTAAACCCTTGCTTAGGAGTTGCTACTTGTACGATTTGTCTGTGCTGTGTTGCTTAGGCAGTAGTGTAGGTCATTTTGATTTGTCTATCTAGAGAGAGGTAGTCGAGCAGTACAACATCGTACTCTCTTTTCTTCTTCTGTTTTTTTGTGTTTTTTTTCTCTTCTTTCAATCTATCACTATGAGTGGGATAGTCTCAAGCTTTAGACCAGGCATAGTACCCTTTGCAAACCGTACGACGGACTTGATGGAGATTGGCAGGGGTCACCATTTCTTTTTAACCAGTGCGTAGGATGTTGTGGTTGTACGGAGATACTGCTTCTGGTTTCAGTTGAGCGCTTGCAGGCTGTAGTCTTTTTTATTTTGGTTTTGGGGCAAAATTTTGTGATCTTTCTTTTCTTCTTTCTTTTATATACTTTCAGGGTGCCGAAATTTTATCAGTCTTTTTTCGGCTGGTCTTAAACCAGAGTTCTTTCTGGGTAGGAGAAATACAATTAAAGTTAAACGAGTACTGGATACGGTGATGTGGACTAACGTTAGGGTGGGCCAACGACGCGCGTTTCTATCATGACACAAGGGTTTAAGGCTTGTTTAGAATTCGACGCTACACAATGGTTTAGCACTTCAACGAGGAAACCTTAGGCTGCGATAGGATTCTTAGGGTTATTTTTTAGTCTCGGGGTTTGGGTGTCGTTTTTGCCTATATTACTTATGGGTTTCTTAGAGTTGGGATTTTCTTTAGTTTTATGGGCTTTTGGTTCTTGGTCCTTGGCAAAACTTCTTACTCTTACCGTTGTGGGTTTGTTGAGAGTTTTCTGAGGAGGACTCTTCTGGTGTTTAAGCATCTCCATTTTGTGCGACTATTTAGAAGGATGTTCACTTCTTAGAAGTACATTTTTCTCTTGAGATGACTTGGTCGTCTTCTGAAGGACTTCTAGGCGCTTTGGCGACTCTTTTCTCAAAAACATCACTATTTGGTGTTGCTCACGTCGACAAGCTAGGCGTCTAAACTTCTGTCTCCTTTTAAGCCTTTTCTCGTCGTCCCTAGGTTTTAATTTTTCTGGGGAGAATTTGTTACATGTCGTTACTCATTCAGTTTCGTAACTAAATTTCACGGCGCCGCTGGTTGTGGACCCCACTGGGCATTATATTTTAAATTTATTTGACACTTACGGGAGATGATTGCGTCGGTGGCTGTGGGTATTTTCATTTGCATATTTTAGGTCGCGTTGAACTTTCGATTTTGATTATTCTTTCTATTTAATTTTTATCGACGGTTATATCAATTACGCGATTACGCTGTAGTAAAGAATTGTTCTGTATACTAGCACGATTTAGGTAATTTTTTTTAATGAGTTGGCGTTCGCAAGTAATAAAAAAAATGGCCTCGGCTATATTTCTTTTAATACTTTTCAAATTCTTATACCGAGTTTACCGCGCCCGAGGCAACTTTTCCAGCGTTAATAAGCTGTGGGAAGAGTAATTTCTCCGGGAATGGTGTCGTATATCCAAAAACCTGAATGTCGCCTTATCGATTATATATATTCTATTAAAATAAAGGTCGATATAGTACATGTTGTTGTTGGATAGAATTATATAAGCTTGTTACATTTTTGTTGATTGTCTTCTTTGCTCTATTCTATTCTCTTCGTTAGTGAGTTCAGACGTACTCTTGGTGTCTACGAGTCGAGGATCTTATCAGTACGAGGAGTGGCGTCTATTTTTTTTATTATAGTTTTCTCTATCACGCCCACTTACTGTAGTTATGAAAGCAGGAAACTGATCCAATGAGATTTTTTTAATTTAAACAATTTATTTTAACACCCGTTTAGAAATTTACATAGGTTATATTACGAACTCTACATTACCATAATGGATGACGTAAGACAGTTTTTTTATATGCGAATGACGCTAAGAATACAAATTTAAATTTAATTAGATTATAATGAAGTATTGATTGTTTCAACACTCACCGACATCGTAGCTAACCGTGGTGACGTGGTTCCATTACAGAAAAGGTTGGTAGCAAGACTATAAACCATTCTCTAATTTTTTTGCCATCTTAGTAGTCTGCTATATATTCATCCCATTACTCAAATAAAGGTATATTCAATAAATTCATTTCTACGGGTAAAAAGCATTTTTTTTTAAATTTTAATAGTACAAAAGTACGATATTTAAAAGTAAAACTAAAGTTACAAAAGGGTCCGCGTCTTGGTAATAGTATGTAGAGTAATGGTCAAGTTAATAATCCCTTCGTTTTAGGAAGAAACAAGAAAAGAAGTCGTTCAGTTTACTTGCGACGTTTCTTGTTTATTAACCAATACTGTATCAGGTCGCTCCACTGAGTCAGAAAGAAAAATAATTAATTAATAAAGAAGCAATGTCAATTAATTTTAAAACAACATAACGACAAACACGACAATTATGAATTATTGTGGTATTTGTCGTTACATTATGTTGTTTTAAACTTATTGACATTGCTTTTTTGTTATTAAATTTTTTTTTCTATTGCTTTTTTTTTGATGTGCGATTTGTGGTATACGAGAACATGTCGCTTGCAAAGGAGACTGAGAAATTGATATGAATAAGCTAGATAGACTCTCGACGAGATTTTTTATCATTGGTAGGGTGTACCTAATGTGACCAAGTTATGAATTTTTGCCTTTCCTACCTGAAGGTTCAATACAGCTAAGTCAGTAACTAATATTAGGAGAAAAAAAGTTACCAAAAAAATTTCCTTTCGTTACCCCTACAAACCTTGTTACACCACGCTTATATATTTAGCATAAAAACAAATAATCATTAACATGGGCTGTGTAATAAATTCAATGCATACATTGTAGCAGAAAATCGGATTGTTTTAATTTATTACACTAAGAAACAATAATCAATAATGTGGGCTCGTGTAATAAATTAAAACTTAACAATCCGATTTTTTAATTTTATTTTAGAATTATATGCTTGTACTGTAAGCATATAATTTATTACACCACCCCACATTATTGATTGTTTCTTTATGTATAATATACAATGTTACGCAGCTAGGTTTTTACAAAATTTATTATAGTTTTTCTTATAGTCATTAGTGTTACAATTTTGAATTCATTTATAAAAAATCTCAATGTTTAGTAAGTCTTGCGAAAAGCGTGGTGTACACTGAGTTGTAGGAATAAAACTATTTTTTTGTTGTAAGGTCATGAATGGGAATGGGTAGAATACATCAAATAGTAATTTTCAGTTTTATAAATATTTATTTTTACAATTGTTTTAGGGTTGTTATCCCATAAAAAATTCGGGTGTTTATTTATCTGATCTTCATGTCTTTTTTATTGACAGAAATACAAAAAGCGTGGTGTAGCTCAAGTTAATGCTAACCCACACTCGTTTTCCGTAGTATTAGGTACTACATGTCGGTAGATCTATGGTGAAGACTGCTTTGTCTTGAGTCTTTGAGTCGTTAACCAAAACATAACGATGAATCCTATGCTTTGCAGAACTTACTCTGATGAATTAGCGTAAGTTAGCTCATCTGGGGAGCTTTAATTTCCATTATAACATATTATTAGTTTGAAACGAAGCTTAAAAATAATAAGAATTGGAGTTATAAAATGATTGAATTTATTGCGACTTTACTTTTCATTTGTATTACCTCTACGACTCTTGATTAGAATTTATGAAAATAAAATTTAAAAAAAATTTGAATTATTGTTTTTTTAATTTTTCTGCACGGACAAACTTTTATTTACTGCAACACTTTATCAGAAACTTCACTGTATTCAAAAATGACCTATATATGTAGTAGTACACATGAGGTTACATAAAACTCCAGATTATTTATGAATACCAAGGGAGTCACATATAACTAGGAACTTCCATGTAAACTAAACTTGATTTCTAACCTTACAAATGATTTATTTCTTGATTTTAATTAATTTAATTTTGTAATTGTAATTAATTTTATACTTCTACCTTATGTTTCTTAATTAAATATTGAACGAATATCAATAACGCTCAATTAATGCTATTATAAAGTTATTTCCGGCGGCCTGGTTCTACCTTCTACGCGTTAACAATTTCATTTAATTATTGATAGAAAGTATGTTTTTATTGACAAAAATAAAATAAACGTTTTTGAAATATATCAAAGAAAAAAATAATTGGCTGCTTCTTTTTAAAATAGTTGCTATAGTGACGTGCGATTTAAATTGAATAGGTGTTTACGAGAAATACATGCATATAATGCTAATGTCTACACGTGTTCATTTGGCGGCTACAGACGCGTTTAATGCTATTGAAAACGTTTAATATTGATGCAGATCTTTTTACAAAAATAAGCAAAATAAACTGAATGAGAGTAACAACACAAAACGCCTTAGAAACGTAGCTCTTTATAAATAAATTTGTTTTTAATAGCACAATTTATCACACTTGAACACTTTTGTGCATTTACCGGTCTAAGCTTTGGATCATTTGTTCAACGATAAAGTACGTGATTTGAATTAGATTTTTAACGTACTTTTATAATAACAGTTATTTATTATTTGAAAAGCTATGAGTACACCCTGTTGTGTTTGATTTTTATGTATTTTCTTGATATATTGTAATTTCAAAACGTAGAAAAAGGTGTAACTGGTGATTTTTAGTTTTTCTTTTTTTGTTCTTAACAATTTTATAAATATGTTCTATAAATACATAGTTTTTGATACTATCGTTATGTATGGCTTATAATGTGCAGTTTAAATAAGTAGTTGATTCAATTTATTGTTAACTGTATATCGTCTTAGGGAACGTCGGATTTTTTAATAAAGTTCTTTCCTGATTTGAATATTAATATTTTTTGTGATTTCGTTCAAAAGAACAGGAGGTTTAAATTTAATAATTACATCTTTTTCATATTTTTTTGCAGGATTTATTAATATTTATTTTTGTAATAGCAATTTTCGTTAAATTTGAAATACATTTGGAGCATAACATAGTCATAAATAAATGTAATAATATTCAAATGAATATTTATTGCTTCCAAGCGTTAATAGGAAATTTGAAAATTATATTCTTTTGTACATGCCCATTTCTTTATTTTTTTATTATATAAATCTTTAAATCATTTTGACTGAAAGAAAATAGAAAAAAAAGATACTCGCACAGAAAATTGTATTATTAGTTATTAGCTAATTTCCAAAATATAAACATTTATTTTTAATATAGTAATTGTATGTTTTTTAAAAATTTGAAATCTTAACAGTACAAATTAAGTCTTTTTTTTTCTTTATTATATATTTGCTTATGCAATGTATTATCTAAAAATATGTGAAAGGTGTAGGTAATACGAATACATGTTAACTGGTATTTTTAGAGGTGAGTTGGGAGCGTTAAACCTATTTCACACAAGTGAAGCTACAACCACTTTTAACCTATAAACTTTATTTTACCGAAACTTTTATGGAAAATTTAAAATAATGAAAATAAAACGTGACCACGCGATTACATGTTTTCTGAGTTATATTTTTTGTTTAAGTAATCCGAAGCGCTACATATGTAGAGAATATCTCAAGGGAAGTGTCATAACAGTTCAGATATATTCACTCTAAGAAGCAAACCCTAAAATGATGTCTTTGTCCTTAGGGAACAAGGCACAAATATTATCAAACAAAATCATCCATATATTGCTGAAAAAGGTTCGGTATAAATTGTTTTACGACAGGGACCTTCTGCTACTAATTTAAGATTATAAACCATTTTCATTTCGTTTTATAAATAAACAAATACGTGTTTTATATTTATAGAGTAAATGCTATCTTATTTTTTATTCATTTTTTAATGTAATAAATTAGAGTATTTAAAATTTTACGTTTTTGATTTGAAAAATAAACTGGACTATAGTTCACTTATCAGTAGATGTGTGGTAATCTTTTGATTTATCGGTTTATACACAATAGTAATTTACATAACAAGAGTCGAAAGTTAGGAATAGCATAAGGAAAGTTATGCTATTGTAACGAATTTTAAAAATAATTTTTTTATACACAAAATATTTACACGTTTCTAACTACACGACCTAATCAAATATAACGTTATTTAAGAAAAACACTTACACTAATTTATATAGTTAAATCACTCGAAAGATAGTGTTCTGTTTGTCTTAAAACTAACACTTGTTTGCATTAAAAGCACGTACGTTTATACTCCGTTATGTTTATTTCGAACACACGCATTAATCACTTATTTATTTAAACATCTTCGTAACACTGCCGACTTCGAATAACTGACCTATACTCACTTTAAATCGTTTTTATATATTTCTGTTATCTAGAATTTTCTACATTCTTCCAAACGTTCTAGAAGTGGGGAATAACTTCGTAAACGCTCTCGAAGCTGAAAACAGCTTCGCGAATGTTTCACTATAATACTTTCGACGAGAGTAACGTATATTATTTTTTGTGTTGCGTTTTGTAGAATTAAATTCTTTTTGAAACAATAAAAAAATCACCAGATATATAATGTTGGTGCTATATTTATTACTAAATCTGTCAAATTTGACATTAACTTTAACCGCTTTAACATCGTTTTTTTTTTCAATGTTAACTGAATTTCAAGATTTTTTAAATGACTTTTCCACCTGTCGCACATTCGTTCTAATTTCATTTTACTACCGGACTTTTTCCGCACATTACGTAACTACACTAACGATTAATTAAAAAATATTTTTGTTCTAAAGCATCTTTTACCGATGCGTTTCAAATTATCAAACTGGGTAGCGTTTTTCTGCAATATAAAATTTCATTTGAGGTCGAGAAGCAATCCAAAGGAAGTTTTGATTGTTTGGGCTTGTAATTGGGTCTACTATATTATTAGTTGAAGCGATGGATTAATGGTTTCATATTGATGGCGGTTTGGGGTTGTTTACTCTTATAATTTGAAGGACTTACGTTTGTACACTAAAACTGAAACAAAAAAAGCAGCGACATCACGCTGTGGCTGTGAACGTCAAACTACCCTCCCCCTCTGGCTACTTTGTATTAAGTTTGTTACACGATGCTTATTCTCGATAAGTCGGAAGGCTATAGTAGGTACAATAAAACATACAGTAAAAGATAATTATAGTTTTTATTCAATTAGAACTCGTTAAATTTTAACTGACATTTTGTCTGTTCGGTGGAACCCGCATTAGGAGGGGAAGAAACTCCTCCGGTTCTCTGACTGTATATAAATGCTAGATCATGATATAATTTAGATTCATCAAGCAGCTAGTTTATAATTAAACATATCAATAAACATTAGAAAGTTAGGACATATCAAATTTTAGTAATTTAAACGAATACAAAGATATAACAGATTTAAATTAAATCTCAACACATATAAACACGTGCACAAACATCAGTATTTTAAACAGAAGAAGGTTTGTCAGTAGGTACTGAGGTCCTGGTTACGGAAAACAAATAAATTATTATGCATAATTTAGTATTCAACCAGAGATTAACACAAATTGATTCTAAAACACATCATAGGTATATAAATGATAAAACAAATAAACAAAGTAATTTAAGTAGCGTCCTGTTACAAACAAAGAAACATCTACATAACGCCTCTTTCCATGTTAATAATCTTCAAATGTAAGTATAAAACAGTTAATTATTGCGGTTAAATTCCTAATCCTAAAGGTTTTATACAAAATTACATATACTAAATGAAGTTATTGAAATTGCAAAACAAAAAAAACACTACAACTGGAAATTGCATTTTAAGCGTCCTTTTTAATTCCCAGTCCCTTTCATAATGTTTAAACATAATAAAATCATTAATGATTACAATCACATTTACGACGTTTAATGTTGTGTCTAAACTTACACATGAATGAAATTATAAAAATAAAATACTACGAATTTAAATTACATTTTAAGCAATCCTTTTAAGACATGTCGATTCACTATTTTAAGCTTTAATTAATAATTTGTGAAAAACATTTAATAATTCTACATAACTTGATTTTAAGATGTAGCACAACAACAATTGAATCAACAAAATTGAAATGGCCGCCAATGCGTTTGTTTTACCAAAAGAAAGAAAACGTGTAATATTTTTATAATGCTGGAGTTTTAATGTAAAGTGCGTACAAACTACAGTTAATTTTCTCATCCGTTATGTTAAGATACAGTTACTTACATTATAAATAACACAAAACGCAAATTTTATATTAAGAAGAACTATTAGCGTGTTCCAACCCCTCTTAAAACGGCGCAATTCGTAGTTATCGTTTTTCTGCTAAATGACAATGCTTACGCAATTTCGTGCGTTTTTAAATAGATTTAATTTAAACTGGATCATCACAGTATAAGGTACATACAGTGACACATCCAGAAACTGCATTCTGTGACTTGTGTGGGATAGAAAGATGCAGCAGAGGAATCAAATTGTCCCGGCACAAGTTTATAGCATCTAAGGTTAAAATTAAAATTCATAAATTTTATAAACTCTTTGAAGAATGGATACTAAAAGTGGCAAGAATCTCAGGTTTTTAGTTTGCAAATTACAGGAGCTTTGATGTTGTTTGAGAGAGTAAAAATTACTTGATTAACAAAAGCATAAGCAATTTGAAAATTGCTAACAAAACGGATTATTGTTTATTTATCAATGTTGATAGCAGGGGAGGAGCTGGCACAGAGGACCGCTTAAGGAATTTTTATATATACATATTTTTTTAACACTAAAAAGGTATAAATCTACCAATCTCTAGTATATACATTACTTTACAGATTTTCCAATAGTAAATTTGATATAAATAATAACCATAAACAATTATAGCCGTTTTATTGATACTTTGCGCTTGTCTTATGTGCCTTTTAGTACTGGGGCACCAGGAGTCGTTTTTGCTTGCTTGTTCTTGCGACAAAAAAAACTTAAAATAGTGTTTGCAGAGATAATACATTTTACGAACTCTACAGATAGAAAACAAATATTTATTTAAACGTAATATTTTTAAATCAAATCTTAGGAACACTTTAAGCAAATATATTCATCATTTTCCGATACTCCTGACATTGAATCCATCCCTTCCCTGACATTAATTCGCCATATCTGCTTGGACAATAAACGCATATGGTGTTAATGTCTTCCTCTTTACTATCAATACTTGAAACCTCTACTTTTTTCATAGTTTTTTTCTTCTAATAAGCTTTTCATCGAGGTTTTTATTGTTTTCTTTTCACCTTTGGTGTTTTTTTTTCGCATCGTTCGCAATAGGTTAGTCTTTAAATGGGGAATTTGTCAGTTTTTTTACCATGTTGAGCTAACTTTTTTCTGTGGATTTTTGTTTTTGTGGGAATCTGACTCTGGCTTTGGAGAAACTTTCAAGATTGCATCTGTAGCGCTCAGGTAGTGATCGGTTTTTAATAACACCTCTCGATTGAAGTTACTCTACTTCTACAATCGGAATTCTTATTAAATTATTTTCAGGTATAGGTTTACTATTAATAAAATGCATTTTAGGATGTTGTTATTGTATCAGTAAATAACAAATGGTGTTTCCACTTAGTGGCAATTTTCAAGTACTAAGTTTTAAGAAAGAATGAAGTATACTATCGGTGCAATAACGGTGCTGAACAGTCCCAAAAGAACGAAACAGCAATCCGTTATTTATTTGTTGCTTTTCACTTTCATACTGACTGATCACTGCATTTTCAGTTGGTGGCAGCTTGATCAATGCCTAGTTGACACCCGTCGTAATTATAAACTATTCATTATCTCTAGTATAGTTCTTTCTTATATTATAACTATAACCAAAGAAAAAGACGACTGACGCAAGAACACATTTATGTAAAATCGCGCCCCTTGGGCCGCGAATGCACAATAGCGTACGATCATACGTTTTAGTTTTTTAACGCCACTTTTTTAATGTGTGATTGTTTAATTTAAAAAAAATAGGTGCATCTTTTCACCTAAATTTTCACTTGTATTTTTCCAAACATATCGCATATTTAATAGATAAGATATGCACGTGCATCATCATAAATTTGTGCCGACATCAAAATAACCGAAATATTCATATCTATGTATTTAGTTTTTAAATGTCTTGGAATTATGATACACGCACTGGATTTTAAGTTGCAAGCTATTCATAAGTAATCTGTTTTGGAGATAAAAGTTAGCCAATGCCATTTTAGTTTCATTTGACTTAATACTGCTTTTACAATCTGGTTTACTATGATTATCAAACGTGTGGTTTTCAATACATATTAATTCGATAAGGATGTTACATCGCTAACAAAAATGTTGGTTACTACATTAGCTGCGCGAAAAATGACTGAGGTTCTCAATTTTACGCGAGACGAGTTCTAGTAAACTTTGATTCTGTCGTATTATGAGTACAATATGTTTTTTCTGTTGTTTACAAAAACATGTATACAGATAGAATTAACTTTGTTTAGTTCTACTATTACTATTTTAAGGGGTTTATTACTACGGGGAGTGTAATACGAAAGCTTACTGTTAGAAAAAAATTCTAATACACATTCTTTACTAAGCACGTTTCTACTAACGTATATTAAATACAATTCTTGAATGCTTTTTTAAAAATCGTTGTAAGAAACTCTATACATTAAATCATAGTAAATTACTATGTATGAATTTCCATACCTAAAAAATCGACAAAAATAAATTATTATTACAAAATGGTAATATTGCGAAAGACTTTCATTTTTCTTAAGAGCTAATTGTGTGTATTACGCTTACTAAGCTTGAGATTTTTAATTTTAAATTTAGGTAAAGTGACTGTTGTATTACACATATCCTATTGTATGTTTTCTATTGCAATTTTTTTTCTTTAAATCATGCGTAAAATACAATGTTTAAAGTAATGAGGTTTATTTATAAAGGACAACCTAATTTACATTATACATCACGTCAAGGTATGTTAAATACCGAAGGCAACTATGTAAATCAATCCACTGACGTCAAAGATAGATTTTGTTTTTGATTTTTAATTTACTTAACGCTTGATTTCATTACGTTTTCTGGTAATAGAACAAATTTGGTTAAGCTACGTTGCACATTTTTTTTGGCATCTGAATTTTACTCAATAATCGATTAGTCATTCTTCTAATATTTAATGTTATATATAGAATATTGGATTTTAACTACACAACCTAAAATAAAAATGTATTAATTGCAACTATTGACTATTAGAAAATGTGTTTTATAAATATTAGGCGCGGTAACTGCTAACGCAATATCATTAATTTAATTACAGTTATATATAAAATATATTTACGTCGATATTTGGCAGCATTAACGTGTCTATATAATATATTACCGTTCAAAATGCTTCATTTACTTTGTTTTCATTAAATATTTAATCGTTTAACTAATCAGAATGATTCAAAATCATATGAATAAAATAAAAAGATTTCGGCGCGCGTTATGTAAATATTGCTCTTGAATCTCAGCTGCTGGTACCATTTAAAAATAAACACCAAAAAATAAACTGGGGCAACATCATCATAGTCAGGTCACATGGAAAAAGTGAAAGTTTCAGTTATCCCACTCGCTACTGTTGTTATTAGATCACATTTATTCGTTCTAATCCGATTACGTAATGCAGAACAGTCTCACTTTTCTCCTAATTGTTTATCCTTGTTCGGTATTTGTAAAAAATGTATGTTGCATTTCGCTTACACGTGGTTGACTGTGACCGAGTTCTATTTATTTTTCAGTGTCGTTTCACAATGCAAAGATACACTTTAAATTCAACTATTTGTATTAATAAATGTAATTATTTAAATTTTATAATGCTCTTGTAAAAACATAATAATCGTTAATTATACAATATGCTTTTTTTTAATAAAATTATTTCTTATCATGTAATTACGTGATGACCTTAATAGACACGATCCGTTTAGCTTATTCTACAATTCTGATTTCTCCGTCATTTTGCAACAATTCTCTATAACTCATTTGACACAAAATATAAATTTTAAATTCGACGTTATATTTTTAGCAGCATACCTAAAATAGATCCACTCCTTATCTTTAAGTCACGTCAACGATACAAGTTTATCACATTTTTTTAAGATTGTGCATAAATACATCATTTGCTGCAATCTGCATAAATGGAAAAATCCATTTTTATTTTGTTTTTTTGCGATTCGGTTTCTTTATTAATTTTTTACATTTTAGACGAATTTTATCAATATATCTAATCGCTTAAGTTTAATTTTCATCTTAAAACATATGGGCACCAAGAAACCAGTGGTTAAAATAGTGATTGCGTTTTAATGACATAGGATATAACTAAGAAGATGAAAACTGACTGGACTAAATTGAAAGCTTTCTAAGAAAAATATATGTTTTCATATGTATTACAAACATTTAACACTATAAGCATTTTTGTTAAAAATCTGCCTTGGCGTGAGAGAGTTGATAGTGTAGTAACTAATATCTCTACATTACTATATGTATAATTTGCTGAATTTTAACTAAATTATAATTTACTAAAATTATTTTTTATGTAATATTCATTGTCTGTGTGGCAAGTCTAATGGAGTTCTAATTACAAGTCTGTTTATCTATTGGCCATTGTCCAATAGGTTGATGGCCATCTCAATGCGATGCTTATGTAACAGTTTTATGTAGTTTTTGCTGCATTTTACAAGCTCTGGTTTCGCACTTAAAATTTTTAGGTTTTGGATAGTGGCGGCTGGTGGTCAATGAGTTGTTTTATTTAATATATCTATCTATTTTTACAAACATTTTCATTGAGGTCTTTAATTGACTTTCGGCAAGCGCTGTCCAAGTATAGGCGAATATTAACGCTACCAAGAGTAGCATAATTCATACAATTTTTCATGTGATTCGCCGATACGAGTGTTTTTCACTTTTTCTTTTAAATGCTATAAATCCGTAACATTATTTTTACACCATAATGATTAATAAATCATGTGAAAACAATAAACATACAAAAGAGTATAATCTATTATTTATTTCATATCCACAGATCCAATCTGACAAATCATATATTCTTTAAAATTACTGCTGACTTCTTAATTTTTGTATGTTTTCTGGTCTGTTAAATTTGAAGTAAAGGCTGAGGGCGAGCATTAAACTTAAATTCTAAACATGTAAAATTATTAGTTATTAATTTTTTTTATGTACCACCGTCATTATAAAACAAAAACGATAAGTCGTCCCTTACAAATGAATATTATCGATCAAATAAAAAAATTGACTGGAAAGTTTGTCATATGTGATAAGAAATGTGCATTCCAGCATCTGTGTTTTACACACACTCGCTGCGAAGATAATGATAAGTCACGTAAGCATTGCACTAAGTGGCGGTTCGGCTGTAGACCGCACAAAAGCATTTAAAGATTTACTTATCTTCTTTTTTAACTCGCATAAAATTGTATTCTGTGTGTCTCACTCTTGACTACAATAACTATCATTTACAATTCGGTTTCAGTATAGTATACAAGAGGGTATAGTTGGGGAAACGTACGTGTCAGCCTCGGGTAAATTCGCAAACTTTCTGTATATGTTGCGTTTAAACTAACAATTATTTAAACGCATGAAATTTAAACGCTGATAATTTGATTTAAACGCAAATGTTCTGTACCTTAAGTAAATAAAATACTTTGCTTTTTCACTTTATGGTGGTTCATTGACCAAATGACCTAATAGAGAAGCCACCACTGGTTTTGGTTGTCTAAGTTTAAAAAAATGCTGCTATTAGATGTAGCGCGAAACAATTCAAGTCTTATAAGTTTAAACGGGTCAATTTATTTTATCGTTTGGCACATTTTTTTTGTGTTGATTTTTAAATTTTATTAAAAGTTGCTTCTTTGCCATCCCCTCAATTGTATTAATTTTATTAATTTTTTTTAATTTTTTATTATTTCTTGTGCTATTGCTACATAGGTAGGTTTTGTTTTACTTCTTTTATTTTCTTGAGACGTTTGCGACAACGGATTTAATTGTTTTTTGGTTTATTTACTATTTAGCTCAGTCAAAAATACATTTTAGTTTGCTTATTTTTTTAATATGAACGTTTATAAAGGGTACTTGAAATTTGTTATCTGCGTATTATATAATGCATACTTTTATTCTATGACTTTTCACTTTTCTTTCCATAGTATAAAAAATATAAAAGACGTTTCTCTCAATAGTTAAAATATTCACCCATTGCTACTTGAATTTTTATCCAGTTTATATACTGACTTTATCTTTATCTACAGTGTTTTCTCTATCTTTTAGAGTATTTTCGTTCTCTGTATTTTCCACAAGGAATCCTTGTTTTAAAGGTATTCTCTGATCTTTTTTGCGGACGAAATACAGAGAAATCTGCTTAATGTGATCACTTTGAGCCAGATACATTTAGATAACATTAACCGACTGATAGCAATAAGGTAATTTTGGAAATGTCTTTATTAATTACGACCTTACACAACACGTCCAATGCGTTACGAATTTCTTTATTTCAGTGGAACCTGCTGAAAAAAATTTTCCCGTTATTATACAAGTTTCTGTTTCGTGAAGTTTTATTAAATTATGAAATAATTTATTTTAACACGAACACAATAAAATTCTGAAAGTTGCAATAATTTATTCAAAAAATACATTGATAAATGTAATGTTATGAATGTTGTTTTTTATTTTATGGTTTGTTTTTCTAACTCAGTTCTTAAATTAAAAATTTTCTAAAACAGTTGCTCTCACCTTCTAAACTCGACAAGTGTGTTTAGTAAATAATTTATAGAATCACCAAAACTGTATTAACATTTGATTCTTCTGTCACTTCGTCTTCATCTTACAGGTGTTATTTTATACACTTGCGTTTTTCCACAATTAAAATATTTTTGAATTTCTATTGTTTTTGTAATAACGAAAGAACTATTCGTAAACGCAAAAACAAATTTCACTTAGTCGTGCTTGTTCTGATATATAATGTGTTATTAAACCATTAAAGCGGACATCGCCAGATTGTCTATGGCATAAAAGAGATTAAAAAATTGCTTGCGGGATTTTTCAACGGGCCGTAAGTAAGCAAAGGGGCCGGATGCGGCCCGCGGGCCGGCTTTTGCCCACCCCTGGTCTAGGGATTATGCTTAAGTTTATAACACTGAAGCATATTTTTTCTTGCTAATAGTAAAAACTACAATAGTAGATTTATGCATTTCTTGTAGATGCGATAAGTTTATATTATTACATTCAGCATTCTAGTTTGGGGCCGCAATTTATTTTCCGATTCTGCGGTATTGAGGTTTCCGCATTAACAGGATCAATTATACATACAAATACGTATACTCGCTCACAGTCAAGATAAGTGGCGTATTTGAAAATAACTTTTAATAACTCAGACAAAGAGATAATGGTGTTAACATTATTAGGTGGTTTTTGTAAGGTGATAATTGTAAATAAATTGTAAACTTAAAACAACCGGTTCTCTGCCAAAATGATTACAATAACCGACTGATAACATTAACCGTGATCACATTCTGCGGATCACACTTTATTTATTTTTTTTTTTAAAGCTTTGATTTTTGTAATTCATTTTGATCACTATGATCCTTGCTTTTTGCTATTATTTCTAATATATGTTGTTTGTAATTTTTGATAACTTGTTTTTATGGATACTAATGGTACTGCTATGATATGTACACTCGTGTTCTTAAAAGTCGGGACAGAAAAGTCTATCACCGAATACCAAGGTGCTGAAAAAATTATATTATGCATTTATGTCATTAATTTAGTTGATTTACTTTACACTTATTTTAGTTTAAAATAACGGATAATTAAAATAGTGAAAGTTTTAATGGTTGTAATTTCTTTTTAATGTTGACAACAGGATTTAATCTAATGTACTTTTACTACACAATTTATATCTTACAAAACATATTCTTGCGACTTTATTTAACGAGAATCAACAGAGAAAAATATTAAATGCAAACAAATAATTGTTCAGTTTGATATCTTCTTTAAGAAGATTTTGTTTAGTAACATATTTTCTGACATTTTTTGTTCTCTTTTAAGTAGGTTCCATTGAGTTAATACTTCAATTGTTTCATTGTTGGTTAGGAATTGATTTTCTCTATTTCGACATCAGAATTAGCGATTCTTACACTAAAATCCGTGTAAGAATAAGCAAATTCTTACACGAATTTTAGTAATGTTAGTTTTTTCAAAGTTGGTATCTCTGCATCGTAAGTTGACGTTACACGAAAAAGAAATCAAAATTATTGGAACTTAACAATTGAAATTCAAATTTTCATGCCAAGATAAAATAAAAACGTTTTTTAATTGAAAGTTATTTACTTATAAAGGTATAAAAAGATAATTTTATATCAGATTTTAGGTTAACACATAAATTTCAATATGTCAAAGTGTAAGTGTTGCCAATTCAATAAAATATTAAAGTTTCCCAATGTTGTATTAAAATTAAAATTATTCGAAAAATATTAAATATTGTATCGAAATAGAGAAAATAGTATAAAGCACACGTCATAGAATACGTTTCAATCACTCGACCGCTTCATAAACTCGCCGCTGCCGCGGCTCGTGTATGAAACCCGGTCTCGTGATTGAAGTGCGTTCATTCTGTAACTTGTGTTTTAATATACTATTCTCTATTTCAACATCAGAGTTAGTGATTCTTACACTAAAATCCGTGTAAGAATATGCCAATTCTTACACGAATTTTAGTAATGTTAGTTTTTTCAAAGTTAGTATCTCTGCATCGTAAGTTGACGTTACATGAAAAAGAAATCAAATTTATTGGAAGTTAACAATTGAAATTCAAATTTTGATGCGAAGATAAAATAAAAACGTCCTATTAATTCAAAGTTATTTACTTATAAAGGCATAAAGAGAAAATTTTGTATGAGATTTTAGGTTAACACATAAATTTCAATATGTCAAAGTGTAAGTGCTGCCAATTCAGTAAAATATAAATTTCCCAATGTTGTTTTAAAAATTAAAATTATACGAAAAATATTAAATATTGTATCGAAATAGAGAAAATCGTATAAAGCACACGTCATAGAATACGTTTCAATCACTCGACCGCTTCATAAACTCACCGCTGCGCGGCTCGTGTATGAAACGCGGTCTCGTCATTGAAGTGCGTTCATTCTGTAACTTGTGTTTTAATATACTATTCCAGAATGTCATCGCTATACTTTGTTTTTTAATTATAAAATTATAAAGTGCAAGTTAAACTTAGCGCTTAAAAATAAAAATATATGATTGGCTATTTACAAGCCAAGTTTACATAGGATAAATAGTTGACATAACCTACAACATTGACGTTTGTAAACTAATAGAAAATTAGTTGTGTTTAAACTAAACCTGCAAGTCGTATAGCTCGCAAATTTTGATTCAAAACGCAGTTTCAGTAGTTTTAATTAGTAAATATTTTTATCCTCTTCACACAAACATAGTTTTTTTTTTTAATTCTGAACCGATTCCTGGAAGATAAATTTTACATTTTCTTAGACGAGGAGCAGATCTATCAATGTTAAATTCTTGGTGATAGGATTTTTTCTAGTTCTAACAGACAGGCGTTTCTACATCAATAGAATGATAGTCCTCAGTACTGTTGAGCCAAAAATTGGTGACTTTAATTTTCACTTGGTTTTTAACTTGATTTTGTCATTTTGTATAAAATCCAAGAATTAAGATATTCTCAAATTAAAACAGTTCGAAGGTTCTATTTCTTGCATGTGGCGTTGATTTCTGAAATAGCTGATCATTTGATCAATTAAATCAATTCCACTCATGTAGGTATTGCATTTTTCAACCTCAGGTTTTAGAACCTGCATTTTTTTTTTAATTAACGTTAGTAAACTTCTACTGGACCAATACTATCACAAGTAGACGTCAGATGGACAGGCTTTATGTCATACCATACCAAGACATATTTTATTATCTTGCCGAACACTTTGATCGGAAGCTTCACGATTCATTTTTGCCATCATCTTAAATGCATAGCTGCAGGTATCATTGATTTCATAACGGTTCCTGTTTCAAACAGGTTGTTTTGTAGTAAGTATTCTAATAGAGGAATTGCTGTAAAATAACGGTCAAAATAGATGCACGTTGCTAGAGCTAATGTTAGTGTCAATCTAATTACGATAGGTGGTTCTACGATTAAGTTCTTCGTATTATCATCCAGGAAAGTGTTCTTTTCTTGATAGAGTAGTCCAATACTACCCCTTTGGAAGTAGCACAAATAAAATTTTTCATCCCTTCTGGGTTAGGTTTACCGCTAACAAACTGTTTTGTTGAGTATACGCCATCAACAATTATTTACACGAATAGCAAAAAAGCGGTCTCTGACCATTACATTCGCAATTGCATTTACTCGAGTACTTTTTGACCAGCGAAATGGGGATATTTTAGACAAGACATAAAGACTGCTATTAATTTCATCATTTTTTTTTCAATTTTGCCTGGGTTATAATGAAGAGACGCTTTTTGCATCCCAATGTTCACTAAAATCTTCAACGGAAGGTTGACGCCTACTGAAAAAATTAACACAGGCCAATAAATTACATTACTTATCCGTTGTATTTCAAGACATTCTTTTAAAATTGCGTGGCACTGAAGATGTGGCACTTCTATTCTTAAGAGTGATGTCGTCTTCATCACAATGTATTTCTACTTCTTCTTCATTACTTCCGCTTGCTTCATCTTTTTAAAATGTCTTCGCTTTCATCGTCCACTTCAACCACTCAAAACTGTGGTTCTTTATCGTACTGTCGTCTTCAGATTCTAAAAAAATTTAATCGAAGTCTGTTGGTCATCTTTTCCTCGTCGAAGGTATTTTTTTTTCAATACCTTAATTTTATTAGAACCAGGTGGTAAAAAAATGTTTCAAAAGCTTTATTACTTACAACTAAATAAAAGTCAAATATTTTGTTTAAAACTGTATATATTCAAAGAAATTAAAATGTACTTTATGAATTTTATTTTCCATTTAAATGAAAAGACAGTTTCTCCAAAAGGCTGTCATTAAAACCTTTTAAATGAAGGCTGCCATTCTGTACACAATAAAAAGCTCTACTAACTTTAACTTTCAGCTGCAGTTTACAAAACTTTATGGAGATGACTCCACTGTATGTCCATTTTAATGGCAAATTCAAGCATAAATTTTAGAACTTAACATTTTTATAAGCTTAAAACTATAAGTTCATTTAAATAGACGCTGGGTGTAAAGAGATTATTTTACTGCTTAAATGACTAATATTGTCTTATTTAGTGTAAACGAGATATTCACTCTCGGTTTTTGTAAATAAAAACCAGAGTATATAAATATAATTGTTTCAAAGAAATCACTTTATGGAAAAATCGAGAAAAGTTAGTTTTGTGAATTTTTTTTAAAACTATGGTAAACTAGGTATAGATGCCCTCTTGGGATATATGGCCACTTTTTGTTTTACGCGCTGTGAAAAATTGTAAGCCTCGAGGCTTTTGGACGGAAGCCATCTTGGCAGGTGAGAATAAACAACTAAAAACTAAAGAATCCAGCAGAATGTACAAGATTCCTTCGAGAACCTTGCGGCGTCTAATACAACCTGTAAATACAAAAAAAAGTCTTTTGGGGAAAAATCCGGCTCTGGGGATTGAAAATGAAGCTCAACTCGTATTTCATATTCAAAAATTAGATAAATCATGATTTGCATCAGATAATACCTGTACGTACATTAGCTCTCCAACTAGTCAAAAAGCTCTAAATCGATAATTTGTTTGGGCCAAAATAAAGATAAAGCTGGATATACGTGGTGTTATTCATCTATAGAGCGGCATCCTGAGTTATCGAATAGACAGAGTGAAAGGAATGTGCCGAGAAGAGGTCGATAAGTTTTTCTTTTTTGATTTTGATCATCTATTTGGATTACCTGAAGGGTTTAGTATATATGTATATGAACAAAAAGATCCACTTTATAACTAAGGAAGTCTTTATGGCCTGGCTGAAAGGGTACTTTGTACCAACCAAATGTGATAAAACTGTGTTACTCATTTTAGATGACCACGCATCACAAGCACTTCAGCCCTTGGACAAATCATTTTTCAAAGCTCTTCAAGGACGAGATTAAAAATCTAATGAATGACTTGATGAAAATAAATAAGGAGAGTTAAATTGGGAGGCGTCATGTTGGGAGTATTGTTGGTAAAGCTTGGAAAAAACAGCAACTAATCACAATGGTTGTGTCGGGTTTTCTTCAACTAGATTGATGTCATTTGAAAGAGGAAAGATTCCAGAATACTTTTTCCAAATATCAGACATGACAGCTGCTGAGAATAGTACTACAGTTATAACTCTGTCAGAAGTTGAAGTTGAACCCATGCCATCAACCTCTAACAGTTGTATTAATGAAAATCTTCCTGTTACCGAATTGCCGTTTGATTTCAAAAATTTTAGAATTAATCGTTCCAGTGCTTACAATTCCTGGTGGAAAAAGCAAAAGGAAGATTTCAGCTTCACTACCCTTGAGAACATCAAAGCTAAATTGTCTAAAAATGAAAGGAAACAAAAGGAAAGAATCTAAAGATAAAGACGCCAAAGCCGTCGATAAACGACAAATTAAAAAGAGACCTTTACGTAAGAACAAGGACAATCAGAAAGATAAGCATTCTTCTGACAGGGAAGGTAATGAAAACTGTACTGAATGTCTAGAAAATTATAGCGCAACTGAGACCACAGACTGGATTAAGTGTATATATTACCAACTTTGGCTGCATCAAACATGCACAATGTATGGTCATAGATGCAATGCATATAGGAAAAAACTTAAGAGGCTGGAAAAGTGCAAAACAAAATTTTGAATAGTGTGCGAAGTGCAAAAGAAATTTAAATTCCTTAGTTTATTTTTAATCTCTTAGAATCTTATTTCTACACAATAATGTATCAATCATTTTACTACTTAGCATACAGAACAATAATAAGTAGGTGGTCAAATATTTTACTGCTATATTTATTTGTTCACTTATTTTTGTAGTGCCATTTATTCTATAAAATGGCATTTAAATTACAACACAGGGGCGACTATACCATATATGTATGTCGAATAGTTGGCCTTTTTTAAAATTTTCTAAAATTGAATATGTCTAACGTATTTAGTGAGGTAGGCATTAACTGCTGTATGAAAATAGTTCGAAGTAAAGAGACTAAAAATATAAAGTGCTTTTCTTCATAAAATAATAAGATGAATAACTTTCTGAATAAAAATTAATTTTGGGAGGCATAAATCCCTAGTTTACCCTACTTAAAATGGAAATTTTATGTATACAAAGAATCTAACAAAATATCTATAGTACTTATAATAAGTAACAATGTTGTTTCAATTGAATTGTTAATTTATTTCATTGATTGGGTCTATTTAAAATAAATGCAGGTCGTAAAGATTTTTTATTTTTCGGGCAGAGTTTTTTTGATGATTTAGTAAGCATTCGTCAATTTAATTATACGTTGCTTTATGGCAATACCGTCATCGTATATATTAAATATGCAAATGTTTCGGTTCTAAAAAATGTTACCGCTATGTATGCGAAATACTTACTTATAATACAAAATACTATGTATATCTTCGGATTGTACCCATTTTTATGTTTTTTTCTTTTATTGTTATTTTAAGCGATTGATTAATTATTACTTGTCGAAAAAGTAATTTAACAATATCGAATGATTAATTATAACTTGTTAATGCACTTTTTCAATTATCTTTTTTGCAACATACGTTAAGCAATTTATTGATTAAAACAAACAAATTATTGGTTAAAATTATATACCTTTACTTATACACTTCTTTTTTAATTACAGGTACGTAAGTTTCCATTATGAAATCGAGAATGACACTAAAGTAAGTACAAAAATATCCTTTAGAATGAATAGAAATGGGGAACAAATTGCAATTAGTCATGATATAAGGTACCTGAACTAAAAATAACGTATGACAGTCTGTGTACGTTGTAATTTAAATAAAGAACAACAGAATCAATCAATTTTTGATTATGCACATGTGTTATAGTGCAAATTCATATGTATGCAATATTGGCTTTTTATTTATTTAAAAATAATTTTAAGCGACCCTGTACAAAGTGAATGTAATTTATTTCAGCATAAATGTGTTTTTATTTTGTTTCTTAAACGAAATTATCATAATTTGGTATAATAATTGCGCGTAGTATAAAAATAGTGTTTATTGCTAATTTATCACAGCAGATGGTAGTTTATAAAAGGCGAAGTAATTTGATAACCATCTTTTTAGTAATGTTTAATTTGGTTTGGTCTTAACGTCCTTCATTATTAGCAAGCTTACTAGCTGCTCTATAAATGTTATTTAATTTAGACCGTTTGTCATTTATATTGTTTTAACAAGAATTGTGAAGACGTCATTTTGTTGAAGTTATTTTCACATAACGAATAAAAGCTTAGTATTATTGATATGAATTTCGCTTTACAAATTCATAACGTTTTCAATGTCATCAATAGAGTAAACGTGTAGTGGTTGTAAATTGGCTGTTACATTTTGAATTTTGTCGTAAATGATATATGCTCCATTCAAATTTATTCAGTGAAGAAGAAATTTTTGAACGAATTGATATATCTATACAAGCATATATCTAATTGAGACACTTTTTTAGCTGTCGTTTTCTTATTTATCGTGTATTTCTACTTTGATCTTTTTCTAATATACAGTCAACATACATAATTGGTGAAATACGTTAGTTTTTATTTGTTATAACAAACTTACATTTCGATGTCTTACAACAGCATGCAGATTTTAGCAGTAAAACGGTTGTTCATCAATACTATACATATAAAGTCAATGCTAATTTAAAGAAATAAACTTTACATTATGTTCACGTAAATAATAACAGTAATCTACCTTGGACTTTTTAGGTTTTTAAAGATTAATTTAAATTTTCTTTAAAATCAACGTATTCATCTTCTTACTAATGGGCCAAGAATTTTTCTTTTTCTATGGCGTCTTGTAAGAGATTTTCGTATAGTGGAATTTAAATAGTATAGTTAAAGACATGGATAGAATACTTGGGGTGTTTAATTTTTAAGTAAAATAGTTCTTGGGCGTTTGATTTTACTTTGAGATCCGTCATGGTCTGTAGATTTCCTAACAAGTGGGTTTGGATGGTTTGAATTTTGAAAAAATTGTGCTTTTGCATCACGGTGCAGGTCTTTCTTTCTGACCAACCAGGGTGCGCTGAAGGATAGTCTCAGGGATTTGTTGTGGAGGCTTTGGATTTTGTTGATTTGGGAGTTTACAGCTTGACTCTAGACAGGTGAAGCATATAGCATGATGGAATTGATAATAGTTTTCTACAAAAAAATTTTGTAGAGAGAGAGCCAAAGATTGAGCGAATTACGACGATTATTGGCGGCAGATTTGACGTGGGTAAAGAAGGTTAAACGTTTACCTAATATCACACCAAGATACTTGGCGGAGGGAATTTAATTATTTGAAATAGTAAGTTGGCCGTTAGGATGGTGTTTTAATTTTCTAGAAAATATTACCTCCGCACTTTTCTCGGGGTTGACATCCACAAGTCAATCGGTAAACCATGTATCTAAAATGTTTAACGCTGATTGTAAGTGTTTAGTTTGCCAGGAGCGGGCTAAGATAGTGGTGTCGTCAGCATACAGTTCTAGTTGTATATTGGAGAGTTTGGGAGTGTTATACGTGTAAAGGTTGTAAAGGGTTGGGGAAGAACAGAGCCTTGCGGAACTCCTGCTGCTAAGGGTCTGATTGAGGACGAGACATGAATTTTATGCGGAATTGAAGATGCGTCATAAAGGAATGGATGATAGGTATTAGTTGTGAATTAATTTTAACCGAAATTAATTTGTAAATAAGGCCGTCATCTCAAATGCTTTTGAAACGTTTAAGAAAACTGCTCCGGTGGCTTGATTGTTGGACATGGAATGGTAACAGAATTCGGTGACTATGAAGTGGATAGATCTGAGTGATTTTGCGATCAAAAACCTGACAACATTTCAGTTAACTATCCATACGCTTAAGATTGGTTATTTGGTAGTTGGGGGGAGCATTGTAACTCAAGATTATCGGCATGTGTTCTGTTTTTTCAGCAGGAGAGTAAACTAGACCGTTTGCAGAATGAATTGGTAGATCAAGTCTAGAGGAAACGTTACGGCAAAATGAGTTTGAGTCGTGATTTAGAGAATCTAATTTGGATGTTCAGGACTCGTTTTTGTAATTTAGTACAGCTAGATGTACTTTAGTTTTTGTTTGTTTAGATTTCTTTTGTATTGGGGGTTAAGGGTTCTTTGATATTTATGTTTAACGCGATTTTTACGACGAAAGAACGTAATATTTTCATCAAGGCAATTTTGTGAATGAATAATTGGGGTTAGGCAAAGATTATCAGTTATTGATTGATTAAATCTAGTCCCATCGGTATGAAATCATAAAAATGGCGCAGGATCAGTTGTAAGCGTTGAAAAATGCTTTATATAACGGTTGTGATCCAAATTAAGTTCAGGAATAGAGTCAAAGGGGATATTCTGAAGGACTGCTATGTTCAAGATGTCCTGGCGGTAGATGTAATGGAAGAAATTCGGTTTAGTTGGTGCATTAACTGATAATTGAGGATGACTTTCTATATAATTAAGAAGTATACGGCCGTTGGGGTTGCATACACGGCTATTTCAAGCAACATGTTTACAGTTGAAATCTCCTGCTTCAATGGATGGTTGGTAGTTGGGAAATAAACGATCAAGATCGTCGTCAGCGAGTGGAGATTTTTGTGATTTATAACATGAGACAACTCGAATATTTCCGACGGAAGTTTCGAGCAATGTTGACGTTAATTCAATATGATCACGGGCAGGGTTAAGGAGTTGATCGTGCCGCTGCCTTTATTGTCACGATCGGTACGGTAAAAAGCATAATTTAAAATATTGAGGTTATGACAAGCATTGAGGTGAGTTTCCGAGATAAGTACTGATCAAGAAAGAGGTAAAGTTCTGTAGTTTGATATTACAATTCCATAAGGATATCTTGAGTAATGTTGTATTAGGTTTATCCGCCATAATTGATTATTAAAAAGTATTTTTTAGGAGCTGTTGGGTTTGCTGTAAGAAAGTTGAGGTTGCTAATTTGGTAGGATTACATTGACTAAAAGTTGTTAATATGTCACCTAAAATTCTTGCAATTTAGGCATGTTTGTTTGGTTGAGAGAATTATGTATCATTCGTTATATTGTTAATTAGTCGTTGATGAGTAGCTAAGAGCATTATTTTGGTAGATTGAAGAGGAGGAGATAAAATCGTAAACGTAAATTGGAGCGTTATTTCAACCAGGAGATTTTTGGAATACACAGGAGGATGTGCCCCACAATTAGCGCATTTAGCAGGTAGATTGCTAGTCTTAGTGCATGTGTGGGATGGGTGAAAATCACCACATTTTACACAGCGATGAGGAGTCGTAGATTTTAATTGCGAATGTCCATGAAGTTGGCAGCGAAAACATTGGTGCAATCGACACTCAGAAATTAGGGTTTCTACTTGAATAGCAACTCTGCAGGAATGAGTCAGATTGAATATCGAATTTTGCTCTCTTGGAAGTAGGATTAAGAAGAGGGGCATAGGAACTTTATTTGCTTTGTGTAGTTGAATGAGCTTGGTGTGGGTAAGATTAAGAGCTGTTAATTCGTTTAAGATCGTATCTGTTGGAGTAGTCTCTGGAATACCTCTAATTACTAATTACTTACTAATTAACCTATAATTAAAACATGTAGTCGCAGAATTTCGTGCTCGTCTCCTTAATTGAAATTTTGTAGTTGGAGGACAACCTCACGCGCTATACTAATAAAAATAAAACTACCTTAAAACTTAGGTGATGGAGAGTACTGTACATCAAAACATTCGTCTTATAACGTATAATTAAAATATGTAATCGCAGAATTTGGTTCTCGTCTCCTAAACTGAAATTTTGGACAACTTCACGCGCTATATGATACATCAAAACATTCGTTTTGATCTTAGAAATGTTACGATCAAATTAATGATCGCTTCTTATAGGAGGAACAGAAGGATGCAATAAATTCACTTATTGCGACGTTTCGTGTTCAGGATGAACAATTCATCAGGTTCGCTCTATTGTTTGAGAATGGATTACCGATTTTGTATCAATCGTTTTTTACTGTTAAATGACTGTTTAAATGGATTATAAATGTTTCATAATTATAACTTTATTTCTTGTTTTAACTCGTTATTTTTTTCAAAATTTATAGTACTTGACTTGATTATAATTATTTTCGATTTTACTTTATAACATTATAGATGGTATCCTGGTATTACTGCCTCCTGGATAATTTTTTTTTAACAGAAAAAAAGCTGCATTGCTGAAAAACGTTTTTCACACTCGCATGTGGGTTATTTTTCTTTTATTTCTTTAATTCTCGATGTAACGTCGTTGGTAATTTTGACTGTATCAAATTTGCTTTTGGCTTAAAAATGAACTTCTTATTGCTTTCTTGTTAATGGATACGCCCAGTTCTCAAGATTATGTCTACTGTTTTGATTGCAGTTTAGTTTCTGATTTATAATGACGAACAAGTTTTTTTTTTTACATTAGACGTTATAACATTTCTCGACTTCATTATTGTTCATTTGTTCTTATGAAACCGTCCTTCTTGTTCCTCACCACAAACCACTCGTGAGACTTTAATTGCATACATCTTTCAGTTCCTTTGATAATGCAATGTGACTGTATCTGATACTGCTTTCCATTTGTTTCCGATTTAAATGATCAAATAGTGGAAATATTGTTCTTGGTTTGCATACTCTTACAATCGTCAACGTCCATATTCATTCATTCATCATCGATGCTGCAAATAATCGATTCTAGATATTATAATAGGTATTACTAAAAAAATCTAATTGCATTATGAAGTGGAAAAATTGAGTAAAAGAAGAAATGACATTTATTTGACTTTTCTGTTGTTTTCTGGTGTAGTCTAATTTTCTTATTATTTCAAAGATGATTTTTTTATTGTCTAGTTTATAAAGGTTATTGTTGCTTTAGTAATTATTGTAACCATGTACGCTAAAAACATTGATTTTACTGAACATTGATGTTTTGAGTTCAATAATAATCGGTTATGGATGTTTAGCTGCCGATGTAAAACTTCGATTAAAAATTTAAAGACATTCCACCTCTATAGCCATTTACAAATTATAAATTTTTCATTTCTATGATTGCAAAAAAATCTAAAAATGTGAAACAAGCAGCTATAGATAAATAAATAGTGATAAGTAACTACAGAAACAGAATGATGTACATAACGACAATGACACTGAACCGGATTAGCTTGCATTTGTTGTTCATTATACCTTTATTCAGTTTAAATACAATGACTTTACATTGAATGCCACCGCAGCCAAAAATAATAAAACGACGTCAAAACCTAATTCGCACGTGCTACCGATTTATCTAAAAGTACGCAAATTGGAGAGTTAAGAACTCGTCACGTGTGATTTTTATGACGAATTCAAGATAGGATTAGGTTTATTCATACTTATCTTTGCATTACTATTGAAAAAGAGATGTATCGACCAAACTGTAACTCATTGAATGACAGAAGGTCCATTTTATTATTTTTGTGCTATCGTTTACAGCTTTTTGGATGTGCTGGGCTCAGTATGTGCGCCGCAGACGGGGTAAAGCGTACAATCCGAAATGCTTGGTATCTACAGTGAAGCATAAAAGTGGAATTATCATGATTTGGGATTGCATGTCAGCTTTGGGGGTCGGTGAAATGTTTGTGTGCGAGAGACCCATGAACAGTCAACGTTATACGTCAATGCTACAAGAAGTTTTGGAGTCCTAGATACTCATACTTTGTGGAGAGGATATGGAGGATACGGATAATTGTTGTTATCAACATTACAATGCAACGATGCCGTGGTGTGCCAACAACACAGTGCCTCTGCTAGATTGGCAACCACTACTTATCTCTTATTGAAAATATTAAAACTGAGAGTTGCAGAATATCATTGTTGAGCTTCAAAACGTTAATAGCAAACAAATAGACGAAGACTGGCTGAAGAACTATGCTACAAATTAATGTGTACAATCCTGAAACATATTAAAATGGTTCTAAACGCGTATGGTTGCTCAATAAAATATTATATTTATTGATAAAATATCACTTTTAATTAAAATATTACAATTGTCCTTCTATTTTACAAAAACTTGGGGGTGCTTAATACATTTGCAGATAGCTGTATGTTGGTTATCTAAAAGTGCATGTTTAGAGCGCTTTTATTCGCTCATTGATTCATTGTTGACATTTCTAGAGAATAAAGACAATGGGCCGAATTCATAAAAGAAAGGATATGCTAAATACTTGCAAATTTTGGAGGAAATCCTTCAGGTTATATTTATAATAATTTCAAGCAAAACCTTGCACTTTGAGAGTGTAAGCATATCATCCTTATACTTGCGTATGAGTAAATGACTATTCATAATGTTTGTATTTTGCTTTAAATTAGAAGCACATCTTTCAAAAATTGTGAGTGTGGTCAGTGGTAAACTCATGTCCCTAATAAAAGGTTGTTTTTGGCTATCGTTCAACAAACTTTGCGACGGAAGATGTTGTGCACTTCAGGGTAGTTAAACATTCCAAGCTCCGCTACCCTACACTTATTAGTGATTTTAAAGTTCTATTCGGTTTTGAAGAACAAAATGTACACTGGCTTGTGAATAAATTTTTGGGAACAAATGACGAGACTCGTGGCGCTTTGTACCCCGTCCATAAAATGTAAATATGTTTTTCGCTATCTAAGTGATTCCGGTTATCGAAAAGGTATCGGTCAAGAACTTGAAGTGAGTCAAGCTACGGTATCGCGAGCCGTGCATGAAGTTCTTGACACAGTTATTGCTCTATCAACTAAATAGATAAAATTTCCAGATATCAACAATGAAATTATGCATGCCAAACAGTTGTGGCAAACCAAGTACATGTTTCCTACAGCAATGGGTGTTATTGATTGTATCCATATATACTGAAACCAAATCGCCATGGAGATGAATATATCAACTGAAAAGGTAAACCAACTTTGAATGTGCAATGGCAAAGAAATTTTTACTAGCGTTGACGTTAGTTGGCCTGGATCTCTTCACGATTCTAGAATATGGAAAAATTCGGAGCTTAGATCAAAATTAAGAAATAAAGCAAAAGTTGTGCTACTTGGAGATAATGGATATGTAATAGAACCATGCTTCACAACTCTATTTAGAAATCCTGCTCTTGGTGCTGAGAGCAAAGTTATAATAATTTGTTGAAAAAAGAAAGAGTAATAATAGAACGATGGTTTGACCAACTCAAACGACGATTGCCTATCTTACAACACGTTTGTACCTTGAAACTGGAAAATGTTCTAAAACAATTGTTGCCTGTAACAATGCAAAATTTGAGTGCTATAATAAATAATTTCAATATATTGAAACGTTCGAGAAGTTATCTGCAAATTCAAGAGCCTTCTGGAAGTTGTTATCCATCTTCTAGAAGATATACCGAAAGATAGGGAACACTCGAGAAGGATTTCCGAATGTGTATAAATACCGAAGAGACAAATCGTAAGTCAGTTATTACCGTAACACGAAGACAGCAGTGTTAAGAAGATTATCAAGTTGAAATAAATAAGTCGTTAGCGCGTGTGCGATAAAGATACGGAATACGTGACTTTAATATAAACTGTTTAGACAAATAGAAGTTATCCGCGGACTTTATCTTATCTTCGTGTACGTGATAGTGTTAAACATAAATTAGTGTAAGTCTTTTTATTAAATATTATTAGATTTAATTAGTTCGGTTAATTTAAAAAGTGTACATATTTCTAGTATAAGTAAAAATATTTTTAGCCGTTTAAATAAATTAGTAGTTAATAATAAAAATTGTTACAATATGGTTAGTTTATTAAGAGATAAACGTTAAAGTACTAAGAAAATAAATTTTTTTACTGGACATGTGTATTATTTTCATGTGAAACAGTTTCCGGCAATGCAGATTTTCTACGCTTAATCATTTCTAATTTCTTTTCATAGCACTCTTGTTGTAAACTTGTGCGGTACTGTTATAGTAGAACTAACCGTTGCAGTTATTTAGTAGTTAGTCTTCTTGTTTCATCCGTTTCATATTTATCAGTGGACATTTTTGGATTTAGTGGCAACAACGTTTTACTCGCCGCCGTACTAACAGATGATGGTCAAATAGACGTAGAGGCTTCTCTTCTTTCTTCTTCAACAATACAATTTCAAATCAGTTTTCTTCTTCAATCTTAATTTCATACTATTAATTTTTTTTTGATAAACTTTTTGAATGTAATGGTCGGCCAAATACCTTTGTATATTTCTTTGTAACAATTTCAATAGCTTCGTCTTTTCGCCTTTGATTGAAGAGAAGGTATCGTAACACGCTGAAACATGTTATAACCGCTGGCTGACAAGTCGACCTTTTACTTCTATAATACGAGGAAATTGTCACGAGTATAAGGTTGTCATTATAAATATAAAAAGAAGGAAATTCTTATACTTCTACCTTATGTTGGAAGGATACTGTTCTGTTTTATGAATTCGACCCAATGATTTGCAGCACAATTTAATTATCTCAAAAAATGAGATCGCTTATATGTTTGATTTATTTGACAGATTTAACGAGACTAATTTAAAACTATAAGGTGCCACATTAAATTTAATCAAAGTTAAAAGTGTAATATCTGCGTTTGTTGCAAAAAGTTTGCTGGACAAACAAAACTTGGGAAGAATAGAATGTTCTCAGTTTCAAAATCTTTCAGATGAATATTTGTATGCTTATTGCCAACACTTAACGGCGCTTGATTCTGACTAAAGATTTGAAGATATTCTTCACTTGGATATTCCCGAGTTGAGGATTTGCGGTTGTTACTCACAAACTTTGAGCCGGACATCAATACTCATAATATCCGATCAAATTCATACAAGTTATTAAAAAAAAAACTTTTTTCTATTTTAAAACAAAAGTTATAATTTCAATAAATACTTCTTCAACAAAATGTTTGATTTTTACGTCACCATTCAAGACATCAAAGTTAAATCTCGAGTTTTTCTATTATATATTTATGTAGTTTTTAAACTCAGGGTGTTACTACTGGTCGGGTAGAAACACAGAACTTGCCAACTAACTCGTCGTGAGGGTGTGGATAAATACAATGTTTTGTTTTATTTTTCTTTGGGCGCCAGGTTCAATAATAGTAAGAGAGACTTTCTGCACTAAAAGTTTACAAGCTTTGGCGAACCAACAAAGCTGTCATGACCAGCAGATGATAACAACAAAAAAAAAAAACAGGGATTAAAAAAAAAAAAAAAAAGAAAGAGAAAAAAAAATATATTACGATCATGTAATAAATTTCACCAAAAGATAAACATACAGTCTTTTAATACGACAACATAACAGTAAGTAGTAGTGCGGTAACTTTAAAAGTATAATAACATTATTACCTAAATCAATAAATTGGAGAAACAAATTGTAATAATTATAATGTATAAATAGTGCATAAAAAAAAAAGTTACTAAAAAGCGCACAAGCGGTAAAATTAGATAAGCATGCACCAAAAAGAATAACCGATTAAAGTTTAATATCGCGATAAAGGTTGACGCGGGCGAGCGCTCGTTTTACGGACCTTTACGTAAAAATCAGAAATTTATACGAAACAAAAAAAAAATCTAAACGACTTACTTGTTTGCTTTTTTTACAAAATTAAATATGCAAATCTAAATAGATAAAATTTGGAAACAGTAATTACTAAAAAAAAATAAAAAGATCAAACTTTGCACAAAATTATAAGACAATTAATAACGTATTTTAGATAATTCTCATTCGATTATGTTTAATAGATAAATATGTAAACAAAATAGTTTGTGTAGAATTGGAATCGCGAACGAAAATTTCACTAGGAACAAACGTAACACCTGTCTTTCTTAATAATCTCGAGTATGGGCAAAGCGATAAATAAGACTAAACTTCAAACCTTGAGTTGCGAAGTAAACCAATATCTCGAAGATGGTAAGTGATCTGGCGATTTTGGTGCTCCCAAACCTGAGTGGATGATTTGGCGATACAAGTGGCCGCAAGCTGTTGGATGGACCAACGGTGAACGAAGTACAGTTGACGGGCCGCAACAACAATTTCTTTAAATCCGCTTTAAATGCGAAAGCTCCTGGATAGCTAATACGACACTGACTAATTCCCAGTGAGCAGCGTGACATGGGAACCGAAATCCGCTAACTACCGCGTGTATCTTTAAATAATACCAGTGGTTAACCCAAAAATCACAAAAATTTATGCGACACCGAACTAACTTTCGAGCAAAACGCCAATTCTTAACGCCGTCAAAAATGCAATGTCCTATTCGATTGGAAACGCGCAACATTCAAGTTTTATCACTCAAAACCGGACGGGGTCATACAATGAACTTGACTGCAATTACACGTATAAAATAACAATTCTTCAAATGCTAAACTAATTAAACGCAATTAATATAAATTAAAACTCCAAACAAAAATTGTATTAAATGAATAAATTAAAATGAAAAAATTTGTAACAAATCCCCTCCCACTAAAAGAAAATTTTTCATAAAAAAAAATTCTCAAAAAAAAGCAACCATTGACCTATAATTCAACAACCTGAAATAGACAGGGAGATTAGTCATTATCAGAAATATTTGTGTCTTCATCGGAGTAGAGTTTGAAATCTTTTGCATGCCAAGCGTCTTGTAAAACTTTTCCATTGGGGTTTTTAAGTTGATACACCCATTTGGAAAACTTTCGATTGATGATAAACGGTCCGACAAATTTGTGAGCGAGTTTTGCAGAGAAGAATTTTGAAGCATCCAATAACACATAGTTTTTCTTCCAAACGTTATCGTTAACAACAAATTCGAAAGGACGACATCGTAGATAATAGAATTTTTTGCTTTTTCGTAGGCTTGACTAAGTTTAGATTTGACCGAGCTGTATATTCGGTTTATAACGGCAAAACGGATAAACTTATCCTCAGATCGAGCAAATTTAAGTAGAGCATCGTCATTTTCGAGGTTTTCAACAAATGTTTTGGTTGGGATTTTCATTTCGCGAGAAAAGTTTATGAGGTACGATGTCATGCCGGTAGCTTCGTGCTTAGCAGTGCGTATGGCAGAGGTAACGTAGGAGAAATACTGGTCCCAATCTCTATGGTTATCTTTGACGTAAGAACTAAGCATGGTTTTGAGAACTCGATTGATTCTTTCAGAGGGTTGGCCTGAGAGTGGTAATTAGCAGTATAAGCAACACGGCAACAATATACATCTAAAAGTCGCGCAAATTCTTTGCTACGAAATTGAGCCCCATTGTCGCATATGATTCGTTTTGGTGCTCCAAACATTAAAAACACGTCCATCTCAAGGTGTCTAATGATTTTTTGAACGGTTGCGATACGAAGAGGAAAAGTTAAAACAAATTTACTGAAACAGTCAGCTACGACTAAAATATAACAGAAGCCTTGACGAGAACGTGGCAAAGGACCAATAAGGTCCATGCAAATGACTTCCCAAGGCTTATCAATAAGAGAATGTCCACCCATCAAACCAGCCGGGTTTTGTTGAAGTGGTTTAGTTTGTTGGCAGATTTTGCATCGCCTTACATAATTAGCGACGTCAGTTCTCATTTTAGGCCAATAAAATTTTTGACACAAACGACTAAATGTTTTTGATATCCCAGCGTGACCAGCAATAGGGGAATCATGATGCTCGTGCATTACAGCGTTGCGTTTCTCTTTAGGAAGAACTAATTTCCACTCATCATGTTCATCAGCAAGTTCAGAAAATGTAACTTGAACGTGCTTAAATAACTTATTTCCCAGGATTCTCCAGAGAGGAAATTTTTGAGGTGAATCGCGAATAGAAGTAAACATTCGATTATACCAACGATCTTTTGTAGGATGACATTTGGATTCAGCGAGACATATGTTATCAATTATCGGTACGGAACGAGACAAAGTATCAGGTACGATATGATCTTTACCTTTTCGATGTACGATATCAAAATCGTACTGCTGAAGACGAACGGCCCACCTAGCAATACGACCAACGGGATCTTTAATACTATTCAACCACTTAAGACTATAGTGATCGGTTATGACAGTGAATTTGGTACCTTCTATGTAAGGTCGAAGTTTCTCAATTGCATAAAGAACGGCAAGACACTCTCGTTCCGTAGTGCTATATTTTCTTTCATTTTTGGTTAAGGATTTGCTAATGTAACATATAACTTTTTCGCCATCAGCTTGTTCTTGACTAAGAATAGCACCAATTCCGTAACCAGAAGCGTCAGTTTGTATAATGAAAGGCAATGAGAAATCGGGACACGACAGTATCGGAGCACAAACGAGATGTTCTTTTATACGATTAAAAGCATTTTGACAGTTCTCTGTCCACAAAAATTTAGCATTTTTTTTCAGCAAGGCTGTTAACGGTGTAATGACAGAAAAAAAATTTGGTACAAAGCGGCGATACCAAGATGCCATACCTATAACGCGACGAATTTCAGAAACGGTCGTTGGAATTGGTGGCACAATAGCTTGAACTTTTTCTAGATCAACAAGAAGACCTTTTGAGTTCACGATATAACCGAGATAACGTAGTTCTGATTTGCAGAAGTGGCATTTATCTTGGCTACGAGTCAAACCGGCTGAAATAAGGCGATCAACAACTTCTTGCAGTACGTTTAAATGCTGTTTAAATGTTTGAGTGCACACAATAATGTCGTCAAGGTAAGTAAATACATGTGGTTCGAGATCGGCACCAATTACGCGATCGATAAAACGTTGCCAAGTCGCTGGCGCATTATGAAGCCCAAAAGGCATACGGCAAAACTGAAAAAGTCCCCTATTTGGAACCGTAAAAGCAGTGTACTCGCGAGATGATTTGGCCACAGGAATTTGCCAATAAGCTGATTTAACATCAAGCGTAGACAGAAACTTAGCATCTCTTAGCTTATCAAGAGTAGAGCTAACATATGGAAGTGGATAAGCATCAGGTTGACTGACCTTATTTAAGCGTCGGTAATCGACACAAAAGCGGTAGGAATTATCTCGCTTTTTAATCATAACAATCGGCGATGACCAGGCTGAGGTAGATGGTTCAACAATTCCATCAGATAACATTTTGTCTAGTTCTTTGTCTACATATTTTTGCAGAGCCGGAGATATTGGATAGTATCTCTGCTTAATGGGCAACGAATCCGTTTTAATTTGATGTTCGACTAAGTTGGTTACTCCGAGTTTGTTTCCCATTGGCGCAAAAGTATTTTTAATAAAGATGTCTAATTCAAAGCTTTGTGAGGACGACAAATGGTCTACTGTTTGAACAGAATTTACGTAGTTATTGGGTGGTTCTGATGAAACAATTCCCATTTCTCGCCAAAAATCAGCTCCGCTCCGAGGCTTAAGGAATAAGGAATCGTTGGTACAACTAAAGCTTCCATCATAGAGGTTTTATTTCGTAGCGTAACAGGAACATTGATAGATCCAGTACTTACACATTTGCCACCATTGGCGACAACACAAGTGTGAGCACGACTAGAATCAATAGTACAAAATCCTTTAAAATTTCCCAACCTTGTTTTCCCAATATACTGTGAGAAGCTCCAGAATCTAAAAGACCTAAGAAGACGTTTTCATAAATTGACACCTTTAGATAAGGTCTCTCGTCTTGACCCGCGTTGCTGAGAATATAATTTAATAAAATACGTTGACTCTCATCATTAGAAATACCGGCCTCTTTAACCATACAACGTGCTAATCTGCTAGTTAACGACGCTGATTTAAGTTTTCCGAACTAGTTGGATATGTCTTCACCGTAAAATTGAATTTACCGCAACTGTAACAATATTTACTTTTAGGTTCTAGGCAATTACTTGCGCAATGACTTGGTTTTTTGCAGTTCCAACAAATAATAGGCGTAATGGCATCAACCTCGGGAGGACATTTAGACGGTAAATCGTGAAAAAGCTGTGAATCAGAAACTGCTATTTTGGGTGCATATGAAGTAGTTTTGCGATAAGCAAGATCTGATTCTAGTACCGTTTTTATGTTAGTGGGTGGCGGTTTAAATTTGTTATTGCGGATATGAGTATCTTCTAGGAGTTTACATACACGTGTTAGTTCAGAAATATTAATTATTGTCTAGAATGCAAGTTGAGTTTGTAGGTATGGCTGTAAATTTCTTTTGATTATTGTCAACCGAACAGTTTCAACCGGAAAACAAGAAGATTTTCCATAACTGGAATGTAAATTGATACTGGTTCATCAGATCCTTGCGTACGATTACGTACCCAGAGACTTTCTTCGTAATCACACGAAAGAAAAGTGTTTCGAAGCGCAGTTACGAGTGCTTCCCAACTACGAAGAGTATCGTGTACCGAACGGTACCATATTAAAGCGTTACCAGTAAAGAATTCTACAGCGGACAAGTATAAGTCGCTTTTTGAAACCCCGCGTGAAACACGTAGCTCTTCAACCCGCTCAAGAAAACTTGTGACGCTCGAATCGCCATTAAACTGTAAATTCCACTTACTAACGACTAGGTTGTTTCGTGATTTAGAAGTAATAGCCGAAACTTGAGTACTGTCAAAGAGAGCTGGCCTATGAGGACTAAAGTTGGTTTCCCAGTCTGCACTAAGCATTGAAGGGTTATCGACATTAGAAAAGTGTACGTGAGGCAAACAAGAAATACCCGTAGGACTCTTATTACGTGTCTGTGGGTGATTGGTTATTTCATTTGAAAGATCACCTTCTGCGTCTAGGGTAATTAAATTTACCGTGTCCGGAACGTTAGACGTACTAGTGGAGGGCAACGATTGAATTGTGCATTGAAGGTCGTCAATTACTCGCAAACATTGATTACGCAATTGATTATGCAACTCTAAAAATTGGTCGTCAGGTTTTATCCTGTCTAGCCTTCCGTGCACATGCAATAGTCGAGTATGCAGACGTTCGAAAACGCTATCAACTATTGTCGGTCTATAGACTTGAACCTCGGCAGACAAGAGGATAAGTTTATCTCTACATATTTGGAGTTCCTCCGTATCATTTATATTAATTTCAGGAAAACTAACAGTACTTAATTTCTCTAAACGTAACCTAGCACGAAGTAACTTCCTTTTTTCTACTACGGAACCTTGAAAAGAAATCCCTCGAATGTATAACTCATAGTCTACTTCATCAACTAGTAACTTCTCAATATTCATCGTGTCAATAGCTAGAGAACAAATAGATAACAGAAAAAAAAGAGAAAGAAGAAAAAGAAAAAAACCCACTTAGTTACACGTAACTATGCTTTTACAACGGCAGAAACTTACATCGTCCAGACGCAAACACTAATGTTTATAATAGGCAACAGAAGAAAGTAAAACAACTGTCAAGAAGACAAAAAAAAAATTAAAAACCTTAAAGTTATAGGCCCCACGTTGGGCGCCAGAATTTTTGTTACTACTGGTCGGGTAGAAACACAGAACTTGCCAACTAACTCGTCGTGAGGGTGTGGATAAATACAATGTTTTGTTTTATTTTTCTTTGGGCGCCAGGTTCAATAATAGTAAGAGAGACTTTCTGCACTAAAAGTTTACAAGCTTTGGCGAACCAACAAAGCTGTCATGACCAGCAGATGATAACAACAAAAAAAACAGGGATTAAAAAAAATAAAAAAAGAAAGAGAAAAAAATATATTACGATCATGTAATAAATTTCACCAAAAGATAAACATACAGTCTTTTAATACGACAACATAACAGTAAGTAGTAGTGCGGTAACTTTAAAAGTATAATAACATTGTTACCTAAATCAATAAATTGGAGAAACAAATTGTAATAATTATAATGTATAAATAGTGCATAAAAAAAAAGTTACTAAAAAGCGCACAAGCGGTAAAATTAGATAAGCATGCACCAAAAAGAATAACCGATTAAAGTTTAATATCGCGATAAAGGTTGACGCGGGCGAGCGCTCGTTTTACGGACCTTTACGTAAAAATCAGAAATTTATACGAAACAAAAAAAAAATCTAAACGACTTACTTGTTTGCTTTTTTTACAAAATTAAATATGCAAATCTAAATAGATAAAATTTGGAAACAGTAATTACTAAAAAAAAATAAAAAGATCAAACTTTGCACAAAATTATAAGACAATTAATAACGTATTTTAGATAATTCTCATTCGATTATGTTTAATAGATAAATATGTAAACAAAATAGTTTGTGTAGAATTGGAATCGCGAACGAAAATTTCACTAGGAACAAACGTAACACCTGTCTTTCTTAATAATCTCGAGTATGGGCAAAGCGATAAATAAGACTAAACTTCAAACCTTGAGTTGCGAAGTAAACCAATATCTCGAAGATGGTAAGTGATCTGGCGATTTTGGTGCTCCCAAACCTGAGTGGATGATTTGGCGATACAAGTGGCCGCAAGCTGTTGGATGGACCAACGGTGAACGAAGTACAGTTGACGGGCCGCAACAACAATTTCTTTAAATCCGCTTTAAATGCGAAAGCTCCTGGATAGCTAATACGACACTGACTAATTCCCAGTGAGCAGCGTGACATGGGAACCGAAATCCGCTAACTACCGCGTGTATCTTTAAATAATACCAGTGGTTAACCCAAAAATCACAAAAATTTATGCGACACCGAACTAACTTTCGAGCAAAACGCCAATTCTTAACGCCGTCAAAAATGCAATGTCCTATTCGATTGGAAACGCGCAACATTCAAGTTTTATCACTCAAAACCGGACGGGGTCATACAATGAACTTGACTGCAATTACACGTATAAAATAACAATTCTTCAAATGCTAAACTAACTAAACGCAATTAATATAAATTAAAACTCTCAACAGAAATTGTATTAAATTAATAAATTAAAATGAAAATAATTCGTAACAAGGGGTCCGTGGGCAAGTTTCGACTATGAAAAGAAGTTCGCGGGCCAAAAGAGTTTGGGAACCACTGCATTATACAGTGCAATTCAAACGCAGTTTTTTAGGTTATGTTATAGGTACCCGCGAGATTTAAAACACAGGTACCAACCACGCACTTTTATAACAATAACCAAATAAAATCTGTAAACAGTAGATTTGCAGCCTACGTCTAATAATATGACAAGGTACAGTATCAATCCAATTTAAAATTTTTATTTAATTAGTATGTTTGTATATACCATATGATAATTACTAAATTAGAAATACGGCAATGACTTAAATACCAATCCACTGCTAAAAATTGAATACTAATGACCGTAATATTTAAAGAATACATTTTTTGCAAATAAATTATCAAACAAATATTTGTTTACTGTATTTTGAATATTGTAACCATTTTCAAGTTTAGATTTTTGAAATGTAATGGAGAGACAAGATAAGCATGTAAATAACAAAATAATGATTCATTAGTTGGCACGGTTTTTAAACATCCATCAAATCCCGGATTATGATATTTATTCTACCATGTTAAAACGTTAAAATTAACGTTAATTTAGAATTTTTGTTATAAGTTTAAATACCGCGGACTAAATTAAGAGTATTGAGTAGTTAGAAAAATAATCACAATTAGGAACATACATATATGTACTAAGTATATAAAATTATTACTTATTCAAGAACTACAGAAAAACCTAAAATGTGTTTTAGTTTACAACGTACTTTGATGTCGTAGTAGTAAATTTAAAATTAAAATTAGTAATATATATGTAAACACATAATCAATTTGTGTTGATAGCGTTCAATCATTGGTTAATACATCGTAGAAACTGCATCACATATTTAAACAGATTTATGTTCAATGAAATTTAACGTTCTATTATCAATAACTGAAATTTCATATCAACTTACGCATTCTTAAATAAGCGTCTTAGCAATTTTACCCTATTAAAATAATTTTTAGAGTTCATACAAAGATTGAATTTCTAAACAGTGTTATTTCAAAACCCGTAATTTTACTTTATGATTGTTGTTTATACTAGTATTGTAAGAAATAATATGTAGTTTGGTCAACAAGAAGGCAAACTGCGCTACAACTTCTGTTTACCACGCTTCATTAGCTTCTATTACGTTTAATGTATCGATATACAAAAGCCTACTAATTGAAAATCTCCAATTACTGAAGCCTTGTTTGTTGGTAAATAAAATTTAATGTATTTATTTACTATCTCAGAAATTACTGTATGCTGTCTTTTTAATAGCTGCAAAAAGAAACTGTTTAGATATTTAAATTTAAAATTCAAAACAGCTCATTAAGATAACTGGTTTTTCTTAAATAAGTAAGTAAAGTTTAAGGAAACTAAGATATTTCTAATTTTAATTATACTACTGTTTTTTAATAAAAAAAGCAAAAAAGGTAGTTTTATTCGATTTATTTGAAATACAAAACTACGTTCTCGTTACTAGTTTTTGTTCCCATTTTTTTGAACATTTTCTTTAATTAAAGCGGATATTATAATCCGATAATTATAATTACTATAAAGGCTGTAAGTTAAAAAAATATTTTTATTGTCACGGGCACGCGAGGAACTTCTTTACTAGGAACTTGATAATACATGAAATCCTATACGTAATCAAAGAATTTTTGTTTAAATTTGTCAGATGTTTGCTTTTCTCTGTAAATAAATAATCATATTTTACTTAAATCGAACTGACATTGATTTAAGGTATGAAACGTCTTTTGAACATGTAAGTAAAAAGTGTAGGTTTAGCTTATCATCTGTATTTTCACAAAATTGCGTTGGATGTATAAAAGCTATTCTAGAAATAAAAGTCTTTCGTTAAACCTGAAAACTAGGTAATTCTAGTAGATTTCTTATTTATTACTTTTAACGTTATCTTAACTGTATAACATCACAATAACAATAATAATAAACTTTACTGTCCTAACATTGCAATGACATAATATATATGTAATTATCTTTCGATTGTTTTTTTTTCTTTAATATTATAGATTTTAAAATAATTTTTGCTTAATTAGAGACAATTTTATATTGACATTTCTTTGCCGTGTAAAAACTTAACAGATACTTATAAACAGTTCAATATTTATGCAGTAAATTCAAATTACTGTGGTTAAAGATACGTCATACAAATGAGAGCTGTGTACATTCTAAGGTGTATAAGAAACGAAACACTGATGCAACAGAAGAATTAATGGGTAATTCATGCATACAATATATTCTTCTTCGCATATTGACTTTCTTTCGCCAAACATTGTTCCAGCTTTCATGGAAAACCTACCACGTTTTCATACGAAGAGAAGCATCGATCACGACACATTTTCTTGAGATTTTTTCAAAAAAGTTGGAATATTTATGATAGCAAATCGTGTCAATACAATGACTCACGAAAGCAAAAATCTGCAAAATTAGTAGTTAATGCTAAAAGAAATTAGACATAAAGACCCGGTTATCGAATGCTGTTGCACACATTAAAGTAAAAGTTGATATCGCATTCGATTGACGCATAAGAAATAGTATCTCAGAGAAAAGTTCTTGTCGAAACTTCGTTTTTAGCTTTAACATAGGCCATCCAGAATTATAATCGTTTCACGAAAGTATTTGGTCGATATTAACCGCTCATAGATCGAGAATACATCGAAACATGCGACTAACACGGGACTGGACGTGCTATTAAATTAACAAGGAAATTACTAAAGAATTCTGAAAATTAATAGAGAAAGCTTGCCCTGTGATGAATAAACTAATAGAAATGTGTTTTCAATTTATATTCTAACTTCCATAAACGCCGATGATGTTAGAAAATTAAAATTCAAACATCACAAGCACGATTTTAAGTAGTTGATGGTTTAACGTCTTGACAGGAAATGAAATAAAACGAAACTTGCTAGAGGGCGTTAAAAATAGAAATCTAAATTTAGTGTAATGAATATACAGAGTATCAACATTTAGAAATTTAGGCAAGTAAAAAATTTGCAACAAATTGTTCAATAAATTGTGCAATAAATTGTTTAATCAATTGTGCAATAAGTTGTACAATAAGTTGTGCAATAAATTGTTCAATAAAATGTGCAATAAATTGTTCTATGAATTGTGCAATAAGCTGTACAATAAATAAGTTGTGCAATAAATCTTGCAATAAATTGTTCAATAAAATGTGCAATAAATTGTTCTATGAATTGTGCAATAAATTGTTCAATAAATTGTGCAATGACTTGTGCAACAAATTGTGCAACCATTTGTTCAATAAATTCTGCAATTAATTGTTCTATGAATTGTGCAATAAATTGTTCAATAAATTGTGCAATAAATTGTTCTTTGAATTGTGCAATAAATTGTTCAATAATTTGTGCAACAAATTGTGCAATTGACGGTTGGCACCACAAAATCTGGCATCATATTTTGTTAAGCGCTACGTCAAACGTCTTTTTTTTTTGAAGAAAATATTTCAAACTTTGATTCGTCAGTCTTAAGAACTTTTTTTTAAACATCATCTGTTCGTCTCGCTGAGCGCGCTCCTAACCGCGGTGCGGACCTACTGCATGCGTTTTTTCTTCTTTTGTGGCATTAAGGGTTTTCGGGCAACAACGGGATCAAATAATTTAACGTCTCTCAATCGTTTTTTTACAGTAGAATTGTTTACTTCGACGCGAATTTTTGGCGTTGTTAGGCGTCTATCTCACTTGCTGATAACAACAGAGAAATTTTTCTTACTACAAGTAGTAACTCTCGGTCTTTTTTGTATAGAATAATGGTGCGATGAACGCAAGTGTTTGATAATCGAAATTCAGAGGCGTTCGGTTTTGGTTTCATTATATAGAGTTCGTTACTCTATATAATGAATGAAATGAAAATTTTTATTGATGATACAATGTCTGTAATCCCACTACAGCAACCATACCTTAATCGAATTCCATCAGTACAAATACCTACCGATGCACTTTTCTTAATCTAAACCAATTTCGGTTATTAGTCTCTCACGTGAGTCTTGAACCTTTACGTATTTAACGATGCTTCTGATGAAAAGAAGGTCTTCAACGATAATATTATCATCTAGGAAGTGTACATAACAAATAAGGCGTGCGTCTTTGTTGCTGTCAGTAACCTCACGAAGTTGCAGACCAAATTCATTACCTTTCATTTTCTCCTTAATTGATTATGAAGGTCTTGACCTATACCTATCATATAGGTCTCCGGCGAATATTGTTATCGGAGAAACGTACATTTGAGTTTAGTCTTTTTAGCCATGCTAGAGTGAATCGTTTTAAAATGTCGCTTTAGCTTACTTGAAAGCATACACTCGGGCGTTAGAACTTTTAAACAGAGCACACACTACAGTCTTTTTTTATTGTTTACATTTATTGAAGCAAAGCTAAAATTCAAATAGTTATAAAGTATTTACGATACTTTTGTCGCTGCTGACTACTCTCACTCGTACTATCGATTTTCTTATTTAATAAAAATCTTTTTATTTAGTTATGACTTTAAGAAAACGATATGTAACACACTGAATTAAAGCGAACTGAACTGGTTTGCTGAAGTGATGGTGCAGTTACTTTGAACTGTCGCGAAATGTTGAATAGTATGCTAAACACGCAATGGGGACTGATTCATAGGGACTCTAGGGTGCGAGCCTCTCAGACGTTCATTAAAACAAAAAAACGGTACAAATTATTATGAATTAAAATATTAAAAGGTATTTAGAGGATATAGGTATAATCTACTTTTTATAACTCTAAAACATTAATTTGAACTGTAGATAGCTATAAACGATGGTAAATACGTTGAGTTAGTTTAACACCCGCGAATTTCAAAATATGCTTTGAATTATTCGTCGGGATAAAACGGGATTTGAACGTAAATTAAATAGGTATTTCTTTATGTTCGGGCTCAGGAGCTCATGCCTTATATGTAGTCGAGCATTGTAACGTGACGTCGTGACCCCGACTACGAAATTTTAATATGCAAATTTAACGTGCGAAAGAGGTCGCGCTGTTATAGCTCGCGGTTTAGTAGTGATTATCGGTAGAACGTGTACGATGTATTATAACACACGATATATTTGTCGTACGTAATTTTCGAAAGATGAAAAAATAGAGTATTCAACTGGACCTGATAGTACATAGGTCGTACCTTACACATAAACAATAATTTTGAATGTTCATTTTCCGGTCGCAAATGTGGCATCTCTTCTTGACTGAACTATCAGCAGAGGCAGACGGCACTCCTACAACGTTGCATCTTTCAGTATGAAGTGATCTGGGCAGTATTTTATTGTAAACCCTTTGTTTCATCGCAGGTTCGCTCAGTGAGAAAGCAAGTGTTTTTAAAAATTTTGCACTATTGCATTTTGTGGTTTGCGTTAGTTGAAACAGTACAAAACTGTTTACACCTGCTCTATGAAGTACCCGAAAGTAAGTCAAATATCCCATTGGCCATTAGTTTGAACCTGTTGATATGAATATGAATTGTAGAATTCTATGATATCCGATTTCTTGGTTTCTGGGTTAACTACATGGTTGACAAGAGGATTACATTTTATTAGGCTTCTCATTAAATACCACTATCATTTTATCGGGCTAATATAAGATTCTAAAAATCTATGAACGGTTCCCCTTTTGATAAAATTAATGTAGGCAGCATTTTTCTATTATTTTTACGAAGCGTTCCAACCATTGTAAGACCACGTTTTATGAGATTTTCTGCAAGTTGAAAAGAGATAAACTAATTATCCATGGTGGCATCGCGATTAGTGTCCATGACGTTTTCCATCAACTGCGGCACGTACTTGGTCGGTAACACCAAGTTATCTCTCGTAATTGTTCCTTTTCCAATGTAGGTAATACCTCTACATAAATTAAAAGTGCGAGCATCGCAGAGGGAGATAATTTTTAAACCGTACTGGTCAGGTTTTTGTGGGATGAACATTTTGAAGAGACAGTGCCCTCTGAAACTGAGGAGCGTTTCGTCAGTAGTGACATATTCGGATGGAGTGTAATACTTGGCACAGTTACAACAAAATATATTCCAAAACTCACGGAATGCAGCAAACTTGTCATTCCTTTTTCTTTCTTCGTAGGTCTGTTTTGAATCAAACCTCAATGCCCGTAAGAGGAATGTGAATCGTGATTGAGGCATTATACAGCGGAACAGTGAAGGTCCGCTATTTTAGAAAAAATGCAGTAGTATTCAGGCCAGAATTTTTCAGTATGCCACTCATAGCATACTTATAAAATCTTGCATTTCAACATTGTCGGTAGTCCCAATATACCATTGGACAGATTGGTACTTTGTTACTCAACGTGTGATCTCTTCATAGGTGTGTTTTACCTAAAGTCAAATGAGTTTATCATCGAAAAGTCTTGTCACGAGCGTCATTTTTTGCTTCTGAAACATGCATTATTATGTTCTTGGCCGGTGTTTTTAAACTCCTGTAAATTAGGGGAAAATCAGTATATATCGTTTTTTTATCCTTTCTATCATCATTATCAGTGGGGACAGGCTGAAGTGAATAATCAGGTTCATCAATCAGGTCTTCTGGAAGCACGTTAAATTCGTCTTCGTTCATATCGTATGGCAATATGTAATCTTCGATTTCGCTACGAGAGCCATAATCGTATGACAATGATTCATTTTATTCCTCTCTTTGTTGTCTCTTTAGTTCCGTAATTGTATAATTTAGAGTAGTAAACTTATGATGAGCAGCCATTTCTGCACAAGATATACGAAAGTATGTAGTAGTAGATGAGAAAAAATACTAAATTTATGAATATAAATGCTAAATTTAGCAAAAATTCGTTTTTTTTTCATTTAAACTGACTAGAAAATGGGCTAATTTGAATACAAATTGCTATGTAAGCTTAAATTAAGTAAGCTGGGGTCCGGTCAGCATTCTAACATAAGTAAAGGGCACCACTCCTAATACTTCTACAGCTAGAGAACAACTTAAACAACAAGCTGCTCAAGGTTTAATAGTAATAAGACAAGATGGTAATTGCATATACCTAATATTCTATATTTGGGGTCTGGAAATACCCCACCTTATTAAACGAGGGTTAAAAGAAATCTAAAAAATAATAAAACGTTATCTCTAAGGAACTAAAGAACAACAAAGAAAACATGAAACAAAGTATTTACCATAGCATTAAAGTTAAAATAGTTTAACAACATCGGCGAAGTTTAGACAGAATAATAACATTGACTCTCTATTGAAGAATTCATAGATTTGACGTTGGCGGTGAAATCAAAGCAAGTTGTTTCTAAATCAATGTTTAAATTTTAGGTCGGAGTTGATTAATTTTTTATTCTAAAATCGATTCTTTTCGTATATTTTAACATTTTCAATGTTTTCTAGCTAGGACATTACGTTTTTGGTTGTTTTTAAAACGAAATCGATCTCACTTAAACATAAGAATCTTTAATATCAGCGTGTGTTAAAATTAATTATCCCTTGCATTGTGCAATATGCTTTAAAATACATAGAATTTATTGTTTGAGTTTCAGAATTCTCTCTTCAATATTCTACGACCTCGCAAGGGGCTCGCCCTAGAGATTGAGAATCGCAGTTGTAGCTCAACCACATGTTGTTTAAAACATATTGCAAAAAATTATGTAAACGGAATAAGCCAACACCGATACATTAAATTCGTACTAAAGAGGAAGAATAATTGTAGTGATGAATTCGAAATGCAAAATGCAAAAATTAATGCAATAATATTACGTAAAATTTTTATATTTATTACATTTTTATATCAAATTGTTAAGATGCTGTCGGATCTGCTTTGATCCAACAAATATTTGGATAACATTCCTTTGAAGAACTGAAGTGAAATGACGTCATCGGCAAAATTAATAGTGGGCTTATTATGAAGTTTGAATTTATTCTTATCTCAATTTAAAAGCGTTAATTAAAAGTTGTGATAAAAATTGTGTTTTTAATTGTACTATTGTTATATTATTGAACGTTTAAATAGAAAATCGCGGTAGCTACACACGATTTTGGTGCGGTCGGTCGCGTTGTTACGTAGCAAATAGCAACGCAGCGCCGACTGTTATGCCTCTAACGGCGACATGCGACAAGAATACATCAGTCAGCCAAAAGTTACTGCGGAGTTTGTTACGTGTTTGATGGTAGTACCGGCATTTAATCAATTCAATCGCCAAATTTCGCTTATTTTAACGTAACTTCTAAATGTTTCGTTTACGTCAGGAAATATAATCTATTACTGTTTTAAATAATAAGTAAAGAACCCGTTTTGAGGTGTATAATAAAATACTGTTGATCGTTGAACCTACAGTGTGTGCTTAAGTGTCTGCAGTTTATCTGTTATAACCTTGTGTGTAAATTTATGTGATCTCCGTATCTTTAGTTTTGAGTTTTGTGATAAAACTAAAAAAATATTTAGAATTGCGATGTATACCGAATGCTCTCTATTAATATTATTCTAGGAGCGTTCCTGAAGGTGTTTATACGCATTAAAAATAATCATTTTTAATCGTCAAAAAGAAACAAAGGCTTACTTTGATAATCAATCAAATGCGAGGTGTTTCACGTCATTATTCATTAGTTTGCTTTTCAAACATCAAAAGTCCAAATATTTCTCGGTAATAGCCAGCCAGACATCCACAGAATTTAGTACTAATCGATCGTAAATCTTGTTAATTGCGAAGTGCACTGTTTATTCTTTCAACGAGTGACAGAAAGCGCAATTCATGATTTAGTTGTTTGGTCATTTTTTATTGCCGCGTTTATTAAAAACTGTAAAAAAATGCTTTAAGCTCATTATAAATCCAGACTAAAATAAACAAAATGTCATTGAGAAACTATCAAATAGGATTAAACGAGTGAATCTTAACTTGCACTAGTGAACGTGACCTTCGCCTAGTTATGTATGTGTTATGTTCACCGTAAAATAGTGTTAACAATCTCAATTTAAAAAAAAATGCAATTGTGTTAATTGTTGTGTTTTGTAACATCAGTGAAAGTGTTTTACACGTGGAGAAGGGAGGGTGCCGGCGACGGCCCTAAAGCCGTGGAGTTGCTAAGCCAAGAATTTCCTACAACGGCGGAGGCGGTAGGAACTGCAGTACTCCTTGGATCCTTGGATCGCGTGGATTACTTGCCGCCCCCTGCCGCTGCAACTGCACCTACAGATGTTGCTCATATGTGCATTGGACCTACTGAAAATGCAGGGTACGTTATAACGGATACATTTGTTGCTTTAGCTTACGCAATACCTAAAAAAAATAAACTAATTTGAAGTAGAACCTCAATTGCGTAATCACAGAAAATGATCGGTAATTGCAAATTCATTACGCTACATACATATTTCTTCTACACAACATAAGCAAATAAGACCGGAAAATGTTAGATCAACGGATGCTGATTATCGTATTATCAATGCATAAATTCATGTTTTATGACTGCTTTGATGAGATATTTAAAAGTAACGGAAGGACGATTTATGTACAGAATACAAACAATTCTACACGATTTTTTAACAAATTAATTTTTTTTAATAAAGCATTGACATTGACCATTGACATTGACACCTGTACACCCACTTACAAAGGGTGTATGATCTTTTCAAATTAAAATTTTACTTAATTACCGCATCTGTCAAACTTTACAGTAGCGTTCGCTAAATACGTCGAAATACATTTAAATAATAAAATATAATTTATATTAGTTATGAACATTTGAAGATTTTTGTTGTTTTCTTAATATAACTTAAGTGTCGGGTTGTTTTCCTACTGCATACCATAATAATTTTGTAAATTTGCTTCAAGCACATAATTCTCTTCAATCTTTTTGACTTGACTTTAATTTGTGATTTCGAATCATTTTAATTTTTATTGTAGTCATCATCAATAACTTATACAAATTATTAAAATCGTAGGATTCGCGATCTTTCGCCCTATGAATGAAATGCTTTAGTGTGTTTTCACAGTATATAGTGTTGCGATTTTAAAACTTAATTTATTTTAACGATTATTAAAAATTTAACTAATTTTACTAAACTAAAACACAATACAACGAACACTAATAAAATTTATAACTAAATAATTAAGAAAATAATCATTTACAAATATTTTATATGTATATCACTGTAATTGTACACCGTTCGCGAATAAGATCACATTTACTTTTATTTAACACCGGCAAATTCCTCTTTAAGACTAACTGCGTTTTTCTTCGTTTGCCTTTTATATATTTTCTTATCTTGGACTAGAATATTCTGATTCACCACTCCCTCTTTAAGCTGGATGCAACACCGATCGTGGCGATTCTAACATTTATCTCCATTTCCTCAACTTCTTAGGTATAGATGTAGCAGTCAATGTGATGATCTGCTTGGATGATAACTGCAAACCAACACTTGGACGTCTGTTCCACACAAGACGACTTCTAACATGTTTCGAACTGTCCTCCAATTCAGTTAATCTAAGCCGCAACGAAGCTTGGGTACTGCCAGTTTCTTAATATTATGAAACTTCATGCCTCTCTATAACGGCTTTGCACGCTAGTACTTTTTGGTCACTAGGTAGAACGTCGGTCATCACGTAGCTTTAAGATTTTACCGACCGTCGATTGCTGTCTTCCTAGCCTAAACTTTTTAAAGACCCACACAGTGTGAATTGGCGTATTGAAGCGTGTTTGAAACTCGGTCGTAAGTTCGAATCTAGTCTGTATATGCTCATGAATATGTCGAAGTTCATTCTATCGACTTGATTCCTGATTCTGCTTGTTATTATTCTGGATATATGGTATAAGACAATACGCTGCAGAACTTTATAAGGGTCTTCTTCTACAGCTTCGGCAACAAAAGATGTATTTCGGTATCATATAGCCACGCTTAGAATATTCTCTAGACTCGAGAATGTTTGAATTGATTTGCTTAATATATTAGACATCTTTTAGATATTAAAATTGTCAAATATTGCATTACCAAGAAAAGATAATATTGTTTTAATTAATTTTTACGTATGGTCGAACAATTTCAATTATAAAAATCAAACAAATTTTTTTAAACAATTCATTAATCTAACTGTTGAGATTTGTAACGTAAGTAAGGTAATTTCGGGTAGAATATTAGCATTTAGTGAAAATATTAAACATAACGCTCAGAAAGTAGCAATAATAAAAGCATGTGATATGCGATTTAATAGCCATATAAAATAAAGATAATAATAAAAATTCTCTTTACTATACTAATTAGCATTCTTTGTAAATCTGAACTTAACACAAGTGCCAACAATATACAAGCAAAATCTTATTTCCTGCAATTGGTTTTTGCTTTCTTTTAGGTTTTTAATGGATTTTTAATTTTTGGAAACAGTTTTCGTAGGCGTAGAGCAGAAGAAAAAACAATAGATAGATTAAAACGGCGGCGTACTGACATATTGGCCGGTCTGTGTTTTAGTTTTCGGTGCGGGCCCCCAAAATTGTACTTTGGATTAGTTATCTCTCATATTTAATATACAAAAATAGTAAACTATCCAATAAATGTATTAGAACAACCGCGCCAGCTTTAACAGCCCGGTTCTTAGCACGATACGAATATATCCAGGAATATATCAGTGTATTTGTTTCAAATAAAAATGTTCCAACAGTTACGTATGCCGCCGGGCCTTTTGTGACCCCGGTCCGTGTTCCACGGAATCCTGCTTAGTACGCCACTGGACAAAAATTGAATCTGATATTAACTGACGATCTAGACGCAACCTTTTTCTTAAGCGTATTTGGAATACAATGACTGTACATTATCAGCAATGGTTTTTGTGTATGTTATGGGTTTTAAAGGGCTCAGTAAAACACATTTAAGTTGATTCGGATGGTTGTTTTGGTTTAGCGTATGTTTTATGTTCTTTACAATAGCTACACACCTTATTGGTGGAAGTGCGAAAAAAACTTTGATGTTTCTGTTTTGCTATGATATTTACTTAGCAATAGTAATCAATCTTTTATCTTCTCTTTGCTGAGAGCAATTTCTATGATTACAGCTTTCGACTGCGCTAATCTGCATCTTTGTGAAATTTCTTTTTGACTTAATACTTTATTTATCAGTATTACTATTTACTTGTCAATTTCGAGAACTTATGTTTTTTTTAGAAGATTTTCCTGCTGACAGTGAACAATGAGACAGACTGTCTAAGACTGATCAACCAGGGTCATTAATATATGACTTTAGAACATCTTGAAATTGTTTTAGTTAGTTAAAAATAAGACTATGTAGCCAAATGTTGATATGGTTAGAAGTTTATCTGTTGATACCTCAAACCTTTTTTTGGTATAGTCAATATTTACAAAATCGAGACACTACCTGCGTCCGAATACAAAAATTTAGTTGTTTAAATGAGTTTGCTATAATAGACAATAAGTAATTTACCTGAAATTATTTGGGGGCTGTAATTGATATATTTTTTTATATTTAAACAACAAAATTTGTATATTCGGACGCAGGTAGTGTCTCGATTTTTTATTTATTGACTGTACATAAATTTCAAAAGCATACGTGCAGCACACAGCTATCACATGTTGTCTTGTAACGTCTTGGATTACTTGACGTTGACTTTTACAATTTGCTCCTGTATTCCTCCATATACCCCTCTAAAAAATTATTAGCATTATCATTTGTTCGGGTAAAAGTTTGCACGTACTTTCAACTGAGAAGCAAAGTAATACTGTGCCCAATTTGACTGAACAAAAATCTCTAAAAGTCTATTAGTTTAGTTTAGAATTTTTATGTTTCCAATAAATTACGTCTACAATAAATTTCGAACAGTATTGTGAAGTAAAACAAAACTAATACTCAGTAAAACAGGAAATTAATTCTAACTTCTAACGTTTAAAAGCATATGTGAACTTCGAACAGAAACTATACTTCAAGGATGTTTATCTCTTATACTTAACACACTGGATTGCTTAATCAAATATCAGCGCATATATAAAAGTGAAGCCAAAAGCGCCCATTTGTAAGGTAGGCAAAATGTTATTATTGGTCAGTTTGTATGTGATTGCGTTAGCATCATATAATGATGACCATCATCTTGTGGGTATCTTAGAAGCAAGTATTAAGTAAAAAAAGTATTAATATCGTATACCGGGTGGTGATGTGGAAAATGCAGCAACGCTAAATCTTTAATGTTGAATTATTTGCTTTCATAATAATTTTAGAGAAAAAGTTTAAACTAATATTTTGTAGAGGAAAAAATTACTACTTCCATCTTTAATATTGTTTGTAATTTTCCATTTCCCAAAACCGAATGGAAGAAAATGGAAGAAATTAAAATTATATTTAAAAAAGATCTAGGATGTCATGGAATTATGAAAACAAACATCAGCAATTATTGAAATATATATACAAGATGATTTGGAAAGGAGGAATGCGTTTTGCTTCCAATTTTTAAGAAATATTTTGTTTATGGACTAATGCACATTCACACTGCATAATGAGGTATACATGTCAAATTACAGAGTAGGAGCTACTGACAACTCACACAAAATTGTACAAACCAGGACCTAATATCCCGAGAAAGTTAATGTTGGGTGGGAATATTAGATCACCACATCACTCCGAGATGGGCTCGAATTTTTAAATGACAGTTTTTCACGGTTTCAAATTGTGAATTAGCTGGTGTGCTGGATCCCCCGATCTTTCGCCCAACGATTTATTTCTTTCGCAACATTATTGAATTCTAAGTTTTATTCTGGACATTTTAAAATGTAGAAAAACTGAAAAATTGTATTCAAACCGAGTGTAAGAAAATATCACAATGTCAATTAGCAAATATTAAACGGTAATTTTAGGACAGGTTGGACGATTGTTTAGCAGTAAATGGTTTCATGTTGTTAGGTAAAACGTATGGCGCTACGGATGTATCAAGAAGACAGGAATGAACGAGAAGAAAAACTGTTAAATGTCTTAGAACAAACTATATATGATCTTGTTCTTCAAAAAAAACGCAAACCGCAAATGGACGTGGCAATCTCAAAAACGAAATAGATTATAACATGATTAATAATAAAGGCATAATAAAAGTTTGATCTAGGAAGCGACCACAGAATGGTCCGATCTATAATATGGACACACAAAAATTACGAAAGGCGAAGACTACATAGACCAAGGACAAATGGTAAAACGGCATAAACAAATCTTGATTTGAAGACCACATAAACACCGCCCAATTGAAATGGGTTGATGACATAAAACTGACATAAAACTAACAGCAGGTCTGAACTGGATAAAAAGAGCAAACAATAAACAAACATGTAAAACCGAATTATACAACCCATACATCCAAAAATCGATATGAAACAAAGAAGAGAGAGAAAACGAGTTGATAATATACTATACTTGGTATATTGGTCTACATAATTTTAGTTTAATTTTATGACGTCTAATTTGTTTTTCATTGTTTTATTCTATAGTCGCTCATTTGTTTTTCATATTTATTTCAATTGAGTTTGACAAAACGTTTAGAGGTTATGCGGTCGTTCTAAGTTGCGCCGTCAACGGAAACTTCACGTCTTGTCAATTTCTTCTTTAGTACTATTGCGTCTAAATTCAACATGCAAACTGCCGTTTTACTTGCTAGTGGCGGGTGTTATCTCATTCGGATCAGCCTTTATGAATTAATAGCCGAAAAAGATTTTCTTATAATCAGTGCATAACTATAAATGTTCTTGTTTTTAATTTCTTTTATTTCTTTTTTAAAAGAATAGAAGTGATAGGTTGTACAGGTAAGTTCTTTTGGAGTAAGTGTTTGGCGCCCATTTACTTTAATATTAATTGCGTCCCGACTTCTTAGAGCTTATTAGCATTTAGTAGCCGTAGATTTTTTTCACCCAGCAACTCGTACCATGCTGATTTATTCGTTCATTAAACTGAAGAAACTAGAAAAAGTGTAACCGGTTTTTTTTACCACTAGGAGCGGTTTCGATAACTGCAACCACGTGCTAACATAATGTAAAGTTTCGTAGTTTTTTTTTGTGTTTTATGGTTTTATGGTATTGTTACGAATTTTTATTATTAAAACTAATTTATTTAAACGACTAAAAATATGTTTTACTTATACTAGAAATATGTACACTTGTAAATTAACCGAACTAATTAAATCTAATAATATTTAATAAAAACACTTACACTAATTAAGATAAGATAAAGTCCGCGGATAGCTTCAAACAATTGTTTACACTAAAATCACGTACAAGATTATTCTCCGTATATTTATGTACACACACGCGCTAACGACTTATTTATTTCAACTTAAATAATCTTCTTAACACTGCTGTATTCGCATTACGGCAATAACTGACCTACGATTTGTTTCTTCGGTATTTATACACATTTGGAAATCCTTCTCGAGTGTTCCCTATCTTTCGGTATATCTTCTAGAAGATGAATAACAACTTCCAGAAGGCTCTTGAATTTGCAGATAACTTCTTGAACGTTTTAGTATGGCATGGTTTATGTTCACATAATACTTGTATTAACTGTTAACTAATTTTAGTCATTTATGGTGAAAATAACACTGACAACAATTGTTATATTTACTAATTTGTTATCTTTTATTAGTCGCAAAATATACATCTATGTATAACTGGTAAGTTTACAAGATGGTTGCCTTTTTTTACTGAAAAGTGATAACATGATCTACAAATTGAAATTAAACTAACTTTCTGCAGTACAATATACTGTGTTTTAAACACTGATCAGTTTTTTTCAACAGTAGAAAAAAAATACAGTTTAGGAATACCAACGTTAATGCTTTCAACAGTAAATTTCCACTATATTGTTATCATGCATATCTTCGCACTGTTATCTTTAAAGTACAGTTTGGTTTCCAAAGCATGATACAACAGATTTGTCACAACTTTTAAATGTTTTCTATAGTTGGATCCGAGAGAATCAAAATATGAAAGTGGAAGCTGGATTTGATTAAAAAAGTACTTTTTTTGAGTTGTAAAAAGTGACTGGTTTAGATCAGAATTGTTGTTACAGCCGATTCTACATATTTTTAATTCTTAAACAAATTACTAAATGTGGCAAACAACATTTATTTTGGCAATTTTATTCTTCCGTCAAACTTTGTAGTTCTCACGCATTTAAATCGATTTGGAATGAGTTTATTTAATATCAAGAATCAATCTGACAATCAGTTTGAGAGAGTCGATTTGATTAGTCGTGTTATAACAAGATGTTATTTTCTATCTGTTCGCTTAAAATAATTTTACGCGGTTCCCAAATTACATTACTTCCGTCTGTTAAGCACAAATTCTACTTACCCAAATTTTCCCTACAGAATCGAGAGTTGTTTGTTAGAGACATTTCACTGTCCTTAGATTATTTTGTTTAATTACTACTTTCGTTTTCTTTACACTTGATCCATGTTTGCATATAAACGTTTCTTAGACTTTTTATATGAAAAACGATACTCAACTAAACACTTTCATTTGTGATTCACATAATGCTCTTAGACAATTTACATATTGTGTATTTTTTATCTTTTTAATTAAATTTGTTTCTAAAAGTTAACAAATGCATATCAACTTTAAAACAGATCAAAAATAACAAGGTTTGATGCAGTGACTTACATCAATTTTGTCACTTTAATGACATTAATATGTTTGTATTGCGTCGAAGGATTTTTGCTTTCACTATTTATAAAGTTTTCTTCTATGTACAGAGAAGAGGTACAATGTAAAGTATAACCAAGTTTTAATATTTGGAAATACACGTTTATCTACAGGATGCTAAATTGAAGTTTCAAATTATCAGCTATGATTGCGTATTTATAGATTGTGGCTTAAACGCAGTAAATCAAATAGCAATTACATCGTGTTAAATTTATGTGGTACAACATACTCATTTAATGACAACTCTATAAAGAATTGACGCATATTTATAGATTTAATTATTGTTAATATTTTAATAGGAAGGACAAAATTACTGCATGCGCAAAAGTGACTAAATTTTATTCAGCTGAACTGATGCTTTGAAGTGAAGGTATGTAAGTCTCACTGTAAGAAATTGCTTTATTCTCATTAAGCTCCTTTAAATAGAACATTCAAGTTGTATCTATGCGATCAACTAGCATTAGCTTAAATGAATCTCATTTAAATTTGACAGTAGGATGCAACTAATCTTTACTTGTTTGTAAACAAAGACCATCTTAAAAATCAATCTTCATTAAATATTCACCTAATTTTACTTATTAACAAAATTTAGACAATTATCAATTTATCTAACAGGATGTTAAACGCTTTGTGCTTATTATATTTATTGTTTTATATCATTGACTTTAATTTAAAACAGGTCCATAGGAAAAAAAAACAAGTAAAAAGAAATCCGGAAATTAAGTAATTCATCATAAAACAGGTTTTGCGAATAACGTCGACTGTTGTTATTTATTTTGCATATTAATATTTACTATAAATTTTGCTGTATGTATACAAGACATGCAAAAATATATCTTTGTCATTGCGAACTTAAAAAATATGTATCTGTAATGACTAAAACTACGTAAATAATTATTTGATTTATTTGAATTGGTTTAAGGAATTTTGTATTCTTTGTGGTAGTTATTATAGACAGTTTTTGTAATAGGGAACGATGCGAAAAAATTAAGACTAATACACGAAGATCACGATTTTTTTCACGGAGAAATCACAAGCGAGATGTTTAAATTTTAAAACCACAACCACGATTTTTTTTCTGTGTCAAAGTTCCGAAAGAAATTGAACAAAAAAGGTTCAGGCTTGGCACACATCTTGTTAAGAAAAACTACCACTCGTGATTACTCACATAAAAGTAGCGATGGCTTATACACTCGGCAATAATCTCAAAGTTCATTATGATTTATAAAAAATATTTAGAAGCTAAAAATTAACACAGTAATTGAGCTAAGTTCTTCGTCAGGCAGTATAAATTAAACTGACAGTTATATAACTAAAAACAACAAATCGTCAGAGAACTAGATAATTGACGCAAGTTTATTTAGTACGAAGGTTTGAAGGAAAGCCACCATAAACACTTTAGACGTAGCTTAATTGTAAATCGGTGTGAATGGTGGAAAAATTAAGATTATGAAGTAACAGGTAACCAGGTGTCAGATAGTTCGAAACCACACTCTGTTGAAATTATTGGGAAATTTAATCATTTCATTTGCTTCTCTAATCTTCCTTGATTTCCAGTTCTTTGTTTTAGAAATTGTTTTAGTTTTCTTAAAGCTTATATTATGAAGAGTGTCAAGTGCGTGTTCGCCAATGGAAAATTTAGTCTTTTGTGTTCTTTTAATCTCGTATCTATAGTTCTACCAGTTTTACCTAGCCACTGGTGCACAGGACTTTAGTTGTAGTGTTGTAAGCAAATGTTATGTTTTCTTAGTATTCTTTTAATTTTGTCACTTATGTTGGAAATAAAGGGTAGAATAACAAGGGTTTTCGTTTATAGTTGAATCATATGTTAAAGTAAGTGTTGTCTTAGGTCGAAGGATCTCTATTAAAACCATTTCTTATAGAAACTTTCTTAAAACGATCTAACTCTTCTGGTACTTTATCCTTGTGACAACTTATCACTGCGCGGTTATATAATGTGCGAATCGTTCCAAGTTTCTGAGGTGAGTGATGGTGAGATTTTACGTTAGGTATTGATTTGTATGTGTTGGTTTTGGATAAACGGAATGTGTTAAAGTACCGTCTGGTTTTCTTTCTATCTTTAAATCACAAAAAGGTAAGTTACCATTAATTTTTTTTTCGATACTAAATTTTATGTTTGGATTTTGATTCTTAAGGTATTGCAGAAAAATTTGTAGTTCATCTTTACCATGAGACCAAATCGCAAAAATATCATCAACATATCTAAGTCATAGTTTTGGTTTTTTAGATGTAGATTTTAAAGCTTCTTCAAAATGTTTCATAAAATAATTGACAATAGATGGAGAAATTGGCGATCCCATTACACCATCTATCTGTTTGTAGTATTCACCATTTAAAAAAAACAGGTAACATCTGTTTACTAAACTACTAAACTACTCAAGGCAATATAAGATTTCAGTATAGAATTTAAATACTTAGATTATTCATAAGTTTTCAATCCAATACAGGTAACAATTGGCCGAAGAAGTGGATTTGGCTTATGTATTTTGGGTAATCTATAGAATGTTGGCATAACGTCCGCCTATTGTGGACTTAACTGTGTACGATCTATACGGGATGTGGCGCTGCTCTTAGAATAATAGTCACTCTACCCAATCCTGGAGACCGTCTTGGACAGGAACTGAACGGCACGGCTGGCCAACGTAGTCCGTCTGGTACCACGCCGGTAAATCCGGACCTAGTTCTAATTCCGAAACTTAGTTCAGTCTCGGGGCACGGCCTGGGCCCAAGGGTTTTAACAGTGCTAGGACCTAGCTCTGGAGGGAGAGGAAAGACCGAATCCTATTATACGAAAGAATGGTGGGGGGGATTAGTCCTTCCGGTAGAGGAAGCGTCTTGTGGTAGCCATACGCGGTTCAATACGCCAAGGGTCTATGTGAGTGATCTTGCGCCTTAGACCCATAGAACGGATAGCAATCTACCTAATTCCACTATTCCCAGTATTCTGGTGCATTTATGTAAACAGGGCGAGGCCTGTTCGAACATTGCAAGGTAGAAGAGGAATCCATTTTGTAGGTGACTCATCAAACGTGGCCCGGCAGCAACACGAGTATCCGAGGGTGATAGAGTGTCCCACCGGGGACCGCTATCCGGTGCTCTATCAACTGGTGTTGGTCTTTCGGGGGCTTGGGAGCTAACTTAGGCACAGGTTGGACGTCGAATTACTTCGTCGTGCGACATTATTCACATAAGGAGGGGAGGGGTGCTTAGACCCCTCCGCCTCGATACACACTGCCACCTCCTGTAACTGGGTGAACTAATTTGGCCAGCGAAGATCGTCCAGAAATAAAGAGTCAGGGAAGAGTGCGCCGCACCGAGTTGTACGCTGAACTGCCTATTTCCTACTAAGAGATTGGAACGTAATACCTGCGGATTGAGGGGGGGGGAGGTTCTAGTTTTTATTAACTTAGTTCAACCACCTACTCTGTAAGGGGAACTTGGGGTGCGAGGACCAGAAACTAGGATTTGCTTTAGTAATGCGATAGATTATACGACCGAACATGCACTTGATACTCTTCAGTATATCAGCATTGAGAAAATTAAAAAAAATTCTAAAACAACTGGAAATCAAAAAAGTTTAGAGAAGCAATTGAAATTATTAAATTTCTTAACAATTTCAACAGAGACAGTGGTTACGAACCTGGTTACCTGTTATTTTCTAATCCTAATTTTCCACCAGTTACACTAAGCTACGTCTAGAGTTTTTATAATGGTTTTCCTTTAGACCTTTGAGCAAATGCTGTCGTCAAATAAACATGCGTCGATTATCTAGTTCTCTTGGGTGTGGGGAAATTTATAGTGGTGTTCAATTTTTCAAAAAAAAGGGAATTGTTAACGTTGAAACGTTTGGGAGTTGAACATAAATATGAAATTCAAAAGATTTGTTTGAGTGTAATAAAAAACTTTACATTTACATTTTGATTTTTTTCATATTAGAATAAGTGATGATTCTATTATTGTTATAGTCTGTAAGTTTTTAATTCATATCACTGTTAACATGTTAAAATAGAGATCAATATTAAGTAGGTCAGGTGGTTTGCAAGTTTCTTCTTCTGTAGACCACAATTGTTGACAACGGTTTATCACTTTTTTTCATTTTTATTTAGATTATTAGTTTATAGTCTAAAGTTAATTCTCTTTTTAACTAAGAAATCTCAAGATTGTGTGTTGTTTTGATTACAATTGCTACTTTTTGATGTGTGTTTAGTATTTTGCGTTTTTCTGTTTGATTTTTATAAACGGATCTTTCAATGTTTTTTTTTTTTGATCAGATGGACTCTCCTTCCAACATCCACGATTTATGTTTTTTCCTTCTTTTTAACAATTCCTAAATTAGCGAATTTAATCTAGTGTTTATTATTGCAATCTACTTAAGGGGAAAATAATATTGCAAATTTATATTAAAAAAAATCATTTAAATACGTAAGTACATATACTTATATTTTCCAAGAACCTAATACCATAATGTTACAGTCTAAAAAGAAAATTAAATTTAACTTATTGGATATATATCGATCTAGTTTGGTTCGTCGAGTTTTTCTTCTCAAATTGACTTCTTGGAAATGAATTTCAAGTTAAGATAAAATTTCAACAGTTTTATCATCAAATTTTTTTAAGAGATTTACTTAATTTATAGTTTTTATCTAGGATTTAACACTGCTCTTATTTGTAGTTCGCTGTTAGAATCATCTGAGAGTTGTATCTTAAATAAGTTCTTCTATTGATTTTGTGTTTGAATGGCATTTTGGAAACAAATTCTTACAGTTGTGCACGTTACTTGGTTCTATGATTTTTAATAAAGCAGATATTCAGCAATTCTATTTTCTTGACTGATTTACCATCGGGATCTGATGTTTTCGTGTTTCAATATCAAATTTATGAAATGTGATTTGAAGTTTTTGATAATACCTTCGTTCAATTGTTGGTACACGTATGTACAGTTAGGTGGTAGAAAATATAATTTTATATTTCTCAGATTCATTGTCTTGGGATGTGATCTCACGTTGTCTAAGGACAACACAATTTTCTTTCAAACCTCATTCTTCAATCGAAACCTTGTAAACTCTGTCTCATTATTTCACCTATTATCGATGCTTTCGAATTTCATTTCTTTTTTTCTCCATTTATATTGGCGCAAAGTAAAACCGTTATCTTTTCTATTGACGATTTTCCATAAATGCATTTTTCTTTTTTAAAAGCCATGGTTTTGCCGGTGAGGCTCTGAAACAAGGACTTATCTCTTGGTGAATAATGTTTTATCAAAGACGGTAACTTTTTCAAAAACGAGGAGATTTACAGAAGCAGCGTTTTCATATAATGCTTTGAAAGTTATGTTGTGACAAGTTCTGTTTTTTGAAACCCAACCAGATGATGCACTGAAGCTATTGTTTCCTAAATGTTTTGTAATATTCGCAAAAAAAGATGATACAATTTCGTCTACAAACAATGCATGATTTTGGTTAGAACGAATTAGTGGTAACGTTTTATATATGATTTTAAGAAGGTCTGCTGAAGGTCTGCTGAACTTACAACATCGATCACAAAAGATCGTCTAAACACAAGCTCAACATTGTTTTATTAATTGCTTCACACTTTTAAGAAGCAGAAAAAAATAGTTTTCATTGAGTTGATTTTTGAATGTGATTAATTCGTTGTAAATAGTAAATTTCAATTGCCATTTTTATTGCATAATAGCACTTTTTGTATAGGGATTCGCATTGGTTAATGGTTAAAGGACAACACTTTGATTTCACACAAATGGTTCATGAAATGCTGCATCAGGAAAGTCGATGAACGTTCGTTTCTAAACAAAGAACTATAATTTCAGCCGTACTTGCATTCTTAATAAATAAGTTACTTTTTTTACATACAATAGTAGTGCAACACGTATAAAGTAAATTGTTTCAATCTTCCATCGTCTAAATCGCGGTTTGTTTAAATTACAACTATACACGTTTGGTGCAAAGATGCAAGTTCAGTAGAATTCGTTATGTGAAACAGGAAACGTGATTCTATGGATCCTTTCGTTTTCTTCGTGTGTTTAAATAAATGCAGTGAAAATAGAATTCCTTCCAACCAATGTATTTGTTTGTGCAGTTGCATTGTATAAGGATCGAATCCGCTGTTGTTTTTCTGTCAAAATTTTAGTACAGATTCTTTTTATACGTGCTTCGCCTATTTTTAAAAAGGATTTAGTTGTTGCTTTTGTTGTTTAAAACAAAGTAACTTAATAAACATATAAGCAATAAATCTTTTACGATTTGTTTAGGACACTTCCTTGTAGGAAAAGTGTTTCCTATCGAGTAGATGCTTTTCAAATTGGTCATGCTGAGTGTATACCGGTTTTATTGGCAGTTATCATTTACATATGTGGATATAAAAACACAATAAAATAGTTGCGCGTGGAAATAAAATAAAGATCATAGCCATTTTGAAGGAAAATTCAAATTTCTATTAATGAGGTAACAATATTAGTCGTTAGATTATTCGTTGTTTTATTATTGTGATATTAAAATGTTTGAGAATTGTTTTCTAATGGATTAATTAAATCGCGAAATGAGAACATGATTATGGAATTAAATTCTTATTGCCTGGAAATGTTCATGTTTCATATATCCTGCCGTGTGTTTGTCGTTAATATAATGTGTTAAGTGGAAACATGTGCAATGTATTTTTACGCTCATGCGTATAGTTTTCATTCAAACTTAATGAATAGTTACGATAAGTTCACGTAACAGCCGGATACTTTTATATTATAAGCTTTTATATTCAAGAAGCACTTTGTGTGTTACTTAATATCTGTTCTGAAACATAGAATATTTTTAAGTACATGTAGAGAATTTTAATTTTTTAAGCGTGAGACACAACAATATTGACTTATAATTAGTAAAACTCTGTTCTGACCATACGTGTTACTTCATATTCCTTCTACGTGTACTGATGTAAAAAAGTTCATAAGAACTTACCTTATAACGCAATATCTACTACCTTATGCAGCAAATTAAGAAAAGTGTTAACTAATACTTATAGACAATAGACGAAGAATTGCACAATATTTTTAAATACATTTCTAATCAATTTAATAACAATTGGTCTTGGTCTGAATTTGGTGTTGCAATAATAGTACTTTTTATTCTTACTTGTGCAATTCTACACGTTTAAAAATATCTTACAATTTTTATAATGCTAGAAAACTACTTTAATAAATAACTGGTTTCTTTATACTTTGTCTAATGCGTTATAAACTTGTATATTAATTAGCGGGTGCATTCGTTTCTAGGACGCGATGAAACAACAGAAGGATATGCTGATCTTTTCTACTGCTATCTATGATCTTTACTGAAACCTTAGATTGTAGATGCTTGCACATACAATTTTTATTTAATTTTCAATGCCACACACATTTCTTACTTATTTTCTACATAATATCGGTAACCAAATATAAACCTCAGTATTACGTGATTATATTACTTTCAATGTTACGTTGTTCGATACACCAGCTACTCAATTGCAACAGCGTTTCTATCTACATAGTTGTAAGTAGGTAGGAAATAGCCTTGGAAATTCGATAGCAGAATTATAAGCAACTTTCAAGTTCGGTGGCACATTTATTTATTTGTTCGCAAACTTCATAAATATCTCAAAGAAGAAACGCTTTCGTTTTAGTAATTGTCTTTAACATCATGATGTAATTGATTGCTACATTGAAAAAAAATACGCGTAATCAATGTACATTGTAGGTATTAAGTATATTGATTAAAATATTGCGTGAAGGAATTAATTTCCGTTTTGGACCAACTTTTCATGTTTTTAACCAGAGTAACATTTCTTCTGTTATATGTAACTTCATTCGCATATGTAAATTACTACAATATTATACTTCGAAACTTCTCACAATTTAATTTAAAGACTGAGAAAATCATTTTAATAGTTTGCGTTTTAAGCTGTTATTTCTTAACTGATTAAACAACATCCTGAATATTGTTTATTGTCTTGCTCGGAACCATGCATTTCATTCATTTAATGTGCAATGTGTTTGCTTACAGAAGGGAGTTTTAATTATTATCGTTTTATTTTTAATTATTATTGTGCAAAAAAAAATTGTTTGTCCTAGAACTGTACTTGTATAACCTACTTTTTCAATTAGATAGAAACAAATTGATTATGAAACAAGTAAACAAATTCCGCTACTTACCTACTTGCTATACGTTAAGGAGAAAAACTCACATCAACGATTTAAAATTCGCCATAATATTGTTCTTTTTCCTCGTGTCGATTGTCATTATTAACAGTGAAGGAATAATATGCAACTTTATGAGATATATAAACTTTATTCAAACGGTATTTGCTCGACTCATTTATTCTGCCATATTCTTGGTGTACGAAGACGTTTATGTAGTTATTACAACACTCATATAACGTAATAACTATAAGAATTTAGTGCTTTAGTAATATTTCTAAACCCGTTCTTGTAAAAGTTCCGTCTTTTATTTTATTGCCGTATTTCGTCTTTTGTCTGCTCGACTGAACGAGCCTTCATAGAATGTTTAATTTTGTTTGTGACAATGCATGAAGGAATGCGATTTGTTTTGTATGTCTTGTTTTTATGGGTTAGTCTAATGAAACGTTTATGCACGGTACGAAGTTTTATAGAATTCTTTTGTGTCTTCATTTCATGCATTCTAATCTTATTTTATTTCGGAGTTTTTTTCAAAAGGTAACACATGTTAATTCAACGGAGATTTTTTTATTTGCTTTACATTGCCAATTATTGTATTTGCATTTTCTTATTTCGTATATAAACGTTAATCTATTACCACTCGCAATAAATCTATAAAATATATTACGTAACACATAACATTTTTGGGATTAATGTGTTTTGAATCAATTTATGAGTATGTTACGTAATAGATGATGAATCAGTGCTTTTACCTAATACAACTTATTTCAATCTTTGTCTATGTATACTACACAACGTTGGTAGTATCTGCCAATGTTGAAAAAGTTGTTTTTATTCCTAAGTGAGTTACTAAAACATGCTATAAAAACTGGAAATTCTCACGTTTTGAAACTTTTGATCGTCAAATCAACATTGGTGATTGGATTATAAATTAATTTAGCAAATTAACAAGATTTAAACAATAAAATCATATAGAAGCTGTTAACACCCACAACTTTATCGCTAAACACCAGGTATAAATTTATTACCATTGATATTCTCAATTCGCCCACGTGTATTAAAAGGTGTAATAAGTATTAGATTATCTTTTTTAAGCGTCCAGGTAATTAATATATTTCCTATTGGGAATATGTTATTATACTGCAAAGCAAAATTAATTTGCATACATTATATTTCTAGCCAAAGTTAAACAATTCGTATAGAACTCATTTCAGCTATCGCACTTAAACAAAGATTTATGAACATTAAAATTTATTTCTAGAACCGGAATTACTTTTACTGTTGCTTATAATAATTGATGCACATAATTTAAATGAATTGTTTTTCATGGTGTTTGTTGTAAAATAAATGTTGTAACTTTACATTGTAATCATTTATCAAATAAATAAAACAATTCGCCAAAAATAAACACGTATTGCGAAGGTCAGTTTTTATTATATCTGTCATCATTATCTTTATTTTTAATGTATTTAAGTATTATTAATTTTAAGCTTGTTAATATGATTTGAGTTAATTAGTTGAATTCGTTTCATTAAAAAAAAAATTTATGAGTAGTATTTTTAATGTAGTTATCGAATTATTTTTTAAGAATGTATTGGGAAATGCTTACATATATTATTTTTAAGCTTTATCAATGTAAATATTGTCAAATTTTGATGCTTTACATACAACTCTGTCTTGGTATTCTTCTCCCAACAGGTGTCCAGTTATATATTTATTGCGGAATTCTTTTAACGTTAGTACTATAGAGAATTCTATCTGTAACGTCTTTTTCCACTTTCATTTTTTCTTTGTAGTCTTAACGAGAGCTCATTACTAAAAGTATATATGAAAAACAAGGGAACGTTTGCGTTCGACAAGATTTTATTTTAAAAAAAATATTTTAGAGATGTTTTTACGTCTTATACATAGGCTAGGATTTTTTGTATAAAAAAGCTTATACAACATAAATGTATTAACATTTAAACGTTTGCAGTGTTAATTACATTTAATATTCAGATCTTTAACATGCCGGCATAAAAATATTATTGCAAGAAATGTTGCAATCTTGTAGAATTCAGATTTATAAGAATACTTTTGGTGTTTATTTACAGATGTACAGAAAACGTTTCGAATGATAAGTTATTCTTTTAATTCCCTCTTGCGTTATTTTTAAAAGTCTCCATTGAATAGTTTTAAAAGTTTGGATAATATTTACATATGTATTAAATTCTTTTAAGCGAAACTGCAAAGCACGTAATCTTTACTTTTAACACCCAACTTTGGTTTATTTGTTTGGGTCTTCAAATTTTCTCTAGACGTGGATGGTTGTGTATCATCGACAATATCGACATTACTCATGAGGCTGCCGTCTACTTCTGATGAGGTGATAGCTGTAACATTTTGTTCTGCTTCTATTTTCTGTTCTCGTTTCCTTTTCTTTTCAGTATTTGAATTCCTTTATGTTCGATTAACAACTTAACTAAACTTTCGTCTACTGTTGTCCGGTTTTTTTTGTGAATAGCAGCATCGGGAAGTTTTATTGGACCGAATACCGCAACACTAATGGTTGTGGCATCGGAAGGAAATGGGCACATAGATGTGTCATTTTCTTGTGCTGTCTGTACGACACTTGGAGCACTACGAAGATCACTCTTTTTCTAGGTTCTCTTGTTCTTAGGACATGTGGAAGTAAAATTTCATTAAACCATATCTCAAATAGTGACGTTTGTTTCGTCATAGTTATATATATGATCCCCGCTCGAATCTAATCATGGGATATTTTTAAAAACTCTTCTTGGCTCACTGAGGATCGGGAGCCACTAACTATATCATTCCTAGAGTTATTGTGTTTTAATACAGGTATTTTTTTGTCAAAGTGTTTTTTAATAACTGTCTTTATATCTGGCTTTGTTATGGGAAATCCTCATTCTGACACGACTTCCAACGTTCGTGAAATGAACTTTTCTTTTTCTTTACTAAGGGCTGTCGGATGTCTAACAGACTTCTTGTTCATGTCCAAGGCATTATGTCCAAGGCATCTGTTGACTAGGGTCATGCGTAGTATCCGATAGGTTTGAGAAGCTAGCTTTTTACTCATACTGCTTCGAACGGCCTCTACTGCTTTTTTTAATTTTCTTTTGCTATAGTTGGCATATGGTCGGTTCCTATGAGCTTTTTCGTAGGTTATCATGATTTAATTAATAAGTTGGATCTGTAACTAATTAAATATCATTATTTTTTAAGTTTTTGCCGTACATTATCTCTTTTATATTTAATAATACTGGACTTAACTGAAATGCCAATTGTAAAATTTTTAATGTGCTTTTGGGCAACGTCTATTCTTAAGTTCAATGAAAACCATAAATACTTTCACATATCGTCACGTCGTTGCTCTAAGATACAGTGCAGAAATATATTTTTTTTAATCTTAAGAGAATGGTTTGTGCTATTATTATATTGACTAAATCTTGTACTGTTTATTTTATAATGTACTGAGAACGCCTCTGTTCTCTCTCAGGCTATTAAAAGCAATATTCACGCTATACGACACGGAATGTTGCGGAAAAAATAATTTCAAAAAGTTTTACTTTTGAGATATATTGGGGTTACTTTTTAGAATTACTTTCATATTATACAGGGTATCGAAGAAGCCCTAAAAGTATCAAAGTTCTGTTTTTTTAAATGAAGTTTCCTGTATATTATTACATTTATTCTATGAACAAAATAAATGTATATTTTAATAACGGCCTAAACCTTAAGGTTTTTTAAATAATTAGAATTTTATCAAAATATAACGTTATTTTAATGTTTGAGATACTTAGAAGTATCTAAGTTATGGAAACAAAATTTACAGTACAGTGTAACAATAGATCATATTTTATATTCCAATTATAATAAACTTTACATCTTATACAGGGTGTTCACAAATTAAGAATTTTTAATTAAGGAGTTTAAGTGGCTATAACTTGATTAATTTAAACAGAACACCATATTTTTAATTTGCCAGAAAATGTACTTTTTAATTACCTATCAAATAGTATTGATTGTTCTATAGCTAAATCTTTCCGTTTTTACACAATATGCCAAATAATGGTTTTTTGATGTTTTTTCAATAATATTATTGGGTTTAGAAATATCAGATAATTACGTTTCGAGTTTCTAAACGTTTGTAAAAATATTCTTCTTTATTATACTTGCTAACTATCTGATATTTCTAAATACAATAAGCAACTAGATTTATTAGAATTTTTATTTAAAAATCATAATATTGTGTAGAAATGATTATTTGGCGTATTGTGTATAGACGGGAACATTTAGCTATAGAACATACTAATACCATCTTATAGGTAATTAAAAAGTACATTTTCTGGTAAATTAAAAATATGACATTCTATTTACATTAATCAAGTATAGCCACTTCAATTTTTTAATTCATGAGTTTTAATTTTTGAACACCCTGTATAAGAAGTAGAGTTTATTATAATTGGGATATTAAATATGACCCATTGTTACACTTTACTGTAAATCTCGCTCACATAAATTAGATACTTCATAAATATTTCAAACATAAAAGTTAATTAATATTTTGGCAAAATTTAAATTATTTAAAAAACCTTAAGGTTTAGGCCTCATAAACGTTGTTAAAACACACATTTATTTTAATCGGAGAATCTAAAAATGGAATAATATATAAAGGGGTTTAGGTAATTAAAAAAACACAACGTTGATACTTTTTTTTCCTTAACTAAAAGAAAGCGACGACTAACTCAGTTGTTCCGCCGATAGTCGTAGGTTTCGTAGTGTTAGATTATAAAATAATGTAAAAAGTCGCCAAAACGATGGAGGGTTAGGAGGGGAGACACCGTTTAAATCTACCTACAGCTGAAAAAGAACAAATGACAAGACAGAAGTGGTAACACAAAATTTATATTTATTTTGTAACAGACGGTTGTTTGAAGAAGAAGATAAATAAGTAAATTTATATAAATTTTATCAAACGCGAGCACATAGGTTGATATCAGACAAAATATAAATCACGCCCTCGACTGGACAAAGACACCTAGTCGGCTTAACTTTTACATTCAGTGAAGGAATGACTTTACATCCGTAAATTAAAATACAAAAGTACGAAAATCGAAGATTTAGAGAACCGTATAATAATATGACACAAAATGATTTTATAATCAATTGCGTCAACAACCTAACATGTACGAACGGTCATTCTACAATCGACATGGTCACCAAAATACTAAGAATTTAAAATAGAAAATGTAATACTTACAACTAGGTTTCTTCAAGTAGGGGACTAGCTAGCACCGTACCAGTACTACTTATAACTTAATTGAAATCTAACACAAAAGTAAACGTACGTACGGCGTTATAACAAGTAAATCCCTTTTTAATTTAACACTAAAAATAAGCAAATTGGCAGTTTCCTTTCCATTAACTTTGTAAATTCGGTAATTGTTTCTTCCAATATGATTGTATTGAAGGTGTGTTAACTCTAATAACGTGACATTATGGAAATTTTCCAATTGCAACATGTTCTTATCAACTATATAGATAAAAACCCGTACAGAAAATTATGGAAGAATGAAATTAAACCACAATACAAGAAATAGTTTCTGTTCCCAAATCAAGATTTTCACTTAGATCGCCACAATATTCGATTGCAATTCACATGGAGGTGTGTGAAATACTTAACAATGAAAGTCATGTTGGGTGTGCACAACGCTAGAGGATGTCTGCGTTCTTCAAACTTTACCGGTATAATAAAATCCTGTTTGACAATTTGACATTGTAGCCCTACTCCAACCACGAAAAGTAGGCAAACCGAGGATAAACTTTGTACTAAAGAATTTTTAATATAACATACTTTTAAGGCTTTTACAACACCTTGTATAATATGAAAATGATTTTAAAAAGTAACCATAGCATTTTTTGACATATCTCAAAAATGAAATGTTTTGAAAGTCACGTATTTTGGCCTCAATGTTCCGTGCCGTATAGCGTGAATAACCCTGAATATTTTTTTTTAAATATTGTTTTTTTTCTTTGAGAATTCTTTGCTTATTTAGTTAGTTAAAAACGGTTCTAGTAATCTGTAAAAACTGAAATTCGCTAAAGAATTTCTTGTGTGACCAATATAACGCATTGGTGTTTATGTTTTTGTGTGCTTAGTTTAGTACGTAACTTCTGCAACTGGTCGATAAAACAAAGTGATGTTCGATTTTTATGATTCTACTGTAGTATGTGATGATGGCTTTATTTTCCAAGGTGTTTTTAAATACGGCAGTAACTGCAGCTATGTTTAGTAGGTTTGCGTCATATTACCAGAAAAGGCAAAATATTGGGAAAAACTTTCTCAACAATACTTAAAGATAGTGCGAGAGTTTTTAGAAATGAGTAATATTACTGATGAGCTTGAGCATGTTTAGACTTGTTATCTGGGTTACTAGGAATACATATAAACAATATGTTGTTGGATTACATCATGTTTTAGCAAGCTAAATAAGTTTAGTAACGCCACACTCAGTTTATATTCAGCATTCGATACTGTGATTGTTTTTCTAGAGTATGACTTGCAGAGGTTGTGCAGTTTTTTCCGACATGTACTGTTATGTATGTTCTGAATAGACAGTAAAAAACAAAGAAACATATGTGATTGCGTGAAGAAAGTTTATTTTGTGTATTTTAAACTGAAACTTGGAGATCAAAACAAAACATGGGCACCGCATAAAATATGCAGAAGATGCGAAGAAAATCTATATTTGTGGTTTAAGGGTAAGAAATACTCATTTGGTTTTGTCATTCTTATAATATGACGTGAACACAGAAATAACACAACCAACTGCTACTTTTGTTTGGTAGATGTTTACGGAAATTTATTTGAAATAGAATATGATTCATCAGAATAGCCCATATTTATTGATTCGTCTAAAAATAGCTTCAAAGAAATCTTGCTGCACAATGAAAATGTATTTTCATCTCTTACTATGGGACACTCTGTTTATATGAAGAAGAAAACTATAATGCATTGGCTATGATTCTTGAGAAAATTAAATATCAAGAGCATCAATGAATGATTTGTGGATTTCAAAATACTAACCATGTTGTTGACTTAGCAGGGAGGTTATACAAAATATTCTTGTTTTCTTTGTTTATTGGATAGTAGAGCCAGACAACTGCACTGGACATAAACTGATCGGCCTCCTTGAGACAGTTTAACCTCCGATGACAAAAACATCATCAATACGACTTTGGTTCCGTCAGAAAGATTATTATTACCACCTCTTCATAGTAAATTGTTAATAAAGCAGTTTGTGAAATCACTTCCAAGAGATGAGAATTGTTTCAGATATGTGTTCCAAAATCTCGAAACTGTCTAACGCCAATTTAAAAGAGGAAGTTTTCACTGACCCCGACATAAAAAAACTTTAATCCCCTCTTTTTGAAAACAAGGAAAAATAAGAAAGAGCCTGACTACGAAAACATTGTACAACGCATGCTGACAGCGTATGAAAGAGATTCAAGATTTGCTTTAAAGTTCATTTCTTACCTTCTATATTGACTATTTTCATGAAAGCTTGGTAGCCTACAGTGAAGAACATGGTGAAAGATTTTACAACGATGTCACTCATTTTGAGAGACATTACCAAGGAAAATGGGATGTCAAGAAGTAAGTAGACTACTGTTAGATGCTCAATCGAGAAATCGGAAACGAGTTCGTAGAAGCGTCAAAGAGAAAAAAAAAGGTTTCGTAAACAAAAACAGTAGACCTAAAATTGTATATAATTATAAGAAACATTTTTTTGATTAGTTGTAAGAAAATAAATAGATGCATTTAGTTCGTTGTAAATATAAGTATTTTTATTAAAAATTTGTTTTTATTTTGCAAAAAACCCATACGTGATGAGATGTTATAGAGGTCAATTTTAGAATGAACTGAAAAAAATGTTTTTTTGGAGACCTGTGTTACAAATCACTTTTTAAAAATCTGTTTGTGATTCATCTACAGTAAATTTACATACATTTTTATCTGTTAAATGTATTCAAACAAACGCTGCTAAAAAAATGTAAAAATTGCAAATTTTTGTTTAAATTAAAAAAAACAAGAATTCGCTTGTGGCACGTGTATGAATAATTTTAGCACGGGATTTTTATAATAAAATAGTTAAAATAAAAAAACTTATTTTTGGAATTTACAAAAGGGTTTTAAGACTCGATGAAAATTCACTTGCTCGTTTTAAACATCCAACAGTTGTACTTGCATAAGCGTTTTCCCAACTAAGAAAGTGACATGCATTCATTTTATCAATTACAACAGCTGACGTAATATATTTCAGTCGCACGTGCGAATTAAGTTTTGCTGCCGTATGTTATCTGTGGTGTCGATGTTAAACATGGAGGCGCAAATCTTTCTTGGAATATGATTACAATGCGGTCATAGCAATTCAAACCAAATAAAGGGATAATACATGACGCGCAAGTTTTTGGGGTGGGTACAGTCTTAAAATTTACATCGAAATTTTGAAAAATAGATAAGTAATTTCTTTTCCGAAAATTTTTAAATTTAGATTCGAAAATGTCGTTGTCGTTGGTTATTAAAAACAGAATTGTTCGAACTTTTCATTATTTTTAAACATTCTAATGGAAAACAATTTTATAAAGATACAAATCTAAATAACATTTGGAAAAGGTTGAAATTTAAATATTTTGCGGTACGGAAATGACGTCAAAAATCTTTGATTATATTTACATAAACTTCTAATTATTAAATTAAAAGTTTTGCATGATTTTTTATGAATGAAATTTTATATTATCAGAAATGTTTATAACTTTTTTCTTTTTCAGGTAAGACGAGATTAATGCACTGTTCTTCATAAAATGTCCGATAAAGTGAGTACCTAACAAAATTTTATGAATTAATTTAATTATAATTACTCCACTTCCTTTACAAATACATATTTTTTTGAAACAACAGAACATTGTTTAAAAATGCAAATGAGGGATTTTTGCAATATTCTATTGCAAAATAAAACGCTTAATTAATACTATTATAATTAATGTTTCTGCATATTAGAAGACATTATTTCTTTTGTAATATCAATTTTAAAATTAATGTAATTTATTAAACTCACGCGAGAGAGACGCGATACAAACAATGCAATAATTACTACTTTAATAACATCCTAGTTACACATAATTATGCTACAGCATAGGTACACATTTCCTTTTGTTGTCATAACAGTTATCATTTTTAAGTTTTTATTGTAGTAATGATGTAATATTGCTTATATTGATCATTAATTGAAGGGTGAATATTATAGCTTTTGTACGAATATCGCAAAACTGCGTTGTTTAAATTACAAATTATTAACTATGCATAATAATCAACGGCAGTTTAATAACTGTTAAATGTTGTAGATCAAAAACTTCAAAGGCCTTAATTATTGCGTTTTTTATACTGGACGACGTCTGGTTATAAAATTCAACACAAACTTGTTAAACCGGTTACATAATTTAATTAATAATGATGTTATCTGGATTATGGTGTAAAGACAAGTTGAACTTATCACCGTTTTAAGCATTAAAAATATTTAAACTATATAATAATTTCAGTGTCATTTTTAGTGGTATCGTTTATTGTCAATTAAGTTTAATGTAGAAGTTTAAACATTTGTATTTAAGATTTGCTGTAAAATGAACACACCTCTTGGATTGCTTGATTTTTTTAAAGCTTTTTCTTATTATAGCAAAGGCAGGTTATTTTAATTTGTTCGTAATTGCAAATGCGGACTGTTTACATATATAGATTAAATTTTTGTCATTTATCAAATGTCATAACTTTATAATCGAGCTTAAGATTAATACGTAAAAGCATTTTTTTAAAATCTAACTGTTAAAATTTTTGTTTTGTCGTTCAGTAACCCTTAGACAGAAAATACAAATTTTTCATGAGAAGATTTTAAGCTTTTTTTTTATTGAATAAGTTTGTTGCCTGCTTTTTATAGTAAGAGTTGTTCGTTCACAAGACATATAGAGATATATGGGTGGAATTTTTAGCAACGGTTTCACACATATGTAAAACATTTGTAAACATTGTATTATCTACATTATACCATTTCGAGAAACAAAATTTTTGCCTCTTTTTGGACTGGTTTGAAGACATTTCTGCTTAACACTAGAGTATACGCGCCTTTTTTTACACCAATGCACGCGTTGCCTACTGTGGTAGACTATTTTCGATTCGTAAAATAACTATCCATTGTCACATTACCAGCTTAGTCGTAAAATGGCTCCAGCACTCTATGTACGTCGATTTTTAAAACGGGGTTTTAGGTTTTGCTCTAACATAAGATCTAAAATTTTATACACAAGGAAACTTTGTATCTACTACCACGAAAAACTTTATTCTGAGTTTGTCCGGTTTATTTGATATATACATTATAAAATCACAACGACCTCGGAAGCCAACAAGTTGTTCACCTATCGTCAAATAATCACCAATAGTGTAGTTATTGTGTCGTGAACGATTCTACAACTTGCCTTATCTGTGCGAATTTCAGTGATGACATAAAATTTTAGTGTACGTATAAGAATCCGGAGCCTTTTTATACATATTGTGGCATATACAAGTTCGAAGCCAGTACCTTGAGATTTACCTCAAAAGTCTTTTAGGTTTCGTCGTCTATTTCGCGAAACTTCTATTACATATAATAACCCTAGAAAAGCTCTCATTTCAATAGCATCGATGAATTTGGCGTCTCTGTCTTTTTGAAACTTGTTTTTTATTTTATTAACGTATATATTACTTACAAGGGTATTTATAATTTTTTGTGTGAAAAAACTTGTAAACCCATTACATGATTTTTTGCATTTTTAGCTGCTTCTCCTTTTGGGTCTGGTGGTCTTCCCTAATGTTATAGACGCAAGTTCGAGTTGCTAGCAGTGCGTCCTTATTCCAAATAGTACCATTTGGACATTTGTAATGTCTTTCTGGTCTCCTACCTACCAATTTCGCGAGAGGAACATCATCCGAGTCTGGGGAGTCTTCAAAGTCGTTTAATCCAGTCTCGACTTCATAGGTTTTTGGTTTACGAACCAGGGTTGATAATCTGGTAACGATACAAATTCCTTTTCTTCGCTCTGAATTGCGTCATCGTTCGTCATGCCTAATCTCCATAAGCCACCTGTCCTCTTGTGCAGTATTCATCATGAACTACGTAAATATCTGCAAAAAAGTAGCCTAATACATTTTATATCATAGTATTAGTGTGCTATATTCTAAAAATAAATATCAATAAATCTTAATCTTGTTAACTTGAAATACAACAAAAATGACTTATCTAAATTTATAAATCTAAACCGCGTACGCGTAAGAATCGTGATTAGTCGATTATTTTCTTCTTTTTTGGAACCGGTCTGCTCTAACATCCAAAACTATCAAGTTATCAATAAAAATGTCTTGCTCCAGTGTTAATCGAAAAAAAAACATTTTAAAATTATAACAAATACTATTTGCAAATTGAACGGCTATGGCACAAATTTCAACTGGGTATAAGTTATTATAAATCTAATTTTGGTGGTCTCTTTGAACGAATAAATTTAAATCCGGATTTATTTAAGAACGATATGAGAAAGTTTGAATGAGTCAAAATTTGTGTATGGAAAAAAAGTCAGGTGGATTATAGTTATAAATCCGACAGAAATTTTTACACAACGCGCGGTAGAAATTACGTGGTATTAAATATTGAAAGTACCTTCACAATTTGAGAAAAGTTTTAAAAGAAGAAATTTGAAATACAATTAGATTAAAATATGTAACGAAAGTGAACTTAAGGAGCTGTCAAATGATCACCGCTGTCTTGTTACTGTTGTATTGAATTTTACAATTTAATAATCTCAATCAAAAGAATTTGACAAGTAGTTTAGAAACACTTTTATTTAGTTTGAATTTATCTTGTGCGAGCAACGTTTCTTACAGTAACTTAAAGAGATATATTTTTTTCATTACGTTTTGTCGGTTATGTGAATCGGAAATGCGTGTGAGAAGTGCTTGACGATATTTTGTCGCGAGTTTCTCAACCTTCAAGGTTACGTTACGTCCGTTTGTTTCGGAGACTTGTAATCATATTTTTCATTTTATACTACTTTTATACAGTAAATAATAAACATTTACTTTGTTATAAAAAAACACAGTTTGAAGTTGTTATAGTACTATAAAAGGAAATGAATTTTGTTTGTGAAAACATCAATAAAATACTCAATTTTTTTATTCCTATCAGATAAGAATTCAGGAGGAATATTTTTTACCATTATAGTACCGACATAAATCAAGTGGCTTTTGCGCATTTTCGTGACTATATAAACTTTATTTTAGTAAGTCAAAAAACGAAATATATAGTTACTATGCAATGTGATTGAAATTCGAGTTTCAACGTGGATTCTCGGTTATTATAAAAGGTAGAAACTTGGTTAAATGGGGGCAAAGTTGCAAAATTGGACGTTGATGCATTATCTGGTAAAAAATTTGGTTATTTTGAACGGTTTATTCGTAATTTCAAAAAAAAAACTGAAAACCTTGAATTTCGAAAATCGGCCATACTACTTTAATTTGCGATCGTTTTGAAAAATTATTGCAACAAAAAGTTTTTTTTATGGACGCGATATGAGATAAGCACATTGTCGGTTTGTATTTATTTTTCTGAAACCGTTGTATGACACGTTGACATTTCAAACAATTTTGAGTGAAAAAACTACAAGAAGCGTAAGAATTAAGCTGTTTTTAATTATGTTTCCAAGACAATCGTCAGTCCCCTGTTTTGGACAACAATGGAAGTCAATATGACAGACGGTTTACATTTAAAGTAAATGTTCAAAATCGTTTCCTCTACAATACACAATCGTAGACGCTTCTTAACTGAGTTTTCTACAACACGCATTGTTTTTCAGGAAATGGCATTTATTACTCGTAAAACAGCTTCTCGCAGGTCTGCTAGATTATAATAATTATGGTTTCACTGAAAAACTGTATTTTTGACATATCCCCCTAAAAAGAAATATAAAGGGCTTAGATCCGGGGGCCTAGAATTTGTTCCCATCCATCTAGCAGAGAAGAGTTCTTAATCGATCGGTGACGATTCTTTCATTGTGTGCCGGTGCTCCGTCTTGCTGCCATCACAAAAGACGTAAGTGTTACAGAGACACTTTATCAACATAATTTAGTACTTGATGGTTCAAAAAAACCAAATACCATTGAGCCGTCAGTGCATTCATCAAATACAAAATGTGCAACGATGCGATTTCTTCACAAACCCACCTCAAACGTTAAAACCTAACCGGTACCTGAGGTCTTACTAGCGCATGCAATTGTGGATTCTTTGTGGCCCAGTAGTATCTATTGCGGATATTAAATAATCCTAAATTTGTCAATTAACATTCATCTGTCTAAATAATATACTTAAAAAAACCTTGTTCGTTCACTTTCACCAAGAAGCCACTGACAAAACTATAACCGACGTTCTTTATCTCCGGATATTCATGTATGGGTCAAATGAATTTTGTACATTTTAAACTATTCTGTTTTTAATGGATGTATTTGAATTTTATAATACATTTATCTTATTTGCACTTGCTTCTCTTATTGACACAGCCGTGATTATTTATCTCTGAAAATGTAACAATATTTAATTTCTTGAACTCAATTTCAATTATTTGCTTACAGCTTCTAAAATAGTTTCCTTGTTTTCTGCTATCAGCTTACTTCCATATTTCTTTTTTGGTTTTTTGAATGCTCTGTATTGTTCTAAATTGATGTTCAAAGTAGCAAAATATCGGACTGACAGTTGTCTTCTCTCTGGATATGTCTCTAGGTTTCTTTGTGCACTTACAAAACAATTTTAAGTTTTGCTTCATAGAAAAACACCATCCTTGCAAATTGACTCTTATTTTGACGTTTGCTTGTAGCTTTTATTTCCATTGAAACACGATTAAAAACTGCATCTATGCAACTTGATTTTTACTCTTACCATAGATTTTCGCTTTTTGTAGAATCTTCACTCAAAATTGTGTGAAATGTCAATATGTCATACATTAACGGTTTTAGAAAAAGAAATGTACCTATCTCATATCCTGTAAATATTGTAAGAATTTTTCAAACTTTCGCATATAAAGAAAGTATTGCCGATTTTCGAAATTCGCAATTTTCGGGGTTTTCAATCAGCGTCTAATTTAGCAATTTTGTCTCCATTTAACAGGGTCTCTATCTATTACAATAAACAAGATCCTCAGTTACATAGTATTCTATAGTCTAGTTTATCAACGCAGTTTAAAAAAGCCTATTTTTTTCTTTTTATTATTGTCTTTTCAGAAACAACGAAAAATGTGACGCCTTCAGATTTAAGTATTCTATTTTCTTCAAGTATTTGAATTTTTAACGTTGGCTTAATTTCAGCTTATTTTATAAAATGCTACTGAAAACACATAGCATCTCAGCAAGTATAATACGTTCTTCATTGTATTAAATATTGTTGTGATTCCAATCCTTGACTTAATTTATTCTGTATCATTATTTTTGTTAACAATTGTTCCTAAGTACTTGTATTTCTGCATCTTCATAATTTGTTCATCTCTAATTCATACCTTTTCTTGATGTTGTGTTTTTGCAATCGTCATGAAAATGTATTTTTCATATTGTTAGGTCTTTTTCTTCATTGCTTTAAGTATTGGGCACAATAAAATAAGTCCTGCCAACTTAACATATTTTTAGGTAAAAAAACTTGAATCTTGAGACGAATAAAATTATTCCGTTAAGAATTAAAAAATGTTTAAAAGAAAGGTTTGGGGCGACTCAAGTATGTTTGATTTTTTGAAATACTACAGAAAACTTTTTTAACATTTTCGCTTTGATTTTATTTTTATATATTAAAAGTATTACAACTTCAACAAAAGAATATAACATATTGTCTAAAAATGTAAATTGGATCGACGACTTTCGATTATTTTATTTTTGCAAATTTATCGAATATTAGTATTTTAAATGCAACCTGACCACAAAATGTCAAAAACTATATAAAATATATCTTTGCAACATATAATTAGTTCAAAGTTTGTATGAATTCAAGAGATACATTACGCCTACTTATAGTAGGAATAAAAGAGAAGTATGCAATAAATGTTTAGTGTTGTTTGTTGAAATTATTTCTAAATGACTTAATGGCTATAATGTGTAATAAACCACTTACTGGCACTCTTTGTGTATTTGCGAAATATTCTTCTGATATAAATTGTAAACTATAAAACAAGATAATAAGAATTGCAAACGAAATAAATCATTCCTTTTTTTTGAAATGGCTTTAATAGTTTCAGCATGAGGTTTTCGCTTTTCCATTAATATGAAATGCGCGTTATATTATGTTACTTCTTTTTCGATTTCATTATATTACATCATATTGTAGTACTTGTTAAGAAAAATGTGCGAATTGCCAAATATACGCGACCTTGATGTGAGTTATTGAGCTCTACGATGTACAAGGACGGTCACATAAATTTTTGCAAACTAAACAAGTATTAGCTGGATTAAGCGTCAAAATTGTTTATTTATATTATAAATCTTCTTATGATATGACTTAATTCCGAATTCATAATTCATATTTGGAGCTATATGTCGGGACCGTGTAATTTTAATTGCCTTTTTATATAATAGAATGGTTGTATGAATCCGATAAAAACATGAATCCGCGGAATTTTGCAATTCAATTATTGTAACAGGACGCGTCGAAACATACGTGTTAAGATCATCCTGTATTTTACAGTCATTGTTCTATTGATAGCTTGTGCCAAGGAACACTTAAGTTTGTTGATACCCGATGCTTTTTATTTAAATTTGAGTCATCGCAATTTTTAACTACGACTTTAATTGAAAAATAAATTTAAATTCGTTGCATTAGTATTGCAGAATTGTAATACATGTTTAATTACAAATGGAACGATCCGCTACAATTGAAATTTGGAACACGTCCAATTACAATGCGTGATGTATTTAAAAATACAACCTTGCAAAAATTTGAAAAGGTTAATTAGACTACTATACTTAACAGGGGCCTGCTACGCTTAATGCAAAAATTTAAAAAAAAACGCATTTAACATTAATAAATAATTGAAGCATAATAACTTGCTTATTTTTGTTTAGATAAACCTTGTTTACTGCTTAGCCTTGGCCTTGACGCGGTGAGTGCTCCCAATACCCCCTACCATAACATACGCCAATACTGCCCCAGTGGCCCCCAATCCCCACACAACCGCACTTTAGCTTTACAAGTAAATAACATTATCAGGCTTTCAGATTGACGATTTCTGATGGCTTTAATGATGTAATATTTGTATTTTTTTCGTGAAAAATATACTTGTGTATTTAGCTTTGGTAGGTAACTTAGGAACACAGTTGTCAAGATGACTAAATCGTTCAAGTTTATTTATAAACGTACACTAACAACTTTAAAAGCAGAGTTGCAATTCTAATTCCACGAATGTTAATGACATCTCTGTACCCATAATTATCTTAAGCTGTTAATACGATTTGACATTTCATTAAATAAAATCAATTTTTAAAAATTTAATTACAAGGAACCTTTTGATTGTATTTAAACAAATTTAATTACGACTTTTATTAATTATTTCTTTGAGTGGACGTTAAAGTGTTACATCATATATTCTTATGTTAACTTTTAAAGTGAAAGTCATTTTAAAGTTAAAATTGCAAAACTTTTATCATTATTAACTACAGATAGTTTGAATATTTTAGATTGGTTTACAAGTAAGTTATTATTATGTTATCTGTGTAAATTAATGCAGTCAAGAATGTTTTTATTGGTCGTTATTAAACTTTACTGATTATTAATTCAGTGGTGTAATTATAGTAGTACAGGAACTACTTTTTAACTAAAAATGCGTGGTTGGTTTTATAAGAATAAACGAATGCAAGAAAACCAATTCTTGAGTATTAAGATTTAAATTTAAACAATTTTAACTAATTACTTTCATGAATAGTAAAAAATATATCTTATTCTTGGTAAAAAGTTGCTAGATCATAAACAATCTAAAACCTTATCAAGTTATTTTTTAATCTAAAGTAATCCTCTCGAAGTAGCAATGCACTTTGTTTTGTTGCACAATAAACAAATCCTCATCTGTAAATATCGCACTGAAATTTCGTAAATAATGGAACATTATCTAAATACAGTATTGACTTAAGTATTTTTTCATAATTTCACAAATAGGTGATTAATAACTTGCAGTATTTTTTACGTTTTAATTAACTGTTCAAACAGTAAGTGTGCAAACCAACAAACAGAATATTGTCGATTAGGTATATTTTCTATTAGGTAATTGTTTCTTAAATAACAATTTTTTTCCGTTTTTCAGATGTTTTACAGATTGATCATCGTATACATATATACTTGGTGTTACAAAATTTAGGTACACTCATTTTATTTATTTATGCTTATAGAACAAAATTAAAACTTTGAGATTTGTTTGAAACCAAATGCGCATTAGGTCCTGACTTTCCAAATTTAATGCTATTTTCGGTATTTTAAAAAATGTACAATTAAGTTACATTACTTTAATGATTACAAATAAATTCAGACGATTAAATAATACCAAAAATATTTAAAAATAAGAACCCATAGAACTAACAGAGTTTTAATAAAAACTTTGCCTTGTAATATTTTTTTTTTCAATTCAAATGTTCTGTTTGTAAATATCTTACTTTAATCGTGCCACTATAGTAATTGGCATTGATTTAATCTACATTTTGTTATTTTGAATAGATAAATAATAATTATTAAGGTTAATAGTATTTAGGCAATAATCACTTAAAGCTTTCAGTATTGTAGATTTTTTTGGATATTTTGTGCAATCTTATACTTACTATAAAATTATGGATTAGTTTAAATAAATTAAACGTTTGATATACAATTCAAAAAAATACTAGTCAAATCTGTATTTTTAAGATTTAAAAAATAAAATGTTGTTTAAATGAATATTTGTCAGTGAACAGTGAAGGATCTTGGTATAATACTATGCTTGCGTACAATGCTACCTACACATTTCCGACTATCTTGATTGTATGTCAATTGGTCTGGTATAATTCTATTCTTTTGAATTTGTTAATGGGATTACATTCAATAATGCTATCGCATTTAAAAATAGTTTTAATGAGGTTTTTGATGTGACTTTTTACAATGAATAACCACGAGATCTTTCTAGAGCAGTGGTTTTCAAACTGTTTTGGCACACGGATCTCTTTTCATAGTCAAAACTTGCCCACGGACCTTTGCGTGAAAAGACATAAAACTAATAATTTATTCATTGTTATTTATTTTAACTTGCATATTAACAAAAATGTGTTCAAGGATCACCCAATCAATTTTAATTTTCTACGGACCTTCTGAATAATCCCGGGGATCTCTGGGGGCTTTCAGTATTGTAGACATTTTTTTGCAAAGTTTGTGCAATCAGATACTTACTGTAAAATTATCCATTATTTTAAATAAATTGTAAGGGGCTTCTACGCCAGGAGGTTATTTTCATAAAACTTTAACTAAATTTATTAAATACCTTCAGTCTCTACATAAAACGATAAAATCTAACATCACCATCTTTATTTCTAAAAAATCCTAAACCCCAAAACCATTGCTGTCAACCTCTATTGTTAATATAAGTACAGTATGGGGCGAAATTCAACTTTTTTTGAAACTAACGCTACAATTCGGCCATCCTGACTAAGAGATCGTCCCCGATCACTAAACACAAAATTTACAACAAAATCTTATAAACCTAGAGACCAATACATAACATAAACTGACAATATTCTTAGTCTAATTAAATATAAGTAAAATTTAAATGTTTTTAAGAATTGGATAAATAGGAAGAGGACTTTGCCATTTTTTCATTCTTGAAACGTCAAATACACCTGTAAACGGTAATTGTGTTACTTGTAGACCTTCAATATCCTAACATAACGGTCATTTTCTAAAACCGATTTGACTCTATAAAGGCCTCGATATTTGGGTAAAAGCTTTTTGTTCACTCCTAGTGTTACGTCGACATTTTTGACCATTACAAAATCTCCAACGAAGTATTCTTATGCTTTCTTGCTTTTCTTGTTCGAGTTTCGTTTATTTGCTTTCTCTGACTTCTAAATGTTTTCTTCAGCTCGTTTTCTAATTTCTAACAAATACCTGTGCGTATCCTGCTTATTTTCTAAATATTCTGCTAAATTGTCTTCTAATTTTCGCCGCTGCCTAACGCCGTACAATAACATGCTTGGTGTTTCTCCAGTAGATTTGTTTTTTGTGTTATTTAAAGCGAATTCCACTTCTCCCAAAACTTTGTCCCATTTGTTTAGTGCTGATGTTAGTTTAGACATCGGTGTAAGCGTCCTGTTAACCCGGTCTATTTGTCCGTTTTTTGGGATGTCCCGGTGGCTGCTAAAGCGTGCTTAGTATTCCATCCATTCACAAATTCTTTAAATTTATCTGAAGAAAAACGCATCGCTCGATCTGATATTATTCTTAAAGGTGTGCTAGAATTTTCAAAGTAATTTTCTAAGTGCTTCAAAACTTCCTTCGTGTCGGTCGAACAACAAGGATAAATTCTTACAAATTTTGTAAAACCATCTACTACTTCGAATATGTACTTCTTCTTTTTATACCTAGTGGCTTCTAATGGTTCATAATGGTCAGTATGTATCGTTTGAAACTGTAAGTTTTCTTTTGGATAACATGTAAGTAACCTTCCATTTTTTCTGAAACAGGCGAGTACGAAATGCATTTCAAACAATTTTGCACATATTCGTTTACAATATTTTTTAAATTTGGAAACCAATACAAATTTAGAAAAAAATGAACTGTCTTTTTTACTCCGCAATGGCCTACTTTATCATGGTAAATATTTAGAATATGACATATCATTGCTTCAAGTACATAAAACAATAACCGCTTTGCTGATTTTCTGTAAACTACACCGTCCCGTAATTCAAACAACTTGTCTTCCTTTTCTAATAACCGACAAGCAATCTCCTTGATAATAGGATCCTGAATTTGTGAAATTAACATGTTTCGAACCATTGAATTGTCATCAATAATTAAAAGATGTTGGACTCGGCTCAGCGCATCTACATGCTTCATTCTTTCTCCTATTCTGTGCTCCATGTTATACGAATAATTTTGTAGTACAAATGACCACCTAAGGTTCTTTGGGCTAATGACCTTCTTTTCTAAAGTTTGTTTTAGGCTGTTGCAGTCTGTAAAAATTTTAATCCTCTTCAAATAAATTTCAAAGTCTTGTAACGCATATACAATGGCTAACGTTTCTAATTCAAAACTTTGCATCTTGGACTCTGCTTCAGTAGTCCGCCTACTATAATAAGCAATTGGATAGAAATGTTTATCCGGTTGACGCTGCATCAAAATTGCTCTAAACCCCTGAGAACTTGCTTCACAGTGCAACTGTGTTTCACATTTTGGGTCATAAATTTTTAATACAGGATGTGATACTAATAAAATTTTCAACAGACTAAATGAATGTAGTTCAATTTTACCAAATTTAAATTCGGAATTTTTTCTTAACAATGGATACAATAGTACTGCAACTGTTAAAAAATTCCGAATAAATCTACGGAAATACGACACAAAGCCAATGAAACTATGGACGTCCTTAAGTGTTGTAGGTATGGAATAATCCTTCACTGCTATAGTGTGTTCATACTTTGGACTAATACCCTCCTTATCAACATCGTAGCCTAAATAGTAAATTCTTGTCTGCAAAAATTTTCATTTTTTAATCCTCAGTTCTAAGCAATTTTCTACTAATGTTTTGAAAACTTCAATCAGTCTGCAAAAATGTTCCTCCAATGTATGCGTTCCAATTAACAAATCATCTGCATATATAAGTACCTTGTGGCTACCTAATAATTTTCTAAATGCGGTATTAATAAACTGCGTAAACAATGCGGGACAATTTTTTAGACCAAAAAGCATTCTGACCTTCGTCAGTAACAAAACTGGTGTACTTAATTACATTTGCAGCTACCTTGACATGATAAAATGCATCCTTAAAATTAAGTTTAGAAAAATAATTCATACCTTTCAGTTGATCCAACTGGTCTTGGATGTGTGGAATTGGAAAATTATTTCTTAAAGTAAATCCATTCAAAGTTCTGAAGTCGACACACATTCTCACTTCTTTATTTTTCTTTGTAACTAACACTATATGACTGGCATACTCAGAGTTGCTTCTTCTAACTATGTTTCTATCTAACAAGTCTTGTATTATATTGTGAACTTTTTCTCTGTCTGAATAAGGAAATCTTCGAGGTTTACAAACAATAGGTTTATGGCCAGGTAAAAGTTGAATGTTCAAAAATATCTCGATTTTTGGTTCGGGAAGTCTAATAGGTTTAACATAGTGCTGTTTAAATAGATTATTGAATTTACAAACGTCTTTGCAATTAATTGATTGGTTAACATCTAATTCTACAGTTAGTACCTCTGGTACATCTAATGTAAATTTCAGCACTTAAATTTTTAACTTCATCCACAGTTTCTAAAGAAGTTATTTGTACGCCGTTTTGTGTAAAACTTAATTGCAAATTTAATTCTAACAAATTCCTTCCCAACAAACAATCATTACTAATTGTATTTCGGGATACTACATGAAATTTGATTTTGCCAGTAACGTTTGAAATATTTACCTCACAATTACAACACCCACCCAAAATTACTAGTTTCGATTTGTTTACACCTTTTTACTTTTGACAGAGATCATATGGTTCTATAAATCTATTATCAATCACCCTTTCTGAAATTATTGATATTGGGCTAACAGTATCAATTATTGCTAGAAGATGACTGGAATCTTCTACTAAGTGCGTGGTGCTATCTGGAGACTGGGTTGATCTGGATGATCTTCTGGTACAGCTTCGGAGCTGGTGATCCTGCGAGCCAAACTCATAACAGATTCCTTGAAGCCGCTGAGGCTTGGGACAAGGCATAGCTATTTGTCCTAAACCATTGCAGTAGAAACATCTTGTTACCGGTATACTCGAAACAGCATTTCCATGAGAGCCAGTAGTTGGGTTCTGTGCCACAATATCAGCTGCATTGATGGCTGGATGAATGAAATTGCTACTTGGGAACTGCTTCCAAGTTGTGACTTCATTTAACAATGATAATAAATGGTTTAACGAATTAAATTCTTTCATGTGACATTGTTGTCAAGGCCTTCAATAATATAAGCAACAATGTCGATTTTTGCCAAATTTAAACGATTTGCTAAATTAACTTTGTTCGTAAAATAAGTCTTAAACTTCTCATTTTTCTGCCACTTTCTTGTTTGAAATTTTCGCATAAGGCTAATCAAATCTTGTATCTTGAACATGTTGTTAAGCGCTTTTGCCCAGTTGGTTAAATTCATCGCCACATGTTCTGGTTTCGAATGATACCAATCCAAAACACGACCCCTTAATTTGCCAATTGCCACTAATAAATGAACATTCTCTGTCGGCTGATATGTGTTTCTAATAATATCGATTCTTTGTAACCAGGCAGTCACGTTGTCACCGTCGACTTCAGGGAGCAGAGTTGAAAGTTTCTTTGCCGATACCGCATTTGTATCTGTCTTTTTACTCATGTTCATAGCTGCTAATTTAGCTGCAACCACCTCTTGAATTGTAAGTGCTGCAGACTCGTTTTCTAACACCGAATTATTTAGTTCAATCACGTTTTTCATGCTAAATTTTCTTTACAGCTAACACCTGCAACTAACCTCAAAATTTTCTTAAATAATAAGTTTCTTAAATCATCCACTTCTAACTAAATGTATAACAAACTTTCACTCGATCCCACTTCTAAAAACTGTAAGGGGCTTCTACGGCAGGAGTTTTATTTTCATAAAATTTCAACTAATTTTATTAAATACCTTCTGTATCTACATAAAACGATAAAACATACCATCACCATCCTTATTTCTAAAAAACCCTAAACCTGTATGGGGCGAAATTCGACTTTTTTTTGAAACTAACGCTACAAAATTAAACGTTTGATATACAATACAAAAAATACTTTTCAAATATGTATTTTTCAGATTTAAAAAATAAGGCGTTGCTGCCACAGATTTAATAATAATTTTTCTAATACATATATTTTGTCTACATTAATATTTGCTAATAAATAATGAAGGGCTACCTTCATTGTACATCAATTCGTCTGGTATAATTCTATTCTTTTGAATTTGTTAATGGGACTGCATTCACTAATGCTCTTGCATTTAAAAGTAGTTTCTATGAATTTTTTGATGTGACATCACAATAAATATCTATGTTGATCATGTTTACGTACTTACTTTTCTAAAACAAGAAAAAAACAGTGGAAAGTTTCATTCATAACATCTATAGCTTGGTCTGATTTTGTTTCTTTACATTCTTGGAGTGATTCTAGGCAAATAAGATTTTCATGTGTTTCATCTACAAAATCATTAGCACTAACTAATTTTTTCTATCTGCATTATTATATTGATACTTTTTTCATTGTTAGATAGAATAACCGATAATGATTCTTTGTTTTTGGTAGATTTTCGCTGGTAACACCTCGAATACTAGCTTTCGTACGCTCGTATATGGGGTATAGCAGTGTCTAGCGAGGCGGGGATGGAGTGCCTACGCACCCTTCTTTTTATATTAAGGGGTTCCACGACGAAATAAGTCGACGTCCAACACTTAATTCCCAATCTTCCGAGAGACCGACAATATTTAGATAGAACACCGGATATCGAAGGTCTCCGATGGGGCTTGCTATCTCCCTCGGATGCTCGTGTTGTTGCCGAGCCACGTTTGACGAATCATCGTTGCAGTCTCCTCTTTTTTACAAAATGGATTTCGCTGCTATGTTACATTCTTCGTACAACCCCCCTTTTCTACATCAATGCACTAGTCCTAATACTGGAACCAGGTAGATTGCTGCATGTTTTATGAATCTAAGACGCAAGGCAACTCACATAGATTCTGAGCTTATTCAACCGCTTACGGCTACCATAAGACGCTTACGTTGCTGGAAGGACAAGTTTGTTCTACTATGCTTTTCTGCAGTAGAAATTTACTTTTCTTCCTCCTCTAGAACTAGGTCTCAATTTACCGATGAACTGGTGAAACTTTCGGTCCCAGGCTGCGTCTAAAGTTTTTGTTTGAGGTTTTTAGCGGACTTCGGAGTCGGAACTCATATGTTCAGATTGACCGCATAGTAAAACCAAAGGAGAACAATGACCTATAACAGTGCCTCCAGTTTCTGGTCAAAACGGAAATCCGGATTTGGTTAGAGTTTGTATTGTTCTAAGAACAATAGCCAGTTTGGATCGTACACAGTTAAATCTACAACTCGCGATGGAGCTCGTCAAAAGATTAGAGTTGTCACGACTACTACCACTTGGAGATACGGTACATTCGGCCGTTGACCAAGGTCACATTGGAATTTGATGGTCATGTATCCGTTTTAAAAGCAACAAGTCATTTAGTTCACGTTGATACGTGCGCTATTCGTAGTGCACCACGAGGAGGCGACTACCATTACACTAATTTAGCTTGGAATCCGCTCTCTTATTTTTGGGTTCTTAGGTTTTGTATTGTTTTTAGAAATTCCATTTTGTTAACACTCTAACATACGCAACTAAATATTGAGATAATTATACCCAGTAATATTTGCATTTACCTGCATTCTTTTTCTATTTGATCAATGACACGTATCGTTCGATTTTGTAGGTATAGTTTTTTTATTGACACATTTGTTAAATAATTTTGTTCTTTTTTATATGGGTACCTCTTGGACAGCTTTGTTCTTTCTTATTAATATATTCTCGATCTTGCAAATATTAGATTCTTATATTTTTTTCATTATTTTTTTTACATGTACACTGTCGATGAACTTTTAGGTTTGTGGCAGTCTGATTTTTCGACCTTTAAACTTCACTAAACTATCTATCTTGTGTTCGGTTGCATAAAGCATAGTTAACTATGTTGTTAGTTGACAATGTGGTTATCTAAATCGTAGCTATTGGTTTGAGAATGTCGTCAAGAAAATAATTGATTTTGTACCCATGACGACGCTTAACGAGATGACCACATAGTAAACTGCATCGTCAAAGTTAACGAAGTTTATACAACCGGCGCTTGATCTTTTAACGGCGTTGGTTAATACCATTAGATTAATTGAGCCGTTAAAATCCAGTGTGGTACAATTAAAAAAATTCAGTTATGAGAAAAATTAATCTAAAGTTATACTCTTTTTGAAAAATTATAACTTTGAAGTGTTATTGTAGAATAACTTAAGAAAACATGTCGGTTTAAATTTCTAGCTAGTAGCATGATTGTTTGTAATTTCTATTCTGACCGCCACATGCATCACTGTAAGCAATTATATGACTTGCTCCTTCTGCATTTTGTAGAATATGTTTGCGTATGCATGACTCTGTTTCCTGTGCTCCTTTAGATGCAGTAGTTTCGTTCCAGGCATAAATGAAACCTCTTTACGTAAGTGGAAGTCAAGCTGTATTTTCATGTTTTGTTTTTTCTGTTCATCAGTTCACAGTTGTGTTTTGCTTTCCACGAATCGCCTTGTACACAAGTGTCTTTAGAAGAACTATAGAAGTGAAGATTGAAGTCTCTATGGAATATATTCCTGTAAATTGCTTCTAATACCGGATTGTAATTGTCTTGCAAGCATTCCTCTTCGTATAAATTGTACATCAATCTAATGTTTAAGTTTCAATCTAGGTATTTCCTGTTAGGATTGTGGGCACGTGTATAGTGTGATGTCTAGGCAGGAAATTTGTTGATATTGTCGCGTACATATTGTATGTGTTTTTCAGAGGATTTATTCGTTGGTTTGTGCTTTCCTCGTAAATTTTTACCTGGTGATGAGTCACCTACACTTTTCAGCGCTCTTTGAAGACGTTCATTTGATATTTGTAATTTTTGCAGAAAGTATTCCTTACATACATTATGAAAAATATTGGCAATATCTATATAATAAGTATTTGATGTAGTTTTGGCAGCTCTACTTGAATCTATTGGGCGATTGTTACGAGGATTTTCTCGTAACTTAATTGCTAGCAACTAACTCAGTTGAATCGGCACGTGGATCGCAGGTCTTGATCTGTTTATTATAGCGTAAGATTAAAAAGGAACCAAAACGGTTAGAAACTAGAATTGAAGACAACGTTTAAATCTATCCAAGGTTGAAAGAGAACAAATCACAACATACAAGTTATAACACGAATATATTTTTATTTTATCACAGAGAAAAGAGAAGCGAAGTAGATTTATATAAATGCGATCCATTACTAGTATCTAGGTATAGATCACAGACAATAATTGTTGATACAGTCCCCCTTCGGTTGGGCAACACATTGTATATAAAGTTAAACTTATAGGCCTAAGTTTAACATTCCAAACAAACAGATTTACATCGGTAAATATAATACAAATATAGAGGATCTCAATAATTAAGAGTACCCGAGCGTACCCTTTAATATTGTATTACGCACAAAAAGTTTTACAATTAATTGTGACAACAACCTGATATATACATACAGTAGAAACGACTGACAATTTGGATAAAAGAAAATTCAATACTTACATTTATTTTTCTTTTGAAGCATGCGGCACATTTCCCAGAATATCTTAAAATTCGTTGAAATAAACAATAAATTCCCTTCGGTTCATACGATTTATGAGTTTCCTCCAGAAATGAAAACACTAAACGGATGATTACAAACTACAATGGTCTAAGTCAGACTTGTATCACTATAGCTTTTAGCACCACGAGGAATTAATTACACACGTAAACTACTAGTAACATCTATACGACAAATACTTACACATTATTCTTGAAACTTCGGCACTGCGCAGATTCTTGTATAGCAAAGTAGATTCTATCATAATGTCAAATTCTCTATTTTTTGACTTGGATCACCCTGGTTTTTATTGGCACAATTGCGTAACTATTTTTGATATGCATCTCTCTCTTCGTGTATTTCTGTTTCAACTTCTCCATAGATATTTGCTGGTTTATCTAAGTTTTCTCCAAGCCCTTCGTTTGCAGTTTTGCTGTAACGCTTCTTTTTTACATAATTTGATTTGTTTAAGCTGCCTAATCTATATGCTTTAGTTGTCTTAATTTTTTTTGATGTTTTTGTCATTCTTGTATTAATATGATATTTAAAAAGTAGGTTCTTTTAGACTAACATTTAGTACTTTGGTAGACATTGTTTGTCTTGTTATAATATAGTGGATTATTCTTTTTAATTGCTTAGCTGGGTGTGTTCAATTTTATCAATCTATATCTTTCATGCTTAATCATTATTTTTTTAATTTTTAACTTGTTTGGTACACACCAGTTTGTTAACCCTTTTCTATTATTAGTAATACGTGTTTACACTATTTTATCTTTTACGTTACACACTACTATGACCATTTAAGTTTCTCGTCAAAACAATTTCTTTATTTTCTCCTACATCATTCAAGGCGGTATGCAAGTCTTCATACAATTTTTCTTCGCGCATGCATTTATATCAAAAATACGTAGACTTTTGAATAGTCCTTGATAATATGTTTTGAAATTATTTTTTTTAAATCATTTAATTTAAACTAAAAAATGAGGACTGAGAAAATAACAAGAATAGCAATACAATAAGTTTTAACAGGCAAAATATTTACACCTACAAACTTTTTGATTTGGTCCAATATCGATTTCTATTAAGTTTACTTTCTGTTCTAGCAAAGAATTCTAAAATCATGGGTAACTTCCATAATTGTACAGAAAATTTTTCACGCCATGCTTTGAGATAATGTTTTGTTAGTAAGCAAACGTTGTAACTGACCTAATAGAGTCGAAATCGAGTTTCTCATCATGTAAAGCATTATTCGGATTTCTATCAAGCTTCTGTTCCTATAATTAATACTCAATTCTCTAACATCTTTACGAAGAAAAGCAAAAGTTTAAAATAATTATTTTTTCGCTTTTTTAATGAGTCACGAATTAAAACATGAGTACCTTATATTAGGATATAATTAAATGAGATTAGGATTTTCCGTATTTACTTAATTGGGAATTACATACACGTTTAGTTTTTGAGCAAGTGAGATATTTGACGTATAAAAATATCGTCCTACAGTATTTAGGTAATTACCAAAAAGAAAACTAATAAAGCTGATATTATTATTGATAACAAAACAATGTATTTAATGGTTTGAAACTATTTATTATTAAATATAATCCGGACAGGTAATAAATTTTATTTTATTTAGTAACACAAGTGATATTTAATAAAGGTAGCCTGAAATGACACTAGTAGATGTAATATTTTTTATGGGATTTGAAAAAGTGCTTTAGCGAACTTAATGAAATCTTGTCATAGATAATTACAACGACCTCGGAAAATCTAAAAACATCTTATCACAAAATACTGTTCTTAGAACTGAATTTTTTTCTCATTAGGATAATCTAATTTTTAAGGTATTTGATTATCTTGTTTCATATGATGATATTTATTAATTTAATAAAAATTTGAAAGGTCAGCTTCCAAAAATTCTTAATTAATTTTGTATTGCATAAATCAAATTTGTTAATTGATATATTTTGCGAAAGGTGTAAAAAGTTTTATTGTGAAGTAGAAGGTAATATGAAAGCTCTTACTAAACAACCTCCAGACGCTAGTAGAAAGAGACCAGCATCCCCTCCACTTTTGACGTCACACGACCTCGTCGCCAACGTACGTGAAGGGTTTTTTTTTTCTCTCTCACACATTTTTTTTCTCTCTCACACATTTTTTTTCTCTCTCACACATTTTTTTCTCTCTCACACATTTTTTCTCTCTCTCACAATGAATTTTTTTCTCTCTCACACATTTTTTTCTCTCTCTTACATTTTTTTCTCTCTCACACATTTTTTTCTCTCTCACATTTTGTTCTCTCTTACATTGTTACGTCATCGCGTAACTGGTAATTTTGATTGCGTCGTGCGTCATCGCATAACTGGTAATTTTTTATGCGTCATGAAGTCTCATGATTCGAGCGAGAAGTATTTTTATTTAAAAAAAGCTGTGGGTGTACCTGGATTTGAACCCGGGCTTCTTGATTACAAAGCGGCGAACTTAACAGCTGAGCTACCAAACAGTTGAATCGAAACGGTGAATTGTAAATAAGATAGTTAAATAAAATACAAGTTTTTTCTAAAAAATTAGTACTAAAATGGCGGAATAACTTTTAGAGAAATTTAAAATACTACATTACTTATATACTTACCCGAAAGGCAAAATTGCTGAATCATTAACCTGTTTTTTAATGTGTCACGTGTCAAGCATTTTACAAGAAATACGTTTTGTATAAACATTCTTTCCCTATAAGGATATAAAAGCACGTTTTTAAAAAACATTATTTAGTTTTCGTTGGCAATTCTAAGCAATACTTTATTATAAAAGTTCTTGTGATGGCAGCTAAAACAGCACAACGTGATGTAAAGAAATCTGCACCCTATTCTAAACGCGAAGATTGGAAGAAAAATTATAGATCACCAGCATCGCCAGTGTACATTCCTACCGCTAAAGATTACACCCTGTTTGAAGAAGCTAAAAAATCATACGGTATCAATAGTTTAGAAGATAAATCAAAAGAAGTACGCGAGAAACACGAGTTGTTTAACGAGGTATCTATTCCATTAAATCACAGTTACTCAAAAATTGCGCGTCTAGGAATAGATGTTTATAATGGCTTCAGACCTTGCCTGAAAATAATAAAGTCCGGTTTTAATTCGGGTGTTTACTTCACGTTACCACAATTTACCGAGTTTCTAAGTGTATTGGATAACATGATAGAAGACCTCAGTCACAAAGATGTGAGTAAATATCATCTTGAAAATTATATAGTGCACACAACTGATGTGAACGCTGTTCGATTTGTGCCTAAAAATGTGGAAGAAAAATTTCAATTGTATGTAGGCCTTAGTTCATTACAAAGCATTAGAAGAATGAAATCTTATTTTACGTCACTACTGAGCGACAGAGAAAACTGTGACTGTCCTTTACAAGAATTTATACACGATGTGGTGAATTTTGTAGATTCAAAGAAAAAACAGGAAGCTTGTTATGAAGATTTCGAAGAAGTTCTTGAAGAAAAGTATAACAAAAATTTTATGTTATCTGAATTAGTTCACAAATTTCCAAGTTTTATGAACATTGCGGTAAAGAATTATATGGATACATATGACGACCGTTTTTTGTACAAATAATTTAGTATTTTTACTATACAATGTAATTACATGTAGGTAATAAAACAAAATATAACCAATAAAAATAAATTTTTTTTCTCGTATATAAAACCTGTTTTATTTTGAATGCAGTTAGTTCTCGTTAAGATAATAATCGTTAACATGTACCAATTTCAGCATCCTTTCTCAGCAATTGTTGCAGGACCCTCTGGTTGTGGTAAATCTTGCTTTATTGTAAACTTTATAAAAAATATGAATGATGTGTGTGACACTAAATTTGAAAATGTCATATGGTTTTACGATGAGTGGCAGCCTCTGTATAAAAATTTGCCATATATAAAATTTCAAGAAGGATTACCGTCTATGGATGCGTTTGATGGAAGAGAACCTAACTTAATAATCATTGACGATTTAATGCGCGAAGCGAACAGTGCTGTTGTAGATATATTTACTAAAGGTTGTCATCATAGAAACCTCAGCGTATTTTTCCTAACTCAAAACGTCTTTCACCAAGGTAAAGGACAACGCGACATATCATTAAATGCCCATTACATAGTTCTATTTAAAAATCCACGAGATAAAGCCCAAATAAAACATTTAACAAGGCAAGTATATCCGGAAAACCCAAAGTTCTTAGAAGAAGCTTATAACGATGCAACATCAAATCCACATGGATATTTACTTTTTGATTTAAAACAGGGTACGCCTGAGATTGTACGTTTTAGAACATCAATTTTTAACGAAGACGGCGCATGCTACATTTACATTCCTAAAAAAGGGTTTAAATACACAAGTTCAGATAAATTTGACATCATTCAATCACAATGACTAACGTACTCACTAAGCATGCTGAGCTTCTACGGGCTTTGACAAAATTAGGACCTAATGAGCGACAAGCTTTGCTAAAGTGTGCCAGCGATAAGCAAATACATTGTATCTGTGAATGCATTTACAATACTTTAAAAGGAAAAGTTCCATTGTCAGGAACGCAGAAGAGACGGCTCTCTCGTCATAAAAACACGTTGAGACGAATAGTAAAACAGGGAGAATCCATTAAAAAGAAAAAAAAGATTTTATTACAACAAGGAGGCGCATTTCTACCGTTTCTCTTAGCACCTTTAATTAGCGGCGTGTTAGGAAGTCTTTTTAACTAATATGGAACACGCTAAAAAGATGATTATTGTTCCCCCGGAATTAATACAGCGGTTAAAAACTAATCCCGAACCTACGCAAAACAATGTGTTGTCAGAGCTGGACATCGAAATGAACAAAGTTTTAAATTCAAAACTGTCAGACCACGATAAATGGAATATGTATAATCAAATTCTTCAAAGGTATTTACATTTTGTCGGCGAAATCCGACAGCCTGTTAGCATTTCAGTTGAAGGAGAAAAGATCACAAAAATGACGGATTCTGATATAATAAACACGTTACCTCCTACATACAAGAAAAAAGCGGAAAACTTTTTGCGGATTTTGAACACTTCAGGAAACATACTGTGGGATAAGAATGGAGTTGTAACAATAAAAGGAGAAACTATACCATCTTCTAATATTATTGATTTGGTGCATGACGCTATAAGACCGAGAAAAACTAGCAGTCCTAAAGGCTGGCAGCAGCTGGCATCTTATATGAAAGAAATTAATTTTCCGCAAGAACTTATTGGAAATGTAAAACGTCGAGGTGTTTCACAAACTAGAAATGAGCAACTAGCGGTAACTTCGCCACTTAGAAGTGATCAAAGTTTTGCCCCAAACTATGATGGTGATGACGAGTTGAGGCAGTTAGTAGCTGAAACGCCGAGAAGATCGAACCGCAGGTCAAGAGTTTTAAACTGGGAATCTTTCAAACTTTGATAATGGACACCGTATATTACGACCCAGCTCACGTTAGTGGGTTTGCAGGTGCAAATGACTTATTTCAATCATTGAAGTATAAACATAATCGCGCCAGTGTTGAAAAATGGCTACAACAACAAGAATCGTATACTATACATAAACCTAATAAAAACGGTTTCCTAGAAACAAATACATTGTAAACAATATGTTTGAATTATGGCAGGCAGATTTATGTGATATGCAAAATTTAAAAAAATATAACGACAATTTCAGTTACATTCTAACCGTAATCGATGTTTTTAGTAAAAAAGCCTGGGCTAGATCAATTAAAGCTAAAACGGCCAAAAACGTTATTGATGCCTTTGCAGATATTTTTAAAGAATGTCAAAATTACCCATTAAACATTCAAACGGATAAAGGGAAAGAATTTGTCGCAAAAACTGTTCAAAGTTTTTTCAAAGAACACAACACTCATTTTTACGTTACGAATAATCCGGACGTGAAAGCAGCCGTAGTTGAACGATTCAATAGAACCCTTAAAACAAGAATGTGGCGTTATTTTACTTATTCCAATTCGTACCGATACATTGATGTGTTACAAAATTTATTATTGTCTTATAATAATAGATATCATCGGAGTATTAAAATGGCACCCAATGATGTAAATGATTCAAATATTTTACAAGTTTGGCAAAACCTGTACAGCAGTGGAGTTGGTCTAGAACGAATACCCAAATATAAAGTCGGTCAACATGTAAGGATTAGTAGAACTAAACAGATCTTTGAGAAGGGATATACAACAAATTGGAGCGAAGAAGTGTTTAAAATAAGTGAAGTTATTAATCGCAAACCTCCTGTTTACCGAGTTGTTGATTTAAATAGCGAGCCAATTGAAGGAACGTTTTATGAAGAAGAATTACAACTTATTACAGTTAATAGTGACACTAGATATAAAATTGATAAAGTGTTGAAAGAAAAAGGCCGCGGAATAAATAAACAGTATTTTGTAAAGTGGCAAGGATATAGCGATAAATTTAATTCTTGGGTCCTATCGAACGAATTGCAACAATTATGAATACCGAGAATGAGTTTTATTTAACATTGCTAAGTAACAGCTCTATGAATTACTACCCCAGCAATACAACTGCAAATTTTATGACACAATTGCCTAAACGAGTAAGATTGACTGGAGAATGGGTTGTTGGAATTTCTGAAATTCAATATCCGTGTTCGTTTTTAGCAGTTGGAGAAACTGATAACTTAATGTACTATAGGACTGAACCACCCGAAGAACACGAGTTAAGTCTCGAAGAAGTGTTAAATCTTGCAACGAGACATTTTCTTGACAATAAAGATTCAATTCATTTTCTTATCAAGAATGGCATATTGTAAAAATTTCTCCAGGAAACTACGAATCAATCGAAGACGTTATTACTGAAATTAATGAGCACGAAATAATAAAGAAACTGATCAACTTTAAATACAACAGAATAACAAAACGAGTTTTCTTAAAAGTAAACACAACGTTATCTGTACTGGGTTTTTCAAGAAGATTAGCGCTTCAACTAGGTTTTCAACCCGATCAAAATTTAGCAAAAGAAAAACTCCAGCTCATGCAGGAATCATATGGACAGGTATACCATCTCAAATGTTTATTTATTGTGATATTGTAGAACCACAATTAGTAGGAGATGTCTTAGCACCTTTATTGCGAATTGTTAATGTCACTTCTGATAATTACAATTACGGATGTCACAAAGATGTAGTGTTTTCTCCTGTACATTATATACCCCTGATGAGAAAAGAGTTTGAAAATATAGAAATAAATATAAGAACCGACACGGCAGCTTCTATGCCATTCGAGTTTGGTACGTTGAATTTGAAACTTCACTTCAAAAACTTAATTAACATGGCGTGTCCATATCAACAATATTACATTAATCAAGCCGGTAGTGGAATTGGTGTTATTTACCGAGGGCTCCGTATCAAAGAGGTCATGGAATTGGAAGTTGGCTGGGGGGTATATTTCGTTCAATTTTACCATTGTTTAAGTCAGGCGTGAAAGCAGTAGGAAAAGAAGCGTTGAGGACAGGAAGTAATATTTTAGGAGATATTGTGGAAAATCGACCAATCAAAGAATCGTTTCAAGATAGAATGCGCGAAGCCGGTCAGAGTCTGAAACGCAAAGCAGACACTAAAATTGAAAATCTCATGCAAGGTTCTGGATATAAAAACCGCGTCAAAAAACAACCAGTCATTCTCTGTCTGTAATTAAGAAGAAGACGTCAACTTCTAGACGCAAGCCTGCTAATTCGAAAGTTAATTATAACGATATTTTGACAGAAATTAATAATGGCTTTTCTTCACGCTCAATCTTGCGAATGTATTAAATCTGAATTAGATTTATTTGCCCTTCCATCAACTCAAACAAGTATAGAATCCGGCGAATGGATTTTCTACAAGCCACTATCTTCGTTAACTGACGACGCACCGATTGAATTTGTTATACCTGGCAACGGCAATGATTACTTGGACTTAAGTCAAACAATGCTGTACGTAACAGCCAAAATCGTGAAACAAGACGATACTTCGTTAAACGTTGAGGATGTTGTAGGACCCGTAAATAACTGGTTACATTCTCTATTTAGTCAAGTTGAGATTTATTTAAATCAGAAACTTGTATCTCCGCCTAATAATACGTATGCATACCGTTCTTATATTGAAACTTTACTAAACTATGGATCAGAAGCAAAATCTTCACATTTATCGTGTAGTTTATGGCATAGTGATACACCAGGAAAAATGGATAGTCTGACGGAAGACAATGTGGGCTTCATTAAAAGAAAATCTTTTACTTCCGAAAATAACCAAATCGAGATGATAGGACATGTACACTCTGACATATTTAATCAAGAAAAATTTCTTGTTAACGGCGTCGAGATGAAGATAAAATTTGTTCGTTCAAGAGATTCGTTTAGTTTAATGGCTAAATCCGGGTCTACATACAAGGTGAAAATTTTAGAAGCCAGTCTTTTAGTAAGAAGAATGAAAATCAATCCAACAATTCTAATTGCACACACAAAAGCGTTAGAATCTACTTCCGCAAAATATCCAATAACCAAAGCCGATGTTAAAGTATTGACTATTCCATCAGGGATTCAACGAAAGTCTTTAGACAACGTTTTCTTAGGCCAATTACCTAAACGTTGTATTATTGGATTTGTGTCAAATAAAGCGTTCAATGGAGATTACGCTACCAACCCGTTTAATTTTCATCATTATAAAATTAATTACCTGTCCTTGTATATTGATGGTCAGCAAATTCCGTCAAAACCACTTCAACCGGATTTTACAAAATCAGGCCTGTACGTGCGAGCATACCATACTTTATACTCCGGAACCGGCATTCATTTCTTAAATGAAGGAAATGATATATCTCGAGAGGATTACCCTAAAGGTTACTGTTTAATGGCTTTTGATTTAACACCGGATTTATCGGCAAATGCAAATACACATTGGAATCTTGTAAAAAATGGTTCGTTGCGCATAGAAGTTGGATTTGAAGATGCGTTAAGTGAAACTATAAACTGTTTAGTTTACGCAGAATTTGACAACGTCATAGAAATTGATAAACATAGAAATGTAATGGTGGATTTTAGTAGTTAAGAATACTCGACATTTTACTCAACTTAGTTATTAATTAACACTCGAGCAGAATGGACGCGTTTGTTGATTTCCAAGGTTTTCGTGGAGAAGACAAAAAATTTATTCCTAAAGAAGTTGCAGTTGTTTCGTCAGATGGTGACTATTGCGAAGTTTTACTCATAAAGCCACCAATGCCTTATTCTACTTTGCCAAAATCAGTGAAAAACGAAATTTATTACCTGGAAAATTATTTTCATGGTTTACGATGGAGCACTGGATACATAAATTATGAAGATTTTGAAAACGAACTTAGAAAATTATTGATACCTTTTAACGGTATTTTTGTTAAAGGCTGTGAAAAGCAAAACACTTTAAAATTTTTAAATAAACCGGTAGTTAACATGGAGGGGCTCAGTTGTCCAACCTTTAAAGAACTAAAAAAAGAGATGCAAGCAATCAAATGTCTACATCATCACATTGAAAACCCTTCGTGTGCTCTGGAACACGCTTTAATTTTATGTGAATGGTCAAAGAAAAATAGCAGAGATGAATGCGGTACAAATTCAACAATGTTTGAAGAATATCCCGACCACCAAGAATGTACATCGACTTGTATGTGCTTCTAATCAACTACCATGGCGTATACAGAGACCTTGTGCTATTATTGCAAACACCGACCCCTCATATAAACCTGGTGAACATTGGGCAGCGTTTTACATTAATGAATATGGACATGGAGAATATTTTGATTCTTTTGGAAGACCACCCCTAGGATATCATAAAAAATTTTTAGAAAGAAATTGTTGTACTTGGACTTTTAATTGTAAAATTTTACAAGATTTTCATTCTATGTTTTGCGGTCAATATTGTCTTGTATATTTATATTTTAAACTTTGTAACACAAACATGATAGAATTTTTAGAAATATTTCATAATGATTTAATAAAAAATGATGTATGCATTAGTTTATTGTATAATTTGTATTTTAAGAAAACAAATGTAATAGATATTTTGTAACATTTATTGTACATAAATAAATAAAAGTTAGTAAATTCAAATTCAAGTATTTTATTGAAAGGCAAATGCTTAATCATATACAAATAAGAATAATGATGTTTCAGGTATTTAATAAAGTTAAACGTATAAAAATAAATAACAGTGAACAGACTATTAACAAAATTAAGAAGAAGAATTAAATAACAGTAATAAGATATAAAGATGAAACAACTAAAACTTAATAATAATAATAATAAAATACTTAAATCTAATCAAAGCAGTTATTTACATTTGAAATATTTTAATTGACAATTATTTTTAACAAAAACTTTATACAAATACCTAAGAATAAATTAAAATTTTAAAAATCATTGTAACAATAAAAAGCAAATATAAAATATATATATATATATATATATATCAAGATTACCTATTTACAAAAAAAAAGTATAAAAATAGCAATAAACTAATCAATAAAAATAAAGCAAATCACTACAATGTTATCACCGGTAGCCGTATGGAAGCGTGTCCATACTGTCTTCTAAACGACGCCGTTTTGTATAATTTACCCTAAACACCTTCTTCTCGGGACGTGATAGAACATCGTAAGTGGAGTTTCTACAGATACGCCGATCCGTTTGAACATAAGTAGCCACCGCGTCATTAAGAACCATGCTTTTAAGGGTTTCAAAATTCACGACTAGAGAATTTTTAAAATTTAAAGTTATGCCCTTAACTTTGCATATATATTCATAATTATTTGATTTTGTTGAAAACACTTTAAAAGCATAGTTCTTTGGACCTCCACTGACAAACTCTACAATTTTGCTCCCAGGACCGTAACATTCGATCTCGTCTGTCATGTCTCCTAGGAAATCTCGTGTTACAGGCGCCCATTCTCCGGGTTTCTGAGTAAAGATGATAGAGTCGGTATCAAAGTAGAGGACACGTCTGTCCAATTGTTTCAGGTATTTGTATAACTCCAATCGGGCATTCGCAGTCGTGTATGTAGCTAGAGCAACATTAACAGTTTTTAAAGACACAATACCTTCATCCGGCCTGTCCCAATTCAAAATAATGGTGTCATCATCGATCGCAGTAAGTGCATGGGCCTCCACCGAAGGATCGGTCAATATTTTGAATAAATCATAAGGATCCTGTATGATTGAAGATTGCATTAGATTTTCACGTTGGGCAAATTTGCCCCAAAATGAATTCAAACATAATTTTGCGATATAACGCATACCAGGGTTAACAGAAATATTCGACTTATCTAATGCAATCCCCTCTCGTTCGAGATACTCAGTTACATACCGATCTTTCGTTTCGTCATCGACACACCAAGATGGCCATCCACTACATTCCTGCTTTAACTTTAAAAAGTTATTTACGTAAGATGTGAATATGTCCCCGGATCTATTCTCTTTACTATATTGTGCAATCTCATACTCCCAAATTTCTAAAATGTCTAGTACCTTGTATCCTTGTGACAGCGCCTCTCGAAGTTCGTCTGCAACGTAAGTACCTGTAAACTTACGTTCATCGTCCGAATGTCGGCAATCGTTATAAGACATTGTTTCTCCACACATCCTACAAAGAATGAACATAAGTTTACCGTGCATCCTACAAGGTAAAACTGGGTGGTACAGGTTTGATGGAGGCAGGATTGTACATTTAATTATGGCCTCGACGGAGTCTAAAGGTAAAAACTTGCAAACATCGTTTCCAACGTGGATTTTAGGATGGCCAACCGGATATTTTCCATACTTGTTGACAAAAGGGTAAAGTGAACATACGTCAAGATACCGGATTACTTCACCTTCTTCTGCCTTGTGGTATAATTTAACGGCGTTGGTACGTCCTCCGAAGAAACTGTCACGAGGATTCAAAGGTTGGTTTTGAATAATAGCGTGGTTGGATGTGAATTCTTGGGCCTGAACATTAGCTTTTTATAAAATTACGAAATTCGCACTCCTTCATCTCAACCAAATTGTAACCGAAAGAGCGAATGCGGAAAGATGTAGCTGTGGTTTTCTCACGGCGTACAAACATTGCATCGTGTTTATTACCGCTAAGTTCCGCTGTTTGATCAGGGAAACAGATTTCGCAACCGTGGAAGTAGCAGCCGTGGAATTGGTACACTGTATTTGTATTCACGCAAAAACCATCAACTAAGATGCCCTCTTTTAGTCTAACCTCGCGACTGTTACCTGAATGCTGAATTTTGATGTTCAAAGTATGTTCGAGCCAAAGTAGCCATTTAATAGCAATAGTTGATTGTTTATCAGCCATCCGGTATCCATTTGGAGGTATAAGTCCTATAGAATCTTTTTGAAGAAACTTACGTCTAAAGACAGCGTTGCATGCTCCAGCAATCGTACAAGATTCTCGAAATGGATCGACGCTGTTCGATGTAGTAAAACGACTCCAGAACTCTATGCAAGCTTTTCTTAAAATTGAGACATCATCGATACAGTACTTTATAATTTCGGTTTGAAAGTTAAAAACAACGTCGCTCTTCACTTGCTCATCGTACCATTTTAAAAATTCTTTACGCGTTAAAACCGGCATTTCGTCATAGCCATAATAGTGCGCAGCAGGCCTTGGCTCAATATAATTTTGATTTGCCAAAGTATTAAAAAAATGAGGAAAATATCCTTTACTACCTGGAAAATTAAAAGTTTTTGGTAATTTAGATAAGGGCATCGGCATATAATTTATTGAATCAATAAACTTAATGTTTCCGTCACAATTAATTGACATCAACTTGGTCCCCGTTGAAATTATTTTAGGATTCCAAGCGCTTTTATTTTTCAATAGCTCCCTTAAAACAAAAGCCCCATCGTACCCCTTCATATTATGAGCCAATGCCACAATATCTCCTTTTTTTACCTTTTTCTTTAAAGCCGAAACATAATTTAAAAAATCGCCGACAGGGTTTTTCTTAAAAATGTGTTGCCGTTTCCCACAGCTAGTACAGTTATAGTTGATATCATTGATGTTAACACAGAAATTACACACCTGTTCAGCAACACATAAAGAAGGCGTGTGCAAAAACATGTTACCCGCTACTGGAGTATCCTGTCGGCATTCAAAGTCGTAAAATATGAAAACAAAATTTTGATTTAATTTTTTCGAAGAATTTTTAGCCATAAAGCACAGGTGACGAGTAGGTTTATCAGCATCGCAATTTCTACAATAGCTGTACCCACACTTGTGAGGTTTAGACTTGTCTACCCACACACTATTAAGACACGACTTACACCTTCTGAGAATCTTGCACAATTCCTTAGAGTGTTCTGCAAAACAATCGGAGCCTCGAAAATCTCTATTGCATGTATTGCACAATATAGTTTCTTGATCTTTGTTACATGGCGGTGACGTGTGGCAGGCCGGACAAATGTACTTACACTGTTTGTGGCGAATTTTACTGTTTGTACGTGTTCTACACATCTCGCAGAAGTATTTAGTAGAAAATGCAGCACACAGATTGGTGATAACGTTGTAGTGATTATTTTCTAAAATTAAGTTTAAAACTAATTTATTACAGCCGCGTGGCCCCTCGTAGTACACAGATTTGCCTAAAATCAAATTATGTTAGCAAGATTGCTAATGTACTGGTTAAATTAGTTACCTAGACGGTTATTGTAGACAACAATCGTATATGCAGTTAAATGGTCCTGAAATTGCTGAATGTGTTCCCTGGTACCGCCATTGCTAAGATCCACGCCTGCATCTTTACATAGGTTTACTGCACGTTCTGTTGTTTGGTGGTTGTTCTGTAATTGTAGACTATGTATCATGGGATCTTGAGTTTTCCATGCTTTGGCCAGTACCAGGGCTCGCGCCAAACAAAGATTGTCGTCGTTTGGCGCAACAACCATTATTCCCTTTTTTCGTCGGCAATATTCTTGGTACGAAACGCCAACCATCCGATCCCTAGCGGCTCCGCCGTAACCAATAGGAAGTGCTACACGGTCAACGTGAAGCCGGAGAGCGTCGGTGGAGAAGAAATTTGCGTTACTTTGCAAAATTTTCTCCAGCGTGGCCATGATGGTCTTGGCGTTTAGTTGATCGCGCCGGCGGAACGATATACCCACCGGTTTTTCTGGGTAGTTATCGTTCCGAAGCACCAGGCCTACGCGATCGGATGGTGCGGCGTCTTTTAAAAGGTGCTCAAGCACTTCGTTAAAATGCACTCTAAAAGTTCGCGGTTTAAAATAAAAAAAAAATTAAATATCAAACTTACTTCGAGCCAGATCAGCGGATTCGTTGCTAGAGAAACCTCTTTAAATTTGAATATCATGGTTTTACCCATGGTCTTAAATTTTTTAATTTCTTTAACGTTTTCTTGGATTAGGGTAAAATACAAGAACTCCCCGTCATTGTACATCTATAAATAATTAGCTAGATAAAGTTAATAGGTGTGATTATAAAACTTACATCATAGTCGCCATTTCGGGATGTTGATGGCGTCAACCCAAATCCGACCGAGTTCTACAATTAATTATGTTAGTTAAACATAAATAAGTAGTAAAAAACTTACATTCAGGTGAGCAGCAGACGTTGACGGTGCTTCTATCTTGGCAGTATCCTTAAAGTAAGAAATAGTTAGTCGTGTACAAAAATAATAACATTATAAAATCTTACCTTCAGCTCGATAACCCTTTCGATAAGGCGTAGAAAGATACCCTCATCCTCTTTATCAATAGTATCTCCATAAATAACCATTCTCTCAACAACATCTTCATAGGCTTCGATTAGCTCCTGATCACTTACTACTCCACATGCGAATAAATTTAAAATCGTTGACGCAGACATTATTTTTTTGTAACACAATGTACAAGAATGAATAATACTTGTACAAAATTTCCTTTTATACACGTTTGGCACAAGAAAGAATGCAGTTGAACTGCGCTTAATCGATTTATGAAATATACCTTATTGACTGTTGCGTTTTGGACTTAATTATTAGAAAAATTTTAGTTTCTATTTCTAAGTATTACGAGTATTGATAAGTATTAATTAGATATTTAATTCCAACTTTTTAAATTATGATTCGATTGAAGGATGTGTTAGAGTAATTACTTAATATGTAATTATATTGTCATTTTACATTGTTGCTTGGTTTTCACAAAAATATTTTAGAATTTTTTAAATTTTGCTTGTATTTAATTTTTAAGATGGTGCTCTATAATATTTTTTACACCGTTATAATGAGTTCTTATAGTACAAAATATTTTATTCGAAAACAGTTTCTTTTTCAAAGTTTCGCTTATGAAGGAATACGTTTTAGTAATCAAATGTATGTAATTATATCATCAATTGCAAATTACACGAAAAATATTTATAACGTCAAACAGCACTAGTTGTTTCTGTATCTTAAGAGTACCTATTAGTAAGTACAGTTTTTTAATAATCTTTTCTACATATTATTATAGTATTGATTTTTCTGACTTTATTTTTTTTTTATGTGGTAAAATATATAATTCCATTTTTTTTAAACTATAATTCGATTAAAAAATGCATTAGAGTAATTAGTTATGAGTAATTACGCGGTCATTTATGTTATTGCTTATGTTATTGATGGTTTTCGCAAAATAATTTATAACTTTTTGCTTGTATTTAATTTTTTAAGATGGTGCTCTATAACATTTTTTTACACTGTTATAATGAGTTCTTATAGTACAAAATATTTTATTCGAAAACAGTTTCTTTTTTAAAGTATCGCTTATGAAGGAATACGGTTTGATAATTAAATGTATGTAATTATATCATCAATTGAAAATTACGCGAAAAATATTTATAACGTCAAACAGGAGTAGTTGTTTCTGTATCTTAAGAGTATTAGTAAGTACAGTTTTTAATAATCTTTTCTACATATTATTATAGTATTGATTTTCCCGACTTTATTTTTTATGTGGTAAAATATTTAATTCCATTTTTTTAAAACTATAATTCGATTAAAAAATGCATTAGAGTAATTAGTTATGAGTGATTACGCGGTCATTTATGTTATTGCTTATGTTATTGACGGTTTTCGCAAAATAATTTATAACTTTTAAAGTCTATGCTTGTTTTTACTTTTTTAAGATGGTGTTATATTATTTTTTACACAGTTATAATGAGTTTTTATAGTTCTTTCAAATGTGTTTATCCGAAAACAGTTTCTTTTTCAAACTATGGTTTATGTAGGAATACGTTTTGGTAATAAGTTGTATGTAATTATTTCATCAATTGCTAACTACATGAAAAATATTTATAGCGTCAAACATTTTTTAATAATCTTTTCTAGAAATAGTACTGATTTTTTTTGTTACTTTAATTTTTTATGTGATTTCATATTTAATTCTAAATTATTCAAACTATATTTATTACTATCGATTGAAGAAGGATGCGTTTGCTTAAGTAATTATATCTAATTACATGGTCATTTACGTTAATGCCTGGCTTTCACAAAATATGTTATTACCAGTAAAATTTCGGCGTGTGTCAGACAATATCCGAGCGTTATTCCTGTATCTTACGAGTATTGGTAAGTAAAATTTTTATATAATCTTTTTTTTTACAAACAGTAATGCTTTTTATGCAATTACATATTTAATTCCAACTGTGTAAAACTATATTTACAGCTAATGACAATTTTATTCATATGTTTGATACCCACCGCTAGTACTGATTGCAAATAATTTTTTAGGTATAATTACTGCAATGGAAGGTTTACCCGTTCTAAGTAGTCCTCTCTTTGAATCGGAAAATATCTGTGAAAACTGCAGCGTTAATTTAGAGAACTCAGGTATAACATCCTTTATCTTTACTATGCACATTAATATATGATTTTCACAGATCTTTTTAAAAGTTGCTGCATAGTGGCTACATCGCAAAGAGATTGGTGTACTCCATCTGCTAGAGGCATATATGAAGATGATTTGCCAAGTTGTCGCGCAAGACCTCCTCAAATAAAGGATCTATCAGGTTTTATGTCAGCTGATAGTGCCGATGATAGCATCATTAGCATTTCCTCGGAAGGTACGTACAAATACTTTTTATTGCTTACAACTTGAACAACTAACTATATTGCAGATGAAAAAGACGACAAAATGGAGGAAGACTTGGAAAAAAACTCTAAAATAGAAGCTATACTTGTACAAAACGAGTGGGAAGAACTTCCAGAAGGCGCATTAGAAATAATGTATTTTATAGAAGAGTTTATAATGAATTAAAAAATAAAGGTTTTTATATGTAGTTTTATTGTTTTCAAAACTATTTGTATAAAATTTTCTCATTTTTTCTTTTGTTACAAATCACGTTTTTCAACCCTGCTTTCAGTACTTTCATGGCATTTTTTTTTAATATATCACTATATTATTTACAATTCACCGTTTCGATTCAACTGTTTGGTAGCTCAGCTGTTAAGTTCGCCGCTTTGTAATCAAGAAGCCCGGGTTCAAATCCAGGTACACCCACAGCTTTTTTTAAATAAAAATACTTCTCGCTCGAATCATGAGACTTCATGACGCATAAAAAATTACCAGTTATGCGATGACGCACGACGCAATCAAAATTACCAATTATGCGATGATGTAACAATGTGAGAGAGAAAAAAAAATGTGAGAGAGAAAAAAATGTGTGAGAGAGAAAAAAAATGTGTGAGAGAGAAAAAAAAATGTGCGAGAGAGAAAAAAATTCATTGTGAGAGAGAGAAAAAATGTGTGAGAGAGAAAAAAATGTGTGAGAGAGAAAAAAAATGTGTGAGAGAGAAAAAAAAATGTGTGAGAGAGAAAAAAAAAACCCTTCACGTACGTTGGCGACGAGGTCGTGTGACGTCAAAAGTGGAGGGGATGCTGGTCTCTTTCTACTGACGCTATTAAACAAAACATAAAAGTTTTTCTTTGTTAACTCCATTTTATTATATACACATTATGGAGATTCTGTTACTATTGTTCATTTAAGTAGGTGTATTATCAACCTTGCAGCATTAAATTTAACCTACTTGTCATTTTTTTTACCTCTTCCTTGATGTATATTTTCTTGTAACTACATTTAAAATTGTATTTTTTATGCTGGTCGTGCAGTTTTACTACAATGTTGACGAGATTAAATTATACGCGTAGTAATAAATTAGTAAGAGTAAATATTGCTAATATAAAATATTGACCTAACGGAGCCTCTTAGTTAAAGTTAATTAACCTGGCCAGTAATCATTTCGCGGAATTGAGATAAATTTGTATAATGACGTTTTGATATAGATTTAAATTTGGAACATTGACACTAAGTATGAAATTGTTTTAAAAAATATACGTTTCCGAGTTAAAAAGGTAATTTCGGCCGATGAGCTTATTTACGCACACTCATCATTTTGCGTGTATCTAAACAAAAATTACAATGTAATAATCAAACGATATTTCGTTAAACTTATTTTAAGCTACGAGGCCCGTGTTAAGGTGCTCTAAAAAAACTTATTGTCTTGTAGAATCTATTTACATTTATGATTTATGATAATATGTTAACACAATATCGGATTTCCTTTTTACTTATACTTCGCCCACTCTTTGTTTCTAGGTGTCTCTAACGCCAAAACAAAACTTTTCTAATTACAGGATTTAATAATAAAGCTAATAATATTGCGGAATTGTAGTCTGTTACTTTTAAAAGAAATTATCGGTTGTTGCAAAAACTGCTATAATTAAAAGCTCGTTACTATAGATAACTTAAAGAATAATAATGTGTGTCATCGGTGCTCTATTTTTTTAAGTGTTTTTAAAAATTATTAACTTTTTTTTATTAAAATTTGTTTATAAATGAGACTGATTTTCTTTTTACAACTAAATTACTGCTTAGATAATCGCTGATGATTTATTTAAAAAAACCAAATTAAATGTTACGCAAAGCTTGCACCAGATTAATAGTTTAGAAAAATTATACATATTATTTTATAGGCACGTCAATCACAATATTTTTTTCTTAATTATTTTAGGTGTGTTTTGCTACTGGCTATATTTTAATAGAATCCTAAATCTTACTCCAAACGTCGTGTATAGAATAAATAAGAATTAGGTGCCATAATATAAATTAATTTCTTATTGTCATAAACACGCACTTTTCAACAACTATAAATGAATTGGTATATGTTTGACAAGCGAAACTTTCTATTTTAACGGTAATCAAATTTTACCACTAAACGTTTTTAATCAAACTACACCTTAGTACTTTTAGTCAAGAGCAGGTTATTAATTAAAGCCTGTTACTGATTATTTATTATTCAGTTATGCGTTATATGCTTTTTTTTAACTTTTAATTACACCGTGGTATGACGTCAGTGGAAAAAGAAATACAAGCTTTTCAGCACCGTACTGTTAATTCCAAAAAAAACCTACTTAATCATGTTATACCTTGATTACTTTCGCGAAGGCGCTATACGCTCTTACCATTCGAATTGTATTTATCCCACAATTAATTATGTTTTGTGCTTAAGTTTGTCATTTAAACAGGACGCTACATTTTCATTGACTAAACGGGAAATACTAAGGGAACTTAATTTTAAAAGGTTATTAAATTTATAATTATTTGGTTTTGTCTTAATTATCCTGTCGCCTACAGAACTAAATTAAAATTTTCGTAATCATTTGTTTATTAAAATTTACTAATCATTTTTAGAATTCTAAATTTCTCTTTCGCATTCGTCTATTGAACTTTATTTCATCCGTTTTCAAGGTTATCTAACCACCACACGCCCTATGCATATAAATAACCACGAAATTTTAAAACATTATGCGCAATTCATATACGAGATGTAATATTTACAATTGCTAACCCTGAGAACGTACATATTACCGAAGAAAAAAATTAACAATAATATTATTTAAAGCTATGTAATTTCAGATTTTGAAGTAAGTAATAAACCAATGTTGTACACCTTGGAAATGTATACTAATCGTATTTATTACTGCATTTTTATTTTGAGTATTGCGTATTGAATGTTTACAACATTCACATTTTCTTAATGTTGCAAATCTGTTATTTGCGTTTTTTATATTAAATAAGTTAGCTAAGTTTTTAGTGTACTTTTATCTTTTCTTGGCTCATTTTTAGCATGTAATATCTTGTAAAATTTTAAAAAGAAATTACCAGCTTATTCAACAAGTACTAATACTTACTATGTATTGTTTTCAATTTCTTTGGAATAGCTGGTTTTGAGATTTTGATATCAATTACCAAATATTTTTATTACAACTTACACTAGCGCCCATTTCAACACGTTATAAATTCTTAATACAATTACACGAAATTTTAAACCTACATATATCAAACCTAATTCTCAATACCTACATTGTCCGTTTTAAATTTTTAATAGTTTAATAATTATTGTGAATCTAGTGACAAATAGAAAATTGTTCGGATACGTACATTATTTAGAATTTTGAAAAAAAAAATTCTGCAGTAAAGATCAATGATAATGTGTACAACATTTTGCAAAAACTTTGTTGCTTTAATGGTAAATAGCGTACTAAGATAAGAATGTCTTCCGGGTTTGGACCGTGTCATTGTTGTAACCGAAGTTGCCAACGTTTCGCCCACTTTCGTAAGGGCCTTCAGATAAATCGAAAAACTCAAACAAGCAACCGAAATATAACTAAGAACTTCTCAAATGTTAGGTAATCCAACTTATGAACCAAGGTAAATAGCGATTTATTTTTGTTTGTATAAACCTAATGCGACTCTTTGCTACAATGGTTGCAAACAGCATATACATGTAGCAGCACATGTGAGCCTTACTTCCTGATACATACATTTATGTATTTTATTTCCTTGCGCTATGTAACTTCTTGCCTTTGTAAAATTAAATAAATTTATGGTCCTGAGATAAGTAATACGGGATTATATACATAGTATTTATAATGTGCCCCTTCTTTCTCGCCCATCTCTCGAAGACAAACAGTAGCAACTACAACGTCCAGATATATAATACTGTCTATAATATGTGTTTTTATTTTGGAATTTAATTTTTTTGCCATTATAAAGGTAAAAAAAGCAATTTTCAATATTTTTTTACAACTGAATTGTTCTAAGGGTAGATTTATTTATAATTTTGTAATTAATCTAATACCTGTTTTAATCTATAGAGTAGGATGGTTTATATATAATAGATTATTATATTTTTTATAAACTATTAACAGTTTCCTCATAGATAATTTTAAAAAAATGGATATATGAAAAATTACACTTTTAGAGACACACAAATGAGACCAAATGTATTAAACTCGGATGAATAGTATTTTTGTTATAAACTTCTAAAATGAGGAATCAGGACTCTTGCGCCGATTGTAGTGATAAGTCAAGTTTACATAGGAAAAATAAACCGGAAATATTTGAAATAACGTACACTAATCACGTTTGTAAGCAACTTGATTTTTTATTGGTATTTCATCGATTGAACGAAATCTTTAAATCAATTCTATAAGACAATAAAAGTTTTGAATGTCTCTTTTAACTGACTTTAATATTTTTTGTATAGTGTAAACGGGATTTTCACTTTGGTTGTTTCTATTTAAAAAAAAATGGGCTATTGGGATATGAAGTTTAATGTTTATTTTAGTGCGCTTTTTCTATGTTTTTTAAAAGAATATTTTTAGGTAACTACAAAGATTTATTTCGTATAAGCTCACAATTTAACAATGTTTTATTTTTTTGGTACACTAAAAGAAAAAGAATCAAAAAAAAATATACCAAACAAAGAATATTTCAATACTTACTTTAATTCTTTTGAGAAATTTAATTGTATTTTACTGGATACGTTATATCTAATGAATAATAATCTTAATTGGTTTTTGGTAAAAAAAGATGAAAAAAAAAATATTTGTGCGCTTGAAATGATAACAAAAAATCGTATTTCAAAACTTTTACTTTTTATCAGAGAATTCGCAGTTTAAACGGAAATGTCAAAATTGGTTTATGAAAAAATGTTGATAGAACAAATCTACGACTTCAACGGTAGATGACAGTTTTTATTTGGATTACTAATTTCAATATTATCTCTTTTTGCATACTACTTTGATACGCAGCAATAACAATATGCAAATCATATAAAAATTCAGAAAATAAAACACTTTCTGATTATCATAAAGGTTACTGTGCAGTAAGCTTGTTTCTATGTACATATATACTAGTTTCTTCTTCTCAACCTAAGGTTTTATATCAAATAAAAACTTTTTAGTTACTATTTTGTACTAGAAATAGATTGTTTCTTTTTGTTTGGTTTTAATTGCACAATTCCTTCAGTTAGGTGCTTTATACTCGTGACAAAAAACAAATTAATTTCTATAAATTAATTAATTAGTGTTTATAAAGAAAAAATATCAAGTCTTTTTTTTAATAATTCACGTTCAAAGAGATATAACACCATGCTAATTAATTTATATATTTGATCAATTAATGTACCTTTAAGTAGAATTTCTTCGAAGGTCAATAATTTAACATCGACTTAATACTAATAATTATTGGATTGAATAGTCAACTGTTCGGGAGCAATAGATGAACCGTTTTTTAGCCCATTCTATTTTCTATGCGATTATCGAAATAACTGAATTAAATTGATGACATGCCATGAAATCGAATCGTTATCATATATAATTCAAAGAAAATTATAGAATTATAACAAAACGATGAAAGACTTTCTTAATAGCTCTTTTATAATACATGATGCAGTAAATATGTATATAGCCCAGTGAAATTAGGTTTTTTTAAATAATGTAATTACAAAAGTGTTAGGAATGTGTAGGGGGAAGTTTTCTAAATAATGTCTAATCAAATACCTCCAATTTTGGGTGCCGTGCGGGTGGGGAGACGTCCATTTTTTTAGTTGTTGGTTCATATCTTTAAAATGAAGCTTCGCACAGAAAATTTTATACTATTAAAGCTTTTTTAATTTTCTACAAAATAGTATATTTACAATTTTTTTGCTATCGTTTTTGAGATATGATCTCGCAAAATTGAAAATTTGTACTACCTTGTCAAACTTACCCTTACAATTCTTTTGGTTTCTATTTTACAAGAAACTCGTGGAAGTTGTACAGCATTAAAAAAAATTTAAGATTATATATACTTCTAATAATTTATCTTTAAGCAGTCAAAAGTTTTAGCGTTTCGAAATTTCATTGTTCATTTTATTTCTGTATATGTAAACATAAATGGTATTTATGACCCATAAAACTAATAAAATATGTATGTATACAAATAAACATTTATATATGAATGTATGTATATATCAATGTATGAAATGTGTATTTTTTTACCAAAGATGCAATGTGGGTAATAATTTAGTGTCAAACACTACTGTTACTGTTAATTCTAAAATGCGTGATTGGTTTGGAAAACTTGAAAATACAATAGCAAACGTCAAAAGGGCGCCAGGAAGGTTTATAGCTCAAAAAGGCTTCTAAACCTTACCAACCAGAGAACACGTCCGGTGATGTACACACTATTGAAACCTGTTTTTATAATGTGTAGTCACTAAAAAAACAAATAAAATTGATTTGCGAAGAGGTTAATTGAGTACAAGCTCCGCGTTACATTAACAATTTAACATTTATTATATAAAACTAATTTCATAATAAAATACTCGCTTACAATAAAAAAAAATTACTAAAACGTAAAATTGAAAAATTATTGTTTTAATTTAGCCGAGAGTACGTTTATTCGAAACTTTTTTGCAATGAATAGCAAAATAAAGAGTACAAATGTGACTTTAAATATCTGGTTCTAATCTCGGAAGACATGTTTTCTGGTTAACTGCAGTTCCCAAGTGTATTAGCTAAAGACGATCTCAGAATTGCCGGGGTAATTATAGGCTATCTGCTGCACCTAAAAGTGATGGGACTCTATCAGGTTTTATGAAACCTTCTCCTACACACTCCTAAAATTTTTGAAACTACGTGATTTAATGCAGTACAACTTTTTTGGTCTAATTTGACTAGACTTATACTACAAGGCATCGAACCGTTTTTTCAAGAACCACAAAACAATCAAAGCGAAGGGATAGCTGATGGTATACACTATAAATCTTTGAATTATTTACTCGAAAATTATCATTTCAAATTAACTTTACAAAAAATCATAACGTTTATCTAATTAGGATAATTTCATTGTTGACTTTGGGATTAATGAAAGTTTTGTGAAATTTAGTAAGGATAGGTTAAAAAATTATTTCAGCACAAGCCATTTACGCATTCGTTTATGGATATCTTTCTTATAAAACTAATGCAGCAACGTTTATAGTTGATTTTAGTTTTATTGAAATTGCAATTAATGTTAAGGAATTCATCTAATCTTACTGAGTGATTTACTCTAGTGATTGAAACTTTAATCTATTTATGATAAGCCAAAACTACACACCTAGGACCCCCATCTGTATACCAAATATAGTAGCTAATAAAAAAAGCGTATTGACGACGTTATCTCGGGAGTTCAATTCTTAGGGATTTACGAACTTCAAGAAATATTGGTAGAATAAAGCGGGTTGGTTGTTTTTAGCTTAATGAAAGCGAGAGTAATTAGCTAGCAGGTTATGAAACTTGAGCGAATTATGTATTAATTTCTACGTCTTCTACCGCAGAAGCGTAATTCGTAACCAGTAAAAGGATTACAGTAAGCAGAGATTATTCTGATAAAATAATTTTAATAATAAATACACACCATCGAAATAATTTTTTTTAAACACATTCAAAAAGATTAGGTTTAAATTTGTTTCAGTTTGCAATCTTTTTTTAAATAATGCTTTGATTTGCTTCGTTATAAACATTTTTACTATAGCATAAATTATTTACGAAAATTTATTTTATTACGAGATGTGTACAGTTAGCTATAGAGAGTCCCTTGTACTTTTAAAAAACTGATTGCATTTGTTATTAATTAACATAGTCTAAACAATAACTATAATATTAATAACAAATAGTTAATTATTAAACATTGGTTGAATGAAAGTTCTTATTGGGTCGGCAGGAATGTTTAATTACAGTAAACTAAATCGGGATTAAATAATCACTACTTACTGGAATCGAAGTAACGGTAAACTGAGACCGTTGACCCACCTGGAAGATTACTCTGATGAACTACTTCCGTTAATATTAGCACTTTTTTACGAAAACCAAATGTGACACTGTCTCTGCCAACTTAGGGGAGATCTTCAAACGTTTGCAAAGTAATGTAAAATTATGGATTATATTTGGTTGTAATTCAAAAGCATAACTCGAAGTAGTTAATGTGGAGAACGGAATTTGTAAATGTTTACAAGAAGTCGCATACAGTTAAAACATGCAAATTGAAATTTTTTGATATCATAATTTGCATATTAATAAAATAATAAATAAATGCATTTTTTGGTCAATTAATTATGCATATTTAATTTAGATTTAATCTAAATTATATCTTTTTTGATTCAAATCAACGTTTAAAACTTCAAAATGCATTGTTGCTCAAATTTATGTGACTATAATTTGACTACTTCATGTCGTTTTTTACGATCTATTTCTTTCTTTTCGCTTCATAAATTGTTGTCACGCAATGCCGATCATCTATTTTCTCACATTTTTTGATTGAAACTTTTATAAAACTAAATTTGAAACAGTTTTTTTTATTGATTTCTGCAATGATATTGCGTTTGATTTTCCCTTTAACCATTTCGTAGGCGGTAGTAATAAATAAATTAAATTCATCAATGTCCGTTTTGCCATTAATAGTGATTAAATTACATTTACATTTGGGATGTTTGGTTATATGTTACAACACGGGTTTGTACATTAATTACCTGAAAATACTGGGATTTTAACAAGAATTAATTTTAAGCATCTACTTCACCTCCATAAATAACATAGAAAGTATCAGTTAAAATGTTTACAAGATCACAATCTTATTTCAAATAAGGTACGGCAATGCATAAATCAAAAATTAAGATCTATTAAGGTTTTTGCATTAATATTTATATTAAACTGTTATTTTTTTGATTTGTGAATCGTTTTGTTTAGTAATATAAATGGAAAAATCAATAAAGGTAAACGCATTATGTTACATAATTATAATTTGTCAGAATAATAAATTGTTTAAGTAACAAACTATTTTATTTTAAATAGGCATTGAACCATAAAACACAAGGAGTGTTTAAGGTAATTTATTAACACTGTAAATTAATTATATGCTAAATGTGGAATAAAAAAAATGTTTCTGGTATACATTTGTAAAGGTGAACTACATTGTAAGTTAGTTAGAATTGAAATATTAATGACAATAAATTACTAACTAATTTTGTGCTTATGAAATAACCATTACGATTACAACTTTTTAATAATTTTTTTATTAATTCATGATCGTATTTACTTAGAAAATTTTAGTTTAACTACTCGAAATCGTGACTATATAATGAATTTTGCAACGCAAGTGTAGTGCATCTAAAGCATTCTTGTTAGACATCATATTTTATTTTTGCAATTTCAACTTTAACACGTCCATCACGGTCTTAGCCAAACAAGTACTACTCAAAAGCTACTACATACATAGTTTCTTAGAATTTCTTCACGTCGTAGATTGCTTTACATACATATTTTAGTTATGACAAACATGAAAAGAATATACGTTGAATATTTCAATGCTTGATTGTTTGATTCGGTGGCGAAGGTACACATACCTAAAATTATAGTAGTTATTAAGTCATCTCTGAGTTCATTGATTACTGTATTATTGAGATATGGGAGTGTAAGCCTAATTACCTTTAAATTTTGAAGAATGTATTCACAAAACCTATTTTCTAGTAAGTATATCAAGAATTTTTATAAATTTAGGTCACCTCGTACTACTAAACGTGACCTTAGAACATATACTATTTTTAATGACAGAAATAAGATTTATGCATTCGTTTGACTAATTATTGCCAACAATAGTATTTTAAATGAAAACTTTCGATGATCAACAATAAACCCAGACAAAATAAAACTTCAAAGCTGACTGTATGAATCGATTAATTTTTTACTCGTCAACATTATATTTAGTGGTTAACTTGAAATACAAACAAGTTTCAATTCAGTCTAGTACACTTTTTATTAATCGTGTTTTTTTTAAAGCAGCTTAGAAGTTAATTAATATTAAACTGTGGGGATTGTATACTTAAAAACGGAAAAGTGAGAAGTGGCCCGCAGCTTTATTGTCAAGTTCAATTAGTCGACTGTTCAGGGGACACGAGAAATTAAATTTCGCCTTTTTCCATTAATTTTTTAAACACTTTAGTAATTGATATAGCACGTTTTCAGTTAAATTAAAAGGTGATAATTTTCATAAATTTATTTTTCGTATTTACTAATTTTAATATAAAACAAAATTGCGTCTTAACTTTTAAGTAATGACTGCTAATATTTATAGATGATTTAATAAATAATTTATTTACGTATTGGTTTTAAAGTCGTTCGAGTATTTTATACTGCAATTTGATTTTTCCGAAGATTGATTTAACTGACTAGTAGTGTAAGACGTATAAGATAAGTTCGTACATAGAATTCCAACAAGAAATTTATTTCTGCTTTTAAACTGAAATGGACGAAATAAAATTTCATGAACTACTGTAGTTTTCAGTCGTTTTAATAATATTATATAGACGAGGCTTGCTGCTTGTTAAATTCTAAAACGGTTACTTTTCATATAAAAGCTATGTAATAAAAAATATTTTTATTTATAAAATAGGTTTGATGGTGGAGGTATGATGAAAATATATAAACGTGTTTGTAACTAAACTAAGATTTTAATTACTATAATAGTCATCTCTTCGAAGGTACCAGTAGAATCTAATAAAAGTTATTTTTGTGACGGAAATCGTTTAGTTTCCTTGGTTAATTAACATCTTTATGAAAATTGACTTGTTTCAATGCCACAAATTGGAATCATAAAAGATCCGCCAAAATAATTTAATATAAACATGAATCAGCATATAAATAGACAACATTGTAAACCTATTAGCTTTGTTGAAATTTCGCAAATGAAATTCATCTAAGAGGTAATAGAAAAAGACCTAGCACAATTGCCACAGTAGCATTTTAAAGTAAATTCTGTAATCATGTTTACCGGTGCAAATACGGATTGCATTTTGTACGTGCCTCAAACGATATTTACACTAAAATAGTCTTCAATTTACATCGATTTTATTGGTAAATAACAGTTTAAATTGTTCAGTTAAGTAAAGCGTAGACTGCTTTGTAGTTTGCAATAAACTATGGAAAATTTACGATTAATTTGTTTAATTTTTATTATACGCACGTAATAAGATATCGATTGTGTGATTTTGAATAATAAAAAAAGCATGTGGCCTCAATTTTAAAAACACTGAATAAATCTACATGTGCTTTATATTCGCTTCGAATATTTGCTTATAAATTTAATAATTATTTTCTCGTTTTAATTGCAAATTTAGCGAAACAAAAAGAAATTGTCACATAATTCAATTATAATAAATTAAATATCAATGTAAACATTTTCTCATCGCCCTTTCGAGCGAAAAAAATTAATCGAAATTATTTATTTTTATGTGAAAAAAATGTTGTGAAAGATGCTCTCAACAATATAAATATTATTTCTCTTACTTTCGGAGTCTCTACTTGAAAATGTAAATTCTTGTCTAGACTATTATAAACACATTCGGAGTTAATTTATACATAAAACTGCATTTACCGTTTAATTTTTCTTAAGTGATTCTGATTTATTTTCGTTAGATAATACATTAATTAGAAGTAGGTACATATAACAGTTATTTACTTTAGTTAGTTTTTTTTTATAGAACGCTGTTCATTCAATAATCACTGTTTTAAAATTTCAAGTAATTAAGAGATAAAGATTTAGAGCTTAAAATGTGCAGAATCAAAGGATTCAGCAAAAGCTCCATGTTATTTTTCTTATTTCAGTGCAAAAACGATTCTGTCTTGAATTTGATCTGGAAAAAGTAATTAATGTTTTTCTTTATTTTAATTGTTAAAAGATTGTCTACTAATTAACTGAAAATTCAATTATACGGTAAGCTGTTTTGATGATCATTCAATTTAGACATTCTTTTTACTATTATTCGTTTTTTCTATACATAACATTAACTGTACTAAGTTGTATTTTTAATTAAATAAGATTTTTTAATTCGCACAATCTAAAAAGTAATGCTTGTTATTTTATATTTAATTAATTTAAATTGAATTTGACTTCGTTTGTGTTGCTGAAATTGTAGGGGACAAATCAAATGGTTAAGGACTTGTTTGTTTTTCTTGGTGTAATTTAGCGAGTGTGGCAATAAACAAATTTTGCGCTTGACTGCGAAAACATAATTCGTTTATACTAAGAAGTTGTTTAACATGTGGTCAAAAAACCCTAAATCTTTATCGTCTACTCTTTGGATAAAAGTAGTAGCGTGTTACAATTTTCCATTCTGGATAATGCCCGGGTGTACGATTTCACACAATATGAGCTTTCATCGCACTGGACATCTTAAAAACCTGGAAGATGTTCACTGCCAGGTACCTACAAATCTCAGCTTGTGAGAAATAGACCACCCTAGAATTATCCAGAATGGAAAATTGTAGCACAAACATAACCTGTGGAGCTTTGAATTCTACTATAGAAGTTGTTATTTTAATCATCTTTAGAATCTGTTACAGACCGTGGTTGGATTATTTTTGATTCTGTTTTGAGAATTGGCGGGTGAAGCAGAAAATTGTTTAAAATTGTTGGTATCAAAAAGATTCAAAGAATTTGTAGGTACTGCTTACATAGTGGTAACTAAAGATAATGAAGGAAAGATGTTCAAAAATGTTGTCATCTAAAAATCATACAAGCATGCTTTTGCAATACAATTGTTTTAAAACATGATTAAACCATCAATGATTCATAAATTTGTATTATCTATTAAAACTTTCATTGAAATTAAATTAATTTTTTGTGTTGCCAACAATATTCAATATTCGTTCGTTAGTGTAGTTTCGTAATGAACGAAAAAAGCTCTAGGGTGGCAAAATGAAAACTAGGAATCCACATAAAATTAAGTGTTCAAAGGCAATTAATATATTAGAACGAGTATGCGACAGGTGGAAAAATCATTTTAAAAATCTTGAAATTCAGTTAAAATTGAAGAAAAACAATGTTAAAGTTAATGTCAAATTTGACAGATTTAGTAGTACCAACATTATATTTCTGTTGATTTTTTTTTATTTTTTCAAAAAAAAATGTAAATTTATAAAAGGCAACACAAAAAATAATGTACATTACTCTCGTCGAAAGAATCATAGCATAGCGGCCTCGCGTCGCATTACCGTTCGTTATGCTATTTCTTACTTTCGACTCTTGTTACGTAAACTACTATTTCCGTCGATCGTCTGTTAATAACAATATTAACGTATAATAATGTATTAGAAATAGATCGTTAATGACCCCTATTAATGAACGATTTTGAACCAATGAATGAATTTCTATTAATGAACGATTTTGTATAGCAACCAATGAAATCGTTAGCAACCACCGATTTAACGATATTGCACGACTACTAGATATAGCATTGGGTTACGTATGCTTTAGTTTCCTTATAACTACACGTTTTACCAACGTACGATCAACGGAAAAATTTTAAAACTAACTCGTTTGTTAATCGGCGACAAATAATCTCGACAATATTAACGCGTTCGTTCGCTACACTCGCTTACGGCGTTAAAATATCTCAATTATTAATCGCTATCATTAACAACCTTGTTCGTTAAATAACTATAAACTCAAGAAAATAACGAGTAAAACTTTAAAAGTGATCACAAAACTGATTAATCAACATTTTCAAAAGTGCAAAATGTACATTATTTAAGCTGGGTGATTTAATTATACAGGGAGTTGTAAACTACAATCGTTAGTATTCCATAGAAAATCGCAGGTGGCACTACAACCGAAGGCATTCACACAAAATTTGTCTTAAGTAAATACTCCTTGGTGTTAACTATGAGGATTTCCAAGTATACATTCCTTTATAAACTCCCTACTAGAAGATTGTTTTTGTACTTGGAAATCCTCACAGGATAACAACGAAAGAACAGTCAGAAATCAAATAGATTACATACTAATAAACGATAGATACCAGAACTCTGCTCGGCCAAAACATATCTGGGTGCAAAGAAGAGAAGACGTTCTCTGATCATAATCCTTTAGTAGTTCGATTTCAGATCAGGTTTAAAAGAATGCGGCACAGCAAAAAACAAAGTAGAATCGTTTTAAGTCAATTACAAGAACAATACATACTACAGATGAAAGAGAAGATAAATAATAAATTAAAATTACTCAAAAAGAATGAAACCTACCAAAGAGAACATACAAATGTAAAACGGAAAAATTTTTAAGCAGCACTAATAGAACCCACAAACATAGTTTTCACCAAGTAGAAACATGCCACAAAACAACCGTACACATGACTGATGAAATACACAAAGTTACACAACAAGATACTACAATCAGCCTTATTCGGAGAGAGGAGAGTTTGAGTGATAAACTTTTTTTAATGGGAACCAGATCTTTTTTCGCCGAATAGCTTATGTTAGATCGGGACAGAAGATTCAAAGACTGTAGTAAAACTGTTAAGGTCCGCAATGTTAAAAGGAGGAAGAAATTAACCCAGTCGTTCACAACAAGCTCGTGTTAATTAACTTAAACTTAATAACAGAATAAGAAATAAACGTATTTTGATTACAGGTAGAATGGTGGATATAATAACGCCAGAAGTAACGGCAACTTACAATACATTTGGAAGGCAATGACGTATAAACTTTTCATTGATTAATTAAATTAATAATGGCCATTAAACGTATATATAACATGCCATAAAATTTAAGTAAATTAAAAATTGACTTATCTAAATCTAGTGTTAACCTTAAGAAAACGATTTCTCAATGGCTTATCTAGAATTTAGTTAACTACAAGAAATCGTGTCAGATTAGTCACTCACGGAGATCTACAAAAGAAAAGTAGCAGATATGACAAGTAAAAAAAACCCAGTTTTTCGGATGCTGTTGATGACTTATTTAAGTTTTTTAAATGTGGTGTACGTTTATGCTTCCTAATAAGATATCAATCGTCAAGCCTATCATATCTGAGTGAGTTGTCGACTCGATGCTCCCTTTTAGCAATTGCATCGAAATTTCCAGAAACGCTTAAAGTATTGTCGTTCTACGGAAAGGGTGTTAGCTCTTACGGGTAGAGTATGTATGCCACATGTGGAGGTAACACGCGGTGCTAAGAAATTTACATGGAAATTACACTTAACGAAACTCGTTAGAGGGCGTCGAGAAGTAAGCCTAACATGAAGTCAACCAAACATATTATATATTTAGAGCACGTAACAAAGAAATAAGACGAAAGTGCAGAGCTGCAAAGGAAACATTTTACACTGAAAATGCGAAGAAATTGAAACGCTACAAGCCAAACATGTTCATTTCACTTGCACAGAAAAGTAAAAGAATTAACTGGAATTATAGACAAGCCAACATACTCTTTGATAAAAACAACTAAATGATAATAGACATGAAAGAGGAATTGAAGACATGGAACGAAACATGTAAGGAAACGAAGGTCCCGATATAATGAAAAACGAGGTTTCATATGTCTTAAGGCACTTAAAAAAATTGAAAGATCAAATACCTATGTAAATCTTCACGTTGATAGACCATCTCTAGATCATGGTAGATCTATTCAATACTATCTACAGACAGGAATTATACCAAATGAGTGATTGACATTTTTTATACCTTTAACGAAAAAGGGGACTTCAAAATATTGTGAAGATTGCCGTACAATAAGCCTGATGAAACATACTCTCAAAACATTCCTAAAAATGATTTACAACATTATAAACTCGCACAAGATGTCAGCGAAAATTAGATTGGATTTTGATATGGTTATGGAACCAGGGAGTTTCTATTTGCATTAAACGTGATGTCAATAAAGCTTTTGACAAAGTATGTCACAATCAACTTATAGAAATACTAAAACAAAGGAACATAGAACAAAAGACATCATCATATCAAATCTATATTTTTAATAATATGCAGTAATGCAAATAGAGGGAGAGAGGACAAGGGAAATCGAAATAAAGAAAAGAGTAATGTATATTCAGAGGACATCATGGATAAAGTTTTCGCAAACATCTCATATGGTATCAAAATAAATGGCACTCCAATGAATAATCTGCGGTTACGCGGACGATACTATCTTTATAGCCGCAATTCTACAACAGCAATAGAATCTTATCAATAAGGTAACTGATAGCAGTGAAGAATACGGTTTATCGATAAATATTAAGAAAGCAGAATTTATGTTAATTACAAAAACGCTACAGATTATAGATAACGTGATATACAAAATCTGAAAATTGAAAGAATGAAAAAATACTACTACTTGGGAACCGTTATCAATGAAAATAGCGACAGCTCTGAAGAAATAAAAATAAGAATAGAAGAAGCCGGAAGCGGTTTCATGAAAATGAAGAGACTATTCTGCAGCAAGGATTTAAACCTAGAACTCAAAGTTAGACTCATGAGATGTTACATACTTAGTATTAATACTGTACTACGGCGTGGATAATGAAAAAGAGCGACATTAAAAAAATGACGAACATTGAAGTGTTGAGGCGAATGAAAGAAGGCAAAGAAATGATGTTGGGTCAAAATGGAAATTAGTTTATCAGGGGTATATAATGAGAGGGGAGAAATACTAATTATGTACTCCAAAACATAATGTAGGGGGGGATAGCCGCAAACCGTTCAATAGGTCGAAGGTAATAACAATAATTTATTCAGAGCAGCTGCTTCGAAAAAGAATAGTTTTAATGATTGTTAATCTTCGCAACGAATATGGCACTTGAACAAGAAAAACTATTCCGATGTTCTATCATACAACTGCTGGTCTTTTGTCTGCTTTTTTTTGATATTTTAGAAATGTTGCTTTTAGCAGCTCAGAATGTTACGTTGGGATAGAGAAAGGTTCAACACACAGATTTTTAGAAGCCGGAAAATTACGGATATCGAAAGAAGAATTAGTCTTTTAAGGTCCTCGTCTACAAGAGGGAAACGATAATGATGCGTTTATGTATAGAGTATGATTAGAAACGGCAATTGAAACGAATGTTTTTGGAAAGAATTGCATAATTAGATTTACAAATATTAGAAATGTGATTGTCGATGAAAGATCATCTACAAGACGGACTAAAAATATAATTCCTCGACGCGTAAAAAAAATTGACCTATAAAAAATGCCGAATTTTTTTTTCTATTCTTTACATAAAGATGTGAATTCACAAATATAAATTGATACTTGTCATCTGCTAATACGAGAAGTACGATAGTATTATCACCTCTATAATTGAAGTAATAAAAACCTGCAGTTTTTTATACAATGGCCGTATACATATTTTACTATTGGTTTCTTGGTAGCAGAAACACGAAACAGGGCTAATGGAAAATGTCAATTTTTAAGAATCCATTGTTATCAATAAATGATTGGTCGACAAAATTTTACTATTTTTTGGTACATCTAAAGTTACAGCTTGTTCTTGTGTTTGAATCAATAAAATCTACCTGGAACGTTTTTATAAATAATGTTTTGTGAGATTTCACAAAGATAAGTGTATTGAAAATATGGTTGCCATCAATAAAAAAAGTTCTTTACAAAGAATCATTTTAGAACTGACTAGTTCGAAGTTGGTTTTATATCAGTTTTGTTGTAATCATATAGTTCGAGTTTTGATGTTCTTAGTGTACAATGGATTTATACAAAAAGATTATTTAAGATTTCTTTAAAATATGATTTTAATAATTCTATAACTTTGACGAACGAAATTAAGAAATAATCGATGCTTGATGATTTTTAAAAATCACTGCAATTTGAATAAAAATAAATAATTGTTTCATGTCATTGTATAGCAGATATTGATCTGGTTGACTCATATCTTAGGTATGTACAATGATAAACAAACGCGTTTAAAGTGTACCTGATGCTTCTGCGGGTGCGGTAGCACTGGACCGTAGAGACACGGGCCACCCAGTCACAATTCACACGTGCGGCTTCATAAATATTCTGATCCAGGCATCTAACCTACTTCGTTCTTATTTTACTTATTGTGTACACCCAATGACTATAAAATTGTTTTATAAGGGTTGTATGCGTTAAAAAATGTTTCTGCATATTTACGACGTAGCGGAAGGAAACAATTTTTATGTAAGATCAAAATTAGGCTTAATTACAGTAATCTTATTTGTTTTTATTGTTTCGTTCATATTTAAAGGACATTTAACACGCTTCGTGTAGAAAAGTAGGTAAATTGCGTTGTATGAATGCTACTTTTACATTTTAACACAATGCGAAACTAACGTAATTGTGTAGAACAAAAAAGTTCTAGTATTATATTCGCTTACAGAAATAACAGACAATGTGGCATTTAATTCATTTTTTAGGTTTATTCGTTTTTATTACACTTAAGGCGCATTAAGTTTAAATTCGTATAGTAATTATACAATCTGAAAGCTAATTACGATGTATGTTGTTTCGGTGACTAGTAAATTTATATCCAACATTGACAAATTTTGAATAACATTTTGGAAATTAGTTATTTCATTCACACCCACAATTGTAATCATAAAGGAGTACCAAGCACGAAGTAACGTTGTTGTTTCGCATTTTATATATTTAATGATATAATTGACATTGTGAATTTTAAATACTTCAATAAAATTTAAACATCATCCATTCGAAATAAGTCGTCATTGAAGGAGTTTAACGCCCACTGCAATTACATATTATATAAGTAATCATTCTTGTTTTATATATTTATCTACATGTATTTTGGTTTTAATTAGTTTTTTATAATAGTATTTATTTTTCGAAAAATTCTACATACGAATCTTATATATCAGTTATTGTCTGAAAATTTAACGTAACAAGCAAATATGTAAATATCTATAGGTTCAATTGTTTTAAAAAAAAAGTAATAAGAAAAGTTGTGGCAAAATTAATTTTTACTCGTTCTCTAGCTACTAACCTCATCAAATTGTTCATTCTCGTTTGGCAAGCGTTTAAAAAAGCTACATTTCTTTATACTCATATAATTTTATTTTGCATGAATAAAACAGCAAAAATGAAAACACTTCCATTACGATTTCAATCAATTTAATACGTTTATTATTACTGTACTACTCCTATAAATTTTATGTACAATCACGGGACTTAGCAATTCCCAAAAGTGTCAATAAATTTGATATCATATTTATAGTGTTTATCTTAGAATTAAGCACAACCGTAGTCATTCTAAAATCGCAAAGGGAGGTGAGGATTGGACAATATATGAAACGCTTGAATACAGTTGCATGCAACACGCCGGATGTTGGTTGCTTGGGATTAGCGTTACTAACATTGCAGACTTTCATAAATCAACATAATTAGTGTTCTTGTCTGCTCTTTAACTGTATTCATTAAGGAAGAACTTAATTTTATGTACTTTGTCAAAATTATGAAAAACTACATATTCTTACTTTTTTTTTAAATTTCGTTCTACGAATTTATTATTCATTTTAATTTACAAATGGCTGAAACTGATTGAATTATAATATAAATATAAACATGTATAATCAAATAATTCATAAATGCATTTCCATTACTATTTAATATCTTGTGTTAACATGGTTATTACATTGTAACAGAGTAGTTTTTGTTGTTGAGTTAAAATTTATCGGTCTTTGGTAAATTGTTTGTAACAACAAATTTTTGTTGTTACTTTTTGAACTAATCCCAAAATAAGAAAGTTATCGCAACTTAATCTAAAGAGTCCAATGGGTATCGTTGAGAAACAAATGTGATGAAGTTGAAATGCAAAAGTTTTAAATAGGTATAAACAATTTGACGATTTATTTTTAAGATAAATTTTCAACTAGACGTTTGATCAGAAATTGGAGTCTGGATTAGCGTCTTGAAGGCGCCGCTAGATGTTATCAGAGGCTGTCAACTGCATAGTAGAGTAAAATTTCCTAGTCTACATATTTACAAAGGGTATATAAAGATATGATAATTCGAGAGCACTTGCGCTTCTAGTTGAGGCGTCAATAGAACGCGTCCATCCAAAGAATGCTTTTAATTTAAGCAAATAGAATAAATTATGTCTTTTAAATCAGAGATGGTTGGAATTAAATTTTACAACTCAATTTATCGTTTGCATCGGAAAGTACAAATACGAACAGAGCTCGCTACCGCGTTTTAAATTTAATGTTCAATCTCTGTAACGGAAGTAATAAATGTTCTTTTTAAACTCATAATTACAAAACTTGGTTTATTTAATAACATCGTTTATGCTTTGGCATTCATTATTACGTCACGCGACGTCATTAATGACGTGCGAGTGTATATTTAGCGTTGGTATTCGAAATCAAAAAACTGAATCCTAATCGAAGGTATGTTTGGTTACCAACATCTTTCTTGAAATATTCTTAATGTTATTGTTCGAATCTCTATATTTATTGCACGAATAATTTTCTAACCTTGAAGAATGACATTTTCAATAAAGTTCGACGGAATCCTTTCAATTGAAGGTAAACGACTTGGGGCGCTATATCAAAAATACAGACGAATAACTTTGAAAAGAAAATTAAATAACAGTATTTTATATAAAAGGCTATTGATCGATTTTTTTGACATTTGTTTGAAATCAACACGTGTTGCATATGTGCGTCAACGCTTAACCAAATATCTAATATTCTTTTTTTTAATAACACATTTTGCTGATGTTATGAAATGTTCAAGTTGGCTTGCATCGGTAGTAAAATTGGAAGTTATTGATTATATAAGTATTTTTTTCCATAGTTTGTAACCAATATATTTTTTTTGCTGTTGCAATATGTATGCGTACACAAGAACGTTTATATTTATAGAACTAATTAACTCATTAGAATAACATTTGACGGGCTTTTAGTTTGCTCAACTGTATACTTTTTAACTTCTGCATTAAACTCGGCTGGTCTGTTTAGGTCAACAACTAAAATTAGAACTTGCGTATAAGAACAATATATTAAAAAACAGAGAAAATATGAGTATATATAGTATATGCAAAAAAGTTTATCAAAACACATATTACATGTAATTATTTATTTATATAAAACACAGAATTACACGTAGATATACATATATTTAAAGAAGAACGAAATGTCGAAATTTAATTTAGTTTGTAAGGCATTAGATTACTAATTTTTTGTGTTAATTATGTAATCTATGTGTTCATCAGTTAAATGTTTAAAAAGAAAATTAACTTTACTCAACTCGCTTATGAAAATGCCATATTTTTCAATTTAGAAAATAATGTCAGTTTTTACACTACCCAATAGTTTTACTTCTACAATTAGTAACATCGCTTTTATTGACTTTTTTGCACCTTCCTAAGATCCAACATTTTTTCGAAATTGGTAAAAATTGTGGATTACCAAGTTTTAACATCCATAACTGGAATAACCCAAAAATTAACTTATAAAAGCAATGAATATTTCAGCAACTACAATAATTTGAATAGTTGTCGTACACGTGTTTCGACAGCGATGCTGTCATCCTCAGTGAACTGATACTAAAACTATAATTATGACTAAATCTATTTTCGATAACACTGTGAATCGTTACTGCGATATTTTGATATCAGTGATTTTAAAGCGTGACGTGATCACGACTTTCGTGTGGCGTTCTCGAATAACGAAATTCAAATTAATAATGGAACCGTGTTCAATAAATGTAGCGACATCGCGCAGTATCTGATCGCCGCTCCAATATTCATATCATTACCGAAAACAAAAACTTTGCAACCACCAACCAGAAGACAGTGCAGATCAAATATGATTCCTCGCGAAATCACGATTTCACAACAAACACCAAATAACGGTTTCACCATGACCAAATGTAAATAGTAACGACTTTGTAAAATCACTGATATTTTTACGAATTGGTAACAGTCGTTCTTCGCGATTTGTTGGTATCAGTCAAAAAATCACAGTTCGTGAAATTGAAGCGAAGTTTGGGTAAGTGTTTTTCAGTGAAGTTGTGAGAAGTGCTTGGTCTGACTCCTTCGGTAAGATATGTTACTAGTTCATCGCTGAAATCTAAATAACTAATCTTCTTGTTTAAGCTCTTTTTATAAATATATTTACTGTATCAAATACAAATGTTCAAAAGATGAAGTAATAATTTCAAATACCATCTTATGGCTTTGCGGGGTATTGTGTACTACTACAACATTTGCTTGTCTCTATCTCTGAAATTAACTTATGATTGTTAGCTACGATGATCCGTATCTCTTCTATTGTTTGTTTCAACTATAGAAAGTTTGTGACAAGTAGAAATCATCGGTACGCTACGTTTCCCAAATTCTTTTTATTGTTTCTCCTTTAGTTAAATTTTATATTAAAATATGTTTTGGATTACCTTTTTTGTTTTTTCGAAGAGTACTTACAATATGTGTGTATAAGTTATAAACTTTTCGACGACACCATAACCATGTCCCATTTTTTTCATTTTAGATGGTTTCTTTATTAGAATAAATTAATTAGTATATTTAAAAAATATCTGTCTGGAGTAGAGGAGAGTATTGTACCTTGAGCAGCTTTTTTCAAAACCACATTAAACATCGAAAATATTATGCAAACAACCTTTTAATATTATTGGAATTAACATTAGGATATGTTTTGTTAAAATCCGCAGTATTAATGACATATTTTTAAGGTCATCAAGATAAGTTGACAAATGGCCCTAGGTACAAAATTGCATTGTAACTTGGGCCATACTACAAAAAATATTAAAGAAACTTTATTTCATAAAACTCTAAAGAGGGTTACATTAAACTGCAAAGCTTGTCTTACTGAGCTTCCCACATTGCTAGAGTTGAACAACTTCACAATAAAGTCTCTTTCTAAAAAAATACATACGTTTTTTCATTATCAAACACAAATTTATTGGCTGCACCTCTAACTTTTTTTAATATTTGACTGTGAACTCTTCTTAACGTCTTTTTTTTCTTTACATCTAATTTGGTCAACAAAAAATCCCCTTTTGTTATTTTCATTAAAATTGTTTGCAACATTTTCATTATCAGTGTCCATAATGTCAACATCATCAGAATCAGACCTATTGAATCCTTCAATTTCTTCATCTGAGGATGACGTGGAGCTTTTTTTTACTATTTTTCTAGTTACTGCCTAAATTCTTTCTCTTTTTTTAGCAAGTCTTTTCTTATGTTCTTTTTTTTTTTGGTGTTTCTGTTAATCATCTAGATTTATGTTTATTTCTACAAAATACAAGTCTTGGACCAAGAAATGGACGTATTATTTCAGGAGAGTGAAAAGCGATTAAACTTGATGAACTAGCTGAATTTCTTGAAAAATCTTATATTCTGTTTTTCGTAAATTTTTTAGATGTTTCTGTTACGTCACCATACGTTATCCATATCTTGCAGAGAATCTGTAACGCTTGAAGATAAATATTCGTCATCGCCAAAAACATGTTCATTCACTGGTAAAATTCCAGATTCTTTAACACCTGCTTGAATATTAATCTGACTAAATTCTCTTGGATACGCCTGTCTAACTATTGTACTACGTCATAAATCGTTAGTATATTTCCAGGGTGTGACTGCAGCGACTCAGTAGCTGCTGCATTGTAAATTTTTTCAAACTGTTTAAAAACACCTTTATCGAATGGCTGCAGTTTATGACTTTTGTGAGGCAGAAATCTAAACATAACCTCTCCAAATCTTTTCGCTAAGTCTATTGCTTGAATGGAACTGTGGCTATCATGATTCACCATTAACAATAAAACCTTATTATCCTCAGAATTTTAATAAAATGCTGCTATAAACGTTTCTGAGTTCGACTAGCCGCTTACATGTGCCATTCCCAACGTTCCTGCAGGTGCATCTTTCAACATATCTTCCTATCACATTCATGCAACCAATAATGGTAATGTTAACGCCTCTTTTGCCATAGGTCATGCTTCCTATTTGTTTAGTGCCCTTAACAGCTATAACTTTAGAAGGTGTGTGCACTGTAGACTTGACCCTTTAAACTTATTACCACATATGAAGGGATGTCTACAGGTAGTGTTAATAAATATTTTACTCGAAAATACTACTTACATTGCTAATTAAAATCACTTAACTGAGCATATGAACATTTACATAACATACTACAACAAAGATAACCTTGAAGTAAACGGAAATAACACGAATTGAAGCTAGTCGCGTTATCTTCACAAACCGTGCAATGTTGTCAGATGTTGACTTGAATCTGAACGATGGTAAGTAATAAGAAAGTTGTTAAATTAGGATGGCCCAAGGTATAAGATGGCTCCAGGTACAATAATCTCCCCTACACAATTCGTATAATTTTGACCATATTTGGCAGCCTTGTTAGGAATGTACTGACGAATAATAAAGTCTTTCTCGCCGCAGCAATAAGGCTTCATCAATTGAAATATTTCGGTTGTGATTATATATTTTATTGTAAATTTTGCAGAACATGTTGAATAACATGATTGATTTTATGTAGACGATAATGGATGATAATGTATAGGATTTTGTGACTAATATTGAAATTTTTTTGTATTTTTTACTAGTTGTATTTTCCACCTGCACATGTTTGAATTTTGCAAGAGTTCATTTGTTCTAAGAGTCATCGCTCTAGTATTTGTCCAATAAGTTTTATCAATGAGTACATCATCAAACAAAAGAGAAAATATTTCTAAAGGGCGTAACATTTAGTTTTAGGCCAAAGCTATCCATTCACATTGAGAGTCCAAATTATATAAGCTCTTATATGGTACGCGCAGCAGTCAACGTCTTGAAGAGTCCTGATGGTTGGTTTACTTTATACAAAGAAGTAAACCAACGATCATATGTGTTAATTTACAGTTACAGATACCATAAAGAAAAGTTAACCAATTTTATGGCCTTGGCAATGAAAATCGACATAGGTTAAACCCGCTCCCAAAATATTTTGAAACAACTGAAGTTTTGAATTTTAAATGTTAACATTTTTATCATTGCTTAGCTTGAAAACATTAAGTTAGATAGGTTCACATGGCTCATCATATAGAGCTTTAATATATTTTTTGTGCTTCCGTCCGTTTTGACGTATTTCACAGGCATCATAATCGGCCGGAAATTTTACTTTTCCGGCCTAGACCGGTAAAGTGTAGTAGAATTTTATAACTAAAAGTTGGTACTAGTAATCATTAATTAAATAAACGTCATCTGTCAATATGTCAAATTTATTAACATACATCCATTATCTGTGTTGTTGTTTAGAGTAGCACTAACAAAAATTGTTTTAAACAAATTTCTTACAATTGCTAAAAACAACAAAGGTTTTATTTTAATATAAGCGAAATTGTAATATTATTATGTAATTGTCACATTAATTTAAAAAACAGTTGTATTTCGTCATTACAGGTTTCAGTTTTATCAACATATGTTATTAAATTTTATTAAAAATCAATACTTAAATAACTACTTTTAATTAATTTATACTATAAAGCTTAGCACAAAACATGTTGTGTATCACACGTCCTAAAAGTATTTTGCGAGTATTCGCTTTTTGTATGCCTCGGCTTCACCTCGGCCTACAAATAAGCTCATACTAGCAAAATAGCACTTTCTGGACTACTGATACAAATAACTATTTATGAATCGATTTTCTTATGAACGTTTCATTGTTGTTTTTTTTTCAGTTAGATACAGATACAGAATGTTAAGTATCATCCATTGATGCTTTTAAAACATTTTTTTAATAATTGATGACGTCTAGTTCTAATTGAATCAAAAGTTATGAATCGAACAATATTTCTAATAATGTTGGTATTAGTAACAGTTATCAAACTACAAGGTTTAAAATTTCTTCTTGCGAATAATAATTATTTATACTTCCTATCAACAAAACTTGTTCAAATTATCTGCTCGTATTCTTAGTTTACAATAGTGTTTTGTCATCCATACTTCTTACAGCATTTCTAATGGTTTCGTTTCTAAAACTCAAAAACTGCTAGTACTTGCTTCTGTCTGACATTAAATAGGCTGTAAGTAGCATTATTTTAACAACTAAACAAATGGAATTATTTGTCAGTAAGTTTTATCTGTTGGATAAATTGTTGAATCTATCTAACTGTCAAAATGTTCAATATACCAATACAAAAATTTTAAGTTGTTTATGAAAACATAATTTACATAAGCTTGGCAAATTTTATTTTATTTGCTCAAGCAAGGTGTAAAGGGTAGAGTTAAAAATTTTGTTGTTACTCTTGTCTATTTTTTACTGAAAGGCAAGTTAAGAAACGTATTTAATCTATACCTTCGATTTTTCGAGATTAAGTTAGTGTACACTGTCAGTAACTTAAGTTTAAAAGCCGTATTATCAATGTACAAAACAGACTCGTAATGAGGATCTGAATCACGAGGAAAACGTTGTAACAAACAAGGGCGTTGAACATGAATAACACTGAGGATTTATTATCGTAACTATCGCTTTCGCTATTATTAGATACTTAAAATGCATTAAAAAATATTAACTCAACAACTTTTTTCAACACAAACAAATGGATCTATAGGAATGCGATTGACGAATTTTTATCTAAATATCTGATATTCTCAAAAAACCGTTTTGAAACAAAACTGCAAATTTATAAATTTGTATTGTTAGGACTAACTTCTGTAAAATTTTTTTGTTAAAAAATTTGCTTTGATCTCTAGTGTTGCATAATTAAAAATAAACATCGAAATATAACGTGCGTTTCGCATCAAATTCGGAGTCTTTTAATAAGTTTTCTGTTTGTTTTTCGTAATAATTGAAAAGTCATTTTTGTTATTATGTGCATCTTATCATCATTTCGACTCTATTTTACACAAACACAAAGGTATGTACTAAAAGGTCGACGACTTTAATTATCTTATCATAATGAATGACAGGTGTGATTTATTATCTAGTTTTCACACGATTATAGATGAATCTGTTTAATTAGTTTGGTTTTAGAATTTTAGATTTAGAAATATTGTTATACGTTTAGACCTTTTAGCATACAATGTACAATATGCGAAACATATCTATTTGAACAATTAAACTCAAATGAACAAACGTAATAATGATTCTGTAATTCTGTATTTTAGGTAATGGAAAATGCATTGTGTAGAAATTGACATTTTCTCCAATACGTTTAGGCAACCCACAATACATCCTTACTATTATTTTAATGTCTACATAATGTGCAATTGCTACAATTACATTTTGTCGTTTGTTTATTTGAATGTTTTAAGTGCTGGCACTTAATGAGTTTCGATGAACAGGTATGTTTTTGAATTCTTGACGATATGAAATTCATATAGGTACGTAGGCGTCCGATGTTTACAGGCAACATTAATTTATGACTGACGCTAGAATTAATTAATTTAAACATTGAAACTCACAAATATTTATTCATCAGTCTTTTAAATTTTCGTATTAAGAATTTGCGACTTCATTTCCCACGTATAATGAGTACTTGGGAGTGTCGTTGCCTGAAGTTATACATGTATAATTTAGGTACAGTTATATGAGAATGATTGTGTATTGCCCGTCGTATAATTAACGCACCGTTTCTATAAAGATACGTTCGCTGTGTTACCGTTTATTAACATGATTACAAAACCATTTTTACATACGCATAATCGACCGTTTCGATCGACGGCAGTTATACAAAAGTTCAACGATGTTAATACATATTGCAAGATTTTTGGCATGCCGGAAAGTACTGCCAAGCTCTTTAACACGATCTGACTTAATTTTAAACGAAACTGACGGTTCGCATAATTACATTTAAACTTTTAAAACTTCACCCGTGGAAAAATTTGTATTAGGCAATGCTCAATTTTTGGTACAATAAATACATGTATTTTTATGATTACATAAATATTTTGCTATGGTAATTTGCCATCATTTATTAATTTGTTAGTGTGTGTGTAAACATACCATAATTATTTATTTGTATTTGGTATTATAGAAGCAGGTCAATGTTGTTATACGACTCATTCATTTTCGCTATTAAAAATATTTCAATGGTATGCGTTTAATGCATACTTATCAATTACGTTTTAGGTATTCGTATTAAATGTTTTTCTAGCATTGGCGTTGCCAGATTTTTTTATTACTAAAAATCATAGGTAAAAAAAACTTGAATTGGAGCTACTGTTTTGATTTTGGCCATAAAAATTTTATAGCGAAAAGAAAAACATAATCGTTGAACGTATCTCTAAATAGTAACCTCGTAAATTCAATTAATTCTAAAAGACATCCTATATACAGAATCTTGTTTTAATCAATAGATTTAGCGATCACCCACATATTAAAATTCCGAGTAGTGTTTTATACCAACTTTTTATGGCTATTAAAGTTTTTTTATATTGGGTAAAACAACATTTTTCTGCGTTTTTTTTTTGAATAAAAAAACTGTTTTCGAAATCTATCTGTGCTTTAAATTATTTTTTTTAATGTAGGAAAATTTTATATTTTATTCATATCGGGATTTACTGAAAAAAATTCTTGACTCTAATGTTTGTTTAATTGCTCTAAATTAATTTGATTTAAAAAAAATTTTGTAAGATATATGGTTCTTCTCAAGTATTTTTAGTATTCGGCACTATTTTTTGAATATACCAATCAAGACTTGAGCTTGTTTTTAATAAAATTGATAAAGTTGATACGCAGTTATCTAAGGAAGAACTTCATACCACTTCATACATACATTTTCATAAGGATGTTAAAATAGGAATAATATGGATCCTAAGCCGTTTTACCATATGAGTGAAGTTTTTTAACCACATTCTGTCTTAAAATGAGTTATGGACGTATTAAAAAGATTGAAGTTGAGCTCATGAATCCAAAACGATTCAATCTTTAATTCGAACCAGTTTACGGACTAAAATACGAATTACGAATGTTTGAAGCTTAGGTAATGAAATGCTGTAAATAAGTAGACGATTTTTTAACTAAAGATACAGCAACTTTAAATTAAAACTTTTCTCTTAATTTTGGAAAACTGGAGCAACTCGTTGCTAGATTTTGTTCATGAATTACTCGTCTGTTATTATAGAGACTGCCAAAAGTGTTTTATCGTGGTTGTAGATTTTACTTCTTTATATTATTTGCCTTTCAAGTACTATGTTCATGTTTCTTTAAATTTGTTTGTACCTTAGTGCCTTTTTTCTTTTTTTACTGTAGGGCATCGTTCCGTTCTCACCAATGTTAGCGTCGTGCTCTCTTATTATTAAGATGCGTTTGGTATTTTTAACAGTGTTATCATTCTAGAGACGTGGTTTCTTAATTTTCTTCATTCACAAATCTTACGTTCTTCTTATATCGTTATTGTAGCATTGTAGGATTTTTTCTCTATTCGAAACCTGTAACTGTTTTGATTTGATTTTGGGTATTTTGTATATTGTTTTGTTGCCGTTGTGCTATATCTATTTAGTTATTTCTTTTTTTTTAGTAAGTTTCACACATAAACTAGTTTTATTTCTTTGAAAGCTTGGATCAGGTTCGTTAAGCACACGTATACAGTATATGTGAAATTTGGAGAGATTCAAAATTACAACGATTATAGGATTGTCTTTTTTCTGTTAGGGATCTGACTTTATCACAAAACTAAGGAGAGATATTTTGCTTCATCTTTTTTAACTGTTTCTTTATTCAGTGTTCTTTCTACAGCTTTTCTGTTTGATTATCTTCTTCTTCTTTCTATACATATACCTTGTTCTTTCTCTCTGGAGATCCCTACAGGCTATTTCTCTATCTTTTCCTCAGCCTTCCTATATTTCTTCTGTCCTGTGGTATTTTATCTCGGGCTTGCTTTACCACGCGATCTTCATTCATCCTGCTGATGTGTTCGTCCAATTGATTTCGTCTGTCTTTTATCCACTCCTATATGTTGGTTATTTTACATTTATTTCTGATATTCGTGATGGGTACTCTGTCTAGTCGGGTTGTCCCTTATATTCTCCGTAGAATTTGCATCTCTGTGACTTCGGCTAGTTGTTTCGTTTTTGCGGTGTCTGGTCGTGTTTCGGCTGCCTACGAGATGATGGGTCTAATTGTACTATTATAGTTCTTGCTTTTTGTTTCAGATAGCATAAATTTATTGTACCATATTATATGATTTAGGCATCTCACTATGCGATTTGCTTTCATAACTTAGTGTTTTATTTCTTCCTCCAGATCGTTTTTGTTCTCTGCTATCAATAGGGTGTCATCCGCAAATGTTATTATATTAAAATGTTTGTTTCCGATTTTGTAACCTTGCATGTCTTTTAAGCTTTTAATTATTTCATCCATTATAACCTTGAAAAGTAGTGGACTTAAGGAATTCCCTTGCCTAATACCTTTCGTCATATTTATAGACTCAGTTAGTTTTCCATTACACTTTACTTTGATTTTATCATTGGTGTATATTTCTTGTATTAGCTCAATTATTGTGCCTGGTACATTTCTTCTTTGTAACATGTTCATAACATCTGTCAGTTGTCAAAGGCTTTTTTTAGATCAACAAAACACATAAATGATGCATCAGTGCATGATCTTCCTGTGCGGAATCCTTGTTGTTCGTCTTCCAATTTGATCAGAGGGATTAATTTATTGGTAATAATTTTGGTCGTAAGTTTGAGCATCGTATCGAGTAAGTTAATGCCCCAGTAGTTTTGAGGTTTCAGTTTATCTCCCTTTTTGAACATAGTTATGAGAATGCTAGTTTTCCACCCTTGCAGTATAGTTTTAGTTTTAAAAATCAGTTTTATTAAAATCGTTACTTGATGAAGGAGGCTCTGTCCTCCATATTTAATGAGTTTATTTGGTATACCATCCTCCCCTGGCGATTTTCTATTTTTTAAACTTTGGATTGCTTTTCGTACTTCCATTTCTATTATTTCCACTGATGTGCTGTTTGTTGTTTTCTCGTTTGTTTCCTGTACCTTGACTTCTCCTGATTGAAACAGTTTGGAGAAATACTTTATCCAAGACTTCGTTTCAATTTTCTCTGTAGTTATGGGCTCTCTAACTTCCTTCTTCTGATCTCTAATTAGTCTCCATATTTGTTTCTGCTGTTCATAGAAGTCATGTTCTATATGTTTTGAGAAACCTTCCCAGTAGTCCTGTTTTATCTTCCTTATTTTGACGTTTGCCTCATTTCTTATGTGTTTGTACTGCTGATATGACTCTGCTCTGCTGTTGGGTTCTCGTTGTATTTGTGGTAGGCATTTCGTTTTTGTTGTGCTACGATTTTAAGTTCTTCTGAGAACCAAGGCGTGACTTTATTCTTTTGTCGATTGCTTCTTTTTATTATTTTTGTGCCGATTGCCTCAGCTGCTGCTTTTTGAATATTTTTCTTTATTTTACTCCAGCTAGTGCCTACACTGTCATCGGTCGTTATTAGTTTTAACTGAATTTTAGCTTCAAGTCTTTTGTTGTATAACATTTTTATTGTGTCGTCTTTCAGCAGTTCTATGTTGAAATTTGTGTATTGTCCTTCCTCATTAGTTTATTTGTGTCAGACGAGTTTTTGTCTTAATTTACACAACACTAGCTTATGGTCACTTCCTATTTCTGCGGAATTGAGGCTTCTGACGTCTATTATTTGAGATATATGTATTGCTCTGTACTACATAATCTATTATGCTTTTATATTCTCTCGTATTTTTCCATGTATTTTTATGTTGCATTTTGTGATTAAAAAATGTATTCTTGATTCTTAGTTCATTATTTGTACAGAATATGGTCATTCTTTCTCCATTTTCATTCGTTATATTTTTATTAAAACGTTGTTTGACACCTTGTATTACGTCACATCCTATTCTACTATTGAAATCTCCTAGAATTACAATCCCTTCTTCCTTTTTTATCGAATTAAAGCTATTTTGTAAGTCATCATAAAATATATCTCTTTCATGGTTAGGTTTGCTATCTTCCAGTGCATATATCGCTGACTTTCAGGGTCATTTTATTATGAATCATTATGCCGACTCCTATAGCTCTAACTGATTTTTCTACTCCGCTATATATCATTATATAGTTATTAACTTGCGTTATCTGTTTCCTTTCTTTTTTGTCTCGGATATTACACATATATCAATTTTGCTTTCTTCCAATTCAATAATAACTTCTTGGTTTCTGTTATTTCATGACCTTATATTCCATGTCCCTATTCTTACCACATCAGTCTTTTTCTACGTCTTTGTCCGTTTTCGCGCATTAATCGTCACCGTATTATCAATCGTATTCCGAGGCTTCGTTTGGGTACTTGGAGCGTTATAATCTTCTTTACTTCCGGTAGGCTGCTAACCCTCCTCCTTTATCCGGGCTTGGGAACGACAACAGTGCTTCTGAACTACTCAATCCATCCAGTCACACTGCAGGCGGAGTTCTGTTTGATTATATTATTTTCATTTTTCTTAAATTTAGTCTATCGTTTGGATTAAATCGTTGTCAATTTTTATCATACTAATGCGTTGTATAGTGACCGCTTGTTAACGAGTAGTTGTTCGTGACTAACTCAGTTGAATCGGCAAGCAGACCGCAGGTCTCGATGTGCTAAGATTAAAAAGGCGCCAAAACGGTCAGAAACCAGAACGGAAGACACCGTTTAAATCTATTCAACACATGACAAAGCAGTGGTTATAACGACAAATATATTTATTTTTAACGAGAGAAAAAGAGGTTTAAAAAAAGCAAGGCAGCATTATATATATAGCAACAATGAATAGTTCTATAAATATCACAGTTATAGCGTTGATACAAGTCCTGGAGGGTAGACAACACTCCACACATCGTAGTACAGTATAACAAAATCAGGTAATATGTAATCTCAGAGTTAAACGTCGATTTGATGCGAAACTAGTGAATTCGCAACCCAAAGCAAATTATATTTAGCGTAAATTGAAACGGTGCAAACAAAAATCTGCGTGCGTTAATTGTGATAATATGTATATCTATATATCTAAATCGACATATATTACGTTTGTCAAATACACAAATTAATAGCAAGAAAAGTACTCACGATTAGCCAAGACATCCGAATAGCTATCGGCATGCTTCAATCATCCCCTAAAATCGCTAAGGAAAATAAAGTAATAATTAGGTACAGGATGGTAGCACAAGTAAGTTGCTTGTCGACATTCAATGAATCGTCGTAATCAAATGCGTCCCAGCGGTTTTCACTATTTTTATCGCAGGTGTGCTTTTAAAGTTACTCAAACATCACATGAGATAAAACAACGACTTGCCCCAGATTATGATTCGGAAGTGTTTTAATTAACCAACAGCCCTCTTTAGTACGTGCTCCTAGATCTAGTTTCTAGCGGAAGGTTTTGCCAACACGTGTCGGTATCTCAAGTAGCTACCGCAATTTACATTGCTGGATACTTACGTTAGAGCATATGCGAGGCGTACCACAACCACCGGAAAAATAGTTATTTTCTCTTGGAAAATTCTAGCTGCTAAGAAGCAACCACTTCACAGCGCAACGTTCTGAATGTAGCGAAAAGTGGACGAAACTTATACGGTACGAATTTCACACCAAGACACTTTTAACATAACAGCTTATTTTAGGAATTTCGGAATAAGGAAGCAGGCTTTAGGTGAAGCTTAGTCCGGCTCGAATCAAAATCTTTAAAATCAGTTCGATTTTTTTCTACGGCTCGCCCCGATAACCGGTTAGAAATTAGATCGGACTGGACTCGGCTTTTTAATATATTGTATAATTTTGCTTACGCTTACTTTATTAAAAATAGCTAACGGTTAGACTTGATTATATCTTAAAGTTTTAGGTCGATTTTCAAATATGGTGGATCGGGTCAACAAATGACTGAAATTTTTCCGAAAAATGTTTTTCAGGTTGACTTAAAAGATAGGATACAGGTTAATCAATATAGCAGTTGAATCCATATCAGAAAATTAAGAAATTACAAAGGTACCAAAATATATTTGTAGATAGTTCTTCAATATTTAATAACTAAATCTATCCGTTTAACCAATTTTGACCGGTTATTAAAATTAAATTCTGGATTAATTAAATTGACTTTAATTTTAAATACGCATCAGGCGCGGATTGGGCTTTTCTTGAGCCTTTATCTTACGCATTCAATTCTATTCAAGTGCGCTTTGCGGTCTGGTAGGTTCTCATCCGATTATCTTTATTATTATTCTGATTTTGTTAGCGACATATAATGATGACTACCATCTTGTGGGTACCTTAGAAACTAGTATTAAGAAAAATATTAATTTTAGATATATATTTTTCTTTAATTACAGTTCATGAGATACCCACAAGATGGTAATGCTTTATATATTGTTGCAAGCTTATTGTTCTTAACGGACGCTTGTACGGCCGGCTCGAAATAGTTATATAAGAGTTGTCGGAGAGGGGCGTGGTTCAAGTGACTGATTAATAAAGGGCGCCAGATGAATGTCTGAAAGGAGACTGCTCTGGTTTCGATCACTGCAGGAGTTCCAAGCTTCTGAGCAATTTAAGGTCCGCAAGAATAGGGAAGAGGAAAGTACACAAGAAAACAAGAAATGTCACTAGAAAAGATTTAATATGAACGAAGACACTAAGAACGATTTTCTTTTATACAGCACATACAAATAACAAAATGCCGGGAAGATCGGCAACTTACACATGTACACATTAAATAAGAATGAACAATCTTATGAATTTTAACATTAATAGAATAGAATGTATGAGCATACCTAGGACCGAGAAATAAATAAGTTAAAAATCAAAATACAAAGCGGGTGAGTACACCGTATTGTCAAGAAATTTTACAAAACAAATTAGCATACATTAAAACTTACCAAATTTGCTGTGTTAACCTCGTAGAAAGTACTTTCTTCGCCAAACACCTACGATTAAAATACATAAAAACAAATCGTGGCAATATTGCTATTCTCAAAATCTAGTTAAAGTAATTTAAATAAAGTTACGTGAAGTTACTAAAATTAGTTCCTTGGTCCGCCATTAACATAAACATCCATATGTAGAACCAGCTCCATCGATGTATGTACCAGAGTTCCTTCATTCTTCGAAGTGTTCAAAAAATTGTTTATTGAGTAATTAGGAGATTTCATATGCCAAAGATTTCTATTCCTCTTTTACATGGATAACATTTATTTCTTGTATAAGAAATACTTCAGAATTTATCAAAGTTCAAAAGGGCACGTGGTGCTACGAGGAACGCCAAGGAAATTACAACTAATACGAAAAACAAGACAGATAGCTTACCCTGCGTTGAATTGAATATGGTATTTGATGTGTTTTTAACTAATTTACCAACATTATGGAGTCAATGTTAATAGAAAAATTATTAATTCACGCAGACATTTTGTTGCGTGTATAACGTACTTTTATTACCCTTGAGAAAGGAAGTATAAAGACCGATAGATGGCGTTCAAAACAACGTTGCCAACTTCAAATTAGGAATTATACAGGGTATTGAAGCAATTGAATGAAATTGACATTTCTGCTCGTAACAATATGTCGTTGTAATCTCGTTAACCAATCACATAACAATATTTTTCCTACCTTGCAAATGCCAATTTTGGCTTCACTCTTGATTCATTAGTTAGCTATTCAGTATATTATAGGGATGTAGGGGTGAACATCTTTGGTTTATTATAACAACGGCACTGTCAGACGTTTTGCAAAACAGAAAATCTAGACTCTGCTCAAGCTTAGTCATTTGTTGCTGCAGCAAAAGAAGATTTTGGAGAAAAGCAGAAATTAGTGCGGGGAAGTTTTAAAAACAGGTAATAAATTTGTAGTGTACAACTATTGATTAAGATTATTCTCTACTAGGGCATCTAATCGAAGCTTTATTAAAAAGAGTGGATGCTGAAGAGTCAGCAGATGATACCTTTGCCAAATGAAGAGGATAGGTTTAAGATTATCGGTTTAAATGTTATAGTGCAGGGGTTTCCAACTTATGAATGACCGAGGGCCGCCATTAGATTCATGGAGTAAATAAGGGGCCGCATCTGCACAGGTATATATTTATATAGCTACTATTAAATATTGAAGAGCGGTAGTAGTTATTTTTTATAATATGGTTTTACTTATTATTTTTGAGCGGGCGGTGCTAATGAAAGCACGCGTGTTGGAAATCCCTGTTATAGTGGATAGAATTAAATGAAGTGTGCTGGTCGAAAAGACTGGATCTGACATGCTTTGGAAAATGACTTGCTATCTCATGCTGTGGACATAGTTTACTTATTCAATGAAGATGTAGGCAAAGTGAAGTAAAAAAATATTGCTCGATGTTTAGCCACAATTTCAATTTACTCTTCATTCATGCGCAGTTTAAAGAAGTAAAACAGGCACAGAAGAACGAAAAATCTGGTGTATTACTATAACATGTATTCAGTGTTGTACACGAAACTTTACAAAGCCACATAAACCTTAAACATTTTTTTGAGTTTTTTCTTTGTTTTCTTTATATACGTCCTCGATGAGTTCAATAGTCCCGTTCTTTTAATGCAGCCAGTTCGCTCATAACATATTACATGTTGAGCAACAATAAACCATGTTAAACCTTGGACTCAACCCCGAATTTTGGGAAGGCATACAAATTTGTTTTTTTTTTAAATTAGGTATATGGAAACTACCTGGTTTTTATTTCTAATTTAGGGTTGCGTTACAGCATCCGATACGTAATATTTTTAGCAAATAGCTAGAAAGGTACGTAATTTAAAATAATTTTGAATGATACTGCGACATTGAGGTAAAGCAATGTCATTGCAATTGTGCAAATGCCACTAAAGTAAACTACAAGACGGCTGTTTCGTCCTTGCGGGACTCATCAGCAGTAGGAGACACAATTAAAGCGTTATGGTTTTATCCTGCAGTTGAATAGGTTTGATTGATTAAAGCTTATTATTTCTTAATGTGGTTTTTGTCTGTTTGTTTATAACGAGATTTAAAGTTTTATAAGTTTATTTAATGCTGCTTTTCTAAGGATACATTTTGAAGCATTTTTAAATCTAATTTCCGTATTTTCCAATCTTTTTTCAGTTTGACTTTTTACGACTAAGATTGTGGTCAGATGTAAAATCCGTACCAGGGTTTTTACTATAGTTCTGAATCGCCATTTCGTTACGATATAGTCAATCCGTGTTCTCACTATCCTACTTTTACTACCTTTGAAGTAGTTTAACGAAAACAAAAGTGTATCAAAAACTTTCCCTTTTTTCTGTTTGCTATTTAATTTTCTACAATCTATATAATTAACTGAAACTTTCATAAAGATCAAAAACGTATCGGTAAAGAGGAAAAGAAGTTACACCATAAGTATATTTTCGGTATTTATTAAAAAATGAAAACTTGCAGTAATAATTTATTATTGTAACTAAGGTGTGATTTGATTTATATAACAAATACTTATACATAAAAGCTAATTTGTTCCTTGTTTTATAACTTTGTATATTTGAATCACACATTTGCCCCATAATTAATGTTGCATTATTACAGTTCAACGTAAGCAAGTCGTGGTATGCAAATGCAACTGCCGGTTCCGCTACTTCATTTACATTTCTTTCAGTATGCTTCACCTAGTAGTACTTACTCGGTAACACATTCATACGAGCAACGCATAACACAATTCTACTTACATAATAGTAGGAACGCGGTACAATGTACACAAATAATAACCTATTTTGTTTTACATAATGGATTTATGCGAGTTTTAACGTTATATTGTTTTTTTTGGGTACGCCGATAATAGGTACCTTTTTTCATTTTTGCTTTAAGTGTAATAATTAATAGTACACATGTACATACATACAAAGTTCTTATTGGCAATAAACAATTACAGTTGATAATGGCATTGTCCCATAACACAATGCTTACTGTGTTATTTGTAACCAGTGCGTAATATAAATGGAACCAATTTTAACTCAGTAGCCTTATTGATAAAGTGGCCTTAAAGCGTTCCAGTGCATGCGTGCAGTAGTAATATATTTAAGCGTGGGTGTCTGTAAAGTAGTTTCACGTCCTCGTCTAGCCATCTCTGACGTCACTTGTGGGTGTAGCTTCTTTGATCACATAACCGTATATGCATTTGGCTATATAGCAATTTTACAGAGGTACAAGAGAAATTTAATTCTCGTATTATTCGGTGATTAATTGGTATGCAATTTTATGTCCTTTAGTACCTTAAATGTCGACATTCTTTCCAGGAAGAAATGCGAACGGCTACGTATCCTTATATGGTGACACTTCGTACTTTTCTTTCCAGCGTTCGTTAATCACTTTGCTTTATTGTAACATTTATCTATACGATTCTTACCGATATCAACAAAAAATAGAATATTTCAACGATTTACCAGAAGTGCGTGATGCAACAAAAGGATGCTCCAAGAATGTACGTAATCCGACATATAAAACTATGCGATAAATTTAACTTCTTCACTAGGTGGTAGTTTACTGATACATATTTTAGGTGGTAAGCTTAATTGATACTTTCGTGGAAATAATTTATTTTAGCTTGTAGCAACGTATTCCAAACAATTAATTTACAACATTAATCAACAGTAGATTACAAGTGCAATAGTAAAATGTAATGCCCAAGGCTCAACGAAGACCACGACCTTGCTCTATGGATACACCTACACTTTGTCATAGAACTATATTAGATACAAAAGAGAAATTTGATTTTTAAATACTTTAATTAATCTGTCAAGATGATAAAAATACAATCTAGTTTCAAATTCATCCAAATTCATTAGCACAATCATATTGCAAAGTTTCATTGATTCGGTTTTTTGAACTCTTCGTCGTATGAGGTCAACGTTTTTAGATTGTGTTATTGATATTAAATATAATTTTAATGTGTTTTTATTTGTTGTTGTACTATATCTGATGTATTATTACACAAAAACTTTTTCACACTTAATTAACGTGTCTGTGTGTGACCCCAAATTAAATAATTTATTTTAATTAAATAATTCTTCGGAAGCTCTTTTGTCACTAGTATGAAAATAAATAGATAAGAATCATATCTACGTATTTCCTTTATTTTTGTGATGGGGGTTACAATCTGCATGCAGTAAATATTTATTTATTCAGGTAAATACTAGCTTAGTGGTGTATGCAGAATATTACGTAATCCAAAGTTATTTTCGATATGACGTCATTAATAATAAAACATATATTGATTAATTTTGGACAGGTACTAATCTCGCACCATTGATTGACACAAATTTATTTTACACCTACTTTCAATTTTATTTAGGCGTTACTATGGGATCATCTCTATTATCGGTTATCCTAAGTTTGATGGTTTTTTTTAAGGTTGCTTTGGAACGTTTCTTAAAATCGAATATTTAAAAAAAGAGGTTAAAAAATTGGTGTCTAGGTTATTTTTTATAGCGAACCCACCTACGATATTTGCACGTGATAGATCTGCATTATTCTTGAAACGATCCGTTCTCGTGCTTTCTCTATTGACCAACCCAATAATTTAAATGGGAAATTTTACCGTGTCATAAAAATTATGGTAAACAATTTAACTACTTAATCGAGGGATTCCACCTACGTCTACTTTCTTATGCATCCAGCTATATTTTATTGTTGAATTATATGGCTCTTTGATCCTATATTTGCACGTTACCATATAGGACAATGAATAGAACTGTGTTATATTTGGGTAAAATATTAAAATCATGGTGAGGCTGGAGCGCTGTGTGTGAAATTTTATGTAATAATCATTAACATTTGAACACTCAATTTACTATATTTTTCAACAACAATAAATATTTTTTATTTTTGTTTTGCGTTCGATTTATATTTTCCATAGTGCATAAAGTGAAGAAACCAAAACTATGATAATGTGACCTATTTGATTTTCTCAGTAGTGTGTATATTTTAACTTTTGGTAAAATTTATCATTTATATAATTTCTATTTTTGTAGAGAATAAAAGATTTAAATATACCGAAAATCGGAAAACTTGAAAAAAAAAATTGAAATTGGTAGCTCAAAAACGGTGCAAGCACATGTATTTTTTAAAATAAAAACAACTACAACCACTGCCTATAATCTATCTCATTATAATTCTGATGCCCTTTTCAAATTTGACATACGTCATCAGCTTCTTTTATTTTTTTAAATAATTTCATCCACAGTAAAAAGTGTATAGAAGATAATCAAATTAACGGGGACTATTTGAAACATTTAATATGAAATTTGTACATAATAGAAATTCATTGTAACTTAAGACCATTCATAAATATAATCATCAATAAAAACTTTTTTGTTTAAAGCTTCTGTTTGCTAAGCCTATCTATGTATTATTTTCCTGCAATAAATGCTTTTTAAGTATTTAAGAGTGAAGTAAATCGAAACCTTTTACATCACTCAAGTCAGAAACGCAAAAACTGTTTAATGAGATCACACTCAACTAAGATTGCCATTAAAAAACAAAAGCTTATGTTATATCTCTAAATTAAAGATGGACGTGTCATTATTATCAATAAAGTCGAGGAATGATATAACATTCAAAAAACGAAAATTTTTAGTTTTAAAAAAAGAGTTTAAAAAGTTGATGACTTTAGATAAGCCAAGCATTTACCAAACTTTCAAGCTCTTGAAAATAATATTATCTTTATGTACAATTTATACCATAAAATAAAATTTATCTAAGGCAATTTACACGCATCACTTCAGCAAACAGCGGTAACTGAAGAAATCAAAACAGAAATTAAGCAAGTTGTCGAACTGAGTTCTAAGAAAGCTAAATTTATAATATATACTTCTTATATTGCAACGTTTTTTGTTTATTTAGCTGAAGTCTTGTTTTGGTTACAATCGCAGATATACATAATCGAATACACAAAGTACATTTTGTTAGGTTAGGTCAGTAAAGACGAAGAAATAAAAATTTTTATTTGCTGTAATTTTTTTTATTAACAATTAATTTTTTGGATGACGGATATTTAAAGAGAATCATAATTAACACAATATATGAAGACGTTTTAAAATACGGATCTCACAGTATTTACCATATGGTTAAAATCAAAAGTTAGTCTTCAGTTATTTAAATAGACAAAACCGGCCTGAAAATTTTAATCGCAAATATCACTTTAGACCAAACAGGAAATTTTTTTATTTAACGCCACAAGAGAACTTTTTCTTAAGTTTGCAGTCGTTTATCAGCTGCACGCTGTGTATTAGGTTACTCGGGATCAATCAGAAGTCAAAGGGGAAGGTGTCATCAAGTATACACATTCAAACCTCGCATCTTGAATATTTTGCAAGGGCGGTATTTTGTGCCTATTACCATGCTTACTTACTACACGTGAATAAATCTAGTATTGCTATAACCATAAAGTGTTTGTTGTGTGTTTCTTATAATCAAATTAATAATTAGATAATACAGTAAAGGCAACTATGAATTTGGGTTTATTTATTAATTTTTACATACAGGCATGGATCGCATCTGAATTGGTAAAATGACGCGTTGCCTCTTGACTTCAGTTCGAAATTATGAGGTAATCTATGCTAGTAGTTGGGTACTTGTTTATATATCGTTTATGTTATGGCAGTCAACTGTAACACGTACTGGGTACGGGTTCTAATGCCCTCAACTGCTTTTGCGAAAGGAACAAAAAAAAGTTTGGTGAAGCTTGAAACCCAAGCAAACATCAAGCCAGATCAAGCTTTTATTTTAAAAAAACTTGACTTTCAAGCCTAAGCTACTTTTACGTTTCAAGCCAAGCTACTTGGCTTGGTGAATCTTTACTCCTAAGCTCTAAGCTTTATAGAGTTCAACTTATAAGTTTTACTTCATCAATAAATTTTGGAGTCAAACTTATAGGCTTATTTGCTATTACTTTTAGTTCTATTTACTTAGCTTTAAAGTGTAAATATCTAGCGTCTACAAGAGCTGGACATTCGCATAGTATGTCAAGAGATGTTTCTTATTCTTCTCTACACATTCTACATTCGGGATTGTCTTTCACTTTTATATTAGTGTTTCATAAGTGGACGGTGTTTTGTGAAGAGTCCAACAGTTCATCTTAGTTGGTTTTTACATAACCTAATTAATTCTTTAACTTTCTCTCTAGATGGTCCGTGATAAACATCTTCGACTGTTTTAGTCCAGGTGTGGTATGTTTTTGTCTTAATAAGTTTCTAATCTCCCTTTTGATGGTTTTATATGCTAGACTACAGGTTGGTTCAGGCCCTAGTAGACGAACTTCAGCTCCTTTTTCTGCTAATAGGTCTGCTTTTTTGTTTCCTTCTCTCGTCTGATGTCGTTTTGTCCATTGTAGAGTAACTTTGTTGGGCTCTCTAGTTATTTAGTCTAAAGCTCTTAATGCTGCTTGGCTATCAGTAACGATTTGAACCTTCTATTTTGATAGGTTTTTTAATCATTCCTTGAGCACAAGCCGGTATTACAATAACTTCTGCTTGGAATAAGGTTGCTAGACAGCCTACGTTTACGCTCAAGTTGGTCCTTGATGTACTGCCAGCGGTTTCCGCTCCAGTACTATGTGCAGTTTTGGTACCATCTGTATACTAACTCTTTTTCTAGATTGTTGTCCCGATAAGGTTTGTGGAAGTGGATAGCTGGACCGGTTCTATCCGACTTTAAGTTTAGCATTTAGTTTTTGTTTATCTAATCAAAAATCTCGGTATATCTTACTCTAGCACGATTGTTCCGCTATGCGTTAGAGGTAAAGGTGTGTAACGAAACGAACATAAAGTCCACCATTTTGAACAAATGGTAAACGAATTTTAAAATGGTGCATGGACTTTACTCCCATCCTCGTATATCCCACCAGCGCCAAGACGACCCCCGCTCTAAAACCAGAACCGAAGGAAGGAAAAAGGATATAAAAGCGACTGCACCGTCTAGAATGGCATCTTTTTCGTCATCGTCCGAGCGGCGTTTTTGAAGACACCTCGGACATCCCGAAAACCGCATTCCGAACCTGAAAACTAACCGTAAGTTAACTAGTAATTCAAATAACGACCACCGCCTGTACCTGGAGCATTTGCTCGACATGATTAAATCCTGACTGGTCATTGCAACAATCGGGACCTGCGTTTCACCTGTCGCAATAAACAGCGAATCATTTTCCCGCATTTTCAATAATCCGTCCGTGTATGCAGTGATTGTATTTGGTTATCTTTGTTAATAATTGTCGAACACTTGAAGTTGTCTGTTCTTAGAATATTTTAGTGCTCGCCGTAGATGACCGAAGAGTTATTCACCATTACTGGGTTGTTACATACTGCACCTTGGTCGACCCGGATGAGTGGCCCTTAGACATTTGTTCGTAGAGTACCTTAGTGCTCGCCGTAAGTGTTTGAGGCGGTTTTATTCATCTCTCGAGTTGTACGACTTAACTTAACTCCGTACCTGTGACATAAGCAAATACACCAGAAATCCGTTTTGTTACCGCGTCGTGTAACATACCTCATAAATGAATATTGAAGTTTATTTCATTCCATTCCATCCACTCATTTACACCGCAAGTTCAAGGTGCAGTTGCGACCTTAGAAAATTATAGTAAACGTCGCCTTAATCTAATTATTGTTCAATCGATGTGAATTTAATTAAATTTGATTCTTAATAATCCGCCATATCTATCTGTAAAATCCAGGAACAGTATTTTCTTACGCGATTGTTTAAAAAAGACTTACTTATCAAATCTTCCCGGCACTACCTGTTCCATTTATCCAGATAAACGCAAGAAAAGGCACAGTTGGCAAGGGGATTTGCATTAATTAATTACTGGAAAACACGGGTATAAAAACCACCATATTTTTAAGTTGTTTTAGATTAAACAACGTTAAAGTATAATAGAGTCGTACACAAACCAATAGAGGGCGCTGCTGGCGGATTCGACGAAGGGTATATACAGAGCCGCCCGGAATTAATTTAAGTTTTATTTCCTGAATTATGTTATTTATTTTAATTTGTATTCTAATTATTTCATTTATCTTTGTGTTGTTAAATGTAAATACGTTTAATTATTTTACTACACATCTCAATTGTGTTGCGAGTACTAATTTTTCTACTTAGGTACCTGGGCTGTCGTGGACACTATCAACTCGCAACGCCATGACCGGTTACAGGTGGACAGTCTAGGAAAGTTTTCGTTATTGTAGTGGGCATCGTTGATATTGCCCTTGTGATTCCTAGGCACACAAGTCTCTGTATCTTGCTGAGTCTTGTTATAGATTATTTTCTTTTGGGGAGATGCCACCAAATTAAGAGATCCATATGTGACTGTGGAAACTATTACCCTAGAGTATATACAAAGAATCGTTTCCAGTTTTAGTCCTTATCGGACTCCCACGTTCTTAAAATGCCCGAGTAGGTTCGTTGATTGTTTTTCTTTAAGTAAGCGACAAAGGTTAATTTAGTGTCTAAAGTGAGGTCCCAAATATTTAACCTCATTGCTCAGTTGAAGTTTTTTTTTCTCATAATTGGAGTTTTTTCAAATCCTAAAGTTTTCTTCTTCTTGTAAAGACAGCAGTTTTTCACTACTTTTTACATAAGGTTTGAAACAACTCCCCCGAACTTGTCAGTTATCGATATAATGATATCATCTGCATATGCTTGCGCATGTATTCCGTTCCGGTCAAGTTCCCCGTAAAAGATTGTCTGCTACTAAGTCGAAACTTAAAGTACCGTAATTACGAATCCAAAATTACTTGCTCAAAATTTACTTTTTCTTCATTCAATGTAATGTATCCAATCCGTCACATACACTACTGCTCTCTTATTATTTGATTAAAAAAATTATTTAAAAAATGTATTCTCGACATGATCGTTACGAATTGAGACAAATTTTGTACAATTTTGTTCAATTTATTTTTTTGAATTATATTATAAAGGCAGAGGTGCTATTACTATGGGTACAGGGCAACCTAGATATGGCGTTCCATGATATCTGTTCGTACGTACGTCTAAAAAACCATTAAATTTAAAGTTTGATGAATTCGATTATTTTTATAAAAATTACCGTACGTATGGCAACGTGGTATTAGATATTTTATTTTTTTTATTATATATTTTTTACATATTCACACCCTGTCTAATGTATCTAATTACTTGTACCAACACATTATATGGTATCAACGCAACGGTTGTTCTCTTCAAGATTAAGTTCCTTTATGAAAGAAACAGTTTTTTTGTTATGAAAAATGATGTACTAAATGCCTAATTGCTATTCTCGTTTTTTAATAATATTCTTCTGTCGAAAGCAGTTTAAATATTAATTATTCTTGAACGCTGTCGATAATGGATATTGGAAAGTAGTGTGTTCACTATTATCGACTACTGAAATTAAATTATGGCTATAAATTGTTTTAGAAATTAGAAATGGGAGTTTGAGAATATTTATATTCGTATATTACACTATACAACGGAGATAATTAGAGTTGTGCTTATGGCATATAACATAAAAACAGAAATATTGCTTCTTTTGTCGACGAACCATTTACCGAAATTTATAATGAAGTTTTGGTGTGTATTTGCATTTTTGATAGTTGCTTTTAGTTAATGACCATTCTAGTTAAAGTTACACTATACCTAAAAATAGTGTTTTGAATACAGTTATTTGTTGAAATCGTATCTGTAGCAAATGATTTGGTGGTATTTTATTGTATTAAAAGAGTTTTTGCTAATTTTTATGCACTTAACTTCTCATTTAATTTTCTAATAAAATTTAGTGATTTGTTATTATATAGATTCTTTCTGATGATTTTAACGCGGCAATACGTTTTTAAAAAAATATATATTTTATAGTATACAAAATCAATATCTGTATTTTAAGAAGCGAAGTTTTTGTTTATATACGTATTAGCTAATACCAACTGTCTAAGCAAGTATTACAATAAAACGTAAAAAGGACAAAGTATCAACACATTTTTAATAACTTCATCAACAAACACACAAGAATAAATTAAATATGCTATTTTTAATATAAATGTAAATTTACATTGTATGTTTGCATAAGTTAATTAATATAATTTCAACATTTTGTTTTTCATGTAATTAAAATTATAAAATGATGTTTACAAATGTAATCTGTATAGAGGAATCCGATTAAATATATGTTGTATTAAACATCTATATTAACTTGCACGTGGAAATGGCCAAGTTACTAAAATAATAACGAATATTAAAAAACCAGGGGACTTTTTAATTTAAATATTTTAGTTCCTACAGAGAAAATTAATTAAAATGTTTATTTGCTGTTTTTTAAATGAATTTCTGGGGCCCAGTTTGATTTAAAAACTCCTGCGTTTGTAAATACGGTATTGAATAAGGCACAAGGATTTTTTTTTATTATGGTGTTTATTATTATTGGATTTTTTTATTTATACACAATTTTTGTTTTAGTTTTACTTTTACGTCAAATTATTGTTTTTAGTATTCATTAATTTTTTAAAAAATTTGATTAAAATAAATTAAATTAAGACAGTTTGGACAAATTATGTTGTTCAGTTCTGCCTATTTTTTTAATGTACACAAACACTCTATGTTTATAAATAAATTATTGTTTTCCACTATTATAATTATTTTTTTTTTGGAGTGGCCTGGTAACCGATTAAAAATGTTTAAAACTGACCAATATCAAAGAAATTGTAGATATTTACTCTTGTCAAACCACGTTATTCGTCATAATCCGTCGGTGCATTTTTTGTACCCACACTGACCACTACCATATATTTAACAAACCGGTCTTGCATTTACCTAAAACATTTTATATCCATCACTGTTATTACCGGAACTTAAGTTTTCCAATGACGAATACATTTTTGGTCATATAAATGATTTGCTTTGTTGATTATTCTTATTTTCGAGTATTTGTTACAAACTCGTTACGAAAAATTATTTATTTTATTACTTGATTGGTAAAGTAGTAAACGTTTTCTTATATGAATTTGGATGTAATAGTAATTCATATAAAGAATAGTAATGGAATAACAATATTTTCTGAAATCGGTAATCGTTACTCGCTATACTTCTGAGAAGCGAGTACTCATGTACTGATTAGTAACTTTTTCATTGTCCACAGAGTCGACACTGGCTTTTAACTCTGACCGACACATTTAATACACCTGTTACAGAATTCGACCAAAACTTTTCTTCTGACGACTTTAAAGCTGTTCGTTTTAAAAGTCTCTTCGGTGGTTAAAGTTTATTTAATTTATTAAAATAATTTGACCTAGTTTCGGCTTCTTTAAGTGTGTCAATTTCATTGTTTCGTTTGTTTTAGCTTTGTTTTGAAGAACTAATTTCCGGATTTTATCAGCTTGGTTTTCAAGGATTATTACTCTTAAGGTTTTAGTTGTTTTTGTGTATTAAATGTTTTCCTTCAAACTTTAATTGGATAAGAGTGCTTAATGTTATATAGTTTCGTGTCTAGGTGCAATTAAATTTGATTTCAAACGTTATTGCTTAAATTTTAATCATGCTTGGCACGTTCGGTGTTATTGCTGTCAAAAACAACGTAAATAGCTGTAGGCGAATAAACAAGTGTACAAGACAAATCGGAATGAAATTGAAAAGAGTCTAAAGAAGTGACTGCATATCAATGTCTGTAATCTGAAGGTTAAAGGTTTACATACTACGTCACGGTCGTGCGCCCATTTCCTTACACCTTCTTGACGTAAACTAAGTTATACGGCTGCTTCCAGTTTTGAATTGAAATGACTCATTGTGTACAGCATACCTTCGTTTTGCATGCGTTTATTAGGCATATGTTTGTTTCTTGAAACGACAAGTGACAAATTAAAGTGAAAATGTAACAATACGACTTAACCATTACAGAAAAATAACAACGCTTCAAGTGCTAGTAGTAAACTGGAAATTAACTAAACGTAAAGCTAGACGATGTCATGTCAAATGCAATCGCTTCGAATGTAACATGCTCTGACGGTTTTATATATTTCAAGTGCTATGCGGTTGTATGTACGTATATTCATTTTTTCCAAGCGCTGTAATACCTGATATAAAATGCACGTTTTGCTTTAAACAAACATTGCTCATGTTTTCTAATGATTTCAAAATAATTGTCTTTGTTTAAAAATATTACAAATGTTTTAACGTAGTTGTTCTGAAATAAAACGATTTTAACGTAATTAACAATTTTATAATGTTTTTTTTTTATATAAGCATCTAAACCAAACATTAAGCAGAAAAGTTTAAAATTACCTACCTTTTATCATAATACTTTAGCAGACAACTACGTTGGTGGATTATTATTGCCTGCATATACCAAAACTACTATAAAGGGCAGGAAGAATCATGTAATTATATGCAATGTCATCATCGTTCTCGGGAGAACACATATTTTCTTGTTTTCGGCTTGTTCATTCTACTTTATGAAATAAGTCAGTAGTAGAGAATACAAAAACATTACAATTGTTACACAAAACATTAGTAAGAAAATGAAACCGTTATTAAATTTTTACATTGTTCCAATATGAGTGTGTTCGTTATGTTTTCACTATCTAATTTGTGTTTTTTTTGTTTGGTTCGATTGTAATTCTGATTGAAATTATACTAATTTTGTGATATCTAATCTAAAACTATTTGGCGCGATTATGATTGTTAGCTTCTGGTTCTGAAGTGGTTAGACGTACTACAATCTGTCGATGATTTTTAATCGCAAAAAATATTTATTTTGTTTTTGCAGTGTATGGAGTCAGGCACGCGCCTAGCACTTTGGGATTTGTGCAAATTAAAAATAACGCCCCAAATTTGTATTACGTTCATATGTGAGTACAGATACGGGTTAAGTTAGGTATTATTATCCACTATTGAAAAATAATTTTAAAAAGTACATATTTTCATAAATTTATTTTTATTTTTATATTTTAATTAGATTTCAGAATTGACCAGCATTTAGTAGAAGCTGAAAAAAATACAAACAGTTCTTGAACTAAATAAAAAAAATGGATGCTCAAAGTATTCGATTTTGCGGCATCATTGACAACTAAATTTAGGGTATAATTGCAACAAGGAACAAAGAAAGCTCGCAGATTGAAATCCAAATTTTTTTTTGCAGACCATTATGCCTACCACGCATATTTGCCCTATTTTCGCAACCTTGATATATAAGGCTTCCTTCTCTAACGCCGATAAAAGAAATTTTGTCAAGCCTTCACCCGACACATCATCTATAGGACAAAATAATAAAAAAATGTTCTTCTATACTAATTCCCGTGCTCTTTAAATTAACAAATATTATACAAACTGAAATTTGTTCTTGGTGACGAGAGTCAGGAGTGCAGTTTAATAATATGGAATAATATTTTGCCTTTTTAGATAGTTCTAAAATTTTGGTTTTAATATTTTCACCGATCCAGTTGATTACTTCATTTTGTATTTTAACAACCGATATTCTTAGTACAAGTTTAATTATAAAATTTAGTTGGCCATGGACACAAACAAAAACAAAAGTCTCGATTTTGACAGAAAACAAATTCATATTCGTCCCAGTTTATGGTTGACAGTAAATGTTTTAATAATTTGTTCACATTTAGTTGCTTTTGTATTGTTTTTTTTATCGCAATCATCCTTATTGCTTTAATTGCTATTGTTACTTTGGCAGCTTTCAAATTATGGATTTCCCTTTTAAGGAACAGGTCGACCGCATGGTTTTTGGATTATGTCAAGGCAACTGTCTCGAAAGTGTTTGCTTGTATCTAGAGAAGTATCCAAACCGGAGAATTCCAAATCACAAAACTTTAGGCCGAATCAAAAGACGTCTTCGAGAAATAGGAAGTTTGAAGCCAGTCAGAAATAACACTGAAAGATCTGGACAAGCTCGAACACCCAATGCGGAAGATGTTGTTCAAAGAATTGATGAGAATGCTGAGACCAGTACCATAACATTGCAACGAGAGACTGGGATTTCAAAAAGCACTGTAAGTCGGAACTTTTGAGATCAATTACTTCGTCCATTCCACATCCAGGAAGTGCACGAATTATTGCCATTTGACCACGGATCACGTTTAACTTTACAAATTGTTCGGGAGCGCAGAGTAGTTTATAACGGATTCCATCTTGTTTACTGATGACTCTTGGTTTTACACGTCGTGACATGACGGTTCGTCACAATGAGCATATTTATGCTATGAAAATTAACATGCTATTAAAGGAATACATTATCAACGAGAATTAAAAATTAATGTCAGGGTCGGAATTATTGGCAATTTTATAGTTCGTGCTTTATGATTGCCTGATCGTTGGATGGTGCTAGTTATCTTCGTTTTTTTTTTCCAAGAAAGTTTGTTCGGATTAGTAGAAGACTTGCCTCTTAATTTGCTTTGAAACATCTTCTTCATGCACAACGGTGCACCACCTCGTTTTGCACGTGCCGGAAGAAAATATCGTAATGAAAGTTTGCTGGTAGATGGATTGGTAGAGGACAAGAGGCAGCCATTCAATAGCCTCCATGGTCTCCAGGTTTAAATCCTTACGACTTCTTCATCCGCGGGACGTTAAAAACACAAGTGTACAAGGTTCAAATTAATAATTCCGGCCAGCTGTGGAACATAATTCAAAATACTGTAAACGCACTACGAGAAAACGACAATTTTTTAAGAAGGGTGCATTTCAATTTTTTACGTCGAATTAACCTCTGCGCGAATGAAGGTGAAGGTCACATTGAACGCTTGTTGTAAAAAAGTTTTGTCTTTGTGTCTACCATCAATTAAACTTTGTATTACAATTTTATTAAACTTCTGTTAATAGTATCGTTTATCAGTGTTTGAGAAAACATTTTCACGGAGCTTGTACAAGAGTCAAAAATGATGAGCAAGCCTTTCCGTTAAAAAAGTCTTAGCGCCGTATTACCACCCTTAAAAATATTTAAAATAACACAAAGGGACGAAGATGGTTGTAACTCTTCTACAATTATTTCTGTTTTTTTAATCCTGAAAGTAGGATAATCCTCTAAAATGCATGTTTGCCAAATTTTATTCAATTTGGTATACGCATTTCTGAAAAATGTGATTTTGAAAGTAGACTGAACTTTTCTCAAGGACAAACGGTACATTTTGGTATATACATAAATAAGGTTTACTCGACTTATTATACATTATATACCTCTACAATAAGTGGTAGCTTTATTTCCCATCAACTTTTGGACACCCTATATAAATGAACCTTACTATGAATAAATAAAAGTATGTTTAAAAATGTGTTTATTTAAATAACGTTCATTTAAACTACTCTTCAAAAAAATTTAACTTAGTAGTTAAGCGGGATTTATACTGTATCACTTTTGATGTACTTCCAAAGTGATTTACGTAGGTTGAAATCATCCAGAACAGTAATCCATGTTTACATATTTTCATACAGTTCTGTGGTTTTACTTTCATCATGTACGCAGTCGCTTTCATGTCTCGTTTGTGAAGGAATACAGTGGTTATATTATAGGTATTAACTTAATTTTACCTGGACTGATAACATGCGCCAAACTCAATAATATCGACAACTAACCGTGCTCAAAGACTTTGGTGGGTGAAACCATGGATTTTAAGGAGAGAAATTCTGGGAGCTTTGTCAACGTTGTTAAGAGATTGAACAAAAGAAATTCATTTAAAAACTAAATAGTGAATGTGACTGAAATAAATTTTATTTACATTTTTACTGCGCTTTTATTTTGGATGAATCGTCAGTTTGGCGCTTTTATCGTTGGTTAGTAATATGCTTCCTCGTTCCTCTTTAGTGTGTACTTTGAATAGAACGAAAGGCATTGTACACTAATAATTTTGGATGATTCTTCCAAGATGAACATACAAAGTGATGAAACGTTAGCGTATTTGACGATTTTGAGTTAAGGCGCATGTGCTTACAAAATCTCGTATTTCAAATAAATTGTAATGAAGCTGAAATATTCTGAAAACAAAACCATATATTTAAAATTGCAAAAACACTTATATGTCAGTTTTGTAATACACCATACGGTTGGAATATACTAAAAATTACAGTGCCCTTTTTGTAGAGAAGACAAGTGTTCGTGCAAACTTTAACAAATCTCAATTTTCCAGTTAGATTACAATTAGGAAGAATAGAAACAGCTGAAAGTAAAGATATGACAGAAATAAAAAATGTCGAAGATAATAATGCTCCCAGTTCTAGTGAATTGGATTACTGATTAAAAATTTTTTTTTAAATTTCTATTAAGCCGAAAGTTTGGAGCCCCATATGTCCGAATCAAATTTTAGCGAAGTGTTTTTTTGCACCCTTCTCCTCAATTTAAATCAGTAATTCTTCGTCAAGCTGACTAGTTAATACAGTACAACGTTTTTATTAAAGTAAAAATTCCAAGTTTTAAGTCGCCAAAGAATATTTAAAATATAAAGTATTAACCTGTTAAAATCGTGTTTTAGAGTGAATGTTTTTTTTTATGTTGTGCAGGTTTAAAACTACTCGATTTTACAGTAATTGAATAACAACATTTTAGTAATTGCCTTTTCTAGCATGGAGATCTTGAAAAGAGTTCCGAAGGCAGTTAAATTAACAAAAAATGCCGAATAGTATGTTTACACATCGTTTTATAGATTTTGAGGTATTATTAAAAGTGTGATTTTTTTTGTAAATATTAAATTTGTGTTAAAAAAGATATTAAAAACCAAGGGCACTTCTTTCTTGTCATTTTTTGACATGTGCAAAATAGTGTCTCCGATTTTTGGGTCAAAAGTTTCGTCTTCAAGAAATTTCTAAAAAAATTTTTTTCTACTTTGCTTTTCTCGATTTCTTCGTAGTTCGGTTTCTTCTAGGATTACTTCTAAGGAAATTTTTTATATATGAAGATTTAAGTATATCTGGCAAGATATAGAGCCAAATCTTCTGTCAGACAAGCTGGTTTTAGAACGAATGACCATCTACAGATAATTAAAACTCCCATTGAATAAACAATCGAATACAACCAACCGCTAGTATTAATATTTTTTGACTTCAGAAAAGCTTTCGACACCGTCGAACTACTGGCGATACTATCAGCGTTACAACTAGTGATGAGGGATATCATGATTTTTCAATAATACTGTGAATCGTTACTGCAATTTTTTTATATCAGTGATTTTAAACGTGACATTGCGCAGTATCTGGTCGCCGCTTCAATATTCATATCATTACCGAAAACGAAAACCTTGCAACCACCAACCAGTAAACTGTGCAGATCAAATATAATTCCTCACGAAATCACGATTTTACAACGAGAACAAAATAACGATTTCACAATAACATGACCAAATGTGAAAAGTAACGACTTTTTAAAATCACTGATGTTTTTACAAATTGGTAGCAGTCGTTCTGCGTGATTTGTTAGTATCACAGTTCGTGAAATATCACTCATCACTGATTATAACAAAGCAGGATAGTATAGATATACAAAATTGATAGAACGTGAAAGCAACCTCATGTGTAAAACACAAACATCTACAAAATAGAACAAGGCATCGGGCAAGAGGATACAATTTCTTCTAAATTCTTTGCAACAGTGTTAGAATATGCATTTAAAGCACTAACTTGGGACAAAAGAGTATAAACATCGACGTTGAATACCAAAGCTGCCTACGGTTCGCCGATGACATTGCTATAATAGCTAATAATTTTTATGAAGCCCAACAAATTATTTCAGAATTAAATATGGCGTTAAAAAGTATTGGCTAAAAAAATATTGTTTTTTAAATTATTAGGATATTGTTCGAGTTTTTTTAATCATAGTCTCACAAAACTGAATTCGTCTATCAGGATCATCGTCTCGTAATTCTTGCAAGGAAAAAGCTTATGTGCTTTTAAGACTTTCCGAACCGATTCATGTGACAATTCCATTCATCCTGCAACTTTGCAAAGCGACGTTGTTGGACGCATGGCAACTTGACCCAAAATTTCAATTTGCAGTCCTTCGTCTAAAATTCTTGGCGCTTTGCCTTGAGATTTGCTATAGAACCAGTGGCTTTAAATTTCCGCACAAGAGATCGCACGTAAACATCGCTGACACTTTTATACAGATGCCTTGCATTGAACGCAGTAGCTACCCGTAAAGCACATCGATTTTTACCTGGGTTAAGATAAATTATTTCAACCCGTTCAGCAACTGAATAGATCATGTTTACACATTATTTTCAAAAAACCAGCTCGTAAAAAATTTAACAATGAATGATACACTAACTAACAATAAATACTGACGTGTAAATACCTATAAACAATGAGTGAAAGGTTCAAACAAATACCATTGATAAAACAAAAGTACTAAAAACTTCTGCTTCTCCTGATTATCGTTATTGAGATAATGGAATTCATCGTATTGTACGAGAGTATCTACAACATGTGGTAACTATGCCAAAAATAAAAATTTTTCAACACAGTGTAATTTTAAGGGTTGGCAGCATCTCCCAAAACTTCATTATTGGCTAATTGTTTCAAAATTGTCAAGCGGAATGTCACTTTTTGTTAAACTTTGGAATGAATTTTTAAAGACCTTATCAACGATGTATCATAAGTGGGAGATTGCAATTTATATTCTGGAAGTTATGGTGGTCACTAACCATGTTAATTTAGTTCCCCCTCCGTATTGTCGAAACGGATTTTTCTTATTTTTGATACTGTTTTTTGTAGTAAATATATTCCCAATCCAAAATTTTCAGATTGACACACTGTATATATTTCTATAAAATTGTATTGATTATATATAATTATATAGAAAAGTAAGTGTATGTATATTTTTCTATTAGATGGTATTTTAAAAAGTATTTGTAATTTAATGACTCGTTGAGATTTTAATCAATAAATTTGTGTACCATATTTTGGACAGTGGGAGTTACATTTGCCTAGTCACTGGGAACCATATTTCAGGAGAAAGTCGAACGCGCAAATCTTACTTAAAGGCAGTTTTATTAACAGTTACTTATGTATGTATATTTGTTGTTGAAGTAAAAGCTTTTTTATACATAGATTTTAATAGAATATTTTTTAACAGCGTGGGTTACAAAATTTGGGATATGATTCAAAAAACATACGTATGTGCTATTTAAATCAATTTACAACAACGAATTTAACATTTTTTTGTTTATGATACTTAAAACTATCTAGTATGAGGTAAAACGTGAACTAGGTAAAATCAATTAACTATAGGAACTTTATTAAATAAACTTCCAATTTAATTTACTCTACGTTATTATATGTTCCTGCAACAAGTCAAAATGCAATTTCCGCAATAATATACATTTTAAATAAATACAGTTATGCAATGCACATATATAAAAATAAATAAATCTTAATTGTCTTGAGATAAAATTACATTCAATAAATATTAAAAGCACGAAACCAATTAAAGTAACGGTACCATCGACATTTATTTTTTTTATCATCGTGACTGAAAGATAACAATTTTTAACCGTGCTAGCAGTTGCAGCAAGATTTCGTGTTGAGTTATTCTTGGTTTTGGTGGGCATTAAGAAAATAAAAGCAAAACAACGCTCCGGAACGCAGTACTAATAAATTAAAGATATTAAAGTACTAAACCTAAGAGAAATTTACTGAAACAGATTATGTGTTTACGTGAACAATTATAAATTACGGGACATATTTTGCTGGCATTCTTTCATTCGAGGTTCTCGTTTTTAAATAACTGTCTAAATTAAGGCATGTATGATTTGATTGTGTGTAAATACTATTAGTTACAGTCAATTACTCGACAAATGGAGCTGTGACATGAATATTGTTTTAATTATTGTTATTTGTGTCAAAATTAAATTTATGACATGAGTAGTAAAGAATTTATTGTAAATGGTATAAAATTTCTTGTACGTATCTGGAAAATGTTTTATGACGTACGTTTAGTAACTATCTAATTTAATTTTCACCTTGTTGTTAATTGCAATCTTATGCAGCACTTGTGACACATGACAAAATACATTTGTCAAAAAGTTGCTGCATTTACTGTAACACATTATTGATATTAGGACACGTTCACACTTGAATTAGAATATAAAATTTGTCGATCAAGAACCTACGCAGCGCACTCAAAAAAAAAACGCTGAAAATGAAACAGCCGTTATTTTGGCAATGTTCTTCGTCGATGTTATCAATGCGCCAAAATTAAAATTCGGGTGATTAATACAAACGTATTATTACATTGTCGCAATTTATTATTAAATTGTTGTTGAATGAGAGTGTGTACATTTATAGCTTGGCATTTAATCGAGTGGAAATTGCTGTTTCGGAAATAGATCGGATGTGCCTACTGCTACTTTAAGTATTTTTAACCGGTTTGTTATGTAAATAACTGAGTCAAACTAGCATTATTCGGATGCTGCAATGGATTTTGTTTTAACACGCAAATTTAATCGATCGCATTTTATCAGATGAAATATTTTTCGTTTTTTATGTAATCAACAGCATAAATTTAGATGGTTATTTAAGTCAATGTTTGGTCTGTTTAAATTTATAATTTTTTGAATTCTCAATTTGATTTTGACCGTAGTATGTATTAGACTTTTAAATATTCTCTGGAATATAAGAAACCTACAAATTAAATAAATGATAAAATTACTAATATTCTTAATAGTCTGTTCCTACTAGAGTGAATTTCTGTTTTAAAACGAAACAACTAACCTCCCAAGAGTCGTGCTTAGTTTTCTATTGCGCAAAAATTATGAAACCTGCACCTTATTTGTTTAAAACTAAAGTGTAATTTAATTCTATTTTGTCTATCATTGATAAACTGCAAGGTAAAATAAATCTGTACATTATTTCAAAATTTTAACCTATAACTTTCTTCGCATTTAATAGCGTTTTAGCAATTTAGCAGTTTTCAGCAATTACTGAATCAAATATTCAGAAGTCTTTTGTTACTTGCAAATCACGCAAATCGATCAACTACTCTCCAAATCAAATTTAATCCTGGCACTACACAGTTTTGTAAAAAAGTTCTTTCAAATTGACAGGCATTCATTTATTAGTAATTTAAAAGAGTGCATTTTGAAATTAGTTACGTAACGGCGATGGCAAATAAGGTCTTTATTATTATTATTTTAAAAACTTATTTATTCATAGTTTAATAAGATTATAATATCTAGGCAACCAACAATACACTTGCGATGAAATTTACTACTGAAACTTAAATACAAAAAAATATATTTTCTTAACAAAAACTGTTATTAAGTCGACAATAAACATGACTAATACTTCAAATATTTAGTAGGAACCGTTGAGAGAGAAGCTTATCTTAATTTTTTATACGATCCTGTTTTTAACTACTACCTATTAATAAAATAATAACAAAACGTTAGTTTTAGGATACGCAATTTATTAGTAAGTACAATATCTATATCTTACATTTCTGTCTTTGAATCTGTTGAAGTGAAGCCAAGTTTTTATAATCAGTATATGTATGTTTGTTTGCAAAATTTATGATCAATTTGCATCGTGCAGCAAAAAAACAGTGATCGTTGCTTGTTATAAACTTGTATCTTTTATCAATTGGAATACACCAATCTACATATTATATTTTATTTTTTTAAACAACGTTATTTTTTTTTAATAAAGAGACAATATTATTATTATTATTTGTTGTTAATTGTCTAGCCATTCGGCCCTACAATGGGTTACGTTACCCTTACATCTTCTCTTATCATACTAATATAATTAGTACAGAAAACTGTAAACTAAAAAAAAAAAACAAAAAAAAAACTTTATCTCCTAAAATCTTTCCATCACCATCTTATTATTCTAAATCGATAGTCCTAACCCTCCCCTCTTATCCTTCTTTCCTTTACTGCTTTCATCCAATCTAATACCTCCCCCTCCTCCCCAAGCAAAGCCTTCCTCCCTCTCCTTTCTTCCCTTAGCTTGCTACACTCCCCACTCATGTGTTCTATGTCCTCCCATCCCTCCCCACATAATCTACATCTCCTCATTACATCCTCCTTCCAATACTTATTTAGATTCTCTTCATTACCGCATCTGAACCTACCTATAAGTCGTTTTTCTCCTAAGTTTCTCCTCCCCATCAGATACTTAGGAACTCCCCTAGACACTATATTCCCATACCTTAAGTTGTACTTTCCTTCCCTTATCTTTCCTTCCCTCTCTTGCACCTGCGAGTCTTTATCTCTTCTTACTATCTCCTCAGTATTTAACCTCCCTTCCTCTCTCCTTCTTTCCACCTCTTCTATTGCGAAACCTCCTCGTTGGTAGTAAAGTTTCGTTTCTTCCTGCCCATATATGTTTTTGCTGTCTTTTACCGTCTTCCAGCAACATTGCAAAATTTTACATTCTCTCCTTTCCTTCATTTTCTCTTCATAACCCATCGCCCTTTTTCCTGCTTCTATTCTAATCTTCTCTAACTTCCCCTCCTTCTCTATTATGTAACCCGGCGTCTCCCTGTCTAAGCCCAGTATCCATTTCCAATATTTTATTTGTACCCTTTCCAATAGGTTCCACTCTTTCCAACCCCATACCTCCACCCCGTACATCATCACACTTTTAATCAATTTTTCAAACAGCCATCTTCTCTTCTCAATCTCCTTCTTAAATACTCTTTCCCCTAAACTCCATACCTGCCCTAATACCCCGTTACCCTTTCTTTGCTAACTCCCTTATATGCGCATCATCTTTATTATCATACCTTAGTCTATATCCCAAATATGTCACTTCATTCACTGCCTCTATCTTCTGTTCTTCCCAACTTAACTCCTCCTTTTTCTTCTCTCCTCTCCCTTTTTGAAAAACTACCATCTTAGACTTTCCCACATTTAAATCCAAATCTTTCCTTTCCAGATACCTCTTTATCGTATTTATCATACCTTTCATCTCCAACTCATTTTTTGCCACCATGACCATATCGTCTGCATATGCACACTTCTTCTATGTCACCTATATACAGTGCAAATAAAATAGGGCTAAGAGGATACCCTTGCCTTAGCCCCTTCCTCGTCCAAAACACTTCACTAACACTATCCCCTATTTTTACTCTATTCTTAGTCTCTTTATATAACCCTTCAAGTTTTCTCACTAGTTCTTCCTCTATTCCCTTTTTAAGAGACAATATTATTACACAGGGTGTGTCTGAAATACGACTACAAACTAAAGGAGTAGTTTCCTTGTGGCGTTAAATGAAAAATGTTTTTTTTTTAAATGTCCAGTTTTGAGATATTTGCATTTAAATATTTAAGGCCGGTCCTGACTATCTAAACAAATGGAAATTGACTGTTGATTGTAACTATGCGGTAAACGGTGGGTAAATGCTGTAAAATCCGTCAAACGTATTGATATATTGTGTTAATTATTGTTTTCTTTAATTTTCCATTATCTACAAAATGAATTGTTAATAAAATAATTAAAGCAGATACTAATGTTTACCTAGCTTAACAAAATGTACTTTGTGTACATGATCACGTTTACCTTCGGTTGTAACCAAAACAAGACTTCAGGTGAATAAATGAGAAATTCAGCTTTCTTAAAACTGAGTTCGACAATCTGCTTTATTTCTGCCTCGATTTTTTCAGGGATTTTTTCAGTTGATGCTAAGTGATTTATGTAAACGTACTGGTATCACATAATAAGGCGCACTCAGTAGTTTCCCGCGCAAAAAAACTGAGAGCGCATACGCTAGTTTGCACACATAAGAATATGGTGGTCGGAAACGTCAATGAGTTACGAATGCAGTACTTGAGTGGAATACAAACAATTATGCTTATGATAAACAATTTCGTTTGTTTAAAATTCTAGTGGAAAAAATAATGTCATTACTAAATTTATATTTATGTTATTCGTATTGTGAGCTGCATGGTGTAATGACTTAAAAACATAAATAATACAGACTAGACTAAATATATAATTAACATGATAAAAGCATTGGAATTACTTTGGAAAGGTCAGTTTAAACAGATAACTAAATAACATTTCAATTATATTTGAGTAACGGTTAAATTAATCGATTTGTTGCTAAAAAAATACATTCTTCTAAAAGAAATTAAATTTGCTGCTACAACACTATTTTTAAAATGACTGAAGGTCATACATTTTCTGGACTGTAATATCAAAGGTGCCGACGGTAAGTGTTACTAGAGGAACAAGAATACATTTTTTCAATAAAATCAAAACTTTATTTGTTTTTCTTTAATGATGTGCAGGTATTGCAAATTGTAGATTGGTCACGAAGTAGTACTAGACAAATAGGTCGTGAAGTCCCATAGTGCGGTACGTCGTGTTTTAAGAAAGAATTTTTTTACCATGTTCAACGAGTCCAACAGTTATCCGACGTTGATTTTGAACCGCGACCCTGCTAGTGCTAAAACATTATTTTCAGATGAGTGTTGTTTTACACGAAATGGAGTGCTGAATTTTCACAACACACATGTTTGGAATGAAGTAAACCCTCAATAATAATTAAACAAAATAACTCAGTGACAGTTTTCTATTGATGTTTGGGCGAGTATTTTAAGAAATAATTGGACCGTATAGTATTCGAAAATTACAGAAATACTTGTTTTACATATTTATTTTATTTTTGTAGTGTTTTTCGTTATTTTAAGTATGACTGATTTACGTGATATTACCTACATTTAAACCTCTGTAAATACGTTTTAGATATTATCTGGTGTAGTTGAAAAGAATGTGCAGAATAGCAACTTGATTTAGCCACAGAAATTAAACTACTTCTTAACCGATTACATTATTTTGTATTTACTTTTATTTTTGATGTCAGCAAGTCGCTGAGATAAAATTTGCACTTCTTAGAACAGTTTATTTTTATTCGTGGTGTCAACAAGCTTAAGAGACCTAATTAATGTAACAGGTTTGTAATTTACGATTTCTTTTGTTTAAAATTTTGATTTTAAAATGTTTTAATGGAATCAGATACACTCCGTATATTATGCTTTTATATTTTTGCTGTTAGCAAGATATTTTCAATATCATTTTTTAAGAGACATATCGCGAGCAAATTAACTTTTGGCTAAGAACCTACGGGCAAGCGATAGAGATCCAGAAGGATGGTATTTATGTTAGTAGGGATAACGAAGTAGAGCTTTCATCTACCTGGAAGCATTTATTTGGCGACAGGTGAACGGATCAGTGAAGTGGAACAAGCAATTAGAATTTAAACTGGAATTCAAGCGTAAGCAAAACTGTCATCGTCGAAGGTACCTGCCGTACAGCTCTTCTGAGGGAGCGTATTTACGACATCAGAAAACAATTGGATTTAACCGCACAAAAACTTTTACGGGTACATCCTTTCTTTTCTAGCAGTCCGGATCGGGACATACGGAACAAACTCGACAGGATTACAATAGCCAACCAAGATAGGGAAAATATTAACGGAAGTGCAGAAGAAGATGTTCGACAAACAAGGTGCAACCAAACCCAGAGAGAACAACATCCAGGACTCACTAGGACCGTCATCAACTTTTCCAAGCTTACGTTGCACTAACCATATACGGCAGGACTCTCCAAAGGAATGAACTTGGCTATAGCTCCGAAGACTATTCCTAAAGAGGACATCGTATGCACCATTGAGACCATGGTTAAGGAAAAAATAAGGATCAAGACTTACTGAAAAAGGCTAAACCACGAAAATCCAACATTAACGGAAAAGAGCGAAGAGTCTTACAATTGCTAAGGAGAAATAAGGAAATTACTGTCCTTTCAGCCGACAAGGGGCATGTCACAATAGTCTTGCATACAGCGGACTACATGACCAAGATAAACGTTCTCTTGGGAAACAGAAGATTGGGTTAAATGCCATCAAACTATTTTTGATACCAACAATAGAGCAGAGAAAGCTACTACCATTGGACAGCAAGAGTCCTTCATCATGTCTAAGGCTTTGTTAACATCCACAAACCAGTAATACTTCTTCGACTGATTGTCAGCCTAACAAGATCGGCTACCCACAAACAGAAGTTTGTCGGAAAATCACAAAATCACGTTAAGAACTCGATCCATTTTATCGTCAAGATAACGTAGTATAAAACTGAAATCTACCGACATCTTGATAAATTTTGATGTTAGGTTCTAAATTATAAAAGGTTTTTATTTTCATTAAGTGTGTTGCCAATAAAATCAGGATTATCGTGGTCTAAATGAACAAAATCACTTACTTTTATTTTAGGCGTTGTTGTCGTAGGCTGTTGAAACTTTATACAAACTAACTACGTTGTATAAATCATAGAAACATAAAACGTGACATATATAGATTATTTTTTAGAACCAAATTTTTTTTCAGTGTAATAATAAACGTACTGGTTATATTTGTCATGGTTTTGTTTTATAGTAATTAATGTTTTATTTGTTTTTTTATTATTATTTTTTAATCTGTAATTGAATCTGGGATGGATATATGAAAGTTTCCAAAAAAAAATTTATTGGTGGGATAGGTATTGGTATTTCGCTTCAATTTCTTCAAAAAATTTCATCAGCAGCTTTCAAAATTTGATTTTCCTTGCCAGTTTGATTATTTCTTCTTTCATTGTACCAATTCTTTGATTATATTTTGTTGTATTTTTTAAACATATCCAAAATTGATTGTTTTTTCATCGGTAACGTGCTCCATTGTCAATATATTTTTGAACTACTAAAATGTGACTTGTCAGTTGACACGATCCACTTCATCTTATAACAATCCGCATGGTATCAAACATCGAATGCTATTAAAAATCTAGCACACCAGAGGCGCTTTTAAGTATTCTGCAAAAATCATATTCTTGTTGTTAAACAGAATCAAAAAAAAACTGTTTTTAAAAACTTCATTGGTTTCACAATGAATTCTTTAAATAATATTTTTACCTTGTCTTTCCAATTCCAATCAGACTTTTCTTAGGTGCAAAATATGCCGACGGAACGGAAGAAAATTATAGATGAAATTAACAGTTGATAACTAACACAAAAAAATATTTTCAATGATTACGAAATTAAAAATATTATGTATCTACCCGGTTTTTTCTAAGTATCGGACGAAGATGTGTCTAAATTGCAAAAGTGAAACTTCTCGGTTTCAGGAAATAACTTTCTGTGATCTCCATGTGTAAAGCAACTTTATTTTCTTGTTTAAAATATAGTTATCTGTTTTTATTGTTGAAACGATATTCCTCAGTTCTGAAGAAATTTACTTACATTTGTTTAAAACTTATTTACAATATCTTCTATTGTTTTCGCTGTCTTTATTGAGAATTTTTTTTTAATCAAACAACGTTTTTTCTCTGATCTATTTGGAATAGTAACTTCTGATTCTAAAAATCTCCGTATGACTTTTGTCATACTTGCAAGGTTAGATGTTTCTCTATTATTTGGTTCTGCCTTCATTTGATTTGTTTACCTCGCAACCTCTACAACATTTTACTGTGTTTCTCTGTTATTGTATTGTAACGTTAGGTTTTTGCTGATCATTTTTTCACAGTTCTTGCACTCTTGCTCTTCAAGTGGGGAATATGTTTTTTTTTCTTATGTAAGTGGTAGCATAACTTTTGATATTTGTCTACTTTTTTAGCATTTAGTTATCCCACTAAATTTTTCCTGACTTCTTTTGCTGTTTTTGGCCTATTTTCTTTGTTATTCGTAGTAGGCGTGGTCTTACATCAATCAGCAACTTATTGATCTCGTATGATACAATTTTTTTATCCACGGCCATTACAGCAAGTAAACATGCGGCGTTCAAATGTTGACGTGTATCACTTCAATTTGTTTAAGTTTTATCTTATTGCATTTATCTCGTGGTTGCTCACGCTCGCGTAAGTTTACGCTCGAAAGATTCCACTCGTATCGACGTTATTTTTGTTTTCAATATTTCGTTTATTGGATTAACGTTTTTTTTTTCAATTACTGGTTTTTCCCTTTACGTTTAAGTTTTTTTTGTCTGCTGGATCTAAGCATAATCTTAACAGGTCAAAATTGAATAATAACAAATAACTAGTTTACAAACACGACACAGTTTTAGTAGAAGCCTTTAACACTTACTTTTGGCTAATAGCAGATATTTAAATACAGCTAGAAGAATAATCATACAAAATTAGGAGCAAGTTTAACAATCATTCTAAATGTTATACCAAATTTTTTTATTTCGCAAAAAAATTTAGAATTCAGTAAATGAAATTAGTATTAAGTGTGAAATTTAAATATTTTTCTGTAGGTAATTTGGGACTTTTGAAGCCAGAGTAACGTAAACATGTAGAAGGACCGCAGAAGAACCAGATATTCGTCTATACGTATTACTAAAACATATTTTTGAATAATAGATAGAAATATCACCAACAACTCGCATCTTGCACAAAATATCGAAAAACGTAAATAATCCAAGAAAACCATGAATTTTTGAAACAAATATACCAGTCGGAAGTAGTTAAACGCATAAAACGTTTAAGGGTTAGGGTTTTGATTGAGAATATTTTTAATATGAATTATGTAATTAAAATAATTTGAATTTACATGAAAATGAAATTATGAATATGTAAATAATAGAGAAAATTGCCATTTGTCTACATTGTATGAATGAACTTGCAACAAAATGAATAATCACACAATTCAACAAAAATATAATTTGAGTTAAAAAAATTATTTTGAAGACACAGTGTAAGCTAAGCTACAAATTCAATTAAAATTATTGTTTATTCAGATCTTTAATGATGGTTGATGACATAACGAGTTAATTACTTAATTTGGTACTTATTATTATGATCAACAATGTTGGTAGTGTATCAATAGCTAAATTATAAATAAAGCATCAACTCTCAATACAATTAACGGTAAATTTTGATTATATCCCTAACTGTGAGGCACACTAGCCCAGACTCCTAAAAGCTATTAGCATGTTTCTTCTAGACGTATGTAATTACGAACGGCGTGTGGTATCAAAGCATGTAGTTTGTTGGCAAGGAAATGTATGCGTAGATCATCAATTCTGAAATTAACGGTATCCATTGCCGGACGAGTTGACCATATGCATGTATACGATACGATGTAGAAACTATCAAGTTAATGGGCGTGTTTATGACGGAAAGATTCCAAGGTTCGATTATTATAATGGATGAACATGCTTGTTAAATGTTATCTGAAGAATTGATAGATGCTTTTTTATTGTATTACATGCATACGAGTTTACAATGCGGAAATATTGTTCCTGTGTTATACGATTTGTCGTATTTACTATATGTGTCAAATATTTTAAATTATATACGATTCTTTGTATTTTACAGTTTCTTTTGTAATTACAATTTTAACTTATTACTTTGTGTGTTATAGCTACAAAATTAGTTGCATGAAGTATACAGTGTACACAAGCTTAATGCGGACACGTTTAGCAGCTGCATACTCCCATCTCGCAATGTTTACTTTCATACAAAGTTCATGATCCTGATAGTGAATTTGATTTTCGTTAGATGCTCGCTTTCAGTTTTTAACTGTAATATTTACCTACACGTCGTCTACATAATTGGAATAAATTCTATGTATTTTATTTTTATAATTAATTTTGACTTGTGTAATAAAAGAGAAATTTGTAAATTTACATCTGTATTGGCGGCTCCTTTATTGAAGTTCAGAAAATTTAAGATTATTATTAAACCTTGTTTAGTAGCTTCTTTATATTTAAGAAATTCATATTCACACATGGTTTCCTGTTTTGCTTGACAAAAAATGAAAATTTAGACATTTTTGAAAAACAATTGAATGATTTACTAGAGACGTTAAACAACTAATTAAAATATAGATGTGACTACTGAAAGCTCAAAATTATATATTTAATCATGTGAATTAAAAAATGTTTCTCAAATGTTTGGTGATGAATACATTGTATTAAATCATGTCTTAAAATATAAATGTACTTTACCTACCTGAAATGTTTAAATTTTATTACCCATTACAAATTTTTATTATAATTCATGAACCTTCAATGTAACAAAGGATTTTATTTATATATACATAATCGTTTAATACAATTTCTCATTGAGTTTTTAAGCGTGTTGGAAGTTCAGTAAAAAAAAAGTTGATTACATCCAAAATGCCGTTTTATTCCTGTTGGTAGATAAGTAGTGCCTCAAAAGGATTGTGTTTTATCTGAATTTTAATTACTAAAGCATTTCCTTTTTAGAAACGCGTAAACGAAGGATACATTCTTATTATAAATGTAATGTAATGTAATTTCTACAACAAAGCAAATGTCAATTCTTTTCTCAAGAGAATCTCTATATGAACAAGCGAATTTTTCACAAATATATAGGTACTAAACTAATTTTTCTCGGAAGAAAGAACATTATTTTTCTTTTTAACAATTTAAATTTTTATGTATTCTATTTTTGTATAATATATTATAATACCGTTTTTTTTTTCAGGTAAGTTCTAGAGCGAGTGTTCTCATTCTCATTACATGTAAGTAATACACGTTTTTGCTAACTTTAAATAAAACAATAAACGTAGCAATACAAAGATTAGTTAAAATTACAAGTTTTACTCTGGCTAGTAATATAAACATTTTAACCGGAAATGCTTATAATATTATCGTGGTAATTAAGGTTATCATTTTCTGACTTTTATTTTCGTGTATTAATGGAATTGTTACATTGAACAACGTATGATTTTAGTGGATTTTATAGATGTAAGTTTGTTTTTTACGAGGTTAAACTACTAACGGTCTTAGAACTAGTAAAACGGTTGAAGCTATCAAAAGAGACGGAAATTTATTGGACGGAAGAAAACTGTTTGAAGTTTTCATTTATATTTTCTATTAATTTGTCGACTCGGAATGACTTTTTTTAGTGTTTTGAATATTTTAATTTGGTAATGACAAAAAATCTCATACTGTTGATTTCTCAACTTTGGTGCTGAATTCGATAAAATCAGAGGATTCTATAAAAATTAAAGATTATTATCTTACCAATATTTCTTAGTTCTTTAAGTATGTAGGTTCTAATTTTATTTCGATACAAGCAACTTTTTAATTAATAATTTAAAAACTGATCGACTTAATTTATTCATCTCGAGATAATTTGAGAAAATAAATTTTAAATAGAAAGTATTTAATTTTTTCAGTTACTCTTAGCTCATTCATTGTAAAAAAAATTATTTGGTGTTAATATAGCCTGGTTTTTTCACAATATCTAAAGATTGAATGTCACTATTGGATCTTGTTGAAAATTTAACTTATGTTAAAGTATTGTGAGAATACATAAAACTAAACGGCCAAAGTAATTCCTGAAATTATAATTCGTATTTAAAAAAAGACATTAGTAATGAGCGAAAAGTGGAAAATTATTTATTATGCATTTAGAAAAAACCCTTTTCAATTGTGTCCGACACGGTACTTTTTCATGCTGACAACATGCAATTATGCTTTAAAATTGTTATGCCGAATAGAATTTCTTCCTGGTAGATTAAAATTTAATATTTCAAGCATCATTTGTAATTACGAATGACATCAACGTACGAATTTTAATTAAAGAAACAAAAATTTTATTCTTTTTGTTTTCATTAAGTAGTGTAAAGTTGTGTTGAAACAAAGATGTACGTGTCACGGACATGTTATTACTGGAAATTCCACAAAGGTATCGTAATGTACCCTGTCATTTAAAGGCACACCGCAAATAACTTAGACCGCGAAGAACTTGCGAAATATAAAATTGCTTCAAATGTTTTCGTGGACGTACGTACAATGCAGTTTTTTTAGGAATTATTACGTGTTAATGATTCGATTTTATCCGCGAAGCGAAGCTTTGTATCAAATTATTCGTTACAGATTCTTTTTGCAACCCTATGTAAAAATTTTATTTATGTGGGCATTTGAAATTATTCTAAGAATGTTAAATTTATGTTTTTTAAGAAATATTAGGCGTGTTTTTACTGAGAAATGCTATTGACGATTATAGTTCCAGTCATGATTTTATTCTGTTTTTATTCAAATTGATGGCAAGCTTATTTTATAGGAAACATTTGACTGGGTTGATCTTATCACTAGGAAAAACTTTTTTCCATATAATATTCATTGACAAAGTGTGTTTATAATTTCAGGACAATTCTCCTAGCAGTGTTTCGCAAACTTTTTCATTTTTGTACCACTAAACAAAATCTTAAAAACCTGGCGTACCACCACCCAAATCTGCACTGTATATTATTGTATATTGTAACAAAAATCGGGAAAATTGAGAAACACCCGCAAAAATTTAAAAAACAAATTTAGTTTCATATTTTTGCGTACCACCGAGCAAGTACCACAGTTTGGGAAACGCTGTTCTAGAGTGTATTTTTTACATTATACGTTTTTTGTTTCTGGCACACTAAATTTATCTATAGTCATCTTTGAACAGATAGATAAGCCCTAAATATTATAAATTCTTTAGCGGTTAAAAATGGTTATCAACTTCATTGTGCGACATTATAAAAATCGAAACGGTATCTAAAGGCAACAATCTTGTGCTGTACTTGTTAATTTCACAACCACGTGTTAAACAATTTAGAAGAATATTTCTTTTTATGAAACTATAATTTAGGTTAAAGTTAGTCGTTAAGTTTTTTTTTGGCTTCCACTTTGTAACATAAATTATTATTCTACTGTGAAACTAAACTTAGTAGTAGTACATGTTATCGGTGGATTTAAATATATATACACATGTTCTGCATCGCTTTTTTTTTGCTCTATCTTATTAGCTTTGCAGTGGGTTACGGCGTGACCTTGGTGTTTTTGCGAGCCGAGGATCTTTATTAGTACGAGCAGTTGCGTTTAGTTTTTCTTTATCTTTATATAGCTTCTCCATAACGCTCACTCACCGATTGGGCTCACTACACAAAAGGCTGGTAACAAAAAGTGGCGCCCAACGTGGGGCATTAAGACATAGCATTAAGAATCTTGGTTTAGACTGCTTAAAGAATCTGAAGACAAATAAAAGTTTATTGATTAAAATATTTTTAATTTTTTTAACAACAATAAAAACAAACTTAATTTTTTAACTGATTTTATTTATTTTCGTATTCATTTTATAGTAATATTACAAAAACAGATGATCTTTCTATACAATGTTACAAAACTTGAACAATTTCTTTTGTTATACTTAAAAAAATTACGAAATTATGTATTACACTATAAGTAACAGAACAGAACATAAATGTTATTAGAAAAACAACCAGTTTTTATGCTACAACGAGTGTAATTATCCTGACACAAAACTGTGTTCTTCTTCACTGCTGCCTTTATCTAATGAACCAGTGTTCACTATAAACGGCACACTTTCCACTTTTTCACCCAACAAGCTATCGCATACCCAAATTTTCTCGGCTAAACGTTTACCATGTTGACAATGTTTTATTTCAATTAGATCGAGTAACTTCAGAGTACGCATTTCTTACAGAATTTTTTATTCTTGCATTATTTTGAGTGACATTCTTCATTGCCACTTTATACTTCACTCCAAATTAAATTCAATAGGATTCAGGTCACAATGGAAATGTGGAAAACGTAGCATAATATGTCTATGTTTTTTTAGTAATTCATCAACTAGATAAGTTTTTGTGATGTTACATTGTTTCACTAAAGTAACTTAGTAATTCAGCTTTTCTTAAGTCGTTAGCAGTTAATGTGCCATTAGATTCCAACTATTCTCTAATGTCCAATTTTTTTTGTAATTTAATTTGGTGGTTTGTTTATTTGTACGGTGTGCGTTATCTATAACAACAATACCATTAGGAGGCAAATTTGGAATTAACTGCGTTTCCATCCCTTGTATAAACTTATTATGGTTCATGTCATTATGACAGTCGTCAGACCTTCTTTTTGGATCTACGATGCGCTTTCAGTTGGTTTCCTTTTGCTGACATCAAACGTAGGGGACCATCTTGGCGCAGGAGGTTAGTATTAGACCATCCCCGGAATTCCAGAGAACCTAACGAGATCACCGTAACGCTATTGGAAAAGCGAGGTTTGCTGCCTGCAATATCGATCCAAGGATCCTATTTTTTGCGGGATCAATAATGTTCTAGCAACCTGTTTTGATTATATTCTGGTGGTTTTCATGGTATAAGTAAGTTTAATATCAGTGGGGTAAAATCAATTTCCACGGATCATGCCAGAGTCAAAAAGGGATTCCGTAACTCATAATAAAAGTGAAAAACGTCACAGAGCACAGAAAAAAAAACAAATATATTTAAAGAAGTACGCAGATTTATATTGACATACAACCTTCTTGCTGCGCTTCGTTCCTTTCCTATCTTTGTTTTTGATGAAAAACGTCGGACTAAAACTGTACCGATTAAAGTAAAGGTGGCTACGGTTAAAGCATCTATAATTTTTTTGGCACTAGACACAGTTTGATCGTTGGGAAAAATGCAGATAACTTTGTAATCAAGGTGTTATAAATGATAAAGAAGTTTATTCTTCTTAATTGCGGTGTTGTGTGAGTAGTGGGACATGATACAACTTCTCAACAATAACTAACAACGTCTTGCGTGCTAGCATTACTTATTGTATTCTTGTTACATAAATAGTTTTAGATTTTTTGTGTATTGTTTAAATATTTATTGTACATAGTGGGACATAATTTGAGAGTAAATAATGATTCAGTCTTATTATGTACCACAAAGTTTTCATTTTATAACCTGTATTAATGTTACACAATTTTCCATTGGTTAATTCCCATGTTTTCGTTATCACACAAGCTAAATTTTCATTACACGTCGCAGTGGACATTTGCGAAGCTCGTAACAAACTGATTGATTGCGCCGTGAAGTTTCGCTTTTATAGACCTGTCTCCTGTGGTTAATATTATTTTAATGGATTCTATAATTTTTCGTGTTTTTAAACATACTTTGATGACCCGTTTCTAGTACGTGTTCCGCCACCGCTGACTTTGAAGTTTGTTCAATACTATTACACTTTTGATGCTCTATAATACGAATTTTCACGCTTCTACCGGTTTATCCTATGTATGCAAGACCTCAAGTGCAAGCAATGCTATAAACGCCGTCAGATCGAAGAGGAATAACGTCCTTCACCGGATTTAAGAGTTGACTCAATTTAGGAAGTGTAGAAAACCGACTAACAATGTTGTGTTTAGAAAACATTTTTTCCATACGGTCCGATAGAAGCGATAGACACTGGTTGAGATATAGATTCCGCTGTTACTCTTGGTTTGGCAGACGTAAACTTTATAATAGACCGCTTAATACTTTTTCCATTGTAACTGTTTGCGACGATTCATCTCTTTTTGAAGATTTCGGGGTTGACTTGAGGAAACAGCTCTGTACACTAACGAATTCATTACTGATAATTTTTTTAATATTAATCTGTGGGTCGGTTTTGGATAAACTGAATGTGATAAAAAAAACATCTTCAGTTTGATTAACTAAAACGTCCAAAAATGGTAAAGAGGAGTCCTTTCTACTTATATAGTAAAACGAATATTTTAATGAATTGATTTTTTAAATGACAGAAACTCGTTGATCGTAGAAAGACCATGATGCCAAATGAAAAAGATGTCATCAACGTATTTGGACCAGCACTAGGAGTCTAGATAAAATGTGGATAAAGCTTTTTGTTCTCAAAATTTTCCATAAATATATTAGCAACCACCGGTTTCCAGAATGGAAAATGGTGTTACAAATGCAACTCATGGAAACGTGAATTCTACTATATTAATCTCAATAGGGTGAAAACGATTGATTGCTTATAGATGCTCTAACTTAATAGAAAAGATGAGAAAAACAAGACGAAAATTAGAAAACATAAAAATCGCCGGGGGCATGAAGGTAGGGCGGAACCCGACTGCGTAAAAAAATCTGTTCTACATCAGAACATCGAATAAAGTTTTGTTTTTGAAAAAATCGTTTTTGTTAGATATTCGATAACAGAGATGAGAACATCTATCTGGGTTGATGATCTTGTCAAAGCATATCACCTCTACTGTGTTTAGTGAATTCGTTTACGACTTTGCAGCAATTGTTGTGCATTGTGTTATTATATTAATCTCCTTTTGGTTTTTCCATAAATTGGTAAATGGTGCACGACTTCTCTTTATTTACTATATGCATAAATGTGATAATTATAATATATGTACTATATTTGGATGTAACAATCCAAATAACATAGATGAGGAAGCAATCAATAATAATTTTTCTGTTTTGGAAAAAAAATATGAAACCTTAAGTTGATTTGCAATTTTTGAAATGAGAATTGAAACTTCTTTAGAAACGTATCTGCTTGAAATTTTTTGTAACATAAATGAAAGGTTGTAATTTTGTTATGTTAAAAATTCTCTAGTATAAAATGTATTCTCGACACTCCTACTTTCCGTTGGTGGAGTAGGGACAAAGCTGTCAAATTGTTACATGAATTCATTTTTCTTCCGGTAAAATTCGAAAGACGCAGACTTCGTCTAGCGTTGTATACGCCCAACAAGGCTATGTCGAAAGGAATTAGGAGATTACTGCGATTTTAGTGAAAAATCTTTATTTGGGATAAGCACGTATTTCTTATATTCCAAATTAATTTATCTCTTTCGTAATTGTCTGTAGCAGGTTTCCATACCCCACACATTTCTTTATCTGTGGAGATAATGTTTTCATGATGACGCCATGTCATTATAACTAATATTTCTACATGTCCGAGGGTTGGATACGAGTATAATACGTATTGGAAGAAATTTTTGCAAAAATAAATTACGAAATCAATTTAAGGGAAATTATGCGCAGTCGTTTACTTTCAGCGATCGTATGTATAACAGGGGTTATTTGTGATAACGCCGTATGTACGTGTTTTTTGGTTAGATTTTATTTGAGTTTTAGGTATTATAGACAGGATGTATTCGCTAGTCGATATCTGGAGGAAACTAATTGTAAATATCACATTTTTACTTTAATTCTTAATAGATTAGTGGTCAGTCGACTGTACGTACAAGGTAGGTTGTAATTAATGTTAAAATCTTTTTGTTGTGTCAAATATTATTATACAGTGCCCTTTGATTCTCTAAATGTTCCATTTTCGTACGTTTGTGCTTTAATTTACGAATGTAAGGTCATTCCTTTTCTGAATATAAAAGTTAAACTGACTAGATCACTTTGCTGTACGACGTGTTGATCAGTCGAAGGCGTAACTTATATTTTGTCTGTGATAATTTATATTAATATACGTATGTACATTCTTCTTCTTTATCTAAATAAATATTGTGTTACTACTTCTGTCTTGTCATTTGTTTGATTTCAGCAGCTTTTTAGATTCAGTTTATAATCTAGACTACGAAGCTTATGACCCTATCGCCGGAATAACTGAGTTAGTCCTCGCTCTTTTTTTTAGTTGCGAGGAAAACAGCGTAACACTTTTTTACTTAGTACATTTTCTTTCTATGTCATTGTTCTATTAATTTGAATTTTGACATAAAACAAATTAAATATACAAATATACATCAAGAACTAAGGAAGTTTCATTTTCCCCACGAGCTGATGTGTATTTATGTTTTGTTAGTTTCTCTATATCATTTGCTTGTTTTAATGTAATTAAGTCGAAATTGTAAATTGATTGTTGTATCATTCGTAACCATAATTGTAAGCGCATGTAATTTATTTCTTTCAAAGTTACACCACCGAAAATTTTAATTCAAGTTAAATTTTATTATTTAATTACCATCCACACGAATCGCTTTATAAAATTATTTATTGCGAATAATTTTACAGCGGTGACAGGTACGGAAATAATTTTTTTTAACAAACTCCTACATGTGTTCGTTTAATTAACATCAAATTTTTACACCTTCATTAAAGTTAATTATATAGTTGAATTATTCCTAGTTTAAGATGGTTATTAAGATTTCAGATAAAATAGGTTATAGTGCCTACACATTATACAACAAAAATATCATTCTTCTACTTAAACCTAAAGTTTCTCAAATAATTGTTTTAGTTTATCTAATAATAATTATCTTCTTAATTATTGGTGCACGATTTTATTTCCTTATTAGCAATTACTATTCGTATGTAAACTCAACTACATATATAATTTTTGTGAGTTACTTGTTTGTTCAATTTAATTTTTGTTAGGATTACTATAATTAACTGCCGTTTTTTGGTTGGTTCTAATTACTACACGATTAGTTTTATCACTGCCATCATAATACTACAGCAGCTTAATTTTTATGGTTTTATGTAATTGTAATTAGTTTCATTATTGTACCTTAACTAAAAATAAAAAAGTATTACACCGTTGACTAAAACAATTATTTCAGTCGACGATTACACGAGATGTAAATGAATGACGCTTTATGATAAAGATATAAATTTAACCGGACACACCTTTATTTTGTTGCAGTTTTCTTTTTTTTTTATAGTTTGCCAATCCTTAAAGGTAAAGAAAACAATAATTATTACTACTATAAACAATAGCGTATTGTTGTAACGAATTGTTAATTTTTTTTGTTTTTTAATATTCAATATTATACCTAACGTCTATTTGTTTTGTTTTAGAGTTTAGATTATTTGTCGCCTTACTATAAATCAGAGAGTTGTGCTTTCTTTTTCTCGCGTCCCTCTAGGGCAGTAAAAGTTGAAATTCTAGTTTATGCACTAAATTTCCCACGTGGGGTTGTTTTTGAAAAAATGTGACAGAATTTATGTTTTATAAATATTCTGTCAGTTTATTATTTTTTTAAATTTATGCTTTGAAGTTTGTTATGTAGAATTGAAGGTATTTTGTTCTTTGATTCTTTATCATAAAGATGTTTAATGTTTGAGATATTTATTTTGCGTTATTTATAACGAGGTTTGAATGGGAATTAACAATTAGCTTCGCGCGAAACGAAATACCTGCTGACTACGTTAGTGAACATAACTGACAGGAATCACGGTTCAGAAAGTGAAAGTTGCCAAGGTTGACTATGAACAATTTATTCTTTTGTGCTGTTGATGCTTTTACTACATTTGCTTTGCGAGTTTATTTATTTTAATGATTTAGCAATTTCTTATAGTGTCTCTTTTCTCGTTTAATATGCAGTTGAATGTAGCAGTTTTTTTTTGTTATTTCTTTTATTTTATTTCGTTTATAATTATTTATTGTGTGTACAATTAAATAGTAACGCAACGTTTGATGAATTAATTGGGAGTTGCTTACATTACATTGATAGTACCTGCTAATAATAATTATACACTTCGTTTTAGTAATAAGCAATTATAATAAATAATAATAAGTTTATTAACACGAAGGGATGTTCCTGTTTTTTCTTAACGACTGTAGTTTATTTAAGCATCTGTTAAGATTTTCTCTAGTACTTGTTTTTATTTTCTTTATTTTTCAGTCTATTCACAGGTTTGTAATAGGTATGTCATAAAGTTTCTTGTTTGGGTTAGAAATGTCTTGTTTGCGTAATTTCGTTATAAAGGAAAACCAGCTTTTAGATGTGGAGCTTATACCATGAGGTGATTTTTTTTAAATTATTGTATAAAAGTATAAGAACCGAAACAAAAATGAAAATGAGATCAATAGTTGACAATTAAAATCTAGAACCAACATTCTTCGCTAAAGGTTATACATTTATTAAAGTACCTATAAATTAACCGCTGATAAAAATCAGGAATGTTAGGAAAAATGCCGTATATTGCGGAATAACATGCGAACGTATATATGTGTGTCACACAATATCTAAAGAGAACATCTTAGATGTTGCTGCGATAAATATAATCCTTTTTTTAGCACTGAACTTGCTAGGTGAGCTTTTTTGTTCCGTAAGATTTTATTTACTTTTTGTTTGTAATATAACATCTTGTAAAATAGCAAAATAAATATTTATTTTAAAAACGCGCGTGGGGTTTTATGTTACGGTTTTATTAGTTTTGGTTAAATTATTGTTTTTCCAGATGTAAACTGGTAACCCAATTTAATATTAAGTTATAATAAACTTACTCTAAGCTTACCTTTAATCGGATTATTTTAATTGTGTGACACCGTATTGCGTATTAAAAACTTTTACCACAAAGTCACTCGAATTTAATGGTTTGTTTTTAAATGCGGATTTGTATACGTTAGTTCTGAAGAATTTTATTCAAGTTAAGGATATTAAACTTTTATTTACCTACCATTTATTAGTTAGGAGAACTGAATTGAGTTACCTACAGAAATGAGGTACCTACTTGTAGAACATGTCGTGCTATTAACTTGACCGCCTAACTTATAATACTTGTCGCAAAAGTATATTTAAAAGTATAATTTACATTTATTTACCTGTTAACTGCTGAACAGTAATTCCTTTGGGTTTTAGTCAAGTTTTTGTAGTAGGAATATTATTTCCATTACTTTGGATCGCCGCATTTACTGTATTTAATAAGATCTACCTTTCCGCCTGGAATTTATACTATGATTAATTAATTCATGCAAATCTCTTTCAAAAATTGCAATCTTGTAAGAATTTGCATTTTGAACAACATATTTCTAAATTCGTCGTAAACTTGTGTTAAAAATCTTTTTTTTACTCATCACCTTGTATATTTTGCATCGTTCAGTTTAAATTCAGTTAGTAGCGTTTGAGTGACCTAGCAACGTTATTTCCTCCAGAGTTCGCGTTTTTGAAATTTTACATTTAAACTGCAAAGTGATTGCGTCTAATTTAATGCTCATCGGAGCTTTTTGTATCCATGGTCATCCAGTCGATTTATATTAAAATTCGAATGTTTATGGAAAGAGTCTCTGAGGAATGTTACGCCGAGACGTTTTTCGGTTAAATTTAATTTTCTTTCTTCGTTTCTAGCATTTATTACCGAATCTAATAAATCACGTCTTCTTTCTATTCTTTTGGTTTATGGTCGTCGTTGACACATTTCTTACACTTGTGGGGAATTGTCAATAGGTCAATGGGGAAGCTAATGCGATTTTTGTTGTCGATCGTATGACCAAGTATTTTTATTTTGCTATGAGAAATATTATTGGTGGCATGTTAATTTTCAAATTATTCAGGCTTGATTTGCTTTGCGTCATTTTTATTAAACATCAATTTTATATGCTAACTTTCAATTTAAAAATCATATAGACCTCAGAAACTCTGACGTTACAAAATGGCCGCAAACAGCTGTCGGTTAAAAACATTAGGGATGTGCATTCAGTTTCCATTAAGTTTATATCTAGATAGTAAGTGAATATGGCATTAATTAACTGATTGCAAAACTATTTTCTGATGAAGCTAGGTTCTGAAGAAAGGAGAAAATTTTTTAGAAAGTGGAAACGTAATAGAAGTGAATTCTGAAGGGACTTTAAGATGCGTTAAAGCCATAGTGTTAGTATGAAGAAGTGGTCTTATCGCGTGGAGGTAATTGATTGATTTTTCCTTGTACAAAGAATAACGCAAGTCTTAATTTATTGTGCTTTACGTTTTTTATTAATACGTTGTTTATTTATAGCTTGTCTTAAAAGATTCACTGCGACAGTTTTAATGTATGCAAATAAAAACATAAGTAAGACTAATGCAATGTGCCAATGAAAAGCGCCATCAATTGCATCTCCTTCAACTACAGTTGATGACATATTTCCAAAGTCTGCCTTTGGAGCAACAAATTTTGATGGAGTTGATAAACAATATTTTTATGAAGAGTTACAAGTTTTAAACAGGTGAATTAAATCAAAAAAGTGGAGGTTTAAACGTAATTTTACTCTTTGAATGAAATTATTTTTTCTTCTTATTTAAGCTGCTGCTTAAGTGTTGCAAAAGTTATGCGCAAACTGATTTGTTTTTACCCATCAGCTTATTGTCAACTATTCTCTGTTCACCCAACAGAAATTAATTAAAAATTTACACTTGCGCAAAATAAAAAGAGCATTAACCACTTTTACACGATACAATTTATTAATTCGATCTATAAACCTTGTTATTACTTTATTTTAATGAAACCAAATACAAACAGAAGCGTTTAAAAACACTGTTCCAATAAACAACAAAACGAAATAGCATACGCAAAGTAGCGAGTTTGGTGTGAAATGTTTTTAATAATTCGACGAATAAAAAAATTATATTCAAATGTCGCGCATTTTTGTAGGGCGGATCTTAACTATTTCTCTTGAGTGAACAAAGAATAGTGATGGGCTTACCGGTTACTTTTAGGTCACCGGTGAATTGGCGACGGTTACTTTTAAGTCACTCTTACTTTTACAAGCGACCGATATCACTTGTATCTAAAGAAAAGGTCTTAAAAGTTTTGACAATCACCAGTATCTGGTTTTGTATTTTTGTTAGTCGCTGATATTTCAGTGTTCAACAAGTAATAGCGACAAAGTCACCGGTAACGATATTTTGCCCATCACTATTGTCAACAATATTGTGACGTCAGATTTCTGCGGTCTATCGTGTACATTTGCTTTGTAGTTCAGTGTGTTGCCTCAAGGGTCTAGTATACCTTCTGTAATTTACTTGTTAAATGCTTTTACTGTGATGTCGCTGTTGATTATTGTCATTAAGCTTATACTTTACAGACGTCGATTCGAAAACAAATTTACTTCTTGTTATCTTATATGTGCTCTACTTGTATTTCTTAAGTTGTCTATAAGTGTAAACGACCACTTGTAAATACTCTCGTTCTGGCGCTCTTTTTAATAGGTAATAATCTGCACATTGAAGGTTTGCTGACTTGTACTCATTGCTTTACCCACGCCACTCTCCGATAACAGAACTGCCGTTACTTTCTTTTTAATTTCTTAAAAAACTTGTTTAGAATTAAAAATAATTTACTCCATTTTCTGTAGGAAATATTGGAAGGGTTTACAACATACCACAAAAAGTAAAATTGTGTAGAATCTAAGAAGATTACACAACTAAATACATTGTTTTGTTGTACATATATCGGCGTACGGTCAGAAATTGAATATTGAATCTTCGTTATTAGCTTATCATTTTGCTGCATTTTTCTTAAGCACAACCATCTCGTACATAATGTGCATTCTTAAACCTGATTTGTATTTTGATTTCAGCATGAGAGTGTTTCATATTTTTTTTTTCCTTAATCATTCAATTTGAATAAACTCTACGGTATCTGGTTTTTTTTTCCGGTTCTTCAAGAATCGTTCGTGGTTCGGTATCGGTAATAGGAAGCTGGTCAAAGATTAACAAAAGACATACAAACAAGAGCTAATTAGTTAACAAAACTAAAATATCTGGTTGACGTTATCGCTTAAAATGATAATTTATAAAAGTATGATAAGCCTTACCATTGCTTGAAACAGAAGTGAGTACAATAGAAGTTTTTAGAAAAAGAATTAACAAAACCTAAAGATTTTCGATTAGCAACGAGAATATACGACAAATATGTAATATAATATTACCCTCGTTAACGAATGAATTGACAAGAGAAGAAGAAGAGAATTGGATAACCGTATTTTACGAATCAAAGACTAATCAAAATAGTAAAAAACCGATTGCTACAAGGAGAGATTCTAAGCAGTTAATAACCCAAACGGTTTAAAGAGGTAATCAATTTTATTTGAACTAAATATTACAACGGCCGAACGAACTGGATTTATTTAATACTATTAATTATTATTAAAGAATTGATGTAAAATTACTTATTGTTATGCCTTCAGGACCAATACGTGTTTTTGCGTTTTTTTGCTATATGTTTGATTGATATTATATTTTTTATGTAACTGGAAGTTTGGAACACACCTTGCTGAAAACTTTGTTATCGAATAAAGAAATACTTTATAGTTTATGTAAATTTGTTTTCTACGCGTGCACACCTGTTGCTAATAAAATTCTACGTTGCGAACAATTCTGAACGGATAAGTATTAGTTATGAACTTTTTTATTAGAAATAATGATGACTAACATTTAATATATAGAAACGAAAGATTTTTTTTACAATGAACTTTAATATAGTTATTCTTAGATTGATGCTTACTATATTAGTTTAATTGTCTGTTAGAGGATTTTCATGTCAGTTTACATTTAACGAAAACTTGAAGTGATTCTGTAATAGCGTTATTTAAGTTTTCTTTTTTACTATCATTTCGACAAACTTTTCTTAAAAATGTTATTTATAATGTGATTTGGATTCAGCTGCATCTCGATATAATATCACATAGATTTTTTTATCATGTTCAGTTACATATACTTTTTCGCAAAATTTGTTATTAATATAATAAAAATCAATGTGTTCTAGTGTAAAGTGCATAAACTAATTTACGAACTACAAATTTGTAGGTGAAAAGACATAATGCACGTCGTTTTATGATTAAATTAGTTGTGAAATATTTATGATTCATAGCAGTCAATTTAATCAACTTGTCGATGGTCTTGGAATTGGAGTTAATTGAACTTTTGATAAACACTATTTTACCGTCATTTAACAAAACCAAAATCTTTACGATCTACATTCTATCGGTTTAGCATAGAATTGTCGTTTCAATTGATACCTTAACACGTTTGTATCGATGATGAAAGTACCTTGGTTCATAATTTTGGAATTCTTTATTGTTCTTTCTTCTTCTAGTTATGAGCAAAGTCAAAAACAACATCATTATAGTTTCAATTTTGGTCTTGATTATACATACATAGTAATCTTAATCATGGATTTGCTTAAGCACCTGTAGTCTCGGTCTTTTACAATAAAGTCTTGATCTTGTTTTCAAAACTTTATTACCGTTAATGTATAATTGGAGACTCTCTTGCTGATACTCATATACTTTTCGTGGACCAAACGTCTTATTTACAAAACTAGTTCAAGATTTTTGGTTTTTGGAAGTTTTAGGACAGTTTAGCACAGTTTTCCCGGAGAGGGAGTCGCAGGCTTTGTGATCCTAAATTATAACTTAAATCTAAAAAACAGCGCCAACACGATGAAAGATTAAATTAGGGAGATATCGTCTAACTCTACCCTAAGCAGCAAAAGAACAAATAACATGACAGAAGTAATAACACAGAATATATATTTATTTTATCACAGGCAATAATTCCAAAAAGGACGAAGAAGTTGCGTCCTATACTGGGCAACACGCCGTACAATAAACTGATCTTGTCGGTCTAAACTTTTACATACGAAAAAGGAATGACTTTATATAAATTTAAAATTGCAAAAGTAAATAACAAAACAAATTAAGTCTCCGAGACTCAACGCGCACTGCATACGACTTTGTGAAGCACAAAATGATCTTATTATTAATTGTGTTAACCTGACATACAAATCGTAAAATTTGAAGTTGTAATACTCACAGTTAGGTTTTATCCAGTAGGGGATTAGCTAATTCCGTACTTGCATTCCGTAAAACGTAATATTAAATCTAACACAAAACGTACATATGGCTAGCACAAGTAAATGTAGTTTTCAAAGCATACAATCATTTGAGATAGCAAATGCGCAGCGTTTCCTCTCGACTTAACGTAATAATTTATGGTAGTAGCTCCCCTCAAAAGAAATACAATTTTGAAGGTTTCCAACCCCTTGACGGTGTGAATAGTAACGTTTTAATAACGGGACGTCATGGAAATTTTGCCAAATATGCCACCTGTTCGTTATCTTCACTGATAACGGTGAACGTGTGGAAATCCGCTATAGACAATTAGGACAGAATCAAATTAAACCCCAAATAAAGAGAAATATAACTACTTACCTCTACTTAGCTTTCTCTTAAGTAACCACAAAATTAATTTGCATATTCACGTGAAATAATCTGATGGTGAAAGCCTTGTTGAACGTAAAAAATACAGAGCTTACAGAGCTCGTCTGTATTGCATTAGGTCTTACAGGAAGTGAGTAAAATATGCTGTTATAAAATTTGACATTGCTGACGAAAGAGAGTGGGGGTGTCGAGGGACAAATTTTATACATGGAAAATTTTTTATACTCAAAAATTAATCTAGCAACATTTTAACATAACATGCTTTATTCTTATTATTTTAGTGATTCGTTCCAAGGTTTTTTGACATTTTTGTTCAACAGTCAACATAGTAAATTAAAATTGTTCAGATTGTATCTAGTTGCATGGAACTCATACTTTTTGATTATTGGGAAAATACGGTCTGTTACTGTGGTGGAATGAAAATTTGGGGCTCGTGGTTTCTCACGCTTGCGCTCGGAACTTTTGTTATAATGTCGTCATAGAATATACTATTCTTCATATATCATAAACCCAAAAGTATAAAAAAAGGTGTTGTCGTCAAATATTTTGTTTTTAGATGTCTATTTTGCGAATAATGAATTCATCTAATAAACAGTTTGGTGTCATTGAAATAAGTGCGCATATTTTTAGGGTTGATACGACATGTAAAAAAGATCATTTTTCGCTAATACACTTGGTACCGATGGCGGCACAAATCTAAGATTTAGTACGTGACATTGGAAGCCTCAGTCGGTAACGAAGAGAAGAGGTAGGCGCCGCTATATTTTTAGGATTGAAATTAAAAAAATTAAAGGACGAATTTATAAAAGATTTTTATTGAACTTAAAGCATGTGTTCGAAGAGCCATCTATTTAGTTCGTTACATATACGTACTCTTAGAAAAATTTTCATGTGTCCTCAGAGGAAGAAATCGAGGGGAGTCAGGTCGGGGAAACCGCGCCGACAATTACAGGACAACCACGTCCAATTAATACATCGAGGAATTGCGTGTGCAACCACACGTTAATGGTTAGAGTCTACTCTACAAGAATATGTTACCAACATGACAGGGAGTCCCGTCTTGTTAGTAACACGTTCTTCTTCTTACTTCTAGTGGTGCTTTTTCAAAGAGTTCTGGAAGCACTTTGCGTAAAAATTCTTCATAAATGTGTCCATTTAAGGAGGAAGTATGTAAGGCCCAATTAAATAAGTTTCTAGAATCCTTGCCCATACATTCACAGAAGATTTATGCTGATTGTTGCGTCTTTTTGTCGCGTGTGGATTTTCCAAACTTGGCTATTTTTCGAATTAAAAATTCCTTTATTTGTAAATATGGCCTGATCAGTGAACAAGAAGAACACGTAGTTTGGGAAGTCAGGCGTGTTTACAATTTGTGGTAAAAACCGCTGACGGTACCGTTGGCGATGCAGAAAGTCCTTTTCAGCGACTGATTGATTTTTTTGTGTACTGGTTGACGGATTCTTCTCAAACCACTTCCTCCAATGCAGATTATCGAACCAATGATTGTTCGCCACGGTCCGTTGATCAACAGTCTCAAACATGCGGGCGTTTAGAAGTTGCCTATTTGGGTATTTCTCATGGTACAATTTGTTATGAGAATTTTCTAGTAACTTAAAGGCAAGCGACTAACTCGGTTGAATTGGCAAGTGAGTCGCAAGTCTCTGTGTGCTAATCCTACACTAAATTAAAAAGTCGCCAAAACAAATAAATATCACCCAATACAAACCTTGTTTAAATCTGTCGATCCATAAAAGAAACAAATTGGCAAAACACAAATTCTAATATATTTATTTCCAACAAGCGATGAGAGGCGTTAAAATAAAAGAGAAATATATAGACCTTAAATAACAAGTATAGATTAGTCAATTAATATCACAATTAAAATATATCGATGGAAGCCCTATCGATCAGGCAACACACCTTACCACTAATTATATTCCATTACTAACAAAAATTCTACGGTTGGGTTTACAGAAGGTGAATTAAATCAAAATTAAATTAATTGCGATTAAATACATAGTCCTGATTTCTGATTGGTTATTCACCAAAACTTAACAATCCACGTAACTAATTAACTTCTATTAAATATTTAATTTGCCTTCTGTAAACTGATTCTAGGTGATTTTAATCAAGGTTAACTAGTAGCCAAATAATTATTTCTTCTAACCTGCAGTTACAAAACGAGTCGATAATCGACAATTATGATACTAAATTGCAAAACAAGATAAAAGCACAAAAACTCACCCAACCGAAAAATTCTTCGTCACCAGTAGTAACGTTCGGTACTTTCTTTTTATTTGATTTACGAACAAAATATGCGTGGTATATAAGCTTATGTACGACGTTTCTATTTTATGCCCAATTTGGATTTTGAGTGCGTTCAAAAATGATTCAAAGAACTTGGACGGATGTCACGTCAATGTACTCATACGACATCAGATAAAGTTAAAGATGAGTCAAAGTTTGCGACTGAAAATAAAATTGAATCAGTGTGATCTACGTTAGAATTAAGTATAACTGTTTTGCTTATGGCTGACGGTTAACCGATAAAATAGCTTCAGTTAAGTAAAAAAAAATTAAATTGTACGATACTATACGCATAAAGCTGACATGATTAATTAACGAATGCACCACAATCACAAAATACGCTACGATAAGGACGGTGCATAGAACTGATTAATTCTTCTTCAACTTCAAACAAAGTTGTAAGTCATATTTCCTCACTTTGGATTTGTTAAAGAAGGTAGCCTTCACATCAAAATAAAGTCACAGTCCCTGGGAAATGACTGGGACGTCAAGCAATCAATCAAATTGCTCATTCGCTCAATACTTGAATAAGTGATTTTCAGCACATCCGCTAAAAACGTAATTGAAATAACTAATGAGGAAAATTTTTGCAGAAAGAAAAATTACTTACATTTAGCAAACTGACTCTAATACAACGTTCAACAGCGACTTGCAAACGGCAAAGGAAAAGTAGAAAATGGACGTTCGACACCGGATCGCGCTTATTCCCTACTCCTAGAGGTGGTTTCACCGTCAGTAGCGGTGTATAAACAGTGCAGCCGTTAATTTTAATTTAGAATAAATGTTTTTAAAAAATACAAATTAACATGTAACAAATTAGCGCGCGACGCGTAATGTATGGGTTTCCCAGAGCACAAGGTGCATATCGGCAAATTCAGCTCAAGTCTATCTGTGCATCTTACACGTTAACGAAACAACATCAAGACGAGTTTGCACCGAAAAATTTTGAAAAACGAACAAAATGACAATTATTTGACATCTATCGACCAGTGCTTACTTAATTTCATCAATGCATTTTTCTAAAAGTGACACATGAGCAGCAATTGAAGCGGCGCGGCGCTTAATTCTTCGCTTCGCTACTGACTTGGATCCCAATGTCACGTACTGAATCTTAGATTTGTACCGTTATCTTAAGTTTGCGGTACCAAGTGTATTGGAAAAAAAATGATCCTTTTCACATGCCCTATCAACCTTGAAAATATACGCATTATTTCAATGACACCCTGAATATTCATTGACATACATAACTATCAACTTGCAACATTACAATATTCAGTTAATGAATACTAACTCTATACAATCATCTTTCTGTCGCAAGAAAAAGATAGTAAAAAAGGAGAACTACGCCAGGAAAAGATTTCGCCGAAACGAATAACAGCATATTTGGTAATGTGAGAATAACAAATGAATAATTGTTTCATACAAACAAATTTTACGCAGCGCCGGATTTATACATTTCTTAAATTGTAATAAAAAATATAATAAACGTATAATAAAAAATGTGAAAATACATTTATCAAAAGCAAAAATAATTATTTTACCACGACAGCAATCGAAGCACAGACCTTTGGGTGTGAGTCTGAATGAAAATAAATACACAGACGTGAACTCCTTTAATTTATTAACTATAACATAATACACTATTTACATTAAAGAAAAATGAACATTATTTGAATTAAACATATAAGAATGAAACAGTATTAGAATAAAACAAAATTTGGGCACCAATCACCTTTAAATTGGTGATGAATAAAAAGCATAAAATCTTATACCTAATTATTAATTGATATTAAATGCAAAAGTAGTAAACGTTTAATTTGTTATCGAGTAGGTATCCCGAAAAGTTTTAATAACACAATTTAAATACTTGAATTAAAAATGTAACAAGTAATATTAATTCCAGTTGACTCACCATATGATATGACGTTATCGGATATCTTCTATTTTAAGCACATTCTTTGTTGAAGTGATAAGATTCTTCCGAACGAATGCAGATTTCCAAACACAACAGCAAGCATAAAACCAATGTATAATAAACCCAAAAACGGAAAATCCAGTAAATAAAAGACAAAACCAAAAGAAAAGATCCAGTAAATCAAAAAGAAAAGACCCAGTAAAAAAAAACCTAAATATAAATAATTAGAATGGTTTTTTAAATGACATGATGTACTCACGCTGCATTTACAGCAACGGCTTTGAAATCAATTCTTTTGTCTAATTGTATTGCGTAACATTGTGAAATCACTAAAAATGTTGAATTCAATAGAAAAATTATATCAAAATAAAGGTAAACTTACCAACAATTAGTTGGAATGAATAAAAATTAAATTGTATGCGTTTTTACACCATAAAATTTGTCTTCCTTGCATCACTCACGTGAACGTGCGAACTTTGAGTCGATTAGGCAGTCGTTTCGAAATACGTCGCGACGTTGCCAAACTGAATAAATTTACGTGCAATATTAATTGCAGAAAATAAACGAATGCAGAATTGAATTTTAATTGTAATGAACTCTAACGGGACGTTACAAAGTATAGGCCACTCGGGTTGAGCCGTCTCTATCTTTTCTTGTATCTGCTTATCTAAGCAATAATTATTAATTATTCTACCACAATTCCGCTTTTATTGACAAATCCAGCACTGACTTTACGGGTATATTAAAATTTATTCATGTTTTCATAAGTCGATTAGAAAACCATGTCAGTTAGGCTAGGACAAGAATCAAAACCTCAGTTTATAGAGTAGCCATTGAAAATCGTCGAGAAAATTGAGTAGAAATCAAAATGATATGAAAATAGAAAATACAAAATCTTACCATGCGACTTACATATTAAAAAACTTTCAATTTTTTATAACCATCGATCAAAACACGATCTTACGGCGTTATTAAAATAATTAATCTCAACTACAAAAATTGTCAGATCAATGTGTATATTTTTCAATGTTGGTTGGTATTTATAATTCTAATATTGTTGCTGCTACGTTTTTTAATAATAACACTATATGGTTTCCGTTGGACTGAAGCTGAAAAGAAAAGTTTGATTACGGCTGCAATTTTAACGCATGTTGATTTTTTAAACCAATACGAGGAACACGGAACTCAAAACTCCATGTTTATTAAAATTATTTGTAGTAGACGGAACTGTTTTGCTAAAATTAAACATTTTCATTCTAGTGTATGACGTTTAGGCAGTTTTTGGGAAGGTAGGAAAAAAAGAAATTTTGAAACTAGAAGGCCCTTTAATGTATTGCAAGTGAGTAGAGTTTATGGTTGGGGATACGAAACTAAATGAGTCTTAAAAATTTCAACCAATTGATAAAATTATTATTTTTCACAAAAATTTGCATAGTATTTTAAACAAGAAAATGTCGCTACAGAAATGACATCGGGTAAAATAAGACGTATTGAAAGTTTGTTAAAGTTTCTTTATTTATGACTTCACCTTAGTGTAAAACAGAGGTTCTCAAAATTTTCGAAATTCAAAAAACCAACAAATATAATTGACAATTTAAAGTTACTGCATTTATAACCTAATGTGTATAATACTTAAGGACATTTTACATGTAATCTTTCAATATCCTATTACTGATACCATATTTGCAAAGCGATTATAGGCAATAACAATTATTTGTTTCAAAACTGCGTAATCTAAGCGGTACATTTTTAACTAAACACAAATAAACCTATTAGATGACACACATGTGATTTTTATTAAAATTTAATTCACGTTTATTTGAAAAAAAACTGAAGAATCAACCAAATTTTAATTTACAGAATCGATTGAAAACGTGAAACGTGAAAACTCAAAAATAGTGATTTATTGTTTTACGTAATATTTTTTCTATTTAAAATTTATAACGTGAAATAAACGTACATGTAATTTTGATGATGAAAACATAAACGTCAACAAGTATTTACAATTCGTTCCAGCGTTGAACAATAATTTCAGTTTCCAGTCTCTCAATGACTGAAACACGAATTTAACGAACACTTACTTTTGTCAAAAAACGTTTTTTATATGTATCAATTAGTGTTGGTATATAAAATAATGAGATACATAACGTTGAATTGTTTAAAATGCTTTGTCTGGTTTTTTAATGTTACGAAACATCAATGTTTAAATAATGTATAAATGACATATATAACATATGTACGTCCCAATTTAAAATAAATAGATGCAGGTAAAATTTAAGCAATTTAAAATAGATGGACAATTTAATACCTGACGGGAACACATGCTGTTGCGCAATGTTCCCTAAGTGTGGACAAAAAATGCCAGGTGATTTTTTTTCATTATTACACAAAAGGTGAAGAATTAAGAATAATTAACTATACAGGTATATTATTCATCCATCAGCTTCTCCGTGATGGAATACCGGAAGTTAATTTAATGTACGTTAGTGCGCTATTATATTTTTTTTTCTTGGAAAAATTGTGTATTACGCATTAAATAATAAAGTGAAATTATAATTTGGTAGATGTCGATGGTTATATCAAATGCGATTTAGCAACATTATAATAGGCGTCTCATTGAAATGCAAATGTAGTCAATAAAGATAGATTTACGCAGACGATAAATGTCAAATCTATTTGATGTTTTAACATATTAGCACGAAGCTAACTGTCTAGTAATAATCTGTCTTATTATCATCCACCTACTTGAAATTTTGACAATGATTTCTATTTACTCTCATAACTACTTTAAAAAATATTATCGAAACTGAACATGTAATTCATACATAACCAAAAGGAAATACAGGTAATTGTTATTCAAGGTAAAGTTGACACAGTTCGAGCTATTACAAAGTAACAATTTTTCGCGTTCGTTATTAATCTATTGTGATTTCATACACGTTTTGATCAAATTCTTAGCCAACTTAAAAAAAATAATCTTAATTTTTTTGCAATTAGATTTTATCGCTATTACGTAAAACGCATGTTTTGTTTACTATAAGATTTAAGAGTTAATGTATTGTATGATTTATTACTGTCATTGTATTCTTAAGTAACGGTTATATAATTGTAAATTATTACACCGTTTGATTATTAAAGTTATAAATAATAGAATTGCGTATGCGTGTACAAATGTCACGCTTCCAATAATCAACATTAATTGCGTTAATCGATTAAGTAAACGTAGTAGTAGTAGATTTGAATATCATTTTTTTTATTAAATGAATTGCAATTACATATCAGAATAGCGTCGACTTACTTCATTACATTTACCTGAAAAAAATATTTTGTTATTCTTGGTATTGCTTCGTAGTTTTTGAGTTTTGATTACTTCTACTGAATGCGATAAAGCTTTTTTTAATAAGAAAAAATCGTTCTGTGTTATTGTATCGGTCTATACAAAACTATGGTAGATCTTGGATCGGCGCACTAATGGTTTCATACTTGTTTTCACCTTGCCAATATAATGACGTGCGATGACGAATAATCGTCAACTTACGAGTAGTTATTTTAAATCATGATGCAGCAAAAAATTAATTTTTTGATTGATGGTGCTTTCATAAGACTAAAATTTAAACTCCCTGCACATCGATTAAATTTTCTTAATAATTAATTCTACTTGACGTTGAATTTCTAAAAATGTGCCAATAACGTTAGTATCATCATATTATCAAAATATTTTAATATTAGATAAATACCTTTCCTGGCTAGTAAAAAAAACAAAGGAAAAGACTATACCTTTTTATGAATACTATATGGATTTATTAGCTAAAACTTAAGAAACGATACTGCAGCAAACTATAAAAAATTCTATTTTTAAATAATTTTGGATAAATTTATGGAGTATTTCAAAATCAATGGTAACACTAAAATATAAAGTACCTATAAAATTCATCGCAAAGTAATATATAGGACAAACGTTACAAAAAATAAAAAAAAATGAGTACTAAAATGTTGACACTTAACACTCTTGATTTTAACAATTAGACGATTAAAAATTCAGGAAATGCAGCGAGGTCTCGTTTATGGGATTCTGATACACATCAATCTAGTGCAAAATAAGCTCGTAATTACCGGAAAAATAATTTTTTAAATTCCATTGATAAACTAAGGGTGAAAATGTTTTAAATTGAATTTATTGTACACCTGAAACAATCAAAAATAACGTTTATGAAATACGAAATTTTATTTAAAATAATCGTCTTAAATATGAGTGTCGTGCAATCTATCGCATTACTAAAGCAAATGCTAGCTCCTGGTCTTTGCACCCCGGGTTCCCGTTACACACTAGGCGGTTGAACTAGTAAAAACTAGAGCGTCCCCTATCCGCTGCGACCCAGTCTCTTAGTAGGAAATCCTTCTCCTTTCTAACTCTTTATTACTGGCCAATCTTTGGTAGTCAGTTCAGCATCTCGATATCAGCTCTCGCTCACCCAGTTATGGGTGTGGCAGTGTGTATCGAGTCGGAGATCGAGTGCTTTAGCACCCCCTCCCCTCTTATTTAAGGGACTTATGTCGTACAATGGAATAATTCTACGTCCAATCTGTCTCTAAGCTAGCTCCCAAGTCCCCGAGAGGCCGACACCAGTTGATAGACCACCGGATCATCTACGGATACTCGTGTTGCTGCCGGGCCACGTTTAACGAGTCATCTTCCACTCTTCTCCTTCTTACAAAATGGATTCCTCTGCTACCTTACAATGCTTGAACAGCCCTCGCCCTTTGTACATAAATTGTAACAGTATACTGGGGATAGTGGAATTGGGTAGATTGCTGTCCGTTCTATGGGTCTAAGACGCATGACCACTCACATAGACCTTGGGCGTACGGCTACCACAAAACGCTTCCTATGTCGGAGGGAATAGCCCCCCCTACTATGCTTTCGTATAATAGGACTCGGCTTTTCCTGTCCCTTCAGAGCTAGGTCTCGGTTTACCGGCGCTGGTGAAACCCTTGGGTCAGATCGTGCTCCGAGTTCCTGTCTGAAGATTGAACTGAGCTTGGGAATTGGAATTAGGTTCGGATTTACGTTGGCCAGTTCCTGTTCAAGACCGTCTCCCGGAATTTGGTAGGACAGCAGCCCCATGGCAAACTGCTCTTTCCCGTATATATCGTACACAGTTAAGTCTACAATCCGCGGACGTTATGCCGCCGTTAGGTTACGGTACGTCTAGGCCGTTGATACAGAACCCAAACTTACGCTTGGACTCTGGAATTGGGTAGAAATGTATCCGTTTTAAGGGCAACAACACCACATGGTGAAATGTAGGCCCGTGTCAATCGTTGATTCATATCTGCATTAGAGAAACCAGCACAGATGCTATCCAGGATGCACCGCGAGGAGGCGACTAACATTACACTCCACTACAAATAAAGTATAAAATACAATTTAAAACGAAAAACCACGAACAAATTAAGCAATTTTTTTTGTAGAAAGTGCAAGGAAATTTTGAAGCAACATTTACAATAAATCTTTTTCATTTTCATGCTAGAAGCTAATTGTAAACAAAACTTTAATAATCTTGAGATGTGCATTAACTCCGGATTGTCTAACTTCTAATATTTTTCATTACAAGTAAATTCTACTAGTTTTTTGTATTTTGGTCGCATTTTAAGAAGTCTGTGTAACGTTATGGTTTCTGATAATTTTACCGTTGGGGTTTATTTATATTTTTTTAAATATTTGACATTTAGGGTTCTTGTTTGTTAAGAATTAGTTTTTAATTGATTGATACATGTTATAAAATAAAAGAAAGATACAGTTGACATAAGCAAAGAAATAACGCGACGGGGCGTGACTGAGGGCGCTTTAATTTTGACAGTACATTCCAGGTAAAAAGTATTTCGGCGGCAATTTTAAATACTTTAAGTTACATGAGATGCATTATAAGACTTTTCTATACAAAACTATTGCTCCCTAATTTAAGAGAGAATAATTAATGTACTTATGTGTTATTTTACAGGAGATATAAGAATGAAAATCACTTTTTTAGATTGCTTACTGGAATTTCCAGATATTGTATTAAGTTACGTGATGATTGGTAAAATAATAACTAAAACCCACAACCTGGAAATAAGTAATGATTCTTATTAAAATTTACGTTTTCACTGGTTTGCGGACTTCACTGTTTATAAATGCGTAATCGTATTTGACATTTACGGTAAGGGAGTGCGGACGCAACGAACTTTAACTTTTTGTTTTGCATACTTTACTTTACTGTGAACGGTCATATTTGATTAAGACGCTATCCACTAAATTGTAAGTAATTCTTATTTCTATTTAATTCTCATTGTTGGTTATTTCCTTACGTTTTTAGAAATTACGTTGTGGAAGAATTGTGCAGGATTCTAGCAGGATTAAGCGATTTATTAATTAAATTGGCGTTTGCAGATAATTTAAAATCGCGTCAGCCATGTTGCTTTCAATACGATTAAAATTATTTTATTCATTTGAGGGACTCATAGTTCTTCTTATATATGGTGATAATTATTCAATAACCTCCAGAAGAAATATTTTTGGAGTCTATGGTTCACATCTGTGGATCCTATCTTATTTTAGGGACTCCTTTATGGCTCGAGCCTTAGGAAAGCTTATATTAACGTATTGTATAGTGGAAATTTCTTATTTATATCTTATAATTATCTATTCAACCTTCAGCATTTTTAATTTAAATTCACCGTATAAATTATTCTAATTTTTGTAACTATCAAGAATTTAATCATAGATCATACTAAATTATTATACTTTCAGTCGTAAATTTTAAAACATCATTAATGTTATGTAATCCAGATATCTTGAGTACGCTGAGTTAACACCATTGAAGTTTTTTTGATCGTTTTGAATGTAATCACAGCCAAATGAAGTAGTGAACGTTTTACTATTCGCTATCCAGGAACTTCGGTGTTGTAAGTTTTTAGTACTTTTCTTCAAGTGGTGTTATTAATTATATTTGTCGATCCTTAATTTGTCGCAAATAGTTGATCGGTTAAGTTTTAAGTTGCGGCTATTGCTAATAATTCTATTTACTATTAAATTTGTTAAATTATTATTCTTCTGTTGTTGGATAGAAATATATATGCATTTGTTACATTGTTCTGGATTGCTTTTTTTGCTCTATCTTATTCGCTTTGTAGTGGGTTTAGACGTACTCTTGGTATCTCCGAGCCGAGGATCTTTATTAGTACGAGGAGTGGCGTCTAGTTTTTTTTTTCAATTTTTATGACAGATTCTCAACAACGCTCACTCATCGATATCGTTGCTAGCTGTTGTAACGGCTACAAAAAAGGTTAGTAACAAAAATTGGCGCCCAATGTGGGGAATTATGACAAATCATTAAGCATCCTGGTTTAGAATCTGAAGACACATAGCAGCTTATTGATTAAAATATTTCAGTTTTGTTAAGTGCTTTTATTGATTTTCATATTCATTCTATTGTAATATTACAAAAACAGTTGATCCTTTTATACAGTGCTACAAAACTTGTAAAATTTTTTTATTTAGACTTAAAAAGATTACGAGATTTTACCAATAATCATAACACAATTATGTATTACATTATAAATTACAGAGCATAAATGTTATTAGAAAAACAACTAATTCCTATGTTGCAACGGCTGTAATTATGCCGACACAAAACTGTGTTCTTCTTCGTTACTTCTGTCTTTATCTGATGAACCAGTGTTTATTATAAAAGGCATACTTTCCATTGTTTCACCCGACAGACCATCGCATTCCCACCTTTCCATGACTAAAGGAATGCTTATTTCAATCAGATTGAGAACGCATTTCTTACCAAATTTTCTATTTTTGCATTCTTTTAAGTGACATTATTCATTGGCATTCTAAATTAATTCGATTCAGGTCACAATGGTAATGTGACAAACGTAGTAGTAGTAATTCATCAACTAAATCAGTTTTTGTGATGTTACATAATAATTCAGCTTATCTTATGTCCTTATTAGCTGATATGCCATTACATTCCAAATATTCTTTAATGTCCAGTTTTTTGTATCTTGATTTGGTTTATTTGTACGCTGTGATATGTTACGCTATCCATAACAACAAAACCATTAGGAGGCGAAAAAAAATAACCGTTTAAATCTATTACGTAAAGTTATTATGGTTTATGTCCATAGTCCGTTCTTCACAAATTACTAGGATCCATCTACATGAACGATTATGTATCTCTGTTTGTGTGATACACACTCGGTTCGTCTTCTGATTGCCAGCATTTACTAACTCCATATGATGTATTTAATAGGTTTCTTGTTTTCTCATAGAGGATCATTTTCTCGCAACTTTCTTAAATAGCGTCAACCACAATGTCATTGCGTTCCATTAACAATTTTCTTTTAGCGTGACATTGTCTCTGTTTAAACCCAATTTGATGTAAGGATAAAGTATATGTTCTACCGCAAACTTTTTGCATTTTTTGAACTTATATCTTCATTGTTAGAACTTTTTTGTCTGCCGTATAAATTTCGTGGACGCTTCTTTTTAAGATGTCTAAATCAGCATTGTCCAAAACAATGTTATTGGAAGAATTTTTTGTTTCTTTGAGGGAGGTTTTAGTACTCCATGCTCAGCTTACAAAACTACGCTTCTTATAAAAACATTTGTTATTTACATACTTTAAATATTTACAAGTTTACGTTATTTGTTTTCCAGTGGCAGCAGCAGCGAATTCGGCAGCTGTATCTAAAGGAAACGACAACACTCTAGCTGCTTTTTGTTTGTCGAAGAACTCTACAGCAGTTTTAATGCTGTTTTGGACTTCGACATGAACGGTTTTCTTTTACTTTTCATATTTTTCTAAAAGAACAAAAATTTAGAATTAAGTAATATTGTTTAAACTAATTAATATAATTCAAATTGAATCATGAGTGATATTAATGTATTAAAAATTAAACGTAAATACTACACAAAATCAATTAATTCAAACAAAAACAAACGTTTTGATGATGACAATATGTAAGATTGCAATGGACGAATTAACTTATAAACGCAAATATGACAAAAAATTAAAAGTTTTGTTAGGGAAGGTACTTTCTATGATTCCTTAATTGCAATGGGACGATTGTTTTGCTAGCAGAATTTTTTTAATTTAGTTCACATATTTTTCGGGTCCCTTGTTTGCTTAGGTGCGCTGTAGAACTTAGTTTTCTCCATAGAATCTTTTTTTCTTACGAGTACGTGTGAACTAGCTTTTTCGTTGACGGTATAACACAATAATATTTATATATTTAAAACGTGAATAATCAAATACTAATTCTTTTTTGTACTAGTTGTCTCTGTACTTTCAAAGTCAATAACGATAAGATAGTAAATCGAGATTCTTTGCATTACTCTACTTATTCGTCTACTCGTTCAATAGAATTTTTCCGTTGTTGCAATTGTATTGAAATCAGCCAAATAAATAAATAACAAACATGAAAGTGTGCATTTTTCTGTTGGGAGTAGATAGTTTTATGAGACATTTTTGCGTTTGGGTTCTGCTGTCAGTTTGTTTAATTCCGATATCATTAACATTGATAGTTGTGGTGCATCAGTTATTGTTCAAATATGATTTAAGCGATCATAAATCAGTTTACTTATATTTCACAAATGATTGAAAATGAAGTGTTTATCCCTAGCTATGGTTTTTTATGTATCTCATTTTTTGCTGCAATCATATGTATCTTTATTATTATTATTACGAATAGATAAACCTTGTTTAATGACAGCGCTATCCAATTAACTTCTAAGTTGCGAGAACAAGACTAAAATTGATTGTTATACGGAGCACTATGTGTAGAAAAATTGAATCTTATTAGATGAGAACATTAAAAAAATTGCTATGTAAGCGGTAATAAATTTGCTAGTTTTATAACCGCTTCATGGACTAGAACATTTTATAATTTTTAGAACAAAAAATTTTCTATTAATCTTTAAACGTAAAGATTTTATTTATCCTGAATAGAAACTTATATAACCATAATATACAAATTTTTTTTTGGAAATTTTTGTACCTTTATCTAAAAATAAACTCAATTTACAAGGCAAATCTAACAATTAGCTGTGCGATTTTTATGTTTTTATTAAGATTTTTTTTAAGCAAACACTATTTTAGTGTGCTCATTAATTCAGCTACGTTTTTGTGATTTTCCAAGAATCGCACTTTTATACAAAGAAGATTTACATAAGAACTACAAATGTTGAACAATTACGTAATGTTATTAGTCACAACATCAAAGAAACGTAATTGAGGACTTAATGTTACGCATAACGGTTTAAATGTTTATATAAATTTTAACGTTTTTCTCTAATAACAAGTACTGTCCCTATTTTTCGCAAACTATTCATGTATGTGTGTATAAACCGGTTTTCGCATTAAATAATGCGGATTGTTATTGGTACTTTTTACTTTAACATCTGCAAAATGTATTCTTTTGCAAACGTAACTTCGACTGCTATGCTTGCAAATCTTGTGAAACAAAACCCGTTTTTATTTTTCATGGGAACTAAAAGCAGAGTACCAACATAAGGTATTATTACTATTATTATTAAACACGTTACAATACCATTAATTTTCTATAAATAATTTACAGCTGGAAATATTTTTGTTCTAAATATATATAGTATTGATCCTTGTTTTTTTTCTAAATTTTTCCTTAATTAATATATAATAATGTACTAAACGTTATTATAATATAAGGTAGGTTGATATTTCTTGTATTACAACAGTGTATATATTATTAGATTCAATAAGTAGTTTCGTAATATCATTAGTAAATTCGTGATACTTCCTTGGTATTTTTGTAGTCTTTGCAATAAGTCAATTAATTAATATGGATCACTTTATTAATAACATAATTTTAGGCTACATGCTTATGTTAATTGCTACTAATAAACATACGTTTTGATTCAATAAATTAATGAAACTAAATATTTGAATAGGTGGTTGTTATAATATGATACATAAAAAGAGAATCAAATCTAAACTCAAATATTTTTTTTACTTTGCACTAATAAAGCAGTTATCAAAACTGACATTTTGAAACCCATGGTATTTTTGCATTTTGTTTGGTACCAAATAAACAGGAAATAACATTACTTTTATTATGCCCTAGGGTTTTTCTTACATTTTCTGTGTAGTTTATATCACAGACTTGAAAATTACTATTGCTATCACTGGGTTTTGTTCTTGTGGTACTGGGTGAGGTTGTTTTTATTTACTTTTATGGTCTATCTGTAATTAGATTTTGCTTAATATTAATTAGGTGAGGACTTCAGTTTCGGTAAATAATTTTAGAAAAGGAACCGTTTAGAATTATTGATCTGGAGGTGCTAGTTCTGGTTTTTTCTCTGGTAATCAACTTGACGTCTGTATCATTTAATATAACTATTGTCACTGCAGATGAATTTAGTGGGTTCTGCTTATCTTAAAACTTCATTGCAAAAGAATATCTGTCAGTTAGCTGGTTTAATCCAACCATGAAAGTTTTCTTTGGTCAAATTACATTGATGTAGGTAAGCATCAGTAAGTCTTTCGCGATCGGCTTATGATTGCTTTTTTTCTTGTTGAAAGATGTACAGTAAAGGAAACAAATTGCGACATACGAGAACTTAGCCTTCTTATAATACGTTGTATAGAGTTCTTGTGTTTGACACGATCTCTAATTGCTGTTCTCTCATTGTTCGGTCGTTTTTATTAAAAGACTATTTTCTGTTGATCGATTTGAATTTGAAACTGGACTATGCAATATTTCTTGAACGTTTACTTGGGTAACCCAAGCTTGAAACTTATAAATCTTCGTTACATCGTTATTTTAAGATAGTACTGTCGGTTTTATAATTACTGTTCACAATTTAACGAAACTTGGCATGTTGGTACATTATAACAAGATACAAATATTAAAAGTTTTTTTGCCTTCAGCATTGAACCTTATGAGAAATCACACGTTTTATTTTATTTCACAAAAAGTACCATTGAGATTACAATGCAAGTGGTATCAACTGGAAGAAAAAAAATATTTTATTTAGTTTCTTACAAATCAAGCTTCAGAGCATATGATCTATCGCAGTAAATATTTTGTTTATATGTGTATTTTCTACTTCACTTTAAATAAATTGACGCTGAATATAATGTCGGATAATTTGAAAATATCGAAAAAATTATTGTTATTAAATCTGTTGCATTGATACCTACTGATAACAATTTAAGTATTTTGAGTGAAACAAAGTTACTATAAACATACCTCTATGGAAGTCAGAACACACATTTGACAATTGTGGTATCGATGGACTACTTCAAAGGATGTATTTTATTATTTAAAGGATTTAAGTAATGAATGATTCTAGTTTTTCTGGATCAGATCATGCTCTGAATACTTAAAAACATTTCTAATTATAAGTTAACAAATGGGATAAGAACAATTCTTTGTAAAAATAACTTTATTCTCATGTTCAAGTGAACATGCATTTTGAGAAGGTATAACAGAACTAAATAAGAACGAGAAAAGACGGATATGGCAGCCAGACTAAAATAGATACAGTTTTTCTTGTACATATACGTATAATAGCTTTCTAGAAAGAAATCTAAGATTAAAAAACGATAAATACGAGAAAACGACTCAGAAACTGAAGTCGTAAGAGTGGTAATATAGAAAACAAAAATACTTTTTTGAACCATTTCATGTGTGGACCATGCTGAGCCAAAACTTCCTTAATGCGGATTTGGGCAATAGCTAGACAGCTTCTTTTTACATATTTACAGGGTTGTTACCATATGTTCAATGTCTGCTTAAAGTACTCACAAGAGTCATCAATTATCTTGGACGAGAACTCTTGTTTTGTAGTTGGAACCAATGAGTTTAAAAACACACTCAATTTTATATGTTCAATGTCTGCTTAAAGTACTCACAAGAGTCATCAATTGTCTTGGGCGAGAACTCTTGTTTTGTAGTTGCAATCAATGAGTTTAAAAACACACTCAATTTTACCACAGCTAGAGATAAGAATACATTTTTATTTAATAACTAAAAAGGACATTTTTTTACTAAAAAGTTTGCAGTTTGGCCAACTACTTTGATGTTTTGGTAAAATCATCATCTGTAAGTAATGGTTGTTTTATCCGGATGGAACAACCAGACTATTGTTTATCAGAAACGGTGGATTATGTTAACGAAGAAATCATAACGCATCTTGTTATAAACAACTTAACAACCTTAAAAATTCAAATACTAACTGAACGGATTATAAAATAAATATGACAAAGTTTAAAGATAATACAAAATAGGCATCTTGCATTTAGTTTAGGTTTTCACCGGTTACTTTTGTATTACTATTTTTCATTCTAAATATATCCGGTGTTGTTGATTTCAGACAAGCCGAGCATTCGTTACACGTCGCAGTGTTTAGAGCCTGGAATAAATTGATTGAATGCGTCTTGTAATCCAGCTATTATAGGCTGGCCTCCGATCGATAAAACTGGTTTCCAAATATCCGGTAAAGAAGAACTACAATCTCGATTAATATTAAATAAAATTTTTAATTATTTGAATAGATTCTCTAATTTTTCGTTGACAATAATTAATTGAAATATTCTTAAAGATAGTCAAGCTTACGACAATATGCCACCCATAAATTTGTACTGCGCACTACAGGTCGTTAGTATAGTTGTGTACTAAATTGGTTTGTTACGTTACTGTGCAGTGTACTGTAAAATGTTGCTAACAAGATTGCAATAGTTTCTTTTAATGTTGCCAGTATTACGAATTAATAACGTAATTGTTTATTGTTTCACGTATAAAATTTAAGTAAATAATCGTACGTACAATGACAACGTAATGTAGGGCATCAAATTTTTAGTGTTATAAGATTATTCAATGTATTTAACATTTATTTTGCATTGCCGTTACTTTAATTAAAAAGTCTAGTTGTAGTTTCTTGTACATGACAAACTATATTTAGATATATTATTCTTTATACAATAAAATTTTACCGTGAGAGTACTTGAGTAAAGGTATCAACGTAAATATTTAAATTGTTTGTTATGTAAATACAGTGAATACGGTGCTAAAATTTGCCAGGACTAGCTAAATTTTTTGCGTTATGCAAGATTCCGTTTTGTAAAGTTTTAGTTAAATTATGGAACAATTTCTTTTAATACGAACACTTTTTGGTAAAACTTTATTTAATCAATACATAGATAAATGTTATGCATTTTTAAATGTGTTTTAAAAAATTTGTAATCTTGTTGTTTGACAGTTTTTTATTTTATATTCTACGGTTCGTTTTTCTAACTCAGTTCTTAGATTAAAAATTTTTGTAAAATAGTGGCTCTTACCGTCTAAACCCGACAAAAAAATTGGATATGTTTTAAGTAGTTTATAGAATCACCAAAACGATTAACATTTGATTCTTTTTTTTAGAAACAAAATGTTTTTGAAATTTTACTTTTTTTGTAATAACGAAAGAATTATTTGTAAACGCGAAAACAAATTTCAAGTAAACGTGCTTTTTTTAATAAATAATGTGTTATTAAAACATTAAACCGGACGTACTTACGGACAGATTGACTAGGGATTAAACCTAAGTTTATACTTACTGCCTGAAGTATTAGTTTTTAATAGCAAAAACCCTAATAGTAGATTTATGAACTTTTTGTAAATGCAATAAGTTTATTTTATTACATTCCTCATTGACAAGTTTGTATTTATAGTATTTTGTAGTTTGGGGTCGCAATTTACTCTCCGCTTCCGCGTTATGGAGATTTCCGCATTAATAGGATCAAGTATACATACAAGTCCGTATACTCACTCGCGACCAAAACTTCCATCGAGTCCGTTTCCAATTCTATTGTGAAATGTGAAACGAATATTTTGATGAGTCAAGTTTAAATGGCATAAAAATGCGTTGATCACTGAAATACTATGCCGCCAAAAAACAAAAGTCTTAAAAGCGGGATTTTTAGACGCAATCAATCACTTCCAAGCTCTGAAGACGTGTGACGAAATCGCAGTTTGTGTGAAATAAGAAAGACCGGATATATCCAGAATAAAAAATTATAATAATATTATGTTTTATAACTTCAAACTTGTGTGATTAGCAGGTGAAATTAGAGCATAAACACAAGCAAAAATAGTCAAAATAAAAGTTTCACTAAAACATTTAAAAAAACCAAAATTTTTAGCAACATAAACTGTAAATTACGGACCTATAGTTGTTGAAACTACGTCTAGTGCCGTTTCTAACAATCCAACTAGCCGTAAAAATTATGTTTAAGAAATCGGGGCGACTTGTCATGTGGAGGAGCTCTATCGTGCATAAACCACATTATTCTGCGAACTTCAAGGGGTAAGTCATCAAATTCTTGTGCAAAAGTCTATTAAGATTTCCATACCCCCCCCCCACCACGTTTTATTTATCTGTGGAGATAACAAGCAAATGGCATATTTAGGAAAATTTCCATAACGTCACGTTGGTGTAATTAAACAATTCACACCGTCAAAGGGTTGGAGGAATTTACGATTTCGATTTCTTTTGGAAGGAACTTTTACCACCAATTACTATATTCATTCGAGGGGAAACGCTGCGCATTCGCTATCTTTAATAATTGTATGATTTAAAAACGGAATTTATTTAGGATAACGCCGTATGTACGTTATTTTGTTAGATTTCATATTACGTTTTAGGTAATACAGGTACGGATCTAGCTAGATCCCTACTGGATGAAACATAAGTATTACAATTTCTATTTTTATGAGTACTACTTCGTTGGTCATGTCGATTGTTAGAATGACCGTACGTACGTGTTAGGTTGTTAACACAATTAATTATTAGATCATTTTGTGTCAGAAAGTCATATGCAGTGTGCGTTGAATCTCTTAAGTCTTCATTTTTTTATATACTTTTGGGATTTTCAATTTACCAATATAAAGTCATTGCTTTTTTTGAATGTAAAAATTAGACCGACTGCGTCATTTTGCTGTACGACGTGTTACCCAGTATAGGGCGTAACTTATATTTTTAATTTGCCCGGCCCATGCACTAGTGTTTGGAACATTTGTATAATTACACCTATGTACTTTCTTCGTTCTGTTTAACTACTGTCTTTGATCACTTCTGTCGTGTTATTTGTTCTTTTTCAGCTGCAGGTAGATTTAAACGATGTCTCCCTAATTTAGTCTTTCATCGTTTTGGCGCCTTTTTAGATTTAGTTTATAATCTAGCATTACGAAACCTGCGACTCAATCTCCGGGAACAACTGTGTTAGCCGTCGCTTTCTGTTTTTGTGACATAATAAAGAAAATTTAAATTAAATATTATGAAATACGAGTACTTTTACACGAATCACTTAGCATCAACTAAAGAAATCCGTTAAAAAATTGAGACAGAATTAAAGCAGATTGTCGAACTTATTTATAAGAAAGCTGAATTTTGCATTTAATTATCTGAAGTCTTGTTTTGGTTACAACCAAAAATCAACGTGATCGTGTACACAAAGTACATTTTTTTAAGCTAGGTTAGTAATAATGCTGAGAAATTAACGTTACTGTCCGTTTTAATTAATTTATTAACAATTGATTTTGTAGATGATTGAAAATTAAAGAAAACAATAATTAACACAATAAGTTTTACGGATTTTACAGCATTTACACCCATCATTCACCGTATAGTTACAATCAACAAACAATTTCCATTTCTTTAAATAGTCAGGACCGGTTTGAAAACTTTAATTGCTAATATCTCAAAACTGACCCACTTTAGACTAAATCTTTAAAGGAAAAATTTTCATTTAACGCCACAATGAAACTATTTGTAGTCATATTTTAGATGCACCCTGTGTACAAGTGGTTTTAATATTTTATAACAAGAAATTTAGAAGTAAAAACATTTCTCTGCAAATTATAAATAAAAACGAGGTGGTGCAAGGATAAATATTTGATTCCAAGTTAAAACGTTTATTTCATTAAAGTGTTTAGGAAATAATTACAATTAACTTGTTTTTAATTAATTCGTAAAAAAATGTATTAAAATAATAATTGTTTAAATTATCTGTAGACAGCTCATGTAGAAAAATACTTTTGCCATATGAAATGTTTTTAATTTTGTTAAATTGCGAATTTTTGTGAAGCTGTATTAACGCATATCTTGCTTTTATTGAAACAAATGTTTTTAATTATGGTTTTACTGAGTTTTGTTATTTAAGATATTGATAGTATATGAAATCTTATAATAAAATTTTAAATTTTTTTATTCTTATATTTATTTTTCTTTGCTTAGCTAGTAACAGCTACTTGTTAAAATTATAATCTTAATTTTGTACTATAAATTTGTTATAGCAATATAAACAATTTATTCATGGCAAGAAAAGGACTACTATTGTTTTTATGAGGAAATTTAAAAAACAATATGTTAGGGTTCTAAATGTAAATGGTGTTGTTTTTGTTGCCAATTTTATGTTGCTGTCCTGCTGCGTACATCTTACAAACCCCATATGGTGCAGTAATTAGTTATCCTAGAACTGCCAACTCGCCTACAACTTTCATTATCTTCAATTTTTCATTACTGTATACAGCACGTTAAGCTTAGTAAATTATAATAATTTAAAAAAATATCTGTGCATGACACGAATAATATTTATTACACAACGTTATTGATTAAAATAAAGAATGGTATACTATTTCCAAAATGCACGAGATTACATTATATTTTTAAATAAAGATATTTACAAAACTCCGTATTTTAATGGAAAATTCAATACATTATTCATTGTGTTTAGTAGAAACTCATCAAACTTAGTGTATTTATTCAAAAAAATATTTAAAAAAAGTTTCTGTGTAAAATTTTGTTTACTAAATTTCTTTCTTTGTTTCAGGTGAGTCGCACAATCGTAACGCGCTATAGAAAAATGGCATCTACAAAAAAAGGTCAACCAAATACAATAAAAAGTTTATTTATAAAATGTTGGATATCTTTTAATCTTTATTAAATAAATTTTACTTTTTTCTCGGAAATTACCATCTTTTTTAAACGGTTTTTTTGTGTATAAATTTCTTGTACCTTGTCTAAACTTTTTAAAATTCCTTCTGTTCGCTTTTTAATTAGAATTCGTCCAAGATTTCTTTACCCGAATATACCTGTAGGTATGATATACCACAAGTTTTTTAACAATTTCCGTTTGCAAATTCAAATGGCCGGTTTTGTTAGTTCTACATCAATGTATTTAGGATTAAGGTTAAAAACCTCCTTAAACTTTTACTTTTTACGTACTTTTCAGCATTTTGCGATTACGTATTAACAGTTTTAGATCTTTCAGTAGTGTATTTTTCTTTTATAAAGATATTTTACGAATTTTTTTAACGCATTAAGTAAATACATAAACTTTTTTTGGCATTTGAAGAATATATTTATTATTACTACACATTTTTTAAAAGTTTTCTTTGGGGAGTTATATTAATTTCTTGGTATTTTAATTAAAGTCTAGTTTTTTATGACCGGTTTTTATGTGATTTGTAAGTTTTTGTTCTTAAAACCTAAAACGATTCAAATTTTACAAACATCTTATATCTTTTCTAAGGAACAATCAATTTTATAGAGTGGACATAAATATGTCACCTTAGACAAAGTAACATGGCAATGTATTGTGTACCTAGGTGCTGTTCATTTTGTCTAAAAATCATATTTAAAATGTAACTTATAGTGAAATTTATAAAGATCTGGCTTAGTAGTCGTATTAGACACCATTTTCAGTATACAAATTGATTTAGTTTAAATTTGATAAAGATATTAATTAAACAATTATACAGATAAATCTTATTAACATTATTTGTTTAATATTAGGACAGTTCAAATTATAATACGAGTGTGAACAAAAAATTTTTAGATAATTTTTATCAACTAACCTAACACTAAAAAAAATCAATTATTCTGAAAGCGAAGGTATAAATAAACCAGATCTATAAAATGTAGGCGTATCTTACTAAGAGAATGCCACTAATTAGCAGTCAACTCAATTAAACGAACTTGAGTAAACGAGAAAAGAATTTAGGGAAGAAAGAAAGGAAGGATACAACATTTGTCTGAAGTGAAATAATTGATTATACCTACTCTCTGGGATTTCGTATTTTATTAGTACATTTAAAAGCAACGTCTTAAGTGAATTGTAATTGTTTAAAATATAAAGTTAATGAAATCCTCATATATAGTTTTGTTAAAGCTGTCATTTTCAATAACTTTTATTATTTGTAATTTCAAACTACTAAATGATTACCTCGAACTGCTTTGGATATTTAAATAAACGTTCTAGTGAGGTTCTTATTTTTTTACTTTTAAACTTTGTAATTAAAAATCAATTGGTTTGAAGGTTTTAATGGACTCTCAAGTTTTATATAGTTTTTAGGTGTATCGTTTAATACTTTAATGGTTTTGAAGAACCAAATTATTCAGTGTACATGATATGATTTAATTAATTGGTTTTTATGTTAGTCTCGTTTTATTGTTGTTTTATTGTCTTTAATTATTTTTTAATTTTTCTTAAATCATTTTAGTGTGGTTTTTATCTTCCGAAAGCATTGATTTTAAATTACATTTATATCTACTACAGTTGTAATCGATTATCTAATCTTCGTCTTATGATCAATAATTTGTGTTACAAGAAGTCGTAAATTTCAAAATTCTCACCTTATAATCTAATTTATAAACGTAAAGAAAAATGCATATTTTATGATTCAAATCCTTAACAGAAGTATAAAAAAAATGTCAACTGCGTAGATGGACTACTTCTTTTCTCTATTGTTATAGGTTAAAAATAATAAATTCGCTATTTACTATCTATCTGTCACAGTGAGTAAAATCAATTTTTGTTAGAATAAATGAATAAGAGAAATTACTGGTACTTACTCCACCACTGGTGTTTTTCTACCCTTTTTTTACTACCACTTGACCTATCGTACTTTGGAAGTGAACGCCAAAACAGTAGTAGGTTTCACATGTGGATTACTAAATTTTCATGTTGTGCAAATCTCAACATTAATATTATGGAATATTTTTTTGGGGATGGTTTTGCTTTTTTGTTTAGAATAATCGCTTATTTAAATAATATCGGTATATAATAAAATAAAATTAATCATTCTTGAAATACTTGTATAAATACATAAATTTGACGCCGTTTTCTCTTTGTTCTATATTTTTTACTTCATTTAGCAAATTCTAATGTCAGCGTTTTCCAGTTTCAGTGTGCTGTTATATGGTTGGTATTAGTTACCAATGTTATTGACCATCGCTTTTGTCAATACAAACGCGGAATTTTGAGAATTCAGTGCTTAAACTATGATGAGTTTTCTGCTGAAAATCTTTCAAGCATGTACAGTCAAGGTACTTCTGTTAACAATTCTTTTTGGTCTACCGTGAAGATTAACAACACAGTCAATGAAATATTGAGAAAATAATGTTTTGCTGAAAAATCTTCATCGGCAAGCATGCACATTCAAGGCTCTTCTGTTGAAAATTCTTAATCGTCAGTGGTACACATTTACAGCAACAAAAATTGGTGTATAAGTATTTATTTATAAAAATTATTGTTGCTCACGTTCTAACAAGAGCTTTAAAACTGCACGATGAAAAAAACGTCCTATTTAGACAGAAACTCGTTATGACATGTACTTAACAGTGGCAGTTCGATCCAATTTAATACCACATTTTGGACACTAAGCAGAGTCCTTATCAAGGCTTTTATGATGCAGTCGAACATAATAGTCATTTATGTAACAAGCGTCGAAAGTAAAGCATAGCATAACGAAGGTTAATACGGTGCGAAATCTGTCCATAATTTTAAAAAGAACTACATTGAAAACATCTTAAGCATAGTGTTGATAGTACATGTATATACTGAATCTGTCAAGTTTTAAATTTGAATGTTTTATCTAGTACCAACTTTTAAATGCTCTAATGTTTGAACATATAAACTTTAAAGCGTTTTTCTTCTAACATAAGATTATCAGTACCTCTTATAAGTTATAAGTGTCGAGGTTATATTAATTTGCTACATTTAATTTAAATACTTTAAGTCGAGGTGCAAACCGCAGTGTGAATTCAGTGTACAAGGTGTGTGTAATCGGTGAAATGTTTGTAATCTTATTGAAATCTGTGAATTTGTAGTAAAACCAGTGTATTCCGACGAGTAATCACTGTGAAATCCGTGTATTCAGATCGAAATGTATTAGAACGTGCATTCTCATAAATTTATTATGAAATCTGCAGAATAAATGTGCCGCAATTTTAAGAGTTTTCACTCTTCGTGCGCTCCCGGGCCAAATCGCGATTCATCCGAGAACACGGTGGAAACTGTTGTTAATGCTGCTTGTATTTTTAGTAATTTTGCTACTTCAACGTTTTTACAAGGTTTTGATGCGTCACATTTACGAACGGTTTTTAGTGCGTGTATATTCGTTTTAAATTCATTAAAACAATAATTAAAAAAACAAAAAGTATTTAAATCGACAAATGTGTGGGTATGAATTGAATAAGAATTTATGTAATATTGTTCTGGACAATAATTATTATAAAAAAAAGATTTAATTTAATAAAAACATACCTACGTATCTACTTTTTAAATAAGATGAGAATTAAATTTTTTCAGATGTCGAATTCGCCTGAAGATACGCCTAATGATTTAATACTAGGACCCGAAAATACAGATGTTTTTGCTTTTGCAGAAATGGGTTTAGGTATTAAAATACCCGATTGTGTAAATAATTTGCTCATTATTAATGGATTTGAGGAAACTGCGTTAATTGCAAAAATGGATGCAAATACTATAGAAGAGACTGAAAGATTTGCACGGGAATAGCTCAGCTCACTAATAGAAGAAGATTTTCCAAAATATTTTGGGGCATTATTTTCTAAAAATCCGAAGCGTTTTATGTTTGTTTCCGGTCACAGACAAATTCTTAATCTATTAATTGATTTTTGTAAGAAAAGTAACACGAAAAAGCATCGAGCAAACCAGAGTAAGAATAATCAAATATTGAATCGAAGTCGTTTACAAGAGAATTGTAGACCGTGTTCAGTGAGTGAATTCACCTCGGAATCCAGTGATTATCATTGTTCTAAGTATACAATGGCACCGAATCTAACCGAGGAAAACTCCGCTATACTGCGACAATTGAAATCATGGGCCAAAATTAGAGTAGATGAAATAAGGTGGGAATCTTTTTCACTGAACATTGACATGATACTAATAAATTTGCAGTAATTTGAAGCTAAGGATCAAATAAGTTGTAAAATAACTTGCTTCTGTAGAAATTCTTTTCAAATCCTAAAAATTTCTAATAAGGACAGGACTTCAAATGCTAAATGATAGGTTTTATCAAATTTCTTTCGACATTTATTAACTAAACATATAAATGCATCAACTGAAACTAAAAAGTCAGATTCTCAATACATTGCGTCTTTTTTTACAGCCCCCACTAGATTGTATATCAGATATTTCAAGCACGTCTACAAATGTGAATTCTAAAATAAAAATCTTGTCGAATATTGTCATTTCCGAACTTGTTAACACTGACGATAATTCTCGAATGACGTCTAAAATTCAGGACGCACATTTAATACCAAACATTGAAACTGTAACTGGCAATGAACCTACAGAAAAGCGGGATAAAAAGGTTTCGAAGTGGTCCGCTTTGAAATATTCTAGATCAGAGAGATTACCGCGAGCCCGAAAAATAATATCAGACCGTTATACCTGACTTTTTTTAAAGTGTTCAGAAAATGTGTAAAATTGTGATAAAATCATATCTAATCTGTTAAAGAATTGTACTTCAAATGATACAGTTGAAGATATGATTTCAGAAAGTGCGGCACAGAAGAAGCAATTTTTAACAACTTTCTGGGAAGGCTTCTGTCTGAATATACTAAAAAAATTTGTATCTACTTGTATTATACAGGGGGGAGATTGTTATACGAAACATTTTACCAAAATTTAAAGAAAAGTATACCATCAATAACAAGTTAGAATAGATACTAAGAAATCAATAGGAGTACTTTGAAAGAAGGTGAGTTTGCTTTTAAAGGTCTTGAAAGGCATTTCGAAGAAAGAAAATTACCGAAGCTTATTTGGGTGTCTGAAGATGCACCTCGAATTAAAGGGAAGATCGAGTATGATCCTATTTCTAACAAACTATTAGGTTTTGTGTTGAGAACAAAAAATGGAATACCTGAAAATAATCAGTTTATTGCATCATCCGCTGAAGCAATAGACAATTATTTTAGAATTGGTATAAAAACATCTTATGCTTTTTTTTCAGCGATACCCGTCTACTGAAAGCGATGCAGATAAAATCATCCTTTCCTTTAAGCGAATCGAGATATGAAATAGACTGGAATTGGTATTATATGGATTTAGCTCAAAACAACACTATTTGCCCTCAAGTGCATATTTTGACCAAGTTGCGAACACGATTTTTGAAGTCAAACATAGTGCTTCCAATAGGAAATAAAAAATCATCTGTGGATCATTTGTTTCAATTAATAAATCAAGTTTTCATTTAAAAGCGGAGGACAAAATGAATGCCGAAAAAATGTATTCTACCTTGGTCCTAAATTGCTTAAAAACTATACCCAATAGTGAAGGTACTATAATGTACTTAAACTTAATGAATGTTGTATCCAATGCTTTTCTGGATGATCGTTTCACATTATATGACAGAGTATATAAAGTATGGTTTTCTGTATTTATTATGCGAATTTCGAGGCTCACAATTAAGAAAAATAGAGAAACCACTCTCAAAAGATAACTTCTTAACCTTGAACTGTTACACATCTGTAGAATTAAATGCTCATATGTTAATAAAGTCGATTTTACTATTTCAGAATAAGAAAATTAAGGGTTTGGTTCCCAGCATGTTCAATCTTCAACAATTTTCAAGTCAAACTTGTGAGCAGCAATTTCGAATGGCGAGATCAATGACACCAACATATTCTACAGTTATCAATTTTACTACTAATGACTTTTTGCAACGTATGACTAGAATTCGAACAATAAATAATATTGTAAACGATGTCCAAAGTGACTTTGCTTTTCCTAGAGAAGAAAAAAAGCAACCTTCTTCAAACCCATGCAGGAAATAACAGATGCAGATATGAGTTATTTCAACATTAAAGAGTGTGTGGACGCGGCTTTAAAAGATTTATTAATAGAAGCACAGAATATTGGACTACCTATTGAACAACAGTTTAGTGTTGATCTACCAATAAAACAATAAGACGAAGAACTTGACATTGAAAACATTGTCACAGAAGAAGATTTTAATATAATTTTCAATGAAGAAGTATATTCGGAATCTGTAGACAAAGATTTTTTCGGATGAGGTTACAAATGATATCAAAGAAGATTCTAAATATGTCAAGATTAAACTTGCAAATAAACATATTATTATAAAAAAATCATCCCATTGCTGGTTACAAGATGAATCGTCTGGTAGATTGAGTACAGACAGCTTAAAAAGATTTGTAACAAGTAACAAAGGACCGCATTCTGAAAATGAAGATAACACACAACAACAGCACAAGAGATCTTTTGGAGCAGTTTTAAATAAACAACCCAAAAAGAAACAAATATAACCGAAATTACTAGTTGCAAAGCGAAGATGTACCACAGAATATATATGAGACGATTTAAAAGATATCAACAAATTTTCTAATACTAGTACACCAGAAATATTTCTTGAAAAATATGATGCGGTATTGTATGATCAACATTGGTACATAGGCAGGGTCACAGAAGAAATGAATAAAAAATATTTCAAAATAAAGTTTTTAAAAGCTGAACTTGACAAACTTTCATTTAGCCAAAAACTGAAGACGTTCAAATATGGATCAATAAATCTAGTTGGAAACAGTCCGTTTACATTGTGTCGAAGCGACTTAATCAATATTCAAAAGAAGTATAAATTGGCAAAGCAAAACGTATTACGATGATTGAAGAAAAATCAATTACGTAAAATTCAAACATAATCTCGTTGCTGTGTAATTTTGTGAATCTTCGGGAAAGTCCGTGTAATTTTGTGAATCTTGAGTAATTTTCCTCCGCTCTTTCCTGTCTTTGGCTAGTTGGGTGGCTCCATTCGATTTTTGTCTTTCTTTTTTCCAGTATTTCCATCATGTCTGTATTCTACGTTTTGCATGGTCTGCCTCTTTTGTTCTTTCTAGTGGTTCTGGATTCCTTTATGTTTAGTTCTTCTCTTATTGCCGTGTTTCTTATTTTATCTATTCTCTTGGGATTCGTTACTCTTCTTACATATCTCATTTCAGCCGCTTACATTCTGCTTCTCGGTTTCTTGTTAAGTATCCAGTTTTCACACCCATATATTAGCCTTGGTACGTATATGGTTTTATATACCGTCATCTTTGTTTTTTTGGATGCTTGTTTGTTGTTTAGCAATCTTTTGCCGAGCTTATATAATAGTATTTCAGCATTTCCTAATCTATTGTTAATTTTATCTTCTAGATTTCTTGTTAATTATAGTTCCTAGATACTTGCTTGGTCTCTTCGTCGTGCGTTTCATCAGATATTTTATCATTTTGAGTGTGATTTAATCGCAACCCGGTGCTTTTCCTATTTTAATTTTAACTCCTTCTCTTTTATTGGGTAAGGGTTGTCTGTTCTCTCTTAGTTTTCCTCTTGAGTCATCTCTTGCGTTACGTTTTTATCCTTTTCGTTACAGCTTAGAAGTTCTTATAAATATTTTTTCTATCTGTTTATTATCAAGTTGTCATCAGTGATTAGACGCCTTTCTTTGCTGCTTATACTTTTCGTAGCAGTTTTTTTATTAGTTTTTAGTCTTTATAATATTATGTAAAATAGTTTGGTGTGTTCTTTCTCTTTTGGCTATTGCAACTTAGCTTAGCTCTCTGACGTTGTAGTTAGTATTGTTTATACGTTTTTTGTGTTCCCTCTTTGAGATGTTCTCTCCACAGTGTTTCTAACCTCTTCTCTTACTCGTTCATTCCACCATTTAGTTCTTTTGTGTTTATTCCTATTTCTCTTAGTGCCACTTGTTTCTTTGGCAGCATTTGTGATTATATTTCTAAATATATTCCATTTTCCTTCAATGTTCTTTGTTATTTCTCTGTTTACTCCTATTTCCTTCTCTACTCTTCTTTAGCCTTGTTGTTATTGAGTTTGTTTGCCTAATTGGTTTTTTACTAATTCGACGATTGGTTTCTTTTGGGCCGTTACTTCTTTATTTATTACCAACGAAAGTTGTTTCTACTATTAGGTGTGATCACTTCCTATTTCACAGCTTTTTTTCTAGTACTAACTTCCCATTTTTGTTTAAGATTTCTTCTCCCTGACGTTCGATAACTCAATTCCAATCTCCTGCTTTATTCCCCACTCTGCTATTCATATTAAGATTAGAATCCATTTACTTTACTCCAGAACTTCTTCAATTTTTCTTCTAATTTTGACTAAATTTTAGAACTTTTAAACAGATTTTCTACCAGACACACTTCTACTTAAATAGTAATTGACTTTGAAACCATAGTTTCACGTAGATTTCAATTTATCACTTTGGCGCTCTACGAGTTTTTTTTTGTTAATACGTAACTACACTGACGAACGAATATTGATGTTTGCGATCGGGCTGCACAAAAAGTACAATTTGCAACAGCGACGTAACCAAAATACAGATAGAGCTTCAGAATCAAAATTGATAACTTTTAAGTCTTCAGCAAACGTGTTTCTCGTACTCAAAAACTAGAATATACTGCTCCAAGAAGAAAATATGTAATGTTTGATTACTATTTCTCTCTGTTCGTGTTGCCACATTAAAAGTTATCGCTACCGAAACTTAAATTGTTATAAGACGGCATTTGTATAAACGAAATGTTTTAATTTTGGCACAATACATTCTTATTGCTGCACGAAAAAAAAATGATAAAACTTTTTTAATACTATTTATTCGGCCCATTGTTTTATTTATAGAGACGGTATTATTTTAAAAACTACGTTAATGCACCTGCCAACAAATTTGCTTAACTTAATTGCTGTTGCACTTCAAAGACATATACATAAACCATTCCTAGAAAATGTAAATTATTTGGTTTCTACGATTTATTTTTATTTAAAAACTTTATGCAAACGACGCAAAAACCAATTTGCGTGCTGCAGTGTTGGCGTAAGTTCTAAGTCGAGTGTAAAATTCGAGTGCGTTTTTATAACATTTTTTTTAATAATAAATCGTTATTTGAAAAATATTTACTTTTAACTTTCATATTTAGTAATGTTTTAGTTTCTCATATTCGGATTCTTAAATGATTCTGTTAAAATTCTTTTATAACAATCAATTTATTGTTAATGTAATTTTTTTAAATAAAAATTTTGTTGCTATTAAAATTATTTTCTTCATTAACATGTTATTCTTTATCATTGTATTAAAACTATGTTAAACTAATTAGATAAGACATACGGTTGATTTTTTTTTGTAGAAAAAAAATGACACTAACTTGTTTTTAACTACTTTCAGCATATTTTTTTATGTTGTCGGTAAAAATGATACGTATTATTTCTAATCTTTCTAACTACTAATGATTTCTACGAACATTATTTTATAAACTTTATTATAATCAAATTTCTATTGAAGTATTGACATTAGCATGGAAATTATCTAACTCGGCAGCTGCTTGTGTCATTTGCTGTTGTATTTCGTGACAAAATTTGTACTTTTTACGCAAGAATACAAAACATAATTGTGTAATTTTATTAGCAATTTGATTCTAAAAAGCAATTTAAATTCGGAACAATAAATATAACCAACTGTCGTTGTAATTTGTTCTTAGAATTAAAGGGTATCAGTATTCATCTTTGAATGTATACCTAGGCCGACTAAGTTTGGTATCAAATTGGCATTTACCCGAGTGTTACTTAACATTACCAAAATTATATTTGAATTTGTGATGAATAACCTGGAACTGGGTTATTCTTGATTAAACAAATGTAGAAGATTAGATAAAAATATATTCTCTTTTAAGCTCAAATAGTGACGGGTTTTCTTAAAAAAAGTTTTTCGCATTTACCTATCCATCAACATTGGGAACACTGACGTAATTTAAAGTACTCAATTTTCGAGTTTCATTCAACAATTGGTGGTATTGTTTACTTTTTTTTAAATTATAAAAGAACAATCAAACAGTATTGAACTTAACCAGGTGAAAATTAATAAAAGTTTAAGAAACTTTAAAGTTATTAACTTTTATGTTAATAAAACACAAAGCATTTCATGAGCTTTTTTTGCATGTGCACCACAAAAAAAGTGCTTTAAGTCGCGCTCAACTTTGAACTATAGAAAGCACGTATTTTTTGTATTTAGTTGTGCCACGTTTTATTTGGTTCATAAAAAAATTTCCAAACGATTTTCTTTGCACGAAGATGAAAATATAATTATAAAATACAAAGGATACACGAATTTAGAGATTAGTATTTAAACATTTGAAAAATTCTTGTTTGTTTTTCACTATCACAAGATAAGCAGTGGAAATTAAAAAATGCTGGGTCTGACTGAATTTATTAGTGCCAAATCCAACAAAGAAAATGCTTAATGTATTCTTTAAGTATCACTCCTTTGTAATATTTCTCTTCACGCAACGCACGTATCCAGTTTTCAAACTGGAATTTTAAAGGTTGATTTATTTGAACGTTTTAACACCATCGAATAAAACCTGTAAGTGACATTTTTACTTTTCAATCATTTCTAGTAATTAAATTTTCTTACATGCATTATTAAGTATAATAAAATTTTACTTATTAAGTTTTATAAATAATACTGACAACATTAAATAGCTGTTAAATAACTATTAAACATGGCTTGATAGTCGTTTAAATTCATTTCAAAATGATGCGATGTTAATCCTCCAAGCTTAAGAAGCTAAAGGAACTATGATGCAGTTGTAATTATTTTTCATAAATTCTGCAGACAGTTTTCCAGGATGTGTCTAGTAATAGTTTATGAGATTTTGCCCTTTTTTTCAACAAAATGCAATAAAACCGTCATTTAATTTTTTTTAAATGAATAAACAAAGTTTGGGTTTAATTATTGAAATTGGTTAGTAATAATAAACGTCAATTTGGAATTATTGAATGCCCAGATCAAAATTCCTTCTTTGGAGCCGCCACATTTTTGTTTGATGCAAAGGTTGAGAACAAATGGAGAATTTGCATAAATTGTATACATTGATTACGATTCAGTTTTATTCTTTTTGTTTCCTATTGTCATAGAATTCTTGTCTTAAAATGTTGAATTTTTTTACGTTTAATTATGTTTTGGTCCTAACTTGTTTGTGTAGAACTATTATGGTAGCCATAACCGTGATTAAAAATAACAATTTTATTGGAGAAGAGTAATTTTCGTATCTTACAAGATAAACGCAAATCTATTATTCAAATTGTAACTTTTTATCTCCTTAATGTCTGAATTAATTATTATGTTTCAAGTCGACACATTTCTTTCGATTATTTACATTGTCACGGATTATTTTTATTTTACTTTTCTACTGTGTTTGTATACGTAGAAACTGCATTTAAAGTTGTTTTTGAAACAGTGCTAATTAATTTACAATGTTTTTTTTGTAGTGTTCAATAATGCTGAAAATGGGCATTAAATAAAATCAATGTGATTAATGAAGAACAGGTTTCAGAAACATTTAAAAGTAACAAAAAACCAGTGTCGTAAATCAGACAAACCACGTTGTGACCTCTGACCCACTCACTACTAGTATTGGTGTCGATAACGTCGATACACCTTCAATATTAAAATTAATTTTCTAAACCCACTGACCAAAATTCTACTGAAGATAAATGAAAATTGAAAGGTTTTGTTGACATTAGGAACAGGATAATCGTCATAAATTTCAAATTTACATTTAAATAGTTAGTGCATATTCATTAGTAAAAAAAATTACTGTAAAACAATAAATTACCATAAATAATATTAAAAAAATTAGAAGTCGTGAAACCGAGTAAAAGCTTTTTTATTCTGAACCGAGAAAACCGTTGTAAACAAATTTAGAAAAGTGCGATAATTGAAGCCAGGTTCATTATTACCTGTATTAAATCTTTCTGCTTTCCAGCAAAGGGATCTGAGTAAACGACAAAATACATTTGAAAATCAAATTAAAGGGAAATAGTTTATACAGACGTCAGCAGTGTAATCAAGACCATTGCTTACAGTATAAATAAAATTTGCAATTTCCTTGATTATAAAAAAAACACAATCGTCATTTTCAAGATAGAAAATTTTATTATATTGATAGAATTTTCTTGATTTAATTGTTTTAAAGATGTGATTATTGTTATTTTTAAATGTACTAATTGCGTTTTAAAAAATGTATATATTTTTGTAAATTTTATTGTTTATTTTTATCAGTAAATGTATAAACAAACGGCATTGCATTAATTTTTAAATGCATTAAAATAGTGTTATAAACAAATGCTCAAGGAATTTAATGATTTTATAGGTAAGAGATGTTTAGATTAGCATATTCTAAATTCTAATTCCTTGTTTGTTTCTTACAAGGATTATAGTAATATTGCAGTGCAATTTATTTTTTACTACAGGGTGAGTGATCTAAAGCGCCAATTTCGTGATTACATTTAAGTTGAAAACATAGACATAAGAGTATCAGAAACAATTTCGTTACAAACTGTATCTCTTTCTTTGTTTTTCTATAAATTAAAAACAAGTGATCGAAGTTGACACAACACCAAAACAAAAGAGTCTACAACTGGAAAACAAAAATATTACTAATCAGAATTTTGCGTCACAGAGCACTTGATCACTTTGTATTTTACGAGAAACAATAGTCATATGCTCATACACTCTAAATATCAACTCGGTTATTGATTTTATTTTATTATAAATGTAACAGCCAATAAAATTCCACCTACGCACTACCAAAATACCTAGCATTGATCGAATATATTCTTTAAACGTTAAGTTGATTCCTTTAGACAGTAACAGAATAGTTCATGTTACTGTTACGTTATTTTAAATTTATAACGACGATTTAGTAGTTTTAGGTGTTATTTTTATAGGATTTGCTAAAATAAAATTAACTGCTTGAAACCAAAACAAACGCATTCCAAAATTTTAACGTTGTTTACAAAAACAAGATTTTTAACGGTGCATTTTTTATATCCAATGCAACATCATTTTGATACATCAAGACAATAGTTTATTTAAAAGTTTAAACTAAATAAACTTTCAGTTCATTTACTTTAAACGCCATCAGACGTTCTATTCCTGCTTGTTAATGTGCTAAATTTAAAGTTTTTATATAATTTTGTTTAATGAACTTTTAAACTAATGTTAATTGTTCGATTGTTTTTTTAATATTATTTACGTTTATTATAGGAACTAAATCAATTTAGAAAATTGAAATTTTATTACCCATGTTGAACATGATAAATGAAGAAATAATCGGAAAGTTTATCTGTAAATTGACCAATTAACCAAAACGCGTTACGGAAGTTGTGCAAACAAAAAAAATCTATATTTTTAAGAAACATTTATATGATTAATAAAAGTGCGACTATAATTTTTACGATGAGTAACCAACCGCTGCGATTATTGTTAAGCAGGGAGTCATTTCGTCATTTTTATAGATAAGCAATTATGTTTTTAACAATTATTAGAAGTAATTTTTATTCTGCGTTTACTCAATCTTGATACAAGGTATACACATTTCAGTTACATAAAAACAACAATTCTTAACATCAACAGAATTATTTATTATATAAATATTGCAACTCTTACGAAAATGAGGTTTTATGATTTACCTATTGTTTAGGCATCTGGTAGAGCCAAGCTTGATACAGGTAGAGGAGGTGGTAAATCAATTTTAGAGAATTCTGATCTTGACGAAACAAACGATGCTTCTGAAGGTAAATCGATTTTTGGTAAACCATATTCGGAAGTTGGTATCTCTAATTTAGGTGTTCCGTAGATTGGACTAAGAATTTCTATTTTAGGTGGACCATATACTGGAACAGGTGCGGGATACGGTCCCGACTTCACAATTGGTTCAGGTGCTGGATAAGGTCCACTTTTTACAATTGGTGCTGGTACTTCAATTTTTGGTAGAGGAGCTGGAAGTTCGATTTTTGGAAGTCCATAAATGGGTGCTGGAACTTCAATTTTTGGTGGACCATACACCGGAGTAGGTGCTGGATATGGACCAGTACGCACTACGGGTTGTTCAATTTTATATTCGTACGTTGTCACAATTGGTTTGGGTGCTGGTAATTCGATTCTAGGTGGTCCATAAACAGGTGCGGGAGCTGGGTAAGGTGCACTTTTTACAATGGGTGCTGGTACTTCAATTTTTGGTAGAGGTGCTGGAACTTCGATTTTTGAGAGTCCATAAACCGGTGCTGGAATTTCAATTTTTGGTGGACCATACACTGGAGTAGGTGCTGGATATGGGCCAGTACGCACTACGGGTTGTTCAAGTTTATATTCATACGTTGTTACAATTGGTTTCGGTGCTGGTAATTCAATTCTTGGTGGTCCGTAAACTGGTGCGGGTGCCGGATAAGGTGCACTTTTTTCAATAGGTGCTGGCAGTTCGATTTTTGGTAGAGGTGCTGGAACTTCGATTTTTGGGAGTCCGTAAACCGGTGCTGGAATTTCAATTTTTGGTGGACCATACACTGGAGTAGGTGCTGGATATGGGCCAGTACGCACTACGGGTTGTTCAAGTTTATATTCATACGTTGTTACAATTGGTTTAGGTGCTGGTAATTCAATTCTTGGTGGTCCGTAAACTGGTGCGGGTGCCGGATAAGGTGCACTTTTTTCAATAGGTGCTGGCAATTCAATTTTTGGTAGAGGTGCTGGAACTTCGATTTTTGGTAGTCCATAAACCGGTGCTGGAATTTCAATTTTTGGTGGACCGTACACTGGAGTAGGTGCTGGATATGGACCAGTACGCACTACGGGTTGTTCAATTTTATATTCATACGTTGTTACAATTGGTTTAGGTGCTGGTAATTCGATTCTTGGTGGTCCGTAAACAGGTGCGGGTGCTGGGTAAGGTGCACTTTTTACAATAGGTGCAGGGACCTCAATTTTTGGTAAAGGTTCGATTTTTGGGAGTCCATAAATAGGTGCTGGGATTTCAATTTTTGGTGGACCATAAACAGGGGTAGGTGCTGGATACGGACCAGTACGCACTACGGGTTGTTCAATTCTATATTCATATGTTGTTACAACTGGTTTAGGTGCTGGCAGTTCGATTCTAGGTGGTCCATAAACAGGTGCGGGTGCTGGATAAGGTGCACTTTTTACAACAGGTGCTGGTACTTCAATTTTTGGTAGAGGTGCTGGAAGATCGATCTTTGGGAGACCGTAAACTGGTGCTGGAATTTCAATTTTTGGAAGTGGTGCAGGAAGTTCGATTTTTGGTAGTCCATAAACAGGTGCTGGAATTTCAATTTTTGGTGGACCATAAACTGGAGTAGGTGCTGGATATGGACCAGTACGCACTACAGGTTGCTCGATTTTGTATTCATATGTTGTCAAAATTGGTTTGGGTGCCGGTAATTCAATTCTAGGTGGTCCATAAACAGGTGCGGGTGCTGGATAGGGTGCGGATACTTCAATTTTTGGTAGTCCGTAAACCGGTTCCGGAATTTCTATTTTTGGTGGACCATATACTGGAGTAGGTGCTGGATATGGTCCAGACCGTACAACAGGTTGTTCGATTTTGTATTCATAAGTAGTTGCAATAGGTTTTGGTAGTGGTAATTCTATTCTAGGTGCTCCATAAATTGGTGCAGGTACAGCGGGTGCATATGGAGCATCTGCAGCGATGCTTATAATAAAGGATGCAACAAAAAGTATGCGAATCTAAAGTGAAAAATCAAAAGTTTACACATGAATATATAAATTAAATAAAACTTACCGAATTCGCTTGTGTCATTGTTAAACTAATAATAATTGGTAAAAAGAAAGAACAGGTCATTTATATACTTATTGTTAAACATGTTTCCTAATTGGAATTTTACTGCGAGCAGTAAATAGTCAAGAATTTGAAAGGAACAGGTAACGATCATACACTAATGGACCCTTTAGACATAGTTGTTATTGAAATCAACGTCTTTTGCGTAAAAATAAAACTGGTTTCTTTTTAAGTTAATTTTTTATACACAAATACGTTAGTTGCTGCCAAACACTAACTTTTGTTTACAAAAAAATTTCTTTTAACATTGATCGATAATTAATTTAGTTACTGAATGAGACGCTTAATTTATATCATAAAATTTTAATTGAATTTAAAAGTATTCTTAATTATATTCCAATGAACATACAAAACCTTTAAAACCGCATATCGTAGCAATTGCTATTTTACAACACTATTAAATGTACTTAAAAACTTCTTGAAGTGTAATAAAAATATGTAATTAATGATACTTAAAGAGCTCACGTTTTTTATTCCAATCTTTAATGTAAAATATGATTATATTGTTGTTTTAATTGCCTTCTGTTTGTTTCAGGTGAGTGATAGAATAAACATTTTTTTTAAAATAATTGGTAAGTTTTTATTTTTTTTTGTTATGCAATTTAACTCATTAAAAATATACAACACTTTTTTTGTATCAATCATGGAACTGTCGGAAACTTAGGAGTTGGCGTATAGTTTTAGTTTTAACCAAAAAGTTTTTTTTTCTGAAACAATTAATCAACCATAATTTATGGAATTAAGTATTTCTATCTTTTCGTTAAAGTTTTAAGTACGTCACTAGAGAATATTAGTAGAAATGGATATTTTGTTAATCTGATGAAATCTGAGTTAATAACCTTAGTTATAAATCGTTTTGGTTTTATAAAATTAATCTCTTAAGTTATTTTGTTATGGGACTTTTGACACTTAGTATTCTTCTAAACGAAACTTTATTTCTGTTTTGGTTAAAAAACATTGTCCATTTTAAAATGGTTAAATTTTTGTTCATTCACAATAAACACAACTAAATCAAATTTAAAATTGAGATTACCACATTTATAGTTTCTTGATTTTATTTGAAATATATGTTAAATTAAAAGTCGTTATAAACATAATATTGCTGAAAAGGTTTCAAAATTATTTGTAATTAAATGTATTCAGTAAAATTTGTAGGCAATTATATCATAAAATCAAACTACTTTTTAGACTTCTTAAAACTATGCGTTACATTATAATTTATTGCATGACTTGATGCATAAAATGTTATCTATTTAGTACTTACTTTCTTTTTTGGTTACTGGAATTTCATGGTCTTTCCGGTCTTCTTGGCATTTGCTACTTATGAAACATACGATTATTTTATATGAATTTGGCACGTTTATTATTATTTGCATTTTATTGTTTTTGCTTCCACTTCGATTTAAACGTTCTCATTTTATATAACGTTGTATTTTTAACGGGCGTTTTCCGCGAATATCTTTTATTGCATTTCAACATCGAATGATAAGTTTCAGAATATACATTTCAAACTTCTTACGCCGATCAAAAATTTTTTTTAAAAGGGTAAACGTAGATGAAAATACAACACATAAACCGCCGAAACTGCGATTTATTATACCGTTAGACGAAAAAATTATTTTTCCTGGAAATTGCAAAAAAGTTTTTTCGTACGTTTCGTGCATATTTCTAAAACGGTCTTTTTTGCACACATTGCACATTTAGGTTTTTTATTTTATTTTTATTTTTTCGATCAGATTTGACGTGTTGTATTTCTAATGCTATATTTGAAATAAAATCTCTTCGCTCAAAATTTTTGCTTTTATCAGTAAATTATGCAAAATATAATTATAGAAAAAATCGAAAGTTGTTATTATAAATGTATCAAATGACAATCTACACGAACGTCGCTACTATCTTAGAAACTGCTTTAGCATATTTATTTGTAACGTGGAACAAGTCTTTTCTAGCACTAAAACAGTTTTAATTAAGTTTAATCTTTCTTTTTGTAGACTACAGCAATAGTTTATTCTAATACTAATTTTTATCAAACGCATTTGGTTTTTTTAAAGGATTATGCAATATCCAATATTTTTGTACACACGTTTATCATTTGTGCTGATTTCACTTAGTAAAATAAAATAATTGCATATCGTGATACTAATTAACGAATATTTATCATTTTTTTTGTAGACTGAATACGAAATCGTACTTACAAAGTGGCACGTAGTTAATGATAAACTAATCTACCAAAATTATCTTCTTATTTTTATTTCTGTGTAGCATTAGGCAATTAATAGCATCATCAAGCCGTTTTACATAAGACGCAACTATAAGAACGTAACGTACCTTTTCAATAAATTATTCTTTATATTTTTAAATGCCAGAATTAATTGTTTGTTGCTGTGGTGCAGAACAAATTCTCGTTGAGAAAAACATAGTAACCAATGTAAAACCACACTGTTAGAACTCATGGATCTCTCCATTACTGGATTGGGATTATGGGTTACAAATTCACACAAGTTTATAAACAGTAACTACCTACTTTTTTTTAGTTTTTGTTTTAATCGAAAACCAACCAAAACTGAAATATCTATTTGACGTGTAATCTAACTTTAATCAAAACTTGCAAAAACGTTTCAACGCAACTGTGACTGACACTTTAACTGTGCTTTAAAGTTGATTTCAAACATAGAACAATCAGCTGTTCTGTCTTTTGGATTCATACAAGTGCATTGTGTTATTCCCAGTATTTCAGTTATGGCTTTAACTTCTACCTCTTCGAAGACTTGCTTATGAAGTTTAATGTAGCCCTTCAAAATGGTTTGCTTGTACTAAAGGCCAACAAACATTTTCAAGTCTTCCAAAGACTTTATAATAAAATGTCTACTTCGATAGGTTTTATATAAAAGAAAATTAATTTGTGTAAATTCAGAATTTCTGATGAATGTACTAGTAGGACTTTTTGCTTTTGTTACAAAAACTGTTACTAGAGGGCCTTATATGAATATCAACTGGGAAAAAGTGTTTCGAGTTCACAAGGTTATCTCAAAAACGCGCTGAATATATAAACAAAGCTAGAGGCACGGTTACATAAGCAAACATTCTGATATTTTATTATTATTAGAAGAGAACCATGAAATGTTAAACGATTCTAGTTGAATTTTTAACCGGATAAGACCTGTTTTATATCGGCACTAAAAATAGTGGTTATTGCTGACGGTAAAACTGTAAAACAATCATGTAAAAAAACGTCGATTTTGTCTGTTTAAAAAAATATTTAATAAAGTACATTTTTTTAAGCTCTATCAAGCTGGCGAGCCTTTTGCAGTGGCACAACATAAAGCCTGGTGGGTAAATTGTAGATCTACTGAAGTTTTTTTTGTTGCCCCGATCGCGCAGGTGTAGCTTAATCCGGATTCGAAATAACCACTGACTCGTTCATTTTCTGTAATTTTTTTTATGCGTTTTGGTTACGCTGGTCTCGTTTTTGTAGCTCATACTGGAACTGAGAAAAACGCGTGCCAGTTCAGACACGGTTCATTTTACGTAGTTTTGTTGTGCTTTTTTGTTATACTGGTACCGTTTTTGTACTGAGACTGAGAAAACTTGTCGCCGGGCCTCCTTGACGAGAGGGTTTACGGAGGAAGTTGTTTTTACAATTTAATTTCAATGAAAATTGAACCTCAACATCTGCACCCACCTCCTTGCTTCATAAGATGCCACTTAATTGTGAACCACAGATACAATGAGCTGAAAATCATATCAGAAAATACAAAGACCACATTTATTCAAGGTGTTTTATCACTAGTACTGATCTCTCATAGACAGAGTGCTGGCCATGAGCGAGCGGTGGCAACGAGGGTTAAGGGAGAGACTGAAAGTCTTTCCCGTATTATACATTTTATATACCATATGTTTCACTATGCTTACCGAGGGGCCAGCATTTTTTTTTGGTTACAGAGATTTTTGTTGGAATTCTCATCTCAATTAGCAAGGATTCCTACAAGAATAAGTGCGAATAGAGAAGTTTTACTATACAATAAGTTTGAAAGAAGTTTCCGAGAAATGAAATACAGTGAAAAAAGGCTTATAAGGACTTTCGTGCGCTATTTAATTCCATCAGTGCCCGTGCTGCGTATGAGCAGGACAAGAGTAAAATACATTATTAAGGTTGCAAATACTTACCGAATACTCGGAAACCACAACTGATTGATAATGCATCTTATATTTTTCTTGCAAACTTACTTTCCCACACGTACGTGATGAAAATTAATCGTTGAACGAAACGTAGACGTTTTCCACGAATCATCTTTTTTCTCCTCGCGTTTGGATTAGTCATCTTTACAAAACCTCAGCGTGGCATTTCTATGGTAAATGTAATTTCCTCTTTTTTAGTAAACAAAAAATGATCATCGTTACTTCTTTCAATCAGATAATTAATGCTTTCGATTGAGTCATCTGCCTTCACTCTTCAAACTTGCCCGAGTAATTAATCTCTCAATTTATGTCCATTTCCGCTGACCATTGCATGAACTGAATGCGACTTAACTATATTGGAAAAGCAAACACACAGCTTATTCCAAACATCGTTTGTCTTCGTTACAATTTGATTATCTTCACTGACACACAGAGAATATCTTGCCAGCACATCTTTTATTATCTTATCACGGGATATATTGCTTTGACACCCAGACATTTTTATTTGGCACGAAATTTATACACTTCCTAGAACTTGTCACACTGAATGTAAAAAAGCTCCACTATAGCAAAATTACATGAAATACACCGATTTCTAGGAACGCGATATAAGTGTAAACGTTGTACCTTTGCGTGTACTTATGTTTATTTATGATAATATAAAAAAAAATGAACTGATTTTTTAATATAATTTTTGTTAGATAATAGACAAAAACGAAATAAGTTGGAGATGGACACTAAGATGTTTTCTTGAGAGCAGCAATCCAAAGAGTGTAAATACGAGAACTTCTTTCCACAGAAGAAAAATTGATTTGAACAAATTGTGGCATAGGCGATAAATAGGACGATGCGAGCAAAAGAAATCTGTAAGCGCTCGGGGTATACAGGGCATTTGTTTTTCGGACAATCCCACATAACAGTATAAATGTAATACGTATGAAAGTTGTGGTAAAACAAAAAACAAAAATTATCATTTGAAAATTTCATCACATGATTATCGGATAATATGGGAATCTGCGCATGTTGCTTCGGCATACGCCTTATGGTCATAACTGAAAACGGTGCGCTTATTTAAAAATGGAATAGGTGAAGTAGCTTATTTATTATCAGAACTCAGTCAAATCTTTTCTCTATTGACACGCATACAGACACATATACGTATTCACACATATGGACACACATTCACTGGTGGTCAATACTGCAAGAGGGTCATTTTATTATTAAAACATTAAAAACGCATTCTTACTTAATAAAATTAAAAATAAAACAATCTTTAGTATTGTATTTGGAGGGTCATTGACCAAATGATCTAATGGAGAAGCAGCCACTATACATTCATATACATTAACTCCGATACATGCGCGCACCCATACGCGTACACGCGCACACATACACATAAATGCACATATATTCACCTGTGCCGCTGTCCATTGTGCTAGCGGATTTGCGTTTTTCTCCGTCTCGGCTACAGAAACGAGGCCAGCGTAACTAAAAAGCACCAAAAAAAGTTACAAAAAAATGAGCCGGGTCTGCACTTATGCCGCTACAGCAGAATTTAAAGCTAGCAGGTCAGTGGTTTTTTTGGACCTGGACCTGCGCGATCGGTGTAACAAAACAGCTTCAATCGTGTTAAAAATCACCCACCAGACCTTACGTTGTGCCGCTGTAGAGTGCTGGCTAGCATGATAGAGCTATTTTATTACACTATAATGAAAACGATATAACAAAAAGAAGAAAAAATCATATTAGTGTAAAATCATAATATAAAACCTAAGTTAAAACATTTTGTTTTGGGGTTATAGTGTAATAAATGATGAGAAAAGTTATGTGTGCGTTAAAAATGGTTTGCAATTTTCTAAAAGATACTTACAACTACGTTAAAGTGACCACCTTTGAAATTTCTTAAGGAGGGACAAAGATAGATACCAAATTTATTCATTTATAAAGTGTATATATTGATAACAATAATATTTATTATAAAAACATAACCACAATTTATTAACCAATGTAAAATGGTATAAGCACAGTCCGAATTGCACCATTTTTGAAATACTAACAAACATTTTTCTGTAAATATTGAAACATTTCCAAATAAATTAGCGCTTAAAATGTCAAGTGTTTTTTAATTTCCTGAACTTTCATCAAGTGCTTATTGATCTACCAATTCGATGTACCATATACAGGGTGTGCCAAACGCAAAACCATTTTGATAAGCTTATCAACGATATAGTTCGTATCGTTTATTGCGAAAAACTGATGATACTGATTCAACACAATTTAATAAATAAGCAAAACAATAATATAACAAAAAAAGAGTAAATTGATAAACATTATTAAAAATATTAAACACAATTCAGACAAGTGTTCGAAGCCGATGTTTGAATAAGCCACCATTTTGTTCTCTACAAACTGTCAAACGCCTAACGAAAGAAAGCTTGACCATAGCTAACTTAGCTGGTTCAATTGAAACAAATGCCTAAGTTATGCTGTTTTGCATATCCTCAATAGTCATTGGAGGAACTGTGCAATCTTGTTCTTAAGGTAATCCCATAAGAAATAGTACATTGGTGTTAAGTCTGGGGAACGTGCAGGCCACGGCATAGAACACCTCGTCCAATCCAACGACGATGATACACCAGATCTAGAAATTGGTAAACAATTCTGTTATTATGCACAGGGGCACCATCATGCTGCAGCCACATAGAGTAATTAATTTAAATTTACATCTTTAAGTAAAATCGTCATGGAGAAATTGCAAATATTCCTGCCCATTCATAACGTTGCTCGATTGTCGATAATTCCTCGCGCCACACATTTAGAGACCATCGATTTTGGAAATTAACGGATCGCAGCCAATCCGGATTTTACGTTGCATAATAATACATATTGTGTCGATTAAGTACTCTATTTCTTTTGAATATTGTTTCGTCACTAAATAAGATATTATTGAAAAATATCACCATTTTCTTACACAAGGGCACTCTTTCGATATGAAAAGTTGATATGTAGTTGCATGGTAATGTTGAAATTTTTGCTTTAAGGTAATTCTGCTCACAGTGCGTTTGGATATGTCAGTTTCTGCAGTAACATTCTCGCTGCTTATTTCTGGATTTTCTTGAGTTTTTAGTAGTACATTTTCCTCATTTACTCGACCAGCAAAAATTTCTTTACTAGCCTAACATACAGTGCCAATTGCTGCGAACCTTTCTGCTAGTTTTCGAAAAGTGTCGGTTTTTACTAGTAAATTCGTCTTGGTAACAAAGGATTTTTTCCAGCCTCACCAATACAATATACCATGTTTATCAATTCTTTTAGTGTGAAATTCATAATTAACAATTTTTTGAAAACTTTTCTAATAGCTACCAATGTTGGCAGGTTGGAACAACAATTATTTCAAATTTATAGACAGCATCCTACGTTTTGAAAAAATAACAAGGTTTTTTTCCAAAAACAGTATCGTTTTTACAATAATTCATACAAACTATTATATCGTTGGTGTAAAAAGATACAAGGTGTTTCATTTGAAAAAACTGAGTTATTCATGGTTTTGCGTTTGGACACCCCCTGTATACGGTACCTTGAATTGGTGAATCAATGAACACTTGAATGAAAATTCAAGGTGTCGAAAAATGCTTGACATTATAATCGCTGATTTATTTCCAACAGTAAAAGGCACATTTTCACTGATTTTTAGACGATAAAACCTACAATAATAAAATTATGGGGGGTTGCATTTAAAAAAACATAAGTTAAGCGATACCCTGTATATGACAAAAATAATTTTAGATTTTGTAAAATACCCACAGCTATAATGTTTAAAAAAAATTCAAGTCTATATCTCAAAGAGCAACAGAGTTATGGAGGTTTCTCGTACCCCTGGCTGTATATATAATAGATGCAAAATTAACTTTTAATTCGTTTTATATATGACTTTTAAGGGACGCGAAGGACATCATATTAAAACGAAGGAGAGTTTAGGAACAGTTGCTGATGACGGACAGAATTCTAAAATGTGAGCCTGTTCCTCCAAATGAGGGACGTATGGTCACGTTAAACTACGTCAGAAATGTTAGACGTTTTTTCAAATAATGATGAATCGTTGTCAGGTTTTATCATGGCGATGCTAAAGACATTCTAGAATTAGACCGCGTCGTAGTTGAACACCCAGGCTTTTTAGGCTTGGTCCTAGTCTCTCATTGAGGCCTAAAAAATCGCAGCTTGGATCTTCGCAGTGGTAAATGTCACTGTCAGCCTAAAAAGTCGGGGTGTTCAACTACAACATGGTATAAACTAAAATAACCGCGAAAGATTCTACATTCTAGAGTTTGCAAACTTTGTGTGCGGGTTTGTAAAGGTATCTAGATCACTACATGTAGTGAAACAAAATGGCCAATACATGTTGAATTAAGTTCTTGCTTTTCTCAAAAGTATATTGCGTTTTATTTACAGTAAGCATCAGAGGCGGCTTCTCCGTTAGGTCATTTGGTCAATTACTCTCGAAAAAAATACTAAAAATTATACCAGTTTATATTAAAAACATTATAATTGCAAACATAAATAAATTGATATCAATCCTTTATTGATTAAGAATGCGTTTTTAAAGTGTAATGTTGAAATGGCCCTCCTTTAGCATTGGCTACCAGTTGCCACTGCGAAGTAAGAATTTTCGAATTGGATGTTATTTTAAATTTTATTCTGAAATTTAGAAAAATGCAGAAAAGACGTCTTTTATTAATACAAAAAATTGGCTAAATAGTAATTATTATTAAAATACAGATTTATTGATGGTGTCGTTCATTCTGTTTTAGAAAATTACAAAAGAATAAATATTTGCTAGGATTCCGTCATTGCAAATAACATCGATTCTTCAACGTCGCTTTAACATTTTTCTATTTGCTGGTAATAATTATTCTACCGTTTTAATTTTATTGAAAGCTTTGATGTTCTGAAGTTTTCACGTAGACATTATTATATTTTCTGTGAACACAATCGTTTTCAAGTAAGATTACTTATTTAGATTTTTTTTTAAACAATTTTTTTGTTATTTTTGATTAAACAAATTATATCTTTTTTTATGTATTAATTACATTCTAAAAGGTAATTATTAATTTGGATGCGTGTTTTTGTAAACAAAAAAACCCATTCCTTTCTAAATACAAGTACATATATTATTTTGAATATTAAAGTTTTTGTTTTTTATTTTATTTACGTTTAAATTGTAATATAAGTGTATACGCCTTAAACCATTTTATTTCCCAGAATTAAATCTTAATGCAATTTCAACGTATGTAATTATAGGTCGTCGAGCAAAATTCTTTTGTGCAGCTAATATAGAAATAATTTGGTTTGAAAAATATAAAATTTACTAACTGTTATGAAGACGAAAAAGACCCCTAGCGTTGGTGTGTTGCGTACGCGGAGGGTGCTATGTTGTGGTTAGAGGCGTCGTTGGCGTCGCGATCGATAACGACGACTGCTGCTATCGAACGACCGTGAGGCAGGTTATGCCATCGGTCAAGGGCACTTTTGACGACGCCCAAATACTTTCCAATGCTAATTGTAACTAATCGCATTACAGATTAAAAATCATTCACGAAAAAAATATCACTTAACACCCACGTTTTATAATAATGATTCTATTTCATTCAGTAATTTACCATTGTGTGTACTGCAGTCAGTAACCAAGCTATTTTTGTTAAGGTTGAACGGTCGTCGATCTTGTTTTCGGTTATACATCTTTCTTTGAATTATATACATTAACTGACAGAATGTCCAATTTACCAGTTATCAAAATTAATTATTTATTGATCCTACTTTACTATTTAAGATGTGGTTAAACAGACAACTTATTACGGTACCCGAAGAGAATAAAAATGAACTGCAGTTCTTCGTTAAAATGTTTTACGTTTTCCCTTAGAGAGACTCAATCCATTCAATAATTAAATTGTCTGCAAGATACTGGGATCGTTAAACAAAACAAACATTAAATTAGATATGGTTGAACATAATAGTGGATAGTATAGATAATATTTCAAAAACTGCAGATTTGACTGTGTCTCTATGCTTGTAATGGGAAGTTGCAATTAAACAATTACAGTAAACATTGCGTTAAATTATATAGACTGAAATATACTTTGCAAACTTTTAAGAGTATCATAGATAACAATGGCGCAATGCGGCTTATGTAGTTATCTAATTTAAAGTTTTTGTTTCTTATTGTGATATGGTACGTGCTTCAAATTTATTTAATAACCTTTTATCAAATATTGCTTAGAAAATATCTTGTTTTTGATTTTCGTTTTGTTGTTTGTATAGAATAGGACAAGACGAAAGCTTATCGTTGCCGATTACATCTAGCAAATGTATAAACATCAACTTAACGATGTTTTAAATCGTTTGCACTAATTTAGTTTTTAAACAACTTTCCATTAACTTTAACCTCGAGATCAACTTGTTTTACAAGATTACGAAACTAACGGACATGTGAATAAAACTGAAAATATTTCAAAAACCAAATTATTTTGTTTTTAACTTTATATGCATTTACGTAATCAAATGTACAATTACCGGATGCAAGTCTTCTGAATTTATTTTGTTTTTGTTTAAGGACATCTGCGTTTTTAATTAAACATATAAAATTTTAATCTACGTTACCTTTTTTTGAACGGAATTATTCAAAACATACCGGGTGATTTGATTCTTAAACTTTTAGGGACTGTGCGATTTATTTTAATTTTCGTGTTAAGTAAACCTAAACGGGTTCAATTGGATTCATATCCGGATTTCGACTGCTTCGGGCAGATTTGGAACATCTGTTGCAAACTGTTAATTTAAAAAAATGCTGATATTTTTGTTTAAATTTCAATTTTATATATGTAATAAATGGTTTGTGAAATGGTGACATTTTTTAACGTTTAAACGCTGAGGGATTATTACAAAGACGTTACCGACGTTAAATATTATTACATGATAAATGTGGTTTATGTCAAGCATTTCGTCTATAGAAGCGTCGTTTATGAAGTACATGACGAAGTATTGTAGAATACCTTCTTAGCTGCGTAATCCTTATTTCCTTATCTTGTTTTTAACGTGTTAGATATAAACTTGTAATTACGAATTTGCGTAATTGTCGAATCTTACAGCAGTCTATTCTTTATTACAATTAATCATCTAATAAAAACTATAATCTCTTAATATCTTCTATTGCAAACGCGATAAAAATAAGTAAACAAAAATTTTTTTTTGTTTTCAGATACTCTATATTTGAATTATTTCCGACCAATTATCCGGTGTTTGAAAATATTGGGCAATTTATTTTACAGACAGAACGGTTTACACGATGCTGAAATCAGAATAATTCTAATAAATAAATTAATGTAATTAGATGAATTATTACTTACATTATTATTTACTGCATTTTTACTAGTTTTATGTACGCGCTGACGCTGCAGTATTTATAGTTGATTTTTCGTAAACATGCAACGAATTATTTTTATTTATTAACTCAATTTTTAAATGTAAATATTTTGGGTTCTATGGATGATAGTTCTTTCCATAAATTTTTTTTGCTAGCGAATTGAACAAATTGAATGCCTATATCTATAATAGGAATCCAATTAATTATATAATTTTTTTATTTTTATTCAGAAATGGCAAGTATTTTACTGAATGGTTTGGTAATGTTCTTGTTTCTCTAATTTATTCCAAACCGTTGCTCGTCTCTGCTTAGTTATAACTCTAATATGAGCACCGTACTAAAATTGACTAAAATTGAGCTTTTTACAATGTGTTTTAACAATTTTTAAAAAGTTTTTAATTATTTATTTAGTGAAGTTACAAAAAATTTATTTCGTGACATTTTTTCGAAAAAAAAATTGTAAATCTAACTTCTGCATCTCTACTCAATTTTATAGACTTTTTTACAGTTTTTTTTTCGTTTTTCTTGTGTTGTGTTGTTTATTTAAATATTGTTCTACTATTGTTTTTGTATGTGGATCGACTTTCTCAACAGAAACTCAAATATTTACTAAATAAATCGCAAATTCATTGTTTCTATACGACGTGTCCAAGATAAGAATGCATGTAGTATGGGAAATCTTGTAAACGAGAAAATATATATTTTTATTGACAATTTATTGATTTGTCATACATTATGTTTCTAAAGCTAAAAATAGGAAAAAATAAGTGTTGATATTTTCTTACTTTTTAATCTAATAGGCGTTGAAACAAAATGTCAAAAAATTATTCTAATATGCTCTCTTTGTAGTAGAATTTAAAACATAGACTCAGATTTCTGATGAGATTGTATTAACTGTTGCTGTAACCGATGCCAATAGCTGTTCTTCATTTTCAAAAGTTGCATCATACACTTGGTTTTTTACAAAGGGAAAAATCTAACGGACTGAATTCAGGTGATCGGGCTCGTCAAGCTAATTTATTGTGAGTTCGAATTTATTTTTTAGGAAAACTTTGCGACAAATACCCGTACATTTCTTGAATTACCTATGCGGTGTGGCAGTATCTTGTTGAAACCAGCAGTTGCTAACTATTGCTCGAGGTACCTAATTTATCCCAGGCATCGTCCAAATCAGTTTGTGGCAATTTGAGACACCTTTTGGAATTTATATTGTTGTGGTAAATAAGGGGCTCTATTATTCTGCCATCCAAAATGCCTATTCACATATTAAAACCAAATCGATGTCGATGCTTTGCTGCTTTTTTTAAATGAAGATTGTCTGTTGTCCAATAATGTTATTGGGCCGGTTAAAAATGCCATTGTGGGTTATCATGGTTTTATCAGACCAAATTAATTTAAAGGGAAAATTTTTATCTTTGAATTTTCTCGCATACCTACCATTCGCAAAAAAACTGATCGCTTTCTCTCGTCACCAGGTCTAAGACCCTGACAAATTCTAAATTTATAACGATAAAATGTATGTTTTTGTAAAATGAACTGGGCGTAGATCTAGCTACTCCAGTCTCGACGCTTAATTAGTCTTTATATAGTCAAGAACGGAACAATATTTCCTTTTTTTCATTGGATTGTTTAATACTATATAAAACATGTTTTTTTAATGAACCAAATTCCTTTAAGTTAGATACCAAACGTCTAAAAATGTATTTCTTAGGTTATCTTCGTTCGGGATAATTATCAGAATATCTTCAGCAGCTATACAATTTTTGTGACACAAGATGTAACAAGTCAACATATCAAATTTTTCTTCGTTTGTAAAATTTCCTCTTCTATCGTAACACTTACGAATAAATTAAACAAAAACACGAAACAATAAACTAACGACGAATAATGTGACAGACGAAATAAAAATATTGCAATTGTTCCCACGCCTACTGGATTAAAGAGTAAAAAAATATTAAAACCATTTTCTTATTTTTTGTCGGATTTTCAATAAAAAATGCTATCGAATACAGGATATTTTCTTTTTTTGTGGTTATATAAAAAATTAAGTTGATGGTTTCTCGGAGATGAAACGTCGAATAAAAAAATTGAAAACGCAATTTTGTAGATTAATAAGTGGCAATGACAAACTATTGTTAGTTTTTTTAAATCTTTTAAAACATACCTACAAAAAGTGAAAAAATCAAAATTCAAAAAATTTAATTTTTTTGAAAATTTTGAAAACCTAAAAAATAAATTTTTGCTACCGCATGCTTTCAACAACTCAACTTTTTTTTAAATTTAAATGAGCCCAGTGGCTTTTGCCATTTAAAAGATCTTCATACTGTGGATTGTTAGTAGTAAAGTAAAGTTGCATTTATTATTAATTTCATATTGTTTAACTGTATATGTCAAATAACTATGAATGAACTGCACACAATCATCTTAAATCAATGTTATGTTAGTTATTCATTCGCTTTTAATATATCTTTAGTTTTATACCTATCACACATCAATGTTTATTATTATTTTTCTGCAATAAAAAATTTTTATTGTACGATATTGATTTTGAGCATGCCATAAATCGAAATTATTTACGTTTTCTGATTTTTATGGTTATTTTTATCAGATATATACACCACGCAGTTATAAAAATGTATAACAGAAAACCACAAATAAAGCTGTATTTTTCTAAATTTACGTTTGTTTCCTGTTTATATTTTGATACCCTTATTGTTCGTTATTTTTAAAAATTTATTAATTTATATCGGAAAATATTTTGTATTTTGAAATTTATTGTATTATATAAGATAATAAAATTTAAGGAAAGTTTTAGTATCATACAATTAGGATAAGATTTTAATTTTATTTCCAATTACGAAGAATAATTTTTAATGGGTTTTTAATTAACTGTGATATATATAAAATTAATAAACATATCACTATTTTAAAGTCTTATCATATTGGTTATTGATTTTGAATTATTAACTAAAATTGTAATTAGGCGTTGCTAAAAAAACGGTATTACAGTCGTTTACGAACAATGTGGTTTTATTAAAGAAACGAATACATTTATATCATACCTAACCATGTTTAAATTTGGCTCTTTTTATGATTTTTCAAAAACTTATACACGGATAACAAATTAATAAAAATGAATACTCATAATACGCGTGCAGTTCGTTACGGATTTTACAGATTGAATCATTGGCTAATTAGATAAGAAATCCGGGGTTCTTTTGATTATTGACGATTTTGTAATCATGCCTATGAAAAATGTTTTTGATTCTTCACTTCCACTTGTATAGACTAATATTATTCAGAACTCGTTATGAACATGACGTCATCTTCACTTAGGAGGGACATAAAAACGTGACGTTTTGTGCTTTGTCTAGCATTCATTGGCTTAAAAAAGTGCATACTGTCATGCACAGAACGTCGCGTTATAAAAAAATTGAGTGTTTTTATGCTAACTATCTACCAAAGAGGAGGATAAGTAACAATTAATTCTGCGACAGTTAAAAAAATTATTTAATTAATACTGTACGTTAAAATATTTTATATAAAATATCTATCTACTCTTTATTTTTAACTCAAAATTTACTAAATCAACACTTACAAATCAATTACAATAATCTATAAGCTATTAAGTATTTTCAGAGAAAAACCAAAATAGAAATTTATGAAACGACATAGAATGACTTCTGACATTTAGTTTGGTCGTTTTATAAATAATTAAGTGAATAAAACGAAAATTGTTACGGTTAGTAGAAATTTAACAGACATTATATAACATCTAAATTAATCTACCTATTTCAACGAAATGTTAATTTCTTTGTTTTCTTGCACGCAAATCGCAATTTTTTACATTATTGACTGGTAATCTAACACTTTTAGGTGAGTACAGTCACATCAAGCTAGCAGATTTCAGCACAAGTATTTATGATAACCCAATAAATTTAATTAGTTTTATTTGATTTTAAATTGATTTTGTTAATGTGAAACATTCTAAAACGGGGAACTGGCAGGACCAGGTAAATTTTTGCGTTTTTTGCATGTTTTGCTTTGATTTTACACAATTTTTCAATTTATTAATTATTTCTACCTAGGCTAGAAGCTAACCTACTGTGTGTTGTTAAAACTTTATGATTTGTGAAGAGTCGTAGGAAAAGTTTGATGACACTATGCACAAAATCTTTAATCATTTATATATCTTATATTTACTGAAAACTTTGAAACGTCGTTTTTAAACCTTACTCAAACTTAATATCCAATTTAGACTTCGAAGTGGCGGTGTTCGACAGGCAGCAGATAAATCATAATTCTACAACTTTGAAATTTCTTGAGTATCAATATCATCTTTATTGTTATTATTTTCCAGAATTAATCTGTAACTTACATTCATTTGTACTTCTTACAAGCTTATAGGTTTTACGAACCTTGCACGGCCAACTCACACAGTCGGAGATAGGGGAGGTTCCACTAAATAAGAGTTAAAGTGCGCCAGATCTTTTATAAGTAAAGCTTCTATCTCGATCAGCACAGAAGGTTCAAGCCTGTAACGAATTCCAGGTTCGTAATCCTTGTTGCACTGGTGTTCGTGTAATTAACCACAAAGAAAGATGGTTTACCATAAAAAAAAAGATAAAAGAGGTATAATAACTTTAATTTAATGAGGTGGAGTATTTACAACTATAATTCAGCAACGTAGAATATTAATAGGGATGATTCAACAATGTAGAGTGTTAACCAGTATAAATTGGTAACGTAGAATATTTATAAATATCATTCAATAATATAGACTATTAATAAGTATAATTCATTAACGTGGAGCCTTAATAACTATAATTCATTAACGTAGAGGATTACTAATCATAATTCAGAAACTTTTATGATACATTGTAAGTACATAAATGAAGCAAGGTCAGCAACCCACAATACACAAATACACCTCGGGTGTCGATAAGCGAAGAAAATTTCCCATTAACTAATGAAGGTTTACAGGATGCAATTTCACAGAATTAGATATTGACAATACCTAAATGGTATTACAACTATTGAGATTGCGGATATCAAATAAATTAAATTTCGTGAGTGACCTTTTTTGACAGTGACATAAATAATTAAAAAGAGAACCTACCCACGATCCAGCGCTTCTCCGAAGAAAACGTTTTCCTCGTTGAGTAGCCTGAAATAGTATGAATGTAAGTCGTATCAACGCAATGACTCACGAAAGTCGAAGTCGACAAAATTATTAATATAAGAAATTAAATATAAGAACCCAATATATCGAATGCTGTTCCTTCTAATTATTAAAAGGTGGGTATCGCAATCGACGGATGTCGAAGAAGTAACATTCCTTTTTGGTGTGGATAATTAATAGGCCTTCAATTATTTATCGATGTTCATTCCTCTTTGTACTTAATTAGTTAAAGCGGAACCTGTGGCCAAAGCGTGGCGTAACGGCTATCAAATTAAGAAAGAAATTACAAAAGAATCCTAACAAACCGGATGCAAATATCCTAACCTGTGCCGAATAAATTACGGTAATTTCGTAATTAACTTTTAATTTTCTGTCCATCACAGTGGATGTACTATTAAATCTTTCGATTAGGTCAATTCAAAACGACACAGACCGTCTTAGGTTAGTTGACAGCTTGAAAATGAATTCCGCAACATGTCAGTAACCAGAAAGATCGGCAGAGGGTGTCAAAACCGGAATCTAATTTTAATTCGATATACAGGGTATTACGTTATGAAAATTTTGCACGTAACATACTAAAGCAAGGTTTACAGAGACATATAGTATGTATCAATTATCACCTAGAAGAAGTAAAGTTGTTGATTTAGATTAGTGGTTCCCAAACTCTTTTGGTCCACGGATCCCTTTTCATAGTCAAAACTTGCCCACGGATCCTTGAGTGAAAAAACTACATAAGTGTATAATAGAAAAATTACAAATTTAACTTTGACGTCTTAAAATGGTATATGGAGACGTAAAAATAAAATATAAATACAATATTTTCTTGAAGAAGTATTTATTGAATTGAACTTTTGTTTTAAAATACAAAAAACATTTTTTAATGTCTTGGATGAACCTGATAGGATGTTATGAGTATATTTGTTCTGGCTCAATATTTGCGAGTAGCAATCGCAAATCCCCACCAGTACTAATTTCTAGTCGGTTTCTTTATTTGTGATGAGGCTCATAACATCACTGAATCCACGTTCTACCAAATAGGAAGACGGAAAAGCAATCGACAGCTTCTGTATAATCTATATTGCTGGATTAAAACTGGGATCTATTTTTATAACTAGAAGTTTTTATATTCTTGTTTAAACATTGGTTTCAACTCCGCATTTATAAAAAATTCAATAAATTGCGTCTGTATTAGTATGTATTCATCTATATTTGTGCTCTGAGTTTGACTACTTGTAAAAGGGTTCAACACCCAGTCGGGAATATCCAAGTGAAGAATGGGTCCGAATGAAGCGACGTCAAGTCTTCTTACGCTTCTGCCCAGAATTTGGTATCCAGATTAGCGTCAAATAGTAAACATTTTGCTTTTTCCACTATTGACCTATACATCATTTCTACCAGACCATTTTGCTCAGGTGTGTTATGGGTTAGTTTGTTGGTGAATAATACCACTTTTCTTTAATAATTGTTCCATATCTTAATTGCAAAATTCACCTTCATTGTCTGATCTTAGGGTTTTAATTTTATATCCTTTTTGTTTTTTACTAAGTTATTAAATTTGTTAAAACAATCAGTAACATCACTTTTGTTTTTTTTTTAAATAGACAAATGTCATTTTACTAAAATCGTTCTCAAATAAAGAAAAATATTTTGACCCACCGATTGATTTCACTTGCATAAGTCCACAAATATCTGCATGGATTAATTCCAACACCGATGTGGCTTTTGTGTCCTTATGCTTAAATGGAAACCTCGATTGCTTATCTTCACAACATGTGAAGCAAGTATTTGTTTTTGTCTTAAATGTCATACCTTTCACGTCTTCAGCTTGCATTTTACACAAATCCTTTAAACTTATATGTCCAAATTTTCGATGCCAAACCTCACTGTCAACACTTCCCTGTGATGACACAAAACAAGGATGTACTTTTTCAGTTTTTAATATATAAACACCATTTACTAGATTGGCTCTCGCAATCAGCACATTTCTGCTGTTGTAGTTCTTACATCCATCCTCTTTAAACTGTACCGAGTTTTCATTTTTAATTAATCGACGATAGAAGATTTGTAGTTAGATCTGTAACACGCATAAGCTTAGTAATCACTATATCATAGCTGCTCTTGTAAACCGCCTTTGTAATGTTTACATTTTATGTACATAGTACTGGAATCTTTTGATTGTTTGCAGTGACAATGTGTCAATCATCCACCGTGTTTACATTTTGCAATCAGTTACGATGTACTATTAAGTGACCACTGGCACCTGAATCTAGATACCAATTCTGTTTATCAAACTGTTCACTTAAAAAAATTGCACTAAACAAGTTTGTTTGTTTTGTTTATGATTCTTATACTTTTATTCGGACATTTATTTCGGTAATGACCCAAATGTTTACATTTGTGACATTTGAGATTTTTGCTAACATGACGAAACTGTTTGTTTTATAAAATTTTAAGCTTTCGAGGTTATTTTGGTTATGATTATAAGCGACTTTCGGCTTAGACCGCGTCGTAGTTAAACACACAGACTTTTTAGACTTGGTCCTAGTCTCTCTTTGATAGCCAAAACAAAAAGTAGAACTTGGCTTTTGCCCTATTGTCGTTCGTGAACCCAAACAATCTGACGTTTCGCAAGACATTTCAGCTTGCATCTTCAGAGGGGTAAATGTTTCTAGAATGTATACTATGATGACAATGAACATCACAAAAGCATTTTCTGAATTACTGACTGGTTTCATATCTAACAACTTTGTTTTGATACTATCAAATTACCATTATCAAGCCATAACTTTTAGGGTGGATTATATTACATTATAAAACCCAATATGTTTAACTTCTTTTACAGAATCATTAATAGTGTATTCTTTAGAAATATGTTAGTGTTAGAAACACTTACAATCCAATCTTAAGTTTTTAATAAAAAATAAATTCTTAATGAATGTTAAGTGATTACTGTACTGATAACTGTGATATACGATTTTTTTAATTAACTTAAATAAGAGTATAACTGCTCAAATAAATTTAAATAAAAAAAATATATCAATATTATTTAAATATACTTACCAACTAATGAAAGTACGCTACCTGCGTAACAATACTAAATTTATACATCTTTTTGTCAAAGACTAGGAAAATTTGTTGTATGAACTTCACATCATGCATAACACACAACTAAATTGTTAATTAGATCCACGATTCTTTCATAATTTGTATTGTTGGTGCAGGTAATGGCTCTATGTCGTTCCTGTATAAACCTGTATGTATAAACCTGAATCACCGCGATGCCTGTTATTACTTGTATTTTATGCACCTGTCTATATTTATATTATACTTAGGACGTAAAAATCGCTAATAAATTATTCATTGTTATTTATTTTGACTTCCATATTAATAAAATTTTATATCAAACTTTGCGCGGATCTCTTGACGTTGTTCAGGGACTCCCAAATCAATTTTAATTTTCTACGGACTCTCTTTGTAATTGGTTTGTAATTTGTGAAATAATTCATCAGAAATCGCTATCAAAGTTGATGTAGCTTAAGTCTTCAGCAGTATCTTCAAAGTGTTTTCTTAAGGGTGTAACGCACCATTTTAAATATCATTGTCATTAAATGGACTCGAACTTTTAGTAAATGTTATATTGCAAGACAAAGGCCAGTGTTCGAAATTTGATTCCCCACATAATACTTAATTATTTAAATGTGTTAAAATTAAAACAAATTGTGTCAGCATGGAAACTTATTGTCATATATTTTATATCTATATACTAAGTCATTAAAATATGTTAGAGGTAAAAGAACTACGATTTACATTACAATCAAATTCTAATACATTAACTTAAATTAATCAAGAAAATTGATTATATTCCGACACTAAATGAAATTGTTTTATATTCAGTTGAAAAAATTACAAACATATCTCGTCGTTAAGGCAATGATTTCAAATCAAGGTTAATCTATAATAACGATAATAGTAATATACAATCACAAAATATTAATAATTGAGTTCTAGTATATGAAAGGCAAATTGACTATTCTCGTTTTTACAAATTTAATAATACTAATCAAACATATTGAAAGGTAATCGTAAAAGTTTAATTTTTACAACGCTTTAACTTGCCTGAAGCGAAAATGAAAAAAATACTCGAGCTTTTGAAAACTCGCTTTTATTGTTATTTTAGTTAAAAAAGTTGATGTCAAATATATGTATAATTTTCAAATTTCAAATCTTTATGTTTATTTAAATATGTTTATGGTATTGAAATTTTCTTCTGATTTACACTTTTTAAATAGTTAGTATGATTCTAATATTTGAATTTTTTTAATTCATCAAAAATCAAATTCCTTTGATGAACTACTACTGAGAGATTTCAAAATATTTTTGATTATAAAAATAGAACCTTGATAGTAAAATTTGTAATTATGATTATTATTACAATATAGTTTTGGACTTTTTCACGTAATTATTATTATTAAGTTTGTACTAAAACAATGAGTTTATATACTTAATACATATACATCTTTTATCTTCAATTCTCTATTCATTCATTTACATAATTATGTAATAATAGAATTTTAATCTTCACGCATATTAACCATCATAAAAAAATGGCGTTTTTATCGATGAGTACCATAAACACTATTTTTTAATTTAAACTGTAAAAAACTCGTCGGCATTCAGACTTAGTTCGGAATGGTTTTATGAATGGTAAATTTGATTAAATCGTTAGCATAATTCTTGAATGTTTAGACATCAAGATAAAAAGAACGAACAAAAATGATTTATTAGAAATATGGTATTTGGCAATATAAAAATTTTAATTACTAAATAATTCTAAATTGTACTATTTTAATATTACAGGTAATGCCATTTCACAACTGTGTATAAATGCAGCAACTGAACCGATTTAAGGTTTCATTGTATTTTATACACAAATTATTCAATAGATTACGCCAACAGTAAACTTCAACATCCGTTTTCTCTAATATACATTACTCAATATCATTGTCAATTAGAATATTGTTTTATTTTGTGTTGTTTCATAAACTTTGCTTCGAGAATATTTCAGTGGAATCAGTTCAATAGACAAATACACGTGCTAACATTGCTTACAATTGACTTGGTAATTGCTAATTAGATCGACAGTTTAGTTTGTAGACTTCCTTACCAAAGTAGGAGAATTTACATTTTCCTATTCACCATCGAATTCGATTTAAATTACACACTTGTCACGTAGTCTCATCAGAACTTATTTTATAAGTATAATTAGCAAAAAATGTGTCTCTCTTTTATAAAAATAGTTCAATTATAAATTGAAACAAGACTTATCTTCTGAATTTTTATGAAATTATGTACACTTAATTTTTTTTATATTCTGGTGTTATTTTTGCTTTGTATTTACCAAGGAAGTTTTAAATATTTATGAGTTTATTCTAGAAACTTTAACTATGTCGATTGTACTATCCGATGTTAAAATGTTTATTCAAAAAATTTAAAAACGGGGTTATACTTTTGGCCAACTTACTTTTTTTCGGAAATTATTAAAATAAGTGGAATTATAAGTAGAAAAAACTCATGTTTAAACACAACAAAGCTTGATACGACATTTGAATGCTGTATTGCTTATCATTCTCGCTTGTATCGCATTTGTAAGACGAAACCTTGTTTTTGTAATATTTGCGGTTAAAAATTTTAAAGTCAAAAATTAGACTACTTCAAAAATATTGATAACCATATCATACCGAGCGAATGTAAGAAAGTTTTAGAAAATTTACAGAGGCATTTTCCTATATTAACATAAAAATTAGTTGACGTCTCTCAAGCATAACGAATAACAATGATTATGGAGCAACCGTATACTTGTATAAGACAATAGAGTTCTTTATCTATGTTTCATAGGTTTAGACAACGCATCTGACAAGATCCTGCCAAAGGATAGAATTTTGCGATAATATTCGTTTACCTAAATAATAAAGTGGCAAGTTCTGATGTAGTCACAAATTCAATAACGTGATGGAAACCATCGGTAGACTAGGACGAAATGCAAACGACGCCATTCTTCTATCAGAAAAGGAAGATCAGTTATAAACATTGACTGATGAATTTAATACAGTTTGTAATGTAAGAAATACAATACGAAGTCAAAACTCCAAAATTTGTCGAGGCTCGGATGGTTAATTAAAATTGGTATTAAGTTATCCAAGAGGGTTTAATCTACAGAAAATTGATAACTACTACATTTCTTTGATCAAACTAATATTGGTGTGCACGTCAATTTCAAACCCAAAACCTGCGCGATCGAAGATCAAAAGAGACAAACAAAAACAGACATACGTGACTGAACAGAATTATAGAAATAATACTGCGTACAATTATATTGTGGAAATCTAAGCCATCAAGAAATCACATACACAATAGACAACTACAATGAAGAACCCGATATATTAAGAATTGAATAGCATCAGTTGTAAACAAACCAAGGCTAACGAAAGCCCTTGGCCTAGATGTAATAAAAACTGAGAAAATCAAACCAGCGGACCCAATAATAACTGAATTGTTACACGCCTTATGCAACTAGCTATGGCGCACTGAACAATGGCGTAAGGAATGGACTAAAGCACAAAACAAGGTAACATCACTAAATGCGAAAACTACCGAACAATGGCATTCATATCACACCAGAAAGATCTTCCTTCAGAATTGACGAATGCCTCAAAACCTATCTAAATTCTCAAATACCAGCGGATCAAATAGGTTTCATGACAGCAAGAGGCACTAGAGATCGTATAATGAAACTGAGACAGCTAATACAAAAAGTCATCCCACTTACATCTGCTTTATTGACTATCGTAAGGGAATCGATAAAGTTAAATGGCACAAACTGTGGGAAGTATTAGACGAAATGGGAGTACCTCTCATAAACAGCTTATATAAAAATAGCACAGGCAGAGTCAAAGTGAATGAAATGCTTTTCGACGAATTCCATCCACAGCAGTGGACGAGACAAAACTGCATTCTATCTCCGCGGCTCTTTAACATATATGGAGAATTTATAATGAAAAGAGACACAGAAAACTTTGAAGGTGGTTTCTCAATCAACGCACAAAAAGTAAACAACTTAAAATGATACGGCTCTGGACTCTGAACGCAAGCAACGAATAAGAACCACAAGACATTATAAACCAGGTTAGAGAAAGTTTTAAATTAGAACTGGAACTAAACATATCTAAAGCAAAGATCTTGATTATAGACATACCATGTAACAACAGGCCCGACATGCAACAAATAAACAGTTACGAAGTAGTGTAACAATACACATACCGAATCACTAATAACAAATGACGGTTCAACAGAAATAGAAATCAGGAAGAGATGTAAAACGGTTATAAAAAATAACAAGAATATGGAAAGATACATACGAAGAAAATAAAATGCAGATTGTTACAATGTTTAATCTTCCTTATACTACCGACAACGAATCCAGGACTCTCGGATAGAAGGGGAGCAAGAAAATTTATCCCACAGAAATGTTTTGTTCGCGAAGAAAGCTAAGTATCTCGTGCAGAACTACGTACAAATATATTAATACTCCAAAAGGAGGTTGATCACCTACCAGATGGATGGATCAAATCACAAAGATTGTTACATGTCGTTATTCATGCTTTTTCCAAAAGTCGCAATTCTAATTTAAAAATTCACGACGCCATTGGTTGCGGACACCACTGATGAAAAATGCTTAAATTTATTCGACATCGATCGATTTGCATACTTTGAGTCGCTGTAAACGGTTGATTTTGTTAAGTGACTGTACGCTAAATTGTAAGTCATTCTTCTTTCTATTTAATTTTCATTGTTGGTTACGCTATTACGCTTTTAACGAGTACGTTTTTATACATACTATATACTAGCAGCATTAGGCGATTTTTTAATTAAGTTGGCGGCCGCAGGTTTTTAAAGATAGCGTCGGCCATGTTGCTTTTAATACGTTTAAAACTGTTTTAGCGAGTTTGCTGTAGCGGCTTTCCCAGTCGTTAAACTGTGGAAGAATAATTATCTCTAGAAATGACGCATATCTAATAATCTCCGGAAACTGTGCTATTCGTGTCAAGCGATTCACAACTGTGGATTTTGCCTTATCTAGAATCCCTCAATGGCTATAGATTACTCGCGTATCGCTCTATTTGTTCTGCAATGTATTGTATATTGAAATTTCTTAGTTGTATTCAATTTTCTAATTACTCACTCAGTCTTAAGCATTTATTTTTTTTATTTTTGATTTACCGCACTACTTATCTTAATTTGTAGCTATCCAGAATTTAATTGCAGGTCATATTTACTTTCAGTCGTAAATTAGAACACCCTTAACTTTATATTTATGTCAAGGCCAGATTTTGGCAAACCACGCTGTACATGTAAGCTTACATACTAAACACGTCACCTGAGTACTTAAAATTTGGAAGTAGTCAACTTTTACTACTTGTTACAAGGACCTTCGGTTGGGTAATTCTGATCATCGTTATTAATTATATTTGTTGATTATTATGCTGTTTGCGACTTCATGTAAACGAGACAGTTGATCGATATTACGATTGAAGTTACGGTGATTGTTAACTGTTTTACTCATTCTTAAATTATTTAAATGATTATTCCTAAAACCAAAAATTAAAAGTAGTACATAATTGTAACTTAAATGCAGGCGTCTAGCTTAGTATGATTCGGCAAACTGGTCGCAAATCTCAGAGTGTTAGTTCTACAATAAATTAAAAATGCGCCAAAACGATTGGAAACTAGGAATGGGAGATACCGTTTAACTCCAGCCAATACTGAAAGAAAACAAATGACAAAACACATATATAACTTTATTTTTAACAACGAAAGAAAGAGGGGTTAAAAAAATAAGTGAGGCAGAATTACATTTATTGTAACAATTCAGAGTTCCTCGATAAATATCACAGTTAACGTTGATACAAGCCCTGGAGGGTAAGCGATACTCCATACATAAAGTTATCGTAGTACAGTATGACAATACAAGTTTAATATGTAGGTAATCGAAGAATTAAACTTTGATTGGATGCGAAACTAGTCAATTCGCAATCCGAAGTAAATCGCTTTTAGCATAAATTGAAACCGTAATTATACAAACAAAAATTTGTGTTTGTAAGTCGTGCTAGCATGTATATCTACGTCCCCAAGTATTTTATGTTCGACAAATACGAATGCGTCAAGCTTCCGAGTAATTTTCATTATTCCTAGTACGTGCTCTCAGTTATCGTTTTCAGCGAAAGGTAATTAATTGACATGTACCATTTCAAAGTGGCAAATACGTAGCGGTATTCCAAGTCGCTATTACAATTACGGGAAAATCAAAAAATATAAATTAATTGTACTCTACGAAGACCTTCACATATGAAGCAAAACTAATATACTCATTTATAACGCGAACGAAAGCGAATATTTAGAAATGAATGTCTCACAGGATGCGCACGTCAGATGATCATGTATAATCCGTCTCACAGTCGCCGGAAATATCGTTTTTTTCCTTTGAATAATTCCATACGGCAAGAAAATAAAAAAATGATATCTAACACTCTGAATGTAGCAAAAGTAGGCGTTCCAGGACTAACCTTTTACAGTACGCAATCTATATCCGAATACTTTTAACATAACAGTTGGATAGAATTACATATGCTTGTTACGTTTCTCTGGATTCTTTTTTTTGCTCTATCCTATTCTCTTCGTTAGTGAGTTTGGACGTACTCTTGATGTCTCCGAGCCAAAGACCTTATTAGTACAAGGAGTGGCGTCCATTTTTTCTTTTATTTTCTTCTTCTTTTGTTTCTCGAGCAAGCTCACTCACCGACATTGTAGCTAACCGTGGTGACGTAGTGGCACTTTCCAAACTATTTTTTGAGGTGTTGACCATCCCACAAAGTTATCGCTTACTTTAGAAATGTGTACATACTTATTTGCAACACCCCTCCGCCGCTATTGCTCACAACTATCAAATGTGAAATATATTATGCAGCGCTTCGCAATAAATGAACGCGTAATGGTAACTTAGACCAGTTCAGAATCAAAGAATGTTAGGACAACGCGAAACTAAACGCAAACAAACGAAACAGTAGCACAAACAACAAAAATAGGCGGTAGGAGTTTAGATTATAGAAATGAACGTACTAAATGGAATATGAGCAATACTTTATGATACAGAAAACGAATATAAAACCATACATAAATAGATAGAATTGAGAATCAACGAATAATTAAAAGATTAAGAGATTAGACACAACGAGACAGAAGGAAGGCAAAAGGTAGCCTATAAATTGTCAAAAAAACAATCAATAAATCCAATAAAAAGATGAAGATAATCAATTCAGATCTAAACAGTTTAGGGTTTATTTAACCAAACCTTTTTTTAGGTTTTTCAGATTATAGTTATAGAAAACTTCTATTGGATAGTCTACATTTATTTATTTTTTTACATTTTTTAAGCTTGCACTTTGTAAGGAAATGCTTTCGAATTACAACATTTAGGATCAAACTTTTTGGTTTTCTAAATAATCGTCAAAACAAAAAAAAATCGACGATATAGTGTAGTATGAACAACAAAAGTCTCTGGTTGGAAAATTTTTGAAAGAAGACTGGGTCGACTAGGGATACGCTAAAGTTAGTTAACGTTTTTGAAGCATGATTGTCTTTTTAGATAATAATTGATTAATTCATATTTTTTTTAATAAATCGGTTTCGAGATTTCATTTTTGGATGATTTGCAGACAGAACTTAAAGTTTTAAACTTAGCCTTTAAAGTTTTTATAACTGTCATAAAGTAGTCATGTAGTGGTTTACAAAGTTTGACAGTTTTTAATCAGTAGTGATGTCAACGACTCACTACAGCGATGGAAACTCTGTTTGATCTTCCATTTCTACACGTAATTGCAGAATCAGTACTTTCCAAATTCACTCAGATAGTACCGGTGAAATCTTTTGATAGATACATAGATAAGCCTATGTTAGCTATCGTACGATTAACAAACGGACATTGTTGGAAACTGAATTTATTCGATATAATGCAAAAGACCTAGCAGTTCATTGCCATAATTCATTTCGGACAGTTAATTGAAAATGCATGTTTTCATTAAAAAAAAAACTACGAATAAGTCTGTAAAAATCGCCAAAAAAATTTAGAAACTGTTTAGTTAATGAATTTTTTTCTTATTGGATTCTAAAAATGCCTTCGGTCAAACACTCCATCCTGTTCAATAATTAATATTCTTTTAATTAATTTTGCTTCCAATTTCTGTCTTTTCGTACACACTATTATTAAACTTCAACTTTCTCTCTTTTTAATTATTACACTACCAGTAATATAACGGCTCGTGTATTTTAGACATGAATTCAATTTTGCTAATAGTCTTCTTACATTTAGATTCAAATGAAAGTTAGTCATAACTATATATATACATATTACCATGTTACTCTTGCGTGTCTTATAATCTCCATGTGCCAAATGCTTTTAAATGTTCTTAATTCAGAAATGGAAATCAACTGTTATTCATTCATGACGGTATTAATGGATTTAAGGAAAAGCTGTAATGGACTACTCTTATAATTAAACTTTTGCTACAAAAGCGCACCTTTGCGGTGCATTCAAGTAATTGTCTCGTAAAGTTCATACCAAACCCAGCGTTGTAAATGAAAATCTACTATGAATCAATAAAAATAGCAAATTATCGAAATTATACTAAACATTTTTCGTGCACCACTCCGTTATCTGTACCAAGTTTATATTGTCATAAAATTTCTAATTAGTGTTATCGTAATTAATTTTAGAGTGTCTATCGCTGCTTTTTCAGATACATTTGGATCTTACAATAATTGAGCAATTATTATAAGAGCAGACATAATAGTGCAATTACATAGATTGTTCCACTTCCTCTTTTTATGTACAAGAATAATAATCAGTGCAAGGTTAAGTAAAATTTGTACAGTGCACGCAATCAAGTTTCGTGAATACATGCGATGAAATAAAAGTGTTTAAAAAGTCATCATGTCATCTTCTGCAATATAAAACAAATCAATTACACAATTTACATAATATTTTAGACGATTTTTTATCCTATTATTGTAAGTAGCGTTTAAACATAAGATAAATCACAATAAACCCCAACTTGACGAAGTTTTTATTTTGTTCAATTGCTTCGTGTGTTACAGACAATTTACTGTCTTATTGCACTATAAACGAGATCTTCTGAGTGTTGAATACTTCTTATCTTACGTTTAGAGTACCATCATAAAACAATTTTAGTTGACAGTAAGCACACATTTCTAACAATTTTATTGCACATGAAATGAACAAAACCAATATTTACCACAAACGTTCGCGTGGACATTTTTCTGTAGCTCGGCGTGTTCCACTTTTGAAGAAAGCTAATTATTGGTTGGCGATATTAAATTTTACAGTTACTTATTCTGCTCGTTCATCAATGACTGATTTTGTAACTTTTTAACTTAATAACTTTTCATATTATATTAAATTTATGTATTTTTTTATGTATTATGGTAATCTTAAACGTTCTTAATTTCGACAATAGATTCACTCTTATCCTTAAGCATTTCAACGATCTTTATGTTTGTTTATGAAGGAATTGATTTTCTTACTTCCCCCTTATATTACACAGCTGCGCACACAGATTTAGTTGTGTCTGGTCTGGCATATACTGATGATTCACGTCTGTTGCACACGTTACCTGTTTCTCATATTGTCGATTTTGATCATTTCCAATGCTTTTCAATCCACAGTATCACATTTAAGATTCGTGTTACAGCCTTAATGTTAGAAAAAACCAATCCATTATAAAATGAAAACTTGTTTTTTGTACTTGTAACAACTGTAGATATCAGTACGACGCGACGCGACGGTTCGAATATCTGCATTGGATAGATTGTTAAGCGATAACAGAATGGTAGAAATGGGGATTAAGTATTCGGTGCATAGCTGCGTATTCAACTTAGATACTTACGATCTCTTGTCTTCAATCACGTCTACATGTGGTTGAAGACGAGTTGTACTATTTGTAGTTTCCAAACCGGCTTTTATTCAAACTTAACAGTGTTTCTAAAATCTTTGTAAAAGTTGTACACATTTTAATAAACCGAAGATTAAATTCTATTATTTAATAATTATTTATTTAAGAAAAAAACAAACTGGTTTAAGTTTTTTTTCAATTATGAATACTTTCAATTCGCATGACGTCATTCGTTGATGTGTCTTCAAATGTTTTTGGACAATTTCCAAAAAGGGTTTTCTTTTAGTTATTGCACAGGCATATTTAATGTTTTTGTTGCTTTTATTATAAGTAATTAATATTACTTTTTTATACGCAGTACACTTTATATGCTAGACTAAACTTTCACAAAAGTGGCAGTAATTGCAATTTATCTGTTCGTTCTTTATGCTTCATTATGTTATTGTAGCAATATTAATACGCAGTTCTCTGGTACGCTAATAAAATAAGCTTATTACAATTAATTTACTTCAAGAACTGCTGTCAAGTTCTTATTCATATACCCAAGTTACAAAAAAATTATGCATGCATATTAATAAGTCGACCACATTTGATTAAGAAACTAGTAATCATGTACACCAAATAAAAAAACCTAACATATTGCGACAATTGTTACAACTTGTAAAATTATTTAGTTCTCATATTCAAAAAAGCAGCAAGCATTGTTACACTTGCTCCTTACAATTCGATGTCGCCATTAATGCGACATTTTAAATATGAACTGAAATTTTTTGTTGTTTTGTTTGTTTTGCTTTGCGCTGTTGTATAACTGATGGGTGTGTTTATATTAGCAGCGTTCACTTTCACGGAGACGATTTACACTTAGCAAAACAGGGTAGTCCATTACGAGCAGGCCCGCGCTTAGCACTTTTGGCGCCCTTGTGCAAATTTAAAATAACGCCCCAAATTTGTATTACGTTCATAAGTGAGTACAGATACGGGTTAAGTTAGGGAATATTATCCACTATTGAAAAATAATTTTAAAAAAGTATTTTGATAAATTTATTTTCATTTTTATATTTTACAAGCTATAAGCCATATAAGTATTTTTTCGTTGAGGTACATAACACAATTATAAACTTATACGAAACAGAAATATGTTCTAACAGTATTACAACTAAACATTTTTGTATTTTAGTTTCAAATGTAATAGATACAAAAGCACAAAAAATAAAAAAATATTTAAAACATTAAAAATACTCGTTTATATATCACAGGAAGAAACTGATCGACAAATAAAAACAAAACAATATATTATTTTAATAATGCAACATGTCACATTTTAAAGGTTAATATCCAGGAATTAGGTATTGTTATTAATATTTTAGCTAAATGAATTGAGCTTTCTGTGCTTTAATTTTTGCAAATTGTTTAATTCAATCTTCGGTGTCAAATTCTTTTAGCTGGTCCGTTTCTATTGAAATGATAGCAAGATTACTTAGTCAGTTTTGCCCCATGGTCGATCTTAAAGCAACAGAAACCGGCATGTTAATAAAATACGAAGAAGAATCCACTAAGTTGTTAATTGTTATATAATTTAAAGTTTCTTCTGGAGACGTAATAACTTTTTCATCAAAATTTTGTAAATATTGCAATTCTTTAACAAGTTCCACGGCAGTTATGTCTTGTTCATTTTGTCGTTTAATAAATTTTCAACTTTTTGACATAAATTCTAAATGTTCGTTTTCAGAATAATTTTTAAACTTATCAATACTCAGATTAGAATGTCTTCCGGGTTTGGACCGTGTCATAGTTGCAACCGAAGCTGCCAACGTTTCGCCCACTTTCGTAAGGGGCTTCATCAGGGCGTGAAATATCGCAAAACTCAAACAAGCAATCGAAATCCTTACGAAAGTGGGCAAAACGTTGGCAGCTTCGGTTGCAACTATGAAACGGTCCAAACCCGGAAGACATTCTAATGTTAGTATAGATTCCGGCCGTGGAAGCCTTCGATATTACATTATCAATACAATTATTCGAATAAGAAGAAAGTAATTGGAATATCTCATCCACTGATGCTATGATTACATCTAGAGCATTAAAAAAATCAACTTTGAACTTGAAAGTTTCGTCGTGGATCGGTTCATCGGCACATTTGTTTTTTGAATTTAGGTTCTATGTCTAAACTGGATGCTATTTCTTTAGCATCAATCAATAGATCATTAAAACCTTTATCGGAGCGATAAGCTTTCAAAAAATTATTTTTTTTTAATTTTAAATTTTACCAACAATGTTAACTGTACTTAAAATATTATACCACAATATAAGAATGCAAATGAACTCAAAATTTTCCAATTTTTTGACCAACGATGCAGTCAAAATTTTTACGTTATTTTCAAAGTTTCCTTCGTTTATTTCAAACCGAGCATCATAAACCTCCCCAAGTTGATACCTTAAAGGAGTTATTGCATCTATGCTCACAGTATTCAATTTTCCGGCATAATTGACGACTGAATTTAGAGTATGATTGCAACAAGGAACAAAGAAAGCTCGCGGATTAAAATCCAGACCATTATGCGTGATGGCCAAACGCAAGACCAAGACAAGACCATATAAGTCTTGGTCTTGGTCTTGGTCTTGCACCAGTTGGTCTTGCTCTTGGTCTTGTATTGATATCCTTAATCTCGGTCTTGTTCTTGGTCTTGCATATAGAGTTTTAGTCTTGTTCTTGGTCTTGGACGCAAGACTCTTGCAGTCTTGCATTTTTACACCGTACTAGGAATGAAACTTCACAATGAAAGTCAATTTTGTTAAAAAAAAATTTGCGACCATTCCATCGAATCTTCATCACTAGTCATTTTTAAGATCGTATTTTCAAAAACGTCGCCTTATATAATTAACCTATCTACAACGTTAAAACACTGAATGAGAACTTAGAATTACAACAAGCTTGTAAATTACAGATAAGTAAAAATATTTGTGAAGGTATAAACTTGTTGAAATGTGCTAAAGTATCGCCGATTTTTTTCCCACAAATATTAAATAATAAGCACTATTGCATTTTATAATAGATGTACTTTTAAGTTTTAAGAATTCAGTTGTTTTGTGAAAAGGAACAACGCTTCGGGATGTTTGAGGGATTTGCATGAGTATTACAGGCGCCGTGCTGGTTTAAAATCCTTTGTAGGTGCCTTTATTGTAAACTAAGTAAAACGTGCTTTTTACTACAAACTTAGAATTAAGAATTTGGGACTTTTCCACAAGTTGTTATTTTACGAGTTATTTTATTACTTGTGTATACTTTTATTAGATCATAGAAATGTAAAGAGTTTATATTCGATGAACTCAAAAAAATATTAAATTAATTCAAAGAAGCTAATGTTGCTAAAATTCGTAACAGCGTCTTTCAACACTTTAGGAATCGATAAAAATTAATATTTTATTGATATCTATCTGCCTATATAGTTTCTATTCATATGTGACAGAAAAATATGTTTTCTTTAAAATTTAGAATATCGTTTTGTTTAAATACAAATTTACTGTAAACTTTCTTCTTCTGAAAAACTGAATTTGTTTTATTGTACACCCTAATTATAAAATGCGTTCTTGACATAATTTATTTCAATTAAATTACATTTTAGCCAAATTTGAAATAGTTTTATTTGGTTTAAGTAAATATTTCATTTAAGATGATTATAGTAGTTACTTATTAGTTATAATTTTATTTTTTAAACAAGCATCATTTTACTAAAGTCGAAACAACGTTTTTTCAAAAAACTTTTTACTTACTTTACTTTCACGTATACATACAATAATTTTTTGGGAAAACAAATGTTTTCTTGTATGTGGGATAAATAAAAAAAGATAAATAATCGTTCGTAATAAGAAAAAAACTGCAAGAGTCTTGCAAGGTAGTCTTGTTCTTGCCGAAGTCTTGCAGAGCTAGTCTTGCATCCAGTCTTGGTCTTGCAACCTTGAGTCTTGGTATTGGTCTTGCTAATGGCGTTGTTGTCTTGCTCTTGGTCTTGGTCTTGCAAATCTTGCGAGACCAAGACAAGACTGCAAGACCAAGACCGATTTTGGCCATCACTACAGTACCACGCATATTTGCCCCATTGTCGTAACCCTGACCCTACAAAACGTTGATATTTAAGCCTTCTTTCCCTAACGCCGACAAAAGAAATTTTGTCAAGCCTTCACCCGACACATCATCTATAAGACAAAATAATAAAAAATGTTCTTCTATACTAATTCCCGTGCTCTTTAAATTAACAAATCTTATACAAACTGAAATTTGTTCTTGTTGAGCTTGTTCGCTCGTTGACTCGTTGCAAGCCAAATTTTAAACTCAAACATGAATAAAATCAGATTTCTTTGAGTTCACACAATTCATGTTATCATGTTACGTATTACGTATTCGATCGAATAAATGCTATTATTGCATACTCTCATTTAGAAAATATATTATTTTCGAGAAGTAATTCGGTTCCCTCGTCTCAAAGAGTAAAAATAAAAAAATAAACAAATAAAAAACAATGAAATAGCTAGCAATTTCTTACTAGTTTTTTTATCATTATAAATTTTGTTTTGACAATGTTGTTTGTTGCTTTATCTTTTTTTTACTTTTGAGTTTTGAGGCTTTTCGGCACCTTTGGTGTCTTGGCGCCGTCGTGCACCACACGACTTTGTCCTTATGTACGCGCGGGACTGATTACAAAGCTTTAATGAAAACCTAGATTTTGGTGACCCAAGATGTGGCAAGTTTTTAAATACCATAGACCTAGTGTCTCATTATCACCCCCAATTAAAAGAGCACACTCTTCGTCATAGAAAGGGTTAAGTAAGCTATTTCTCTCTTTCTATACATAAAGAATTTTTAGATTACATTGCTGGAAAAATAAAAGAAAACATATTTTTTAACGTCAAAATACTTTTCCATTATCTTTGACTGCACGCCTGAAGTCATTCAGAACAAATGCCTCAAGTTATTCGTTATGTAAAGGTTACCGTCAATGGCTCAGAGATAGTCGGAAGATTCATTGATTTTGTGACAGTTATTGAGTAAACTGGATGAGCTCTTAATCAGAAAATTTTTAGACAAAATAAAAAATTACGGTTTAGGCATAAGGGAAGTGAGTTCAATCCCGAATTCTTGAAGAACAATATGACGTATTTTGTGCCATGTGCAGCAAATTCCTTAAACTTTAATTGGTGCAAATGCTGTTAGCTTGCGAGGGGAGGCAGAGTCGTACTTTGGCATACTTAATTGTCACTATAATTTCTTTGCTCTTTTCACTAATAGATGGGGGGAGGTTCTAGTAAAACATGTTTCTTTGTTTCTCAAACTGCAAAGCTATACCAAATGGTCTACTAAGATGGAGGCTTTAAAAGTAATATATAAACAACTAAGTAAAATTTTGAATGCTCTAAATAACCAATCAAATAACTACTGAAACAAAACCAAATACAACTTTTCTTCTAAAAAGTGTCAAAAGATTCGAATTTGTTGTCCTCTTATGTTTTTGGTATAAGCAATTAAATCGCATACATATTGTGAACAAGCTCTCTCAAAGAGAAGATACTATCAACAGATCAGTAGATCATATTAGCCGACTAATCTCAGAGATTGAAAAGGAAAGGTCAAACTGTTCAGTTAATGCAGTGAAAGAAGCCAAAGAAATAGCTACAAAGCTACAAAGTTTGATAAGAAAGGTGAAGATGACATCCATGACTTTTTAGAGGAAAAAAGTTCAGATTGTTGATAATGCAAATAATAAATCGGATTCTAAATCAATTGAGGTTAAGGTTTCAATCCTTACAAAACATAGATTGTTTGGTTTTCTCACTGGAACTGGGTTTGCATAAATGAGGGGAGTGGAATTGAAAAATCGCGCAATTTAGTTAGCAACCACATATAAAGAAGCTTTAGATTTAATCGAATATGATTACGGCTACTTCATCCGATCTTCTGATATATTAAATTACATCAGAAATTTCCATTAAGCACCAAATAGCGTCTAAACTATGTTTAGAGGAAATTTTAAATACATTTGCGGCTAGAACATCTCGTAAAGTTTTAGTTTATATGTAATTTGTCACAATTCTTAGAGATTGTGTAAACTGTAAAATGTTAAAAGAAGCTGCGCCTGTAGGCAAGAATGCTGCAAATTTTCAATATCGAGGAACTGATACAACTTTCAAATTTCTATTTCTCTAATGAGATCGTGTACAAAATTATAATGGAAACTAACAACTATGCTAAAAATAATTTGATGGATGAAACTTCACTGGAAGGAAAAACATATCGTGGCTTCAGGGCAAGCCAATGGGCAGCTTATTTTAGTATTTACCTAGAAAATTCAATTTCATTTAGGATATCGTTAACATGTGTAGTGTTTTGCCTTGTTTCAAACTAGAAATGGAAAAACATAATAAAAAACGTTTTTATGTTGTGTTTTTAAATACAAACCAAAAATAAAGTTATTAAACATTTATTTTAAGTACGACACAAGAAATGACACAATTGTTAACGTTCATATTCCGAATCACAATTATTATTGTCAACTAGTTACGTTTCTTCTTAGAGACACGAAGAAAACTTTGGAATTATGTTTTGCTTGCACAGGGTAATCAGATCATTTTTCAGCTTCTTGACTGAAATGGATGACGGTTCTTTATACTGTGAAGTCAACAGAACTACTCTTCGTTTTTTGAGTTTTTTTTCTGTTATATTAGACTCTTGTCAGAATGAGATGTCTTGTAAAGACGGACTGTTGTTCTTAGCACTGAAAACCCCAAACTTATTCTATGAAAGTTTTCCTCTTTTTCCATTCACACTGTAAACTTATCCATCAATCTACTTAGTTTATTCCAGTTTATAAAGTCTTTTTTGGCAATTAAATATTTGTTATCTTTCCAACTGCAAGCGGCAACGTTTTCTATAGCATAAATAAAAGTATATAGCTGCCAAAATTAATGTTTATTTAGAGTAGTTGTCGCTGTAGGAAGTCTCCGATTATCTAATAGGGCAAGTAGGCACTGGCCTACACGCCTCTTAGCGCCCCCCTGGCAAACGATCAAATTAATATTGAAATTGGTTTTGAACAAAAATTACAATATTGACACTCTTTCTCCGCCTTGACGTAAATTGGTTCAACTTTTATGCTTATGAATTAGACGTAAATTTTACCAAATGTGAATGTTTAGTTTATAAAAGTTAATGAGTGGTAGGGAAAGCGAAGGTATGGTCGTTGGCGTATGCGGATGACATAGTGTTGGTGGCTAAGGAGGAAAAGGAAATGAAAGAGATGATGAAAACGCTGGAAAAATACATGAAAAAAAAAGAAATGGAAGTAAACACGGAGAAGACAAAAATAATGGTATTTAGAAAAGGAGGGGGAAAAGAAAAAGAGAGGAGTGGAAATGGAGTGATGAGGAAGTGCAACAAGTGAAGGAATTTACATACCTGGGCTACACGATGAAACAGGATAATAAGGAGGGAGAACACATAAAGGAAAGAGTGAGGAAAGGAAACAGGTTAATAGGACAAGTATGGGGTGTGGGGGAAAGAGTGTTTGAGATGGATATAGAAAAAAGAAAGCTGTTGTTCGAAAAGTTAATAAAGGGGGTGGTAATGTATGGAGCGGAAATATGGGGCTGGAAGCAGTGGAGGGAGGTAGAAGGGCTACAGGAAAAATACTGGAGATGGGTTTTGGGACTGGACAGAGATACACCGGGGTATATTGTGGGAGAGGAGGTACAGGTAGCAAAAATAAGAGTAGAGACAGGAAAAAGAGCCAACTGAGGCAAAGAACAGAATGCAAAATACTGCAAGAATGTTGGAAAGAGATAAAGGGAGGAAAAGTGAAGTACGGGCAGGAGGACAAAGAAGAGTATTACAAAAGAAACGGGTACACGAGAGAAGAAGTGGAGAGATTAAGAGAAGAAGGAGTAGGGGTAAGGGAAGAAATAATAAGGAGGGATAGGGACATCGAAAAACAAGAAAGATGGATAAAAGAGAGCAGATATAATAGGAACTATAGAGATATCAAGGGAGAAGGGGTGCCAGAATATTTAAAGAATATAGAGAATAAAAGCAACAAAAAGAAAAAAATGATAGCACGGTTCAGATGTGGCAACGAGGAGTTAGGGAACAAATATTGGAAAAAAGAAAAGGAAAAGATGTGCAGACTATGTGGAGAAGAGTCGGAGGATCTTAACCACATGAGAGAGAAATGCAGCGAATTAAGAGAAGAGGTTATGAAAATAGGGGAAATCTTAGACGAAAACGGAAATTGAGCGGAGTGGATGGAAGAAGTATGGAGAAGGAGGAAAAAGTTAAGAGGAGAGGAAGGATAAGGAAATGTATTTAAAAAAAAATGTAAATAGAATGTAAATATAGAATGTAGGGTAACAAGTGTAAAGCACGAACTAATTTGTAAGCAAAGGCAACAAATAAAGTTAAAGTTATATATAAAAGTTTAATGTTTAACAATACAGTGCACGCTGCTTATTGGAATCACGGATAATATCAGTCGCGTAATATTATCACGTATGCTACTACATAGAAAAAACACCCGTTTATAATAATCATTTCGGTTTATCAATTTTCTTCTCAGGTTTATTTCTATACATGAACAACAACTTAGTTTGCATGAATTTTTTAGCTGAATTATCACAATACGCTTGCTTAGAGTGAAAAACTTTTATTATTCTATCCTAAAAATAGTTGTTTTGCATATTTAGCTTTATTTTTGCAGTGTTATTTATTTATTCAAAACTGGCCTACGTAACATTACATTATTTAAACATCTGTAAATACGTAATCTGCAAGGATTAACTTGGAGAGCATGTGCCTTAGCCTCAGCAAATTACTCAGAAGCAATGTGTAGTTTTTAGAACAGTGAATTAAACATAATAACGTAGTTTTTTATTTCTTTTTATTAATGTTGTCAACAAACTATTTAATGCTACAGGCTCGTTTTTTTTTACTTGACTTGCTTTTTTTCAACCTTTTTATGAAATTTTTATTTTGATATTTTTTGGTTGTATTGATGCTACAATTTTAACCTTCTAAATAACAACCTGTTAATCAGATACACGCTGAATGTAATTGCTGTTTTCTAACCCATAAACATGTTATTCCTTTTATTTTTTAATTTCCGATGTTCTTATCGAAAACTGCAAGCTCCAACGTGATTCTATTAAGCGGCGTGCATTGTATAATATATTATGTTTGTTTTGTTTAATAAAACTAGTTTATTAAGATTTTGTTGTTCAAAACGTATTAGGAAATAATTTGCAAAGTTTAAAGGGGGTTCCAAATTTCAACGGCTTAAGGGCTTCTACGTAGGTTAATCCGACACTGTGTAGAAAATTTTGGTTGAGTTTTCTTTTGGTTTTTCCATCGTGCCACATGTAGCAAAATCCTGTTTTTTGTACTATATTGAAAGGGGTGAAATTATATAAATACTTTCAACTTACTTTCGTAATAAAATTAGGAGAAATTAGCATACGGAAGAAGAACAGCTTGCAAATCAAATGCTTTGCTTTCTAATGTCTGTTCATGTCGGTGTCTTACCGAAATTTTCTTCTTTGCTAAGTTTTTACATGTTTCCGGCATGGAATATATATCGTTTTTTTATGTAGAGTTTTTCTGCACGACTTTCTAAAGACAACGGCGTAGCAAAACATCAATTATGGTAAAATGTTCAATTTAGTTCAAAATCATGTATTAAATTATGAACAAAACAAATTCTACAACCATGAGTCCACTATTAGATAAGAACTTCCATGATTTCTTATTTGATTTTATTGGTTTGTATACAATTTGTACATGGTTATATTATCTTTCTAAATCTTATTGACTGTTTGAATGTTTTCCTCTTCTCTTCTTTTTCCCTCTGAACATTTCCAGTTCCTTTTGAAATATCTTCCAGTTGATCATTTTCTACAATGCCGATTATTCAAATTGAATACTTTGAATTTGTTCTTTACTTTGCTACCGTGATGGAAATCTAGATCTTTCACACTATTATTCTGAAAGAAATCCCTTCTCCTTGGTCGTCAAAAAGTTTGTCAGATATTGCTAATGTTCTTACAGGAACTAGTTGCGTCAGCACGGCAAGCTGAAGATGGTTACTACTGTTGTCATTGTCCAGAGTGAAAACGACTGGAAATAAGCTACTTCGATGTTCCACAACGCTGTGTATTTGCAGGTATCTCATAAAAGTCAAAGACTGCTGGAGTTTTTATAGGCGCTAGGTGTATTGGCGTATTGTATCGTATCGTGATCATTGATGCTGTCATGTTCTATTGTAGGAATGATTTAATGATTCAAACAACCTTGAAGTTATCGTTTTATCAATATTGCAATAGCTATTGACTGACATGATTTTCTAATAGATGTTTAAGGTAATCTGAATGCTGAAACAAAAAATACCGAAAATGTTTATATTCTGAATTAAAGATCTACGAACTTTCGAAATGAAGAAGTTAAAAGTAGTAGTCGAGAAAACTATTGAGGACTGAATCTAAAAGAATGAGAAGAGATAATGGTAAAATGCAAATAATAAAGCAAGAAAAAACGATGAGAATCGTAGTCTGCTTCGTTTGATGTTTATAAAACTATTAATGAAAAATGGTTGTTGGCTGTTCAATGTTTCATGTAAACTTTAAAGTAAAGAACTGAAACGACAAAAACGGAGAATGCGATAGTGGAGCAAAATAAAACAACCGTCGACTCTCCAAAGAACTGTCGATACCTAAAACTCGGGATTCTGTTCTCTGCTCTAGATTACAGTCTAGGAAATCAATCTGGAATAAGGTACAAAACACGTACGATTAAGAAGAAGAATGGAGATCAAAATGGAGGACTTTCAACTACCGCAACCAGTCAGGTTTTGATCTGATTCAACCCATCTCTAGAATCCAACTCTTACGGAAAACATGTTTAACGTCAACGGTGATAAAATCTTTTCCGGCTGCTTCACTAAAACCAACCTGCTACTACTGTCGGCACTTTCGTGATAAAATTATAAAAAATGAAAGATTGTGGATTAAGTGTGGATTCTGCGTATAGTGCACTTGGCATAGTGTAACGATTTGAAAGAGAACAAGAAGTACAAACTGAAGAGTTGTTTCTAGTTTTGTCTTGGTTTTAAAATGTAATATATCGTCAAGATCGTCGTTTTTTATTGTCTTTGGTAAAATTTTGCAAATATTTTATAGAAGCAGGAGTTATGAGGGATGTATTTCATGACGAATGGTCAAGTACCATGGTAATTCCAATTCCAACGTCAACGTTTTATAATTGTTAATTGAAATTTAGAATAAATATGACATTTTGTTTCTTCTGAGTCTTGGTTAATTCGGCTCGTAGAATTTTGCTTGGTTTAATTTTATCTACCAGGAAACTTATAAGCAACTATCTAAACTATTTGGTATTGAAACTTTTTTCTTCATTTTCTCAAATATTGGCTGTTTAGCTTCCGTATTTTCTTCTCTACCTCGTAAGCAGTGGTCACTATTTTCTTCACAGCATCAGCACTTTTGTACGCACCAAAGGATTTTATAAATGTAATTCTATCAATTGACATATTTTGTTCTTGACTACATATACATATTTGGTTGATACCCCAAACAATTGAAATGCCAAATACAATATCAATTTATTTTTGTAGTTCGTTTCATGTTTACTACACTGCAATTTTACGTAAACGAAACCCTTTTGACGTCATATTGAAAAATTGCGAAGAAAACAAAAATGAAACACAGAAGCTACTAAAATGTTTTTTTAAATGTTTTTCTTTCGGAAATTTTGATTTTTTATATACCTAATGAAAGTAAATGCGTTTTACCTAATGGGTTGTTAGAAAAGTCTACTAAAGATTTGGACTGTTTTCGTTGTAAATTTAAAACGTTATTTTTTTGTTTTTTAGGCAAGTTAATTTATCTAACTAAAATAATTCAATAATTAATTTATTTAGATATAGAATTTTTGCAACCCATATTTTTAATACAAATTATTAAGTTCCGTTTCAATTATGCTTCTTATCGTTCAAAAAACTTGTTATTGTGCTACTTATTGAATCGATTATGTATTTTACATTTTATTGATAAATAAATAAATTACATAAGTGTTTTTATAACTTTGTCTTCCTGTTACTGTCATTATTTAATTGATATTTAAAGTATCAACTGCAGCATCGTAAAATATAAAATATTAAAAGGAATTTAGTATATTTGAAAAATTCGCAATGACGTTTTAGTATCCTCGTTTTAATTTAAATTAATAAAATTACCGTCTTTTAAAAAATTGAGTTTGTTGCTTTTTATAAGAAATGTTAATAAACACTTTGCTGTGTGTAATTAGTGGTGTTTATGTTGAATTAAAATGGAAAATACGTTAAGACTACATGTTGAAGCGCCATCATTACGTCGCTCTAAGCAACAGACATTATGTTGATGATGACGTCACAAGACCGCTCAATATGTCCGCAAGGCGCTATCAATTTCGACGAATCGTCTTTGGCATGCCATGCTATCCCCTATACAATGTCGGTCACTAAAGCACTGCGTGAGCAATCGAGACGACACTTTACCTACCTTCACTCCTTCCATCGACCGCCTTCTATTACATATTCACTAAGTCATCGTTCTTCTGAGCGTGTATGGTGCGATGCTCGCTTGTTTACACAAGCTTTAAATGTAATTAGACGTGATTCTTGGCGTTGCATTTATCTATCTACTTCAGTAAACTTTGGCGCAACTAAAAGGATTTTTTATATTCGTAGGATTTATAGAAAATGTTATAATGTTCACGTACCTCATGTATGTGTCGTTTTCTTAATTACGTAGTACTTATTGCCGCAACATTTTACAACGCATAATTAACAACGTAAACGTGATGTTTAAAATGTTTATTAAAATTTAACGAATCGATAACCTTATCCTAGCGCGTTGACACTGAACATAATTGATTTTACAAATTTTGTGAATATTCATGTTTTGACGAGCTAATTATTATCTAATCTAACATTTTAGTTAAGGTCCTTAACATTTTTCTTTAAATAAAAACAAATGAAACTTGGTTGGATGATATTCAGATGTTTTTAAAACGACAAATAAATCGTTTGTTAAAGTGCAATTGCCTCGGAAGAAAACTATTTAGATGCTGTTATTCCCTACTCAAATGACAAAACTTATCATCCTACATTAATTCTTGATCGACTCGGAGAGCTTTTAACAGTTATTTTTATCGCACAATTTTTCAGATGCGAAAAAATAATTTATTTTTTTGAGAGATGCCTTTCACCAAATTCTTATGCGTGATAATTTCTTCATTGTACGCATATCTGTAATTGAATATAATCCGTATGTGGTCCATTGATTGTTCATCAATTCAATTAATTTAAATAGTGTTCATTAATCGCATGAATAATTTATGAAAGAATTTGTTTCGGTTGATAGTGGTAGTCGTAACATTTCCCGAAAGATCTTCCTAGTTAAAATGTGTTTTTGTTATACCATCAACATTGCATCACAGCGCGAATAAAGATTTGGAAAAGCTATGGTATCGGTTACGAAGTTTTTGTATTGATAACAAAAATTAATTGTTTTTTAAAATACATTTGATCTTTATTTCGCAATTATGTCATAGAAATTATCTTCACAATAACGTAACGTTGAAACAAAGCTTGGAGTTTGATGGAATAAATGTGATATAGGTTTGATGAAAGTAAGAAATAGTTTAGCAAATCTTGATTTATATGTTCTGCTGAATAATTTCAACTTCTGCGTAACTGATAAATTTGAAATCATTAATCTTCGTTTCTTGGGTCTTTTTAGCAAGTTGTCCTATTGGTAAAATTGTGTTTTGTTATTTTGGTACCACGTAGAACTATGGATAATTTGTAACAAATAATTTTTCAGTTTCCATGGCGTAATTTAATTTTTCAAGAAAAATAAATAATTCAAAAATTAATTGACAACAGAATATAATAATACAATAAATATACAGTAATTCCAAACATTCACGTAAACGAAAATACGTAACAATACAAAAACATACTTCTTTTTGTCCAAGACTAGGAAAATTTGTTGTATGCACTTTACATCACGCATAACACAGAACTAAATTGTTGATTAGATGCACGACTCTGTTATAGTTTATATTGTAGACTAGTTGGCGCAGGTATTAACTCCATTGCGTTGCTGGGTCACCGCGATGTCTGTTATTACTTGTATTTTATGCACCTGTCTATATTTATATTTTACTTAGGACGTAAAAAGCACTAATAATTTATTCATTGTTATTTATTTTAACTTCCAATTAATAAAAATGTATCACAACTATCTAATTTTATATTAAACCAGGGACTAACAAATGAATTTTAATTTTCCACGGACCAACTTTTTGGGGATCCCTTAGAACTACTGATATAGACGAATATCTTTATTTTGCAGAGTCAGTCGGGTACTAGGAAGTGAATTAAGAATTTCTTTTTGTAGTTAACATAAGCGGCTTGCTGTCAAGGGTAGATCTTGAAGCTTGATTTCAATTTCAGTATTCTTTATGTTAATTGATCCTTGATTGGGATAACAATCACGCTTTGGTGATAATATTTTATTAAATGATGGATATATATTAGCGTTACAACGTTTGGCAGCCATTCTGTATGCCAGGTATATAGACTTTTTTGAGTTTGTGTTAACGATCAACGATGATGTTTTTTCTGATTTTAGACGTATCGGTGTTTGTTTTCCTGACTTTACAAAATTATACGTTCTTTTACTTCTTAGTGCATTTTGCTAAAATGACTCTAATGACGGTAGCTACACTAAAAGTATATGCCTAATTTTGAACCTACTTTTGGTTGGTTTTGGTACCATGTTTTGCAAACCTTTTCTGCGGTCTTTCAAATCTTGATCCTGAATTATGCACTGTACTCTTTCTATCTGAAAATACGATTTTCGCATTTAACCTTATCTTATTAATTTTCTATAAGGAAAGTATAGCGATCGCAAAATTTTTATTGCATAATTTTACGTTTAAAAGTCTTTTGAATCAGAAAAATGTATTCTTGACAAAAAAAATTTGGGTGTGTGTGCGTGTGTCTGTGTGCGTGAACGCGCGCGCGTGTTTGTGTGTCTGTGTGTAACGATGTACCCACGATAACTCTTGAACCAAAAATCCTAGTAACTTGAAATTTGGTATGGAGCTGGCTTTTCATATTCTCTCGATTCTATTAAAAGATGCGTCTGATAAAAAAACCGGAAGTGGGTGTATCCGCCATTTTTAACAGTTTTTCTTATATAATTTTGTAAGTAGGTATGTAAATTATTCGAATTATTTTTACAGTTTCTTATAGAGTTAATTCTTCTTAACAATTTATTCAAATAAACATTTTTTCTAACATCTAACAGTTTATTAGATATTTGATTTATAATTTAAAGTGAATTCCATATATAATCCTAGGTTTGAATCCTGCCTACGACGATTTTTTGTAGAAAAAAATTCCATATCTTGAACGTTAAAAAATAACAATTTTTTTCTATATTTTTATGGCTTGTTTATACCACGTGTCCCGGCAATTTTGATGCATACAGATTAACATAGGGAATTTGAAACTTTCGATGTATGTGTTTCCAAAGTGTTTTTAAAATAGTTCCAGTATCAAAACATATGACAATGTGTACCAGAGGACGTTTTGCATACATTTTTTTTATAATTTAATAACAAATATCAAAAATATTTTCAAAAATGTATCGCGTGGTAAAAAGCTTAGTTTAAAATACGGATGTAAAGAACATATGAGGAGGTCACTTTGGTGTAGTGACATCAATCGCACGACTGCGGTAATATCGCTCCGACGTACGAAGGTTCAAATCCCAATGCGGTTTATGTTTTTTTAATTATATTATTATTTTAAATTAACGACGATTAATTTTTATCAGTAAAGAGACATAATTAAACGTGTTAAGTGCTTTTATTAAAGTCATAATGGATTTATTATTTCTTCATCATTCCTTATAGAAAGTCATGTGGTGACCACACCAGTTTTTTTAGAGTAAAACTTAGTTCTGTCTTTGTAATTCGTTTTCCAACGTAATTGCACATTTTTCACAAATTTTAGTAAAACTCTTGGATATTCTGCTGATTCACATTGCTATTACCGAGAAGGTACTTTTGCAATTTGTTACAGAAATTATTTCTTTTGAGTTCTTTCGGTTTTAACTATTAATTCCAATGGAGCAATTGAAGGCACAAGCACTAAAACAACAAATAAAACTCACAATAGCACTAATGAACATTTAATTATACCCCTAACTTAACACAAAAATAGTAAGTTACTTAAATGGTTAACATTATACCTGGAAAAAATAATGGCACTAACGTGTGTAGCACTAAAACTTATAAAGGCATGACTAAAAAATTACTAAACATTATATTAAAACCAAAAAGAATGCTGTGAAAATAAGGATTGGAATCCATTGCTTTAAAAACGATCTTGTCATTGTGGACCGTACCTGTACTAGCAGACTTTGTCGTAGAGTAGGCGTGGCTCTAGATATAAGTTATATTAGTAAGTTGATATCAAATTATTTGCTAATAGAACAGTCTCGCCGGATAAGTGCGAGAAAGCGATTTCAAGCTCGTAACTAAAACGGACCCACAACGATACACGAAGACAAATGTAAGTTAAAAAGGAAAAAAAAATAACTTTAATAACGACGGTTAGTACATAACAATAATACCACTGTATCGTTTATTCGAGTTTAAATGGACAGTATAGGAAACACACTGCACCACGAGATGACATTAAGCAACTATAAGCATGAGAATTTTATTATGCTAAAAACAAACAACATAATATCAAGCTTTATCGATTGGACAGCGTAATGTTTTTAAGTATGATAATAAATTCGTTATTTGTTATGGCATTAACATCCGATAAAAACTGGTCGTAAACAAACCGACAATAACGTAATTAAGTAAAGGTCAGTAGGGGTACTTACAATCTATACACGTCTTCACTAGACCTAGGACTGTAAAACAAAAGCTGGAACAGAAAGTAATCGGACAGGTACCTCAAATAAAATAATTCTAACACAAACGTGTTCTTGAGAGTCGTAAAGATCAAACTGATTGCTGTTGTAGCCACAAATCGTTTAACATACACGGAGAGAAATATTATGCTGAATTTAATCAATACAATTTCATATTTAAAGCATTTGCTTTTTTTCTAAAATTGATTCACATTCAAATAAAATTAAACCTACATGTTCTAAAACTTAAATTAAATTTCTTATTGCAATCCAAACATGTTTTTATTAAATCATTCATAATTATAATGATACAAGTAAAATTTTTTTGTTAAAATTAAGACTACAAATTGATCAAATTCAACTAATTATTATAAGAAATCATATCAGCGATTAAAGTACGTAATAAATTACTAAGAAACCACAAGTAGGAATTTCAAGTAAGCATTTATGTTATCACTATTTGTTCCACGCTGGTCTAAAATAAGGTATCAGCAATTTAATTTACGTTAAGGTTTGCAATATGTGCTAAACTTTTTGCTAAAGCTGTGGCAAAGATAATATACGTGTACCGTGACTCCGACAGTTTTTTGTTTGGAACTATACGACATGGATCCATCATTTTATAACAAGTTGCTTGCAGCATATAATCTATAACTCACTACATCAATTAGTGAATTATTGGAAACTATACAAGTAAGTATATTGACTCTGATTTTGAATATTGTTCACTGCCGTTATATGTTAGAATTATGTCGCAAAGCTTGCACATTTTTTGGCATGTATGACTTAGTTTTTTGCAATGAAATGAAATTATCGTGCATTTGCTTTTCTTTTAGAACAAGAAATTGATGTTACATCCCTTGTGTGTCTAACGGAAAATAATTTGGACATATTGAAGGAAGGTGAATTTGGGTTGATTGTTAAGTTTAGTAGTTGGAGAACCCTTTGACAGAAAAAAATAACTTTCCAAAAGTTACAAGAAGATTATTTAACTCGGATGGTGTAGATTCGACTAATATTCTAAGTGTTACATACTATTAATGCTGATGCGTGTACATTTTGGTGTCAAGGACAGTATCAGTTAGATCGGTAATATTATTTACCAATAATTATAAATTTTAATGTAGATTAAACCATAAACTGTAGTGATGATAAAAATATAGCACATTTATTTTGAATTTAGCAAATAAATACGTTTAAACTATGTGTATATTTACTGAAATCATTCATACCCTGAAGCTGCACAAAAGCAAACATTATGACACTGCGTGCTTAAATTAATACGAAGTGTTATTACTATTAAACCTATTTATGATAAAACACAACAATCAACAGAGATAAGAAAAAGCAGTACTTGTCATAACTATGGTTCTTCTCTACGATCACATTAAGCAACTTTTCAATGATAAAAGAAAACAATGTTTTCTTAAATTGATATATTATAAAATCTATACAATTCTTTTTCAAAATATTTGTTGTAATAAAATGAAAGCTTTATTTAAGCGTACATCGGCATGACTCAAAACCAACAGCCTATTTGCATGAAATATAGCTGTTTTTGCTTTATTACAGTAAACTTTTCTCTCCGTGTAGTAAACAGTAAGCACAATTAAAACTTTTTATGGTTCTAGGAGTCTAGAAGGTATCGGAAGTAGTCATGGTGAATTTCGTTACCTTTGCGTAATAGTCGCTATCCGTTACATATACTTTTTGTATTCTTTTTTTAATTTGTTATTTTAAATGCTTTGACAACTATAGAAGCTTGTAGTAGTAAATACGGGTGCTAGAAGATAATTCGTTGAATCGTTTCGCTATAAGAATTTGAGTACCTTAGACGTATGTGCATAATCGACCGAGAACGTGTTGTAAACTTGAAATTTATGTAAACATTTTTGTCACCAGCTTATACCATAGAAACTTACTATTTTAAATACAAAATAGAACACATATGTACTTTGCATTGTTACTACAGTGCACGTCGCTTATTGCAATCACGGATAATGTTATCAGTCGGGTAATGTTATCACTTTATTAAAGAACGGGCTGTACGTATCTACTACATAGAAAAAAACCGTTTATAGTAATTATAATTTCGGTTAATGTTATCAATTTTCGTCTCAGGTTTGCTTCTATACATGAACAATGATCCATTTTGCATGAATTTTTTAGCTGAATTTTCACATTACGCTTGTTTAGACTGAATGTTATCATTGTACCCTAAAAATATCTGTAAATACATTATCTTCGAAAATTAACTTTGAAATTATGTGGGTTCTTAGAATAATATCATTTAACTATTAAACAAATTATTGAGAAAAAATTTGTAATTCTTAGAACAGTGAATTTTATCGTTGTTTTTTAGTTTTTTTTATTAACGGTGTCAACAAACTAATGCTACAGGTCCGTAATTTTCGATTAATTTGACTCAAAGTTTTTAATTTTTAAAACGTTTTATGAAATTTTTATTTTAAATTTTTTTTGCTTGTATTGATGCTATAATTTCACCTTCTAAATTAACAGTCTGTTGATACACGCTTTATGTATTTACAGTTTTCTAGCCAATAAACATTTATTTGTTTTTTTTCCTGAATTTCGAATATTATGATTCGGTTATTGTTATCAAAAACCTTGTCTCAACATGATTTTATTAAACGGCGATCACTGTATTTATTAATATTTCTGATAACTAACCTTAAGAATCATACATGCTTGATAATCGTCAATTTAATTTTTTATGAGTTTTGAAAATTACGTTATCTAGAAAATAACAGAATTTAAATTCGTATATGTACGAATATACCTGTAATTTTTGTTTTATAACTTTGCCAAATTTAAGGTATTTAATTTAAGTAATCTAAAGGAAGAACAATGATCATTATTATCCGTATCATAATGCTTTAAAACAATGTTGCCCAACCTTTTTTTGTCCGTGGGCCGGATTCATCATGACATACGATTTCGCGGGCCGGATTTTTTATAATTGCATATCTTAGTAACACCTTTTAACACCTTTGAAAGGAGCTCGCGGGCCGGATTGAGCTTCTTCGCGGGCCGGATCCGGCCCGCGGGCCGTAGGTTGGGCACCGCTGCTTTAAAAGAATTAATGTTCTGCTTTATTTATGCGCTCTGTATGAACAGTACGAAGGTACTAAAAATAAACAGAATGCTCAAATGTCCCTTGTCTTGTACCCGATTGCAGTTCATAAAACCAGTAATCGGGTAGTATAAGTACTGAGAGCAAATGCGTACTGGAACCGATTTTGCAGCTATGAATACTGTAATCGAATCGTACAAATGTAACGAATACTTTGTATATTGAGTAATCGTTACTTCGGATCCTCGCGGGTAACAAGTACTCATGTAACGAATAATTACTTATTCTCGATCACTAATCGGAAGCCAGCACGAACGGAACATCCAAAATAAGAAATAAACACTACACGTAACTAGTAACGTGTTCAATAATGCTACAAACGATAAACAAAAATCAAATTTAATTGCAAAACGTATAGGTGCATCATACCTCAGCGAAACTCCTCATGAACATCGCTTAATTTTTCATTTAAATTTTAGCATAAATTGACGGGATGACTATGGATATATTTCAATTCTCAGTAAGTTCCGTTTACTACGCAGTTTAGGTGAAAAATGCCCATCGTTACGGCGGTTGAAAAAGAAATTACTAACCCAATGCAAAGCTGCTAACTGAAAATCGATGTGTAAAAATACGGGATATGCCGAGTGACTGATAAGAAAACGTTTAACATATCAACTAAACTTCTTAGAAGAGAAATATGGAACCTTACATTAACACAAGCCATTCCTGTCATTAATGAGTTTGCATAGTCGCACACTGCTGAACATAGGGTTTTTGTTTTTATTTTCAGATTTTTTTATTATGTGCTGTTCTCGTTCGTTGGTATGTGTACGCTTAAGATTGTCTGGGTACCGAATGAGCAGGAATGCGTTGGTTTAAGGTCTTCATTATGTTACACTTCTTATCAATCTATCGTTCTTCATTCTGGTTGATTTTCAATTTCTCTGATGCTTAAGGTCTTTTCACATTTGCTTTGGGAACCTAGTCTCTTAGAGATAAGTCTAATATTTCTCTTTTTATAGCTCTTTGTGCGGTTTGGATTCTATTTACTGTTGACTTTGTTAGAGCATATGTCTCTGGTCAGTGTACACAGGTAAGATGCACTGATTGTAAACATTCTTCTTGAGGAATATGGAAATGTTGTCGAATCTTAGGACGTTGTGCTCAATGTGGACCAAGTTGGAGCAGTCTTATGTGGTAACTTCTTTCTAAATAAACCTGTTTGATCGTCGTTGTACCCTTGCTCTGCTTGGATTTTTAAATGAAATTCAGAAATTTTGTTTATTTTTTATTAAGTATTTTGGTTTTTCCAAAGCCATAACTTCAAGCTAGGTTCTTCGTGGTTTTTTGGTCAAGTTTCTGCATTTACAGCTGTTTTTCACACAAACTTAAAGTCGTTTAAACGATTTGTAAAAAAAAGCATTTTGTAAGTACATTTACTTTTTATGCATTAGTGAATTTTTAGGGTTGGTTTACTTAATAGAAAAAGATTTTGCAAGAAACTGAGATTACCTAACTTACCAATTAAAGAATGAAGAAAAATCGTTTCAATTCAAATTACGTGTTCGATTTTATTTATTTAAAGATAACTAGACAATTATTGGACTTTGGTTTGAGAGAATAAAAAATCATCGTTAAAATAAATAGTGTATTCTAGTAAAAAAAGTTTTTGCATTTTTTCACATAGAATCCAAAACAATTTAATTTAACCGTAACTAACACGCGGGTTTGAATTTACATACTCGAGCATCATGGATAACCTTGTAATTTCAAAAAGCTACTGAGTAACAGTTACTTACGACAATATTTAAATTGTCATTAATAAATTATTAAAAAACAATATAATTGTTTAAAAAAACTCGGTGATATAATAAGAAAACGGATAAATTATATTTTTTTTCTTCAATGAACGGTTATAAGTAATTGTACACAGTTGTGTATTTATTAGCATCGTGCAATTTACAACTTCACGATTACCAACTATAATACATACATTTTTTTACTTGTTTTCTTTTATATACCGTTATCTAAATGTTTTAAAGTAATAAAAGATTTATGTTAATATTGGCAAACCTTGTCCTTACCAGTGAGTAACAGTATACATGGGAAAAATGGGACGAATAAGTAGGACTGTTTTTATTATTTAATACTTGCTGCTAGATTAAATATCGCTAAAAACTATTTACTTAAAAACCAAAATTGAACTTTTTTTAAAAACAGTAGTAAACTACTTAATCAAAAACTACTAAAACTTCGGATAGTTAATTGCTCATAGTAATAAAAATTGATGATTGAATTTAATTTGAAGAGAGTAAGAATTGATAATTATCATTACCTTAGAAATTTAGTTTTTTTTTGTTAGAATGTTGCAAAAACGAATGGTTTTAATATAAATATACGCCTAAAACTTATGTTAATTTTGGATGGATAATGTTCGCAATAACAACGCTTTTTTTGGACTTGTTGCAGGTTGCAAACTACTTACTTGAAGTAATAAATGTTAACTAATTTTCCTTAATAAAGTAATTATTGGTAAATACATTTATGTACAAGGTAACTAAAACTTTCATTTTATATTACCTATGTATCAGAAAAACATTACTGGTGTTCAATAATTAAAATATTGTCATTAAAAATTAGAAATTAATTGTTTTTTTTTATTCCAGGTAAGCTGTTCAAACCATTACTCTCTTTACTTAAATGCGGTGAGTATTATGTCTTTTGGTATTAAATATTGCAGTTTTTTAAATTGAAACAAAAACGACAATTTTATATTTGATATTTTAATTTAAAGTATTTTGCAACTATTGTTAGCTGTACAAATTTTTCTTTTATTGCAAATAAGATTATTAATGTTAAGGTTTGTTTATTTAGTAGAAGCTTTAATTAATTTTGATAAAATATAGCGTTACTGCAGGTTTCGATAATTTTATATTGCAATACCAAGCTGTTTTTCAACTATTGATTACGTTATGCACTTTCATGTTGCAATATTGGCATGTGGCTTTAACGCCATTGATGCAGTTATGCCGCATACTAATTATTATTCAATTTGACTTTTTTATCTCAAAATTGTTTAAGTAACAATTTGCAATTAAAAACAAATGTGTATAAAAACAAATATTATGTGTTTTAAAATAAACTCGTAAATTTTTGATAACTAGTTGTTTCTTCATATTGTAACAGTTTGTCTACTAAAGAAAATTGGGGGAGGATTTCTAATATTCTATCTTGTTGAGGTATGGTCTTTATTTCACAACTCAAAAAGTTACTTTGTAACGGTGTACACTAGCAATAATAATAATGCTATTGAAATTTTGCCTATAGCCTACATATTGCCTGACAAAAATTTTTCAGAAAAAAACTTGTTTTATTTGGGATTTTATAGGCAATATTTTACGTCGATTATCCGGTAATTTGTGTAGATTTAGTAGTTACAAAAACATATACGTGTGGTTTTTTGTGTGGCTTGCTGGTTTGGTAGGTGATCAACTAACATTCCTAGTACCTCCCTCAAATCCTCACTAGTGTACGTTTTTCTTATCTTCATTTTTTTCTCCTCATTTTTGCCAATTACTTATTTCTATTCTATACCACATGTGTAGACAATATTTGAAAAATTGGATCTATAAGTAAAATGTGGATAAACTAAAACTGTAATTCTCTATCCTCGCAAAAATTTTTTACAATGTTTTTTAAATTATTTATTTCTGTTGGTTTTGCCTTGGATATGTAACAGCTCTGCGTTGACTTTGTATCAGTTAAATTATGACAAACTTTGCAATCCACCATTGCTAAGATGAAAATAACAGCAATTTTACCCTTGCAATGGGCAATTCTTTCTTAGGTTCTTAATAGTCTTGGCACCTAAACTTGTTGTGCTCCATAGAGTTGCAGCCCACAAATTCGACCAACGGTTTTACTTCTTCTATAAATTTCAGAGTGAGACTTATGGGCTTGTTTGCTATTACTTTCGGTTGGTTGCACATTCGCATAGTAAGTGAAGAGCTGTTTCCTCTTCTTCTCTACACATCTTACATTCAGAATTGTCTTTTCGTTTTATATTAGTCAGATGTTTTATAAGGACACGGTGTTCTGTGAAGAGTCTGATAGCCTATCTTATTTGGTTTTTACCTAACTTAATAAGTTCTCTTTCTTCTTGGATGGTCCTGTGATAAACATTTTTGACTGTTTTAGTCCAGAAGCTGCAAATCAGTGTGAGGTTATGACGTATGTTCATGTTCTTTTGTCTGTTGTAGAGTAACTACGTTGTACTTAGCTAGACGGGTTATTGAGTTTACACAATCTTTAACTAATCTAGAACGTATGTTTACTGAGTCTAATCATAATCATTTTTTGAGCACAAACGGATATTGCAATAATTTCTGCTTGGAATACGGTTGCTAGATAGCCCAGGTTTACGCTAAAGTAGCTTCCTGATCTACTGCTAGCGATTCCTGCTCCAGTACTTTATGCAGTTTTGGAACCGTCAGTATATCAGATGATTACTTTTTCTGTTATTGTCTATATACTCTTTTTCCTTTGTTCATATAACTACTCTAAAACGTTTGTGGAAGTAGATAGTTAGACCGGTCTGATTTCATGCTTAGCATTTAGTTTTGGTTTGCTGATCAAAAATATTAGTATGGTATCTTGCTCTAGCACTAGTTAGATTGTAACGGTACGCTGCTGTCAAAGCTTTCGATTCGACCACTAAATGTGGACAGTCTAGGAAAGTTTCCATTGTTTCAGTGAGCGTAGTTCACATTGGTTCTGTGATTCCCAGACACACAAGTCTGTAAATTGTTGACTCTTGTTATAGATTTTCTTTTTTTGACTTTATTTATGAATATATGATTGTGGGAACGATTACCCTAGAGTATTTTAAAAGGTATAACGTATAAAAAAATCTCTAAATTTAAAGTTGAGGTGCCAAATTGTAACTTATAAAAAATCGAAAGATTCGTAAAAGCATAACACTGAAAATTTAAAATCATAAATCGTAATTCAAACAAAGTGCACCAGGCTAGTTCATATAAAGGTATTTATATACAAGAAAAACAAAAAATAGAAGATTTAGGACAATGAGACATGATTTGCAAATTATATTAGGGTCGATAAGGAATTCAATCGTACAGTCAAATTTTTTATTTTAGTTTGAATATATAATTTTAAATTTTGGACGCAACAATATTTTTATAAATAAATTGAGATAAATATTGAAACCCGAAAAAATTACATAAAATAAACTTCATAACAAAACCTAATTAAAAGCTTAACTGATTAAAAAAACGTATTTACATATTTAAACGTTCGAAGGTCAAGTACAGGATTAAAATTTACGCGATTGAATCTTGGGTGCGGTTTATGACGTGTTTAACAACTGAATCATACGATGACGTAACATTGCGTAATTTTTTGAAATGCGTATTTAATTTCCAAATGTTCCGTAATTTATTCTAATTGATCTCTTATTCATACAGATCCATAATCATAATATCGTAACACAAACGTAACGTATTGTAACGATTTTTAAATCTAATTTATTTATACGAAATATTTACACGTTTATAACTACACGAACTAATTAAATCTAACGATATTGAAGAAAAACACTTACATTAATTTATGTACTACAATCACTCGAAAAATAATGTCCGCGGATAACTTCTGTTGATCTTAAAACTGACACTTGTTTACAATAAATTCCGTTATATTTATCTCGAATACACGCGTTAATCACTCGTTTATTTAAACATCTTTTTAATACTGCCGACTTTGAATAACTCATCTATGCTCACTTTAAATCGTTTTTATATATTTCTGTTATTTATCCCGAGAATGTTCTACATACTTCCAAACGTTATAGAAGTGGAGAATAACTCTGTGAACACTCTAGAAGCTGAAAACAGCTTTGCGAATGTTTCAGTATGATAATTTTCAATTTTTTTCACAATTGTCAAATTAATTCGGACGTAACATAACATTGAATAATTATTGAATTCTAAACAATACCATAACGGAAATTCTTCGGAACTAACGTCAAATGTCCATAATAAATCGTAAACGTATTCGCATTTTAAAAACCAACATAAAAAAAAACCTAATCGTACGTATCTAAAACAAATTTTCCTATACATATACGAAATTACGTACAGAAATAAGCATTCTATAAGTCAGAAACGCAATAAAAAAAATCGTCCTAGCCGAAGGAAAAACTAAAACGAAAATACCAGGGTTACATAAAGCGTAAAGAACAAAGAAAAAACTTATCTCTTACTTACGAATTCTATAGTAACGACGATCGCATAATAACAAATCTCAACGAAAAGCGAATAATCATCTAACAACAAAGGTCACACCACATTTAAAATTTAAGCCTGTTCTACATTATACTTGTTGCGTCCAAGTGTACATCCAAGTTTCTATGAACTAGAACTTGTCAAAAAAAAAGTATAGTGTGAAACAGAAAACTTATCGCGTCTAAACTACAAACGATCCAAGTTTCTGTTCGAGTTTGTACCATAGTTCTTGCGCAACGTCCTTCAGACGCCCCAACATGGAAGATGACTTAAGAAGGCTACAAACGCATGTGCAAATTGTAAATGCATTGCGCAAAAGGATTTACATGCACAGTGAATACAAAATCTTAATTGAAATCAGTACTATTAAATGGAAAAAAATGTGCTGATTACATAAGGTTCACTAGTAGCTCCTCTGCCGTAGATCAGTTTTCCACCATTTTTCAGGACTTTTTGCATGACGTTTAAAACAAATCTTCTAAACTTGTCGAATATTAATATAGTGATATCATCTGCATATTCTTGCGCATGTATTCTGTTCTGGTTAAGTTCTCGTGAAGAATTGTCTTCTACTAAGCTCTACAATAGAGGCGATAAAACCTCTCCTTGGGGGCATCTTTTAGCAGCAACTACCTTTCTGCTTACATTCCTCAGCGAGTTTGTAATTTTTATACCAATTATCGCAGAGTTTTTGTACAGAACGAAAATCTTCTCTATTTTTGATAGCTTTTCTAAGTTAAGGTGTTCTCAAATGCTCCGTCTATATCTAAAAAAACTACCGGTTCAATCCCTTGGTTGCTTAAAGAACTTTAAATGCTGTGGAGCTCGTGTACGCTTAGTTTACACGATTTACCCGTTCGATAAGCATATTGGTGATGCTGTACCCGGTGCTGCGTCTTTAATATCTATTAATTTCTCAATAGTTTTCAGCATAAAAGATGTCAAGCTAATTGGACAAAAAGATTTTGTTTGGGCGTATGATTCTCGATCTGGTTTAGGTATAAAAACTACTTTTACTTTTCGCCACTCATTGGGCATGTTACTTAGAGCTTAGAACCTCTGTTTTAGCATGATTGGTAATATCCCATCCTGGACGTGGAGTTTTAGATGGTGCAAATGATGAAATGCAGCTCAAATAATCTTACTTTTGTCCATCAGTTTGTTAGCCAGTTTTCAGTCCTCTTTATCCCTCAATTTTTAAGAATGTCAAAGTTTGCACTCGTTACTACGTTTTCAGGTATAGATGTACTTTCCGGAAAGTGTGTTTCTAATTTAATTAATTCTAGAGTCTGCTCTATCCGGATAAAGTATAACCTTTTTTGTGGTTTTTGCAACCATCTTAGTTTACCCTGGCTGTTTTGGTAAAGCCTTTTGGAGTCTAGGACATTTTAATGATTTTTCAATCTTTCCACAGTGCCTTTTTTAGGTTTTTTCTTTCGTTTTTGTAATAGCGTGGCCATGTTTTCGACGTGAATTTTGGTATTCTTTACATCTTCCATTTCTTTTGGTTCGGTTAAAAAGCTTACGAGTCTGTTTTTTTTTAAAGAAAAGTTTCGGATTCCACCAAAGCGTGTCGTGGGTGATTTTTCTACTTTTACCGGGAAGCTATTTTCCTAAGCATCTATGATAGATTTCTTAATGATATTGTTCTATCTATCCGTTCTATTTCTACCGAAGTTCGAAGTATTGACGGACATTCGTCTCTGCTTAAGTATCACCCGAAAGAGATCCCAATTGTTTTAGTTATTAACATAGCATTGTTATATTTTTTCCAGTTAGTACATATAATTATAGTTTGTTTGGCTCTTTTATCACACTATCAGTTTTGTCATTAATAAATCAAAAATTTATAGTATTATATAACTTTATAATGATTGAATTTTTAATAGTTATGCTACTGTAATCGACTGCTTAAGTTTGAATTAGTCCGCAAACGGAGATATTGCTGCTGATGCCAAAAATGTGTGCCTATATCCGAAAACTACAACTCACTAAAGACAGCGGCTACAAAGGTTTGATAGCCGATATTTGTTTGGACAGAATTGGACTTGGGCTAACTTTGGTTTTAGCAGGATCATTTGCATTCAGTTCAATAGTTCTGTAAAAAGCCATTTAGGAACCGCACATTTGCCATCTTTTTTGGTGAGGTGCTGTTAAAAATCAATGTTATCTAAACTGATTCAGGCACTTAAAGACAGTATTGATCGAGTCGTTTGTGAAATAGTATTGCAAAATTGGGTTAACATGATGGACTACTGCCAGGTCGGCGAAGGCAACTATTTGGATAAAATTATTTTATTATTTCGTAACTATATAGAAGGTTTTACTCTTCTACATAATCAACAATTCAACTAAGATTGGTAAACCCTTTATTTTAGGAGTGGCTACTCCTAAAATAAAGGGTTTACCAATCTTAGTTGAATCACGCATTAGGAGGTATAAAACGCTTCTTAATAATCAACAATCTTGGAACAACTTAATTTTTTTCTCTAGGTATGAATATATGTATATCTGTTTTATGCGTAAAGCTTACTACTGCAGTCCACGCCGCTTATTGGAATCACGGATAATGTTATCAGTCGGGTAACGTTATCACTTTATTAAAGAATCGTCCGAACGTGTGGTACTACGTAGAAAGAACATCGTTTATGGTAATCATAATTTCAGTTTATGTTATCAATTTTCTTCTCAGGTTTGTTTCTATACATGAACAATAACCTATTTTGTATGCATTTTTTAGTTGGATTTTTACAATACGCTTATAAAGTGAGTAACCAATTTAAATCCTAAACATACTTGTCAACAAATAAACAAACTATTGTTTGTAACAGCTTCGTTAATTTATTTTTTAATTGGTTTTATTACAACTTTTATTTTGATATTTTTTGCTTGTATTTGATGCTATAATTTCCTCTTCTAAATAAGCAACCGGTTAATCAGATACACACTGTATGTATTTTATGCTTACCAATAAATATTTATTTGTTTTTTTAAATATCGGATATTGTTATCATTCGGTTATTGTTATCGAAAACCCACTGCGATTATATTACCATATTTACTATGACAGAGTTGAATGTCTATTTCTTATTCAGAATCATATTAGATAAAGAAAGACTTATATGGTACATAAATCGATCAGTAAAAACATATTAGAACCCATAAATTCATTTGCTCGTACGTCTAATGATTCTCAGGACGCGTCTTTATTCGTTGGAGAAGTTGATATTGGTATTAACGATAATGCAGAGGACGTGTAATTATAAGATTATTGTGATTTTACTGGTGAAAATTTTAAAACATTTTTTAAAAAAGTTGTTTGTTGTTTAATCAAAAGAGTTTTTTCCGGACATAATCTTTATTGAAGCGTTCCTAATTTTAACCTCTTCAAAAGTAACTTTTTAATGGAACAAGTTAATACTACTTAGAACGTAACACCACATTTTATTAAACCTTGTTTTTTGCTTAAGTTGTGCAAATAAAATGCGGTTATCTTAATTACTTTACCTAGTTTTTTTCAGTGTTAAAAAACTGTGTTAAACTTAGTTTTACAAATATGACTAAAGTCCCTCTAACAACTAAAAATCTGTTTGATTGATAAAACGAGATTAAATTCTGAAATCTATCAGAAATAGATAACACGCAGATTATTTTGATTTATTTTTAAAGTATAGCGGTAGTCCAAATTAGGATGTGGTCCAACTAAGCAAAAAACCTGATTAAGTTTTTATTTGCAATGTTGATAACAGTGATAATAACAATAGTTGTATATTGTACTACAACATTGGTTTTAGGCTTCCGTCGTGTAGAATTTACCTTCAAAATGTTTGTATTTCCAAGTCTAATTTAATTTTTGTACAAATGGTCTATAATTCAACGTTGTTGTTTCTAAGCAGATAAAGATTTTTTTGTTAAATTTCGTAAAAAGATAATAATGAAAACTGACGTACATAATGCATTAAAAGTTGACGCATTTGCAAGCGTTTTGTTAGTTAAACATTTAGGTTATTACTAATAGTTTTTTTTTGTTCTGTGAAGCAATTTGAACGTTTATCATAATTGCTAATAATTTTATGTATTCAGGTCGTGACTAATTATTCAATGTAACTTTACAAAAAGTTGTAATATAAAAAATGTTTTGTTATCTTAAAATGGAATTATTTGTATTTTAGGATGGCATGTGAAACTAGAAATACAAAATCGAAAAAAAAAAATTCTTAAAAATGGTGATTCTATTTGGTTATTTCCAACGATATGAAGACGAGGCCTTCGTTGTTTTTGTTAAATGATTACGCTTGTGGTTGTTGAATTTCCAAATGAGTATCAAAATTAAGAAATTAAGTAGTGTATAATTCTAATATGCATGGTTACGTTTTAAATGAACTTGTGTTACAGGGTTATTTAATATTTTGATAAACTTCAAAGGTGTAAAAATTGATCACGGTTCGATTATTGTAACGGCTGGAAAGAACAGTATAATCCCTAATCGAATGCTTCGAGCACCAAATTTTTTAAAGTGAAAAATGGTTCCGTAATACCTATAATCTTATACGAACGTTAATCATTTTTGTATAAGATCAAGATTTTTTTTTGTGCATCCGCTCATTATTTTTTATTTTCTAGTTAGTTACTACGGTACTGGTAAATTCTACTTCGAAGCATTAAAGCTTCCGTCTTGTACCGATCAATTAAATAAATTGAACAACAATGCACGATGACGTAAAAAATGACCAATTAGTTTAGTTGCTTGGTGGTCCATTCTTGCGTTTGTGGTACTTGTGAAATCGAAATATCAAGCGGGTTTTAAATAAACACGTTTTAAAAGAGTAGAGATTGGTCAGTCTTTGTATTCTGACCCGCATATGGTAATTTCTCTAACAAAATGCCACTTTGCTTATTCATCTTTGTGTTTTAAATTAATTCATACACATTTGCACAGCATGGATTCTGTTAACATAGAAATTCAATATTTTATCAATTTAGGGATGCACCGTAAAAAATCTATTTTGTCGAAGGAAGCATACTTCGTTTGTTTCATCTTTGGCATTTTGATACTTTCTTTGAATACGTCGTTAATTCATCATAATAAGAAGGTCACTAATTTTCTAAACATTTTAAAAACTACTTACATTGTATTGTTATTTATTTTAATTTCATTGTATTTATACAGGTACGGGCTGAGTAATAACATCATAATTATTGCATTAGCAAAAGTAGGACATCCGTAGATTAAACAACTATTAATGAACAAAAAAAGTTTGATTAATATGAAATTATAACTTTATTTACTTGAAAGTTTCATTACTAAGTCAAACTTCTTTCGAATAGTTGCAATCAACATCCACGCGATCATAATTTGAAACCGAATAAAATAAAAGAAAGTGATTTTAACGCGGTTTCAAGTTACTTTAGGTTCTCGCATCTCTTCATTATTCGCCTACACACCAATAAGTTCTCTGTCAACAAGAATCTTGCTGTGAAGTTTTTCGTATAATTTGAATTAGTTTTTTTCCGTTGGTTTCATTGTCCTGTGCGTAGGTTTCTTCATTCTAGTGGAAACAGGGGTAAAACTATTTTGTTATTCGATATCTTGTAGTAATTGAATATCTTTTTCTCCTAAAACGTTCTGTTGTTTCTCAGAACAGCAGGTTGTAAACTTTCAATTTCAATATCTGATGCAGAATAAATATATTTCAAAATTTTTTAATTGAGTTTATACGAAAAGCTTAGATTTTCAATTAATTAGAAATATTTATATCTGCACATTAAAAGATAGAAGAAGGAGAAACTGATGCGCAGAAATTAATCAATTAGGTGTGTCATCTCAGTAAAAAAGTTAATTAGATCTTATTTAGAATGGATTATTACTTTTATAGAGATTGGAGCGTCTTTTTCTACTCAGCCAACAATCCATCTAATGCTACACCAGCACTTATAACCTACACCATGAAAAAAAATATACCAATTTTTTTTCATTTCAATAACAAATTTGTTGTACTTTCCGCGTAGCGGAAAAACGACTGTGGGTTAGCATTAGTTTGAGCTATAGAACGCTTTTCATATTTCTTCGATTTTTTACACATTAATGATAAAAGATAAAAGAAAGAATTATAAGTATATAAGTTACTCCTAAAATAACTGTAAAAATGAAAATTTCTAAAACTAAAAATTACAATTTGGAATAAACAACTTACAAGAAAAACATTTTTTATAAATGAATTCTAAGTGTATATCCAATATTATAAGAAAAACTGTAATAGATTTTCTAAAAACCTGTGTAACATTCTACACTGTTTTCAGAAATGATTGACGAGCTTTTAAATTTAGCGCTCATCAGATAATTTTAGAAAATTGATACTAAGTATTAACTTCTCCTTAGACGGCGCATACAATTTTTTTAGTAATTTCTAAATTTATGATAAAGTGAATAAGATATAAATTTATTTTGTCACTTAATTTACAAAACAGACACGATATCATATGCTTATAAACATGAGATTCAATATAAGTTAAATTATATTGTTTGGTTTTTTTTTAATATTGTTAAAAACATTATGTAACACTTCGGGTGTTATACTGTAAACAGCTTCTGTAATCGCATTTTGCATTTCTTATAAAGTATCTAGACGCTGTGAGTATACTTTATTAAAAAAACAAACATAAAGAAGTCCAGTGTGGTTAATTTGACTGATCGTGGAAGCCATCGGTAGTCACTTAATAATCGGTGACCGAAGAACTGTTGTAAATAATTTAATGTTATTCTAGCAGTGTGTGCAATGGAGGCAGCGGTGGCTCCATCTTGTTGGAAATAATGCTGTCTCATCGTAACGTAGTTTATTAATAAACGGACCAAAAATGAATTCCCTATAAATGTTTGCATTAATTTTTTTATTATAAAAAATAGGACCAATGATTCTTTGTCGGGATATTGCCAACCACGCCCTAATCTTCTGCGAATGAAGTGATGTTTCTACAAAAATTTGATTTTCTGATTACCATATTCTACTATTCTGAGAATTCACATATCCACTAAGATGAAACCATGCTTCATCAGTAAAGAAAATTAAGTCTAACACATCATAATTGTTTAGGACTTTGTTAAACTATTGACAATACTGTATTCGACGTGGATAATCAAGAGGCAGTGGTTTTTCTGTCAGAGTCACCTTGTGGGTGTAATTGCGAGACTTTCTTGCAAGCTTTCTGAGATGTAGCAAGCGATAGATTTGTTTAATTTCGTTCTTCGATTCTCTGGCGAATATCTTCAATAACTTCTTCCGTTAAAACACTGGGAAATCGCTCGTGAAACTGTTCGTAGAAATTTTGATAGGAATAATCTTATCTTTCTTCCAGTAATTTAAAAAGGTATGTTATATTCTTGTTAAGTAAATTCTTTTTAACGTACATCAAGTAAAAGCTGCGCAATCTCAAAAGTTGCAATTAAAAAGTCTTTTTGGTAATGAAGACTTAAAGTACTAACAAAAAATTCTCAAAATTGCAATATAAACAAGCACACCACTGAACCATAAATAAACTGTCAAATTGAGAAATCTATCAAAACGCTCGTCAATCATTTCTGAACACAGTATATATTAAAAATAAAGAAACAATTATAGCACAAGCAGGTTATAAAAAAAATTAAACTCGACTTGTTTTAGGTTTTAATTTATTACATCGGCTTTATATTACACGCTTAGGTGTCTAACATTGTATATTAAGTATAGACACAATAATCATTAGTGTGGGCTAATAAATTAGATGCATACTGTAGTATACAAGCATATAGTAACTAAAATCAAATTGTTTACATTTTAATTTACTACATCAGCTCACACTGTTCTATTAAACACCTAGGCGTATAATATAAAGATATAAAGAAACTTTCAACTTTCAAATTTTATTTTTTCTCCCTTGATGATCTATAACAAAGGTAATAGCAAAAATGACAGCGAAAATGTTGCTTGGTGTACAGTGGTTAAACTACCGACTGACTGAGTATATCTGCGATCTCATCTTCTCCGGCAACATGTTCAAGTTCAATAACCTTTTCATTTACCTTTCTCTAATAAAATGGTATCCATATAAATTTCCTCCTCAAGTTCACCGTAAAGGAATGCAGTCTTTACATCGAATTGCGCTAGGTGTAAATTCTCGGCAGCTGCGACACTTAAAAGTACGTGTACAGTGGTAAATCTTGTAACCGGACTGTAGGTTTCCAGAATATTATCTTCAGCCGAGCTTTATATCGCTCTATCGTTCCATCAGGGCGAATTTTGTTTCTTAAAACCCAAAGATTTCCAATTGGTTTCTTTCCAACAGACACGTCAACAAGATCCCAAATACAGTTTTTTTCTTAAAGACGTCAGTTCTTCTAATTTTGCAGCATTCCGTTCACTAGAATTATTTGTTTCTAAAAGTTAGAAATTAGAATATTCTGCATGTAATAAATAGTCTTGCAGCTACGCTTTGTACGTGATACAGTCTGATCATTACTTGCAATCTCTTCTACAACTGCTTCCTCTTGAGTTGAATCGTCTTCCAGAGATTTACATTTTTTAATTAACACAGGCACTGTTTCTGTTTTTGTTGTAGTTTCTTCATGTACTATACTATTTTCAATTTAGTTTTCTTTGAAAACTTTTAACATGATCTTCTTTTCCAAAATTTTTTTAGGTTTGAATACAACTCAAGATTACCTTGTTCCTTTCTTTCCAGTAAGTTCGGTAGCCATCTTTCTCGCCTTCATAACCAATAACAAACAGTTTTGCAATAGTCTTTTTGTAAAATTTTCTTCTATTTTGTTTTGGGACATGGATAAAGCATTTTGTGCCAAATACTTTTAAATGACTTCCCACATTAACATCTTTGTTAAGCCACAGGTCCAAAGGCGTTTTGTTTTCAACCTGTGTCGGCCCTGCTATATTAAGGGTATAAAAAGCTATGTTGATAGCCTCGGCCTACAATTTGATAGGAGGATCCTTAGAGTAGATCATGCTTCGAGCACAATTACAATTCTACAATTGTTTGGTTCTCCCTCTCAGCAGACCCATTTTGTTTTGGAGAATACGATATAATTTTTTGAAAGTTGATACCACTGTTGTTTAACAGCGATCTAACACTCAAGTTGTCGAACTCTTTTCTTCAATCACACAATAATTCCTTTACAGTGTGACTTTCATGAAAAATACTCGCCTAAATTTACTGTAATCGTCTTTAAAACAGACGAAGTAACAAGCACTTTCTAAAGACGATTCTTGCATGGGGTCGTATAAATTAATGTAATTTCAACTGGGGCAGTAGGTTTTACATTTCTGGTACCATAGCTTGCACGACATTGCTTGCCATACATACATCCATCACAGAATTCTCCATCTTCTTCAACAACAATACCCTTTTTCAGTAAGAATGTCTTGACATGCCTTTTATTTTGGTGACATAACCTTTCAAGCCACAACTGTGGAGTGTCTCAGCTAAACAAACTTCTAAAACAGTTTTAGGTTTGCACAAACGCATATCAAATTCATATACGCTATTTTTTGTTTAATTAATTTGACAGTTCGGTCTTTGAGTACCATTTTCATCTGCTATAAAAGCTTCACCCGTCGGTTGTGTATATTCTGTTTACAGTTTTTAGCAAAGTGACCAACGCGATTGGCATCTAAAATACTTTAATTTTTTGCCTTCCACTTTCGGTTTTCCGGCATTAGCTGCGTCCTTTCGAAATGTGGACTTTGCAACCAGAGCCTCTGCGTTCTCTTGTCTTCCAGGTAGTCTCATTTCAATCTACCGAAGTCTTTCAGTTAACTTGTTGATTGTGTCTTCTTTCACAGGCACAGACTACCAGACACTTTTAAATTCAAAGTACTCTCTTGGAAGAGTCGACATAACATGGCTCATCAATAGCAAATCTGGTAATTCGGTTTTTAGTAGTCGTGTCAGTTCTTCATTCAGCTCAGTAAAATTTTTCTGCAAACGTGCAATGTGAGTCGCTATATGTTCAGTCGTATTATACGTTTTCTACATTATCGTTAATACCAATAGCAACTCTTAACCGCAAGAAAACGAATATAAGACGCATTCAGATTATTAGACGTAGCGAGCAACTGAACTTATGAGTTCTAATATGTTTTTATGTACCATGTCAGTGTTTTTTTACCAAATATGATCCAGAATAAGAAATAGACATCCAACGCTGCCATAGTCAAAATCATAATTTTGTTTATGAAATTGGCTTGAATCCAAGTCTTACTACCATATAATAACACGAAGTATGCAACGGCAGTTTTCCCAATATACACAAAACAAAAAAATCGTAATCAAGAGTAATTTTTTATTGTAAACTAATAAATGGAACTAGAAAGAGTTGATGTTTACACCAAATATTAATTTTTAGTATTATAAATTTTCATTTATAATTATTTTAGGGTTGTTACATCATAAAGCGAACTAATAAAATATCAATCTGTTGTAATTCATTTATACAAAGTTTTGGTGGTTATTCCATCTTCATATCTTTTTTTTATAGAAATTTGAAAGGTGTGTTGCTTAAACTGCACTTGTTTTTCTGCTACGTGGAAAGTGTAATAATTTTTTTAGCAATGCAACAAATCTGTAATTAATGTGTAAAAAAATCGGGTATAGTTTTTTTGGAGCGGACCGGGTCAATACAATAATTACAGATTGTTTTCAACTGCTTGAAAAAAAAGTCGTCCACAGAAGCTTCAGAAATACATTATACAGTGCACGCCGTTTAATAGAATCATATTGGGACTGATAATAGTAACCAAAAGAAAACCATATCCGATATTCAAAAAAATAAAATAAATGTGTATTAGTTATAAAGCAGTAAATACATACAGCGTACATCTGATTAACAGATTATTAATTTAGAAGATGAAATTATAGCATCAATACAAGCAAAAATATAAAAATACAAGTTGTAATAAAGCATTTAGGAAAATCAAAATCTTAAGCCAAATAAATTGAAAATTTAAAATTACGGACCATACATTTCTTCTCAGTAATTTGCTAACACTTAAAATACTGTTATCACATAAGACGTAGTTAAATTAAGTACACTGAAAATACAAAGTAACGTATTTAGAGATGTTTAAATCAGGTAATGTTACGTAGGTCAGTCAAAATACATGAATAAATAAATAATATATTTCATAACGACGAGTTGGTTTCTTTTTGTTCTAAATATGTGACTATAAAACGTAACATAACTCGTAAATTTTTTTTTGCTTAAATAAAATTTCTAATATTTTTTACAAAATTATTTTCTTTGTTTTTCAGAAAACGAAGTATATTCTACTAATTTATATACTAGAAAGAGTCATTACTTCCGTTTCAAAATGGAACCTCACTTAAACTGGTTTACCCATAACCTGTTTGTAATAAATAATTAATCAAAAGTTAATAACATCATCGAGAACCAAATTTCAAAATACATTAATCATAAAATTTGAAAATATAGGAAGTTAAGCTCTTTAATCTTTAGAACATTGAATGGATATTTTTACGTTTCTAATTATTGTTATTTCGATAATTGTTAGTGTTAACATAACGCCCAGCTTGTACTCATAATAATAATAATAACAAGCTATTACATGACCAAAAAATTATTCCACGTAAATAATATATCTAATAATACACATTAAGTTAAAGTTCAAAGCAATATCTCTCAATTAGAGAATTAAAGAAAATTTTTACGTTACGTACTCTAGAGGATTTTAATTTTGCATAACTGTAACAAAAGCAAACACATTAATTTCTTATTATCTTCGTTAAAACATTGTAAAACTCAGTAAAGTGCTTCATTTAAGAAATTTATAGTGTAAATGTTTATCTTTTAAATTCCCTCGCAGCTTTTTCTAAATAATCACATACTGTTTAACGTCTTGAAGCTAATGTATGTTTCTTTTAACATTAATTAACTAATTCGAGTTTCTATAATTATCATTATTAATTAAGCGTCTTTGCGAATTTGATGGATTCGGTTTTGCATAAATAAAAGTGTAATAATTTCTGCAATTGCTGATGATACAACGCAAAATGAATTATATAGGCAGGTGTTCGTTCACCATCTGTCTATTGAGATTCAGAACTAAAGAATTTTATACCTAACACCTGTGCGAAGTCGCATACCACTAATACTTCTTATCCGGTAGATGTGTTAGAAGCATTCAGCATAGTTTCTTACTTAACGTCCACGTAATTGTTTGGCACATTTAAAATTTCTGGTAAACCTCAAATTGATATTTCATTTTTATGTCATCTACATTGTTCAGTTCTTTTTCTACATGTGTTTGTAAGTGCTGGGTGACCTAAATTGAATATATTTTATAACAAATATAGAATCTAGCTTAAATGCTGAATTACTTTTGCTGAAAATGGAATTTTGTTGTAGTGCAAAGTGTGCTACGTCATATGTACGTACCAGTAAAATCTTAATCGAATTGTGTTTGAACCGTTTTTATACTTAACATAAATATATTGCAAAACTTTCGACGTTTTTGTTTTTATATTTTTGAAGGATTGTTATTTGTTATGCAGAAGTATTAGATATGATCTCTTGTAATAACAAAACTTTGTTTACATTCGTTGTTTCGTTTTATAACCATAAGTAAAATACAATTTTGTTTCTAATAAGCATATATGTATCGAGTTTAAAATTTTTGGCCTTTACATTTAAAAAGTTTCGATTTGTGTATTATGTTAATATATAACAACTAATTTTAATTTCTACATATTTTCTATTGGGATTAAGTACGGGGAGTATGGAAAAAGTTCTTTATATAATTTATTATTTTTATTATTATTTATTATCATTTTTGCATGTGACACCGAGCACCCTTTGATATTTAAGGTACATCTTTAGACTCTGTCATCAGTGTTTTTTTTTTCTCGAAAGAGTTTTTGTGTGTATATGGTTTTTTTACAGTTGCTGATCGCTTAATCAATTTTGTATTGAAAATATTTTTCTTCTGTGTTTGTTTATTCTGCCTGGATTCTTTGGGTCGGATTTCTGTGATTTGAGATTGATGGGATTTGGATTTTAGGTTTTTTATGCTTTATTTGTGTGCTTTCCGGTTTAATGTTGCTTGGGGATTAGTTTTTTTATACATCCTATGTTTACGAGCAATTTTACGGGAGTGATTTGCAAGTTTTTGGGGCTCAAGTAACATAATATACGCGTATATAATTACAAACGGTAATATTAATGAAACAAAGAAATCTTCTTCGTACAAAAATTAATCGCAAAATATAGATCTTTGATTAGGTCATGGATCTGTTTATTTTTGGTTAGCTTGGTTCTTGTGACGATGATGTTCAACATCTCGTCAACTTTTCGGTGTTTTTTCTGGTGTTGTCTTCCATGTGGTATTTTGGTCATGCTTTTACTGATCATTTCATTCGTTCTACATGTTCTTTATCTTACTATATCTTACGTATTGTATGTTTTCCGAATTTCGGTGTTTTGTAACTTATCGGGTTTTCTTCTTGCTCTGAGAATTGTTTTGTTGGTACGTACCAGTTGATTAGTTTTTGCATGTAGGCTCTGGTTTTGATATCATACGTTATGATAGTTTTTACGCTTGTTTTGTATATCTTGACATTTTGTTTAGTTGATATATTTGTTTTTCAAATTAAAGGTCTCTGCCCTCCACACCATACCATACCATAACCATGGTATGAACGTATCAGGCACGGAAAGTAACACGACATGCACTACTATGTCCACTGTAACGAATCGACCGCGTTCTATGCCCGTATGCAACTCGTACCCTATCATACGCGTATAATGACCGTTACATATCCATTTAATAACCATAGGTAATAGTATTGGATATTCATTCTCGCATACATATCAGTGTTGTGTGGACCAGTGTGTCATGAAAAACAAATATGATATTAAATTAACTGCTAGACAATTGGCAATGGTAGCTATTAATTTGGACGAGGAAGAAGAACCCGGTTGTACAACGTTTCGCCGTCGGCGCGCAGCGGTTTAACAACGTTGCGTACCAGAACCGTCAAAATATTTTTGATATGAATTCGATGCCGGTCCGTGTATGGTATGCTACGTGCATGGTCGGTGACGGAACAGTCCAGTGGGTGTATTTTTTTGCATGTACCGGTACGGCTACGGTCATGGTATGGTACGGTATAGTGGGCAGAGACCTTTAGGCTGGTGTTTCTTTTGCTACTTTTCTACAGAAATTACCGTGAGATGAAATCTCTATTTCCAGATTATTATATTATTACTTATTGTTATGTCTTCTTGTTGCTTTTGGGTCTTTTTTTTGCTCTGTCGTTATATTTTTATTTTTGAGGCTTTCGCGGCCATGATTTTTTAACAAATAATTATTTTCGGATTTTGAACCGCGTTCCATATTTACACTTTTCACAAAATTTATAAAACAGAAAACTTAAAAACTTTGAAAAATTTACAATGTTTGACGTTTCGACAGTCCTGTCGCTGTCTTCTTCAGAAAAAACTAAAACTGAAAGTATAGGATCCTGACAAGCCTTTATATTACGCCGTTCGGGTCAATGGTTCGTGACGGTTCCGACTCATTAGTTTTCCGGAACATGTTTTTCCATACTGGCGCTAGTATAGTCTAGACCAGAAGTTTTGGGATTTAGCCAACATTGTTGCCTCTTCAAATTTTATCGTGTGACCGGTGTCTAAAACGTGTTCCGCAACAGCAGATCTTGTGTTATGTTTTTTTGTATCCGCCTTATGTTCTTTTAATCTGGTAGCTATGTTGCGTACGTTTGTCCTATGTAAGCCAGCCCACACGAACAAGGGATGTGGTAAACCCCTGGTCCTCGAGTCTTTTGATTTTGAGAAATTGGCGGATATTTTATTTGTTGCAGTGAAGATCACTTTGATATTTTTTCCTCTAAGTATCCTGGCTATTTTATCCGTGAAGCCGTTTATGTAAGGAAGGAAGGAAGTTGCCACGGGTTCCTCCTTCTTTGGTTTTTCCTTACTGTGTTTGTTAATTGCTCGATATATGTCTGTTTTTCTGAAACCGTTTTTTATTAAAGCGTTTGTTAGGTGACTTAGCTCGGTCTTTAACGTGTTCGGTTCACTGATCGCCTTGGCACTTCTGGCCTAGACTATACAAGGAAGCCATTGAAATCCAAAAGTACAACAATTTTAATAGGGATAATGGAATCGATCTAGTGCCAATATGGAAAAACATGTTCCGGGAAACTAATGAATCGGAACCGTCACGAACCATTGACCCGAACGGTGTGATATAAAGGCTTGTTAGGATCCTATATCTTCAGTTTCAGTTTTCTGAAGAAGACAGCGACATGACTGTCAGAACGTCAAACATTGTAAATTTTTGTTTGTAAGTTTTCTAAATTTTATAAATTTTGTGAAAAGTGTAAATATGGAACGCGGTTCAAAACCCGAAAATAATTATCTATCGTTATATTAATTGTGAAAGTCTTCTTTCCAGTCTTCTTTACGTATTGCATTGATGTTTCTGTGTAATGATTAATTGACAACTTATTGAATCTTTTGTTTTTTGAGAATGTCTTGCACTTTCTCTTTTATTTGCGTGCATTGAGAAATCTACTAATTTCTTCACAAAGAAGTGGATGTTGTAAGCTCCAAAAAAATTTTCTTAGAAAATTTTGAAGAAGCACCCAAACCTTATCACTGGACGACTTTTTGAAAGAAGCTGTAGGTCCAGCTGGGTGGTAGAAAAGCACATTAACATCATTGTGCTCTAAACTTATTTCCATAACCTCTCCAATCCACCATTGGCCTTCATAAATACATGCAATCGTATCATAAATTTCTAGTGCAATATTAACAATCGATGTTGTTACATGATCTTCAAACTTGACTGATGTGAGGTAACAGCTCAAGTGAGTTTCGCATATAGCTTGAAATTTGTGAAACTGTCTTGTGCCAACTATTCTTCTGCAACGGTTGAATCTGTTTCATAATTGTGCTTCGTATAGACTGATATCTGTTTGTTTGACGAGAAAATAAAAAAATATTCTTGATATGATTTTGGCAGAAGTTGAGCATCTGATCAATATCAAGAATTTAATTTTGTATTGTTCCTTGTAAACCAGCTCGTGTCACTTCCCGTTTTGTGGTCCCACAACACCACCACACACATTTTTCTCATGGCATGAAGCGAAAAAATGCCATTCTTCTTCCAGACCAATGTCTCTTGCGTGATAACAGATGTTGACAAAGTTCTTTTTATTTTTGTACTTCTATTTCCATTAGTAAGATAAACGCATCTTTTACTTCAGGTTTGAGTTGTTTGATCTTTTTAATGACTTGGATTAAAAAGTATGAGAAGTTGTTGTACTGTGGCTTTTAATTGCATCATCGTTTTTGAAATACACAACAAAAAGGCGTACTGTGGCTTGGTCATGTACCCAATGGTATTCTTGAATCCTGAACCAAAAATGTGAAGTTTTTAGAGAAATCTGCTAGTATCACACATTCAGTATTTGTAAGATTTTCTTTAATGGTTTGAACTTTCGACACAAAATGATGACTTTTGAGATTTTGTAGATGGTCTACCAAACATTCAAAGAATTCATCTCGACTTTGGTTACAGTTATCATTTCTGACTTGTCAGTTTTTACCCATTGTTTGAATTCCACGTTTTCAGGCAAACAATTTTCTTTCTCTGATTCGTTCAACATGTCAAGTAATGTTTGTGCACATGGACATTTATTGAACATATTCATACAGTCATGGTTATTTATGTCACAAACAATCAGTTTCATCAGATCTTTATAAGAAACATTAAGTTTTGCTCTATCAATCATTAGCTTTGCGTTCTGATGATAAATACATACACAAACAGTGTGCTCCAACTAAAATACACCATTTCGGGATGTAAAGAACAAAACTTGGATCTTCCAATTTTGTGATCCGAGTTAGCTGATTTGAAAGCAACATAAAGTTCATTCAAATTACAGAGTACTAATCGCTTTTGTTTTCGTACTTTTTTGCCGCTACCTTAACTGAAACAATTCTTCTTGCCTGAACAGAATCTACTGTTTTCATTGTCTTCATAAAATTGGATGACTTTCTACACTGTATCTGGTTTAATTTTTGTTCCTGATTTTTTGCTTAACTTAGGAAGTATTACTTGTTCCTTTACAATCTTGTTTGTTAGTTTTATCAAACGATCGCTGACTTTGAATTCGGATGTTACGTCTTGATTAAAATTTTGGAAGAAAATTTAATATTTTCACTTATTCATCATTAGTTGCAACTTTACCTTAACTTTTAAGGATTAAGTACTCTTCAGTCAAAGCACTCTTGTCATCTGTTTCATGTTAATCAAACTTTGTTTGATCAAAACATTTTTCAATTTCATTTCAACGGGTTTAGTTATTTTATCATTGCTTAGCTTTCTTAGTTTTGATGCAGGAGATACAGCAAGAGCCGAACATGCTGAATTTAACTGACAAATCTTTTCTTCTGATGTTATAAAGATTTGATTAATTTCATCCTATTGATCTACATCTATATTTTTAGTTTCTTTAAACACAAAAATCATTGTTTAACAATTAGTGCATATTGATTTTTTATGCTTTTTAAAATGGCCATGGCACGATTTACCGAACATATGATTGTACTTTATGGCGTATTTCTTCTCATGGTAATCACAAATTGTTGTAAATGGCTACCTCAGCTTTAGCAAAAGTTGTTTTTCTTCATCCAAATTCTGCACGTTTTTGGAAACAGGGCGATAAGAGTTTTTATGACACAACTCTCGAATGCATATTCCAATAGAACACTCCATCTTTAATAAAAATTAATGCATAAAAAAAAATAAAAAATAATTGTTAATATCTGAAATTCACTGAATTAATTTAAGTATAAAAGTTTAAAAAAAATGATAAATTAAACACTATATTACAATATATACATTACAGAACACTATCAAACTAGACTGCACTGTTACACTGGTTGAGTTTACAGACAAGACTGAGACTCAGCAGATTGCTCTATACCTGGCAGCTCCACAGCTCGTACGCTTACAACTTGTCACAACATGAAAGCTACAGTTGCTAACTGATTTTTTGGGTTTGAGAGTTATATACCATAGAATTGACTTGAAACTCTTTATCAAGCTATGCATTTTTTTGTGTTTGAATTATTACTCTATAACTTACCAGTTCTGAGAAAATGAGTTTTCCATAAGATCTTACAAACTCAAAAATCGACATGCACCAATTTCAAACAGTTGACTCTAAAAATTCCATATAGGTAATTGTGGTAAAAATATCATTTTTTTTTAAATTTTTGGTATGGATTGACTCTGTAAACCAATGTTTGTTTATTTTTCTTTTTCTCAAAGGTTGTATTGGTGCAGCGTTTATATTATTTTTTGTCAGGTCTAGTACTCGTATATGGGATTTCTGCTTATTTTCTTTTACTCTAACATTTACATTTTAACATTCTATCGATGATATATTTCATAATATTTATGTAGCATTCGAATTTTATATGTAACCGTAATACTACACAACTACACTGAAGGGTGCTTTCTCCTTCTTCATAATGTAATTACTGTATATAGTACTTCTCTGGCTTTATTTTTCGATAGAGTGCAGATATCTATTTTGCGTTTTTTTGATTTCTAGCATGTTCTTGGTCTTTTAAATTCCAAGACCTAACGTTTCAGCATACAATTCTTAAGATATTATTTTTTCTATGATGTTGTCCTTGGTTTGTTATCAGTGGGTTCCGTTCGTGTTATTGTATTACTATTTCTTCGAGCAATATTTGGTTTAAATCTGTTGTTAGCCCGTCCCAAATTTGTGAGCATCATCATTATGATATTTTTCGGTGCAGTTAATGGAATTACAAATATGAAAAACCTATGAAAAGAATTGATCCAAAAGCAAAACTCGTTTACAAAAAACAATATGTAAATAGCTATTATTTGTTAATAATTTATGTCAGTTAGTATATTCTATTCTTCAACCAACATTGGTATTTTTTATCAAAATTATTGCAAAACTGCGTAAGAATAATAATAATTAATATCCGTAATAAATAATAATAACGCACTAACTAACATCATACAGCGTAACAAATTGACGAACCTGGTTTGAATTATAAATTATAAATTTCATGCTGTAAACGTATTTTGGTGATTTAATTTAATTAACTTCTTATTAAACATGATAAAAACAACGATATTCTACATAAAAGCACTTTTTTCGTTCATGTTATTTTCTAATCAGGCAAAAATCGAATTCATTTTGAATATTTCTTAGACTGTCACTGCGATTTCATGGCTGAGACAAAAACATCGTCTACTCGTCTTTATCATAAAGACAATTCCTTTTATTGTAGTTATTACTTCGCTCTAACGAAGAACACACCAGTTGCAATTTTCTCTTTGAAACTTTGAAACGTTTAATATTATTTTACATTAGCTTAAACTGTGACACTTTGTTTTTAAAAGTTCTAGATGAAACTCATTCTAGATTCTCTTCTACAACTTAATTCTTGCTATTGAAGTTTTAATTAAAATAAATTAAATTTGACTAGTATCGGTGTCTGCTTATAGAAAAACTTCTATTTTTATCTTAGCTTATAATTAAAATGATTTTTATATTGCTTTGTAAAAAATGTTCTTGTGATTAGAAGTCTTGAAAAGAGAACGAAAGTTATTACCGTGCACTTTAATCAACTTGCAGTTCTTTTAATTTAGTTACTTAATTTAAAAAGGCGTAACTTTAATAATTGAGTGGAAGTACACAATTTCACGCAACTGTGACGAAAGGCGAAACAAATTAAATAGAAATAATAGTGAACATGAAATGACATGAAGATTCGGCATGCAGTTTTCAGTCACAGCGTGAAATAAATGCATAAATTCTAGAAGAGGTTTTCTCCAGTTGCTTATTACAGTCCGTGAACACAAAGATCATCTTATTATGTAATTTTTTATAATATATGCATTGAATTTAAAAAGATCGGATCTACCTGTAAAATTACAGTAGTAAAGGATGTATTTTACATTAATAAAACATCAACAACTACAAGAATTAATAAAGAAAATAAAATAAAAAGCAAAGGTATTTGGTTCGATGTGGATTTTTGATCTATACAATGAAAATTCCTCGGGAATTTGTAATAGCTGTGATAAACGCTTGAAAAACCACATGTTATTGACACAATTGATATGATGGTAATTGGCACAAATTGTCGTAATTGTTTAAAACAATAACTTATAAAAACGTATCTTAGGTGTGTAAGTATTGAATGTGCGTGTATAAAAATGAAATATATCCAAGTTGATGTTTATTGTAATATTAACATAAATGACGTAATTTTGTAAATTTATGTTTTTATTTTGATTCTAATTAATTGTGGAACTTAAAAATCGATGGGAATATTGCAGGTGCAGATCGTATGTGGGCGCTAATTTGCACAAAACTATTTTAACACCTTTTTTATGACTCATTTATATTTCTTTCATTAGTTTGATTTCTAATATTTGTAGGTAATTATCTCAAAGACAAATCGCTACAAAACTTATTGTCAACATCTGCTTTAAACCGTTGTTCTATTAAATGCATATTTTTTTTCAAAACAAAAAGTTCAACCGGAAGATTAGAAGCTTCAATTTCTAAAAGTTAAAACCCTCCAAAATTTATTTTAATGTTGCAATTTTAGATGAACAAATTAACAGATGTTGTATATTATCGCCGGATGCTGTAATGTTTAAATGAAATTAAGAAAAAATAGAAAACTTCTAAACTGAACGTGTATGCGGGTATCACACAAATTTTTATATTTTATTGGTTCTATTTAATTATACCCGTCCTCGTTAATTTAAAGACATGTGCTAATTATGCTAAATTAATTATTAGTTAGGGTTAAGAGGAATTATGGTCAATAAATAAAGTCCAAACTAAATTGTTTCTTCTAGTGCGTACGCTTTAGTTTTTGTAGTTGTAATTTGTCATTGTTTTTTTACATTTTCTGAAATCTAAAATTATACTACAACTTTATTGCGTTGTAATTTCGATAAGAACAAAGATGAAATGTTTTGCAATGACCAACGTCATGTATTTGATAACGTTTTTATTCACGTTCACTATTTCTAATAGAAGTTACTAGATTTATATTTAATAAATGGATTGAATTTGTCAGTTTTTTAGTATTTTTACAAGTATCTGGATATTGGCACAATCTTATGATGAAGACTAAAGATGGGATAAAAACGTTTTACTGTATTCTATTAAAAACAAGTGGAAATACAGTGTAAACGAACTTAATTAACGTTAAACATTGCATAAGTAATTGTAGTGTCATGACGATTTGGATTAATGCCAGTCATTTTGACTTCATACTTACAAGCTTTAATAATTTAGTAGGCAACGTTTAAATTAATGGTGATTATTACTTTGCTTTTGATTGGGTAAACTGTTGAGTGTAGAAATGCAAATCTTAGAATGAATTTCTGCAATTAACCCACAATTTAGTTTCAAGTAATGGTCACTGTAATTAGCTAGCACCTAACTTTTAAGTGAAGTTTTAGAACATTTGCTTAGATTGGTCTTCTAGTTTATTAATTGATACAATGTCTGTATTCAACTATACAATAACGCACGAGATCAGACTTACATCAATGTTTCCTCAACATCATGCCAGGTGCTAATTATACAGTAAACGTATAATCCAAGTTTAGAATTGGTATATATTTAAAAATTTACAGACATCGATAACGACATGGAAATTGTATAGAAAGTAAGTACTGTATCTATTTTAGGAAAAATTCATATTTACAGATAGATTTTAAAAGTTACACAACGCTGTACATTACAAAGTTTGTAATACTGAATTTAAGTTCTAGTTTTACAGAAGGACCAACAGTGAATTTTTTAGTATTTAGTTCACTGAAATAGTGATAATGGGTGTAAAAGAAAAAGTTCTTTCGTTACCAAATTCGTAAAGAAACTATTAGAACAAAATAACCAACAGTAGCAGTGTCCTAACTCGGGATCGTCTACTGCTTTTGAAACATCGCCAACGAACTGCACTAAAGCAAACGTCAGATATACGAGTGCCAAAACATCAGAAGCACACTGACCTCGTATAGATCAAAACCTCTTTGATAAGTCTTGGCGAACGATTACACGAAAAGTTTATTGTTCTGATGCGCTTACATGGTAACTATCTGTAGATAACCTTAAAACGTATGAAATCAGAACACTGATAATTTGGTTTAATTATTAAATTAGCTGTCAAATAAGTCAGTAATGCGTACTTTTTTATATCACAATCTTTACACAAGTTTTGATCATTTGTTTTAAAAATTAAAAGGTTTCTTGGTGATCAATTTCGATAATACAAAAGTTAGACAACATAACGATTAACATGCACGTTTTGTTGTTAAAATGGACACTTTTGAATGATCACGCAGCTTGTATTATTCCAGGAATGTTAAGGAAATTAAAAATGATCTGTAGCAGGAGAAAATACAAAGAGTAAATCTAAAAATAAACTTGGCTAAAAGAAAGGTAGAAGTAGAAAAATTATTAGCAAGGTAGTAAGATTTACATATTTGAACACAATTATCATGATTAATAGGAAGTGGCACTTCAACCCATGGTGAGTTTTGGTCTGTTCAAATATCTTTCGCCATTGTTTCCTGGTTTCACGTTTTTTTAGTGTATCGTGCAATCTGAGTAGGTTTTCATGCACATTTTTCTTTTAGGCTTTGTTAGTCATATGTTTTTTGCTGGGTTTGTGTTTTTTCTACTAAGTATGTGTGTTCAATTGTCTAATTTCTATAGTTTTGACTATGTCCGGTTCGTTATATAGCTCATATAGTTTATGGTTGTATCTTCTTCTAATAGTTTGCCAAAATGCGTTTATTTTTCGTAGTTTGTATACCAAATAAGTTAGAGTCTTATCATTAGTTGTTATTGTTTTGCAGGGTTTGTGTTTTTTCTACTACTTATGTGTGTTCAATCGTTTAATTTTTATGGTTTGTACTATGTCCGGCTCGTTATATAGCTTATATAGTTTGTGATTACATCTTTTTCTAATGTCTTGCCCAAATGCGTTCACTTTTCGTAGTTTGTATATCAAATAAGTTAGTCTTATCATCATCAGTCACACTACCATACGCAGTGAGTCTGGGTCTGTTCAAGTATCTTCTATCATTGTAATAGCGAAGGCTTCCACGGCCGGAGTCTATACTAAAATAAGAATGTCTTCCGCGTTTGGACCGTGTCATTGTTGTAACCGAAGTTGCCAACGCTTCGCCCACTTTCGTAAAGCGCTTCATCAGGGCGTGAGATAAATCGAAAAACTCAAACCAGCAACCGAAATCTAACTAAGAATTTCTCAAAAGTTAGGTAATCAACTTGTGATTCTAACCTCTAAAAAAAATCTCACCCCTGATGAAGCCCATTACGAAAGTGGACGAATCGTTGGCAATTTCGGTTACAACAATGACACGGTCCAAACCCGGAAGACATTCTTATCTTAGTATCTTCTACCATTGTTTCCTGTTTTAAAATCTTTTTTGAGTGTATCGTGCCATCTGATTCTTGCGCATTTTTCTTTTATGTTGTTAGTCATATGTGTTTTGCTGGGTTTGTGTTTTTTCACTTTATCGTTCCATCTGAGTTTGGGTTTTTCTGCACATTTTTCTTTTAGGGTTTGTTAGTCATACGTGTTTTGCTGGGTTTGTGTTTTCTCTACGGTTTAATAATGTGTGTTCAATCCTCTAATTTTTATGGTTGGGACTATGTCCGGTTCCTTATATAGCTCATATAGTTTGTGGTTACATCTTCTTTATATTTGGTTCACTACATAAATGTATATTTTTTGCAGCATCGTTCTTTGGAATAAGCATGGTTTCGTTTGAATTCGTTACCGTTTATGACTTTAAGTCATATGTTAGGACTGGTTCTACAGGGTTTTATACAGTATGACTTTGGATTTTTTTTGTTAGAGTAAGTGACTATTTGTTTTCTGAATCTATAGGAGCATTTTTTTACAAGGTTTATTTTTTGTTGCTTTTTTTAGACTGGCAAATGTCTCCTTGTTGGCTGTGGTTGTTTGACTTATTATATTGTAATGTTTATTATTAAAACTAATTTATTTACACTAAAAATATATTAGCGAAGGCTTCCACGGCCGGAGTCTATACTAAGATAAGAACGTCTTCCGGGTTTGGATCGTGTCAATGTTGTAACCGAAGTTGCCAACGTTTCGCCCACTTTCGTAAGGGGCTTCATCAGGGCGTGAGAGAAATCGAAGGACTCAAACAAGCAACCAAAATCTAACTAAAAACTTTTCAAAAGTTAGGTAATCAGCTTGTGAACCAAGCCAGATTCTAAGCTTTGAAAAGGTAAGTAGGAAAACGATAAACTTGAAAAAGCAAACGAAAATCTAACAAAGAACCACTACAGAGTTAGGTAACCAACTTGTGTCGAGAATTTTCTACATTCTTCGGTTATTGTCTCAATTAAGAACCTTGATCGCTTTGCTCTACATATAGTTGTTAAAATTCAGTCTCGAATGAAATCTTTAACTGATAATGGTATAGGAGTTATGGCAAATATCTAACTGCTGCTACTAAATTCGCAAATTATATATTTTTTTTCTATAAACTTTACTATTTTCTCGTAAACATTATTTTATCTAATTGGATCAATACTGCAACGCCCACTTGAGTTTTTCATCACAAAAGCACTTGCAACAAAACAATTGCAATAAGCGGTAGTAAAATACCTGGTCATCGTATTACTTGAGTTTGAAGTCAGAAAAGTTGTTCTTGCTTTTTTAGTTCTATAAGTAACATTTGATAAAATATGCAGTTTAACAACAAAGAATATGTAGATATGATTTTTTTTATGGATTCTGTAATGGAAATGTCTTAGCTGCATGTCGGGAGTATCATTTAAGATATCCCAACAGATGGCAACCTTCTAGTCGACTGTTTTTCGACGCATTTCGAAGGCTTTGTGAATTTGGAATTGGAAGTTGTCGTAGTGGAGGTTCACATCAACAGCACGCCGTGGCAGAAGAGGAACAAATAGTTGACATAATTAACGTATCTGGTTCTTAGAAAATCCGCACACAGTTAGAATACAAGCTTATCTATCAACAAAGATTTTTAGTTAACACATGGTGTGATGTTTTGAATGGACAAATATTGCCAATTCAAATCTTCCCACCTTGTTTAAATGCTACGTGGTTTATTTTTTTTTCAAGATTGCTAAATAAAAATCACAGCGAGAATCAAGAAAATTTTATATGCAACAGTGTGCCACAACATTAAGCTATTTTTCGACGTAATCGCCATTTTTCGTAGCGTGGTACCAATTTTCTAATACCTTCGTCATAAAAAGCAGCCGTCTGTGTTTTAAGCCAATTCTGTACGCTGGTTTGCAGCCTCCTTGTCTGTGGCAAAATTATGTCTTTCTAGCCATCGTTTCATATGGACAAAGAGATGAAAATCTGAGGGAGCCAAGTCAGGACTGTATGGTGGGTGATCAAAAACTTCCCATCCAAAATGCTGCACGAGGATTGTTGTTGCAACTGCAGTGGCCGCGTATTGTCGTGAAGAAGGATAATGTCTGACGACAACATTCCTTCTCTTGTTCTGAATTACCTTTCGAAGACGTTTAAGAGTCATGCTGTACGAAGCTGCAGTGATGTTTGTGCCACGTGGCATGAATTCCACCACGAGAACACATTTTCGATCTCAAAACACTGTAGCTGTACACTTTTTGTTGGACAATGTGCGCGTGCACTTCACTGGTTTACGACTCGGAAAGTGTGAATGCATCCACTGTTTGGATTGCTGTTTCGTTTCTTTAGTTACGTAATGGACCTTTCATCTACTGTGACAATTTTGTCCAAAAACTCATGACTGATGGTCAGACAGCATCTTAGGAACCCATCTCGGACAGAGTTTGCCGTACTCGAGTTTTTCACTCATCATGGTATAGAGAGCTGACCGTGAAATTTTAGAAAACAAATCACTCAACCCAGAAATTGTGAACCGACGATTTTTGCGAATCGCCTGATGCACCCGCTGAACAAGATCATCGGTTAACACTGACTTTCTTCCCTGGCCGCCTACATCATGAACATCTGTGCGTTTAGCATCAAAGTTACTGCTGCATTTCCGCACTTAGCTGTCAGTTATGAACATTTCTCTGTACACTTTACTCATTCGACTGCATTGATTTCTTCAGCATGCAGAAATTGAATGACTGAACGCAATTCAAATTCGGCGGCAGACTATTTTTTGAAGCATGTTTATGTGCTCCTTACGTACTCAGAAACGACAACTGCGAATCTTTGCGTTCCCCGTATTAACTAGAGACACTGCGCACAGACCTAGCGGTTTTTCCCCAAAGCTTTCCTTTAGCGACCAATCGGACCTTGAAAAAAATAGCCCTCGTAATTCATGCGCAAATTTCTCGAAAATCAAATGAAAGATTTTCGGGATAATAATAATCCTTTTGCCTTACGTAACAGGCTGTGATACTAGCTCGATGTACCTCATGTGTGGGCGAAATCTAATTGGATGGCTTAACGATAATTTTAACGATAGGTGGATTGGTAGAAGAAGTCCAGTAGAGTGAGCTGCAAGGTATCCTGACCTAACTCCACTGAACTTTTATGCGTAGGGACACATAAAACAATTAGATTTATGCGGAGCGAATAAACAACGTCCAGCCACTACTAGAGAGAATTGTGAATGCTGCATTGCAAATTCAAAACTCAACAGGTTTTGAAGAAGTTTATATTTCTATTTTAGTGCGTTATTAAGCTTGCATCAGCGCTCATGATGGTCATTCTGAAAACTTAATTTTATTTTGGTTACAAATGTTGTCAAAAATATTTATACACTGTTTCATTTTTTGCCTCTAGTAGGAAACACCCTGTTCGTGAATTTCTGTGTTTTTTTTACCAAGGAACAAATACATAAGTTAGTCGCGTGGTTCTAAAACGAAACGAAACCATTTGTAATTTTTTGCATGAGCTCAAGGAAATTTTATCAAACATATTTGAATGCAAATATTTTTGGAAACACTATATCTAGTTTTTTACGTGGTTGTTTTATCTGCAGACTTATAGTATGCCAATAATATATTGTATATTGACCAATTTAGTTTTGTTTTAACGCTAGATTTTTGTTATTATCAAAGCCTGATGCTGATAATTTTCCTAGTCGTCAACTCGTGCAGCAATGTTTGTTGATGGGATCATCACTGCAAAATTACTATAATTGTTTGTTGAGTTGCATTTTGGCTTTTAAATTAACTTTGCAATTTGTTACTTCCAATTCGTTGCGATGATCAATCACTTTTTACTAGTATCACATTCGACGCCTATAAAAATACAATTGCAGTATTTTATATTTTCTTATTGTTGGCGGACTCCATTATGTCTTTTGACTAGCTGGTATTAGGTAATCTTCAAAACCTTATACTTTTACGACACGTTGTCAAATTGCTTAGTCTCTATCATAAAGTTTGTTCCAGTTTTTAATAAAATATAAAATTTTCCACATATATCTAGTTCAGATTGAAGCTACGTAGCTGGTAACTGTCATGTTTTCGTATTAAGCTCGTTTCTCAAAAAATTATGATAGAAGAACGCAAAAGGTTGCTTCAGAGAAGAGTTTAAACCAGTTTTAAACAAGTTTTGGCATAGCAAGATAAACAGAGAAACTCAAAATATAATTTTTGTTGCTACTCAGGTGGAACAGTTAACGGAACAGATTTTGCAAACGTTTTTTTGGAATAATACCACGGTGTGCTTATACTTCCGCGATTACTAATAGTTTATAAAAAAAGCTCGAATAATGATTATGTCAGACAACAGGAAACGTAACGTTAAGAATCAAGTTAAGACGTAGGTTTTTGTAATTTGGAAACAAAACAGAAACACAAACAGAATCGCATCAGAAAAATATGTCTTCCGTGTGAAATTTAAGAGAACGGTGACTTCGCTTTCAAGATTACAAAGAAGAAAGGTCTTGGAAGAAAAATTACGTGCGTAATTTAGTAAGGATTAGGACTAACGTATGTGCTAATAAAGTTTTATACGGCGTGAGACAATCAACATTTCATTTGTGAATCAATAAATTCATAATTTTTATTGGTTGGTATGTTCGAGATAATGGTGGCCCCGGCCTGAATTACCTCACGAGTGCGGGTAAAACCGGCCACCATGTTTATTTAATTTTTTTAAAGGTTTACTGTTTTGTTCATAATTAAAGTATAAGTAGTATGATGCTTTAGCCTTCATCGACTTATTTCCGTAGCCTTTATGTCGTCATTATCTCAAAAATCCTTTAGAACTCGTCATTCTTTCACATTTTTTATTCGTCACAGTATCTCACTGTTTTGATAAACCACGCTTTGTTTTAACCGATATATGTTTTTTTAGTAAAATTAGAATGTAAATAAAACCTCATCGGAAAGAAAAGCGATATCATCCGTATTTCTTAAGTGAAAGATAAGGTTACTGATTCTCAATGGGATGAAGGGATGCAGACGAAACAAGGAAACAGATTAAATTAAGCTTTTAGGGAAGGAAACATCTAGTAAAAAAAAGCAATCTTGTTTATATTAATCAATGGGTACTTCGGTGTGTCTTTTATCAGATACTCTGAAAAGTTTCAACAGGTTGAAAAACTACGGAATACGGATTTTTTCACGCAAGATCAAAATTGAAATAGACTGTGTGATGTTCTACCATGCGTTTGTCTCAATGTCGTTTCGAAAGTGAAAGGGTTGGAGAATACGTTTAAATCCACGTTGTAAGCATTTAGGACAATGTGTTTAGTTCCCATCGGGCACATTGAATTGAATTTTCTTAATAAGCTTTGCCGTTCATGCGTTATAATTAAATTTGTTATAATACAAAGTAAATTACTGCTTTAATAGCTGACGTCCTTAATATGAGTACTTAGTTTGGAAGTTTTTGTGTACTGTTTACATTGTTTTAAGGGAGGAAGTTTTATGCTTTTTTAACAAAAAGATGTTAGATTTCAATTTGCCTTTGCGAGACGGAAACAAAGTAAGATTCAGTCAGCGAATGTTTCCTGCGATAATTGCGACGAAACTTTTTCGTCGTCCTTAAACTAATCTTAGATTTCATAAGATTTACCAAAATTGTATAAATGCTAAATAAACCTGTACCTAAGTAAGGTCGTTATGGCAATAATATGAAAACACTATTTTCAAATAGCCTTGTTCGAGCTACGTTGAGTATGCGAATCGGCAGCATTCGCGAGTTCTTTTCTACGTCACCACGACCTACTAACCCCATTCGACAAGCTCGCGGTTGAAGTGGACGTCGCTGGTTGCCATTGAGCGGCCGGCTACGAAAGCAAACGTGTCTGTGTGTGCACTTGTATCGTGAAACTTCAAATTCTCTATAGTTTTTCTTTATAGTAAATTCGCGCGTGTATTTGCAGTTTTTTTTTTCAACGTTTATTTAAAGTAAAACAAACTTATCGATGTTTAATTATGTGTTTAAAATTTATGTACGTGTTTAATACGTCAATAGTGTTCTTCGCCGTGCGTGACGTGTTTAACCTAGTGCTAGTTGGATATACTTGAAGGAAATAAAATGAATGAAAGATTTTCTATTTTTGGAATAATGTTTTCTTTAAACCTCTGGTGCCACATAAGGACGTATTTGGATTTATAAAATAGAAGTTTTTGTGATTAAAAAAACTAGTGATTGATGTGTTTTGCTAAAGCCTTGTGTAGTGTCTAAACACTACCATAAACCTGCCAACTGTTCTAGTCACTGCCTAACATCTGTTCTCTGTGATAATGTTGGAACACACCATGTATTTTAACGTCCCTCCAATCTGCGATGAAGATTCGTCAAATTTTCTCGATTTTTACACACGGTACGTTTTCCATGCGTTTAGATTTTATCCCATTGACGAATTAAATGCAATTGATAAATTATTGGTATTAGAAAAAAGATCGATGAACGTTGGAGCGTAGATTTATTAACATTGAAAATAGCGTGGTCAGGATCATAATTGATGTTCGATAATACTAACATATACGTAGTTCCTTCAACTAAAAATGAAAAACTAATAAATTATATACTTAATGTAATTGCCACACGTAGTAAACAAACGGGGATTTGAACGATTACGTCATCGTTAATGTTTTTAAACGACGCGCTTTTCTATCTGCAGTGTTTGTTTATTTCAATATGAATTTGAAAATTCCTAACCGAAAAATTTATATTTTTTTAGTGCGTATTCAAATTTTATAATTTTTTTAATTTCGTAGCCAACTTAAATTGTTTACAACAAAACAGGTTTCCAAACATGACGATAATGTAATCTAAAGTTTTTACAAACAATTTTGTTTTACTTACAAAAGCACTCGGTTGAAACGTGATTACTACATAATTACATACATCTTTTCCTTCATAATCTACGTACTTGTATCTTTCTAAATCGAACGTAATTACCCACAAACTTTTTCAAACTCTATTAATTCATTAAAAAAATTTATCGCACGTTTGCTGTTGTTTATGATTTTTTTAATCGTGAATGTTGATTGTGATAAATGATGGGAGGGAAGGTCGTGTATGAGAATTTCTGGCAAAAAATTATGTTTATAAATCGACTTGTAGAATTCGCAGCCGCAGGTCATAATATAACCACAACGGAAATATTGGAACACCAAAGGGAAAAGGAATTAATTGGCCTTAAATAGCGTGCACGTTTATTTTGATGAACCTGGTTCTGGTTCCTTCCAAAACATGTCTCAATTGTACAAAATCTTTGGTTTCTAAAGAAAATAAAACTTTGTTATTATTACTTTTACGGTATTGTAAAATTGCGCTCATCCAAATTTATTTTTCCTCCAAAGTTTTTAAATTTACACTGTGGGCTCAGGAAGCAATTTTATGTAATATCGCTTAAGCTTGTAAAGAAAACGTTTATCGTTGTTTGATATGGTTGGCATTCAGAATATTTTTTGACTGTTTATCTCTTACTTTTTAAACTATTTAAACTACGCCTCATTAAATTATAATCATTTCGTTATTTTGGACGCGATTGCGTTTATTATTAGATCTGTTTTTAATTTTTTTCCGATAGTTTCTTTTTTGGTTTGAATTATCAAACGGATTAGCGTAACTGAAAGGTCAAGTCTCTTATGGCGCTCACAAAACCTTAAAACATAAGGTGCTTGATTGTGTGGTAATAAAGGAAATACTTGAATAATAGACAAACGTAGCGGATGTTATGCAAAACATTGCAAAAGTTAAAGTGTGCGAGTAGGAATTGTGAATAAATGAATTGGTGTTGGAGTACAATGGGAATATAAAATTGGGATTAGATTTATTGCTAAAAAAGCAAAAATACTTGAAACTCAAAACTTTGGTTTAGGACCATATTGTGAGTGAAAACAAATTATTTTTATAAAGAACACGTTGAAGCAGTAATTTTAAATAAAAACAGAATTTTTGCGTGTACAAGTAAACTGGTTTAAGTTTTTAACTACAGGAAAAATATACAGGTTATTTACTAAGTAACGTGCTGCTTCGACACTTTTACTTTGATGCGTTTAATATTACAGTGATTACGCCGCATTCTTTAGCATTTTTCAATAAAAAAAGTGTTCATCAGCAACGGTTGCGTTTCATCTATCAATCGAAAAGTAACAATATGTCTGAAATTTAGGAATGTGTTTTACACTAACCTGATTTCATAATTAGCATATCGACTAGTTCTTGCCGGTTTTAAACCACTATTTCGAATAATAAAAAGTTCTAATGTTCGTTGCGAAAACATAAACTACTGTTAGATGTTCAGCTATTATTTTACTTTATATAGTTTTAAAATGGTTTAATATTTTTTAACGTGTTTTGGACCGGCGGTAATTTTCTCATTATTCTATTAATACGTCATTACTTATTCAAATGCGCACTTCACGTAACAGTATTTTAGACGTATAAAATCCTATTGATGCTTCTACAAAAACCTGTAAGCAGGTCATGAATCGTTATTTAAAGTACAAATCGTTATATAAATAATACAATAAATGTAATAATAAAATAAACTACTTGATAACACCTAATTATAATTATAAAACCATTATTTGGATTACGTATTGCTATATTTAGGAGGAATTATTCTATAATCGTTTAAATTACAACGAATTATTCGTCGGGGTTTTATATTCATGTATTGAACAACAAAGTATGTCATTCAGTAAATTATGCAAACGCACTTTTGCTGCTACTCTGTTTTTATATATCGGCTAAAAATGTTTTTTATCTGTGGTTGTATAATTATTTGTTAACGACTTATGTAAGTCTTAAATTGCGACATTTTCGATGACAAGTTTTCCACTTTTTACCTAATTTATACTATGATCATTACGTTTTCTGTCAGACGATTTTATAATTTTTTGTTTCGAAAGATGGATCTTCTGTTCATTGTTGTCGATCTACAGAGGAATCTGCGACTTCAAACGTTAGGTTTTCCAAATTTTGCGTTATATCTAAATTTATTGTGTTATGCAAATAAAAACAAGATATGATGTACTGTACCCAATTAAGTAACCTAATTCTTTATTTAGGCATTTAGTATATGAAATAACTTTTTTAAATTATCATTTTTAATCAAAATCCTGGTCAAAATATTACAAATCGAATTGTTCGATTCTCGATACGATTTTTGAAATCAGTCGAATACTTAATTCAAAAAAGGCAAATCCATTCAAAGTATTAGGTCGTCTTTCCATTTATTTTTAAAAATTAAGACAAATAAAACGAATATTTTCTTTTTAATATCTATAATCGTCTATAATGCTCTTTCATCTTCGTATGCTTTTAGCGAATCTCATTTAACTGTTTATTAACTGAATTTCTTGAAAGTTTTAAAATGTGTGCTAACTTCTTTAAATACTTAATTTAAGGGCAAGTATAAAACCTTTTAACACAATTTTCACTATTTTCATAACCAATGTCGTTATTTACATGAAAAATAATTTGGGACTTTATAGAAGCATTATTTTTTTAATAATCGTATTATTTTATCCAGAAATGTTTTGAAATTTTTATGGTAATCTGAACGATACAAAAAAGTTAAACAATGATTTTATCAATTAATTTTGTTTATAATATAAAAAAAATGATTACATGACCTTATATTCAGAAAGCGATCACTTCCTCATAGTGTCACAAATGTTGGACGGTGGCACTCAGTCTTCCTCACGCACAGATACAGATTTTTTTTTTAAGTTTGCTGGGATAATACATATTTGTCACTTTTAGGCCTACCCCTTTTCTTGGATATTTTCTTTCCACAAGCGAACAAACTGAGTGTTCGACGTTTAAATCATCTTGTATACTTAGATTATAAGCGAATTTCGGCTTAGACCGTGTCGTAAATGAATACCAAGACTTTTTAGGCTTGGTCACAGTCTCTCCTTGAGACCCAAAACAAGACGTAGAACGTGGCCGTATTGTCGTTCGTGAAACCAAACAAAACGACAATACGGCAAAGGCCAAGTTCTATTTCTTGTTTTGGCTTTCAATGAGAGATTAAGCCTAAAAAATCTGGGTGTTCTACTACGACGCGGTCTAAACCAAAAGTCGCTTATAATCGTAACCAAGAAAACCGCGAAAGCTTAATGTTCTATCTGATACAATGATATCTAGAAAGCTTCCAAAGAGGAATAAGCTTGTGTTGTCTAGCAATTGAAGTTAGAACTTCATGACGTTTAAATTAATACAGCACCATGAAAAAATAAACTTATAAATCCTATCAGTAAATACCTAAAGGGTTAAAACTTGCTTATCTGAGGTGAAACTCTTTCAGCGTCGTTTTGACTACATCAATTGAATTCAAATGTTTTTAAGAACAACCGAAGACTGCGATATAAGCGAGAATAGTATGGCGTTCTGTCTGGTGGTCAATCTACCTAATTTTCCAGTGACACAATGGTGTCTATACCAAATGCTTAAATTACTTACTAAAACTACCCTTTTTTGACAAGTTTTTCGATGGTCATATTTGAATTTTGCTTCACTAGATTTTGCAGAACTCCTTGATCGATGCTTGAAGACGACCTTTTCTCTTTTAGAGTTTTTATGGGAACACTTCTGGCACTGGCCTACACTTATTGTCAGTTCATATACCGCATGGATATCTCTAGCAATTTCTGTTGCTTTTATTGAACCCGTAAAGCAGTAGTACCAATTTCATTTTAACTGTGAAAAACTGAATTAAAAAACCTAATTTTGCTTTTTAAAATTTACAAATTAAAATAGCTGCTGTCGCAGAAAACCTTAAGTAGTTTATCCTCGCTCTTTAGGTTTTTATTTTATAATGGAATTACATTTATGAGTTACTCAATACGTGATAATGACATAACATGTTTTTGATCACGTATTCTTCATAACCTCTATATATTTTTCTGAGAAACTATTCTGAACTGGTTTAGTCATTGTGTTGTTTCTTACTTTCTGTTCATGTCTTTCAGATGGTTTTATAAAGTCTAGGTACGATTCATTCAGCAAATAGATTACATTTATATTTTAGTCTTAGAGCGATTAACTCGGTCAATTCAGATATTTTTGTTATATAGTTATGATAATTATAGAACAAATTTTACATTGCGCTAGGTTCAGTATCTGTTTGATAGCGTTATATCTTGATTCTGCATTTTTGTCTTTATCGCCATGCCGAACTATCTGATTTTGAGTAGAAAATAACAGTATTGTGTGTTTCATATTTTAGGGGTAGTTTAATGTTATTCTAAATAAATATTTTAATAAAGAAACTAATTCAGCTTGGAATTTTTTTGTCTTTTGACAGATGTATTTGTATCTGACTTAGAGTTTATAATTACACTTCTGTGCTGTCTTCATCGCAAACATCAATATTTGTTTGTTAATGTAATTCGTGATGACGAAAAAATGTATTATTATTTAAGTATTAGTGTATCTGTTGGAATAGTTATTTAATGAACGATTTTATTAATTATTGCGATTAATAATGTCGTGAGCGAGTGTAACGAGCGAACATATAAATATTGTCGAGATTATTTATCACCGATTTACAAACGAGTTAGTTTTAAAGTTTTTTGATCTATATTAATAAAACGGATAAAATTATAAAAAACTGAAGTATTTGAACTAATCTGTTCTTATATGAAGTAGTCGCGCAAATCGTTAAATCAGTGGTTTCTATACAAAATCGTTCATTAATGGACATTCATTAATTGATTCAAAATCATTTATTAAAGGGTGCATTACCGATCTATGATTTCAAATACATTATTAACCTATTAACAAACGATCGACAGAAATACAGTGCAAGTTATTAGTCGGGTAATCTTATCGTTTTATTAAAGAACAGACCGGATATATATTACTACATAGAAGAAACATCATTTATAGTAATCATAATTTCGGTTAATGTTATCAATCTTCTTCTCGGGCTTGTTTCTATACAAGAACAATAACATATTTGTTTATTATTCTCTTTATTTTTGCAGTGTTATTTATTTAATCAAGTATTTTGACTGGCCTACGTAACATTACCTCATTTAAACATCTGTAAATACGTTATTTTTGAGTCTTAACTTAGACAGCATGCGCGTTCTTAGAATAACAACTTAATTTAATTACGTCTTATACGATAACGTTATTTTCTAGTTATTTTTATTTTTAGTGTCCGGAACTTACTAAGAAAAATGTGTAGTTCTTAGAACGGTGATATAAATATCATCTATTTAATGCTACAGGTTCCTAATTTTCGATTTGTTGGCGCACTTTGTATGTAGGTAATGCTTTCTAACCAATAAACATTTATGTATTGTTTCTGAATTTCGGATATTGTTATTGTTATCAAAAACCCCAAGTCCTAACGTAATTCTATTAAGCGGTGTGCACTGTAGTAATTCAACATGTTTTTTTTAAATTTGAATTGAATTTTAAGATTTTTTAAATGACTTTACACTACTCGCCTACTCGTTCTAATATGATAATTGACTTGGAACACTTACTTTTCTTTTTGCCGCTCTACAGCTTTCTACTACACTACACTAACGAACGAATAAGTATTGACGTTTGCGTTGTTGGCAGCACAAAAAAATATATTTAAATGTTAGAAATTTATATATTTCGGAATTTGTATATAAACTAATCCAAGATTTTAATATGATTTTTTAAGTTGGCAGACTTAGTGATAAATGTAGTACCGACATTAAATTTGTCAAGTTTCAATATTATATATAAAAAAATAACGTATTATTCTCGTCGAAAGTCTCATCGCATAACTCACTTTCGACGCTAGTGGCATAAATTAGTATTAGTTCAGTTTTTGATCAAGAGCGTGTAAAAGTAGTTTAGACTTATTTAATCGCCTACTATTATTTTAAACTTATTCAATGTTTTTATAAAACAAGTCAAATTCTTGAATCAGTTTTTCAGCTGCTGTTTATTTTCTATTTTTTTGATTACATTTTAGGACATGCACTGGAAAGATATTCTTATTATTATGCCTTGTATAGATTAACAGTTTTTTTGTAAGAAGACTTCACAGTCTTCTTCAATTTCGAGTGTAGACCGACTTGAAATGGTTAGGTACTATTATTGGCTATTATTTAATAATTTTGTATAGACATACTGTGAAAGTCGAGGGGTCAACCACTGACAAAATAGTGTACAGGTATTGCCAAATACTGCCAAAAAATGCATTTACTGCCGTGACTGCCATTAATTAGAATTAGGTACTGCCGCTGATTGCTTTGACTACCATTGACTGCTTATGATTTCCATTTATTACTTTTGACTGCCAATTGCTGTCACGGACTGCAATCATTAATATTGTTATTCTAAAGCGTAAAAAACAACTTTTAAACTTTAGACTGTTATTATTTCAATCATAATATAAAAAAAAAACTTTCAGTTTGCTCCCATTATATGAGTAAGTATGCCTATACAAAAATATAAAAAAACAACTTCTTCAAAATCTAAAACAAAATTAAATTGTACTCGAAATTCATATTAAACGTGTAAACGTCTGAATTGTTTAAACTGTTTTATTATTATTAACCTATCAGTTCTTTTAATAGAAAATGGATTATTTCCTAAAAGTTGAATAGGTCCATGATATATTTGTTCTTCACTTCCTGAGTGTAATCATTCTTTGCCCACACGAATGTGTCCAAATCTTCTTGAAGAAATTTATTAGTACATGATTGGTTTTCGCTTAGTGCCAAAACTTGTTCTATATACCATTTCGCATAAAAAAAATTGCATAGTACACTTCCTTAATAGGATATATGTTATGGATATATTGAGATGTGGGATCATCCGGTTCGTCTTCAAGACTTGTGCCAATGATATTCATGTCGTCGTCACTAGTGTCATTGTGTATCTAGAGATCTGTTTTTTGATTTTCTATGGATCTTTATATTTTTCTTTTTCGTAGATTTAGAATTTGCATTTTTTTTGTGTCTTGCCTGACTTTTTATCCCGTGTGTAATTTCACTCTTAGTTGAGTAATATGTATTTATTCCTCTAACTCCCAAATCCTATCGCTTGAAAGTCCTTTTTTCTTTTCACTAAGGAACCAACACAATGAAAACTTTCGGGTAGTTTTAGTTTTACCGTTTTTTTGATGCGACTAACAATTTTTTCTTTTTGTGTAGCTTGATGATCAGTATGTGTTCGCGTATCTAAAGTACTCGGGACATTTGATTCATCTCTTCTTCTTCTTTTAGGGATTGAAATTTTCCGGTTAGTTTTGGCTACACAAGTGCAAACGCATCTACAAAGTTTACGTTTTGTCTGATTCTTTGTAGTTTTAGGTCTTAACATTAAATAACATTTTTCTATAAGAGCCGTTAATTGCATTTTATGCCCTGATGGTGTTTTGTAAAGGTTTATATTTTTGGTGTAAATTCTATAAATTTTTGTAAATTCATTTGGTTCTAAAATATTTGTTAAATCTTTTGTCAAGTCTTTATCATTTTCTTTCATGAGAGAAACAGAGTAAATATTATCAAACCCACTATAAGTAAGCAATTTTCTTAAACCTTCTGATATATGAAATTCGGCATTGTTTCTATGTTTAGATGAGTTGAAACTATCTCAGTAACATTTTGCTTGTCTGCTTCTGCATCCATTTCTAATTCAATAAGAAGAGGATATAATAATATTATAAACAATTAATCAAACTTACTATAGTATTCATTTAGGACATTAATGAATCGAATATAAACATTGCAAAAAAACGAGCCGGCAAGACAATCGGGTTTTATAAATGAATAAAGACTGCTTATGAGTAAGTAATACCCAAAGTCATAACTTTAATTACTACGTGACAAAAACAGAAACAGTTACATTGCATTTAAACTGATAAATTCACCCTCCCATTGCGTTGTGCACTTAAAAATAGTGCATAAACAAATCACTTAAAATAATGTACAAAGTAATAATATTAAAGACAGCAAAGCAGAATATTTAATTTACCCAACACATGATGTAAAAGTACCGGGTGCGGGGTGCATCTCTCGGCGCATGAAATGTATGCGTATTTGTACTTTCATAAATTATTATTACATATACTAAATTTTGATTATAATACGAAATTTTACTTGACTTCACTACATTCACAGCCTTTATTTCATGTCCACTAACGCATAAACCATCACATAGAGCGCAAGAAGCAACTTCCGAGTGCCGGCTCTCGAAAAATTGAAATAATCTATGACACCGTACGACACCTATGACCGTTGCTATGACTACCACTTATTGCAATGACTGCCATAGACTGCCATTGACTGCCTTTGACTGCCATTGACTGCTAGCAATTTGTACAGGTATTGCCACCAGTGGTTGACCCCTCGGTGAAAGTCTTATTTTGAAAAAAATGATGTTTAGAATGTATAATATTTACATTCTGCAAATTATATATTGACGAGCCAAAAAATGAGGTTACTTGAAAATTATAATGTTTAAACTTGTATTTTCCAATTCTAAACTATATTAGGAACTCAATAATCTATCTTTCATCATACCATGCTGATATTTAGGGTTTATCAATACCTCTTTGATATTATACCTATATTGTTCTTGGCGGATATTTTTGTAGTTTTGGCAGATTCTTCAATAAAATTGTGTGTGTTTTCTTAATCAGTTAGTAATAGTTTGAGAACAATAACTGAAATGAAAAGAGCAACTGGTATTGTCTGAAATAATAAATTTATTAATTGCTTCATTTGGGCTTGGTACTACAGCACCAGAAATTCGGTTGAATTAAAAAGTTGTTTGAAAATCTTGTTCTTTTTAGTTCAACGTATTGCTCCGTCACTGCGGACGATTTTCAAACCTCAAATTTTTTCAACGTCAAAATATCAGATCGATTTTCAACTAACATAGTAGCAACAGATCTTCTGAAACTATGACCTGTGTACTTTTCAGACTCTTTCAAATTTAACAATTTTTCCTGGAATAGTTCCAATTTTACAACCTTGAAAGGGTGTGTCGTTTTCTGTGATAATGAACTTTCTTGTAGACTTGTTTTTTGTATCCTTCAATGTAACAATTAAAAATCTTCAATTTTGTCCAGACACAACAAAAGGAGTTCTTCACGCCGGCAAGCGCCAAATATTCCAAATAGAGTAATAACTTTTTCTAGCAGATGTTGCTTGTCCAATGCTTCGACTAGATATTTTGCACATCTTCTGTTGTCAATATTTTCACTTTATTTGGTAGAATTCAGATTTTCTACGTAGCGAAGTAAAAACGTTTCCATTACCATCATCATGGAGCTTTAAAAAGGTTTTAAGCATAGAGTCTATAAGGCATTCGGTGAAAACATTTTCGATAATTCCGTTACATAACATAGCAAAATTTCCTCATTTATGCCACACACATTTTTGGTGTTAAACCACATTGTAAAAGCTTCATATTCTTTTATGTATTGGTCCCTTGTCTTCATGGGCAATAGTTCGTTTAGGCTAGAATATGTCGAAGAATTTCCACAAATCTTCTGTTTGCCTCCATCGTGCCATTTTTTTCCAAATAATTTTATTGCGTAAACAATGCTATACTATGTTAAATGCATAGATGACTAGTTAATTTAATTTGAATTATTAATTTGTATGATGAAAAGTACTGAACTACATACATATGACCGATACGCAAATAGTAGACTCGATTAATTATATTTGGTTATAACTTCAATATTGCCTGCTATTTGCTACATATCGGCCTTATGACGTTAAAAACTATTTCGAAGAATGTTATTTGTGATCTGTTATTGTTGGTTACTTTGGACCCTTTTATCTTTACATCCGCGCTAATAATAACTGACTTTGCTGTGTTTTGATTTTAATTTTTTAGTTGATTTTTTCTGGTCACACAGTGTAGTATTTGCAGTATTTGTCTAACAATTTGTAATGTTTTTGAAAGTTGTTGATGTGGCAAAAGTTGTAGCATTACATACACAATGGACACGGATAGTGTAAAGCTGGAAGAATTGTTGGAAAAACTCTTTTTACTGTCGAAAAACGTACCAGCAATATGAAGAGGTTGCGTTGCTAACCTGAAGATCTACTGTCTAAAGAGATGATCGTTTGCTAATGTCAGCAAGTTTGCGGTGCAGAACAGCTTCTGCAAGAAGTGATAAAATGTTAGTGAATGGACGGTTAGAAGAAGACTTGCTGCAGGATTATCTTGTAGGAGAATGGCCACAAGTCTACAATTGCAACGCTGGCGTCGAATTGGAAAATTAGTCTTTGTCCGAAACCATAGAGTATGGAATAGTGAGGATTGAGACCGAGTACTGTTTTTGGGCGAATCGTGTTTTTGTTTTATCGGGCATGGTATTGGCGAGATTTTGTCAGAAACTCGCACAGAGTTGATTTGTATATGACATGGCTTCCTGACAGGTATTTTTATGCAAGATAATGCTTCACCTCACGCAACCAGAGATAGATGTCAGAGGATGAAGTGGGATTTAGGTGATTTGATTGGGTAACTCTCAGTCGGGACATGTATACGATCGAACATTTCTGGGATGAATTGGGACGACGTATTCGAAGGCTTATACCAGTTGTAAGAAATGTCCAGGAGCTCGCAGACTTGCTACTGTAGGAGTAGAATATCGACCAGAATGTAAACTCTCACTTAATTGAAAGTATACCTCGTCGATTTCAAGCAGTCATTAACGCAATGGATTTACAAAGTACTTATTGCTCTTTATTTTTGCATATTTAAAATAAAAATAGCTTAATTAACACGAAGGTAAATTTCTAATCCTCTAAATTAAACGATTTTAAAATTCAGTTTTGAGTGCTACTTAGTCTTCTATGTGCAGGGACTGAAAAAAAACTAAATATTCTGTTTTCTGGCGATGTTTCGTTGCCTATACGCATAACTTCATCAGACCATTTTGTTGTACTTAGATATGACCAACCTAGTCAGAATGATGGCATTATGAAGTTGTGCTGCTAAGCAGAATAGTCATGCTGCGAGTATGTTCAAAAAGTAGAAAATGGAGAAACGGTTTTTGTTTCTTATTTATTATTTACTCTTGAATAACTGCATTTTTGAATTCTGTCATTTTGACTCAAATTTTAGAAATGTTAAACGTCTTAAGTTCATTAATTACGTTTGTACATCAAGTCTGAGCATACTTATTACAGTTCATTCGTGAATTTCTATTTTCGACTTACTATAGAATAAATAGACCTCAAGTTATGTTACTGTGTTTATTTTAAAATATTGTTCTAATAAATGTCAAATAGATTTTAATTTGTTGATAACTAAATTTTGTTGGCATTACGAATTTATGTAACGATATACATACTTTCATACTACAGCAAAGCTTAAAAAAAAAATTAATGATAGCAACATTTGATATTTGGTATCTGGCAACGTTTCATTTCAGGCATCATTTAGCAAAGCTGTCTTTGTATTATAGTTGAGTAAAAAGAGTCTCGAGATTTTCGTATCGAAAAAATTAAATGTCTGTAAACGTAGTTGTTTTTCGCTTTTGAATGATATACTTTGGTGTTTCATTCAGAAGGAGCAGTGATAGTTTACAGTGTGACAGTATACACGAAATATAGGAAGAATTACCATTTTTCGAAAGGAAATATCCCAAGAAGTAGCTGGAATGTTCTATGCAATTCTAGAATTAATTATTATATTGAAAACATTTAAATTGGCTTCATTAAAAGATTTTAAAATTTAATTCCTATATTAGTTTATTAGATCCGGTTATGAAACACGCACGCTAATATAACAAACCTTAAATTACCTACTTAATGTTACCCTTAGCCTCTTCTGGTTACGTAACAACATTTGACAAGTGGGCAGGTGTTCCGTACCTACCTGTATCATCAAAACAGGTTTAATTTTAATGTTTTTAGGAAGTGTAATTTCTATTCGACTTTATAAAATTCTATGCTATTATGTTTTAATCCTCTTTATAATTTTTATAATGACGTTGCGCCACAAACATCTATTGCCAAAGTAATGATAGGTATCATCGATTACGTGTTTGGAAGGGATTATTTTTAATATTTATCAGGAAATTTCGTATACGATCGGCAATAGCAAAAAAAATTAAATAAAAAATGTGCATGTGTGCCGTGAATAGCAAGGCGCCCGCTTTTTTCCACCTTTGTAATTGATTAGAGTACTTACAACTTTCAACTGCTAATTGCGTTAATTAATTAATTAAAGTAATTCACTCTATGTAGTTTCCAACTTTTGATTAGTATTAAGCAAAAAGTTTCAAAATTACTTATTTAGATAATAGTCGTCCTTCACCCACTTAAACTTTGTAATAATTGCATTATGGGATTTTTTTTTATTTTAACAATGTTACTATTAAACAATCATTGAAACGTTATAGAAATGAGAATAACGGAATTTTTTATTTTAGAAATTGATTGGGTATACTAAATAGTTATGTATGTCTGTAGCTCGTTCGGTTTTGTGGACGATTCGTGACCCACTTAGGTGGGTATCTTATGCGAGCGCGTTAAAAACTTACGGTACTTTTAGTGTTTACATTTATTGTGTTTTTTTATGAGTTAATTTTTCCAATGAATATTCATTCTTTCGAACTCTTAGGCGCATTAACTGCAAATTATGTTTAAATATGGAAATGCACGCTGTTAATATAAATTGGCTGTCTTTAGTCTTTATATAAGAGGAATATGTTTATTCAAAACTTCAACCGTATTGATTTGTCATTGTTTATGTAAGCTTTCATTTTTTGATGTAACCGTTTCCCACCAAGACGTGTTAAATAATGCGATATTTGCATAATTTTAAAAATATGTTAATGTCGGGGTTCTTTTTAAACTGTAATTGCGGGCGTGATCAAGATAATATTAGTTTAAACGCGGATACGTTGTTTCACATGAAATATTTGAAGATAAAGTTAGTACACTCAACAATTACCGCATTGTTTTTTAATGTTGTGTAAAGAACTAACTTTAAACGCGGATTCTTCAAATTTGTCGTCGTTAAATTTAGTCGTATTAATTTAAACAGCTTTCATGTCAAAATTGTTTGTAGGCATCAAACTAACAATAAAACGAATAAAAACTGTATGGTTCTAAGTAAATATCATCTTGTAAAAGTGTATTGGTACTGAAAATCCACAGAAAAGCTACGAGATCAACTGAATTTCGAACGTACGTGTCGTTAAAAGGTTTGATTTCCATCGATTTTTGATGACATACAAAACACGCTATTGTAAAAAAATTAGTTTTTTTAGCCTTCGGTTGCCAGGAAAAGCGACGTTTTACCTGCAGACTACGCGTTTTATTTTTTTATTTGAAGAAAAATAAATCTTTTACAATTACAATTTTTCCGAACGTATTTTATTACAGTATCCTTAAATTTGTATTTGATTAAACCGCGTTTGTGCAGTTTGGAAAATATTTATTAACTATTTTGAAACAAAAATTTGTCTGAGAAGCTTGTTATGTATTGATGAGTGAACCCGTTCAATTTTTGGTAAATTTTGTGAATAGTATCCTCTAGAGGATAGTGGCTTAGTTTATCGTAGTAAAGGGATTCTTCTGTGCCTACATATTTAATTTGACAATTGAATTTGGTTACAAGATTTTTACAGTTTAGAAAGAATGAGTTAATAACAAATTTCTAATAAAGTGGTAGTATTTACGTGTAGTTTCTGTTTTTTTATCAACCAATTTAGTGGTTGTGCAGCATTCTCCAATAAAAAGTACAATACTACGTGTTTAGATCCAATTTTCGTCACATATAATACAGATTATGTTTTTTAAACTGATCAAAAGTAACTCTTTGAGTCATATATGATACATACAAAAAACATAATTAATAAATCTGAGGCTAAACGCCATCTCGTAGAAATGGAGCTACGTACGAGTTAATCCACATGGAGGAAACTATGAAGTTGTTAGTTAGATAGTAAATATTATAAACGCGAATTTCAAAAAATGTATTTGAGTTACACGCGGCATAATATTCCTAACTGTACTACACAAGTGCAAAAATTTGTTTATATAATTGCAGAAACTATAATTAAAGACTAGTAGACAGCTGTTACGTCCTATTTGGACTCTTCAGCACTGGAATACTCTAATGTAGTTACTACAACTATATAAAAAAATTTGCTATAGTTTTCTTCCATTCAGGTGTTAAATTCATTAATAAATTTGAGGCTGAACGCCAGCTCGTAGGAACGGAGCTACGTACGAGTTAATCCACATGTAGGAAACTATGAAGTTGTTAGTTAAATAGTAAATATTACAAACAACAAAGTTTTAAAAAATGTATTGGAGTTAAACGCGGCATAATATTCTTAACTGTACTATATTACCAACCCCTATCAGCTGCAGTGGGGTAGTAACTATAAATGCAGGAGAATTCTAATTGAAATTAATTGTAAAGAAATATTGCCCCAGCTCAGAAGGAGAGGGGAAGTAGGTAAGAAATAATAATGCAGCCGAATTTGGAGGTAGCTTATATAATCTAAACAAAATCCCACATAAACTTAAACGATTTAGTAAATACCAAAAGATATAGGCGCCAGGTAGTTTATTTTGAATTAAATCTTGTAATTCTGGCAAAATTACCGAAGCCAATCAAAGATACTAATGCAAACAAAATCCAGAACAAATTTCGTATTATCAATACACGCAGTAAATGTACTTTATTATACAATAGATATAGGAATAATATATATAAAAATTAGACATAAGTTAATATGGACTCTAAATACATAAGAGTCAATAACACAAACTAAAGAACGTTAGTAATTTCTATCGTTAGGGAGTAATTTCCCTCGGTGCAATAATCGTAGAAACAAAATTTCGATAATTACTCGTAGAGTAATCAAAACAAATTAAATAAGAGGGAAAATTTTCCCAACGATTAACTAAACGTGCACTCAATCAAGAGTTCTAAGCAAACTTGGCCTAGTCAAAATCGAATGACCAAAAGTGAATTTTTAAAGCAAATAACGCTACATGAAATGTAAAAAAAATAGGATACTACCTTACTCAAGCCACATGTAACAATGGTTTACATATCTCTGTAGATCGATCGACTTGTCCAGAGTTCTGCCCAAGTCCTAGTCCTTAGTCATCAGAAAAGAAATTAGCTAAAACACAAAAGTAAAACAGTACCACACTTCGCACTTAATGTAGGTTAGAACATAACCAAAATTACAACAATACATTAGTTTACTTATACAATCTGATAATTGACGTTACGTTTACTTAACTTGAAAAACTAGCATCGTAAATTTTCCATGGGCTGCCTCCAAAGAAATCCTGTAGATAACGATCCTACGCAGTTATTATTCCAAATCAAACAGCAGAAAATTAGACAAATTGTCTCAATCAGAAATCGTAATTACAATCGCAATGGTTGTATTACATCACATAACGGTCCTCGTCGGCCCTTTAGCATCGAAGAAAGAAAGATGAACGAAATCTTTGACTTTCACCCGCCATCTTTCACCCTTTTATTCTTTGTAAATGGTTACATCCAGGAAGAAAGCAGCCAAGAGAAAGAAAAACAAAAAAACCCTCTGTAATAATTTCTCTAGGTTAGCAACAATAAAATTTGGATTAGAAAACTTACCAAGTTAAGAGTTAACCATTTAAATCTAACTTTTATCGCAGTAGTAAAACTCCGTGTGCATAGTAACGCAGTGAAAAATTTACGATTAAACATTTGCTAACTTTTAGACTTAGTCCAAACCCGTATCTCACTGTAGAGGCACATTTTATATTTACATTGCAGAACATTAGTAAATAATTTATTAACTGGTGCGTTCATTCGAGAACGTTACTAATTAAAAAGAAAACGTAACAACTACGCAAGTGCAAAAATTTGTTTATATAATTGCAGAAACTATAATTAAAGACTAGTGGACAGCTGTTTCGTCTTATTTGGATTCTTCAGCACTGGAATACTCTAATGTTGTTTCTACAACTATATAAAACAAATTGCTATAGTTTTCTTCCATCCAGGTGTTAAATGCATTAATAGTAAATAATACAAACACGAATTTCAAAATATGTGTTTGAGTTAAACACGGCATAATATTTCTAACTGTAGTACGCAGGTGCAAACATTTGTTTATATAATTGCAGAAACTATCATTAGAGACCTGTGGACAGTTGTTTCGTTCTATGTGGACTCTGCAGCACTGAAATACTCTAATGCAGTTTCCACAATTATATAAAACAAATTGTCATAGTTTTATCCCATTTGGGCGGGCGTTAAATTTATTAATAAATCTGAGGCTAAACGCCATCTCGTAGACACGGAGCTACGTACGAGTTAATCCACATGTAACTATGAAGTTAGTTAAATAGTAAATATTAAAACATACTGTTTTGTAAGATTTTAAAATGAAAGAAACCGAATTTTGCATGGTGTATCACATATGGGACCGAGTTTATGAGCTCAGACTAGAAAATATTAGATTTCAATTGAAAAAGTTCGGAATCAGAGAGTATGCAAGTTAATGCACGCGGAGTTCTGCTGGAACAGAGATGTGTGCCTCTTTGAGCTTAATTTTTAAATAGTAAATTGCATTTTTGTCTGTTAAGAAAAATATCAACTGTAACGTATATATTCTTCTTTCAAAAGAAGATAACTTTCTAGATTTACTTTTATTTTACTAAGCGCTGTGTTCAATATTTTCTTTGAGTCACATATGGGTCAATATGCATTTAAATTTGTGATAGTACACCATGGGTCTCCGGAGCAACACAAAAAAATATTGTTCCTTTTAGATGGATACAAAAAATGCAATGGGAACAACAAATACATTCGATATATGTATAACTGATGATAATAAAAGTGACGATTTCTATCTGTCAGAAGAAAGTGATAAATCAAATCGCGTTCTAGTTGTCGAAAGCGACGAATATCAAGATGAGAAGATAATAAAAGCTTAGACTGATATAGAATCTAATGACGACAATATTCCTCTAAGTGAACTGTTGGAGAAGTTGGAATCGGGTAATCGGAGAACTGGAAAGCTAATAGATCCGAATGAAATAAAATGATTGATTTAGACATCCCATTTAACTCATTACCGCCCGAATTTTGTTTTTTTTTAAAGATTGTATCCGTGGGCGTTTTAGATTTTTTATTTTAATAAAAAAATATTTGTAAATATGATTTGATCTAGTATGATACACATGGTTCTACCAAATAATTTACATTCACTACCCGCGCAACACCGTCTGTTCGCTCAGGAGTTTTTGCCACAGTTCCATATGTTGTCAAATAACTCTAAAACGCCGCCAATCCATATCCGATATTTTTTCTTCTTAAGGCTATCACTGATCCAATCCAACTCTGCCTCGTTGTCTTTAAAAGCTAAAGACATTGAGGTTGGTACTTGTATAGGTACAAAAGTTGAGGTTGAAGGCCCTGGTTTCTGTAATGACGACAAATATGGTTAAAACGCCAATTTATGTAGTTCTAATTGCTTCTACAGTTTTTTCTAACGTCTCAACAGCTTCTTCAACTTTTCCAAGTCTTGCATTATCCTAAAATCTTATTTCGGCTTCAGCACACAGTTGTCGACTGTGAAATTGGGGATAGTCCCACCTTCGTCTTTGTCGGCAGAATCTTTCATCTGTATCGATATTACGTCAGGTGGCGTTATAAATATTTCATCAACATTCGGTTCTAGGTTATCCAGCATATCAAGTACTTCAGAAAGTAAGAAACCGGAACTAACAATGTAAAGAAAAGGAGAAGTTTTAATAGTGATTTGAAATAATTTAGCTGTCGTAAGTCTCTACAGATACCATAGGGTATCGAGGAAGTTAGGACATTTAGAGCGCATTTTGTATTTTAGGTAACTATTTTCGTTTTATGCGGTCAATCTACATTTTATGGAGAACTCATTGATGACTAATACGTGACGAAAAATGCTTAGTACTAATAAAATAATCTACTTACGCCCATCGAATGTCCATTATTTCTTTCACAAAAAAATTACTTTCCAGACAACGACACAGTCACTATAAACACGTACAAAACGCAACTGAATTAAACTTAAATTCAAGGTTATGGCTTTGGAAACATTATTCCAGAATGTACGGTAATTTGTTCTATATGTGACATTTATAGTGAGCCGAAAACCTTAGCAAAGTTCGGTGATACCGTATGGTATCGGTGGGCGCTAATAGATTAAATGGTTACGTTGCTGTTTCCAAGCGAAATTATATCCGAAATAACTGCTGAAAAGAATTTATAGTGTTCAAAGACGCACAACATTGTAGTGTAATGTGCGAGTATTTAAAAAGAAAGAATTGGAATAGCACTATTTACTTATTTTTTTTTTCACCCGTAACTTTCCTTTGTTCTCTATTTCTTTGTTTCTACGACCACCAGCAATCAAAAACCACCTCCCTCATTCTCTCAGGTTTCAAAGTCTCCCTATTTTTTTCCCGCAAGCGCTAACCCACCCCCGTTTCCTCGCTAAGATTAAGATACGTTTTCTTAGACAAATAGCTGTGCAGGCAACCAACAATACTTGTGAAATTTGAACTGGAATATCTGGATACTACAACATTCATTTCCGATGAAATAGAATAATTTATAGGAACCTGTTTGTATATGTCCCCATATCCACTTACCTCAAGTAAGACGGGTCGCCTCATTTGGGTCATCCAGCGGTGTTTTCTGTTATGACTTGCAACAGATGGGAACAATAATGACAATTTTATACCTGGAGGTAGAGAAGGACATGATCCGTTGTTCAAAACAAACCCTTTGCTAAAGATGATTCCAAAAAGGTTCAATTTGGTTCCCATGGTCGATGAGCGGATAATATCTACTAAATCTAGATAAATGATAAAACAATAAAATCTGAAAAAAACCTTACAAATGGGGTTACAAAATTGTCCTAAGCGAAATCTCCGGTTTAGTTACGGTTTTTACGTTTTTGCTGGTTCTCAAAGTAACACCGTGCCTGATCTTGGCACAAGTATCATCATTGTAGTAAAGCTTGCTGAAATAATACCAAAATATGTCAATCATAAAATTTTCTTTGACAATTGGTTTACTATATTCTCCAAAATCAAAAATGGTACCCTTTTACTTGGTACTATGCGATTGAACCGAATTCGAGGATGGCAGATGTTGAAAAGGAGTTTAAGAAACGAGGGGGAGGGGTTTACCATGAGTAAAACTGCTGTCAAAGACCATGTGAAATGAGTGCTGTTTCTTGGTATGATACCAATAGGGTCTAAGGAAAGATTTTTGCCCTCTCAAAAAATTGACAGTCTCCAAAGTATACTGAAATTGACTAAAATACAATTCGTATACATGAGGCGTGGACCTGCGGATTTTTTACATATGCTGGATATGTGTGCTGGAAATATGGTGTTATGGAGGAGGTAGAAAAATATTTACATGTTTTATGTAAATCTGGAAAGTCTGGGCTTGCATGAAAAATTAAAAAGGCCCAGTACCAACCTTGAAGTAGCCTATGGACACGAAAAGAAACGTGGAGCTGCTGAACATTCCTCAAATGGAAGTACGGAAAGACCGATTGGATTACCTGCCCGAATGGAGAGAAAAAGACAGAAAATTTTTATACTTTGCATTTTTTTATAATTTGCTGATTTATCTTTCTTATTTTATCGAATTCCGGTAAACTTTTCTTGGTTTTACTTAATTTGAAATGCCTGAACTGTGGATTTTTACGTGCATATTAATACAATAAATCTTCCAGTTTTTTGAAGCCTGTTTTTGAGTTTTTGTCAAATCGTGGAGACTCGACGGCAAAACTTTCGTACGTTCAAATGTTATTGCAGAATATTGACGCGTGGTAATATTTAAGGTTGCTACAATCTCATAGTATGTAGTATGTGACATGTCAATCACCCAGAGTGTCAATATTTGTGTCAACAACAGATGTCACAAAATTCGTTCTTCAGGTCGGTGCGGTGCTCTAAGCTGGAATTCGGTAAATCAGTTGTAAACACTTCTGTTTCGGAATATTTTAATATTATGTGTCTCAAAACTCCAATATAAAAACATGTTGTTGTAACACCAAGGTCCTGAAAGTAGCTAAATATTAGATATATTTGCATTCTGATCTTCGGTGTTTTGCTCGAAGCTTTAAAGCATTCTAGCTTAAATAAATAGAAGAATAATGCATATATTGTATAATTAATAGAAATCGAAGAAGATTTCAGCAGCCAAAACAATAAATATATCATAAATTCTAGAACAATTTGCTTTACTGAATCTTTTTGGAAAACGTGCACGTAGTAATGTTTACTAAATAGTTACTGCTCGTTTAAATGCAAACTGAACGAGCAATAATACTTTTGAGATAAAAGGTAAAACATAAAATAAGAAAACCAATGAGGTAACCAAAGTAGAAAGTGGCGTTTTCGCGATAAACAAACTACAACCCATAAACATTAGAAACAACGATTATGTATTGAATTTGTAGTCATCAATTACTTTTGTAATACACAGTCGAGATGGGAATATTCATGACCAACAGTAAACTGTTCTACATAAGCACCAGCTTCGGGTGGAAAAGAAACGGTAAACGTTTGTCGTCATAACGCAATGCGACATTACCTGTTTCTGATACTTCTACGCGTGTAACTTTCACGGTCGTACGCCGGAGGCTGAAAGATCGGCTACCGAACATCGTTTTCTTATGCGCATATGCTCTATGCTTCTTTGTAATTTGTGATATCGTTATCACAAGTCAAGAAGCGATAAATTTTCGTAATAAGACTGATAAGTGCTTGACGTTAAGTAGTGTTATCTTTATATAACAAACGAGTAAAATTTTGATTTGCAATTTTTCAGTAACTCTAAAGCTTTTAGATGTAAGACACGCTGTGCAATCGAAAGCGGGTAAACATTATTTTTGTTTTGATTTTTTTCAAAACGTCAAAAGTAGTTCGATTTTCTTCAAACGTTAATTACGTCATATTAATATGTGATACATACGATTAATGCTAAATGGATAAAATGCTACGTGCCAGTACAGCAGCAATGCCTCGAAGAGTTGTGTAAGTTACTTTATGTGTTTGTGAATTTTACAGTCATAATTGTCAGGCATACACTGAATATTTACGTAACACTGTGTACTCGAAACTTGTACTGTTCGCTGGTTGGTTCAGAAGTTCTAGTCTATGACATAAATACTTTTAATTTATGTGCACATCACTCTTATCGAATAACCGCCAAGTTAGTTTTCACAAATAAATAATTGTTTTAAAAGAAAATAAACTCGAGATTGTCTTAAAATAAATTCTCTTTATATATGAATTTCTTACGTAATGTATACATTGACTTTAAAAGATTAACCGGCTCTGTGTTCTAGCGGCATGTTAACAAACGCCAAGTAATTAATTAAAATTTTATTGTTAAAAAACTAAGAGAATGTTTTATTATTCAGTACTATGTTTTTAACGTGATTACCTCAATTTAAAAATGTACCAGGTGTACTTACAAGTTTTTTAGTCGTTCATTGTTTATTTTGTCGACTTACAGTGAATGAGACTTCATGCACAAACTGAAAAAGTTTGCTGTATTGTTTCTATTTTATTTAAAGTACAATGATTTTTTAAAAATCATTTTGTAAAGTAGTACTCATGAGAACTCTGATAAAGACGTTTCTTTGATAAAAAGATTGCGTTTAAGAGGTGTTGGTCGCATCAGTACTCCAAAATAAATATTTGCATAATTTTCTTGTTTATTATGAATGCCTCTATTGAATAGAATAGAATAATTGACATTGACTAAACATTAACAAAGAAAATTTGATGAACACGGATCGATTTTTCTTATATGTACTTCGCATTCATTTGCTGTGGTTATACATAATTGTAATCAATATTGAGGTAATTATAGTCTTATTCAATAGAGTAAATGTTGTTCTAAGTGAGTTTTTACAAAAACATTGAAATAACACGCGTTTTGTTTTTTTTTTACAATTAAGACACACTTTTTCATGTGTTCGAACCAGTTCTCGAAACATTGTTTTTATTGGTACCTCAAAAACATGGTTTTGAAAGTTTCTTGAGGTGATGATAATCGCTGTCTACGCCTAGCCCGCGCCTAAGACTTTTGGCGCCCTTGTGCAAATTTAAATCAACGCCCCTAATTTGTATTACGTTCATATGTGAGTACATATACGGGTTAAGTTAGGTATTATTATCCACTATTGAAAAATATTTTTATAAAGTATTTTCATAAATTTATTTTAATTTTTATATTTCACAAGTAAAAGCCATAAGCCACACAAGTATTTTTTCATTGAGGTACATAACATAATTATAAACTTATAGAAATCAGAAATATATTCTAACAGTATTACAACTCAAAATTTTTGTATTTTAGTTTCATATGTAATATATGATACAAAAGCACAAGAAATAAAAAAAATATTTAAAACATTAAAAATACTCGTTTATATATAACAGGATGAAACTGATCGACAAATAAAACCAAAACGATATATTATTTTAATAATGCAACATGTCACCTTTTAAAGGTTAATATCCAGGTATTAGGTATTGTTATTAATCTTTTAGCTAAGTGAATTGAGCTTTTCCCGTGCTTTCATTTTTGCAAATTGTTTAATTAAATCTTCGGTGTCTAATTCTTTTAGCTGGTCCGTTTCTATTGAAATGACAGCAAGATTACTTAGCCGGTTTTGCCTCATGGTCGATCTTAAATAATTTTTTTTATTTTGAGTTTTGAAAAAGATCGTTCTGCGGTAGCAACAGAAACCGGCATTGTTAATAAAATACGAAATATTATGCTAGTATTAGGAAAAGAATCCACTAAGTTGTTAATTGTTATATAATTTAAAGTTACTTCTGGAGACGTAAAACTTTTTCATCAAAATTTTGTAAATATTGCAATTTTTTAACAAGTTCCACGGCAGTTATGTCTCGTTCATTGCGAGTTTTGTCGTTTAATAAATTTTCAACTTTTTGACATAATTCTAATTGTTTGTTTTCAGAATAATTTTTGAAGTGAAACTTTTTTATCGGCGTTGGAAAAAAATTTACCGTCATATTTTACGCGTCACATTTTTTACCGTCAAATGTTTTTCGGTTACGCGTAACATTATTCCGTTACGCGCCATCTTTTTTTTGTAAATCAATTAACTAATTTTTTATTATAAAATTCTAAAATATTTTTAAATAAATACAAATTGTACAAGGTGTTCAAAGGTAGTAAAATAAATAAAAAGTTCGCCCCGGGTGGCTCGAACCACCAACCTTTCGGTTAACAGCCGAACGCGCTAGTCGATTGCGCCACGGAGGCACATACTATAGGTCACAAAACGGATGGTTATAAGGTACACGGTCAAAACGTTGCTATAAGATACGATCAATTGTTGTTGTAATACTCCACAAATTCTACAAAATCATCAAATATCAGCCTTCGTGGCGCAATCGGTTATTTGTATTCATGTCTATGATAATAAAATCCTTTTTTTTGTATTCATGTCTATGATAATAAAATCCTTTTGTTTAAACTTTATCTAATTTAACTTTATTTAACCAATTTCTGAAAAGTTGCATGTAGATCATTTTGCGAAAAATAAGGCCATAAATAAGTTTCACTTCTTATATGTGTACACTAGTACACGCCCTCATATTTTTTTAATTTATCAATATTCCATAAAAACGCGAAATTATTAGAGTAAGAAGAAAGTAAATAGAATCTCTCATCTACTGATGTTATGATTACATCTAAAGCATTAAAAAAACAATCAACTTTGAACTTTAAAGTTTCGTCGTGGATCGGTTCATCGTCACATTCATAATCAAAATGTTTTTTTTTTGCGGTCTTAGACCTCTTTGTTTTTTGAATTTAAAGCTGGATGCTATTTCTTTAGCATCAATCAATATATAATGAAAACTTTATTGGAGCGATAAGCTTTCAAAAAATTATTTAAATGATTACAACACTGAGCAACATCAAAGTTCGGTTTTTGAATAATTTTACTAACAATGTTAACTTTACTTAAAATATTATAACACAATATAAATATGCAAATGAACTCAAAATTTTGCCATTTTTTGGCCAACGATGCAGCCAAATTTTTTACGTTATTTTCAAAGTTTCATTCGCTTATTTCAAACAGATCATCATAAACCTCCCCAAGTTGATACCTTAAATGAGTTATTGCATCTATTCTACTAGACCATTGACTATCCGATAAGGGTTTTAAAGTTAAATTTGTTACATTAGATAATTTAGATTTCAGAATTGACCAGCGTTTAGTAGAAGCTGAAAAAAATTCAAACAGTTCTTGAACTAAAGAAAAAAAATTGATGCGATCTTGCGGCATCATTGACGACTAAATTTAGGGTATGATTGCAACAAGCAACAAAGAGAGCTCGCGGATTGAAATCCAATTTTTTTTGTAGACCATTATGCCTACCACGCATATTTGCCCCATTGTCGTAACCCTGACTCTGCAATTCGTTAATATTTAAGCCTTCTTTCTCTAACGCCGACAAAATAAATTTTGTTAAGCCTCCACCCAACACATCATCTATAGGACAAAATAATAAAAAATGTTCTTCTATACTAATTCCCTTGCTCTTCAAATTAACAAATCTTATACAAACTGAAATTTGTTCTTGCTGACTAGAGTCAGGACTACAGTCGAATAATATGAAATAATATTTTGCTTTTTTAGTTAGTTCTAAAATTTTGGATTTGATATTTTCACCGATCAACTTCACTTTGTATTTAGATAGTTTTTGTGATCTTTTATTTGAGAGCGTTTTGTATGTTCTGACATAATCAGTTCGAATTTGGAAATCATTTCTATGCATTTTAAAACGTTACCATTGTTTTTCTCAAACAACTTATTACTACTTCCACGAAAAGCTAAATTTTGCTGACTTAAAAACTGAATCACGTAGAAAATTCTTTCTATAACAGCTTGCCAGTATTTAGTTTGTCTGTTTATTACATTTTGAATTTTTGAATCAATTATTTCATTTTTATTAAAACGGTTAAAAAGATCTAGCAATTTTAGAACATTTTCGATATGTAACTTTCTGTTTTCATGAATGTTTAAATGTTTACTTAAATGCTGCCAGCCATTGTAATCAGATTCATCACTAAGGCCAACAGATTTCAAATCGCTGTCATTAAAAATTTTTCAACAGAAGCAGTAAAGTGAATTTTTTGTTTCTGAATACAACAAGCAAAAACGCTCAATTTTTTCTTTGTTCGGTAAAATTCTAAAGAAGTAACTATTGAAAAACGCCCCGACTCCGAACTATCTCTTGGATAAATATCCTTTTTGTTTTGATAATGAGCAGAGCTACGTTCTACTAATTGATGAATATTATTAGGACGTAATTTCTTTGGCTATAGTGCAGCATCTTTCGAAAGTTGCGGAACTTAAAGATGTTGATGGATTGCTTTCTAGAAGATCGGTTTCTTGTCTGCTGTTGATATTTGTTTCAAGTATAGGTTCAGAATATTGGGATTCAGCTGTTTTATTGTTGTTATTAATATTTGGCAAAATAGACTCGGGTTTTGAAAAAAAATGCGCAATTTTGACATGGTTTTCCACTTCTTCCACTAATTTTCTTTTATTCAGCAAAATTTGGTATCCGGACAATTTCTTCTTTTCTTCTGACATCTTGTATACTGTAAAGAGATTAATACGTAAGTCAAATTCAAACTCGAAAGTATTTTCTCAACATTACGTACTTCAAGTTATTTCAGAATTTATAAATTTTTATAAATAGTAATATTACTGTTTATCAATTATTCTGTTTAAATTTACTTCAATTAACAATGATGTTTATATAATCAAATATAAAAGGATTTTTGAGATGCAAGTTTTTGGCTTTTAATGTTTTAATAAATCTAAAATAAAAAATAAATTTTGTATGAACTCACCTTAATTCACAACACAAAACACATCACTTCAAAAGCAGATATCTTTTACTCCATGCACCTTTTCACTTCGCTAAGTTAATTATCGATCGAGCATCAGGCAACAAATGAAATCGCGACCGATCCAGCGCTTTAATATACAATTACTTAATACTAAGTTTCGTACATTGTAAGCTTAGACAGGAAAAAAAGGGCTTGTTCGCTCGTTGGCTCGTTGCAAGCCAAATTTCAAGGTCAAACATGAATAAAATCAGATTTGTTTAGTTCACACAATTCATGTTATCAATGTTGTTTGTTGCTTTATCTTTTTTTTTTACTTTTGAGTTTTGAGGCTTTTTGGCGCCTCGGCGCCGTCGTCCACCGCACAACTTTGCCCGTATGTACGGCGCGGGACTGCTGTCCACGCATTTTTGGTTTGGCATTCGAGAATTCAAAAAGTTTTTAGGAGATGAACCAGGTGAATGCGGGCAAGAAATGCTGTTGTTCTTCCTGATTTTATCCATGTCTTTGGAGTTGTTGTATACTATTCAACATTAAGTATTTTTCTATGCAATGATCGCGACATGTTTAACCAAAGAAACAAGCTATAATTTGCTTGATGTGTTTTACGAACGAAATATTTCTGTTGGATTAGTTTCTAGCTTTACGAATGTCTAAGCTACATTCATAAAGCTAGAAACCAATCCAACAAAAATATTTCGTTCGTAATAGTATATTAAAACACAAGTTACAGAATGAACGCGCTTCAAGCACGAGACCGGGTTTCATACACGAGCCGCGCAGCGGCGTGTTTATGAAGCGGTCGAGTGATTGAAACGTATTCTATGACGTGTGCTTTATACTATTTTCTCTATTTCGATACAATATTTAAAATTTTTCGTATAATTTTAATTTTAAAACAACATTGGGAAACTTATATTTTATTGAATTGGCAACACTTACACTTTGACATATTGAAATTTATGTGTTAACCTAAAATCTCATACAAAATTTATCTCTTTATACCTTTATAAGTAAATAACTTTGTATTAATAGGACGTTTTTATTTGATCTTGGCATCAAAATTTGAATTTCAATTGTTAAGTTCCAATAATTTTGATTTCTTTTTCATGTAACGTCAACGTACGATGCAGAGACACCAACTTTGAAAAAAACTAACATTACTAAAATTCGTTTAAGAATTTGCTTATTCTTACACGGATTTTAGTGTAAGAATCGCTAATTCTTATGTCGAAATAGAGAAAATACATTCTCGGTCGTGTTTTTTGAGCAACTTCCTTACACCACCAGTCTGTTTTTGAGCTTCGGTGAATTGTGCAGAATTCATATGGAACAGATCTTGCCTAAGGATGCCTCTTATCATGAGATAGGGGTAGGGCACATGCTGATTCTTTTCAATCATTTTGCGCACATGAATTTTTTTTGTTACAAGAATCGATTTTGGTCGACCTTTACGAAATTCATCTCTGACATAAGGACGTCCACGACAAAAGTTTGGAAACCAATTGTAAACAGAGTTTTGTAATCTTGATTGATTACTTATAGTTGAACGAAGCTATTCGAGGCATTGTTGTTGAGTTTAGCTATTGATAAAATCTTGAAACGTGAAGTTTTCGTTTTTTCGCAAGATTGTTTTTGTAACGCTTACTGTAAACAAAATACTCGGCTAATTTCTATTTTACCCACAACAACACAACACTCATAGATGGTACGACAATTACGACTATCTAAATATGGAAAAATATAGTATAAGATTCTACGGGTTACGTTTTTATTACAATTTTCCCTTCTGAAGAGTTTCCGTGTTGTAGATTTTTTGCAAGTCGAAATTTCAACGCACGTCGCAGTGGATATCTTCAGAAACTGAAATAAACTGAAGCAAATGTGTGATCATTTGAAAATTTTGGGACAGCACAGCAATTATGCGAATATTGCCTTTACTTATTGAATTACTCGCGTGGTAAAAATTGATGCTTATAGATTCGTCATTGTACATTTTTACCTTCCTATATGTGCGATCGCAATTTTTTTTGTATAATTTAATGTTTCAAGGTCTCCTGAATCAGAAAAATGTATTTTAGATAAAAAAAATTTGTGTCTGTGTGTATCTGTTTGTCTGTGTGTGTGTAACGATGTATTCACGATAACTCTCGAACCAAAAGTCCTAGTAACTTGAAATTTGGTATGGAGCTGGCTTTTCATATTTTCTTGGTTCTATCAAATGATGGGTCTGATAAAGAAACCGGAAGTGGGTGTATCCGCCATTTTTAACAGTTTTGCTTATATAATTTTGTACGTATGTAAATTATTCGAATTATTTTTAGTGTCATATAGAGATAATTCTTTCTAACAATTTATTCAAATAAATTTTTTTTCTGACATTAGCAGTTTATTAGATATTTTATTTATAATTTAAAATGAATTCACAAACATAATATAGGATCGAATTCTGCCGGCGAGGATTTTTTTTTAGTATGATGCACGTAGTCTAGTCGACAAGTTCAAAAACGTGTTAATTCTTGAAATAGCTTCTGAACATATGATAGCTTATTGGATTTGGAATGACGTCTAGAAAAATGTATTAAAATGTTTTTTTATTAGATTAAAAATTGCAAAAACTATAAACAAATTAAGATGCAAAAAAAAGTTTTTCGCGAATAACTCAGAAACTATAAGAGATAATGAAAATCTGAAAAATGGTTCTTAAAGAGGAGGAGATTTTTAATAAAACAGTTTCCCCGGAAATCTATCTTTATTGGTAATAAATTTAAATGGACGCTGAAAGTAGGCCTCCGCGTGACTATTTCTGGATGCGCGAGCGGCTTCTGAAGCGAGTACGTCAGACAAAAAAAATTTTTTTGGTATTAAATGTTAATTAAAAAATAAAAAAAGTTGTGGTGTATTTTCAACACTTGAGGGCCCAGTTGGAAGAATCGATCTAACTTAATTTTTGAGCAAGTTAGGCGATTGTTAATTAAGAAAATTGTTTAAATAGATAACACAAAAATTTTTCGCTTCTCAGAGTCTTTTGCTACATACTAAAATCATCGTTTATAGTTATCATACTTTCGGTTTATGTTATCAATTTTCTTCTGAGAATTATACATAAACCTATGTATATTGCCTGAATGGAAGTTTATTCGTTGCATTTGGATTCAACTAAAAAGAACATGCTTTTGTTTTAATATCGGAATTTGTTATCATTAGGTTATTGTCTCAATGTGATTCTATTAAGCGGCGTTCACTGTATTAGTTCCATTTTATCATCGCTCCATAAATCAAAGGATGTCTTGTGTGAAATTAACTTGAAAAATCTTGAACCGTTTTAAATGAAATTTATTTAACGACCACCTATATAATACTTTAAGTTTAGTACCCTAAAAAATGAGTTTGTAAATGCAGTTATATACGTGCCACCTCTATAATTAATACTCTTTTTATTTTAGCATTATTGACGATTAAAGTGTTGTTAAGAAAACTTTCACAGCCAGAAGAAAATATAAACGAAAGTTGCCATTTTACATACCCGCAAAAATCATTAGCATCTGAAAATAACTCGAGGGCAGTAATTGAATTTATTATTATTAGATACTTATTTTCAATCGACGCATAGATTGTTTTAATATGAACGTGTAATTAATTTACTAATGCATACATGCTTACTTATTATTAATTATATTGTGTATAGTTTGCTTCTGTAAAAAAACTGATTTTAATTTCAAAATTTTCTTCTTTCTTTTCCTTTTTTGTAGATCTCGTATATTTCTATTTTTACAAATTCTATTATAAATTGAAATTCACGTTTACGAACCCAGAATGTACAATGTAGTTTTTCTTATCGCATTTGGTTTTTGGTTAACTTGTGTTATTTTCTGAAGCGTACAAGAAAAAAAAACTAATTAAAGCAAACTTCTTAAACAAGTTTATCGATTAGAAATATCTACGTTGCAAATTGTTTGCTTAATAGGAACTTACAACCACGAAAAATATAAAGGATATACTGCTTCGTCGATAAGAAAGTTGATGAAACATCGCAACTGAAAAACAACCTTGTACATTAGACAAATTTGCCTGTGGCAATATTAGAATAATGCTAGAACGAACTTCTTTGTATACTTGCAAATCAATGGAGCGAGTTTAATTATGTGGAATTTTGTTTTTTCTGTATAAAAAGTCGATTTTCATATTTTAGGCGTGGAGAAGTCTAATAATATTTTTGCTTAATAAGCAATCATGACAACATAAATATTCATTTAACGCTGAAGATGAAGTATGCGTGCAATTAAAAAATCAAAAGATTTCCCACTAATGGGTTAGGATTACATTTATCACATACATAAATTCGCCGTTACGTATCCGTTTATTCCAAATACACTTCTGAAAATTTTTTGTTTTACACAATGCTTAACAGTTTATTAAGAAATAATTTTGTGTGTTGTTTTTGTTTGTTCAAGGAGATCTTACATCGATTATGGTTTCTTAATTTTTCACTTTGATGGTTATTTAGGTGACGTTTTTTAATATTTTGCATAATTTTGAAATGTGTATCATATCCAAATACAGAAAGTAATTCTGTATTTTAAAATTATAGCTCGTAGAATATTAATCACATCTTGTTTATATTTGAATTTTTTTCTGCAAGTATTTCAATTGCAAATAATTTTTTTAAAGACGCACAACTGATTTTTTTTAATTAAGTCGTTACGTAAAATAACCTCGAAAATAAAGAACGAGTTTCGATATTCGTGATTTGTTTTTTATTGTTTTAAACCACGATTTCACCTATTTGCCGCTTTATGAATAAGGTCTCGCTAGCTTCACCATTAGTAAAAACTATAACAATAGCTCGAACAAAAAGAATCTAACCGAAAAAAACCTAATTGAAAGTTCATAGTTACTGTTTAACATAATGAATTACGTGTACATAACTAACAATTTAACCTCGACATTAACGTTCTTAACACCTTTAGTATATGTGTGTCATGTAAATCGATAATGAGCTAATTTGGATTTTTCTGAACTGTTTCTAATTGCGTTTTTGTGAATTATTGAAATTGGAAGTACAACGTAATCGACAATGGTGAAAAAAAGGTTTTTGCTAAAGCATGTATTACTACTTCGCTTATGCTTTACGTGACACACATTTAATTAATTAATGTTACCGATCACTTTGATATAGGACCCGATAGTTACGCATTATTTTTAGTAAATGATGTAATACATACGTAAACAATTGGTTTTTTGTTAAAAGTTTGCAAGGGTGAATGCTCTAGCAGCAACTTATTTTATAGAAACTCAAAATTCTATTAATTATAATATTTTTAGAATAACCAGCAAAACTAGTTTTTCAAATGGATGGCGGTAGGTTCTTATTTTGCTTATACCGAAAATCGCCGAACATAACTAACTTATTAATTTCAAATCAACCATGTTTGACCCAGTTTTTTTTACCACGGCCAACCTTGACAGACTTTTTTAACTTCACAGTTTGATAGCGCCGAAGGTAATTTTTTGTTTGTTTTGCAATTAATGATTTAATATTCTAGTCAGATTTTGAGTTTAAATGAAAATCGTCATTCAAAATTTTACTCCAGTAGCAAAAACGAAATTTAATTAATGAAAAATATGATGAATTTTTGTTGAGTTAACGAACGTGCAGTTAATGACCGTGAAATAATTCAATGCACTCCGGGTATTTTCCAAATGATGAACAAAGCATATGCAAACTTGCACGAAATTTCACAATGCACATTATTATGAGATGGTTCATGACGTAACGTGTCATTTAATATACCTTTATAACGCGAATTTTTATCTAAATCGTTAATCAAAATTGTTGTTGAGTATGTAAAAGCTTGTTTTTATATAAAATTGAAACAAATTCTTTTAGAGGAGGTCTTCGATGACAAATAAACTTGACATTAAAACATTATTAGATATAAATCCTTAGTTCAGAAGGCTTTTACCTACGCGCCTTTTTTTTTAATTTCTAGTCTAATTTAATTGGTAAATTAATTAATTTATGTTTTATACGTTTTGAGTTTTTTGCCCCAGGCTTCAAATTAAATTTACATGTAATTTCATTAAAACTGTTTAGCTAATGTTTTATAAATAAAACCTCTTCGATTAAATTTACCGAAAGAACAATAAAAAATGTTTAGTTTGTATCTAAAACAAACTTTTTTGAAAATCTGCGCTATTGTATGGATACACCTTTCACGAATGAACTTAACCTTAGACTTGTTAAAAAAACTGAATCAATTCATTTAAGTAATAAATGTAAATTTTGTTATTACAAATAAAAAAGTTGTTTGTGCCAAATTTCATAAAACGTAAAGAATTAATAATTTTAAATTATTTCGTATTGTCACGCGAACAATTTATATTTATTGTAATTGTTTTCTTTAATTTTACTCATGAACAGAAGTGTTTACAAATAACGTTGCCAAACAAGCAAAAAATGGATTCAGTTTGTTCGTTGATTAGAATCTTATTTATTAACGGTGTATGTCACAACAGCATGCGTTTTTTAAAATAATTTCAATTACATAATTGAATGTCGTACGTTTTACTTAATTGTCAATTAATTATTCTCAGAAAATCTTGATTTTAAAATGTAAATTTGTAACATTATCACACCCATGCATTAAAATGCGTTTATTTCAAATATGCTGATCTACTTCAGCTTATCAATGTTTTTGCCATATTATGTAATTTAATTTATCTTAAATGCAAATGAATACAACTTAATAAATTAGTTTGTTATTGATTAAATCGCATTTTGTGGCTGCTTTCTTTATTTTTTGTTATCGTTATTTGGAAAATACTGAACGTGTTGTTATTGGAAACAGATAGTAGTTTTGGTGTAATCAATGAACTCGGCCATAAACTTCAAAGTATTATTGTGCAGCTATGAACTCTGCGTGGAGTGGTATTTAGATTAATTGAATGAATTTGTTTATATTTTGCTACGTAAACTAGCGCATTTACGAAAGCTTTAACATTTTAAATGAAAATTTTCAGGAGTTACGCTACGGTTTTCCTTTGTAGAATGTGAAATTACGCACAAAAACTAAGTGATGGAGTAACAATGTTTATTAAAATCTATTGTATAAATAGATCCGACTGCCACTACTATATTATTGGGCGTTATGAATCATATTACGCAAACGACTATTTAATTGGCAAATTACTTTCGAAATGGTTATCTTCATAATACGGAAGTAATAGAAATTCTCTCTGGCCTTTTATGACTGCATTCATTTTTATGCGGTTAATTTAGGCAAAGTTTATTTAACGTTTTACGACGGTTATGGGGTGGACGCATGACCTACCTTAACCGCTGAAAGCTGTCGTAATAAAGGGATTCGCTTTTGCTCCAGCTGGGATTTACGCATGCGTTTAATGCTTGTTGCGTGCCGACGTCGAGACGCCTTCTACCCTAAGTATTGATTGAGAATTTTAAACAGCATTCTTTTCTTAACAAGTGTATTGTTTACTTAAGTACCGCCTTTTCTGGAAAATTTCCAGATAAGTCGGATGACAACGTTTTTTTTATGTTGTTTTATGCAGTTATCATTTTACTGTATCTGATAATTGCAAGCGATACTTTATCTGAAATAATAATTGTAACAACTTATCAATTGATGTACATGTTTTTTTGATTTTAACTAGTAAAGCAATGAACGGTTTTATATAATATAACGGGGTAGGTAGAGTTGAATGAATTATCAGGAACCAGAACCCAAAACTCTACAGTAAGGAATTATCAATTAATTAAATTCTAAATGTGTATCCGTCAAACATTTCTTCGTAAATAAGTGGGCGCTAAGGGAACGGAAAAAAGAGCAAAGCATCTCAAAAGATGTATTTTTGAGTAGCTTCGGGATCATTTATTTGCACATTTTTTTTTAAACAAAAAACATTTCTACAAATAAACTTAACAGAGTACCGTTTGTATTCTGTTTTTCGTTTCCATAGAAATGGATTTGGCGAACGTGGATTTTAGCACCAATCCAACCGTGTATTGCATAAAAAGATTACTTTTATATTGAATTTTATACATCGCTACCTTGATATACTCGTTCGTTGTAATACATAAACCATTTATATAAAGTAAATCCTCGCACAGTTAATAATTTTTGTAACGAACATTGGAATAATCATTAAAATATATGTAACGTCACTACATAAAGTATGCAAGTAAATAACATTTGTAAAGACCATAAAACGTTTGTTCCAAGCGTACGTACCCATAAATAATTCAGAAATGAATTTATAGTTGCTTTAAGAATACAGTAGATATAAAAAGTAACTGTACAATAGAAAGAGTGATTGCAGGCAACCTATGTTACAAGATAAGTATGAAACCAAAGGTGGAATCATACTTTCGTTTACGTGCTGGATAATCGTCTGCATTTTTTCTAAAATGAAACGTGTCTTGTAGTTATCAAAGATTTTAATTCACAAAAAAATACTAAATTCATTTATTGAGTATGCAGCTTTTAATTACATAATTGTCAAACGTGTATTACGCACGGAATAGAATAAAGAAAGATCAAGCTCAGTTTTGTTTAATGAACCATCGTAGTTATTTATTTAATTATTTTGATAACACTTTTATCCTGAAGCTTTCGCAATTATTATTTTTTTAAAGTTGTTGAAAGAGTAGCATTAGAACTGTTTTACTTCAATCATCTTACGAATGCCTTTTGATTTTAGGCTCGGTCCATGTGAGCTGCAGGACCCGGTGTGGGCCAAGATGAGCGCCTTGGCCGCTGGTGTCAATAAGAAAAGGAAGAAATCTGACCCCAAACCTCAGGCGCAAATGTAAGTAGTATCTTTTGCCCAATTAAAATATTACTCGAGCGCAACAGCAAACAGAAGGCTACCAACGAATGTGCTTATACTTTTAAGTCTGATGATGACTTGTGATAGTGGATATAGGTCGTTTACGTATAATTGCACGTAATATCGATATGAAACCGTTGCTCAGACAAATCGTGGAAATCACGTATTATTAAATAGGGTAATTATAGATCGGAATGGTAAACGCATAACGGATTGTAGTATATATTGACATCTTCTTTATGTTTATGACAAACCTATATATGTCAATCCAGATGTCTCGTTTTATTCATTCGCTATGCATAGTATATAACATTTTTATTCATTCGCGAAACGACTGCAACGACATGAATTTTTTTCGTAAACAATTTTAGTAGCAATAGCACACGATGAATATGAATATTAGCATTGAATTAATTTTTTTTATTATTGTGAAGTCATCGCACACCCCTAAACGCTTTAAATTAAAATACAGGTAACTCATAATTTGATTCAAAAATTAATTTTAGGCAAGATATTTTAATGTTATTTAATTGTATGAAAAGACAACGTTACTCTAGGATACACAGCTGACAATCATTATATTACTATAACGTGGGTGAAAAATACCTCAGAGTATTTGAACGCTTTTTAATAACAGTGGATTTGAATAATCGGGTTGTATTGATGAATGTCAAAAACATAACTGATAAAGCATACGTTACATCAAATTAATAATAGAAACCAAAAAAAAAACAATAGTAGTTAGAGGAATTCCTATTTCTATTTCATAATATACAGTGGCGTAACTGAAGATTTTTGCGACGGGGCTACTGGTTTTGGCTAAATGCTTTCTTGGTACCTTTTCGTTTATAACATAATTTAATGCAATCTTAGAAATTATTACAAGATGTCAGTTATCGAATATTATCTGAATGGATACGCGTTCAAATAATCTACTTTTTGCCAGCGCGAAAAGACCTGATCAACAAGAAGCAATGAGATGACGGCATGAATTTTTCACGGGCTGTTAAGAAGCTAATGATTTTTTTTATTAGAAACAAACTATTCGGAATTGGTGCAGTCTGCTGATTACGACGGGCGATTGAAAGAATCTAAGACCGGGTTTTGTGGTTTCAGTAGCGTTGTCTATGCGCCATCTGGTCGAGACTTGTTTTGCAAAAGAATAAGCTTGTCTCTGTTGTTTGACACATCCGTTATAATCGGTTTACCAGGTTTCATCAAACTGTACCATTAATTTTTCAGCGCTCAATTTGTATTTAACTAATTATACGAAAATATATTCGTTTTGATTATCAACTTACAAAATGTATACTGCATCGTCGATGCTTCATTAGCTCCACAACAAAACCCATATTAGACTATGGACGATAACAGGATTTTTTTTACGATTTTCTAAAAATACCAAATAACACATTGGCTTCTTTTACTATAAAAAACTGTTTTTAAAATGAACTGTCATACAATATTAACGTATTGAAACTTAAACAAACCTGACATTTCATAAATAAAAACTTAATACAATCATTCAACTGTACATATCCTCTTATATTGCCTAATATGAGCTTGTCATTTATTAAAAAGACGATCAGGCGAATCATTGATTTTAATTCTAAAGTTGGATGTGTTTATGTAAATTTATGGATACTTTTGTATTGGCAGAACGTGCTTGGTTTCATTATTTTATGTTCATCGCATTTATTTAAAGTTTTCCGAGTGTTCTTACTGTTTCATCGACCTTTTTTTTTCAATCGTGTAATTTAGTTCGGTTATTTCTATTTTAATAATTTTTTCGCTTAAACGAATATAAAATTATGTTTTGTTTCTGGTGAATACGTCATCGTTTATATTAATACTTGCGGTCGTTTGTCTTGCTAAATTATTTTTTTTAATCATATTTCAAAGCCATGTTCAGGTTCTAGGGGGTTTACTTTGAGTTACATTTTCAAGAAGGCTGCTAGTCTGATTTGAGGATGATCTGCTTCTTTTCTCAAGTTTGTTTTTGGTTGGACTATGGGTCGATGATTTTATGTCAATCTCATCGGGACAATGGAAAGACAACGAGAAGTAATAATAGATATTGATTGATAAAGAAGAAAGCGACTTAATGCTGAAAGAAAAAAATACTAAGAGATATGGAAGTAACAATAGAGATGGAAGAGGAGGTAGTAGATATCAGAAGAATCGGAAAGAAACAAGAAAATAGGAGAAGACCAATAATCGTAAAATTAGGAAGTTGGAAAAAAATTGGAAATTCATAGAGCGACAAGGAAACTAATGGGCACAAAATTTCCATAGAAGAGGACTTTACAAGAGAGATTCAGGAACAGCAGAAGGAACTTAGACAACAGAAGAAAGTACTTAGAGAAAAAGGTCACCATGCATTTATGAGATTAAACAAACTCATAATAGATTGAAATACCTTCTTACTAGAGCAGCTAAAGGAAAATGAAGAGAAAGAGAATGAGATGCAACGTGAGATTCACGAACATATAAAGAAGGGCAGAACACTTAGCTAAGATGAAGATTTAAGAAACAAATTACTGAACACTATAAAGCAAAAGAAACAGATACTTTAAAAAAACGAACACAGAACAACACAGGACGGAAAACGAAAACGACACAGGCTAAGAAGATAAAGAGATATTAAAAAGGAATTAAGGGGACAATGTAAATAGTAAAAATACATATGAAACAAACATAACAAAAAATTGACACTTCGGAACATGGAATGTAAAATAATTAACAGGGAAAATATAGGAGTTTTAGATATAATGGAAAATTTTGTGTTAATATTAGGTTTAAGTGAAACAAAAATAACAGGAAAGGAAAACAAAAATTTTGGAAAAAAGGCGCAACAGAACACAGGAAGGAGTAGGCAAATTAATTCAGAAAGAATTAGATAAAAAGATGGTGAATTGTGAGGCAGTGTCATCAAGAATAATCTCGATGTAACTGGAAATCAATGGAAAAATAACCATCATACAAATATATGCATCAATTAAAGAAACAACAGAAGAAAAGAATGAATTCTATGAATAATTACAAAATACTAGATAAGGTAACAGATAAAATTATAATAATGGGGGACTGGAATGCTATAGCAGGAAATGAAAATAAAAGAATGGGCAGTTTGGGAGAATACGGAGAAATTGAAATAAACAGAAATGGATTAAAAATGCTGGAATTATGTATTACAAATAACTTAAAAATAGAAAAGCTCTTTCTGGTATAAACCTATTTAAGATTGGTACACTTTTATAGCAGAAGGAAGAAATATAATGAGCGTAATTGACCTTATTGTATATAGCCAAGAATTTGAGAGTGAATGCAGTATATGTTAGAAGATTAATATACGTCGACTAAAAAATGAAAAAGTGAAGAAACAATTTGCAGAGGAAACACAACAATAATACCAATTTAAACTTAGAAAGAAGATGGAATTTTTTTAAGGAAACTATACTTAATACAAAAGAATTAAAAAAGGAGGTAAACGAAGTAGATGGTGGACTAAAGAAGTGAAGAATATAGTTAAATAGAAGAAAATGGCATGGAGTAGTTATCAAAAAACGGAAACAAAGGAAGACAAAGCAGAATATGACAAACTAAATAAACTAACGAAAAAAGATGTCAAGCGAGCGAAGAACAAAAGAAGGAGTTTGGAGAAGAACTAAATGAGGACTTTAGAAAGAATAACAGAAAGTTCTGGAACAAGATTATGAGGGGCAAAAGAAAGAACGAGCTGAGTGGAATAAGGAACAAAGACAACACGCTACCATTAAAAGCAGAAAACATGACAAATAGATGGAGAGAGTTTTTTGGTGAAAAATTAAACAGAGGAGAAGATATATAATATAAATAGACATGAACTAGCAAAATACCTGTAGAATGGAACAATAATCTAATAATTTCCATTTACTACTACCAAGCTATATGTCTATCATGGGTAGTATACAAAATATACATAAGAATTATAGAACAGTAAATAAGAAAGTATACAGAACACAAACTAGAAGAAGAGCAAGCAGCGTTTAGGGCAAACAGAAAAACGAATGACAATATATATACATATACCTTAAGCTTTCGCGGTTGTTATGTTTATGATGATAAGCGACTTTTGGCTTAGACTGCGTCGTAGTTTGGTCCTAGTCTCTTCTTGAGAGCCAAAACAAGAAGTAGAACTTGGCCTTCGCCGTTTTGTCGTTCGTGAACTCACGTTTCGCAAGACTCTGAAGATGCAAGCTGTAATGTCTTGCGAAACGTCAGTTTGTTTGGGTTCACGAACGACAATACGGCAAAGGCCAAGTTTTACTTCTTGTTTTGGCTCTCAAGAAGAGGCTAGGACCAAGCCTAAGTCTGGGTGTTTAACTACGACCCGGTCTAAGCCGAAAGTCGCTTATAATCATATATACATATGTATATCCTAATAAATAAAATAGAAAAGAACATGGAAACGGGAGAAGAACTGTTTAGAAAAACTATAAATTTAATACAATTACTTAATATAAACATACAAAAGCTAAAATACAAGTAAATGGTAGCAGATGAAAGGACGTACAACTAAAAACAGGAATCAAACAGGGTGGCAGTTTAAGTCCGCTACTATTTATAATTAATGTCAGCGAAAACAACATACGTCTGAAAACCACAATAGGGTATAAAAATATACAGCCATTTCGGATTGATTTGCTATTGATGCTGATGGCATAGTCCTAATCGCAGACAGTAAAAGAAAAATACATAAACTCTTAAATGCTTAGATAGATGAGATAGAGAAGAGGCATATGAAGAATAACATGGATAAGAGTAAAGCAATGGTATTCGACAAAACAGCAGAGGATGAAATATACAATTTTAACTATAAAGGAAAAATGGTGTAAGAAGTAACATCAATAGAATACCTAGAAAGTACATTTACAAACGATAGGAAATATGATCTAGAAATTGAAATTAGAATATAGTCAACAAAAGTAGAATGAATCGGAACCATTATTCAGGAATATAGAGTATAAACCGATGGAATGGTTTGGCCAACTTATACGAATGCAACCAGACAGAGAAAAATAATAAATGAAATAAGAGAAAATGGCAGGAACCAGAAAAAATGAACTCTAGAAACAGCTGAACACAACCGAACACCCGATTAAAGTACAAAAAACACATACGATGACAGAGTGATCTCATAGTATAAATTAACTATGTATGAATAATAGTATGTAAATGGCTATAGAGATGAAAACGTTGAAAGCTGATTTTATACCCGCGTAATTCAAATAAGTTTCGAACAATGTCAATGCATTTGTGGAAGTATAGTAGAGTGGTTTTAGCCCGCACTTTATTTAAAGTTTATTTGAATTACGTGAGTATAAAATCAACTTTCATCATTTTTATCTCTATAGCTATTTACATCAAACACATAATATAAAAAAGATATGACAAATAAAAATAGATTATATGCTAAAAAATTACAAAGGAATTTTTAAGGCTAACAAACGCAGATTTGGAAGACGTTTAAAAATAAAAAAAAAAGTTTTGCGGAGTACATTTAATTTAATAAAATAGAGGAGCAAACCCTTATATTTACATATAAGTGAACACATCCAATAAAGAAACCGGATAACAAATGAAATGTTGAAAGATCACACTAATAAGTTAAAAAAAAACTTATACAATAATATTTAATACATCGCGAGTTCCAAAAACTAAATACGTTATGTAATAACGGAGGCTTCCATGGCCGAAGTGTATACTATGAAAAGTACGTCTTCAGGGTTTGGACCGTGTCAATGTCCTAACCGAGCTGCCAACGTTTTGCTCACAATTTACCTAATTTGCTCTTACTTCCAAACCCATTCCTAAAGAAGACATTTTATGTACTGTGAAGACATCTTTCTTACCACAACTCAGATTTCATTCGCAGAAGCAACTGGCAAAATTTGAATCGTTCCTAAATCTAACATTTTTAAATCGGAAGAGTTAGTCTCGAAAAGTTTTCGTAAGAATCTCGATATTGTCGTTTTTCCAGTCGATAAAGGACGGAAAAACTTTTTTATTCTGTCAGAGGAAACGTACGCTCTTTTAAGTCGAAATCTCTCGTCAAAGTTTGAACGTGAATTTAGCAAAATCATCAAATCTTCTGAACTACTTCCTAGAACGATTGAAACGAAACGTCCAAGCTAGCCAAATATCTGTTCAATATTCTTTGCGAATTTACAGATAAAACCTCTTCTCACATTTTCAACTTTCAGTATTTTATTCAATGTTTTAGAAACTATAAAGCTTGAACCTCAGGATGTTTTTGTGGGTTTTGACGTCACTTCACTTTTTACCAAAGTTCTTATTATTACTATCATTAAACAGATTCTGTTTCACTATGACAAAGACTAGAGTTTGCTTCCGATAAGTGTTTATCATCCACTTATTTCCAATTTCATAATTAGTTTTACGAAAAAAGTTTTAGATGTCGGAGGTTTCAGGACAAAAGCATTTGCTTGAAAACTACTGTTAAGGTATAAACCTACTCAGATTCAAACTAACAGCAAAAAAAGTATCAAATATTCTAGTATTTAATGATTAACAGGGTAGATTTTAGTTTGTTACTTCGAGTTCATCGATTTTTTTCTTGCCGTTTCAGTAGTTTAGAAACAAGTTGATTACCTAACTCTGTAAAGGTTCATAGTTAGATTTCGATTGCTTGTTTAAATTTTTCAATTTATTTCACGTCCTGTTGAAGCCTCATACGGAAGTGGGCGAAACTTCGGTTACAACAGGTACTCCATTTACGCAATGGATTTTAGATTACAACAAAAACCAAAGAATGACTAGAAGTATCAAAAATATGAAGACGCTGTGAGTTTCAACAAGTAGAAACAATAGGCGAAACCGATATAAGAAAAACTATTTAACCATTTCCGAAATTCCAAGTGTATCACAAAAGCTAAAATTAAAGTCGCAATGGAACAGTTGATGTTGGTGCACATCTTCAATGTAAAAACGATTTTGAGATGAGTCGACAAGTTCAGAACTACAAGGTCTACTCGGACGGCAAGGACGCCAGAAAATGTGGACTGGGTAAGGTCAGTTCTGTTACAGAATCCTGATCTGGATCTGCTCGTCAGCACTCGACTGCTTTGCGTATAGAGCGAGAAAAAAATTATTTAAAATTTTGCTCATACCAAATTATGTTTGTGCAGCAAGTGAATGAAGCTGATTATGAAAAGCGTGAAGACTACGGACTTTTTGAAGAAAACGACGTTCTAATTTTTATGTCAATTGAGGTTTTATTTGGGGAAGTTTACAAGCATAACTGTCTATATTGGGCAGGGAGAAATCCCAGATAGCTCTACGAACGCATATTAAAGTGGTGTGTAATGTCAGTTAATGCTGAACGATACACTAAATTATTAGAAACTTTTTCCTAAGTTGTGTGAGAGGAGACTAAACACGAACGAAATTTCGTTTCAATAAGATGGTGCTACAGCCTATACCCGTTAACATGCTTCGGCATTTCTGCTGTACTGTCTGTGTTCCATACCTTAGCATTTGCAATTTCTTTTTCGCGTATTTATTTAAGATCTCGCGTTTATGTGGATAAATCCCCTGCATTAGAGGAATCTAAGAATGCGATTAGTTATGAGATCCAACTGATTGATCAGCAAACATTGGATAGATTGTGGGAGAACTTCAAAGGCAAAGTGACGAAAACATTATTTTAAACGTGACTTCAATGGCATACACTTCACTACATTTTGTTAACCATCCTGTATTAGGAATGAACATAGAGTCCATGTGTTAGACAGTGGTTCGCAAACTCTTTTGACTCATGGACCCCTTTTTATAGTTAAAACTCTTTCTTTTTATATATATCTCACAAAAGCTGAAAGTAAAGTTTCGTTTCCTGGCAATGTTGACTCATCAAGCTGTATAGAGAAGTCAGATGTTTTTAAGTGGTCACATAAAGAGTTTTCTATTACCGAACTTACAGCTGGTAGAATAAGTTTTTCACCAATAGTGTGCGGCTTTCCAGACTTCGCAATCATTTAACAAATAATATAAAAAGCACGCAGTACATCGTCATCTCTCTTAGATGTTGTCTCTATGAGTTCGTGCAATGTCGGTGTTTTCATATATTTTTCTTTGATTGTTTGAAAAAAAACGTTAAATCTTTATTTTTTGTCACTATGGATTTTTATTAAATTTCCTTATGCTTAGAGGGTTTATATGAATCGTTTGACATCGTTTTATTACATACGTATAAGACACATAGGTAAAGTACTATGGGATTCTGATGACGGAATAAAGCCATATTTCATATATTCAACACTGTATTGTCTGGAATTTTTTTCAGCTCACTCATACTGTTATCTGAAAAAAGGGATCCAACAAGATATAGGAAAAAATATATATTAAAATTTTTATTTGCAACAAATCACTGTTAATTATATTATTTTTTTAAATGGAATGCTGCAACGTGACGCTTTTGAATTAATTATTTGATATGTCAGGATATTGTGTAGGTATTCATTGTGTTCCAATTAACAGAATATAATAATACAGTAGTTTACAATAATTCAAAAACGTGCGGATTTGGTTATTCGCGGAAGTAAACAAAATGAACAAAAACATAAAATATGTCCAACTTCTTTTACGGAATTATTAATGATATATTCTTTAGCGGCACATCTGCGTCAGAAAAACTTACAATTCCTTCTTAAGATTTTAATAATCAATTTAATAAATATTAAAGGATTTCTGTACTGATAACTGTGATATACATCATTGTTTTAATCGTCTTAAACAAGAGTATAACTTTGCTTAAATAAATTTAAATTAAAAAGAGATACAAATTTTATTAAAATATACTTACGTATCTACGTAGTAATACAAAAAATTATACTTCTTTTTGTCCAAGACCAGGAAAATTTGTTATATGCATTTCACATCACACATAACACTGATTCTTGATTATATGCACAACTGTTTTATAGTTCATATTGTAGACTAGTTGGTGCAGGTATTAGCTCTATTGCGTTCTTGTATAAACCTGTATAGATAGGCCTAACTCATTGCGATGCCTGTTATTACTTGTATTTTATGCACCTATATATCTAGTCTAGTTATATTTTAAGGGCGTAAAAATCGCTAATAATTTATTCATTGTTATTTATTTAACTTCCATGTTAATAAAAATGTGTCACAATTTTTTAATTTTATAGTAAACCTTGCGCAGACCCCCTGACGTTGTTCAGGGACCCCCAAATCAATTTTAATTTTTCACGGACTTTCTGAATGTTCCCGGTGACACTTGGGGGGTGGGGGGGTATGTAGGAACCACTATGTTAGATTAATGCGCGGTAAAGAAAAAGCTATTTTATAAGAAAAGTTTAGAAAATTAAAGAAAAGCAATACTAATTTTATGTTATTATCGGTATATTTACTCGAGGTAGATGAAGAACCTCGGGTCTTTCTATTAAGATATGTACAAAACTAATTGGCATTTTTGCATCCTGACTAAGAGTAAAGCAAATTGTCATAAACTGAAAGAAAACAGTGGATACACTATGAATAAAATGTTCCAGCTAAAACGCTCAAAAAAATTAAAACAATAAACGTTAGTAATCAACCGAATGAATTTATTTTAGTTAACAAAATTAGTCCTGTCGTTTTATTCGACTTTCTTTCAGTTTTATTATTTGTTGGTTATTAATCAACCGGAGAGTTTTATCGACTAAAATCGCTGACAATATTAACCATAGAAATCGATACAGGAGAAATTTGCGATGTTATCTGGCAATTTTCTTTTTTAATAACATCGCAAAAACTACTTTTACTTATTACCCTTTTAGATGGAATTCTTTTTGCGGCAATTCGTTAAAATGAAGCTAATTACGTATTGGTGTTTGTTACAATTAATATTACAGCAAACGATGCGAGGTGCGCTGAAAATCAATTGTTCAAACTGTGAAATGTAATCAATCGTCTAAACTGCGTAAGAGAAATCAAATTATATTTACGGTTTTGAAACAAATATATACGATTGTTTCATTTGTAATTTATCGCAAATATATATGCATTTTCTAGTTAACAAGATCAAAGATCATCTCGTTGGTTATCTAGTAAAATTCCATTTAAAACTAAAAAAATAATGCTTTTAATTTAAGGCATTGGCGATGCAAGTATTAAATTTGATTAGAAGTTTTATTAGCCTAATAATAATTATTTTTATTTGTGTAATCCTCGAGCACCGGACTAATCCGGTTGCATACATTTTGGTAATTTCTTAATTGACAATTACTGTCTTTGTGCTTGTTATCGGTTTCATTTTCTGTTTGTATATTTTTTATTATTGTGATAACACTGTAGTTTTGAATTGCTGGATGCAAATCATTTTTATTTATTTTATGTTTGAAATGGTAGTTCCGTATATCACTTTTGATGTATTATGTATTTCCGGCGTTACGAGTCGATAAAATCGTCAAGAATTGGGATTTTACTATGTTGTTGTAAAATGCGTTTACGTTTTGTTTATTAGTAAAATGATGAGAAATCTGCTGTAACAGTTACGTCACCGACTGTCGTGTAATATTGGTTGCATATAGATACGTGCAACCAATTTCAGCGCTCAGAAGGTGAAACGTGGAAGTTTCCCATTTATGACAACTTACATTACTGTCATCTTTTAATGCACGTGGCGAATTTCCACCCTGCAACTATGTCTAGATTTCACACACATCTCTAAATTAATTGGTAATGTGAGTAGTTTTACTGCATCAACTAAATTAATTGTCAAGAACTATCGATTTACTAAGGCGTAAATCGTTTAAGGTCGGAAATAAACCTTGCAATTGAGGTTAAAACTAATTTTGGACGGAAACGAAAAACATTTTGTACAAACTACGTTTTCAAATTAAGCATGTAATAGCTCGTTGTTTAATACAATTAAAGGTCCTATTATTTGTAACTAAATTATAAATACTTACGAAACTATTTTATCGGCAATCTTAACTAATCGATACCGATATGTGGTTTATTAATTATGCGGATCTAGAACGACTTTGATAATGAAAAATAGGGAAAACGACCGACTTCTTGAAAAAACTTATTCCGGTTTGTTATTATTATTATTCATATCGAAGGATATTTTATTAGTTTGTAACAATAAAAATTAATGCAATAAATTAAACATTTTCTTGCAGTTGTAAAAGCAAATTAAGCGAATTTCTTCGTAATCACTTAGTTACGTTTATTATTTAAATTCTTCGCAAGGTAATATTTTCAAGGAAACAGCTACGTGGACAGTTTACCTAATTTCGCATTTTGTTAAAATGTTTTTATAGGACATCGAATTCTTTTCTTGCTTCGACTAAGGATTGCGTAATTCTATTAAAACGTTTCGCATCTTAATGTTCATTTTTTACTTACATTTATTTTGTTGTTTAAGTTTCTTATCGTATACGTCAGAAACTCGTGGATCTTACGTAGAAATGGATTTATTTTTATGTAGTAATTCGAAAACTAACTAGAAAAAGAAAATATTACAAAATGCGTTGGTATGAAAAAAAAATTGTTACAAGTTCGCCAACGTAGTAATTGTTAATTTGCGGAGTTTATGAGAACAAATCCGGTTACGATTTAACTGACCGCAAGAGCGATTTTTAAGTTTCGTAAAATTTTAGCGAATCCACTCGTATCACTATCATAGTCACATTAGCACATTAAAATTACGTAGAAAGGAAATATGATATGTGTAATTATCATTATCGCGTCACCAGCAACTTGTCTGTGTTGAAATGCTTAAGTAGTGTTTTTTTGTTTGCCGTAGTGTTTGTGTAATTAATTTAGTAGGTGAAATATCTTTATGGGTCACGATTCGTACGTTACCTACATGCTTGTTTGACATAAAGTATGATCGAATTTATTGATTTCAGTAATAAGTGCAACAATGAAAAGCGTCGTCGCGAACAAGAAAACATCTATATAGAAGAACTGGCAGAGCTAATCTCCGCCAATTTTGCGGACATGAGCTCGCTCTCAGTAAAGCCAGATAAGTGCGCCATTCTTCAAGAAACTGTTAATCAAATCCGAAGCATCAAGCAACGGGATAACTCTTCGCAGTCAACCGACCCAGTTCAACAGGGGGAAGTGTCTTCTTCACGGCCGACCATCTTATCTAACGAAGTCTACGGCCCTCTATTACTTGAAGCTCTTGAAGGTTTCTTATTCGTCGTTAACGGGGAAGGTAAAGTCGAACACGTTACCGACAACGTTGCTACTTACATCAGGTTCAGTAGAGAAGAAGTTCTCGGAAAAAGTATATATAATTTTATACACCACGGAGACCATGCACGATTCAGTGCTAGTCTTTTACCTACGTCCATAGGATGGGCAAGTGAACCTGCGAACAAATCGCGTTCGTTTAGTTGTCGCCTGTTAGTGAAACCTGATGATCTTGACGAAAGTATCGAAGAAAAACAACAACGCGTAAGTAGGTACGAGCTTATGCACATTTCGAGTACTCAGTTGAGAGATCGGGATCAAGTAACTATATCCGACGACGAAGTTGGTGATAGTGGTCCTTGTTTATTGTGTGTTGCTAGTCGTATCTCACATCGGGAAACAATCCCGGGATCTTCGATAGAACAATTTACCACAAAGTTAGATACCTCGGGAACAATTATAGGTGTTGATACATCCGGGGTGTCAGAGACGTATTCGCAGTTCCTCAAAAAAGATCTTATGGGTCGTAGTCTACAAGATCTGTGTCCGCAACAAGAAGTGCATAAACTTACGTCGCACCTTAGAGACACGTTCAGTGCGGGTCAAGCGACAAGTGTCATATATAAGTTGCGGCTTGGTTCGCAGGATAAATACGTACACGTGCAAACAAAATCAAAGTTATTTAAAGCGAATCCCCATTCTAAAATCGACGCTGATTTTATTATGGCAACGCATTCTATCATCGGGTAAGTTTAATTACAATAATCCTCCATAACAATTTTAACTTATTTTGTTATTAGGGAACACGATTCCACGTCCCCGGATCTCGCTAGTGGAAATAACGGCGGCGTCGGCGGTCCTCTTATGACTAGCGTATTGAACGGTACCAGAAATGGTGCACCTACCAGTTCGGCCAACGACGTTACAAACACTTCTGTTAGTAATGCTCTTCTGAACACAAATTCTTCATATACAACTTTTCCTTTGGACAGCGATTATAACTTCGACATATTCCCTACTTCCACTTGGGAACTGGAGTCGTCCACAAATTGGAATGACGCCAGGCCCGAATCTAGACAAAGTGTAAATTCTGTATCTACTCCAACCCCACGACCTCCAAGCGCTTCAGCTTACAGTCCTGTTCCAAACGTTGCCCAAAGTCCTCTTGCCCAATTTGTTACACAACCGAGTCCTACAACAGTACCTAATCCTCCCACTCCCGCGAATCCTTACAGTAGCAACTTTCCCTTCAGTCCCGGAACAGAATCAAACTTCCAAATGGAAGAGCCAAAAGATACCAAAGCTAATGTATTAGAAGAAGCATCAACAATGATGGCAGAATCTGGTAGGTTAAGAAATTTATTAACCAAACCTCCGAATTCGATGGATTCACCGAACGATTCGGAACATAAGAATAAGAATAGAATATTAAAAGGTTTACTTAATCAACAAGACGACGATGAAAATAAAACCGACAGTAGAAGTAGTCCAAGAGGTTTGGCAGTTCGTACTTCTTTAACAAACTCTTTGGATACGACGAAAAATGCAAATGCTGGAGGAAACAACATGCTACTCCAGGTAAGACACGTATGTATTGCTTTTTTTGTGAATTAATTTAATAATTAACGCTCAGTTTTTTTATGAATTTTTTCAGTTAGGGGTTAAAGTAATTTTCTCTATTTGTTAAACATTGCAATATCTACTTGCAATCTAATTTAAAAATAACCTCAATCCAACTTATATTAGTATCCTTGCTCTACATCCGTTGACTGTGCTACATTAAAACTTATCTTCATTATCCTTTGGCTATTGACGGCTTTGGAGAATAAAAATATCCTCCTGTATTAAGTTTTTAAAAATGTTTTTATCGAACAATTAATAAAATATTGAGGTACAACCTGTTAACTTCTTAAAATTCTAACGATGATTTTGTACGAGGTTGTTAAATTTTATAAAAATGCTGAGGTTTTATTTTTGTTTACATTTTTTATCTATTTATTATTTGTTTAATTATTTATCTTTGTGACATTTTTACTCGTGACCCAGAAACCTTATTCTTTGTCTTTCCATCTGCGTTAATCAATTATTATTAACATGTCTTCAATATTTGATATGTTCCAACGAAAAATTGTACCTCGTCATAATTTACTTTTGCATATTAACTACAAACTTACTCAGATATAAAAAATTGCAGTAAGTAACACTCGGAATTGTGTTGCATTTTCATTATTATACGGAAGTATTTTTACGGCGAAAAGTTTGTTCGTTTAAATGGGTCATGCACGATGGTGACGTTGTAACATAACGGAAAATAGCGTTCGCAAGTAGCGGGTATCTAAACATACCGAGTAGAAGAGTTGAAGTTAATGTCAACATCTGTACGTTGCACGTAAAATCTGTTTTAAGTATTTTTTTTGGGTGAGTAATTTAAATTAAATTTTGATTTGTCCCTTACTACGTCGCATTTATTTGCAAAATATTATTTTATTAAACGTTCATTTTGTTTGCGTCTTTAAGGGCGATTATTACTAAATTGATTGTTAATGAAAAATAGTTGAGTCATACCTTTGATAATATTCGGAATATTTTAATTATCTTTAAATGCTTAGTGCATGTGTGTATATTACGATAAATGTTGCTTAAAGAAAGCTCTCTTAGCAATCGATGGCGGAATTTAATGGTAGTTGCTGTACTTGTTATTGTACTCTGAGTACCTACCCTAAAATCTTATACCGATGGGGTGTCTACCTGTTTGCAAAACTCAGTTTCCAGGTAGAAAACTAAATAAAAGCAGTTCGATTTTGAACACAGGACTTTGTAGTAGTTGCGTGGATTTGTGTGCAGTTGGTATTTTCCTTTATATATTAAATACTTATTTTCTTATCAAAAGTGCTCAAGATCAGTTGGCAATACGTCCTGAGTTTAAAGATAAGGCATTACCTGCTCTTTTGTTATAGATGAGTCATTTTATGACTTGTCTTTGCAGCGTAAACGTCTTATGTGAAGCTTGCTTTTAATTTAGTTGTGAGAACTGTTAAGGTGACCGCTTTCAATAGTGTAGTGTCGCGTTTTTTGTAATAATGGTAAGCTTTTTATGATAAGATTTTTATTAATTTCAAGTGTTTTTATCAATAATATTAATAACCATTATACAATACTAGATAGTTTAGGAGCCATGGCTATTTATCGTCGATTTTAATGTCCACTGGATTCATTTTAAGCTGTTACAATGCACGAATTTCCTTTCTCGAAACAATCTTCACGTCACAAGCAATTTTTTTTTATAAATTTTAATTATAATTGTTACTGTAATGCAATTAATTAGTAATTACGCACACTTACTAATCCGTTGTAAATAATATTTCTTAGTTTAATAGGTAGTCTTATATTTGCCTGTAATATTGCATATTTTGATAGAGTAGCATTTTCGTTGTCCTTGGTTCTGTCATACTTGTGTACACGTCGACTCCTGTTTCACTGCATCTGTAATTCAAAAGAAACTTAATGATGGATTTTCGTATGGTAATTGGGAGTACGTATTTGAGGAAATTGTACTAAATTAATCGGAAAAAAAAATAATCCAAACTGAAATCAATCTTTAAAAAACTAATATAAATCTACACAATGTTTATATTGTAAGTCTTATAAAAAGTAATTCGAGTTGGAAAATGAAGAATTTTGAGCATCTTCAATTCAAATCTTCAAAAATATTGTAGGTACATAATACGAAGGGCACTGCTAAAGTTTGCCGAAAATATGAAATAAAACACAAATTACACTATGTAAAATCGCTGTACTGTTTTTCAAAATACTTCCCTTTAAGATGTATACGCTTTAATATAGTTTATGCACTATGAGCGAGGTACCTCCAAAACATGCGATTTAATTGCTTCAACGGTCTCTTCAAGCGATTAAAAACGCTCTCCATGTATTTTTGATGTATCGGAATAAGAAAAAGCCATTGGGCGATAAATCGAGCGAATATGGTCAATATTATTGTATGTTTCAACTGCCCAAAAACTGAACAATGATTCGCTAGTGTATGTTGTTTTTTCCGACTTCAGCGATAACTTCAGGCAAACAAATTGATGCATACCACTCAGCATTAACTCTTGGTTGATTCTCTAATGTATCCGTTGCAACATGACCCGTTTTTCCGAAGAAACAAGCAATCGTTCTGTTCAAAACGCTGCGGGATCGCATCACATTTCTTGGTTTCGGTTTATTTTGAAACCCTCGTACAGTCGATTGCTGTTTAGTTTCAGGCTCGTATGAATATATCCAGGATTTGTCACATGTTACAATATATAGAATTTGAACGGCCACATTCAAATTTTGTTAACATTTTCTTGCACAACTTGATGTGTGCCTGCTTTTCTCGTCTGTCAAATTGTGAGGAATTCAACTACTGGAAACATTCTTGACATGCAAATGATCGCACACCATCGATATATTTCTCAACAACAGAGGTGCATGGGACGCCCTTTGCGAAGATCGTCATCAAACGTTGGTGTTTCACGCTTAAATTCTGCGATCCATTTGTAAACCATAGTTTTGGATGGTACTTCATCCCAAATAACGAAATCAGTTTATCCACACATTGCTTTGTTGTTAAACCATATCGAAAATCGTAAAAAACGATCACTGGAAAACGTTTCGAAATTTCCATTTTTCAATTATTGCTTTGTTAAATTCTATTGAGACGAAACTGTTCGTTTTGAAATCGAACCACAAACTGAATTACAGGTGCCAATCCACGACGTAGTTGATTCCGCGAATTTAAGCAGCGCTCCTCGTAGTTTCATTGCGTTTTCTTCATTTTTGTACATTCTAAGGTTTTGCAAATCAACAAACAGAACATTTCAGAAAACTTAATCTATAAGGTAACTTAGGAAATGCACCTCTAAATAAAAATTTTTCGTTTGGTATCATTTTACTTTTTAAAAAAGTTTTCTTCGTTACCTATAAAATGCTGATAAGGGTCAGTGGTTTTTGTTCAGCTTTTGACCATTCAATCTCAATTAAGAAGCAACAGGTAATATATTTAACTCGATTTAGCTGCTTCTGCGTATACAACTATTGAACACTCTTAAAGTTATTTAGTTTAGGTTGTACATAGCAAAGGATAAGGATTGTTTGTAGAAATACTTAGTTGAAAGTACCTAACCTAGAAATCAACAAAAAAAAATGAGCAAGGGAGGTTAAATAACAGTCACAAAGACATGTCAATGGATTCGACCTGGAGAAAAAAAACAAAATTGTTATTTTTTCAATATCATTTCTATTTCATTGTTAATTTTCAGTAGTCATTGCAATGTTAGTTCAGTTAATTAAAGACGTTCTTTTAATTAAGTCAATTGTTTTTTCTTTGATCTGCTATGCTAACTCCAAAATAACGAAGGCATTACTTAGTCAACAGGTTTTTGTGACTCCTTATATCTTTATTTGCTTCTGGAGTCAACAACGGAACCTAAGTATTATTATTATATTAATCAGTTCATCAGCAACTATGAGCTAACAACTCTTAAAGTTGACGGTTTAATTTATGCACTAACCTCACAAGATTATGCAATCTCGCAAATTTAAATTTAATTTTGGCCGTTCAGTAGTAGGTCCTCAAACTATGAACAATTACGTATAATTTTTGGAACGATTTATATGATTTAACAAAATTTGAAAACGAACAAAACAATTTTTTTTGAAACGTCTCTCGTATTTGGTGCATAAGTTTTGGCCATGGCAACAAATGAACGAGTGCAATAGAATAATGGAAATGTAAATATCACAAGTACACTTTAATTATCAAATTAGACATTTTTTTACTTTTAACCAAGACTCGAAAGTTACATAAAATCGCCGATAATTATAATTAATTTATGACTGTTTATGTATTCGAACACTTTGGCAATTTAGAATAATTACAAGTAAACGTGCGTAATTAGAAATTTATTATTTACAGTAACATAGTTATATTTCGAAACTGTACCTCGGCTGTAATTTGTGTTTGTAGAATGGAAATTATTTAAAACTACGTAATTGGTAACATGAAATTTCCATATCTGTTGTAGTTAATGTAAATTTAATCGTCATTCAATATTGACAAATTCTATAAATATAATTAGTTTTTAACTTTGGATTGGATTTATCAATTAAGTATTGTGTTTCAAAGTTTGATTTTGCGTTATCAAATTCTTCGATTTTATTCCTTCGCGAAATTTTTTTAAACGTAGTTTTTAAGCTAAAATAATATTTACATTAAATTCCACGATATATAATCTCTTTAATTTCAGTTACTTAACGAGAAAAACGACGACGACGATCTTGAAGCGCGTGCTGGGATAAAGAAGCAGAGCGAACTTCTTCAACAGCTGCTAAAAGAAGACGAAGAAAGGAAGCCCGAGCCACAGTCGCAAGAAGATTCTTTACTGCGTAGTTTAGGATTTAAAAATTCTCCTTCGCCACCTGCAGAACCTGGACGTGCTAGGAAACGGCCAAGCGACGATCGAGACGATAACCCACCGAAACGACCAGCCGAAGTAGTAACTTCTTCAGGTGTAACATCTGGTAGTAAATTATGCGAACGAAATAAAATGTTGGCTTCGTTATTGGCTAAACAGCCTGCGAATAATCATCTTCCTATACCCCCTGTACCTGCTAGTGTGATATCTGCAACTCCGCAGGAAATTTTACCCAAAGTAGTTGATTTAAATAAGAATACTGCACCGTCTACTAGGTTATCTTCTAATTTACAACAACAACAACAGCAGCAGCAACAACAACAGCAGCAGCAGCAGCAGTCAATGCTAACAAATACTAGAACAGCACCGCGAATGCCTGGACCTGGTCGACCACCCAATACTAACTACCTCAATCAGATGTTAACACCTAGCGATAACATGCAACGAACACAAAGTAGACAATTTAACCAAATAGATTCTGGACAGTACGTTCAAGTTAGTGCATCTAACGCAGACTTATGGGACATGCAATCATCGGATCCTTTGCTATCTGATATTTTAGATCAAGTCATTGATATAGTTCCAGACGTCATGACTAATAACAATTCTGATTTGTTGAATTTGTTGGAAGCAATTGACAGTCAACAAAACAATTTTCAACAACGAGAAGCATTGAGTGAGAAAATGGCCATAAATATTATACAAAAGTCGTTAATGCAATGTGAAAAAGTTGTTGTGAATAAACAAAGTCCATCTTCACCTACCATCACAATGCCTGGGACGCCTCCTGCATATTCTTCGGCGACAGTATGATTATTTGGATTGTTTTTTTTTTATAACTAATTTTTTATATTTTAGATGACTACACAATCGAATCAGTCTACTAATTTCCAACCACCACCTCCGATTTATCCTAGAACTGGTTTCAATATTCAGAGAGCGCCTGTAAGAGCGGGTGCTCCTCAGTACGCGATGGCTGGAGGAACGATATCTAACCAGCAACAGCTTTTATTGCAACAGCAACAAAGAAAACAGCTTTTGCAACAGCAACAGGAACACAAGCGACGATTGCTTCAGCAGCAACAACAGCAACAGTTACTTATCCCGTCCAACGCAGCGGCCGAAATTAATCCTGGTTTACAAAATATAGATAGCTTATTGAATAATACAGTAGCTCCAAATGTTTCGTTACAACGCTCTGCTAGTGTGCCTGAATCACAGTTGTCGCCAAATTACGGTGGGCAAATTAACCAACAGAACCAAAGGCTTTCCAACCAGCAGCCTTATTCACCTCATGCACAGATGACATCGCCTATCGGGCAGCAAGGAAACTTTTCACAAACGACAGTTAGCAATTACCAACAAGGGGGTACCCGACTTTCACCGCATCCACCTTTTAACCAGCAATTGTCACCTAGGCAAGGTTACCCCCAGAATAATGCACAGAATGCCAATTGGCAACAAACACAGTCTAGACTAAGTGTACAGCAACAACAGAATCCTATGCTCAATGCACAGCTAACGGTGAGTTTATTGTGACTTTAATTTTAAGTGCACGAACTTTCTATTCATTTATTTTAATTACAAAGAAAATATTGTCTATTGAAATTACGAAAGGGATTTGGTTATTTTTTTTTATAATTTTGTAGTTAGTAACAAGTTCTTTTATATAAATAGAGCAACTATGTGTCTGGAACCAATGGTAGAAATTTTCCTACACAGAGAACCCCACAACAACAGCAAAGAGCCATAGGTAGTCCTGGATCGGCAGCAACAAGACAGTCACCATTTTCTGCAGATTCTTTCGCACCACCTGCTTCGCCGAATTCAGCCTTTAATCAGACTCAGTACCTGAGGTTGCAGCGTGCTAACAGTGCACCAACTGCTACTACACAACTGCCAGGTACAGAACTATCTTTTAATTCAAACTCGCGTAGTGTATTTGACAGTTTGAAAGTTTTCTTGCAGTTTTGAAATTTTATGCTCGTACGGTGTCATTTTCTCTTTTTTTTTATATAATATAAATTTATTTAAATAACGTAACAGATTGGTTGAGGTGATTAATTTTTATATTAAATATCTCTTTAATTACACCTACGACACATTTTTCGGCATGGTTTGAATTTAGCAATTTGTAGGCCATGCATCTGTAGAGGTTTAGGTTTGTGCGATGGTGAAATGCATGGTAGCAGAATAAAAAAAAACTATTGATATCAATTATTTTTACGATGAAAGTACATTTAACGATGTTTGGACTGATTTAGCACGAGGTATTTTGTGTTGATTCTGTGACGATATAGGGATTGGAATGTTTTGGGCGAGTTGAGAACGCAAATTACGAGGAATACAGGAATGTAATTTATGGGCGTTAAATATTTTTGATATTTAGCAAAGTAGGTATTGCATTGTAACTCGAACCTTCATAAGACTGGAGCGCGTACAAAATTGACTGAAGAGTAGAAGCATTAGTCATTCGAGGTTTTGAATATTAGGCCAATAAAAAAAGAGCATCAATAGGAATGCGATAACATAAAGTTACATTAAGAAACAATATCTGCAATTAAATATACACGGAGGAACCCAAGAGTATATTATAAACTTAATCATCGTCTTTGACACTAAAAGTTGCCAATTCTACGACGCCAAAAAATTCAAACTGGGCAAAAGTCACGATTTGTCACAAAGTTTGTACCGTAGTAGATTAAATTCAAACAGACGTTTTAAGAGTTCGTGAATTGTTCCAATCCCTAATAGAACGAAATGTCGATGACATGACGTTTAGATTCGTAGTTTGATTTGGTACCTACATATAAATGTGCTTTCATCGTTAACACGTTTAGGTGAGTAATGCATAATATTTCAAGATTATGCATATGTAGTGAAATTAGATAGAATTCCTTCTGAGGGTGTGTGTGTTACAGGTGGCCTGGGATCCCCCCGGCCATATGGCAGGGAGCATCCCACACATCCCTATCCTCCCATTCCTCCCCATCACCCTATGATGTACCAACAAGAATCCCAGTACTGTTACGATCAGACGGGTTTACAGTTAGTGTACAATGGCGCAGACAGGGGTCGTGCACCTCCACACCTACCAGCCGGTAAGTCGACGGCTAGAATCAGGGGCACTCTCGACACTTTGTTCGTTCCTAGAATGTTCTTATTTTTGAAAGCTTGTATCATCCATATTTATAGAAGTACGCTGAAATTAAGATGTACAATCTCGTATAAATTTTATCTCTTCCATCATATTAATTAATGTACTATGTAAAATTACCTTTAAACTTAAATTAATTTTACTTAAACTGATGTTAATAATACATTAATTAATACACAATAGATTCCAATTTTCACGTTACAATTTACAATGGAGTTTAATTAAGGTCGAGTAATAAAGTTTTTGCGATTACGTTCTATAAATGATTTTTTGGGGTTTTTATTTTATATTAACAAGTTCATTCTAGGTGCCGAATTAGTCATTTCACCAGCACTCATATTGGCACATAGCCCTGTGTCTAACAACACTCATATATTACATGTGCTCGCCTCATGGCTGTGCTCAAATCACTGGGGATCTCTTACCTATTCCATTACCGAAAAATCCTTTCGTCCATTTATCACCATTGTTATCATTGAAATGTTTATTCATAAAAGTATTTGTTGTCCTATGGTATGTTGCTTTTTTAATTAGTCGCTTTAATAATACTTGTAGCCATTAACAGTTAAATCCAATAAGTCTTAAGGTAAGTACGTGTATTTTTGCATGTGTTAAAGTTTTATGAAACGTAGTTTGCATTTGATTTTAATTTGTTAATGGTTACATTTATAGACATACATTCACATTTTGCTATGTTAGAATGAGTGTTAATTTTTCAGATTCATTGCTTGTTTAATAAGTTAATCGCATGTTTCTTTTAATATAATAATTGTATATAATACTATATTCGACTACATTATTAGTAGTGCTTATACTTCGACTTTTGCCTTATTTAAACCAATGAGACAAATCTTGAAGTGATTCATTTACGAAGTGGAAACAATGTTGCTAGCAAAATATGTGATAGGTGTGTCAGGCGGTGGTACCACATCTGAATACGTAAGACAAGAGTTACGAGCAGTAGTTGGAGCACGCACTGGTCAAACACAACAAGGAGCCACCAGACCTTCGCCACAACTAATTAACCAACAAGTTAACAATGCCGATCTCGAAGCTCTTGGACTTTCATTCGAAATGCCCACACCTGGTAAGTAAATTGCATCACACTCTGTTTTTCTTCCTCTCGAATCTTTGAATCAATTTTTGTATATACGAGTAAGGAAAATAAATGCAGAGCGATTAATTTATGTCTGTGTTAATTTCTTTGCATTTATAAGCATAGCGGGTTAAATATGTTTATTGTTTATAACATTTTGGGGTTGTTGTTTTTTGTAATGAAATTAAATTTATACGATTTTGTTGATTATGTACAGTTTTCAATTGCATTTGTGAATTTGGAAAATTATCATCTTTTGTATATTTCATTTAATAGTGTGCCTATTGTGTATTACTAAACAAAAATAAGGGGCAGAATGTATATTTGTTGCCTTTATTCAAAGTAACTTTAACGGCGTTTTACTGACGGTAAAAAAATTTAAAAGTGTTAAGTAGTTTAGTTTACATATTTGATGTTTACAGAGGAAGTTCTGAATAGTACTGCATTATAGAGTTTATTGTTGTTCTTCTTTTTGCAGCAATTTACTCTATTTATGTAGTTTAAGATTTATATTACTTTTATAAAACGTTTGGATATTATTTAGCTATTTCTGAATGAGCTTTCAATAAATAAAAAAACGAGGTTCTTTTTGGGGTTTTCTAAACTTTCAAAGCATTTCTGGACTTTATTTTTATGAAATTGTGATAATCACCAGAGAGCCAATTTCTTCAAAAGTCACTCTAAAAACTGAGTTGTTTTTTGATTGTTACGTGCACTGAATGAGAAGTATTGCACGTACAAAAATTTGGTAAGTGCCAGCTGCAGGGCGTTAATAGTCGGTAGCGGCCTAGGTAGCAATTCTGTAGGTAATCTGTCTTAGATAAGATGTTATAGTTGAAGGTTATAACGTCGATAAAATTGGGCTTCTTTAAACGACACACTGAGCTACTACTAGGAACGAAGGAAAGGAAAGAAAAATGTAACTTTGAAGAAACAAAGCAGAAATAGTTATTTTCATAAACAATTAAATAATGCAATGAGCCAAGAATTAATTTAGCAGTCGAGCTTAACCAGCTGTAACGACACTTCTTCTTTATATACGGAGACTACTTCTTCTTAAGTCACTTTTATGGAGATTTTATGGTTCTTCGTTTCATTTTCGCTTGCTTTTTCAAGTTTATGGTTTTTTTCTTACCTTTTTAGAGTTGAATTTGGTTTGATTTACTAGTTGATTAACTAACTTTTGAGAAGTTTTTGTGTTAGATTTCGGTTGCTTGTTTGAGTTCTTCGATTTTTTCACGCCCTGATGAGCCCCTTACGAAAGTCGGCGAAACGTTGGCAACTTCGGTTACAACAATGACACGGTCCATCCTGGAAGACGTTCTCATCTTAATATAGGCTCCAGCCGTGGAAGTCTTCGCTATTACATTAATGATCTCTATGGGGAAAATATTTCTTCTAAAACCTCCATATTTTCCAAACTTCGCCACAAACTTGTCAAACTCTTGTGCACTTTAACACCATCATTCCTGCATTCCTCAAAATCAAGTTCAGACACGTTCTTCTAAAAACATTCTGCAGTGTGCTAGTCTAGCGTTGATACGCGAACGGACGGACGAGAGTTAGACACCATTTCGAAACAACTCTTTTATCTTCATCTTGAGTTGGTCAACACTCTATCCTCGGATGATTGGAATCTCTTTGACAACATTACTTACCAGCAGTCTGATACCACTCTACGACTAACCACTAAAGGTCATCTCAAAAAATTTCAATTATTGGAATTCAAGAATCATAAAGTTTCATCCACTACTAACTTCTTGAAGACGATCGTCAATTTATCTAGTTTGATTCTTACTTCAGAACAGGAATCGGTGCTATCCAAGGGTTCAAATTTTTCTGTTGCTCTTAAACGTATTCCTAAAGAAGATATTTTATTTGCTGTCGAGTCTTCTATAAGACATCTTCCTCGCCACATCTCAGATCCCATTCGTATTTACACTGGCAAAATCCTTGAATCATCTAAAGTTCCTAAACCCAACATTTCTAAGTCGGAAGAGTTAGCTCTAAAAAGTCTTCGTAGGAATCCTGATAGTATTGTTCTTCCAGCCCACAAAGGCAACGCTACAGTCGTTTTGAACCAAATTGATTATGCTGCGAAAATCCATTCTATTTTGTCTGAGAAAACGCACGCTCTTCGAACTCATAATCCGTCGACTTGTCCCTTCAGATTCTAAACCAACTCGTCTATACGGACTTCCCAAAGTTCCAAACAAAGTATTCCCTTTCGACCTATCGTCAGTACTATCCAAACTCCTACCTGCAAGCTAAACAAGTTCTAGTCCAACATTTTTTGCAGGTAACTTCTTCTCACATTCTTAACTCTCAAAATTATTCAACGTTTACAAAGTATAAAGCTTGAACCCCAAGTTCTTCTTGTGAGATTTGATGTCACTTTACTTTTTACCAAAGTTCCTATTGAGGATTCGTTTATTATCATCGAACAGATTCTGTTTCATCATGGCAAGGACTTGAGTTTAGTTCCTCTGATTGATAAGCGTTTATCCTCCACTTACTTCCAATTTGATATGGGTGCTCTTCTAAGACCTGTTGTAGCTAATATTTCTATGGAATCTTTTGAAATGGCCGCTTTGGAATCATTAATATTAAAACTTAAAGTTTGGTTTAGGCACGTTGACGGCATGTGTATTGTTTGGTCTCATGGTAATCTCGAATTATCTATGTTTCTTGATCATCTAAACAACCCACACCCAAATTCCTTGTTCATGTGGTTTAGTCTACATTGCTGAAACCAGTCGTTCCGTCATTACTCGCATTTAGAACATGATCGTTGTATAAGGAAAAGGCATATTTTTAAGTCTGCCGTTGCTGAACATCATTTTACTACAGGTCACAATATAGATTTTGATAACGTTTCGATGATTACAAAATCTCTATTCTTCTTCAATAGGAAAACCCGAGAGAGCGTAGAAATAATCAAACATCCCAATAACTTTAAGAAGACGTTCTCGTCTTAGTATAGACTCCGGCCGTGGAAGCCTTCGCTATTACACATAAATAATGAATTTACATATGAAACGATATATGTTGTCTTAGATTCGACTAAGTACAATACACATGCAAATAGAGTAAAATCGTGGAAGCACTTACCACGATACTCCCCGTCTAGATCTAGCTGAAGAGACCGGAACCACGTTATAGTAAAATAAGAGTCGTGCACAAATACGCAATGCGACGACAGAAAAGAAATTATATCGATACAAAAAACTTATGCTAATGCTACGAGAAAGTTACGGCTTTATTTTAGGATTTCTAACCTCGGCAAGTAAGGTTTGCCGAATCCCGATTGGTATAAGTGATCAGAATTTTGTTTGATTTAGTTTGGCGGTCATATACGATAAGCTGACTGCACTCCAAACGACGTGCCACAACCGAAGGAAATGAATAAAGTTTATTTGTAGAATGAGAGAACGTTCCTTATCCTAGCGAAGATTCAATAAATAGAAATCATCTACACATTGATTTTATTACTAAACCGTGGGATGGCCAGTGATACTTTTTAAATTTTAAGAATCTTTGTTGTGAATTGAGAAACGGGACGTGTTCACTACACCGTTTAGATGAAAAGTATGAATTTCTCGTGACATTAGAAAGTTACTAATATCAATGCGGAGCTGCCAACTGAAATCTGTATGAAAATATATTGTATTAGAGAAAGTAAAATTATTCGAATAAATTCATAAATAACGAATGAAAATGAAATCATTATTCATATTGTTCAGTGTAAATTTAATGATTTGTAATTAAATCATTTTAGATGATTAGAAAAATTCAATCGTTATTTTATAGATTCTGATTCTGAAATATATAAATTAAAATGATTACACTTTTGGTTTGGGTTAAATAACAGATCTAATACCACCTTTTATTTCGGTGTCGTGGTCGTTTCGTCGTCCCGGTTCATCCGCAGGCTCGTCTCTACGCGCGTCGTCGAAAATCGCAACTATTCTTGGTCTCGATCCAATTCGAGGACACCATCAGACGGGGAGTTTCACTAGAGCAGTGCATCTGTCAAAGAATAAGGCAGGCGTCCCGGACAGAAATCTCGCGTAGAGCAAATGCTGAGCATGCATAGGGACTGCGAAAATCCTTTACGCTTTTAAGAGTTTTATCATAAAATTTACCACAGGGATAACTGACTTGTGGCGGCCAAGCGTTTATATGGAGACGTCGCTTTTTGATCCTCTTGCGAAGCAGAATTTGCCAAGTGTTATATTGGTCACTTAGGAATAGAGAACGTGAGCTGGGATTAGACCGTCGTGAGACAAGTTAGTTTTACCCTACTGATGACGTTGCGATAGTAATGCGGCTCAGTACGAGAAGAACCGCAGAGTCGGACATTTGGTTAAGCACTCGTCCGAGTGTTAGTGCGAAGCTACCATCTGCGGGATTAGGTCTGAACGCCTTTAAGGCCGCATCATATCTAGACAAAGGAAGCAACGATACTGGTAGGAGTTTCGCGCGTCGAAAGGGCTCGATAACCTTCTATGGTCGACCGTCCCTCTGTGTTTGTCACACAGAATCATTAAAATCTTTAAATATGATAGAATGTTGATTGCGTTCGTTATTTAACATCATTGAAGTGATAAATAAACTTTCATCCGTCACTCGGGATCATTCGAATAACAATTAAATTAAATTTCATCAATCATTTCGAGTTATGAATATGTTTTTATCTGTTGTTGGGCGACGATTTACGTTTCGGTAATATTAAAGTCTGCATTGTATGGTAAGTCACGTAAGTACGGTCTACCACGTGTAGATTTATTCAGTCATACATGCTTTTTTATACGTTTATCTTACTCAGAAATTTTTAGGCGATGTGGCTTCAATGCTTCAGCGGTACGATACAGGCTTTTTGTTTGCGCTTTTCGATAATACATCTATTCTGCACGGTACGTTTTAATTGCAAAAAAAGGCTAAATCCTAAAGTAATCGTTGCATAGCGTTTATCTTTTGTCACAACATGTGGCAAAAAGTCATCAAATTTCTTTACTACCAGTTCAAAAAAGATAATGACCCATCTAAGCAAATGTTTCTTTAGCGCATAAGATTTTACTGAAAAAAATTGTACCGCAAACTTTCTATAGGTTCTTGTTCATTTCAGATACATAGAGACGTGATTGGAATTACTGAAGGCTATTCCTTTCGTATTATTATTTATGTCCATAACCGAATATTGGAATATATGCAGTACTTATGTTTTTTATGTTTCGAAAGATCAATGGTGTTTTTATAACGGGTACTATTATTCTTTACATGCTTTTTATACTACATTTTCCTCAGCATGGATTTGACGGCTAAAAAAACTTCAATTTCAAGATGCAAGTATTTAATTGACATTAAATTTTTGGGGAAACTCATTACTTGGAGCTTGTATTATTACAATAGAGTCATTGTTTAACTGGGGTGTGTGATAAGTGCCACCACTCTGTTGAAACTAGAGGTTGTTTTGGTATATACCTTTCAACTTACTCTAAAAAAATTCGATCGTGGCTTTTCACTAAAAGACACAGCAAACTAACGCGGTATGAATGTAATAATTTTTATTCATTGTTCTTGGGCGAACCAGAAGATAATAATTTTAATAAACAAATGACTTCTAAGTTTATCAAATTTTCTGGTACTTATTTATGACATCTAGCCATCTTATAGGGAGGCGTTTCCTATTTCGTTTTTGTTTTTCATGATGGTCAATTCCTAATAATCTTTGTTCGTATTGTTTAGTGTTCGTTCAATCTGAGTGACTCAATTTCACTTCATTGTGGTAATTTTTTCAATAATGTTTTTTTTATTCCCGCTTAGCCTATTATTGACCTATTTTTACTTTAGGTTGCTGTTGATAGAGTTACAGCAGTTTGTTTTGTTAGTCTCAGTAAAGTGAAGATACTTGTATTAGCATGCTCGCAGGGGTATTATTTTTTCTAATTTTAGTTATGCGCTTTCAATATTATTGGTTTTGTTGCCAATTCTTGATTTTGAATGTTTAATTCTACCATTGTAACTGCCGAGTTGGGCTGATTTTACATTAATATATTTTAAAACTTTAGTAGTTTTGTAAACTTCGACTAAAATACGAACTAATAGTTGAATATAAAATCTATAATCAAAATAAACTTTTTCTATTATATTGTTAAAAGTAGTAAGCAAACATTGTAGATTGCTGATGTACACGTTGTTGTCTATTTATATTTAGATAGAATTTTAGTGTTTCATTTTGAATTGCATGTAAATACACGTCCATTTTGCTTTTTCTGTTCTACTAATATATCTCTTCAAGATTGTAGTTTTTCTATTCAACTAAATTCGATTCAGAAAAAAAGAATTCCTCTTAGTTAGTAATTGTTGAAGTTAGATTTTGGTAAAACGCCGATTAAAGGTAAACGCGTTAATTTGATTTTTAAAATAATAAAGGCAATAAGTAAGCTTCTGCAGGGAGTGCGTACAATGATGTCACTGTTGCGTGCAGGTGCGAGTGAGAGCCCGAAACTTTGGGGTGCGATGGGGTCAGATATGGGCTCAATGTCTCCACAGCCAGCAACCTCTAGGGTAAGCCACACACCTGTCCACTCATGCTGGCCACGCTTGCTGAAACTAATCTTGCTTGCATGCTATGCTATTCACACAATTTTTTGTATGTTCTCTTTTATTTTCAAGTTTTTTATGCGAATTGTGTATTTCAGATTTCTTTGGAGGAGGCCCGCCAAGGTGATCACAAGTCTTCTCTGCTGCAAAAACTGCTGTCGGAGTGACCACCGCGTGTATATAAATAAGTTATCATTAACTATATACACAATACACAAATATATATGTATATATCTATGCGAGCATCTGTATATACGTATATATATGTATATACACTACTAGGTACCTCAACGGTTAAGTACCGCAGGCTGTAATCTAGACAGGTTAGCTGTATCAAGTGCATTACTACGTTGCTTGTTCGTTTCGTTAGGGTAGTGCGGAGCAAGGGAAGGCGCAGGGTACGAGTGCAATTGTAAATAAATTGGGACTTGTTTATATTTATATATTATATTTTATTATTGGACTTGTTTAAAATTCAGTACGTAAGCGCTCCAGCGCCTGTTATTATTTGAATGTGTTTAGTGTTGTCTTCCTTTCGGTGAGTGTTCATGCTACGCATTACCAAAAATAGTAACTGTTAATATTTTATATATAATTTAAATCACGTTATTGGAGAGCTCGTTTTGTTGGACATTGTGATAGGCGATCGCCATGTTACTGTTGCTAGGAGCGTTCCTAGACCTTATATTAGTGCTAGCATTCATACTTGATTATTGTCAATTACACCCAGCCACTAAATTAAAAAAAAGATGAACAAATTGACAGACAAAACATTATTTAATTACACAGATATTTTTTGTACATTATTGGAGTTTTGAAATATATCTATATTACAATAAAATAGTTTCCTTGTTCTTGTTGCTCCTGTTTTTCGTGCCGGATCGTGTTTAAGGCAATAATGACATACTTAAATCTAATCTGATCAGTATTTTTGAATTTTATAGGTATTGTAATAAACAACAATTAGTTGCAATCGGCATCATTATTGTCCCCGATTCTGATAGTACCTGGTTTCAACTTCAGCAATATGGACGATGACGTCAATACGCGTAACTTTTGTATATTTCAATTCACTGTTTTGGTTACCTTTTGAAAGTGTTTGCTTCGGGCCAAACGCTATTAACTTGTCGAGGGCCAAGCACTGTTATTCTTTTTGTCACCAACTGCTAGAAGAAGACACATTGCACTCTAGAGGGTATATGCTCGATAGGTAGAGTCTTGGATCTTGAGCAAGATTACAAGTAGCAGTGAAAACAGTTCAGCTTATTCTCGTAGCAAAATTAAAAACGTCAAGTACTAAGGAAGAAATCTATTATTGATTGAAACTGGGTGAAAAGCTTACAACGCCCAAAACATCGATGGACCTTGAAAATTGGACTGTTTCGATCATCTACTAAAAACAACAATATGACTTTTTTATGCCCTTGGAATTTTAGTGTAATGGTGTTACAAGCTTTTCGGTTTTACGAACCTTGCACGGCCAAACTCGCAATAGTCGGAGATGGGGAGGTCCACAATAAATATATAACAGATGTTTCAGGGCGCCAGAGCTTATCCAAAGTGATACTTCCGTTCGCTCACAACAGAATGGTTCAGAACTTGTAACAACTCGAAGATTCGTAATCCCTCTACTCAGTTGTTCGAGTAGCCCAAATTGGTTCGTAGGGAACAATAAGCACAAGGGAAAGAATTAACAAATTTAATCGCTTTCAGTTTATAACTAACAGTTATCCCAGTTTCATTTATAATAATCAAAAGTCGTTATACATCGAAGTTGGGGATACTAAAGACTAGAAGAGTTCACGATAATCACTAACAACGGTATTAACCTTTGATTTTGTAACAAGTCACTTGAGAGAATTATAGAAAAGATTTAATACTTCGATGCCTACAACATCGGCAACCCACCACACACAATTACAATAATTCGGAATAAATGTCCTTCATCTACATACAGTACGCGAAACAGTAATTTCACTGATCGTACATACCCTATTGGTAGCTACACGTTATATGTATTCACGAACGTTAAGTTTGAATACAACAGTGTGTGAGTAATTGTTCGTGACAACGATATACCTAAGATAAATTCAACTAACTCACCTGAATCTCAGCATCCACTAGACCGAAGAAAAACGTTTTTCCTCTTCCGTGGCCTGTAATGAACATTAAGCACGAATTGTGTCACAACCCCCAACTCACAACGGATAGTTCGGCTAAAATAATTCGTATTAAATAATTCATGAAATCTATATCACCAAAAAAAAAAAACGTGCATCGACTACTGTATGTAGTAAAACCAAACAGGTGGCTGATAATATAATTAACGTCGGCCCTGGGTATCCACCAATCTTCTGTATAACAAGCAGATATGTAGTGACGTCTAACAGGTGGTTGATACCCCGTCGTGTCCTCCACGTGTAGCAATATTTGCCCCGGGAAGGATTAGCAAGACCCCATTTCGTGGCGTGGAAACCGCCTTCCGCCAGCGCACGTGTGCGGTAACGTGATGACTTAAGTAGAAGTATTTTCCACTATCCTCTTATCGAGAAGGTAAAATGTTCGAAGTGGAGGAAAGAAAAATGGCTGTTAAAATGAAGAAAGAATTACGAACGAATTTTTCATAAATGACGGCAATAGCTTACCCTGTAACGCTTCAAATATTCTAGATAATTAATCTAATTATAATTGGATTTCAATTTTTTCTGGATGGTATCGGATATACATAATATTCAACACGTACAGACCATTTTATGCCATTTACCGTATGACGATTTTCCGCCAAATGACAACCAACGAGAAAGCGATCGGTAGAGGGCGTCAAAACCCGAATCTAATTTCAAGTCGAAATACATAGGCGTACGTAAAGAGAATTTCGTCCGTAACAATGGGTTTTGTTGATTAGTAGATTTTGTATTTTGTTTAATTTGATACTTTGTTTATTGCTTATATTTCATGTTACTGAAGAATAGAAAAAAATGTTTTAATTTTTTTTGATTTTCTCAGGACTAGTTTATTGTGAGTGAAGTTTTGTCAGATCGAAAGTTTAAGGTTCGTTTCTACACAAGGTTTCTATAGACGCGAAACAAAATGGGGGCGCGAATTTTGCAAAGGCCGTTTCTAAAGTTATGTGAACCATAAGAGAGTTTTAGATACTTTACTGTTTATGTTTTTATTTAGTAAATATAATGCATATATGTAAATAACATAAATAATATTTATAACATTTGTTATAACCTGCATTATTTTTAACCCTAGAACACTTTTCAGCCTTTATTACGAACCTTCGTCAATGCGACGATTGAACGGCGCACACAGATTAATCGAAAGTTGGAGTGAGTGCAACCAAAAACGCAAATTTTTCATGCTTTCTTCAAATCCGCGTCGTCGATTCGACGAAGGTTCGTAATCTAGGATTAAGAATATAACAAACTTCGATTAATCATATGAACTAGGTTAGAATAGAATAGTTGTATTAGTGTTGTCATATGTACGGTAATTTGATCAAACATACGGTGTACATTTTAATTTTTAAGATGATCAAATTAATGATCCCTTCTTTTAGGAGGTTAGACAGAAACGAGTACTTCAGTTTTTGTGCGACGTTTCGTGTTCAGGATGAACACTTCATCAGGCTCGTTCCACTGAATCAACAAAATTTAAAATGTGATTAAACATGTAATGTAATGTCTTAAATTTCTTTGATTCAGTAGAGCGAGCCTGATGAAGTAATCATCCTGAACATGAAACGTCGCACAAAAACTGAAGTAGTTGCTTCTGTCTAACCTCCTAAAAGAAGCGATCATTAATTTGATCATCTTAAAGTACGGTGTACAGTTCACATCGTGAAATCGTATACAAAAGTACGGTAGTTTTTAAAAACAATAAAATTCAGAAAACTGTTTAGGTTTTTTTAACGTACACTGTTCTTAACTTGGGGTTATTTTTGTGCAAATCAATATACCTATTGCCGCTATCTCTAATGAAAAATAAAAACGTTAAATATATTCAACATGTACACATATTTACATTCACATAAAATATTTATGCAATAGCAGCATTGCTACAAATTTATATAAAGTTAGTGACTATTCATGACAATCGGTACATGCTGAAATTGCATACTTTAAATATAATAAAAACGTTAGAGACCATCACAACGACTAGAGGTGTTTTAGGATCTCGTGAACTGTGCCTCTGTAATCGGTTTATGTTTAAAATGTTGCTATTGTCCGTGTTACAAACATTCGCCCGTACATTTTTCCTAATCTATTTTTGCTTTTGTTATGTTTGTTATTAACAAGTCTTTACGTATTATTTTAAGTAAATTCATTTGTATTATGTTATTACAGTTTTTTGTTGACGTATTTCTTTTTAAATAGACTAACGTTTTTAAGATTCACTTAAGCTTTATCAAATTTTTAGTTTGTTTATTCCGAATTTCAACTCGAGGAACAGTTCATGACATAAGGAAACACCTATACAAGGTTGTGTTTATTACTTATTCTTTGTTTACTGATTATGTACACGTTTATTTTATTGTTATGCCCGTTTTATTAACAAGTTGATAACAAGAATAAGGACAGTAAAAGTGCAAGTATCAATAATTACATTTTAGTGAAGATACGGTAATATTTGAACAAGTACGATAATTTGGGGTGCGTAAGTACGACGTATGGAAATACTGGATTATAAAAACAATATGGCGATTTACTGCAAGATTTTGCGATTATCGCAAAACAATTTGAAATTCTTCGCGTTAATTCAGATGTTCTTTTCACATAAAATACATTGTATACTGCCAAATCATTTCAAAATTGCGTTATTGTGATAATAAACAATTGTGTGAAATTTAACCGTTTGTATGTATTTAAAAAAAGTATAGATATCGTTCTTATACAACAATGGAGGATCAATATGTCATATAAGTAAATATAACCTTAAATATTGAATCCTTTAAAATCTAGCAAAGTTTTAAATTAATAAGAAAAATGTTATTGTCTTTGCGAAACGATCATAAAGAACATTTGAGCCTGTTATTCAGCCACTCTCCGCAAGGTAAGTCACATCGTTAGCTAATTAAATGTAATCGTATATTTCCAGTGATTGTCGATTTCTGTAAATTAGCAATAGATTTTCTACAAAACGGCCCCAATTTTAAATTGTACGGTAGTGCATCGCAGAAGCTAGAAGTGCAACCTGAAGATGTTCAAAATTGTGTGTACGGTTTAGTAAATTTATTATTGGAAAGCTGCAAACATAAGGTAATCTTCATTTAAACGTTTTACACAATTACAAACCATCTTTCAGTTAAACGATGTAGATTTCCGAGATTCAATTTTAACTATTGGTTTTTCGCAAGAGCAGCAAGCAATATTAAGCAAATTTTATTTATCTAAAAGGAAAGATGTAACTGATATATTGTCTAAACTTAGCGTTGACGAACCTCATTATCATGATTTAAATTGGAGATTTGAAGTACAGGTTGCGTCTCGATCTCTTCTGCAACAGGTTACCCCATTGATAACTATGGATTTAGTATTAACTGAACCAACTGACGGTATCGAAACTAAGTCTGGTACAAAACATGTACTTTTGCAGACTGATCCTTGCAATCTGGTACATATGACAGAAACATTAGAGAATGCTTTAATAGAATCTAGGAGCAGGCATTCTAGAAGAATTCAACGTGCGTTTAATAATTAATTCTTGCAATACATACATGTGATCTTGGTTATATATTGATATGTGTTTAGTAGAAACTATTATCTATGGATTTGCAAATAGTAATGAAGGTTTATGTTTTTGAATATTTTATTAATATTTCAAAGTGAATGAGCTGAGTGTATTTCTTGACTGTATAGTAAATGAAAATTGTTATTATGAAACTTATAGAACAATTTCAAATGTTTGGATTACTTTTATAAGAAAACTTCTATTATAATTAATTTGTTAGGTATTATTGTAATACTAAATAACATTCCCAAGTTTAATTATGTTATTTAAAAGTATGCTTTAAACTTGATTGTCATAATTATGTATCACAACCAATGAGCTATTATAAAACTTGAAAATCAAACGAGTTTAGTAAATACTAAATAGGAGTATTCTTAGTATAATTTTTTGTATCATAGTACTCAATGCATACTTTGCCTACCCCAATCTCAGTGTTTATCTTTGAGTACTTATTTACATTATAAACGTAAAAAAAGCCAATTACTATGCATAATTTAGAATTAAAGCCAGAGATCAGCATAAATAACTTGTAGAAAAAATGACTTAAAGATTAACGCACATTGATTCTAAAACAGATATGCAAATAAAGAAACATCTGCATAAAGCCACTTTCAATTTCAGTAATCTTCAAATTTAAATATAAAATGGTTAATTATTGCAGTGAAATTTTGCGACACTTAATGTGTCTAAATCATAAATGAAATTATAAAATAAAAAAAATATCAATTTAAATTACTTACATTTCAAGTAATCCTTTAAGATATGTTGAATTAGTAATTTTAAATTTTAATTAATAATTTGTGAAAACCATCGTTTAATAATTCGACATAACTTGATTTGAAATGCGTCATACACAATTGAATCGACAAAATTTAAATGACCGCCAACGCATTTGTTTCACCAAAACAAAGAAAATTTGCTGTTTCTATAACGCCGGAATCTTAATACGAATACGTGTTTAAATTTTTGGTTAATCTTTTCACTATTTACGTTAGCTAATTAATACTTTTAGTTGCATAACATTAAAATTTCACAAAGAAACCAAACATTACACAAATTTTATATTAAGAATGCTGATTAAACCGCGAGCTGGGATCCCGACTGCACCCTGAGCGTGCGTAACTCCCTCTGAAAAAAATCATGCTCATTTTCTAGTTAACGTTTTTTCCGCCAGATGACGATGCTTTTGTCTTCTTCAATTGGATTTAAATTTAAACTGGATCATCTGAATCCATAACGTTTCAATTTGTTATTTTTTCTTTCCTTAGCTTTTCTTATGACAATTTTGGTTGAGTTGAGTATCGCGGAGAAGATGCCAATAAAACTCGGCGGCATCTCTATACGTATTGGTTCACAACGTAGTTAATTGTGCTCTATAGAAAATAAAAATAGTGATTGTAATTTTACAATCAACGGTCGTTTTTATTATAGTTTAAAAATTACGTGCCTATTGTCGAATTTCATAGCTTTTGTAAGCTCTCAAACTGGTCACCCGCCTTGTTTTCCTTGGTTCAATTTATTTTAATAATTAACTATGTGCTAGACTAGGGATCGGCAACCTTTCTGGAGTTAAGAGCCATTTTTTCCCCAATGTGATAAATTATTTTTTTAAAGAGTCAAATATAAGTACATACATCAATAATATGTGTTAGAAAAAATCATATAACCGTTACCTGCTGCAAAACATGTATTTAATGTGAAATCAAAAGAACCGCAAGTACGATTTACTGAGCTGCATGAGGCTCGTGAGCCGCAGCTTGCCGACTCCTCTGCTAGATCTTAAGCGCTTAATAATATTTAATGTGCTCCATTAAAAGTGTAAAAATGACTATTGGCAAAATGTCCTTGATCCTTCTTATCCGTTATGGAAGAATCTTTGAGAATTTTATTCTCTCTAATGATTGGGCTGGACAGACGCAGTCTTTAGTCTTACTTCTCAACTTACGCTCAAGTACATAAGCTTATAAAAAATGTTGTAAATTAGTCCTTAAGGGTTTATAAATCCAAGCGCGCAATGTAGGTTAGCCTTTAAAGGCTTACATAAGACAAGCGCCCATGCACGTTAACCCTTAAAGGCTTATGACGATCGCGTATGTAGGTTAGCCTTTCATTAAAAACGAGCGCGCATTTCAGTTAGCCCTTAAGAGTTTATAAAAAATGAGCGCCCATGTAGGTTAGTCCTTGAAGGGTTATAACAGACGAGCGCGATTTTAAAATCTGGCAATGAGTGATCTCAGCTTTAACATTTTCATCTTATCATATTTATTTTGCATTATATGTACCAACTTATCACGACGCAGACGAGTTATTTGGAAAATATACCATGTTGACAATTGATCAATTAGCTATGAATGCTACCGTAACCAAATTTGTCAACTGTTAGTAATAAAAAACATATACAAACATTGATATTATCAACTGCAGCTGATGTAATATAAAATGGTTTTAATATCTACTGTAGTATATTATACTTGAAGATGCAAATTCTAGATCTAGATTTTGATCAATAATTGCGTAGAAATCTTTTCGTCGACAATGCTGAAATTTAACAGCGGAGGCTTCCACGACCCGATTTTATACTAACATAAGAACGCCTTTCGCGTTCTCTTCACGTCCTGATGAAGCTCTTTGCGTAAATAACTGAAACTTTGGTTACAACGCTTGTAAGAAGTTCTTATCTTAATAAATAGAATAACTTAGTTTGGTAGGAAGTTTACTTTTCTTATTAAGAATTTACGTGGAATAAACCAAACGAAATAGTGAATAAAGGATGTTTTTCTTAATGTCCATTTTGAATATTTTTCTTATTTATTTCATTTCACAATATACACTGTGTTAGTTTGATTTTGAAGTGTATTAGTTTGGTACTAAAACCGTTATATAAAAAAACAACATATTTGTAAAAAGTTTATGAAAATGAAACTAACAAAACAGTACAATAAAATTATCTATTTTTGTTTGTTTTTCTTTTTAGCGCTGGTAGCCTTAGAAACAGGTTGACCTCCTAGTATTTTACGTCTTTGTGCGAACATATGTAGATACATTTGTGGAAAGACTAAAATAATAAGTAGAATGTAATATAGCAAAAATATTAGATTTTCTTTTAAGTATCATAAAGTAAATAAAACACAAACAATGTTGTTCGCAAATGTTTCTGTTGCAAACAGTACAATTGGGTCGGCATTACAAGTTTAACATAGTGCCAAATCTACCGGAAATGTTTGTTGTTTCAAACATTTTTTATTCATTCAAATATAAAGGAAAACTAAATATTTACTTTATTGCTTTCAGTGTGTCTAATGTCACAAGGGTTATGCATTTTATTTGACTATGATTTTATATAGTGGTAGAAAAAGTATCAAGTAAAATTGGAAAATATTACGCATTTCCAATCCGTTGGAATGCTTGTTTTATAATGTACTTTATACACTTAAAAAAAATACTTACGTGGAACATATAATGCCATAATTCCTAATAATAAGTACGGATAGTTAAAAGTAAAATTCAAAACGTTGGGTAATGTTACAGTCCACATTCCGCTTTGTTTCATTTCATTTTGAGCAGCATAAATACATAACAATTCGCCAGTTACGCCTACGGGGTAAAGTATGATGAAGGTAGTGTACCTAAAAAATAATTTATTTTGAATATGTTTGCGGCCAAACCATTTATCTCAAGATTTTAAATTTTTATATTTTCATTCAATTAAAGGTCAAAACCAATGTTAGATAATGTCACTGATGGAATGAAATGTGCCCTAAGACGTATTCTTCATTCGTTCTTTTTACGCAACCACTAACACTAAGTACAGAAAGTTTATTGTGTATTGTTTTTAATATACGTTATAGCACGGAGAAGACGATTCCTTCATGAAATAAGAAAGTATTTGAACTGATACAACAATTCAAACAGTACGCAGCCTTTGTTTCTGGATTATCCACTGGATTTTAAATTTTTTCTGGGAAACACAAACGATTAATTATTTAATTAATTATAGGATTAGATACAAAATTTGTTGAATATGGTTTGTTTATTTTTGAATTGAAAAAAACTGTCGACTACTATGAAGAAATGAATTCTGAGGTATACCAAAACTGTTTCGAGTTGGTACTATGTAACTCAGAAGAAAGTGCTGTAGTAGTGCTGGATAATTCTTCTTACCATAGCAAAATCAAAATCCCATTGAATTAATATGGGTACAAATGAAAGGGGAAGTTGCTAGAAAAAATACATCTATATAGCATGTGATTAAAGTAGAACAAGAAATGTTGCAAGGTAAAAGTTATAGTTGTACCCGTTATTATGAAATTAGACAATGAATCTTCTACATCGGACTCCGGTTACGCATAAATTTATATGTCGTTCGGTTTTTTTTCATTCTGTTACTTAATAATTTTATAAAAAATATTAAATGTATTTATCGCTTGCTGTTGGTTATTACAATTATAATATTGATTTTTTTAAATTCAATACCTAACTAATAAAGAACAATCCGACTACCGTATAGGCAACCAACAATACACGTATGCTTATTGAGTAAACGTTGTACATTCTTATTATTCGTGTATGTAAATCTGACTTAAGATAATTCAACCCCTTTTTTAGTAAGAATCCATCTGTTCGGCAATTGAAATATAGTAGCAATTCAATGACAAGTAATAATGATTCTAAACGAAGTTAACTCAATCTCAAACTTTATTATATACATAGAGATCAAAAGCTATAAAAATAATTTCATTAATCCAGTTGAAGATACTGTTATGTACAGCATGGCAGTGAGAAGTTTTTTTGACCATTAGCCGATAACAATAAATCAGTTTATAAGTAGGTTTCGAAATGCTAAAGTAGATCACAAACAAACAATTTACAACTATTCAACTCACTTTTAATTTAAACGGTAGAATAATTCGAGTAAATTCGAACGAGAAAACTCTACATTTCGGTATTCTATGAAATTCAGTACAATAATTAACGATAATGTATGTAAAAAAATTTTTTTAAATTAATTTGAAGTATGTTAAATTGGATATAAGTGAATAAACGGTATCTAAGTTATATTTAGATAGTCTACAGTGGATGATGATCATATTTTATATCCCATAAACTTTACATCTTATATCGGGTGTACAAAAATTAAAGCCTATTAATTAAGAAATTTAAGTGGCTATAATTTGATTAATTTAAATAGATCCACATATTTTTTAATTTACCAGAAAATGTACTTTTTAATTACCTATCGAATAGTATCAGAATGTTTTATAGCTAAGTCTTCCCGTTTTTACACAATACGCCAAATAATCGTTTTTTGTACCATTTTATGTTTTTTTAATACAAGTTTTGATGAATGTAGTTGCCTGTTGTATTTAGAAATATCAGATAGTTAGCAAGTATAAGAATAATAATGAAGATTTTTACAAAAGTTCAGAAACGTAATTTATAATCCAATAGGCTATAGCAACAATAATGATAATAACAATCCAAAGATAACATAAAACAAAAGGAAAATATTTAACAGATGTTCGAAATGTCGACTATCCATTTCGACACTTCCATATCCTTTTTTCAGAACCACTGTCAACACTGGGGAACATTTGCGAAGTAATAGTTTCAAAATGTCTCTTATGCGTCTTTTCATATCGTGTGGTGTTGCCGATGGCGTATTGTAGACAATTCTTTTTATGTATCTCTATGAAAAAAATTAGTGTAATTAATTTCGGGGATTTAGGGCGGAGGGGGCTAATTGTGAAATCCATTTTTTCCAATCCACTTGTTTTATTTATTATTATTTATCGTTGGTATGTTATTACCATTATTACTGTTATAGTCTGTTAAATAATAAATTATTATTTTTATTATCTGATTTCTAAACACAATAGGCAACAGATTCATCAGAAATTTTATTGAAAAAACAGTAGAGTGTAAAAAATCGTTATTTGGCGTATTGTGTAAAAACAAAAAGATTTGGCTATAGAACATTCTAATATTATTCGATAAGTAATTAAAAAATGCATTTTCTAATAAATTGAAAAATATGGATTTCTGTTTAAATTAATAAAGTTATAGCCACTTAAATTTCTTAATTGATGGGTTTTAATTTTTGAACACCCAATATCAGATGTAAAATTTATTATAATTGGAATATAAAATATGATCTACTATTACACTTCACTGTAAATTTCTCCATAAATTCATAACTTCATGAGTCAGAAAAATCCATATCGACATCCTCAACACCTCGTGAATTGTAATGGCGAAAGAAAAAAATGGAAAAAGTTCCTCAAACGTTTTGTAGAAATACTGATCTACGTGCAGATTTCTTCAGCTCTACCTTATCAGTATTTCAAGTATTCAGCACGCAAAAAGACCCCTCTCGACCATGTCAAATGAACCGATCAAAAAGCTATTTGGGTATTTGTTTGATCACGATTTTGCTATAGTTTTGAATATGCGAGAACTGAAAATGCTCTACCAAATGAACCTTACCTAGGAGCCAGTAGTAATGTAGTTGTGCGTTTAGTTAGACCAGTAACAAAAAATGTATTTCATAAAGTATACTTCGACAATTATTACACATCACTTCCACTGCTTAGTTACGTATTTGACAAAAACTGGAATATATTCGCTTGGTATAGTAAAACACCTACCGATTCCGAGGCGAAAAAGTTACCACAAGGGTTAATGGGAGAGTTTTTAACCATGCATAATGAGGTCGAACTGTTCAATATGTTCTGGAAGGATAATAAAGTAGTGTAACTGGTATCCAAATTTGTTGGTACAGATCCAATTGAACAGGTGGAAAGATACGATAGGAAGCAGAAATCAATATTCAGGTACCCTGTCCAGCAGTAGTTAAAGTATATAATGGTCATATGGGCAAAGATAGTTTGATTGGCAGATATAAAATAAGGAACGTTCAAAAAAAAGGTACATGTGACTTTTTTACCATTTGGTCGATAGTTCTTATTGAAAGAAGCCATATGTTGCACCCACCCCCCAAAAAAGTGTGTATTGATAATTTTGGTAATCTTCCCAAATGGAATCTCACGCGCCTAAGATGTAAATTGGCAGAATCCAGTACTCAGACAACATTCGTGGTCTGTGAAAAATGCAACTTTGCCTTGTGTTTTAATAAAGATAAAACATTTCATAAAAATAACTATATATTTACAACTACATATGAAAATTTTACTACCACCGAATAGTGATGAAAAAGAGAAACATCCGCTATACTTGCACTGCGGACTTCGACAATTATTAGATTTCCTTAAAGAAAGAAGATTTTTGATTGGTGAACTCAGTGGCGGCTCGTGAAGTCGGGCTTAATGTGCGGCCATTTTTTAAAATGTTTGTAGGTAATGTGAACGTTTTCAGATATCATTATGGTATTATGTACGTAACTACCAAAATGTTTTATCGGAATAAAACGGTAAACTTGGGAAACAAAACAGAGTCATTCCATATCAAATCAACAAAAAAAAAGTTTTCAACTTGACCATTTCAGATTTTGTTGAAACTTTGTTTGTTTATACTCTCTGACACCCTGAAGTCAAATATAATTAAAAAAACTGTAACTATTATAGTATTTTAGTTATAAATTTATAAGTACCACAAAATATCGCGTTTTTTACGTGCGCTGAGAGCTAAAGTGACTGTAAACACTATTGCTAACATCACTAAAAAGAGAAAAATAAAATTATTTTAACAAACAAAAAGAACAGACTTAAAAAAATATTATCAAACAAAATGCACTTAAAAATAAAAAATTATTATTTAGTTTATTTACAATCAAACAACAAAATTTTTATTTACATGAAATTACTTTTTGAAGTCAATGCCAAACACATTCGAGTTAAATCTATAAGAACTGCCAAAGGTAATGTTAATAATTAAGCCTAATTTTATGTAAATAAATTAAATTATTTTATACTTTTTGGGTCATTTTTTGAAGTAGATTCTTTTTTTTTGTTAATTTTTATTTATTAACTGCGCTAGAAAAATGCCGTGTAAAATTACGGTTCGCAGTTTTATTTACATATCAAAACCTCGTTGTGGGAGTCGCGACGTCACGTTACAATGCTGCGCTGCATACAAGCCATGGGCAACAATAATTGTAGCCCCGAACATTCAAAAATACCTATTTCATTTAATGACAATAATTTAAAACCTAAAGTAATTAATTAAGTTCTAGGTAATTGTTATCTATAATATGAGTTACGTTTACATCAGTGATGGCAAGCCTTTGCAGCGGTGCAATAAAATGAATGCATATAAACCCGAGTGCAATGAGCCTAACCTTACATTTTCAGTGAAACCATCAAAAACACGCTTTCTTTTGTCAATAAACGGGATAACCTAAAAGTTATAAAATGCCAAGATGAAATCTGAGATAACTTCTACGTCTCCACAGTCAAACACAGAAACCATGCTAAATGCAGATCTTGCGGCAAAATATATTTTGGAAACGTGGATAAGTTGAAAAAGAACGTTAAAACACGCCCAAAAATAAAGAAACAATTACAAACGGTAAGGATTTCAAAAGTAACTATTAGTAAATAAAATACATATGTTTTTTCATTATCCAGCTTGATTCAAGTCCATCCATGTCTTCGTGAGCTCGGACACCCAGCATCTCCAATAGTAATATTAATACATTCATAGATGCAATGAACGACTTAGAACAGGTTAAACTGTTTGCAAGAGGGATATATTCGTCTAGTTCGCCCTTATCCAGTGCAGAAAACAAAGAAACTATAAGCTTCATAAAAAACACCTTGATACCTGCTTTTAAACAACCTTCTCAAAAAGCTATGGGAGCACTTACCTCAATTGAGAATTCAATATAAATGGAAATTCCATCACAAATGTGATTTTAATCATACCGGAGCCAGTATTTTACGACTCATTTTAAATGGGTACTAAAGAACACACTTCTCAAAATTATTTTGAAAAATGGTCATCTCATCATTCAGCTCTACGCGTCCATTGTTGAACATAAGCCTCCCCAATTGTTCTCCACTCCAATCTGTCTTGTGCTGCTTGTATCCAGTTGGTGCGGACCCTTTTAATGTCGTCCGACCAACGTGTAGGCGGTCTTCCTCTACTTCTCTTGTCCATTCTGGGTCTCCACTCGAGAAGCCGCTTCGTCCATCGATCTCCCTGCATCCGTGCAATGTGGCCAGCCCAGTTCCACTTAAGCCTCGTTATGGCATCTATAACATCGCGAACACCAGTTCTTTTGCGCAAGTCTTCATTTTTTATATGGTCTCTCCAAGTCACCGCGAGCATGGATCTCTCCATCTTTCTTTGCGTAACTCTGAGCTTCCTAGCTGTTGCTGTTGTTAGTGTTAGGGTTTCTGAACCATATGTCAAGACTGGCAGTACACATTGATCGAAAACTCTTCTTTTTAGGTGTATGGAAACGTTACTCTTGAAAATTTCTTTCAGTTTTCCGAAGGCTGCCCATGAGAGAGTGAGTCTTCTCTTTAGCTCGCATGTTTGATTATCCCTTGATATTCGGATTTCATGGCCGAGGTATGTATACTTGTCCACCATTTTGATTTCGCTGTCGCCAATTTCTAAGCCACTGCTAGGAACAAGGTTTGTCATAAATTTAGTTTTTGACATATTTATCCTTAGACCAACTCTTCCACACACCTCCATCAGATCCCGCAGCATCAATCGCATTTCCTCGAGATTATCTGAGAACAGCACTATATAGTCTGCAAAGCGTAGGTTGTTTAGGTTCTTGCCGTCTATATTTATGCCTCTCTGACTCCAGTCCAATTGCCTGAATGCGCTCTCTAAGACTGTGATAAACAGTTTGGGCGACATCGTGTCGCCTTGCCGAACACCACGCTCAATGGTTATGCAGTTGGTATTTGCATGCAATTTGACCATCATTGTTGCATTTCTGTAGATGTTGTGAATAAGTTTGGTGTAGCGGTAGTCGACTCTACATCCCTGTAGTGCATCCCATACTGCACCCAGCTCTATTGTGTCGAAGGCTTTGTGGAAATCTATGAACGTCAATACTAAGGGTCTGTTGTATTCTATTGTCTTCTCTATAAGAGTTTTAACGCTCTGGAGGTGGTTATTCGTTCCAAATCCGCGACGAAAACCTGCCTGCTCTACGGGCAGGTTTTCGTCGCGGATAAATTATTTTGAAAAATGGTCATCTATTATAAAAGAAACCGGATAACTATGTATGACCTGCTCAAATGCAAACGACGTAAATTATATAAGAGTTGCAACTATAGGATAAAAAAGAACAGGAAGAAAAAATAAACCAAAAGCAAAAAATACTGAACAAAACGTTGAACCAAAATTTGTAGATATAGTCACACAAGACAATATCAAATGACAGCTCTTCGGATAAATAATTAATTTTCAAGTTTTAGAATTTGAAAATCTAAGAACATAATACACTCGATCAAAACTGTGTAAACTGTAGCTGAAAATAGCGAGAATATGGAAGAAGAGACATAAAATGTAAAAGATAGAATAGATGGAGCATTTGATGAAATCGAAAAAGTTTTCCACAAAGCTTAAAAAAACTACAACAGATTCTTATAATTTAGATTATAGAACCAAAGTGATAGTTACCAAAATAAAGTTTATCGAGTTCAATATATGTAATAACACTAAAGACTATACATCATTTTGCAATGTTCCTTGTTGGAAAACTTTTATGATACTCAAACTCAACCTCTTTAAATTTTTACAGTATTTTCTTGTATACAGGGTGGGTGTTTACTGTGTATTCGGAGGATTACTTCTGTAGGAGTTATTTTAAACAAACTTTTAAACGTTGCTAAATTTATTTTTAAAATAACTGTAGGATGACCAAAGACATCAAAAACTTAAAAATATTCACAAAATCACAAAGAACGTCTAACTACAACTACACATAAATTCGTAATGGTTATTATACAAATGACGGTCTTTTTTTGTGCATAACGCGCCAGAAACTTCAAAACTACCAACCGCTATACTAACTTAAAATAAGGCGGCAGTTTCAAATTAAAAAATGCACTGCCTACACTTCTTAACTATGAGATACATCACGACGAAATTTGGTAAGGTAATTCATAAACTGGCCTACATTTTAAAGATATTTAAAATCATACAGGGTGTTTCACAAAAATATGACCCCCAAAACTTTTGTTTTTTTAAATAAAACACCTTGACTTTTTTTTGAATTTTTGGATTCTCTGTACCATTCAGAATCAATAATGTATCACATTGTAGGGTAATTCCGTATAAAATCAACAGACTAAAATAAAAAAAAATATTTGATATGAAATGACCCTGTATTGCTCTATTATTAATCGTTCTAAGGATGTTATCACTTTAATGTTCAAACAAAGTCAACTTGAAGGCTCGGTCCATATTAAAAAAATAGAATGTAAATACTAAATTATGATATGTTTTAGAGTCGTCAGACGAACCATTTTTGTGGAATTGACGCTTTTATATGAAAATATTCTAAGATAAAAAATTATTACGATAATAAAATTTAAAAGCAAAAAATCAGCTAAACTGGTCGCTCATAATAAAGCTCAACAGCAGTATCTACTGTGAGTAAGTTTTGTGTTTTTGTGTAATTGTATACTATTTTTACTATAAAATGAATTTTTCGAAAGATGAAATGGTCGATATGATCTTTATTTATAGGAAAACTCAAAGAATTCCTTTGCTTGCCAATTGTATCGTGAACCATACCCAGAAAGAGGGCAACCTCAGAAAAAATCGTGCGTTTTAACCGGTGCACTCTAAAGTAAACGAAGAAAGCGAATTTCAAGTTGTTGCATCCTTAATAGAAAATCCATAAATTAGTACTAGACAGAATAACAAAAATATAGACGTAAATAGAAACACAATGCGCAGTTCGTTTTATTAAGATAAAACACCTTCCATCCTTATCACATTGAACATCACCAAGTGAAATAGATTTTGAAACTCGCAAATCTATTAATCAATGGGTAACTAATAAAATCAACGAAGAGACCAATTTTGTTGACAAAATTCTATTTTCGAATGAAACAACGTTTCACAATAGTTGGAACACAAATAAACATTATTATCATTCACATGTAAGAAACTATGAAGTTAGTTAATTCGCGGTTGTAATATTTACTATCTAACTAACAACTTCATAGTTTCTTACATGTCGATTAACTCGTACGTAGTTCCGTTCCTACGAGATGGCGTTTAACCTCAGATTTAATTATTATTACCATCATTATTCAGTTAAAAATCCACACCTCTCAAGAGTAGTTGGTCACCAGCACCAATCAGTCAGTTAGTGTGTGGGGTGGTATATTAATTGGTAATGTGATTGGTCTTTTTTTCTTTGATGGAAGTCTTACTGCAGAAAGATATTTAGTTTTTGGAAAATGATTTAATAGTACTTTTGGAAAATATCGAGCCAGATAGAATTCGAGCGATGCGGTTCCAACACGATGGCGCCACTCCACACTACGCAATCAACGTTAAGCAATATCTTGATAAAAATTATCTGATGAAGTGGATAGAACGAGGCGGTGCACAAAACTGGTCAGCTTGATCCCCTGATCTTACGTACCTTGATTTCTTTCTTGACATGAAAAATAGAAATACAATTGCGTTTCAGTCTATTTCACCTCAGATGTTGTTACGGGTAAAACATTCGTTTTTGGAGCGGATTGAAATATGTTAAGCAAGGCACGGTCAGCATTTCGAACATATACTTTAAGTATTGCTATGAGCATTTTATCTTTGTTGCTTTGGTTGTTTTTCTATTTATTTATCTGCATTTGTTATTTTCCCATAAAAGCGTCAACTCCACAAGAATGGTTCGTCTGACGACTATAAAACCTATTATCATTTAGTATTTACATTCTACGTGGAATCCAAATATGAAAAATATACATAGTGTTACATTTTAAAAAACTGAGAAAAAATAAATTTCGCGTAAATTAATGATTATATGTAGTTTTACGAATTTTGGTAATATTTCAGCATTAAAGTGATAATATCTTTAGGACGGTTAATGATAGAGCAATACAATGTTATATATTTTGATTCTAAATGGTACAGAAAATCCAAAAATTAAAAAAAATACACGGTGCTCTATTAAACGTCAATTTTTTGTAAAACACCCTGTATGTATTTAAATATTTTTAAAATGCAGGCCAGTTGATTATGTATTACCGTACCAAATTTCGTAGTGATGTGTTTAATACTTAAGACTTAATCATCCGATTACACAGTAAACACCCACCCTGCATAAGTTTATGTTTAGAACGCTTTTATTTTTCAACGACTTTTCTTTTCATGTTCGGAACATGTTTTCATTTTTAACAAATTTATATACTGAAAATACCTACTTTATTTATTTGGGATAAAAAAATCTGCAGAAAATGTAAAAAAAATGCTCAATTACAAGTGGTTTTTGAAATAAATTTTCCACCAACTTGGGTGCAATAAAATGGCTGCACCCGGTGTAAAGGTACATGACGAATGCACCCGGTGTATATGATATCACTTTACATTTTCTGTTTTGAGGTTTGAACAAAATATATTTTATATCTACCTACTTGAAACAAATAAACAATTAAAATAAAACAATAAAAATTACTAGCAAGAGATATTTATTTTAAATAGTTTGGGGCTCCAAGCAGATTAAAAAAAAGCAAGAAGAAGACCACAACTAACGTAAAATAGAGAATGAAAAACTTGAACAGAAGCAAACACATTTGATTTAACTTTGTATGTACATAAACTGTAATTTTATTTTATATATCTGGCACCGTCCATTTTTTGGTATCAGAAAAATTATTAGGGTTACAACCAGTGTTGTGCATTATCTAGATGAAATTATATAGATAATTCATCTAGATAATTTTTGATCATCTTTTTCCTTATCTAGATAAAAGTATTGAACATTATCTAGATGATTATCTTAGATGATCTTTCGGTTATCTATCATGAAATTATCTAGATGATTTTTTAAGAGTAACATACATTTTTTGTTTAGATTTGTTGTTTTGTAATTTTTATATTTACAAGCATAATATTGTTTGTAATGTCTGTGGTAATGTAATACGGTCCAGATGGCTAAAACCTGATAAATAATTGCCGTAGATGCTTTGCATTTTTGCAGCTCTTCTGCTGACAAAAACTAGACTCACATGACCTTGAGCGTAAATACATGCAATACGAGATGTAAACAAAAATACAACTCAAATTACTTTTTGAAACTGAACTAATTGCTTGCGATAAGTATCTTATCGTCTTTAGAAATAATAATAAGCTTTTTGATATACGTACATTTATTCAATACATTATCTTGCACGATTCAAACATTGAGATTAACAGCTACTAATTCTGTAGTTTTGAAAATTTAATTAGTTGAAGTGCCTACACAGCAAAACTATGCCCAAATAAAAAAATGCTTGATTGAAAAAGAGAAAATTCACGACTTTTTGAGCAGTTGAAAGTGACAAACTTCGATACACGTGATTTAGAGTTCTTTTAAAAGACTATTTAAGTCATGGAGCTTTTAGCTTACTCTTTAAATCAACTTGTTGAGTAAGTAATATTAACGTTAAATTAAAGTCGCAATAAGATCCTAATGTATACCGCGTAGAATAAAAACGCTCCTATATAAATCTATGATGTAAATTATCATATGAGTACAACATAGAGTACAATTACTGACAACCTGTCAAATATAATTAATAAAACTGCAAAGCAAAAATGCTTCTTTTGCATTTGGGTTTGTTGCACTTACAATTACAAAAAGTACCGAGCAGAGCATAAACTGTTTAAAATAACCCAAATTTTTTAGAAGAAACAAAACTGCTTGCGTTTTTTTAAAAGACAAAAGCTAATTCTTTAAGTGATCGCTGATGTAAGCTGCTCAAAATTTAAAATACAATAAATTTTTGAGGATTAGTTGGTTTTTTGTGAAAAATTTGCTTAAAATATCGAACTACAAATAATGACTTAAATTTAAAAAGAAAAAGCAATAATTCAGGGAGTGTGATTAACGGCTATGAGCAATAATTTTTATAATTTTTTAGGTTAAAACTGATGTCGATATCAAAGCCAGATTTTTTCTAACTGTTACAAAGGAAAACTAATTAAGTTTACTAGACACTTCTCCATTTGTGAAAAAGTCATTGATTAAACATATCAATTTCGGCGCTAATTGAAAGACTTTATAGCAGGCATGGGCAACCGCCGGCCCGCGGGCCGCATCCGGCCCACGAGGTTGTTGAGTCCGGCCCGCGAAATAAATGCATAAATATTTTAATAATATTTAAATTGTTACAAATAAAAATATTTTAATTGAGATTTAGCACTATTTCAAGAGTTTTTATCATACTTGAATTACGCTTGATATATTATTATTATTATTATTATTATTATTATTATTATTATTAATAGCGGGTGTTGCATTTCACTTACAAGAATTGTAAAATTTTGCGAATTCGCACATTTTGCGATAAACGTTATCCCGACTACACAAGTTTTATATTTCAATTTATAATTTCTTTTGAGATTAGAAAACTAACTTAATGCAACTTCGCGAGCTGAAGTAACGAACAGTGATTATACATATACCTAGTGCCAAGAATATCTATTTTTCGTAATCAAACCATTGATCAAACAAAGTTTTGTTAATGAACAACTTTTATCAAAAAGATATTGTAAGTACTTAGGTATAAATCTTTTTAATTATTATTATAAGTTTTAATTTAAAATAGATAGATATAATCGGTAGCCCATAAGATGGCCGATTTAAAAAAAAGGAAAATTGATGCGGAATGTCGCATTTATAACGATAATTGGACATTTAAATATTTAATTGCAAATATAGACAATAAAGCTGTTTGTTTGGTGTGTAATGAAACTATTTCTGTTTTTAAAGAATACAATTTAAAACGGCATTTTTCCACAAAACATTTGGTTAAATATAAACTTTTTTCACCGGAACAAATGAAAATTGAAGCCGAAAAAACTAAAATCTGCTTTACGAAAGCAACAAAATGCTTTAAAAAATTTATCAAACACAGATAAAGTTCTTACAAAAGCTAATTATATTGTTGCATATAAGGTTGCAAAACAGCGTAAATCTTTTTGTGACGGAGAATTTGTGAAAGAGTGTTTGATAGATATTATTGAATTATTAAGCCCTGAAAAGAAACAAACGTTTGAAAAAATTTCTTTATCAAGAAGATCTCTTGTGAGACGAATTGGTAATATTTCAAATAATTTATGTGATCAATTAAAATTAAAGTTGGAAAATTGTACTTACCATGCACTGGATTTAGATGAGTCATGTGACATTAACAATATTAGTCAACTTTGAATTTTTATTTAAAGTATAAACCATAAATTTGAAATAACAGAAGAATTACTTTCTATATATCCTATGAAAGACACAACGACTGACAAAGATTTTTTTATAGCTCTTCAAGAAGTGTTGATACACAATATAAATTGGAACAAAATTGTTAACATTACAACCGATGGATGTCTTAGTTTGAGAGGGAAAAACATCGGGTTGTTAAAAAGAATAAGCGACGAAATAAAAAAGATTCCAGAAAAAGAAATAATTTTTCTACATTGTATGATTCACCAGGAAACCCTTTGTACAAGAGTTTTAAATCTTAAACATGTAGTATCGGTTGTAACAAAGGTGGTTAATTTTATTCGTGGAAGAGCTTTAAACGACCGGCAATTCGTAACATTTTTGCAAGACATTGACTGTGAGTTTACTAATATTCCTTACCACACCGAAATACGGTGGATTAATCTTGCAAAAGTGCTAAAGCGATTCTATGAATTGTTGGATGAAATTATTAATTTTTTAAGTGCTAAAGACAAACTGAATGAATTTTTCGAACTACAAGATAAAGACTGGCTGAACGACTTCTTCTTCTCACTTGATACGTTTTCACATCAGAATCAATTTAACTTGTCATTACAAGAGAAGGGACAATTTGTTTTTGACCAGTTTACTAATGTTACATCATTTACCACTAAACTTAAACTATTTTTACAACAATTTCAGAGTAAACAATTAACCCACTTTCCCATTTTGCAAGAAAAACAGAAATACTTGAAGGGTAGTGATTTAAAAAGTATGAAGCTATAGTAAGTAATTTGTACAATGAATTTATAAGATGAATTTAAAAAGATTGCCAAAGATTTATCATTAGTAAGCCAACCGTTTAATTTTAATGTCGCCGATGCGCGATGCACCATCTTGCATTCAGTTGGAATTGATCAATTTACAATCAAATCAGATACTTAAAAACCAATTTACAGAAAAAACGGTAATAGAATTTTATGCTTCTTTAAATCTAGAAATTTTTAAAAATATGTTGGATAATGCTCAAAAATATTTAGCATTCTTTGGATCTATTTACATATGTGAAGCTGCATTTTCTTTAATGCAAAAAGCAAAACTAGATCACGAATTACGGATGAAAATTTAGGAGCTATTTTACGAATAGCCACGAGTGATTTAAATCCTAATTTCGAAGAAATTATGAATCACGAACATACTAATTTTAATCCTTCTCATTAGAGTTTTTGTTTTTTTTCCTAATTTGTTTTCTTTGTATTCAATTTGATATCACAATAGAAACATTTGTTCCAAATTGTGCTTCTTTTACCCTAAATCTACAACATATATATAAGCGATAGCATTAGATATTTTATTTTTAGTATTAAACACATTTAAGAATTTGGTATACCTATAAATTAATTTATTTAGTATATATTCTCTTTTATTACTTTCTTTAATCTAATCCGGCCCGCGTCACGATACGAAAAATTTTATTTGGCCCGATGAGGAAAAAAGTTGCCCACCCCTGCTTTATAGTCTTGATTCCTGATAGTGTAAGTTTTGCTTAGCAATGAAAATTTAGAAAGGACCATATTGTATCAAGAAATTTGTTTTATATTTTACAATAGTAGGTCATAAAATCAATAAAATTTCTGTCATGTTTTTTTTTCGATTTTTATTTTTTTTCAATCTGTCTCAGTTTTTTAATTAGTTCATTTTATAAATAATGAATTGGTATTGATGATGATGATAATTAAATGGTAACAATTAATTATTACCTGTTTGTACCTATTTGATAGAATCATCTATCGTATTATCTAGGTAAATTATAGATTATCTTATCTATTATCTAGATAAATTCTTCAACTTTTATCTAAATCGTTATCTAGATAAAAAAATTGGAAATTATCTATTATCTCATCTAGATAAAAATTTAATTATCTATGCACAACACTGGTTACAACAGAGACCCAAAAACTACTAATTCCTTTAAAAATAAAGATAAATTTAAGACTTCATATCTAAAATCCTAATTACCATAAAACTAAGGAAGATAAATGTATAAAAAATCTGAATCTTTAATTATATTTAGAAGTGCGCTAAAAAATGTTATCTAAAATACTTTAGATATCGAGTGACCCACAAACCATTCCAAATTAAGATATTTTAATAGTTGGTTCCTAACACTTGAGCCCTGCACCACCATTCATATATATCATTCTATAATGACCATTAAAATAAAAAAATTGTCGATAAACAATATTAAAAAACCTTAATGTGAAGTTTAAAAGTCTCAAGTTAATGTTAAAAATATGTAGGCGACGTATAGTACACACTATACAGTCAGTGGCAAAAAAATTAATAACAATAACTTGGTAAAATGAAATTAATCACATTTAGCGAGGAATCACGTGTAGAAGCTGTAACGCAAAGATCCCAATCACAAGACAAATTTTAGAAAATGAAAAATATGTAGTAGCTGATTGACTAAAACGCGTCAATTGCCCAATTCTTTCATTGCCTGGCAATTCTTCATATTTACACCCGGTAGAGAATGTGTGAAATACATTGAATGTTGATGACAAAATTAAAACTAAATACCTATAAGAAGTATTCTATAATTAAATTAAACCAAAAGATGCATTTGCAAAATATGTTTGTAATTAAAAGTATAGAAAAGTCTGCAGTAACCCTTTTTCTCAGTTTTATTTTAATAAAAAATATGTATAATTGTGCCAGTATTTGCTAGGAACTGTACTTTGATTTAATTAATATATTTTCTACTTCGTAACAAAGTAAAGAACCAATTAATAGATAATTTCAGAAATTAGCCATTAAAATAATAGAAATTTAGAGCTATTTGAACTTTCCCATAATTAACACTTACCGAAGCCATATCAGAAGATAAGGAACTGAATTTACAAGATTTAACGTATAATATAAATATCGAATGATTTCCGTGATGCACCACGCCGAGAGTGCCAGTGGAAGACCCAAGCCCAACCGGGCATCATCCGAAGCCATTAGAACTCCACATACCACCATAACTCTTGAAAATACCTGTTGCATTGTAATTACTGGAGATGACGGAACAAGTTTAAACGTGGCATGGAATATTTCCAGTATGGCAGCATTTTGAAAAATGATTAGTGTGCATTTTAAACTATCGTACAGAGAGGCATCGGATTTTGGAAATAAGTAATACTGCACCAATTGATAAAACATAAAACTCCATCTAAAAAAATGCTAAAATAATAACAGTAATAAAAATTTAACAAATTCTTACCCTAATGTTTGTACTAAATTGTAAGCTATCAAGTAAAACTTAGCAAACTTGCTCGAGTGGGCCATGTCTACCAGCTTTCACTTTCACTGTTCAACTGAATTGGTGAAATGACTTGCTATAATGAGTACTTAGACTTTCATATCGTTAAGGTCATCATTTCTAATTGAATTTATAATTACTAAGCGGTAATCATTTTAAACATAACGTCATAACCTATAAGCAACATGAATATTTAATTTATTTTTACAAGCACTGTATGTTTACTTCATGTATTATATACAGGGGACGTAATTGTTAACTTAATTAATTTAACTTTAAATAAAACTTGCTTTTTCTTCAACATTTTCAGCAATCTTTTCTTCCGTTTTGCATAATTTTTTTATTGTTAGCCTCTTTTTAGAAACCAAAAAATTCTTGCTGTTGAGTAGTTGCTTCAATCTCGACTAGCAAAAAAAGATGCTACAAAATGTAATATGCTTGTTTGCTGCGTTGAAGAAAGACAGATCAACGTTGATGTGATTTATTCTAAGGCTATTTTCAAGCAACTACCATAAATGACCAATTATGTTAAATAGACGTAACTGTTATTCTCTAGGAGTAACGTCGTTAAATTTTTGCCATCTTATTGGCCAAATTACAGCTTTTTTTAGAAGGCCGCAAAAACTGTAGGTACGCTATTTTGTGTTCCTATTGTTTTGTAATTTCCCTATTTTTCTTGTAAACGTAAATTTCTTAATTATGTTTTATCAAACTTAAGATATAAAACTTATTTTCTTCACGACAATTTGGCATTCTTCTGAAATCACTTTTAACAACAACGTAAACATTTTTACACGTATCGTTACGTTAGAATATTTAATCTAAGATACTTGCGTCTACATACATTTTTTTTCATGCTATACCAAGTGATAGAATGAATCACTCAAATTTAAAAGTGCTCACTAGTGAAAAAAACGGCAAATTTACACAGAAACTCGTTAAATAACTATTGTTGCTAACGTTAAGCTTCTCATATTCAATACGAAGAACCGGAAGGAAGTACTCGGTGTTATGTGAGGTACGTTACAATACAGTACTCTAATAACGTAAAAGTGATGTAATAAAAACCCGATCTGGTTGGCTGGGTTATCGGAGGGCTCAGTGAACACAACAAACTGAAAAGACAGATCTAGACTGTTTTATGTAGACAGAGCTAAACTGGTATGCTTGAAATGAAAAAATGCGAATGAAATAAAGTACAGTGTTATCCAGTCAACCAGATTGCGCTTTTGTTACATTACTTTGGCAACTGTGATGTTTAGGTCTCAAGCATGTCTTTTTAAACTCTTGCTAATAACATTATACGCTGAGTGCAGATTATTTGTAAGATTTGTTTGTTTAGTATTCCCTAATCGGAATCAGCAAAATCATTCTCAATACTTTTTGATCTTACGTCTAATTGATTAAAATCTGTACCGACTGTTTAAGTTTAACATTATGATTAATGCGCTAGAAATTATTATTTTCATTCTGTCTTGGGATTTTCTTAAGAAGATGATTTGGATTAAAAGGACTTATTCCGCATGCCTTGAAACTTGACAAGATGGTATGTTTTGAAGTTGTTTCGATTTAATTAAAGACAGTTTTCACAACTAGGAAAAATTATAGTTCTGTAATTATTCTTGTTTTTTTAAATTTAATTTGTTAGTGCTTTTTTACAACATTTTTTTAGAAAAGCAAAGAGCGACGTCAATTAAGGAACTGGCAAAATAACATGAGCCGAATTTTTATTACAGCCGCTACATTGTCATTACGTTACAACTGTTACATTGCCGTTACATTACAATTTTTAAATTACCGCCACATTACAACTGTTACGTTGCCGTTGCATTACAAACGTTATATTGCTGCTACATTAGAACAGTTACAGTGCTATCACATTACAGCCGTTTGATTCTTGTTACGATATCGCCGTTGCATTGCCCGTTACAGTACAACCATCTGCATTGTTTTTACGTTAATACTGTTACATTGATCGTTACACTACAACCGTTTACATTGCTGCTACATTACAACCCTTACACTTCCATACATCACATTGCCGTTACAATATCGCCGTTATATTATTACGGTTATATTACAACTGTAACATTGTCATTCCATTACAACCGTTTAGATTATTATCGTTACATTATCATCGATACATTGTCGTTATATCACAACCGTTACTTTATTACAGTTAAATTGTCGTTGTTGCATTCTCGTTACACTACAACTGTTACATCATTGTTGTTGCATCACCGTTACATTCGATCCGTTATATTACAACCGTTACATTATCACGGTTATATTACAACCTTAATGTTAGCGTTCCATATTATAACCGTTAAGTTGCCATCACTCTTGTTTATATACATTATAGTTAGACACTGACTGCGCTAAAATTGGAAACATTGATTTAAATGCAAAACGCTAGTAGTTTTAGATGCAAACGCAAATTGACATATTTGGCGCTGCTTTTATAAATATTACAGATTTCTAAGTTACAGATCAGTATATTCTCTTATAGTAATCTATAGAGATACAGTTTCAAAGATTTGAAAAAGACATACGTTCTTGTTATTACATGTAAAATAACCTTGAAAGAAAATTATAACTATGCACGATAACAATTATGTTATGAAATTCGGTCTACGTAAACAATTGGTGTTCATTTCCCTAATAGAAGACAATTTTATAATTGAACCTGCAGTTTCTAATTTGTATATATATTTTTATAGTTTACAAAATTTCTATTCAAATTTGATATAAAATAGATTAAAGTTAACTAGTTAATAAATACACACATGCTAATAAAAAGTTATAAAACACATATATAATATTGTTACATGCAAATTTTGCGTTACATTTTATTTATGTTGGTTCAAAAATTATTATTTATTCGATTTATGACCCTGAGGTATTTCCCGTGTTTCGCGCCGCTTTTGGCGATAAGTTAGTCGGACAGCGTGGGCACTTCGAGGGGACGATCGTGAACGGTCTTTTGTGAAAGTTGCCTGGATAATTTCTGGAGCTAATTTTTGCTTGAGGTTGCAAAATTCGGTTTTTCGAGATTTTTGCTCCAGAGAAGTAATTAAAGTATAACTATTGGGAATTTTGTTGGAATTAGTATACTTACGATTGATTCGGATTTTTTATCCAGGATTTAACTTATCCACCACTCGGTAAGAGTTATTTTTCTCTTCCTTATTTTATATTGATCCTTGTTTTGTTTCCGCAGGTCAGGCTGTTAATTACTATACAGTCCTAAGGGTTGTTCTTAAATAACGTTTTTATTTAGTTTAAACACCGAAATTTCTCGGTAAGATTTGGTGCGTATCTTTGTGAATATTTTTTATAATTCGAAAATTCTTGTAGGTGTTTTACGTTCGGTTTTCTGTTGCCCTCGATAGCGATTTATCAGAGCGGAGTCGTCAAGAGTTATCGACAAACGCATACGATTCCTGTCTTCGAGGTGATGACGTTTAAGTACAGGTTTGATTTTATTTACGCTTACGGCCTAATGTTATATTATGTTACTATAATTTTAAATTGCAATTATCGTTCTTTTGTAACCCTGATGAATCGATTCTGATCGGGATTAATTTTTTTGTTTAATTAATTTGGATAAACATTAGTAACCGTAATCTTTTTTTAAATTTAATTATTATTAATTTGTGTTTTGGGTTCTACTACGTCTGTGTACGTTTCTTTTTGAAATTATATTTTTAGTTTCGAACGTATGGTTTCTTTTATAGTTTGAACCTGGGTTTGTTACGTCTTTAGTTTAAGAAATTTACGTAACAATATTTTGGGGGCTCAGCCGGGATATAAAAGAATTTGAAAGCATAGAAATTTTTAGTCGCGTGCTGCTGCAGTATCCTCAGATTATTTTAGTTTTGTGTAATTTTGGTTTACAATTATTTTCTTGATATTATTGTTCATCATGGCCGCCAAGTATAAAATTGTTGCGTCACATTTAGAATTAGATGAGTTAATTTATGAATTAGAATATCGTGGTTTTCCTACTAGTTGCGATATAAATTGTATGCGTAAAGAACTTAGAAAAATTTTAAACTTAGAAAGAATCGGTCACGGAAGTAAATATCCCGAATGTAATAAAACATTTTCCGACGAAATACAAGCATGCAATGATAAAATTTCCGTGTTATCAGAAAAGATTTCCGAGTTCACGGCGCGATCTGATAGGAAAGAATTTTGATTTTAAATAGTCGTTTGTCGCATCTTATGGCTAGGGCCGATCGGTTACCAATGACTAATGAACAAGAAGAAGGTTCAAAAGGGCTAGCACTATTACTAAAATTCTAAAAATTTCTGAGACACTTAACGAAACTTTGAAATTACGCAAGTCGCATAATGATACCGTTTCATTTTTGCAATCGGATAGCGGTTCTGATGAAGAAGGCATTGGTAACGCGCACGCTAGTACTCCTTCGCGGTTAGTCGAGGTTGTTTCGGAAAATACACATAGTAATCGCGCGGGTGTTTTGCTTAAACCGGTACCTGTGTATAAATGGGGTTTAAAGTTTTCGGGCGAACCGAAAGGGTTGTCGATTGGAGCTTTCTTGGAAAGAGTAGACGAGTTACAAATAGCGCGTGGCGTGTCAGAAGAGGAATTATTTTTATCCGCTTTAGATTTGTTTACTGGCAGGGCGTTGAATTGGTTTAGAGGCGTACGTACAACTATAAGAGGTTGGCCGGAGTTAAAAGCAGAACTCCGTATACAGTTTCAACCCCCGGATTATGACGAAAAGTTAATAGAGGTGATTAAAACACGCGTTCAGGGAAAGGAAGAATCAATAGGAGTTTTTCTGGCGATTATGAGAAATCTATTCGGTCGGTTATTAATGCCTCTTTCGGAAGAAGAGAATTAAAATTATTGTTAGAAATATTCATCCATCCATTCAGGATAGATTGGCGCTTGTAGAAATTAATTCTGAGCAAGAGTTACTTAAATACGGAAGAAAGATTGAGGAAATAGAAGTAAGAAAAAGACATGTGTCGGAAGCGCGCGGTTTACGAACACAATTGCATCTTGAGCCGGATCTCGCGTATGTTGAAACCTCGTCAGAGCGACGTGGACGCGGCGAGGTAAATATATCTCGCAAACTCGAAAACATTAAGTTAGTTCAAGCGGTAGAGAACAGGAAAGATTCTGCAGAAATTCTTGTCGAGTCGAGTGCAAGCACCGTACCTGGTTTTCGTTGTTGGAATTGTAATCTTCCTGGGCATTCTGCTCGTGGTTGCAAGGCTCCGCGTACGATACATTGCTACCGTTGCGGAAAACCAGGGATTCTTACTAAACAATGTTGCAATTCGGGAAACGGTCTAAGGCGACATTGAAGTTCCGGTCAACGTCTCCTGATATTTTAATTCCGGACAATACCGTTTTTAAAAGCACCGAGCTTGATGACAAAAACAAACACTTGCTTGATTTTATATTTGCATATGTAAGGGACGATGAGAGGCCATATTTAGATGTGTCGGTAGTTGGGTTAAAAATTGTCGCTTTGTTGGACTCCGGCGCATCTCGAACTATCTTAGGCAGTAAGGGTTATGAGTTGATTCGTAAATTAAATTGTTTTACTTTGGAAAAGGCCGTTGCGCCTAGTTGTACAGTTGCTAATGGACAAAGATGCGAAAGTATTGGTACAATTTCATTGCCTATAAAACTGATTAATAAAACTGAATATGTTAAAGTCTTAGTAGTTCCTTCGCTACCACATAGTTTAATATTAGGACTCGATTTTGGAAAAAATGGGCATCATCCCCAATCTTAGAGATAACGTTTGGCAGTTTGCGAAAAAGTGAACCAGTTCATGTTTCGTCAATTTTACCCTATAGAAATTTAACTTACGAGCAAACGTCGCGTTTAGATTCTTTAATAAAGTCTAAATATTCACGTATGAAAGACGGAATAGGACGAACCCATCTTGTAGAACACACTATTACTACCACCGGTTCACCTATCAAGCAAATGCCTTATCGCATGTCTCCTTATGTACTTAAGGATGTAGACAGGGAATTGGATTATTTAATTGCAAATGACATCATTGAAAAATCAAATAGTCCGTGGTCATCTAATCTTATTTTAGTTCCCAAGAAAGACGGTACTAGAAGGGTAGTTATCGATTTTCGTAAGGTTAATAAGGTAACAAAAAAGGATAATTACGCGGTTCCCTTTATAGCTGATATTTTAGATAGTTTACGCGACGCAAAATACCTTTCGTCTTTGGATATTAAGAGCGCTTACTTTCAGATACCGTTGTCAAAAGAAAGTCGCGAAGTAACAGCATTTACTGTCCCTGGTAGAGGTTTGTGGCAGTTTAAAGTGCTTCCTATGGGGTTACATCATGCTAGCGCTACTTGGCAGCGTTTAATCGATCGTGTTTTGTCTGCAGATCTACAACCATATGTATTTTGTTATCTGGATGACATTATTATATCAACTAACACGTTTGAGAAACACTTAGAGGTTTTGGATAATGTTTTCGAACGATTGATAGCCGCCGGTTTGACATTAAATAAAGAAAAATGCGAGTATTGCCGTTCTGAGTTGCGTTATTTAGGGTACGTTGTAAATGAATACGGATTAAACGTGGACAGCAGCAAGGTGCAGGCTATTTTAAATATTCCCACTCCAACTAATACCAAGGAAGTTCGCTCTATAATTGGTTTAGCTGGCTGGTATAGACGTTTTATCCCCAATTATGCTACAACTATAGCGCCTATTACAGCTTTACTTCGGAAGGGAATTAAATTTTGTTGGAGTGACGACTGCGAGAAAGCGTGGATAAAAATAAAGACTTTTTTGACTAACGCTCCTGTGCTCTCGTGTCCAAATTTTGAGCTTCCTTTTTATGTTCAAACTGACGCATCTGGATTTGGTATTGGCGCAGTTCTCTCTCAAAAAGTTGATGGTGGTGAGCACGTGATAGCATATTTAAGTCGTTCTCTGACTAGATTGGAACGAAACTACTCAGCTACGGAGTGAGAATGCCTGGCAGTAATCTACGCGGTTGAGAAATTCAGACCGTACATAGAAGGAGTAAAATTTTTTGTCATTACAGATCATCATTCTTTGGTGTGGCTACAAAACCTCAAGGATCCGGCAGGGAGATTAGCACGCTGGGCTATACGGTTACAAGCGTTCGAGTTTGAGATTATTCATAGGAAAGGCTCAGAACATTTAGTTCCGGATTGTTTGTCTCGTAGTGTGCCGGTACTAGACGAAGTTACTGTTTCTAACAGTACCACCGATAAATGGTATATGGAGATGATCAATAAAGTTACAGCAGATCCACTTAGATATCCGCTGTGGAGAGCAAAAGATGACCTTCTGTATAAGTATGTTAGATTTAGTGAGCTTAGAGTATCGGACGAAGATGAATGGAAGTTGGTTGTTCCCAAAGATAAACGTTTGGAGTTATTAAAACGCATGCATGATGATCCAAGTGCAGGACACACAGGCGTGTATAAAACTTTTAATAGGCTCATTCAAAAATATTTTTGGCCGAAGATGAGGTACGATGTACGACGTTACGTTAAAAACTGTACTGTATGCTTAGAGCATAAGCCTTTACAAAAAGCACCTCAAGGACTTATGGGCAGTCATCCTAAAGTTGATAAACCATGGGAATTAATTTGTTGTGATTTGGTAGGACCACTTGTACGTTCATCACAGGGATACAAGTTTATACTAGTTATTGCCGACACATTTTCTAAATTTCCAGTTTTGTGTCCTTTGCGTAGCTCAACGGCTAATATGGTATGCAAGCACGTAGAAGAAGATGTTTTCTTAACATGCGGCGTTCCCAGATATATGATTGTAGACAACGGAGTTCAGTTTCGTAGCACTCAATTTAAAAACCTTTTAAACAAATACTCAGTTAATCCCATCTTTACTCCATTCTATCTGCCAAGCTAATCCTTGCAGAAAGGATCAATCGAGTAATTAAACCAATGTGAGTTTCTTATGTTAAAAGCGATCATAAAACTTGGTGTAAGAATCTCTCAGCTATTGCTTGCGCGATTCGGACTAGTAAACACGAGGTAACGGGATACTCACCGTACTATTTGAATTTCGGTAGGGAAATGGTTTTATCGGGAAATTTGCACGGTTTATGTGTACCAAAAACGGGTATTGAGTTCGAAGAGCGGAATGTTTTAGGTGGGAAACTTGAAAAATTAAAACATATTTTTCATTTTGTTAGGCAGCGTTTAGAAAAAGCATACTCGCGTAGTAAATTTTATTACGACTTGCACAGAAGAAACGTTAAATTTAGAGTTGGCCAAAAAGTCTGGAAAAGAAATTTTGTATTATCTGACGCTAGCAAAAATTTTGCCGCTAAATTAGCCAAACGATTTATAGGGCCTTATACTATTAAGGAGGTCATGGGGAATAATACTTATCGATTATTAGATGAGTATGGTAATGATAAAGGTTGTTGGCATGTGAAGGATTTAAAAAGCCATCCTCCTGAGGATATTGCAGAAGATTAAGTAAAATTTGTTGGTTTTCTGGTTTTTGCTTTCAATTTGTTTTATTGTTTTATTTCTATACTTTAGTAGTTTTCTTTTTAAGAATATCATTTTTCTAAAATTTGAGAAATTTTCTTTTAGGAAGAGGGTGTTGTTACATGCAAATTTTGCGTTGTATTTTATTAATTTTGGTTCAAAAATAATTATTTATTCGATTCATGACTCTGAGGTATTTCTAGTGTTTCGCGCCGCTTTTGGCGATAAGTTACTCGGACAGCGTAGGCACTTTGACAGGACGATCGTGAACGGTCATTTGAGAAAGTTGCCTGGATATTTTCTGGAGCTAATTTTTGCTTAAGGTTGCAAATTTCTGGTTTTCGAGATTTTTGCTCCAGAAATGTAATTAAAGTATAACTATTGGGAATTTTGTTGGAATTAGTATACTTACGATTGATTCGGATTTTTTATCCAGGATTTAACTTATCCACCACTCGGTAAGAGTTATTTTTCTTCCTTATTTTATATTGATCCTTGTTTTGTTTCCACTGAGTCAGGCTGTCAATTACTATACACTCCTAACGGTTGTTCTTAAATAACGTTTTTATTTAGTTTAAACACCGAAATTTCTCGGTAAGATTTGGTGCGTATCTTTGTGAATATTTTTTATAATTCGAAAATTCTTGTAGGTGTTTTACGTTCGGTTTTCTGTTGCCCTCGATAGCGATTTATCAGAGCGGAGTCGTCAAGAGTTATCGACAAACGCATACGATTCCTGTCTTCGAGGTGATGACGTTTAAGTACAGGTTTTATTTTATTTACGCTTACGGCCTAATGTTATATTATGTTACTATAATTTTAAATTGCAATTATCGTTCTTTTGTAACCCTGATGAATCGATTCTGATCGGGATTAATTTTTTGTTTAATTAATTTGGATAAACATTAGTAACCGTAATCTTTTTTTTAAATTTAATTATTATTAATTTGTGTTTTGGGTTCTACTACGTCTGTGTACGTTTCTTTTTGAAATTATATTTTTAGTTTCGAACGTATGGTTTCTTTTATAGTTTGAACCTGGGTTTGTTACGTCTTTAGTTTAAGAAATTTACGTAACAATATCAACGCCATGCCCAGGGGAGGGATCCGAACTCCCCCCCCCCCCCGAAATAAAATGGATTAACACTACATAAAATCGAGTTTTAGGTGGAAACATTCCAAAGATGTTAATCTTTTCAGTATTATCACCACGCAGCATGTCAACAACGAATTCCCACCCAACTCGCCGTCCCTGTCGCTGCTGCCTATTACCTAACTGTCTTCGCGTGCCGTCATTCGTCTTTTTGTGCTCGACGAGTGAAGACCTGTGTCTCTGTGCAGTGCAATACACGTGATACAATATAGAAAACAACGGTTTTTCATTCATGGTAAGTATAAAAATTACCTTTTAATCGTCAAAACTTATTTTTTGTCATGGGAAAATTTAAAAAAAAATCGACACAAGTCTTCTAGTATGTAATATATTATTATAGTACTATTTTTTTTAGATCATTGATTATCAAGATTTCTACGTGTACTGAGATCAGCGAAGTAAGACCTGAAGAAAGCTACTTACTAATTCAGCACTTTAATTTGGGAAAGTATGTAGGCAACCAATTAGATGATGACTTAAAATTTAAGTTGCTGAGTACTCCGTGGACGCCAGAGAAAGATTTCAAATTTCCAGTAAGCGTAAGTGGGAAGAAAAACCTTCGATTTCAAAGACAGTGGCTTGATAGGTACCCGTGGCTCGTTTATACGAAAAATGACGGCGCACTGTGCAAAGATTGTGTAATTTTTTCACATCACACCGTAGGAAAAGGAGGCAATCAAGCTTCCAAATCTTTTGTGACAGTTCCGTATACGAAATGAAAACACGCAATCGAAGACTTCGAATCCCATCAATCGAAACAATACCATCACGAAGCTGTGGTTAAGGGCTCCAACTTTTTGAAAACTATGCAAAACCAACACTTGGATATCAGGAACGTTATTGACTCAGGGAGAAGAAAGCAAGTAGAAGAAAGTAGAGAAAAATTATTTTCAATTGTGGAAACTATAAAGTCAAAAACTGGCTTTGAGAGGAACAAACGACTCTGGCCCTGTTTCTGTGATTGATGAGGAGCCAGTGACAAATGACGGCAATTTCAAAGCCATATTAAGATTGAGTATGAAATGTGGTGTGATACAAAATTGCTCAAACACTGCGAACACATTGCTCTGAACGCGACATATATGAGCGCTAAGGTCCAAAATGATCTAATATCAATTTGCGGGGAAATACTTCAGAAGGAAATTGTAAAACGTTTAAATGAAGCGAAGGTGTTCTCTGTTTTAGTACACGAAACTTCTCATATTTCGGGACACAAACAACTTTCACTATGTGTTACATACACAAAAAAGGTCGAAATTTGTTATGTGGTGAAAGAAGATTTTCTCGGATTTGTAAAGTTCGATAATACAACTGCACAAGCATTGGCTGACACCATCATAGCTTCCCTGAAAAACCTTGACATTGACTGCAACAATATGGTGGGATAGGGGTACGATGGTGCAGCTTGGATGAAAGGTGCTTTTAATGGCGTTGAAACAATAATACGGAAATCATTTCCTCGAGCTCTGTTTGTCCATTGCAGCTCCCATTCTTTAAGCTTAGCCCTTTGTCATTCATGTAATGCACCTTCTATAAGAAATTGTATAGGAACTGTGAAAGCAATCGGAAATTTTTTGAGAACATTAGGGCCAACTTTCCTGATGCAACATTGCAGAAATTAACACCAATGTGTGAAACGCGGTGGGTGAAAAATCACAACGTATTGTTAAAATTTAAACAAATTTTTAAATCTATTATTGAAACTTTAGTACAATTCAGCACAGACCTGGATATGGAGACCTCAACCAAAGCATCTTCTTTTCTGAGATCTGCTCTTGCCAGCGAATTCGCGGTATCACTCTGTTTTTTATCGAAGGTATTTGCAGCAAGATTAACAGTATACAAAGTCCTACAGTCACCTCTGTGTGACTTAATAACAGCTGTCGACCATATTGAGAGCGTAATATCGCACTTTCAAGATATTCGAACCAATATTCAAAAAGAATTTTCAAATTCATTTACAGAAGCAAAGAATTTATTGGCCGATGTCAATGAAGAGATCAAGCTTCCACGGTTGACATCAGTACAAAAACATCGCGCTAATCCAAATACTAGTAACCCCAAACAGTATTACCGCATAACTGTTGCAATACCCCTATTAGAAGACTTAACTTCCCAGCTCAAAATAAGATTTACTGACTACAAGAAAGTGAGCGCTGCTATGTACACTCTTATACCAACAGTCTGTTCCGAGAAAGAAACGCCATTCCCAACAGAGGACCTAGTGATGTACGAGGACCTGGTGGAATTAGACGAGGCACAAAGCGAATTTCAACTATGGAAATTGTTGTGGCAGGGCAAAAGCCCTTTGGACTGGCTTTCTTGTGCCATTGAAGCTGTCGGAGAGTGCAACAGACAATTGTATCCCAACATTTATGTGTTGTTGAACATCTTGTCGACTCTACCAGTAACCACGTGCACCTCGGAAAGGTCATTTTCCACACTTAGGCGCCTAAAAACCTACCTACGGAATTCTTGTGGACAAGAGAGACTAACCGGGTTGGCCCTAATGGCAATTCACAGAGATGTCATCATCCCAACTCATGATGTTATAACCGAATTTACTCATAAAAAGTCTAGAAGGCTTGATTTTGTATTGTGAATTCACTGAACTGGAAATTTGAGGTTTTTAGTTTTAAGAACGAATATGTTAGTACAGTTTTTTCAGTGGCGGGCTTTTCCCGTGCCAATGTAATGGTAATTAATTAATTTTGAAATAGCAGATCTGTTTTATTGAGGTCCCCTCCGAAACAAAAATCTGGGTACGGCGCTGCTAAAAATCATAATAAAAATGAAAAATTTTTTTTGAATCATGTAGCTGTAGAATCTACAAGATTTTATATCGTTATATTATAAACAAAATTTTGGATCGAATTACTATTATTGTTTATCAAATAAATTCAAGAAACTTAAACTGATAATTTTCAACACGTATAGTATACACACAAGTCTACGAGGCGGAGTTATTAATCGACGCGATTCACTACAGATTCACATACCACATTTACATTCAGCAAATTTTAAACGAATGTTTTTCGTTTTCTGGTTATTTCTCAAAATTTTAAAACAAGCCATTGATATATGTTTGTTTGTTGTTATGAAATTTAAGATAACTTAATTTTTCGATGTTTAATAATTTATTTAAGGCCCTAAGCAAAATTTTGAAAAAACAGCTTTTTTACCTATTTCAAGATAATTGTTCTAGAAATTTTGATGCAAATTTGAAATGTTTGTGATAAGACACATAGATAATAAATCAAAAAATAATTTTTAAGTGAATCAAATAAAATTCTTACGCTTACCGAAATTGAAACAAAATAGTAGTCGTACTATACGCCGTGGGACGGATAAAAATAATTGTTTCGACCAGTGAACGAGTCATCGCAAGTACTTTCATTCAAGCTGCTGACGAACGCGCTCACTCTTGAATGCACGCTCGTTTGAATTTTGCGCGTGCATGACGTAGTTATCTAAATTTTGATTTTTTAACTTAACTTTCATTCACAAAACACCGCAAGTACAAGGGCTGTGGGCCGCATGCGGCCCGCGGGTGGCCCATCACTACTCTATAGAATTCGACGTTGTAGACACGTTCGACGATGAGTCCCTCTTCAAAATTCGACGTTTTGAACATTTTCGGCGTTGTGGACTTTTGACAATGTGTTCAGGCCCTAATACTACTACAGTAATCAAAAAATCAGATTACATTAAGAATGAAAACAAGAATATTCCAAATAATACAATATCTACAAGATTGATTTTACTTTTGTAACTTCTTTAATACAAATCACAATGTAAAAATTCTAAAAGCAAATTTCTAATATTTAACAATTGGAATATATTTTGTGGAAATAAATAAATTATGTACTACAAACATGTATCATTTACATTAGGTACGTAACGACTTTAAAACATTTGATAATGTTTCGATCGATTCCAAATGCAAAGGATTATCTTTGTCAAGCTGTTGCGCAAAATTTGTTACACACGTGCTAAACATTTGTAATTGGGGTGTATTACTTTGAAGCCAAATTCGAGGAAGAATGTGACTAATTAAACCGACCTTAGCAACTGCATCAGTTAACTGACACACTTTAACAGCACTTAACAAATACCTATTTAATAACGCATTTAATGCAATGTCTTTTAAAGTATTATCGTTTAATATTCCTTGCCAACACGTAATATTACGTAATAGTTTTAAACCACTAGCGAATTGCCTTTGAAAGAAAGAAGATTTACTTTCAGAAAGTTTTAAGGTAATTGGAATAAAAACGTCGTTTTCTAACGCTCCTTTTAACTTGTGTAATATAGCGTTAAATAAATTTTGTAACGGTTTACTGGCTGGTCCCAATGAAGGGAACCGACGTATGTAACGACTTAAAATTCCTACAAGGCGTAGTGTCTGTGAACTTGATAATGGGTCCCAACATTTATCGACTACTTTATCTAGCTTTGGTATTATAATCTTCTCTACAATTGTGGGTAATAAGTTTATGTCCGGGTCTTTGCTTAGTGCAGTCTCTGTTTCATCATCGTGTAACCCATATAAAGCTAATGTACGGTACCATTCTAATTTCTCCAATTCCACGGATTCAGTGAGAGGATCCCAAAAAATTAGGTTTAGTCGAATTAAAGGACCAACAATGCGTGGTAAACAAAGAGTGGCATATGCTTCTGTATACGTATTCATATCGGTTTCCCTCCACTGCTCGAATCGTATTAAAATGTTTGCTACGGAAGAATATTCCTCGACTACGTCTTCAAATACTTCTTGAATTTCATTATCCACCTGTTCCCTTTCTTTATCAAAAGTAAGCATGTCTTGTTGCGTGATTTCATCATCGCTAGACATGCCTTCGACATGTTTTGGTTGACCTTGTTGCTCCCTAGCACGACGGCGACGCGACCTTCTCCCTTCTCGCTCGGCTGCCCTACGTACCTTGTCTTCATCTTCGGCAGCTCTTCTACCCAACCCTTTCGCAATGTTTGTAAGTTCTTCAGCTTGATCCCTTACATCTTGCCTCCTACGCTCGATTAACCATTCTGCTTTATGTGCCAACAAATTTAAAGCTCGCTGTTCTAAATCACTAATCACTCCAACTTTTTCGTCTAAACATTCTACAAGATCTGTAATATACCCACGTAATTCTTGATAAAACTTAAATCGATCGGCTGCAACTGGAGCACGCCTTTTTAAGTCCTCCAACTCATTCTTTATTTCCACCAGATCATCTTGCACTTGACTCAATTGTTCCATGTGGTTACTTCTCGATGTACAAACCGCCTCAAACTTTTCTCTCAACTTTTCAACAATCGCTTGTGGCGTTCTTTGTGTGTTAGGATCAATAGTTGGTACCTGTGCAGAAGATGTAACTGTCGCGGTATAATCACTGTAGACAAATTCGTTTTGAATATTTGCTGAAGCCCCCGTTACACCTTTTCGAATTTGTTGATTTTCCCATTCGTCTAATTCCTGGTCTGCATCTTGATCTGATTCTTGCGCCGCCAAGAATTGTTCGCGCCTTCGTTCTTGATCTCGAATTTCCGGATTGGCGTCCATATCAATGCGCTCTTCGTCACTTGCTTCATCGTGGTCCTCTTCACGGTGTAATCTGCTTGTACCTATAAATATGTAAAATATTTAAGTTTTGTGTGAGTACAGTAATTTTAGTTAAGAACAACGACAAAATGTCAAGAACTAAATAATCGATTTTCGTACTAACTTTATAAAGACTACATTCTCTAGATGTGAAAACAGTGACATTTGAATATAACGGAAACTTACTTTAATTGAAAAATCATTCAGATATATTAAAATTATTTGAAAAAATTCTTAACACCGAGGTAATACCAATAACTATTTCTTCGATTTGTCATGTTAATATAAATATCAACTGTGTAAGAAAAGTGAATAGGGAAATTAAAACTAAACTGACCTTCAGCCTCTTCTTCTTCTAAAGGTACAAAATCGCCTCCTAATTCTCTTGCCCTCTGACGACGTTTTCTCGCTGCATGAATCATAGCAGCATCAGGTATAATTCCAGATTCCAATAATATTTTTACATTATCAGGTTTTGAAAATTTATGTCTAGTTGGCTCGTCATCTTCCTCAGACGAAAGATCATCTTTACCGGCACAATACGCTTCCCTTCCACTGAGTATAACTGGTGAGGTCGACGATTTCGTTTTATGATTTGAATTTACCTTCAGAACTAAATCATCAGTAACAATTTCTGTTATAGGTTCTTTTAATTTCACTTCATCTTTTTCCGGTTTGGGTTCTTTCTTTTTTTGACGTTCCTTTTCGTATAACTTCATTATTCGTTTACTGTGCGACGATTTCTTCACTTGAAATACTTCTCCTTCTTCTTCGGTTTCAAAACTTAACAGCGGTTGCTTCTTCTTAGTATGTTTCGATTTGTCTTTCTTCTTACTCTCCTTTTCCATGAAAGTGTTGTTTTCCTCCACGTCCATTGAATCGTCTTCGTCGTCATCTCGTTCGCTAAACACTCGTCTTTGAATAGACTTTTTTGGTTTTCTAAATAAAGACATTTTCAGTTAAAATTATGAATTATAAATACAATTCAAAATTTGAGGTTATATAGAAAACACAGAAATTATTATCGATTATCTACAAAGTGTATTACTTATACTGATACTTTTCAATACAGTGTGAATTGGATCTTTCCAATCTTAAATTTCTAATAATTTTACAGTTTAAAAAGAGCAAGAAAAAAGATACACAATATGATTTAACACTTTCCTATATACATTTTATTGGATTTGTATCTTGAGTTTGAGTTAACTTAAGACATAATAATTATAATAGTTCTTTAATATAATTAATGAATAGGTTGTAGAATCTTCTTCACTAGGAGGGGCAAATTAAACCACTTAAGATTTTTTTATTTCGACGTGCAATCAGGCGTGCACTTCTTCAGGCCAACAAAAAGGTTAGAGTGGAATAGTATTTAACTCCAAACGACATGAAAACTAATTACACAATATAAATTACCATGAAAAATTGTAAAAATATTTTTAAAAAAGTCAAATAATTAAAATAGTGTAAATGAACAATTTACTGTGAATTCACACTTAATTGTTCATTTACACTATTTTAATTATTTGACTTTTTTAAACACCTGTAACCGTAAATGAAAATATTAGACTACACATAAATGAAATTATGAAATAAAGAAAAAGAACAATGAATCTAAATTACATTTCACGGCTTCCTTTAAAACATTTAGTAATTTTAAGTTTTAATGAATAATTTGTAAATAACATGGTTTAATAAATCCACATAAATTGATTTCGAAATTTATCATACACATAAGACAATTAAATCGACAAAATTAAAATGGCTGCCAATGCATTCGTTTTACCAAACAAAAAAAAACAGTTGTGTTTACAAATTTTAGTTAATTTTATCACTATACGTTATCTAACTAATACATTTAGTTACATATCTATAATATTTGACAAAACAAAGAAAACCAAACATTTCACAAATTTTATTTTATCAATATTGATTGTACCAAAGGTACGCCGGCTTTTTTTTTCTGCCTTTGACGTTTGATCCTTAGCATATGCGACCCCCTCTTAAAACAGATCGCGCTTATACGGATTTGTAATTATTGTTTTTTCCTGCTAGATGACGATGTTTAGGTAATTTCGCACGCCTTTAATTGGGTTTTAATTTAAACTGGATCAACTCTATTTAGACACATTGATTAAATCGTTTAGTCATCTAATATTCGGTTTGTATACTATACCTATGGCAATAAGTACTCAACAATCCATTTTTCCATTTATCGCTTTTTCAAAATTTAATTTTCTTATAAATGTATTATATCGGGGTTCTATTTGTATTTTCTACGTAATATATATTTCATGAATTAAATAAAAATGTATTTTTCTACATGATTTAGAATATATGCCCATGACCAGACGCGAATCTAGGAGAGAGTCAATGAGTGCAATTAATTCCCCTCCCCTAACTTACAACCGAAGCACTATATTTTGACCAATTTTAAAACTTTTTAAGTGCTCTCCCCCTCCAAACAATATAAGTAAAATCACACAAAAATTACCCTACCCTTAAACAAAATCCTGTATCTGCGCCTGCTTATCACTGTCCATAAAATACAAAACTGATAAAGGATGTTTTAAAATTAATTGGACAAGTAAAAATCAAAATTGTTAACAAAAATACAGATTCGGGCAAGGATCTGTTAATATAAAAAAAATAGATATAGTTTCTAGTGTCGTCACAATCAAACGAGCGACAACTATATACATTTAGTTCTTAACCACTTTTCATTATTACGTATTATGTGCCATAAACTGTCGGCGTTATATAAAAAAAGTAAGTAAACTTTTCTGTCTAATGTTCTATAACAGCTGTATGTACGCGCACACGAATTCACGTCCCCAGTGTCGAAACTAAAAATAAATTCTAGTACAAAACAAAACACGCGTTCTTGGAAGAGACAACACTACGTGATTTATCGTGTTTAGTCGAGTTTACAAAAAAATATTTATGTTGATTACGTCGCAAAAAAGTTCCATAAACGTAAACAAATTGAACGTATCCGTATAACATCGAAGTTTCTTTGCAATAATGTTCTAGTTCGACGTTGTTTTGGTTTTTTGTTTATAACGTTAGAATAATGTTTCAGTATAACCGCATAACGTTATTTTTGTTTCTTGTTTGTAACATTACAAAACTTTTCTTAAACATAAACAAATTGAACGTATCTGTATAACATCGAAGCTCTGTTGCAATAATGTTCCAGGTTAACGTTATTTTTGTTTCTTGTTTGTAACGTTACAAATCGTTTCTTAAACATTAACAAATTGAACGTTCTGTATAACATCGAAGCTCTGTTGCAATAATGTTTCAGGTTAACGTTATTTTTGTTTCTTCTTTGTAACGTCACAAAACTTTCCTGACGTAAACAAATTGAACGTATCTGTATAACATCGAAGCTCTGTTGCAATAATGTTCCAGGTTAACGTTATTTTTGTTTCTTGTTTGTAACGTTACAAAACGTTTCTTAAACATAAACAAATTGAACGTTCTGTATAACATCGAAGCTCTGTTGCAATAATGTTTCAGGTTAACGTTATTTTTGTTTCTTCTTTGTAACGTCACAAAACTTTCCTAACGTAAACAAATTGAACGTATCCGTATAACATCACAGTTTCTTTGCAATAATGTTCTAGTTCAACGTTGTTTTGGCTTCTTGTTTATAACGTTAGAATAATGTTTCAGTATCACGTTATTTTTGTTTCTTCTTTGTAACGTCACAAAACTTTCCTGACGTAAACAAATTGAACGTATCTGTATAACATCGAAGTTCTGTTGCAATAATGTTCCCGGTTAACGTTATTTTTGTTTCTTGTTTGTAACGTTACAAAACTTTTCTTAAACGTAAACAAATTGAACGTATCTGTATTGTAATGTTCTAACCCCAGATTCTACGCTAACTTCACATTACAGTTACAAAAATTCAAATCAGAGCGGGAAAACTTACAAATGGCTGCTAAAACCAACTTTCCCGCCAACACAAACCCGCCCCAAATTTAGAAAACGCGGTAAAGTTTAAAATTACCCGGCAAAACCCACACAAACGTGATCGTCTAGTAAGGCCCTCTGTTGTCTTAAAGAGACACGAATACACTTGCAGAGAACTGTAATCGGAAGGTAAGATCAAAACACACAGTAAACAAAAAGATATTTATTTAAAAGCTTCCTAAAATTTTGTAATTATTAATTTATTAATTAGCAACACAAGGCCAAAAAGGAGAATGGGCAGTTCAGCGACGATTTGCGAGCAGAAAAGAACTCCCAAGAAAAACTACTCGCTTAAATACACATTAATTACGCTGAACAAATTTAAGTATACAAATCACACAAAACTGTTGAAAAATATGCACATTTAACATAAGACAAGAAAATTTGAACAGGACTTCGATCAATCTCAAAGCCTGTCGTTGAAAATACACATGTTTAAATGACGATACCAAAACTTACATAAACAAAGAACCCAAACCAACCCTGTACCCCTGATTTGATCAAATATTCAAAACAAATAATTACACAAATAAAACATGTCAAGTGATAAAATAGCAATTGGCAACACAAATTAAATCCAAAACAGAGACATAAAATCACGAAATAGATACATAAAACATGTTGTTCAGTTATAATGTTATAAACGCAAACAAAAAGAACCACAAAGTTGCAAAGGTAGACACTTGTTACCTGCTTAGGCAGAAGGGATGGAAAAATAATTGTCGATCATGAATCGTTATACTAAACCATAGCTCTGTCGATTTGGCCCGTAAAACCAAAGTAAGAAAATGAACACAAAGGGTTGATATCTGGCATCTCTGGCAATTAACACACATTTAACATCTCAAAACATATAAAATTAAAAACAGAAGTAGTATTAGTCTTAATACGGCCCCCCGCATAGGTACCAATATCACGCTCTCGTGCGAACGTGGGCTAGAGATGATTTGCTACCAAGCAATACGGACTTTAATTAAGTATATTTGGATAGTTACCACCGTATTGAAAGGTAGTCTTCAAGGCGGAAAATGTTAGTACAAAACATAACAGGTCAGTTCACACTTTGTTCATTGTTAGAAATGCCCAATTCAATCCCCAATTTAAAATTAAAGCAAACCGCAAATCGACAGACCTACAGTAAATAAGTAACAATATTAACGCGGCCAAACAAAAGCAGCTAACAAATGTTACACCGTAGAAAGAAATTGCATGTACAACATATTTTAAAAATAAACAAATTAAGAATGAATTAAATAGTTAGCTAAATCAGATATACATTAAAATAACAGTACTACCTTGAAATAAAACACGTGGTGATATTACACACAAAGAGCAATAAAATAAGAATACTCAGAACAAAAAAATATGATGTTAACACTTCGAAGGCACGAACAAAGATGATGCTTTCCAGCCGAAAAAAATGCATCCCGCGCAAAAAAATGTCGCAAGAGCGATGTTGCCACTTGTTGCAGAATCGTGTGGTATGTTGCCAAAGCTTGCAAAATTTCGTAAACAGCTACTCTTTGGTTACCTCAGACGCCCCTTTGGAAAAGGACCGGGTGTGAAGAAACACACACGAGAGTTTTTCAACAATCGTCACTAACATGGATGTGCTTGTAATCATACCATGGGTACTGGGCAGCGGTTGGTGCAATTCGGACATGAAATAAAACAGCATTAGTATAATTCAACAGTCAATGTGCATAATAATATTTTAAATTTGTAATATTATAGTTACCTTTTCTTACCTTACTGATTGGATTACAAAGCGTATAGACATTAGGGTAAGATCGCGCGGTAACAAGGTAAGGACCGGAGTACAATGGACAAAACTTGTAGATGATTTTGTTGCTAGCATCAGAAACCGGACTCTTACGTAGAAGAACAAGGTCACCCACCTCTAACCTATCATTTGCCTTGGAATTCCTATAGCGGGCCTGAGCAGAAACTTCAATATTATGGCGAACCTCTTCTCGAATCTCATCCAAACCTTTGTGTGGAGTTAGTGGCAAAAAGGACCTGACCATATCATCCAGAGTATTGGGGGAGTTAGTACCATAAAGAATCTCCATTGGAGAATACCTGGTAGTAATATGAGGGGTGTTATTGAATAAGGACTCAATCTTAGGCAAATAAGCGACCCAACCAGCATGGGAATCGTAACAATAAGTGCGAAACAACCGACTGAGCTCTCGCATAACTCGCTCTGTAGAGTTAGAAGCAGGGTGTCGTATCGAAGAATAAGTTGGGGTGATACCGTGGTCTCTCATCGTATTACACCACACCTTAGAAGAAAACTGTGTACCGTGGTCTGACAAAACAGTACGTATAGGAACAATACTAGCAAAATCATTCACAACACGTTTAGCAGAGACCTTGGCCTGCGCTCGACGAAGGGGGTAAAGACGAACAAACTTCGAAAAAGAATCTATGACAACGAGGATGTAGGATACCCTGTTACGCCCCTGGGGTAAAGGAACATAATAATCAACCGTGACCAAATCGCCAGGAGCTGTGACCTTGATGGCATGTGGGGCACCAACCAAATTATGCGAAGGGAATTTAGATTTCTGACAGACATCACACACACGAATGACACGTAAAACCTGCTTTCTCATCCGACGCATATACAAACACCGCTTGAAAAGCATACACAACTTTGACACACCAAAATGACCAAACAACTCATGATAGCTGTTGACGACTGGTTTAATCAAAGTATCCGGAATCACTAATCGAGGGAATCCGTCAGCGGGATGTACACGAATAAGAACACCATTATTCAACCTGAAATATGCAACTGCCCTACTCTGCACAGCACTAAGAACCACCGGTCTACCTAACAAATACTGAATAAGGGGTGAATAAAAAGGATCGCTTCGTTGATGCTTGGGAAGATCAGTAAAAAGGTCGCGGAACGACTCCCCACCCTTACTCTCAAACAGACCCGCTAAATATACCTCCGTGGCTGCGACAATCGGTGCAGGGCTCTTAATCAAAGAAATATCGCCTAACTGGGGTGGAAAACGGGAAAGGACGTCAGCAACCACATTCTCTCTGCCTGGGACATGTTCTATTCTATAGTCAAACTCATTAAGGAAAAGTGTCCACCTAGTCAACCTATCATTTAACAAACGGCATTGCTGCAAAAACTTTAAAGCAAAGTGGTCGGTACGTATGATAACACGGTGCCCTAAAAGAAGTGTACGAAATTTCTTTAACCCAAAGATTATGGCCAGAAGTTCCTTCTCAGTTACCGTATACAACAATTCGGGGCCCTGTAGAACTCGACTAGCAAACCCTAAAACCAAATGTTCATCTCCCTCTAACTGATATAGCTCACACCCTAACGCCACGCCAGAACTATCAGTCTGCAAATAAAATTCCTTCGAAAAATTGGGGAATTTTAAAATGACAGTATCCAAAAACAAACCCTTCACTCGCTCAAAAGCACACTGCTCACGTTCACTCCACACCCAAGTACTACCCTTTCGAAGCAAAGCTGTGAGAGGGGTAATTGCATCACTATAAGACCTGCTAAACCGTCGATAATAATTACAAAGACCCAAGAAAGCTCGCAGTTGTTTCACAGTTTTAGGTTGAGGGAAATGGCGAATAGCAAAAGTCTTATCAGGATCGGCGAAGACACCACTGGTACAGAGAACATGCCCTAAAAACTTAACTTCCCTCCGAAAGAAACTACTTTTCTCTAAATTAACCGTGAGGTGGGCCTCAGTAAGGGCAGCGAAAAGACGCTCCAAATGTCCTAAATGCTCCTCGAAAGAGGTGGAAACGACAAGCAAATCATCTATGTATCTAAACGTGAACTGTTGTATCTCTGGCCCTAAAATGACGTCCAGAGCACGAGTAAAAGAGGCGACAGCAGTCTTCAAACCAAATGGAAGGACCTGGTAGGTATAAGTCTTATCATCATACAAAAAAACAGTATACTGGGTGCTAGAGGGACTCAACGGAATTTGCTAATATGACGAACGCAAATCAACGGTCGAAAGGTATCTCACCGAGGACAACGAGTTGAAAATTTCTTCTGGAGGGATGGGTGCCTCATGATCCGCAACCATCCGGGAATTCAGCATTCGAGCATCCAAACACACACGTACCGAACCATCCTTCTTACGTACCACAGTCATCGGACTTGCATACGGAGAACTCTCCCTCTTAATGACACCTATCTCTAACATCAACTGAATAACTTTCTCAACCTCAGGCCTCAAACTGAAAGGGACTGGATAAGAGCGCCTCACAAAAGGTGTTGAGTCTTGCATCTGGATGACATGCTGATACTTGTCGGTGCGCCCGGGGTACAAATTAAAAAGAAACCGAAATCTAACTAAGAGGTCACTGAACAAACTCCGCTAAGCAATTGATAAATCTAACAACTCTTCCACCTTAACATTCAGACACCTATCATCCACAGCACCATCAACCAATCGCTCAGTATAAGAGGCAAGTACCGTTCCAATCAGTGTAGACACAGGAGAGGGAACCTCAGAAACAACCACAGGTGAACTGGTTAAGGCCAAAGGTTCGCAGTCACTGGGTTCACAAAAAGGGACACGAAGATCCATCTCGTTATGACGAAGGACAAGCACCCGGTGAGAAACATCGATAATGGCATTTACCTGGGATAACCAATCTATACCCAAAATCACGGGACGAACGAGGTTCTTAATGCTCAGGAAGGAGTGTTGGAACAGAGGGAGCTGGCCCTCAATGTAGAAATCAACCCAAACCTGAAACTTCACTCGGCAGCTACGTTGTCCCATGGCTCCCTGTAGTTGGGTCGACGAAACAGGTAACACTGGCATCTTGCGTACCTGTAGAAGTTGGTTAAAACACGCCTCATTCATGCAAGTAACTTCGCAGCCAGAATCAACTAAAGCCAACAATTTCATTCCAGCACACACGATGACAATGTGGGGAAGCACTACCGGAATATCCTGGGTTGAACGCTGCAGCGTAAAGACCTGTGGCGCCCCTGGAGTGCTGATGTACCGGAGAGGCTCTCTCCAATCGGACCGCCTATTCCCTAACAAGTGGCTACAAAACTCTATCATACGGCAAAACATTCGCGCACCCTTACCATACAGAGACTCATATTCCCAATCGTTCAAAAGCGGACCAAAAGAGCGAACTACGCATCTGCTAGTGGCGGTGCCAGGAATCTCTGGACCGGTGTTCCCATTCTGCCTGGATACAAAAGTAAAGCCTGAAAACTTAGAGGACGATTTAAAAATCTCGGGAAGACGACACCTCTCTATCGGCTTCCACGGGCGTTTCCCGACCTGTCGACCTGGTTATTTGGGGTAAAATTAGGAGGTGGGATTGGAAAAACTAGGTATGGGGAAACTGCACCTGAAGATGGGGCCGGGTCACCAACACCTGAAAAAGGACGCTGAGTCACTAAGGACGCTGTAGACACCGCTCTCCTTCCGGAAGATGATGGTCTCGCTCGGTCTCCACCTAAAGCCTGTTGTTTCTCTAAAAACTTCAACGCCCCATCAAAAGTTTTCGTAGACATGACAGCCCAAAGAGACTGGATGTTGGATGGCAACTGCCGCATCACATCAGCTACAATCGTCACCTCGGGTATCTCTGGTGTTAGGATCCGGAACGACTTTACCTGTTGAATAAAATACTCGGACATCGACAGCCTCTTGTCACCTGAAAACCGTTTCATAAGAAGATTCATGCGCTCTGCATGTCGCTGTTCCTCCGACCAGTAACGCTCTATGAAATAGCGCCTGAAATCATCAAAACCTTCCCACTGACTCTCCTTAAGCGTTGCCCAATCCGATGTCCTAGAACTCAAACATTCCCGTACAACATCTAACTTCTCGTCACTCGGATACTGACATGCTCTAAAATACCGTTCAAATCGGGACAGGAAGGTCATCGGGTGATCACGTTCAGGGTGGAAGGTGGGTTTAACAAACAACGTATTCACGCTAGCACGCTTCGCCAAACTCACTGCCACCTCCTTCCAACTCTCATCCACATCAACTTCACGCACACGCTTTCGTTCCGGCGTCGACGTAGCACGGGGTAAACAAACAAACTCACCTGACCCGGAAGCAGTTGTCGGCACTTCCTCTCCTTGTCTGCCAGCTGTTCCACGGATCGGAGTAGGAACAAGCTCGAGGAAGGTCTGGTTGAGCGCCTGCTGACTCTTCATAAACTCCTCCAGAAGGGTACTCTGACGCGACACCAACTGCCTCAAACTCTCCATTTCCCTCTCCACGGGGGTGGGCTCCGCTACAGCTACCACTGGGGCCTCCTTGGGGGTTGTTGGATCGTCCATACCTAAAAACACACACACAGCAGTATGTCTGTACAGAACAAAATGAAATCATTAATATCAATGTCTGACACTAAAACAAATTAGATATACATAAATTGAAACTTCCTTCCACAAATTCACTGCCAAAGTGTATCCTGGTCACCGGCAACAATCTGTAATGTTCTAACCCCAGATTCTACGCTAACTTCACATTACAGTTACAAAAATTCAAATCAGAGCGGGAAAACTTACAAATGGCTGCTAAAACCAACTTTCCCGCCAACACAAACCCGCCCCAAATTTAGAAAACGCGGTAAAGTTAGACACTTGTTACCTGCTTAGGCAGAAGGGATGGAAAAATAATTGTCGATCATGAATCGTTATACTAAACCATAGCTCTGTCGATTTGGCCCGTAAAACCAAAGTAAGAAAATGAACACAAAGGGTTGATATCTGGCATCTCTGGCAATTAACACACATTTAACATCTCAAAACATATAAAATTAAAAACAGAAGTAGTATTAGTCTTAATACGGCCCCCCGCATAGGTACCAATATCACGCTCTCGTGCGAACGTGGGCTAGAGATGATTTGCTACCAAGCAATACGGACTTTAATTAAGTATATTGGGATAGTTACCACCGTATTGAAAGGTAGTCTTCAAGGCGGAAAATGTTAGTACAAAACATAACAGGTCAGTTCACACTTTGTTCATTGTTAGAAATGCCCAATTCAATCCCCAATTTAAAATTAAAGCAAACCGCAAATCGACAGACCTACAGTAAATAAGTAACAATATTAACGCGGCCAAACAAAAGCAGCTAACAAATGTTACACCGTAAAAAGAAATTGCATGTACAACATATTTTAAAAATAAACAAATTAAGAATGAATTAAATAGTTAGCTAAATCAGATATACATTAAAATAACAGTACTACCTTGAAATAAAACACGTGGTGATATTACACACAAAGAGCAATAAAATAAGAATACTCAGAACAAAAAAATATGATGTTAACACTTCGAAGGCACGAACAAAGATGATGCTTTCCAGCCGAAAAAAATGCATCCCGCGCAAAAAAATGTCGCAAGAGCGATGTTGCCACTTGTTGCAGAATCGTGTGGTATGTTGCCAAAGCTTGCAAAATTTCGTAAACAGCTACTCTTTGGTTACCTCAGTATAACATCAAAGCTCTGTTGCAATAATGTTTCAGGTTAACGTTATCTTTGTTTCTTGTTTGTAACGGCACAAAACTTTCCTTACGTAAACAAATTGAACGTATCTGTATAACATCGAAGCTCTGTTGCAATAATGTTCCAGGTTAACGTTATTTTTGTTTCTTGTTTGTAACGTCACAAAAATACAAAGTAATTTAAAGATAACGTATTTCTTTTTAAATGAGGTTGCTACGTAGGTCAGTCAGAATTAAAAAAAGTAATATAAAATATAAGTCATTGTTCATGTACTATAGAAACAAACACGAGAAAAAAATTGATTACGTAAGCCAAAATTATTACTATAAACGTGTTTTATATGTACTAGCATACGCCCGACCAGTTCTTTTATAAACATTATCCGACTGATATAATTATATGTGATTTCAATAAGCGCCGTGCACTGTATTTAGCGTATTGTAATTTTTTTCAAAATATCTAAGCCGCTATACAATTTTACTGTATCAATATTTGAATTAAACTAATTTGACACAAACTCCAGAATAAAAGCAGCAAAGCGATGAGCAGAAATCTGGATTTTATCATTTTTAGAAACACTACCGGGAAGGAACGATTGCTGTCAAAACTAAACAGACAAAGTCTAAAAAAACATTAATTTGAATATAATAAAAATATCACACATTTTATTTTTATCGAGGCATTAAAATTATCGTCTCTACATAATAACAATAAAATAAAGTTACTTTAAATTTTATACAATCTGACAGTTTAAACGACACAAAACAGATGTATTTAACTTTAAAAAGATTTTCAAAAATTAGCAAAATACAAACAAACTAATTTAAATAAAAATTGAGATACTTTAGTTCCTACAAACAGCGATTTCAGACTGCGGAATAATGGAATAAAGCGGAGTAATCAGGTAATTACTTATAAATTTACTATTGACCTACTTACTGAGTTTTGTTATTTTTCAGTTATGTAAATATAAAACTTAAAAAATAGTAATTTATTAGATTTTTACTATTAGAAGAGAAGATGTAATTGTCAAATTTATATGACAGTTCATATTGGCTTAAATGGAACAACGTAGTTTAAATAATCGGTAAAAATACGGTGTTAATATACTAAAGATATTTTATAGTATTTCAGTAATATTACGCATATGGTTACAGGAATTGTTGCATTAATGGTTGTTATCATACTGACTGTTGCAATGACAGTAGTCGTTTTTACCAGAGACAACGCCACTACTAGCTAACATATTTACTTTTTGACATTTCCAAAGATTTGTGTACTTAGAATGTCGAAATAACTACGCTTCAACAAATTGCATATAAATATTTATTTATTATTTGTATTTACAAAAGTTTCTACTAAATTAAGAAGTGTATCTATTTTTTCTAACTTTTTTTTATGGTATTCCAGATTTTCGGCAATTTCTAATTTTTTTAATTTTAATTTTTCTGCATAATACCATTTTTTTAATTTTAACGTTTCGTCAGTCTGAGGTGGTAATTTGTCTGTTGGTTTTACAGAATTTATCGATTTATGTGTGTTACTCTGTTGGGTAGATTGTGATTTACACGGATCTGTTACTGATGGTGATTCCGTGACTTGTTGATGTCTTTCCACGTTATTGGTACTTGCCATCCCAATTAATCTTTTTTCTAACGATGATAGATGAAATTGAGGTCCAGGTTTTTTATTTTTGGTTTTTGATTGCATATCTTGCCAAGTCTAAATAATATATTTTAATTCATATAATAAAACAAGTTGCAAATTCTCACCTTTCGCCATGCTTTCCAACCTTTACTGGATCCAGGAATTTGATTTAATTTCTCCGTCACGTTCATCCATAAATCTTGCGCTTTTTTATGCGTGAAGCTACCAGAAAATTTTCCAACTCGTAAAAGTGGATTCTGTTCCATAAAGTCAACAAGAAACAATTTTTGCTCCTGGCTTGAATTTGGAAGTCGTTTTCTATCCATTATTAATTGTACTCGTTTCCGTTGTTGTAAACTTAAAAACTTTATATGGTGATTTTTATTTATTCGATTGTAACTACAAGAGGCAACGGGCAAATACTTTTCTTGTTTTAAAAACTTGGTTAACTAAAGCTTTTCACAAAAATTTGAAATAGTGTTATTTTGATTAAGATCCACTTCATGTTTTAAAATTTTTAGGATAACTTGTATACTTGAAGTTGCTTTCCAAAACGAGCAATTAATTAACAATATTTTTTTTCCCTAAGTAAATAAAAATTTTTTTTAAGAAAACAGTACTGTATAGCTTAAGTTATGAAAAATTTAAATCTACGTAATTTCTACGTGTGTGTTCCATAAACTAAAGACATAAAACTATAAAACCAAATGTAAGAAAGAAATGAAATGAAAGAATCGATTTTACATAGTACGCTTGTGCGATAAATGCCGCATGCGAAAAGTAGATTGAAAAGTACCGCACACGAAACTCGTATTATATTCGATAAATATTTTAGAAATCTTGTAAATGCTGTAACTTTTGTATTGTCTGTTTCGTATGTGATATGAATTGAATTGTATTCTCTAGAATTATTTCGTGTTTAAAATAAATTCGAATTATATAGCTAGATGATTTATCAAAATTAATTTACGAAAGGTATTCGAATGATAATTTTAATTGTAATGTTTATCACTTTAAGCAAAACTGCTAAAAAGAAATACCAATTTAGTAATTGTACTTGCCAATTTTCAGAAATACATACTTAAACAATTGCTCATATACTCATTGTTATTATACATTAAATTAAATGAAATGTTTACAAAGCGTCAAGGTCATTGACTTAGTGAAGTATATAGCACAACGCAAGGCAGGATTTTTACAAGCTCATTAGAAAGGTAATGCTCGTTGGAAGTTTCGCCTTCGCACGATAAGGGTGTACTCGTTGCACTTCATGTGATAATTTTCGAATGCGAAATTTTAATTCAGTACAATTTTTCAAACACATTAATTTTAAACTGCAAAATTAGCAAAATACATACCTGAAGTGACTAAAGAAACAAACCTTCTAGCCGATTATAAGTCTATTAAATAAACTACTCGCAACTTGCGCATTCGTAACTATTCGGTTGAAACAGAATCTACGATCATCGCTCGTATCTCAAGTTACGAGCAGAACGCGTGGCAACTACTGGTAGAGTAGAATCGTAATGAAACGTACGAAATTATATGGGAGCAATCAATTAAATATCATAAAATTCTAAAATAGAGTAATTTATTTAATAAGACATGCTTAGAGACTACTAAAATCTACGAATTCAAATTCAATTACTGACGCTATTGCTTATACATGCTGCACTTAAGTAATTAAATAGTAATTTAAGGCTGTTTTCGCACTCCGTGAGAATTAAAATTTCTTGTGGGCGTGTACTGTATTCTTGCATGATTTACAATCAAAGACAACCGTTCTATATTAAACGTATGTGAAGAACAAGAAAGTACATACATTCAAAGTGTACGTGTTATATCATATTTTACTACGCTCTATAATCATAAGATACATTTTGCTGATTTGCAAACAGGTGGTAGTAGCAAGACTTCGGTGTAATCAAAAACAAACTTTGGTTTGTTATGTAAGCTGATCCTAACAATGTCACGTTTAAATGTTTCTGAGAGATAAAATTACGACATGATTAATTCGTACATACTATCATTCAGTCACAAAAATCGGACAATTTTTAAATGAATCCAATTCTTCAAAATAATATAATAAGAAAATAATCAAATAATTTAAACAATCTTATTAGTATAAGCTTGGCATAAGACAAAACAATTTACGATTTGATGCGTTGTACTGTTGGTTAAACATTGCTCAAATTCTTTTATATTGTCGAATACTAATTTGATTTTTAACTCTATTAATAATTGTCCAAAACTAGATTAAAACTATGTAACTGAAATATGTATCTAGTTAAAAAACACATTACTTGGAAAGAAAGTTACGTTAAAAATATGGTAGAATTCTTATTTGGCTTAACAACAAATTTAGTTTGGCGGCGTCTTGCAACGGGGGTTGCCAAAAAAAGACAATCTAAAACATCGGGTTGATCACTGACTTAAATTTAGTACACCACATTTAAAATATTTACCAAATGTTTCCAAATATTTACTACATTTACCAATCGCGGTACACCACATATACTAGGTGATCAATCCCTCGGATAATGACAACAATAATAGCTATATGAGCAAAGTTCAATTTTTTTTTAAATATATAATTTTTCTATTAGTTCTTGAAGATAGATTACGATGCGAACAATTTTAATAGAACAAATGTAAACCTTTATTTTGAATTTTCAAGAAAAAAAAACAAGGTTAAAAAAAGTTTCCACTATAAAAAGTCTACTACGTTGGCAAAATGAGAATCATGATCGTTTAAAGAACAAAAACAAATTAATATACTGATTTCCACCTGAACGAGAAACATTGTGTACTGCAGTAATATGTATTGTTGCGAAACTATTTATTAAAAACTAATTTATTTAAACGACTAAAAATACGTTTACTTATTCTAGAAATATGTACACTTTTAAATTAACCGAACTAATAAAACCTAATAATATTTAATAAAAACACTTACACTATAATTTATATCACTTACAAGAAGATAAGATAACGTCCTCGGATAGCCTCACACTTGTTTACACTAAAAATCACGTACACGATTATTCTCGGTATATTTATGTAGACACACGCGTGCTAACGACTTATTTATTTCCACTTTAATAATCTTCTTAACACTGCTGTATTCGCATTCCAGCAATAACGCCAATAACTGACCTACGAATTGTTCCGTCGGTATATATACACACAAGGAAATCCTTCTGGAGTGTTTCCTATTTTTTGATATATCTTCTAGAAGATGGATAACAGCTTCTAGAAGGCTCTTGCCTTTGCAAATAACTTCTCGAACGTTTCACTGCCCCCTTCTTAAGACTGTTCTGTCCCAGAACAGGAAACTGGATGCGACACCGGTAAAAAGGATCGTGGCGATAGCGGCAGCTTTCTCCATTTCGGCAACTTCATTGACCATAAAAGTAACAGTTAATGGACTTTTCCTGACCCAATATTCTCCTTGGTTGGTAACTACAGACCAACACTTGAATGCCTGTTCCTCGGAAGATGACCTCCAACATGTTTCGAACTGTCCTCCAATTCAGTTGATCTAAGCCACAACCAAGCTTGGGTACTGTCAATTTCTTAACATGATGGATCTCCATTTCTCTCTTGGGACTCCATAATGTGCGCCACAGATCTTTGTATAACGGCTTGACACGTGAGTATCTCTTGGTGACCAAATAGAAAACGAAACGTCCGTCACCACGTAGTCCTAAAACTTTTCCGACTGCCGGTTGCTGTCTTCGTAATTCATCTAGCTGCCCAAACTTCTTTTTAAACACGACTGCAACCCATCTGGACATGTCAAGATCCTCGCTCACGCAATGTGCGATGGCGTAATCTTTTTGTGTCTGGAACAGATCTTGTTGTTCCTCGGTGGTAACTCCGAACTTAGCTTTCCAGAACCTCCGTATAAGTTCATAAACTTTTCGAACTCCATTTCTTGGATTGGATTCCTGGTTCTGCTACTTATTACTCTGGTTCGGACCTGGACTTGCGTATTGTGGTTATCCCAGCAAACGGGGCTAGACGATCGACGTGGACCACTTTTGGCTTGCCTCTGGGTGGTTTTCGGTTGCGGTATATGACGTCGTTAATACGCTGCACGACTTCATAGGGGCCCTCCCATTGCCTTTGCACCATTTTGTGTCTTGACGTCATATCTGTTTTTCATCCTGTCGCTGGCAATTTGTGTGTTTTTACGGACCTCTTCATGTACTTCGTCTAGCCTCTTTGCCAGCTTGCTGACGTAATCTTCTCCAGCGACTTCCTCTTCCGGTCTTCGGCCAAATTGAAGGTCGCATGGCAATCGTATTTCACGACCGAGCATTACACAGGATGGTGTTTGGCCTGTACTTTCGTAAACAGATGATCGGTATGCCATTAGGAAAAGGTGCAAGTACTGATCCCAGTCTCTTTGGTGTTCGGACACTACCTTGGCTAAGTACTTGCCCATTGTTCGATTCATCCGTTCAACCATGCCATCAGATTGAGGATGGAGAGGCGTTGTCCTAGTTTTCTTAATTCCTAATAGTCGGCAAACTTCTTGAAACAGCCCAGACTCAAAATTGCGGCCTTGATCGGAGTGTAATTCCAACGGAACTCCAAACCGGCAGAAAAACTCCTTTACTAATACGTCTGCGACTGTAGCTGCTTCCTGATTGGGTATGGCATAAGCCTCCGTCCATTTCGTGAAATAATCCATCGCCACCAGGATGTATTTATTTCCCGAATCGGATTCTGGGAACGGCCCTGCGATGTCAATCGCTACTCTTTCCAAAGGGTTTCCTACGTTGTATTGTTTCATAGGTGCTTTGCGCTTTCTCGCTGGACCATTTCCTGATGCGCAGACTATGCATTTACGGCACCATTTCATGACGTCCTCTTTGCAGTTCATCCAGTAGAATCGTTCTCGCACTTTACCCAACGTCTTCTTAATGCCAAAGTGTCCTCCTGATGTCCCATCGTGGAGATGCTTCAACACTTCTGACACCCTGCTCTTCGGCACTACCAACTGTAGTCTGTTTTCCGTGCCTTCGGCACTTTCTAGGGATCGCTTAAGAAGACCGTCTTCTACTATCAAGGAGTCCCACTGCGCCCAGTACGCTTTGATGTTTCTGCCCAAAGCACTCACTTCTTCCCAGGTTGGTCGTCGGCCGCTTTCTTTCCAGTCGAGGAGTTGTCTTATTTCGGGATCGTCTTCTTGTTCGCGACGTAACTGCTCAGGTTCCCACTCATCATCAACCATAGCAGTTCTCGAACAATGGCTGCAGTCCGCCGGACATGGTCTTCTGGACAAGGCATCAGCGTTCCGATGACTGCTTCCGGCACGGTGTTCTGTGTCATAGTCATACTCTTGCAGTCTCTCGATTCATCTTGCTACTTGTCCTTCTGGGTTACGGAACTGCAGTAGCCATTTTAAAGTGGCGTGGTCTGTTCTCAGTAAAAAATTTCGTCCATACAAATACTTGTAGAAATGTTCGATGGACTTAACGACTGCTAACAGCTCCCTCCTAGTCACGCAATAATTCCTTTCTGGCCTGGACAAAACCTTGTTAAAATACGCGATAACTTTTTCTTGTCCATCTTGAACCTGCGAAAGGACCGCGCCTAGGGCCAGATTGCTTGCGTCGGTATCCAAAACAAATTTTCCATCTTCCCTTGGATAACTCAGAATCGGCGAAGTGACTAGGGCTTGTTTTGGTTGATTAAACGAATTTTCGCAGTCTTCATTCCACCTAAATTCTGCTTTTTCTTCGGTTAATTTTGTCAATGGTTTGGCAATATTGGCAAATCCGGGTACAAATCTCCTATAATAAGTGCACAACCCAAGGAAACTTCGGACCTGATGTTTGTCGATCGGTCTTGGCCATGCTTGCACTGCTCGGATTTTGTCTGGGTCAGCCCTTACTCCATCTCTAGATACGACGTGGCCAAGGTATTGGACTTCCTTCTTAAATACGTGGCACTTCTTTGGGCTCAGTTTGAGGTTAGCCCCACGTAATCGCTGGAACACTTCCTTCAAGTTGTTCAAGTGCTCTTCAAACGACCACGATCACGTCGTCCAAGTAAACCAAGCACGTCTTCCAAGACAATCCGCCCAAGATGGTCTCCATCAAACGCTCGAACGTTGCAGGAGCGTTACACTGGCCGAAGGGCATTACAGTAAACTGCCACAAACCAGTTCCGATCGTAAAAGTTGTTTTTTCACGATCCTTGAGTTCTAATTCTACCTGCCGGTATCCACTCTTTAAATCTAACGTAGAAAACCACTGGGATCCTGACAAGGTGTCTAGCGTATCGTCAATTCTGGGTAAAGGGTAGCTGTCCTTTTTGGTCACGTCATTTAGCTGTCTGTAGTCTACGCAAAACCTCGTTGATCCATCCTTCTTCTTTACGAGTACCACTGGGGATGCCCATGGGCTACTTGAAGGTTCAATCAAGCCTTCTCTCTCCATATCCGTAATTATTTGTTCGGCTTCTTCTCTTTTCGCCAAAGGAAGTCTGCGTGGATGTTGTCGTATCGGCCGACCGTCTCCGGTATTAATTTTATGTTTGACCACGTTAGTTCTTCCTTTGAAGCCACTCTCCAGCGCGAACACATCTTGGTACTCTTGGATCAACACTTTAACTTTAGCCAGCTGGTCTTGGCTGAGGTTTTGGCATTTGGTGGTAAGAATGTCCAATAGATGTTGTGGACACTTCTTCGGCGACGTATCTTCGTTCGACTTCACGCATCTCACAATTTGTGATACTGGCGTGCATTGGCCTACCACGGTCTTCTTTTTCAACGTTACAGGATCTGAGTTGATGTTTAAGATCCTTACTGGCATCGTGTTCTTTACTCGTACTAAAGTTCTGCCAACGAGTAGTCCCTTTTAAACTAAACCGCCCTCCATTGGTTCAATCGCGGAGATTTCCATCCAGGCGTGTCATCACCACACTTTCCGTCCTTGCAGGCAGAATCACGTCTTCACTCAATAAGACTCGCACGGCTGCCTTTTCTAACGAATAAAAAGGAATTTCTTCATTGTCGATCTATAGGACATCGTTCTTCATATCCAAATGGAACCCATACTTCTTTATCACGTCCATTCCTAGGATAACTTATTCCGTGATGTCGGCTACCAGTACTTGATGGTCGAGTACTCCATTTCTCAAACCAATGATTACTTTGACATGTCCGTGAGTAGGTATTTCTTCGCTCGTCGCTGTTCGCAGTTGTACTGTTACTGGTGATGTCTTCTCGTTTTCCAGTCAGGACGAATGATGGTCTTCGTCGCTCCCGTGTCAACCAGTAACTGGACGCTTCTCCCATTGATGTTGCCATCGAGATAAATGCTATGCAATTGCTCTCTAGGCGATGCCATTTGGATTGTAATCTCCGGAGTCTGACTAGATGAGATTACCTTTTGTCTCTTTTGCTCGCTTCGTTCCAAATTATCGAGCGCTCTTCTTGTCCTCTTCTTAGGTTTAGTACGATGCCGTCGTACATAGCCTATTTTATCGCAGTTCAAAGCTTCTCCTCTTCTTCGGTCGTGCTAACCGTAGAGTCTGCTGCGTTTCGTTGTCTCGGAGGCCGTCTACAAAGGTTTGAATAGCCAACTGCTCCAAGAAGGTATCTGGTGCTGTAGGATACGCAAGCCGTGTTAATTTGGCGATGTCAGCCTCAAACTCTTGAAGACTTTCGACAGCTTTTTGAACCCGACTTTTAATTTGAGCCTGGTATACTTGTTGAAGATGAGCATCTCCATATTTCATTTCTAAGCGTGAAATTAAAAGTTCGTAATTTTCTTGTAGGTGGTCAGGAACAGTTTGTAAAATTCCAAGCGCTTCTCTACGTAAGGACACTATTAAAGACGTCGCTTTCTGCTTGTTGCTCCAACCATTAGCAGTAGCTGCGTTTTAAACTGCTTGTAGTAGGTTGTCCATGGAACTTTACCATCAAAATTCGGTGGTACAACTTTGAACTTGTGAGTGTTTTCTTCTCGATGGTCCATTATTAAATCTTCACTCGTGACGCTTCCTTCACCGTGACAATTCATTTGGTTCATTCTCTCTTCAAGCAGTTGTATTCTTTCTCTCAATTTTTTTTCTAGCTTTTGTTCTAATTTGTCTTCTACTTCTTCTATTTTGTCATTTACAGATTCGCAAATTTCTTCTTTTAAATTTAACATATCTGCTTGAGTTTCTTCTTGCACAATTTTGATTTGATTTTCTATGCTCGTTTGTATTTCTTCTTTCAATCGTCTAGAATTTTCCATCAACTTTTCTTCTATTTCCTGGGTATTTTCAAATAGTTTTTCTTCAATTTTCTGAGAATTTTCTTCCATTTTCTGCGAATTTTCGTAAAACTTTTCCTCTATTTTCTGCGAATTTTCTTCCATTTTTCTATTCATCGATTCTTGACCATTTTTTATTGATTCAAGAAATTCAAATAGTTTTGCATCCATTTTAACTGCTTGCAAACGTGTCACCGGCATAAACTTAAATATAACACGAATATAAAGTTTAAATACACTACTTTTTAAAATGCAGTTTTTGTATAACACAAAATTTTAATAACGATCGACTTGTTAATAATAAACCACTAGTGTACGGAAACGAATTTAATTAATAACGCGATCACGCACTTGTTAAAAGAAAAAGTTTAATAAACACTATATTAACGAATTTAGCTATGATTACACTTTATAAATAAACACGCGTATCGCGAACTTAACAGTTATTTACGCAATCAATGTTTTTATTCCGGGAGCGAAATCAAATAACTTAATGGTATTCACACTAAAAATCGCGAACAGCTTTATCTATTTACACGATTTCCACGGGTTTTAAACCGGACACCTGATACCAATTTGTAACGAATTTTATTATTAAAACTAATTTATTTAAACTACTAAAAATATGTTTTACTTATACTAGAAATATGTACACTTTTAAATTAACCGAACTAATTAAATCTAATAATATTTAATAAAACACTTACAGTATAATTTATGTATAACGAACGCTATCACTTCACGAAGATAAGATAAAGTCTGCGGATAACTTCACTTCACACAATGTTTACACTAAACTCACGTACTTCGTAGATTTATTTAGAACACGCGTCAACGACTTATTTATTTCAACTTGAATAATCTTCTTAGCACTGCAGGTTTCGCATTACGGAAATAACTGACCTACGATTTGTCTCTTCGGTATTTATACACATTCGAAAATGGATAACAACTTCCAGAAGGCTCTTGAATTTGCAGATAACTTCTCAAACGTTTCAATACGTTAGAGTTCAGTTATGTCATATTTTGTTTTGCAGCACGAACTAAAGATAAATAAATGCAAAGACTGAAATTTTTACTCCTGCCAACTACGCTTACGCTATTCATACCAGCTATCATACAGAAATTTCAGTAATTTAAAAACCAAACTGGTAAAACTTGTAAACCATTTTTTACGGTTGTTTTTTAATATTTCTTTTTCAAACGAATTTTAAAATTTCTAGAATCTCTCTCGCTAGTCAACCAGTAACTGAACCCTTTTTCCATTGATCTTGCTATCGAGATAAATGCTGTGCAATTGCTCCATAGGCTCCATAGGTCTGGCAGTTTGAGTATCAGTTCGTTGAGGAAGACAGCATAGCTGTCGAAACACGTGTACGATAAGTATTCAATTTATTGTAGTTGCTGGGTTATTGTGAATCAAATATATTCAACGTTACAGTGTTTAGTGTTCGTTTTATTCAAGCAGTACGTCTTCACAAATCTTTTATTGAAACATTAACAACGCATAAAAGTGAAAACACATTGTATTGAAACGCATAGTAGCTTCGAGAGTATTTAAAACGATTTGAGGTAATTACCGGAATGTTCTCGAAGCAGATAACGTCAGAATATAAAAAGTATTCGAAAGAAGGTCGAGTCTAGTTTTTGAATCGAGTTGGAAGGTTTTCGGTGACTATATAACCACTATTGTTAACATCACTTATGGACCAGCCGCCACTGATCTATTGTGATATTTTATCGTACAAATTGATTCAAACGCATAAGAGCAGCTAAAGGTAGAAGTCTTTCAGGATCTATCGTGAACTGTGGCGCTGTAATCAATTTATGTCAAAATGTTGCTATCATCTGTCTTACAACCATTTGGCGAAACATTTTACATAAAGTTATCATTGCTTATGTCGTGGTATTTGTAATTAACACTACTTATTTTTGTTTAATATATAAATATCTGATTCTTTTTTAATTATTAACATTTTTTGTTAACGTGTTTGTCTTTTAAATAAACTAATGTTTTTGAGATTTACTTAAACTTGTTAAATTTTTAATTTTTAGTTTATTAATTCCGATTTTCAACTTACGGTCACAGTTCACGACATAATGAAACGCCTCTACACTGAAATCTTAGATATTGCAATTATTAGACGTAATGAATATTAGGCATAACAATACTTTTATTTTTTTAGTTTTGTTTTATTTAGTTTTATTGGTTGGCAATACTTTTAATAATACAGAATAGATAGTTTTGTAAGTTCTCTAATATTATAACACTTATAACAGAAATAATCCTAGTAATTGAACATTATACTTCTGAAATGGCCACTAGTAGTCATATAGATAGAGATTTAGATTTGTCAAATGCAAATCGTGGGGTTTGGTTGGTAAAGGTGCCCAAATACATTGCGAACAGATGGGAAAAAGCTCCTGGTGATATCGAAGTTGGAAAACTTAAAATTTCAAGGTATAGGTTTAATACGCAAATAAGTAAAAGTTTCAATGTTGTTTTTGTCAGAACTCCAGGTCAAAAAGCACAGGTGTCGTTAACACTTTCACCGGCAGTCTTAAGTTTAGGTAAAGTTGGAGAAGAAGACATTCCAAAAGATCACCGATTAGACGTTTCAATTGTAACACAGCAAACTTTAGGAGTTTTTTCACATATGACACGTAAGTTTAGCAATGATTTTTGTTTGATTTTGGGAAGTTTGTAAATTTTTCAGTTATTTCCTTTGGGTTTATAAAAAAATCCTTAAGCTAGTCAAAATAAATGTTTTATGATCAAAATACTTTCATTCTAAACAATTCTTTTGTTGTAGCTGTTAGCACAGACTCCGTTGTTCCTGAAACTGAAAAGCTATTTATGGAAGGTAGAATCGTTCAAAAGTTGGAATGTAGACCTTACGCAGACAATTGCTATATGAAACTAAAATTAGAGTCTATACGAAAAGCTTCGGTGCCTGTAAGGCAAGTTAAACAATTAGATAGGATTGTACAGAATTATAAACCAGTATCAGATCACAAAAACAATGTAAGTTATTATTTTTTAATTCTAACGCAGTTTGTAATCACAACTTGTAGATCGAATATGCAGAACGTAAAAAGGCTGAAGGCAAAAAGGCAAGAGACGATAAAGATGCAGTGTTGGAAATGTTATTTGCTGCATTTGAAAAGCATCAGTATTACAATATTAAAGACCTTGTTAAGATAACTAAACAACCTATCATCTATTTAAAAGAAATTTTAAATGAAGTTTGTAATTATAATTCTAAGAATCCGCATAAAAATATGTGGGAATTGAAGCCCGAATATAGACATTATAAGGAACAGCAAGCTGAAGTAAAGAAAGAAGAATCTGACGACGAATAAAATATTTTCTGATGTATTATAACGTAATTTTAAATAAATTTATTAACATATAAATAGTGGAGTTGTTACATGTAAGTATAAGACATGTTAACTAAATTTTACTTTCTTAATCCTTCTAGCTTCATTCGCTTATTAGCGTTTTCATCCATCTTATTGAACGATGTAAATGGTGGCTGTTTTAATATTATTCTTTGAGGAGCTAAATTTATTGGCACGTTTAAAGAAACTGTACCAACAGACGTTCTTATGAAAGTAGGAATTGATGTTTGATTTTTCATTGAATTCAGATTGACCATGTGGTTGTGTCTGTTTGTAATATCCATAGGTTGACCTATATTGTTCTAAAATTTCATTATGTTAAATTAAAGTTGATTATTAGATTTTGGAGGTTTACTTGTGAATGTAAATTTTTCAATTTATAGTTGTTTTTTGAAAGGGTGTAGTCATTCTTCGGTAGCAACAGCCCTACACCACTACACTCTTCTAAGTTTTCTTTATTTTGTTCATGAGCTAGTTTTATTAATTCCTATAATTATATTGTTAGTTAAGAAAATATTTATTCAAGGGTTATTAATAAAAAAAAATATTTGTTTAAAAGTTATTTTGGGCTTTTATTTTAATAATTAGACTTCAGCATTAATTTTTTTAATCAGTACAAGATTTAAATGAACTCTTTTTTTTTTATTTAGGAGAAGAACATGAAAACAATTATGAGCAAATAAGTTAAACTGGTATAGATTAGATGTACTAGAACTCAGCAAAGATTGAAACGAGTAGGGATTGTGATGGGCTCTATAATGATAGCGAAAAAGATTTAAGGCAATGACCAGATAAGACAACAGTACATTAACAGCAATGTAAATCATGAATGAGAAGCAACACCGTTTACGAACGGTAAACGACCAATAGAGATCTATGTGGATAATCAGATAATGCTAGGTAATAATGTTTTCTTATAAGAACAAGCTGATGAAAGACCTCTAAAAGAAAATATTCTTTGAAGCGCCACGAAAATTCAGCTTGCAGCTATCTGGAAAGCAAACGCGTCTTCTAGACTTGGTCGGACTTTGTGCTGTGGATAGGCTTGGTTTTGTGGTGGGTAGGTCTAGCTTGATTGATGGGACTATAATTGGAGATCTTGGTTTTTTCGTTTCATGAAAAGTTATCTTTCACTGGGCTTTAAGTTGTCACACTTCTTTGATAAATTTCGATGCTTTGTATGTGGTATCATCACTGAACGAAATTGTGTAAGCGTTGAACCATGCCCACCGCTGATGTGTGAGGTGGCATAGCGACGGTGTTCAAGTGAAGTCTTCGGCAACTACATTGTCTTGCTCGAAGATGTGTCGGTTGGCGGTGGTAAATTGGCCGATAAGTGAACACTGATTCTTTTTTTTAAAGCAAGTTTGATGTGTTTGTGGTCAGCGTAGATAGAAGTAGCAATGTAGATAGTAAGCAGCTCCCGATCATTAGCTTCATATTTTCGTTCGGCGGAACTCTGTCAGAAAAATTCCAGTAGTTGCATGACATTGCTGACATTTTTTAAGACCAGCACCAATAGAAAAATTTCAAGTGTCGGTAAAAACAGCTATTGGAAAGCCGATTTTAGGATGAACTACTAAAGTTGTTTGTGCGAGGCTTTTGGTAGTTTCAAATGTTTGAATATCTTCTGGAGTTTATTTGACAGGTGTCTATCTTTTGCATTGCCTTGAAGAAAGTCGTTTAAGGGTGCTTAAACTGCTACTGCTTTCGGTAAAAATCGGATTAAGAAATTCACCATACCAAAAACTTAGCTTTTAGTACCGAGTCTGGAGATCGAAATAATCACCCATCACGGTGAGTTTTTTTGGCAAAGGACAAGTACTGAAAACGGAAACCAAATACCCATGTAATCTAACAGTTGACTGCCCGATTGATAACTACATCATATTTGCTGAGACATTGAAACAGTTTCTAAGTGTTGCATGTGCTCTTCTAGAGTAAACGACGCTACGTCAATGTATGCATAACAAAGATCGAGACCCGAAGCACTTCGTCAATAAATCATTGAAATGTTTGGGCTGCATTTCGTAATCCAAATGTCATGAAGTTGGATACGAAGTGTCGTAATGTCGGTTTTTGGAATATCTTTTTCGGACACTGGGATTTGGTTGAAGACACAAACAAGATCGATGGTAGAGTAGTTAACTAACCGCACAGTAATTCAGTAAAATCTTAAATGTGGTTTACCGAATACCGATCAAGCAATACATTTTATAAGCATTTTTATCTGCGTATCCATAAATCCAAACAGGCTTTTATTCGAAATAAAAGGTCGAATAAAAATTGAACCTTATGTCTAGCTCACCCAAATTTATCATTACCATTTATAGCGTTAAATTCTATTCTTCGATTCAAAATAATTTAATAACATGAAGATAGCGCTTTCGGCCGCTAAAGTCGCTATACGCTTCTCCTCGATGATCTCCGCAAAGAAGTTATTTTTAGTTCGATACAGGCAGAAACTTGAATTGGGAAACAGCATGCGCATGCGATTTTCTAGTTCTAGTAGCCTAAATGAATGTACTTTTAGAGAAACAAAAAATCAAGTGCTGTGAAATTCATCAAATTTAAATTTGTCATTTTGCACTGAAGTTTAAATAATATACAGTGCGTCGATAAAGTAACACACTAATTCGATATAATTGTTATGAAAAGTTTTTGCCTAGGATACGTCGAGTTTATTTTTAAAAAACACACACCCACTAAGTGGGAGTGGAAACTGAAATAAAGATTGAATATTTCAATTTTTTCATTATATTTTGAACCACATGATTCACTTTTGCAAATTCTCCCCTAATTAAGGCAAAATTTAGAATGGTTCAAAATAAAATGTAAAAATTAAAACATTGAGTGTAAAATTCTGTTTCGTCGGCCAATTAGTGTGTATTTTTAAAAATTAATACTTCAGTCATTGTCGCTCAAAAGTCATACAAAGCCTATATGGTTGAATTTGGAATTAAATAGTCTATCCAAATCTGCCAAAAATGTGGGAATGCCATTTAAAAAAAATATCAATGACGTCATAACTAAAAACGAGACTGTATAAAGCTGTCAAAAATGAAAAAGTGTGATTTTTAAAAATAAACTTGACGTGTCTGAGGATTTTTGGCCAAAAGTTTTGGTTGTGTTCTGACGTATAGTGTAATTTTTGTACTACAGAACTATAAATATGAAACGCCACTGCCCAAGTGGATGGGAAAAAAGAAAGGAAAGGATAAGAAAAAGTTAACGCAAGCCGCTAATGAAAAAAATCAGAAGAAAATCGCTTGGTTCGCGAGAAAACCTGAGAAAAAACGAACACTGAACCGTCTACGTCTACTGCGACCGAAGAGAAGCAATGCGTACTGCAACCATCAGCATTACCAGACGCTGAAAAACAATCTGAAAACGAATATAATTCTGAAGTCGTCAAAGAAGTTTTTGCATTGATAACACCACTGACAAATACAATTCCAGCTTTATCCGAAAAAGGTGTAGAGGATGTTCCTAGTAGTGTTACTCTAGATTCAGATTGCGAGGAAAGGTCAACCAAAACTACACACGCTCATAGTTCTGAGGGATGTTTCTGGTATCATGGTAACAAACTTGAATTAAACTGGTTGCTAAGAAAACATGATTTCATGAACAAATCTATAGAAAAGTTGGGCGCGTGTATTAGGCCTTATGTCACATGTAAGATTTGTAAAGACTATGAAGATGTTGCGGTGAAGTTTTTAAGGAATGGTACAGTTCATTTTGCGCGAGTTGTCATGGCGGAAAATAAACAGACTAGAAAGAATTCTTGTTCATATTAAATCCACAGCTCATATCGCGGCTGCAACAGCTAAGTTGCACGTCGAAGCATGGAATGCACAGTCAGACAAACACCCATGGGTAAAAATTCTGAAAAGTCATCGCACTCAAGTCGGAATAACCTGAATCATCTTTGTGTTGAAGTTTATAATGATTCGATGATTGAGACTGTAAGTGCACGATCTTGGCCATCACGTTTCTTAGCGAATATGAGAGTCAATTCCATCGTAACACAAACTGGAAAATTGAGATACGCTGATTCCAAGTTTTTAACTAACGCAGTCGGAGATAGTGAAATAGATAGCAGTACCGACCGACAAAACAAATACAAGTTTTTAATTGGTCGTGTTTTGAAGGTGATTGAGTGAAGACGTGTTTAATAGTAGTGCGGAGTTTTGGGTAATTTAAAGTGATTTACAGCAATTAATTTACGAGTGCGTGGTGAGGAATGTGAAGTGGAAGAAAGGATTAGAAGTACAGTTTTAATGTGAGTAGTAAATAAGTACATTAAAATTATGGATAAGAAGATATAGGTGGCTCAGATAACGTGTGCGAATGCGAGCGGATATCGCGGACTTGTTTAAAGGTCAAGCGCGCGCTTGTGATAACAGTGAAATACAAACTTTTATTTATATACTTTTCTAATATTTGTGGCGGGCGTTAATTAAATACAGTTAGAAAGAATCATAGTAACAATAAATTTAAAAAATAAATAAAGAAAAAAAAATAAATAACTAAATTTAAAAAAAAAAATAAATAATAAGTAATAACAAAAGGGGAAAGGGATGAATAAAAGAGAGAGAGAGGAAAAGGAAAAAGAAAGGCAACAAATATTTGAAAGAGGAAAGAAAATAAGATCACCAGACATTAAAAAGATATCGGAGGAGAGCGAAGGAAAAACCTCAAGAACAGAAGGAGGAAGGAGAGAAATGGAGGAGTTAAAAGAATTAATAAGAGAAATGATGAAACAGATGGAAGAAAATATGCAAGGAATAAGACAAGAAATCAAAGAAATGAAAAAAGAAAGGGAAGAAAGAGAAAAGAAGGGGGAGAAAGAAAAAGAGAAACTGGTGGTGAGAGTAGAAAAACTGGAGAAAAAGCGGAAGACGAGGAAAGATGGAAAAGAAAGAATAATATTGTGATAAAGGGGCGGAGAAGTGAAAAACCACAAAAGATTTAGCAGTGATGCTGGAAGAAAAATTAAATGTAAAAGTAGAGGTGAAAAAGTGACAGTAATAAACAAAGAGAAGAAAAATGAGATGGTGGTGGCGGAAATTGGAGGATGGGAGGAAAAACAGAAGGTAATGGAGGAGAAGAAGAAATTAAAGAATACAAGAATATATATAAGTCACGATTTGGCATGGGAGGAAAGAAGAGTGCAAAGAGAAATAATGAACATAGCGATGGAAAAAGAGCGGAAGAAAAAGAGTATGGGTAGGGTACAGAAAAATGGAGATAGACGGAGACAGATACATATGGAACGACAAGGATAGGGGACTGTGCAGAGAAAGAGAAGAGAAAGTGGGGAACCAAAAGGCAAAAACTAAAGGGCAAAGGGGGTGGTAAAGGAGGGAAAGTTGACAAAACGGCAAAGAAAAGGAATAAAGAGAGATGGAAATGGAAAAGAAAAAGAAGGGAGAAAAAGAAAGTGAGGAAGAAGCACGGGGAGAGGTGAGTGAGCTGAGAGTATTGTTTTGGAACGTAGCAGGAATAAAAACAAGGAACATGATTTCTGGAAGTACATCAAGGAACAGGATGTAGTGGGATTACAGGAAACATGGATGGAAGAAAAGAATGGGAGTGGTGGGAAAAAGAGTTGCCGGAGGAATTTGAGTGGGTGGTGCAACATGCAGAAAGAAAAAGAAAAAGGGAGAGCAAAGGGGGATAATAACGGGAATAAGAAAAAATGGTTGAACCAGGAAAAGAAGGAGAAAGTGCAACAGAGAAGAGGAGTTGTAGAAAGGAACATGCAATGGGGAAAAACAAAAATAAAAGTAGTGACGGTTTATAGCAGTAGAATGAAAGAGACAAGGAAAAACATAGAAGAGATGATAGAAGAGAGGGAAGAGGGATTGATAATAGTAGGAGGGGACTTCAGCGCAAGAATAGGGGAAGAGGGGGGAAGACAAGAAAGAAAAGGGGCGGGAAAGAGACAAACAAAGGACAAGGTGATAAATAAAGAGAGAGAGGAACTGCTGGAATTGTGCAACGAAAAAGGGTGGGAAATAATGAACGGGAACAGAGAAGAAGATGGAAAGGGGGAATTTACGTACATAGGAGGAAGGGGAGAATCAATAATAGATTTTGTAATGACAAATAAAAAGGCCGCAGAAAAGGTAAAGACATTTAAGGTGGGAGAAAGGGTAGAGTCAGACCATCAAGCACTGGAATTGACAATGGAAGGAAGGGAAAGAGAAGAGAGACAGGAAGAGGAGAAGTACATAACTAAAAAAGTGGACAGAAGAGAGTATAAAAGATATGAAGAGAGAATAGGGAAAACGGTATGGATAGGGAAGGAATTACAAGAAAGTGTAGAGGAAATGAGAGAGATGATGGAGAAAGCAACAGAGAGAGTCAGATTTAGAAAATGGAAGGGGAGAAAACTGGATGGAAGAAATGGTGGGATAAGGAATGCAAGGAAGCAAAGAAAAATGCAAGAAGAGCATTAAGACAGTGGAAAAAGGGAAGAAAGAAAAGAAGAATACAAAGAAGCAGTAAAAATATACAAAAACATGCGACAGAAAGAAGGAGGAAAACAAAAAGAAACAAGAGGAGCAGATTAAAGGAATAAAAACGGAAGAAGATGTATGGAAGTACCTAAAGAAGCAGAGGAAAAAAACAGGACGACAAAGGGAATAAAAATTAAAGAATGGGAGATATATTTTCGGAACCTGTTGAGAGGAGAAGAACAAAAGCAGGAAAAAGAAAAAAGGGAAGACGCGGTAGTAAGTTAAGAAAAAGGAGATAGGGATAGAATAAGGGAGGAAGAAGTAATAGAGGCGATAAAGAATATAAAAAAAGGAAAGGCGACAGGAGAAGATGGGATACAAGGAGAAGAGTGGATATACGGGGGAGAAAATGTAGCAAAAAGGATGACGGAAATAATAAACAAAATATGGAAAGGGGAAGGATTCCCAGAGAGATGGAGAGAGGGAATAATATGCCCAATACATAAAAAAGGCGAAAAAAATACTTTTGACAAAGTGAATAGGGAAAAGCTGTGGGAATATATGAAAAGAAAAAAAATCAATGAAAGATTAATACAAAGAATAGAGGAAATATACGAAGAAACGAGAAGCAGGGTTAAAGTGAATGGGGAAGAGAGTGAGAAATTCATAACAAAGAGAGGGTTGAGGCAGGGATGTCCACTGAGCCCAAGCCTGTTCTCGGTATATACGGGGGATCTGGAAGAGACAATGAGAGGACAACAGACAGGAGGGATAGTGGTAGGGAAAGCTAAGGTATGGTCGATGGCGTATGCGGATGACATAGTGCTGGTGGCTAAGGAGGAAAAGGAAATGAAAAGAACCAGAAAAGTTGTGCAGGCTATGTGGAGAAGAAACGGAAGACCTTAACCACATGAGAAAGAGATGCAGGGAACTAAGAGAAGAGGTGATGAAAATAGTGGATATCTTAGATGAAAACGGAAAAGGAGCGTAATGGATGGAGGAAGTATGGAGCAGGAGGAAAAAGTTAAGGGGGGAGAAGGGATAAGAAAATGTAGTATATATGTATAGACAACACGACCAAATTTGTAAGCCAAATGGCAATGAATAAAGTTAAACTTATATATACAAGTTTTTAATTGTCCGATACGTATCACCGAGGTCCAACCGAAGTAAAAAATCTTTTTATCGGTGTGGCTGAAGCCGAGGAGCACGGGGCCGAAGAATTGCTTGAAGCTATAAGAAAACTCACAATGCTGGGAATTACTAAAGATGGAGAAAGTGCCAATACAGGAAAAAATAAAGGACTGTGGAAAATTCTACAAGACTACCTAGGTCACGGCCTATTAACAGTATAGTGCTGTTGCCACCGCTTTGACCTTGCAATGGAATCAGCCCTAAGTTCCGTTCCAGTTCTAAACATTTGACACTCACCAGACTGTGGACAATTTCCTACATACTTTAAAGTTAGATTTGCGGAAAATATCAGGAATTACTGTCCGTTCTCAATAATTTATGCGGATGTTGACTTCGTTGGGTAGAATTGGAAACTATCAGCACAACGCCCAGAAATGACAAAAGCACAGCAAAAGGCTTGCTTAAAACTTGGAGGTTGGACACTCAACAAGTAATACTCATAGCACTGATGGCTGACATTACACACATTTTTGAAAAGCTGCAACAACTTTTTCAAAAATCAGATTTAATTTTACCCGATATCACAGCTAGAGACGCTGCACTGTGAAAGCTGACTGTTATTGCTGACAATCCGAGGCTTGGCGGCAGGGAAGAGCACTTACTTGTCGATACTGAAACAAATAGCAACACAAACTTCTCGGAATCTACAACGATACCATCTACGGATAGAAGCTCACGAAATGTACCTAACCCATATGTGGCATCAGGGAAACGTAACTAGTCTGCTGTAAGAACTAAACTCGTTTCAGCATTTGCGAACCTTCTTGCGGCCAGGATAAATATTGAAGAAGACAAAACTATTGAAATTATGACAAACGTTATTTCTGCAAAATCCGAAGTGGATATGATATCCTCAGGTCGGCCACTTGTCGATAACCTATTTGGTTCTGAAAAAGCTAGTGAATTTGCCAGTGACGTTTGCGACTGCTGGCCAGTGATTTAAGACATAAAAGATATTGACACGCCCGATAAAGGAACTAAATATGCTGACAGACTGCAAATGTTCTTGGTCTTTTTTTTGGTGATAAACCCGCATTCGATGACTACAGAAAGAATAATATCCCATCATAACCATATTAAAACTCCAGGAAGAACTGCACTACACGAAGATACCATGAACGATCGACTTTTCATTTTGCTTAATGGGGTTGAAACCGCCCACTTCGACCCCCAGGCTTGCTGTTGCAGAATTTCTCAGGAAGAAAGAACGCCGCTTCAGAGAACCTGACTTTGAACTTTACTTTATAAGGAAAGAGATTTTATTCGCAATTTTTTAGAGAAAGGTCTCATGGTACCTACGTTACGTTTTTATTATTTTTTGTATTGTATTATCAAGAATTTATGCTTGTTTTAGAATAACGAATTAAGTTATTTCTTCATATTTTTTGCTTAATTTCAAAATACTTAATCTTTGATCCTCCATAGCCGAAGACGGAAGGCCCGCTTAAGTATCCATTCATACTGCATTGCGTATCTACACCAAAGGCCTGCACAACCATTTGAACCCGAAAAAGTACCTTAAAAAATGCGCTGCGATCAAGGAAAGTTTTGGCGTTAAAGACACCGCATGAACTCCATTCATCGCCTGTTTGGATACAAAAGGCGTACAAAAGCGATAACCATGAACTATCGAAGCGAATGTGCAATATCCAAATGTAACATAGCATCAAACTTTTTTTGCTGCTTTTAGTTTGTCTGGTGCAAGTCTTCGTGGTCTTTGCGCGACGGGTAGATAAGAAGTTGTGACAATATGGCGTTTGCTTAAATGTTCAACAACCGCAGGTACTCCGTTACTTTGGGAATTTTACACTTAGTGACTTTCCTAAAAGAAGTAGGATAAGTCGTTTCATCCAAGATTTGACAATTTTTGATATTAACTAGACGTCAAGAAGTCAGCAACGTCGATAGGTTTAAAAGCATTGGGATTACAAACCTACAGGTAAATAATCGCGGAAATAATTAGTTTAGTGACATTGAATACACTATTTACCGTGGTAAGCATATAGTCGAGCCGTCGCGGATTTGGAAGTTCTGCAAGCGGGCACACAAATATTGACTCTGGTGTCAATGAAGAACTTAATATTGCTTGGTCTGTCCAAAAGAACGTTCGATTTCCAGTGTACCGTAAATATCACTTTTATTAGATTGGCGTTTTAAGATCGAGAAGGCGAGCGAAGTTGTGACCATCACCCAAGGATACTAAATGAATAGGATTGCTCGATTCGTATTCTCGCAATGTAAGCCGCCCCACTCCCGTAAATCTTGACCCGTGACGTCAGCCGGAGACCACATATCGGCTCGCTGATTATAAATAGTGCTTAAATACACTTTAAATCCAACGGTTTTGCGATTTTTTGAATAGTAATTATTACATTTCTTGGTGTTTTACTCGTTCAAATACGTGCTTACAAGTTGCTTGTAAAAATTTCGAATTATTATCAGGTTTACTTATTTACATTATATTAGATACTGAGGTGTAATTATACAATGCCAGGAACAAGGTGCGCTGTATTTGGTTGCGATAACAACCGGATTGCAACCAAAAATACAAATCTTAAGATTATATACCACAAGTTCCCAAAAGGCACCGATTTAGTGTCCATTACAATTAAAAATGAATGGATTAGGCGTTGTAAAAGGGCTGATAAACATGAACCCTAATACTAGCGTAATTTGTTCTACTCATTTTACAGAGGAGAGTTATGAACGAGATTTACAAAATGAATTATTAGGTTTTTTTAATAAAATTGATTAATATAAATTTAGTAAACTTTAAGGTAAAAAATTACATTTAAACATAATTAAGTTAAAATTAATCCGCTGTTTAAATTATTTTCACTTAAACGGAAAGAACCTTTCACAAAAAATTAATAGCGTTTGCTGTTTGATGCATTCACTTTGAACATTTCCACGGCGATTCTTTAAAAAAAAAGCCCACAAGTTGTAAAAAAATTAAGTATTAAAATTAAGAAAAAAGAAAACATTTCTCTGGACATTATTATGGCGTTTTGCAAATTAAGGACCATTATCAGAATGAACTATGAATATATAAAGCTTAGTGAAAAAATACCTTAATTTTTTTTTTCTTAATTTTAATACTTAATTTTTTTACAACTTGTGGGTGTTTTTTAAGAATCACCGTGGAAATTTTTAAAGTGAATGCATCAAACATGCTATTAATTTTTTGTGAAAGTTTCTTTTCGTTTAAGTGAAAATAATTTAAACAGCAGATTAATTTTAACTTAATTATGTTTAAATGTAATTTTTTACCTTAAAAAAAACATCAAAACTAATTAATAAAAAAAAATATTTTGATTATGAACATTATTGCCATTACTTGTTAAATCAAAAGTTGTCAAATTTGCTCAAATAAAACATTTAGAAGCCTTTTAAGGTGCATCTTAATACAGATTGTAATAGAAGTATAGAGAGCGAGGTCTCCGCGTGACGTCAGCGCGTCACATGATCTCGGCAGAATAAATCGAGCGATCAAGCAATCCTATTCATTTAGTATCCTTGACCATCACCATGATTGAAGTTGAAGTTGTGAAACTTGGTTCACTTCAACCGATTAAAATTTCTAAAACAACATTGCAATTGGTCGCTTTAAGTTTTTGGTGTCTTCAATGTTGCCAAACGTTCCTGCTAACGAATCGGTAACATCTGTTTCCTTGTCGAGTACAAGATCTTTGTGCGTTGCAAGCAATGTTTGCATATGTTTAGGCAAGCGTCCTAGCAAAAGCGTTTAAAAACATTATCAGAAAACTCTACCTCAGCAATAACGTTACAAAGATAACAGAGAAATCGTGGTTGCTTTCTGTCGCAAAGGGCGTCGTGTTCTAAAAGCTGTCGTGTGTTTTGTTCTTACAAAGTCATTCGTTTAATTAACTCGGACGAATAAATAATAAATAACTTTTCGTTTTGGTAAACGTTGCAAGCTTATGTAGCCTACTTTGAATCTAATGCTGCTATAGTCTATGGTTGAATTTGATGCTGTCTTGTACGGTTCCTGGGTCCTGGTCTAACAGTAGGAACCATAACCGAGAGCCTGAACTGCATAAACGGTGGCATTTTAAGACCCACACAGTCAATTAATACTCAACATTGCTCATTCCCGTTTTAACCATACAAAAACTAGAAACACGTAACACTTACAGTAAAAAAAATCACAGAAACGTCCTTAATAATTACACAATGAGTTACGAATCATCGCGTTTTTAATGTTTTCCGTATGTAACCTGCGTTGGATTTTCTTGCGTACTTTATGACAAACCTTCGTATTTACGATCCTTTTAATTTGACATTTGCATTTACGCAAGTTTGAAATGCTGTTATTTATTTGGTTTGACGTATTTCAAATCATCTTTGTGATTTCAAATTTTTAAGAAATTTTTTGTTCAATTAATTTATGGTTTTACGTTGTTAAATCAGTTTGTTGGGTTTCGCCGATTTAGGATTTTCTTTGTGTTAATATAATTCAGATTGCATTATCATTTATAGTTTTGACTGTTATTTCATTTTTAGTTTTTGAGACTCGAGATATTTAATATTTAGCAGATTTGTTTATTTTTATGTTTTGCAGTCATTTGATGACTTTGAGTCCTTCGTTGCTCATGTTAGTTGTACTTGAAACCTATGCAATCTTTTTTAATAATCTTGTCGTTGGTACTTGTAAAAGTTTATATAAGAAAACCCGATGGCTGTTTGACCCCTTAATGGACCGTGAAGTTGTGTGGGTTTAGGGTTGAAAGAAACCGAGTTCGAAAATTTTTGGTTATACAATAAGCTATTCACATCAGATGATTTTCGTTAAGTTTATGTTCCAGTGATGTTTGGCATCATGTAAACCCACATAATCAATTCGCATTTTACGGTTAAATAAATGTTATACCCAAGTCAATACGTCATCGCCTCTTCGATTTAGTTTTTTGTTTTTCCGAAACTGGGATTACCGTCTAGCTTCTGGGTCGTGCCACCCTTTATCAGGGTTCAAAAATCACTTCATATATTTACAATTTACGTTTAGTGCAAAAGATTTTATTGCAATAATATTCGAGTTCAGTATAACTTAAGGGCTTTGAACTGTATTTGTTTTTATTATTATTCTGAACATTGATTTACGTAATTTTGTCAACTAAGTAAAACAATTTAGTGATTGATTTGTCGTCCATAATCTAACAAAATTTACGTCGTTTTTTTATAACTGTGGTTTAAATTACGTAGGAACTATGCCGGTTCATTAATATTTTTGTATATAATTAAATTTTAACGCCTGTATTTTGTGTGTTAAGTTCATGCACATTTTAAAATTTGTCATTTATTAGTGTTGCCCAATTTTTATAATAAATTTGTACATTTGAAATGTACCAAAGCCTGTTAATCACACCGCGTGTGTGTTTATTTTGGTGTTAATCAGATTTGTGACGTTACAACACTCAAAGTAGGTTTTGTAAGGGTTGTAACCAACTTGTGTGATCAAGAATCTAAAAGGTAATTCCGTCGTGTTCTTCCACACCGATTTTGAGTATTTTACTTCCGTTTTTGACATTTCCGAAATAGGCACGAATTTCTATTTTGAGCTAATGCTAAATCCACCCCTTATAATTGAGTACCGCCAATACCTCATTTATGTTACTTTCATTCAGGTAATTTTCGTTTTAACAGCGTTTGCATGTAACACATATCAAAACCAGCATGTTTTTTTTCAGGTGACTAAAGTATCTTTTTTTAAAATAAAATAATTTCGCCATAGTTAAAAAAATGCTCTAAAAAGTCTGTTTTAGAAAATTACTTTGCCCTCCATTATTCTATGTATAATATCTATGTGATTTATCTTTTAAATAAAAAAAAGCTAAAATTTATCGTTGCGGGAAAACTTTTTTCACACGCTTTCTTTGAATTTACACGTCGGAAAGATCTACAAAATAAAAAAAATACCTTTAAAGAAAGTCTTTTGGCTGGGACTTTTTGTTGAAACGTTTCAATTGCAAGTTTTACATCCGAAATATCAATAACGTTTCTGCCTGCGTGGTTTTTGTAAGTATTTGCACTGTTAAGTATTTCAATAGTGTAATCTAAAGATTAAATTATTTAAATAAAATTCAATTCGACTTAATTTTCATTAACTCACTGTTCATGTAATCGATAAGGTGACTAACCACTTGCGGTTCGTAATTTTCAATGTTTGATTCCATTAACATTTTTATAATGTCTTGACTGTTAATTATTTGGTTTTCATTAGTTTTTTCTTTTTCTATTTCATCGGTTTTTGGAGAAACCGAGTTTTCTTGGTTTTCTTCAGGTTTCATTATCTTAGCTGTCACGACTTAAGAATTCAATTTTTTTAATTTAAATTAAACAATCAATAAACTTTGTGTAGTGTAGTAAACTAGATTTATTTACATTTAATTTTGTTCTTAAATTTAATTTAATTGTAGCTACCGGTACAAATTTCAGAAAAGAACTGGAATATGAACAAAACGCCATCATAAATGCTCCGTCAGTTGTGATACGTTTCAACTAATGTATATCAACGAGTCTGCAATTATTCTTGTTGTAATTTGCATTTCGGCAATCTTAATATACATACATATATATGTAAGAGCTTGCTTGCTAGCTTTGCTTTATTATTTGAGTGACTTCAAAAACCGAATGATCAATCGAATTATTACTTGAATAATTTGGCAATGTATTCAAGAGAGGATCTGGCGTACACACATATATATATATATATATATATATATATATATATATATATATATATATATATATATATATATATATATGCATTCAATCGTATATTCACATTCGTCAAGTCATATACACTTGGTCATCTAATTAAAAATGCAATCTTATAAAAAATTTAATTTCCTAATAATGTTTAGATTTTTTTTAACTGCATAAAGATAAACAGTATCCATCAAAATAAAGTTTATTTAGTTAGGTCGCAGGTTGCCTTTTGATAATGAATCCTGGTTGTATTATTATTATGTCTAATAATGTAACTTGTACTCGTGGCATGGCCAAATGCTTATTTTATATATTAAAGTCGCGGTAGGTTACTTCCTGACATAGACACTACATTTTTATAACATTTGTTTGATATATATTTGTGTGTTTATTATATATACTACTGCTTTATTGAAGCGAATGGAAATCATTTGCGTCGCATTGTAGCACTAATTTCTGTTAAACTATTTGCTAGATGGGTTGTACTCGGGTTGATTCTCTTCATATTGAAGCACATTGTAATATACGACATTTTCGTTTTGTTGTCAGGTGCGAGAACGAACAAAGAGAATGGTTTGCCGACCGTTAGAGAAACATTCATTTGCTAAATTCAGGCTACAAACCCTTAAGGATTGGCGTTGCGATTTGTCGATCGTCATGGTAAATGTAAAATGAATCGGAAATTTCTTTAAACTTGAATAGCATATCGGTTGGAATCATCGGAATGAGAACTTCTTCACTTTTGAACTTTCCTTTGATATCGTCGTGCGAATCACATTGCCCATGAATTTTCTTACTACCAAACCCGTTATGATGCACAGTTTTGGTTGATTCAGGTTTTGAAATATGACTACCGAACCAACCTTTAGTTGTAAATTGTCCAGTGGCAAACCAAGCAGATCCAATGAGTTTAAAAATATAGTTGGATAAGTTGGTTGCTTTGTGTTCGTTTGTTACACAGTCGATAAATTTGAAGACCAACGCTTTGATTTTGAATTGTGAAGTTTAAGTACTCCACATATCTTTGTTCTTTGCCGCAAAAATTGCTCATTTACTCAACCAATTGTTATTTTTGTTATTCACAATGATGTTCGGGAACATTTTGTGGATGAGCTATTTCCGATAGTCAGCAATTGTTAAAATTACAGTTGCATATGTGTAGCATCTTCTATATATAAAAAGGAATGACAAGTGTGTGCGCAGAAGTAAACAATATTGCGTTTTTGTATAAGAGTTAGTACTTTAGTACCTAATGTGTAGTTTCTTTTTTAATAATTAATTAAAAGAAACAAACAATCAAATTGTTAAAAGCAATTGCTTGGAGAAATCTTTGGCTGATGGATCGTTTAGCAATGCAACTCGCATGTTTGTCGTCAGCTGAAGTTTCTTTACATAGTGCCACATAACGTCGATGATTTAAGACAAGCGCTTATTTTATGGGCAGCGGTCGATTTTAGAATGACTGGTAGTATTTAGCGGAAATCGTCAATCAGTAAAATACTATCGTGCTTCCAAAATTTCTTGAGTCATTGCGCAGATTTTTTATATCTGAGTGCGTTTTTGCGCCATTGTGCGTTCATCCTAGATGATGATTTTACTTGCTACCAAAACTTTGGTCATTGCTGAATATTTTGCAATATTTTATGTCAGTTTTTCAGTCGTTCGAATGTTTAACGGCATTTTCAACGCTGAATAAGCCGTTCGACATCCTTTTAGCAATTTAGCCACTATCCCAGAAGAAGTAATTGCTACAGCAATTTCGCATCCTGCACGAATAGTGGCCAAAATTAATGACACCAGGATCTCCATCAGCAATTGCATTCATTAACTCATCGTACACTTCTTTCTGTTGGTGGTTCAACAGTGGTATATTCATTCAAACTGACCGGTTTAATGCATTTCAATCGTATTCACAGTCACGTTCCAATTCTCGATTGGAAGTTCATTCCTTGATATGGCGTTGGCGTTCCTAATTTGAAATTACGGACAAAAATTAAACACACAACATTACCGATTGATTGTCGATACGTGAACAATGACAAACGATATAACTGTCAGAGACCGTAATTATATCTGTAGTTTTAATAGTGCAATGCGACACCGTCGCGACATGTCAATGCTAGGTTTAGTTTCACTCTGTGATTTTCTTTTGTTGTCACTTTAAGTCATACATTAGTCGTGTTCTTTTCAACGCTCAACTTATCTGAACCAAACTTTAACTACATTTGAGCTGATCTGATCCTTAACGAATTTTGGCATCTTCAAAAAAACAGCTGAAGGTATTGTAATGTTCTAACCCCAGATTCTACGCTAACTTCACATTACAGTTACAAACATTCAAATCAAAGCGGGAAAACTTACAAATGGCGGCTAAAACCAACTTTCCCGCCCAAACAAACCCGCCCCAAATTTAAAAAAACGCGGTAAAGTTTAAAATTACCCGGCAAAAACCCACACAAACGTGATCGTCTAGTAAGGGCCTCTGTTGTCTTAAGGAGACACGAATACACTTGCAGCAAACTGTAATCGGAAGGGAAAATCAAAACACACAGTAAACAAAAAAGATGTTTATTTAAAAGCTTCCTAAAATTTTGTAATTATTAATTTATTAATTAGCAACACAAGGCCAAAAAGGAGAATGGGCAGTTCAACGACGATTTGCGAGCAGAAAAGAACTCCCAAGAAAAACTACTCACTTAAATACACATTAATTACGCTGAACAAATTTAAGTATACAAATCACACAAAACTGTTGAAAAATATGCACATTTAACATAAGACAAGAAAATTTGAACAGGACTTCGATCAATCTCGAAGTCTGTCGTTGAAAATACACATGTTTAAATGACGATACCAAAACTTACATAAACAAAGAACCCAAACCAACCCTGTTCCCCTGATTTGATCAAATATTCAAAAACACAAATAATTACACAAATAAAACAAGTCAAGTGATAAAATAGCAATTGGCAACACAAATTAAATCTAAAACAGAGACATAAAATCACGAAATAGATACATAAAACATGTTGTACAGTTATAACGTTATAAAGGCAAACAAAAGAACCACAAAGTTGCAAAGGTCTACACTTGTTCCCTGCTTAGGCAAAAGGGATGGAAAAATAACTGTCGATCATGAATCGTTATACTAAACCATAGCTCTGTCTATTTGGCCCGTGAAACCAAAGTAAAACAATGAACACAAAGGGTTGATATCTGGCATTTCTAGCAATTAACACACATTTAACATCTCAAAACATATAAAATTAAAACAGAAGTAGTATTAGTCTTAATACGGCCCCCCGCATAGGTACCAATAACACGCTCTCGTGCGAACGTGGGCTAGAGATGATTTGCTACCAAGCAATACGGACTTTAATTAAGTATATTTGGATAGTTACCACCGTATTGAAAGGTAGTCTTCAAGGCGGAAAATGTTAGTACAAAACATAACAGGTCAGTTCACACTTTGTTCATTGTTGGAAATGCCGCATTCAATCCCCAATTTAAAATCAAATCAAAACGCAAATCGACAGACCTACAGCAAATAAGTAACAATATTAACGCGGCCAAACAAAAGCAGGTAACAACTGTTACACCCTATAAAGAAATTGCATGTACAACATATTTTAAAAATAAACAAATTAAGAATGAATTAAATAGTTAGCTAAATCAGATATGCATTAAAATAAAAACAGTACTACCTTGAAATAAAACACGTGGTGATATTACACACAAAGAGCAATAAAACAAGAATACTTAGAACAAAAAAATATGATGTGAACATTTCGAAAGTACGAACAAAGATGATCCTTTCGATCCTTTCCAGTCGAAAAAGATGCATCCCGCGCAAAAAATGTCGCAAGAGCGATGTTGCCACTTGTTGCAGAATCGGGTGGTATGTTGCCAAAGCTTGCAAAATTTCGTAAACAGCTACTCTTTGGTTACCTCAGTATAAACAACCAATTTAAGGTTATATTAAGCCACACTTAAAGTGATCTGAAAATTTCTTGGCGTTCGAGGGGTAAGGAGAAGGTAGCACAGCTTTTCCTTACCCCTCGAGCGCTAAGAAATTTTCAGATCACTTTAAGTGTGGCTTAATATAACCTTAAATTGGTTGTTTATACTATACTTGTGGTGTAGTTATATTAAATTAAAAAAAAACACTTCTTATGTTGCCGGATCCCATCAGAGTAGCTTTTAGATCTTGTCAGTCAGTTAAAAACAGTTAAAAGGAACACGACTATTATCTTTGCTTTAAGTTGTAAGGTTAATAGATGTGAATTTTTGGCGGAATGTGATTGCCGCGTTTTTTAGAGAGTCTTTGTGTGTGTGTGTGTGTTATAGTTTTGTACCGATTTTGATTTGTTGCATTGCTGTTAATGTGTGCCGAAACATCCAATAAAATAATAAAGAGAACTGTGTATGTTTTGTTCGTGTACTAAGTTTTATTTTATTCATCGAACCGTCGATGCCGCATTGAACTGGTAGCTCTTTGTTGGCGCGTCATAAAAGCTGGCGACCGTGACATCGCAGTTGCGTGGGAACTTTTGCTATCAAAATATGACTACTTGAAGATAGTGGACAATGAAATTTACGAACTTTTATTGGAAGGTGCTACCGAGGCCGAACTTGAGACTGATTACAGCCCTCCACGGCTGTAATACGTATTTCAAAAGATTCACTGGGTTAAAGGTGAAGTACAACAAGTTATCTGAAGATTCAGCAACAGAGGGCACCGGTTCGCACCGCACAGGAACAAACAGTTCAAATGTTCGGAAAACCACAGGTAGGCGCAAAATTAAATTACCTTGAATAGAATTCAAACATTATGACGGTAGCATCAAAGACTGGTTGGACTTTTGGGTCCAGTTCAGAAAAGTACATGAAGATGATACTATTGATAATCATGACAAAATAGAGTATTTAGTACAAGCCACGGTACCAAAGAGTAGGGCAAGGCAATTACTCGAGAGCTACTTAGCCCTGAGTGAAAAAATAGTAGAGAGCATGCAAAGCAGATTTGGTAGGGAAGATGTTCAGATCGAAGTATATGTGAGAGAGCTGTTGAACTAATTTTAACTAGATCTACTTCGGAACAAAAAATGGATATTGCTACTCTTTATGATCAAATTGAGACCCAGTTACGAGCACTCAAAACTTTTGGCAAAACCTCTGACAACTGTTCGGCCATGCTATTTCTATTAATAGAGTCTTGTTTACCGAATGAGTTACTGAGAGTTTGGCAACGTTCTTCGACGTTTAACGGTTCTGCGAATTCTGAAAAAACGTCTTCTTCCCTAGAAGCTCGATTTAAGAAGTTGATATTTTTTCTTAGACAAGAGGTAGAGAACGAGCAGCGGATAGCCTTAGCAGCTGACGGGTTTGGTTTGCCAGAAAGAACGTCGTCTACCAAAATGGGGACTAGCAAAGGACATACTAAAAATAAACCATTTCAACAATTTTCGAAGGTTCGACAGCTACGGGGTTTAAGAATTGTGAAGTTGCAGGTTGTGTATTTTGCGCAGAGTCTCACGATAGTGAAGCGTGCTTTAAGGCACAGAAAATGACTTACTCTCAGAAAAAAGATGCGCTTTCGTAAAAGAAGGTCTGTTTTCGCTGTTCAAGGATAGGCCATCAATCTAAAAGATGTAAGGGACGCTTAAGGTGTGTTTTGTGCACTCCTGCACATGTGGCTTTAATGTGTCTTGATCTGCCTACCCACAAAAATACAGAGAAGTCGCATGTCGACAATGGCAGTGTGCCTTCGAGTGATACCGCAAAAGACCAAACATTGACCAACCGGACCAGCACGCAGCTATTTTTGCAAACTCTACGAGTGACCTTGAAAAGAGCGAATGGTTGTAAAGTGATTCGAGCTCTGATTGATAGTGAATCTCAAAGGTCTTACATCTTAAAGGAAACTGCTACACAACTAGGATACCGACCTAAAGGTCAGGAGAAAATAGTTCATTGTTTATTTGGTGGGTCATAGATGGTAAACACTCACAACTCCTTTGACGTTACCATCTGCAATTGGACGTATTTTTACACATTCGAGGCGTTAGATCAGCTGACGATTTGTGGAGAGGTAACTCCAATTTTTTATGAAGCATGAACCGATAAGATGCGGATCTTAAATGTTCAAATATAAGATGCTCAACAACCTGCTCCGATCGAGCTCTTGCTAGGAACAGACGTGGCTGAACATTTATATACAGGAGGCCGCCGAGAACTACCATGCGGATTAGTAGCGATTGAAACACACGTTGGGTGGATATTTATGAGTAAAATGCCGGACATTAGTGTACGTTCTAATATCGCTATGACCACTTTGAACCTATTTGTGAAGAATGTTTCCATAACAGATTTGTGGGAACTTGAAGCGCTATAGGAATCAAGTAACCTTCTAATAAGCGGACCAAGGAGAAAACAGCCGTGGCAGCTAAAGAACTCTTCTTGCAAACCATGAATGTTAATAAAGATGGGTGTTATGAGGTTTGCATTTCATGGTTAGAAGGCCACTCTCCTCTCTCGAATAACTACAAATTGGCTCAAAAGAGATTGGATTCAGCTGTTCGTAAACTGAAGAATGATTACTTGTTTGAGCAGTAGGTACGAGCGCATCCGTTGTGAGTGTGAAGCGGAAGGAAAAAATGGATACATCTAAATGTATGAATGTGAACCAAAGTCATTATCTCCCTCACCGGTTGTTAAGGGAAACAGTGCGAAAATAAAAATTCGACCTGTATACGATGCGTCTGCGCACGGAAAAGACAAACCATCGTTAAACCATTGCTTGGAGAAAGGGTCTAATTTGATAAAACTAATCCCTTCGTTGCTGTTAAAATTTAGAGAAAACAACTTAGGTGTTGCGTCCGATATAAGAAAAGCTTTCCTACAAATTAGTATTAACGAGAAGGACCGAGAGTTTCTCAAATTTTTGTGGATCGATTGCAAGGACAAGAGGTCATTTTGCGTCACAAGCGCGTGGTCTTCGGCTTGATTAGTTGCCCGTTTCTGCTAGGGGCAACGTTGGCATACCATCTATCTCTGTGCTTAAAACGATGCAATGAGCATGAAATTGTTTATTCCAAAGATACTGTAGAAATGTTGCGTCGTAGTTTCTATGTTGATAATTGTGTGACGAGTCTGGCAGATGAGGAATCGGCCGCAAGATTTGTCAAAGAGTCTGTTGCTGTTATGATAGAGGGTACATTCGAACTGAGAGAGTGGGAGCGTACCATTGAGTTATTATAAAAGGAGATAGCATAAAGCATCTAGTTTCTATGTACAAAGTGGAACCACTAGGTGTGGCTTAGTCTACTATCAAGATGGATACTTTGCCAGACCCGGATTACATAAAAATTCAAGTTTTAACATTAATCGCACATTATAAATTTTTCATCAGTTTATATCTTAGTATACAAAATTAAAATCGTTTATCAAATTACTTGAATTTATGCTTAGAACAAAACTGTAGCTGACATAATTACAATGTTGCAGATGTATAATCATAATTATAAAGTTCAAATACTGTATTTCATTAAGAAAACTATTTAACTGGAGATTTGTGGATCTACGCAATTAAACAATATGTACTTTGATTTTTTTTATCAACTTTATTAGTCTAAAGTAAAGAAAAACTTTTTTAGATTATAGCTAATTTAGTAAAAAAAATTTAAAACTTATTAATAATATGCAACAAATCAAATGGATTATTTTAAAAAACTTAATCTAACATTTAAGTTTTATTAAAATTGATTCTTAATAACCAAATTAAAAAAAAAGTAAATTATTAGTATTAATGTATAAATTTCTTTAATACTGGTCTGCTTATATTGCGTACATACCTGTGAAATGTAATTCCTAATAATACTTTCTTATTTATACCATTTCCACTATTACAGCTACATAAAACACACAAAACCATCATGTTTTAAATGTTTATAATTAAAAACTAAAAAAACATATAAACAAACACAAAAAAATACTATAAACGTTGAAAAAAGGCAACTACTAACATTTGACGTTAGAATGACATAAGTCTATCATCAATATGGCGGTAGTGGTGTCGTTTTAGAATAGAAAACACGGCCTCCCTATATTATAACTCAATGGAGCGTACCCAGAGTTAAGGATCAGATACGGTTGTTGATCTATGTCCTGTCCTTGGTTTGAATGGGTGCAAAAGGAAAGATATTTTGACTATAAATTCAAACCTTTTGGAAGAGAATCTTGACATTGATAATATGGTGGTTACGAAAATAACCTCTTTCACGATATGTGCACTTCATCAAAGTCAACTCATCTCTTTAAAATCATTTTTGTTAATTAATCAAATTCGAATGTAATAACAGTTGAAAATCAGCTGTCAAAAGATAACGCACACAACTCCATCTAATAGCATTGCCGGATAGGTAGAGAACTCAAATTATGTGCTAGTTCTGACCATACAATCTTTGACCATGCGTCGAGTCTTGCTAAGGTTTCTATTAGATATAATATGTTGTGATAGAAATTTAAAAATCTAATAGAACATACAAGTTTGTACTTTGATGCAAGAAAACAGAAATATTAAAATGTTAAATGAAACCCAAACACCATGTGGCAGTTTAACTTCAATTGTGACCTACAATATAATGTAATTAACGTAGCTGTAGGTCATAAATTAAATGTTAATTGTAATTATCATTTTGCACTCTTATTTGCTATTGATAACATAAACTTGTGTTGCTGTAACTTCTTCTTTAGTAGCATGTATTTCCACAGCCAAAAATAGTACATACAAAATTATGAAATCATAGTGTAAAAGAAAATTTATTAGAAACACTACTTCAATAACACTCACACATGCAGTTTCAGTTGCAAAATACTGTAAAACCATTACACTTACTTAAACTACTTTTTACAACACTGACTTGGAGGAGCTCCCCAATCATACAAGTAATAAGTGCGCTTACTAACTTCATTACTACACATACTACCAGTTTTTAAAATATTGTTATACATAGACTGCATTTGTGTTACAGATAAATGATGAGAAATTAAATGATAGTTTTGACAGCCTCGTGAAGTCCATTCAGTATCAAATCTTGCATCATGAATGCGAAGAACATTTTTAACAGAAGCCAACCAAGCACCTACACTCACATCTTCAGAGTTATATTGCCTAAAATAGGATTCACATAACAATCAATTTATCAATCAATCAAATTACCGTAAATAATTTGCATTCTTAGCAATAAATACAATCAAATTTTTTGATAGAATGTAGCCACCACCTAAGGCATACGGTAAATAATGATCACATAAAATCCAATTATTTTCCTTCCACTTCCCATTTAATTGTACTTTTGCCTTGCCATGAAAGTAACCCCAATATACCTGTAGATTTTGTAAAACCGTTTTGTCATTATACTGAACGTTAATACGCAGATAAGGAGAGTTATTATCGTCAATTAGATTAACGTTGTCTAAGTTCGCCTTTAAGTACATAATCTCAACATGTTCAATTTCGTGCATCAAATTATCTATTCTCACAAAACTGTCATCATCACATTTTAAGACATACTTAAAATCTAATCCTACGTCTAATTGTTCATGTAACCAAACAAAACTATTACTGACTTTAAGTGTAAGATTAACGTAACTATCGTTTATGGGTAAAATTAACAAATCATTGTAAAGAGATTGTTCGGAACTTAAATGTAAAATATGATCAGTCGTTAAACCTACACTACCAATTACAAAATAATGTTTAAAAACTTTCGTTGTTCGAGTTCTTAGATTAAGCCAGGTCTCTCGAATACTGTTTCGTCTTTCTAAATTCTTTGGGGCCGACATAATTAATATAATTAACTCCGGACTTTTTAATTTACTGTTTTGCATTATATTATATTCTTTGTCAGTGTTGTCTAATTGGCAAGTTTTGTTAATCGGAAATAAATTGGTCACTAAAGTTGCCCCTAAAAGAAACGATGTAATTGAAACGGCAACGAGTTTTGCGTTAATTTTTGTTTTTGTAAATTTTCTCATTTCTGTAAATTTCATTTATCAATTTTTGTTACTCGCTAAGGTTATGTCATGGTAAACAGTGTGTGGTTATTGTACCAACTCATTGAGTGTCTCCAAACACGCTTGGCGCGTTATTCATACTGAACCGAATATACATAGCTGCAAGATTATCAACTGAATAAAGTTTTGAATTATATAAAGTACTGCCATTTTAGAGATAAAAAATAAAAACACTAAATTTTGAGATTTTTTAAAGAGTTAATTTGAATTTATAAAATACCTATATGTAGCTTAACACATCGAAGAAACATTAAAGCTTAAAACAATTATTTCACAATGCAATAAATTTAGTGTTCGGTTTCTTTTAATCTCATTCAATAATTTTTCAGTTTAATTGCTTCTTTAAAATAAAATAAATTTTATTTATTATAACAAAAGGACTTAAGTATCTTATTGATAATATTGTAGAAGCTCGAAGTTTTTAGAAAACTATTTGTTTTTTGATTGAAATAATACAATTGGTAATAACAAAAACTTAATTAAAAAAATAATAACTTTTTATGAGATACTCGACAGCTAGAGAACAAGCATTATGTCACCGACGTGTAAAAAAAACAAGAAAGTTCTAGAAAATTACAGAGGTATAAATTTTCTAAATCAATGGCGGTTCGTGAGATCGGGCTTAAGGTGGGTTAACCTAATTTAGTTTATGTAGGTCCAGAACCGGATTGCGCGCCTTAATCTTCTTGTTCTTTTGTAAAATCTTGTTTTAAGCCTATCGGCGATAAGGCGTTTGCTTCTATTTTTTCTCATTCCAGGCAACGTATTCGATATTACAATTGTGGTCAAAAAGAACATGTGTCTCCGCCTTGTCCAAGTACACAAGTTTTGCACTGCTTTGAATGTGACAAGCGTTAAACTGCTCACATTGTTCTCTTTTGGGAAACTAAATTTGGAACCTTCGGACCGAGGCGTAGGTTCTACTCTTTATCCAACCTCGGATTATTCTTTTGACGATCTTGACGTTAAATAACGTTTCCTTTTAGACTTTGTGTTTGCAAGTGTTCGTAATGATGAACGTCCTTTTCTTAATGTAACTGTCTTGGGTATTTCTTTTAAGGGTCTTTTAGATACGGGAGCTTCGCGAACAATCTTAAGAGGTACGGGTTGGCAATTACTTCAATCATTTTAAATCGCTCTTAAGAAATCTACTACAATTTTATGCAATGTTGCTAACGGTGGGAAATGTTCAATTCTTGATACTGTTTTTCTTCGTTTTACCTTAGAAGGTAAAACCAAAGGTTTGGAAACTTTAGTTATTCCTGAAATTTCTCAATCGTTGAACTTAGGAATTGATTTTTGAAAAGCTATGGCGGTTATTTCTGACTTTAGTAGAGGTCATTGGTCATTTGACACGATCTCTTAAACTACTATTTCTACCGATGCGCTAAACATCCAATCCGATCTAAACATGACTCAGCAAACTCTGTTGAATGAGCTGATTACTAAAGCTTTTTCTTTCTAACTTATTGGTCTTGGTTGTATCAGTCTAGTACAACATCGTATTCGAACGCAGGCTGAACTTATCAAACAACGCTATTATCCGCTTTCACCGGCGTTGTCTAAAATTGTGAATAAAGAACTTGACTCCATGCTACAATTAGGAGTAGTAAAACCTTCGAGAAGTTCATGGTCCAGTCCAATTGTTATGGCAAAGAAAAAAAAACAACTCATAACGTTTCTGCGTAGATTTTCGTAAGGTGAACCAAATCACTGAAAAAGATGCTTATCCACTACCTTCTATTACTTCTATCTTAGATCGTTTACAGGACGCTAGATTTCTATTCAGCTTGGATATTTGCTCTGCCTACTGGCAAATCCTTCTCTCGCCTGACACTAAACCTTATTACTGCTTTTACAGTACCTCATCGAGGTCTATTTAAATTTACTCGTATGCCATTTGGTCTTCATAACTCACCGGCTACGTTTCAACGACTTATTGACCAGGTAATTAGTGCCGATCTAGAACCATACTGCTTAGCGTATATCGATGATATTATCATCGCTACTCCGACATTCGAGGAATATATTAATGTTCTGCGCTTTTCTTCCCTTTGCGAACAGCCACGGTTGCCGCTGTTACTAAGATTCTTGAGGAACAAGGTTTCTTGATATTCGAAGTACTTCAATACATTATTACCGATAACGGCGTACAATTTCGCAGTCGCGAATTTACTAAGTTGTGTCATGAATACTAGTCTACTATACTCTTACTCGAAAAAATTTCGTTTGGTCTTGAAAGAACATTTGATCTCTGCTCCGATTCTGACTTGTCCTGATTATTCTGTACCTTTTGTAATCCAAACCGACGCATCAGACTTTGGTGTCGGCGCTGTACTTAGCCAAGAAACAACCGACGGTGAGAAAGTGGTCAGTTATATCAGTCGCTTACTAACTAAGGCTGAAAGGCATTACTCTACTACTGAGAAAGAATGCTTGGGAGTACTCTGGGCTACATTAAAGGTTCACACTTTACTGTCGTTAGTGATCATTATGCACTCTTATAGATGAATCGTTTTCAAGGTTCTTCGGCACGTTTAGCTCGGTGCTCATTGCAATTACATGAGTACTCGTTCACTATTAGACATCGAAAAGGTAAAGACCATGTAGTTCCTGATGCTTTGTCTCGTTCTGTTCCGGTCATTGATTCTGTCTCTAATAACGATCATTCTCTTTCTTTTGCTACTGTTTCTTCTCTTTGTGGGATCAGTTTACCACCTCCAAATAAATGGTATAACACCTTAATTCATCGAGTTCCTACTTCGCCTTATAAATTTCATCATTGGTATTATATCGACGAACAACTAACTCATTCGCCAATTGTTTTAGATTGGTCTAACGAATGGAAGATTGTAGTTCTTTCGGAACAACGTAAACGAATTATTCAGAGGCATTGTGATTCTCCGGTTGCTGGAGATTGTGGTGTGACTAAGACTACAGCACGAATCCTTCAACATCATTATTGGCTAGGTATATTTATCGTTGTACTGTCTGTGCAGCTAATAAAGTTTTGCAATTAGCTCCTCATGATTTCTATTCTCCTCGCGGTAGACCTACGGGTCCTCGGCAAGCGTTAGGTTGTGATTTTGTTGGTCCTCCTTCGTTCTTTGTTTGTTACGTGTTTGTTATAGCTAATTGTTTCACCAAGTTTGCACTTTTCTTCCCTTTGCGAACAGCCACAGCTGCCGCTGTTACTAAGATTCTTGAGGAAGAAGGTTTCTTGATATTCGGAGTACCTCAATACATCATTACCGATAACGGCGTACAATTTCGCAGTCGCGAATTTACTAAGTTGTGTCATGAATACCAGTCTACTATACTCTTCACCGCTAAATACCATTTACAAGCGAATCCAGCTGAACACATCAACCGTGTTCTTAAAACCATGATTTCGTCATACGTTAAGGAAATCAACGTAAGTGGGATGTAAACTAAGATTGGTTGCGCAATTCAAACTGAATGCCCTGCTGTTTTTGTTGAGGATATACCTGAAACTACGGAAACGTCGCAAATTTTCCTGTTCTAAATGATCGGTTTCTTAATACTTGGCTTTGATATCACTCTGGAACAACTCTTTGACTAATTATGCTCATTTCTTTCTCGGTTGATTGAATTTTTTTTGGGTATAATGCTGATAAATTGCTAACGTATTATCTTGATTGATAATTTTTATGTAGCTTAATGGGGCCTTACGACGTAAGTGTCGACATCCACTGGAATTTTGTTTTTTTTTGGTATTTTACCATACATTTTCTGTTTTTTGGGGGACTTGTATATACGTAGATATAAGTCGTTTCTTATAATAGGAAGAATTTTTTTCTTTTAGGCATAGTTTGGGCGGGGGCGAGCACAAGGTAACTTACAATTATAAATATTTTATTGCTTGTTTCTATTCGATTTTGCATTCCTTTTTTTAATTATTTTGACGCTTGGAAATACTAAACCGGCTATGGCCACTTTATTGGGTACCTAATTCTAGTTGGTAGGTTGGTTAGGTACGTAGGGACGGTCACTACTTTCATCTCTTTACGGAGAACGTGATGAAACAAGCGTAACATCAAGCCTTCTCTTTTCTCTGTCTTTTACATCTTTCTCTTTTTTCTACTTTCTGGCCTTGCTTTGTCTGGGAATCGTTGGGTATTGTATCTGGGGGTAACAAGGCTTTGGTTTTGGTAAACCAAGGCTTGCCCAGACCAATACGTTTCGGGGGGATCGTACGGGGGGCCTTGGAGCTGACTCAGGGGTATATATGATAAGTTATATAATAAGCAAAAAAAGCTCTAGAGCGGCAAAGTTATTATTTTAGAACGAGTATGCCACAGATGAAAAAGTCATTTAAAAAATCTTGAAATTCAGTTAAAATTGAAAAACACGATGTTATTGTCAGATTTGACAAATTTCTGATAATTTGAAATTTTTTTAAAAAAGAATGTAATTTCACAAAAGGCAACTGTATTGTTAAGATGTGAACTCGAAGTAGAAGGGAAAATCATTTAGCAGGTAAAGAAATTTTGCTATTTTGGGATTCTGATAAGCAGCGATAGCATTATAGAAACAGAGTAACAAGAATAACAAGCTACCTAAATCACCACAAGGCAGAAGAAGTATTTCGAGACAAAAAAAGAGATGGCGCAACAATCTAGACGTGGAATAAGGAAAAATACTTCTTTAATATATGTCAACGTTAAATATACTTTAAGCACTTTGCATGTTATAGAAAATAAAATGATTTTATGTTATATTCTATTGTTTCGTGTTTTATGTTTTGACATTTTTTTTGACATATCTGTTTTTGAATAAAATGGGCAACAGAGATAATACTTCTAACTTACAAATTTTAAAAGTTGGGGTGAATGTCTACTTAAAATTATTATTATTATTTAATCAAATCGTATGTACAATAATATTTTCTTTATAGACGCCGTATGCTAGATCTTCAAGATTTTATACCGAATCTACCGTTAGAGTAGAGGTATGTTATTAGCATCTGGTGACGAAGTACCTTTTATAATAATTTGTCAGAGTTTTATTGATAGGGAAAAATGGAAAAGTAGAAAAAGTTTTTTCTTCGAAACTTTGGCGTTTTGTTTAAATTTACAGAATTTTTGGAGATTTCCTCGTGAAGCTTACATAAGAGGACAAGGTAAATATTCTATACCACGTATATAACTTACATTTTTATTTTAGGTGCGTTTGTGTACTTGTACATATTCTTTATGATGTTCATTGGCAGCGTAATTCTATTTTTTGAGGTTGCTTTGGGACAATATTCTAGTAGAGGTCCTTGCAAAGTTTTTTCTTTATGTCCTATTTTTGAAGGTAATAAACGTATTTTTCTCCATATTACATTAAAAAGGTATTTCAGGAATTAGTGTATCTATGGCGCTTTATTGTATGATACTTTCCATTTATTACAATATTCTGAACGTACATTCCTTCCTTTACTTTTTTGCTTCATTTAACAAGACTATTGAATATAGTAACTGCAATTCTATACCTTCATCGCATTGCGTAAAAGGCAGTTCTAATGTGTCATTAAGTCCAGAATATGCTTATTTTACGTAATTAAACACACAATTTTTTTGCAATTAAAAACAAAAACCTTTTTAGGTATAGAGTCATCGCCGATGTAAAAGATTTTTCTCGTTCTCATGATACAAGTCTTCCAAGCTTAAGAAATGCAACCATATTGTTTTTCTTATGGATTCTAGTGTGTATAATGATTTTGAAAAGCGTTCGTATAGTTAGATGGGTAAAGATATTTGTAAATATAGTTTTTTCAATCACCATAAAAGTATTTTAGCCTGCAATAACGTACTGTCCAATACCGTTTTTAGCGTTCACCGTCACAATAATATCAGCGTTAACAGTGGAAGGTGCATCAAATGGTCTACGAGCAATGTTCGTGTGTAAAATGGAAGATTTCAAACAGGCTAAAGTGAGTATTTTCTTACATTAATTATTTTACATTTTAACATAGTAACAGTTTCTGGGAAAATGCGGTGATGTTGACAACAAAGACAGTATGAAATGGATTAAGTAAAAACAAAACGATTTAATTTTTTAAAATAGATTTTTTTGAGTTTATCGATCAAGCAGAATTGTTTCTTGTACATTAAAATGAATGCACTTGCTGTTTCTACAAAAATTTATACAGATTCAAAAATTTTTATTGGTTATGAAAAAACATTTAACTTTACTTGTAATAGAGCTTGTTCAGTTTTTGTGGTAAAATCAGTGTCAGGTAAAGCGGCTAGTTTAACTAATGACTGTATGTTTTATTCATGTGTATACGGAGAATGCTACTGTATTTGCTTTACTATGTAATTTTAAACCAGTTAATTTGCTCGTAAGTATCTTGCAATAGCCCACTTGATTTATTGCGTATACAAGATATTCGCCTAAAAGAAATGGACAAGCTCTGCCATAGAAAGTTAAAATTAAAGTTGAAATTAGCCTATATGTTATAAAATTATGAAATGCCGTTAATTAATCAAACAAAGTAACTTAGATGCTAGAGGAAATGTTAGATATGTTAGAGTTAATGAACAGCAAATAAAAAATAAAGAATTTTTATTTCTGCCGCCTAATAGAACATACATTTTTTTTATATTACTGTTGTTGTTCTGCTGGTGCAACGTTTTGGTGGTTTTTATCAAAAGATGCTGTTCTTGGGTTGCAATATTTGCCAATTTTTATAATTTATATTTGCGCAATCTAAATACATGCTTATTCCATTTTTAGAATATTCTCTCGTTTATTGGGCATTGCATATTTTTGTTAAATATATTATATTGAATCGTTTCCCAAATATTTGGAACATTTGAGATGATTGTCAAAAGAGACGGAATGTTCTAGTTTCAGATAAGATAAAGACGATCGAGTTTTACTTTTAAAGTCTTTAGTGCAATGGAAGCGTTAAAAGAAGCACGTGTAAGTTTGAATAAACACACCATTCAGTGTAAAAAAGATCGCGTTGTTACACAAACAAGTGCATCGAGTGACTAATTATTTTATTCGCAGCCGGTATACGGTTACAGTAATAAATAAATTAGTTTAAATGTTGTTTTATTAAATTTTTAGTTTGTTACTCTGCTTAGATTTTACTATCTTTTAGTTAAGCATATAATAATCAATAATCGTGTAAATAGTTAGTTGAAGTAAAGTTTTAAAATTCGTTACAATATTGTAAAATATTTATCTAACTTATTACAAAAACCATCGATTTGTAAAATCTATATTTCGCAAACTTTGTAAACATTTCAATAAACACAAATGTCCTACAAAGTCCGAAACTTAAAACAAGCTTGGTTAAAGGTCGTAGAGCATATGAACATTATTTTTATTTTATTAGTTAAACGGCAGCGACTAATTCAGTTTGATTCGGCGAGTGGATCGTAGGTTTCTATGTGCAAATTATAAAGCAATTTAAAAGGCGTCAAAACGGCAAAAGATTAGGATGGGAGATACCATTTAAATCTATCCAAAACTGTAAGAGAACAAATGACAAAACAGAAGTTGCAACAACGAGTATATTTCGTTTAGAAGAAGATAAATTTACATAGATGCGATCAAACGCTAGAACGTAAGTCAATATCATAAACAATAATGGTTGACATAAGTCCCCTTCGGTTGAGGAACACGTCGTACCACAAATTAAACTTATCGGCTTAACTTTTACATTCCGAAAAGAAATAAATTTTATTTGTAAATTATAACACAAATAAATACAAATCTCAAAGATTCAGAGAACGTGGCGTGACGTCATCATAGGAATTTTTCCAATAACGAAACGGGTTTTGATATTTCCTTCTTAATGAGACGACATGTGGTTATCTAGAAACCGCTAATAACAATAAGGAGAAATTAAAATAAGTCACAATAACATGAAGAAATGCTTGCTCCAGTAAATTTTTCACAAAGTATAGAAACTACTACACCCATTTATACCAGAGATGAGTGTAAATGATTAGAAGTAAAAACTTTATTAGGCACTTACTTAGAACATATATGAAGTGGACCACACAGAGCAAAAAAGTGAAAAGTTGTTTCCCATTGAGACATTTGTCGCTTGACATCAATTCCTCCCAATGGGCGCTCTGAGTATGAATCTTATACGGTGCAAACATCATACCGAAACATTTTTAACATAACAAACTCCCCCTCCCCAGCAACATAAAAACCTGAGAAGTGGACACTAGCTTAAATCAAGCATAGAAATTTAAGCATACGCCAAGAATCCAAAACTAACTCTAACACAATAACAACCAACCTAAGAAGAAACGTAAATGAAAGAGGCTTTTCCAGTTTGCTATGTATATCAATTGTGTCCAAAAGTCGCACTAAGCGGAAAGATACTCTAAACAACCAAAAACTCCAACCAATAGAAAATCAACAATCAAAAAAACCAATTAGACCCTAAAGATCTAAGCAAAAAAAAACAACCCAAAAAAATAAGAATGTTCTAACAATGACTGACAGCATCAAAAATGTCAACTAAGCGAAAGTACGTAAAGTACAAGAAGTAACGTTATCAATCTATTCTAAGTTCTAAATCAAGCAGAACAAAACAAAAAGCTACTAAACCCAATCAAGCAAGAGAAGTAAATGAGAAAAAAAAGAAAAAGAAAGAAAACATAGTTGCCAAAAACACCAAAGAGGAAAGTTACAAAAAAAAGAAAGTATTTAAACAACTAACCAAGACTTAGAAAAAAGAAAAATAATTGCCTTAAAGGCCAATCTTAAAAAACAAAAGAGAGAGAAAAAAGAAGAAAAGGGAAAGAAGAACATTGAGAAATATAACACAAGATGTTTGTATGTCCAACTAATCACGAACCTTAAAGTAAATCAAAAAGAAATAGAATGGTTGGCATATAGAAAGTCCCTAAGCCTAAGAAAAAGAAATGAAAAGTAGAAAAGATAGATAAAAGAGGAAAGAAAAGATATCACAGTTAACCGTAGAACAAATGCGTATCAATTGCTGTCTTAAATCAGATAGTTTACTACAAGATAAGCGAAATAAGAAACTCAAGAAAAAAAACTAAATCCAAAAGTGGAAGAAAGAATTCAATAGATGATCAAAAGACAAAAACCAGAAGAATAGCAAACGTCGAAAGTTAAAAGCCCCAAAAAGTGAAGTAGCACTAACGACGCTTGTGACGCCAATAAAAAAAAAGAGAACGGTTAGAAGAAGTAGACAGCAAAGCATAATTAGAAACGACCAAAGTAGATGCAAAAGCGATAGCAGCAGCTTTCACATCTAAAGAAACAGCGCAATCCTTATGTAGACGTGTAGAAGGTTCCGTCGTAACGCGAGCAAGCTTCGTCGTACTCGGCAATTCGTTCTGTGACCAAAAAGGATGGCTTCGTTGTGAGTTCGAACACGAAGAACAGTAGCGTATGAACTCAGCAACCTTAGGTCTCACATGAGCCCAAAAGAAGTGACATCGAGAAGTTTCCAAGGTGATCACAGCTAGATGTAATGTGATGATCTTGAATAAATTGCTTGCGCTGGTCCGATGGTACAACTAGCCTTCAAACGCAAGAATCAGAAGAAAAAACACGTCACGTTTACACAAAAGACCTTTCACAACGCACTAACAGGAGAAACGACGAGGAAAAGTAGTAACTTTAGATACCAGACCCAAATACTAAAGATCAGCAGTAGGCCCAATAATCTTAAAAACTGAAAAAAAATTAGAAGGAAGAGAAAGAAGAGAAAACAGAGAACGAACAGACGGTAAAGGTTTATTACCTTGAAAACGACAACGAACACAAGTATTCGAGGTAGAAGTAGATAGCAAGAGCAAGTAGCAGAAATAGCAGAAGAAACAGAAATAGAAATCTTACTAACAAAGACTACTGATGGCTCCTGAACTTTGTCACTGGTCTCTAATGTTGAGAAGTTAAAAGCATTACGAGAGTTTATATTCGACTCCTAACGATAAAAATTGAGCGATAGATGTGATCTCAATCAACGCTAACAGAAGTTGATAGAACGGCGTTAGATTTCCGCAAATGATCTTGAGCTGCATTTGCTACGAGACCGGTTCCGATAGCTAAAGAAAGAAACACCGCATGGTGGTAACGTAAGTACCAATGGATTCGTCAACTCCCATCGTACGACTGCGAATAGTATCCATTAAGCGCTCATCGTAATCCAAAAGCTAAAACTCTCACTTGAAAAGAGCAGCAACATTGAACGTCGATTCGTTCTAAACACAAGTAGAGCTTTGCCAAGTAAAACCTCAAAAACTGAGAGAAAATGTTGATGTGCAACACCACGAGACAAACACAATTCGTCAATACCAATAAGAAACTCATCAAGTACAGAAGGATCTTCACCAGAAAAAAAACTTTCCAATCTTCTAAGTTCGTTTTTGAAGTCTGAGGGAGTACGAAGTGGTGGTTCTTCATCTGAACAATATATAGCTGAACACTAAAACCTATAACAAGAAACTAATCAAAACAGAAATCCACCTACACGTATCTGACTAAAAAACTCACTAACCTAAATAAAATAGAATGACTCGATAACGAAATCAAGTTAAGCCAACGTACTACTAAAAAACAGGAAAAAAATAATAAGTAATACAAATACAAGGCCATGTTCTGCAACAACACCAAAAGAATTGAGGTAAAACTTTGAGTAAGTCAAACCCACTAATAACATTAAAGAGATAAAAGAACCAATAAAAATACAAGAAATCATAACTGCACCTACGAAATCAAGCACCAAATTTTGTCTTGCAACTTAAAGGGCAGCAACTAACTCAGTTTGATTCGGCGAGTGGATCGTAGGTTTCTATGTGCAAATTATAAAGCAATTTAAAAAAGCGCCAAAACGAAAAAGGATTAGGATGGAGGATACCATTTATATATGTCCAAAACTGTAAGAGAACAAATGACAAAACAAAAGTTGTAACGAGTATATTTATTTTATCACAGACAGAAAAGTTTGTAAAGAGGAGAAGATACATTTACATAGGTACGATCAAACGCTAGAACGTAGGTCAATATCACAGACAATAGTGGCCTCTTTCGGTTTGGCAACACGTCATACAACAAATTAAACTTGTCGGTCTAACTTTTACAGTTCAAAAAAAAATTTACATTTGTAAATTATAACACAAATATACAAATTTCATAGATTCGAGAATTAGAGTCTATTCATGTTACAAAAAACAAAAAAAAAGTTTATAGTTAATTGTGACAACCTCCTATGTACGTCTAGTCGTACGTGCAACCAACTGACAACGTAGATACAAAGAATTAAAGATATCATACTTAAAATTTAGTTTTCCTTCATAGCATACAACTAGCTAGTAGCTTTTCCCAAATTGAGCGGAAATTTAACAAATAAGTACATACGGTGTTATCACAAGTAAAACCCATTTGGTTCATAGATTATTAAAAAAACAAACAAATGCACCGAGTTTAATATCGTTATTTTCGTAAGTGGGCTCCCAATGCGTTTATAATTGTATTAGTTTAGCAAAAGTTTCAACATCATCATGCAACGTAGCGTGACGTCATCATAAGAATTTTTTCAATAACGAAACGGTTTTGATATCTCCGCCTTAATGGAGTGACATGTGGTTATCCATAAATCGCAACAACATGGACAAATGCTTACCGCAGAAAAATTTTCACAAAGCAGCAAAAATACTACACCTATTTATACCATGAATAATTGTAAATAATTAGAAGTGAAAACTTTGCTGGGCACTTACTTAGAACATGTATGAAGTAAACTGGACAGACTGAAAAAGCAAAAAGTTTTTTCCCATCGATATTACGATGTCGAACATTTGTCACTTGACACCAATTCGCCTCAATGTAGCGGAAAGTGAGCGTTCCGGGAATAAATCTTATATGGTGCAAACATCATATCGACACACTTTTAACATAAGATGTTCGCTCAGTTCCTACTCGTGAATCCATACAAAGTATAATTAATGTACAAAAATCCCATAAAATAGTAAAAAAAAATGTTATAAATACACTAGACCACAAGATATCAACAATACCAACCTGCAAAAGAAAGAAAAATAATTAGGAAATGTGATTGCATTGGACCTAGTAAAGAATGATTATTAAGCATTGATGCAATTGCGATTGAACGAACAGCTTTAAGCAATAGTGGCGAGTTAGCAACGTTAGCAACTCTATTACATATAAGTTACAGTAGTTGAGATACAGTTTTTAAAGACAGTTTAACGACGGTTGTAATAATAACTGTAAGTAACAAAAAGAAGTTTAAATAAAGTGCTTCGAATGTCAACCTTACAACATTAACATTAACGGCGTTACATCTACAATTAACTTGTTTGACGTTGACATTTTTGACTATGACAAATGACATTGAACTCCGCCTGCAGAGTGGCTGGGTGGATTGAGTAGCCTAGTTGCTCTGTTGCCGGTCCCAAGCCCGGGGAAAGGAGGAGGGTTGAAACGATGGGCCAGCACCCCATCTTTCGTAAAAACCCAAACATGCTAAAAATTTCGACTCGAAGCCTCGGAACCAGGACGGAAACAAATTACGACGAATGTAACGAAAACGGACTATGCGCTTGGCTACATGGAATGTGCAAGGTTTAAGGACAAAACAAAATGAAGTGTTTAATGAACTCGAACAAAACAAAATAGACCTTTGTGTTCTAACTGAAACGAAGAAAAAAGGAAAAGGAAGCGAGACAGTGGGAAACTATATCCATTTCTACAGTGGGGTGTGCAAGAGTACACGTGCAAAAAGAGGTGTTTCAATAGCAGTTCACAAGAAATATAGAAACCATATTAAAAGTTGGGAAGAAATAGATGAACAAATAATAATCGTTGAACTGAAACTAAATAGCGAACAAATTGTAATAATAGGCGTATATGCCCGAAGTGACGATACGGACGTAACTATTAAAGACCAGTTTTATGAAAATTTGACAGGTTTATTGGAAAGTTTTAAGAACAACAAAGAAGTATGTCTGTTGGGAGATTTTAATGCTAGAATTGGTAAAAAGAACAATGATTTAGTAGTGGGAAGATACGGAGAAAACAGATTAAATGACAATGGGCAACATCTTATAGATGTTTGCAAGGGTTCATCTCTACGTATAATGAATGGTTTTTTCCCACACAAAGATATACATAAATACACGTGGATACAGCCGACAAAACAACTGCAATCGATTATTGATTATTTTATACAAAGACAAACATCTAGGTTAAAAACTACTGACGTAAGGGTTCTTCGTGGTGCGGAATGTGGATCCGAGCACCATATGATTTTAGCAAAGGTTGTGATAAACTTTAAAAAAGGAGAAAATAAACAACGGAAAGAAGGTACAAAATAACACATAGGAAATACAATCTAGAGAGTCTAAAGCATGATTCAGTGAAATTTCTATATAAACTACGACTAGCTACAAAACTTCAAGGTATACCCAATAACATTGTTAAAAACACTGAAGATAAGTACCAACAATTAAGAGATTGTATACATCAATCAGCTATAGAAGCATTAGGGTATAAAGAAGGAATAAGAAATAAACGTCCTGAATGGTGGTCGGTTGAACTGGAAGAAAAAGTATCAGCCAAAAAGAAAGCCTACCAAACATGGCTGCTTACAGGAGATCCAGAAGATAGAAAAGTATACACAACACAAAATAAAAACGTAAAACGATTAATTAGTAAGAGAAAGAATGAAATCTGGGAAGAAAAATGTGAGAGGGTAGATAGATGTTTAGGAAGGACTAGAGTTACAGAAGCATGGAAAGTCATCAAAGATGTAAGAAAAGAACCAAGAGACAAAAGAAAAATAAACTTAATTAGTTATGAAGAATGGAAAAATCATTACCGGACGTTGTTAACAGAAAACAGAGAGGAGTTTAAGGGAGATATTGACGAGATCATTCCAAGTACGGGTCTAGAAGTGGAAAAAATAAGTTTAGAGGAAATTAATAAAACACTCAAAGACATGAAAAATGGAAAAGCTGCAGGGCCGGGAGACATTCCCATCGAGTTAGTGAAAAGTGGTCCAACGATTCTATTGGAAAAGCTAGCAGACCTTTTTAACGATTGTCTGATTGAGGGAAAGGATATCCCATCAGATTGGAATTTGGCATACATCAGTTCAATTTATAAAAAAGGAAATAGAGAGGTGTGTGGAAACTATAGAGGAATCAGTGTCACTAGCTCGTTGGGGAGGTTGTATGGCAGAATAATAAAAAAGAGGATTGAAATGCAGTATGAAGATATTGAAGAACAAAATGGCTTTAGAGCAGGACGAACCTGTACGGATAACACATTTACTCTTCAGCAAATATTAGAAAAACGAAAAGCCCGAAATCTACCTACCCATCTTCTTTTCATAGACCTAGAAAAAGCCTACGATTCAGTGCCCTTGAAAAGTATGTTTAATATATTGACGAAAGTTGGCCTTAGTAATAAATATGTTAGAGCAATATATAACATCTACAAAAATGCACAAAGCGCGATAAAGACTGGCAGCGAAATATCACCACCTTTTCAAATAACTAAAGGTTTAAAACAGGGATGTTGTCTATCACCTACACTATTTAAAATATATTTGCAAGAAGCATTATTAGAATGGACGAGAAAGTGTGCAGGGATGGGTATAAAAATTGATGAGAGATGCCTAACAACTCTATTCTTTGCGGATGATCAAGTACTCATTGCAAACTGCAAAGAAGACCTAGATTATATGCTGAGAAAACTGAAAGAAGCATATGAAACATGGGGCTTGAACATCAACATGAAGAAAACAGAATATCTTAGAGTTGGGGATGAAGGAGAGAATGATCCAGATTTGGAATTAAAGAATATAGCACAATGTGAGGAGTTTAAATACCTGGGAAGTATAATTTCAAATAAAGGATCATCAGAGAAAGATATAGCGTATAGGACTCAACAGGGGAAGAAATGCATCGGAATGTTAAATCCTTTACTATGGTCCAACAATATAAAAATTCAAACAAAAATGACAATCTACAAAACAATTGTAGAACCAATATTGACGTACGGAGCAGAATGTTGGCAATTGAAAGAAAAAGATAAACGAAAAATAAACGCGGTGGAAATGGATTATTTGAGACGGTCGTGTAGAATATCAAGACAGGAGCACATCCAAAATGAACAAATAAGAAGAAGGACACGAAGAGTTCACACAACAGTAGAAAGAGTAGAAATTAGGCAGCTAGTCTGGTATGGTCATGTAAAAAGAATGTCCGATGATAGGTGGCCAAAGAGAGCTCTAGAATATATTCCCCCTAGTAGGAGAAGAAAAGGAAGACCAGCTCAAACTTGGATGAGCGGGATAGTAGACACAATGAGAGATAGGGCGATCCAGGAAAATGAATGGGAAAACCGAAAGGTTTGGCGAGCGAAATGCGAGATGCGGCAGAAGCCGTAGGATCCTCGCTACTATACTATAATATATACAAATGACATTGTTTTGCGTTACAAAACTTTGGTTAAGAGGCTCGAAAGAGAGTGTGAAACTGTTTTAATGTGAATGAGCTTATGTAGTATATTTTAAGTTAATAAAAATTAGTGCTATCAAATCTCTTTTTTTCTCTTGGTTCTACCCTTGATTGCAAAAAGAATACAAGTTGTTCAACTTTTAAGGTTATTTATTCCAAACTCAGTATAGATATTGGTTTGGAATATTAATGAAAAAAGTGGATCTGGTATGTACTTTTGGTGTGAGCACTCATTACAATAAACAAATTAACTAAGTTTTAGAAAAAAAATCAGCTATTCAAATATATTGTTCTTAAAAGTTGTGTCTTGTCAATTTGTTCTTTTTAGTTATCGGCAGATTTAAACAAAGTCTGTATTGAGTGATATTTGCTTGTTCTGGCGCCTTTTTAATTTAGTTTATGATTAGCATACCGAGACTTGCGATCCGCTTGCCGATACAACTGAGTTAGTCGCCAACAATAAAATTGCAAGAAAATTTTTGTAACAAGTGAATAAAACATTTTTTTTTCATGGGGTCAACCAACTACTATTTATTTTTTAATACAACAGGTCCGTAAATTTCGACTTATTTGACTTAAAATTTTGAATTTTTAAAACGTTTTATTAGAACCTGTAAACCAGATACACTCTGTATGTATATATTTACTCCTTTCTAACCAATAACATTTATTTGTTTTTTTAATATCGGATTTTTTTATCATTTGGTAATTGTTATCAAAATTCTTCAGTTCCAATGTGATTCTATTAAGCGGCGTGCAATGTATATAAAATTAATTTAAGTATACTAATAACTTGTTTCTGCGTAATACTGCAAATTTTTTTATTGTTTTATTGTCTATATAAACTAAACAAAATATTTTTAAAGGTTTGGTTTTATTCCTTGGAGCAAGCCTTAGTTTCATTAGGCTTGGGAATTGGACCAATCATTACTTTGGGTTCATACGCAAAATTTCAAACTCCAACTGACCGAGATAGTTTATACATTACTATAGCAACCATGATTAGCGCTCTTATGGCTGGGGCAATTGCTTTTTGTACCGCAGGAATATTAGCATCGGAACAAAATGAATCAGTAGAGACTGTTTTAAAATACAACGGCGTTTATAGCACTGGTAAGACTTTCTATCACTTTAAAGTACATTAAAATAAAATTGTTTTAGATTTTTGTGTGCACGTATTATTATCTCAATTAATTACGAGGTTACCTAACACACTTGCTCACGTTATATCGCTGATACTTTTTTTTACTTTATTTTTAGCTGGCTGGTATTCATTGGTAAGTTGACGAGTAAAGTTAATTTCGTTGCAAAGTCTTTCTTAGATTTCATTAACAGAGTCTGTGATAGTATCTTGTTACACTTTTTTTCCAATTTGTCATAAATATAAAATTGCGACAAATTTAGGAGTTTGCATGACTTGTTGTATTTTTGGAATGCTAATAGCTAGCCCGGTAAGTTTCAACAGTTAAAAAAATTAAAAATTTGATTTATTCTTAGGTAGGTTATAAAATACTGCTTTGCATAGACCACATTCTTATTAGCTCAGCTGTAGTAATTGTAATTATGTGTGAATTGTGTGCAGTTATATATATTTATGGGATTCATGAATTTTCAGATGACATAGCATTTATGTTGGGATTTAGTCCAAATACTTATATTCAATTTGTATGGTTATTTTCTCCTTTTGTGATTATGGTACTTATTTAATATTAGTATCTTTAAAACTCACTTTTTTTGTTTTAGATTATTTATTGTCGTATGGTGTATTTTATTTCTTTATTATCTCTTACGCTGTATGAGAAGTTTCTCACACAGTTGAGCATTACCGTATCCATTTTACCAATCGCAATAGTTGCCGTAAAAAATTGTTTCGAGTTTTACAAAGCAGGGGTAAGTTGAGTTTTCACTGAATACTATTATAATATATTATACTAAATTTAGGATATTACTCGCGTGTTTGTATCTCGGGATGCTACTGGTGAAATATCTGATATAGATTTACAAAGCGCAAGTGTTCCATGGTTTCGCAAATTTCGCGAAAGCGTAGTTACGTCGTCTCCAACTCCTGGACCTTCTACCAGAAACATAAATTAAATAACTAAGCATTAACATTTATATTTAAATACAAAAAATAAAATATTAAAACACTTCATGTAGTGTTTGGGATTTTTTAATTGTTGTAATATCAGTACGTTTATATGTATTCTATTTATCAATAATAACTTACCTAGAAATTAGTTAATACGACGAGCAATTATTTTGAATTTGAAAATATTTACTTCAGAAATGAGACAGTTTCGTTTAAACGTTTTGTAGCACAAATTAACTACTTTTCTGAACGAATTACGACTTCTTGCTGTTAACTAGGTAATTCTTCCAGACGATTACGGTTTACACCATCAAAACTTTTGTTTAAAACAAATAAAATATCTCGGTTTTTGTTTTCTTGAGAGTACGTTTAAAATGCTTCTAACTTTATTAAATGTGAAGATTTGTTTACTATTCTCTTTCACGATAATGATGGTTTATCCGACACTTTTAAGCGACCTGCAAGGTAGGCAACCATACATACGTTATAACAATACGTCTAGTTAAATTTGACAACATTGGCATTATAGACATTACGTGCAGCGATATTACGAGGTTACTAACTATTCTTCATAAGCACTACCTCAAGCGTTCAAAGAACATGTTTCTTACCTGCAAATATTTATCTAAATTGTACCCTAAAGATTTAAATTCTTCTTCGCTGAATTTTCTATTTATTTACGCTCCATCTATAGCTCGAATAGTGATAAACTGTATGTTCAAATATAAAACTTCTGTACTAATTAGCCTAAAAGTCTTAATATATCTGGATTAAATTAAGCTCAACATTTGGATTTTCTTTGCAAAAGAAGCATTATCACCATTAAAACGTAATTAGTGGTCGAACAAGTGCACTATAAATTCCCATTACTGCTTTTAAATTATTCGTATGAAAAATTAAAGGATACACATCTCCCTTTATAAAATCAATTCTAATTTCTCATTCAGAACGCTAAAAAAATTCCAAATAAAATTTGAAAATACATACTTATGCTGTAATTCTAAAAATCACAAAATTTTAAAAATGCGAAATGCATTTTGCCGCTTTCTCTTCGTAACATTTAAGTATTAACTATTTCGAGGGAGTATAAATTTAATAGTAACGAGTATTTTTTTATGTTTTAGATTATTATAGTACCTACTACATTTTAATTCAAATAATGCCTTAGATTTTATTATAATTATACATAAACATTATTTATATTACAAGAACAAAACTAGTTACAGAAAATTCTAATAAAAAACGTGATTAAGAAAGTATTTATTATTTCATTTAAATATTTGTATTTTACATGCTAGCAATGGGTGTAAAATCCATTATTGGTTATAAACTCTCGTAGACAGTTTGGCATCAAATTGATTAAATTGGCACATATATTAGCTCCTCGAAATCTTTCTCACATTGTATTAATATGGCGATTTGTTGTTTATATTTCGTATTTCTATGTTATTGTTCAGTTCGTCGTTCCATCTACGCACGGCTGCCGCCGACAAATTCTCTATAGGGTTCAGGTCCGGTGACTTAGGTAGCCAACGGATTTTTTCCACTTCTAGATGCTGTAAAAACCATTCTTGAACTACCGCTGCTGTATGTATAGGAGAATTGTCCTGAACATACCGAATTGGTCCTTCGGTATAAACTGTTTGTACGGAGGGCAACATAACGTTTTCCAAAATCGTCAAGTAAGTTTGAGCAGTTAAGCGTATATCGACACGTGTTAATTACCTTGGGCCAGCATCACTCATCCATCTCCAGTAATTCTCCCACTTCTTTTGTTGGGTTGCACATGTTTTGATTCATATCTAGAATTACGTGGCCTCCAAACAACTTTTTTTTACTTTGTTTGAATGTATTAAACAATGTTGCTTGATGCGAAGTAATAACATTCTGCTGAACTTTCATTGTTTATTATTTTGAAATGAATATACACAACGTTTCGATTGCTAGGGTATCAGCAATCGTCATCAGGTGAATACTAACAAACTTAGAAACTACTGGAGCTTATATACTAAAGACATGTTCGATGAAGCGTTCAAGCGTACAAAATCAATTTACCGTAATAGATTAATTAACAAAATTACTTAGTGAAGTTTAAGTTGTTTTAGAGGTTCGATGGTTTCCATATGTTGCTTATCTCGACACTTGGCTGACTGAAAATTTTGTTGTTGTTGTTGATGAATGTCGCTTCTTTAAATTTCCGTTTGTACCAATGTTCCTCTCTGTGTATGATTTTTGCTTCCGACCATTTCATTCGATGTTGGTTATCCCACGAATGTTGCGCGATGCCGGACTTAGAAGTCTCTCCTCTCTGTGTGTGCGTCTGATGTTCTTTCAGTCTGATGTCAAGTGGTCTTTTGGTTTTCCCCACGTATGATTTTCCACATTCACATGGAACTTGGTAAATACAGTTTTGGGAATCTCGACTTGTTTGTGGCTTTGTGTTGGAAATTATACTCCTAATGATGGTCGATGATTTGAACACTGTATTTAAGTTGTAGCTTTTCCCTATACGTCTTCTGTTTTAGGTTGTCCCATGGTGTTCAATTGCTTTTTTCGTAAAAGTTCTCCTACCATCTTTTCTGGATAACTATTCTGCCTTAGATCGTTTCTAATGTGTTTGATTTCTTTTCGTAGCCGTTTCTCTGTGTTGCACAACCTGTACGCTTTGTCGATTAGAGATTTTACTACTCCCCTCTTCGTAGATGTGGAATGGTTGGATTCAAAGTAGTCCTTTGTCTTGAGTGAAGAATCTGTCTTTCTCCTGAAAGTACGAGTTGTTGAGGCAACATTCTAGGAGCTTCATTATTCCTTCTACCGGCAGCGTGGTTCTTTCCTGAAGTTTTTCATCTTCTCGGAGTTTCGCTTGGATGATTTTCAGTGCTTCTTTAACTGGCACATTAGTATAATGACTTTCTACGTCGAAACTGACTAATTGATCCCGTGGTTGTAGCTCTATTGTTTTCAAAGTCTCAACGAAATGTTTGTAATCAGCAACAAATTTCGAGACTACGAGAAGACATTGATCAAGATTACGAAGGAAGAGACACACATTAAATTGTTACGGAGGGCAAGAGACCACCAAGTTATACCAGATGACTTCCGAGTGAAATCTCCGATACCAGGAACAAGAGCCCTCAAGATACTGGAACAAGCAAGTTTTGCGCTTATCCGGGTACAAATCAACCACCATCGATGGAAGAAAACTTTATTACTCCAAGACGCCACACAAAGATTCGAGGAGATAAAAGAGTTCACATTGGAAGAAGATTACACACCAATATTCCGCAAAATAGACGCTACTTGCGAGAAGGTACGACAACTACACCAAGAAACACACGACAAAAAATGGGCTAAACTTACACGAAACTAACAGAAAGCAGCCGACAACCAAAAGAATCCAAGGAGAACTATAGTCAACATATTGACACATCCACTGTCTGCTACAGAAACGACTCTATTAGAGAAAGGGCTCAATTTTTCGATAACACCAAAACACGTGCCTGTACTAGACATCATTGGTGCCGTCGAGACAATTCGTTTGAATCTAACACAAGCAGAAGAATTTAAGTGGAAAATCAGAAGTGCTCTAGAGAAGAAAAGAAAACAACACACCAACATCACTAAACATGAGGAAAAAGCCCTCACAAATTTACGGAAGAACAAATGCATTAAAATACTTCTAGCCGACAAAGGGGCCCTAACTGTTATCATGGATGCCACCACCTACGACCAAAAAATTGAAGACGTCTTAAATCAAGGGAATTACTCCAGACTGAAGAAAGATCCGACAGCAAGCTTGGAGAGGAAGATCTGTTAAGTCCTAAAACTTTACCAAAGACATCAAACACCAAGGATAAGAACGATGCTAACACCACACTACAGCAAACCGCCGCATCTATATGGACTACCGAAGATACATAAAAACAACATGCCGCTTCGACCGATAACCAGCTCTTGTGGACCCACATACCAGCTATCCAGATTTCTACTACCAATTGTGCAACCACTACAGAAGAACAGCTCATCTTTTGTCAAAGACTCCAAACATTTCGTTGAGATTCTGAAAACAATAGAGCTACAACCACGGGATCAATTAGTCAGCTTCGACGTAGAAAGTCTTTATACTAATGTGCCAGTTGAAGAAGCATTGAAAATCATCCGAACGAAGCTCCGAGAAGATGAAAAACTCCAGGAAAGAACCACGCTGCCGGTAGAAGGAATAATGAAGCTCCTAGAATGTTGCCTCAAGAACTCGTACTTTCAGAAGAAAAACAGATTCTTCACTCAAGACGAAGGACTACCAATGGGTTCATCTCTATCACCAGTAGTCGCCAACATCTACATGAACTGGTTTGAATCCCAGGCCATAGAGAAATCAAAATTTAAACCCAAAACATGGCTTAGATATGTTGACGATACCTTCATAATTTGGAACCACAGTAATCGGCAACTAGACCTTTTTCTACAACATCTGAACAGCATCAAACCATTCATCAAATTCACTATGGAATAGGAAAAGAAAAACTCACTTCCTTTTTTAGACGTTTACGTAACAAAGAACAAGGGAATTATGGAAACGACTGCCTACAGGAAACCGATACACACCGGTCGATATCTTAACTTTGAATCCAACCATTCCACATCTACGAAAAGGGGAGTAGTAAAAATCTCTAATCGACAGAGCGTACAGGTTGTGCAACATAGAGAAAGGGCTACGAGAAAAAATCAAAAACATTAGAAACGATCTAAGGCAGCATGGTTATCCAGAAAAGATTGTAGGAGAGCTATTACAGAAAAAGCAATTGAACACCAAGGAACAATCTAAAACAGAAGAACTTCCCAATTCACTGCTGAGCATCCCATATGTCAAAGGTTTATCAGAATCAATAAAACGTATAGAGAAAAGCTACAACTTAAATACAGTGTTTAAATCATCGACCACCATTAGGAGTATAATTTCCAACACAAAGCCACAAAACAAGTCGAAATTCCCAAAACTGTATTTACCAAGTTCCATGTGAGTGTGGCAAGTCATACGTGGGGGAAACCAAAACACCACTTGACATCAGACTGAAAGAACATCAGACGCACACACAGAGAGGAGAGACTTCTAAGTCCGGCATCGCGCAACATTTGTGGGATAACCAACATCGAATGAAATAGTCGGAAGCAAAAATCATACACAGAGAGGAACATTGGTACAAACGGAAATTTAAAGAAGCGGCATTCATCAACAACAACAAAGAAATTTTCAGCCAGCCAAGTGTCGAGATAAGCAACATATGGAAACCACTAATTGAACCTCTAAAACAACTGAAACTTCACTAAGTAATTTTGTTAATTAATCTGTTAGGCAAAATTGATTTTGTACGCTTGAACGCTTCATCGAACATGTCTTTAGTATATAATCTCCAGTAGTTTCTAAGTTTGTTAGTATTCACCTGATGACGATTGCAGATACCACAGCAATCGAAACGTTGTGTATATTCATTTCAAAATAATAAGCAATGAAAGTTCAGCAGAATGTTATTACTTTGCATCATACCTAATGAAGTTGTAACTAGTTTTTAGAATCAAGTCTTAATTAATTACAATACCAATAAGCAAAATAACATTTTGTTTTTCTTTGTACCTTTCTGCAAAGTTCAGTGATATTACTGAAAGTTTGACGAATTTCCATGACAAGCAGCGTTAACATGTATGTAAGTAAGTAAGTCTTGCGATTACATATTTCAATAGCCTTTTTACAATTTTTAAACTTTGCCATGACAAGGGGCTTATATTTCTGCAAATTCAAATCTTGTCATGGCAAGACGTAACAATATTGCCACAAGTTTGTCGAAACAAGATTGTCACAAGCTTGTTATTGCTTCATCCTTAGTCAACTTTCAGCAAACTTGCTGCAAGCTTTCAAAATTGTCATGACAATAATGCTGCAAGTTTGTCGAGACAAGGTTGCCACAAGCTTGTTATTGATTCCTTAGCCAACTTCCAGCACACTTGCTGCAAGCTTCCAAACTTGTCATGACAATATTGCTGCAAGTTTTATAGTTGTCACGACAAGTTTGCTGCAATCTTGATACAAGCTTACATTGCTGTTTAGGTTGTAAGAGCTGGCTGATTACTAACCCGGAAAAGAGAATAGACATTTACAACATCGCCGAATTGTTGGATCAATCTTATGGGTTAGCTTTCTGTCCCAAAAATATTATGTCGGGCTTCAAGCGCACCGGAATTTATTCCTTAGATCGCACCTGCTTTGGTGATGATGAGTTTTTGGCAGCTTCAGTTACGAATATCTCCTTAGAGAAGGAAAATATAAGCGAATTAACATCTACATCTACCGCAACTTTGCCATCCTCTACATCTACCACAACTCCGATACCCTCTACATCCGCTACCATCTAAATTCACCACATCCGTTACTCCTCCAGCTAATGAAGTTTCCTCCTATGTAGATCGTAAAATAAGTGAGAACGATAATAATGGAAACAAAACTTTGTATTTTTCTCCCGAAATGATTATTCCGCTTCCCAAGGCGAAGAAGCCGGTTGATAATTCTAAAGGCGGTAGAAAAAATAAATCAACAAAGATTTTGACTAGCACCCGCTTTTTGCTAAAACTTCAAAATAAACGAGATGCAAAACTAAAAGTTGCCGTTAAACGAAAGCTACACAGTCAAAAAATAGCTGAATCAAGTTCATCAACGGAAAATGAAAAAGACCTGTTAGACCTGTCATTTGCGTCATCTACTCTATCCGAAGATTTTAAAGATCACGAAAATTTTAATAATCTGGAAAATATAAAAGATAAAAGCTTTGTGTTAGTTAAATTTTGCACAAAAAAACTTATTAAATATTTTGTTTGTTGGTAAAATAATGGAAATCCTGCCTGATGATGCATTTACCATATCTTTTTTGAGAAAGCATACAGGAAACAAGTTTGTTTTTCCAAATGTGGAGGATACATCGACTGTAATAGCGAAGGCTTCCACGGCCGGAATTTGGCTTGGTTCACAAGTTGATTACCTAACTCGGCAGTGGTTCTTTGTTAGATTTTCGTTTGCTTTTTCAGGTTGTCGTTTTCTTTCTTACCTTTTCAGAGTTTAGGTTATGGCTTGTTTCACAAGTGGATAACCTAACTTTTGAGAAGTTCTTAGTTAGATTTCGATTGCTTGTTTGAGTTTTGCGATTTATCTCACGCCCTGATGAAGCCCCTTACGAAAGTGGGCGAAACGTTGGCAGCTTCGGTTGCAACAACTATGACACGGTCCAAACCCAGAAGACATTCTAAAGTTAGTAGGATACATCGACTGTTCACAAAAAGAACATAATTATACATCTGTAAGATCCTGTGAATACTGGTGGAACAGCAAGAACTGCAAAATGTTTCTCATTTACACGACTAGACCTTTTTAACGTCAATTAACTATGCATCAAAATGTATTTTGTTGTTATTTCTTAGAGTTTAATTGTTGTTTCCTCAGTTTTAATTAACAAGTGTGTTTTTTCTCATGTTATTTTTAAATTAAGAGTTGTGACCAATGTTGGAACTGTGGGTGGCCAGTGTTGGCTTCCAAACAGTGGCCACATGTACCAAAAATTAAATAAAACGTTTTGTGTCATTTTCTATTTTCATTACTGAAACGTAAGGAAGGTTAATTGAAGCTAAACGAAGATACTATCAGTTGACATACTTAAACTCGATTCAATGTCAGTATTGAAGAAACCAGACCTAAATAAGAGAAAAGGTGGCCGCTGTTGGATGGTCTCCTCTATAGTAGGCATAATGGTCTACAAAAAAAATTTGGATTTCAATCCGCGAGCTTTCTTTGTTTCTTGTTGCAATCATACCTTAAATTTAGTCGTTAATGATGCCGCAAAAATCGATTACTTTGAGCATCAATTTTTTTTCTTTAGTTCAAGATCTGTTTATATTTTTTTCAGCTTTTCGCTGGTCAATTCTGAAATCTAGTTTATCTAATGTAACAAATTTACCTTTAAAACCTTTATCGGATACTCGATGGTCTAGTAGAATAGATGCAATAACTCCTTTAAGGTATCAACTTGGGGAGGTTTATGATGCTCTGTTTAAAATACGTTAAGGAAATTTGGAAAATAACGTAAAAAATTTGGCTACATCGTTGGCCAAAAAATTGCTTAAGTTCATTTGCATTCTTATATTGTGGTATAATATTTTAAGTAAAGTTAACATTGTTAGTAAAATTATTCAAAAACCGAACTTTGATGTTGCTCAGTGTTGTAATCATTTAAATAATTTGAATAATTCTTTGAAAGCTTATCGTTCCGATAAAGGTTTTAATGATCTATTGATTGGTGCTAAAGAAATAGCATCCAGCTTAGACATAGAACCTAAATTCAAAAAACAAAGAGGTCTAAGACCGCAAAAAATAAAAAAAAACATTTTGATTATGAATGTGACGATGAACCGATCCACGACGAAACTTTAAAGTTTAAAGTTGAGTGTTTTTTTAATGCTCTAGATGTAATTATAACATCAGATTTATATTAATTTCTTCTTACTGTAATAACTTCGCGTTTTTATGGAATATTAATAAATTTAAAAATCATTCTGAAAACGAACAATTAGAATTACGCCAAAACGTTGAAAATTTATTAAACGACAAAGCTCGCAATAAACGAGACATAACTGTCGTGGAACTTGTTATACAATTGCAATAATTACAAAATTTTGATGAAAAAGTTATTACGTCTCCAGAAGAAACTTTAAATTATATAATAATTAACAACTTAGCGGATTCTTTTCCTAATACGAGCATAATACTTCGGATTTTATTAACAATTCCGGCTTCTGTTGCTATCGCAGAACGATCTTTTTCAAAACTCAAAATAATAAAAAAATATTTAAGATCGACCATGGGGCAAAACCGACTAAGTAATCTTGCTATCATTTCAATAGAAACGGACCAGCTAAAAAAATTATGCACCGAAGATTGAATTAAACAATTTGCAAAAATTAAAGCGCGGAAAGCTCAATTCACTTAGCTAAAATATTAATAACAATACCTAATACCTGGATATTAAAATAATATATTGTTTTGTTTTTATTTGTCGATCAGTTTCGTCCTGTGATATATAAACGAGTATTTTTAATGTTTTAAATATTTTTTTTTATTTCTTGTGCTTCTGTATTATATATTACATTTGAACCTAAAATAGAAAAAAATTGAGTTATAATACTGTTAGAATATATTTCTGTTTTCTATAAGTTTATAATTATGTTATGTACCTCAATGAAAAAATACTTGTATGGCTTATGGCTTGTACTTGTAAAATATAAAAATGAAAGTAAATTTATGTAAATACTTTTTAAAATAAGTTTTTAATAGTGGATAATAATACCTAACTTAACCCGTATTTGTACTCACATATGAACGCAATACAACTTTGGGGCGTTATTTTAAATTTGCACTAGGGCGCCAAAAGTGCTAGGTGCGGGCCTGGGCTAACTAGCTGTTACCTATTTACAAATATTGCAGATTTTTGTGTACTTCCACAAATTCCTTTTACTATGTCAGACTTGAAATGGCCTTTTCTTGTAGTCGTTTATAATCTATACGTTAAATAATAACGTTTTCTTTATATATTTACGTTGTTTATAAAATGATAACATACTGATAGTTTTATTGTAATTTTCAAATAAGGATCGAACATCTGATGTTCAATACCACCACTTGAAACTTGAAACTTTGATATTTAATTCTATTAAATTTATGTTAATGAAACGTTCACTGCTCTCTTATTGGATAAAACCATTGCGTCTTTGTCGTGTTGGTTGAGTATAATATTTTAGACGATGGTGTCGCACAAAAGTATGCAATCACAGTAACTGAAAAGCTGAAGCTGTTCTAAATAAATCTGTCAGCTTTCTAGCGCCGTGTTGTGGTAAATACGGAACATAAAGACGATTACATAGACTCATGTTGGCTTATTCTTAGTTGTTAATTTTTTTTATATAATACATTGTAATATTTTAACAATGTATGTGTCTAATGTTACGATACAGATTAGAAGAGCCACAAAAGACAAACTTGCATTTTTATAACGTAAAAATAATTGCACTAAAGCTATTGGATGCTAAAGTAGCATTTTAATATACTTTGTTGTATCAGTCACAAAAATCTTTCTTTTCGAAAAATAAAAAATAACGGTTTTCCGCAATAATGAAGTCAGAGTTCAGACTAAAACTTTCGCACAAGCATTAAAAAAGTAAATAAAAATAGGAAAGGTTAAAAAGTCACAGTATTGATTTTATACGAAGAATTGAACACACCGAATTCGTTTCAGCTGTCTAATGTGTCACACGTATGATAAATCATATGCGACTTGCACTTTTTTATATTAGATAAACTCTACCTACCTAAATACTCAAGAGATTCCTACTCGAAAACTTAATAAGGGTATCTTCAAAAGAAGTTTATTTTTTTTTGTCATATGCATGTGGGTTTTCGCAACTTCTTAAAAGATGACTTGCATGAAAATTTTTGATGAAACGATTCCTAACAGTTCTTTTATGATTTTGGGTAAAAAGTCCAAGTTTTTGTAGTAACATAAACTGGTCTAAAATTTTCTATAATATTCAAAATGAACCACACGAGTAATCTGCGACTTCACTCGTGTGTCTACAAAAGAACCATTTTCTAAACACACACTGAAGTAGCAAAAAATGAGGGGATTTAACAATTGATTCCCCTTAGTTAAAAATAATATAAAAAGGGAAGAGCGATGGGCTGTGCTTAACGCGTGTGCACCACGTTCCTAAAAGAGTGTAGAAGGGAGCAAAAATAATACAAAAAACTACAGGGATCGTTTTATATACGTTACCTATTCATTTACATAAGGGAGAGACGTCGTCGTTTATTTACGTAGGGTATTTTTATACTGAAGGAACTTAGAAGTCAGTCGATTTTTATTTTTTTTAAACGCGCGTGCCGCTAAAAGAGGGAAGTTTTTTTTATGCGTAACAGGTTTTTATTACAGGTGCAGTATATACTAATTTTATTTTCAATTATTTTAACATATAAGTTTGCACGTTTTTTTTTGTCTTTTGTGTTGACGCACAAGTGGCCAAGTATAAATATAAAATCGTAAGCTAATGAATGGCTAGAAGTAACCCTAAGTAGCCCTCGTGCTCACCACCTGCCCATATTGCCCGGTGACCACTGGATTTTGTTTCTTAATGTCGGTAAAAACATTCTTTGTTATAAAAAACGGGTCCTTATTACATTTTTTTTTTATTAAAATGTAACATAAATGCCGATATTGATTTACTAAGCTCTAGCGAATTTGGTATCCCAATATTAGTGCTGTTATATCCTGATCCCTTTATATTTTATAATGCTCGATTTTATAAGAATTGAGACTTTGTCCTGTATAACCAAAAAAGCGTTGACCACGCGCTATAAGGGACACAACCACCTGGCTAGTATTGCAACGTTTTTATATATGCGATCTACACAAAAGCTTCGATCACGACAACCTGGTGATTGTCACTGATATTTTATTTATTGGTTTTTTCGGACACGAGCTGCACTACTTTTTAAGATGACGACATTCTTTGAAAACGGCACGTTGATCAAACACAATATTATATTTATCTGATTAATCTTAAAAGCAATAGCTGTCGTAAAAATAATAAAATGATAAAACTCTTAACAAGCTTATCCCTTCTATGTTTTGTTATATCTTTCTGTTCGTACTTAGGGAATTCGATTTCAGAGACCATCCTATGTCATAAAGTTTCTACATAAAAACAAGAAAACAAAATTGCAATATCTGCTACAGAATAAAAAAATATATATAAGGCTGTAAAAATTAATACAACTTTTTTTATTTTTTATTGAGTACAAGTTATACACCAATATAATAAATTCGTTTAAATAAATAATCTAATTCGTTTTATGAATCGAATTGATTAAAGTTTACTTTGTAATTTATTGCCAAGTAAAACTTTTTTACGTTGCTTCTGAAAGTGTGTAGCTTTCTCTAGTTTTATTTATGCGACAAATAATGTATAAAATCTGAAGTTTTGTTTGTCTATACTATAATTGCTACTAATTTCTTAAGCAACTAAAGTTTCATTTCATATTTACAACATATTAAATTTAGAAAACATTTTAGCGCGGCTGTGTCACAATTGAATTCTTTATTGTGTAATAAATTATTAGTTTGTTAAAAAATGTATTATTTGGTAAACATATACTGATATATCTATACAGAATACTGGGCACATTTAACCTTATTTTTTGTATGTTTAAACAAATTCCGTGTCGCTTTTAATCAAATCTTGTCTTATTTATTCTTCAAAATATGGCACGCAATGTATATAGTATGTAAATTTTCATTTAAGAACTTCATAAATAAAGCATAAAAAATCATACTGGTTAAAATTTATCAAACTTATTGTAAATGGAATATTAGATCTAATCATAATTACACAACATGAGTTTCTGTCATCAAAATATTTTTTAACTATGGTTGTTTTCTTCTTAAATTAAGCTTTTTAATTATTATATTATTAAGGAGCAGCTTGCGAAAATGGATACGGTTCTTGAATATTATATTTGGTTTTATGTGCAAAGAAAGTAACAGTGTGTGTATCTCTTTAGAGTATTCTAATGTTCAAGTTTAACGATAGATTCAAAATTTACATTTTCTTGTTGTTATTCTCTTTGATCCTATTTGATTTGGTTATATAGGATACAAAGGCGCAGGTTTTGGATTTGTCAATTGGTGCCAAAAAAGTGATTTGTGTATCTATCCATAAATATCAATAAAAGTACCCAGCTAGACAGTTATTTTTTGTCAATAAATTGTAAAATATATGAAGTTTATTTTATTTATCAGTTGCCATGAAAAAGAACTGAACAATTAATACTAACGGAAATTTAAATCTTATATGAATATATATAAAATTAAAACACTCGTCCCTCATTTCTATAATGTAGTGACATTAGTTGCCCAAGTTGGCAACAGTTACGTTGGCAGCAAGTCAAAGCAATAAACGTAAGTTCACGCCATTGTATTCATTTGTTCTGTATTATCAGTATTAATAAACGTTCCCGTTTATAGTTTTAGAATTATAAATCACGGTTTGTAAAGTTGAGTTAAATAAACTAATAGTGAAATATTACATTGGCGACGAGATTGGGATATAACGATTTGCAAACACGTAAAGAAAAAGAAAAAAGTACTACGGAAACCGGAAGAATAAGAGAAATAATTAAAAATCATAATTATAAACGCAATGGTAAAAATTGAATGCATGAAGCCATTCAATGAAATATCCGATATTTGGGTACTGTATGAGGAACAGTTAGAGCAATTCCTGGTAATCAATGAAATAAAGGATACAAAAAATAGCAACAACCGTGTAGCTCTCTTAAACTTGATTGGTAGTGAAAGATACAAAATACTAAAAGACCTTCGTACGCCACAACTTCCCAAAGACAAAACGTTTGAGGAACTGTGCAAAATGCTGAAATCCCATTTTTCTCCAGCAACGTGTGTGAGAAAGAATTGAATTTTACAAAGCTCGACAGGAGGACTCTGAACTAGTAAACAAATGATATGCCCGAATCTATAATTTGGCAACAAATTGCAATTTTGGAATTAACCTGAAGGCAATACTCACGGATAAATTCATTTGTGGAATGAAAAAAAGAAAAGTAAGCAATCGATTGTGCGAAGAAAGTGCAGAGACTGCGACAACTACACTTGATAAACTGGTAGAGATAGCATTAGCACAAGAAGTGGCAATGTCAGCTAAGAGAAGTAAGCTTAATTAGATCCGAGATACACAAAAGTCTATAAGCAAGAGGACCCAGAAACGAAAACGGAGTCATCAAACAGAAGAAAATGGTCCTGTAACAAATGCGATAATCAACACACTGGAAATCAAACTTTCAAGTATAATAAGTATAAATGTAATTTATGTAATCGTATAGGTCATTTAGCCAAAGCATGTAGGAGTAAGAAATCAAAAAATTGTATCGAACAGAAACAATTTAACGTAAAAACAGTTCATAATATTTCACTTAATACTAACAGCCAGATCAACGCAAACGTTACAACACTTTAAAAATTGTTCACCTGCACCAAGTAATGTAAGAGACTATTCTGGTAATAATCTTGAAACATTAGGAATAATGCATGTTAATTAAGAGTATGAAAACATTATTGCTTATGATTTTATTTTATATGTTGTAAAAGGCGGAAATCCAAACTTACTAGGCAGAGATTTTTTTGCGAAAATTTGATTTTAAGTTAGTTTCAAACAAACAAAATAGATAGCAATGTAGATAACATACTAAACTAATTTACAGATTTATTTGACGGCAAGTTAGGTTGCTTAAAATATAAAACTTTTACAATATCTGTAAAAGAGCTTGCAATTCCCATATTTTTCAAACCACGTTCTGTTCTTCTTGTATGTAAAAAAAAAATCGAAAAAGAAATTGAAATATTGCAGAAAGAAAACGTTATTACACCAATCGAAGCAAGCAACTAGGGTACACCACTGGTACCAGTGCTGAAAGCTGATGGAGCGATCAGACTTTGTGGAGATTATAAAGTTACCGTAAACAAAGTCAGTAATAACGTACCTTACCCTCTCTCAAAAATTGAGGATATATTTTTAAAACTCGCAAATGGCAAAAGTTTTAGACTTAAGCAATGCTTACAATCAACTTCAGCTGGAGGAAAAATCAGCAGAGCTATTAACACACAAGGGACTATTCCAAGTAAATAGACTATACCGTTTGAAGTGACACCTGCAAGTGCAATATTTCAGAAAATGCTTGAGGAAGCACTCCGACGCCTAGAAGGAGTCGCAAATTTCATAGACAATGTAATAGTAACAGGTAGAACAAGACCAGAACATGAAAATAATTTAAGAAATCTTTTTTACAAATTGAGAAGCTCATGATTAAAAAGTAAGAAAGAAAAATGTAAATTTTTTAAAACTGAAAGGAAATACTTAGGACATACTATTACTAAACATTGACTGAGAAAGAATGATGACAAAGTAAAAGCAATCATAAAAGCTCCACGCCCAACGAATCATACACAAATAAAAAGGCTTTCAGGTTTAGTAACCTATTATGGAAAATTCATTCCAAATATATCAGGTATGATGAAACCTATCTACAATTTGCTAAAAAAAACACAAAATTCGTATGAAATAAAAAATGTAAATAGGCGTTTATGGAAATTAAGAAAATTATATCATCCGACAACTTATTGGTACATTTTAATCCGTAGTTAGAAATAATATTGACAACAGATGCATTGGAAAATGAACTAGCAGTGACCTTGTCGTTAAAAATCGACATCGATATCAGGCCGGTTCATTTCATTTCAAGAAAAATCACAACTTTATACGGTGCAACATGTGCAATTCTACCAATTAGTTGAAGCCGAGGAGATAGATGGGCACTATATTTATCTGGATTCACGTACAAAATTATCAACTCAAAAGGAGTTGATAATAAAGTCGCAGATATGCTAAACAGATGTCTAATTGATGCAAACACACAGAATAAAGACAACGAAAACAATACAATAAACCTGATCATATCAGAAGGGATACCGACCGACAAGAGAATTGTAACAGAAACGATGTGAGATCCAATATTGAGCAAAGTATTACATTACGTTAATCAAGACTGGCCAGAGTCTATGGAAGACAAAATATGCAACCATACTGAACCAGAAAATACAAAATAAACACCGAATAAAACTGCTTGTTATGGGGCTACAGAGTCATGATACCGAAAAAATTGAGAGACGTACTGGTGAACAAATTACATTCAAGTCACTTTGGAATTGTAAAAATAAAATCAACCCTGCAAATTCCTGTAGATCATGTAAACAGACGTCAGATGATGCACCTAAATCATTGACTACACCCCGTGCATATTGATTTCCTAGGATCGATAAACAACTGTCATTATTTAGTTATGCAAGCCGCATATACAAAATAGCTTAAAATTTACGGTATAAAATCTATCACAACGAAACCAATAATAGAAAAAACAAAAATAAAAGTAGTGACGGTTTATAGCAGTACAATGAAAAAGACCAGAAAAAACATAGAAGAGATAATAGAAGAGAGGAAAGAGAGATTGATAATAGTAGGAGGGAACTTCAACGCAAAAATAGGGGAAGAAAGGGGAACACAAGAAAGAAAAGGGACGGGAAAGAGACAAACAAAGGACAAAGAGATAAATAAAGAGGGAGAAGAACTGCTGGAAATGTGCAACGAAAAAGGGTGGGAAATAATGAATGGGAACAGAGAAAAAGAAGAAATGGGGGGAATAAACGTACATAGGAGGAAGGAGAGAATCAATAATAGATTTTGTGATGACAAATGAACAAGCTGGAGAAAAGGTGAAGACATTTAAAATGGGAGAAAGGGTAGAATCAGACCATCGGAAGTGACAATGGAAGAAAGAGAAAAAAAAAAGAGAGAAGAAGATGAAGAGCACATAACAAAAGGTAGACAGAAAAGGGTATAAAAAGATATAAAGGGTGAATAGGGAAAACAGTATGGGTAGGGAAGGAATTACAAGAGAGTGTAGAGGAAATGAGAGAGATAAGAGAGAAAACAACGGAGAGAATCAGATTTAGAAAGTGGAAGGGGGAGAAAACAGGATAGAAGAAATGGTGGGATAGAGAATGCAAAGAAGCAACAAAAAATGCAAGGAGAGCATTAAGACAGTGGAAAAAAAAGGAGGAAAGAAAAAGAAGAATACAAAGAAACAGTAAAAATATACAATAAAGCATGCGAGAGAAAGAAGAAAGAAAACAAAAAGAACCAAGAGGAGCAGATCAAAGGAATAAAAACGGAAGAAGATGTATAGAAGTTCCTAAAAAAAGAAAGGAAAAAAAAACAAGACGACAAAGGGAATACAAATTAAAGAATAGGAGATATATTTTAGTAACCTGCTGGAAGAGGAAAAACAAAATCAAAATAAAGAAAAAAGAAAAGACGCAGTAGTAATACGAAAAGAATGAGATAGGGATAGAATAAATTAAGAAGAAGTAATAGAGGCAATAAAGAAGATAAAAAAAGGAAAGGCGGCAGAAGAAGATGGGATACAAGGCGAAGAGTGGGTATACGGGGAAGAAAATGTAGCAAAAAGGATGACAGAAATACTAAACAAAATATGGAAAGGAGAAGGATTCCCGGAGAGATAAAGAGAGGAAATAATATGCCCATTCTATAAAAAAAGAGAAAGAAATAAAGTCAAGAATTACAGAGGGGTAACATTATTAAGCACGGCATACAAATTATATGCGACAGTTCTACAAGGAAGACTACAGAAGGAAATAGAGAAAAGAAGTTTGATACCAGACGGATAACCGGGATTCAGAAAAGGAAGGGCAGAAACGGGTACGCGAGAGAAGAAGTGGAGAGATTAAGAGAAGAGGAAGTAGGGGTAAGGGAAGAAATAATAAGGAGAGATAGTAACATCGAAAAACAAGAAAGATGGACAAGGATAAAAGAGGGCAGATATAATATGAATTATAAGGATATCAAGGGTGAAGAGGTGCCAGAATATTTAAAGGATATAGAGAATAAAAGCAACAAAAAGAAAAAAATGATAACACGGTTCAGATGTGGGAACGAGGTGTTAGGTAACAAATACTGGAAAAAAGAAGAAGAAAAGATGTGCAGACTATGTGGAGAAGAGACGGAGGACCTTAACCACATGAGAGAGAAATGCAGTGAATTAAGAGAAGACGTTATGAAAATAGAGGAAATCTTAGATAAAAACGGAAATGGAGCAGAGTGGATGGAAGAAGTATGGAGAAGGAGGAAAAAGTTAAGAGGAGAGGAGGGTTAATGAAATGTATTTAAAAAAAATGTAAATAGAATGTAAATGTAAATAGAATGTAAGGTAGTAAGTGTAAAGCACGAACCAATTTGTAAGCTTAGGCAACAAATAAACTTAAACTTATAATAGTGAAAGTAAGAGAGTACTGTTCCGCTGGGAAATCTCTAATTTAATTGTATCTGACAACGGACCACTACTGGTATCAGATCAATTTGAATTATTTCTAACAAAAATGGTATTAACCACAAAACAATTGCACCGTATCACCTTGCAACCAACGGTTTAGCGGAGAATGCAGTGAAAAATTTCAAAAAAGGAATATATGCGGCACTTATGAACAAGGAAAACAAAAGTACACTAATAGCAAGATATTTAATAATGTATAGAAATGCAAAACAATGTTCAACTGGTGAAAGTCCGTCAAAGCTTATAATCGGAAGGAAGTTAAGAACGATATTCGATTTAACGTTACCTACCTTAAACAACAACATCCAAGGAACACAAAAAAATCAGAAATACAAACATTTTAAGGCACGAGATTACCGAAACATAAATAAAAAGACCTGGGTGGAATAAGTAAAAGTCCTAGGTGAAAAAACTTACTTGTGTGAAACGCAGGAAAAACTATAATAAAAATAGCATGTTGAGCAATTAAAAGCACTAGAAGAGAGGCAAATCTCAAATCAAGTATGTTACCTTAAAACAGCTAACAAACAAAAGAGAAAAGTACCTACCTGAGATTATGTAGCAATTCTTTAAAACAAAACGCGTAATTAAATTCCTACTATTCCAGAACCAAATTGATTACGTTACAAAAATCAATTCTATTTTGTCTAAGGAAACTTACGCTCTTCTAATTCGCAACCGCACTTCGAGAATTGAACGTGATGTCAGCCAAATCATCAAATCTTACAATCTACCTCCTGAAACTAAACGTCGACTTATCCCATCAGATTCTAAACCACCTTCTCTATACGGACTTCCCAAAATTCACAAACAAAGTATTCCTTTTCGACCTATTGTCAGTACTATCCAATCTCCTACCTACAAGTTAGCCAAGTTCTTGTCCAACATTTTTTGCGAGTTTATAGCTAAAACCTCTTCTCACGTCCTCAACTTTCAGCATTTTATTCAACGTCTACAACTGTAAAACTTGAACCCCAAGATCTTCTCGTAAGCCTTGATGTTACTTCACTTTTTACTAAAGTTCCTATTATTGATAAGTGTCTATCCTCTACTTACTTCCAATTTGATAACAAGTTTTACAAACAGGTTTCTGGTGCTGCTATGGGTTCTCCTCTATCACCTGTTTTAGCAAACATTTTTATAGAATCCTTTGAAACGGTTGCTTTGGAATCATCAATATTAAAACCTAAAGTGTGGTTTAGGGATGTTGACGACACGTTTATTGTTTGGTCTCATGGTCATCTTGAATTGTCTAAGTTTCTTGATCATCTTAACAATCAACACTTAGATATCAAATTTACTATGGAAATCGAAAGTAATGGTACTCTTACATTTCTTGACGTGTTTGTGACTCGTAAGCACGATGGACTTCTGGGCCATTCTGTTTATCGCAAGCCCACACATACGGACAGATACCTTCATGCTTCGTCTCAACATCATCCTGCACAGAAACGATCTGTTATTGAATCTTTGGTTCATCGTGCCTTTTCTATTTGCCAACCTGAGAATCTAGACTCGGAATTCCGTCATCTTACTAGAACCTTAGTGAACAATGGTTATGTAAAGATATTCATAGAGTTATTATTCGTCGTCTACATCCACGTACTCGATTACCTAAGGACATTTCTACTCCCGAATCCAACCCGAAATTGGTCTTTTTACCCTATATTCACAAGGTTACAGATCAAATAGGGAAACTTCTTTGTAAAAATGGTATTAAACCTATATTCAACTCGACAGGCAAAATCTCTCAGATTCTTCCTTCTCCCAAAGACAAATTTCTTACACTTTCATCTTAAGGTGTATACCATATTCCTTGTTTATGTGGTTTAGTCTACATTGGTGAAACCGGTCTTTCCGTCATTACTCGCATTTCAGAACATGATCGTTGTATAAGGAAAAGGTATATTTCTAAGTCTGCAGTTGCTGAACATCATTTTACTACAGGTCACAAGATAGATTTTGATAATATCTCGTTGATTGCCAAATCTCCATTCTTTTTCAATAGGAAATTCCGAGAAAGCATCAAACACCTCAATAACTTCAATCGCAATCATGGTTTTGAGCTATCTCTTTTTTGGTTCCCAGTCATTAGTTATTTATCAACCGTAACCCAATCTGAGTCGAGGTTAACCATTCGTGACGATCCTTTTCCTTTATATACAGAGACTATTGCTTCTTAAGCCACTTCTACGGAGTATAGAATCTGGCTTGGTTCACAAGTTGATTACCTAACTCGGTAGTGGTTCTTTGTTAGATTTTCGTTTGCTTCTTTAAGTTATCGTTTTCTTTTTTACCTTTTCAGAGTTCAGATTATGGCTTGTTTCACAAGTGGATAGCCTAACTTTTGAGAAGTTCTAAGTTAGATTTCGGTTGCTTGTTTGAGTTTTGCGATTTACCTCACGCCCTGATGAAGCCCCTTACAAAAGTGGGTAAAACGTTGACAACTTGTAATGTAAAAAAAAAGTAATTAGTAGTTAAATTCGCGAGTATGAAAATTTTTCGTTGAGTATGAAATTTGTCAGAATTTCTCTACTCTTTGCCGAGTCTGTCAAATTTTAGACAGCATTTTTACTTCACTTCCCACTAGATCATTTACGAGTTTGGTACTTTTACGGCCGGGTTAACTTTCACCGTTAGATTGTTTCACGCTGCTATCTTAATATGCAATTGCACTTGGAAGATTGAAACGGGGTGAGTGGTATACAATTTTTTTTATTGAGGGTCTAAATTGACTCTGCTAATTGTCTGTAGCGGATATTGGTGGCCACCAAATGTTCATCGTTATCACCGAAGATAACTAGCAGGTGGCCTCGTTAGAAAATTTCCATGACGTCACATTATTGATAACGTCATTATCGTATCCACCGTCAAGGGTTGGAAACAGGTAGAACAATCCTTCTTTGTGAAGAATAATTACGACAAAAATGAGAAATTTAGTTTGTTAAGTCGAAGGGAAACGCTGCGCACTTGCGTTCTTAATGATTGGATGCTCAGAAAACCTTTTATTTGTGTTAATATTAGATCCTCGTTCAGATTAGGTTTAATATTACTTTTTAGGTACATCAAGTACGGAGATTCGCTAATGTCCGACTGAGGTAAAACCTAACTGTTAGTATTTCTACTTTAATTTCTTTCTTTGATTTGTGCTTCGGTGGTCATGTTGTTTATTGACCGTACGTGCATGTTAAGTTAACACAATCGTAATTTTGTGCTTTACGAACTTATAAGCTGTGCGCGTCAAGTCTCGAAGGCTTAAATTGTTTTGTTTGTCTACAATTTAAAGATTTGTAAATATAAATTCAAACGTTATGTTTATGTAACTATTTAGACCGACAAAGTCAGCTTGTTGTACGGTGTGTTGCTTGCTATTCGGCGCAACTCATAATTCAATCGGCCTACGTGCAAATCTGGTCGAGAACTCACATTTATATACCTTCTTCATCTTCTGTGATATAATAAATATATATATATTCGGTGTTATTACTTTTGTAGTGTTATTTATTCTTCTCCTGCTACGGGGAGAGTTAGATGGTATCTCCCGAATTTAATTTTTCATCGTCTTGGCGCCTTTTTTTAGATTCGCGTTATAATCACACATAACAAAGCTTGCGATCCCTTTCCGAAGAAGCTGTGCTAACCGTTGCTTTGTTTTGTTATGAAAAGCACAGCGTAACAATTTATTTTTGGCGGATCAACTCAAGAAGCCTGAGTTTCTCGTAACAAACTTCGGTGACAACAACAATGACACGGCCCAAACCCGGAAGACATTCTTATCTTAGTATAGATTTCGGCCATAAAAGCCTTTGCTAGAACCGAATTACTTCTCGAAAATAATATATTTTCCAAATGAGAGTACGCAATAATAGCATTTATTCGATCGAATATGTAACATAATAACATGAATTGTGTAAACTCAAACAAATCTGATTTTATTCATGTTTGAGCTTGAAGTTTGGCTTGCAACAAGCCAACCAGCAAACAACCGTTTATTTCCTGTCTGAGCTTGCAATGTACGAAACTTTATATATTTAAGCGCTGCATCGGTCGCGATTTCATTTGTTGCTTGATGCCCAATCGATAATTAACGTAGCGAGTGAAAAGGTGCATGGGGTAAGAGATATCTGCTTTTGAAACTTTAGTTTTTTTGTAGTTTTACAGACTTTATAGTGATGTGCTTTGTGTTGTGAATTAGGGCGAGTTCAACTAAAATTTATTTTTTATTTTAGATTTATTAAAACATTAAAAGCCCAAAACTGGCATCTCAAAAATCCTTTTATATTTGAGTATATAAACATCATTCTTAATTGAAGTAAATTTAAACAGATTAATTAATAAGCACTAATATTACTATTTATGAAAATTTATAAATTTTGAAATAAGTTGAAATAAGTAATGTTGAGAAAATATTTTCGAGTTTGAGTTTGAGACGTCGAAACATTTCCATCTTGCATGAATAATTTGTCAATTTGTTTACTTACGTATTAATTTCTTTACAGTATACAGGATGTCAGAAAAAAGAAGAAATTGTCTGGATACCAAAATTTGCTGAATAAAAGAAAAAGAGAGGAAGAACTGGAAAACCATGTCAAAATTACGCATTTTTTTTCAAAACCCGAGTCGACTTTGCCAAACATTAATAACAATAATAATACAGCTAAATCTCTATATTCTAAACCTGTACTTGAAACAAGTATCAGCAACAGACAAGAAACTGATTTTCTAGAAAGCAATCCATCAACATTTTTAAGTTCCGCTGATAATGAGAAATCAACACCTTCAAAAATTACCAGAACGGAAAATATGAGTCAACTTTTGAAAGATGCTACACTACGGCCAAAGAAATTACGTCCTAATAATGTTCAAGGATTAGTAGAACGTGGCCCTGCTCATTGTCAAAACAAAAAGGATATTTATCCGAGAGATAGTTCCGAGTCGAGTCGTAAGTTTTCCAATAGTTAATTCTTCAGAATTTTACGGAACAAAGAAACAATTGAGCGTTTTTGGTTGTTGTATTCCGAAACAAAAAATTCACTTTACTGCTTCTGTTGCAAAATTTTTAATGACAGCGATTTGAAATGTGTTTAAATAAACATTTAAACATTCATAAAAAGAGCAAGTTACATATCGAAAATGTTCTAAAATTGCTATATTTTTCTAACCGTTTTAATAAAAATGAAATAATTAATTCAGAAATTCAAAATGTAGTAAACAGAGAAGCTAAAGACTGACAAGCTGTTATAGAAATAATTTTCTACGTGATTCAGTTTTTAGGTCAGCAAAATTTAGCTTTTGGTGGAAGTAGTACTAAGTTGTTTGAGAAAAACAATGGTAACTTTTTAAAATGCATAGAAATGATTTCCAAACTCGACCCGATTATGTCAGAACATACAAAATGCTCTTAAATAAAAGATCACAAAAACTATCTCGTAATATTTTAAGTGAAAGTTAACATTCTTAGTAAAATTATTCAAAAACCGAACTTTGATGTTGCTCAGTGTTGTACTCATTTAAATAATTTGAATAATTTTTTGAAAGCTTATCGCTCCGATAAAGATTTTAATGGTCTATTGAATGATGCTAAAGAAATAGCATCCAGCTTAAACATAGAACCTAAATTTAAAAAACAAACATTTCCTAAGACCGCAAAAAAAAAACATTTTGATTATGAATGTGACGATGAACCGATCCACGACGAAACTTTAAAGTTGATTGTTTTTTTAATGCTCTAGATGTAAGCATAACATTAGTGGATGAGAGATTCCAATTACTTTCTTCTTACTCGAATAATTTCGCGTTTTTATGGAAGATTGATACATTTAAAAATGATTCTGAAAACGAACAATTAGAATTATGCCAAAAAGTTGAAAATTTATTAAACGACAAAACTCGCAATGAACGAGACATAACTGCCGTGGAACTTGTTAAAGAATTGCAATATTTACAAAATTTTGATGAAAAAGTATTACGTGTCCAGAAGATACTTTAAATTATATAACAATCAACAACTTAGTGAATTCTTTTCCTAATACGAGCATAATACTTCGTATTTTATTAACAATGCCGGTTTCCGTTGCTATCGCAAAACGATCTTTTTTAAAACTCAAAATAAAAAAAAAATATTTAAGATCGACCATGAGGCAAAACCGACTAAGTAATTTTGCTATCATATTAATAGAAACGGACCAGCTAAAAGAGTTAGACACCGAAGATTTAATTAAACAATTTGCAAAAATTAATGCACGGAAAGCTCAATTTACTTAGCTAAAATTTTAATAACAATACCTAATACCTGGATTTTAACCTTTAGAAGGTGACATGTTGCATTAATAAAATAACATATTGTTTTGTTTTGATTTGTCGATCAGTTTCGTGCTGTGATATATAAACGAGTATTTTTAATGTTTTAAATATTATTTTTATTTCTCGTGCTTTTGCATGATATATTACATTTGAAACTGAAAATTAAAAATTTTGAGTTGTAATACCGTTAGAATATATTTCTGTTTTCTATAAGTTTATAATTATGTTATGCACCTCAATGAAAAAATACTTGTATGGCTTATGACTTGTACTTGTAAAATATAAAAATTAAAATGAATTTATAAAAATACTTTTTAAAATCATTTTTTAATAGTGGATAATAATACCTAAGCCGTATCTGTACTCACATATGAACGTAATACAAATTTTGGACGTTATTGACTTTAGTACATACACTGACAGTTTAAATTTAAAATTCAATCTCTATCAACAGTTTTTTCCAAATCAGAGTTCGTAATAGTAGACCAGATTGTTTCAGCAAACGATTAAATATGTATATTTGGCAATTTCAGTAACAAAGATTCGTCAAAATACTAAACAAATTAAATCGATTAATTCTGTTTTATTAATTTTATGTTTACGGGTTCTACTTCGTCTGAGATATTTACTTGACGTATTACTTTTAACCGAAAAACAACTTTATATGTATCAATTTTGGCAAAATTATTCATTGGCACGTACTTAATCTTATGTTCAACGTCTTCATCTTGATAAAATTTTCAGCTGTTCTCTTTTTATTTGCGTATTGTTGTGACACAATCAGATAAGAACTTTTTTTTACTTTGTGAACTTACTTGCGTGATGTATTTATTTATCGACTCGCAAGATAAAATCAAAATTATTTTCTATTTATCGTTTCAGGTTGAACTTCAAAACCTCCTAGACAAGTTTATTAAAAGTATACTAAGCAGCGATTGGTTACAAATTTGAATTTTAACATAACAAAGAAAATATTTTTAGTAACATGCGAAAGCAAAATTCTTTCACTTCTTTTGCTTTTTTGGGATCGCAAAAATGTGCATCGCCTACTTCAGTGACCAATACCTTTTCATTCATGTTTTAGAAGTACCTCTTGCGCACAGGGGATTAAGAAAGCACAACAAAAAGTAAAATTTAACCCAGATATGCATTTACGGACGGATAAATGACACAATGCTTATTTACCTTTTGGTTTTTTTCCAACCACTAAAATGTTTCTAAGGTAAAACACTATTTTCTTGTTTTCAAATATATTAAAAACTTACTATAATTAAATAATTAAATATAAAAAGCAATATGTAACGTAAGAGTTGCGGTCTTTGTATTAAAATAAAAAGGAACAATATGAATGGTGCCTAAAACCATAGACCCGTAACATCCTAATTCTCATAATCGCTTTTAATAAAAACTACTGTAATCTCAAGCTTTAATCTTACTATGTAAGTACCGTAAAATGTCTATATTATTTACTTTAAGAAAATGCTTGGCGAACCACACAGGCCAGAAAAAATATAAAAGGAAGTGAGTCTAACACAATTTAATGTTAGTGCCATATGCCTAGCAACGTTTAGTCAAACGCATTTAAAAAAATAATTCTGCTTCATTTTAAACTGAAAAGCAAAAGTGGGTGCTTTTTGCAAAACACCGAATAATAGAGAAAAAATGTATTTACTTTGTGCACAGACTGTTACTTATTTATCGGCCCCATAGAAACGTGCGTCACCGTCTAATGCAAATTGAAGGCGGACTGTTCTTTGATAGATGGATTGTCATTTATACCAATATATAATGTATTTCAGTAATAAATGAACTTTAGATTATTTTGAAGAGCTTCTGAATGCATTTATATATTGGAAGTTGTTAGTTAAACTGAACGGAAGGACAAAGTTGTGAATAATAAGTAGAAAAAACAGAATAAGTCAATAACAATGGTCGTGATAGGGGATGGCGACAGCGACATGTTTTGATATGATTTTGACGGATTTAGAAGGGCTTATGCTTTTATACAATTAATATAACTACTACGCACCTTTATGTTTTAATGAAACATTTCATAATCAGTTAGAGCATTTTCCAGACATGGAAATTGTTCTGTGTATTAAAATTTTTAGATGAAAAAGTGGCTTAATGTACGTAAAGATTAAGCCATTAAACACCAAATATTTAAGTTTATACACAATGGTGTACCTCTTTATTTGTTACTTTTTTTCATTATATGATAATCTTGTTTTAAAAAAGTCATTACATGCACGTTTCTTTTCTAATAAAAAAAACTATTTCTTTGATTTTATTTTTGTACATATGCGACAATGCATTTTTTCAGAAAATTCTTTTGAATCGTTGAAAACACAAAGATGTTTATAGAATACCGGTTTGAGTTTTGGAAACGAATTTAGAAAACGCAACAGTTATGTCTTATTTCGGTAAAGGGTTATAAATTGTTTTACCGTTAGATTTTAAACCCTTTTCGGCGTCTCGAAAGTTGATTTCTAAAAAAAAAAGTTGTAAAAGCCGTAAACATAATTGTGTCAAAGAATGAAATAAAAACCCTTACCTGCGGAAAAATTCACAACCCTTTAAATAATGCGTATACAAGTGTTGTTTGGAAAGTAACAAAAAATGTATATAAAAAAACTAGAACTCCGATTATGTAGCGCGTGAATGTGACAACTTTATTTACTATTAGTGTAAACCTAAAAAAACTCCCTTATGTAAAGTCACAGCCCTTAACAAAAAACTCCTATTTTTATTGGCTTATTAGCCTGTTAATAGTTGTACGACCCTAGCAATATGATCTCGTATAAAAAACACGGTTACTTAATATTAGGGGCGCTTTTTTGTCGACGATTTTTTGTAATCATTATAATGCAATTTAACGCAACTATGTTCGAAAAAGAGAATTCTCATTAAAATTTTGTCTTTGCGGCATCATTATTCTTTCACTTGTTTCGTGAGTTAATGGATTTTTCCCTGTACGTACAAAAATAGCAAAACACGGAACAGGACTTCTGAAATATAGAGGGCTGTCAGAGATTTAGTTTTATTGACCGCAGACGTCGATTTTTTTTCTTGCGGCAGCTGCCACGGGGTTCCGAAACCGTTAAAGTGTCTAAGAAAACCGAAATGAAGTCTATGGATTTGTTAAGATCCCCTTGAAGACTGTAAACGAGATGTATCGAATGCATGCATTGACATAAAAATAGCACGTATTGATATTAAACAAAGATAAAATAAGCGTAAAAACGAAATCAGTTTGCAAACACAAAGACATTTTTTTAAAATTTTAAATCGAACAGAAGTTTCGTTTTTAGTTTGACCTGCGCCGTTTTTCCGCTTTTCATATTCAACAGAAATATGCACTTACTTTTTTTCAGTCAATATTTTTTTTACATCTGAAACTACTATTTCTTGTTTTTTGTTAATCTTTAACTTACTGTACTTCTTAATATTTGACGTAAACAAAGCACGTTTTGACGTTTGGGTGACAGAGGTATATTAACGGTTAACTGAGCTACTGTTTATTTTTGTACCAAAAAGAAATGCCGATAAAAGTGGTAGAACTTTATTTGTAAAGTGTTTAAATAGACACTAATTTAAATATTTTAAATTTTTTATTTTAGTTTTTGGTATTTGTTGGACAATCAGTGTTTAAAAAATTACCGTTGAAAAAAATTGGTAAATTGTGGTTGAAAAAAGTAAATTCAGAGCTGCCATAAAATATAATTTAAATTACTTCTATTACATTTTTTTTAATAAAATGATCTACACGAGAATACAATTTTAAGCGTTACTAGCTAAAAAAATACATTTTGTTATTTGTAAGAGAAAAAAGAAAATTTTGTTTATTTCTTAACTTTTTATCCTAATACTAGCGCATAAACAATATTTTGAGTTTTTTCGGTAGGCGTGCAAACATAAAGATTTTTCGGAGTTCTGAACTTTAGAGCAGGCAATATTTAATTAACCGTGCAAAAAACAGGAATTTTCAAGTTCAAACCAACAGCACTTAACGATTGATCTTGAGCTTTGTTGATGGTTACGACAAAAGCCAGACACACTGGGAACTATAATTGCTTAAAATCGAAGGGCAAATCGGTTGATATCATTGGAATTTGTGTTATAAGCACATCTTCTCTTTTACATTTGCCGCTAATGATTGTGGCTTCGATTAAATTTGGCGATAGTTTTTTAACAGCAAGTCTTGTTCCGTTGCACAAATTCGGTGGATCTAAGTTGCGAATGAGCATCAACGGTGAACCAACTTTTAAAGTTAAGATGGTTCCAAAGAGTTAAGAAACTATTGGATAGCTGATGCGTGTTCTTCATCTATAACTGTGTCAATCGTTTTGTACTTAACAACAACCGGGTAGCTTTGATTGAATTTGATTGTTTATTAATTGACATCATCATTCTTCAGAGCCAAAATTGCTTGTTTGCAAAGCTAATCATGATTTTTGAAATTATTGGCAATATCGGGAAAAACTTTTTGCTCAATATTTGGAATTGATGATTTGACAAAAATTTGATGGAAAAGATATTTCACGTGTAGTCGGATCAATCGGAAGTTTTGCATTGCCCATATCCTAAAGCTGTTTGGCGAATATTTGCACAGCAGCATCTTAAACTAAATGCACACGCATATTTGTCTACAATGTAAGTTTCTCCACATGTCTACGACGCTTTCAAACATGCATTTAGTTAATCGGCTAATGTTGATCTGGGAATCACTGGCAAAATTGGTCAAAAATCAGCAGCAAGAAGCAATAAAGCTCCACCCATTGGTCAGTCATTTTCTCTAAGATCTTTGAGAGTACGGTCAAGAGCCTCAAGAGATTTCTTATATGCCATAGTGCATTTATCCCATACAGTAAGTGAGTTTATTTTTAATACTGCAGCAATGCTAGAATTTTTACCGTTGTTACATGTTAGTATTTTGGTATGGTTTACATTTAATAGAAGTTTAAGAGCTGAATGCGCTGTACGCCCATCATCGAGTAACGTTGATGCAACTCCAGACGATGCTACAGCTAGTGCAATTTCATTTTTTAATGAAATTTCAGCGATTATCACATTGAGCAAGAATGTTTTTTAGTGCCTCCAGGTGCGTCAAGAAAAATAATTTGCATAACTTTATCTAAAACTATTTTTTGATCAGTAGTCAACAGTTGTTTCTGAGCACCGACAAAATAGCACAATTTATCAGAATTATATCGCCGGTCACGTACCAAATCTCATGTCGTAAACATTGTTTCGATCACGTGTCGGTGCTGGTAGTCCAAGCTAGTAAAACATGTGGTTGATCAAAATACATCTATGCTCATGTAATATGAGTGTTTTATTGAAAATGTCATCCAAAAACTGTATTTTTACATACGGATTCGTTTTATGTTCTTGTCTTAATATATTGTCATTAATGCTTTCCTTGTGGTTTTCCTAAAGATTTTTTGAATCAGAAGGCGCGCAAGTCGTTAAAATAATTGCAAACAGCGTGCAAATTTGTGTCGGAAGACACGTGAGAGCTGCTTCTGCCAATGCCAATGCTAATCGTTTTCAAGCAAACCGATTCAATAACATGCTTCTCTGTACATTTCATTAACCGTAATCCAAACGTTAGTAGGGTGTTGAACCTTTGATTTATGTAAAGCAACATTCTCCAATAGTAACATTCCGCGTTATTTAGATGTACAGTAAATGCTCGACTCAATGCATCAAATGCACGAACCAGCACAGTCTGAAACAACAGTGCTTCGCTTTCTTCTGTAAAACATTTTGCTTGTTGTGTTCCAAGTGTAATAATTTAAAACTTTGTAATGCAGCAAAGTTTTTACAAAATTATCAGCTTGACGCAATTATTTTCGTGTCTGTGCTGCTCGTTCTTCGGCATTTTTTTCGGTAAAATAAACACGTTACCCGTTTTCTAACTGAACAGTTGGATATTGTGAATATTAAAATCAAAAGTTTGCCAGACAGCTTCATTCCTACTGACGTAACGACCCATCTGAAATTAAGTAGTTTCATCGTTTCGATTTGAAAGCCCAAACACTGCCACGTTAATGTATTTTACGGAGTTGCAGTATTCCACATTGATATCAATTTAAAATGTTTTTGACATTATTGGATTGTATAGAACAATCATCTGTTATAAATGTCAATATCAACGTTTCTTATTTTAATGATAGTGGTTAATTCTCCATCTTCTGGTTTTCGTCGTCTGTATTTCGAATATTCATCCTTATCAGTTTTATCATTCAAATTGCGTGGATATCTTTTGCAGTCTTTCACGCAAGGCAAATTCGTCTGCAATGCTCCGCATTGGGCGTGAATCATGTTCTTGCAGCAATGTCAAAAAGTATCGAATCTTTTTGTTGATTTGGTAGTAGAGCAGATATAACACTATTGATTTAAATTAGAACATTTTTTTCTTTCAGCCTAATTAGAATATGAAAGTGCGGTAAACCACGTTTTTGCCATTTAGTCGAATACATGTAGCATTGCACTTTGCGTTAATCGGATTTTTTATTATAAGATCCATTACTTTTTGTTTGAAAACTCTAGCTGTCAGATCATGTCTGTGATGCGATGATTGACCAGGCAACACCAAATTTTTGATTTCCGACCAAGCTAGATTGCACGTAAATGTTATGAAAAGATCTGGTCGCCCGTATTTTCGAACGTACGTCATAGCATTTTGAGCATATTCTTGAGCTTCCAGTATACGAAGAAGGAAGTATGCACATTTGATCGATGTTGGCAGCGTTTCCATCATTTGCAATTGCATAGCGCAAATGATTATAATTTTTGACACGCAGTTTCTTTGTATAAATCAAAAGTTTTAATTTTTTGGAATATTTTTAAATTTTCACATACCAAGACTTGATTTTAAAATTCAATTTGATTTTAGAACCAATGTTTTATCATTGTAAAGGATTTAATACAAAATCAAATATACAGCTGTGGGACTCTAAGAAAAGGAACGAAACATTTACCAAATAACTTTGTTGATGATAAGACACTTACTAGAGTTTGGAATGACTGACGTATGGTGAAAAATACGTTAATCAAAAACAACTTAAGCATCAGCATCGTCGGAAAAATACTGTGACACAAAACGCTAGCAGTTTATGTTGCAAAAGGTCTCTGTTGCAATTTTAGCAACAAATACTTTTTATACAGTCTAAGAAGGTATGCAATAAACCATAAATGTAGCAAGCAGATGAGGAATAAAAAAAGGACCAAAAGTCAACCTTAAAAAAATCTGTCATTTTTTTTTTGATATTATTAAAACGAACATTTTAAGTACTTCAAATAAATAAATACTTAATATTTTGAGAAAAGTAGAGACTTAATAATTACTTGTGTGTGACAGTTGCTTTGAAGATTGTTATTTTCTGTTTCCTAGTCATTTTTAAATTTATTCGATCTAAAATTAAACGAAGTGAATAATTATTTAACTAAAGAAGACAAAATCGAAATTGTTTTGATTGTCGGTGGGAATTATAAAACGCAAAGGGAAGCGGTAACAATTTTTAACGAGCGACATCCTGACAGACACAATTGCCACTCAACCATTACTAAGATTTTAAAGAAATTTAAAAGTTCGGGTAGTGTTGATAATAAGTTTAAAGTTCCTCATAATCTTTGGGTTAATGTAAAAGAACATCAGCTTCAGATAATGCAGACTGTTCTCGGAACTTTACGAAGTCCTCTTTGACAAATCTGAACGCAGTATCAAACACAACGGCCAGCAAAATTTTGAAACAAAAACAAATCAATTCAGACCTTACAAGTCAAAAATTATCCACATGTTGCAAGACCGAGATATAGGTGCTTACCTATATTTTAGCTTTTGGATTCAAGCACGAATAAAAGATCTTTTATTAAATCCGTGATTTTCTGCGACGAATCTACATTTTTGGCAAATGGAACTTCTAGTTCTCAAAATCGTCGGTGATGGGCTGACAAAAATCTCTATTTTGCCATAGAAGTACGCGACGTATAGTCATTCAAAAGAAATGTCTGGTGTGGAATCTTTAATAGTCAAGCCATTGGACTATTTTTCTTCAAAGAAAATCTTAATTCTGAGAGAGAATGAGTATTTTAATGTAATAGAGGTTATTTCATTAGATCTTTACAAAAATACGTATTTTCAGCAAGATGGTGCTCCAGCGCCCAGTACAGTTGACGTTCATAATTTCCCCATAAATTGATCGGAAGATTTTGAGAAATTCTTTGGCTTTCGCACTCTCCGAATGGTGTTATGTACACCATGCGATTTCTTCTTATGGGAATACCTCAAAAATGAGGTCTACAAACGCAGACCTTTTAGGAATATAAACCATCTTAAAATACAATTAGAGAATGTGCTACTGAAGTATCGTCTATTATATTGAAGCATTTTTTAAGAGAAATGTATGAACGAACCATACTGTGTATTGAAAGAGACGAAAGACACGTTGAAACTTAATTTCTGTTTGTTTTGATGCTATTTTTTAAAATTATGCAATATTTATTAGTTACATATCAGAGTGAATTACTCATTAGTGTTATTTGTTGTATGTTAGTTAAATTAACATTATGGTTTGATTATTATTAATTATTTTCGTCAAGTATTAAAATTATTCTTTAGTTAGACCGATTCAAGTTTTACAAAAGTTTATTTTTCTTGATAGTAAAACAATCCACAGCCGTCTTATATTCCGCCTATTTAATTGGCTGAAAGATGTAAACTGAATAAAAAGAATCTCCTCGTTTAGGCAATTGTTAAAGAACATTTACACGATTTTCGTGAAACTAATTAATTCGCAAGGATAAATTAGTTTTTAGAAGCCACGTAAATAGATATTTATTATTATTGAAAAATATTTCTCCCATAAAGTATCTTGCACCAAAATCGTAAAGATTATGCAACAATATTATTTTTTTTGTAAATAATAACAACCCTAAAGGAATAATTAACAAATTCTATTCTTTTTTCAATTATAAATCTTTGTTTTTAACAAAATCAAATTGAATTTTGAAATCAAGTCTTGGTATGTGAAAATTTAAAAATATTTAAAAAAATTAAAAATTTCGTTTTAGCGGAATTTAAAGAAAAAAAAATGTTTTCTGGTCTTGAGATTGTTCGATAAGTTAAAACTGACAAACGATGAAAAAATCTTATTGAAATCTTGCTTAATTCACTGAAAATATCAATTTTTAAATTTAGACAATTTTGAAAAACGCTAATTTCTAGCTAAGTGAAAATTATTTCTGATAGAGGCTAAATAGGTTTTCAGACAAAGACAAAATATTGCAGTAAAAAGTAGTTTTAAAAAATCAAAAATTAAAAAAAAAAACATTTGGTGCCGACTTTTTGGCGAGCACTGTATACCGGGTGTCTCACGGTGACGGTCGGTTAGAAGTATATCAAGAATTGTTAAAGCTAGAAATTTGAAACTTTGCACATGCGAGTTCCGTGTTTAATTTATTCAATAAAATTATTTTCCATAGGGCAGCACTTTCGGAAATACCGGAAATGAGCATCAACCTGTTTATTTTAAATACAAACCAAACAATTTTTTTTCACAATTGATGTGTCATAAAATGTTTAGTATGTATGCTAAAAATAATCATTGTATCAGTTGTAGAAATGGGATTTTAGGTTTTCAATGGCAAAAGATTGAGACACAATTGTCTGTAATGGATAATAAAAAATTGCCCGCGGTTACGTTACAATAATGTGTGCGTTTTCTTTCTATAAACGGAATGCCCCAATTTTCCGTTATTTTTCTTTAAACTAGTACACCAAGAAAGGCTAGACTGCTGTTATGTTCTAACTCCATAGTACTGAGCGAATTTTTCGCAAAACTGGCTTCGAATTGTTACGTTCGGAAATTCTCAAGAAACGCAAAGTACTGGATTCTATCAGCAAACAGTTATACAAGTTACATTTAACTTTCCCTAACAAATTAGAACACTCGATATGGGTAAAAATGCTATCACTACGATACAAGCAAACCAGATTTACGAACAATCAAAAATGAAGCAAACTAAGAAATTTGTGCGATTACATCCTTCACAGCCTAAGAAAACGTTAGACGACCATAAAGTAATTGTCAACCTAACAGACACGGTTTTGGATGCACACACCACATCCATTGTTAAAGAAGGTTTTTATCTACGCCGTTACGCCTAAGACAACTCCGATAGAAGATATAGTATGTGGAGTAGAAGCTGCAATACGCACTCTACCTAAGGAAATCTCTGAAATTATTTGAGAAAATGTTTGCAAGATTGTAAGAAAAGCAAAACCGCCACGCTCTAATATTAAAAGACATGAGAAAGAAGCAGCTAAGCGGTTACGTGAGAATAAGGACATTTTAGTATTGAAAGCCGATAAAGGAAACGCTGCAGTCGTTATGAACATACAAGATTACAACGACATAATGACGAACTTACTCTCGGAAGATTGTTAGATACGTCTACAAAGAAACCATTTAAATTTCTTATGCACTAAGATAAACTCCGCCATCAAAAACTCCACTAATATAGATATTAACAAGAAACCAACTTGGATTACAAAAATCCGGTTATGCCACGAACCTACGGTCTTCCCAAGATACCAACCCAATCGTTAGCACGTTATCTAGCTGTAAAACTCTTGCCGTTGACAAAAAATACAGAAACTCACATTAAAGGTTCTACAGATTTTGTAGAGAAAATTAAGAACTTGAGTATAACAAAAGAAGATATTTTAGTCAGCTTTGACGTGGTATCTCTTTTACTAAAGTCCCGGTCTACGAAGTGTTGTTTTTGCTCAAGAAGCGAATTACTGAAGAAGAAGTTCTAATCATCGAACACTGCCTTAAAAACACTTATTTCAGTTATAACGACAACTTGTTTAAACAAATAGACCGAGCGGCCATGGGTTCACCGCTCTCTCCAGTTATAGCCAATATTTACATAAAAAATATTGAAATTATGAAAAATGTTGAGTTGAGAACATAACAGCAGTCTAGCTTTTCTTGATGTACTGGTGATAAAGAAAAATAACATTAAGAAGAAAAGAAGATTAAGGCATTCCGTTTATAGAAAGAAAACGCACACTAATAGAAACTTAAACGCTAAATCTCCGCACCATCCAGTACAAAGGAATACTGTTTTGCATACTTTAGCTAAACGAGCTATACGTGTGTCAGATAATGAAAATCTACAAAAGGAAAGTTGGTTGGAGTCCCTACAATAAAATCCAAAAGTCAAAAAAGACTTATCAACTCCTACTAGCACCGTTATATGGGTTCGACAGACAAAATAAGCAGGGTGCTCAAGATACATAATATTAAAACTGTCTTTACGACTAAGGATACTTTGAACGCCTGGTTTACATCTCTTAAAGACAAACAAGGGGCTCTAAAACATACCGGAGTTTACAAAATTCTTTGTTCCTGTGGATCAAGTCATATAGGACAGACGGGACGCTCTATTGAAGTTAGTTGACGTGTGGAACCAAGGACACACGCTGAGCTTTGACCAAACTAAAGTGCTGGCTCCTTTCTACTTTCCCAGACTAATCCGTGAAGCTGTGGAAATAGAAAAACATCCATGTAATATATAAACTGAGAAGGCGGTTTAAGACTTACCAAATCTTGGCTATCAGTATTATATCTTCTAAGACAAAGATCAACCTTCTTGGAAAGGACACACTTACTCTGAATAATAACGAAGTTAGTCAAGCGGCCACGGAAAGATAAAGTCCGTTAATCACGTTAATTGCTATTGGTATAAATATCGTCACTTACACTTTTTCTTTCAGTGACATTTACCGCTCTGAAGATGCATGTTGCAATGTCTTGCGAAACGTCAGTTTGTTCACGAACGACAATACGGCAAAGGGCAAATTCTACTTCTTATGTTGGCTCTCAAAAAGACACTAGGACCAAGCCTAAGTCTGGGTGTTTAACTACGACGCCGTCTAAGCCGAAAGTCGCTTATAATCATAAACATAACAACCGCGAAAGCTTAAGATTTTATATTTTATAAGATCAAATTCAACGGGTGCAGTATTGCGAAATGATGCCTGTGACGATTCAAGAAGATCTAAATTTTCTTCAGAAAATTATTTGGTCAGATGAATCAGAATTTTCTAAAGAAGGTATTATTAATCGTCATAATTTACACATTTGGTCGCATGAAAATCCATTTGCAAACAGACCAAACAATTATCAGCATAAGTTTAACTTCAACGTGTTTGCAATGTTAATGAACCACCGCATGTATTATTTTATTTATGACGAGAATTTAAACGACGAGAGATATTTAAGTATTTTAAGACACCAGGTACAACATTTTTTGCAAACTTTACCAGAAGCCGAGTTAGAAACATGCTGGTATCAATTAGATGGTGCTCCAAATCATTGCACCGCTGCAGTCGGTCATCAATTGGAATAAATGTTCAAAAACCGGTAAATTAGACGTCTGGGTCGTTGGTTGTGACCAGCAAGATCGCCAGATCTAACGCCATTAGATTTTTATTTGTGAGGCACTGTTAAGTCAAAAGTGCACGGAACTCCTGTTAATACCAGAGAATAACTACGAGGTCGCGTTGTCGCAGCATTTAATAACTTAGATGCTTTAGAGATCAGTAGAGCAACGATTCAGGGTGTTGAAACACGTCTTATGAAATGTATGGATGTGAAAGGTACCTATTTTAAAAATTTAACATAACTAATGGGTTTAAAACAGTCAAGAGGCGACATCAAATACAAATTTCGGTAGCGGTCGAACAGAGTGATAATTAAATAAGCATTATGTTTTTAAAAAAATTTCTTTAAATCTGGAAATAAAGTCAAATAGATACGTAATCGCGGGCAATTTTTTATTATCCATTACAGACAATTGTGTCTCGATCTTTTTACATTGAGAACCTAAAATCACATTTCCGTAACTTTTATTACTTTCGATTCTCAATTTTCTTTCCTACACAAGATTTTGAAATTTTTCAGTGAAATTTTTTTTCTCCTCAACAATCACAATTGATACGCCGATTATTTTCAGCATACGTACTAAACATTTTATGACACATCAAAATGTGAAAAAAAATTGACTGGTTTGTATTTAAAATAAAGTTGTTGCTGCTCACTTCCGGTATTTTCGGAAGTTCTGCCGTTTGGAAAATATTTTTATTTAATAGATTAAATACCGCTTGTTGCATGTGCACAATTTTAAATTTCTAGCTTTTACAGTTCTTGATATACTTCTAACCGACGGTCACCGTGAGACATCCGGTATACGCCTGAAGATGACCTTAGGTCGAAACATGTAGCGTGATTATTAAAAATAAAAATTAAAAACAAAATATCTATAAGAAGACTTTAAGAAGAAAAACTTAAAATAGAAACATTATGTATCCATTGGCAAACTACTTCATCAATTATGTTACGAATAATGTATATCGTGCTTTGAACAACTTTTCGGGATCTGCTTTCCATGGACTAAAACTGTAATACAAATAGTTACTTTATTTAATAATTATTATTAGTTTTGTATTATAAGTACTATAAAGAAATTATTTCGTGTTGTAAAATAGCTAGAAACAATGTTAACGTAAAAATATTTACCAAATGCAAAAGTGAATTAAAACAGATTGTTCTAAAAAAAGAGATTTGTACACAAACAAGATAAACATTTAAATATAAAAGCAAACAGTAATACGTAAAGCCAACATAATAACGTAAATGCAAATCAAAATGTCAACAAAATAAATGAACTTTAATATTTGTCCTATTTGTCCTTGAAATTAATTTGCATTTTTTTAAAGCATGGTAACAGAGTACTTTCTGTTTTTAAATAGCGGAACCACTTGAGCTTTACTTCCGTCAGAAAAAAAAACCTGGGTTACTCTTAAGTCGCATCTAAAGAAACAAAACACAGCCAAAAAAGACAAAAAAAAACTTAATGAGAGTAAAAAAACTGGAAAAAAGCAAAAAAAAACTGAAAAAATAAAATAAAGAAATACTAGGAACAGATAAAAAAATTTTAAAGAAAGTGTACATTGAAACCTAATAAGAAGATATCACGAAAACAAAAAAACTTAAGTGAAAGTAGTGATGAGTTGTTAGTAGTTTGATGTCAGATAATAGCTCGGATAAGATTGAAAGTGATAACTTTGTTCTGTATGCAAACTGAGTTATGATAAAAAAGAGCTAACAGTTGATTGCATATGTTGTGTGCTTTGTTACAAATGGTTGCATAGGTCTTGCTTACCAGATCCAGCTAATTGTTCAAAGTATCATAAAAATAAATATTGTTTTAAAAATGAGATTATTTTAACATTAGCATCTATGACAGTGTGGTTAACAAGAGATAGACTGCAGAACTAAAACAAATGCCTACAGCAGTTTTAGTAAATATAGTTGCTTTTCATATAATTATTTACAACTGTCAACTTTTTTTGGTATCTTGCCCAACGTTACACGGAGTAAGATAAACAAAAAAATTTTTTTCAAACATTTTAAGAAAATAATTTTTGATTTTTTTGTTTGAATTCTTAATTACTAATCCGTGCTTTATTTTACCTTACATGTATGTATTTCGTTCAATTAAAAAAAATTTAAACGAATAAATTGATTACTTTATTTACGAAAATGATAGTTTTAAAATGAATTTTATGCAGAAGAACCAAATTGTTAAAAAAAAAGTTTGGTAGATAATTAAAAACAAAAAATGACAACAAAAGTTATAGTAAATGTTTGGTGGCCGAGCGAAGAGACCGATAGAGTCTTTAATGTTCGTGATGCCTAGAAAGTTAAAGTTAAAGAACTAGGCAGTTTGTTTCGATGTTTTGTAATGTTTCTAGAATCATCTTAAAAAAAGTTAATAATCTACTTTTACATTTTTATAAAAAAATAAATAAAACTTGTTTGCTGTAGACTATTTTTCTAAAATTATCTATCGATTTGTTATTTAAATAACTGCATTTTGCATGTATTTTTATAAAATTTAAGAATATTAAAAATCTCCTAGAACGTATTTCTGTTATTATCGTTAATAAAGTTTTAAATTGTTTTCTTCGCAGTAAAAGCTTAGTAGTAATAAATATATTTCAGTTAAAAATGCTTGTGTAAACAAATTTAGGATAAACAAACAACAAAAATAAGAAATTTTCTTAGTTCTAATATAAAAAATTTTGGAGTGTAAATATAAGACTATCATTGTTATAAAAGATAGACGTATACAAATACAGATTAATTAAAATTAAAAATTCTTTTTATTTATTAATAGTTTATCGGTATTTCAATATGTATAAAACATTGAATAATTAACCATTACTTCAAATATTGATTTGTGTGCAGTCAACATTTGTTATACAACTACGATCAAATTCCATTGGATGAAGTAAATCAATCATGTTTTTGATAAATTGATATTATGTAAAGTACTTTGACGTAAATTTAGTATATTTTTTTATGACTAATAGTTATAAAACGTACTTTAAAAAAAGTATAATTATTATACAGGCAGTATGTTAGTGTCCAGTTTAAGGGTCTGATCTGACAGAGTTATATCAAATAGAATACAATAGACAGGGGTGGACGTTCTATTATTTCCAATGTTACATTTATCACCAACAACTGTAAAATAACCTTTTGACCATTTTCAAATCGGACATTTAAAGAAACGTGCGTAAGCTGGGATTACGAGCCAATTTGATGGTATTAATGATCATTCTCTATTGGAAAGACTCTAAGGGCGAACTTTGCAATTTTTGTTGAAAATAAACGTATGTAATATATTTCAATTTGGCTTTTGTGTTTGTGCGTGGGATGTTTGTTAAAAGTAATTCTAACGGCAGTTGCTGGATTAAAAGAGATGACCAACGGTTAACTGTTTCGATACTGGGAAAATGAAATACGAAGTGGCGGAGTCGTTACAAGCAAATTAAGCAGCACGGAATTTCCATAAACAAACTGCTTAAGCAAATATCGATAACTAATAAATAATAGTTTAGTATTAAAGTTGATATTAATAATTATTGACAATATAATTAACTTAAAACAAACAACGATAAAATTTTAGTTTTTAAATTAGAATGCAATAATTAAAAATTCAATATTTGTATAATGCTTCATAAGATTAAGTTTTATACTCCCTGTTAGCTTTGTATAATTCTTTTTCTGCGCACGTCACGATGAATCCCTCTAGCTATTGACGTATCTAATTCAGAGTTCACCGGAAATAAAAAGAGCACTACCTGCACATTAAACCCCTAAAAAATGGCGCGTGCGACCCTAATTTTTTTAAACGGTAACATTACCAAGAAAATATAGATTGGGGCAACATTTAAGATTACATAAGGGGAGTTTTTTTTAAATATAAAAATTTAGAGGTTGAAAGCTTAGGGTTACCGCTAACGCCTCTATTACACTATTGTAGGTTTTTTGTATATATTTATATCTTTACTTTAAGTGGCTCGTGGCAAAAAGCGTTAAAAGCGAATGGGGTGATGTTAGCCGCGAGGGTTAAAGTATCCTAGGGTGTTTTTTATATACTTTTTAGCTCCGCCTATTGATTTTGTAAAATGGTGAATTTAAAAATCGCGCATCGTATCAACACATCTTTAAGTTTACTAAAAGGGTCACGAATTGTAGCCGTGTGAAAAATTTTATTTCGTAATTAACAATAAATAACATCTGCATACAGTAATTTTACTGCAGCATTTGGAGCATATCAAACGCCCTTCGGTGAATACAATAGACGGGATTACAATTTTAGTGATGTAAAAGAAAATATCATTAATGTAGTGGACAATGGTCACTACGTCAACATTTCTCACGAGTGCATTTTTACGTCACCCATGGAAAGCAGTTTCAGTTTAGACACCCCCAAAAGATTACATTTAATTGTAAGAATTTTTTGAAGCGCGCGGTGCAATTCTCGCCATCAAATCAACATTAATAATTTATTGTGCTTGAAATGACCTTCATATTTCTTATTTCGAAACTGGACGGTGTTGTCGAATCACTAGAAAATTGTATATAGTAGGGAACTTAAGGGCTATTTTAGGGCGCAAATTGAGATTTTGGTAATGAGAAAACGCACTGTGACTCATACTGACCATTGGTCAAGCTAGGGGGTGGATAAAAGAATCATTACAATTGGAAACGATCATATGTTCGAAAAGCAAACATTTTTCATTGTATTCGTTATAATTTCATACACACAACAAATGTTAAGTTATTATTTTAATTATTAAGAAGCATAAGTTAGTGTTCTAATAAATAAAACAATGCCAGATGGTTAGGCGGAAAATCGATAATCATATAGTAGTATAACAGGTAGGATTTGGCGCTGTAATAAACGACACGTGCTTTGGGATCGTACGAACTATTAATCATTTTCTTGCGTTTAATGTCAAGCAAAAGTTGTAAAAATTACTACCGATTAAGAAATATTTAATAAAAAAAAGTTTTGCGCGTTTTTGGTAAAACGCTTTAATAATAAACTTTTTTATAGTACATGATCAAAATACGTACAAATTCTGTTAAAAATTAAAGATATTACGAATAAATATACCTTAAATTAATACAAATTTACATCATCGTAATTATTTGATTGATTAAGTTGTGTGACTCGAAACGTGTAGAACTTAACATTTTATTGACTTTAGCGTAATTATTAATATATAAAATAATAATTATATTTTGCAGTTTTTAATACACTTTTTCCATGCAATTAATTTCTGTTTTCACGTTTTAACAAGTTCTATCATATTTACCTCAATTTGGATATCGTTACTTTAATTCACAAATGTTATAAAAAAAATCTATTTGAAAATAATGAATAAGAGTTACAATATATTTATCATCTCAAATAAAAATACGAATTAAATGAGAAATTGAACTTTATTTTAAATATAAAATAATATAAAAAACACAAATGTTCTTTACTGATAAGACAAATTTTTATAAAACGTGTGGAAACATCTGGCAATGCCTTCTTTTAATGCCGGTAGACAATCCCACTTTTTTTATCACCGGACGAATACTAGATAGTTGAAGTAACGTATTAGTATCAGTAGCGTACCTACGGGGAAATGAAAAGGATAGACCTCGAAAATAAAAACATTAGAATTTTAAATAAATTTGTTTATATTTGTTTACATTATACAAAAACAAGATTAAAAATCAAAAGCTGTAGAATGTTGAGATCAGAAGGTATCTGGGTGATTATAGGGTGAAGTGCTTTTCCGCGGACCCCAAGAAAAATTAATCAGTTTAATTTAATATTAATTAAGTTACAAGTTTACGTTATGTATGTTATACTGCTGATAAGGCCAGAAAAAATTATGATTTTTTTAAGTTTTATAGGTACCAGGGGAAATTGTGTAGTCAGGGAAGTGACACTATACACAGAGTAGTGACATTTTAAGATAGAGAAGTGACAACCTACTGATTATTAGATAACAAAGGTAAAATAATGGAATAAAACACTAGAGTAACAACCTGAGTAACCAATATAGATCGCTTTAGCTAAAAACAAGATTAAAAACTTTTAATAAAAATAGGATCAACTTAACAACTAACATACATTTCGAGCTGCATTATTAAGCTAAATATGCAATATCTAATTACAAACAAAATAAAGGTATTTTTTAGCAAACTAAAAACAGTATCTATTCACTTTTCAAATACGCAAACTAGTTTTGGAAATTTATAAAATAATCGGTTACCCTGCATAACTATATTTGGCACTGATAATTTTTTTTACAAGTTGTTCCACTATCGTTACATATCTTTAGAAATGTAACAAGGATCTCTCTATGTTTATCAAAATCGGATCATCAGCCACTGGAAGGGGTTTTTAAAAGGAAAAGAGCAAGGAAATAAGGAGGAACAGAGAGGACGGGGAGTGAAAAATGTGTGGACTGAGGAAAGCATAGAAAGATATAAGATGATGTTGGAGAAAGTGAATTGGGGAGATGTAGGGGGGGAAGAAGGATTAAAGGAGTTGACTGCAGATTTGGAGAAGACAGTAGAAAAGAAAACGTTTGAGAGAAGACAAGGAAAAAAGAGGAACGAAAATAGGTGGTAGAATAGAGAATGTAGAGAGGCCAAAACAGAGATGAGAAATGCTAGAAGAAGATGGAAGAAAGGTAGAATAGATGTACAGGAGTACAAGGGGAAGAAAGCAAATTTTAAAAATCTATGTTTTGAGAGAAAGGTGTCTTATAAAGAGGAAATAGAGAAACAAGTAAAGGAAATAAAAAAAAGGAGGAGAAGTGTGGGAATTTCTAAACAAGGAGAGAAGAATAGGTAAGAGGAGAGGAGGTTAATGGATTTAAAGGTGTGGTTGGGTTATTGTATGGAGCGTTTGGAGGGAACAATAGAAGAACCAGGACAGGTGATATTGTAAGGGGTAAATACAATACAGGAGGGGTGGGAGATAACGAAAGAGGAAATAGAGGAAGCAATAAATAGACTTAAATTAAGAAAGACGGCAGGAACGAACGGTACGCAAGGAAAGCAATGGAAATATGTAGGGGAGAGAGTGAGAGGAAATATAAGAAAAATTTTTAATATAATATGGAAAGGGGAGGAATTGCCAGGGAGTTGGAAAGAAAGTTTAATTCTTACGGTTTATAAGGGAGGGGATAGGAAGGATGTAAAGAATTATAGAGGGATTAGTGTCACTAATGTAAGTTATAAATTGTATGCCATGATTATACAAAGGAGGTTGGAAAAAGAAGTGGAAGAAAAAAGTCTATTACCAGATTGGCAGATGGGATTTAGAGTGGGAAGAAGGGCAATAGACAATGTTTATATATTGAAACAGTTGGTGAATGGTGAGCTAGATAAGAAAAGGGTAAGGTATACGCGTTCTTTATGGACATAGAAGCTGCGTTTGATAATGTGAATAGGGAAAAACTATGGAGAGTGTTAAGGAAAACAGGAATAGAGGAACAACTAGTGAGGAAACTAGAAGGAGTATATAAAGAGACTTAGAATAGGGTAAAAATTGGATAGTGTTAGTGAAGTGTTTTGGACGAGGAAGGGGTTAAGGCAGGGGTGTCCTCTTAGCCCTATTTTATTTGCACTATATATAGGGGACATAGAGGAAGTGTTGAAGGGAGGACAGTGTGGTGGAGTGGTCATGGAGAGAGGGGTTAAAGTGTGGGTGTTGGCATATGCAAACGATATGGTCATGGTGGCAAAAAAGAGTTGGAGATGAAAGGTTTGATAAATACGATAAAGAGGTACCTGGAAAGGAAAGATTTGAGTTTAAATGTGAGAAAGTCTGAGATGGTAGTTTTTCACAAAGGGAGAGGAGGGAAAAAAAGTAGGAGTTAAGTTGGGGAGAACAGAAGATAGAGGCAGTGAATGAAATGACATATTTGGGATATAAGCTAAGGTATGATAATAAAGATGATGCGCATATAAGGGAGTTAGCAAAGAAGAGTAACTGGGTATTAGGGCAGGTATGGAGTTTAGGGGAAAGAGTGTTTGGAAAGGAAATCGAGAAGAGAAGATGGCTGTTCGAAAAATTGATTAAAAGTGTGATAATGTACGGAGTGGAGGTATGGGGTTGAAAAGAGTGGAACCTATTGGAAAGGGTGCAAATAAAATATTGAAAATGGATACTAGGTTTAGACAGGGAGACGCCAGGGTACATAATAGAGGAGGAGGAGAAGTTAGAGAAGATTAGAATAGAAGCAGGGAAAAGGGCGATGGGTTATGAAGAGACAATGAAGGGTAGGAGAGAATGTAAAATTTTGCAATGTTGCTGGAAGACGCAAAAATATATACGGGCAGGAGGAAAGGAAACTGTACTAACAACGAGGAAGCTTCGCAAGAGAAGAAGTGGAAAGAAAGAGAGAGGAAGGGAGGTTAAATACGGAGGAGATAGTAAGAAGAGATAAAGACTCGCAGGTGCAAGAAAGGGAAGAAAAGAAGTAGGGTAAGATGGAGAGTTCTGGGACAAGAGGAGGAGAAACCTTGACCTTTAAATGACCTAGAGTAACCTTACTCCTCCTCAGGGGCCTTGACCTACATTCAGTGCTTTAAATGACCTAGAGTAACCTTACTCCTCCTCGGGGGCCTTGACCTACATTCAGTGCTTTAAATGACCTAGAGTAACCCTACTCCTCCTCACAGACCTACACAGAAGAAGACAAAGACTTTAAATGACCTGGAATAACCCTACTCCTCCTCACAGACCTACAGACAAAGACTTTAAATGACCTAGAGTAACCTTACTCCTTACAGACCTACACAGAAGAAGAAAAATATTTTTATTAAAAAACCGGTGGATGTAGTTGGATTCGAACCAGGGATTTCACGTTTATGAACCAGCGAGTTTACCACTGCACCATAAACCTGTTGGATTTAAACAGTATTGTTGATATATAAGACGATTGAAAGTACTTTGTATACTAATACTTTACTATGCGTATTATTCTTTTTCCGTAACCTATATACAAGTAACCGAACATTAGATTGATTAAAAGTTTCTATTTATTCTAACCTTCAAACACAGTTACTACATAGAGTAATTTATTAATTGTACAGTCTATTTAATAACTTAACATAATGAGTTACAATAAATCATAAATTGAACCAAAATAATATATAAGAAAAGTTAATATTAGCATAAGTAATAACATTAAAAGTATAATAGATAGTATACCATATGTGGTACAGATGGTTGATAGAGAGGTGTAGTTAGTTGAATTACGTTTGTCTAATAAGTTAATGTAACGCACGGAGTTCCAATCCGTTTGTACAAAACTTGAATTGTTGTTATAAAAACGTAATCGAAAATCCTGTGGTTCTGCAATTGGTAGAACTCTGACACCGTGTAAATTTAGTGGTATTAGTTTATACCACTTTGTAGAATTACTTTTAAAAGATGCATAAGTTTTAGAACAAAATGGTGGTTGTAACACATATAAACTGTTGTTAGAAACAGCGGTGAAAATTAACAGACTAAAGATTTTCGGAACCATCGCACACACAAAAGTTGAATACACAACTAACAACACGTGTCACTACTAACATTAGAATGTCTTCCGGGTTTGGACCGTGTCATAGTTGCAACCGAAGCTGCCAACGTTTCGCCCACTTTCGTAAGGGGCTTCATCAGGGCGTGAGATAAATCGCAAAACTCAAACAAGCAATCGAATTCTAACTAAGAACTTCTCAAAAGTTAGGTTATCCACTTGTAAAACAAGCCATAACCTAAACTATGAAAAGGTAAGAAAGAAAACGATAACCTGAAAAAACAAACGAAAATCTAACAAAGAACCACTACCGAGTTAGGTAATCAACTTGAGAACCAAGCCAGATTCTAAACTAGGTAGAAGTGACTTAAGAAGAAATAGTCTCCGTATTTAAAGGAACAGGATCGTCACGGATGATTAAGCTCGACCCTGATTGGGTTACGGTTGCTAGGGAGCGTGTTTTTGTTAAATGACTAATAACCGGGAACCAAAGAGGGGATAGTTCGAAACCATGATCGCGATTGAAGTTATTGGGGTGTTTGATGATTTCTATGCTTTCTCGGAATTTCCTGTTGAAAAAGAATGGAGATTTGGCAATCAACGAAACATTATCAAAATCTATCTTGTGACCTGTAGTAAAATGATGTTCAGCGACCGCAGACTTAGAAGTATACTTTTTCCTTATACAACGACCGGTTTCACCAATGTAGACTAAACCACAAGAACAGGGAATTTGGTATACACCTTGAGATGAAAGTGTAGGAAATTTGTCTTTGGGAGAAGGAAGAATCTGAGAGATTTTGCCTGTCGACTTGAATATGGGTTTAATACCATTCTTACGAAGGAGTTTCCCTATTTGATCTGTAACCTTGTGAATGTAGGGTAAAAAGGCCAATTTCGGGTTGGATTCGGGAGTAGAAATGTCCTTAGGTAATCGAGTACGTGGATGTAAACGACGATTAATAACTCTATGAATATCTCGCTTGACATAACCATTGTTCACTAAGGTTCTAGTAAGATGACGGAGTTTTGAGTCTAGATTCTCAGGTTGACAAATAGAAAAGGCACGATGGACCAAAGATTCAATGACAGAACGTTTCTGTGCAGGATGATGATGAGACGAAGCATGAAGGTATCTGTCCGTATGGGTGGGTTTGCGATAAACAGAATGGCCTAGAAGTCCGTCGGGCTTACGAATCACAAGAACGTCAAGAAATGGAAGAGAACCATTACTTTCGATTGTTAAGATGATCAAGAAACTTAGACAATTCAAGATGACCATGAGACCAAACAATAAACGTGTCGTCAACATATCTAAACCAAACCTTAGGTTTTAATATTGATGATTCCAAAGCAACCGTTTCAAAGGATTCCATAAAAATGTTAGCTACAACAGGTGATAGAGGAGAACCCATAGCAGCACCAGAAACTTGTTCGTAAAACTTATTTTCAAATTGGAAGTAAGTAGAGGATAGACACTTTTCAATAAGAGGAACCAAACTCAAGTCCTTGCCATGTTGAGACAGAATCTGTTTGATGATAATAAGCGAATCCTTAATAGGAACTTTAGTAAAAAGTGAAGTAACATCAAAGCTCACGAGAAGATCTTGGGGTTCAAGTCTTATAGTTTCTAGACGTTGAATAAAATGCTGAGAGTTGAGGATGTGAGAAGAGGTTTTACCTGTAAACTCTGCAAAGAATGTTGGACAAGAACTTGGCTAGCTTGTAAGTGGGAGATTGGATAGTACTCACGATAGGTCGAAAAGGAATACCTTGTTTGTGAATTTTGGGAAGTCCGTATAGACGAGGTGGTTTAGAATCTGATGGGGTAAGTCGACGTTTAGTTTCAGGAGGTAGATTGGAAGATTTGATTATTTGGCTAACCTCGCGTTCAATCCTCGAAGTGGGGTTATGGGTTAGAAGAGCGTAAGTTTCCTCAGACAAAATAGAATTGATTTTCGTAACATAATCAATTTGGTTCAAAACTACAGTGGCGTTGCCCTTGTCGGCTGGAAGAACAATAATATCAGGGTTCTTACGAAGACTTTTTAGAGCTGACTCTTCCGACTTAGAAATGTTGGATTTAGGAATTTTAGATGATTCAAGGATTTTGCCAGTGTTAATACGAATGGGATCTGAGATGTGGCGAGGAAGATGTCTTATAGAAGACTCAACAGCACATAGAATATCTTCTTTGGGAATACGTTTAGGAGCAACCGCAAAATTCAAACCCTTAGAGAGCACCGATTCCTGTTCTGAAGTGAGAACCAAACTAGATAAATTGACAACCGTCTTTACTGAGTTAGTAGTAGAAGAAACTTTACGATTCTTGGATTCCAATAATTGAAACTTTTTAAGATGACCTTCAGTGGTTAGTCGTAGAGTGGTATCAGACTGCTGGTAAGTAATGTTGTCAAAGAATTTCCAATCATCCGGGGATAGAGTGTTGGCCAACTCAAGATGAAGATAAAAGAGTTGTTTCGAGATGGTGTCTAACTCTCGCCTAGTTTGCTTAATCCTGGAATGCTTTGAAACGGTTGCTTTGGAATCATCAATATTAAAACCTAAGGTTTGGTTTAGATATGTTGACGACACGTTTATTGTTTGGTCTCATGGTCATCTTGAATTGTCTAAGTTTCTTGATCATCTTAACAATCAACACTTAGATATCAAATTTACTATGGAAATCGAAAGTAATGGTTCTCTTCCATTTCTTGACGTTCTTGTGACTCGTAAGCCCGACGGACTTCTAGGCCATTCTGTTTATCGCAAACCCACCCATACGGACAGATACCTTCATGCTTCGTCTCATCATCATCCTGCACAGAAACGTTCTGTCATTGAATCTTTGGTCCATCGTGCCTTTTCTATTTGTCAACCTGAGAATCTAGACTCAGAACTCCGTCATCTTACTAGAACCTTAGTGAACAATAGTTATGTCAAGCGAGATATTCATAGAGTTATTAATCGTCGTTTACATCCACGTACTCGATTACCTAAGGACATTTCTACTCCCGAATCCAACCCGAAATTGGCCTTTTTACCCTACATTCACAAGGTTACAGATCAAATAGGGAAACTCCTTCGTAAGAATGGTATTAAACCCATATTCAAGTCGACAGGCAAAATCTCTCAGATTCTTCCTTCTCCCAAAGACAAATTTCCTACACTTTCATCTCAAGGTGTATACCAAATTCCCTGTTCTTGTGGTTTAGTCTACATTGGTGAAACCGGTCGTTCCGTCATCACTCGCATTTCAGAACATGATCGTTGTATAAGGAAAAGGTATACTTCTAAGTCTGCGGTCGCTGAACATCATTTTACTACAGGTCACAAGATAGATTTTGATAATGTTTCGTTGATTGCCAAATCTCCATTCTTTTTCAACAGGAAATTCCGAGAAAGCATAGAAATCATCAAACACCCCAATAACTTCAATCGCGATCATGGTTTCGAACTATCCCCTCTTTGGTTCCCGGTTATTAGTCATTTAACAAAAACACGCTCCCTAGCAACCGTAACCCAATCAGGGTCGAGCTTAATCATCCGTGACGATCCTGTTCCTTTAAATACGGAGACTATTTCTTCTTAAGTCACTTCTATTTAGTTTAGAATCTGGCTTGGTTCACAAGTTGATTACCTAACTCGGTAGTGGTTCTTTGTTAGATTTTCGTTTGCTTTTTCAGGTTATCGTTTTCTTTCTTACCTTTTCATAGTTTAGGTTATGGCTTGTTTTACAAGTGGATAACCTAACTTTTGAGAAGTTCTTAGTTAGAATTCGATTGCTTGTTTGAGTTTTGCGATTTATCTCACGCCCTGATGAAGCCCCTTACGAAAGTGGGCGAAACGTTGGCAGTTTCGGTTGCAACTATGACACGGTCCAAACCCGGAAGACATTCTAATGTTAGTATAGATTCCGGCCGTGGAAGCCTTCGCTATTACAACACGTGTCACTGTTTGGCATAATTATAATGCCGCGATCATTAAACGAATCACATTTACGCCAATCCGTGTGAATGTAATGGTTAAAGCTGGAAAATTGTATGCGAAATTCTTTTGAAGTATTAGGTGCTGTTATAGTAAAAACTTTAATACCATGTAACACGTCAGGTATAAGTTGAAACCACTGGCGTGGGTTATCTTTAAAACAAATAATAGCCTCTTCACAGTTTGGAGGTTGAACTATATAAAGAGTATTACCATAACAAGCACTCAACACAACTGATTTAAAAATGATGGGAATCATTGCAGCGTTGAAAATGAACTAAACTAAACACACTACACACAAAGCTTTAAATGATCTAGAGTCCTTACTCCTCCTCACTGACCTACATTCAAAGCTCTAAATGACCTAGAGTAACCTTACTCCTCCTCACTGACCTACATTCAAAGGTTTAAATGACCTAGAGTAACCTTACTCCTCCTCACTGACCTACATTCAAAGCTCTAAATGTCCTAGAGTAACCTTACTTCTCCTCACAGACCTACACACAAAGCTTTAAATGAACCATAATAACTTTAAGTCATCCTTTTTTGTTGGTATATATAAGACGATTGAGAGCAGTTACAATACAGTTGGGGTTTAGAAAGAGGTTGTTAAGAATGGAACAGATAAAGCAGTTTGTTCAACAGATGAAAGATCGTGATGTAACGATTCAAGCACAAAAAACTATTAAAAAATCGGTCCCCGACAGTAATATGGTGTTAAGTGCAATACAATTAATTGATCAGAATGTTTATAATTTAAATAAGTCAAAAACTAAATTTATCAGTGTTGGAATGAATTGTGCTAATCATTTTTGTCCATCAGTAAAGATATTTGCAACTTATAAACAAGAAATCGTATTTACGGAAGAGGAATGGGTGTGGTTTTTGGAGCTTCGAGAAAAAATACATAGATGTTTTCAAAGTACTGAAGCAATATGCGAACCCATAAAGGTCGGTACGAAAACTATAATATTTGAAATTATTGACCAAAAAAAAATATTAAAAATTAAGGAAAGGAAAGTATAACGTAAGGTATGGAAATATAGTGTCCAGAAGGGTTCCTAAGTATCTGATGGGGAGGAGAAGCTTAGGAGAAAAACAGCTTATAGCCAGGTTTAGATGTGGAAATGAGGAGAATTTAAATAAGTATTGTAAGGAGGATGTAATGAGGAGATGTAGATTATGTAGAGAGGGATGGGAAGCCATAGAGCACTTGAGTGAGGAGTGTGACGAGCTAAGGGAAGAAATGAGGGGGAGGAAGGCTCTGCTTGGAGAGGAGGGGGAAGGATTGGATTGTATAAAAGCAGTAAAAGAAAGAAGGATAAGAGGGGAGGGTTAGGTCTAACGAAATAGAATAGTAAGATGGTGATTGGAATAATTTATTGGAAAAAGTTATTTTAGTTTTATAAATTTTTGTATGTATTATATGTATTATATTATTATGTAAAGGGAAAAAGTGTAAGGGTATCATAATTTATTGTAAGGCCAAATGGTTCAACAATTATCAATAAATAATAATAATAATTAAAATCCGATTAACATACACCAGCATATCTATATTCTTTCTTTTTGTGCTGGTACTTTAGAAGAATAAAATCACCGCTTTTGTAACTGTCATTCATATCAGCAACCGATTTTGAACAAGAAGGCTTGTTTCCATCGGAGTTATTTTTAACAGTATCTGAATTGCTAGTACGTTGTTGAAGACATTTTTTTGTATGTTGTTGACAGAATCAGTAGATATTTTAGTAACATCTAATTTGGCAGTGTTATATTGAGGATAAGTAATGTCACCCAAGTTAAAATAAGCACAGAAATCACTACAAAAGCAACTGAGGCTCTTCATATATAATTTACGACCTACAAACGCGTTTCCTCGTACTTGGTGCATCTTTAATGCTCTAACAAAAAGGTTTAATGTAGTAACAATTTTAATCAATTATTGTTTTTTGCAATTAAATTTCTTCTTCAGAAATAACAAATATTTGAATGCCAGGACACTGCTTTTCTACAGCTTTAGCAAAAGCGTTTACTGTAGAGATGTCATATTCAGATGCGATAATTTTACCGGCGGTACGTTTGCATTTCCCTCCCCCGCCATCTGGAGCTCCTTTTCCATAACCACTTTTATGATAGTTCCAGGTGAAATTACAAATCTTTGGGTATGCTTCCGGCAATATACAAGCCAAGTAAAAAAACATGTTTTTGTTCCGGTATTGTGTCACAAAACCATCGCTTAAAAAATGTACGGTTTCTACTGAATGCAGCAGGAGTTCCATCACAGGTTTTAGATGAGCCCAGATGACAGGCACGTTATGGTTTAGATTTTCAGATAATGTAGCAAAATACTTTGTCTTCTTTTTCGTATATACGACTACAGTGTGCAAACTTATTTAGATGCGTGACCTACCAAAATGGAATGATTGAATTTCTTCAGAATATTTTGTGTTATAATTTTTTGAAAAGTCCATGTATACTACAGCATCTTTATCAGTTAAATTATCTTTTAAACTTTTGATGATTTAGTAGGTATTCATGTACAATATTTACTTCATGTCATAAAAAAGTACCCAAGTCATTTTCAAGCTTTGTTAGAATGTCTTTCAGAGCACATTTCGACGTTTCTTAAGTGTATTTTCTGGTTTTACAACTTTTTTTGGTTTTTATGTCTAAAACTTCTTTAGAATCATATTGCCATAAAGAGTGTTTGATCAAAACAGAATTGTCAAACTTATGATAATATATTGGACGTGTTTTGCAGTTGATACAATTTCGCGAAAGACATTTTTCATTGTATCGATCGCAACACAAAAAATTAAGCATTGCTTGATGGTTTGTAAAACTTATAATTTATTTTAAAGAAACCAATGTCAACTCTATGTTCGCATGAATAACACATAAGCACGTTTCTCTTTGATGAACGGTTAGGGACACAACCCAAAAAGGTCGCATACGACAAAATAATGCGTAACTTATTAATATTCCTTTAGTTTTCAAAAACTTTAAGTGTAAATTTTTTATAGAGTCCTGCAAGAATCTTTTCTGTTTTTTTATTTTATTCTTGTAATAATATATTTTTTACCTGAACATAAACGACTATTACAATCTTCTTCAAAAAACTGAATAACTGCTTTCTTTAATTTCAAACTTGTTTAATCTCTTCTTGTCTTTCGTGTTAATCCAATAAACTTTTTTCTACAATTTCGGATTGTCTCATCGGTTTTATATTAATTTGATCTAAAAGATTGTATTTTTTACCTTTTTCCCACTTAACAATCTTCGAAACAATTTCTTCTCATCAAATTTTTTTGTCAGTTCTATATTTTCTTTGATTCTACTTTGTACCACTTTGCTAAATAATAATTTTTTTTCTCGTTCCATATTCTCTTGACTATTATCTTTTAAAAATTCGACAACTTTGGTGTTTGGAGTCATTTCTTGTTTTGTTATCCGATTTAGCTTCTTTTGATAATTTTTAACCTTTTGTCTTAATTTTTCAAACTCAAATTTTTGTTTCCTAATAAGTGCATTAGGTCGTTTTTGTTAAATTTCAGATCTTCTTTTAGAAGCTAGAGATTTATTATTTTGCATTTGAAGAAGTATGAACGAGTTTTCATTATTAGTTGAAGGCCGGAGAATTTCTGGTAGATTGTTGTTTTACGCGATCTCTATGCTTTCTAGTTTTTTCTCTCCATATCTTTCTGACAGCTCTTTGCTCTCTATCACTCATATCTTTAATACCCTTCATTTGTCGTTTCTCTTTCTTTTTAAAATATATTTGTCTTTCTTTCTCTTTCAATTGAGCATTCTTGATCGGATCATTTTTAATTCTTTGATAGCGCAACCTTTTAGCTTGTCGCTTATCTTTTTAGTCTCTCTTCTATAGTTTGCTTTTTTTACGTTAACCATGATACCGGCTTATATTTAACAAAAGCAAGTATCTAAAATAAATAAAATGAAGCATTAAAATAGCAAATTTTAGCAATTCCCCTGGCATAAAAACTACCAGAGTGACTCCAGGAAAGTGACAAAATCGTACATAGCTTTGAAACACTCTTAAATATGTAACTATTACCACAATTAAAAGTAATTTATGAAGCATTGCACAAGGACCTTTCTTTCTTACAAATACACAATAATCAAACATTAAAACTTTAAAAAATATATTTACCAGAGGAAATACTGCAACCACTGACAAAACGCAACTTTAAAACAGCGCGAAGATAACTGACGCGTTTAGTGTGGGAATATGTCCAACTGCGTTAACTTACAGCTAATTTGACTTTGTTTACTACGCACTTCTCAAGGTTAAGATATGCGTTTATTATTTTTGTGCAAGATTTTAAACTTTTAATTTTGCCAGGTGAGGGTGACACTTTTTTGTACTGACGTGAAAAACAGTGATTATTTTAAACACTAATATATTTTTTTACAGTTTAATTTACGGGAATACGGTTTGATTTGTATTTAGTTATGAATTAATATTAGAAGTTGTAAATAGTCAACGAAAACCTTATTTACAGCATTCTCATGTTTGGTATTTTCAGAAAGAATTGAGATTCAATGGTGTGATTCCAATTGCATTGAACGATCCAATTAAATCTTTCTTTATAGTTTCTTTATCATGCTGCTTATTTATCTCAGCTATTGTTGGATCTAACAGATCAGGAAAATTTTCTTTGTCTATAGATTTTCCACGCTAGTTCAAAGGGTGGGTCAGGTGAGTAAAATTTTTCGGTAGGCATTGCAAAGACGCAATATTTCATTAAAAAAATGTGAAGATAAGTGATCTCCTAATAAAATATTTTAATCTTTTTGCATGTAGCAAAAATGTAGTGGTGAACCAATCTAAAAAGGTCTGGGCATCTATCCACTAATGGTGTGTTCTGTTGTAGTAAGAATCGGATACACATCAATTTTCTTCGCAAAGTGATTGACCTTTTAAACCATGCTCGGTCTACTAAATCCACATCCTTTCAGACTTGTAACTTACGTAGAGAGGCAATAAGATTCTTTACCAATATAGCACTTTTTGTGAAATTGCGACGCGTTCAGGGGTATTTGGTCCCTCTCCAAAACAGCATTTTTTTTACCTTGATTGCGTTGAAAGTTTGGTTCGTCGTAATTAAAAATGTTTGAAGCTTCTTACAATGTAATTTTAAGATTTTCAAAACAATCTACGACAATTTCTTTTGAAATATCGACTTTTTTAAATAATTGCAGCCAATTTATGGGCCATGTTATTTTTATGCCGTTTTAACATAGAGTAGACCCAATCTTTGCAAATTATTATTAAATTTGGTTATGTTACGCCCTTGACGATCGAGATATGTTTTAGCCAACTGCCTAATATGTAATAAAGACAGTGAAAATCCATACTCGCCACACGTTAAAGCAGTTGTAATGAATGCTTTTTTTTTCATTGTAAATACGGATTGGCAGCCATTTTTACGCACGCGCAAACCAAGAAATTTGTTGCGCAACGTATCAAATAGAATTTTGTGTTCATTTGCCGCTCTTTGGAGATTTTATTCAGCATCGACCACTTTTTCCAAAACTAATACTATTGTTTCTTTATGATAGTTTTTATATTGCTTGAAACCAAAATTATTCTTATAAGTTGTCATCATTTTTACACTAAAATTAACAGTAAATTAAAAATTGGTTATGAAAACGTTTTATTTTAGTTACATTAATATATGGGGCGTAATTGATCACTTAATACTTACACTCCACATAGATGATCAATTTTGCTCCTACTAATTCAAATTCAAATTAACCGCCTAAAAATGAATTCTGGAATCTATGCAACTACATGTGTTTGATCTCAAAATTTTATTATTAAAGTATTTTCGTGCTTCGTTCGCTCGTGCTTTAAATGCGCTCATGTAGGAAAAACTTCTTCCCGAACTTGGTTCGTAAATAACTATTTTCTAGTGACAGAATAAAACTATATTTTATATCCTCAACAAGTCAACACTGTATTGTTTGCATTTTTTCTTCGACTTACTCATATTGTTATCTAAAAAAAAGAAACCCAAAAAAATATAAGAAAATATATATATCAAAATTTTTATTTGGAGCAAACCACTGTTAATTGTAATATTTTTTTTAAATAGAACGCTGCAATCTAACGCTCTCTTGAATTAGTTAATTGAGATGTAAAGATAAAATTTTATGTAAATGTCACATATTGTGTACCACTTTGCTTTTCAAGAAAAATAAATAATTCAGAAATTAAGTAACAACAGAACATTATATTACATTAATATACAATAACTCCAAACACGTATTTGGTTATTTGCGAAAGTAAACAAAAATATAAAATAGTAAGTTACAACTTTTAGGGTGCATTATATTAAATTATTAAACTCATTATGTCTATTTTTTACAGAATCAATAATAATACATTCTTTAGAAACACATGTGTTAGAAAAACTTACAATCATTTCTTAAGTTTTTAATAAAAAAGAAATCCTTAATGAATGTTAAAGAGTTACTGTACTAGAAACCGTAATGTATAATTTTTTTAATCAACTTGAACAAGAGTATAACTTTGTCTAAATAAAACTACACTGCGTAACAATACAAAAAAGTATACTTTTTTGTCTAGGACTATAAATATTTGTTGTATGCACTTCATATCACGCATCAATAAAAAAAAACAAATAGTTACCATGGCAATGTCAGTTTTCTTTCTTTAATTCAATAGTATTTAAGAACATCTGCTGTTATATTTATTTGGTTTCTTTAAGTAATAAGTTCAGCTAAATTGCCCTCTTTATGTATTTCTAGTCTGTCTTTGTGTTTCTTAGTTTCTTGTTATGTAATTGGAAATTTAAGGTACATTTTCTGTTGGCCTCATGAACAAAAACTTTTAAATGTTTTGTTTCTTTCATAAATACATGCTCCATTACACTTTCTTTTTCCATAATAATTTTTACTCTTTTATTTTTTTTTAATTTTTGTTTTTACTTCTTTTTTTCATTTCTATTTTGTCTTTTATTTCTTCTCACTTTGTTTTGTTCTGGTCTATTTTTAAAATTTTTATTTCTTCACTAAAGTTTGAATTTTTCTTCTAAATCGTAATAAGAATCATTTCGGTTTTTGTTTACGGATGTGCATTATAATTTTTAATTAATTTTACATCTTTATTTACGTTACATTCGAATAAGACGGTATTGAATTGAAGTCATGAAACTCTAATTTTTATTGATCACAAGAAAATATTATGTAACTTTACTACAAACAAAAAGAAACTCTAATCTAACTATAATTATAAAAACAGTTCATTATAGAAAAAAAATGTATGTCCAGTTACCTTGTACAATGTACAACACATTTGATTTACACTGTAAAAAATTGCATAAATCGAATCTTATTTTCTATTGTGATTTTTTAGCTAACGACCACCAATAATTTAAACTATTATGTTAAAATTACTAAAATTGTGCTTACATGAAACATGTAACAGTTTTTGTTCTTATAAGTGCTGCATCCTCTATTATGCAAATTTCTTAAGCGAATATGATTGCTTACGACTACCAAAGTGAACCAAAATTAACGAATACTTTTAACTTTGATCTTGCGTTGTAAAGCTTGACAGATTTGAGTTTTATGTACGGAACGGTGCAATGATGAAATTTTGACAGAAAAGTGGGCTTAGTACTGTTGTGAATTAGGGTAACGATATATCGAAAAAATTAAACTAAACTGTAACCAAAATTGTCAACGCTATTGTTTCTTTTCTAAGATGCTTTATAAGAACGCATTTGCAAACTTTCTAATAACTAAACCAGCAACCAGTTATTTTTGTATAACATCTTATAAAGAGATTTTTTAAACAGTTTAGAGAGGTAAATGTAAAAGGGATTGATGATTTTTTGAATATTCAATGTTTTATGAGTGTTAAGAATCAAAGTTCTAGTAGTATAACTGAGTTCCAAAATATAAATTCTCGTAACAAAACAGTAGGGCGTTAATAATTACAGGTGGATAGTGTTGCGTATATTAATTTTTTCGTATTTGTTAACCTATTATAATAATTATAATTTTGAAAACCTACTTATAAACCTTGATTTTTCTATCTTTCTTTCAAGTATTGGTTTTATTTTTTAATAACTTAAAACATAATACAGACTTAGTTAAATCTAAAGTTAGGTTTACAGTATATATGTATTACACAGTTATAATATAAAGTTTTTTAAATTTTTCTTGGACGCACTTAGTTAATATGACTTTGTTTTGATAATATATTTTTCTATTGTCTACTTTATCATTTTCATCATCCAGTTTTTAGTGTCATCATAGGTTATACAGAGCACGCCGCTTAATAGAATCATATCGGGACTTGGGGTTTTTGATAACAATAACCCATTAATAACAAAATCCGAAACTTGAAACAAAAACATTTATTAGTTAGAAAGGAGTAAATTCATACATCGTGTAACTGATTAATTTAAAAAGTGAAATTATAGCTTTTAAATAATCGTGCTAAGTTTTATATAGTAGTTAAGTCAAGCTTTTATAGGTCAATCTTTCAAGGCTTGTGTTACACACCAGGCGAGAGAAGCGAGCAAAAAAGCGCCGTTTACATGCAAAACGATAGACTATTAAATAAATAATTTTGTTGCGAATATAAAAATTCACATTTGTTTTTGTGGCTTTCATGACTTACGCGGTTTCTACGCGTATGGAAAATACCAAGTAAAATGCTAATTGAAATTCTTATTTAAAAAAAAAAAGGACGTATATAAAAAAGACAAAGCTTTAAAGAAATCGGAAAACCAATATATAACCTATGTATTAACGGAAAGGTTCTTTTAACCATTACATGCGTAGATTTAAAATAAAGACAGCAGGTACATGCGATTTCAGCAGCTATGAGGAAGAAAGTGTAGAACATTTATCACATTTTTATGTGACCAATATGAGAGGCTCAAAAATGTACTAAAGGCGAAAAGTGTGAGGCCATCTCTAGCAGCCTCATTAAGTGCATGTTAGTAAAAAGTTTATAAAAGAATTGTGTAAATAAAAATCAAAAATTTAAACAAATTGTGGGAGAACTATCGTATTGGTAGCTCGTTATGCTTTTCTATAGGTTTATACTTAGCAAAATTAGTTTACACAAGTAGACTTTAAGCAAGATTAGTGTTGTATTTTGTCTTTATTCAAAACTTGTCTTAAATATGTATAACATGGGAATGATGGATGCAGTTATTTTGTTTAAAACCGTTTTATGCAAAACTTATTTACTTATTTCACCGCCATCTTTTTCAACATCTACTCATCTCTACCTAATTCCAATGCACCAAAAAACAGTGTTGTCACTTTTACATTTTAACTTTATTCTTACATCTTATATCAATTAGGACATAGTTTATAGCTAGTAGGTTTAGAATTATGATGTTATTTACTATTCTATAGGTTATTCGTTTTTCTTTGACAAAACAATTTTCTTTATATTTGAATTGCAAATAGATTTAGTTAGATTTATTGATTTTTTTGTTGTTATACAGAAATTTATTTTCAGTAAGTAAAAGCTGTAAAACAAAGAAGCTTTAAGTATTTACTAGTTTTTTCCTCTTTGTTTCATTAAAAAAATATGTAATTAAATAGAAGTACGTTTCCGTTTTGACGAGATCTTGACACGGTGACAAATGTTTCTTTTGATGATACCACGTGCCTAGACTGACCAGTCAAGAGGCCACTTGAGCATGCTGCAACTTGCCAAAGTTTTGTGCCAGCTCAATCTGCTTAGACATGTCCGGTTTTCTTCTACATATGATACAGTTTTGTTATATTTTATATAACTCTTCAAATAAATAACACAAAAAAAACATGTTAAAATAACATTTTTTAGTCAGGTCATTGCCATCTTTTATTGAAACTTAAAGCACAGTACTCATTAGGCTATTGTTTGAAGTTGAGTTTACATTACATGTTGCAGTTAGGGTGTACTAATGTTTTTACAACACTAGTTTTTGGGCAGCATAGCGATGAAAGGAAATATGAAGATACATATCGGCGCGAATAGATTTTATAACAGCTTGACAAAATTAGTTAACCGACTAGAAATCTCAAATCGATCTAATTTAATTGCGAGTTGCATTGAAACTAGTTTGTAACTTGGATGTAAGATCTTATGTCAATCGCAGCAAAAATTATACATAACTGGTTGTGTCAACAATAGTGCTCACTGAATTTCTGTTCTTAATATTAAAAAAAAAATACGTATGAGCAATAGCATCAAAATGCAGGTGATTAATCAAGATGTCACAAAATAAAGTGATTTATCGATTGAGTTAATTTTATTAATTAAACATAATTATATGAATGTAACTGTTAGTTTGTTAGTAGTAAATAGTCAAAAATCTACCCAACAGTATAATAGAAATCAATTAAAATTGATGATGATTCATTTATTCATAAATCAAAACAGCAAGAACAAAAAAACGGTTGCAATTGATTCCTAATTTCTTCACAAAAAATCATAATTTGAAATTGTGGAAATACTCTAATGGGACCTGAATCTTGTATATTATATATGCAAAAACAATAACATCAATAACGCTAATGCAATTAAATAAACGTAAATTAAACTAATATATTAAAACAAAAACAAATCCGATAATTAATTTATTTAGAAAAAAATTATTATGGTTAACCTTATTAACCCCTCTAAGTACTTTAGAATTAACATTAATGCTTAGCATATGTTTTGTATATACACTTAATTTCAAAAGTGTGTTTCTTTTTCCCCTATTTAAAAGTTCAGTTACTTATTTTACCTAAGGCACAAAAAATCGTTGTAGGAAATCCATATGTATTAAGTATGTAAGAACAGTCGACCCCATATCCATTCACCGACATTTTCGAATGGACTAAACTGAAAATAAAGATGAGCAATTCTTTGTCAAAAGCTCTTAGTTACTTCCGCTTGTGACAAAACTGACGACATTTGAACCTCTCAGCACGTGGATTTGCAGTTGGTGAACGTTTTACCACTAGTAACGCCCAACGTAGCATTACCGAATTAATTTTATTATCTCATACGTGTTATTAGAAACTTAACGATACAAATTCTAATGGATAGTTAAGTTATTGTATTAATTCGGAATTACGGCATTATGTAGTTTGATTTATTAAATAATAAATTTTACCTAGTTTGTAAGCAAAAATAGAGTTTCTAATTTATCTTATCATTTCTTATACACTTTATTTGTTTTGACAGAAGCTTGTTACTTAATTACAGAGTGTCCTACATATATCTTTGTTAGCTATGTTATTAATTATTTTAATTAGTTATAGAAGCTTCTTCACGCTTCTTCATTAAAGAAAATGCAACGTCACTTACCGCGTATCCTTTGAAGATGTATTTTTAAACGTTGAAGAATGCGGTATAGATCTTTTTCATCAATAGGATAATATTTATTATCTTTAAAAATTAAACCGATTACTATTTGTTAGCCATTAGTCAATAACTTTTATAAATATTTAAATTCAGTTTAATAATATATGTTTATACTTTAAAGAAAAGATTGATTTTATTGTACTAAAAATGTAATTTGAAGTGATCATAGTAGACAAGCATAATTTTGAAATTATTCAAAATGTAGTTTTTTGACTTTAAAATCATGTAAATTGTAGTTGTTCAGAAAAAGATTAAGTGAGTTAATATCAATAACATCATAAATAATACAACACATGCTTATAGTGAACTGGCTGTTGCTGATGTACCGGAGAGTACATATTAACACAAACAACCATTCAAAGATAAATAGCGTTACAGTAACTGAAAATTAAGTACGAGTAGCAGAAGTCGCCAAAGAAACATGAAAAATAAGTCAATCACGGATACGACAAGCTTTACTGTTTCAGTTATTTTAATGTTATCGACTAAGACAAGTACCTAATGGAATCTGCAACTCATTTTTGATGATTCTGCTTATCAACGTGAATTAAACAGCATAACTTGGTTTAATCAGTATTAGGCAGTACTTAAGTATATTTACCTAATATATTTGAGTATTGAGTAGATACATGATTACTGAGTACAAAAAGTAATCGATAAATACAGTTTCAGGCAGCAATTTGTCGTTTATACCGTATGAATACAGTGTACACCGCTTATTGGAATCACGGATAATGTTATCAATCGAGTAATGTTATCACTTTATTTAAGAACGAGCCGGACTTATGTAACTACATAGAAAAAACATTGTATATAGTAATTATAATTTCGGTTTATGTTATCAATTTTCTTCTCAGGTTTGTTTCTATACATGAACAATAACCTAATTTGCATAATTTTTTTAGCTGAATTTTTACAATAGGCTTGTAACGTGAGTAAAAAAATTTATCACTGTACTATAAAAATACTGTACATACTGTAATATGTTATCTTCAAGTTACTTTATATTTTCAGTGTGATAATATTATTTTGTATTTATTTTTATTTTGAGTTGAAAAACAGTGAATTAAACATTATAACATTACTTTTGTTTCCTTTTTTTACCGGTGTCAACAAACTATTTAATGCGTAATTTTCGATTTATTTGGTTTAAAATGTTGATGTTCTTAAATGTTTTATTAGAACTTTTAGTTTGATAATTTTTGCTTGTATTGACGCTATTATTTGATCTTCTAAATTAAAAACTTGTTATTCAGATACACGCTGTATGTATTTACTGCTTTTTAACCACTAAAGATTATTTTAGATATTGAATATTGTTATCATTCGGTTATTGTTATCAAAAACTCCAAGTTCCAATGTGATTCTATTAAGCGGCGTGCACTGTATAACAAAAAGGACATACCGTAAACTCACCAGTATTACAACAAACACCTGTACTTTAATGACATACTTTATTTTGATGCATGTTTGATGTTTGACATTTTGATCAACATATTTGCAATTTTAAGTTTCTGTTATTTCGATTCATTTGACAAAATAGTATTTTTCAATACTTTGGTGTACATGTATGTATATTCAAGTGTGTACTCAAATGATTTATTAACAATTAATGTTAAAGTTACATTTTCTATTTTGGGTTATTTGTTTATTTAATTACGTATCAAGCTCTGGCCTTACCTTCACCGAAAAAACAAACGGCTCAGCATTTTTCGGTTGATGACCAAGAATATTTAAAATTAGTACTTACGAGTTTATTGCAAGTAATTTTAATTCAGGTATTAATATTATTTATATCAGTATAATCCAATTTCCACATGTTCCATTCGTACTACAATTTTCCATTCTGGATAATTTTCGTGTTTTCTTTATTACGCAAGCTGAGCTTTTGTCACACATCGCAGTAGACATCTTCTATGTCTGGAACAAACTGATTGATTCCGCCGTAAAGTCTCGCTTTTATATACCGGCCTCCTATCGATAAAACTGGTTTCTAAATCTCCGGTAAAGGAAAACTAGAATGTAAATGGCTATAGAAATGAAAATGTTGTAAACTGATTTTATATCCGCGTAATTGAAACAAGTTTTAAATAAACCGCAACTAAAATCACAAGTATAAACATTGTAAGGTAACAATGTAAAAGCCAATATGAATATGCCACCAGAGGAAATCATTGTACGTCCGTTTCATCTTTTTGGGGCTCTTCAGCAGTGGGGAGGAGCAATAAATGCTATAAACGCGGTCAGATTTAAATGAATAACGTTCTTCACCGGATTTAAAAGTTGGCCAATTTAGAAAGACTAGAAAACCGAGTAGACAACATTTTTCTTATACGATCCGTGGTAACTTTGACATAGGATAAATAACCGATAGACTGTGGTTAAGACAAAAACTCCGCTGTTACTCTCAGTTTTGCAGACGTAAACTTTGTAATAGATTGTTTAGATATTTCTTTTCAAAAAAAGTTATACTCACAAATATCAAGAGCCCCCATGGGTTTTCCGCTTTCACCGGTTGTTGTTAATATATTTATAGAAGATGTTGAGAAAAGAGCTTTATCCAGATTTTATCTAAAATTCAAGTGTGGTACAGATACGTTGATGACACATTTTCTTTCATTCATTTCTTTCATCAAGATATTTGTTTTATTATGGAATTAGAAACGAACACCTTTATTACATTCAGTTTATTGAAAAGCTATCTATACAGATAAATATTTAAATGGATTGCCTCACCATTACCGTTTTCAGAAATTATTAGTAGTGAAGGTGTTTTTTATTATTTGTTTAATTTAATTTGAGAGGTAGTTTATCTAGCGCCACTGCACTGCGATCTTCTTAGTCTTTTTGTGCATTTCTGATTTATTACTCCCTCAGCAATTCTGTTTTGTCAATGAAGTCCAGAAGTTTCTTCCAAGGGGCTATTTTCAACTAATCATTGGATAGTTTTAGTTTTCCGAGAATCGTTGTGCGTTGCATTTGATATGCTTTGCATTTACACAGCAGCTGCTGCAAAGTCTTGTCGTCCTCGAAGTATCCGTGTCATAGAGGGCTACTTTGCAGTCCTATTTTATGCATATGTTTATTAAGGCCACAGTGGCCTGTTATTAGTTCCGTGAGTTTCTTTAACTTTTGTTGAGTCATGCTTGATAGTGCAGTTTGAGTGTTTGATTGTGGCTCTGTAAGAAAGAGTTTTGCGTGCATCGTTCCTAAAGAGTTTTTCCATAGTTTTTTATGCTACGCTGTAAGTTTGTCGCAAATTGTTTCTTTTCCGGTCTCGTAAGCAATTCCGAAAACAGGTTCAAGTCCCGATATAAGTTGTGTCGTTTTTAGCCAGTGCGTCCACTATTAGATTTCCTTTGACATTCTGGTTTTTTAGTATGTGTTAGTCGCAAATAATTACAACAAAAAATGTATTAAACAATATATTACAGAATACATCAGCAAAACCAAGAATAACAGCGTAATCTATGTCTCAAGCAGTGTCTATCGCTTATCTGTCCTATGTCAAAAATACCAAGAACCGTATAAAAAAATGTTGTCTAAACACAACATTGTTACCAGGATTTCTACTTTTACTAAATTGGGTCAACTTTTAATCCGGTTATTCCTTCTCAATCTGACGGCGTTTATAGCATTTCTTGCTCTTGTGGTCGTGGGAGGAGGAACGGATAGAAACGTAGAAATCTGTATTAAGGAGCATCAAAGATGTAGTTGTCTTATTTAATTTTTAAAGTCAGTAGTGGCGGAACACGTGCTTGAAACGAATTATCAAATTACGTTTAAAAACATTTTTTCCTTTACCGGAGATTAGAGATCGGTCTATAACAGCAACATTTCACGACGCAATCAATCAGTGTGTTTGGGGTTCTGGAGATGTCCACTGCGACGTGTGACAAAAACTTAGCATGTGTGATAAAAACAACACGAAGAATTATCCAGAACAAAAAATAGTATTACGAATGCAATCCGTGGAAACTTGAATTCTACTATAACAATCTTTTAAGGATTCGTTATTTATAAAAAACAAAAAAGTTTTCAACCCCTCGCAATTAAACTGGTAAGATTGCTGTGTAGTTTAACATTTCTTATAAGATGTCGTGATAATCGCGTCATAATATAAAATCCGAATCTGTTTCAAAAATATTAATTCGCGCAAGCGTTTCGTTAATTAGAAAACATATTCATTCGATTAGAAAATAAATTGATATTTTTAATAAATCGTTATTTGATTTTCATCTAAAACACGGTAGGGTTATTCGTGAATATCAGGAAACACAGGACTTTCAGGCACTAAAATTGTATCATAGACCGCAATCAATTTTGAACAACATACCTGAATTAAAAAGGATTACGATGAGTTTACTAATTAAAAAAATGTAATTTTGGTAAGTAAACAAATTGTTTATTTTTATGTGATTGCAGATTTGAGTTATAAATTTTCAAAAAGATCACACAATAGTATTCTTAAAAAAAACGAGATTATTGCATAGAGATGACGGTTTCTAAGAGAAATCCGGTAGCACAGGAAAGAGGGGAAGAAACCCTATTTTCTAGATAAAACTTGGATGAACGCTGATCGTACTGTACGTAAAGTATGGAAAGACACAATCATTGTGACTTTGAAATAAGCTTTTATCCAAAGATTAAAAAAACCTTCAGGCATCATCAGACTTGAGAACGGTTTTGTTGAGAATGGTTTGCTATGCTTCAAATCAAAGAAAATTCTGTGATAAGTAATATCTTTTATTATAACTAGAAAACAAAAAAGGTTTCAGATTCAAGAACAAAAAAAGCAGACATACAAACTTGGTTGGAAAACAAGTCAATTGTTTACTTATTAGATATGGTAAAACCTGAACTTATGCATCTTGTTGGAGAGGCTGCCATAATGCCAAAATATGTAACTGATAAACTGGCAAAAGAACAGGATTATACTTTTTTGCGATTGCTTCTGTATTACCGTGAGTTAAATCAAAGGAGAAGTCGCAAGGAACAATACAACCTTTAAAATAAAAGACTTTCGTTTATTATTTCAGCAAACTGTAGAAATTTTTCTCCAGAAAACTGAAAAATGCTGTTCCTCATGCACAAACTGAAGAAGAATAAATGTGGCAAACTGACATCGCAATGGAGATTCTAGTAAAAATGTTGATAATTCGTGTAGAATATGACTCTTCTTTATCTAAATCATTCTAAATGTCAAATTTTTTTGTATACAGAATGTTATGTAAACTCCTATAAAACACGTCATAATTTTACGGTAAGTTGTTTTTTCTTTTTTTTTCCTCCTTAGATTTATATAACACTTTAGATTACTTTTCAGCCAAAAATTATAAATTGTCACTTTTACGTTGGTTAGTGTTTAAGTTTTGTCATATTCTTATTATTCATGTTAGTTTATTTCTCAATGTTAATTATTGCTGTGACCGTTTCGAAGTGTAGTCCTGAACACACCACTTTATAAGTCTAAAATAGGGCTGACAAAGTAATCCAAAATGTCATAATTTTAGTTCGTCAACTTTGTTAATATGCAAAAATTTAATTAAGCACTTTTGTACATTTATTGAAAAGTATACGTTTTCCTATGTACTTTAATTTTTAATGTCTCTGAGAATATACATTACATAATTTTTGAATTTTTGCATTTTTACTAATTTGAACCGTCTAAACTTGTCTCTCCATACCTTGGTTCAAATTATTATACAAAAATATAATATAAATACAAAAGAAAGGGTTGACTTACAATAGTAGTTTTGGTTACAATACTAACACTGCAATCTTGTAAGATGTTTTTGATTTGATATGGAGACTAGTCGTAAAAAGTTCTCTTGTTGAATTTATAGTTATGGATCCAATCTTAAGCTATTGTTGACGCAATTATAGTTTGAAACTGTGTAAACACAGAGATTACTGTATGCATACATTTACATTTGTACAATAATACTAATTTTTCAAATTTGGTTTCAGATTTATCTTTGAGATTTTATTCACGTATCGGTTTTGACATTTTGTTCAACAAACATTTTTAGTGTTCTGACTGCTTTCGACGTTTTGTTCACATACGTATTTTGGTAAAGTTGAGAGTTTGAGCATATTTGGATTTGACGTCGTATACGAACCGTCGTATTTAGCTATTCGGTCTTTTGACCACGTTTAGCGATTTGTCCACATTATTATTTTCAACGTTTTGACCATTTTTGGTGATTTGACCACAACTTCGGCGATATGTCACAGACTCTTATCCAAACATTACAACCTTATATAATTAGCAACAGCAGCCACTCTAACAACTCTGTAAAGTTTTAACCAAAAAATGATCATACATGTTATTGTATCTTTTTCAGTTCTTAATTAATTCTGAAAATCTATGTAGTCAGATTTCTAGTTTCACATAGTTAATTTTCCAAATACACTACTTGTTGCTGTTAGTTTATCTCTAAAGCATAATAATTTTAAACACAGATATGTTGTTAGACAAAAGTACAATAATCTCATAGTAACAGCCTAAGTAATTGTAAGTTTTTCTAGCTTTTCTATTTTACGATATAATTTAATAAATAAAAAATCTAATTTTAATCAATTTTTTAAACATGATGTTGAGTACTGTAATGAAATGTATAATAGTATATTGAAAAACAAATGTCACAATGAGACTTTTTGCCGCACAAAGACCAGCTCTGCAAATAGTCGACTGCGGCAAAAAGAAGTTTGTGTTTTTCTTACTTTTTTTTCTATTTCGCATGCATTTACTCTAAAATTTTTAATAAATAAAAATTAAAAAGTTGCTTTAGTAATTTTTTTTAAAATTGTGTTGGCAATTTTTGCATTTAACAATTCAAATTTGAAATTTCAAAGCGTTAGCTTCTGAATTCAATAAAAAAGGTTGTAAACATAGGATCTGAAAGTATGATTTGTACTCCGCCTTAATTAAAAGAATTAGCAAATACGGCTTTAGATAATGTTTGTTATTGTTTCTACTATACAGATGGCGCTTATTATAAAACAGACATTTTTTGTTGACTTATTTAAAATATTTGTATTCTAGAGTGTAGTTGAATAACACAAACAATTTTTATAAATTTAGTCTTTTCTATATCGACTTTCTTAGGCTTGTCTTATAAAAAGAAATTAACTCTTAAATTGTCACAAAAAGCAAAGCCAACAATTATTAAAAAAAAATACAAATTATCTGAAAAAAAAAGAAAGAATAAAGAAAGTATAGCGTTAATATCGAGCACTATCTGACAAAAATGGATTAAACAACGCTATTCAGTAACTTAAATAAAAATTAAAAATTAATCTATTATTAACTACTTAAAGAATTTTTGGATTCTTGCAAAGCTAAATACTAACTCTGGAAAATTACCAAAAGATTAAAAAAAAAAACAAATTCTGCAAAATCAACCAAAAAAAAACATACATGAAAGTTAAACAAAAAACTAAAAGATTTGTCTTCAAAATGACTTTTTATTTAAATAAAGGAAAAGACACATTAAATTGAACAAACTTTAGCAAAGATAAAGGTAAAATCAGCCTCAGGTCTTCAAAAAAAGTTGCAAGTAAAACAAACAAAAACATACATTTAAAGAAAACCTTATAAAAGAATATGATTTTTGAAACTAATTATAAATATATAGCTAGGAGAACTATATAGCGAAGTTTACGTATCTTATCAATGCTTCATTTAAACTAAGATGTGTACAGCTTTTGACAAAAGTAATGTCCCTCGGACACATAGGCAACCAAAACATCAGGTTCACGATCGTAAACGAAGATTTAAAAATAAAGACGCATGAAGGACGATTAGATGTTGCGTTGCGCTAATTTGCTAACTGGCAAAAGTGATTCACAATAACAACTTTGATAAGGTGGAATTTGTATTACCTCTAAGTGACGTAGCATAGCAAATATATTTACAAAGCTTAAAAAATAGATATTACCTGTATTAGACCAAAAATCTAATTAAATTCAATTCAAAAACGCAAATAATAAATTGCTCTACGGGCGACAATATTACAAAATAATATTCACATGTATAATTAATAAAAAAATAGATATCTTGTCTTTAATATTCAACAATTTCGTTTTAAGCGGCAATTGTGAATTTTGAATTTGTGACAATAAATTAAAGGCGCATTATATTTGCATAATTTAATTACGGTTTCCGACAAAATAGATTCTATATGGTCTACCTATTTATATTACCTTTTTGAGCTGAACAGCCTAGATTCTATATCAATCACTTAAATTAGCCAAAAGAAAAAAAAGTACTTTGATTTTGAATTAAAAAAATAAAAATTCTATATAAAGGAAATAGCTTGGAGCACCTTCGATAACATAGATAATGACCAAAAACGAGATAATTTATTGTTAATACGTTTAAAAATACTTAAAAAACTATTTTATTTCTTATTTGTTTTTACTTACTTTGCAATACACAAAATTTATTATTTACTAGTCATTCAAAATATCAGTTTTTTATTTATTCTTTAATAAAGTAAAATATTTTAATGTTTTTTCTATAAATTTAGTTATGTTGTTATTCGTAATATCGTAGTTGTAAATTTTTATTGTATTACTGAATGCATTCAAGATTATTTTTTTAATTGATAAAAAATCTTTTTTTTTCAAACTATGTAAATATATTCTAAAGTAACATTGCAATAATACAATAAAATCTTCATCCTGTAAAAAAATGATACATTAATTAATGGATTATCAAAAATAATGCATCATTTACAACGCTGTAATAATTCACACAATCGTTGCATTTAGATTTGATATCGCTAGATAAATTTATTGTGCTGTATCTTGAGCAAAAATCAATTGTATCACAAAACATCAAAGTGCTGACGCGAACTGAGATTAATGCTTATAGAATATACTTTAGCTTTAGCTATATCAATTGAATCGATTAAAGGTTTCTTACCTAAAATGTGAAAAGTGGTTTATAAGTGTATACGTGTAATTATAAGTGAGAAAGAAAACGTCTAAAAATAAAGTTATAGATAAGCGCATACCATACAGACGCCTATCAGTATATCTTTTTATTACCTTTTTTAAACTTTCTTTTATTTGTCACTGTTAAAACGTTTTGTTTTGAAATAAGTCTCTTAAAACTAGACTTCTGGGAAATCGCTAGTATCTTTCGAGACCATAGGAAAAACAGTTGCGCTATGGGAGATCGGTGTTCCAGTTACTGAAATAGCAGAGAGGGTTGATTTGCTCTTGGGGTGTAGTTATTTAACGAAATAGAAATTTTAATCATTGAACATCATTTAATCTTGCTTTTGTCCTTAAAGCGTCGCCATATAAAGTTTGTAGTATAAAATCCGTATTTTTGAAATATCTAAAAAGCTAATACTAAAATGCTGTGCTGTTTAGTAACAATCACCCGTTTTTGAGAACACTAGCTTTTTCTGGAAAAACGCTGTATATTTAAAAAAAAATATTTCTATTTCGTGTTTCAAGTAGTCATGCCATGATTATCGCTCAAACCTATAAATTGAATGTTGCAGAAAACTAATTTTTCGTAATCCTATTCCAGTATTTAGCGCTCTTTATTTATTATTTAAACTGGACCTGCACATAGAACTTTATTTCTTCCGTTAGTTTTTAAAGAAAAAATGAACGGAATATTATGCAAACAACCATCTTTACGTTTTCAAACAAAAGGAAGATAAAACACAAAATGTTCTTTAAGATTAAATCTAATTTTTACTTTAGCTAATCCACGTATTTTTATGACGGAAAATCGTTTATAAATTTCTGATTTTGTTTTAATGCTTACTATATTTCATCACAAACATTTCTTTTTCTCAAAAACGGAAGTGTGAAGGAAATTTTTGTACTGTTGTATATGTTTAATAATTGCTTAATAGCTTTTTTCAATAATTGAATAATATATACCAATATGCACGACAAATTTGTTTGGCGCGGTGTCCAGCTCACAAAAACAAGATTTTTTATTCTATAAACCTATGTAATCAAAGAAATAAACTTAGTTTTTTTCTCAGGAAATAAAACGATCATCGTTTAGTGTTAATTAAGAAATACTTTAATAATGAATGCATACAACTAACGCCAGGGCATTGCAAACTATTATTTTTTTGGCAATCAATTTCAACTGATTAAGCGTTCATAGTATTGATATGAGACATTAATTTGTTAATTTGATGGGAATGATTTACATCAAAGAGTCGATTGTATTCATTGGTTAATATTAATTCATTTATTGAAATAGAATACTTCAAGATAAAAATTGAGACATTTGCTTATTGCAGGAAATTTTTTTAAATTCCTCAAATTCAATAACGACGTTTAGGTTTTTTTTTGGCGTCATAATCGAATTAAGGGAAATTGCACTTATATTTTACGACTCCCTTATTTTTTGTAGTCAACGCAAGTTTGGTGATGGATCCGAAGGGAACAAAAGAGAGCCGAAAATAATCGTCTCTTACAAACGAGAAAACGTACTGGACGACGCCGGATTTTAAACCATAATAACGAGAACAACATAAGGCAATGTTGCGCAGAAAGACCATTTTGCACGTCTACCATGATTAGAGATAATCTACAGCTTACTTGGAAATATCAGGACTGAGGTTAGGAAATTACACAGTATTGAAATTCACAGTCGCATTCCTGCCAGAAAGCCACTGATAACGAAAGAACATGCCCGACGTCGAGCACAATTTTGTCAAGCCAACGCAAGACGAAATTGGCAGCTTGTAATTTTTAGTGACGAAAAAACATTTTGCTCTTCGGAAGATTTCCAAAAAACACTGTGGAGAACGAATAGTACCACATACAATTTTGAAAATATCCAACCCATAAAACGCATTAAACGTATAAGTACAGGTTATTGGTGCTAGATGAGCCAAGCATGTCCGGGGGAGCTTGTCCAAGTAAACTCAGGGTTTCGTCTGAGGAATATGTGTCCATACTAGAAGCTGTTATGTTACCATCGGTTAGGGCAATTTATCCAGAAGGCGAAATAGTTTTCGTTCAAAGCAACTCTCCCATTCATCGAAGACGAATAGTTCGAGAATGGTTCGAACAACATCCAGAGATACACGTCATAGAGTGGCCAGCCAGGTCTCCAGATCTTAACCCCATCGAAAATCTCTGGACAGCTGCTGTGCGTAAATGGGAAAATAACATCATGATTTGAAATATAGACCAACTTCACGCAAATATTATGCGTACTTGGAATACTCTACACCTGAATAATATTGGTAATAATAAGATTGGTAAATACATGCCTACTCGCATTCAAGCTTGTATTGAATCCGATTGATACTACACAAAATATTAATTAGTCTTTATTACTTTTCCTTGTTCAACTTAAACAAAAAATTAACACATTAATATTATGTTTAATTTTTAATGTTAGGGTGTTAATCATTAATTTTTTGTTTAATTTGCCTTTACTTACATTTATATTACCTGTCCATAGATAATTGATATGTAATAAAACAATAATAATTTAATTCTTATTAACCAAAATATAAATGAGTTACATTCATATTCTGATTAATACTTTACACGTAAATTTTTTTGATGCTAATTTTTCTGTTTAGATCAATTTTATAACTAAATATATGAATTAACTACAAATCGCGGGACCACGACCATGTCGTGCCAATTACTTTCACATTGATTATCAAATCGCGGTATGATGTATCTGTAATTAAAATATTTTGATCATCTCATTTCCATACTATTTCAATCTTCCATAAACTATTAATGTTATGTATGGAATATCATTGATAAACGTAAACTTGTAGTTTGTTTTAAACGTTTCATAACCAGCTTATCGATATTACATTCAATTATATTCTCTTATATGAAAAGTAACTTGATTATATTTATACACCACAATTATGTAACTTTCATCTGTTATCTTTAACTACCTAAATTGTTACAAATTAGCCATAATATATTTAAGCCAAAAGATGGCATTTGTCAGGCCAAATTATTGACTGCATGTTAATATTTCGATCTTCAATCAGCCAATTATGTGAGAGATTGGTGACATTTGTCAGTTTATTTCTTATCTTCAGTTTAAGTCATTTCTACAATTTAGTGCAATAGGGAATTCAATCAACTTTCATATTACGAATTGTATATTTTATAAATAAGTTGTAATTTTTAGTAAAGTTCTTGCCATAAGAGAAGATCCCTACGTCATTATCTACTGATGTAAGAAATAACATACCGACTATTATATAAGCAAGACATTAACTATGTGTAAAACAAAGAGAGAAGATTGATTTCATGCGTTATGAATAAAGTTATTCAATTGACTTCAATCAAGTTGACGTTTTGTCAAACACCAAAGATGTTCAAACACGGTTTGCTGTCATTTTCGCTTCGTTTTGTATCTTTGGTTATTATTATAATTTTGCATTATTTTATTTCAAACTGTTCTTTTTAGAACAAAAACATGTCGGGTTTTATACAAGGTAAAACATTACGCTCTCAGTCTCGCGAAATGGTGGTTAATTTACTTGCATACTTTCAACAAGAAAAAGATAATGGGGGTCCTTTGATCCCATTAACGTCTGTTCAAGAGGTAAGGTAAAGAAAGAAATGATTAACTTGCATTACAATATATTATTTACAGAGTTGCAACTGCATTAGGCATAAGTTTAACTTCTGTTAAGCAGATAAAGGCCGAAACAAATTGAATCCAGTGTTATCAAGTCCTGGAAAGAAAAGGTCACGAAGAAAGTCAAAAACTGTAGACTTGCCAGAATGACTGTAAGAAATACGTTGTATACGATGTACACAAACAGTAAGTTCCGATGAAAGCAACCTTCATAACCTTTCTAAAAACTAACTTTTTCTAGAACATGTGACTGAATTCATTAAACAGCGAACTCAAACATAAACATGTTTTGTTAAGTGATCGTACTTTAAATAGAACTCTGCATAAAAATGGTTTTAAATTCAAGAAAGACGATCACCGTAGATCCTTAATAAAGATATCACGTATAGCTCTTATGAGGATTAAATTTCTAAAACGTTACATAGGAAATCTAAACTCAGAATTTCCACGTGAAGTAGTTTTTATGGATGAAACTTGGATATTTGCTAAAGGAAGTATGGGGATCGTGACAAGATGATAATTTAAAAAGTGTACGTAAACCTGAGGGCTACGATAGAAAACGATTTATTGCCATTCATGCCGGTACAAAATCTGGATTTATAAAGAATGGTTCGTTATTGTACTCATCTAAATCTCAGCATAAAGATTATCATGGAGATATGAATGGTAAAACGTTTAAAAAATGGATTGTGGAACGTTTACTTAATAATTTGAAAGAATCATCAATTATAGTGTTGGATAATGCATCATATCATTCCATGTTACTAGAAAAAATGCCTTCGTCAAGTTGGAACAAATGTAATTTAATTTCTTGGCTAAACAAAAATAATATTTCGTATGATGCTAACATGTTCAAAAGTGAATAACTTGACATAGCTAAACAGCACAAGAAAGAAAAGAAATATGAAGTGGACAAACTGTTACAACACGGACATAAAGTGCTAAGACTACCACCCTATTCCCTAAGTATGGGAAAAGTGTGATTCATACAGAAAAACTAATACAAGAGTGGTATAACCGAGAAAAGTTTTTAGACATTACAGTGGAACCTTTAATAATTAATGTTGGTTTAAACGATACAAGTTCATCAGAATCCTCAGATAGTGATGATTATAATAAATGAGGTTTATAGTGTTTTTGAAACTAAACATTTTTATAAAACCAATTGTTACTTAAGATGTTGCTCATTTCGTTGTTTTATGTATTAAAATTACGTTTAATCTGTATTATACATGACTTCACTGTGCTTAAACTTTTTTTAAATTTTAAATTACTTCAATAACTAGATTTGATTTTACAAAAAATGTGATAACTACATATGTTTAAATCTAAATTTTACTTTAATAAATATAATTAATCGAACATAAACAAATTGCAGTCCTTTATTATATTTATTTTAATATTAGTAATCTCGAATTAAGCGAAAATTAATTTTGAAGGTTAAACTTGTTGTGACAGCAAAATTAAAATTCTTATAGGTACCAACTAACCAAGATAGCCAACTCTGAATTTTTAATTGTAACTAATAAACTAACACTTAATTTGACTAGTGCGTTAATCTTGATTCATATGAATACGATGATGACGTAGGGCTCTTCTCTTATGGCAAGAACTTTATAACTTAAATATGATTACATGTTATATTGCATATATTGTTCATATTACCTATCATTCCTGCAGAAACATCTTTTCTGTAAGTTCACTTTACGTAGTTTATTCATCTTAGTTAAATTAATATTTTTTCTTTACAATATGTTTCTCTTTTTTGCTGCGATCTATTTTAATAAAACGATTACATATTTATTCTTAAGTCGATTGTCGTTTATGTGATAAATTATTTTTATGCGCAAACATCTATTTGTATATCTTAATCATCTCAATTCCTTGCATAACTATAAATTGTACTTATTGCTTTTAAAATAAAAAAAAAATATGTTAGTAACTTCGCGTAATAAATAATTACACTGTGTGAAGAAACCACTGTTCAAATTTTAAACCTTTATGTAACTTAAAGTTGACTGCTTTAACGTCACAATTTTCTTAGTACAACGTAATTAAAAACAAATGAGGAATAAAACTGTTTTAAATATAGTAAACAGACAAAGATGAAGAATATAATATGTTATTTTGAGAGTTATTAAGAATAAAGTCTTCTATTTTTGGTCATTATTGGTAATGTAATTCCTTTATATAATAAAGTAAAGTTTATAACATGTAAATCTTCTTTTGAATTAATTGACTATTCTGTTTAAATTGCATAAACCAGTGTCCCAAGTGAGTAAATACCTTAAAACTAGAAAAATCTATACAAAATTAAAAACTGGTGTAATACATTAGCGTTCAACAAGTGGCTTTGGTTGCAGTATTGGTAACGCTCCTAGCTATTTCTGTTTTTTAACAAAATAATATTACCACACACAAAATTTAAATTTTTTTAGTTCAAAATCAAACTACATTTTTTTCCTTTTGATTAATTTAAATGTTTGATATAGAATCTAAGCTGTTTAGCTCAAAAGGGTAACGTGAATAGGTAGAAACCGTTTAGAATCTATTTTGTCGGAAACCGTATTTAAAGGAAAGTAAATATAAATGCGCCTTTAATCTATTCTCAAAAATACAAAATTCACAATTGGCGTTTGAAACGGAATTGTTTGGTATTAAAAACAAGCTATCTATTTTCCTTACTAATTATACAATAGACTTGTGTAATTTATAATATATAATTATTGTAATATTGTCGCCCGTTGAGCAATTTAATATTTGCATTTTTGAATTGAATTGTTAATAGATTCTTGGTCTAATACACGTAATATCTCGTTTTTTAATGTTTGTAAATATATCTACTATGCTACGTCACGAAGAAGTAATACAAGTTCCACCTTATCAGAGTTACTATTGTGGACCACTTTTGCCAGTTAACAAAACTACCTTTTCAAATTAGCGCAACGCAACTACCGTCCTTGTTATTTATAAATCTTCGGTTACGATCGTGAATGTGATACTTTGGTTGCCTATGTGTTTGATGGACATTACATTTGTCAAAGACTGTACCTAGAATACGCAGTATATTAGCATTTATATCTGATTTCTTTTTCTTTTGGTTTTCTTCTTTTTTCAAATGTATTTCCTTATCTCTTAAAACATCTTACATGCGCTGTGTATGTCAAACTATTTTTCTTTTTGTCAAACCTATTCTACATTATTATTAAAAATTAATGCAAAAAAAACGAGGTACGAGCTTTAATAATTAAAGAAAGGAACGATGTAATATTTGCCGAATACTGCAAAAAAAATAAACAAAATACGAGGCGAATAAAAGTGTTGTGCATCGCTCCAATAAGTTTACTCAAGAAGAGCAAGAAGAAATCTGCAATTTAATTGATGAGAATTGCACCTTAACACTAAAATAAATAAAATCAAAATTGTTAGAGCAAAGCTAGAGGTGAGCTTATCCACCATTTTCAAAAGCAATTCGCTATTTTGTAAAACGCGTTTTTTGTGCCAGAAAGACGTAACACATCAGATACTATCCAATGTAGATTTGACTATGTTGTTCAATACAAAATAATAATGGTTCATAAAAAAAATATTTTTTATTGACCAATTTGGGATTCAAGTGAATTCGAGAAGATTCAACAAACTGAAAGCCCAATTAAGAGACTGTAATTATTCGATTGCTGCTGCAACGTGTATTAATTCTTTATATTTATTTATCATTCAAAACTAGCTTTACAATGTAAAACATTTTGGAACATTTTTGAGATCTTTGATACACCAGTTAGCCAAAGATCATATTACAAGGTGCTTTAACCACCAAATCATAATTTTTTGCAACGAAAAAGTGTTTATTAAAATAGTAGTTATATAAATAAAATAAATTTAGGTATTCAATAAACAAATAAACAAAAAAGTAAAACTCGTTTTTGTTTGCTAAAAAATAATTTTTTTTGTTCAGTTTTTGCGCCGAACTAAGTGATCACTATTAATTTAATCAACAAAATTAGTTTTACAATAATATTTTAAATACTAGTTTTTGGTAATAAAAATTATTACGAAGAAAAATGTAACCAAGTTCTATTAAGTGATAAATTTTTAATATGTGTAGATATATTTATTTGATTTAACATCGTAAACATACAAATTTTTTTGGTTATGCGTTATCTTTTTACAACGTTTATTGATACAAAACCAAAATTAAATGGTTAACAATGACACGAGAGAAATTAAATTTGCATCGATAGTGGATATTGCGACGAGTGGGCTTTTATGATAAATAATATTGTTGCAATGTAAATATTGCACAAATGTACTAATCTAAGAGCGTCTGCAAATTTTAAATTAGTAAAATGTAGACAAATATTTGAAATTATTAGCATTAAGTGTAATTAAAATGTCTATCATAAACAGACACAAAAATAAAATAATAAAATCAAAATTGATTAAAATATTAGATGAGTATTAATCTAAAATCGTACTTTTTACGGCATAAGAAAAGCTTTTCTTACATAAAATACTTGTTAAATGCAATTTTTTTACATTACATAAATTCTACACAAACTATATAATTAATATAATAAAAACATCAGTTTACATATTATAAGAATTCATTAATGCGTATCAACTTTTCAGCATTATTACTCAAAAACTGTTTGAGAAAGTAATTCTAAATCATCTGAATCCTACAATTTAGCTGATACCTGAATAAGTTAGTTTTTGTGCTAAGAAAACTTGTACCGGCCAAGTTCTTAATCTAACTCAAAATATTGAAAACGACTAGCACTTTGCTGTAGATGTGGTTGATTTGTTGTTAACCTATGACACAGTAATGACAAGAAATTGCTGCGTAAACTGTACAAAACCACAAAATATATTAGGTTCGTAGAATTATCACTATACTTGTGTTTCGGCGTTTCACTGTCAGTCATGGTTAATAGAACTTCTGCTTACAAATTTGCCATCACTGTTTAACATAACGACTTTCAACTAGTCAAAACCGTCTGATCGACCTGACAACCAGAAACATCTAAATGCTACAAAAAATGTGTCATTGCCTGTTCTACCTTGTCAATTGAAAGTCAAGCAAAGTTTTAACATCACTTGATGCAGTTAGAGAGAAACTGACAACAAAAAACAACTTTCCTTGGAATCTAACTTGCACCAAAGGAGAAGTCTATCCATACACTCTGAGAACATTATCTTTAGCTTTTTTTACTTATGCGCTAAACAAGTCTCACTAATCTGAAAAAGATTATCACTGTCTTCAATCTAAATTTTAATGTTTTCGTTTATATATTTTTTATACTGTTCGTAAAATACCTAGAGTAGGTTGAAAATTGAAACAAATCAAATTAACCGCCTTAATTATTACAACATTTTTGACTATTTTTGACGGTTCTGTATGCAACAAGTGTAGGTGAATGTGCTTTGACGTGCTGATACATTTATACAATACTCATTTAAATTATCACATCAAAGTAAGTATTCCTATGTTTTATTGATAAATACGTAATATCTGTAAATAAAAAATCTCATATTTGATATTTGTCCTGAGAATTTTTTTTTTGTAAAAAATGTGTATCATAAGTTTATTAGCACGCATTTCATGGGGCATTTTAAAACACAACCAATAAAGCAATTTAAAACAGTGTATTAAATGTTTTTTATAAAAGTAATTACAATAATTAATTTTTTAAAATTTAAATCATTTGTATTTGTAGATTTGTAGATTTACTAAAAAAAGGTAGATAACTATAAAAAAAATGTCTACAAAAAAATTAGAAACTATAAGCGCAAAACCGATCGTGCTAAAGTAATAGTTGATAATTTAAAGAAATTTGTCTATAAAGTCTGAACCACACACGAATTCAAAAATTTAGTAGTTATGGTCTTATGTTAATAGACATGGTTTAGTCATTCAACAAAATAAAGTTAAAAATGTAAAACCTGAGTTTAGTATAGCAAGTTCCAATCTGCCTCACCGCTGCCCACAAACACATGGAAGTATACAATTTTCCGGTTTGGTAATGTTTGCAGTCCTCTGTTTTTGAAAAGTTAACAAATAAAAAAAAATGTTCCAAGCTACCCCACCTTACGCTACATAACTGTGCCAATCTAATCGCAAGGTACACTATTCCAAACGTTGCTGTCGATGACGAGTCGTCAGCGGAAGGACATTAATCTTGTACTTGAGTATCGGTCGCTTGGTGCCATCAATCAAAGATGGCGGTTCTAGACCACATTTGTTTGTCTCAGCCACCCACTTTCTCGTCTATGACGTTGTGACTTTTTCTAGGCTATGCTTGATAACAACGTACGTAGGGTTGGTTACGGTTAAAACGGTTAAACATTTCTCTGAATGAAAAACCACTTTCACGTAAGCCAATAATGCGACCTCTGTCGAAGTTGTCGATAATTCTCACGTTGCTTTACTCTAGTCATAATCGCAACCTTAAAACATAAAAAAAAACAGAAAACATAAAAACTGCAACCAAAAACAATACCGAAGTCGACTTAATCCTTTAAGAAATATACCCGATAATTTCGATTGTAACAATGTAAAATTTTTTTATGGCAGAGGGATTTTGAATACAATTTTAATCAATTACTACCTTTGACTAGTTAATAATGCCTTCTTGGTGTTGCATTTTTTTGTCAGAGTTTATTTACAATTATGTTCTATTTTATCAAATGACAAAATCGAGACCGATCAAAAATTTTAAAACAAGCTATTTTGAAAACCACTCGATCAATTTTTGAAAATAAAACTTTTATAGAATCCTTAAACTGTTTACTATATTTGTCGGAAACATTATTTTTATTTGTTCAAAAAATTTTTTTATTTAAATTGAATTACAAAACAAATTTTTAACAAACTGTAACAATCATTTAAAAGAAATTAAGCTTGCTGCCATTAAAAAATGAAACCAAAACAAACGCGTACTTGAAGTTTGAGGCACGTGGTTTTTAGTTTGTACGTTCAAATTTAAATACTTTTTGATCTTGTTCTTTAGAAATATCTTTATTTAAAAAAAAATTATTTACTGTTTCATCTTGAAAAGTTTCTATCACGTTTATTACTTGTGCGTATTTTGCGTATAAAAATGCATAATTATCAAAACGCTGAACTTCACATGGTTTTGGTTTTTAGAGAGGCATGCCGTAATGCACTAAAAGCTTGTAGAATTTATCGGAGAAGATATCAAAATCATCAGCAATCAAGTTGCCGCATTTTTAGAAGAATATGTGGAATATTGGGAATTCCAATAGATTTCGTAGAACCTCTGGATTTAAAGAAACTGTTTTTAATATTATTGAAGATAGCCCAACGACGAGCATAAGGGTAATAAGAAATAGATTAAATGTAAATCACGTGATAGTTTGGCAAGTTCTGAAGGAACAAGATCTCTATCTATTTTTTAGACCAAAAGTGGAAACCTTAGTACTTGAAGACTTTCAGCCAAGATTGTTGTTGTGTTGTTAGTTTTTTAACGGTTGTAATCTTCAGAGGTGTTTTGAAAAGTATATTTTATTTACAAACGAAGCTTGTTTTACAAGGAACGGTGTCAGGGTACCTAATCCTCCCGGAATGCCTGAGAAACTCCTCTAATAATAGTTAACCTTCCAAGCTCCCGGCACTTACTTTCATAATTAACGAAATATGCCGCTTGCTCTCTGCCTACGTATTCCACTTTACGCAGTTCATGTAGTTGGTTGATCAATTTTATGGTAAACCTGCCATGAATTTATTAAAGCAGTTTGATGGACCGCAAAAGATAATCTTTAAAACTGATGTTTACGCGTTGTTTGAATTATTTACATTTGAAAAACCGGAATACCAAGCTATGAAAATTTTATCTCTAAAAAACCAATTATATGGACAGGCATTATTAAATTACAAGAAGATTTAAATATTTAAATACATCAAGACAAACTGTTGATGAAATTGGAATTTTGTGTGAAATGCAACTATATCTCATTGAAGAGAATCCAGTTGATTTATGCTGGGTTCACTTCTTCACGAAATCAAAAACCAGAAACCGCTACCTTAAATTTAAAAATTGTGACGTCTCTTCTTTCCTTACCTGTCTCTAATGCTTCTTGCGAACGCGTATTCAGCATGATGGAACAAGTATAGAACAAGAAAAGAAATGAAATGAATGAAATGAATATTTCTTTAGTAGAAGCAATGTTATAAGTACTAACAAACCTCGATTTTTCATGTAAAACCTTTTATAACTGGATGCTGCTCAAAAGCAACGTAAATATAAATTTAAAATTAGGTAATAAATATTTTAAGATTTTCTTTTAGAACTCCACCCCCTGCTCCTAATTTGTAAAAATCTTCTCAGGTGTGTTTTTTCGAGAGTTGGCAACCTTAGACGGTGTGTTTAATTTTTGCAATAATTATTTGTTGTGTGATAAAAATCTACAGGCAACATTTATTCGTGCACATCAACGTTTTTTAGTAAATGTATGGGTTGGAATCGTAGGAGAGTACGTTATTGAACCTTACATACTCCTAAATTGATTGAATGGCAAAAATTATTTTAATTTCTTAAATAAGGTTTTGTCAGAGCTTCTTAATGACTTACCATTAAAATTCAGGTGAAGACTTTAGTTTCAACATGATGTAGGACGAGCTCACACAACTCGGAAGTCATAGCACTACTAAATAGTGAATATCCGAATAAGTGGATTGAGAGAGTGTGTCCTGTTGCGTGGTCAGTCCGGAGTGCCGATCTAACTCTTCTAGATTTCTTTTTCTGCGGTCAGGTTGATAGAACACTAGCTGCAGCAGAAGATACAAAAGACAAACTGGCAGCTTTTGCAAGTGTCTCTTCTAATATTAAAACACTTCTTGAAAATCAAATTTAGTCTCTTTCTTGTTTTATTTTTTTTGTTTGTTCCTTGTTTAATTTTTTTGTTTAATGGAAACAAGCCTACTTGGTTCTAAATGAGTTTGTTAAAATTTATCTTGTAATTCAATTTCAATAAAAACTTTTTTTGGACAGATCAAAAAAAAAGTTTCAGACAAATTTTATAGTAGATAGTTTAAGGATTTTATAAATGTTTTATTTTTAAAAATCGATCGAATGGTTTTCAAAATATCTTGTTTTAAAATTTTTGATTGATTGCCATTTTGTTATTAAAATAAAAATAAAAATGTTTTAGAAAACCAAAATCTGATGTTAAAAGTTTTAGTACTTATGTTTTAATTATTTTTTAAAATAAGGGGGTAATGCCGATTTTTGAAAAAACGCCAATAACTATGAACTGGGGCTCTAAATCAAAAACTTGTCATTTTCAGGTGTTACAACTTAGTATTAACACCTTGTATAACTAAATTAATTAAAGAAAGTTAAAAATTTAGAGAAATAAACACAAATTACACTGTCATAATTCTTTTCCAAGTATGCTCTTTATTAGTTAAGAATTATTAGATTAATTTCAAGTTTGTATTTTTTTTAATATAAATAAAAAAGATAACTTTATAAACTATCTTTAATCGTTGTATAATTAACATGTATCCGGATGATAACAATGCGACTAATTCAATACGATGTTCAAGCGCGACTAACACGGGATTCACAGATTTAATCTAAACAGTCATATTGGTACCGAACTTTTTTACTACTACGAATTAAAAAAAAATTAAAAAGAAACGCAATTCAAAATATTTATTTCGTCAGGTTTAGTATAATATTTAAACATAAATACATTACAACTGATAAAAAAACACCCACAACTATAAGTAATTTTTGATTGGTTGCTCGTAAAGCTTCTAAGTCTACATATCTTTTAATTTACTATTTACATCAGTCTTCGATTATGGCCCCAACAGTAGTTAAAATAACACATATACATAAAAAACAAAAATTATGTAAATTGACTTATAATAACGCCAATAGTTATCGAAATTGTAGCTTAAATTAAAAATACATTAAAATGTTTTTTTCTAGTGGCGTTAAAACATAATTTACAATAGTTTCGATAACATTTAAATTAATATCTTAATTGATAGATTAGTTGAAAATTTTGGAAAATAGCTGTAACGTGCAGACAAACACCGTAGAAAATTATTGTCCGATATATGTACATAATTACTTTTATTAAATGCGTGATTATCTGAGTAGGTATGTACAGTTTGAAGAATTACACTGAATTAATAATAATAAAAACAATCACAAAATATATATATGTATACTCGAGTTTTATATACTAGTAAAATAGGAACAAAACCACAACGCAGTCTATTTCTTTAACATCATCTGGTTATTACCCGTAATGATTCCAAAATCGAAACTAAAAGGCTAAACAAAAAATTGCACGATGCAAGCGTAGGCAATAACTAGATTTTTTCGAGAACGTTTCCCTTGACTAGATCTTTTATAATAAATCTACTCGTTATTTAATGAAAGTTAAATTAAAATCGAAAAAATTTACAGTTACTTAAAGAATAATAATTTGGCTGAGATTTTATTATGTATGTGGGTTACGAGCAATATGTAAAAAGAACGAAACTTTATCCTGACATTGTTCACCGCACATATTACAAGTAAATGGATCTTTAAAACCGTGGTAACCCATATGCATCGTATATAAAATAATATCGCCAAATGTTATGTTACAATACTGACAAACAAAATTATTATGATTATTGTTATTATTTATTACCTCTTCGGATTTTAATCGTGGCGACTGTTGCGGAGGTGTAATGCTGCGTTTGTCTGCCTCCTCGGTTGCATCGTCTTCGTCGGAACTTTCGTTTAGAGGAAGAGTTTCGAGCTTGAATGCGCGTCCTTTTCTGCGATTTTTCGTGGGCTGGTCTACGGCAACATCTGGTTTACTGAGATCGAGCGCTTCTGGTACGTTGACTGGCGGCGATTTGGTAGAAGGTGAATGCGTTTCTCGATTTTCTTCTTGATTTTCTGGCGAAGGCGTTCTAGCGGGCTCGTTCTGATGCGCCGAAGGAAATAGCATCGGATTAGCAATCGGGTTTGGAAAACCAGCAAGGAAATGATATGGAAACGGTAACTGCACTTGCGGAGAATTGTTCAGCATAAATTGAGCTAGTTGACTTTGTAGAGCGCTAGGGCTGTGCTCAAGTTCTTCTTTCGGCATATTTTTCTGCTTAGGTCCACGTCTCGTTCCGTAAACATCGATTATTGGTAGAGGATTAGGAGTGCCGTCTGGGTTAAGCACCATAGCTGGTTTGTGCGAGTATTTTCGCAAGTGAAGCTTTAGAGAATGGCAGTACTTGGTGGCGTAGTTACAATCAGCGCAGCGGTATTGATACACGTTAGAATGCGATTTCATATGTGAATTAAGCATTGATTTGTTTACGCATGAATACGAACACTTGTCGCATTTAAATGGTTTGGATCCAAAGTGATTGCGTAGGTGATATTCCAGATGATGTTTGTATTCAGTTACAAACGGACATTTAGGACAAGTTAAAATTTTTTCGTATTTAATATGCCCTTTGGAGTGTTCCCAAAAGTCAAGTTTGGTAATAGCTACAAAATCGCACTGCTTGCATTTAAAAGTTTTCACTTTACCATGAGAGTTCATTCTGGGTACCCGCAATCCTTGTTCGTCTTCTTCGTCGCCGTCAAAATCTGATTTGTTTTCCTCGTCCCCGGAATGCTCGCTTGCTTTGGGTGAGCTTGACGAAGGCGTTGTTAAACCGTTTTTTTCAAAAGTAAGTTGCAGTTTTCTCAAAGGGTCTTCGTTCTCCGCGTTTTCTGGTTGTAAATTTTTGGTAATCGTGTTTGGGGTACCAAAATTTACGTCTTGTTGTGGTGAATTTTTTGAAAGCGGAGGGCTGTTTAAGCGATATCCTAAATGCATTGGAGTGTTTGATTGGTAACTTGGCGAGGAATTTGGAATTCTGGATAAACCTGGGGCGACGTAATAAGACGATGTCGGGGTGCTTTGTGCGTTTTGTAATGAATGGTTATAATCTTGGCTATTTTCGCTACCAGGGGACGACGAGTGAAAATCGCTTCCTGAATTAATACCAGAGTCGTTACGTTCCTCGTCCATCGGTTCTTGTTTCTATAAGAAAAAGAACAGTTAGTACAATAGCCAAGCGAATTTAGGAAAATATTGCACGTACCGGTATAATAGGGTGATGCATTTGCCAAGCAGGGGCAGGCGAATGGGGTTCCATGATTAGATTGGGTTGATATCCCCCCAGTGGACGAGGGAGTCCGCCTTGAAGACACGCTGAACTCATATCCCAAACAGCACCACCTCTCATTTCACGATAACGCACAGATATTACTTATCATCTAAAAATTGAACAAATATTTTAAAAATTGAATCAAAAATACCAAAAAATAAATTGAAAGTATTCTCACAATAAATTTAAACATTAAAAACGAAATTAAAAATATATGAAAAACGCACCTATAGTTTATGCAGCAAACTTTAATACAAATTTCAACCATAACACGCGCACGTATACTTTGATAATGAACACAATAGACACGATTCACTAAAGTATTCTTTTTTCGAATTTATCGAAACCTCACTATTTCCTGTCTAAAAATATACTGCCTGACCACACCAAATCACGGACAGTCATGTCCAGTCATCTCCCACCCCCTAACATTGTAATTTTACCCCTACTACACATACTTCGCCTCCTTCTCTAAAATCATTTGCGCAGCATTGTTATCCTTACAAACGCATTTTTAGAAAATGAATTGTTGAACCAAATTTAAATTAAAAAAAATTGAACACAGATAATTGATTGAAAAACGCATTATGATAACATGTAACTAAGCTAACGCTAACAATTGAATTTCACAGCGACCTTTGATCGCAAACAATTGACAAATTTAGAAAAATTGTAGAATGTTATAAAAATTCCGTGAAATTTGATTTTTTTAATCTATATTATTTGGATAATAAAAGAAATCGAACATAAATAAAGAATCTAAAAAGCACACAAAACCACTAATTTGCAGATATTAGGTGTTTTTACTGAACCGATAAAACGTTATGATTTTAATTAGGCATAACTTAAAGTTCTTAGAACTTGAAGTTAAAAAGTGAGAAGCATTCGTTTTTCAGAAAGAGGAACGCTGAGATATTAGTAAAAATAAAAATGAGACGAGTACAGAACGGTACATTAAACAAAAAAACAATCGAAGACGTGCTAAATTCCATCTACTAACACAATGATTAATTAAATCTTACACTAGTAATGGAATTACTTATCTATAACGTCAGCAAAATTTCTTCTAATTATCAAACAAATATTTAATTAATTGTTATGCAAAAGAAATGTTAACAACACATAGAGCATAGTACAAATGGAATTATGTCTACGAAAATTTTCTACATAAAAATGAAAAATATTTGTAATTACGCGTTGGTCCATTACGTGAGGTAAACAAATACCTCATTTGTTGAAGTTACGTAATTTTTAAACAGATAATGTCGTCATTAGAACATAATTTAAGATATTTAATGTAAAAATTCTAATTATTCTAAAGAAGATTAAAAAACTAATAGCTTTTTAACTTAATAGAAATCAATTAAATAAAACAACTTAGAACACATTTTAGAGACAAAATTAACAATAAAAATGTACACTAACATTCAGTGGTTTTAGTTTAAAAAAAATTTGAACGGCGTTAACGAAAACAATTGTTTTTTGCACAATTGAAAGAACGGGTTTATACCTTCCTCACAATAAAACAATTACTCAAACCTCCGTATACTATAACTGAAACTACCTGCAGAGTTAAAATAGAGCGAACGGTAAACGACCCCACAATTTACTTATGAAAAAAAATTCTAAGAAAGGTTTAAGACCATTTCCATGCTTAAGTTTATTGTGAGCAATTTGCATGGGAAAATAAAAATCATAAATTTTTCTTTAAGCTCCTTTTAACTTTAGTCAAGAAAAAAACAAAACGACTTACCAATTTAAGCAATTGATGGTGAAAAATTGTTGTTGATAAAACACTTTTGTTACAAACTAAAGATAAAAATCTACTGACGTTTTCCCGACAAATGCGAGTATTTATTTACACCATATGAGTGGATAGTACGAGCTTTCATATGTTCAGGAAGGTCCGGGTTAAACAATCCCCACTCTTAATTTCTTTCGCACAACCAATGCACGTGCGATTATAATAATAGAACATAGTAAAATAATAAACAAAATCATTCAACTATCTTTTTTTTTATTAGTTAACGTTTCTTCGATTCTTTTTTTCTTGTTTTTCACAATTAGAATAACTAAAAACAACGCTGTGAAAAGTAATACACTAAAAACTACTTGTATTAGAGAAATTTATTTTTAATAATAATTTTTGTAGTAAACTTTTATATTTAAGTTTAGTGTCAATAAAAAACTAAGTTAATTTGCATTTATAGTTTCATTTTGTACGTTTTTATGTGTTGTCTAAACATAATCATATTTTTCAAGTGGGAAACTGTTGAAGGAATCAATTTTTTCAGTCGAATTTTTGTTTATTTTGCAAAACTGTAATTGTAGTTTATGTTATGCCAGATAATGCTTTTAAAATATTTTGACAATGGAAAGAAGTGATCGAAAATTTGATGATCTAATAGCTTACTAATTGGTTTTCCAAAGAAAAGCCTTAACCCTTGATCGAAACATAAACTAAAATATTCACAATAACTAAAATTAACTTTTTAGAAATGATAAAGATTAAATATGCATTATAAACAATGATTTACCAAAGTTTTGATTTTGTTTTGAGACAACTCAACTTTCAATTTACCGTTTCGTATTTCCTGTAAAAAAAAATTTACTTTTTAAACGATTTTTCATCAAATTTAAATCATTTACGAAAAGCATAGTGAAAAAATAGGTAACTCTCGTTTAGTTCTTAGCAGATAATTAGCATTTGTAAACTTTGGTGAAGATGAGAGCTCTTAACAAAATTTTAACGTTTTGATAGTTATATGTTAAATGTCTAACACACGTCGAGATATTTGACAAATTAAATCAAAAAGATAAGAAACAACAATAAAACTTCGTTTTTTATTCGACAGAAAATATTTGCGTTAGAATGTCTTATTTGTATCTATCTTAGATTATCGTAATTCTACATCTAAAGTTTACAAAATCTTGATGAGAAGTAAAGTTTTCGCGTTGGTTTCCTTTGTTTAGATTATAAGCGACTTTCGGATTAGACCGCGTCGTATTAAAACATCCACACTTTATAGACATACTCACAGTATCTCATTGTGAGATAGAACAAGAAGTTGGGCTTGGTTTTTACAGTTTTGTCGTATGTGAAAGCCAACATACTGACGTTTCGGAAGACATTGCAGCTCGCGTTAATTGATGATCTCTGCCTGGGTGTTTCAATATGACGCGGTCCAAGCTGAAAGTCGTTTATAATCTAGCTAGAGAGAAGTAAAGTGATACAAAATGCGATTATTAAAAATCAGTTTTAAAAAACAATTACTTTGTAAAAATGTTTTTGAATAAGACCAAGAAAAATCGCCAATAAAAAAAAATACTTTTAAAAACTAATATCTTTTTTAGTGCATTTTACTTCTTCTTTTTCTTCTTCTTCTTTTCCTTCTTCTTCTTTTTCTTCTTCTTCAGGTGTGTACTCTTCGGAGAAGAGTATTCACAATCATCAGCTGGGATATTGCTGTTTAAAAGAGTTAGGTTAATGTTAGATTATACCAATCTATTAGCTTCTTCAACCAGGATATGCATCTTTGGCTTGGTGGATGATGTCCTTCTATTCGTCCTTGTAGAACTAACTGTAATAAACGTTATTTTGTGTTTCTGTTTCTGATTATATACCCCAGATATTATCGCTTTTGTTTTTGAATAGTACCGACGCATTCCGTTGTTTTTCGCATTAACTCCATAACCTTTTTATTACGGATTTTTTAAATCCAGAAGATGCGTCATATCTTTCTATACGACCGCATCTCAATGCTTTCAATTGTGCTGATGACCTTTTTGTTCAATGTTCATGTATCTGCGCTGTAAAATAAAACTGAGAAAACATAGAATCTCAGCAGTCTAGTTGGTGTTTTAATATGTATATATTGTGAACACAATGTTTGTTGCATGTTCTTAAAGGCTGTGCGTGCTGTTTCAATGCGACATTTTATTTTTTGAAAGCAATCGCTTTGGTCATTCAGCAATGATTTTAGGTATCGGAAATGTAACACATTTTCTATGTTTTAGTTATTGAATTGTAAGGCCATTTGAGGTCCAAGGTGATTTGAAGTTGACATCATTGATTTTGGTTTCTTGATATTTATTGTAAGTCCGTATTTTTTGTTGATGGCAGAGACTTTGTTAAGCATATCTTGTAGTTCTTGTTGTCATGCCGCCTGTAATATTATGTCATCTGCATAATGGATAGATTCGATTCTCTCTCCACCTCGGTGTATCTTAATTTTTTCCGTAATTTATCCGTCTACACTATCATGTGCTTTATGATTTATATACAGGTCTTGAATGATTCCAGTGTCTGCGCTATTTATTTGTGAAGCCTTAAGTATATCAAAAAGTTTTTCGAGTTTAATAAATGCGTCTTTGGCTCTCTTTCTTAGTATCTTTATGAAGCAAAGTGATTCTCGAGTACCCAGTTTATCTCGGAATTCAAATTGCTGTTCGGATAGTATTTCCTCACTTTTAGGGTATATTCTTTTGTGGATGATTTTAAGGAAGGTTTTCAAAGTGTGGCTCATTAAATTGATGGTGCGGTAATCCTGGCATCTTCTAAGCTTTCGAATTTTTGGGAAAGTTACAGCCAGTATTCCAGTTTGGTTGTATAATTTTTGTGCTTTTTTTATTTATTTATATGTTTGCTACTAACGGATTGTGGTCAGAACCAATATCTGCACTGTAATAAGTTATGATCACTTTAAAGGCATTTTTAAAGCATCTGTTCACAATGATATAATCTATTTGATTACCTATAGTACGATTAGATGAATCGGCTGGTGATTGCCATATATGTAAGTGCCTTTTGGGTAATTTGTACTAGGTGTTCTTTACGGTCAGCTTTTGTTCTTGGCAGAATTCTTTTCTATTCCAAAGCCATAATCACCTACTACGTCTTGACAGCGTATATTTTCAACTATAACGTTGAAGTCGTTTAAGATTAGATTTACATCATGTTTTTTGTAAGTGCAGAAGTTCTTCCAGTTGATGATAGAACATTTCTATTTCTCGTGCATGTTTGTGTTGGTGTTGGTTTTTATAGATTTTAATCGAATCATGATAATCTTATCTGAAAACGGCACATAATTTTCTACGTATTGTCTTAGAAAGATTTAGAGATACTAATACCGTTACTTTATTCTTGTTTCTAATATCCATGTCTCTTGAGTAATGTATATGTTTTGGTTGTTATTTGCCTACTGTTTGACTATCTCATCTAGTTTAATCCGAGTAAGTTTAGCTCCATCTTCTCATTTCCAAGATTGCGTTGTGAAATTTACCTGCTTGAAATAAGCTTCTAACTTTTGAAGTAGCTATCCTGACAGGCTTGGAGATTTTTAGCACTTTGTAAACATTCCTGTCCTGCCTAGGACTCAAGCCTGTTGTGTTTATGTTCCCTGCCATGATTATTGTTGGAAATATAATGTATGTAGTAGTTTGCTTTCTACATCCGCAGTTCTGCAGCCATTAAAGTCATTTTGACCATGGTATACACATTTGTCCGGTGGTACTTTTTCAATCGACTCAATCATCAACTATCGACTAGCCTGCTGCCACTTGTTTGGTTTTGCTTTCTATTTTCCCTGTAGGCAAGGTTGTCACTTTTACCGGGTCTGCTGCACCAAAATCTTTCTTCTCCACCTTTTCCGCCATTGTGGTTTTCACCCGTATCCCTAGGCAGGGCGTTATATCCCGCAAACACTGGGTTCTCAGTAGAACTCAGCCACCGTTTTATTTCAGACGAGCCTACAGAGATCTCTGGTCGAGTTAATGCTCATATAAGGGGCTATAAGCAAAAGCAAAGTTATCTAATATAGCTAAACAAAAGCTGGATCATGACAAAACAAATGTGTACTTATCTTTTTTTGTGTTACTGCTAAAAAATTGATTTTCTACATCTTTTTCGACTATCGAATTTGCAATGTAGTGTCGTTTTTGCTTTAAATATTTTTAACGTCTAAATAAATGATGCTTTTAAAAAAAATATTGTTTTTGCATACAGTGTGTGACAAAGCGCCATTAAAGCGGTTAATGCGCAATATGCAAGACGCTCAAAATCCGTTTGCGTTTAATGAAAGACAGTTTTGGGTCAAATTGAAGTTATCTTGTAAAGAGTTATGTTAGCACTATTTTATTTTCCTGCTATAATTTGAGTTTTGTTGCATTCTGTTGTAAAAAAATTGTTAATCTATAAACATCCTAGAGGACAGTGCAAAAAATGACAATGTCAAAAGCGATCAAAGAGTGTATACTGGCAAATCTATAGCCAAAAAATTATAAAATAAAGACTTTGTGCATAACCAGTTTTTGATGAAGTTCTAGAATGGCTACATTTGCTTGCTGAAAAGTATAAAATTTTAAGCTTTCGCGATTATTTTGTTTATGATTATAAGCGACTTTTGGCTTAGACCGCGTCGTAGTTAAACACCCAGACTTTTTAGGATGGGTCCTAGTCAGTGACATTTACCACTCTGAAGATGCAAGCCGCAATGTCTTGCGAAACGTCAGTTTGTTTGGGTTCACGAACGGCAAAGACCAAGTTCTACTTCTTGCTTTGGCTCTCAAAGAGAGACTAGGACCAATCCTAAAAAGTTTGTGTGTTTAACTATGACGCGGTCTAAGCCGAAGGTCTCTTATAATCATTGCTGAAAAGTGATAAGGTTCTGTCATGTTTGGTAGTTTTCAGAATTAAATCAGTTTATCTGCTTCAAAATTATATTTTTTGTTTGTTTTTTAACATAAGCACTTTCTTACAGTTCTCATTATGTTAGTTTGGAATTTATTTTTGTACTTACGCTTAAAGCTCTCTAAATGACTGTTTAACTCAATTTATTGATTTATATTTAGTTAACCATTTTTCTTTTAAACATTAAGAGGTTATACCTACTTAAAATATCTATAATTTTTTAAAGATTTCTCAAAATTGTATAAGAATTGGAGTACACGTTCAAAAGTTATATGCGTTTAGAGAGTGCTACCTGAGAACGTTTTCTCTCTCTCTAGATAACGTTTTTGTGTCGTTTGAAATTCAATCATCTTTTGACATTTATCTCACATCAAACTTTGTTACGTTTATTTCGTTTTCTCTAAATTTACTAACGCTTTTGCCGTATTTTCAGTGTTATAATTATGGCCGGAGATCATCACAAAGTTACATGTGAAGAAGAAGCATATAGAAAATTATGTAAATAAAAACCAAACAAACGAAATCAATCTTTTAATACGAAAAGAGAAGAAGAAAAGTTGTAGTGCGTCTTGAAAGAAAATGAAACTTGGTGACCGCTCGATTATTTTCAAAGACAAGTTTTTATTTACATATTTTCCGTTCTTTTACAGTTTCTAATGTGCAAAACATGTGACGACGATATTAAATTTACACGAACACATACAGAAAGATTAGGTTTCAAAATCTCATTGTTTCATCAAGAAAATCGGAGGTGGATGTAATTACGAAAATGTTCAAATGTTCCAAAAATTACACAATGTCAAATACATAAATTTCATTAGATCGGCGATTCTATTCCTTTTAGTACAATTTTTATTAAAGATCAACTAACGGAAAAATAAATGTAATGAAAAAAGAATGTAGGACACGTGCAAAAGCGAATGAGCACTCGGTTGCGCAAAAGTTGTAACCAACTCATTTGGAGCATCAGCGCAAAGAGTCTTTCCGACGGTGTACTTCTTGTTAAAGTTGCACAAATTTGTCTGTATTTTTAACGAAGATAACATAACGTTTCTGAAGATTTTTGAAGCATTAGGCGATGACGAAATAACTAGTGCAACTATAAAAATTAAAAACAACAATTACCCGGAAAAGACAATGTAACAAATGTACTATTAAAAGAATGAAAGAAGGCAAATATGGGATTACTGTTTAAGAAAGGTGAAAGGAAGACTTAAAAAATTATAGGTTAATTATACTCTTATTTCAAATCTACAAAAATCTTCTCAAACATAATATTAAAAAAAATTAACAACAAAATTGGATTTTTCCTTACACACGAACAAACCGGGCTCAAGAAAAAAATTAGCCTCACGGACCACTTACTAACTGTCAAGCTAACAAGCAAACGAATACTTTCTGTTTTTGTTTATTGCGTTTATAAATTATATAAAAACGTTTGACACAACCAAAGAATGGGCTATCCAAAAAGTACTATGGAAAATCTGAGTTGATCATAGAAACATAACTCTGATTCACGATATCTACCAAGATGCAACAACCAACGTAGAGTATTAAAGCAGCATTCGAAGACCTCTTTAGAGCATTTGACTGAGAAACAAAGGATGTTAACATCAATGGAAAATGTTTAAAGAATATCAAATATGCGGATCACATCATGCTGATAAGTAATGACAAAAAAGAACTAAATGAACAATTCAAACGAACATCACAAAAACTAAAGTAATGCCAAATACGGATGAACATAACTTTTGATAACCAAGAAATAGAAAAAGTAAAGGAATACATATGGTCAACGTATTATACTGTACAAAGAAAAAATCAAAACAGAGATTATTAGAAGAAAAAAATTAGGATGGGTCTCATTTGAGAGGTTACCCATATCTTAAAAAACAGAAAAATTCCGCAACACCTGAAAATAAAAGTTTTTGATGTCTGTATCTTGTCTGTTCTAACGTATCGAGCCTAAACTCAGCTCAACTAAAATGGTAATTTTTTTATACAAGCTATGAACTGGCGCCCCTGACTGGAAAAGGGAGAACGAGAAACCCTGAGACGAGATGGGAAGGCGACGTCAAAAAACATGCGGGAAATGGAAAGAAATCGGGGAAATCTATTGAATAAAGGTTTGAAGAAGAGAAGAAGGACGCGATGTCCTGTGATCGAAACGCCTACGATCACATTACAAAAAACAATTGCCACTAGAGAGCAAAATATGATATACAGACAATAATAATTCGACGTTCTGAAGATATAGCTGAAGATGCAAAAAAGTCTTTTTTGAAAATACGGTTACTGTGACTAAGTTTTTTTAAAAACCATTTCACCAATCAAACTAAAATTACGCGCATATTTGCTATTACATTTTTATGTTTATTGCAAAAAAACCAAAACAGTTTTTTCGGAAAATTGACTTGTTCATAAAATTCTAATCATATTTGTAAATAACAAAATTTTACCAAACCGTTCGTTCATGCTTTTCGTGACGCAATATACTAACATTATTTTTGTTTTGACTTCAAACGAGTCATTTCAGACATACCTTGGTCACCGCAAGTAATGGAAAACAAAACGAACGTTCTCAGAGAAGAGCAATATTTTCTACATGTTTTAATATTTTTCGTAAACAAAAATTGTACATGTATTTTAAAATCGGTACTTTTTGATAGTGTTTTATGAATACAATGAAAACTTAAAATGGCAAAAAAATCTTGAAAAACACGTAATTTTTCTGATTTCAAGTAGATATTTAGACGTTACGCAAAATAATTATTTAGATGGAAGTCATATCAAAATGGTAAAACATTTTTGGTTTTTAAAGAACAGTAATACGTTTGCGTGTTTCTTTGATTTATAAGAAATTTAGTTTTGTTTTTGAGTTAAATGTTGTTTTTACTATTCGCTAGGTATTTATGTGTTGTTAGTTTTTCTTCAAGGCCAAGTTCATTTTGCATTCGGCAATAAATTCTTAAAAGCACTAATTACATATTAATTATAAAATATCAGCTACGGTTTCAATTATTTAAAAAAAATCTAAGTAAAAGATTTTTGTAAACAAATTATGCTTTGTCAGAAAAAATAAATTACTACAACAATTAAATAAACTGAAAAGATTAAAGAAATATATACTTATACAAAAACTACATTAATCAAGATGTAGATATAACTGAAAGTCTTAGTTCAGAAAGTAATTTTAACTAAATAAAAAAAAAATTAAGAACGTTATCATAGCGTAGAAAGTAATAAATAATAAAATCAACAACGTTTCTATAAACAAAATCGATGAAGTCATCGTTATTGGTAATAAGATACACAGAAAAAACACAATTAAAATCAATAATGCAGTCCCGAAAACAAATCGGTAAATGCCTAATGATCTTATTAAGCAAAAAAATTTGTACTATTAGTTATCCAAATTGGTAAATAATAGCCGAATTTATCGTGTAATTATAATGATATTAATTATAAAAATGAATCTTTAGCGAACTTTCTTAAACCGACTCTCATTTTTAAAGAATGTTTTTGGGGAAAAAGTTTTAATAATAGTTTTTTGTCCCCTGCAAAATAAATGAGTATTTACCCTCGGTAGTCAGCTATTGGCCATTTCTACCGGACACGATTACTACCCTAAACTCTACCCTTTGCTACTTTGTTGTTTACGTCAAAAAATGCCTCGTCATCTGCTCGAATTTCTACATACCAATATAAAGTTGCAGAAAAGTGGCCCATTTAAAATATCTAACGTTAAAAGTTATTTATAATAAATTTTTCCAAATAGCGATAATGCATTATTTTTTTCTTATCTGAACAAATATGTTAGTCACAAAATTCACGAAAAACACAAACAAGAATTACCACCAAATAAATATCTTATCTAAAAATAACAATTGTGTTTTTTCTATGAAATGCCCTTTGGTTTATTCGGGCAAATATAACACCGATAGTATAATCTAAGGGTGCGGATGTTTGATAATGATAATAATAACGTTGAAGACATTTTATTTTTAACAATCCGGTCGACTTTACATGCAACGAGATTATAACCCATTTTAATAATTATTTTAAGCAATAGTTTTTGGGGCGTGTTGCGAATGAACAATTTTTAATATTTTTCAGGTATCCGACAAAACCATTTCACATAACGTTGAATACCTGACCATCACACAAAAAGATTTGGTTATTTTCTACAAAAACTGCAACTATATCCCAGAAAAAATACGTGAAAGGGTCAGTCACCCTTTTAGGTAAGTACAAAAGGTAAAGTAACCCTATACCGCAGCTGCTAACATGCAAAAATCTCAAAACATCCTTTTTGAGTTGTGTAAAGGCGGATACTTCAAAATGCATGTGAAAAAATATAACAAATTTCGAGTTTCGTTTATTTGACGTTTTCGTGTTTATCAAATTAATATCTTTAAAATACATGCTTTTTTCAATAATATTTACTGTTATTCCATAAAGTTTTTGTCGTCTGTTAATGTACGTCATGTATAATGTAAAAAATGTGGCAAAACATGCATACCAAATAACGATCAAATTAAAAAAAAAAGAAGAATTATGCAATTCATAGAAGTAAACAACACATATTGTTGGCGCTACGACTAAGATAACTTTGATAGTTTAAGCAAACAATAAGTCATTTTTTTATTATTTTAGGTTTTAATCTTATAGGGATAAATCCTAAAGCTTAACATAATACTTTTTGTTGTTATCTAAACAGATTTTCTTCTTATAAACATAAAAGCTTAACATATTGATATGAACACTTACCTAAGAATTATAATTATAAGTTATAATAAAAGAACGAAAAAAACAATCTTTTAATGTTAGCACAATGCACGTCGCTTAATAGAATCACATTGGTTTTTGATAACAAAAATGGCTCAAAATTTTGATTACGGATCTGTAAAAATTCAGCTAAAAAATTCGTGCAAAATAGGTTATGTTCATGTGTAGATCCAAACCTGAAAAAAAATTGATAACAAAACTAAAATTATGATAACTATAAACGATGTTTTTTCTATGTAGTAGTATACGTCCGGTCCGTTCTTTAATGATAACATTATACCCGACTGAACATCCACGATTCTAATAAGCGGGGTGCATTGTGTCTATGACATCTTTTGTTTGTAATTTTTGTTGTAAATTCATTCATTGCTGCTTGAGTTAAATTACGGTTATTATATTTTAAAACTAAACCAAATAAGCTTCCAATGTAAGAAGAAGATACTTTTTTTCGATCGTTTGATAAAATTATTAAATTCTTCATGTAAAAATACTTTTTAGTATCTTGTTCAAATGTCTCAAATTTGATTTTCTAAGAAGAAATATGTAGTAGTTTTGAGTTTTTTTAATATGTTCTCCCCAAATAACAAATTAAGACCTGCTTTTTAGATTGTCTTGAAAGATTTGCCAAAATGCTTTAAAATATTGTTCTAGCACACGACCATAAAATGAGATTTCACTTTTTACTTTTTTTATAAAGGTTCAAGGCTTCTAAATGTTGTTTCTTTTTTTTTTGCAGTATCTTGTGATCTTCTTGATAAATAGTTTTAGATTTCAGAATAAACTTTTGATCCGCAAGCTGCTTTTCTAACGGCTTGTCTACGAGATAGCCCAAGATTTCAATACCGATTTGCGATTTCAGAGTTCGATCGTGATAGCGAGGATGCGAGTAAGGTTTATCTGGTGGGTCTTTTTGAAAACACCAACCTGTGCGCGATCCATGCCAAACGCGTGTACATCATACCAAAAGACATTTAATTGGCGAGACGTATACGAGGTGAACGTTATTAATAATACGAAAAAATTAAAAAAATTAGCGAGAACGGAAATACGAAAACAAAAAATAATTAGAATCTTTTCAAAGAACAACAAGATTGTAGCCTGAAGAGCAAAAGCAAAACACGTTATATAAAACGCGACCTCTACTATTATATTCGTGTATGTTTGAAAAGCTTTGTGTTGTCTAGCCATGTTACTCGTGTTCTTGTAAGATTGAGTTCAGCAATATTTTAAATTAATAAATTACTAGTAAGAAAATTGATAACCATTTCCGACAAAGCTTTTTCTTGTGTAGGCAAAACCTAACAATATCTCATGTACTTGTTTTTTATTTTTGATAGAACAGTAGCAAACAACAATTGATAGTTAATCGACGTGTTACAAATTTGGGGTTGAAACCACTAGTAACGAATAATATTTAGCAGATTTAATATCTGATACAATTATTTTGAGCACTTCATTGGACATCAATTTGTAAATTCTTTACAAATAGTCTTTGACAAGTAGGAAACGTTGCCTTTCTTTTTATTTTTAAAATTGTCGATATGGTTCAAATTTATCAATTGTTTTCAACATTTCCATGTAAAGACCATTTGACGTTGAACCAAAAATTTTGTTTTCTCCATAAACTAGATGACATACACAGTTTGTTTTAGCACTTCAGTCCAGTAAACTTTTTCTTTAGAAAATACTGCACAGATGTTATTATCAATCCATGGTTAGAATTGATTCTTGTTGGATATTTATTGATACAAGTCCTATGGTCGCTGCTGTTTTCAATCAATTTAGGGTTTTCTACGCCAAGTTTGCAGTATTTTAAAAATCATTTAAAAACACATTTTGAGTCAATTGCTTTAATTATTTGGGTGTCACGATGAACCAAATCGGGGAGAACAAAATGTAATAGAAATTGCTAAAAGGAAATCAGACATTCGATAGAAATAAAACTGTACTAAAAAGTAAAGCGTTAAGTAAACTAACAAAAATAAAAATCTATAAGACCCCGATAAAAACAATAATAATATATGCGTTGGAAAAAAAAAGAACGACCTAAAGACTATTAAACGGAAAATTATAAGAACAATATTAGGACCAAGCACCACAAGCGATAGAGAATTAAGATTGAAAAGAACAATGAAATAAAAGAGGAACTTGGAGGAGAAAATATCGCTAAATATATAACAAAGCAACGAGTAAGATGAGCTGGACATATATGGAGAAGAAAACCTAACGAGATGATAGGGAAGATTACACAGTAGTACCTGTCGTACCCAGAAAACAAGGAAGACCAAGGAAAAGATAGAGAAAGATTGGAGGTCAAAATGCAGAAATAGAAAAGAATGGAAAAAGTTGACAAAAACCGTCCGGACTAACAGCAAACCTCAATAAATGGATTGAAAACGTCTTGGTGTTGGCCATAATTTTAAGAATTGCACGACTAAATGATGAATGATGATGAAGTTTGCAGACGAAACAGTAAAAGTCTTTAATGCTAGAAGAGTATAAAATCTAATGTCGTTTAACGGTTAGTCCATTTACTATAGCAGTTACTGTTTTGTAACTTGTAACGTCTTAATGAATTAATTAGATCGTTATTAAGATCTAATAAATTTTCTTGAGTAACTAATAAAATATTTGATAGAAAATATCATGGATATAGCAACCTGTAACACACACGTGCATATAATTTGCTGTAAATTTTTAGGTAAACTATCGAGATTACTATTATTTTTAAGGCTTTCGCGGTCATGATTTTTTAACAAATAAATACTTTTGGGCTTTGAATCGCGTTTTATATTTACACTGTTCACAAAATTTACAAAACTTAGAAAGCTTGCAAACTTTGAAAAACTTACAACATTTAACTTTTCGACAGTCATGTCACGGTCTTCTTCAGAAAAACTGAAACTGAATGTATAGGGTTTGGGTCAGTGACGGTTTGGATTCATTTTCTAGTAACTAAACAATTATTGTATTAGAGAAATAGATATTAATTCCATAAAATTACATTCATTTGTTTTATGGTCGTATTGTTATCATCAGAATTGTTACAATCGCTACTAACTATTTCTACATTCAGAACTAGATGCTGCTTTAGACTATTTATCGAAACAATTTAAGATTTTTGGCGATTTTAATGCTTTTAATGTAGATCAGCAGTTCTTTAATGACAGATAACATTACCCGACTGATAACGTTGTCTGTGATTCCAATAAGCAGCGTCCACTGTATGTATGTCATCTTCCTAAATGTTTGTAATTTTTGTTGTAAATTCATTTATGGGTACTTAAGTGAAATTAGGATTATTGAATTTTGAAACTAAAACAAATAAGCTCCTAATATTTGAGTAAACGTCAATGGACAATTCTAATTCAGCTACTAGTTTATTTATTACAACAAGAAATATTTGTGTTCTAAACATTTTTCTTGCATCTGAAGATATTTGGTTTTTACCGTCTAGATACTTTATTTGCAATTGTTTCATAGAATTATTACATTTTTTTAATGTAAAAATGCCTTTTTAGCGTCTTGTAAATAAATAATAAAGGTTTTGGATTGTCTTGGAAGGTTTGCCAAAATGCTTTAAAATCTTATTCTAGCACACAACCATACAAAGAGAAGTCTCTTTTTTTTGGCAAAATCTTGTGATCTTATTGGTAAACAATTTTAGATTTCAGAATAGTTAGTAATTAGAGCCTTTGTTGCATCTTCTCTAGAACTTAATCTTTTTCAAAAAAAAAAAAAAAAGAAAAACACTGTAACCTGAAGGCTATGTACGTTAGCAGCATATTCTCCAACCAAATTGAACGAATGAGCAAAAGAACTCAAGAACAAGAATGTTGATCCACCTCAACAAATGGATTCAGGACGCTTTGGCGTTAGCCATAACTCCAAGAATTGCACGGTTCAATATTAAATGATCATAAAGTTTGCAGACAAAACAATAATGTTTCTAATGCTAAGAGAATATAAAATATAATGCCGTTTAAGGGTGGGCTCATTTATTATAGCAGCAACTTTTCTGTTTTGTAACTTGTAACCTGCTAATGAAACTTTGAAATTTTTATCTACGTACTTTTGAAAATATACGACTTTTTTTTTAGGTAGATATCAATTAATTTGTCATTGACTATCTCAACTATCTTAAACCATTTAGCTGGATCGTTGTTAAAATCTAATACATTCTTGAATAACTAAAAATTATTTGAATGAAAATATTATCGATTTAGCAACCTGTAACACACACGTACACATACCTTGCTGCGATTTTTTAGGTAAATTATTACGATTACTATCAGCAACTAACTTTTTTAAGCACCAGGACCTAGAGGTACCAAACAAACGGCCACTCAAAACCAACTGGGAATTAACGAGAAAAATAGTTAATGCAAAATTCTCAGAACCAGCTTAGCATTTTTGCTTATACTAAACAGCTGGCGGATTGTCAAAGTGGTATTTATACTAAAGCCAGGGAGATCTAAGTATGCCCAGGCAAAATCTTACAGACTGATCAGGTTGACTTCCTTTATGTTAAAATAAGGCACTAAAAACTATGTACTGCAAAAAAGCAATCTACTACAACGATAATGCATTGGGTGCTTTTTTAGATATTGAAGGAGCATTTGACAATACTACTTTATCTCAATTAAGGGTAATGGAGAAAAAAAACATCACACATCTAGCGCAAAACTGGATCAACTCAATGCTCAGGAATTGAACGGTAACAGTTACTTTGTATGGTAGCACTGTAGGAGCCAAAGTGGCTGGCGGGTGTCTACAAAGCGGAGTGCTGTCACTTCTACTATGGTGCCGCGTTATTGACGGCTTACTACAAATACTAGAAGACGTAGATGTATTTGTTTTAGGATACGCCGACGGTCTTACCATTATCACAAACGGGAAGTTTGGGGCAACTGTATCGAACATAATGCAGAGTGTACTAAACATCGTCAAAAAATGTTGGAAACGATGAAAAACTTATGACGTGAAATTACCTACAATTAGCCTGATGCGATATCACTCTCGTTATGAATAGCGATGTCGTTATCTAGCCGAATCCTTATTTTTGTAAAAGCGATATGCTGTATGACTTATAACGGTTCTACTAATACCGACTCTCGTTGCCCACTCTCGTTATTTTGAACCATAACGATTGTGATATAACGGCGATGTTTGGTAGCCGTTATAAACATAACAATAATGATGTATAGGCTTGGGAGCTTTTTTTGTATGAAAAAATCAATTTTGGAGATGTTTTGTTGCTTTATATGAGGAACTCGAAAATGCAATCAGAAAGCGAGTTTTTTCAGTTTTACCGTGTATTTAAGAAAGTAAGTAAGGTTAGAAACGTATTCTTTCATATAGACAAAAGAGCATTTTACGCAAAAACTCGTTCATAGTTAGTACGTAAACAAAATGTATAAAAAAGATGTAAGTTATGTGACGGTGTGTTTTGTAACTTAATTTTATTTCAATTTAATACAAAATGTTGACAATTTGACAAGCCCATTATTCAATAGGAAATTGGAGCTATCAAGGGATGATGTGCGTCACTTAGTGGAGGTCGTAGCAAACATTTGAATATGAATTTTATTTCATACAGGGTAGTTTCAGTCTGGATGTTTTCTGTTTCAAAATTTACCGGCCAGATGTTTTACGACGGCACGGCGGATTCCCTATATTCTATTCACTCTTATACTTTCGGCCGTCGTATAGCTCTATTTGTTATCGTAAAGGCAATACTTTTTTCCAAAATAAGGATTACAAGATAGTGGGCGACATATCGATATCGTTAAAATACCGATACAGCATATGTGTTTTACCAATAATTGTTATGTAGATCGTTATCTTCGACCATTAAAATTTGAAAATGATTGGTTGCTAAGTATGACGAGAGTGTTAAGCTGAATGTACGGATGGTTAGGCACACATAGGAGAATGACTAAGTAGTTATATACTGCGATATTAAAACCCATTATCACATGCGGTGCGCTTGTATAAGGTGAAAAAACCAACCTGAAAAGCACAGCTTTCAAGCTAAGCAAAGTACAGAGAATGCCATGTCTGCTGATAACAGAAACGACAAGAACCACGTTTACAGCAGCCATGAAAGCAATACTTTCACTTCCACCACTACATCTTGTTGTAATAATGAAAGCAAGACAAGCAGCATACAGGCTGCAGATTAATGAGCACACGTCAATTACCGGGAAAAACAAACCGGGCATATACAACGTGCTGTGAGAAGAAACAATCTTAACTATGAGATCCGACTTTACGAAAAATGATCACATCTTAAAAAAATGTAACGTGCGGTTAAAAGAACTATCTGGTACACCGATGCGGCCAAAAATTGCAACGGTACTGGTGCAGGTATATATGGAGACAGGCACCACAAAAAACAATTTTTGCTGACTTGGGGCAAATATGCGTTTGCTGTATAAGCTGAAGTTGTTGTTATCGACTGGTGCGTCAGTAACTCAAAATCATACGTTAGTGGTTCGATATCGATCATGTTTGACAGTAAGCAGCACTACTAGTACTAAGATCGCCAGTAATAAAATCCAAATTAATTATGGCATGCATAAACATTTCGGAAATATTGGCAACTCGCTAACAAGTACAGTTTATCTGGATACCAAAAGACCAGAGTCTAAGGTGCTAAGGAAAACCTAATGACGGATGCGCTAGATAAAAAAAAGCACAACAGTGACATACATTGGACCTGAACGCGTTTTCAAAATTGCCTACGAAACCAAAAAAAAAATTAATTCGCAACAAACTAGCAGTAGAGTATAAAATATATGGAAAATTTTTCAGGGATGAGGCACACAAAACTCTTCTTTACAGAGCCACAATCAAACACTCAAAATGCACAATCAAGCATGAGCACATGCATAAAATGGGACTGCAAAGTAGCTCATTATGCCGCGGGTGCTTGGAGGACGACAAGACACAGCAGCATCTGCTGTATAAATGCGAAGCGTATCAAACGAAAACGCACAAGGATTCTTAAAAGTGCCAGATTATCAGTTGAAAAAAGCTTCTGGATTTCATTGACAAAACAGAACTGTTGAAGTAGTAATAAAACGGAGGTGCACAAAAGGACCAAGGAGACCGCAGTGCAGGAGCGCTAGACAAACCACATCTTCGATAAAATTTGAAAAAAATAGCAATGTTCACTATGTCACGGTTGTTTATATTTTCTAGTGAGTAAACAATTCTATTGGTGAAATAGATATTAATTTCATAAAATTACATTCATTATGTTTTGTTGTCGTATTGATATCACCAGAATTGTGACAATCGCTACTATTTCTACATTCAGAACTGGAAGCTGCATTTGAGATTTTTGGCTTTAACCCTTCTCATCTGGATTCAACGGCCTTAAAATATTTTTTAACAAAGTAGGAAGTTTTTCCATAATAAATAAACTTACTTTTCTTTTCTAAAAACTACTTTTGTATCGGCTTTTATGCATCTTATTATTTTACTCAACACATCCACTCAGTCAGTGCAGAATTCGAAAGTCAAAGTCAAATTTTAGAAATACAAACACGTTTTAGATTAACCGAAACAAAATATTATTTGATTGTATAACAAAATAATTTAATTCTGACAATAAAAATTTTATTCGCTACAAAGATATCTTTTCTTTTTTGGTGTAAAACTGATATTTAACATAAATATTTTTTCAAACATTTTTTTGCACACTGGGTCTGAGGCTGCAACTTCTTTAGCTTCCCTCTCTTAATCCAGAACTATTTCATTAAAGGATTTTTTAAAAAATCATATGAATATTTTGATATCAAAGTGTGACCAGTAGCAAAAAACTTTTTAACTTAATGAAATTGAACGTTTTTGAATTAATTGAGTAAAAAAACACAATTTTTTCTGCAATAAACAATTATCTTACCATTGTACAAGAAAAAGGAATAAAACGTGCTTCCGCTCTTCTGCTACAACTTTTTGATAAAGAACACGTTTTTTACTTCAATTATCTTGTGTGTGAAAATACTTAAATCAGTAGGCACGACAAATTTAAAGATTGAGTAATAAATAATTATTGCGTATTATTATTAAAACGATTTAGAAAACGCAACACGACAATGAATTTACAACTAAATAAAATTGTACTTTTACTATTAAACGTTGAAATTGTAAAAAAATATTTTGGTAAATCTAATTTATTTACCAAACGAAAAAAAAAAATTTTACAAGTGAAAATCAAACTTTATAGTACTTTAACTTGATGGATCAAACTTTTTATTTGGTGAATAAATATATTAAAATTAAAACACTAATACATGTGTATATAAAAAAATTCATCTCTACAATATGAACATTCAAAAACGTGAAAGTAGCGCACCTATTTTCTACAGCGTATATATATTGTATTTTTTGTTTCATATAAAAATTTGCTTTGGCTTTTGGTTGAAAAATTTAAAAGCATTTATTTAAAATTATTTTTAATAAAGAAATAGTGTACAGATAAAGCAAACCTTTAAATTAGTTAAGTCAAGCGAGTTTTCTTTCATAGTTCATGCTTTTCGTGAAAACTACAGGATTCAACACGAACAAACTCGTCATGATCATGGACAAGTATCTTTAGCAAAATTTGTTATTTTGTTATTGAATGAGTTGTTAGAAAACTGTGTAATTTATAAAGAAAAAAATTACAACACTTGCTCAACTGCATCCTATTTTTTGAACTCTAAAAACTTAAAAAAATGCGTTAAAATTAAAAAATTTTTTTTGTTAAATCTAACTTACCACATTTTTTATGATAATTAGATGTTTATGTATTTGTATGTCAAGTTTTTAATAATTTTATTTATTTCAACAAATGTCTAGTATTTTTTTTTGTATTAAAAGTACTGATTTTAACAAAAAATTATTTTATTTATGGTACTAGAATGAAAAAATCTCATCAATCAATCTATAAAAAAAATCACCTGACGTACACGTTAATATATTATTTACGCAACAGGTATTATACAAAAAACACTTTCATTTTTTAGGGTGTCATTTTCATAATTTTTTTTCAGTAGTTCCTCGTAATTTGCCAGGGCAAAACGTTTGTATTTCAAGGAAATTTTTACGTGAAACAGATGTGTATTTTAAGGGTGGGAAACTATAATAAAAAATGACTTTAAAGGATCGTATCCAATAAGTAGCTTACTAAACGTTTTACAAGCCGCAAAAAATGCGGACCCCTCAATAAAAAAGCAGGTCACATTTACGTAAACTTTAGGGGACTTGCCATCTTTTTTGCAAATTGTAAATGCTGACATCAACGAGAGAAGGATAAAAAATCGACTTTTACTTTCGAAAAAATAATAATAGAAATTCCTTAGAAATTGAAGATAAAATTTACAAGTAAATGGGGTGTAACAAATTGGCAACAATGATATTTAGAATATTTTTTGTTACGTAGGACTTTCTTATATTTTAGAGGTTTCAATTTTTTGGGGTTTATTGCAGCTTATTGTTATTGAAAAATACTGACCAGAGTGTAATCTTGCATTATTTGTGTTAATTGTTATTAATAAAAAACTATAAAACAAGTTTTTATAGAACACATGTTTTATTTAATGTTATTGTTAATTCTAGATAGTTTAAATATGACACTGGCAATTCGTAAAGTTATTTCATGTATCTAAAATTAATCAGCATAACACAGCCACTATTAGCTATATTATGAATCGCACTCATTCATAGTAAACTAGTGTTTTTTTCATTATTTTTTTTAATTAATTTTAACTTCTAATACTTATGGTGTGAGTTACTAAAACGCTGAAAAAAGTGTTTTCAATTTTATTTTAGAATCAATCACAATTTAAACAAGAAAATCTTATACAATCATGTACAAAAAATAAGAAAAAGGAACAATAGACAATTACGTACGAATGTAAAAATAAAGACAAAAAACGGCAAACACTATAAAGTTTTTACATCTATACTATAAAAAATTCTTAAAAAAAACAAGAAGAACCCAGCAAGACATTTATTTAAAAGTAAAAAAACTACGGGTCGTAGTTAATTAGACGGTTTTTTGAGGTAACACAATAATTTACTTACTTTTTGTAAACCGACGAATTGGGGGTCAATTGTGAAAATGTGAGACATTTTTTTAATTACTTAAAGAACAACAAAAAATACTATTTTTAATCTTGCTAAAATAGATGTAACGGTTGTGCTAAAAATATAGCTCAAAAAAGAAAGTCTTAAATAACTTCGATAACATGAACTAAATGAGGTCATTAGTGATAACAATAAGTACTATAAGGGCAAGAGATCAGCATGTTTTACCAATGCTAATTTTTCACAGAAACGATTAGCTGATGCACGATTAAAGTTGGGCAAAACTAATATATCATTAAAAAACTAATTACAACTGAATCAATTACGGTTTTGTGCACATGTTGGTAAGTTACACCTAATTGTTATAAAAAAAATTAATTAATCTAACAAGTATAGCTTAAAATTTTTTTTGCAAAAATTATTTATGTTTAGTCAAAACATGCTCTTCTTCAATTGCTTTAACCTAATTTTGCTCAAAAGCTACAGCCGTTAAGCAAAACTTATATAAGAGCTCTCAAACATTATAACACTATCATGATTAAAAAATAATATTTAGCCTAAAATTTTAATCATCACAGTTGTTAAAAAAGTCTTTTCTTTAATGTTAAACGACATAAATATTGGGAAAATACGATTAAAATGCAGACTCACGAAAAAATGAAATATGACAGATTTTTACCTCAAAGATTTTATTTAAACAAAGCCTTCCAAAAAATATGTTTAAACATATTTTCAATTAGATTTATTCATTACATAAAACAAAAGTTTACAATACTATTGTTTTATATACAAAAACTGTAATTACGTATTTTAAAATATAATTTCATACCATGTTGCCGCTTGGTTTATCAGCTAATCTCGCACCATGGTTTTTAGGTTTTTGTTAGCGTTGAACTGCTATTTCAGCCACCATGGTTTTATTTTGATGAACAAATAAAAGTCGCTTGTTGCCATGTTTGGGTTGTTAGGCGTATAATCAAACAACTCCTCTACGAAGATCTTTAGTTCCTTTGCGGTTGTTGCGATGAGGCCGTATGTTTTTACGAAAAAAAGAACAATACTTGATAACAATATGTTTTTTTTTGTTTTTAATTGCTCTCTGTAGACGTTCAAGGGTTCTACAGTATGACGCTGCAGTAATAGTTGTCTCAGGTTCTATGAATTAACTTTAGCAAGGTTTGTCTACAGTCCCAAAATACAGTAGCCACCTTGTTCAACCTTTTTTGGTTGGGAATCCGTATGTATTTATTGTTTTTTGTCTCGATGTTTGCAAATTGAACCACGGTTTGTCTTTCGTTACAAATGTTTTCCAAAAAAAATTTTCTTTCTTCACTGTAGCGTTTCAAAAATGTTAACGCAAAATTAATTTGCTAAAATTTTTAAACGTCTGTAAGTTGTTTGGGGAACTATCGTGCACAAATTTTGTGGTAACCGTGTTAAACTGTAACGAAATCATCAAGTGCTCATTAAGAATGTTAGGAAAATTACCAGACAGTTCAGAAATTGTGCACCGGCGGCGCTTTGAAACCACTTCGTTCATTGTTTTAATAGTGCCGTTTGTTGCTACGGATTTCCTTCCTTGACTTTCTTCACAGACATCACTTCGTCCAGAAAAAAACACCATTTTCGTACTGCAATCAACAATCAATTTTCCATAAATTTCAGTTTCGGTTGTAGAAGTCATGAAAAAATGGTACTCACTACAAATTATGCCAGTGGTAGAGCCGATTTGAGAGGTGTTGCTAGATATATTAGTAAACCTTACTGCGCAAGCGTCATGTCGTTATGATAACTAAATACTCATTACCAATTGAACGAAACTTGAAAAAAAATAGGTCTCATTTAATTTTACAACTAAATGTAATGTAACAGTTGTTATACAGTTTTACTATTACATCAAGATCTTTTTTATTATATAGAATGTCTTAAATCAGAAGATAAACATTAGTGATTTTGTGAAGAAAATGTATTTAGCGTATTTTCAAGTTACACTTGGCGACCAGAAAAACTCTTGGACTCCACATAAAGTTTGCAAGTCTTGTGTTAAAAATTTACGACAGTGGAGCAAAAGAAAACGTAAGAAAATGGCATTCGGCATGGTTTTGAGAGAGCTTAAAAATCACACAGATGACTGTTATTACAAAAACTAAAAGCTACAACAAAAAAATCAAGCAGAAAATGATCTATCTAAACCTGGATTCAGCAAAGCGTCTAACGCCCCATTCTGATGATATACCTGTGCCAGCTTTTAGTGAGATTCCTTTACTTGAAGAAGATCTGTCTAGTAACATGAGTATGATCACAACATAGATTTTAAACGCAGTTTTTCAACGTTTTCTATATCTTAGAGATTTAACCAGACCAAATTAAACAATCTAGTAAGAGATTTAAGTATTCTTAAAAATGTATCAGAATTACTAGCTTCAAGACTGAACGAAAAGCATTTACTCGAAAAAGGCACAAAAGTTACGTTCTTTCGTACAAGAGAGAAAGAACTGTTGCAATATTTTAAAGTGGACAATGATTTAGTATATTGCCATGATGTGTCCGGTTTATTAATTCTATGGGTGTGACGCAATATGACCCAAGCGAATGGCGATTATTTTTGGACAGCTTTAAAACAAGTTTAAAGTGCGTTTTACTGCACAATGGAAATGCATTGGGTTCAATTCCAATTGGCCATTCTCTGCTTCTAAAGGAAGCATACGAAACAATTAAAAATGTGATGGAACTAATTAAATGTAACAAACATAAGTAAATTATTTGTGTAGATCTTAAAATGGTAAAATTTTTACTTGGGCAACAAAGTGGATTCACAAAATATCCATGTTTTTTGTTTGTGGGACAGCAAAGCTAAGGATAAGCATTAGACTCAAAAAAATGTGCCCGTCGAAAATAGATTTAAATATTGGAGACCGTCTGGGTCACGAACCTTTGGTGGAGCAAACAAAAATTATTTTTTTCCTCTTCATATTATACGGGGTCTAATGATTCAGTTTGTAAAAGTGTAGAATAAAGATGGTGACTGATTTAAATTTATATCTGAAACATTTCAAAGTCTCAGTAATGAGAAGATATAAGCTGACATTTTTGACGGATCACAAATTAGAAAATTAGTGAATAATCCACATTTCACTGTACATATGGATGATATAGAGAAGAATGCATGGCAGTCTCTAGTAGCGCTCATCAAAACTTTTCTTGGGAATTAAAAGCCGAAAACTACGTGGAAATCTTTGAAAATTTATATTACCTGGGGTGCAACATAAGCGTGAAATTTCATTTTTTAAACAGTCATCTTGACAAATATTCTGTCAATCTTGCAGATGTTAGTGATGAACATGGTGAACGTTTCTATCAGGATTTAAAAGAGATGGAGAAACGTTATCATAGAAGGTGGGATACTCACATAATAGCTGACTACTGTTGGAGTATTAAGAGACTTATTGGGAAAATCCTTACAAACGAAAATTTAATACTTAAATTATTTTGTATTTTTATTTTAACACTCCAATCCATTAAAATGTAATTAAAACTGTTTTCATTTACTTTCATTTACTATAAATAAAATTTTAAGAATATTTTCGAATTATTATATTTACCTTAGGTGATACGCAAAAACTGATGTGATATTTAAGCACCAAATTAGTAAGAAACAAGTCTAAGATGTATTTCTGCAAAAATTGTGTTTATAGTTTAACTTTATTTGAATTGCTTAATTGCTTACAAATTGATTTGTCTTTCCCCTATTTACAATAACTATCTTACATTCTATTTACATTTTTACATTGTTTTATCCCTTCTCTCCTCTTAACATTTTCCTTCTTCTCCATACCTCTTCCATCCACTCCGCTCTTTTTCCGTTTTCTTCTAAGATGCCCTCTTCTTTTATAACTTCTTCTCTTAACTCTCTGCATTTATCCTTCATGTGGTTAAGGTCCTCCGTCTCTTCTCCACATAGTCTGCACATCTTTTCTTTTGCTTTTTTCCAGTATTTGTTACCTAACTTCGTTTCCACATCTGAACTATGCTATCATTTTTTCTTCTTGTTGCTTTTATTCCCTTGCACCTTTAAATATTCTGGTACCCCTTCCCCTTTGATATCCTTATAATTCCTATTATATCTGCCCTCTTTTATCTTTGTCCATCTTTTTTGGTTTTTGATGTCCTTATCTCTTCTTATTATGTCTTTTCTTACCCCTACACCCTCTTCACCTCTCCACTTCTTCTCTTGCGTAGCCGTTTCTTTTGTAATACTTTTCTCTGCCCTCCTGTCCGTACTTCCTTTTCCTCGCTTTATCTTATTCCCACATTTTTGCAGTATTTTGCATTCTGTTCTTTTCCTAAGTTCTTCCTCGTATTTTATGGATCTTTTTCCTGTCTCTTCTCTTATTTTTGCTACTTGTACTTCCTCTCTTACAATAAACCCCGGTGTATCTCTGTCCAGTCCCAATACTCATCTCCAGAATTTTTCCTGTATCTCTTCTACCCTTCTCCACTCTTTTTACTTGCATATTTCCGCCTCATCACCACAACCTTTATTCACTTTTCGAACAACAGCTTTCTTTTTTCTATATCCATCTTAAATCCTCTTTTGCCTACCCCCACACTTGTCCTATTGCAAAAATTGTGTTGACTAGTGTAATCTAAAGTTGGGATACGTTTCTGTTCAAATAAATACGTTCATATATCATTAAAGAGTTGTGGTAACTTTAATTTTGATTTTCTTATTATTTTAACATTTTGTAACAACCAATGTTATTATTTGAAAAAAGAAACCGTAGATGGGAAATCGATAAATTTAAAGAGACATAAAATTTATAACACAATAAGTCAAATACGTCAGTATTTCAAAATTTTTAGATTATTGATCTGCAAAGGTACGAAATAATAGACACTAAGAAATGTAAAACAGAAATCTGCTCTGAGCTGCTATCAGACAATTTTATAGTAATGCTAACCGTTTCTTCAAAAAAATTTAAATAAAAGAAAACAAAACATTTTGGAATGCATTTTGAAAAAAACCTAATCTATCTAATTTTCCTAGATTAAAATAAAATAAGTTCAAGATTAGCCAAACCAAGCTTTTACAGGTCAGGCTTTTAAGGTCTTGAAAATTATATTATCTTAATGCAAAATAACCCAAAATAAAGTTTATCGAAAACAATTTGCTTAGAAAACAGCGCCAGCGTCAACTGAAGAAATCAAAACAAAAATTAAACAAGTTCTCAAACTGAGTTATAAGAAAACTGAATATAGAATTTATAGTTCTTACATTGCAACGTTTTTTTAAACGTAATCGAGTACACAAAGTACATTTTGTTAAGTTAGGTTAGTGTCAATACAAAGAAATAAGTTGGTATTTGCTGTAATTTATTTTGTAGATGAAAGAGAATAATAATTAACGCAATACATAAAGACATTTTAAAATACGGATCTCACAGCATTTACCACATAGTTAAAATCAAAAGTCAATCTCTACTTATTTAAATAGACAAAATCGGTCTGAAAACTTTAATTGTAAATACCTCAAAAATGATTGCCTTAAAAAGAAAATTTTTCTATTTAATGCCACAAGAAAATCTTTCCTACTTCATAACTCTGCATCAATTAGAAGTCAAGAGGAAACATCAAGTATACACATTCAAACCTCGCATCGAGAATACTTTGTAAGGGAAGTATTTTGTGCCTATTACATGTGAATAAATATAGTAATGCTATAACTATAAATGATTATTGTGCATTTCTTATTATAAAATTAATAATTAGATATTTGAGTAAATGTAAGTATGAATTTGAATTTATTTAATAATATTTTATTACTGCTAAGTACAGTTGTCTCTTCACTTTAGTTCAAAGTTATGATGTAACCTATGCTAGCAGTTGGTAGTTGTTTATATTGTGGCAGTAAGCGGAAACTCGTGCGGGGTATGTGTTTTAAGACCATAGACTACTTTTGCGGAAGAACCAAGAGAAAGTTTGAGAAAGCTTGAAAAGCAAGCTTGTATCCGCAAACATCATTTTAAGCCAAGCTTTTATTTTTAAATAGCTATATATAATCAATAGTTACAAAAATTAATAATGACATATTACACTATCGTGATTTTGCCCAATATTAAGTAATCTTCGTCAAGGATGAAAATTGCGTGTACTATATGTTAAGAAAACTTGACATAGAATATAGAAAATGGGGTTACATTTCGAAAATACTGAATATATGTTAATAAAAGAAACATTAAAAAATTGACGCTGGAAGATGGGTTCATAGTTAGATGTTGTCAAACTTATAAATATTTGAGAACAATTATATTAGGTCAAAGAGGCAGCAAAAAGAATATTATTAAAAAGAAATAAAGTAAAGTTGAAAGTAATAGAAATATATTACTGGAGACGCAGTTGTAGTGTGACAAAGATGGCTAACTTTCAACTTTACTTTATTTCTTTTTAATATGTAAGATGTAAGACGTTTCAATTGGCACGAGCACCTAAGAAAAATGTTCGAAAAAAGATGATCTCTAAAAATATGACAATGAAACGTTCCAAAACAAAAACACAACTTTCTTTTAAAAAACTTCCAACGAAAAGCAAACCTTATTAGATTTTGTCTAAACAGAAAGTCAAAAGCCAGGAAAGCACCTAAATAAAGGTAAAACCAAAATTACGATCATAAATAGACACAAAATAAATTTGCCAAAAAATGAATTCGAAGAAACTAAAATGTAGACCAATATAATGATTTAGGTTTATGTATAAACGACACGGGAAGCCGCACAGATTTAATCAAAAGAAAAATCACAGCATAATTTAGACAACCAGAATATAAATTATGACTACGCTCGTGTCCTTTTTTGCCTTCCATGCAGCAAAAACATAGACAGTATAATATATAATAATAATAATAAACAAAAATATAATACCAGTATTAGAAATATTGTGCTGAAAAAAGATGCTGAAAGCATCTAGGACAAATCACTACTCTAAAAAAAATTTAATTCAAGAAAAATAAAAGGCAAGAGAATGAGAGAAGGATCGCCAAGAATGTGGCTAGATGAATTAGAAAATCTGACAAGTACCAACCTGAAATATAACGTATAAAACGATCAACTTAGATATCAATGGCGATTTGACGAACGGCGCCTCTTGTGCTAATCGATAATAATACCAGAGGTTGGCAACAAAACTGGTGAGACGAAAGTTCCAAAACTTTACTTCCGATCCAACCAACAGCGACGAATGAGGTGAATAACAATGCATAGATATTAATCTTATTTTATATTAGTTTTTGTATATAATCGTTAAGTTTATGTAATATTAAAATCGTTAGAATTGTTACATAGTGTTAGATATCACAAAACTATCCAAATTTTATACAATAACGTGCCACTAAAATGTCTGAATCCAAGCTCCAATTCCAGCCTTATTAGATAGTCAACCAAATCAAACGCTGAATAAACATGCTGACTTAGCAGATAAGATCCATGATGTAACCTTAGAGCACATTGCAGTAACCGCGGTAAACTTACCACCAATACAAAGCAACCCACTACCAGTGCAGACAAGACCACCTAACAATCAAGATTATGCCAATCTTAGAGGTGATTTAAATGTACTAATAAAACAAATGACGCTTTTATCCCAAGAAACACGAATGCCAAAATAGTAAACCACGGAACAGAACAGCATTTGCGAAGGAATTTGAAAATTGTTGGTACTATTACTGTTGAAGAAACGCTGCCAGACACTCTTCCGTGTGCTTTTAACAAAAAAAACGAAGAAAGCCAACAGTAAATGCGCCCACGTAGTTTCTTACAAAAGTCCCCCGTGTAAACAGACTACAATTTATTGACGCAAATGGCACAGTGATTGCAACTTACGGATTAAAAACATTTATTGTAAACTTAGGATTAAACCATGGTTTTAGATGGTCGTTCATTATTGCTGATGTTCAAAAGTCAATAATAGCTATAGATTTTATTCGTTTTTTTTGAACTCATTATTAACGATCGTCACAGACTCACTCATTGACAGTGTAACCGGTTTTAAAATTAAAGGTAGTAGGCAATACCCTAATTTAGTGCTCTAGTTCTTCCAGATAACTAAACCAACCACAGTCTCAGATAAGCTTCGGAACGATTAAAAGATGCAAAACAAGAATTTGAACACTTGCTGGCTTTTCGAATAATCCGACATTCAAAAAAGAGATTGGACATCGCCACTCCATCTGGCACCTAAAAACAGTGGTACAGAGTAGAGACGATGTGGAGACTACTGTCAACTGAATGCACGAATTGTCACAGGTTAGTATCCAGTGCTGCACATCGAGGATTTCTCACAGTTGTTAAACAACAAACGAATATTTTTAACAATAGATCTCGTAAAGGCATTCTATCAGATTGCTATCAACCCCGATGACATACCAAAAACAGCAAATAACACACCGTTTGGATTATACGAAATTCACTTTATCAGTTTCGGCTTAAAAAACGCAGCTCAAACGTTTTGACGGTTCCTAGAGAATGCGTTACGTGGTTTGTATTGCTGTTGTGCTTATTTAGATAATATCCTAATAGCATCTGAATCAGAAAAGCAACAACCAAAAGATTTAGAACAAGTTTTCAAACGTCTAGAAAAACTTGGAATAGTACTTAACATGTCAAAGTGTGTCTTCGAACAACCGCAAATTACGTTTTTGAGATACTTCGTAAATAGTGAAAGCGACGAGTGACGTGAATAATAACGCACAGATATTAATCTTGTTTCATATTAGTTTTTGTACACAATCGCTAAGTTTATGTAATATTAAAATCGTTAGAAATGTTACATAGTGTTAGTTATTACAAAACTACTCAAAAACGTACAAATCTTTAGACTTGAAGAATGCGACAAGAAAAAGAGTATAAATTTTACTATCAAAAATTATTTAGTATTTTGTGTAAAAAAATTCCAAAATAATTACGTTATAAAAAATCAGGAGTAAGTTATAAAATATAATAATTTGTATGCTTTTGCAGATTTTTTAATTAAAGAATAGTATATTAAAACACAAGTTACAGAATGAATGCGCTACAATTACGAGACCGGGCCTCATACACGAGCCGCGCAGCGGCAAGTTTATGAAACGGTAGAGTAATTGAAACGTATTCTATGACGAATGTTTATGCTATTTTCTCTATTTTGTTTCAATTTTAATATTGTTTGTATAATTTTAATTTTAAAACAACATTGGGAAACTTTTGTGTTTTATTGAATTGGCAACACTTACGCTTTGACATGTTGAAGTTTATGTGTTAACCTAAAATTGGATACAAAATGATCTTTTTATACCTTTATAAGTAAATAATTTTGAATTAATAGGACGTCTTTATTTTATCTTGGAATCAACATTTGAAATTAAATCTGTCGGTGGATTGATCCATTTGATTTTATTCTGTAAGTTTTATGTGTTAAAAATTATCTGTTAATTTCATTTTGTTGTTACTATGTGTTGACTTACGAGTTTAATAAATTACAGTTGGCCTGATGAAGTGCTAACCTTCAGCACGAAACGTTGCCACAAAAATAAATTAAAGTGGTTTTATATGCCCCTCCTAAACGAAGAAGATTGAATTATTTAAATTGTTAAGTTACAATAATTTTGATTTTTTTTTTCATGTAACGCCAACATACGATGCAGAAATACCAACTTTGAAAAAACTAACATTACTAAAAATTGTGTAAGAATTTGCTAATTTAGTCTGAAAATTGCTAATTCAAATGTCAAAATAGAAAAAAAATATTTATATCACCCATCCGTTACCAAAGTAAATCTTCTTATTAGTTCTAAATCTAAAAAATTAATAAATACTTTTGATCTGAAAATTCAAAAAATCTAGCGTTTTAAACTTCATAGCCTAAAAATGCTATTAGAAACATTATTTTTAGAGGTGTCACATTTAATACTAAAAACTTGAAAATAATAGTTTATTCTCTATTGTATTACAATAACTAATTTAACTTTTTCACTTAGGAGAAGCATACAAAACCACTTTAGTTTTTTTTTGGCAACGTTTCGTGTTTCGAGCGAGCACTTCATCAGGCTACTAAAATTTATTTGAATTTGTAAATTAATAACAGACCGTAACAACAACTAAATTAATTACAGATAACTTTAGAACATAGAACTTTAAACGTTTAAAGTGTAACAATCTGCCGAACCAAGAAAATGAGCAACTATACATATGTATGTGAATAGAGTTTTTTAATCGTAAAACATAAATACATGAAAGTGTTTAACAAACAGTTGACAAGTAATCTATAATCAAAAATAATTTAACGTCACAGGAAGGCTAAGAAATAAAAGATAAAAACAGAAAAATTAAACTACGAATGATTACAACCGATATAGTTATCTCGCAGTTTTTGAAATTAAATTGTACATCATTAATATTATTGTTAAAATTTATATTTTTTGTATGTATATTATATGTGTATCATTTCTGAGAACATTTTTTTTCGAAGCACGAAACGTTGCCACAAAAACAGACTAAAGTATTTTTGTATGGTTATATACGTACAGAATTATGTAATATATATAATTATGGATAAAATCACACAAATTTATTAATTGCAAACAGCGCTTATAAGAACGTAAAGAAAAAAAAACGAGTTGAAAGTTTCTAATGTAACATTTAATTTCCATATTATATTGTGTACATAATAATATAATGAAAATTTTGTATAAAAATACTGTTTTATAAAAATAATTTAGATTAATATGAATAAATACATAATACAAAAAAAACCGGAAATAAACAAACTAAAAGTGCGTTTTAGTTTATTGGAAAACTTATTTATTTACTATATCAAATTCAATCTTGAATAAACGTTGAATTAAAGCAATGAATAACTAATAATCGCTAGATAAAATTAACATGTAACTAAATGTTAAAAACAAACTTAATTGTTATAAATCAGTGCCGAAAGATGTATGTAAACATAGATGATAAATGCAGAGATTGTGAGAGAGGTTTTGTGTGTACATAAGAGCACAAAAAATGATTCACAGTATCCTGTCCGAAGATGTTGTCCAGAAGAGAACAGGAAGTGATGTCCTGTTTGTCCCAAGAGTCTGTACCTCGTTAAATTATACCGCAGCTCTAGGAAGACCGCTTGTTAGTGCATTCGCAATGGCAAGGCGTCGGAAATCTGAAATTTTTCACTTTTTGGAATTTTTGGTATGTGGAAGTGTTTTAATGATACTATTAATCATTAATTATTGCATAAATTTTGAAATATGTAAATGATATATCAATTTGTTTGTAATAAAAAATAATTGCAAGTAATCAATAGTTGGTAAGATAAAAATAATCTTAATTTTTGTGCGCTTAGAAAATAAATGAAATGGTAGGTCAGTATCAGGCGTGTCTAATGAGACACACATTTAACTTCGTTATCCCACAGCTCTTTAATACGTGCAAGCACGAAACCGATTCTTATGTACGGTATAGATAACGCTTTTAACGCAAAGCTTTCTCGAGAAATTTCCGAATTCTTGTTGCTGTCAAGCTGCGATCTCTTAATAGCACGTGCTTATTCACTAAACCACGTGGAGGTTAATTATAAAACGAGCGATTTTGACGATTTCTCTTAATTTCAAAAATTTTGTTAAAACAGCAGAGATATAATAAATATGTACTTGAGTATCTGTTTTGGTTAGAATAAAAATTGAATTGACCAACTGCCAAGTAAAATAAATAAAATAATTGTTCAACCCCTGCTTTTAGGATAGGGGTAGTTTTTGCAGAATTTTGATTGGTGGTTCGTGCAAAACAATAGAGGGTCAAGATATTGAGATAAAAACAACTATAGGTTATTAAATTGATAAGATTTATTTAGCTGTGCGCGTGATACCCATATAATGTCAAAGAAATTGATCTTTTGTTCAAAAAATTAAAATCCCGGATATTCATTATAATTTATGACGTTCTAACTTTGAGATTGATTAGTGGGTTTAATAATCTAACTGAGCGTTTAGTTGTGAGAAAAGAACTTGTGCAGCTTTCCGTTCGAGTGCATTGTTTGGGGAAAATTTTTCAGAATAAATTTTAGGAAGACTCACACATTAAGCGTTACAATACAACAATTTAAAATGGGATTATCGAAACTATGTATTAAGAGCGCAACCGATTTATTGTAGAAGGCTAGAACAGATGTAGGCCAAGAGCCAACCGCACAGGTCAAAAGTACAAAAGCCAATACTTGATTTATACCGCCTATTTTATTGAAAAACTGACCCTTGGTCACTTTTGACAAAAGTTTTAAACGTAAACTTTATCATGCAAAATTTTATGTCTGCCCTTTCTCTTGTTCTCTTGCTATCGCCTTTTGTTATTAGGGTACTAGGGTTAAAATGTTTGACCCTCAGCAATTGTAGCGTAGATAAACACATCGGTAATTTTTCAATACGTCTGCGAAATCTCCACAACCGCTCCCATATATTTTATAATCACAAGTAATGGCAAACTGTTATAGCTTCGCAAACAATATATTTAATACGAATTCTAAATGCTAATTTATGCAAAAAGTGGATTTTTAAAACTAGAATTTAGCATTATTTTTTATATATTTTGCCAACATTAAATATGATTATCGTTTCGCTTAACTATCAATTAAATATCGATTTTTTCTAAATAATTAATAGATTACTTTAATTTAATGTTTATCATATGACTCGTTAACTCAAACCTTATATTACAAGCAATACTAATATTATAACTATTTAAAAAAAAGATTTTGGACACATATTGTAATTTATTAAAATTAAAAATTCAAGTTTTCGTACGTAAACCACGTTCTTCATCAGGTCACAATGAATAATTGTCTAATAATCAATTTTTATAATATTTATTTGTGAAAGTTTTATGTCTTAAATTGTAATGATTTTTTTTACTTTTTCATCATTGAGAAAAAAACTATCTTGACGATTAAAACCAAAATATGTTTTTTTAAACCAGTAACTTACATTTTATATTATTAGATTTTTGACGAAACTGTTAAATCAAAATTTAATTTATTTATATTCATAAATGCCAGAAAATCGATTATCATTTAAGCAATTTTAAAAACACGTTTCAATTCTGGAAATAATCAACTGCACAAAACTTGAATTAGAAACCTTAATAAAAAAACAGTTTGAGTTCTATCAAGTAATATTAGTTTATTTAACGAGTTACTGTGTAATTTGGACGCTTTTTTTCCCAAGAGGGCATTTTTAAAAAGTCTTTGAGGGAAAAAAACGTTCAATTTGGACAGGAACGAGTTGAATACAACATTTTATTGCTCGAACAGAGACTAGGAAGCCCCCAAAGTCTCAAAATTTCTCAAAAATAATTTGACGTTTATGATGACAAGTGCGCAAAAACTGTCAAAGACGGTTTACAATAGCGAAAAATCAAAATTTATGACAGTTAAGAACAATAAAAACTATTAAAAATATAAAAGGTTGAGTTAAGTTAATTGTGTCGGAAACTTTTGCTTTAATAGTTTCGCAAATATAATCCACGTAAATTCATTGAAGTTAAAGTGAATAATAACGATCTAAAAGTTGTAATAAAAGCAGGTGATCTCAAAATCTGATTAAAAGCGTTTGTACTGGTAATTAACTAATTGAATTATTTAGACAAAATCGACAAAAAAACTGAATAAATAGTTTTTGCAAACATTAAAAAAAAAACAAAATTACACAAAAACAAGCTATTTTTACACCTTATTCTTGCTTGTTACAAAAAGAATTTTTTCAAACAATCGCATGCTTTCAGCGTGGTGACTAAACTGATAGAATTTATTTTACTTGAAATCTTTGAGCAAATAATTACGGTATCTGATCTAAGAATTTATTAAACAAATAAATATAAAAAGAAAACTGGATGATTTTTAAAGAAGAATAAACGAATTTTTAGTTTCGACACAATTTTTTGAATTGATTTTCTTCCAATGATTGTGTATGTTTACTTATAACTTTCTTTTATTGATTACATAATATTATTGATTAAAGCCACTTTAATTTAAATTTGTTATGGCCTGTACTATGACTTTTTTTGCCTCATGATGAATAAATATTCGACTAGGAGATTTGGGTCACTCATTTACAAATAACTATTCGAAAATAAACATACAAAAATTGATATTAAAAATTTGAACAAAATAAAAGATTATAATCTTATTAGTGTGTAACAGGATTATGTACCCCCTGTTTTTTTAGTTTTGAAGAAAATTGATTGAAATTTGGGATATCCCATATATATAATAAGTGATTTTGTTTTACTTATGGTTTTGCAGATGAGTTTGTATACCTGGTATGTTATTGTATTTGTAAAATCTGCATAATTTTCTGAATTCAATGATTTATTATAATTTAATTTTTAGTTTTCCATTTAAGTGTGCCATGACGGTTCCGACTCATTCCAATAGACCCGTTTATTGCTAAAAAAAACGAAATCTTGTCAAAAATACTAAATTACCTGATTTATGAAAAAATAAAGTTCATCAAAATGGTTTTTGAGTCAAAACTCAATTGTTTCAAATGAAACCGTGTATTAGTACCATGGTACCATTTATTGGTGCTATTACTAAGAAATTTATTCATATCTATTATTAAAATATGCAATAAATACAATCGAAATTACAGCTAAAAGAAAATAAGAAAATACTTACCTAGGTATAATTTTGTTCTGATTAAATGTCTAAGTTGATAGAAGTTGTTGTTTTTTAAAACAAATTGGGTTTTAATTTGAGATCAGTCACTAAACAATAATCTAAATTTTGCACAAATTCCGTTATAAATCTTTTAACTACTAATTGCACCAGCACTTGTACGAAAATAATCACAAACGTAGGATAGAATATTGTAATTGGATTTTGCAGAATAACGTACAGCCAAACAACGATTTTTGGGAACAATTTTATTTTCGGACCAGTTTAAGTTTACAAATTTGGGATTTTTTAACCGCCAAAATACAAGATATTGGTCGCCAAAACATCAAAATTTATTACAAGAGGGTAACTTTTAGGTGGGTTCGGTTTCAATGTTTGGCTTGAAATACTGGGTTGTAGAACCATTGGTTCAATAATATTTGAAGGACCCTTGACTTGAACCAGATACGTGACGTTTTTGGTAATGAAATTGAAGACTTAGCTAAATTATCTTTTTCTTTAATGCAGGGATTGTACTTCCAACAAGATGGAGCTCCTTCCCATTATTTAAGAATAGTAATTAATTACCTTCAACAGGCATTCGGAGAAAACGTAATTTTGACGATGGCTTCCAAAGTCACATGATTTTACACGTCTTGATTTCTTTGTTTGAAGTCATTTAAAAAACATTATCTATGCAAACGATGTTACCACCCGTAAAGATTTCGAAGTACGAGTAAGACGTGAAATTAATATCATACGGCCCAGCAATTGGCCAACGACTATGAAACTTCAGAAATGCATTGACGTTCATGAACAGCAAAAAGCTTCCTCAGTAACTTTTTAATATATTAATTAGAGTAACATTGTATTTTCTTTTAGCTGTAATTTCAATTGTATTTATCGCACGATTTAATAATGAGTATGAATATTTTTTTAATTAATAGTACGGTACCAATATGGTTTCATGTCAAAAAATTGACTTTTACCCCAAAGACCATTTTGATCAACTTTATTTGCTTATAAATTACCTAATTTAGTTGATTTTGTTTTTTCTAGCACTAAATGGGCCAATTAGAATAAATCGGAACCGCCATGGCACACTTAAATACAAAACTAAAAATTAAATTATAAAAAAAATTTGAAATGTCACTTATGTGGTATCATTAGATTCAGACAATTATGCGGATTTCACAAATACAATAACATACAAGATATTCTTTTTAAAAAACGAATGTTAGTGTTACTTCTGGCGAAACCGAAAATCACTGAAATGTTAAACGTGCCGCTTATTATGTATATGGAATATCTCAAATTTCAATCAATTATCTTCAAAACTTACGGAGAAATGATGGGTGATTCATAATCCTGTTACAATTTTTGAGCTTGTTTTCTAGTGATGATTAACCTTTGTTCAAAAGATCCAAATTTTTTTTTTCTTCATTAAAGTCATTTTTGATAAATTGGATTACTTTTAGCTCAGTTGGCAAAACTAATAAATAATACTGTCAAGTTATGAACCACATTGCCACTGTTAACAATGATCTAACAATTTCCTTTTGATGAAACCTTAATTTTTAAAGTTTACAATAATTTGCTTCGCCGTTTTCGATGATGGTTTCAGTCTTTGTTGAATTAGAGGTTTTCTTTAGCCTTACTTACCACACTAGTCAGGCGGCTTGGCAAGTGGGTAACGATGTAGGTAGAGGGGATTTAACGTTGGGTGGGTTAAGATTTACGGGTTAGGACATGATTCGCTCCATTCTTATATTTTTTATCATTCATATTTATTCCTTTATAAATTCAGTTATAATACACTGTTTCTAATACAAACAATAACTATTAGTAAATTGTTGTTGTATCCCAATAGGAGGTCGTGTGGACAGGTTACAAATTAATTAATTTGTTTTTGAATGTTGGCGACGTTTCGCAGACTATACCTGTGTCTGCTTCTTCGGGCCAAGTTATTCTATGCAACTGTTTGCAATGAACAAATTAACACAACTATCTTAATCTATCTATCTTAATTTGTTCATTGCAAACAGTTGCATAGAATAACTTGGCCCGAAGAAGCAGACACAGGTATAGTCTGCGAAACGTCGCCAACATTCAAAAACAAATTAATTAATTTGTAACCTGTCCACACGACCTCCTATTGGGATACAACAACAATTTACTAATAGATATAACAAGGAGGATTATAATAAATTAATAGACAAACAATAACGTTCAATTGTCATTTATTTATATGTTAATAATATTAGGATTTGGTTAGTATGTCTTATTTCTATTTTAATGTTATCATTAGTAGTTAGTTATCTTGATTGAGCTGCTTATTACCAACAAACCATGTTTAAACGATTAATTAAAATAAAATAAAACATACAAAAGTTGTAGAGAAAATTAAATAAAAAACCTAAAAGAATAATTAGAAAACTATAATCAAAAAACATATTCATGCAAATTAAAAACGATCTGTAAATTATTTGTAAAAAGTTTGTTAATTTCTACCTAATTTTGTTGGGTTTAATACATTGATACTTTTTTTTTAAAATAGAAGAAAGAGTTACAACATTCAAAAACACGAATTTTAAAATTTTTAATCTCCATCTCTAAATCTAAAAAATTGAGTTGTTGCTTCGTAAAGTTTTATTTTGCATTTACAAAATAAGTCGCTTTAGGCTTGAACATTCGAAAATATTGAAAATTTATTTTTAAAGTGGCGAGTCTTCTATCCAAACTGTAAAAAATTTACGTAGAAAATTTAGTCAAATAAAAATGTTTTTAAAGCAATTTGTGTATCAATTCCTGACGCTAGTTTGTAAAACTGGATCGTTCTTGGATAAAACAACACGTGCATGTACAACCCATAACATTGCAGCTGTTGCTCAGAATGTGTCTGTGCATCCGTCAACATCAACTTGCCATCATTTTCAAGAATTGAACATTTCACGCAGCTTTGTGATGAGAATTTTGCATAAAGACTTTGGTGTGAAAGCGTACAAAGGTAGTGCAAAAGCTGATGCAAACTCATTATCACACGTCAACAAGCAAAATTGTCGCCTTTGGGGCTCAGAAAATTCACACGTAACTATGCAGAAGCTGATGTATCTACAACGAGTGACTGTTTGGTGTGGATTTTAGACCGGTGGCATAATTGGTCTATTTATTGTAATATAAGCAAAACGTAGCCTTTACAGTCAATGGAGAGCGTTACCGTGCTATGATAAACAAGTTTTTGTCGAGCAGATTTTAAGAGGAGGATATTGACGACGTGTGCCGTAACGGAGATATCAGCACGCAGTTGCGATTTGACTCCGTTGGATTTTTTGTGTAGAGCCTCTAAAGATAAATGTTACTCTAATAACAGTCGTATTCATAGACGATCGCCGGCGAGTTGCTAGCGACTCGCCGGCGATTTGCTGGCGATTTCGTTGGAGGTTTCTCCGGCGAACAGCTAAAACATAATTTGTGTTGCATAGTCGTTCTCCCGCCGTTCGCCACGCCGGCAAAAGTTTGTCTTACTGATCATGCGCATTTCATTTCTTTACATGTTTACATGAAATGCACTTGTTTAAATATATCAAATTTCTGTAACTGGTTATCTATGTACGATAGTAAACATATTATTTGTGTTTTTACGATGAAAAAAAAATGTTTTTATTCAAATTCAGATAGATAAAATTAATACAAGAACCGGTAATCCTCTATTAGTAATTTCGTTTGTGGTCTTGTATTATAATTTTTCTAAATCTGTACCATTTTTAAATTGATCCTCATTATAAACTTCTAATTAGTTTTCCATGCCTCAAATATACCTATAATATTTAAATTAATAGTCAGATGTCAGCTTTTAAATAAGAAAAATGAAATAAAAATATAAAGAAAAACATTTAGACTGGTTTCTTTATTTAATACCGACGAGGTATGTAAATTTGCAGATCAAAAATATCTCTGTTTGCATTATAAATTATTTTTAATTCCCGTTCCATTTTATTTTTAAAAATAACGAAAATTCGCAATTGCCAAATGCTAGAGAATTGCCGGAGATGGTATCGACTACCTCCAACCGTTCGCCAGCGACTTGCCAGGTTTTTACTGAAGTTTGTGGTAGAACGCATGCGCGTCGTTGCTGGCGAACGATTATGCATTGAAATTTCCTTCTGGCGAGCGGAGAAACGCCAGCGAGTCGCCGGCGAACGACTATGAATACGGCTGTAAGCATCCAGAGACTATCGAAAACTTAAAACATCAAATCAAAGTTGCCATTGATAAGATACGAACCACTACAATCATAAAAATTATGAAAAATTGTGTTGACAGAATGGGGTACTCTAAAGCCAGCCGTAGAAGTTATCAAGGTTATTGGTTTTATTAATCCTTGAGTGTCAAATTTAAATTTCTTTTAACAACTTACCTTTATTTTTATTTCATTTTGCAGAAACCACTATTTAAAAAGCTTTACCATACTTATAAACTAATAATTTTATTTGTGTTATGGTCATGGCTTTTACTATCACCAAATCATTCGTGCGTTTACCAAAACATGAGTTTCTTATCTTTAGAAAAGTCTTGCAGTTTGAAACTTACAATTTCTGATATTAAGATAGACAAAATTGAGTTATATAGTTAACGAGTAGGTGGAAAATTTGCAAAGTGTACGAATGGTTTAACATCTCTTTCACCTCTTGCCGTTTAGATTCAACTGTAAACTGTAGATCCAATGTCTTTGTATTTCTACAAGAGATAAACCAATAAGCTGCATAGCGTTATATAAACTAGAAAAAGCATATATAATTTGTTTCAATAAAAAAATGTATAAAAAACTATAAATTAGTACGGAAGGTAGAAAAGTTGTCATTAAAATTAATGACAGCGAAAGTCAATAATCTATTGACAAGTAATTTATAGTTTTCTATATATCATACGTGGTATTTATACCGCAGGATGGCGTTCCAAAAACATTAAAAAAATGTAAATCCACAAGATGAACGCTAAAAAGATCTCCTAGAAAAATTTATAAAACACCCGTTTTGCAACCGTCAGTGATTTTTGTCAATAGAAGATTTCCAGCAAGAAAGTTTTTATATTAAAACCAAAAACAATTCTATGTTAGCATTTATGTGTAGTTGCAGTAAAATGTCAGAGAAATGTAGTTCTATTGATTGAAAGAAATTTGTAATTGGTAGATTTTTCGTCAGCTGTGGTAAGATCATTTTCTACTCTCCTGTATTACAATTAACGAATAAGCGATGCAAATATTGAGTAGTTATACATCTTAGCAAATAACTTTGAGAAAATATTTTTTTCTAAATTAATTGGTTTACAAAAGTTATAATTACTAAACGTTTACAAATATATTTACATTAACAAATTAATTATTATCAACATTAATAACAAAATCTTATTAGACTAACACCTTCAGATAAGAACGCAACAAATTTCTGTTCAATAGATGTTTAGCTTATTGGGCATAGTCTGTTCTCCCATGATTTTACTCGCTACTATTTTTTTATTTTCTAAAAAGGTTGCTACATAACTTTCAGCTACAGTACTAGACTTTCACTCTTCGTGCTTTTTTAAAGAGTGTATGTATATCTGCACCAGCATCAGCAAGAAGAGACGCGGAGAATATTCGAAAACAGTGTCCGGTAATAGCAATGTTTTTTGGCATCCGTCCAAAACTGTTAATTCCTACAAGTTATGAAGTAAATTTTCCATTTCTATAGTAAGCAAAAAAACGACCATGAGAGGCATGTTGTGAACGAAATCTAAAGTAATCTAAACAATTGACGCCGTCAATACATCTTGTGTGTAATCGCAAATTCTCGTTTAACTTTAGTTCTCGTATTAGGTATTTTAGTTTTAATAAATTACTTTTCAACAACACCATTAAGTTTTAAATTCGCGAGTTCTTCTCTACGACAAGCTCCAAAAACATCAATAATTAAGACACCTAAGAGTAAAATTTTAAACAAATATTAGCACTATAGTCGGATTTTTTTAAAGTGGCGTTTTTTTGACTAAAAGTTAAACGCCTACACAGATAGACAAACGTACTCTTTCTTTTTTTGTTTTATTATTTATATGAGAATTTTGTAATGCCTACAAAGACAATAACTTATTCACATAATTCTACAGCATGAATATTCTTTCTTAATGTAAGAGAAAGACGGCGATAAAATTACATGTTCTATAAATTGCAACACTCAATAATTTTTTTTAAATGTTTAGGTATCGCAACGTTTCTAGTTTTGCTCATTTGACAACAAATTTTTTTAGTTTAGAATAACTGATAATATTCCATTAGAAAAATCTTCTTAATAAAAAATAAAAATAAAATCAATTGTTTTAATCAAATATGAGAATAAAAAAAAATTATAGTCAATTTTTAGCTTGGCTAGGAAAACGCGATAGAGTTACTCTACAGCAATTTTTTTATAAAACTAAGAGCACTTCTTGAAACAAAAACAGTTCAGAAGATTCACTAGCAGACTTTGCAAAATAGCATTAAAAACTAGTCCAATCATGTATACCTAAAATGCGTTGTTGATTTTTTACAGAACACTGCTAACTTATAAAACATCTTACTACTATAAAAGTAAAAATGATAGTTGCATTAAAAGAAAACATATTACAATCGTCCATTCCAGATAAATCTTATCTAATGCAAAAGCTCGAAACAAAAAAATTATGGTCGGTTAGTAATTTAAAAAACTGGTGTGGTCACAAACGACTTTCCTATAAGGAATTTCTTCATATGTTTTTCAAATTGAAAAAAAAACATGTCAGAAAAATATAGAGAAAAATTGTTATTTTTAACGTATCTTGCTTTCCCTTCAAAATCTAAAAAAAATTGTCGCAAGCAGAATTCGACCCTACATTATATTTGCGAATTCATTTTAAATAATAAATAAAATATCTAATAAACTGTTAATGTTAAAATTTTTTTTTATTTGAATTAATTGTTAGTAAGTATTATCTCTATAATAAACTGTAAAAATAATTCGGATAATTTACATACGTACAAAATTATATAAGGAAAAATGTTAAAAATGGCGGATACACCCACTTCCGGTAGAACCGAGAGAATATGAAACGTCAGCTCCTTGCCAAATTTCAAGTTACTAGAACTTTCGATCGTTATATACACACATACAGACACTCACAGTCAATTTTTTTTTGTCAAAAATACATTTCTACTTTCTTAAGGAAAGTACAACGATCGCAATTTTTTTGCTAAACATTTTTTTTGCAGAATTTTACGTTTCAAGGTCTCTTGAATCAGAAAAATGTATTTTTGACAAACAAATTTTGGATGTCTGTGTGTGTATAACGATGTACCTACGATAACTCCTGAACCAAAAGTTCAAGTAACTTGAAATTTAGTATAGAGCTTTTCATATACTCTCAGTTCTATCAAAAAATGTGCCTGATAAAAAAACACGAAGTGAGTGTATCCACCATTTTTAATAGTTTTTGTTATATAGTTTTATATATATATATATATATAATCATAACCTCATTTACCTTTCGGTGTAGAGTATAAAAATTAAACTTACTTATTCGAAATAAACAATCTTTCTAAACTAAGAAAAAAATTAAACTTACTTATTCTAAATAAACAACTTTTCTGTATATGTTATTATTCGTCTTACTTCATTTGCACCTCACTACATGTTTTTTTTTCTACCACTCTTACCATTCTTAATATTCATTTATTTTACCCAAATTAATACACTTCACACACGTTAGTTTATCTTTTTCCTTACTGTCTAATTTATTCTATGCGTACAAACTTTGCCCATTTTTTTTTGTCTTCTGTCAGTGTTTTCGCCTCTTGCCAGCTTTTATTGTACTTTTTCAGAATTTCTGTTATTTCCTCGTCCCACCTCTTCTTTGGTCTTCCTCGTGGTCTTTTCATGCTTGATTTAGTTTCCCAGATAACTTTGGTTTGTCTATTGTTTCCCATTCTGTTTAAGTGTCCGAACCATCTCAGCTGTTGTCTTTCTATAGTGTTCTTTATGGATTCTACCTTTAGTGTTGTACGTATTTCTTCATTTCTTACTCTATCTATTTTTGTTACTCCCATGATTCCTCTTAAGTATTTCATTTCGCATGCTTGTATCTTGCTTTCTTGCTTTTTTGTGAGCGTCCAGCTTTCACAACCGAATGTCAATATTGGTTTATAAATGGTGTTGTATACTGTTAATTTTGTCCTATTGCTTACTTTTTTTTTCTAATAAATACATTACTTAGTGCATAATACACTTTATTGGCACTTTCGATTCTATTATTTATTTCGACTTCGTTTTTTCCATCCTTTTGTATTGTAACGCCCAAATATGTAAAGCTGTCTGTTTGTTCAATCTCTTTATTGTTAAGTTGTACTTTCGCTTTTGTGTTGTTCCTTCCTAATATCATTACCTTAGTCTTATCTATGTTTATTTTAAGGTTGCATTTTTGTAGTGCACTGTTCCATAGCTGCAAGTTGTCTTCTAGATCCTCCGCGTTTTTAGCACAAATCATCAAGTCGTCTGCGTACGCACACTCTGTTATATAAACTGGTTCCATATATCTGTAGCCCACTAGTAGTTTCTTAGCCTGATCCTTAACTTCTTTTATTACGTCATCAAGTACAATGTTGAATAATGTTGGACTTAGAACTCCACCCTGTCTCACTCCCTCTTTCGTCGCAAATTTTTCTGACTCCAAGTTATTTGTTCTAATCTGGTTCCACGTGTTTTTGTACAAGCTTGCTATGTTCTATCTTAATTTTTTCCCAATTCCCCTTTTCTTAAGGCTGTCCCAGATGATTCTTCTCGGTATACTATCGAAAGCTTTTTCGAGGTCAATAAACGCCGTATATATGTCTTTTCCGTGGTATTTTTCTATTAATTGTTTTATCGTAAATATGTGGTCTTGTATTCCTCTACCTTTTCTGAACCCACTTTGTGATTCTTCCATTTGAGTTTCTGTTTTAGCCTTTAGTTTGTCGTCTAGCAGTCTCTCGTATACTTTGTATGCGTTACTCAGTAGCGTAATCCCTCTATAATTTTTACATTCTTTTCTATTTTGCGACTTATATATGGGTAATATTATACCGATTTCCCACTCTTTAGGAATCCTGCTTTGTTCTGCAATTTTAATAATCAATATTGTTAGTACTTCTATTCCGTTATTTCCTAGCAATTTTAGCATTTCTGCGGTTATACCATCATATCCCGGCGCTTTGCCTCTTTTGAGTTTATTTATAGCTTCTCTTACTTCTTCTGTTCTAAATGCTTCTTCTTTTTCTTGTTCATTGTCTTCTTCTTCTTGTTGTTCACTATTTCCTTCCACATTATGTAGTGTGTCTGTTATTTCCACATTTAGTAATTGCTCGAAGTATTCTTTCCATCGCCGTATTATATCTTCATTTTGAGTTAACGTTTTCCCTTCCTTCGAGTTGATGTGTTGCGATTTATCTTCTTTTCCTTTTCTTAACGTTTTTAATATTTTATAGAACAGTTTTTGGTTACCCGCACTATCTTTTCCATCTTTGCGCCGAATTCTTCCCATGCTTTTTGTTTTGCGGTTTTTACCGATTCTTTAACTCGTAACCTCTGTGCTTTGTATTGCTTATAGTTTTCATTGTTTTTGTTTCTTTGATATTTTTCCCATTTTATTTTCTTTAACTTTACTTCTTCGTTTATCTTTGCATTCCACCAATGCGTTTTCTTTAGATTTTTGTTATCGTTTGTCTCTCCACATGTTATTTTAGCTGTGTTCAGTATTGCTTCTTTAATGTTTATCCATACTTCTTCTATATTATACTTTTTTATATTTATTTTAATGTTTCTCATTTCTTTTTGTATTTTTGCAGTATATTTATTTGCTACTTCATGTTCTTGCAATTTGTATGTTTTTATTTTTATCTTCGTTTGTGACGTTATTTTTGTGCACTTTTTGTTTTCTTTAGTTTCCGCTGCTATCCTCGTTTTTGATACTACCAGGTAGTGATCAGTATATATTTCGGCGCCTCTTCTTACTCTTGTGTCTTTTATATCTTTTCTATATTGTTTATTTATTATTACGTAGTCAATAATCGATTTTTCTTTTCTGCTCACTACTTCTCTAGTATATTTATGGATGTCTTTGTGCTTGAAAAAAGTGTTAGTTATTATTAAGTTGTTCATTATGCAGAAGTCTATTAATCTTTTCCCGTTATTATTTCTTATTGTCTCTCCATATAGCCCTATTGTCTCTCTTGATTCGTCGTCCTTTTTTCCTATCCTTCCGTTTATATCACCTGTTATAATTATTCTTCCACTTATATTTTCTATTGCCTCTGATAATTGCTCCCAGAACTGATCTTTTATTTGTGCTTTTTCATCTTCTCCTGGTCCATATGTAATTATTAACGTGGTTCTATTGGTGTTTTCTAACTGTATTTCTATTTTAAGTATTCTTTCTGTAATAACCGTCCATTTTTTAATGTATTTATTTATTTCCTTTTTAATTATGCATCCCACTCCCTCTCTTGCTCTCTGGTTGTGTTCGACTCCCGCGTATACTAGTAAATTTCCGCTAGGTAGAATTATTTCTCCTTTACCTTTCTTTTTAGTTTCTGTTATTCCTAAAATATGTAGTTTTGCTTTGTTAAATTCTTCGTCTAATTCGTACATTTTTCCTGCTAAACCTCTTATGTTCCAAGTTCCTATTTTCCATCCATTCCTTATCTCTACCTTATTTGTTGCCTTGTTCGTTGTCTCATTGGACCGTCCAGTTTTCATATCTTCTGTATTTAGTTTTTTTCCAAGCCGTGCGCGTTATTTTTCTTATTTGTTCTTCAAAGTTTTGTCCTTCCGGGGACCTTTCTGTTACTTTTCTCTTGTAATTTGTATTTTGATTCCATGTGTTTGTTTCTTGGTTTTCCCGTTGTGACTATAGTTTTATACGTATGTAAATTATTCGAATTATTTTCACAGTTTCTTATAGAGATAATTTATTTAGGTTCCAATCCTGCTTGATTTTTTTAGAAAAAAATTCTGTATCTTGTTGGGAAAGCAAGATACGTTAAAAATAGTAATCTTTACGGGTTTACTTAAGGCAAAAGCAATATCGCGTCGTACAAATATAGGGGGTTAGCCAATATGATAACATAAGCTCAATTTGACATATTTCAGTTATATCTTAATGAAATCGAAGAGAGAAATTTCAAAAAAATTATAGCATGCTAGGAAGCCAATACAAACGTGTACATATCACTTCAAAGTGGTTTTATGACAACATAACGTTAAAAAAATATGTAGACATTCCTTCATCATTTCTTATAGGAAAGTCGTGTAGTGACCAAAACAGTTTTTCTGATTCAGGAGACCTTGAAAAGTAAAATTGCGCAAAAAAAAATTTTTTGCAAAAAAATTGCGATTGTTATACTTTTCCTTATAAGAAAGTAAAAATACTACAATGTGTGTACATGCCTTGCAATTTTTTATTGTTTAATGTTATTTAAACTTAAACATTCTGCGGTAAATAACTCTGTTTTAATCAAATTTAAAATTAATTAAAATTTTCCGAATTAGTTTAGGTATGTTCTAAACAAAATTCGATATTTAGAATTTAAAATTCTAACTGCTAATTGAAAAAAGATTGAATAGTCAGCATAATTGATAATTACAACTTTAATTTTTTTAAAAACACATTACATATTACTTTTTACGTCACGCAATAATTGTTAGTTGCTGTTTATTGTCTAACTTACAAGAAAGGATGAAGTAAGTTATTGAAAAAAAAATATTTTGTCACTAATCGGCAATATCGTTAGTAAACGCCGAAATAGAAGTGGTTAGTAAAAAACAACTGAGCTAAAAGTCAATGACAGTTGCAAAACAATTTATAAGAAAATTATTGATTAGAAAGAACAATACAAATTACTTAAAATAAACTTAAAAATATAAATGCTGATTTTTAATAAACAGTTTTAAATGAAATCTATAAACAAAATTTATACACGACCGTGTACAATATAATTCTTTTTTACATTAAATGCATATGGTTCTAATAAGAGTAAGTAAATATTTAAAATGTGTCTGTTATGCTAAAGTAGATCTTTACGTATTGTTAATGTATTGTAATTGTTGATAGAATACCAACTGACGGTTGTTTTGACAGAAATTTGAAGAAAATAATTTTGAAAACCTATTGAAATATTTATAATAGTAAACAGTCATAATAGCTCTCAACTCCTACCGCACTGAACAATAAAATATTTCATTCTTTTAAAAGTGGACAGTGGTCACTTCAACATAAATGCAGGATGTACTTCACATACCTACTTCCTGATACTTTATACGTATCACATTATAACGTCGTTAAATTGAATATTGTCATTGGCAAAAATAGATTTTTTAAGTAAGTGATAATCTACACCAAAATATATTTGTCTCCATCAGAAGATCCGTGAACTTACAAATGTATCTAAAGGGCACATGTGCTTAAAATAATACATCTGCCAGGTTTCAATCATGCTGACAGTTCTTAAACTCAAAGGCAAAACTAGTGTTCCGAAACTCCAAAAATAACAAAAAACAAATAAGGTCGCTTTCTTAGAATTTATTTCCTATTTGAAAAATGTGTCCGCACACTTTCGTGTTTTTCTAGTAATTATATTTAATGAGTTGACTATAACGACAAATTTTTCAAACTCAACTTAAGCGTCAAGTGTTACATAAAATTTTCATTATTGTCTCTGTGTGAAGAGTGTTAGAGTACGTTTTTTATTAAAAAAAAGGAAAAATCAGAAAATCATTAATTCTAGTTCGACGATTCATTGCAAGCAATAACTTTTGGTTTTTATGTTACGTTTAGTCTGTGATGATTTTTAACTATATTCTGTTATGATTTTTCAATATACACATACAAGAGCGGATCAACAATTTTTTGTTAGAGATGTTGATTTAGAGAAAAGGCTTAATGAGTTGTCATTATAAAATTATGTGTCAAAGGCTTCAGTTTTTTTTAAACAGTCAGAAACAATAAATTGTATCAAATTATATACAAGATCGCTGATGAAGTCTGGAAACGGTCGATTATCGGGGAAAATATACAAGCGATAATAATAAAAAAGCTTTAGGGTTCTTCAATGTTTTCTAGACAGTAATAATTTTAATTATACAGTGTTGGCCATAAAAGCCTGGCACAAAAAAATTGAATTTTTTTAAATAGAACACTGTATATTATTTGATATTTCAATTCTTTTCTCAATTTTAAGCAAAGTTTGTAAGACGCCTAATGTACCTAAATTCAATCGTTACCGAGTTATCGAATTTTGAAAATAAACGCTATTGTTTTAAAATTTATTGAATGAAGAACAATAATTAATGAAACGAATTTCTTTTGAAAACATTCTTTGGTTCTGAAAAAAAAAACGATTGCAATGTTTGTTATGATTGTTTGGAATCATATTTTCAAAACGAAATTCTGTAGGCAGTTCATCATGGTACCTTAGAAACGCAGCATTGTTCTTTTGTTTAAAAATGTTACTATACCAACGAATGTCAAACATTCATTTAGTGTCAACAGTTTTTGTGCAAAATGGCATGTTTGAGTGAAACCAAACGTATCAAAATTTTAATGATGATAGGCTATGGTGATAGAACACGAAGCTTTGCTCAAGTGGCGATTATGTTCAATGAGTTGCATCCTGACCGGGAATAGACCACCAAATTCACACTTTCAAAAACTTTGCATTGTTTTTACGGTTTAGAACTAGAAAGCCAGTAACCGTTACAAATAAAAAAAAAATATTTGAATGTTGTATTGGATGTGGTGGAGAATGCGAAAAATTCGACACAACAATTAGCTTTAAATTACATTATGAGTCGATTTTAATTCAAAAAATCGCAAAATGGGAAAAATCCCGTCCATATAAAATTCATCTATTGCAAAAATAGAATAAAGACAATTTTGATCGCAGAATTGAGCTCTGTGAAGTTATTATGGAGAAGTTGTGCTAAAAAACTTTGCCAACCACATTTTGTTTTTCGACGAATCTACATTTTGTTTGAATGGTTAAGTGAACCGACACAACTGTAGGTACTAACATTAGAATGTCTTCCGGGTTTGGACCGTGTCATAGATTACGGCCGTGGAAGCCTTCGCTATTACATTAACAACTGTAGGTGTTGGTCAGGCAAAAACCCACATTGGATGGAACAAGTTCGCACCCAAAGACCGCAAAAAGTAAATGTTAATAGTTAAATTTAAACTTTGTTCGATATTTGGGACTTTTGCAAGAATCAATTGTTCTAGACGTTAGTCGATTATTTCCGATCAATAACGATTCAAATCTACAGGATGGTACACCCTCTCATTTTGGAATTAAGGTACAAGAATATCTGAATCAAAATTTTCTTGGCAGATGCATAGGGCGCAGGAAAACTAAATTTCCCGATATAACGCCGCTTGACTTTTTTGTGTGATCATGTTAGAAATTTAATTTACAAAAATAGACCACAAAATAACGAAGAGTTGCAAGCAAAAATAGTGAAAGAAGATAATAATATTTCTTAAAACGTTCTATTAAATACAGTGCAAAATATTGTTCAGCGAATTCATTATTGCCACGAGGTCAGTGGTGAACACTTTGAGCAACACTGATAAAATAGGATTCCAAACAATCATAACAAACATCGCAATTGGTTCTTTTCACAACCACAGAATGTTTTCAAAAGAAATTCGTCGTTTTATATATTAATTTTGCTTAAAATTGAGAGAAGAATTGAAATATCCAATAATTTTCTATTCTATTGAAAAACAACACGCAATTTTATGGTGCCACGCCTTTATGATCAACCCTGTATAATTAAAACAATTACTGTCCAGTAGATATTGAAGAACCTTAAAACTTTTGTATACATTTTTTTTCGATACTTTGTATATTTTACCCGATAATCAACTGTTTCTAGACTTATCAGCAATCTTGTATATTCAAAACCTAATTCTAAACATGTAATTTGTTTTATTGTTCTTAACTGTCATAAACTCTAAATTTTCGCTGTTGTAAACTGTCTTTGACAGCTTTCGCGCACTTTTTAGAGAGATTTTGAGACTTTATGAGCTTGTCTAACTAAATTGGGCGTTTTTTCTTCGTGGAAAAAAAAACTCGTTAAATAAATAGCTATTAAATGCTCATGGCTTTTATTTGTCTGCTACTTGTAAGTATTTACAGTCTACTATCTAGCATAACTTACCAAGACTAGACTGACAACTTTTTGAATAGTAGTTGAGCGAACTCTCTAAACTTGTGAAGAATTTAATCGACTGATGAGGTCACGTCGTGCTGTGTTAAAATAAAAGCGTCTAATAATTTGTGACCAAAATTTAATCTTAAACGCGTTTTTACAATTTTTAATTTTAAAATTTTAAAGTTATTATACAGGGTGTTAATGCTAAACTGTAACACCCACCCAATTGCGTTATCTTAAATCCATGCACTTGAACAAACATCATGGCATGTAAATGGACCGGCGTCACAAATAGTGTCAAAAACTCTAAATCCAAACACTTCCGGCTGTTGTTTTCCATTTATAGTTTTAGAAGTGTTTAACAGTTTAGTGCAAAATTATTGCAAACTTGAGGGTACATTTTTTGTAGAGAAATATCTTAGAGAAACACAAAAATGAGTATTTTGGGCTAATCTTTTCAAATCGTTAACAAAATGCTCACTGTTGGCACCAACCTTGAGACGCGATGTTTTAGTGTAAAACTTTAATGGCGTAAATGACCGTACTTACTTACTTTCTCAAATCTAAACTTTGTTTAAGAAAAAAGTATTAGGAAATATTTGGGTTGTGTTGGGAACGCTTAGGTTCTCTTTTCCAAACTATGTACGGTAAGAAACACAAAACAAGCAACACAATCTCAAAATATCAAACTTTATTTGACACAAAATATTTTCAAAGCAAAAAGTTACCTTCGCAAAGCTCAAATAATAATATTGCGCTCACAAGCACGTTATGCCAGGAAAGGTCGAAAAACTGAAATTTACGTTCACTGACTGTCATTTTCTGCTGGCTTAGATACGGTTGAAAGCTTTCGAGTAAATGTAAAATTTTCTCTAGGCACAATCAATTTTAGAGTCAAAGTGGAGCTCTCAGAAATTTAACCAGACTTTGATCGAATACAGTCGGATTAAATAAATCATTCAATGACTAAATAAACAATTTATATTGCGTAATCCCTGGCAATTGTTTTACCACACTCTAATTAGTTGACGCGCGTTTTTAAAAAAACAACAAAACAACATGATTACTGGATTTTACCTCAGTTTTATAGCGGTTCACAGGTCAACAGTTTCTAAGATTATGACACGATTCGAGCTACGTTGCCACATCCTTTCAGATGAAAAAGTTTTAAAGTCGAGATTTTACCTTTGGAAAAGTGTTCTAAAAGATTTTTTTGAACAGTTTGCAGCGTTTGCGATTTCCAGTCATGTCTAAAGATTTACAGCAAACTGGCAATGAAAGCATTTCGCAACGCGAAATAATCGACTTCCTTTTTATTACATTCTTTAGGTGCGAGGTAGCGAGATCTTTTAGCGCAAATTAAGTAAAACTAATCTTATAAGTGACAAGTCAATTGTCAAAAACAAAAAAAAGCTAAATTTGCTCTCTCCGTTTACAACAAGAAAACAAACAAAAAACCTCGTTTAAACGATAGAATTTTGTTTAAATAATTATTCTGAATTTTCTCGCGTTAGACAGTATCTCAATTCACCGCATCTCTCGTACAATAATCTAATAAAAAACTTAGAAACGCATATCCAAATAAATTTAACTAATTTTTGACCTTTTTATATGGCGCTTAATACTCAAGTTGAAGATCACGTATTGCAGTTTGTTGGGTTTTGACTGGACGCAGGTTGGCAACCACGTAACAATTTGTCACTAACTAATAACTTTATACAAAACAAACACTCAAAAAAAAAAAAAAAATATGAAGGCACGTTAAAAAAAAAACAGCCTGTCATTAACTCTCCTTTCGCGAGTACGAAAATAAACAACACTTGTCAGTAACTTTTCTTCGGATAAGTGAAAAAAAAACCAGCGAGTAAATAACTCTTTTTCGAGTACGTAAAAAAAGCAGTGCGTAAATTAAATACCTTGCGCGAGTAAGTGAAAAAAACAACGCGACACTGACTTTTTTTTTTCGAATAAGTCAAAAGAAGAACTCCCGTATGCAAATTTTTTTTGTTTTTGCATCGCGTCAGAGTTTTTAAAACCTTCGTTTCAAACTCTTTTCTTTCTTTCTACACAATTTTGACTTGATTTCTTTAAAACGTTTTTTTCTAGTTGGTTAAGTTTACGAACCCTCTCAGTAAATTAATTTGCCAATTGGCTTTTCCTTTTTTACTCAATTTATTGAAGGTGGCGTTATGCCGCTTTTTACTCTTAAGATGTTACGACGTTTTGTTACTGGGCAGCGATGCGTGTTTCAAATGGAATAAAAATTTACCGATTCTAGAATTTATTTTCTATTAATATTAAATAAATGCGCTACTGACTAATAAAAAACAATAAAAAGATGAACGTTACTTTAACATGAATCCTTTGTAATTACAATTACTTTTCATTTTATCAAACAAAATGGCAACGATCAAAAATTTTAAAACAAGATATTTTGAAAATCAGTAAAGTAAGGTTTGGGTAAACAATGAAACAAAAATCGAATAATAAACGCGTACTTCAAAGTTGATGCACGTGTTTTATAATTTGTACGTTCAAATTTAAATACTTTTTAATTTTGTTCTTTAGAAATATCTTTTTTTAAAAAAAATTATTTATTGTTGCATCTTGAAAAGTTTTTGTCACGTTTATCACGTGTGTGCGTATTTTGCATAATTTGTGCATAAAAAAGCATAATTATCAAAACGTTGAACTTTTTGACTTGTTTTTGATTTTTGAAAAGGCGAAGTCTGTTCTTTAAAATTATCTGTATTTAAAAAAAATTAATTTATTGTTTCATCTTGAAAAGTTTCTGTCACGATTATCACTTGTGCGCGTATTTTGCATAATTTGTGCATAAACATGTATAATTATCAAAACGTTGAACTTTTTGACATGCTTTTGGTTTTTAGAAAGACAAGGCATAATGCACTAGAAGCTCGTAGAATTTATTAGAGAAGATATCCAAATTGTTAGCAACCAAGCTGCCGCATTTTTAAAAGAATATGTAGGCGACTGGAAGCTTTCACTCAACAATTTCTTGCAAATTTTAATAGATTGTGTCTAACCCCTGCATTTGAAGAAGCTGTTATTAATATTATTGCAGATGAGCCATAGACGAGCATAAGAGTAATAGATTAGATGTAAATCACGTGACAGTTTGGCAAGTTTTGAAGGAACAAGATCTTCATCCATTTTCTAGACAAAAAATGCAAGCTTTATGATCTGAAGACTTCTAGCCAAGATTGTTGTTTAGTCGTTAGTTTCTTAAATGTTGCAATCTTCAAAGGTGTTTTGAAAAGTTTGTTTTATTTGTAGACAAAGAGACGGTGTTTTTAATTCTTGCAATAATCACTTGTGGTGTAATGAAAATCTCTACACAACATTTATTCATGCGCACCAACGACGTTTTTAGATAAATGTATGGAATGGATTTGTAAGGGAGTACGTTATTAGTCTGTACATTTTCCTAAACTTATTAAATGTTGAAAAACATTTTAGTTTCTGAAATACCGTTCTGCCAGAGCTTCTTGATGTCTTACCATTAAACATCAGACAAAGACTTTGGTTTCAACATGATGGAACATCGGCTCACACAACCCGAGAAATCATAGCACTACAAAATAGAGAATATCCGAATAAGTTAATTAGGAGAAGAGATTCTGTTGCATGGCCAGCCCGGAGCCTGGACCTAGCTTCTCTAGATTTTTTTTCTGGAGTCAGATAAAAACACTAGTCAACACCGATATAAAAAACAAGTAAGCAGCTTATGCAATTGTTTCTTCTAATATAAAAACACGCTGCCGGGCAGCAAATCTACTTTGTTTTAAACGATTGCTGCAGTTAAAATGTATTTTGTGATGCAATTTGAATAAAATTTGCTAAAATGTTTAAAACAAATGTAAATAGTAGATACTTTAATGATTTTACAAATGTTTTATTTTTAAAAATGAATGTAGTGGTTTTCAAAATATCTTGTTTTGAAATTTTTGATTGATTGCCATTTCGATATTTGATAAAATAAAAAAAATAATTGTAAATACAAAAAATGTTTTAGAAAACTAAAAATTTTTGTATATTTTAATGTAAGGGAGTAATGACGATTTTTAGATAATCAAAAAAACGCCAATAATTATGGACTGGGGCTCCAAATTAAAAATTTGAACTAAGAAAAGTTGTTTGTTTCAAGGAGTTTTAACTGCAGGTCTTACAACTTAGTCTTAACACCCTGTATATTTAACTCTAATTACAATTTTGTTATTTTTGAGTTCATGATTGGTGCAAATCTTTGTGCAAAATTTTAGATTTTGTCTTTGAATTTTTTACATTTTTGTTAATTTCGTGCCAAGTATTTAAGTAATCTAAAGCTTTACTTTGAAAGTACTCTGACAGGAAGGTGAAAATAGAAACGACATGAATGAAAATAAAACCTATTAAAATATTAAAAAAAAAATTTTTTTGCAATAAATTTGTTAAATTTTTAGCTGTTTAAGTATCTACATTTGGGTCAAATAATAACGTGTGTAATAACTCAATTATCGTAATGAATCAATCTCGGATGATAAAAAATTGCCTTTAGTTTAATATTTACTTTTTCCTATCCCTTGTAATCTTTGTAGCTTTTCGATGCCCTGTTTTTTGGATAAAATTTCCACTCATAAATTATGTCGTTTATATCATCTTTTCTAATCGAACAACTTGTGATATGATTAAAATCAAAACATCAGCGTACTTATGTGTAAAAATTAAACCTGGAGCAATATAATTGGCTAATCATATTGTCTAAATTAATTTTGAAGTTGCATATTTTTAGTTTAATTACATCGACCTGGGTTCTACCTTTGCCTACTTCAGTGTGAAACATTTTTTTAAAGAATCTTTCTTTAAGGGTACTTTTGAAAACCTGTCGAACGCTGAAAGTTGATTCAAAATACTAACGTCTTGGGTCGAATGAGCTTTTAGTGAAAAATACTTTGCTTTGTTGTCTTTCTTTACAAGGATGTTTTGCATTAGTGAAAAAATACTTTTTATTAGTTTATTAACAGTCTTTCTTGAAACAAATGTAATTATGTATGATGTCCAGACTAGGATTTTGTAGCGCATCTTTTTACATGACTATCTAAAATAGAATTATATTGGGCACACTACATTAACAATAATCAGAAAATTGCTTATAATAGATTTTTAATATTGTAATTGCTGAAATATGAATGTTCTTGTTGTATTTGTATTAGGTCTATAAGTGATTCATTTTAATGGCACCAAATTGCTGACACAGAACAATCATTAATAAAATATTTTTTTTCTAATATGCACGTTCTTGTTCTTTTGCGTTTCAATATCAGACTTAGTTTAATAAAATAGGTACATATGTAAATGTTGTTCTACGTAAATAATTTATTACCGAATTATTAGTTCCCATTAAATTATCATATTTATTCTGGTGTAAATAGCCCTGGCGTTTTACACATTATCCTTTTTATAATAATTTTTGTTATAAACCTAAACGTTTCACCACAAAATATAATTAAATTTTTTGTTTACTTTTACAGAGTTTAATAAATTGTTTAAAATTCTTTTTAATATCTGGGGAGTGTACTAACTTTTATGGACCGTTGGCAAGATATACATTGGAGAAACTGGTAGAATATTGACACTAGGCTTAGAAAACACAAAATACATCTTCGTTGACATTAGTTTAATAAGTTTGTCATTGCCGAACATGCACTAGACACTCTCTATAACAAAACTTAAAAAAAAAACTAAAAAATTGCTAACATCAAGAAGTGGCATAGTAAACAAGTATCCGAAAAGGGATTGAAATTTTCTAACAATTTTAACGAGACAATGGTTACGAACTATATGACACCTGGTGTTCTGTTACTTTCAAATTTTTATTTTTTTCACCAAACATACTCTAAGCTAATCTAATTTTTTTTGTTATGGTGGTTTTCCTTTAGATGCTCAAGTAAAAGCATCAGCAATTTTTAATTTTTTGTCTTGTTAAAGTTACATACACAAGAAACAATGTACTTTAAATTAGTTTTAGTCACATTTGTTGAACTGATTGAATTATCATTTAAAATAGATTAAAAATAAAATCGATTTTCATATAACGCGTTTTGGGCACTAGGTCGTCTGGGTTGAACTGGGTGTTCATTAATAAATTTAATTCTTGTTGTTAAGGAATCACTTTTTTTTAAATGTTGGGTTTTTTATCATCACGATCTATTGTGTCACTATTCCTATTATTATCCTCACCTACATACTAAACTAAATTATTAAAATAATGAAATAGTCTTTTTATTGAATCATTTGGTTTCATTTTAAATTTGTTTTAAGTTCATGTTTTTGATTCGTATTAAATAGAATAAAATCTATATTTGCCGTTGTTTTTTGACAAAAGGAAATGCAGTTTTTGCCTAGAGTTTTTTCCAGCAATTTGCAAATATAACATTTTTTTTCTCGTCTCTTTTGCACACCAAATTAATACTTAAATTGTTAATTAAAAAAAATTGTGTAACAACTGATCCTGCACTACACTACACTTTCTATTTATAACAGAGTTCTTCATTTCTGGACGTTTATGCCAAAAAAGCTAGCAATGTACGGTTTAAAAATTTTGTGTTTGATGGATGCCAAAAAAACAATAAATATAAAGCGGCTCTGTTTGTAACAATAAGTTTAACTAAAAACGCACAGATTTCCATCTTTGAAGTAATATGAAATCCATATTTAGTTTAGTTTAGTGTATTCTCTATTTCTCATTATCGTCATTATCATCAAACAGTATCTGCTTTGAAAATAAGCATCTATCTTGGTATTCAGTTATTGTAGATTTGATATTTAATGACTTTGATGTACCTACGTACGTTTTTTGCTATTAGTTTAAATAAAATAATTTAAGTAGGTGCTGTATCGTAGAAAAAATTATTTCTTTGTTCAAAAACGTTACCATGAATTTGGACGTTTATGCTAAAAAAGCTAGGAATGTACGGCTTAAAAATATTTGTATTTGTACACAATAAGGTTCAACTAATAGTGTATTCTCTTTTTCTCATTATCGTCATTATTATCATACAGTATCTATTTTGAAAATAAGCATCTATCAGTGGTTTTCAGTTATTTTAGATTTCATATTTCATGACTTTGATATACTTACGTACTTTATTTGCAATTAGCTTGAAAAAATAAATTAAGTAGGCGCTGTACCGTGGAAAAAACTGCTTCTTTGTTCAAAAACGTTGCGTTTGCTATTTAGAATTGCTAATAACCTATAAATACCATGTATTTGTCCTAATTATAAGCAAAAAAGATGATATTAGACGTTTTGGTTGATATTTTCCATTTATAACATAGTTCGTTATTTTTGACGTTTAAGCCAAAAAAGCTGGAAATGTACAGCTTAAAAATTTTTGATGGATACTAAAAAAGCAATAAATATAAGGCGGCTCTGTTTGTATACAATGAGTTAAATAAAAGACGTTTTGAATTCCATCTTTGAAGTAATTTGAGATCAAGATTTATGAAATGGGAAAAATTTGAAACTAATAGTGTATTATCTTTTTCTCATTATCATCATTATAACTATGAAAAACAAAGATAACGTTAACAGATAAATATTTTTTTGTGTATTCAAATCCAAGTGAGTAAGAAAATGTTTAAACGCGGTTTATGGTTAAGAATAGATTTGTAATTATCAAATACGTTTAGATATATTTTTAATTATTTTACTTTCAAAAAAATACTTTTCGTTTTAAACGTTATACTTTGATCTACGCTAAGGAAAGTCCAGATTTATTAAAACGTAATTAAATTCATGTTGCTAAATAAGTGCAAATATAGTAATGTTACTATAAAAATAAATTTAATGCAATTGTCATTTAAATCGCATTACGACTCAAAGAAACATTAAGACCATTAACAAATAACTAATAATCGGACAAATAAATAATTTCAAGGATTCCAATTGCACAATGAGAAAAACATAAAAAGTAATTATAAAATTTGCAGCGTGCTTAAGTGTGTTTTTAATTATCAAAAGAAAATACGTTTCTAATTATTTTCAAATATTTACACTTTCTTAACTTTACTAAATGTACTGTTTAAAAGTTTGTTACAGCGGCGTTATTAATGAATTGATAACGAGTAGGATAGAGTATTTTTTTACGTCAAACAATGGTAATTTATCAAGAACTGCGAAATGCTTAATAAAACATGAACATAACGAATGATAGAAAGTGTGAAAGCAATCCATAGTCAACGCTGTTGTACTAATGACCAAGTTGAAGAAAAAACGAAGGGTCGTAAGTTGTGGTCCACATGTGATGTAGGAAGAGGATGTAGTTTGGCGGACACAACTTTTTATTGCTGCATTTTGAAATTTGATCTTTTTCTTTTTTAATTTTTTTAGGCGTTTGACTAGTTTAATTTTATTTTTTAAACGTGAGGTTTAAGTTGTATTCTTTAATGATAGAAGAGCTTGGTAATCGGCAAGATGGGAACCATCTGCATTGAAAATGTTACGGATTATTGAAAATAGGGAAATAGATTAATGTTTTGGCGATACGGATTTTTGAGAACAGGAAAAGAATGTTTTAGCGAGAAATTAATGTATGATATATGACAGATACAAAAGATCAAGTGACATATTTCCTGCATGATGAATACTCTACCTCATAATTGATCACCATTAAATTTTAAGCAAAATTCTTTGAGTAAAGTTAAAAATGTACTGATTGAATATGAAATATTAGAAAAATTGGTGTTATTAACCTATAAACCGATGCAATCTAAATGAAACTTTAATTAAGTTTATCGTTAAATAACAATTTTGATAAAATCTTTAGACTGTAATGTTGTGTCTGAGTAAAAATATGTTAAATTATTGTTTGTTTATTCGTTTGTAGTTTTAAGAAGTTTTAGATTTAGAAGTATGTATACATGCTTAAAAAAATTTAACAAACGACTTAAATGTTTCTTAAAAACTGTTTTTTGAGTAGTCATTATTTTGTTTCTTGGCGTAAAAATATTAAAACGAATATTTGTAATGTTTTGTATTACTGTAAATTTAATTTAATTAGTTTTAGATTAGAATTATTATTGTGTTTCTCATAGTACAAATATTAAAATAAAATTTTTGTAATTTGCAACAAATAATAATTTTTTTAATTAAATTGAAACCATATTATTTTAACAACAGTATATATACGATATTAACAAAATGCATGACAATTTTTTAATGTAATTTGATCTGCAGCAAAAACAGTTTGAATTCAATTATTATTAAAACATTTCGTAATCTCCCAAAGTTCTCTATATTTAAGAATTAGCTTCTTATTAACATTTGGAGTAGCATCAGTATTTTTATTGTTTTTTTAATCTATAAAAAAGTTTATTTTATTTGGTATTTTCCGATGTGTTCTCTTCAAATTGTACAGTAAGATTACTTTCAGAACATCTGACTTTGACGTAGTATAAGCAACACAGTAAATATCTCAAAAAAATGTAAACAAACAGGTCATGTGGGTTACGAATCATCGCGATCATACGCTATGACATTTCTGTAGTTCTTTTGATTAGACTAAATCTTTAAAACAACCTCGTACATTTAACCTCATAAATACCACTAACCTATTTATCCGCTGAGCGTCAGAAACAAGGATGTAAGTACTCTATATAGTTTTTTTAATCTCGTTTGTTTTTGAATTATACGTGGCTTTTAAAATAGGATCAATAAAGTATTAGAAGTAAACACTTAAAAACAATGCTAGTATAGCATGAGCTTATATCAATACAAACGTCTAGGTTTGTTATAGCACTCAAAATATTAGTCAAATTACCTTACTAAGTGTAGTGGTTTTACAGAGATATCACTTAAAGAAACGTTTTTGCAGCTTTTGCTAGTTTTTCCAAATGACCAAAATGGTCTATGTGCAGGTACTGTATCAAATAGTATTGTCTTTTGTCTATAAAATTTAAGAAACATTTGATTTATTACTAGTACGCAAAATCAAATGTAGTTTCCAATTTTCGAACTGATACACGAAAACCTAATGTATTTTTAAGACTTGCTTAACTCCACGCTCCTTAAATTGTCATGACTTTATTTGGTAAGTTTATTTTCTATAGATTTTGGTACATAAAATGAGAGGATCAGTGTCAAAGTGGTACAAGTGATATTTTACTTAAAATAAGTTAACTGCACAGATCAAATGCAAATGTACTATTCTACTTATGTTGGTACAGTAAATTCATTTTTGATAGGTAGTTTTTATTTCATTCTTAACCGTACTTATTTTAATTTTAGAATTTTTAGATTTTGACGATTCAGATCAAGATAAAAATGATATACCTACAAGTAGTGATAAAAGTAATGACAGGATTGAACACATCCGAAACATTGATACATTTTTGAATCGACGTTCAATTAGGAAAAAGTTAGAGATTCTGGAAAAACGTAATATACCAAAACCAGCAAGTACATTCATTTACCACAAACATTCCTGCAGATACAATTGCAAGAATGTTTCTAGAGAATACTGCTTAAAAGTTTTTAACAGTAACTGGGAACTATCAAATGGCAGCTCCAAGCGGCGTTTGTTTCAGTTTGCATCAAAAATTGAGAATCTTTCTCATCTGAAAAACAATGCGGTACATCATGAAAACAAATCAGTAGCAACAACGCTAAAAATCAAAAAGTTTGCAAGCAGCTTTTCCTTAAGACAATGACCATAAACAATGGAAGGTATGATAGTGTGGTAGCTCAAAAAACTGAATTAGGATTAACTGATTTGAATAAAAGAAGTGAACATCTAAATTGTAATAAGATATCTAGAAAAAAACAATTCTAATAAATGATATTTACCATCGTATTTAAATATTAAAAAAATGCACGAGTGTTATAACAAGAAAAGCTAGCGTTGAAGATAATATGAATCTAGTTAAAAAAATGGTTGTATCGCAATATATTCAATACAAAATTTCAATTTGTCTTTCTACCAGCCGCATACTGAAACATGTGACAAGTGTGACAGGTTTGCTATCTAACTAGAAACAATAGAAGATGAATCTAAAAAAAAGCAATAGAAACAAAAAGAGAAAACAAGATAATTTAATTATGCTTTAATTTAACAAAAAATTTTACTTTTGCCAAGCTTAACCACCAACGCGTTTACGATCATAGAAATAACAAGGGATACATGTATACATGGGATGAAACTGTAGCTTCAAAAGGATTATTTGAGGTAGCGTGTTACCTGCTTACATTTATAAATAAATTATCAAAGCATTATAGTCTTTAACGATTCATGTAGAGGACAAAACAAAAATAAGAGTATTGTTAAGTTTTGAATGTACGTTGATCGAAAAACATAAACGTCACAGTGAATGAGCAAAAACAATCAAAGAAACATGCAAAAAATTGTCTATTTAAAAAATTAAACAAGAAAACTTTTTTTCCTTTGTAAATATTAAGGGAATACCCAAAAAAATAAAAAAAAAGATAATACAGATAGAAAGATTAGTAGGCAAACTCTAAAATATATGAAAGTTGACGGAACGAATCCCTATGTAATGTAATTTAACGATACGTTAAACCAAGGTTTTAAATTTTGCAAAGCCAACTAAGTAAAAATGCTTCGGAAGCTTTTCAGTTTAAAAGATTAAGCTACTGTACCAAGAATCACCTAAAATGAATCTAAAAACTGAAAGTACCTACTTCATAAGTACAGAAATCTGATGAGTTGTACAAAGAATTTGAAGAATTTGGGAGGTTTCTTCTAGTTTCTGATGACGAAGATTAGCTGCACTGAAATTACTTGAATAGGTGTATAGATACTAGAATTTTTTAAATGTTTATTTCAATATTGATTTTGCAATAAATTTTATTAAAACATATATTTATGTCTTTTTTACTCTAAGAACATATAGAATTCAGAATGGTGCAAGTGTGGATTGATTCAATTCACAAGATCATCTATAACGTTTGCTATAAGTGAGTGTCCGTTCCATAAAAAAAATAAGTTTTGAGATGCAGTACTATTTGTGCTCTGCACGTACCTTTTTTACGTTGCTTCTACAAATTTCTCACTTTCTCTAACATCTAAATGAACAAAACCAATGTATACTTTGGTCATATAGTTCTTGTGGTTGTTTTGCTAAGAATTCTTTTACAGCGTTTTGTTCTTCTCTGTTCGACTAAAAACGCTTGCCTTTAGCGCTTTTTTTAATAGCTCAAAGGTACCAACATTGTAACGCGACGAATTTGAACTATAAGGTAAATGCTCTAAAATCTTTAATTTTTTTGTTTTTGTAGATTATTCTTATTACGTTGGCAACATGAAGTCGACTATTGTCGTGCAGCAGAATGACGCCACATAAAAGCTTCTTTGGACATTCTTGTCTTATTGCTTGATAGAGCTTGTTCAGTTTCACTGATAAATTTGGACTGAGACGCACTTTAGTCTCTTTAAACTTTATCAGCAATGATCCCTCATAGTCGAAAAAAAGTCAACATAATCTTGTCTGCAGAAGGTTGTGCTTTATATTTATTTAGTAGTAAAAAATAAAATGTTTTCATTGCGTTATTTTTGCCGCCAGTAATTATTGACAAAAAAAAGTCATTACCATTATTAATGTACTCCGTGAAGTGTTGCAAAGATAACCTCAATTGCAAGCATTTTTGGTTCTCAGACAAGGAATTTATTTTGCACAAGTTTTAGTGTAGCCCAGTCTGTGTCCAATACACTGAGTAGTTTCTGTACCTACACCAACATTTTTTGCAATTGCTTTGATTGAAATTTGACAATTTTATCTAAGTAGGCTTTTCACACATGGCGTTTTTTCTTCTGTTGATGCAGTTCTCAATACACTGAATTCTTTTTGATAACCACTTACTAGATCTAATCTCATTTATAGTTTTCAACAACTTAAGTAACTATTTAAAAATTTGCGTTTTAGTCTCTGATTTTAAAATATGAAGTTTGAATTGTGAATTGAACGGCGATAAATATTTTTGTAAATCGAGTACTTATTATCACGCAAAGCACGTCACAATTATTTAAATACCAGCGAACTAAGAGTGTCAAAGTGTAAATATTTTAAAATACTAAGTAAAATTAGTGAGTAATTGTGAGTGCAGAGTAAGTAAAAGAATAATTATAAGAAGAAAATATCGCAACTTAAACAGAGTGATGGTAAAAAACTGCGAGATAACCAAACGTTATAAAAAAACATATAAATAAATAAGCAATTTAACAGGTGTTATTAAAGAAAGGAACAAAAACACAAAATTATGGAATTATGCAAAATCGAGCCACACCAAGAACAATGCTAATAGAGTTTGTATCAGGAAATAAGAAACTTAAAGTTCAAACCCCCGCTAAAAAGCTTAAAGGAATGGAATGGAACATTATAGTAAACAAGTGCAGGAACCAAGAAAACAATTGGTCACATACATTAAATTAGCGAAGGTTAAAGAACACAAAGCAATTATAAGATACAACAAACTCATAATAGATGACAAAAGTCACACTATCAAATAAAGAAAAGAAAGAAAAAAATATGAAAAAACGGTAAGCGAGAGATGATGAATGAAAATTAGTCAAAAAATAAGAAGAAAGTGAAGAAAAGTAAAAAGTATAATAGCAACTAAAAAAAACCGGATAAATACAGAAAAAGGGGATGAAACAAAAAATGATAATAAACGCAAAGGACAAAAGAAACGCAACGATGATGATAAAGGTAAAAACAAAAGAGATATACGTAAGATCATAAATAGAAACAAAGAAAAAGAAATAAAAAATAAAAAAAAACAATACGGCAAAAGGGGTGATAAGTGTAGGAACCTGGAATGTAAAAAGTAGTACAGAGAAACAAGAAGAACTTGTAGAAAAAATGATAACAAAATATAGAAATACTAAAAATCACGGAAAGAAAAGGTATAAAGAAAACACATAAAAGATACTAGAGTGGTCTTGATGATTGCTTTAAATAGACTAAAGAACGTGATCCAAGAATATGTAAATGAAAGGATAATAACAGTAAAAATAAAATAATCACAGCATATGAAGTAAATGATGAGGCAAGAAAAAAAAAGAAGAAAACAAGTTATTTGAAGAGATGCAAACCCAAATAATTGGTGGAAAAAAAATTTAAAATTTTGGGAAATCTAAACGGCAGAAATAAGAATAGAGAATAGAGAAAAAAAGCACATGGGCAAAGAAGAAGAAAAAACTTTAAACTACGGCAAAAGAATAATAGAAATATATCGTTAAAACAACCTAATCATAACAAAGACAAAATTTTAGTACAAGGACATGCACAAGTACACAAGAGTATTGGAGAGCAGAAATGAGAAATCAATTATTGACTACTTTTTAATGAGCAAAATTAACTGGAAAATACGTAGCAGCCAAAAGAAAAGCAGAGATAGGAAGTGATCACTACCGAATGATAGTAAAAATAAAAAGAATAAAAAAACAAAGAAAAAAGTAAATAAAAGAAATACTAAAAGCTACCAGAATAAAAACTAAAAGAAAATGAACCAAACACAAGGCTAGAGGATAAATGGTAACACTTCAAGAACAGTATATTGTAAGTAGCAGAAGAAAGTTGCAAGAAAAAGAAAAGAATAAAGAACAACGCGAGAAAAACTCAATGGTAAACAGAAGATATACGGAAAAAAGTAAATAAGTTAAAAAAAGTTAGTAAGTTAAAATAATAAGCGACCAAAGAGAAATAGTGAGAAAAATTCGGATATAAAATAACGGAAAACTATAAAAAGAACCAAAAATTATTTTCTAGTACATTAAAGCAACTCAGGAAAAAAAGGAATATAACATGCTTAATATAAAAGACAAAGACGGAAATATAATAACAAATGAAGACAAAATAATAGACCGTTGAAGAAAATACTTTAAAAAGCTAACATAGGGAACAAGACATAGAAATAAAAGAAAAAGAAACAATAGAAGCAATAAGAAAGCTAAAATTAGGCAAAACAGTCGGAAAAGATAACATCACCTCGGAAATAATAAAGTATATACGAAAACCGAGTATGAATAAACTAAGGGTGATAATGAACGATGCGATGTATTAAAGGATATAAAAATTCCAAAATATCGGAAAACAGATATTATACTGCCGATATATAAGAAAGGCGACAAAAAAAATTGTAATAAGTATAGAGGAATAACATCCCAGGGAAAATATTCGCAAGAATAATGTAAAACATAGTAAGGAAATAAGTAGATATCACATTGAAGGACACGCAATGTGGCTTTAAGAAAAACAAAAGTACACAAAACCACACATATTAATAATTAGACAAACAAGTAAAAAACTAATAAATAATAAAAATAAGGAATTACACATATGCTTTATTGATCTAGAAAAAGAATTCGATAGAATACGAAAAAAACAATATTATCTCAAAGTAATAGAGGATGAACTAAAAAAAATAAACATGAGAAAGACAAAAACAATAATAATTTTAAGCACAAAGAAAACATCAAACTAGTCTGAACAGAAAAGCAATAGAAGAAATAGAATATTTTAAATATCTAGGCGCAATAATAAAGGAAAATGAGAAATTGGACAATTAGTCGATAAAATAGGAAAAGCAGGAAAAATATTTAATATAATGAAGACCACCTTTCTAGGAAAAAGAAAAGTGCAAAAGAAAATAAAAACTAAAGTTGTTAAAAAAGTGGCCAGGCCATCAATCATATATACAGGGAGACGTGAACACTCACAGAAAGACACAAGACACGTATTAATGCAATGGAAATGAGGTTCTCAGAAAAATAAAAAAATAAAACCAAGAAGAACAGAATAAGAAATAAAACATTTCAACAAAACCTGAAAATAGAATCAATCAACGAAAAAATCACAGAAGGGCAGCTCAGATGATTTGGGCATGTGCGTACAATGTCGGACGATAGGCTAACAAAAAGAATGTTCAAAACGCGATTGCCGGAAAATAATAAAAAAGGAAGAGCAAGAACAAAATGGATTGCTAACATAAGGAAAAAAAAATAGAAAGAAAAAGAATGACATGGAGAAGAATACAAAAACTAACACATGATGGAAAGCAATGGAGATAGAAGTGCAAGATTCAAGTCCACCAGCCTTACGCCTAAAGGTAGAAAGTCCTAGAACTAAGAAGAAGGAGAAGACTGTGAATACCAAAAAGCTTTGCAGTTTTTCCACAGCTAACTAATACGTTAATCTTTAATTAATTAAACTCATTCTGCTCATGTTACAATACTGAACTCTTCTGAATTACCGTTGAATTCAGGTGTCAACTTAAACAATTCTTAGTTGTTAATTGATTTATCTCTTTGTTTTTTTACTTCTGCAACTTATATACTAAATTATTTTACTTACATTCACTTGAGTTGGTTTTTTGTTGAACAATTTTGTTTGTGTACTTTTAGTTTATGCAGGTATTACAATACTGAAAAGTTAAATAATTTTATAAATCGTTATAAACTCAAATATTTTTATTATGTTTTTTACCAAAATTTTCTTAAGTTACCTTAAACATTTTCTATAAAAATCATCTCTATTTCTGAAGCAAAATCAATAATTGCTTAACCTTAAGCATTCTAGTGTTGGTTCCTTTCAAATAGCCAACTCTATAAAAAACTTAACAGCAACAAATCACTATCACCACAAAAGGCATTTGTGTATATTAGTCTTTATATACCTATCACATTCAGTTTAAAATGATCAAAAGCAATGGTCATTTTAAAACATGTGTTTTGTTAATTCACTATATTTTTTGCTTTAGCTTCGAAGAAAAAAAAAACTTTAGAAAAGCGTTTCTTAAACCGGGGTTGACAATACTATCTTCATTTGCATTTTTCAAAATAGAATAATATACAAGAGAAAGCTCTTTTTTGCATATCGAAAGTTTTTCGCTCGTTTTAGAAATGTTTTATGGTTGCATAACATACAATGATCAGTTGGTCTACAATAAAACTTGAAAAGAATTCTTTTTAACGAAAAAGTGAAACTGCCATGCACAAAGGCACTAAAAACTTTCGTTTGTCCGGTTTGGTAATATATAACGCTACCGAATGTCGCTTAGTAATTATGGGTTTACGGCTATACAATAGCAGTTGTATTTTTTGTATTGGGGTCATTTTAGTTTTTTTTTCAAATATTTAGAACCTTAAATTTATTGCAAAGTTTGTGCATTGAAATAAAATATTTTAGATATTGATGTACATTTTTAAAACTTGTTATATAGTTCTAACCGATTAAACTTATCATTTAAAAAAGTAAAAACAACATAAAAATAAAATTATATTACATTTATAAAATAACGTTTTTTAAACAACTTTATCTAATTAAAATTACATAAATGACCATATATTTTATTTTTCAACAATCATTGCTATTTAAACTATTTACACGGTTATTAATGTAACTAATTTTACTAAAACTAAAACTGCTGCTAAAACACAACACAGAAAGTAATAAAAACGACTTTAAATTTCTATAACACTGCATCTGTATACTGTTTACAATAAGATAATTCCTCATTTATTTATACACGCACATAAAAACACCAAAATTGCACTTATTTATTTAACAACGGTGTTTAGCAATCACTGTTAGCTTAGATTCTAAAAAATAATTAAAAAAAAACCTGATAAAAATGGTAAAAAAAACTACAAAACTAAAAACGAGAAAATAAAAAATTAAAAAGTGAAAAAGAGAAGAAATATAGTTATCTAAAGAATAACAATAGAATCAACTAACCCAAAACAAAGGAATAGAAGGGAATTAGGAATAAGCCACAAAAAAAACTTGTTTGGTGAAATTAAAGAGTACAGAAGATAATATTATGGCAATGAATACATAATAAAGATAAGCTCTGTAATTTCTGACTAAAAGTGAACATAAACGACGACATATCAACAAATGATAGAAATATACAAACAATAATACGGGAATTTACCAAAGAAGAAGCAAAATTTGGATCTAGAACAGAAAAGCTCAAAAACTAGAAAAGTGCTACAAAGAACAAAGTAAATCAGTTCAAGGATCATAAAAAAACGATTAAATTAGAAATGAACAGGATGGGATAAAAGGAAAACGATAAACACAATGAATATATAAATAAATAAAAATAGATGGCATAGAATAGAAACATAGAACATTAAGAGTATAAATGGTAAACAAATAGAACCTATTCAACAACGTAAGAAATATAAAACAGAAATACTGGCAATTAAAGAGACAAAGAAAAAGGGAATAGGAGAAATGATTATGAAAAAATACGGCTTCCTTTACAGCGGAGTAAAAATGAATAAAAGAACCGAAACAGTAGTAAGCTGTGTGATAAACCCGATATATGTATATATGAAAAAACTAGCGGAATCGAAAACAGTATGTAAAAGAATAATGAAAGCAACATTTGCATAACGTAACAAAGAAAACATGGATGTAACATTTTCACAATTAGAAAATAATAGAGAAATTGTTACCCTACAATAAAAAAGTGAACATATGTTTGGTTGACCTGGAAAAGGCATTTGACAAAGTTTTGCAACAAAATATATGGAATGTGCTAGAAAAAAATGGTATTACTTGTAATTTAATAGAAGTTATTAAATCATTATATGACAACAGGGTGCTCTGCAAATTGAGATTAAACATCCCCATTACAACAAAACCTAAACCCCAATATATACAAAAACTCAATATTGAATTATTGGAAGATAAGATTGCGAAACAACTATATAGAAATAGATTAAAAAAGACAATATTACACAAAAACAAACAATCGACATAACATAAATGAATAATAAAAAACGCTCAAAAAAATATTATTGACGCAGCGTAGCTTTAAGCAAAGACAGGTAAATATAAACAAAACAAATAAAACTTAAGCGCGGGCTTTTGTTAATAGTGAAAAACTAGAAATAAGAGGGCTAAAAGATAAAAAAATGAGGAGGCAAAGATCAAGGAAAACGATAAGAAAAAAACGAAGGAAACCAGTTTCATTTTTTAGAACGTTGCAGGGGTTAAAAATAAAGGAGCTGAATTTTGGAAATATATAGAAGGGTTTGACAATGTGGGTTTAGTAGAAACGTGGCTGGAGGAAAAAGATAGGGAAAGTTGGAAAGTAAATTTACCAGAGTGATATAGATAGAATGTACAGTTCGCGACTAGAAAAAAAAGGAAGAGAGCAAGCAGGTATAATATCGAGAGTAATAAAAGAATGGGTAGTAGAAGAAGAGGAGAATAAAATTAACAGCAAGAAATAGTAGTAAATCAAGTATTAAAGGAAGATTAGGGTAGATATACAGTGATAACAGTGTACGGTCAAGAAATGAAACAAACAATAAACAGCTACTGATTGAAGAGGAGAGAAAAAAATTAATAAAAGATGGAGATTTTAACGCAAAAATTAGAGAAGGTGGGGGTATGATAGTAAATAGGGAAGAAATAAAAGAGTCACAATAGATAAGACATTAAACAAACAAGGTAAAGAGCTATTAGAGTTATGTGAAGGGGAAGGATGGACTATACTCAACGGAAATATGAAGGAATGGGATAGAGAAGATTATACATATATAAGTAACAGGGAAGAATCTATAATATATTATGTAATCGTTAGTAGGGAGGTTCTGACCATCAGCCACTAGAAGTAAGGTTAAAAGGATGGAAGAAAAAAAGAAAAAATTTAAACACAGTTTGGAGGAAGAAAAAGGTATGGACAGATGAAAATATTGAGGCTTATAAGAATAAAATAGAGGAAGAACAATGGATGGATGAAGGAGTAAAGGAAGGAGTTAAAGAACGGACCAATAAAATAGATAAAGCAGTAGAAAGGAAAAGAGACAAGAAAAAAAACCTAAAAGAGTATAGAGAAAAGAGGTGGTGGAATAAGGAATGCGAGGAAGCCAGGAAGGAGGTAAGAAGAGGTAAAAGAAAGTGGAAAAAAGGAAAAATTGATATTCAACAAAGTGGAGGAATAGTAATGGGAAGGTTAAAAGTGTGGGTTTTGGCGTATGCGGATGACATAGTGATTATAGAAATGAAGGAAATGATAAAGACGGTAAAAAAGTATCTAGAAAAAAGTGTTTAAGTGTAAATGTGGGGAAAAAAGATAGTAGTGTTTTAAAAAGGCAAAGGGGGGGAGTAAAAAATGAGTGGAGTGGAAGTGGAAGTGGGGAGACGAGGTAATAGAAAGTGTAAATAAAGTGACTTATTTGGGTTATTGAATCAGATACGACAACAAAGATGATGCACATATAAAGTAGTTGGCAAAGGAATGTAATAGAATAGTAGGTCAGGTGTGAGGTATAGGAGAGAGAGAGCTTGGGAAGCAAATAGAAGCAAGAAGATGGCTGTTTAACAAATTAATAAAAAGTGTGATGATGTACGAGCGGAAATAAGGGGGTGGAAAGAATGGGAGGAATTAGAGAGAATACAAAAAAAAATACTGAAAATGGACGTTAGGATTAGAAAGATAGGCGCCAGGATACATAGTAGAGGAGGAAATACAATTAAAAAAGATAAGAGTACAGGCGGAAAAAAGAGCAATGTGTTACGAAGAACAAGTGCAAGAAAGGAAGAATTTAAAATGCTGAAGAATAAAAAAACTAAATATGGACAAGAAGAAAGAAAAAAGTATTATGAAAGAGTTGGATATGCGAGAGAAGAGATAAAAAAAATAAGAGACAGGAAAGGAAATAAAAAATGAGATCATAAGAAAAGACTTTTCAAGGTACGTAAAGGGCAAAAAAAATTGAAATTAAAAAGAATTGTAACAAGGTTTAGATGCGGGAATGAAGAGCAAGAAAATAAGTATTGGAAGAAAGATAAAGATAGGAGGAACGCATAGAACTAAGAGAAGAGGAGAGAGAATTGTTGGAGATTTTGGGAGAAGAGGTGGAATGGATAGGTATTAAAAAGGAGAAGAAGATTACATGTAGTATAGTAGATGTATTTGTATATAGAGAAGTGATTAGCGGTGGAGGGTTTAGGATTTTTTTTGTTTTATGTAGTAGGACAATATTGTGTTTAGTTTAAAACACGAATTCTTTGTTAAATTATTTTTATGACAAATAAAGGCTATTATTATAATTAAGGATACTACACAGACCAGCACAATTAAAGCAAAAGAATAGAAAACATATTTTAAAGATAAAGAAAATGAGGAAAGCGTAAACGTGTTGACTGAGAAAGAGTGAAAACAACAACAAGTAGAAATAACAGAGGAGAAGATAGGAAACACTTTAAAGCATCTGAAAAATAAAAAAAAACCTGGTTCCGACGAAATAACAAATGAAATGTTTAAATACGGAGGAGCAAACTTACAAAAAAAAACACTAACTTGATTTAAAAACATCATGACAAAATAGAAAATACCAAATGAATGGAAAAGCAACATAACCCTCTCCATATTTAAAAAATGTCAGAAAACAATACCGGACAACTATCGTAGAATCACACATCTCAATAGCGTGAAATATTTAAGACGATACAAATCCACAAAGAAGCTTTCGAAAAAATAGATTAACTATTGACGCAATCTATATAATCAAACAAATAGCAGAAAAATCTCTGGAATTTAACAAACCTGCATTTATGTGTTTTTCGACCGAGACATCAAAATAATGCGAGAAAAAGAAGTAAACCAAAAGTTAACAAAGTTAATATACGAGATCAATAGCAATTGTAAAAGGACTATAAAAGTAACACACCAACTAACTGAAGAAATACAAGTACTCATAGGCACAAAGCAAAGCGATTCACTGAGCCCGTTATTATTTAATATGTTTATGGGCAAAATAGTTGAGAATCTACCAAAAAGAGCAGGATACAAAATGGGAAACACCTACTTTAAAGTTGTGCTTTACTATTTTAACCAAATAGCAAAACAATTAAATATGGTCATCAATACAGACAAAACCAAATACCTGGTAACATCAAAGAAACCGGCAAGGTGCAAATTAGAAATTAACCAGAAGATGGTAGAACAAATAAACCATTTTAAATACTTAGCAGCCGAGATAACAAGTTCTGGAAATCGAAATAATAAAGTCAGAAAACACACGATGAAAGCATCCCCAATATCTAGTTGATGACTTAAATTGTGTTGAGTTGTTATAGAGTCTAGGTATTTACATATTTGTTTTAATATTTAGTTAGTTTCGCAGCATGGTAGCGACATATTGTTTATATAGTTTCCCTTTAAGTTATGTCATGTAAAAAACGATCACAAAGTTGGAGTGGTTAGTCGTAACCAGAAATTTTCTATCACTACATGTTAGACTGGTCATACCACTACCTGGTACTTTAGACTCTGGGTTCACACTCAACACAAGCGGTATGTGGAACATATATAACAACATAAGGTTTTCTAAGAGCGACGAAAGTTGTAAATTGTGCCATCTTACATAACTGACTGTGGAGAAAGCCACTTGGCCCTGCGCGGCAAGCTAAAACCCCAAAAAAATCCTAGAAATGAAAATGTAGTAAATTTGTCTTTGAGAGAAGGAAAAATCTGCCGAGCTGAATATGGGTTTAATACCATTCTTACGAAGAGGTTTCCCTATTTGATCTGTAACCTTGTAATTGTAAGGTAAAAATGCTAATTTTGGATTGAATTCGGTAGTAGAAATGTCTTTAGGTAATCGAGCACGTGGGCGTTGGCTACAATTAATAACTGCTTGAATATCTCGCTTCATATAACTGTTTTTCACCAAGCGCGACGAATCAAAGATTTAATAAAACGCACAAAAACCTCAAAAAATGGAAGAAAACCATTAGTTTTAATTTTCATAATAAATTTGATATTTAGTAGTTGACTGTTTAGATGATCAAGAAACTTAGACAATGCGAGATGATTATGTAACCAAACAATAAATGCATCATCAAAATACCTAAACCAAACTTTATGTTTTAATATTGATGATTCCAAAATAATTGTTACAAAAGATTCCATAAAAATGTTAACTACAACAGGTGATAAAGGAGAACCCACACAGAAGAAGAAATCTGTTTGTAAAACTGATCCATTTGGAAGTAAGTGAAGGATAAACAATTATCAATAAGAGGAATAACCAATTCTTTAATAGAAACTTTGCTAAAAAGTGACGTGACATCAAAATTTACAAGAAGATCTTGTGGTTCAAGTTTTATAGTTTCTAAACGTTGAATAAAATGCCGAGAGTTGAAGATGTAAGAAGAGATTTTACCTGTAAATTCGCAAAGAATGTTGAACAAAAGCTTGACTAGCTTATAGGTAGGAAATTGATTAGTACTGACGATAAGTCAAAAAAGAATAGCTTATTTGTTAACTTTGGGAAAACCGTATAAAAGATGTGGTTTTGAATCTGAATAGGTAAGTCGACGTTTAGTATTTGGAGGTAGATTAGAAGATTTGATAATATGGCTGATCCCATGTTTCATCCTCGAAGTTGGATTAGGACTTAAAAGAGCGTACGTTTCCTCAGACAAAATAGAATGAATTTTTGCAGTATAAACAATTTGGTTTAAAACGACAGTAGCGTTGTTTTTGTCTGCTGGAAAAACAATAGTATCGGGGTTCTTACGAAAACTTTTTAAGGCTAACTCTTTAGAAATGTTGAATTTAGAAATAAAATTCAAGGATTTTGCCAGTGTGAATACGAATGGGATCTGAGATGCGGCGAGGGAGATGTCTTATAGAATACTCGACAGGACATAAAATATTTTCTTTAGGAATACGTTTGGGACAACAAGAAAATTCAAACTCTTAGATAGCACCGATTCTTGTTCTGAAGTGAGAGTCAAACTGGATAAATTGTCGACCGTCTTCAAGAAGCTAGTAGTAGATGATACTTTATGATTTTTGGATTTCAATTATTGAAACTTTTTAAGATGACCTCCAGTGGTTAGTCGTCGAGTGGTATCAAACTGCTCTCAGATAATGTTGTAAAAGAGATTCTCATAATCCGGGGATAGAGTGCTGACCAACTTAAGACGAAGTTAAAAAAGTTCTTTTGAAATGGTGTCTAATTATCGTCTGGTTTGCTTAATCCTATCGCGTATCAATGCTAGACTAACACGCTGTAGAATGTTTTTAGAAGAATGTGTTTAAATGTGGAACTTGATTTCAAGGAATGCAGGAATGATGTTGTCACAACAGGACTAAGAAAAGTTGCACAAAAGTTTGACGAGTTTGTGGCGAAGTTTAGAAATTTCGGAGGTTTTAAAAGAAATATTCTCTTCGTAGAGATTGTTAATGTAATCCACGGTCGTTTCTACCGTCTATTGACCGATTGTTCATTGCAGTGCAATTAGAGTCGAGCTTAACCAGTTGTGACAATACTTCTTTATATACGAAGACTATTTCTGCTTAAGTCACTTTTATGGAGTTTCGAATCTGATTTAGTTCACATGTTCATTACCTAACTTTGTAGTGGTTCTTTGTTAGATTGTCGTTTGGTTTTTCAAGTTTATCGTTTTTTTTTTTACTTTTTTAGAGTTTAAAATCTGACTTGCTTTACTAGTTAGATTACCTAACTTTGGAGAGGTTTTTAGTTAGATTTCGGTTGTTTGTTTGAGTTCTTCGATTTATCTCACGCCCTGATGAAGCTTGTTACTAAAGTGGGCAAAACGTTGGCAACTTCGGTTACAACAATAACACTGTCCAAACCCGGAAGACGTTCTTATCTTAGTATGAATGAAACGTTTCAACACTACGTAATTAGACACTGTAATGAACAATGGGTCAATAGACGGTAGAAACTGTTACCTTCGGTTAAATTCTAAGAACTAATTGTAAACATAACTCTTTTATATCCAACAAATGTCTAATTTCTAATACTTCTTATTACAAGTAACTAAGAAGTTTATGCATTGATATTTTTACAGCGTTTGAAGAAATTTAGCAAAATAGAAAAGATCACTACAAAATGGTAATATTCACATACGAATGCAGAACACACACACAGTTTAATATTTTGAGTTTCGTAAAATACTCGTTAACTCAGTAACAATTACAACGATCTAAACACACATTGCTACATAATAAAATTCAACCATAACAATTTTGCGTCTTAGCAGTACTTTTCTTAGAAAGAAACCAGCAAAATAGTTTATTGTAAGTATCGATGTAATATTTCTGCTAGCTGCTGGTTCCATGTTATAATTGGTCGTCCTCTTAATTTCCTTTCATTTCTTTGTATTTCCCATACTTTCCTTACAGGTCTGTCTGTATTCACCCTGTCCATACCATCTAAGTTGGCATCTTTGAATATACTCGTGTATTGCTTGTACTTCCAATATTTCCCTAATGTTATCATTTCTGATCGTGTTCTTTCTTGTTACATTTAATATTTTTCTCAAAAAATTCATCTCCATACTCTAAGTTTTGCTTTTCCCCTTTTTTTGTTAGAATCCAACTGTTGCATCCAAACGTCAATATAGGAATAAAAACTGTCTTCTATACATTTATATTGGTTGTTAATGTTACCTCCTTTTTCCCTAGGAAACTGTTTTTAATTGTATGGTACACATTTGCAGCAGATTATGCAGATGTTGCCCTTTATCACCTATACACCTTAACATTTCCGTAGTTGTACAATCAAACCCAGAAGCTTTCCCTTTTTTAATAGTATAAATACTATCTTGTATCTCTTCTAATTTTATACTGTTCTCATTTGTCATCAATTTACATTTTACTGGTTGTCTTTTCTTTGTGGTTTGTAGAAAGTATAGGTTTTGGAAATATGTTCTCCATCGTTCCATTATCTTTTCTTTGTCTGTAATAATTCTTCCGTTGCCATATTTTATTTGTTTGATCGCATGTTGTTTGTTTTTAGTATCTTATAAAACAGTTTTTGGTTTGTATGATAGTCTGTTTCCATTTTTTGGCCGAAAATTTCCCATGCTCTTTGTTTTGTTTGGGCGACGAGTTCTTTTACTTTTAGTTTTTGGTTTTTGTATTCTCGGTAGTTCAATTCATTTTTTCTATTTAGATACTTCAACGATTTATACTTTTTGATTTTAATTTTCTTCTTAATGTTTTCGTTCCACCATGCAGTTTGCTTTTTGTTCCTGTTAATTCTTATTATACCACAAACGTCTTTTGCCGCAGCGAGAAGTATGTTCATGAAAATTTTCCACGTTTCTTCTACATCTACATTTATGGAACTGCCTACTCTGTTGATCATTTTTCTAACTTTGCATCTATATTGATTCGCAATTTCTTTGTTGTTCAGTCTGTACGTTTTGATTGCTTCATTACTAATATTTTTTTCGTGTTTAATATTATCTGTACTTACGGGCACTCCAAGTTTGGTTTTGACTGACAGTAAATAGTGGTCGCTGAATATTTCCTGTCCTCGCTTCACCCTAACATCTTTTATTTTAGGTCTTAGATTTTTGCTGACTAACGCGTAATCAATTATTAATTTCTTAGTTTTACTGCACACTTTCCTTGTATATTTGTGAATATCCTTATGTTTGAAGAAAGTATTCTTACTAATAGGTTGTTTTGTATACATAAATCTATGATTCTGTCTCCATTGTTATTCCAAATTGTTTCGCCATATAATCCTACTACATTTTGTGATGTACTGTCTTTGACCCCCACTCTTCCATTTAAGTCACCTAGAATAATAGTGTTTCCATTATCGCAGTCTATTACTGATGTGACTGTATCCCAAAATGTCTCTTTTGTTAAGTTATTGTCATCTTCATTTGGTCCATAGAGTGTAATTATGTTTAATTTATCATGCATATCAAATGTTAGCTCAATTTTTAGGGTTTTTTCCGAGACAATATCCCATTTAGTTAAATATTTTGCCACTTTCTTCTTGAGTATACACCCCACCCCTCCTTTAGCTTTTTTTTGTTTATCTACTCCGCTCAAAATCATTGTGTCCATACTTTAGTTCGATAACTTCTTCTCCTTTCTTTTTAGTTTCCGTAATTCTCAATATATCTACTATATGTTAATTTGTTCAAATTTTTTTATAAGCTTATTTTCTTTACCATTAAGTCCTCCAATATTCCACGTAGCTAAGTTTAAACCTTTGTGTTCTACTTGTCGGTTTATTTTTGCTATCGTTCTAGTCCTGCTCCTTTCCTTAGTTGTCGTCATTTGTCCGTCCTTCTTTTACCCGGTTTTTTGAATCTTAGAGTTTTATCATCTCTTTTCTTTCGTCCCATATGTGTATTACGTTATTCATGATAAGTTTTTTATATCCTATTTTTACCCTTTTGCAATCTTCTTTTAACTTATCAGCCATTTCTTTTAATCTTATTTGCGTTGCACTCTCTTTTAACATTAAATCATTTGCAATGTATACTTTCGTTCCATATAATTTTTTCTTTTCTTGCATGATTTCTATCTTTGCTTCCCAATTATGCATTTTTACAATTACTGCTTGTTTGTTTTTATCTTTTCCTACAGTGAAAGCTAGTTTTATTTTTGTTTGTATTTCTAGTTTTTCTTTAATCCATTTTTTAACTGTTTCCTTGTTTTCTTTATTAACATCATCCAGTATTTAAATGACAATTTTTAGTTTTTTCTTTTTTTTGTTTTCTTTTTTCCATATATTTGCCTTTTTTTTTCACACTTCCTTTAATAGTCTACATTCTTCTCTCATTTCTTGATGATCTTTATTTATTTCTTGTTAAAATTCGTTTTTTAATTCTTCTATCTTGCTTAGAATGACATCCATTTGTAACAGTATATCTTCTCCTTTTTGTTTTACTTTAGTGTTGGTATTTGTGTGATATGTGTTCTCTGCTCTTGGCGATGTTTGCATTTTCTCACTTTTTATAAATATTTTTTGTTCTTTAGTCTTATCTTCTCTTTTTCATTTGAAATATTGTTCTAGTTGTCCTACGCTATTTGTTCTATGCCTTCTATCACTGTTACCATTCATTAGTATTATTTAATACGCTATTAATAATTATTTATTTATATTACAGTTTTATTATTGTATTGATATTAATACGAATTTTACTTTGAAATTTCAACAATTTATTGTCTCGTTATCTATGACCTCGCACTCGTAACGTGTAAATTCCGTAATTATATCAATATCTTTTAATTCCCGATTTATATATATACGTACTTAAATAAAATTTTCTTACCGATAATTACATTAACTTTATGCACTGTTCTTTACACAAATTTTGAATTAATTTGCTTTTATTACACTGATTATAACAACTCAATGAAGCAGAGTCGCGCTTTCGATATTATTACTTCTATACTTTTGATTAGAACTATCTTGTACGGAAAATTAAATATTAGTTACCGGTGTCGGTTCGTTTAAAAGATTGTTGAACAAAAGTTAAAATATTTGTTTTCCAGAAAATAAAAATGCATTCATTGTAAAAAGAAGCAAATTTTACAAAACTACAACTTTTTTAACAAAGTTACTTATGAAAAGCAAAATTTATTGGGTTATCCTGGTATACTTGATAGTATTTTACATATAAGAATATTATTGATCATGGATTATTTTGTGCTATTGCACAGCCAGTTTTTTAGATTGTTTACCAAGAGAACTAAAACTATAGTTTTATAGATCTTATAAATGTGTCCTAAAACTTTCTTATATATTTCCATTGATATCTTTCATATCTGTATGCTTTATCAACTATATTAGCGTTGTTTGAGTTTTTATTATCTACAGTCTACATTGGCGAAAAATTTACAATCTATTGTAATTTCTATTCAACTTTTTTTTCAAATTCTTGATAAACGAACATTGCGGTGTAATTAAACAGCAAAAACCAAATCGAAAGAAAGTTAGTGTAAAAATACAGTGTACAACATTGTTTTTAGAATCAACGAAAGAAAGATATAATTCGCAGTAAACATTGATATTTTAGACGTTCATCAAGCATTTAATTAACTCGAAAAGCTTAAATACGTTTCCAGTGTTTCTTTACCAGAAAATCTATTAAAAGCAAGATGTTTTTTTCTTAATTTTGTCATTTTGTGGAAACAAGTTTCTTGTTATAATCTGAAAAACATGATACTTGATATTGCTTATGTTTGTTTAAACCCGATTTATAGCTCCTTATCAATATTTACTGTATTTCTGCAAACTGTTTAAAGAATCTTGAACTTTAAGTTTATGTCTGTAATAATTTTAGGTCCACAAAGATAGCAAATAAAGAAAACTTTCCTAATTGTTGTTTTTAAAGAGAGTAAGCAAAATAAATATTTTGTCGTTGGAAATTGATTAGTTTACAAACAATATGATTGTGTCAGTAATATTTTAAAAAATGTCACTATTTCGAAAAATAAATAAAATTTATTGTTGAAGGGGTGGCATTATCCTTTTCTCAATATACTTTAATAACATTAACGACTATCGTAGAACTAAAAAGAAAAGTAATTTCGGAACTGAACTCGGAAAAAACAATATGATTTATATAAGTGTTATTCTAAGTCTGGAAACAAAAGAAAAAAGCAACCCCATCGTAATATAACTCAAACTCGGCCACCCTCCAATATCGAATGACAGTCTTCGATATGTTTTAGTATCGAACGGTAATAAAATCTAAAATGGCTGCGAGATGCGAGGGTTGTACATCTCACCCCAGCATCCCCGTTTCCCTGCACGTTTTACTCACCCCGTGACATGGCTCTACTGCCCATGAGTCATTGCGGGGGTGGACTCTTAGATTTAGAGCTTGACAGATGTATTGGTTTGCAGTAAATTAAGTTTTGTTCAGGTAGGGATTATTCTATAAAATATGTATAAATTGAGTTTTTTTTATTGACCGCAATATTACAGATATGCATAATTGACTGAAGAATTGTTGTAAGTACGCATGATGTAATACAAACTAAATACAATTGTTGCAAGCTAACAACATTAAAATATATTGTCGATTTACGATTTATAAGAAAAACTTTGTTTCTTAAATTTGATTTACTAAGATTTTAAAAAAAATAAAAAACAAAATTTTTAAGTGCAGCTAAAATGTTAAATAAACGTCATAGCCCCAAAAACCACCTTTACTTTATAACCACCTTTATACCATCTGAACTAGTTTCGGCATAGATACGTTTTATAATTTAATGAAAATTGTCTCACGTCAATTCAATAATAATTGTTTCATCTTAGATTAATTTTTGTAACGTTTTTTCCCAAGTCAAAATAAACAGTGACGATTCTCCTAAATTAGAAATAAAACATTTTTATGGCATAGTAAAGGATTAGATAAATAAATAGAGTTGTAGATTTTGTCAATAAAGAATTCTACGACTAGACGCTGAAGCACTTTTTCAGTTTTTATTCAGTGTATATTGAGTGTTGTATTTTAAAGACAATTGTTATTGATTGTTGGTATCCATCCACGATGAGGTTCTAATCAATTTTGTTTACTTGATTAATATAAAGTGTTATTTATAGTTGCCAGTTTTGGTTAATTTCTATTCACACTAAAAATAAACTTTTACAAAGCCTAAAAAGTTTTCACATATTCAAAAGTACAATAATTATCTTTAGTAACAATAATAAATTTAAATTTTATATTATACTATAATGTTTATACAGAGTAACGTGTTACAGTCGCACAGATGCAGTATCAAATTAGTACCATCTACTTTGTCCTCTCAATATAAATGGTTTACAGAAAATGCACAGATGCAGTATCAAATTAGTACCATGATGAAGTTAAAAAACAGTATTATTTTTATATATTAAAATTAGTTATTAAAAACATCGATATTCGTTCGTTAGTATACTTACGTAGGAGAGATGTGGGTATAGTGGCCACCCTAAGATTCAAAAGTCCCGTGACTTGAAATAAAGAGCAATATGATTACGAAACCAAAGTACCTAATGTGGCTCAAACATTATTACAGTCATAGTAAAAACATAGTTCGCATGTAAATACATCGTCGTTTTCATCGTATCTACCACATTCTTCATGCGCCTATTTTTTGCACACTGAGCAACATATCGAACTCTCTTCTTTTTTGGATTTTGAGAAAAGGTTTGAGCAGTAGAAAAACTCGACATCTTCCTGCGCATCATCATCACTGCTGTTTGTGTCATCTTTAACAGGAGTTCTTGATTTCTTTGTCGCAACGTTGCTTTAGTCTTTTTGCTATTAAAAAGTAGTCTTTTAACTACTGCTGGTTTTTTAAATTTCTTTGATATTCCTAGTTTATTCTTATAAGAACTGTCTGTGATTGTTGCAGTAGAACCTCTTTTTCTATTATTTTTCTGCGTTTCTGGTTTACACTTTGGAATCAGAACGATGTCTTTTGGACTGACAAGTAACCCCGAGCAGTTTGGTTCTCTATTTTGGATACTATGCATGTTTTGATTAACAAGTCGGTTCTTAGTTTGCGAGTTTGCAAGAATTAGATCTGCTACTTGATTTCTGTTGCCTTTATCATTGGAATTTTCGTTTTTCGGATGATCTTCCCTAACTGCAACATCTCTATCAGTAACTTCGGCTACAACAAAATCTGCATGACTGAACACATGTGAATTATACGGAACAATTCCACAATGTTTAAATCCATTTATAACTGTTGTAAGCACTGCTGCTCGAAGGTATGCAGCACCAAACAATTTGCTAACTTGAAATTGTGATACGGTGCTTATTGGGTTATTCTTCGATCTCTTGAAGATAAAACGTATTGAAACGTACGAAGAATTATTTTCAAGTCCGAGAAATTTCGCGAGGTTTTTGTACATTTTTAGAACGTTCACCGAAGGATGTGGAACATTCGCAAACGTTTTGCTAAAATGTATAAATACGGTGCAGACAAATCATAGGGCAGTTATTTGAGTAATGTGAAGACGGCAGTGTTAAGAAGATTGTTCAAGGTTAAATAACTAAGTAATCAACGCGTGTTTGAGATAAATCTACGAAGTATAACCTTGTACGTGACTTTAATGTAAACAATAAGTGTTAAACAAGTGTGTGAAGTTCTCCGCGGACTTTATCTGTCAAGTGATAAAGCGATATAAATTAGTGTAATTGTAAATATCCTCAGATTTAATTAGTTCGGTTAGTTTAAACGTGTAGGTACATATTTTTAGTATAAATAAATTAATTAATTAGTAATAATAAACGTTACAGTATTTAATGGTTTTATAAATTCCACATCAAGTAGCTGTAATTTGTGACTGCAATGAGGTGGTAGACACATCACAGTCACGAAATTGTCACGCGCCATAGTGATGAAATCCAAGTTTTTTGTATGTGTAACATGCCCATCTAGTATTAACAAGCAAGAGTCTTCGACAGTAGGCCTCGCATGCTTCAGAAAATGCCCAAATCATTTAACAAAAATTTTCAGCTGAATCTATCCTGATTTATGACAAGCGAATTGAGTCCCAGGTGAAGCGCTGTCTATTAACTCTTCTTTGATTCTCACTCTAGAAAACATCAGTGGGGAAATGAATGAGCCACCAGCAAACATGCAGATCAAAATTGTTGATAAAACTCCTCTTTCTGTAGATGTGAAGCAACTTACTTGTTTTCCCCTTTTTAGTGCAAAAATTTTACTCGATTTAAACTGCACAGTTGTAACTCTCGTCTCCTCTACATCTTTGGTTTGTATGGAAATCGATTAATGTATTTATATAAAAAAGCAATAAATTTATCAGCACCAAGTTTATTGAAAGCTCTAGCTCGGGCCGCACTAGTGGTTTCAGATGTGCGAAGACTCATTTCCGGATGTCTGTCACAAAACCCTTTCAACCAATCTTCCTCAGCAAGCTGGGTCTCTTTGATGAAAGTATGCCGCAAGTCGTTTTTCTCAGCTAACTGATATCCAAATGATCTAACGTCTTTTTTCGTGAGACCATAAAATCGAGTTTTTAGTACTTGAACATGTTGAACTATTTATTTTTATTGATACAAACTAAAAACTGGGCGGTTAGCTTCAAGTACTGTAATACTCCGTTTAGCATCTCTATTTTTATCTAGAAATCTTTTTTTAGTGTATTTTGCGAAACATTATAAGTTTTACTGGCTGTAATGACATGTGCTGTCTGCTACAGCTTTAATTGCTTGTGCCATAGCCTTAGAATTTTATAATCCTTGGTGTGACGTTCTAATATACTTCTTTGGCATTTTCTGGAAATAATGTTTTAAGTTTACGTAAGTACCTACACTCAGTTATAAACCGTTTCGTTAAAGTGGCCACTACAACACTTGCACGGGGTATAATGGACACTTGGTAGGTACTTTAACCTATTTAGCAACTCACCTACCAAATGTACTTCGCATATTTATTAATTAGACTACATGGATACATAACTTATACCATATGTTTATACTCTGTAAAAAAATCGTACTCTCACGTTATCAATTACGTTGCAGAAGTAACTAAACTCAACTTCAACACTACATCAGGTCCGTGCAAAACCACAATTTTGCAGATATCAACTGGTGTGAAGATGGTATGGTTTCTATATTTTTTTACAGTTCGCGGTAATGACGCTTGCGACAGTTTAGCAGTTTTCCTCACAAATTTCTAGTAGAACAAGAAAAATTATTCGTGGCTCTTTTACTTCAGGTGGCCACTATACTCACATCTCCCCTAATAGAGAAGTCATTTAGTATTGTAGAATTGGGTTCGACTTGAGTTATCGTGGTGAAACTTTAGCAGAAGTAAGAGAGGACGCCAATAATAGTGTGATCTCAAACTATTATTATTATAATTGTCAATTAAGTTGAAGCTTAAATGAATAAAAACCTACATTTTGGGGACTCAGCCGGGATTGAACTACACGGCTTACGATTAAGATTTAAAAAGACGCTTAATACGACGACGATTTGAACAATTTTACTGTAAGTGTTAGATTTTTTATATAAAAAATGAAACAATTGGCACAAAATGCAGCTATTAACACCGCATCGGTAAACAGGATACGAATTTTACATCGTTTGATATTTGCGAAAGACAGAGATCGGAATGACAGAAGAAGATTACGAGAATCCGGATTTTTATTCGCATCGGATTTAGAAAGGTATGAAAATAAAGTAGTGAAAATTAAGAAAAATTTCAAGTTATTAGAATTAGTTACAGCATGAGACATACTAGGATTAGGTTACAAAGGCGATATTAAAGATGTTGGAGACCGATTTTGAAAGGTTTATGTAACATTCAATCTCTAGAAGTCAACGCAGAAGAATTTGACGACGAAGACTACGTTTATAAAAATGGAATTAAAGACAAACAAGAAGACGTGCATTCTACTCGAACTCAAAACCGCAGCGACGATGAAGACTAAAGACGCAGTTGTACAAACTGTCTCTAGCAATGTCAAAGATTCGATACGTACATTTTAGGGCGACGAAAACTACACGATAGAAAAATAGACTAATGAATTGAAAGAGATAGCAACACTTATGTAGTGGAATGACTTACATAGGTTTATATTTGCAAAAAAACGTGAAAATTGAAGACGTAAACACGAAAGACGTGAAGATAGAAGACGTAAAGACGAATAACGTAAAAACGAAAGACGTGAAGACAAAAGACGTAAGGACCAAAAACGTAAAAATGAAAGACGTGAAAAAGAAAAACGAGAAGAAAGATGTGAGGTTAAAAAACCGGAATAGAAAAAAAACATGGTGTTACAATTGCGGAGTGGCCCAAATTAAAGTGGTAATAAATAATGATGGTATTAGAGTGAAACAAACAACGAGTCCAGTTAGAGAAATTATGAATATCAACGCAAACTTGAAAGTCTAGGATTATAACGAAGGGCTTAAAAACGTAAAAAAGTTAAAACTCTTGTAACTAATTACAAACCAAAGAAAGTAGAAACTACAGACGTAACTATAAAGGTTATCCTTGTTTTGGACGACCAAGTAGAACAATGGATAAAAGAAGGTAAAGTCAAACCATACGTGTCCGACGGCAGTCTACGAGTTTGCATTGATTACAGGAACATAAACAGAGTGATTATAAAAAACCGTTATCTACTACCACTAACGGCAAATGTGCTAGATAAGCTGTAAGATGCTCGAGTGTTTAGCACGATCGATCTAAAGAATGGATTTTTCCATATAGACGTAGAAGAAGAAAGCAAAAAATACACTTCATTTCTGACGCATAATGGCCAATATCGTTTTTTTAAAGTATCGTTCGAGTTATGCAACAGTCCCTTAGTTTTCCAAAGGTTTATAAATGCAATATATCGTGACTTCGCTAAAGAAGGATATATGGATTATTTGGTAATACCGGCAAAAGACGAGAAAGATGCAATAGAAGGATTGAACTGTACTACAGACTGCAAAAAATTACGGATTGGATATAGATATGAAGAAAAGCAAATTTCTGATGAGACAAATACAATTTCTGGAACATGTGATTGAAGAGGGTACACTTTGTCCAAATTCTGCCAAAATCAAAACCATTAAATACTTTCCAGAACCAAAAACTACAAAGCAAGTTCAAGGATTTTTAAGACTTGCGGGTTGTTTTTGCAAATTTATCTTCGATTATACGAAAATCGCAAAACCATTAACTCATCTACTGAAAAAGAATAAACAGTTTGAAATTGAAGAAGCACAAAAAACGGCATGGCTTATGCTAAACAATAAATTGTTAGAAGCATCAGTTCTGGAAATATTCAAGCAAGGCGTTGAGACTGAGTTACACATCTACGCCAGTCAAGAAGGCTTTGGAGCTGTACTTTTACAAAGATCAAGCAAAGATAATCAACTACATCCAGTTTATTATGCCAGTAAAAAAAACGACTCCAGCAGAACGTAAATACTGCAGCTACGAGTTGGAAGTATTAGCCGTAATAGAAGCCATTAAAAAGTTTCGAGTATATTTATTGGGACACCATTTCAACATCGTAACGGAACTTAATGCATTTTAAAAGACTATAGCAAAGGAATATCTAAGTACGAGAGTGGCACGAGGTATACTTTTATTGGAAGAGTATGACTACAAAGTAGAACACCGATCAGGAAACAAGATGGCACATACAGATGCACTAAGCCGATACCCAGTCATGACAATTACAGAAGACAAAAGCATTTCGCAAAAAGTAAAAATGGTCCCAGACAGCGACTTACTAATCAAGAGTTTAAAATAAATTTTAAAAGAAAAAGAGTACAAAAACTATTTTAGTTTGGTGTGTTTCTATACAACGATAGATTCTTCCATGTGGAGGATAGGCACCACTCAGAAATAAAACTCTGTTGTAATTGTGGCTACGTTTCGTTGGCTATTGTGCCAACTTCATCAGGCCAATCATCACAGTAGAATGTTTAATTTCTGCCAAATATACATAAAATTAAAACCATGGAATTTTAGCGCAAAATGAACAAGTAGTTGAGCAAAACCTTTACATATCGGACATGCGAAAGAGGGTGGAAAAGACAACTTCATGTTGCATCCCATGCATTCTAGCTAATCCTAAGCTTAGAAACAAAGAAGGTTTTCTACATCCAGTGGATCCAGTTACATATTTTCTTAATGTAGACGGTGCCATAATGTAGAAACATGTAAATAGTTTGCAAAGACGTCAAACAGATAAAAATGTAGACAAAGGAATAATGGTCCCAGCGGGAGTTCCTAACTTACCTACGATAGACAAGGGTGCCTCCGAAATAAGTGCAGATACGAGTAATAAAGATAACGAAACGAGTAAAGTCGTCCCGGTGAGGGAAACAGTTGCATCGGAGGTACCTAAAGTGGAGTCGAGTACAGCAGATGATAAACAGGGTACACTCAAGCGAAGCACTCGTATTAGAAAAGTACCTAACAAATTAGATTTATAAAAATGTATGTTTTTAAGAGGAGAGAAGTGTAATGTACACGCCACTGGCAGAGTACCGGGGGGTGAGCAGAGATACGGGGGGATGAGAGGTTAAGGTAATCATGTATCACATGTATCTTCGGTGATTCCAAAAATAAAGGAACCAAACTCTGAACCCTGTGTTTGTTATAGCCTTTGCTAGAAACACAACAAATACATTCTTTACAATGTCATAATGTGCAACCTGAAATGTACGTTAACAATGAAATAGTTAGGTCAAAGTCTGAAATCGGCCAAAGTGGGTACTGACCGGCCAAATCGGGAAGTGGCCAATATCGCATCACATTGTCCGGCCAATGTCCGATCTTTTTTAGGTTTCGGGATTTGGCCAGCCAGTTTGCGAAATGGCATGAGGTGATCGGCCAAAGTTGGAAGAAAAAGATTTTGGGTGTTTGTATACTGTAATGATAATCATATTATGTTATTATATATGGTGTCCGTATAAAGATGTGTCCGAAAACGCTTCCTAACCGAGGTACAGCCCTTAAAAGGGGGTGGCCTCACATAACTACAAATAGCTATGCAGATATTGTACAGATGTACTGATTACTCATTTTTAAACAGAGACAGCATTTGCCCAGGTAATTGAGACCCATTAATTCCCGTGATACATACATAATTTTATTTCTGACAGATTTTAATAATCGTAACCGTGACGATATAAGCTTATAATATACCTGTCGGAAATAATAGTAATTACGGTATCAAGGCCGTTATGAACTAAATAACGCCTAAGGTCGACAGTGTATAGGGAGGGCTTGCCCGAGGGATATACGTCGACCGCAAGGCGTTATGTTCGTAATGCCCGTGATGCCTTCATTATTTTATGTCATACTTTCAAGAAATTGATTAAGATGAATTTATCAGCACATTGAATATTGGGCAAGGATTTCTCGCCAGTTCGCGTACTGACCGGCCAAAGTAGCATATACCCCGGCCATTTGCAGTACATCGGCCATTGGCCACACACCTCGGCCAAAGTGCGAAATGGCCGGCCAATTCGGGAACTGGCCGAACTTCGGTCTTTGACCGCAACATATGTTTACTTGTGAGTTACTTCAATAAAACAACAGTCATTTTACAACCGTATTTTGATTGCCTCAACTACTACAATTTAACGTATCAGTGGACCAAGCCATAATTTACCTACCTAAGGCTGTGTAAGACAGATACCTCTTAAATTGAACTTTTTTTACTACTAATGCTACAGCGGTTTAACGCATTAGTGGACCAAGCCATAATTACCTGCATGAGGCTGTGGAGGACTGATACCTCTTAATTTGTATCTACTGTGCTACTGACTATCCAAGCCATAATTTAGCTGCATGAGGCTGTGTAGGGGTTAGTAATAATTACACATTTCTTAAATCCTTTTAACTCTTAATATACAGCACATTAGATCTTTTGCTGACATTGGTCCTTCGAGCAACTGAGTTCTTTGACCATAACTAACGGTATCAAATACTTGATGGCGTCCCGTAACGAGTTGTTTGCTACTCAAGAAGATATAGCAGGGTCCATCCAAAAACTTATCATCAAGATTACGAAACATTCACCAAACAGAAAAACAAACAAGTACATTGTAAGTAAAAGAACAGCGCTACAGCAAGTATGGGAACAGTTTTAAGTAACACACATCATTTTGAAGAAACAAGTGAACAATAAGCATTCATACTACAAGAATAATTTCTACTTACAAACAAAGAAACTAAAAGAACAAGGGATAGCATTGTTTCTGAAGTACGAAAAAAGGTTATCTATTCAAGTTAATACACCTACCACATTACAAACACGGCCAAACGGCTCAAATGCGGAGCACCACTCTGGGTTAAAAAGATTGAAGATAAAATTGGATTGACCATGAAAAGACATGTGTAAAGTACACGCACAATTGAAGACAACAGCCAACAGAGTCTATTGTGAAATTACAACACAGGACATTACAAATGCGTGGAGCGACGTGAGGACAGAAATCTACAAAAAAGTCAAGAGAGTAATCATGTTGTACTACCCAGAATAAAGATACAAGTTTTTGAAGGCACATATCCACGACATATTTAAGAGAGCTACACACGACAACTTTCGAATAAATAAAAGTTTGAGTCAAATGAAGTAAACTACAAGTCCGTATGAGAAATAATATCAAGCAGGTATGATAACAAAAGAATCTTACTTGCAAAATACTTAGACAACATTATGAATTAGATCTCCAGCTGACATCTCATTGTCTAACATATTTTCTATTACATATACAGTGTGTTCTACTGTGCCATCCTCTTCGCAGTAATCACATTTTTGGTTATGGTTTGTTTTATATTTACAGAGATAAGCTTTGAAACACCCATGTCCTGCCATGAATTGGGTTAAGTGATAATTCAGTTCTTCATGGTCTCTAACCACGTATTTCTATTTTTTATTATTCATTTAGTTTACTGTCTTTTTGTTTTATTTTTTGCTCACTCTTCCTCCCATTTCTTGATAGTATCTGCTCTTACGCTCTTGCATTCTACTTTGTCTTTTTTTAAATTTCTTTTCTTTTATAATTAGACGAATAGAGATTTTTCCTGTTATAACTTTTAGTGCTTTTGTAGATACCGTTCTGTAACTTTTTGCAATTCTAATCCCTGCATTTTCAAGTACTCTTTCCCTTTTTCCCATTCATATAATATCATAGAATTATCTATACTTAACAGGAACTGCCTTTTTCGTCCATGCTGGGCATTATTTTGGATAACACCATTATTGTTTTTTCTGCTTTTTTTGCTGCTTCAGTTATGTGTGTCCCCATATTCCAATTTTTACGTATACTTATGTCTATGTATTTTATACAATTTTAATGTATCCTTTATCTTTAATATTTATGGTAATCTCTTTGATTTTGTCTCCGACTTTTAAGTACGGTAAATTCATTTTTTTATTGCTGTTTTTAAACCATTCTATTCTTTTTATTATTACTTTTATTGCATTTTCCAGTTTTTGCTTTAATTCTATTCCATTTTTTTCCGCTACTACAGCCATATTGTCTGCATAGGCTATCATCTCGGATTCTTTTAGTATATTAGTTTCTAGGATATTATCATGAAAATGTTCCATAGCGTTGGACCTAGTACTGAACTTTGTGGTATTCCGCATGTTAGTTTGATTCCTGTATTTACCTGTTCTCTAAGTAACTTTTTATTAAATTTGTTATATATGGTGCAATACCTTTTTAAATTTCTATAAGGAAAGTATAGAGATCGCAATGTTTTTTGCATACTTTTACGCTTCAAGGTTTCCTGAATCAGAAAAAAGTATTTTTGACAAAAAAAATTTGGGTGTCTGTGTGTGTGTGTTTGTGTATAACGATGTACCCACGCTAACTCTCGAACCATAAGGCATAGTAACTTGAAATTTGGTATGGAGCTGGTTTTTTATATTCTTTCGGTTTTATCAAAAGTTGGGTCTGATAAAAAACCGGAAGTGAGTGTATCCATCATTTAAAATTTTTTCTTATATAATTTTGTACGTATGTAAATTATTCGAATTATTTTTACAGTTTCTTATAGAGATAATTCTTCCTAACAATTTATTCAAATAAAAAAATTTCTAACATTAACAATTTATCAGATATTTAATTTGTAATTTAAAATGAATTCACAAATATAATATAGTTTCGAATCCTGCTTGCGACAACTTTTTTTTACTGATTTACTAAATGGGTAAGTAATATCAAGGCGCACAAATATAAAGGTTAGTAGATATGATCTTAATGATCGAGAAAAAAAATTCAAAAAAATTATAGCATGCTAGGAAATTAATACAAACGTGTACATATCACTTCAAAATGGTTTTATGGCAAGATAACCTTAAAAAAATATGTAAACATTCCTTCATCATTCCTTATAAGAAAGTCGTGTGGTGACCACACCAGTTTTTTTCCATAGCTTCTACTATTTTTTTTAACCCGTCTCATTGAAAGCATTTTTAATATCTATTGTCGCCATGGCGGCATAGATTCTATTAGATTTTTTTTGCACTGCTGTTGATTTTTTCACTATTTTATTACTTTCTTGTAGCTCTATTGGTATCCTACACCTTATAATTTTTTTGTATAACTTCGCAATGGTTATTAGGCATATTGGACCATACTTCTTTTTTCGAGTCTTTCGATTAATATTAATCTTGACTCCTTCCAGCACTTAAAATTTTCTGTTTTTGATAAGCTGATTAAAAACTGCAAGATTTTAAGTTTTTTCTTTGCTATTATTTTTATGACTGCAGGGGGCACTCCGTTAAGCTCGCATGCTTTTTTTGTTGTTACATTTTTTTCTGCTTTTCCTATTTCTTCTTTTGTTATTACTGAGATATCTTCTGTTGATATTTCTAGTTTATTCTATCTCGTTTTTGTCAGTTCTTTCACTATTTTTATTTGTTCTTTGTCAGTTTTCAATTTCTTTCTTTATTTGTGTTTTTATTTTGTTTATATTTTATTTCCACTTTCTTTATACTCTCTTCAGATTTTTTCTCGCTTTCTGTGCTTTTCTTCTTGATTTTTGGCTTATTTCTTTAATTTTTGGGTTCCATCAACACATTTATTTTTTTCTTCTTATTGCGTATTTATTAACCGTTTCGTTAAAAGCTTGCGTTAAAGCTTTATTCAATCTTCTGTGATTTAATAATTGCGATGATAATTGGTCTTACAAATATTTTTTCTTCTTTGCTGCTAGTCTTCTACCTTTTTATGCCGCCAAAAAAATGTTTTTAATACATTGATTTGCTGATTACCTTTAATTAAATCCGATGTTTTACTTGTATTACATAAAAGTATTACACTCTGTAAATGTAGCACTTTAAAGTAAATTCTTGTTTTCTTTTTTTATTGCTCCTAATTCAAAACGACAAAAAAGTAAAAAAAGCTAATGTTGAGTACAGAATAATAACAATAAAGATAACTTTAATGAAAAAAAAACTAGTATTAATCATAAAGTTGAGAGAGAGATAAAAAAGTAAAAAAAGCCTATCTAAAAAAAGTTGTAGAATAAATAATGTAATAAAACAAAAATATATGTCAAAAAAGTTTTAAAGAAATTAGAGGTTTACGAAGCCAAGTAACTTAGATTTAAACGTAAAAGCTTAGCTTGGACTTGAAAGTCAAGCTTTTTAATAAACTTGGCTTGATGTTTGTAGATACAGGCGTTCCAGCTTGACTTCTGATTGACTTGTTTCTGATAAACGACAACAAACTTAATGAAAAGTTTTCTTGTGGCGTTAGAAGACATTTTTTCCTGACTTCGCCTAAAGTGATATTTGCAATTAAAGTTATCAGGTCGGTTTTGTCTATTTAAATAAGTAAAGATTGATTTTTGATTTTAACCATGTGTACGTTTTCATTCATTTCGTTAATTATGGTTTTCTTTAATTATCCGTCATCCAAAGAGGTAAAATACTTAATTACAGCAAATACCAATCTTTATGTATTAGTATTTGCACTGAGCTAACTTAACAAAATGTACTTTGTGTACGCGATTATGCTTATCTGCGGTTGCAACAAAAACAAAACTTCAGCTAAATAAATAAAAAACGTTGCAAGTATAAATTTTAAATTTAGCTTTCTTAGAACTCAGTTCGACAACTTGCTTAATTTCTGTTTTGATTTCTTCAGTTGACGCTAAAGTGATTTGTGTAAAATGCCTTCGATTTTGGGGTATAAACTTTACATCAAGATAATATTATTTTCAAGAGCTGAAAAGCTTGGTAGAAGCTTGAAAGCTTAATCTGTACAAGCTTGGCTTAGCTAACATTGAATTTAGTTTGATTATTTAAAAGCTTGGCTTGAAATCAAGACAAACTTGTGAATCTTTAAAGAAAATAGAGAAAACGGAAAAACGGATACACACAGAAAAAAGGATAGAGAAAAACTTGATAACAGAAACAAATATATCAGAATTAAAAGAAGAGAAACCAACGCAAAATGTGATAATAATAACTAACAAACTGCGCACTTTTTCTTGCAAGAAGTTATTGTAGCGTACACTACGGTTGCAACAATAATCGTTTGCAAATTATCAAGTAGGTAATTTAGAATGCTTTGAAATTATCATTTACAACACCTATCTTGGGTATTCCTAGAAAGATGAACCCAAGATTCAGGTAGGTAATCGGTTTGGTTTTCATGATTTTATGCAATAGGATTTGATGCTACATATTGCACTATTTTAAGAAGCCGGTATTCGTTACTTTAAACTAAGTTTGAATGTTTTGGACATTTTTCTTTCACTTTCGAGAAATCAATTTATTGCTTTTTATTTTTAATTAAGTACCTCATTCTAAAAACTTTATTTTATCATTTTGTTTTGGGTGTAGAACGGGAATTACCACAAATGGAATAATTTAATATGAAACCATTGTTAAATTTTATCTTCTTGTAGTTTTATAATGTTTAGACGATACATGATTAAAATCGGTATCATCTGAAATGTTGACGAATCTACGTAAACATCAAGTTATTGTTTTCCTTGAAAGGCAGATCTTCCAGGCAAACTTTGGTCTTTTAGTAATATCTCTTTTACAAGTATTTTTATCATAATCAATCGATTCTCAGTATTTAGATGTGTAGTGCACTAAGACAATGTAGGTATTGATTTCTCATATGTAGACGATTTGCACTTTCTTATGTGAAATTTAATTTTATGTAACTGTAAAATGATTTGCAACAAAATATTAAGTCAAAATTCGTGAATTATATTAATGTTTCTTAAGCGTACATAAGCGACAAATAAAATTTATAAATTGCTGTAAAATAAATATTACGAACAAAATTCTATTCACAGACATTTCTTATTTGCGTTATGATAAACTTTTTCTATTCTTTGTATACGATAAGATGTCGGCGGAAGCGTTTTAAAAATTTGAGATAACATCCTCAACGTAAATTTTATTGAGAAAGATCATGAACGATGTTTTATTTAAACATGATAAACACATTTCAGTTAGAAACTGTACCGCAAGTTCGTTGTAACCGAAATCTTTCAATGTCTTGAATGCAATTTGCAAATATAATAAATCACCATTTTCTACAACTTCCAACCTTCATTTTAAATAATTTAAAAACGGTTAAATTTATGAATATTTATGAGACAAGGGGTTGTAAAGCAATTTTGCTGTTTAACTCTGTGCAGAATGTTTTCTTTTGCAAAAACTCATAAAAGTTTCGGAATTATTTACAAACGTAAGCATGTTGTCGTTCGAGGTTTTTTGATTCTTTAAATTTATTCTACTATATATAACAAAAGGGAAACCGTTCACTTTAACTCTTTCACAGTTCTAAAATAGAAAGCGGAATGTTTTTATAATCTTAACCCTTTCTATTCAAGGACTTTTTAAAAGATGAACACATTTTTTTCAACACTTTCAGGTAGCATGTTTCAAGATTTTAAGATAAACATCGTGGGAAATTCCAAAAATTGTTTAATATTTTTTTTACATTTATTTAACAATTGTGTAATAGATATGCATTAATAAAGTACAAAAAAACAATCTAACTTAACATTTAAAGAAGTGGAATTTACTTTAAATGTTTCGAACATTGATTGTTGCGCCATCTCTTTTGAAACGTTAATAAGTAATACAAACGAGAATCTATAGACTAATGGAAACTGATTGTAAATATCTAACATTTTCAAAGCATTTTGAGAACAACTTAAAATTTAAGTTTAATTACAGTAACTGCAAAATAATAAATAAAATAATAATTTTGTCACTAAAAACTTTCTTAATTAGAATTTTAACATTTACTGCAACATTCTTAGATTTACTAAATAGAAACTTTACATAATTACAAATACAAACAAAAATTTAAATTGAAGAAATTGATAATAACAAAAATAAGAAATGGTTATATATTTTTTTTTAAATTTAAATTAACGACTGCGACTATGGTCCAAATAATTTAAAAAAAAGTTGAAACTTAAGTTAATTAGAAATTCAAAAAGAACCATAAAATAATTTGGTCGTAAAATTGAAATCAACAAAATTGAAAAATATATTTTATTAAATTCATAAACAAAAAAAGATGGATGAAGAACTTTTTTCAAAGATAGAAATAATATTTAAAAAGAATGTTAATAATGAAAAGAACAGGGAACAACAACTCAAACTAAAGAAAGCTTTATAGAGCTACAAAAACATTAAAACCAACAAGTTACAATGGACATAAATAAAATAAATTACAAAATTAGTACATGAAATTTCATAAATGCAATAGTACAGAATTTATATTTTTTGTTCATATTTAAATCATTATTATTTTGTACTTGTTCTGCAACTTTACACAAATCACGAATAAAACCATTCAAATAATTTGTTTCTTAAAGTATTGGAAGAAATGTTAGTTGCCTATATACAAAGGCTAATCGTATTGCTTGTTCAGTATATTTAAAAACAATTATTAGTTTGGTTTTGAATAATAAGTTGGACTCTATAAGTATCTAATAAACGCAATTACTTTTTTAAAATTTAATTTTATTAGATGCAGAAAAATATATGCAATAAGATAAAATAACAAAGTGTAGCTGTTATTCGATAGGTGGCGATAGCAATTGACATTTCTTTGACTTATTTCAAATTTAATGGAAAATTGTAGGTATATAAAAATAAAAGTTTCACACAATAAAGTAAATACAAATTGCAATAATGTACTTGTTTCTAAAATTTCCATCAATTAATAAATTAACTTTTGTAAGAGACATCTACAGTAGTAATGAGCATAACCGGATGATTTCGATAACCGGTTTATCTAAATCGGACGATTTTGGTATTCCGATTACAACCGGGTATCGAATCATCTGTTCCAATCCACATTCGATTCATGCAGCCGTCAGCTTAAAACATAACCCGTTATCCACATGCAAATCCGAATCTGCTTATCCCTGACAGTTGTAATCGTATCCTATGCATATTGCATACCCGTTCCGTTCCCATCGCAAAGCGTCGGTTTGGTTTCAGTAGCCAATTCGTATCGCTCGTATCATCCGTAACCCGTTTGCTGTACTCACTTGAATAATCCGGATATCACAATAACCGGATAACGGGTTGTTTTTAATCCGGATTCGCCCATCACTAATTTACAGGGTGTCATTGGAATAACTGCACATACTTTCAGGGTTGATAAAATATGTAAAAAAGATAATTTTTTGCCAATATACTTAAGATGGCAGCATAAATTTAAGATTTAGTAGTTTCGCGTAATTTGTAAATTACCTGTGGCCAGAGTTTTTCTGTGCGACTTACTAAAGACGGCGTATCAAAACGCTACTTATCGTATTATATTCGTATTATATTGTATGATTCGTATGGATTCGTCGTGTCAATTTCGTGTACTACGATATCGGAATCCAAATCGGTAACAAAGAGAAGAAATAAGCGCCGCTTGAATTGCGGCGCATGCATCACTTATATACGTTGATGAAAGTAAGCAAACATTGGTTATCAATGTAATATAATTGTTATTTTGCTCGTTTTTTTAAAAATTTTCGGTGATTTACTTGTAAAATGTAAAATAAAATAAGTACCTATATCTTCAGAGTTTATACTAAATTTGTCTTGAACTTAAAGCATGTGTTTGAGTAGCCGTCTATTTAGTTCATTATACAGGGTGTATCTGAAATACGGCTACAAACTCAAGGAGTAGTTTCCTTGTCAGGCCGGTCCTGACTATCTCAACAAGAAATTTAAAATGTTTTTAAACGCTATCCTGTGGTAAAAATACTACGTATGATATATAGAAAACTAGAAATTAGTACGGAAGGTAGAAAAGTTGTCATTAGATTTAATAACAGCAAAATTCAGTGATCTATTGACAATAGTAACGTTTATTTATTAGCATTATTACTATTCTAGTTTAACAAAATATACTTAGTGTACACGATCACGTTTATCTTTAGCTGTAACCAAAACTAGACTTCAGATAATTAAATGCAAAATTCAGCTTTTTTAGAACTGAGTTCAATAATCTAATTTATTTCTGTCTCAATTTTTTAACGGATTTCTTTAGTTGATGCTAAGTGATTCGTGTTTACGCACTCGTTTTTTTAATATGTACAACATTGATACTGTTTTAATGTACGGTGAGTGTAATTAAAACCTCCACACCACACGTAGATTGTGGGTTCAGCAATATTTAATAGACAATTGCTTTCAATAAACTCAATTTTGGCGTGTGTGCAAGGATTTAGAAAAACTGGAGGTGGTTACGAAGGCCGTGGTCCAGAATATATCATTTCAATAAAATTAAAACTTTAATATTTGCTTTTCTTCAATGTATGGGCGGATATTGTAAATTGTAAAAGATGGGACACGAAGTAGCACTAGAGAAATAATCCGCGCAGCTAACGTGTCTCATAGTACGCTACATCGTGTTTTAAGGAATTATTCTTTGTACCTTTGCTAAGTTCAACGAGTCCAACAGTTGACCGACGTTGATTTTGAACCGTGATTTCAGTTTTGTGAGTGATTGCAACAACAAGAAGCTTTTGACCCTGACTTTAGTGTTAGAATATTATTTTCAGATCAGTGTTGTTTTAGACGAAATGGAAGTGCTGAATTTTTATAACACGCATGTGGAATGAAGAAAACTTATGAATTTCAACAAAGTCACTTTAAGTGGCGGTTTTCTATTGCCGTTTGAGCCAGCGCAACAATTGCAAGAAGGCGACTTTGTACTGCCATACCAAAACATAAGTTCTAACGCAAAAACTGGATTCCGATGTAAAAGGTCTTTATCGAATTGTAAATTGCCTAGAACATAATAGATATACCCTAGAGCAGCATTTCCCCGTGAAGTATTTTTATGGTCTCCGCGAGCAAAAATAAACAAAATCAGTCAGGTGTACCAATCATATAATTTTTAAAATGTCTGTCAAATGCTAAAAGTATATCTTTGTAAATGAATGCCAGTGCAATGATGTTTTTGTTTTATGAGCAGCGTGTTTTCAATTGATTGCAGTGGAGCGTTGTCTGAAAACAGGAACCTTTAAAAAACACATATATCAACATCAGAGAGTTTACAAGATACAGAGTTAAACTAGGCCTTCTAATTCAGATATAAACAATATTTTTCTTTTTTTTATTACATATTATTAATTTTTTTTAGAATGTTCAAAAGCAGACAACTTATAGTTATACCAGAAAGTAGTAATAAGCGTTCTTTAGTACGCCAATCTCCACGTCATTCATATTTAAATAAATCTCACGAGACACAAAAAAACAGTGTGTGTTTTGTGTAATAAAGTTTTACTAAACAGTTTTATGTTTTCTGCAAAAATGCTTTGTTATTTCCAATCTTTGCATCCGGAATATAAAAATAAGACGGCAGAATTTTTTACGCAAAAACGAGACTTGCTTTTAAGAAAAAAAACGCTTATGCTTCAAGCACCGCAGACTCTTAAAGAAAATGCTACCAAAGCTTCCTATATTGTTTCGTACAGAATTGCAATGACTGGAAAAGCTCACATAATACCAGAAAAACTTATAAAAAATAAAATGTATGCGTGACGAAACAGCTGTCCATAAAGCCACTTTTGAATAGTACAGCATAAAAGCCCTCTTAGAAAAATCTAAGCTATCTTTTCGTCTAAAGTTTTGTGAGTTTTTTCTACAAATGGACGAATTGACTGATGTAATAGGGCTAGCAGTATTGTCAGTATTTGTACGGTATCAATATTAATATGCTATAGCCTCCTCGTCTACTTATTTGTAAGCCGTTGTAACGTCCCGTTAGAATTTATTACAATTAAAATTCAATTTTGCATTCGTTTATTTTCTGCAACCAATTTGCATTTAAGTTTATTTAGTTTGGCAACGTCGCATCGTATTTTGAATCGACCGAGCAATCGATTTTTGTTCGTACTTCCGTTTGAGCCATCTTTAGGCTTGCATGTAGTAAGTGTTGCAAGGAAGACAAATTTAAAAACGCATACGAATTAATTTTTATTCTTTCCAACAAATTGCTGGTAAGTTTATCTTTATTCCAATATAATTTTTCTATTGAATTCAATATTTTTGTGTAATTTCGTAATATGACGTAATGCATTAACAAAGGAATTTTTTCTTAAGGCCGTTGTATGTTGTATTTATATTTAGGGTCTTTTTATTCTTTAGTGGACTTTTTCTTTTCTGGACTTTTTTTCTATTAGACTTTTTCTTTACTGGATTTTTTCTTCATTGGATTTATATCTTTTGGTTTTATGCCTGCTGTTTTGCTTTCCAGTCTACATTCGTTTGATTCGCTATTTTGTTCTGGAAGAAGCTTATCATTTGAACAAAGAATGTGCTATAAATAGAATACCTCAGATAACGTCATATTATATGGTGACTCAACTTGAAGTTATTTTACTTCGTATTACATTTTAAATTCAAATTAATTAAATTGTGTTATCAAAAACTTTTCGGAATACATACTCCGTAACAAATTAAACGTTTATTACTTTTGAATTTGATATCGATTAATAGTTAGTTATAAGATTTTATGCTTTTTATTTATCACCAATTTCAAGGTGGTTGGCGCCCAAATATTGTTTTAATCCAAATATTGTTTTAATCCAAATATTGTTTGAATCCAAATAAATTTTAAATGTAAATAGTTAGTGTAATATGTTATAATTGCAAATAAATTAAAGAAATTCACGCAGTTATTCAGAACTGCTTATTTAACGAAAATATTTTTTAAACTAAAGGAAGTTAATCTTTCTCTACAAAAAAGATATCACATTATTTTGTCTTAGTAGGGTAAAAAGTAGAGACTTTGACTGCTTTCCAATATTAAAAGAATTTAGTCAAGAGTTGGAAACAGTTGAGCTACTTAAAAAACGAAAAAATGAAATTATTGGGCATCTTACACACCTATGTATTTCTGTTACCCAATATTTTCCAAATGAAAAATTGGCTAGAAGATTCTTCTGTTGTCAGAGAAAACCCACATGGTTTGTCATGTCATATATTTAATTTTAGACTATATACTAAAAGCAAAGTTTGAAAACCGACCACTGTCAATATTTTAGTATAGCCTTAAACAAAAGTATCTACAGCGGATAAGAAAAGATATTTCTGTTTTTCAGTTTCAGTTTCGTCAGCACGTAGCGAAACGGAGCTTTCTACGTATGTACGTAGCCACTAAACGACTAAATCAAGTATCAAAATCGCTTGGATGCAGAACATGATATGAGGCTCGTACTCACTTCTATAAAACCGTACATTAAAAAAAAATTGCGCAAATAATTCTCAATATAACATATGACACTAACATATAAACACTTATGATTACAATTAAAAATCTAGATCAGGTTTCAAATTTTAGTGTTGAAAACACTTATAGGATGCTTGATTCAAGGGTTCATGTAACAAAACGATAAAACGCTCAGATGAAACGAAGCTAGAACTTGCGGTGGTGCTCGATTTCACTTAATTTTTTGTATTTTTTGGATGCAGTGTTTATTATTATTATTATTAAACAAGATATTCGTTATGAATCGTTTTATGTTTTAAAAATATAATAATTCTTAATTTGATTCAACAGTGCTGAAAAATAATTATAGTAATTGCAGAATCAGATCCACAGGAGCTTTTGCCTTGTACGCTGCAAAAACGATACAATATAGATAAAAATTGCACGTTAAATATTTATAGAGCACAAAATTTACTGTAAAAAAGTCCGCGGGAGGTTATAATTATATCTAATAGTTTAGGAGTTACAGAATTTTAATGTAATGTAAGACATTTTTGTGCAACTTTGCACACTTGTATCTTCTAAACTATTGAAGGTAATTGTACCCTTCCGCGGATTTTTTTATAATAGTTTTTGTCCTCTATAAAAATGTTTATGTGCAACTTTCCTCTATCTTGCATCGTTTTAAGGTAATAGTTTATTGAATATTTTCGTTGAGTTTACTTTATTGTCTGGGAACATAATTTTCTTGTACGTAAATTCCAACCCATGCGAACTCTTGGGAAGTCCGACAGTGTGATAACTCGATAAAACGCAGCAGAATTAGACACATGTGTTCGAAAAGAATCATTGAAGCGAGACAGGGGTCACAGGTTAATCTACTAGCAAAAATCAGCATAGTTTGCAGGTGTTCAGCTAATACGTTGATTTGTTCTTTCGCTGTGGGAGTAAGTCTAAGAAAAACAAATAATTTCAATACAAAAATTGTGGCGTTATAGATGCAGGATGCTTTACAAGAAAAACAACTCCAGATACCTGGTATAATAAAAGCCGCGGTGGTCACCAAAAGCAACTCGACCGAAACACACTTGTTCGACCAAACCGATAATTTATATTCAAATTTTAAAATGTGTAAACGAAGTAATAATTTAATGAATCTGATTTATAAAGTTTTATACTAGAAACTATCAATAATTATTAGTTAAGTCATAAACGATTTCACTCTAAAGTTATCAACATAGGATGAAACTATAATGTAAAATAAAATTTAAGTAAATTTTTAATGTTGAAATTGTATCAACAGTCAGGCAATTGTGAAGATTATTAGCGTTACAAATCTGTTAAGATTAAAGAAAGGATTTATGTTAAAGTAAAGTTCATTTCTTTAATGCTTCTTTATAGTCAGTAGCGCATTTTTTTAAATATTAATAGAAAAAAAAATTATAGAATCGGTAAATTTTTATTCCATTTAAAACACGCAGCGCCTCCTAGTAAAAAAACTTCGTAACGTCTTAAGGGTAGAAATGATCGTAACGACGCTTTCAACAGATTGAGTAAAGAAAGGAAAAGCCAATTGGCAGATATGGTACTGAGAAGGTCCGTGAACTTAACCAATTAGAAAAAAACGTTTTAGGTTATAAAGTCAAAATTTCGTCCAAAGAAGGAGGAGAGTTTTAAAGAAAACTTTTGAAACCCCTGACGCCGTGCAAAAACGAAGAAAGTTGCTTACGGGAGTTCTTTTGACTTACTCGCAAAAAAGAAGTTACTGTTGGACTGTTTTTTTTACGTACGAAAAAAGTTTGAACGATCTTGAGAGTTCTAGGGGGTATATAGGCATTAGTTGATTAATAGTATACTTTTTGTACACTGTTTTTATTGATCTTATGTCAAAATGAAGGAATTTTGTTCTTCGGTGGTTAGAAAGAGCTAGCGGGACCTTTATGTTTTGAAGTATGTTTATCTTTTTTGCACACGTGGGAGAACCAATTGCAGTATTTGATTCTAGTATCTGTGTTAACATACAATTTTTTAATAAATTTATTTGTATTTTGTTCTTAATCTCCAAGTTATTAGTATTGAGCGGTTTTTCAGATTTTTCTAAATGACTCGTAAAGTGGGAATAAAAATTAGATAGGCTCCAGATTAAATGTCTATACATAAAATGTTGTTTGCATCTAAGTAGCATTGATAATTAATATATCGCAAGGTTTTCAATACAAGTTGCTGTTTATCTTCAGTTTCAATATTTGCAATAGCAGTTTTCCACCAGTTTATTAGGAGCTTATAAGTATTTTTATTATGTGTCGGTAAATCTTTAGCAGTTTTGTTATGTTAAAAAGTCCTATCTCTCCACCTGTAATCTTATCAGTGACCTTGGTTAAACACCTGCTTGTCGAAAAGTTTCCATGACGTCAGGTCGCTGAAGGCTAAGGGGTTGTACACCACTTGGGACGAAATACTTACACAAGTGCAAAGTTAACTAGAAGGAAGCTCGGCGCATTCTTTTACGTCAAATATTGTATGCCTTAAATCAAATTATTTGTGCTAACACAATATGTACGCTTGTGTCAAATTGCATATTACGTTTTAGGTCAGACTGGTACGGAATTAGCCAATTCCTTATTGAATAATACACAACTGTAAGTATTGCATTGATCACGTCGATTATTGGAATAGCCACACGTACATACTAGGTTGTAGTCCAATTAATGTTAAACTCTTTTTTTGTGTCACATACTTATTGCGTGCGCTTTGATTCTTGATACTTTGATTTTCGTATTCTTGAAATTCAACTTAATAAAGTAAAGTCATTCCTTCGTTAAATATAAAAGTTAGATCGATTAGGGCACGTAGATGTGCGACATGTTGCCCAGACAAACGGCGTAATTTATGTTTGGCCTGTGATATCAACCCATGTAATATTGTTTGCAACGTTTATATAACTATACTAATGTACTGTTTTCGTCCTCTTCAACTACTTCTGTGATACAATAAATATATATTTTGTATTTAGTACTTCTGTCGTGTTATTTGTTCTTTTCCAGCTACGGATAGAGTTAGACGATATCTCCCTAATTTAACTTTGTATCGTCTTAGCGCCTTCTTTTAGTTTTAATCTATAATTTAGCATCACAAAGCTTGCGACTCCCTCTCCTGGGAAACTGTGTTAGTCGTTGCTTCCTTTTTTTGTTACAAGTTTGTTACAAGCGTAACAGTTTCATTTTTTCCATTGCAGTTTCTGGTAATTTTGATGAACCACAACTGACCACTATGTTATATTTTTTGTTGAGATTTATTTGACATTCCAATTGTTGTGAAGCATTTGTTTAAGCTTGCACTGTTTGGAAATATTCACCAATAGCTAGTATCACTTTTTTGTAACCCAGCAGAAACCTATACTTTTCTAGGTTATTTTTGTATATTCCAAAATAATTTTCATATTCTGTTTTATCCACCAAATTCTTTAAATCAATCTTTACAAAATTGTCTAGTTCAATATTAGTATCACTAAACGATTGAAATATTACACGGTTTGAGAGGCGACTAATTTTTAATGAACGTTTGTAGAACAACATTTAACCGACATTCGATTTCATCTAAAAATAAATCTTTAGGGCTCCTATTACTTTCTGCATCACTCTCACTTAACTCTCTCTCTTAACGAAATTACTCGACGGGACACTCTTTGTAAATTACGTAAAATAAATCTGTGTTACAAATTAATTAAATATCAATACCAATTTATGCTAATAGTATAGGCTGTACCGTTGAATGATAATAAAAAAAGAGCTTGTCTCAATGTTAAAATTTTAGTCTCAATTCTCTTACTCTTTTCCTATACTCAGGGTTATGGAGTGTCTGTGGCAGTAGTAACATTTTGGTGTAATCAAAAACAAATGTTGGTTTGTTATGTCAGTTGGTCCTAAAAACTTTTGCAAGCGTGTGATAAGGAACCAAAGTTATAGTTGAATGATTTATTGGAGTATTAAATTGTTTTTCATCTCTGCATCGATTAGTCAAATAGTCTTTAGTAAACGGGCCAGTTATTTACATATTTTTTTCTTATAATATAACCAAATATTATGTTTTATATTTCTTTTGTGTAGATATTATAAATTTCCGAAAAAATGTGACATTTGCGAGGAAATTGCGACATTTGCGAAAAAATTGCGACAATATCGAGACATTTGTGACATATACTGCAAAATTGTGAATTCATGCAAAATTTGCTACATTTGCGGTGATTTGTAAACCACATTTGCGTAGTGGTCAACCTCTCGAGACAAATACAATTAGCCTTCACCACAAACAAAAAATATTCATCTGAATCTTTATTAAAATGGTACGTTTGCCTTTTTTTCTCCACTAATTTTGCGATAAAATTCAAAATATTACGTGTCGTACAAGTACTCAGTTATGACTGCCATTGTGTCGCGGTGTTGTGGATTGCTGTATAAAGCAGATTAATTCAAGAAGTATCTGGAAGAATCTTACTAATAAAAGTTGTCCCTCAATCTAAATGTTGCTTTAATTAGTTCACTTAATGACTAGTAATTAGAAATTTCTGCAATTACATTTTATATATCTGAAGTAAAATTGTTTACCAAAAAACCGCGTGCCATTTTCGAATTTTGGAATTATTATTTTTTTTATAATTCGCGATCGACTCCAAAAGCTATCGCGATCGACTAGTCGATTCAGATCGACCGTTTAAGCACTACAGATCTAAAGTTTTATGAATTGATCGTTTTCTGGAAATTGGTAGTTTGTTTGCATTGTTCTATTCTCACATTGTTTGTTTGGGTTTAAAAAGGGTGATATTAGTGAGACAATTCATTTTGTTCTTTGTTATTCAGAACATTGTTCAACAAAAAAACTGTAAACAGTGTAAAAAGGCCGACGATGATTACGATATTTAAGATAATGATGATAGTTTACCTTTCGTGCAACATAATATTCTAAGTTTTCTATTTACTCTATTTTTAGACGATAAAAGCATTATTAGAGTAAGAAAAAAATGACTTATAATTAATAATTGCTTGTTGTACAATCGCTATCGAAACACACATAATCACAATCTATCTACATTTACAAAGTTTGAAGGTTGCAAGAAAAACTGTACGATCACAATGGTTTATTTAAATTAAATTTTTTAATGGGAAAAACAAATGATACTAGACTAATAGAATGTGAATATATGCGATCTTAAGCAAATGTATAAGCATCTACTTTTATTATTATCAAAGAGATATTTTGTTCCTTGTTTCTTTTGGAAAGAAAGCCATTAAATTGACATCTAATTAGCTATGCATGCCAGAACAGTACCTTTGTGACCATATACAAATTTTGCAGCAAACAGTTCAGAAGCATAAACATTCCCTTTATTAGAATTGCAAAAATTTATTATTTTAAGTTTCTTCTTAGATTCGTTAATGCTTTGGTCAAAATTGGTTGTGAAAAGTAATGTTACTTATTTTTGATTTTTTTGAGTTAACAAAATTAAGGTATTGTTGTGATTAAAACCAAAGTGAAATGCCAAAAAGACATTTACTAAAAAAAAACCTAGTAATTGCTCACTATTGTACAATATTCATGATCTAATCTTTAAAGGTACCAAATTCAAACAAATTTATTTTGAGAATCTTTAGTCGTCTTGTTGTCAACGAGCAAAGACGTTATAAGAAATTCAATTAGAATTTTGATCATTATGAATTTGCATATTTTTGGTCTGACAACCTGACCACATTTTAACAGTATTAAAATGATCTTTACATCAGCCGGCAACTGCATTAACTTTTAAGTTATCTGTAGGTGTAACGTTATTATTATAATTTTTTTGTGTTATATCAATTTTTATATTGGTTTAAAAAAAAGCGTCCGCAAAGAGCAATTTTTAATAGTACAATTGCAACAACTCCGTCTGCAGTGTGAGTGGGTGGATTGAATAGTTCAGAAGCACTGTTGCCGGTCCCAAGCTAGGATAAAGAAAAAGAATGGTTCCCTGGCAAGGTTAGCAGCCCACCGACGGTGAAAAAGATTACAACGCTTAAAGTACCCAAACAAAGCATCGGAATACAATTGATAATACGGTGACGATTAATGCGCGAAAACGGACAAAGACGTGGAAAAAGACTAATGTGTTAAGAATACGGACATGGAACATAAGGTCATAGAATAACAAAGACCAAGAAAATATCATTGAATTGGAAGAAAACAAAATTGATATATGTACAATATCCGAGACAAAAAAGAAAGGAAAAAGGATAACGCAAGCTAATAACTATATAATGATATATAGCGGGGTAGAAAAATCAGTTAGTGTTAAAGAAATAGTCGGCTTTATGATAATAAATATAAGGATTGCTTAAAAGATTGACAATGTATTAGAACGTATTGTACTAGCAAAAATACAAACCGAAAAAATTACCATAAATGTCATAGCGATATATGAACCGGAAGATACCAAACCTAACCATAATAAAGATAAATTTAATCATGACTTACAAGAAACCCTTAATTCGATAAAAAAGAAAGAAGCGATTGTCATTTTCGGATATTTGAATAGTAGAATAGGATGTGATGTAATACAAAGTGTCAAACAACGTTTTAATGAAACTGTAAGCAATGAAAATGGAGAAATAATGACCATATTCTGAACAAGTAATGAACTAAGAATCAACAATACATTTTAGCCACAAAATGCAACATAAAAATACATGGAAAAACACGAGAGGATATAAAAGCATAATAGATTATGTAGTCACAAACAGAGCAATACATCCATCCCAAATAATAGACGTCAGAAGCATCGATTCCGCAGAAATAGGAAGTGAGCATAAGCTAGTGTTGTGTAAATTAAGACAAAAACGGGTCCGACATAAACAAACTAATAAGGAAGGACAATACACAAAATTCAACGTAGAACTTACTCGATAGGATGCTCAAACCAAAATTATTACCAATAAATTAATCCTTCTGGTTAAATTGGAAGACGAACAACAAGGATTCCGCACCGGAATGCACTGATGCATTATTTGTGACAAAGCAGATTATTGAAAAGTTTTTTGAATATAACAAACCCGCAATTATATGTTTTGTTGGTCTACAAAAAGCCTTTGACAGGGTACGACTGACAGATGTTGTCAACATGTTACAAAGAAGAAATGTACCAGGCACAATAATTGAACTAATCAAGAAATATACACTAATAGTAAAATCAAAATAAAGTGTAATGGAGAGCTAACTGAGCCTATAAATATGACAAAAGGTATTAGGCAAGGGCATTCCTTAAGTTCACTACTTTTCAACGTTATAATGGATAAAATAATTAAAAGCTTAAAAGACATGCCATACCCTATTGATAGTAGAGAACGAAAACGACCTGATAAGGACACTATACAAATTTAATAACATGTGCAAGAATTATAATATGAAAATATCTTCCAGTAAAACAAAAACCATGACGATCGCTAAATATCTAGTGAGATGCATGTTAATAGCAGATGACGAAACTATTGAGCACATAATGGAAACAAAATTATTTAGGAGTGCTGCTCCTTAGTGATGGCCTAGAGGAAGACATAAAACACCAAGTTATGAAAGCAAATCGCAAATCCAGATGCCTAAATCATATAATATAGTGCAATAAATGTATGCTACCTGAAACAAAAAGCAAGATGTACAAAAGTATAATTAGACCTATCATCTCGTACGCTGCCGAAACACGACAAAACACCGCAAAAACGAAACAGCTAGCCGAAGTCACGGAGATGAAAATTCTACGGCGAAGGAAAACCCGACTAAACAGAGTACCCAACACGAATATCAGAAATAAACGTAAAGAAAACCAACATATCGAAGTGGATAACAGACAGACGTAATGAATGGGACGAACACATCAGCAGGATGAATGAAGATCGCGTAGTAAAACAAACCCGAGATAAAATACCACAGGGCAGAAGAAATATAGGAAGGCCGAGGAAAAAATGGAAAAATAGCCTGTAGGGATCTTTAGAAGAAAACAACAAGCAAATAAGCTTAGGAAGAAGAAGAAGGAGAATTGCAACATCTTGCGGGTCCCTTTGATCCAAGAATATGAATTACAATATTTCTCTAAGTAGTACAAAATCGCGCCTTTTAATTATAAACGCTCATTTTTTTGTTTTATAAAGTAAATTAAATAAACTGAGAATAAATTATCAACAGTTTCGTCGTCAGAATTAAGACATGTTATCCGGATCAGAATACACAAGGACAATGTCTCTGTGATCAGATGTAAATCTTTTGTATTGAAGGTCAGACTGTACAGACACATAGTCTTCGTAATCACTGGTATTAGTCGTATTGTGAGATTAGTAATCACTATTTTCGTTTTCTTCCAACCACTTACAAAAATTAATTTAACATAGAATAAGGACAAGAACAAAAAACACACTTAAGACATAAAAACCTCTTCGAATTCAAGGCAAAGGCAAACAATTGTGAATATATACTACTTATTCATGTAACACAAAAAACATACTACTTACTTATAAATAAGTTTATTACAAATATGTATTATAAAACAAAAAAAAACTAAAAATACGGTGCTGGTTACGAACCGCATATAAAATTTAGGCTAGAGTCTCAAAAGTCTTAAATCCTGCACTGTTAAAATGAATCAATGTACTATTTGTAATGATTTAAAAAAATGTACTACACAAGCAATTTCTTTGCTTAATTCTTCTAAACTTATTAACATGAATTTAGTATTTTCACAATGTTCTATCGATACACTTGTAGTATCCAGATATTCCAGTTCAAATCTCACAAGTATTGTTGGTTGCCTGCACAGCTATTTGTCTAAGAAAACGTATCTTAATCTTAGCGAGGAAACGGGGGTTGGGGTTACCGCTTGCGGGAAAATATAGGGGAACTTTTAAGCCCGGGGGAATAAGGGGAGTTTTGGATTGCTGGTGGTCGTAGAAACAAAGAAATAGTGAACAAAGGAAAGTTACGCGTGAAAAAAATAATAATAAGTAAATAGTGATATTGCGATTGCAGGTATGAATTCATTCTATACATTCAAATTCAAAATAATTAAATGTTATTTGTAATGGCAGTTTAAAAATTAATTTTAAAAGCATTGATACGTTTCCTTTGTTCACTTAAGACAAAGGAATTAGATTGCGCTGTTTTAGTTTTGGTGTTTAATTGTTGTATTTTTCTTTACCTCTTATAGGACATTTTTGTAATTTATTTAAAAGTAACGTAATTGGTTCTTTTGTATTAAATTTTGATTTAATATGTATTAGAAAAATTGAATGGAGTTTGCTATCGAATTTAGGTATGAATCTTGAGTTTACGCATCGGTTTCTTTGTTCTCGCGACTGAAAGAAAACTTAATCCTAAACGATTACGTCATCTACGTAGTTTCAGACACATGTTGTTTTTTTTTGTGATTGTAAACGGAACTTGCTGCGGTTTCTTGTGTGTAATTTTTTTCCACCTTAATTCTACGTTATGCTATGTATGAAATGCCTTGTTGATTTTACTAACGATTTTCTCCCGTGAATTCGAATTGCTAAAGTATTACTATCCCTCCTTGATTGTATTGTAAAGTAACTCAATGTGATTCATGTATGTAATGAATCTAAGATTGATAAAAAAAAAAACAATCTAAACGTTCTATGCTGAACGTTTTCTTTAGAACGGTCTATGATTGGCCTCGAAACGATGAGCCTTGATTAGATTACTTTGGTAGCCGGTTTTACTAATGTTGCAATTTCGGAGCATCTTCAACTTTAGCCATACGTACTCGCAATCCAGAGACATTGGTACCTTGGACATGGCATGTCCACTCTTTAACAATTCTTGTGTTTTAGTTGATGATATGTGAAGGTGTAACGTAGCGATTAAGGTCCTCTTAATATGTTTTGATCAAAGCAAGCTTCCGTATTTAATTTGTAGATTAGATTCATTATATATGAACTTCTGTAATCTATTGCATTTTTCTACATTATTTGCATGTGTGTATTTTATTTTATTGTTTGTTAAATATTTTGGATATGAAAAGATAACGACTGGTGGAGGTTTCTTGCATGCTCTTCCTCCATCGAGTAATCGAGCATAGCGGAAGTCATACAATAAATCGACATTTTTTTTACAAGTGTTAGTTTTTATCTCTTTTTTTTCTCTCTCTCACCTTTCTTATTATGGACAGACCTATTTCACGCATGTTAATGTCCGAGAGTAAAACAGAGTAATGAAGTATAGTTTTTTTTGGTGTTGGGTTAAGCTTAAATTTTGTTTTGACAACGTAGTTGGTAGACGATTTTACGCGGGATATTCCTTCTTTTTAAATACTCGCACGTTACACTACACACTTTTTTCTTTCTTTATTATTAAAAAAATATATACTATATTAATAGTTACTACTAAGAAAAGTTATTGCAATTAAAAAAAACTGGTGTGGTCATCACAAGACTTTCCTATAAGGAATGATGAAAGAACATCTACATATATTTTTAAGGTTGTGTTGTCATAAAACCACTTTGAAATGACATGTGCACGTTTGTATTGACTTCTTAGCATGTTATAATTTTTTTTTAAATTCTGCTTCTTGATTTCATTAAGATATAACGGAAATATGGCAAATTGAGTTTATGTTGTCATATATTCAAGATATAGAATTATTTTCTAAAAAAAATTGTCGCAGGCAGGATTCGAACCTATATTATATTTGTGAATTCATTTTAACTTATATATAAAATATCTAATACTGTTAATGTTAAAAAATTTGTTATGTAAATAAATTATGAGAAAGATTTATCTCTATAAGAAACTGTAAACAGAATTCGAATTATTTACATACGTACAAATTTATATAAGAGAAACTGTTAAAAATGGCCGATACACCCACTTCCGGTTTTTTTATCAGACGCACCTTTGGTAAAACCGAGAGAATATAAAATGCCAGTTCCACTATATACTATAGTACTATTTTGTAGAAATTTTAACTTTGAAAACGACCTTTCACTACTACAATTCATAATCATAAGAACAAGATACATACGGAGAGCTATTTCTACATTTGGAAAAGCATCTTTTACGTCCAAATTAATACCTTGTACATAAAATGTTGTACACTAAGTTCTTCCTTCAAATCGTTCGTTATATATTCGTCGTTAAATTTTTTTAAGAAATCAATGAATTGTATCAGTTCAATACCTAAGCTAGCATCTAGGTCATCAGCATATGTACTCGCAAGAACATTTGCATGAGCTTCAATTTCTTGAAAACTCAAACTGTCTAATGGTCGCAGAAATCAAAACCAAGCGGATACTAACTCATAAACCAAGAGTCTTTGGTTTAAAGAAGACAGAAACTGATTTTCTATTTTAAATTTATTTTGAGGTGTTAATTCCACTTCTGGTGCTTGACCATAATACACAAGAATTAAGCAAATGTTTTGTTTACAACGTCGATGAACGACATAATTTGTTGTTCCGGCTTTTTCCGCGCCAAGCGATTCATATGTGGAATAATTATCACGTCTCCCTAAGACAATTTTTTTTAATGAACTAATTGCTGCAGTTGCAGAATTTAAATCTAGTTTCGCACTTTGAAGTAGTTGGCTGATTGCATCGGTTCTATCTAAAATTTTATTCCAAAATACTGCATAAAAACCTGTTTCGATCATACACATACGGGTATGTAGACCATTAGCTCTTTTAGGTACAAGGATTCGACCAGGCGTTTGATCAGAGAATGAATTTAAACACTGTTAATAACGCACATCGTTGATAGAAATTGTAAAATAGACATTCAACTCCTGTAAAAAATCAAAAAAAGCAACTGCAGGAAAGCAACATTCTGCAGCGCTTTTGGCAACTAAATTTAACGAATGAGCCGCACATAGAGTCTATGATGCCAATCAATTTTCTGCGTGAATCTTAGCCTGCACTCCATTATATCTTCCGCTCATCACTGACACATTGTCATAGCCCTGTCCTCTACAGTACTTTATATCAATATTATGGCTTTTTAGAAATTCCATTAAGACACTAAATATATCTTGCGCTTTGTGACCCTGATTTGGCATAAATTTTAAGAACCGTTCAATAGGGATATTATAATTGTAAATTATTAAGTATTACAATTAACTGATCTATGTGACCTTCGTCTGGTGTTGAATCTAATGAAATTGAAAAATATTTAAATTTCTTGATTCTAAAAACTATGTTACATGCTTTAAGTCTTACGAACCTTGCACGGCCAACTCATACAGTCGGAGATAGGGGAGGTTCAAAGAAATTATACTTAAGGGCGCCAGATCAATCCTAATTAACACTTCTGCCTCGATCACGACAGACGGTCCAAACTTGCAACTAAATTTTAGGTTAGTAATCCTTGCTACTTTGATGTTCAGGTAGCCACCAATGATTAACGGGTAACGACAATTAAAAGAGAAAGGTATGTTACCATAAAAGAAAGATTAACAAGTATAACAACTTTAATGTATTAACGTATGAGATTAAAAAGAACATATGTAATTTCTCCACTCATCAATGCTCGAAATATTAACAAGTATAATTAACAAGTATAAAAACTTTAATTTAGCAACGTAGCAAACTAACAGAAATATGTTGAAGTTCTCAATTCATAAACATTAGACAAACTAACAAGTATGATCAATAGGTGTAGAAACTTCAAAGTAACAACATAAAAGATTAACCGAAGAATTGCCTAATTTCTCGATTCATAAATGCCAGACATATCGGCAACACACAAAGCATATAGTTAAATTACATCGAAATAGCGAAGTAAATTTCGTAATAAATATTGTCTACTCTCAGCATGCGATACACACTAAATGATATTTGAAATTACCTTATTGGTATGTAAAGAACAAACGTAATTACAGACACCGACAGTAATCAAAGTTCCGTGAGTAACTTTTATGACAGCGAAAAAAATATAATCAAATTGACTTACCCCATCCAGTGCTTGCTTGCGTGAACAAAACGTTTTCTCACCGGCAGCCTAGAATAATTATTGAAAAACAATTCGTGTCACACAATAACTCACGAAAAAGAAAACTACAAAATCAGTAATAATAATTCATTAAATGCGATATAAGAACCCGTTGTATCAAATGCTGTAGGTTGTAATTACGAACAGGTGGTTGATAGCACAATCGATTACTGTCCAAAAATCAGCATCTCCGACGCATTGTTCGTCGAGACCTCGTTTTCGTAGTAGTATGTCCTCGCAAAAGCTTATACGTTTGTTTGCGGTATTTATCAATCGTACTTATGCATCATTATTCCTTATTGAAGCGAACAGGTGATTGAAACGTGGTGGAACCGGCTATCAAATTAATACAGAAATTACGAAGGAATCTTAATAAACTGGAGACAAAATATCTTACCCTGTGCCGAACAAATTGTAATAAATTCGTAATTGCCTTATAAATTCGTGTTTATCACAAGGGATGCCTTTAAAAATTTAGGAATCAGTTCAAGATTCTCGACACCGACCGGCTCACGTAGTTGACAGCTTCAAAATGGCCTCGCAGTAACCAACAAAGTCGACAGAGGGCGTCAAAACCAGAAACTAATTTTTAAGTCGATACACAGGGTACTCCGTTGTGAAAATTTTGCACGTAACAACTATTTCCTCGAGTATCCGTTTTCCCATCAGATGAATAACTTCTTCACATACAGTTGACGAAAAATAATTTGCATGACCACTTCCACGATTTGCATAATTACTAATATGTTGTTTCAAGAAATCGTCATGTTCAGCTATCAACTCAAGCAATCCAAGATAATTGCCATTATATGGCAAACCGAGTAACTAAGTGTCACCTACGCAGAGCTAAACCACGTTCACAAGAAAATTTAATACACTGATGACTCTTTTGAGTAAAGTTTGCCAATAGTTTCTTGTTTCTAGAGCTTGTTTTCTAATCCGCTATCTATGCGCCCTAGCTCTTTGGAAAGATTAGCTATTGTCACAACATTTAAATGTGCTTTAGATGTTTCATGACTTATTAATCTGATACTTGCAATGCTTCCAATCAAAAACTACCCTCATAACTAAACTACGTACGAACTGGACACAATAATTTACATACGAAACAGTCGATTCGTCCATTTGATAGTAAAAAACATATCCAAGATCGATGAATTATTTCGAGTTTTGCGTTTAAACATACTGATTTGGCATCATCGTATTCCTATTCCTTCTTCTTTGTGATCATTGTATTGGCAAGATTTCTGTTTGAATAGTTCTTCATCACAATTTTGTAGATCCTTGGTTCCTTTCTTCACCCAATAGTCAACAAAACTTCCCATATTTTTGAGTCACAATATGTCACAAGCATATTCATTTTTTTTGTATTTGAATTCACTGTCATGTTTTCTCGCTTCTTGTCGTTGTTGTTTTGACTCTTGTGTTACATCTAAAGTGACATTTTGAGTTTGCGCATCTGCAAGACAGTCCCCTGGTGTAGGTAATGAGAAACAAGTCGGCTGAAGAACTAAAAACTCAGTTATGCAACGAATTTTTGCTATGACTTTTTCTCTTTTGTTTTCCTTGCCTTGAGTAATTTTTTGTTTTTCTGCACCGCTTTTATAAACACGCGTTCTCTTATGACGATTAGCCTGATTTTCCATTTTCTACCATAGGAAGAGAGATATAAGCATATACATAAATAATGTTACTATTACTGATTGTTGGAGAATAGAAATACTTTCATTAACCAAGTATTTACATATTATCTACATATACAATGGTTAACTCAATAACTTACCTCTTACTTTTCTTGAAATAAACGCAATAATGTGAGATAAAGTAAATAGTAAAACACAATATTTTAAAAATTACGCAATTTTACACAAAAGTTAATGTATCTAGTCTTGGTTCCAAAGACTTTAAGTTCACATACATTTAGAAAAAAAATCTGTTTATTCTGTCTTCGTATTTCGTTTAGAAGTCACATCAACTGAAAGTTTAAAACTAAAACGCACTCATCTCAAAATTCAAATATCTAATAAACTGTTAATGTTAGACATTTTTTAATTTAAATAAAGTATTAGAAAGAATTATCTCTATAAGAAACTGTAAAAATAATTCGAATTATTTACATACGTACAAAGTTATATAAAAAAAACTGTTAAAATGGCGGAAACACCATCTTTTGATAGAACCGAGAGAACACGAAAAGCCAACTTCATACCAAATTTTAAGTTACTAGTACTTTTGGTTCGAGAGTTATCGTGGGTACATCGTTACACACAGGCACACACACACGCACACACACATACACGCCCCATAATGTTTGTGGCAACTGTACTACAGGACCGTAAAGTGACACTTTTAATTTCGTTTGTACAGTAGGTAGCGCCATCCATTGCGGTTCGTATAGTATTACAATTTTTATTTTACACACCATATCTCGTGGTCCACATTGATAAATAGTTGTGGCAACCGTTGTCCCAGTAATGGAATTTGGTGTACGAAGTGTAAAAGACGTCACTATTATAATGAAAAGCTGTCATTGAGTGTTATGTGTTGTCACTATCATTCAAATTTAGGCAGTGTGTACGAATACAATGTTGCCACACCTTGCATTCTTAGAAATAATTTATATAGTAATAATAATAATAATAACAATAAATGCGTTTATTTCCCGTAAATACAGTAAGTATAGTACAAAATATCAGGGATTATGTTTTTCCCAGAGAGCGCGGGCAATGCCGTATTTCAAGGCATGTTCATCATACTTTAATAACATTGATTCCTTAATTCATACAATTTAGACATAGAGGCCACATCAATTCCTAAGCACACGCCCAGTTTTTTTAGCGATCTTTCAGTTACAACATTGGTAAAATCTACAATGACGTAAATACCAAAGTATTAAGTCGTGTAAATAAATAAAAATTAACCAGTCAAATATTGATTTATGTATCATTGCCAAATAAAAAGATTTTTTTACATTCTGTGTAAAACCAGCAATCTTTTAAACGTTAATATGATACATAATATTCAACTTGTTTATCAAGAAAACGCCAAATACGGCATTAATCGTTTTATAGACTCAACTCTTTTAAAAATGTAATTTATAAAGTGAATCATGAATATTCATAATCGAATGAATAACTTGACACTATAATTTTTATTCAATTTTTGATTAGTTTAATATTTATTTAAATACGAATTCCCAGCCTTCGTAGTACTAGTAACCCTATATAATTACAATCGTTTGGTGATTAATACAGATGTTGAGAAATTTTAAATACACATGGTAATTGGACATTAGATCATTGTGTTAAACAAAAGAAGCAATGCCTAGTTGTTAAATTTCAAGATATTGTTAGGTTCTTTGGTTGGTCCTTTCGTAACGACATATGAATAATTATTTCCATGCTTGTCTGGGTTAATGGATTTTTGTTCAGTGATAATGGTCCTGAGGTGCCAGAGAGTTTCATAATTTTTCCTAGGATTCTGCTTTATAACATCTATCAGAGTCAACAGACTGGCACATGGCCGGAAACTTTACATGTAACTGTATCATGCATATTGTATGTAATTATTTGTTTATACCTAATTTATACATAATAAATTGTACCTATACGTTTTGGGGGAATTAGAATAATACATTAGAAAATTAGCATAAGTATATTTTGTTCATTTCGTATACTCACGATACACAGAGTGTAACAAATAGATAATAGCTAAAAGAAGGGGGACGATTTGTACCTTGCAAAAAAAAATTTAATTTTCGGTTTTCCTATACATTATGGTGGGATGTAAAATGTCACTACATGGTTTTATGCCAACTACTTTAACTTCTCAAACACACCATACAGTGGCAACTGCGAACTCATATGGTGTGTAAGATGTAATGATATCATTTTATGCCAACTACTTTAACTTCTCCAACACACCATATAGTGGCAACTAGAAACTAATTATAGATATTGTGTAGGCGTAAATTATGCTTTGTAAGCATTATCCATCCCTTAATATTTCGCTCACGGGTATTTTATACTAGTGAATGCATAGCGTGTGCGTGAAGTTGTCGTAACGTTGTTACAACCAAAGGTAAGAAAAATTACATTTACTATTTCCTACTTTTGCACTATCTGTGTCACATATAACATCACTTATATTAAAATATAAGAGTGATGACATATTAGGCGGGAAGCCCGAAACCGAAACAAACGGCGAAGTTGAAATCCGCCAACACGGCAATCTCACCGGCTAATGACATGTTATGTTCCCGCCTAAGATAAATATAAGAAACTAGGTTGATATACTTACACGATGTTCATTTTTCGAAAGGCGATATGGAGATCTAGATTATCTTTAAAATAATTAAATTGAGCCAAACGTGCTTAAGAATAGTATAGAAAGAAATGTTAAATATCTTCCATAGACTTGACACAATCCAAAGGAAAAACTTACATTAGGAAAAATTTGAATATCGACTTTTTAATAATCTTCAAGATGGCGGAGACACCTATATCTATTTGATTTTTAGCGCCAATTTGAACCTTCAGATTTAAGTAGGTGCACTTTTATACATCGCTTTTTTCGTTTAGAATTAGGCAACTTTACCCGAATTCAACCAACTCGAAAAATGGACGTCATGTACACATGTACAAAAACAACAAATTTTTGCTCTCACAGATAATTTGAATGAGAAAATGTCCTTGTTTTGCCTTTCGGGGTGTTGTCGACGATCTAGATTTGCTGTGGATGGCAATGGGGGTATTGGAGTTTTTATCCTTAGAATCTGCATCAAATCTAAGTCGAGAAACCGCCATTTAATCTCAGTAAATGCGTACCTCGTAACTTTCTAACACAACAAATTAGGAGAATCCTATTTCATGCAAAAACATTTATTTTGTAGGTACTCACAAGTTTTGTTTTCTCTTCTCGAATCTATAAGCGATCTATAAGCTATAATGAAAAGGGCGAAAAAGTTATTGGAACTAGCGACATCGCAACCAAAGCTAGACTCAAACCCATAGAGGAAAGTACCATAGGCCCAGGCTTGGTCCAGGCTTGGCCCAAGTCTGTACAAGCCTGGGCCAAGCCTATATGCCAGGCTTGGGCCAGCTTTGGAAAAAGTCTGGAATGATAATCATGGTCCAGTCCTGGTCGCTAGGCCTGGGCCATGCTCAGTTGCCAGACCTGGGCCAGGCTCAGTTGCCAGACCTAGGCCATGCTCAGTTGCCAGACCTAGGCCATGCTTAGTTGCCAGTACTGGGCCACGCTTAATTGCTAAAACTAGCTCAAAATTAAATGCCAAGAATTAAGCATTAATAAAACAATGGAATAAATAATTGTATGAACGTATTTGCACTTTATTGTTATTACTTGTATTATGTACTATTTAAATTACATAAAGTTTTTTAATTACTATTTAGATCTCGTCTTAAATTATATTAACATTTAGCTAGTACAGTTATTATTCTCATCACTAGTTCACATTCAAGTTCAACTCATTTTGGCACCTTTTGTTTGATATTTTTTGGTTTTCTGTATCACTAGGGTCATTAACGTCACTCACACAGCTGATGTTTACACTTTGATTATTTAAACTTTGCCGGTTAACATCTAAATTAGTTTTTTTATTCAAAACTTTTTTGGTTTATTTAACGCACGCCATCTTTAAACTCTAAGGTAAGAATCAGACATAATTACTTTTAGTAGCCTCGCCTCGTGATAATTGCGGAGTAAACAAAAGAAATTATATTTGAAGGTTTTTTCCTTCTAGTTAAAACGTACTAACACTCAATGACTGTATAACTGAATCTCGGAGATTTGATTCATCACCTTTACTACTCTAGCAATGAGAAAAATCTTACATTTAACTAACAGATGATGTAAACAAGGATCGCGGCTGCGCTAAACGAAAATACCCGAATCTCGCCATACGTAACCGAACGGCTCAAGTTTCAATTCTACACTTTCGATATTATCATAACTCAACTTATTAACCAATTTTTTAAAATTTTTAACATTGAAAAAAATTATTATTGCTATTTTCTTGGATAATCCAGCCTTAGCCAAGGCTGGTTCAACCAGTCTTGAACTAAGCTTGGGTCCCTATGGAATAGAAAGGCTGGGTTATCCAGGCTTGGGCCAAACTTGGATTCTCATGGAATGGCCAAGGATGGGTTATACAAGCTTGGGCCAAGCTTGGCTAATAATTTGCATGGCCGAAGCTGGGTCAACCAGTCTTGGCCCAAGCTTGGGTTTCTATGAAATAGCCAAGGATGGGTTATGCAAACTTGGGCCAAGCTTGGGTAAGAATTGGCATGGCCGAGGATGGGTCAACCGGTGTAGGACCAAGCTTGGGTCCCCATGGAATGGCCAAGGCTAGGTTATCCAGACTTGGGCCAAACTTGGATTCTCATAGAATGGCCAAGGATGGGTTATCCAAGCTTGGGCCAAGCTTGGATAATAATTTGCATGGCCGAAGCTGGGTCAACCAGTCTAGGCCCAAGCTTGGGCCGAGGCTGAGCTACCCAATCCTGGGCCAAGTCTGGGCCAATATAGGTACGCCAAACTTAGGTTTCCCAGTACTAGCCCAGGTCTGGCCCCGTTGTCTAACTCTGGGGTTTCCTGTGTGGGAAAACAGCTAAAGAAAATCCGAGCAGTGTAGCCACTCATGACGAAAAATCTGATAGTAAGAGACCTTTAATATTCTACTCTTTAACCCTTAGTTAGTCGCGCATGGGACTAGCAGTCCCAGGGTTTATCATTTTGAGATTATAACGGAAACAATATTGTAGCTACATCATTGCACATTTTTGAGATCTCAAACTGATCTTTTACGAATACTTTGCCCGAGTTTCATGCAAAGATTTAGTTTTATTGCTCTGTAAATGTCCAAAGATTACGTCAGATATTCAAATTGTAACACAACATTAAAAGTTTAAGTGTTTATTATTTGTTTATTTTTAAGTTTAGGGTTGTTATGCATGAACAATTTTTTGTTCAAAATTAAATTTTGTTTCGAAATGTGTAAAAATATACAAGGTGTTCTATTAAAAAAATATTTTTTGTGAATACCTCTATAGCTTCAATAATAACGGAGACAGCAATGATGAACGTTTAACTTTGGACACGGTGTATATGTACCTACTTCCCATTTATCCTACTTTATTGACACTTTCGCAACCGCGTCTTCAGGTGTAGTTTTTCCCAGTGTACCGGCTTTTTTTCTGGATTGAGGTTTGTATTATTTACATGTAAGATTAGTGTATATATAGTTTTTGTTAAATTTTTAAATTTTAATAGCATTCCCATAATGCAAACGACATCTACATACCAAAAGCACATCCAAATAAAAATACCACAGTTACCTACATTCAAAACGTTTTCCACTTATATTTAACAAGTGGCGGCATAATTGGTAAGTAGCAGCTAAACCCTGAAACTTTTTGGACTAATTTTTTACGCAGTACGTTCTCCACAGTCCACCGATACACCCTAGACTTTCAGCACAGCCCACAATTTACATACAACCATTTAAATGCATTAGAGAACGCGTCAAGTATACTGGACGCGGTTCACCACAAAAAACCTCTCTGTCCAGTTGACTGGACGCCGGTTGCGAAAGTGTTAAAGTAAGTTACTATAAACAATTTCAACGAATCCACAAAAGAAAGAATTAAAAATTGGACAAAGTTGTTGTTATGGGACTGGCAATCCCACCGCGACTAACAACGTTACACATAGTGGCGCGACTAATAAAAGTTAAACATTAATGTGGTTTTTGCTCGTTTTTATTGGCATTTATGGTTAAGTCTATCGATGACACATACTGCGGATGACTTAAGGCCTCTACAGACGGTCCGTTTTACCTTGATATTTGGCTACACAGTTCTAAGTCTCAAAGCAAGTCTTAATACTTTGTTCCCATCCAGATGTACCGTGCTCAGTTCATACTTTTGCTCAGTTTTGAGGGTACTGTAGCAGTGTGATGTCAATTCTAAGTCATGATTGTGTAATAGCCATTTGCTTAGTTCTAGCTTTAAAGAAAGCAGAACATGAATTTCTTCGCTCTCAACTTTTGCACTGTACATGTAAGAAAAGCTTTCGGATTTGCCATCCACACGTTTCTTCTTACCTTGAGACTTAGAACTGTGCAGGCAAGTATCAAGGTAAGGCGGAGCATCTGTAGAGGCCTTAAACTATTATAGTAGGTTACGCTTACAATGGATTTATAGGAAGTGTTTGAGATTAATTTAGACATTAAGGCTGAACTTACAGTTTCATTAACCGACTCGCCCGGCGCCATTTAACAGCATGTAAAATCTCACTTTGCAGAGGCTTTGTGCACAAATTCTAGCAACTTTATTTGTGCACATATTTTCATAAAATTTTTAAGGGAAAGAGGAACAGTTTTTTAAATTTATTTTTGAATTATCTACAATTTAGTCCATAAAAGTTGACAAATATTTGCTTTATTTACGACGCTGTACCTTTCTTTTTGCAAATAGTATGAACGCCAAAGAATTTTTTGGGAAGAAACTACAAGACATTAATGTAGAAAGTATGTATAGGAATCATTAGTCTTTTTTAGTGTTAAAAATTGAGTTACCGTTGGATATTAGGACATTTCCAACAATTTCTCCGTGACCATTTGTTATTTTTCATATCGTTCAACATATTTAATTGACCAACGCAATTTGAAGAGATGTCCATTTTTGACTCAAAATGGGGTTGTTGAATATTTGACGAAAGGTTACCTTCCCCATGTATAATTTAATAAATATTTAGTCATAAACACAACTATAGTTTCGACTTACATATCCTGATGATGATTTCTAAGTCGAAACTATAGTTGTGTTGATGAATAAATAATTGTTGGTTATATCGATACAGATTTTCATTACGATACAAGTTTGCGACCAATAGAAATTCCGGAGAACGTAACCTTGGCCAATGACGAACAATATAAATTCCGTAAATCTTGACAACTGTCACTGTTAGACAAATGAGGTTAAAAAACGGGGCAACGACGGGAATCGAACTCGCGACTTTCCAACAAGGATCGGAAGCTTTACCACTCATCCATGGAATGCTTGCTTGACAAGTGGTATTGCGCACAGAAGTTTGAATTTTTTGCTTTAAGTCGTAGAAATATTATTGTGTGCAACTCACATTTAATGGCTTCGCTTCGCTCGTTTCGTAATTTATACTCATGTCATAATGACAATAATTAAATGTTCATTGCATAAAATACTATTATTATACCTACTTCAATCCGCGTTTATATTAAAGTAAGCATTGCAAAACAACTAAGTATCGAAAAATTAGATGATTCTGCTCATTAGGGAAAACATGCAAATATTCAAATGCCCAAGCTTAGTCATTATGATTATGAATCATAAACCATTTGATTTGACATATGAAATCTGAAGCCGTTGTTTAGTTAATATACTAATAATTTTAGATTTGCCTGGATTAAGAGAGAGAAATTGAGGAAGTGGAAAAAGAGGAGGTGGAGTTACCTGATACAGAGAAAAACAGAGAAGCAGACATGAATAAAAATGAGCTCGATGATCCAGAACCAAAAAATCAATTCAATAGGAGGATAGGGAAAAAATAATAAAAACCGAACTAAAGACTGTAAAAAATCATCTACAATTAGTAAGTACTTACATAGTTAAATTGTAATGTTTCAGTGACTAAGGAAAAAAAAATAAAAGAAATGCTCGCACGGTAACACATGTGGCATGGAAAGAGGAGGAGAAGGAATGCGTTCTCAAATTTTTCAAGATCGACATAAGCCATGAGGTTGTGCCCGGCAAAAATGCATGTATGCAATGCATTCAAGAAAATACTGTACTGAAAAATATGGACTGGAAAAGGATAAAATATTACATCAAGAATGAAATTGCAAAGAGACGAAAATTATACACATCAATATCTAAATAATTACAAGGTTTTTGTGGCATTAAAATGCCATTTTTGTTGTATTACCTACTTTAATTTTTTATATCATAATATAATATAAATGATTTTTTGTTGTAATTACCACAAATGTCCATATCAACGTACTCATACCGCATACTTTCAAAGAACATCGAGCTTCAAGCACTTATGGCGCCGTAGGTTCTGTCATCAATATTTATTGCAAGATGTCATTGCGCAATGTCATACAACGTCCACGCACAAAATATGGTTTGATGAATTCCAAATAGTACAATGAACATATGACATTGTCAAATTAAAAAAATCGGTAAATCACAGTTGCAGAATTTCAATTTTCATTTTAATTTTTTAATGCGCATATCACCATTTTAATAAGGCTGGGAATTCATATTTAAATAAATCGAATAGTTAAATATTTAAATTATCATGATTTGAATAAGAATCATAGAGTTTATTCAAATACTCTTGATTATTCAAATATTCACGTTATTCATTGAATTATAAATATTCTTGAGTATTCACTTTATTCATTAAATATTGAATACTAATGAGTATTCGTTTATTAATTGAATAGTTTAGAAGGTTTAGGTCCGGTTTCACCAACTAAAATTTAACTGTAGATTAACTAACCTACGATTAAATTTAAAATCCTGTCATATCATTGGTTAGTGGTTTTAAGCTAACCAATGATAGGTATGACAGGATTTTAAATTTAATCGTAGGTTAGTTAATCTACAGTTAAATTTTAGTTGGTGAAACCGGACCTGAGTCTCTAAAATGTTTAAAATTAAAATGTTTTTTTGATAAACAAATTGGAAATGTATGAGCAGATTTGCATAAAATTCAAAGCAGGAATAGCCGGCATCATACCAAAGGCAGTTTTTGAAATTCAGTTTGATAGATTCACGGTGCTTTTTTGGTTTATTTTCATTTCAAAACATTAAAGGAAATGCGATTTCATACAAATTTTGTATACGGATTCTATATCAAATTTGAAAATCGGAGTTCGTGAATGAGCCATATTATATATTATACAAAAATAAGAAGGACCCTTTTGTAATAGTAATAGTAATAGTCACCACCATAAATACCATAGGGAATGCCTAAATTTTGTTACCGGTAAAAACATATAAGATGTCCATGGTTATGATCCGGTGGTGGAACAAAACGTTAAATGTGATTTGATGTCGAAACCAAATACCGACAAAGCAAATAGGATGCCCGTAGCATGATAAATAATATTATTCTCTATTAGGTGTTTAAAAATCAAGATCATATGGAATGGAGTTTGCTAGTGATTAAGGGTTATCCTTACGAAGCGATTCAACGAAATGTGTATTTTAGTTTGCTTTTATACCGGCTATTTTGACAACCGTAGGTAACATGTGGCAACATTGCATTTACGTAATTTTTGAGTTGCCACCTTACTGTGTGTACCTAAACATAATTATCACAAGCACGAGGTGCTATTGTGGCAACTCTCCATATAAGTGCCATAACTTCAAAAGTAATAGACAATAAAAATAAATTAAATTAGTATAATAAAAAACGCGGCTCAAAAGATGAAATAAATAAAGCAAAAATGGTCAAAGTTTATTTTTACAAGACTTTTAGCAAAATAATATTGTGACAACCAAATGTAAGTTGCCACAAACAAAACCGTTGCCACTTTACAGGAATATTTACAAAGAAGTTGTCAGAGCTATATAGAAACATACACACACACGCACACACACACACGCACAGACACACACAGGCACACAAAGACATGAAATTTATTTTGTCAAAAATACATTTTTCTGATTCAGGAGACCTTGATACGTAAAATTATGCAAAAAAAAAATTTTAAAAAATTGCGAACGCTATACTTTCCTTATAGGAAAGTATCGACAATAAAGGAATGAATAAAAAACATTTAACCATAAGTATTGACAACAAAAAAAAATGAGCGTGAGAATTCAACACAATCAGCGATAGACAGTTAAATCATTTAAATAGAACTAAAATCTATTTGCTTTTTTTTTCAAAATTAAACTTTTTGCAATTCGCACATAACATTTTATTGCATATTAAATCTGTTTGTTGTTTACTGCATGTATTGTATAGTTTGCTTACACTATTGTATTAACTTTAATTATTTTTAGACGTTGACGATCCACACAAACTAGAAAACAAAACAATAATTTCTAAAATAACAAACAAATGACAAGCAATGTGTTTGTTGTTCATGTAAAAACAAAATTCTCAAAGTTACTTGATGTTGGAAACTTCCTGCGCATTTCAGTGTTTGTTGTAATTATTGAAATTAGCTAATGTTTTAATAACATGAGTTAAAAAGTGTTTAAAAATTAACAATTATTATTTTTAAATTAATTTCAAAAGTAACTTTAAGTATGTTTAAAAAAAAATATTAAAATATACGTTAGTTTATGTTAAAAAAAGCTTATAGTAAGATAAAGTGTATAAATTGACGAAAAAGCTACACAATGAAAAAAAATGATAAAATGTAAATGTTTCGATATCTGTTGGTAGAGATGGATGCGATTAAGAATAATAAAGAAAGTTTGATGCTTTTGTTTCGTTAACGATTTCTTTTTTGACTTCAAAGTTTGTTTTTAACATTTTTTTGTTAACGTATTTTTACGAAAATTAAGTCATTCATTATTTACTTTATAATTTTAATCTATAGACTTGTTTTTAACAATATTTTATCCAAGTTTCATGTAAATTTGCTCGTGTCTTTTGTCCACCAGATTCAGCCACTCAATTTTCTTGTAAGTTTATACGTCGTTTAATAAATGTAATTATTATTACCTTTGTATTGTGTTTTGATCGTTTGTAGAATGCTTACGTTTAATAAATTGTAGTGACTTGAAAAAGTGTGCACATGGTACACGAATCGTCGCCATAAAAAAACCTTAGCGGTTTTTATGCGCCTCCTTAACGAAGAACTATAAAATTATCAACTGTATTTGTTATCTATTTTAATTATTTAATTAAGCCGAACTGGTTTTTCAAAATTTGCTTTTATTAACTTTAAACTGGAGAAAAAACTGACTAAAAAAGAAAGAATTATTCTTTAAATGATTCGTGGTTTTAAGGATAAAACAAGATGTTACAATAAAGTCTTCAATAATTTTTTCATCAACGATCAGTGACTTCTAAATCAATAGTCGAAAGTCCTGCTCGAAAATCGGAAGAAAAGAGAACTGTAAAAGATCTTCCGAGAACTGGCAGATCTACAACAATTCTAGTGAAAACCGAAGTATCTTTTACTAATGAACCTTTAAATTCTTTATTAAAAACGTGCCAGGTACATGAAATTGGTAAAGCTTCTGTCCACAAATTTTTTAAGAAATTAACTGTTTCAAAGTTTATTTTTTCCATTTATTATTTAGTTGCTCAAAATGGGTTAATTATATTATATTATTTATTTTTATTTTTATATATATTCTCAAAACCTTCCCATTAATATATTTAGTTTTAATTTTTATATTTTAATAAACGCTACATGTTTCGACAGAGTCATCTTCAGGCGTATACTATAAAATCAAAAAATATAAAATCGAATCTTAATTAAATATAAACTTACATTAGAATTGAAAAATCAAACTTCAAATATTATATAAACTTTAAAAAAATAATAATAATAGAAATCTGAAAAAAGAATTAAAAAATGAATTAAAAAATCAAAAAGTTATAAAAATGAATAAACTTACCAACATATATTAATCAAATTAAATTAAAAATGGTTAAATATTTGAAGTTTGACAAATTTCAAAAATTTGAACAACACAAAATTATCTTAATAATAGAAAATCCTAGGATACAACAAAATAATATACTAATGGAAATAATCAAACAAAAACTAATTTAGAAAAAGTAAATTATTATTAAATTATTCTCAGCATTCATTCAATTCTAAAAAAGATTTTGAAATTTTACACATTTGCAATAAAGGTTTAAGACTTAATTTTTTAGAAATAAAAGAAATTATTAAAAATTACAATTCTAATCGTGAATCATCCCTTAACGAAGTTGTTAACTTTAATAATAATTTACTTTTTCTAAATTAGTTTTTGTTTGATTATTTCCATTATTATATTATTTTGTTGTATCCTAGGATTTTCTATTATTAAGATAATTTTGTGTTGTTCAAATTTTTGAAATTTGTCAAACTTCAAATATTTAACCATTTTTAATTTAATTTGATTAATATATGTTGGTACGTTTATTCATTTTTATAACTTTTTGATTTTTTAATTCATTTTTTAATTCTTTTTTCAGATTTCTATTATTATTTTTTAAAAGTTTATATAATATTTGAAGTTTGATTTTTCAATTCTAATGTAAGTTTATATTTAATTAAGATTCGATTTTATATTTTTTGATTTTATAGTATACGCCTGAAGATGACTGTCGAAACATGTAGCGTTTATTAAAATATAAAATTAAAATTAAATATATTAATGGGAAGGTTTTGAGAATATATATAAAAATAAAAATAAATAATATAACTGTTTCAGACAACATTACGTGAAAAATGTGATGTTTGCAGACACTTTTTTTTGAATGTTGTTTTCCTTGACGACGACTTTCTACTTGAATGGTAACATTAATAAACACAATTGTCGTTATTAGATTGACAAAAATCAATGTTTAATAAGAAAATATCATCGCAGAAAATTAATGTATGAGCTGGTATTATAAGAGTAAATGTATTTGGTCAACTTTTTATTACCTAACGGAAATTTGGGCACAGATAGATCTGCAACTCTTAGAAAATTACATAGTTTCAAGTGTACGTGTCGTATGCTCTAACGACAATAAAAGTAGTTTCTCCAAATTTTAGTCGCGCAGTCTAAGACGTTTCCAGACTGTTGAATTGGTACAAAAGGTAAAATTGAATAGCCGCAATCACCTTATCTAACACTACTCGTTTTTTTCTTTTGGAGGTTCTTGAAAAGAGAATGTATGCAACGAAACCAGAATCAATAAAAATTTTTGGAAATTGCATAATATTTAAAAAACCAACAAATCACTAAGGATATGCTTCTGATTGTTCAAAATTTTATTTACAAGCGTCTGGGTCATTGCAAGACCAAAGAAAGTCGACAGTTTAAACGTTTGTTCTAAAATTCTAATGAACGTGCAAAAAACATAAAAACATTTTATTTACTTATTTGGTGGTTAACCCATCATAATACTTAAAAAAATTAAGATATTCGGTTTTGACTTTTGAATTATGAGAATGTAGTTTTTATGAATCTTTAGTGATTTCCAAATTTTTAATTATTTTTCTTCATTTGTTCAAAACTTTGTCTTGAAACTTTTGGATAATATATGTATATTGGTTTATGAGTCTGTAACCTTTGACATAACAAAACTCTTTTTTTTGATCTTCCGTTTTATTTTTGTCTTCTTTTTTTTGGTATGTGTGTCATTGTCTTACATCTATACTCTGTACCGTGAAAAGATCGAGTTAAACCCTTTCTTTAATTTATGTATAATACTTTGAACCAATGTATGGAAAGACAAGTTTAGACGGTTCAAATTAGTAAAAATGTAAAAATTCAAAAATTATATACCTAATGTACAATATCAAAGGCATTAAAGAGTACATAGGAAAACGTATCATTTTCAATAAATGCATAAAAACTTCTGGCGTTTCTAACTTATAACAAATAAATCGGTTTTAACTTTATTTTCCGCCCATCGTCTGTTAATAGCAATATTAACTTATAATAATGTTTCAGAAATAGATCGTTAATGACAATTTTGAACCAATAAATGAATTTTTATTAATGAAGGATTTTGTATAGCAACTAATGAAACCACTGGTTTATTGATATTGCGCGACTACTAGATATAACAACGGGTTACGTATACTTTAGTTCCCTTATAACTTCATATGTTTTACCCTAACCTACGATCAACGGAAAAGCTTTAAAATTAACTCGTTTGTTAATCGGCGACAAATAATCTCGACAACATTAACGCATTTGCTCGCTACACTTGCTCACGCCGTTAAAATGTCTTGATTATTAATTACTATCATTAACAACCAACTATTATTTATTAATTTAGTGACGATTAGTTTTGAAAATTTATTAAATAACACTTGGGGGGAACATCTGAACAATTGAAACGTATATGAAGGAGAGCTTCATTAAATTTTTGCACATTAATGAAGTTGACAAACTAAAATTATGACATGTTTCATGGGAATTTACATAACATTCCGTATTTAAAAAAAATTGACATTTATGGTGATTCTGATGAAAAAAAGTCATCTTTCACACAAATTATCAACGGTTCCATTGCCTACAGCTTGCTGAAATAATAGGTGAAGGTTTTACATTTTAAAAGTATTGTTTTTTGCGACTTTTCTTTTTATTTGATTACATATCAACTCAATAGTATTGAACTTACATTAATTCGCAGACAATCGAAAAACAATATGACTTTGTTTTTTGGCTATTTCATAGTTACATACATTGGCATGATAGCAGTCTTTTTTTCTACAGTCACTTCTTCATGCTAATTTCCAGATTTCTTTGATTCAAAGCATAGTAAACTATTCTCAACAAACCCGTCTTTAGATCATATGTTGTAATAAATCGGAAGTCCGCCGCATATTTGTAGTCAAAAATTTTTATAATTTTAATCAAATTACGCGTGAACTTAGAACCCTACGCATCTAAACCCCTTCCTGACCGACGAAGCGCGCGCCATACCCCACTCATGTGTCCTCGTACGTGATAACCCGCTATAAAAGGAGATCCCCTGAAAACAAACTTCACTTAGCCTTACTTAGCCTTAATCCTGTTTACCTGTGCTCTACTTACCTGTAAACCGAATTAACCTGCCGAAATCCAGTAACGACAACCTCGCACCGTCTCTTGATAATTCTCTGTCCGTTTTAATAATTAACCAGACCATCCGCTATTCACCTTGCTAATTCTTGAATCCGTTTATTCAACAACAACCGCTACGTCTTGGCCTTCTCTTCTGAAACCGACTAATTATTCCTGTTACCAGAACCTGTTACACCGAACTAACCTGTTAAAAATAGATATTCTTGTTAACACCGAACCTCGCACCGTCCCTTGATTAATTCTTTAGTAATTTCACCGATTAACCTGATCAAACGCGATTCACCTGGCTCATTCTTTCGATTGTTTTGTGTTACGATAAATCCTCGTACTGACCAGATTTCTTGTATTTATTCATTCACGATTGTTGACCTGTTAGTAAGTTCACCGTTTAAGTAATTTCCAGTCCAGCCTTGTACCGAAACCAGTAGCATCGCAGTGCTAGAACAGTAGGAGTTTAAGTGTACAAAGTAACTAAGCCTTTTGTATCGAGGTATCGCTACAACTGCTTAGCTACGATTGTTAACTTACCCTCGACAAATTCTGTTACAGACTACAGTTAACTCGGTACGTTTGTAATCGTTTAACCACCTAGCGTAAGGTAAATCCTCGAGTTTAACAAAAATAGTGCATTGGGGAACCGTAGCGTAGATTTGTTATAATTCGTTAGTTTACCCACCTGCAACGTATAGATTCACAAGAGCTAAATCTACGAGTATATTAAAACAACAATCACCTGAATTCCAGTATCAATCGTAGTATGTTCAATACGTTTTCCTGGTCGAATTAAATTGTATTAACTTCTCGAATCACCCTGGTATTCAGAATTAATTACCTGTAGAAATACCGTTTGCAATTAAGCCTGTAGTTCATTATCTTTGTTTAAGACTTACCTGGCAATTAGCACAAAGCACGTGTTATTAACCTCAACAAGCAATCACACAAACTTCCCGTATTATTGTCAACCTGATCCGAAATAAATATTGTAAATCCAGTTAATTTGCACAGTAATCCTTTCCCGTAATTATCCGATTAACTCACCACGTTCTTTATTGTATTTATTAGTATTTTATCAGCACTAAAAATTACAAACTTACAGATACAAACGGAAGTCGATCGCAGCGCCACCACGACTTGGAAATTACAGGATTGGTTAAATAATATACATATAATATTTTTATTATACTACATACAGTGTATACCGAAAATAAATACAATTGTCAACTTTGTAAATTAATTAACTCTTAAATTAATTCTATACCTTAGCTGAGCTACCCAACCAGTAACCTGAACCAGTACGTATCAGTACAAAGAAGTGTCGACCCCGAGCAGGGACTTGAGAAACTGTGACCTAAAAGTGAGTACTAATTAATTAACCAGTAGATTTGTTTAGATTTTGGTTGGCGTCCGAGCATTTATTCCAGTCCGAAAAATCCAAAATCTAAGATGTCTGAGCCTGTAGAATTACCAGAAGCTGTCCCAGAAACCGATGCGCAAGTAAATTGGATTTGCAACTTGCGAAAAGAAGAATTGATCCAAACCCTGAGAATACATCAATTAGAAACCACCGGTAATGTAAATGAGTTAAAAGCACGTATGATAAATTTCATACGAACTGGAGAACGTCCAGCGACTATGCTCACCTGCCCCAGAAGCCAAGGTACTTCCCGGCCATCATCACCGACTCCGTTACAAGCCGCACCACCAGTAACATTTACGTCTTCAGCTATCGCACAGGTATGTGAATGTGTACGTAAATGGGGAATAAAATTTGATGGAAAAGTAGACCCGATTTCGTTCCTCGAGCGAATTGAATTCCAGAAAATTAATTATGGAATCCCAGGTACCATGTTATTACAGGCGCTTCCGGAATTATTGAAAGATAATGCTTTTTTGTGGTACCGTAATAACCGTGATCAATGGACTCGATGGGAAGATTTCATCGTTCAGTTTAAACAACGTTTTCTAGGTCCCCGATTTCAATCCCGTCTTGAAGAAACCATTCGAAGTCGACTTCAAAAAGAAGGAGAAAAAGCAGGCGAATACATCGATGCTCTCCAAACGCTTATGACCAGACATGGCCAGATGTCCCCCGAAAGACAACTGGAAAGAATATATGAAAATCTACAAACATCGTATAAGCTATATATAAAAAGAAACGATTATACGAACCTGGCTGAATTACAACAGTTAGCTCACGACTTCGAAGAAATACACAAGCCGAACTCCGTCCAACGCCAAGCCACCCGTTCTGCACCAAATCCTCCACCGATGAACGTTGTCCAGAGCCCACAGACGCCTGATCCTTCCCGATTGTATAATCGCACAGCAGTATGCTGGCGATGCGGCCAACGAGGCCATTTTAAGACGCAATGCCGAGGACAATTCAAGCTGTTTTGTTCGCGATGTGGAAAAGATGGAATCTACTCCAGAGATTGCCCATGTCCCCGGTCGGGAAACGGACAAGGCCGGCTAGAATAGCAGAGTCGCTACTAGTCACTTCGGCCAACCCAGGCTCCACCGATCCCGCCGAATGGACCTCCTGGTTAACAAAGATTAAAAGTTTCTTTTCCAGATCAAAACCGACAGTACCTGCTCTAGCCACCATATATTCCCGGTTATTCTTGCCCATACGAATTTATGGACACTACTTTCAAGCCCTTGTAGATACTGGTGCAGCACGCAGTTACATCAGCTCCCGGCTACAACCCCTCGTCACCCAGGATATGCGACCAACAAACGGACTAGACAACCGCGTGCAATTGGCCAATGGAAACATCCTACAAACTAACGGAAATTACACGTTTCCAATCCAGGTAGGATCACAAACCTTACCGCTCCATTGTCAGTGTTTAGACGGCTTGACTACCGACGTCCTTGTTGGCTGGGATTTCTTGTTAGCTCACGACGCCATTATCAAAGTAAGAGAAAACGTTGTCATCTTAAATAACGAACCAGTCCCGTGTAATAATAGTAATAATCCAGGCCTCGGAGGCATCCGTAGCATTTCAGAATCCGAACTACCCGCTCTCAATTTATTCCTGGAAGAAGAATTAGAAAAATTTAAGTTGTTAACAGGACCGGCTTCAGGTATCACTCACCGAATAACGCTGAAACCAGGCGTTGAACCCGTGAAACAGAGATACTACCCTCGGAACCCGGCGATGCAACAAATTATGGACCAGGAGATTGATCGAATGTTGCGTGACGAAGTTATCGAACCGTCTCGAAGCCCGTGGAGTTCACCGGTAGTATTGGTCCGCAAACCAACGGGGAAATATCGATTCTGCATCGACTTCCGTCAAGTAAACGAGCTCACCGTCAAAGATGCCTACCCGATACCTTTTATCCAGGGCATTTTGGACAAACTTCGTGGGGCGAGGTACATCAGCACGTTAGATCTGAAAGATGGTTATTGGCAAATCCCGATGGATCCAGAAAGTAGACCAATCACCGCATTTACCGTGCCTGGCCGTGGTCTATTCCAGTTCAAAGTAATGCCTTTTGGATTACACTCGGCTCCTGCTACATTTCAGCGTCTTCTGGACGAGGTGATAGGCCCAGAGATGGATTCTAAAGCTTTCGCATACCTAGATGACATTATTGTGTTAGGTTCCACATTCGAAGAACACCTCCAAAACTTACGAGAGGTCTTCGACCGCCTAAGAGCTCGAGGACTTCGATTACAAGAAGACAAATGTTCCTTTTGTCAGTCCGAGTTAAAGTATTTAGGTCATCTTGTTAATAATACAGGTATCAAACCCGATCCGGAAAAGGTGGCCGTTATTACTCAACTCGCTGCTCCTACTACGACGAAACAACTGCGAAGATTCCTGGGAATGGCCTCCTGGTATAGGAAATTCGTACCCGGATTCGCCCAGCTTGCCGCACCTCTAACCGAACTCCTGAAGAAAAGCACCAAGTATAGGTGGACTGAATCGCAAGAAACTGCATTCGAAGAGCTAAAGAAAGCACTTACTACAGCTCCTGTCCTGACGTGTCCGAACTTCCAAGTGCCGTTTTTACTCCAGACCGATGCAAGTACTAGCGGTTTGGGAGCCGTCCTGATCCAGGTTCACGAAGGAGAAGAGCATGTCGTTGCGTATATTAGCCGAGCCCTAACCAAAGCCGAAAAGAATTATTCGATTATCGAATTAGAGTGTCTTGCTGTGGTTTGGGCCATAAGAAAACTAAAAGGATACTTAGAAGGGTATCGTTTTCAGGTAAGCAGCGACCATCGAAGCCTCAAGTGGCTTAAAACTATGGAAAACCCCACGTCTCGTCTCGCCCGATGGATCCTGGAACTACAACAATTCGACTTCGAAATCGTATATCGCCCTGGAACCCAGAATGTTGTAGCCGACACCCTGTCCCGTCTCCATGAAGAAGAAGAGAAGCCACACCAAATTGCCACCGTGTCCGAAGATCCGTCTCCAGGTCGTTGGTATCAGCAGATGTTTCGAAAAGTACAGGAGAAACCGGATGAATGGCCAGAATTTCAAATACACAACGACCAGTTGTATAAGAATTTCCCGATGGTGAGTCCTGAAGTTAGCGAAGGGCTACAGTCTAGCTGGAAGTTGTTTGTCCCAAAGCCACAACGACGCCAGGTCCTGGAAGAGTGCCACGACGCAGACACGGCTGGACATTTAGGAGTCGCCAAAACGTTGAAACGAGTGTTTCAGAATTATTATTGGCCAGGTATATCTCGCGACGTCCGGAACCACGTACGCCGGTGCCAGAAATGCAACGAATACAAAGGTCAAGTAGGAAAGCCAGCCGGAAAAATGCATTTCTACCCGAGTCACCAACCCTGGGAGATCGTGAGCGGTGATTTGATGGGACCATTTCCGCGGTCAAAGAAAGGTAACTGCCATTTATTAGTGTTGCAGGATAAATTCACGAAATGGACCGAATTGCGACCATTGAGAGCTGCTACCACTACCGCAATTATCAAAGCCCTGAAAGAGCAGATCCTCTACAAATTTGGCACGCCTAAAGTCATAATCACCGACAACGGACCGCAGTTTACAAGCAAAAGTTTCCGCGAGGAATTAGCGTCCTTCGGCATCGAGTCTCGCCTCACACCCCCGTACACCCCGCAAGCGAATCCAGTAGAGCAAATGAATAAGGTGGTAGGCGTAATGATCGCTCAAACTACCGGTCCGGACCAACGAAACTGGGACCAAAGCCTGGACGAAATCGCGTTTGCCGTAAATACGTCGCACCACACGTCAACCGGATTTACTCCCGCGCTGCTCAATTTTGGCCGAGAATTGACAGCACCGAACGCCCTGCACCGAACCCTGAATCCGGATGTTCCGACAGGCGAGCCCGATGCTTCTGAACACGCCCAGGTAATCCACAAGTTACAAGATTTATTTCAGGTTACTCGTGATCGACTCACGCAAGCCTTCGTGCAACAAAGTCACTATTATAACCTGAGGCGCCGACCGTATCGCCCTCGAGTAGGAGATTCCGTTTATAAAAAAGAAAGACCCCTGTCCGACAAAGCCAAGGGATTTGCAGCCAAATTAGCACACAAATATTCCGGACCGTTTATAATTAAGAACATTCTCTCGCCAGTAATAGTCGAGTTGAGGCCTCCAGATTCACGCAAGACGATAGCCCGGGTCCACGTGAAAGACCTCAAGTGCGTCTCCGACACTCAGGAAACCCTCGCTCAGCCGGCGTTGGAAACGGCGAGGATTGATCCAGTCGCAGTTACTAATCGAGTACCGCCCAGTACAACAACACAACCACCGAGGTATCTTTTCGATTACTACCAGAACCGCCGTGGTAAGATCGTAAAAGAGTTGTAAGTAGAAACCTAGTTATGTCTCTCCCTCAACCCCTGTATTCGTCTTTTCCCCCAGGAGAGGGTAGTATGTAATAAATCGGAAGTCCGCCGCATATTTGTAGTCAAAAATTTTTATAATTTTAATCAAATTACGCGTGAACTTAGAACCCTACGCATCTAAACCCCTTCCTGACCGACGAAGCGCGCGCCATACCCCACTCATGTGTCCTCGTACGTGATAACCCGCTATAAAAGGAGATCCCCTGAAAACAAACTTCACTTAGCCTTACTTAGCCTTAATCCTGTTTACCTGTGCTCTACTTACCTGTAAACCGAATTAACCTGCCGAAATCCAGTAACGACAACCTCGCACCGTCTCTTGATAATTCTCTGTCCGTTTTAATAATTAACCAGACCATCCGCTATTCACCTTGCTAATTCTTGAATCCGTTTATTCAACAACAACCGCTACGTCTTGGCCTTCTCTTCTGAAACCGACTAATTATTCCTGTTACCAGAACCTGTTACACCGAACTAACCTGTTAAAAATAGATATTCTTGTTAACACCGAACCTCGCACCGTCCCTTGATTAATTCTTTAGTAATTTCACCGATTAACCTGATCAAACGCGATTCACCTGGCTCATTCTTTCGATTGTTTTGTGTTACGATAAATCCTCGTACTGACCAGATTTCTTGTATTTATTCATTCACGATTGTTGACCTGTTAGTAAGTTCACCGTTTAAGTAATTTCCAGTCCAGCCTTGTACCGAAACCAGTAGCATCGCAGTGCTAGAACAGTAGGAGTTTAAGTGTACAAAGTAACTAAGCCTTTTGTATCGAGGTATCGCTACAACTGCTTAGCTACGATTGTTAACTTACCCTCGACAAATTCTGTTACAGACTACAGTTAACTCGGTACGTTTGTAATCGTTTAACCACCTAGCGTAAGGTAAATCCTCGAGTTTAACAAAAATAGTGCATTGGGGAACCGTAGCGTAGATTTGTTATAATTCGTTGGTTTACCCACCTGCAACGTATAGATTCACAAGAGCTAAATCTACGAGTATATTAAAACAACAATCACCTGAATTCCAGTATCAATCGTAGTATCTTCAATACGTTTTCCTGGTCGAATTAAATTGTATTAACTTCTCGAATCACCCTGGTACTCAGAATTAATTACCTGTAGAAATACCGTTTGCAATTAAGCCTGTAGTTCATTATCTTTGTTTAATACTTACCTGGCAATTAGCAAAAAGCACGTGTTATTAACCTCAACAAGCAATCACACAAACTTCCCGTATTATTGTCAACCTGATCCGAAATAAATATTGTAAATCCAGTTAATTTGCACAGTAATCCTTTCCCGTAATTATCCGATTAACTCACCACGTTATTTATTGTATTTATTAGTATTTTATCAGCACTAAAAATTACAAACTTACAGATACAAACGGAAGTCGATCGCAGCGCTACCACTACTTGGAAATTACAGGATTGGTTAAATAATATACATACAATATTTTTATTATACTACATACAGTGTATACCGAAAATAAATACAATTGTCAACTTTGTAAATTAATTAACTCTTAAATTAATTCTCTACCTTAGCTGAGCTACCCAACCAGTAACCTGAACCAGTACGTATCAGTACAATGTGTAGTGTTATAAGACGATTTCTCTTGCTTGAAGGCGCTTTTAACCCTATCATGCTTGTATAAAAGTCTGTCGCGGAGTCGCAATTGTTGTATCTTTACATACTTTGCTTACAGTTTGACCAGCGTTTACCCATGTTTCATCTAAAAAATACAATTTCTTGTTCTCTTCCTTGTACTTTCGGATTTCTCGCAAAAAACGTCGTCTCTAGACAATGACCTCGTTTCTTTCTTCAAGAATACTATTGCGTGATCTTTTTGAGAAACTATAATGCAAAACCACAATCACATTAAAAAATGTAGAAATATACAATTTATTTACTCACCGAAATCCAATTTTTTAATTAGTAAAATTATTTTCAATTCCGGTAGATTTTCATTTTCCTGCAATGTCATTAACATTTTATTTGGAGATGACGGTTCATTTCTTTCAAAAAAAGTAAGTATTAAACGTCGAATAGTACTTTTAGCTGCATCAGTATATGTAAAATGGTTCGTGGACTGTGATACACTTTTGGTGCATGTGTTTCTTAATAATCACGAATAATATTAAAAACACTCGAGACACACACACACACCTAAAATTGTAGGTAATTGACTTCTGGACCATATTAACAAACAACTAACATTTTTTTATATATTTAAATATAATGATAACTTTTAATCCACAAACTGTTTTACGAGTAGGCTTTGACTTTGTATTAAAATAATAATTTTAAATTAAAGTAATGTTTGACACACATGCATATGTGTTATATAATTTACATACAAGTGTTTCAAAGTAGAAATATGAATCACAAAACAAACGTATCGGTGAAGGAGGCAGTAATGTTGCTAACGTGTTAGAAACATGTCATTCCAGTATAAGTCCCATTGTTACACAATTTCACGAAACAGGATCTTAGACTCGAAGGCAAGCCTAAGGGCAATCAAGTTTGTAGCAATCAAAGGTTGTTCTCTTAGAAAACCAGCTCTTAGAAACCGTGGAACCACCAGTAATGTTTTCAAAAATGAGTTATCAGCAATTCGTAGTGTTATAGTATCGTCTCAAACAATCAGAAGACGTTTAAATGAAGTTAGAATAAGCAGCAGGTGAGCGACAAAAAAGCATTGCTTACCAGAGTTTTGTCAAAAATCATCAACATCTTGACTTTAAGATGGTTTTATTTTCTGACGAAACCGGAATTAATTTAACATCTCCCGATGTACGTGAACGTATCTAGCAAAAGCAAGAAGAGAGATTTGCAAGTTGCATTTCTCCACGCGGCTGTAATGTTTTGGAATATAATCTGTTTCGATGCTCATACATACACTGAAAGAAAAATTGTACATGAAGTCAATGTACGGTATACATCGACCTATAGTAGATTAAAATAATGTATGTTTTCATTGAATTTTTGTAATTTACATTATAAGTACATAGTTTCTTTATGTACTTTACATTGATTCAATGTATCAAGTTGTATTTGTTATCTTTCAAAAGAATTTGTTATGAGATCATGCACAGTAAACCTTTGAATGTATCATTATATTAATTTATCGTATGATGTAGATTAATCTAACATTTGCAATACATTGGGTTAATGTAGTCGTACGTTGTATGTGTAGAGTTTTTATAGAACCATGTACAGTTTATGATTTCAACGTATTTTTAAATTAAAACTATTATTGCATACCTGAATTGTAGGTAAGAGATACATTAATTTAATGTAACATACAAAGAATCAAGTCTTATCACTGTCACACGTAGCACCAAACATTATCTTACCATAGAATAAATAAGATGACTAAGAAATTTGAGTTTGTGTGAACCTCAGTGTCAGCAATAAATCAATTTTTATATAGCATGTCAGGTGGTGTCAGTGCATTTAGTTCGTGTATTTTTCTTGATGCAATTCCATAGTGCAGTACAACAGAAGCAAACATATGTTTAATACGCTGTCAACGTTTTAGTTACTAAAGTTTGTTTAATAGGTGAGTGTATGCATTTTTATTATTTATTAATATAATCTCTCAATCGTACTGTAATTCTTAAATGTATCTAAATAATATTGTTAATTAAGTGTAACCAATAATAACTGACGTTATTCCCTACGTTATCAAACTTAAAACGAAAAAGAGAAGTTAACTAAATAGTTATTCACATCTTTAATTATTTTAGCTTCAAACGACGATGGCGAAACATGCATCAAGTCGATGAAATTTGGTAAATTGTCAACCGATGAGTTGGATTCCTACTGGACAGCATGCATAAAATTAGAAATGTATTCAACTCTATCAATTCTACAAATACCATCTGATTTTCGTTTGTTCAGAACATTGTAATAAAGTAAGTAAGTAGTACTACCTATCTATACTCATCACGAGATGGATTACTAAAAATCAGCAATACGAATAATAAGTTAATTTTTTAAAAATTTTAGTTGTTTGATTTATGTTTACTTTCAGAGTGTTATAAAATTGGATCGTTTTGTATAATATCTAAATATATATTTTACGTACTATTAATGTTTGTTAATACATTAAATGGATGTAGTGCATTCATTAGAGTAATGTAATTGTAAATATTGTTGATGTACAGTTTACACTGATTCATGAAATCTGGTACATCAAAATAATGAAATACATACATAAAATCAATCTAATTGTACATCAAATTGCGTCAATGTAATCGTACATTGTGTTTATAAACTTTTACATTGATTCATGAATGTTGGTAGACGAAATTGATGAATAATGTACATCCAATTAAAATAATAATATATTGTCTTGATGTACACATCCTTGTTCAGATTCAATGTTTTAGTACATTAATCTAAGGTAATGGATTCATTGTGCTGATGTACCCATCATTCATCGGATGAAAAATATGTACAATTTTAATTGATTCAATTTAGATTTACATTGATTCTACGTCACTTTTTTTTTAGTGTAGTTAGTTCCTATACGTGCGTGGTCTAAGAACGCTGATTATCATTTGGAAAACATCGTACTTGAACATGTACTGCTTGTTGTTTTCTTTGTCGGTTCTAATTTTCTGTTCATGCAAGATAATGCGCGGCATCACGTGACTGGAAAAGTTATTAAATACTTGCATGCTGTTGATATACTCTTAATTATATGGCTACCGAATAGTTCCAACATTAACCCGATTGAGCATTTATGAGATTATCTTGAAAAAGAGTTCAAAGTCGTGATCCATAATTAAATAAATAAATAACCTAAAATGTAACTTTCACATTAATTATTAACGAACCATTTCAGTACGCACCTGAGTATACAAAAATGTACACCAAAGTATTGAAAAATACTATTTTGTCAAATGAATAGAAATAAACTGCAAATAAGTTAACCAAAATGTCAAACATCAAACTGAAGTAAATGTTTGTTGTATCACTGTATAAAGTATAAAAACCATTAAAAAGCTGAAATCAAAATTCTTTCTTAAACTTCTAGTGTAGTCTTTATTCCTGCTGCAAATGAACGATTTGTTACAAAGACTTGTAGAATTAATTCTATTTAATATTTCTTTGGTAATTTGGTATCTGCTAACATTGCCCTATCTTTTTTGGCAAGAGTATTATTTTTTTTCGCACTGTTAGCTGTGGTAAAATTCTAGATTTTTCAATTTTTTTGTCAGATGCCTTGTTGACGTACTTTTTTCCATTGTCAGTTTTTAGCTTATTTGTTTTCTGCCATATCAGAGTTTCCGTAAACTTTTTGGACTTTTTGAACTTGTCAATTACTTTTTCTTTTGTATTAATAAAATATATAGATGTTTTTTAAAGGGATCGTCTACGATAATAAAAAAAATAATAATGATTTTTTAGAGTAAATGGTATATTTGTTCAATACAATTTACATGCAAGCTTTCGAAGCTAAGTTCTTCGACAGGCTTTGGACAAAACCGAAAGAACAGTATCAGATAATTTATAAGAACTTAAATTAACAACCAGTTTATCATTTTTATAATCAATAAATACTTTAAGCAGACAGATGGTATAGCGATGGGATTGCCAATTTCTCCATCACTTGCTAATTATTTTATGAAAAAATTTGAAGAAGAAACCTTAAAAGCTGCATCTAAAAAACCAAAATTATGGGTTAGATATGTAGATGAAATTTTTGCGATTTGGTCTTATGGTGAAGATACTCTACAAATTTTGTCTGCAATACCTTAACAATCAACATCCAAACATAAAATTTAGTATTAAAAAAAAATTAATGGTATCTTACCTTTTTTTAATGTAAAGATAGAAAGAAAGCCAGATGGTAGTTTAATGCATTTAGTTTATCAAAAACCAACACGTACAGATCAATACATTAACGCAAATTCTAACCATCATCCAGCTCAGAAACTTGAAGCGATTAGCATATTATATATAATCGTGCAACTAAAGCTTGCATGTAAATTGTATTAAATAAATACACGATTTACCATAAAAAATCATTAATATGTTTTATGGTGAAACTTTTATATCTAAAGTTAGAAAATACTTTGTTCCTCTAATCAAAATCTTTCTATAGGCCCACTCAAGACAGAATCAACAATCAACCATATTAAGCAATCTTTCGGTACTGTTCTACTGACTTCAAACTTTTTTTTTTAATGTTTATACAAGATTTCCATTTCTTAACATCGTCTTTTTTGTTGTACTTACTAATTACTTCGTAATCGTTTTGTTCAACAGTTAACTGGTTTTTTAACAATTTTGCTTACCGATAAAAGAACTAATTCTGGCAAATACAAAAAGTCATTAAATATAATGTCACTTTGTCGTCTGCTTGGTGAAATTAGTTAACATCACCCTTAATGGTTGGCTTCATTGTTAATACTTCCTTCGTGTCGCATGTTTCTTTTGTAACTAAAACTTGATTCCTTTTCTAAAATTCCTTTTGTTTTAAATGCAAAAAAAACGTTTCGAATTGATTTTTTAAACAATTCTATATATCGTAAATGTTGTGTTTTTTGCATTTAGATTTTATATCTACTTGTCACGTCTTAATTTTCGTCAAATCAGATTTTGTGATCACCAGTTTGACATCTTTAGTTTTAGTTTTTATAGAATCAGCAGTAATTGATACACGGGCACTTTCTTGCTCCATTGTCATTGGCCAATTTCTATTAATGTGTGCCATGTTGTAATTATTTTATTAACATAGTTCTCTACACTGACACAATTGTATAATTTAACTGTACCTAATTAAAGTTCTTAATAAGTATATGTTTCTTGTAAGTTCTAAATATTCACGCTGATTTTAATGTATCCTATACTTTTTTGTGCTGATTTAGTTTATTGTACGTAAACGTAATTAATTGGATTAAAGAGCAGAATTCTTTTTGGTTTTGACTTGGAAACTTTTTTCGCGTCGGTTTCCGTGATCGTGATGCATCCCCATAATTCCTCGTGTTGTCAATACGCTAATTTTCCAGGTTGAGTAAATTTTTTTACCTTTCCGTATATAAATAATTAAAATATCCCAAAAAAACGAATGAGTTATTTAGAAAGGATTTTTTTTGTTGATATAACGTCGTATTGGATGTGTGTTTTACATGCATTTTATCAGGTTACACTCTTTCAAGAATGAAATGCTATCTAAAACACTCATACAATAAATAATTATTATTACAAAAATTTCTTTAATAAAAACGTTGAATTAAACGGTAACTATCAAATTCTAATAAATGAAAGACAGAAACATTTTATTTGTTATATTTAGTAATGAACACGATAATAGTTATTTACATAAAAGTCAGGAAAATCTCACATTACTGAAGAGGAGCTAAATTGTAATACGAAGCACTTTGTGCGGAGTATTTTAAAGCTCTGAGTCAAGTAAGAGGTTTTACTGACGTGTTTTGTATTAATTTTTTCTGGAAATCGTAAAAAAAAGACGAAATTTATAAATTTTAGAAATTGTGTTTACAAATTCCATAACAATTAAGTTTTCAGTTTTGTTGGCAACTATAGTTACAAAGTATTTTGCGTCTTGTAAAGTCTTTAGAGTACTAGTCCGGAAAATTCAATTTTCTTGCGGGTTAATAAGCAGGAAAATGTTGTTTTCAAGACGATTTTCGGAAAAATTATAATTTTGAAAATCGATTATTAAATAAGCTGTGTTAAACATTTTAGTAAAGAATGTTAATCTAAGCTCAAAAACATATATTTTTTTTTTAGTCTTACTAAATATAAATGTTAGATTTTTGCTGACATTAATAGTTGCTAAAGGGCAAAAGAAATAATATCCTAGGATGCGTGTTGATAATTAAATAATTATAGTATACTTCAGTTTTGGACTGATGGTTTTGATTTGGATTACCCTAGATGCCACACTATAGGCGATTCGTTATATATTTTTTAAATATTACAAATTCAATTATGTTTTGATAGCTGCGTTTTAACGTCGTCACGAAAATGTAATGTCTATCAAGTCTGTTATAACAGTTCAAGTCAGTAACTTACAAAAGGTTACACTTAATTTTTTATGAATGTTGTGCGTATCAAATGTAATGAAATTGATTTGTGTCAAACTTTTAATTCGTTTATGAATAGAAATTATATCAAGTTTTTAGTAACTTGCTATTTTTAATATTCTTTAGCAGACGTTGAGTAGTTAATTTGTACGATATATATAAATATATTAAGCATGCTAAAATTATACATATTTAGTAATGTGCTTTCTCTTACATTTTGTACTCAAATAAACACATAATGAGTTTATTTATAAGATAAACGCACCTTAGTAAATTTTTTACCAAATTTTGTAAGCGTTTTCTTAATTATATTTTTAAACTTATAACTAATACTAAAACATATGTTAACAATCAGACTTTTATACATTACTTTTTAAATAAACTACTACAGATTCTACATTCTGATAAAAAAATGTTATTTGACCGATAGGTAAATTCATTTTCGTTTCGAAGATATCAAAGAAATTTAAAAAAAAGTGATAAAAGAAAATTTATTCATCAATAAACAGCTAATTAACACAAAATTGTCCAGTGATTCACTTTGGTGGCATTTTTACATTTGCATTGACACTGTTACCTTACAATGTTTATACGTTGTGGTTTTAGCCCGCGGTTTATTCAAAACTTATTTGAATTACTTGGGTATAAAATCAGCTTTCAACGTTTCCATCTCTATAGCCATTTACATACTATTATTTATACAGAGCAAATTATACTATGAGATGGCGTTGTCATCGTATTTTACTCATCACAATTCTGACTACGTACTTGCCGTAGCAAACAACAAAACATTAAACAACCACAACAACGTAATTTACTACTACAATTAGAAAATAGTGGCTGAGTTCGTACTAACAAAAACAAGACTATATTGCTTTTCTACTGCACCTGAGACTACTACGTCTTTTAATCGTGGAAATTATGCGAAATTATACTAATAATAAAGCCTGATAATATTTGCAAAGACGTGAATTTTTACTGACTAATTAGTTTGTTGTTGGTTGTGTATATAATACTTAAATAACGTAAGAAAAAATTAAATACAGTGCTACAACAAACACAACTGATATCGGTGTATCAGTGCGGCTTTACGGAGCAGCGTGGAACGATAAAGCAGGTGCACCAAATTGTACCTCAAATAAACTGGGACTTGTAAAAAAAAAACGTTTCTGTTCAGCGGTGCTTTTAGATATGTCCCAATTATTTGACAAAGCATGACATCCCGGGCAGCTATATAAAATTAAACAACACCGCAATTAAATTGCACTAAAAATATATTTTACTCAAATATGACCAACAGGCAGTTCTTTGTTAAGCATCATGATGAATACACAGTTTGTCATCTATATAGTCTGGTGTGTCGCAGAGAAGCTTTCTTGGTTCTGTTGTTTATTTAAGTACAAACTAAAACTCTAAAAACGCAATCACCAGTTTAATTATTTTGTTCACAGTTTATTTTTTGTAGAAAATTTTGAAGATTTAAGTTTTTTTGTTTGAGCGTACTTCCGTTGTCTTAAGATTTTTATGAAAAAACTATGCGTAAAGTTCTAATAATAATTACCTGAAAAAGATATATCAAATATTTGATGTATCTTAGCTGTTCTTACCAAATTTCTATGACATACACATCTGTTAACGTGATGGTCGAGTACTTTCTTTTCCCAAGCAATGGTTACTTTTACTTATTCGTGAATACGCATTTCCTCGCCTGTCGCCGTTTAAAGTCAACTGTTGCTGGCGATTTCTTCTCATTTTCCAGTAATACATCAAGACGAATGAAAATTTTTGTCCTTCTCTTGCCAACCAGTAATTGAACACTTCTTTTATTGATCTTGCCATTGAAATAAATGCTGTGCAATTACTTCATAGACGATGCCATTTGAATAGTAACTTTTGGTGCATGACTAGATGAGTTTTAATTTTTGTTTCTTTTGTTCAACTGGTTCCAGGTTTTTAGACGCTTTTCTTGTTTTCTGGTTAAGTTAAGTATGGTGTCGTCGTACGTGGCTTATTTCACTGCAGATCGAAGTCGTCACTCTTTTTTCCCAAAGCATTTGTCGCGCTATTTTATCGATGCTTTTTTTGTTTGTGCAGGTACTTCTGCAGCACAACGGACCTTATGGCTGACTCGGTGCGACTCTTTTTTTTGCTGCTTCAAACTTTAAAGCCTGAGTTAAAACGTCATTTGACGCCTTAAGTCAAACTACCTGATGAGTCAACTGCGTTTCGTCGTTTTAAAGTCCGTCTACAAAAGCTTGTACAGCCAATTGTTCTAAAAAACTATCTGGCACCGTAGAATACGCAAACCGTCTCAGTTTAAGAATGTCACAACCAAACACTTGAAGGCTCTCTGTAGCTTGCTGATCGCGTTTTTTTTAAAATTTCAACTCGATATACTTGTTGCAGATGAGTACCTCCAAGCCTAACTTGTGAATAGTTTCTTTTTGGTGTTTTATGAGTGACTTCAAACAGTTTCATTCTTTTGTCTAATTCGTTTTCAAATTTATCGCATATTGCTTCTCTTGAATTTAAAATACGTGCTTGTGTTTCTTCGTGAACAACCTTAAAGTTTTTAACACTAACTTGTAATTGTTCTTCGATAGTTTTTATTTTATTTTCAATGCTAGCTTGTATTTTTTTCTCTAGAGCTTCTAACATTTTTTTTATTTATTTAGAATTTTTTTCTATTTTTCTACTAAGACATACAAAATACATTACTTCATAATCTTCAAACAAATACGAATCAACGCCTATTCTGCTCTTTTTTAAATTTTCGCAAAGTCATTGTCGTAATTTAGTACCACTTATTTTTAAATCACGTTCTAACAGTGTCTTTATTATTGCTTGTTATTAAAGTAAATGCACAGGTTTAACAAACTGGAACAGTCTAGGCTAGAGAAAAGAAGATATTTCAGACCCGCAATCTCTAAAAGTACACCTGTAATAAAACAATCGAGCAAACACAAGAAAACAACAGTTTCGTTTATTTTCTTATTTACATTTTACAACTGACCCTAAAAAAGAATAAGAAAAAAATAGAATCCAGGGTCGGGTGTAATTACATAAACTTTGTATGCGCTCCTGGCTACGCTACTGTTATAATTAATTATTATTATTACACAAACACGCCAAAGAAAGGCAAGGGTACTGTACACCTTGGAAGTAGTAGTCTCTATTTTAGTATACCGCCGTAATAGACAAACGGTAGCATTAAATATAAACACGTTTGCAATAACGTATCTAAAGACTAAATCTACCCGTAGTCTTGACGTAAAGCAAACAAAACGTCGTCGCGTACTTCCACTTTTTTATAATAGAAATTCTTTTCTTATCGCAATTAAATTAGTGACGATTAATTAGTAACCTTAACATCTGAATAACATTTTTAACAAACGCATACAATATATATTGAAAAAAATAAATTCGGCAATTTAATCACTAAAAATAATCAATGGTAAAACTTTAAAAGCGGACTCCGATACAAGTTACATCTGACATTTACAAAAAAATTATTATTTAAGTTTAAAGGCTGTTACGTTGATTTTCTCGTGACAAAAAAAAAGAGCGACGAGTAACTCAGTTGTTCCGGAGATAGAGTCGTAAATTTCGTAGTGTTAGATTATAAATTAAAACTGAAAAGGAGCCCAAACGATGAAAGACTAATGGGAGACACCGTTTAAATCTACCTGCAGCTGAAAAAGAACAAATCACAAGACAGAAGTGGTAACACAGAATATACATATATTTATTTTATCACAGACAGTAGTTCAAAGAAGACGAAAAATGTATGTCAGTATAGTTATATAAATTTTATCAAACATTAACAAGTAGGTCGGTACCCTAGACAAAATATAAACTACGCTCTTGACTGGGCAACACCTCGTACAGCAAAGTAACCTAGTCGGCTTAACTGTTACATTCAAAGAAGAAATGATTTTACATTCGTAAATTAAAGTACAAATGTACATAAATCAAAGATTTAGGGAATCAAAGCGCACCGTATTGTACTATGTGACTCAACAAAAAGATTTTAACATTAATTGTGATTAAATTTAGCATATACGTACGGTTGACTGACCACCAAACTATAAAAATTAAAGTAAAAATGTAATACTTACAATTAGTTTCCTCCAGGTACGGACTAGCTAGTATATATCCTGTCAGCATTACATAAAACTCAATTGGAATTTAGCCAAACAACACGTACATACGGCTTTATCACAAATGACCCCTATTGTACATTCGATCGCTGAAAGTAAACGACTGCGCCTAGTTTCCCTTAAATTGATTTGTAATTTGTTTTTGCAAAAATTTCTTCTAATACGGATTCTACTTGTAACCAACCCTCGAATATGTAGAAATATTAGTTATAGTGACGGGATGTCATCATGGAAACTTTCCTAATTGTAAAATCTGTTTATTATCTCCACAAACAATGACATGTGTGGGGTATGAAAACCTACTACAGACAATTACGAAAGCCCAAAATTAAACCACAAAAAAGAAATAAGTTCTTACCCGGAATACAGGCTTTCACTCAGATCGATACAATATTCGATTGCAATTCACATGGAAGTATGTGAAATACTTAACAATAAAAGCCTTATTGGGCGTACACAATGCTTGAAGATGTCTGCGTTTTTCTAACTTGACCGGAAGAATAAAGTCGTGTTCGACAATTTGATATACTAGAAAGATTCCAACAACGAAAAGTAGGCGTACCAAGAACAAATTTTATACTAGAGAATTTTTAACATAATAAGGCTCCTTTGTGGTAGACAGCGTGTTAGCTAACGATAGATACATCGTCAAAGATATAGAATGCCATCAGGTGACCCAAGTCTCTTACGTAGGAACATGCGGGCTTGGCTTTAAATTTAATTTGTAAATTATAGTAAGGTTGTGAGGCCAACTTTTGTCAGGTTGGACGAACTGTCAGAGAATTATTTGAATTTAAATTTAAAATATTTCCGCTAGTTGCAGCGCATGTAGAGGGCAGCAGCCATCGAGCGAATAAAAGTTTTATGTTGCTTATGTGCGTTTGTTTTAATTACTTATATATTTACAATATAAATTTTACCGCTTATCTGCTACTCTTGCAAATATGATTTATAAAAACTTCAAAAAGAAAAAGTAAAGTAAATCGTTACAAAATAATTAAAAAAATTACAAATAAAAATTATTCTTAATTAAAAAAAAATATTTAAAATTAAATCTGATCATATTTAGTAAATGAAATAAACAAGATTTTCTAATAAAAATTAGTTAAGAGAAGAAAGATGAAAATATTTTTATCAAACAAACACAGAAGAAATAACGAAATTATAAAAATTTTTTGGTAACTAATTCAACATTCTTCGCTTAACCTTCGAATTACCAAGCAATTTTTGAGGCGCCGATTACCAAGTGGGGTCAAATTTGACCCCAAGTATTTTTTCTTATTTTGTAAAGAAAAACCGATTAATTTGTAATGGTAACCTTTATTAATATTTTAAATTAACATTAGATTTCATATAAACTAATAAAAATATAAAAATAAAATGTAAACATAAATTAGTGAGGGCAACAACTATTACATATTATTGTAGTTTTTTTCTGTCAATGTTGTTTACATACAAAGAGTTTGCATTTTTCACATGTTTCCGAACATTTTTTGTCATTTGCTCTTGAACATATCTTACAACGACCTCTTTTTGAGCGAGCGATAGTTTCGTCTTGCGGTCCCACTTCCTCTGGTTCTGTGTCTGCCAAAACCATCGCGATCCTTAAAGTGTACGTTTTATGATATGTGGGATTACTAATTCAAACTCAAGTTTTTGCAAAAATAATCTTCTTCGGGATGTTGTTCCTTTTTCAAAATTTCCAAATTTCGTAGTGTATAGAATAAATGCATTCATGGCAGCAATACCAAGGAAATTAAAAAATAGAACAAGAGGCCAGCGATTTGTATTTCTTCTGCATGAGTATTCCTTCACCATTTTATCGACGCTGTCTACAGCTCCTTTGCAGCTATTATAGTCCAAGATAACTTGCGGTTTGTAACTGAGGTCTTCTTTGAACAATTCCAAATCTTAGTGTTGCGTTGAAAGTAGCATAACGCTTCTATATTTTTTAGGTACGTAAGATACTTAAATTGTGTCTTCTCCATATAGAATTTCGCTTGCGTATTCTGCTCGATTTCTTTTTGGCAAAAATTCTTTTGGTATTTCTCTACGTGTTTTACGAATTGTTGCGGTCAAGGTTTTTGATTGCTGCAGTAGCTCTTTTGCCAAAGACATAGTCGTAAAAAAATTATCTGTGGTAATACCATAACCCTCTCTGAAACCCTCAACTAAATCCAAAACTACCCTCTTTCTTAGAAATGAAATTTTATAATCGTGCATAAAACGATAAAATTGTGTTTTACCTTGTTCCCGTTCTGGAGCGTTGTCTACCATTCCACTATATATTTGGAAAACATCGCATAAAGCCCAGATTTTAATTCCGTATTTATCTGGCTTCGACTTCATATACACTCGAAAGGGACATTTTCTACGGAAACGAACAAGTTGTTCATCAATACATACTTCAGCATTAGGGTTATTTGATTTTTTGCAATTTTCAGCGAGAATATCGTGAATGTTACGAATAGCTGCTAATTTATCTGTTGCCCGTCGTTCTTCTCGGGTGTCCATATCGTCAAATCGAATGTATTTCAAAAGGTCTCTCATTCGATTAGGAGACATTGCAGCACAAAAAATTGATCTATGGGGAGACATGTATTTCGTACTACACAGCTCCAATATTGGGTCTTGGCGTGCTTTCAAACCACCAGCTAGAAGCAGTAATCCAAAAAATGCATGTAACTCATCCGCATCTACTGGTTTCCACGTATCGCCTACAATTCTTCTAGCTCGAATGTTTGTTTCTCTAAGTATAATGTCCATAATGTCTTCGGAGATAAATAAATGAAAAGCATCTAGGCACGTTGAAATATGTTCACTGAATTTGGTTAATCTTGTGTTTTTAGAATATCTCGTCTTTTAACATGAGGCTTATCTTTTTTCCATATGGAACCAACTTTACCCACCAGTATATCTTTATCATTGGGCGAATTATCATCACTGTCATCGTCTTCTGAACTTTCAATCAGGTTTACATCAGGTACACTTACTTCTTCAAATTCGGAATCACTATCGTCAGATTAAATTTCATCTTCAATTTCATTCAGTAAATTAATATTGCTAGCTATTTCTTCCACTTCACGATGAGACAAATATTTTCTAGCCATAATTCAACAACAACTATTTCCAATCAAATGTAATAACACAGCAGACACACTTTTCAACTGATTCGAACAAACTCACCGAATGTAATGACTAGCGATGGAATGGTAGTAATCATGATTCAGACGAATAACACGTTGAAACACGTTGAAACAAGCAGATTAGATGACAAATGCAGACAAAATGTTAGAATTACTTTTTAGAACGTCGGTTACCAAGTGGGGTCAAATATGACCCCAACGACAATATTTTCTTTTACGTCGCAAAACAAATAACAATTGAAAAATTTGTTATATATTATTAAACATTGTTGAAATAAACTCAGCTAAAAAAATATTTGGACAGTTGTAGAAAAAAATTAAGAAAAGACAACAAAAACAACACCTCTGGGGTCAAAAAAGACCCCAACGGTAATCGGAAGGTTAAAAGGGGCAAAAACGAACCATTTTAGATTATTTTTCAGTCAACATTTTGTGCTACGAGCGAGTACTTTATTAGGTCAACGAATAGGTTAAAGTGAAACAATTAAGTGGACTAAGAGTATTTAAAAAATTTAATTATTGAGATTTTCATATTTATTTGTTTTCGTATTATAATTTATTAAGAATCTCCTGTAACATAATGTTGCCCATGTTTGTGGTCCGGTGGGTTGTTCCATTTTAACCTATTCATTGGTCTGATAAGGTGCTCGCTCCTAGCACAACACATAGACACAAAAATAATCTAAAACTGGTTGTTTTGTTCCTTCTCGGCAAAGAATTTTAAATTAATTAGTACAGTGAATAGAGAAGGATTAAAAAATAAAAATGATATTCTTAGTAGTGAGATCCAAAGAATTAAAGTTTGAATATCGATTGTTAAAGTTAGAATGAACTATAAAAATTTTATGAAGTATAGAAGCAAGTTATCAAACACGAGAGCTATAAAAAAAAGAATAAAAGTTTTATGAATTTGTGTAAAACTATAAAGCCCTAAAATTAAAACGCCAAAAATGGAAATTTTTGAGAAGATTAAAAAAGACGCCGCTTTTTAAAAAGTTTCTTTGTTACAAAAGTATATAATTGTGAAAGAACAACATTTATAAGATTTATAAATTACAAGGCTGTGAATATGAACTTTAAAATTTAATAATGCACAAGTTTTATAAATAGAATTTAAATAGCATTTGTTTAGATTTGTTTTAAGTTGTTATGGATCTCACATCTAATTTGGTCTTTATCAGACAAATCTACTAAATAAATAATATTTTTAGTAGTAATTTCTAAAGTATCAATATGTTTTGATTAAAATTATATTAAAAATTTAGTTTAAAACCTGAGTTTAACTAAAGCTTTAGGAAATTTAAAATATGAATAAAAACTATTCGCAGAAGTAAAACTTTGTACTATTTTAATTTTGTGATTTTAACTTCTTAGTTATTTGGTAATACGAGTACTTTATTATTATAATTTTATACGTACATGATAATTAAAATTTTTATAATCAGAAGAAAATATACAGTGTGTCCCAATGATCTGGGGGTGGAAGATTACGCCTATACTGTTGATTTAAAAAAATATATTATAACAGATTCTTTTAGTCGACAATGAGGAGCATTTCGTAAAAATATTTTGGTATATACAGAGTGGCCCATTTTCGAGTACCACACCAAACTTGTGTTTTTTTAAATAGAATGTTTAATATATTTTTATATATTTGAATTCTCTGTTAAATACTGAGGAAAATGATATTAAGTACTATGGATCTACGACCAACGGTTCATGAGTTAATCACATTGTTATGTAAAAAAATGAGTCAATTGAGTAGGCTCCTGTTCCGCCATCTTTAAATATATCGAAGTGAAATTTTGGTATTTGTATTTCTAATATGTCTAATATTGACCTCTATACTCAAATTGCAGACTCTTTTCTGTACATATACAGGGTGGTCCATTTTGCGCAATGTTATTTTTCTCAATTTTTTCAAATGGCACGCCCTATATTTTATTACAGATTTGAATAGCATTTTTTACGAGCTTTCCAGAGATACTGACTTTATACTACCTATTCCTAAGTGTTTATGAATTATTTTGTCTTAAAGTTGAAAATTGCAAAATTTTATTACTTTTCTTGAATTTGTCACAATAAGGGTCTATAAAATAAATTAGGACAATGAAACAATGGACTACAAAAGGGGAACTATTATTTACTCGTAGAACGGAACAGTATAACCATAATCTTTAAAATGGAATTAAAGGACAAAATGAATTATAAATTTTATATTTAATGTTCAAAAATGTTTCCATTTTCAGCAATACACAATGCCAACCGCCTAGTGAAAGTTGTTTTGACATTTTGAAGGGTAGTTCTTCGAATTCTTTGAAAGGCCTCTCCAATTCGAACTTTCATATTGGCCGGTGTAGTAGGCAGATTCTTATACACCTCTTGTTTCACATATCCCCAAAGAAAAAAGTCTAGGGGAGTGAGATCGAGTGATCTTGCTGGCCAAGCAATGGGACCACCGCGACCTATCCACCGATCTTCGCGCCAATATTCTAAATACCAACGTACTCGATTATGGTAGTGCGGCGGGGCTCCATCATGTTGGTAATACATAGTTTGTCGAGTATGTAGATTTACATTTTCAAGCAACTGTGGTAAATCTTCGTGAAGGAATTGCAGATATTTTTCGCCTGTCAGGAAACCATTGAAAAATAAAGGTCCTATTACATTCGTATTGATAATACCACCCCACACATTCACAGTCCACTGATTCTCGTAGTCTATCTGTCGTACCCAGTGTGGATTTTCAACGGAGTAATAGTGCATATTATGTTTATTAACGACTCCTACGTTATTAAAACTTGCTTCGTCGCTGAATAGCACAAAGTCAATAAAATTGGGTTGTTGGTTAATTTTTTCTATAATAGTATTGCAAAATGCGACGCGATCTGCGAAATCTTGCGGTCGTAGGCTTTGATGCAAGCACAAATGGTATGGGTGAAATTTATGTTTGCTTATAATTCTTTGTATTGAAGTTTTGCTAAGATCTACTTGCATCGCGATCTGACGAACACTTACGTGAAGATTTTCTTCTACACTTAATAAAACTGTCAACTCGTTTTCGTCGTTTGTAACTGTACGTTGCTCTACATCTTTTTTTTATATTTGACATTTCCTGTGTCTTCAAATTGTTCTCGAAGATGTTCAACCGCTTCAGATCTTGGATGTCTAGCAAAAGGGTACTTTTGTTCATAAATTCGTGACGCCAACAAGCACTTCCTTTCAGCCTCTCCTAAAGCATAGGTCATATTAATCAGCTCTTCTTTTGAGAAATTCATCGCACAATAAGTAGATAACCAGTTATTAACAAGGTAATTATGCTGATTACTATCAACAATGATTTCACGAACTATTGACAATAAGAGACTTTTATTTGTTAAGTTGCTAAGGAACAGAAAGGGACAAGCGGAAATCGGGCTACTATGATGTGAAGAAAATTCAAGAAAAGTAACAAAATTTTGCAATTTTCAACTTTAAGACAGAATAATTCAAAAACACTTAGGAATAGGTAGTATAAAGTAAGTATCTATTGAAAGCTGGTAAAAAATTCTATCCAAATCTGTAATAAAATATAGGGTGTGCTGTTTAAAAAAATTGACAAAAATAACATTGCGCAAAATGGACCACCCTGTATATGTAGAGAAAAGAGTCTGCAATTTGAGTATAGAGGTCAATACTAGACATATTAGAAATACAAACACCAAAATTTCACTTTGATATATTTAAAGATGGCGGAACCGGAGCCTACTCAATTGACTCATTTTTTTACATAACAATGTCATTAACTCATGAACCGTTGGTCGTAGATCCATAGTATTTAATATCATTTTCCTCAGTATTTAACAGAAAATTCAAATATATAAAAGTATATAGGGCATTCCATTTAAAAAAACACAAGTTTGGTGTGGTACTTAAAAATGGGCCACCCTGTATATACCAAAATATTTTTACGAGATGCTCCTCGTTGTCGACTAAAAGAATCTGTTATAATATATTTTTTTAAATCAATAATATAGGCGTAATCTTCCACCCCCAGATCGCTTGGACACACTGTATATAATAAAAAAAATGATAAACGCTATACGTTTTAATTGATACTGAATAATATTATGATTTAAACAATCAACTGTTACAGTTTTTATCATAAACAGAAACTCTTTTTAATTGAAAGTTTGAGTAGGTAAATGTTATCAGCGTTTAAACAAATTTTGAGATGAATATAGGTAGTGTTCAAATTAATTTTTAAGTTCAATTGTAATTTCGAGAACTCGAATTGTGTAATAAGACATTGAGTAAAAATAATACATTATTATGTATTTACATAAAAGCACAAATTATTAATGAATTTTTAAATTGGTATTAAAAATTCTAATTTTGTATTTTGCTCTGAGAAAATGTATTACAACGAAAATTACTTTGAATGACAGAAACATATCAAAGTACAATAAAATAAAAACTCTTAAAAAACCTATTCTAATTGAATTGTGTACATTATATAACATAATTAGTAATCAAATTTATTGCAAGTTTTTGTAATAATCCGTGTATATAAACATGCGTAAAACTTTCATGAGATTCAGTGTACAAAATGAAAACGATAGTAGTTCTTAATATATTTATTTGCGCAGTGTTTTCAACGGTAATTATTATTTATAAATTATCATTTTTTTAAATATTTTTTTTATGTTACACATCGTAGGTGCCTTTTGATTTTATCGACGATTGGAATGCCGTAGCATCCACTTACGCTGACGAATGCATTTCAGAATCAGGAGCAGATTCTGAAACGGCGAGAAAAATGTTTGAAAATCATAAATTAGTCAACGAAGAACACATACGTTGTTACTTTAAATGTTTAAGCATGAAGAATAAATTTATGTCAGAAGATGGTGTTTATGACGCAAAGGCATTAGAAAAAGGACTGCAGCACGTAACACCAGAAATTGCGCAGAACTGTCTCAGCAAATATGGAAATGCGCTGGATTTGTGTAGAAGGGCTTATTTAGTTGCCACATGTATTACAGAAGAAAATTATGTGACTTTATAAACGCATAAAATATTATTTCTAATAAAAATAGATGAATATACTTATAAGGTGTAACAATGTAATAATGTTAGTAATAACAATAAAGTTCTCTAATGATTTTGTAAGTTTTTAAATTTTGCTTAGTGCTAAAGTGGCCTTTCGAATTCAGTTTTGCAAGTAAAGTTTACTTTGGTAAGTACATGTGATTAAAAATTTATAAACCAATTTGCATGTTAACCTTAAAGTTACCATGATTTTGCTTATCCATTATTCATAACGTAATATAAAGTATATTTATTTCGCTATGTAAAATAAAACTTCAACACATATATATTGCCGCTGCAGTAGCATTTTTGTTATTAATTAAATTAATCAATAGAACTAACTAGTCGATTATTGTTACAGAGTTATTACTTACAACATAAATTTGGCAATCCATAAAACGGTTGGCATAAAAGGCAAAGTGATACATAAACAAATACGTTAGATTATTGCCAATGCGAGTGTGTTCAAAGTTATCAGGAATCGCGCATTTCAATCACCAACTACAAACAACGAATCATGACAGCAACTAGCGTATCTGAAAAGATGTACAAATCTATTTAAAATGGAATCTAAGACCGTTGTTGCTAAAGCAATAACTTCTTTATCAACTACAAGAAAGAAGTGATCTAAGAAAAAGAAATACAAGCTTGTAGGAGGAGAACTATTTGGTATTGGTAGTAGATAATACATCCCATGACAATGCAGTGGGTATAAGTGAGTCAACTATGGCTACTAAAAAACAGATATGATGACTATTAGTGCGTAACATTAATCATTACCCATCTGCAACCAAACCATAAATCAAAAACCAGGATATACAAATTGCATTCGGCGCTAGGTTTACTACCATATCATCCAAAATTAAGCCCAATTGAAAAAAATTAGGCTCACATTAAACGTTGTGTAACAGTTCATAATATAGGTAGTTAAAAAGTGAATTAACTAATGTCGTTAACAAGAAAAACCTTTGGTCAAGTAACGAATAAAAACTGGGTTGCAGTATGTGCTCATGTGCGTTAAGTAGAGGAAGATGATAAAAACAAAGAACACATGATAGACTACAGTTTAGATAGCTTTCTATTCACGGTCAATACCGGCTCTTCTAACGAAGGAAACAACGTAGAATTAGAAACATCAGATGTAGATTTGGTTGTTACTCTATTAGCATAACAACCTATTAATTGTAAAATTACACTAGTATAAATTTTTTGTTATGATTTCAATTTTAATAGGTGATATTGCCAAAACAAGTTGTGGTCTCATATATGATTTTGATTTTTACAAACGTGTATTACTTTATTCGTCTTAGGGCTAATTTATCAATCGACTGATGAAGTTGTTGTTCATTTTAACCGCTTGGTAACTGCAAAGTATGGTATATCAATGTCTTGTTAATCGTTACCAGGGAGAGAAATACGTCTACCAGCAACATAAAGTTACTGGTCGGTTAGGGTGGCAAATAAAGCTTAACAGGAACCCGAGTAAGTTTAACAGTAACCCGAGTTCGTACGAATACAGTATAAAAACGTCAACCTAAAAATTAAAATTTTTTTTTCTAATTCAATCCTAACTTTGTCGTCTTTTATGTTTTTTGCATGTGGGTACAATACAAACCTTATCAAAAAGAATAGAAATGACCGGTTATGATGTAAATATCTTCGAGTCTGACAGCGAAGAAGAACTACTTGATTTTATAAACGTAGTATACAGACGACCATATGCTATTCGGCGAAGACCAAATCATTTGGAGTATAGAACACATAATACGTTTTTCTACTAATAGGTAAATACCATTACGTAGCATTTTAGTGCAAAATACTTTGAAAACTATATACGAATAATTATGAAATGTTTCAGAAATGCAGTTATTAATCCACTCCAACAACTGCTTATATGCCTGCGGTTTTATGCCAGTGGAAATATGCTCATTGCGGTGGAAGATTTTGCTGGAGTACATAAAACGTGAGTATACAAGATACTCAAACGAGTTACATCCGCACTATGTACACTTCGTGATAGGCATGTATATATACTAGATGGAGAAGAACGGCCTTCAGGATTTTATGGTATAGCTGCCTTTCCACAAGTGCTTTCTGCAATAGATTGCACACATGTACGAATTCAGTCTCCAGGTGGAGTTCAAAAACCGAAAAAAATGTTTTTTTAATATAACTACAGATTAAAATTTCAAATTATTGTTGCACACATTTAATAATTTATTTCTAAAAGCTGCATTTGAAAATAACATGCAATATTATATCCTTTTGGGAGATAGTAGATATCCAAACTTAAACTATTTGATAACACCTCTGTTGCAACCCATGATAGCAGCGGAAAGTTTATTCAATCAATCGCATATAAGAACAAGAAATGTAATCGAAAGGCCATTTGGGGTGTGGAAACGTAGGTTTCCGTGTTTGGCGTTGGGTCTTAGAGTGAAGCTTGAAACAACACAGAATATTATTGTCGCCACAGCCATTCTACACAACATTGCTATTGATAGGAATGATGTGTTACCTGTTGTAGATCCTGAAATCCAACAAGCAATCAATAATGCAATAGTTTTAGAAAATATTAACATGATGAAACATGGTAAAAACATCAGGAGAAACGAACTAATACACACATATTTTTTTAGACGTTTATAAAAAGATTATCTGCATTTAAAAAATTGAAACAATGTATTTTCAAATATATAATAAATTATTAGTAACAGCTATTTATGTTTTTTAAAGTCTCCTCTTTTTTTTAGTTTCTTTGTTTCCAGTTTCAATTCTAAAAGTTGTAGTTTTAAATTAATTTTTTTGGTTCTTAGTTTGTGTTCTTCTGCTTTGTCGTCTATGTTCATTTGTGCTGACAGACACTGCAACTGTAAAAATTCTTTTACAGTTTGTACTTATGTAGGGTATAATATATTACCTCGTAACTCTTCAGATAACGGCGTTTTCAAATCAGCAGGATTCCATGTGCTGTATTTTCGCTTTACAGCTTTTACTGGTGGCACTACTCCTGTTAGTACTTTTACACGTATGCTTTTCGAATCTCCAAATTATTGTTTTGTTATTCAGTAAAAATTTTAATATCTATATAATTACCTTCTAGTTGTACAAATGTAATTTCAACTTCATTGCTTTGTTTGTTTGAGATGTCTTCTGCTTTTTTTTCAGCAAAAAAAGTATCAGATTGTAGGCCCTATAGTTAAAGCTTTTTGCAAGGTTTAATTACTAACTGATAAATTATTTATTTACGCTACACTGTGGTGTTGTAAACATAGAACTAGGGTCATCTTGCGAATTTGTAAAAGCCACAACATTTTCTGTAATAAATATATTTTTACAACAAAGATACAATAACAACATATTACAAACTTACGATTATCACAGTCGTTTCTGGATTGCATGCCTGTAACTGCCAGGGAGATTATTTGCAAAAGTTTCTTTTCCCACGATGAATATATGACTTAAGTAAGAGAACCTTTTCTTGTCTGATACAAACCTTGCCTTTCGAGAGCACGTTTTTTTAGCTCCTTTTTAATGCCCTCATATTTTGTTTTTAGTGACTTGGATTGCGGACATGTGCCAAAACTGTTGAACTCAATGGTTAATGTTTCCCATTTCCCTTCTTTTTCTTTCCATGTCACGGCGTCGGTTTTCTTGTTTTCTATCACTTTGTGGTATTTCACAACCAAGTCGAGCAGCCGTGCAACTCCACTTGGTGAAAAGTTGTTTTTTTCTCTAGTCACTTATGTTGCACCGTTGCATTCTATAACATTGAGTTTGAGAGAAGAAAATTGCATCAAATATTTTATACTACCCAAACACACTTCGAGTAAGAAGGCATCCAAATGTACAATAAAGCAATAATATTGACTTACCTAACAATGACACAATTATGTACTTAAATAACTAAACTATCTAACAAACTGAACTTAACCTGCAAATATACTGTTCGTCTGAGAGAAATGTCAACACAATTCGACGACGTAAAGATAGCGCTTTTCTTGATAGAACTACCAACCGCAAATGTAAATATCTTAACTAGTAGGTAGCTACCAGACACCCAAAAATCGATTGATAAACACGAGAACGCTAACACTAAGTTTTCCTGCAATATAAATTTCATGTGCTTGGTAGTAAACAGAAACTTTACCAGTCGATTGGTAAACTGGCCCTTAATAAAGAAAATTGATAAGATTACAATGTTATTACAAAAAAAAAATACATACCATTTAATGCACGACGTTTAATGGTCTTCTTTTTATGCATAAATTCATGCTTGTATTTCCTTTCTTGGTATTTTTGTTTCATTTTTTTTATGTCCTGCCTCTCTTCTTGTTTTTAGCTCTTTTGTACAAAATTTTCTAGCATATTTTTTACGATTATTTATAATTTTATGGTTTCTCAAAAAGTTGCTCATTACACTTAAAATCAATCCAGGTGTCTCTTTTAACAGCATTAATGCGTTGCATTGCTTCATTATGCCTAATTTGATATTCAAAACTATTTTCTGTCTGCTTTCGCTAAACGTTTATCTACAATAATTTTTTATCTCGGTGTAAAATTGTGTCTCAAAGAAAACCTTGTAAAATATTCAGCAGCATACTTTAGAAAGCCCAAGTTTCGTACTAAATCATTGAGTTTAGGTAGAGTGAATTTCTAAGGCATTAAAGTATTTTCCTGTTGATAACAGTCTTCTTCCGTAACCTTGTCAACATATGCTACACTGGACGAAGATGTAAATTCTATAACTTCTGGTGGTAGCTTTACAGAGAAATTATTATTAAGTTTATTGATTATACAATCTCAAATGAAAATAAGCAAACAAAATCTATTTTACTTATAAAAAACTAAACTAACGACCACTAAATTAAGTAATAAAAATTTAAAACTCAAGGTTGATTAGCAATTGTTCACACGGGTTACTTTTGTATTACAATTTTCTACTCTAGATAATTCTAGTGTGGTGGATTTCTTACAAGCGGAGCTTTTGTTGCACGTTGCAATAGATATCAAATATGTAATTGTCTTAAAAAATCTTCTTAATCAGGCAGTAGCGTATCACATGCTAGAAACAAGTTATCAAAATTTGTTTGCAAACATTAAGATTTTGGCTAATGGTAACCGATATTCTAGTTTTTCTCTACTGGATATTTGGAAACTAGTTTTGTCGATTTGAAAGCAGTCTATAAAAGAGGGATTTCAAAGCGTAATCAATCAAATTATTCCAGGTTCTAAAGTTGTCTATTTCGACGTGCGACAGAAGCTCAGCTTGTAAGAAAATTATCCAAAACTAAAAATTATATATTTATAAAACAAATTTTATTTTTAATCAATATAGTATTCAAATTATTAACTTATAAAAATTTTAGAAACTTGATCATTCTTTATCGTAATTTCCATTTGTAGCTTACGACTGAGAAATTATTTTAGTCATTTTTTTAGACAGTTATAAAAATAAAAATACTAATAAATATAAATTTAAAAAAGTATGATTGTGAATTAAATAGTATAGATAGTTTAGTTAAAATTTCATTATTGTCTCGAGCATTAGCTAACCTTGACGCTTTACGCTTCCATAAAGAATTGTTGATTTTGACAGTAATTAAAACTTTTCTACCTTACTTCTAATATCCTATTATAAGAAAGATAAAAAATGTTTATTGCCCCTAAATTCTGAAAATGTTTTAAGTGTGCCCGGTCTACCCAGTACCTCCTGCAGTTACACCAGTTTGCATAGTTACCTTAACACGTCGGACAATTTAACGTACTGCACAACCAAACCATACGTAGAGCATGGTATTTCTTATTTTTACTTGTTTATATTTTTGCTGACAAAAAACTATGACCTTGTTGCGAAAAATAATGGTAAATTTTCTGGAAACTTCCATTGACTGTTAAAGCTTGTCAGTGTTTTAACAATGAAAAGTTTTTGTTTTGACCACGGCATCTATCAGTAAACACATAAAGCTATTTCTAGAAACAATTTTTTTTGTCATAAAGCTGTAAAACCCGTCTTTTTTATTATAAACCAATTGGTAATTAGAATATAAAATAGAACGCCGAACAAAGTAACTAATTCTACTTTACTAAATTCTATAAATTAGACAGTGTCAGAAACAAATACGTTGATGTCGTTTGTTTAAACTTTTTTCGCCATTGACATTTTCTGCTCGTGTTTTGTTTTCGAGTTATGACGTCATCGACGTTTTTTTTAAATGGCAACTCATATTTTTCAACAAATTTTGATAGTTAATTTTTTTTAATACGAAAATTGTAATAAAAAATTACTCCGAATAAAGAACGTATAAATAAAAAATTGTGAGAATATATTTAATAAAAGTAAAAATAATAGTTTAACCACGGCAGCAATCGAAAGCACAGACCTCTGGGTGTGAGCTGAATGCAAGTAAATACACAAGACGTGAACTCCTTACATTTATTAACTATAACATAATACACTATACTGTAAATAATACACTATTTACATTAAAGAAAAATGAACAATATTTGAATTAAACATATTTGGAATAAAATATTAGGGCGCCAACCACCTTTAAATTGGTGATGAATAAAAAGCGTAAAATCTTAAACCTAATAAGTAATTGATATTAAATGCAAAAAAATAGTAAACGGTTAATTTGTTATCGAGTATGTTTCCTGAAAAGTTTTAATAACACAATTTAATTATTTGAATGTAAAATGCAGTAACTTAATTCCAGTTGACTCACCATATGATATGACGTTATCGTATATCTTCTATTTTTAGCACATACTTTGTTGAAGTGATAAAATTCTTCTAAAGGAATGTAGATTTCCAAACACACCAGCAAGCATAAAACCAATGTATAAATCCAATGACATAAAATCCAGTAATTACAAGACAAAACCAAAATAAAAGATCCAGTAAAAACCGAAATAAACGAAAAGATCCAGAATAAAAAAAGACCCTAAATATAAATAATTAGAATGGTTTTTTAAATGACATGATGTACTCACGCTGCTTAGCAACGGCCTTCAAAATAAATTCCTTTGTCTAAATATTGCGTAACATTTTGAAATCACTAAAAATGTTGAATTCAATAGAAAAATTATATCAAAATAAAGGTAAACTCACCAATAATTAGATGGAATGAATAAAAATTAAATTGTATGCGTTTTTACGCCATAATCAAGAAAATTTGTCTTCCTTTCATCACTCACGTGAACTACGCAAGATTGTTCAAACGGAAGTGCAAGCTTAAGCTCTTACTCAAGTCGACTACGCAGTCGCTTCCGAAATACGACGCAACGTTGCCAAACTGAATAAATTTACGTGCAATATTAGTTGCAGAAAATAAACGAATGTAAAATTGAATTTTAATGTAATGAACTCTAACGGGACGTTACAAAATGTTAAAAAAGTGTCACCTTGAAGAGAAAAGTGTTTGAAATGTACGCAGGTTAGAGTTTTGCTCTAGGAAATATTGTATTTTTTGAAGAGGTTACTTTTTATCTCGACGGTACAGATTGGCAAACCTGTACATATTGGTCTCCTGGAAATCAACATTGAAAATGGTAACTCATAGCTAGTTTCTACAAAGAGTTAACGTTTGGACTGACATTATAAGTAACCGTATTTTGGGTTCATTTTTCTTTGAGACGCGTTGAGAGGTAAAAGATGCCTTAAATTGTTCAGACAAATAGTTCCTGCATTTGTAGTACTTTGCCCAAATGAACAATATCTAGATCTGCTCAATAACACTATATGGCACTAACATGATAGTGGGCCTATAAACACTGTTTTGTAGTTTGGATTGCCTATTTACACGTCCAAAACAGCGTAAAGTCTTATCATAACACTTAAGTCGACTTTTCAGAAGCGGTAAATTTATGCTTGGAAGTTCAATACTTAACAAGTTGTTTTATTTTCCTTATAAGAAAAGTATAGCTATCGCAATTTTTTAGCTTAAATTTTGACGTTTCAAGGTTTCTTGAATCAGAATTATGCATTTTTGACAAAAACATTTTGGGTGTTTGCGTGTGTGTAACGTTGTGCTCACGATAACTCTTGAACCGAAAGTCCTCGTAACTTAAAATTTGGTATGGTTCATATTTTCTTGGTTTTACCTCAGAAGATAACTTAGCTGTTCTTACCAAATTTCTATGACATACACATCTGTTAACTTGATGGTCGAATACTTTATTTTCCCAATTAATGGTTATTTTTACTTATTCGTGAATACGTATTATTTCGCCTGTCGCCTTTTAAAGTCGTACGGTTACTGGTGATCTCTTTTCATTTTCCAGTAATACATCAAGAAGAATGAAAGTTTTTGTCACTTTCATGTCAACCAGTAATAGAACACTTCTTCTATTGATCTTGGCATTGAGATAAATGCTGTGCAATTGCTTCATAGACGATGCTATTTGAATAGTAATTTCTGGTGCATGACTAGATGAGGTTAATTTTTGTTTTTTTAGTTTAACTGGTTCCAGGCGTTTAGACGGTTTTCTTGTTCTCTTGTTATGTTTAGTATGGTGTCGTCGTACGTGATCTATTTCAGCGCAGATCTAAGACGTCACGTCACTCTTTTTTTCTAAAACGCGCTATTTTATCGATGCTTTTTTTGTTTGTGCAGTTACTTCTGCAGCACAACGGATCTTATGGTTGACTTGGTGCGACGCCTGTTTTTCTGCTTCAAATTTTAAGGCCTAGGTTAAAGCGTGATTCAACGCCTTAAGTCAAACTACCCGTTGAGTCAACTGCATTTCGTTGTTTTGAAATCTGTCTACAAAAGCTTGTACAGCCAATTGTTCCAAAAAGCTATCTGGCACCGTAGGATACGCAAGCAGTGTCAGTTTAACGATGTCACCCCCAAACTCTTGAAGACTCTCTGTAGCTTTCTGATCGTGGTTTTTTGTTATTTTAACCCGATTATTACAGATGAGTACCTCCATATCTCATTTCTAAGCATAAAATTAACAATTTATATTTTTTTTCAAAGGTGGTCAAGAACGGTCTGCAAAATTCCAAACGCTTCTCTATGTAAAGTTACTATTAAAAACGTCGCTTTCTGCTCGTTTTTCAAACCATTAGTTGTAGCTGCGGTTTCAAATTGTTTGTAATATGTTGACCAAAGAACTTTATCATTAAAATTTAGAGGTGCAGCTTCAAACTTGTGAATCTAATTTAGGTACGATAAATATTTTATTATTTAAGAAAAACTACTTACAAGTCTTTATAACGGGTGAATGAGATTATTCGCAAGCCAACCTTGTTTACGTTTATAATGGATATTTACTGCGTTACCTATACTTCAGGGTCACGTGATTTGAAAATAATCTCGATTTCATTGTATATCACTATTAATCGATATTTACAAAAACTGTCCGCGATAAGTTGCATTTTTCGTTTATCTACATTGTTACTTATTTTCATTTGTTTATTTATACTTGGCAAACGTGTTAAACACTTTATTTATTTACATCGGTATCGTATTTTTCTTCTACTTGACTTGATTGGAATACCCACTCTAACATCTTTTGAATCTTTTATATTCTTACGTTATCTGCTTCGAGAACATTCCGGTAATTATCGCCAATCATCTTGAATGTTCTCAAAGCTTCTATGCGTTTCTATACTAATTTTAAGAAAAGAAATAAAATAAACTTACTCTTTTTTAACCAATAAACCTGATTTTTTTCGAATATCGAATTTTGTTATCATTCGGTTATTGTTATAAAAAATCTGTTCAGACTTGGGATTCTATTAAACGTCGTGCACTGTTTTCTAGTTCTATGTTAAAACTGGATTTTGATAAACAGAAAAAAGTTAGATAGTATAATAGTTTTAATATGTCAGGGAATTATTTGAAAAATATTTCCGCTAGTTGCAGCGGATGTAGAGAGCAGCAGCAATCGAGTAAATAAAGTTTTATGTTGCTTATGTGTTTGTTTTAATTACTTTAGGAATAGTTATAATATAATTTTTGTGCTTATTGGCCACTCTTACAGATCAGGTGTGGGGTTATAACTGGTTGTTGTAGGAATTGCGTCATCTCACAGATTAGGCAAAGATTAAGTTTGAAATTAAGTTAGTCTGTGTGTTAAAAACGTAAATGGCAACTTCAAGATGGCGGCTGTTGTAACTACCGCTGATCGAGCAATGCAAATGGGCACAAGTTCGAGACAAAAACAGACTTTTTTAAATAAAGAAATTTTTTCATTGTTACCTTCTTTTAGAAGAGATGTGACAGATAACGTTAAAACTTGTTTGACTTGCGTGGAAGCAATTCAGTGCACTTATCGAGTCAATAACTGTATTATGCAGTTAGTTATGGCAACCATTGAGTAAGAATTTACACTTATTATTATTTAATGTGGCAACGAATTTTACGAACGCAGCGTTAAGATTGTACGACTCAAAGGTGGAATTTATTGCTATGACATTAACAGCGCCGAAAGTGAAGCTTAGAAATATGTTTGAAAGTAGACCTAGCCGCATCAAATTAATGAAAAAATTAGAAAGTCTAAAATGGAATAACGACAAAAACTTCTCTTCGTATTTTAATAACAAAGTTGGTTTGTGAGGTGATATTATAGAGTATCTGGTAGATGGATTAGACAACTGCACCATACAAAGTCAAGCTAGAATTAAAAACTTTACATGATTAAGATAAATTGAACAGCTTCAGATTGAGGTATTTCTAGACAACCTAAACATGTCGTTAGTGCACCACGGTCACAAGTGACAACTGGTTATAGCCGATCCAGTAGTAAGCTTTTCTTCATAAAATGTTATAACTGTAATGGAAATGGTCACAAGACAACTGAATGTCCTAGGCCAAAACGTACAACGGGTTTGTGTTATGATTGTGGTGACAGTCCACACCAGCGTAAGGATTGTCCTAAGCTACAACGTCCAGACCCTGCACCACAACCAGACTCTACAATTGCTCTGTTGGTTACTGGGCATTCGCAAGTCATGGAGACCATACCAGCATCAGGATCATTACTAGCATACACTGTTAATGTAGTTTTAGAGAAGTATATGTATCCCTTAAACGCAGTGTGCGTTGACTTTCGACCCTTAAACAACATTATTTTGAAGGATAATTTCCCAATGCCCATAATAGAAAGGCAATTAGAGTGTTTTAAAGGTAATAAATGTTTCTTGCGCATCGCTTCAAAAGATGTTTTCTATCACGTTCGAGTAGAAAAGGATTCGACAAAGTATTTGTCGTTTGTAACGCATGCTGGATAGTTTGAATTTCTAAGGATGCCTTTCAGGTATTGCAATTCGTGTTCACGAATTATGTTGCTACGATTTTTGATGGGTTAATTAATAACGGTTAGGTAGTGTTTTACATGGACGATCGCAATCTGTTGATAGCTGCTGCTACCGCCCGAGAAAATATCGACATGTTTTTTTTAGTTTTTTGTCTACTTACTGAAAATTTGTTGGAACTAAAATTGCAGAAGTGCTCTTTTTTAAAGAAAGAAACGAATTATTTGAGATATGTAAATAATGAAAAAAGAATAAGTCCAAATCCTAGAAATGGTCAGGCAGTTTTAGATTTTCCTGTTCCAAAAAATCATAAACAGTTGCAAAGTTTCTTAGGACTGATATCGTACTTAAATTTATAACAGATTTCAGTTGCAAAAAAATGTTGAGTTGAAATTTTCTTTGACCGAATTAGAAGTGTTTGACGATTTAAAGACGATTTTAGCTTCAAAACCAGTTCTAAGTTTATATTCCCTTGGTACGTACTTCCACTTTTTTTATAATAGAATTTTTTTTCTTATTGCAATTAAATTAGTTACCGTTAATTAGTAAGCTTAACATTTGACTAAAATTTTTAATAAGCGCTTACGAAATAGAGCATTTCTTGCATTGTAAGAAAAGAGTTCGGCAATTTAATTATTAAAAATAATTGATGGTATAACTTCAAATTGTTGAAAGCAGACTCCGATGCGAGTTACTTGATGGCACGCGGTCGTTATAATGTATAATCGCACGTTGCCCCGGCCGATACACCATTAGATTAACAGAAAATGTATAAATACTTTGTAATCTTATAGAACGGCAGGTAACATTTCTTTTCTTACAGCTTTAAGTCGGTTTTATTTCAGCTAGGCGGAGATTTTGGAGATAAACAGAAGACATCACTATAAGACACAAGCAACAGAAATAACCAGAAGATATAACCATCAAATATCCACAGCAAATATAAACCGGAGATAAACAGGAGTTACAAGAAAACCAAGAACTAGATCGCAAATCGCAACCACGTGTAAACGCGTAGATACTAACCTACAATACGATCTCTTAGTAGGTGATTCAAAAAAATTTTCCGTCGCCCTCTTCAATCTACAATTACGATGCCTAACAAAAAAAATTTGCTAAAAGAAAAGTATCCGTAAGACCGATGTGGCAAGATGATGAGAAATTGTATCCCTTACCCATCCTTATGGGTCCTTATACTAGGTGCATTCTACGTAGTTGAAATACAAGAACAGCCGTGACCGGCAGTGCTGCCGCGGCTAGGTTTTGTAACGTACTGATGTAACCGTCGTTTGAGGTTGTGCGATTACTTTCGTGAAAGACCCAGTGTTTGAATTGACGTAATTTATTTTATGAATTTTGGAATTGTTTATTGATTTCAGATTGATTTTAAGAAGTTATTTTACGTTTTTAAATTTAGCTTTATAATTCATTTAGAAATTGTTACGATGCTTAAACAACCGTATTCTACGTTTGTGTTGATTTGGCATTTTTTTTCTTCTGTAAAAATTATAGTTGTAATTTGTTTCCCTTCTGAGATATAATGGTAATTGAATATATTTTAACAGTTTGTTTATTTTAAGTTTATTTAAAACTTATTTGTTTGAAGTACATTCTCAGTACAGTCGTACTTATTTTCTTTGTGTTAGTTCAATTAAATTACGTTAGAATGAATTCATTCTTTTAATTTATTAGACAGTTTAATCTTTATGACAGTAATGAAATACAATATTTTGTCAATTTGACAGTTCACACATAAGCAAAATCCGTTTACCAACACTACTTTTGTGACGTTATGTAATCTGTTTGCATCCTCTTTGCACTTCGTTGCGGTATGGTTTTCTTTAGCGGAATTTTCGAACATAGCCTTTGAAAAAGGGTAGTCGATTGAGTTAATATACATATATAAGTGATTTTGGTGAGGGATAGTTAGTTAGTTGGTTTACAGTCGTCGATATGCCATAAAAAGGATCAGAAGTTAATTGGTTTTGAGTGGTAAACTCATCCTCTTTAGAAGAAGTAATGCCGCGGAAGCAATATGCAGAAAACGTGGGTTTTTAGTGCAGTTAGTAGAATTTTGTTTTTCCTAGTTCGTGAAATCTACGGCTTTTAAGATAATCTCACGCGCTTTCAGTTTTATTTTACGTAATGTAGAACCGTCGAGTGGTACGATGCAGTTATATCTTTGCTTTGGTGGCGGTTATTGAGAATCTTCCAACAGTACATAGTCCTTTGAGAGACCTTTCAACATTTCTTCCCGATTACATTTGGCAATCTAGGATCAACCATAAGTTCTTTCCTGGACTCATGACGACGATAATTTAAGGTATTTATTTTGTACAGATTAAATAAATATGGTGAATTGTATTTACGCGTTTAAGTGTATTAAAAGCTTTGGGTTTTAAGAAAAATAATAAGTGTTGCGAAGTAACGATTTTATCGATAATACAATTACTAAATGGTAATTGTCCGTATTTATCAAAACTATATGTTACTAAATATTTGTTAAAAAGAATATTTAGATTTGAAGCGAAAACTTGACTAATTTTGTAATTTACTATTAAGGTTGTCATTCTAGTTTTAAAAGAAATGACGTCATTTAATGATTTTGTTATTTAATGCTCACATGGCCGTGCATTAGTTAATTAAGATTTAATTTTTCTTTTAGTTTTTTAAATTTTTGTTTGTTTTAGTACTATCATTCACTTTACTTTATTTTTTTTTAACTTTTATGTTTACTTAATTTTTTTTTGCGTTAATTTAAATAGTTTTATTTTGTTGTTTGTTTTATTTTTTTTGTTTTGAGTAATTTTTGTTCAAATAAATGTTGAATAGTTAAATGTAAACAAGCTTTTAATTCCGCCGGCCTCCGCGTTATGTAAAATTTAAGTTCATTTCAGATTTTAGTGAGATACACTCTATTAAAGTAAGTTCATTTAGAGTGTATCCTTCAGGAGCGGGTTTGTGGTTGGCAAGGGCCAGAAACCTATTAAGCTATACACTTTATTGGCGCTCTTTGATTTTTGACTTTTTATTGTGTTTTCTGTTAAGTTTTCCAAAACAATCTCGGAATTTTGAATATAAGCCACCTCGTCTTCACTGAGCACCGGGAATAACTTCGATTATGCTACTTTATTTTAGGCAAGTTCCATTGTTCCAGCTTTTGCAGGTAACACTGAAAATTAAAAAAAAATGTACTGAATCAAAGCAAAACGTACTGACTAGAGGGAAGCTCAACTAATTTACATTTTTTAGATTTTTTGACAAAATAAACACTAATTGATTTTTAAAAATCATTTTATTTATAAAATAAACAATAATACAACTAATACAGCAAACAATAATTGATTAAATTAAATAAATATATAAGTCGTTAAATCATTTGAATTTTTGCCGCAAACTTTTCCAATAAAGTTACCTACAGTACGTACACAGAAAGATTGCTTCGGGTGGCGCAGTAAGTTCATGTATGTATGTGCATTCTGTAAAAATCGGCAAAATCACTCTAAAAATGTACTATTATACTTCGATTCTTTTCAACAAAAAGCTGTACGTTACGTTACGTTACGTTACGTTACGTGACGTCGCGTCACGTCACGTCACGTCACGTCACGTCCCGTCACGTCACGTCACGTCACGCCACGTTACGTTACGTCATATTTTACCGCTTATCGGCCACTCTAAAAAAAAATAATAAATATAATTTATAAAAACTTTAAAAAGAAAAAGTAAAGTAAAATGTTAGAAATTAATTTAAAAGATTACAAATAAAATTGTTGTTAAATGAAAAGAAAATCGTTAAAACTAAATTTATCCATATTTAGTAAATTAAAGAAACAAGATTTTTTAATAAAAAATTAATTAAGAGTAGAAAAATCAAAATACTTTTATCAAATATACTTAGAAGAAATTATAAAAATTTTGGTAACGAATTTAACATACTTCGCTGAAGAGTGACAAAAACAAACCACTTTAATTTATTTTTGTGTCAACATTTCGTGCTACGAGCGAGCAGTTTATCAGGCAAACGAATAAGTTAAAGTAAAACAATAAACCGGACCACGAGTATTTAAGAATTTTTAATTATTGAGATTTTCGTGTTTATTTGTTTTTTGTGTTATAATTTATTAAGAATCACTGTTAACGTAAACTTGCCCATGTTCGTAGCCCGGTGAATTGTTCCATTTTAATTTATTTGTTAGTCTGATAAGGTGCTCACTCCTAGCAGAAAGCATAGTCACAAAAATAGTCTAATACGAGTTGTTATGCCCTTTCTAAGCAAAGTATTTTAAATTAAATATTATAGTAAATAAAAGAGGATTAAAAATGTTACCAAATAAAAATTATGTTCTTAGTAGTGAGAGATCCAAAGAATTAAAATTTGAATATCGATTGTTAAAGTTAGAATGAACTCTAAAAATTTTATGAAGCCAAGAAGCAAGTTCTCAAACACGAGTGCTACAAAAAGAAAGAATAGAAGTTTAATGAATTTTTGTAAAACCATAAAACCTTAAAATAAAAACACCAAAGATAGAAGTTTTAGAGAGGATTTTAAATACGATACTTTTAAAGAAGTTTCTTTCTCAAAATAGAATTGAGAAAGAACAACACTGCATTTATAAAATTTTTAAATTACAAGAATGTGAACTTCAAAAATTTAACAAGTTTTATAAATAAAATTTAAATAAAGTTCATTTAGATTTGTTTTAAGTTGTTATAGCGCTCACATCTAATTTGGCCGTTATCAAACAAATCTACGGAATGAATAATATTCTATCTAGTAATTGGTAAAGATTTACTATGTTTTGATTAATACTTTATTAAAAGTTTAGAATAGACATAAAATATGAATAAAGACTATTAGTGGAAATAAAAATTTGTAATGGAAACGTTTACAACAAGAAGTTAGATGTCAGCCCTTATTTATTTCAAACTTTGTAGATGAGCTAAGAACCTTTACACAACAAAAACTATATACATAAGATAATAAAAATTTTGCGAAAAAGACTTAATTTACATTTACTATACTATACTATTTTAGTTTTGTGATTTTAACTTGTTAGTTATTTTGTAATACGAGTACTTTGATATTATAATTTTATACATACATGGTAATTAAAATATTTATAATAAGAAAAAAATATATAATATAAAAAAAATGCCAAACGTTATAAGTTTAAAGTATTAATTGTTACTGAATAAAATTATTATTTAAACAATCAACTATTACAGTTTTTATCATAAACACAAACTCTTTTTTATTAAAAGATTGAGTAGGTAAATGTTTTCAACATTTAAAGATTGAGATTGAATATAGGTAGTGTTCAAATTAATTTTCAAGTTCAATTGTAATTTTAAGAACTCGAATTGTGTAATAAGACATTGAGTAAAAATAATACATTATTATGTATTTACATAAAAAAATTAATGAATGACTAAATTTTTAAATTGTTATCAAAAATTCTAATTTTGTTTTCTGGACTGAAAAAATTTAAGACAACGAAAATTACTTAATGACTGACAAAAACATATAATAAAATAGAAACTTTAAAAAAATCTATTTTAATTGAATTTTGTATATTATATAACATAATTAGCAACCAAGTTTAAAGCAATTTTTTTTAATAATCCGTCTATATAAATATGCGTAAAACTTTCATGAGATTCAGTGTTCAAAATGAGAACGATAGTAGTTCTTAATATATTCATTTGCGCAGTGTTTTCAACGGTAATTATTATTTATTAATTATTATTTTTTTAATATATTTTTTATGTCAAAAATCGTAGGTGCCTTTTGATCTTATCGACGATTGGAATGCTGTAGCATCGACTTACGCTGAAGAATGCATTTCAGAATCTGGAGCGGATACTGAAACGGCGAGAAAAATGTTTGAAAATCATAAATTAGTCGATGAAGAACACATACGTTGTTACTTTAAATGTTTAAGCATGAAGAATAAGTTTATGTCAGAAGATGGCGTTTATGATGCAAAGGCGTTAGAAAAAGGACTGCAGCACGTAACACCAGATATTGCGGAGACCTGCCTTAGCAAATACGGAAATGCGCAGGATTTGTGTAGAAGGGCTTATTTGGTTGCCACATGTATTACAGAAGAAAATTATGTGACTTTATAAACGCATAAAATATTATTTCTAATAAAAATAGATGTCTATACTTATAAAGTGTAACAGGGTAATAATGTTAGTAATAATAATAAAGCTCTCTAATGATTTTGTAATGACATGATGTGTATTAGGAATCAGAGTTTATATAGATTAAAGTTAAACGTTTAATATTTTGCGTTTATATAACAGATCATTATATTAAAAACGTCAACAAAACTCTAATTGTGAAAAAGTCACGTGATATGCAAACTACCCGAAATTGACACGACGAATCCATCCGATTCACGACTGTCATTGTAGAATTTGCATTATTATTTGCTTAAGTTTTTAAATTTTGCCTAGTGCTAAAGTGTCTTTTTGAAAGCAGTTTTGCAAGTAAAGTATTTGCTTTGGTAAATAGATATTATTACAAATTTATAAATAACTTTGCATTTTAACAGCACTTTTATTATTAATTGAATTAATCAATAGAACTAACCCATAAAAAGTTTGGCCAAAAAAGCAAGGTGATACATAACCAAACAAGTGAGGTTATTGCCAATATTGTGGCTTTTATAAAGAAGGAAGCCGAGTGTGTCCAAAGTTATCAAGAATTTTGCATTTTGATAACCAAGTCATGACAGCAACTAGAATATCTGAAAAGACCGCTGTTGCTAAAGCAATAACTTTTTTATCAACTCCAACAAGAAAGCGACATAAAAAAAAGAAATACAAGCTTATCGGAGAAGAACTATTTGGTATTGGTAGTAGCATTGAATAATAAATGTAAGAAGAAATGCAACTTAAGGGGCGATATCGTATCGACTGCTTGGATCGAGATATAGAGGTCGCTACGTTCGTATTGGATCGAGATTTTTCAGTTCTTGCGTGTCTGTCGACTTGTAAACTTCGGAATTGAATTGAAAGTTTTTCTTGGGTTAACATTGCGATACGATTTTTGAAATTCTGGTAGTAGTAATGTTTGTTTGAACTTTTGTTTAGTTTAAGTGTAAATATATTATTGATTTATTTTTAAAATGGGAAAAGTTACAGATCACGGTTGTGTTTATATTAATTGTTAAAATAATAATACCGAAAACAAAGGTACTAGTTTTCTTAAGTTTTTTATTAGTGATAAAGTGCGTGCTAAAGAATGTAAAAACTGTGGAAATATAAACATTGCCACAATGGACTTGGAAGATTTAAAACAAAAGAAGATTTGTGAGAAGCATCTTCGTAGATAATGTATAACAACAAAAGGAAATTTTAAACACACTGCAGTTCTTGTTCTACACCTTCAATCAGGTAAATATTTTTAATTTTTTTTTTCTACCAAACGTTTAAAAATGGTTTAAATTAGCATCGGAGAATCTCCTTGTCCGGATTCTTCTTCTTCTTGTTGCACTTAATTGTACAATAAGTTAAAATAATTACTGTAAATCAGTAGCTGAGATCGCTATTATTTTCTACGATCAATGATCGCAATCATGGTATTTAGAATTAATTAGTAATTGACTGTTGCTAAAAAGTCGCTCGTGTAAAGTTAGTCATAAATCTAGCCATAAACATTCGATTTTCGTTTTCCGGGATACAATAACGTTTGGAGTATTGAAAATCAACATATCTAAGTATTTTTTAATATTGTTTCTAAACAATAAATTAATTAAAATTTATTCATATTTAGATTAAAAAAAATACATATTTACAAAAATTCACAGAAAATAGATACTACTGTGATGTTTTTTTTCGACATGACGTGCTATTTGAATTCTGATGCAAACTTACGAACAAATAGTTTAAAGCATTAATAAACAACATATTAAAAAATAAGTGTCGTTCTTTCGTAAATTAAATGTTTCTATTTGAAATTGACCCTGAAAAGATTGTTGAGTAATTAGTCATAACTCGTGTTGATATTTGTCTCAAACATAAGATTTATGAATTAAAAATAAATTTGCAATTCTTTTCAAATACGTATTGTCATTTGTAGTTAATGCTTATTGTTTTTAACTTCCTGTGTTTTTATGATTTACCTTGGTGTTTATATAAAGCTAGGTTTTTCCCTAAATGCTGAATGTGTGACACAAATTTTACAAACGTTCTTTCCTAGAAGAGTTTTCTAATTCTCTTTGAAAAGAATGCATTGTTAAATTTCTGTAAACAAAAAATATAATTCAATGTTTAAATTCATGTTACTTTTTATTAAAAAATCTGTATGTGGTTTAAAATTCTTACGAGGAAAAGAGCAAAGGGGTTATTTACCTACAAAATTTTACGATTTTCCGTGAACTACCTGCATACTTAAAGTTTATTATACATTTATTAAAGTAAATATTATAGTGTTATATTAGTCTTATTTGTTTATGCGACAATTAAAAGTATTAATTTCTTTTCCACAACCGCAATTGTTATTTTATAAGCGATCAATGATTGCGATCGTTATTGTACAGACGCTCGATATCGCGATCATTATTTTGCATAATGATCGATTCATCGTAATTGCATAATCGCTCTGGCCATTGCTTTAAATGTTTTTGTTGATGTTGGCATGTCGAATAAAAATATCGTTTTTGTAAATGTTAGGGCAGCATTTCTGTAGCACCTTGTCTAATAAATACTTAGTTTTTAAAAATAAAAAAATTATAAACAAAATTTTTTATGTTTATTTTAGCATGCTGAAAGCACTTCAATACAAATCCAACAATACATAAAATATTTTTACAATTGTTTAAAAAAAATCGCAAAAATTTTGAAAATACTAATACTAATTGCATTTTCAGAACTTTATTTTTAAAATACTAACAACTTAATTTTTTTTTTACTTTTTGGGCTTATTTAGTATAATTTTTTACAGAAGCTGTAATTGTTGATATGAACATCAACCTAAGATACACAAATGTAGTAGTTTCTCAAACATATGGAAGAAAACGTCGATTGTTATTTATTGATGACGATCGTGAAGACGAATAAATTTATTCTTTCTACAGCTCCAGTTCACTAAACGAAGGTATAAGTAGACAAGCAATAATACGTAATTTTTTTAATATAGTCCTCGCAATTTTACTTTCGATGCACGTCATTAACGTCAGTGACGTAGTTGTTCAACCATGTTGTCGGTATTATCATGTAAACTTACTGTTTTCGTACATTCTTAATATTACATTGCATATTACGTTTTCATTAAATGTTTCTACATTCGTAACAGTTGTACTACGCTTACGTTTTGAAGAGATCTAAGAACCTCGTTGTTAGCAACAGTTGTACATACAGAAATAACTGTAGAATATATGTATGTATTACCACAATTTAAATATTAAGTAAAAGGGTACTTCTCGCACAGCATTTACTGATATCAATGGACCACTATTATCTCGTTCAAGCTCAAAATAGTACAGTTTTGTATCAAAAATAATTATAAAAAACAATGAGCACTTTGACATAAAAAACACAAATTTAATTTGACAGATGTCAACAACGCTGCAACTGTAGTAAGCACACCAACAACGTGATAAAAAAAATTCAATAAGACAATTCGGTATTTATTTAATTTTTGCCATAAATAGGGTGGTATGAATTTTACGTCATTAATGACGTGCATCGAAAGTTAAATTGCGAGGACTTTATATGTTTTATAGTTGAAGATACGTCCTATAATATTTTGAAGATATCGGAACGACCACAGTGTGTTCTCAAATTCGTCAAGCCGTTAAGTTTTGACTAAACTACGCAACATAGTGATACAAATGGATTCTCCGTCAAAAATCATTTTAAAGGATTAATTGGTCAATTATTCTTTCAGAAATTTAACATTAATTTTAATTTAAAATTATTTAAATTCCACTAATAACAAATTCGTTTACATATGTTTCGAGCTTTAAAATAATGATGCTCATCTTCAGAAAATCTACAAAAAATGTTTACAACTTTTTTAAATACAAAAAATGTCATCAACATATCTTTTCCAAAATATTATTTTTTGTAAGAAAATTTGGTGTTCAGAAATATATTTACTTTCTAAATTGTTTAAGAAGATTTCAGTAAAAATAAGTGATAAATTTGATAATTACTTTTTTAATCAATATCTGGGATTTTCAATGGGTTCTACTTTATCACGTTTCTCAATTTTTTTAAGAAATTAAGTAGACTTACCGTTTTTAAGATTTTTTTTTCTAATGAAATATTTATTTAATTTTTAAGCTACTTAAAGGTAGTAAAAATAAAGCTATTTAAGCTGTATAGTTGTTTCTGAAAGGTGGTTTACAGTTCCTTTAGAGCTTCTTTAAAACTTTGCTAGTACCACAAAGAGCTGTATAAGCCCGATTTTAATGCATTAAAGGAGCTACCTAACAGCAACATAACTGAGGAATTTTTAGCTACTTAAACGCTTCATGGAGGTTTTAGTTTTTTCACAAACCACTTAAAAGTGTTCTAAAGAGTAACTTTAAAAGCTTAAGTAGTTATAAAAAAGCCGGTTTTAGCTGCAATTTGCTCACTGGGAAATTCTTCAATTACTACAGTTCATTTATATTAAAATATCAAATCATTTTTTGTTGAACTAGCAAACCAATTTCAATTACGATTTTAAACTTAAATTTTTTTATATTTGTTTCTAAATTGCACCATCTTCCTTTTTTAAAATAATTAACATTTAAAATTTTGTAAAACTTACATTTTTTAATTATCTAGTTACAAATTTTTAGATTTGAGATTGTTCGAAAAAATGTAAGTTAAAAAACTTTTTGTAATCTTAACTTTTTATAAGTTTTATAATTTATTATTGGTGGACTGGTAATTTGAATAATTTTAAAAATTGACGAATAATAACAATATATCCCCATAACAATTTTCTTTTAATTTAATTTCCATTGTTTTAGTTATTTCTATGTTTTCGATTTATATTTTACAAAAATAAATAAATATTTGAATATACATATTTTTTTGTTTTCTTAAATATAAAGCATGATATTGTTTAAGTTTATTTGACATTGAGTTGTGTCATAACAATACAAGCTATTGTTTATGATATTAACCTGTTTTGAACAGGTAAACGGTAAAGTAAACACAAATATAACAAAAGGTTCTAACTGGTACTTCATAAGAAATAAGTAAGTTCGCAAAATAGAAACCACGATTTTGCAGATGGCAGCAGGTCTTAGTCTATTAGTTTATGAAAAGAGGGGGTACAGACGGGTAAAAAAAAAGAGAAACAAGAGAGATAAAACTACAGTACGATTTTTAACACACTAGTTGCGCCTCTTCTTAAATTATTACTCAATGGTAGTAGATAATGCATCCCATGATAATGCAAGGGCTATAAGTGACCCAACTATGGCTACTAGAAAAACAGATCTTATTCTGTGGCTAGTAGTAATCATGACCAATCTGCAACTAAACCATAAATGAAAAACCATGATATACAAATTCCATTCGGTGCTAGGTTTACCACCATATAATCCAGAATTAAACGCGGTTGAAAAAATATGAGCTTAGGTTAAACATTGTGTAGCAGTTCATAATATAGTTAGTCAAAACATAAATTATCTAATGTCGTTAACAACAAAAGCTTTTTGTGAAGTAACGAATAAAAACTGGACTGCACTATGTGCGTTAATGCACTAGTTTACAAACTTAAATTTTTTGCAATAATGATTTCAATTTTATAAGATGATATTGCTTAAATATGTTGTTGCAATCTCATATATGATTTTCATTTTTACCAACGTCCATAACATTATTCTACTCAGTGACGGTTTCTCTATAAAGTCATTCGGACAATAACCCTTCAAAAAATGATCAAAAAAAGTATTTTATTTGCTTTAATATTACAGAAAATTTGCGTTTATCAAATTTATCAAATTATTAGCGTTTGAATTTCAATTTTCATTGTAAGCGCAACAGATGTGAAAACTTACGAATTTACCCTAGGTTGTTGAGTTTTATAGCCGAATCGTCAATGATAGTTATTGTAATCAAGAGTGAAACAGGCATAATACAATTTTAACTTAAATGCTTCCTGCGGTTGTCAGCCGGGTTCCATTTCGCATAGTCGGTGCAATGGTTACATCATTTCTTATTATCTCCGCGACGCCTGTTTGTATAATAAAGATGCTAAAATGCACATTTCTTATCACATACGACAAACTTTGCACTCGATTTTTTAGTTGTTTAATAATACTCGTTTGTAACGAATGTCAATTAGTTTCACAAGTTAAAAGTAAATTAATTCTGTTTAAGTACATTTTATCGTCTTTGTTTCATAATGGCAGTAGTACAAAGCATTAAAAAGTTAATTGCTAATTATAGTTCAAATTTTGAAAGACGTTTAGAATTTAAAGCCAATGCCCGTCCTCGGTCTTTACTTCAAATTCGACAGACCAGTAAACATAAAAATAAAGAAGTCTACAGTAATTTTAAAGAATCTGTGTATTCGTTAGATTGGATTTGTAGATTTGAAATAAATAATAGATTTTTTACTGTTTTATATGTTTACTGTTTTTACATGATTCATTAATCATTATGGTGTAAGAATAATGTTACAAATTTATAGCATTTATAATAAAAAGTAAAAAGCACTCGTCATCGGCAAATCACATGAAAATTGTAGTTACTCTTGGTAGCGTTAATATTCGCTTACAATTGGACAGCGCTTGTCGAAAGTCAATTAAAAACCGCAATGAAAATGTTTGTAAAAATAGATAAAATAATTGATTGACTTTGCCTATTACTAAAGTAAAAGAGAGCGACGTTTCTCTACATTAAAACTAATTCAAACATTTCTACGCAATCTTACACTAAAAATATTATAAATTTTAATGAGCTTGTTATTGATTATTTTGGTAATTGTAAAGATAGACGAATATCTCAAATATAATTGATCTTAGATATAAATCGTGTTACTGTAAGAATGTTGTGTTTTTTTAATGACCCTTTTTTATGATTAACCAGCAGCCGCCACTGATTCTACTTAATAAAAAAAAATTAAAATACATACACACAACTGCTTAATAGTATTATTCAAAATTTAAACGTTTAACTAATCAGATATTTATATATCTGTTTAAAAACACCGTTTAATGCACGACGGTTAAAAAGTCTTCTTTTTATGCACAAACTCATGTTTGTATTTTACCTTTCTTGGTACTTTTCTTCCATTTCTTTTATGTCTTGATAGAACCTTTCTTCTTGTTCTTTTCTTATTTGTACAAGATTTTCCTGTTGAAACAATCAATACTTTAGTATAATCTAATTAAATTTAAATTTGTATTTTTGGCGCCATTCGCATTAAAAAAATTTGTCATTTTGTCAATTTTGACATCCATTATGGTAATGTACAGTTCTGTAATATAACCTATGTAAGTTTCTACACGAGTGTTAAAAATAAATTGTTTAATCAGTGTCCTGCTTTCATAACAACAGGTTTATGGGCCTAACATACTTTGGATACTGATTGTTATAAGTTGAGATTTTTTTTTCTCGTGCAAGAAATTAAATTGTTCTTCTTGAGGTTAGAAACAACGGCGTGCTAATTTTTTTTGCTACTTGAAGAATAATAATGGCTAAGTGTAGTAGCAAAAAATTTGGTGTCACGCAGTTTGATGGTAAGAACTACAGCCATTGGAAATTTCATATGGAAACAATTTTGGATCAAAATGATGTCCTATCCTGTATCACCGCAGCTGCAGGTGAATCTGATGCTGAAATTGCTAAAGATAGAAAGTGTAAATCCATCATTGTGAAGTGTGTTGCTAATTTACACTTAGAGTATATAAAAGAAGTATTGGAGAATTATTTACTTAAATTTGAAGAAATCATAAGGTGGTGCTAGTGCAAGAGTGGATGAAAATGATATAGTTTGTCATCTATTGTTAACGTTACCCAAATCATATGACTCATTAATAACAGCGATCGAAACAATGGATCCAAAGAATGTTTCGCTTGAATTCGTCAAAGGCAAGTTAATAAACTTTGAAATGAAACGATTGAATAGAGGTCCTAATATTGGTCGTCAAGCTGCTTTCCACGGAGCAGCTAATTTCAAGAAACCATTTAAGCGGCAATATAGCAGGCCTAAGTGTCATGGTTGTGGAAAAATTGGTCATATCAAGAATTGTTGGTTGAGAAAAGCAAATCAAGCGGAGGTTACTGATCGTAATCCAATATCGTTTGTTGCGGGCAAAATTGAGGCATATGTTTCTTCTGGAAAAGATTCAATTTGCTGGATCGTTGATAGTGGGGCAACCGATCATATGGTGAACTCAGATAAATATTTCGTAACTTTAAAAATTTTAAATAATGCGCTTGATATTTCTGTAGCAAAAAATAATACATCTGTTAAAACAAGTAAAACCGGTGATATTCGAGTTGCTTCAAATTCTGTAAATGAAACAGGTGTAATTAGCGATGTCTTGTCTGTATCGAATTTAAGGCAAAATTTATTATCAGTTTCGAAAATTCCGTGTTAAAAGTGATGTTCAATAAAAGTGATGTATTTATTTATAATGAATCAAAGTTAATTATCAAAGGAAAGCAAATTAATAATTTATATATTGTCGAACTTAAACTAAGTAAATATGAAGCGAATTTTTGTGAAAACAACAATTTAAGTTTATGGCATAAGCGTTTAGGGCATTTAAATCCTCAAAGTATTGTTAAAATGTTCAGGGAAAGTACAGTTGAGAGCTTAGATTTAAACAAAACAAAAATTGAAACAAACAATAATTGTTCGATTTGTCTTCAATCGAAATTGTCATTTTTAAAAGAAACTTCATATGCCAGCAAAAGACCTTTGGAATTAATTCATACGGATATTTCGGTCCTATAACACCAACTACGTATGATAATAAAAATTACTTTGTAATTTTTTTAGACGACTATACCCTTTTTTGTATTGTTTATCTTACAAGCAAAAAGAGTGAAATGTTTACATGTTTTAAAAATTATTAAGCATATTTCACAAATTCATTGAATTGTAAAATAAAATCTATACGTTGCGATAACGGAGGTGAATATAGGCCAAAAGATTTTATTAATTTTTGTAGTAATAATGGTATTGATGTAAAATACACTATTCCATATAATCCTGAGCAAAATGGATCTGCTGAGCGACTAGACCTACCTTTATTAGAAAAATCACGGTCAATGCTACTCGAGTCAAAATTATCTAAAAATTTATGGGGTGAAACTATCTTATGTGCTACTTATCTATTAAACCGAAGTCTGACAAGTCGTCTTAAGCCAAGTACCCCGCCGGCTGAACTATTTTATGGACGAAAACTAAATTTGAATAATTTGAAGACATTTGGATGTTTAACATACTGTCACATTCCACAGGAAAAACTACAAAGCAAATTTGACTTAAAAAGCAATGTTACCATCATGATAGGATACTCTGGAAATGGTTATAGAGTATGGAATCCAAGAGAAGAAAAAGTAGTTCTCAGTAGAAGCATAACATTTGATGTAAGTAAAAATATCTTAAGTATAAGAGAAGATGCGTTCATAGAAACCGAAAATGAAGTAAAAGCAAATGTTAATCATAACAAAAATGCAGAAACACAAAACCAAAATGAAGTTATGGTTAAAATGGAGAAAGAAAATAAAAATATGTTACAGAGAATGAAAATAGAAATGAATTAAATAATCCAATAACACAAAAGGAAGTAAGAACGAGGAAAAAGCTTCAATACCTAAATGACTATTTCATTGATGATGTAATCGAACATATGGCTCTAAATGTGCAGGAATTCATTGATGATGTACAAAAAAATATTAATGAAATAAAAAGTCGAAGCGATAAAAGGAGTTAGTCAGAAGCTGTAATCGAGGAACTTTTGGCACTTAAGAAAAATAAAACTTGGAACTTAGTAGGAAAGTATGAAAATACCAACATAATTGACTGTAGATGGGTATTTCGTGTCAAAAAAAATGAAGCAAGTGAACCAATTAAATATAAAGCAATATTGGTTGCTAAAAGCTTTATGCAAGAAAAGGTCATAGACTACAAGGAGACATTTGCTCATGTTGCAAGGCTAACGACAGTACGAGTCCTATTTGCGATTGCAAATAACAAACGCTTTAAAATTAAGCAATTAGAACGTGAAATGTGCCTTCTTACATGGATATCTGGAATAAACAATCTACATAAAAATTCTTGAAGGATATAATTGCAAAAAAGAAAACGTGGTGTGTAAACTGAATAAGTCGCTTTATGGCTTAAAGCAAGCACTTTATTGCTGGAATAAGATGTTTGACAAATTTATGTTCAAACAAGGTTTTAGAAAATCCAAACATGATCAATGTTTATACATAAAATCAAGTAATAACGATCAAATTTATCCTCTATTATATGTCGATAACATATTGATCGTAAGCAAAAATCACGAAACATCACAATTATTAAAGAACAAACTGCAAACGGAGTTTAATATGCAAGATTTAGGTTTGGTTAAAACGTTTCTGGAAAGAAATTTGATATCGAAAAACGATGGAATTTACTTAAACTAGAAGAAATACATCAATAATATCTTAAAAAAAATTAATATGGTTGACTGCAGAGTCAAAACACTAATGGAAACCAAAGTACATTTGAAGCTTTTTTCAAATCCAGAAACATGTTATAATCTGCCGATCAGAGAACTGTTGAGTCTGTTTGTCCAGATCTATGTTTTGCTGTAAACTTATGCAGTAGATTTCAAAATTGTCCAACAAATGAACTGTGGAAATTATTAAAACGAATCTTAAAGTACCTAAAAGGAACTGTAAATATGGAACTGTTCTTTCCAAATAATATAAAAGATATCCTTGTTGGTTATGCTGATGCAATTGGCCTGGCGATGACCTAGACAGAAAATTAACATCAAGACACTTCTTTAAAGCATTTGGTTGCCCAGTAACCTGAAATACCAAAAACCAATCTGCTGTTGCATTATTTTCAACGGAATCAGAATTTATATCTCTTTTCGAAGCAGTTTGAGAAGGTATATGACTACAACGGCTTTTAAACGATTTTCAATACAAACGTGAAATTTACACCATTTTCGAAGACAATCAGTCTTGCTTGAAGTTGGTAGATAAGTGAAAACATAAGAGGCTCAAGCATGTAGACGTCAAATATAATTTTGTTAAAAGTTTGGTCAACAATAAACAGTTAACTATTGAATATATATGTACTAATGAACAACTTGCCGATATCTTTACAAAAAGTCTCTCTGCAGAATTATTTCTAAAACATTGTGTAAACTTAGGATTAGTTAATGTTTCAGTATACTAAGCTTTTTTAACGTCAAGTATTGATTGAGGAGAAGTGTTAAAACAATCAATACTTTAGTATAATCTAATTAAATTTAAATTTGTATTTTTAACGCCATTCGCATATAAAAAAAATTGTCTTGCGTCATCCATTATGGTAATGTAGAGTTCTGTAATATAACTACTATTCTACACGAGTGTTTAAATTGTTTAAATTAAAAGAATCTCGTTTTATCAGTTTTCTGCTTTTATAACATTTCCAAAATATTTTTAACGATTTTTTCATAATTTTGTGATTATAGTTTCTCAAAAAATTCTTCATTACACTTACAAGCAATCCATGCTTTGTTTTCAACAGCATTAATGTGCTGTATTGCTTTCTTATACCTAATTTGATATGCAAACGTATTTTCTCTGCCTTCACTAAACTTTCATCTAAAATATTTTTTAATCCCGATGTAAAATTGTCTTCAAAGAAGACCTTCTTGTACAATACTTAGTAGCATATTTTAGAAAGCGCAAGTCTCGTACTAAATGATTGAGTTCAGGTCGAGTGAATTTGTGAGGAATTAAAGCATTTTCCAGTTGATAACATTCTTCAATAGACATCGAAATGTAATCCTCTTAAAAAATCTTCTTGATCCGCAGTAGCGTATCACGTGCTAGAAAATTTGTTTCAAAAACATTAAGATTTTGGTTAATGGTAAGCCTGTAAGAAATTGACCACACAAAAATGATCCAAAATTAAAAATTATATGTTTATAAAAACAAATTATATTTACAATCATTATAGTAGTATTCAAATTATTAACTTATAAACATTTAAAAACTTGACCATTCTTTATAGTTACTTTCGCTTCTAGTTCACGACTGAGAAATTATTTTACAGTCAAAAAACGTCAAAATTAAAAAAAAAGTATAGACGATTATGAAAATAAAAATACTGATAAATATGAGTTAAAAGAAAATATGATTGAAAATAAAATAGTACTTTAGTTAAAATTTCATTACTGTCTCGAGTATTAGCTAACCTTGACGCTATGCGTCTCGATAAAGTATTGTTGATTAGTAATGTAAACTTTTCTACTTTGCTTGTAGTATACTATTATGATAGAGATAACAAATGTTTATTGGCCATAAAATCTGAAAATGTTTGAAGTGTGCCCGGCCTACCCAATACTTTTTGTAGTTACACTAGTGTGCATATATACCTTAATACGTCAGATAATTGAACGTACTGCACAGCCAAACTAGAGCATCTTATTTGTACTAGTTCATATTCTTTGATAACAATCTATAACAGAGTAGAAAATACCTTCACGAAACGGTTAGTATTCCGGAAGGCCTATGTCCAAACTAAAAACGAGAATTTGTCTCCGAGATATTACTTCTTATGCGTCAGTCAATTGCGGTACTAACCTTTTACTAATTGCGAGGAACAGCATTCGATACATCGGGCTCTTATATCTAATTTCTTTCAGTATTAACAATTTTGTAGATTCCTACTTTCGTGAGTCATTGTGTTGACACGATTTGCTATTCATAGTTATTTTAGACCCACTCAACGAGGAAAACGTTTTCTTTAAGCAAGTATTGGATTGTGGTTAAGTTTTATTTAATTTTTATGTTAGCTTGTTTAACTTACGCAATTACGATAGCTATTTCAATACCATTTAGGTATTGTCAGTAATTATTTCTGTGATATTGCATGCTGTGAACCTTAGTTATTTAACCTGTAATTTTCTTCGCTTATGGACACCCGATGTGTAACTTATGTATGGTGTGTTGCTGACATTTTCACCGTTTATGTATTTAGAATGTACTACAAAATTTCTGGAGTTCGTTATTCAATTATAGTTGTTAATACTCTACGTTATTGAATTATAGTTGTTAATACCCTACGTTATTGAATTAAAGTTGTTAATACTCTACGTCATTGAATTATAGTTGTTAATTCTCTACGTTATTTAATTATAGTTATTAATACTCTACGTTATTAAATTATAGTTATTATAGTCTACGTTATTGAATTATAGTTATTAATACTCTACGTTATTGAATTATAGTTGTTATACATATTTGATCTTTCTTTTAAGGTAACATACCTTTCTCTTTTATTGTGGTTGCATGAACATCGAGGTAACAAAGATTACGAACCTCAAATTCGTTACAAGCTTGAACCTCCTGTCCTGATCGAAACAAAAGGTTTAGTTATAATAGATTTGGCACTCTTTAAATATTATTTACTTGAACCTCCCCTATCGCCGACTGTGTAAGTTGGCCGTGCAAGGTTCGCAAGACCTATAAGCTTGTAACACTTTCATTGACTATTAAAGCTTGTCAATGTTTTAACAATGAGAAATCTTGGTTTTGATTACGACATCTATAAGTAAACACATAAAGCTCTTTCTTAAAAGAATTTTTTTTTGTCATAAAGCCATAAAATCTGTCTTTCTTATTATAAACGAATTGGTAATTAGAATATAAAATAGAACGCCGAACAAAGCGAGTAATCCTACTTTACTAAATCTCATAATTTAGACAGCGTCACAAACAGATACGTTGATGTTTGTTTAAACGTCACTTTTTTCGCGATTGATGTTTTTTGCGAATGTTTTGTTTTCGAGTAATGACGTCATCGACGTTTTTTTAAATAGCAACCCATATTTTTTTCAACAAATTTTGATTGTTCATTTTTTTTAATATAGAAATATAAAAAAAGTGTCACCTTAAAGAGAAAAATGTTAGGGATATTTGTAGGTAGAGTTTTGCAAAACCATGTTTCAACGCTTGAATTATCACAAAAAATTCTTAGGGAATATTGTATTTTTTGAAAAGGTTGCTTTTTACCTAGACGGCACAGGTCGGCAAAACTGTAGATATTGGTCTGCTGAAAATCAACACTGAAAAATAGTAACTCAAAAAGTTAACGTTTGAGCTGGCGTATTTTGGGTCCATTTTTCTTTGAGGACGCGTTGATAGGTAAAAGATAACGTAAATTGTTAAGAGACAAATAGTCTCTACTTTTGTAGTACTTTACCCAAATGAACAATATCTAGATTTGCTCAGTAACATGATATGGGACCAACACGATAGTGCGCCTATAAACACTTTTTTGTAGTTTGGATTGCTTATTTACACGCTCAAAACAGCGTAAAGTTTTATCTTATTACTCAAGTCGACTTTTCACAAATTATTTTTTAAATGTATCCTACTTAACAGGTATTTTTACTTTACTATGAGGAAAGTACAGCAATAGCAATTTTTTAGCAAAAAATTTGACGTTTTAAGGTCTCTTGAATCAAAAAAATGTATTTTGACAAAAAAAATTGGGTGACTGTTTGTGTGTAACGTTGTATTCACGATAACTTTCGAGCCAAAAGTCCTAGTAACTTAAAATTTGGTATGATTCATATTCTCTTGGTTTTATCACAAAAGATTGGTCTGATAAAAAAACCGGAAGTGGTCCTATCCGCCACTTTTAACAGTTTTTCTCTTATATAATTTTGTACGTATGTAAATTATTCAAATTATTTTTACAGTTTTAACAGTACAGAGATTCCTAATAATTTATTCAAATAAAAAAAAATTCTAACATTAACAGTATGAGATATTTGATTTATAATTTAAAACGATTTTTTTTAGAAAAAAATTTCTTATCTTAAAGGGAAAGCAAGATACGTTAAAAATAACAATTTTTAATGATTTACTAAAGGGGAAAGCTATATCAAGGCGCAGAAATACAAGGGTTAGTCGTTATGACAACATAACCTCAATTTGCCATATTTCGGTTATATCTTAATGAAATCGAGGAGAAAATTTTCAAAAAAATGCTAGGAAGTTAATACAAACATGTAAATATCACTTCAAAGTGAGTAGAATAAAAAAAATTAAATAAAAATTGTTTAATATGTAATACTTAGTACTTTTACTATTATTTCTTTTAAGCTAATAAAAATATAAACCTAAGTTTTCAGAATTCTTTATATTCTTTTGACTTAGATGTTCTTCTACAATTTGAAAATAAAAAATATGTAGAAATTCCTTATAGGAAAGTGGTGTGGTGACCACACCAGTTATTTTTCTTTAGATTTAAATCGTCATCTGTTATTGTCCGTATGAATTTATTTTTACTGCTTCTTTGTATTCTTCTTTTTCTTTCCTCCCTTTTTTCCACTGTCTTAATGCTCTTCTTGCATTTTTCTTTGCTTTCCTATCCCACTATTTTTTCCATCCTGTTTTCTCCCCTTCCACTTTTTAAATCTGACTCTCTCTTTTGCTTTCTCTATCATCTCTTTCATTTCCTATACACTTTCTTGTGATTCCTTCCTTATCCATACCGTTTTCCCTATTCTATCTTTATATCTTTTTATACCCTCTTCTGTCCACTTTTTTTTAGTTATGTACTTCTCCTCTTCCTCTTTCTCTTCCCTTTCTCTTCCTTCCATTGTCAATTCTAGTGGTTGATGGTCTGACTCTACCCTTTTTCCCACTTTAAATGTCTTTACCTTTACCAGCCTCTTCATTTGTCATTACAAAATCTTTTATTGATTCTCCCCTTTCTCCTATGTACGTAAATTTCCCCTTTCCATCTTCTTCTCTGTTCCCGTTCATTACTTCTCACCATTTTTCGTTGCACAATTCCAGCAGTTCTTCTCTTTATTTATTACCTTGTTCTTTGTTTGTTTCTTTCTTGTCCCTTTTCTTTCTTGCATTCCCCCCTCTTCCTCTATTCTTGCGTTGGAGTCCCCTCCTACTATTATCAATCCCTCTTCCCTCTCTTCTATCATCTCTTCTATGTTTTTCCTTGTCTCTTTCATTCTGCTGCTATAAACCGTCACTACTTTTATTTTTGTTTTTCCCTGCTGTATGTTCTTTTCTACAACTCTTCTTCTCTGTTGCACTTTCTCTTTCTTTTCCTGGCTCAACCATTCTTTTCTTATTCCCCTTATTATACCCCCCTTTGCTCTCCCTTTTTCTTCTCTCTTTCTGCATGTTGTACCACCCACTCAAATTTTTCCGGCAACTCTTTTTTCCACCACTCCCATTCTTTTTCTTCCATCCATGTCTCCTGTAATCCCACTACATCCTGTTCTTTGATGTACTTCCAGAAATCGTGTTCCTTGTTTTTTATTCCCGCTACGTTCCAAAACAATACTCTCAGCTCACTCACCTCCCCCTGTGCTTCTTCCTTGCTTCCTTTTTTTTCTTTCTTTTTCTTTTCCATTTCCATCTCTCATTATTCCTTTTTTTTGCCATTTCGTCAACTTTCTCTCCTTTATCGCCCCCCCCTTTGCCCTTTAGTTTTTTGCCTTTTGGTTCTCCATTTTCTCTCCCCTTTCTCTGCTCAGTCCCCTATCCTTGTCGTTCCATATGTATCTGTCTCCGTCTATCTCCATTTTTCTGTATCCTACCCATACTCTTTTTCCTTTCGCTCTTTTTTCCACCGTTATGTTCATTATTTCTCTTTGCACTCTTCTTTCCTCCTATGTCAAATCGTGATTTATATATATATATATTCTTGTATTCTTTAATTTCTTCTTCTCCGCCATTATCTTCTGCACCACCATCTCATTTTTCTTCTCTTTGTTTATTACTGTCACTTTTTTCACTTCTACTTTTACATTTAATTTTTCTTCCAGCATCACTGCTAAATCTTTCTGTGGTTCTTCACTTCTCCACCCTTTTATCACAATATTATTCTTCCCTTTCCATCTTTCCTCGTCTTCCGCTTTTTTCTACAGTTTTTTTATTCTCTCTACCAGTTTCTCTTTTTCTTTCTCCTACTTCTTTTCTCTTTCTCCCATTTCTTTTTTTATTTCTTTGATTTCTAGTCTTATTCCTTGCATATTTTCTTCCATCTGTTTCATCATTTCTCTCATTAATTCTTTTAACTTCTTGTTGTTTTTCCTTCGCTTTCTTTCGATATCTTTTTAATGTCTGGTGATCTTAATGTTTTCTTTCCTCTTTCAAATATTTGTTGCCTTTCTTTTTCCTCTTTCTCTATCTCTCTCTCTTTTATTCATCCCTTTCCCCTTTTTTTATTTCTTATTTATTTATTTTTTTTTTCTTTATTTATTTAATTGTTTTTTATTTTTTTATTTATTATTATTTTTTTTTCTTAATTTCTCCTTACCTTCTTTTCTAATTTTTCGTGTTTTAAAATGTCACCCTTGTAGCTATTTCGCTTTAATTTCGCTTTAAATGTAATAATTTCTATTAATGTAGGAGGTTATCTTTTGTCGCTGACCTTTTTGATTACCTTGCTTATTCACCTTAATCTCGCTTGTTCGTCACAGTTTTATAATTTTCCACCACGGTTTCTATTCTTCACTTAATTTATTTATTATTTTACACCCTTCCTCCTTTACCCACCCTTTTTCTCTCCTGCTTCCCTCTTACTACCACTACTAACACCAGTACCTTCACTAACTATCTTCTCCAACTTCTACACTTGTATTTCTCTATTACGTTTTCTTAAATGTAAATACGACCTTCTACGTCGAATGTTACCGCACGAAGTCTTGTGAGAATATATTAAAGACGTCTTTATATTTGCATTCGGAGTGTTACACATTGTAACAAAACCCGTTACAATATGCAACTTACTTTTTACTTGTATAAGGAACTCCCAACCAAAAAAAAAACATTATCATTCATAAAAATGACATTTACGTTTCTGGACAAAATTCATACAGCACGCAAATTTTGCTAAAATGCTTTTAGCATAACAAAGATTAGGGTAATTACATAGTAAATTTAAATTTTAATATATTAATTCTCAGAATTTCTTTTTAATTTATTGGAAACAAAACGTAACGGACAATTATTTTATTTTCACGTTACGGCAATGCATTTTTATTCACTATTACGAATTGTAAAAATTAAACAAACAGAAAATTCCAGTCTGTAACTATTGTGCAATTACGCATACCTAAAATACTAGAAACAGGAAATTGCCGTTTAACTTGATGTTTAGGCAAACGCAGTTTAAGTTTAAGACATAGACCCTTTTATTCAATCAAATTATTTATTTTTAATCGTTTTTTATGATTACCCAAAATTCTCATACAAAACTGTACAAGAAAAAAAAATTTCTAAATGTTTAATGTTGTCACAAGTACTATTAACATCAAATTAATGGTATACCTGGATAGATAAACTATGCAGTTTTTAATACAGTTGATTGCTATTTGAAGTTGTTGATCTAATCCACACAAGATAATAATTTTGTCTCTGTGATTGTAGCTCAACGAATAGAGGAAACTGAAGAAAATCAAAAACGTTAAATTTGTAAAATGTACGTTGTTTTACACCCTCTATACTTTTAGTGTTTTATTTTCGAGTCTTGGTTTTTAAAGAATAATTAATGTAATTGATGATGTATTTTTCTAATCGTTAACATTTTATTTTATTTTATTTTGAGATATTTTAATTACCAAAAAATAATTTACTTGCTAATCAAACATCATTTGATGTTTTAGGTAAATTTGCATATGTTCAAATGTGAGATATAATAAATATAATATTACATTATTCTTAATCACTTTAAATTAAAATACTATTAGACACATTTAAGGTTTTATAACTTAACTTGTTTAATTTATATGGTTATTATTGTTATTTATTTGACTAATTAATAAGTTTATTTTTTAATTTTTTGTTTGTTCTTATTTATTTATGCATGTAAAGTATATTTGCTTACAATAAAAAAATAAATACTACTTGTGCAATTGTATTACATTGTAATGTGGGTAATATGTAGAATACACTGTAATTCTTATGTAACAGATTTTCAGACCTTCACCATTATTATTTTGTTTTAACGTTTATAAATTAGTTTTAAAGTTACTTACATTGCTTAAAAAAACAGTTTGTTTTAGAAAATTGTGCTTTGCTTTTTTTATGATTTCAAGAAAGTCAGAAGTACGTAAATAGTCTAATTTTCTTTAATTCGCCATACTTATTTTGTATAAAAGAGATAATTTTCAAATTTTTCAAATTGTAGAAACTCGTTTTTTTAAATGGCACCCTCGATTTCTTTCAACAGTTTTTGATGTAGTTTTTAATTCTCTATCGATTTGCACTACTACTTTTTTCTCTAACGTCTACAGTTATGGAGATATTTATAAATTTTTAATTGAATCATAACAACCATTATTTTAATTAAACAGGTTTATTCTAGTAAGCTTTGCTTCTATTAAACAAAAAACAAATAGCCAGTAGAACTTATTTATTGTGTTTAGTTGTCACATTATTACTTATTACTACTTTCTACTTCATCAACTTTCGTTCAAAATGAAATTTCCACAGAACGAATTCGTGGACATGGCCTTTATTTAAGGTAAATGTGAAAACAATGTCTTTTGACTTCTCGTGTTTATAAACAAAGATATCCTAATCGCCGTGCTCTAAATATTCGTGTATTACAAAAATTATTGGTTTGATTCGAACAAACAGGATCGGTAAACTACAAGACACCTGTTCAAAAAAAATCTAGAACAGAAAAGGCAGAATGTATAGTACAGACTGTAGTGAAAAATCTAAATGCTACCCACAAAACCAAATAGGTTCCATAATAATGCTTTTAGAAGCATAGAGGCAGTATTGATATTACTGAAAGCCTTCCTGTAGCAGTAAAATGGTTTATGTTTAGAGATAGGTTTTGACACTCCAGTAGAATGCTGTCCAGTTAGTGCTTATAGAGTCCTATTAGACGTTGTACAAAAGCAGGTCAAAGGTAGAAGTTTTCACGTTCCATTAGAATGCTTTAAAATAGTGCCAATGTAGTACTTTCCTATGTTGTAGAATAGCATGACAAAGTTAGCGACTAAAAGGTAATTCATTTGCATGCTTTTACAGGGTTTTAATAGCATACCATAAGAAACACAAAAAGCATGAAATGATTAGTTTTAAGTCATTTTTTATTAAGAAATTTGTACAGTATCTTTGTCTAAACTATAATAATTTTTAATCAATGGTTTGCGAATTTGTAGTTTGCTGCATCATCCTAATTATTTCATTTTTTAATCTCGCTTTGCCATGACGTAGCCATTGGAACATCTTCTCATTAATAACATCTATAGGAACTCCTTTGAATCAACTTTGGGTTAACTCTATAACAAAATTATGCGATTAATTATTTTGTATTATCTATTATCAGTCGCATGCATTTTCACTAGATTCATATCAAAAATATGTTTCTTTTTATGAATAAAATAATTTTTTTATTACAATGCTTTTTAAGTTTAAGTCCGCAGGTTGGCCACCCCTGTTCTAAAAAAATAACTGGATGCCAAGTAAAAAATAAACAATAACAATAAAGCGCTAAAACGTGGATAAGCTGATCGTACAAAAATAGATATGTTGTCAATTGTTTCTATTGTACTTACTTTTACTTAAATCAGCAGAACTTCTAATAGCTTTTTCTTCTTTAATTCAGCACAAAAAAGAACACATTTACAAATATAGACTAAGCCCGAAGTCGTCTTCCTTTCGTAAACGTAAAACTGCATATACCCGTAACCGTATAAGTACTTACTTAGAAGCGTTTCTGGTGAATCAAACTCGGTAGTCGGTACATATCTCGTCACAATTCTCAGAAATCAAAGTATTTTATTTACATTTACAGTATCAAACGCGAATGCATAGGTTTTTTATTGCATACATATCTTTATCAACAAAATTTAGATGTGGGCGTTTAATCTCTACAGGAAGTTATTTTTGTTTAGGTATTACAATTTAGCAACTTGTACAAACGGTTTGATATTAAAAATTATATTTCTTCATCTCAAATAAAAAACGATTAAACCGATTTTAGAAGTACTAAAACACTAAAAGAATGTTATCATGTTAGTCGTAATACTTGAATTTTAATACATTGTCAAGGCTGCTATAAACACTTTATTTTTTATATCAATATAGAAGGCCTATAGGAGTGACTTTAAAGGAATCTTTTAGGGTACTTTATTCTCCTTCTATATGCATTGTTATAGAATCAATATGGGAACGCCATTAGAATGCTACATTTCTAATACTTTAGTGAGTCCAATCAACTGCCAATTTTAAGGCTGCTATAAGCACTTCTTTCTTAAATTAAATATAGTATTCCTATAGAAGTGTTTTTAACAGAATCTTTTAGAGTACTTTATTCTTCTTATATAGGCATTCTTATAGAATAGGTTTTAAATTAAGTGTGTTATTAGAAGTCCATACACAAACTACTATTGGAATGCTTTAGAAATGAATATTTGGGAATGCTTATCGAACCTACATGGAACTTATGGTTTTGTGGGTAGCACCAAACAAATTAGTGACGAACTTGGTACAATTAGTGCTACTTCAGTGAGAAGAGCCATAAATATTATCCTTATCACATTGAACTGTATCAAAAATTGACTATAAGAAACTTTAACTTAAAAAGAACTTTTTGTGTGTACACGGAAAAAAAGGTTATGCGGAATTGATATTTATCATGCAAAAGGCTGTTGGTTTTGAGTCAAGCCGATGTACGCTTGAATTAAACTTCTATTTTATTAGATTGTCGCTGTAATTGCATTGCAATAAGAGATTTAGTTTAAATTTTAGTACATTTACGTTGAATGTTATTTGAACGTGGATCAATTTTAGAAAAAAAGCAAATGCTTTAAATATGAAATCGTAATGATTAAATTCAGTATAATATTTCTCTCCGTGTATATGTTATGCTTTATATCTACTGTTTTATTTACCCACGAAGCTACCTTTCATAGCAATGACCAAGTAAATCGTTGTAATCATCATTACTATGATAATTTAAATCTTTATATATTAAGAGATTTAGATCAATATGGACGGTCAATGTATAAGGAGGAATTGTGGATGATTTTATCATAATTTCTTTGATGGTCTTTAAATGCCGACAGATATTTGGAGTTTTTAAATCATTCTTTGCCACACCATGTTATTTTACTAGAAATGTGCGTAATTACTAAAACGAACAATATTGTGATCGATGGATCGGCCGAGGAGGACCTGTACCATGGCCGGCAAGATCTCCGGTTCTTACTGTCATAGATTTCTTTTTATGTTCGAAAACATTTCGTATTTTAAAAACATTCTACTACTATGGCAATGAAAAACAGAATAAGAACCGCATTTTCTAACGTCACACACGAGATGTTACCAAATGTGCGTGAATCTTTACGGCAAATTCTTAAGACGTGCCTACAACAAAATACTTGTAAAAATTACTTATTTTTTTTGTTAGTTTTTTAATGATTTCCCTCTATGTTTTTTGTTTAATAGAAGCAAAGCTTACTGAAATTAACCTGCTTGTTTAAAATAATGATTGTTGTGATTTCATTGAATATTTATAAATACCTCCATAACTGTAGATATTAGGAAAACAATTAGCAGCGCAAATTGATAGGGAATTAAAAACTACATTAAACCAGTTAAAAAAAATCGAGGGTGATATTAAAAAAAATGAGTTTTAGCAATTTGAAAAATTTAAAAATTAGCGCTCTCATACAAAATAAGTGGCGAATTAAAAAAATTTTTTAGACTATTAAAGTATTTTTGATTTTCATCTACGAATTATAAAAAACAAATTTTAAAATTTCACAAAACACCAGTTTTGTGACCATTTCTTTCTGATGCATTTTTAACGAAATTGTTTTAAAATGACAACGCCGCAATGAATTTAAAAAAGTATCTTTCATCTAAATTAAGCTTTGATCAAAGAGCATAAAAAATTCTTGGGTTGGTATTCAAAAATGTTACTTTATGCTGTCCAGCAAAAACTAAACACAGTGTATATTTTTAAAACATGCAGCTTTTTAATAGAAATGAGTACAGTACTAAACATTTTATGCTGACATTTATAAAAAGCCACTAGAAACCGAGACCGGAGTAATGGCAAATCCTGTACAGTATATTAATTTTTTCTTTCAAAAAATTTAGAATAAATTTTTATTTTTATAATTATACAAACAATTTTTTACGTTTTGTGAATATATTGCTTTTTTTGTAGGTATATTTTGATTAGATTTAATATTGTGTATTTAACATTTTGTTTTTACTCTTAATTGCTAATATCTGTTGACTTTTATACAATTCAGATTTTACTATTCTAAACATTAATTCGAAACATAAACTCATTAAAAAAATCGATAAACAACGTGTTTATTTTTGTGTCGATTTTGACAAAGTTATCGTTAACGTTTTTAAGAATGTTATAACGTTTGTCTTGTTTCAGTTTAACTTTATGTAATATTGCAAATCGGCAAATAATATAATATACAGTGCTCGCCAAAAAGTCGGCACTAAATAGATTTTTTTTAAATTTTGATTTTTTTAAAAACTTTTCATGGTAATAATTTGTACTTGTCTAAAAACTTATTTAGCTCTTATCATATATACTGAGTGAATATCGCTTAATTAGAAAATGGTGTTTTTCGAAATTGTCTAAATACAAAAATTACTATTTTGCGTAAATCAAACAAGATTTCAATTATATTTTTTCATCGTCTGTCAGTTTTAGCTGATCGAACAATCTTAAGACGCGAAAACATCTTTTTTTAACTTCCACTAAAACTAAAGCTTTAATTTTTTTAAATACTTTCAAATTTTTCCATACCAAAACTTGATTACAAAATTCAATTTGATTTTGTTAAAAACGGTAAAGATTTATAATTGGAAAAAACAATAGAAATTGCTAATTATTCCATTCTATTTGTTATTATGGTGCAAGATACTTTATAGGAGAAATTATTTTTTTATGAAAATTAATATCTATTCACGTGGCTTCTAAAGACTCTAACTTTTGTTAAAAATTTGGTTTGAAAACTAGAACTTTAGCAGCATTAATTACAAAAAAAGTAAAGTTAGTGTTACTAGAACCGCCACTAAATGTAAACACATAAAAGCGCCACTTGTGGCCAAATTGACCTTTTTCTGTAATTTAACAGATTAAAGTCTAAAATTTTATTTTGGGAAATCTATTTATTGAACATATATTTCAAAAATCTATTACTAAAAAATAGTGAAAACTTAAATTTATAGAACTAAATTCTATTGAAAAAATTATTGCAAATATTGTTACATATTACACATATTTCTTTTGTTTTGTTTTCTTACATTGTAAAATTTAGGATTGGTGTCAATTTTGTGAACTCAATTAACCGTTTATATTATCTCAAGCTCTCAGAGTTTCGCATTTATTGATGAACTTTTTGCGAAGTTTCAAAGCGAGTTTCAGAATCAAGTTCTTCCTTGACATATTCTTACCAGTTGCAGCTTTATAAATAATTCAAATGTTGATGTGAAGTGTACTTAAGAATAGTACATTTTTATTTAGTCTGACTTGGTAATTAGTAATACTACACTAACTGCTAAAACGTTTGTTGAATATAGTTCTAACATTTGTTTTTCACGTAATCTGGAATTTCTCTTCTGGAACAACTTAATGTTCACACTAACGTAGTATTTTCTTTTGCAAGCTGTTTTCCAACAACAAACTTGTAAAAAATTGCTTTTATTTAAACACGGCTGATTTGTAGTGTTATCAACTTTTTCCTGCAGTGAGCCCCGTTGGTAACAATCACGTCACCACGGCTAGCTACAAGCTCGGTGAGTGGGCGTAATTGAGAAACTGAAATAAAGCTGGAAAATACAAGATCCTCGGCTTGAAGAAACCAAGGGTACGTTTAGACCTACTACAAAGTGAAGAGGATAGAGACAATAACAATGCGAGCAAGAACAATGTAACAAAGCAATATATATTTTCCAAACTATAACATGTACTATTATAAAACAAATTTAATGGACTCCCCACTTTCTTGTTACTTTTATAAAAAAAAAGATTTATCCAGAGTTAAGCTACCACTTTTTGTTATCCAAAAAACGGAAAGAGAATAGTTTCTAGTAGTGATTATTACAGTTTAAGAAAAAAATAGTAGCACATGAGACATTGAACTAGCGTTATGATAACAGTAATATAGATATTTTAATAATATTCAAAATAATCAACAAATTATCACTGGAAGTTTGTTAGCTTAATTATAATTAGATGCAATCAAAAATGATTACACTTAAGACGTAATTACACTTGTGACAGCTAGCTCTTATTTAATTATGGTTGACAAACATACGTATGGAAACTTACGTACAGTGCTAATGTGGCCTAATTTGACTTGAATAAACTCAACGAGACTCAAACAAATTGTTACAACAATTTTCTAGTAACTTAAATGCTGGCGGCTAGCTCAATATGATTCGGAAAGCGGATTGCAAGTTTCTTTGTGCTAAACCTACAATAAATTAAAAAAGTGACCCTTAATCCAAATTTGAATTGCTGCGCGCTGATAAAACATAGCTTCTAGTGACATATCTAAAAAGACACTATTTTTTTATATTTTTATAGTTCCATTTGTTTGCCCTTTATCTCTCCAAGAGAAACGAAAATTGCGCTCGGCATTGAATTAGTTTTAAAAACTCTAAATTCAAACAGTCCCGACTATTGTTTCCCAATTATAGCTTTAGTAGTATGTAATAGTTTAGTGCGAAATGATTGCAAACTAGAGGGTACATATTTTATAGAAATTTTTTCTAGAAAAGCACAAAAATGGGTATTTGGGCTGTGGTGGTAACGCTTAGATTTTTTTTCCAAGTGATGTACGGTAAGAAACACAAAGCAAGCAACAAAATCTCAAAACATCAAACGTTATTTGACACAAAATATTTTCAAGAGAAAAAGTCACCTTCGCAAAGCTCAAATAAAAATATTGCGCTCACAAGCATGTTATGCGAAGAAAGGTCGAAAAATTGTGATTGACGTCCACTGACTCATTCGGATAAATGTAAAATTTTCTCTAGACACAATCAATTCTAGAGCCAAAGTAGAACTTTCAGAAATTTAGCCAGTCTTTGATTGAATACGCTTGGATTAAATAAATCGTTCAATAATTTAATAAACAATTTATATCGCGTGATTTCTGACAACTGCTTCACCACCCTCTAAGTAGTTGATACGCATTTTTAAAAAAAACAACAAAACTAAATGATTACTGGATTTTACCCCAGTTTTATAGCAGTTCACAGTTCTACAGCTTCTAAGATTATGACACGATTCGAGCTACGTTGCCACATCCTTTTCTTTTCATCTTTTCATTAAATTCTCTTTTTTTTACAGATTCTACATTTTTTTCTCTTATTAATATTTAATTTAATATAAAATAATAAATGCGCTACTGACTGTAAAAAAAGCATTAAAGAGATGAGATTTACTTTAACATGAGTTCTTTTTCTAGTCTTAACAAATTTACAACGCTAATAATCTTTACAATTGCTTGACTTGACAAATTTTATTTTACATACTTTCGTCCTATGTTGATAACTTTACAGTGAAATTGTTTATGACTTAAACTAGTAATTACTGATAGTTTTTAAATTATTAAATTATTTCGTTTACGAATTTTAAAATTTGTACATTAATTATCGGTTTAGTAGAACATGTGTGTTTCGGTCGGGTTGCGTTTGGTGACCACCGCGGCTTTTTTTGCGACTAAGGGTAGCTTTGCCGATGTCGTAATATTACACCAGCATTGAAACCGCCACAATTTTTGTATTGAAATGATTTGCTAATAGTTTAAAATAACCAATAAACTATTACCCTAAAACGGTGCAAGATAAAATAAAGTTGAACATAGAAATTTTTATAGAAGAGAAAATTTACTATAAAAAAGTCGACGGAAGAGTACAATTACGCTCAATAGTTTAGAAGATACAAGTGTGCAAAGTTGGGCGATAATTACATTAAAATTTTGTAACTCTTAAACTACACTGGTCTGCAAAAAAATATTTTGTATCGAGCCCTGACACTATTCCAGGTGATTCTTATGTAAAATAACGTCCTGAATCCAAATATGTCTTCCGTTTTCTTCCATCACCCACCATTTTCGAGGGAGCCCCAAATCTCTAATTTTACCACATTTTGATAAATTAATTATAATTTATTTATCGAACGATAATAATAATTATTATAATAATAAATATATGGACATGAATTTAATTTAAATGGGAAAAAGAACTATTTTAGCTATAAACAGTAATAAATAAAAATATATTCATCGTTACTTGGTGCTTGCTTTCCTTTTATACCCTGAGGTACAGCTCTCTCGTTTCAAAAACCAGCAGTACTTCGCCAACATGCTTGCGTTCCACTTCCCTGAAAATCTCTTTTCCAGCTTGGAGATGTCTTGATGGAACCGTTCTTCGTGTTCATCCGACACTGCTCCTAAATTTTTAGGGAAAAGTCCAGATGCGAGTGAAGGAAGTGAACTTTAAGAGACATGTTACATCCTATGTCCTTGTACGCTAAAAGCAGTTCCTCGACGTGAGCGACATAATCTTCACTTTTGTGGTTACCCAGCAAGTTCTTACAAACGTTTTGAAATGCAAGCCTAGCTCGTTCTTTTTTTTATTTAGGTGTTCAATAAACGTCAAATCTTGAAAGAGTTGTCTAATCTGGGGACCAACAAAAACGCCTTCTTTGATTTTAGCTTTGCTAAGACGAGGAAATTTAGTTTTCAAAAATTGAAATGCGCCATCTGTCTTGTCCACTGCTTTCACAAACTGCTTGATCAAGCCAAGTTTGATGTGTAAAGGTGGTAAGTAAATATTTTCTTTCGGAACCAAAGGATTGTGGGCGACATTTTTCTGACCAGGAATAAAATTTTCTCGCAGAGGCCAGTCCCGTACGATGTAATGTTTATCTCGAGCTCGACTATCCCATTCACAAAGGAAGCAGCAATATTTTGTGAATCCTGATTGCAGGCCCGTGACTAGAGCAACAACTTTTAAGTCAGCGCAAAGTTTCCACTTATAATCATGATAACTAATTTTATCAAGAATTCTGAAGATGTTTTCGTACGTTTCCTTCATATCAACAGAGTATGCAACTGGAACTGATGGGAAGTCATTCCCATTTGCCAACAGGACAACTTTTAAGCTTGTTTTTGATGAGTTTATAAACAGTCTCCATTTGTCTGGGTCACATAGCATCTGTAGCTCTGTCATCAATAAATTTGCATTAGGGCAGAGCACTAAACCTTTATCTTCTGAGAAAAGACATTTTAGGGTTGCTTGTCTGGTCCTGTAAGAAGATATTTTTACTCTTTTTTCTAAGAGATTTCACTGTTGAAGTCGCGATCCTAGGAACTGAGATTTAGTCTTTAGTAACTGCAAATCCCTGACAAGATCATTTAATTTCGATTAAGTGAGGAGGTGAGGTTGCCGAGAAACTAAATCTGCGGAATACTCTTCATCATTATTGAACGTATTATTCAAAGCCCCAGGTTGTGGCTCAGAGTCTTTTAAATCAATTTCTGGCTCTACAGTATAAGTGTTTGGGGGCTCTGGGATTGGCAAAGTATCGTTATGGGGAACAGGTCTTAGAGCTGACGGAATATTGGGATACTGAATAGTATGCTTATTTTTGCTCGAAAACCCAACGGTGAAAGTCATACAAAAGTAACAATCTGTAAGATGACAGCGAGGTTCACGCCAAACCATGGGCACAGCAAATGGCATTGATTTACGAGTACCTTTAAGCCATTTGGTCGAACTACTGTAACAAGTCGTACAGCAAACTGATGGAGCCCAAGTCTTGTCCTGGTCGCCAACTTGACAATCAAAGTACAATTTATAAGCTGTTTTAACAAGCGGAGAAACGGGCTTTTGTTGCGCTTTTAAAGTTAATTCCCCGCAGACATAGCAGAAGCTATCGGGATAATTTTTACATTCGCGTGGCATAATTAAACAGTAATTCAACGCCCGACATTAACCACAAATCATACTTAGTCAATTGAAAAAATCCAGAATATAAGTAGTTTTACTGTTTTACACAAATGAACAAAAATGAACACAAAATCCAGCACGTTTAAAACGTCGACAAGTTAACTCTGCAACAGTTATAGATGTACTAATTGAAGAAGTTATGCAAACAATGTAATATACTATAATGAGAAGAGAAATGCAAGTTGAAGCCTGTCGAAAATTCCTGTTCAAACCTGCATGTGATATTGACATCGCCAGCGTCGTGCAGTGAATATTTCTAACTGTTTATAGATATTTTTTTACTGTTCTTATATATTTGTATTTTATTGTTGTTTCTATATACATTTTATAGCAAAACTTTTGCCATATACTTTGTTATAAATTTTATTACCTGCTTTGGGATGTTTAACGGCTATAAGTTATAATTCTAAGAAAAATGCAAAAAATAAAATAAAAATGGGGTCTCCCCAAAATAGGTCGGTGATGGGTAAAAACGGAGCTCATTTTTGGATTCAGGAGGTCATTTTACATAAGCATCGTCAAGAATGGTATCAGGGCCAATTTTTATGCAGACCAGTGCTATTAGACATAATTATACACTCCTGTGGATTTTTTGTAGTAAATTTTGTGCTCAATAAATTGTTTATGTGCAATTTTCATCTACATTGTACCGTTTTTGCAGCGTACAAGGCAGAAGCTTGCGCAGATCTAATTCTGCAATTACCATAATCATTTTTCAGCACTGCTGAGTGAAATTAAGACTTATTATATTTTTTAAAACATAAAACGAATCATAAGGAATATCTTGTTTAATAATAATAAACACTGCATCCGAAAAATACGAAAAATGAAGTGAAATTGGCCCTCACCGCAAGTTCCAGATTTGTTTTATTTGAGCGTTTCATTGTTTCGTTACACGAGCCTTTGAATCAATTTCTATAAGTATTTTCAACACTAAAACAGGTTCTCACACCTTTGACCATAAGCTATAGACTTTTAAAGCGCGAGCACATTATGCCCCACGAGCAAGTAAAACGGCAATAAAAGCTTCAAGTTCTAAAATAGATTTGGTCCAATTACCATCTTTAATAATAATTTTTATGAATACATGACTTGCACTAAGTGAGGAGTCTATTACATTTTGTTTTGCAAAAGAAGTTGTTCCAGGAATATCACGAAGTATATTTCGTTATTGTACAAGTTCAACATTATGATTATTACATTCTATAATTGTCCACAGATCTCTACTTTTTGCAGTTGGTTTGCATCCTATTTCTAGAGGCACACAGTTTTTAGCGGTTTTTTGTTTTTTTCAACCTTTTACAGTTTTCGTTAGAAACTAATATTTCGAATATATTTTTTATATATTCTCAAACTTTATATATAACAATAGTCTTATTATTAAGTTTACAATAAAGTTTATTTTTATAACTCTGTGTTTTTGAACTCAATTTTTATTAAGGTTAAGAGTATTGAAACACTTATTTCTAGTTTTTTTTTGTTTTTTTCTCTCTTTACATAATAAACCATAGATTCATTATTTTAATAACTTATTTACTAATTTTATTATTAGAACTACTCATTTACGTTTGTACATTTTATTTATATCAAGAATAAGATTTATTATGTTGAATTCAAAAAGCGCGAAAACATTTATCATCTGTAAATCAGAGAATGAGCAAAATTTTAAACTTTGCTATAATTTACAATTAATCTTTTTCTTTTAGTTCTAAATCGTGTACGTAATTTGAATATTAAATATTTTCTTTAAATATTTAATATTTCAAAAATTGAGCTTAATTTAAAAAATGTAATAAAAAAAATTTTTTGTTCTGGTTAGTTATCGTGTTTTGTAATTTTTTTTTGTTTATTCCGGGCTCTGAAGATGTCTACAGCGACGTGTCACGGAAGCTCATCTTGTCTAATAACGATAACAACGGGAATTATCCAGAATGAAAAATTGTATTACGAATGCAACCGGTGGAAACTTGAATTCTACTGTAAACAATTTTTTATTAATGTTTTAGAAAATATTGCTATGATACAAATACGAGAAATATATACAGAGCGCCAAAGCAAACAAAGTCCGCGGAAAATATGTCAACTAACTTTAAAAATTGAAAGCGGTAAATGTTTCAACCAATCACAATTAGAAAGTACCGTCCGCTTGAAAAATTAAATTACAATCAAAATTCCTTGATTGCCTCGTGTTTGTTTACATCTTTACCTGCTGTTTTACTTAAAAATTCGTCGTTATTCAACTAGTCAACGCCATTATTTGTGAACAAGGTATGTGTATTTATAATTTTTGTTTTAAGTATAACCCAAATTTTTGTAGCATAACCTCAACATCAGTTATTACTTTGTATTCATTATTTAAAGATCTGTATTTAATTCCAGTATTTATTCTACAAACAATAACTAATTTCTATGGAGATTTTTACATTACTTACTTTCTGTATTGTTTCAGCTGTTATTTACCAACATAGAATCTAAGTCGAAGAAAATCATTCATTCCGAAGCCAGAAACATTATTAAAAATGTTGTGGAGTTTTTCGATAAACAGAAAGCTGCGGGCGTATGGACTTTCCCTCTAGAGAGGGCAACTGAACTAGCTGCTGCTGCAACGGGAAAATCAACCACCTTTATTAAAAAAATCCGGAGTGAAGCAACGACGACCAGTGATGGTATTTTAAGATCTCCCTCGAAGAAAAAAAGAAGTGGTGGTGCAAATAAAATAACGTTGGATAATGGCGACTTAAGCATTTTAAAAAGAACTGTTCATGAAGTTTACACGGTTGATAAGAAAGTTCCAAACATGAAAATTTTAGTTGAAAAAATGAAAGAAAAGATTAATTACAAGGGGGGAGCAGATACACTAAGAAAGTATTTGTTACAAATTGGTTTTAAATATAAGAAATGCCACAATAAAAGAAAATTATTGATGGCACGTGATGATATTATTGCTTGGCGTTCTCGTTATTTACGCAAGTTGCGAGAAAATGATGCTTTAAGCGAAAACAAAAAACCAATAACATATTTAGATGAGACCTACATTCATCCATCATACGGTGTTAGTAAGTGCTGGCAATCTGAAGAAGAGGCTGGTGTTTATCATACAGACAGAGCAGGTCAAAGGTACATTATTGTGCATGCAGGTGGATCATACGGATTTGTTAATAATGGTCTTTTAATCTTTAAATCTAAAACTAAGTCCGGTGATTATCACGACGACATGAACCATACCAACTTTATGCAGTGGATGGAAAAACAATTAATTCCAAACTTGCCTCCTAATGGTATTGTTGTCATGGATAATGCACCTTATCACAGTGTACAAATTAATAAACCTCCAACACAAGCAGAACGTAAGGAATGCATTCGACAATGGCTCGAAAATAATGGAGTAACAACAACAAATGAAATGCGTAAAGCAGAACTAATAATGTTAGTGAAGCAATTTAGTTATACGAAGACATATTACGTAGACGAACTTCTTAAAAAACACGGGCATACAGTGTTACGTCTGCCACCGTACCACTGCGACCTAAATCCAATCGAGTTGATATGGAGTTTAGTGAAACATAAGATCGCTATGAATAATGTTACACAGAGTGGTTTAGAGATCGAAGCCTTAGTGAGAAAGGCATTTTCTGATGTAACTGCATCGGACTGGGACAAACATTGTCGACATGTAAATCACTTGGAGCAAGAAATGTGACAACATGATGGATTGCTAGATGTAACGGTGGAAAACCTGTCGTTTATGGTGAACACAGGATCATCCGACGATGAAAGTTGTAGTGGAGAAGACGAAAGTGACAGTGATTGAACTGCTTTATTTTTTTTATGATTGTATTTTTTGATGTAAATAAGTAATTTTTAGAATTACTTTTAGAAATATGTAATATTTTGTATGCCATACTTCATCTTTTAGAAAAGTAAATGTGTAATTACAATTTATTTTAATAATCATTAAGTCATAAAGTGTTTATCTGAAATAACCTCAAACTTCAACAAGCTCTAATGATTATTTACACAGGTAACCTATGAATAATTTGAATTTCCCACCAAAATACTTTTTAATTTGAGTGTACCTTTAAGCTTAGAGTGACACCAGCCACGCCTCTCCAGGGACTTTGTTTATTCAGCTCAACTGTATACGCTAATAAATTATAGAATAAAAAAGTAGAATTTAATAAACCATCAGATTAATGATTATTAAAAAGACAGTTTAACAAGTAAAATTAACATGAAAAATAACAAAAAGCTTTTTAAATAGTATTGTATTATATGAGTTAAAATAAACTTTATGAAAAAGTAAAATTAATATCTAAACAATAAATTTAATTAATTAACTAATAAATTGTCAACACTGCTATTAAAAATTATAATTTTTTTAATATTTGGCATAAACGTACCTAGTTAATGTAATTAATTAACAACAAACATAAATAACTTTTAAAAATACTTAAATCACGTCTGTATTTAACATGTACGTTTTATGATAAATACATAATAAATAAGCTTCAATAGGTCATGTGATTTTTAAGAAGTTTACATTTATATATAAATATCCGTAAGGTTTTCATGAAGTTAAATGCATTCCAACATGAAGACTTTATTAGTTCTTACCATTTCCATTTGCGCAGTACTTGCAAAGGTAAGTTTTATTTATAAATTATAATACTTATTAAATCACTCTGCAGAAACTACTGTAGCACAATACTTAAACAAAAGTCACTATATCAAAAAACCACGAAAATTTTAAAACATTTGAACAAATTTCGATAGCTATGCTATCATCATCAGCGGCCAGACATTGTTTTTCTCGTTTTTTGGTATAGTAATTTTTGTTTAAATAATATTAATCATCGGTTCAAACGTTCGTTAAAAAATTATAGGTGCCTTTTGAGCTTATGGACGATTGGCAGGCTATAGCGGCTGCTTATGCTGATGAATGCATTGCCGAATCAGGAGCAGATCCAGAAACAGCAAAAAAAATGTTTGAAAACCACAAATTGGTTGACGAAGGAACCATACGTTGTTATTTTAAGTGTTTAAGTATGAAAAATAAGTTCATGTTAGAAGATGGTACATATGATGAAGGTGAATTAATAAAAAGAGTTCAGCACGTAACTCCAGAAATTGCACGCACATGTCTTACAAATTATGGAAATGAAAAGGAATTGTGCAAAAAAGCTTATTTAGTTGCGTCGTGTATTGCAGAAGAAAATTACCAGACTTAATAGATCTCAAAAATTTTTATAATTTCAGATGAAAAATATATCTATACCCAAATGAAATAAATATATGTATGTAGAACGTTTTTATGTAGGAATTAATGTTGTTAACAATAATTAATAAACAATTATATAAAATAATTTATTTTTAAATTTTTTTAAAGTAACGTACAAGCTTTTTGCGTGTTTATGTTTTTTCAGTATCATTATAAAGTCCAGGTAGTTCAGTTATATGCATTACCAATGACAAAACAATTTTTGGTTTTACTACAATTTGTATAAAAATTTATAAGCAAAAATATTAAAGCTTTTGCATCTACAACGCAATGATGGCGTCACTGAGAAACAAGACTCTAGAATAACGCTATTCTAATCTTCTCTATGCTTAGAAAATATAATATGCATTTACACATCACAATAAATTACGATTTAATTCACTTATCTGCTAATGTTTACTTCTGTACATAGTATGTCTTCTCTAATCGTTTTATGGTTTGTGATGCTGCGTGGTTCTATCCAATTTCATTCTTATATTATTGGTCCATTCAATAACATCCGAATCGTTTAAATTAATGAATCTGATTAATTTTGTTTTCAGTTGAGAATAATAAAAATTATTTAGCTTTTATCACCATGTTTAAAATTTTAGATATAACGTTATTTCCTAAAAAAAGTAATAACTTGGTTCTGGATTTTGTTTGCAAGATAATGAGGTATATTTTTGCGCGCTATTTTTTATATAATTTATTAGTGATACTTGTACTTCAGAATCTACGGTTTTATTATTTTTCATTTGATTTAAGAGATCTGTTCATTACTTCAAATTCCGAAACTGTCAATTACTTTTTTATGATAAATTATTTTTAACTATTATAAAATAGTTTGTGAGTGTTCATTTAAATGATTATTAAATTCATTACTGTTACCTGTTTTAATAATTTTTGCAGAATTTACAAGATTTTACAATAAAAACAATTTACAGAATTATTTTCTTTAGAATTTAATAACTATTCCGTATAATTTTATTATTATTTTGTAATTTTTTTGTAAAATATCTTTCAGAAAACTTTGATAATGACCTGGTCCAATATTAACTAATAATTGAACATGATGAGAAAATTGAACCTTTTGCCATAACCTTGGATTCTCAGAAAGTGACAAAAATGTCTCTTCGACGTCATCAAAGTTACAGTTTTTGCTAGAAGTGGATTGTTGCTGAATATTTTTTCATCAGCAGTTTTTTAGCAGTAGTTGAACATACAGCAGGAATCAAGAAATTGGCAACCATTTGGCTGCTACTGGGTTTAGTTTCTAATTCCGCCGTTGGTGTAGACAGAAGGCCTTTATCTTCTTAAAAAAGTTTTGGTTTTTAAAAAAACGTTACTTTTCAATTCGTTTTCTCATTTTTTTCGTTTGTCTAACGTGTTTTTATATATGGAAAGTTTCTGTTTTTATTTTTTAGACATCTATATGTAAATATAAGTGTAAATATATAAATAGTTTTTTTTTAAACAAGATGGTTAATCATAACTTGAAAAACACTTGCATCAAATAGATTAAAAAAAACTTATCTTAAATAAAAGCTATTAAACTATTTAAAAATTTACTGGAACATTGGAATCACAGATAATATTATCACTCAGGTAAAACAAAAAACATGTTTAACTTGCAATAATTATAAAAGTTTATATAAATTAAACGATTTAAAAGTACTGTTCATAAATAGATTTTATTGTATTAGTTGCGATGAGTCGAATTATCAATTATAATCACAATAATACTATTATTACATACATTAAATTAAAATATACAACAGATTACACCAAATAATCCTTTTATTTGTGACATAGGTAAATTTCGGTTAAAGCCTATCTTGCATTACATTTCTTGTATCAATTCTTTCTCTTTATAAACTCTGCTATTTTAATGTTTACAAAAAATGTAATTCATATTTAAACGTTTTCTTCGTTGAGTCGATCTGGAATATTAATGAACAGAGCAAATCGTGTCAGCACAATGACCCACAAACGCAAAAATCTACAAACCTATTAATTAATGCTAAAAGAAATTAGACATAAAAACCGGTTATCGAATGCTGTTGCACACATTAAATCAAAGGTTGATATCAAAGTCGATTGACTCATAAGTCACAGTACATCTGAGAGAATTTTCTTGTCGAGACTTCGTTTTTTACTTTAACGTAAGCCTTCCAAATTATAATATTTCCATTAAGGTATTTAGTCGATATTAACATTTCATTGGTAGAGAATACACCGGACACATGTGGACTAAGACCTGTCGGGTCGTGCTAACAAATTACCATAGAAACTACTAAAGAAGTCTAAAAACTAATAGGAAAAGCTTACCCTGTGATGAATAAACTAATAGAAATGCGTTTTCGTTTTATATCATAGCCTCAACGCAAGCGGTTTGATGTTAGAAAATTAATTTAAACATTGGAAACACGATTTTAAGTAATGAACGGTTTAACGTCTTGACAAGAAGTGAAGTAAAACGAAACTCGTTAGTAGGCGTCAAAAGTAACTTTAGTGTAATGAATATACAGAGTAATACATTTTGAAATTTATGCACGGAACAATGTCATTATACATGTATACTAACTTTGAAGTAAATATATTTACTGCAAATAGCTATAAAAGTGCCAAACGCTGTAAGTCGATTTTACACCCGAGTAATTCGACCCATAACACCCTAGTTAAACGCATAAATTGTCTATAAGGCTCTGTTTAAGTAGTATATGTATTTCCTACACGATATCGTGTAATTATAAATTTTTTAATTATCTTTTCTTAACTATTAAAAAAAAAATTTTAATTTAATTTTTTCATAGGTTTGGATTCATTGATCGTTGGTTATTTTTATAGAGAATGGATAAGTGTAACTTGTAAAGAAGATTAAGTAAATACAAGTGTTACCTATCTGTTACTTCCGTTATTTTGGTTATTTGTTTGCTATTAAACTCTATTAGTTGTATGGTGGGTTGCTTAAACAAAAGAGCCTACATTGATTTTACAACTCTGACATTACTGTATTAATTGACAAATCTATAATTGCTAGTGGTCTATCTCCTTTTCTGTTGGTTTTAACGACTATTCTCTCTTGTGTGCAATAAATATATTGTTGTTATGTTTTGTCAATTTGTTCTTTTTAGTGATCGACAGATTTAAACAAGGTCATTGGGTAATATTTACTTGTTTTGTTGCGTTTTTTACTTTAGTGTAGGTTTAGCACACCGAGACTTGCGATCCGCTTACCGATACAACTGAGTTAGTCGCTTGCAATTAAGTTGCCAGAAAATTTTGGTAACAACGTTTATTTCAAATATGCGTATGGCATGTTAGCTTTTTATCTAAATGCATGCCTAAGTATTTCACTGCGTCTGTCATAAGAACTACTTTATTATTTATCCATATTGTTGGCAATACTTCTCGACAATGTAACTTAATTCATGTTTATCGATTAGAATACGTCATTTTTTGTCCATTTCTTGATCTCATTGGTAATTCTTTGCAGTAAGTATCATAGACAAATGTAATTGTAATTATATTTGTCTGTTGGTAGATCAGTTGTATAAATCAGGTATAGTATTGTTCCTAATACGCTGCGTTGTGATACTTCTGATGTTATCAGACTTGATTTTCGTATTTTACTCTGAAATACCTTTCTTGTAAGTATGATTCAAAGATGGTACATAATGCTTCCGGAAAGCTTCTTTATATTTTGTAGAGCAACCGTTCATACCAAAGTTTATTAAAAGCTTGGCTAACATTAAGAAATATTGCTGTGCAGTACTTTTTTTCCTAAATGCTTAGTTTATAGTTTCGACTACCTGATATACCTGTTCAATGGCATTATGATGGCTTCAAAACCCTAATTGATAGTTAAGTTTCTTTTAGTGATCATGTTTTGTGGCTTTTTTGTTAAGGGTTGTTTAAAGGTTTTACCCATCTCCATCACCCCACCTCGTAAGGCGTCTTTCTTATTTGATTTCTTCTCTTATGACGTACGTACAATTTATGTTCTTTTCCCTTTGTGTTGGTGGTGGTGTTGCTAATAACAAACTAATAATTAATTTAATAATGATAAATACCTATTTTCAAAACAAATGCATTTATGATAAATTACCAAACAGTATAGAACTATTAAAGTTGGGATGTCGCCTATGTATTTTATATAGCATTCGCGCTCAAAAAATATTAGTTGTAAGAACACAAAAATGTGTTCCTATGAAAGAGGAATGTTGTCAGCATCATCTAAGCTATTTTAAGATCTTGAAAAAAATATTTTTTTGCATAAAAAAAGGTCACAAAGTAAGCAATATTTTTCAATGATAATTTTCTACTTTTTTTGTAAACTATACTTATACTAAATTATTTTTAGGGTAAATGGTGTATTATTTATTTAGAATAATACACCATTTTTCCTAAAAATAATTTAATATGTATTATGGTAAAAGTTTTATGTCTAAAATATACTTATACTATTGAAAAGAGGAAATTATAAAACAGCTTAGGGGAAGATGTAAATCTTTTAGTTTCATTTGAGGATTTACTTTTTTAGTTACGTTAGGTAGTTTTTGAGTGGTCCTGTTCCAAGTGAAATATATTAACGATTATACTGCAATGTCATTAAGGTTGCGTTTGAAGTATGTTGGTTTGCCTAAAATATCGTATTTTTAGCTCGATTTTGATGGTTCGCGTTTAATATTACATTTAAAAAATAAAATAATATTCTAACATTTTTTATTAGAATTGACAAGATAATTCATAGAAGAATCGATAATGGTAATTTTTATTGCACAATAATTTCTAATAAAGAAACTATTAGCGTCCAAAGTTGCTCAACTTTTTACATCTCATAAAAGAGAGAATTGCCATTAAACCAACAAATGTTTCAAAATATTAATACTCGAAACTTCTAGAGCGACACTTGAAAATGTATTAGAACTTTTGAATATTAACAAAAATTGTGTAATATGGAAATGTAATATTAAACAGAAATATTTCCATATAACCAATGTTAAATGAAACTGAGATAACAGAAATCTTATTTGTTTTAGTTCAGTCATTTTACCACGGATGGCGCTAAAAAAGAAATTGTTTTTTTTTGTTCATAAGGCTCATTGTTGCACTTATGCTTTACGCTAATGTCATTTTTTGTTTATGTTGAAAATTTCGAAGAAATGAATGCATATGCACAATATAGTTTTCTGAGTTGACATTTAATGGCACCGTTTTATGTTAAAAAACAAAAACAGATAAGGTACACAATCTACATTTAACTATTTATTTGAATTTGCGACTTTTGCGCTAGATGATACGAGAGTTCATGGATAAAAATAACAGTTTCTATATGTAAAACCCGTAAAACTATCTACCGACGGTTTTATAAATAGATTTCGCTAAGGTAAGATAGTATTTTTACCTTAGCGAAATCTATTACACAATAATGATTAAACAATGAAAATAAAGTTTTTTTTTCTGTAAGTTAAAATCGGAACTTTGTCTCATTTGGTAAAATTAATAAAAACACTACCTATTTAAAAATATTAAATTGTAATTATTATAATGTCAATAAAGTTTGGCGTATTGTAATAAACAATAAATTGTGTCGTTCAATTTTAGCATCAGATCTTGTTCATATATAATAACCTCATAGTTTTAGGCTGATTGCAAAATGCAACAAGCACACAAAGCTTTCATAAGGAATTTAAAAGTTTATGAAATTATTTGAAAAATCGCTAGTTACAAAAAAAATCGAAATCAGTTCAATAGAAAATCTAGTGCAAAAACGTAAGTGCAAATTTTTAATCAGACCAAAGTGAAAAAAGTGAGCCATTATCAATATCTCAGTTTTCGGGGCTTCTCCAAAACAATAAAAACCAAAGGGATTTTTATTTCTTTTTTGGTTGGCATCTTTTTAGGTAGATTATTTCGTACAACTTTACCCATTTAATCGAGCTTCTTTTTCTATTGGAAGTTTGAATAAAATTAAATAAATAGCAAGGGTTTTACAAAAAATAATTTTTTGAATCTAGAAAATTTGAAATCTCTTACAAATATGTTTGCAAAATTTATTTAATTCAAATTAAATATTATACAAATTACTACAGAATTCAAATAAGATAATCAAGGAATGATTAAAACATGTTAGCATTGCTATCTTGTATTTAGGTATTTGCTGACATTGCACATTAGCGAATTAAAATAAAGGGTTTGCTGAAATGTGCTGAAATTGAATTCAAGGTTTTCGTCTCAAGATGGGTATATTCATCTATTAGTTATACCGGTTATACCTGGTAATTTTGCAATACTGTGAAATAATTGAATTGCAGCATGTTATTTAATAATTAAATTGACGTTTTAACTTCTTTATTACTTCTTATAATCAACTATTCTAAATAATTGAAAACCAGCATTTGCCCATCTCTAATTTTTGCATCAACGTCTTTAAAAACGTTTTTCTACTTTAAATCGAGAGCGACATCTATTCTCTATATTTTGTAATATTATTTCTCTTAACGCTCACTACGTATTTGAAATGTCGCATTCAAACGCATCCTTAAGGTCGAAAATTGAACAATTACAACGCCAACTTGGGTTAAAAAGTAGCTACCGACATACAAAATTTTAATTTAGTAGCAATAATAAGTTCATGCATTATAACGCAGATGGCGCTGTGAACAGTCGATGACGCGTCTTGATTGTTATATTTCAGTACTTATCTTGTTATCTTTATTAGTACAGTATGTTATTATACAAGATCTCAATTTCGTTTGAGATTTACATTTTTAACTATTTACAATACGCGCATTTAGGAAATACGTCACAATTGATTTAGGTCAAGATCTTGGTACAATTTATTTCGAGTTTGCATTTTTCACAATTTTAATTTACGAATTGGTATTTGTGTATACTAGTATAAGTACAAAAAACCTGTTTTTATTTTTGTTAGAAATAAAAGAAAATACATTGCACGCCGCATATTGGAAACATGGATAATGTTATCAAGCGGGTAATCTTCTCACTTTATTAAAGAACAGACCAGACGTATGATATTACATAGAAAAAACATCGTTTATAGTAATTATAATTTCGGTTTATGTTACCAATTTTCTTCTCAGGTTTGTTTCTATACGTAAACAATAACTTATTTTGTATGAATTCTTTAGCTGAATTTTCACAATAAGCTTTTTTAGAGTAAAAAAATTTATCATGGTACCCTAAAAATATTGTTTTGCATATTTAGCTTTATTTTGACTGTTTTACGTAACTGTACATCATTTAAACATCTGTAAACATGTAATCTTCGAGAATGAACTTGAAAAGCATGTTCGTTCTTAGAATAGCTTAAATTAACTGCGTATTATGCGTTATTTTGTATTTATTTTTAGTGGCTATAACTTGATTGATTTGATTAGAACGCCGTATTTTTGAATTTATTAAACAAATGTACTTTTTTATTACCTAAATTTTGCTTACATAACTTAGACTCTTTTTATGTGCTTCAGACATGAACATTTAGATTAGAATTTGACAAAATTTAAATGATTTAAAAAACCTTAAGGTTATTCTCATAAACGTGATTAAAACACTTATTTTGATCAGAGAATTTAAAAATGTAATAATATACAGGTAGTTTTATTTAAAAAAACTTTAATATTTTAGGGCTTTTGCGACACCTTTTATAATACGAAAATAATAAAAAAAAAGTAATTATAATAGACTCCTATTTATTCTAAAAGTGAAACTTTTTAAAGTTCCGTATTTTGGGCACAGTATTCAGTGCCGTATAGCGGTATAAGTTATCACCAAATATTAATCGATAATTAATGAATATTTACTAAACTTGTTTACTAAACACAATGACTAAACATGAAACTTAAATTTCATCTTCTAATTTACAGGTATGTTTTTGAATGTTGCAACGTATTTAATTACAATTAATCAGTTTTTTCCAAAACGTGGTAACCGAGAATTAACTTCATTACGAAGCAAAGCTGAATACAGTACCCGATAATATATTTTTTTATAATTTTGGTTTATGTTTATTCATTTTCTGCTATTAATTTGCGTGAGTTTGGATGAAACATTATTATCACAGGAAACATGCAGTGTTACGATTGCAAAGAAAAATGTGCGTGACCAATATATTTTTTGGTCGGGACAAAATCACGTTTTGAAATGTAGACAATAACAAAAGATACACAACATTTTCATTGGTAATAAAAAGTATTGTCTACATGCATTCTACAGTGGTATAACAGTACCATCTGTTGTTGTATAGCTCCGAGTTTATGTAAAAAAAAGTTTCATTTTACTGTAGCAATGGAGCCACTTTACTGTATTTCATTTCTTTCCTTGTCTTAAGGTACTTCTCACTTTACTAAATCCCAACCTTAAGTGTAACAGAACATACAAAATGAATGCGTACATTTAAAAACAGTTTGTAAAGAGTTCTTGGATAAAAAAATGGAAGTGTAACAAATCTAATAAATCAAAATATAATTTTTATTTAAGTTTTACGTGTTAGAAACAAATTATATTTACAAGAATAGTATATTGAAAAACAAATGTCACAATGAGACTAAAAAGAAGTTGTCACATGTGTTTTTCATACTATTTTTTCTATTTCGCGTGCATTTACTCTAAAATTTTTAATAAATAAAGATCTTAATTGTTTGTGATTTTTTTAAAATTATGTTGGTAATTGTGGCATTTGACAATTCAAATTTGAAATTTTTAATTATTTCTGAATTTAATAAAAAGTTGTAAAAATGGAATCTCTAAGTTGTACTCCGCCTGACGTAAAAGAACTAGCTAATAAAGCTTTAGATAACTTGATGCCAACGAAATCCCGTGAAAAAAATATCAAAAAGAATATAAAAACTTTACAACTTGGTGCGATCAAAACAATGTAAATTCAATTACAGAAAATGTGGTACCTATTGGTGTATTTTCAAAATATAACTTTATAAACTAACCTTTAAATATCGAAATTAACTGTAATTTAAAGCAAAATAACTTTCATTAATCAGAAAATACAGCTGTAATATATTTAGTTAGGTTATGGTTTACAGTCAGATAGGGTTTACAGTATTGCAAACTTAAATTGATTTAATCACTACAGTAGTACGGAAAGAGAGTCTCTTTCCGTATCGTTTACAGTACGGATATAAAGCTATAACCGTCGCGAAATAGAAAAAAATTATTTCCAAACTTGTGTATGTATATTTATAATACGGTGCACGCTGATTAATAAAATCACGGTGTAACAACAATAACCGCATGATAACAAAATTCCATATTCAAAAAAAACAACAAACAAATAAACGTTTATGGGTAAGAAAAAAGTAAATACAATATAAATTAACTGGTTGTTGAAGATAACATTGTAGCATCAATAAAAACAAAATTTTAAAATAAAAGTTTTAATAAAACATAAAAAATATGTTGCATTAAATAGTCTCCAAAAACAAAACAGAATGTTATGATGTTTAATTCACTGTTTTAAAACCTACATATTTATTCTCAGTAATTTGCTAACACCAAAAATAATGTTATCACACAAGACTTAGTTAAATTAAGTTGTTTATCTAGGAACTGCACATTCTCACATTCTTGCCAAGTACACTAGGGTATAATGACTAAATTTTTTACTCTAAACAAGCCTATTGTGAAAAGTCAGCACTCCATTTTGTGTACAACACATAAGATTAAAAAAAATATACAAAATAGGTTATTTGTTCATGTACAGAAACAAACCTGAGAAGAAAATTGATAACATAAACCGAAATTATGATTACTATAAAGGATGCTTTTTCTATGTAGCAGCATACGTCGGGTCCGTTCTTTAATAAAGTAATGACATTAGCCGATTGTAACAATATTTGTGATTCCAATAAGTGGCGTGACTTGTAGTTAAATTGATATTCGTAAAATGTAATTCCTTATTTATTTGAGTTTATATAAAATCTTGTAATAAAATGTGATAGCTAGAATGAATTAAATTTAAAATCTCATACTTTTCTTTACTAATTTTAATTGTAGTTTTTATGCTAAATTTGGTTACTTTTTTAAACTTTTGGTTAAAATCGTATACTTTTAACTTAATTTAATATACTTTTTTAACAATTAAGATCTTATTTGAGGTTAAAGTAACGTTAGTTGTTAGCATTAAAAAATATGCATATTTGCAAAAGGACAAATAAAAATTAAAAATCTTGCAACAAAGTGTGTTATAAATTATTATGAACGACTGGCTTTATTTTCGATGGTAAAACCTTGGTATTAACTAAACATTCTGGCCGAATGATAATTACTATGGTAAATAATGTAAGCTGCTGAACGCGCTTTTGTAGAAATAAACTTTTGTATATAACTGAAAAAAGACATTATCTCTAATACAAATAAAAATATAATTTATTAACTACCTTTCAACATTCCCATTAAAAATTATAATTTTATTTTAAATGCTGTACAAATTTAATAAAATGAAGAAAGACATTTAATATAGCCATAACAAATAATTTATAACTACATTTATCAAACTTTATTTAAATTGCATTGTTTATGGTACATACATAATTGAGTAAGTAGGTTATGAGACTTTTTTTAATTTTGCAGTTGTATATAAAGCTGCATAAGACTTCAGAGATTCAGTGTACAAAATGAAGACTTTGTATTCATCTTTGTGGTATTTGCAAAGGTACATTTTATTCATAGATTTTAAAATTGATTAATATTTTAAACATATGAAATTTGTTAATATTTATAGGTACCTTATGAGCTTATAGACGACTGGAATGCTTTAGCGGCTGTTTATGCTGAGGAATGTCTTCTGGAATCGGGAAGTAATTCCGAAGTAGCAAGAAAAATGTTTGAAAATCATAAATTGGTCGACGAAGAGCACATACGTTGTTATTTTAAATGTTTAATGAGAAAGCATAATTTTATGTCAGAAGACGGTGTACTTGATGAAGTTCAGTTGATACAGGGTGTTCAGCACATAACTCCTGAAATCGCACGCACGTGTATTACAAAACATGGCATGGAAATTGATTTGTGCAGAAAAGGTTACCTAGTTGCGTCGTGCGTTGCAGAAGAAAATTATGAAACTTTATAAAAATAATAAAATAAATTCAGTTTTTTGTTAAAGTTACGCAAAAAATTAATTTGAATGCAATTTTTATCTTTGTTGTCAACTATAACTCTTTTAAATGTTACTATTTTCAGTTACAATAAATTTAGAAAATTTTTGGATTGACTACTTAAAACTTAAACATAGCTTCTGTAATGTTTCCATGTAGTAATAATTGTAAAAATGAAAATTTGTTTTACGATAAATATGTTATTAAATTTATAAGTAGGCATAAATTGGTTTTACTTAATTTGGTTATAAAATTGATATAATTAATGTCTATTACTTTAGTGTGATCGAAAAAAACGGCTAGCAAGTAAAGCAACAATTTTCATAAATGTTACTTTTCAAATTCATACCTGACTAATAACAAATTTAAAAAATACAACCTGTTGCTATTTTTTTCTAATCTTAATTAAAAATAGATTTAATAAAACGCAGCAAATAGGTTTGTTATGTTAAAAAGCGATGGTATGGTTTCTCGCGCTGTATAAATTTTTCCCAATGTCGAAAATATGATTACCATTAACAAACAGCACAAACGCTCAGTGATATAAACATTTAATAATCTTCAAGTAAGAGTGCATCTCTATTTTACGGCAAGATGTAATTTTTCTTTTATTATCACAAGTTTGGTCACGTGTTTGTTATTTTAACAAATCTTAATGACTGACTAATTACTGTTTCATTGAGTCGATAACGGATGCAGGAACTAAGCCGTACTAATTAGATATTAAACATGTCAGCAACTCACCTTTACTTAATTGTGCAGAAAATAAAAGTGCTGAGATATAAAATTTTGCATTATTGTAGTTATTTCTTCTTTTTTACGTTAGCTTTTGCCTTCTCTGATAAGAAACCACCAATAGGTAATCTCCTATTATGACGGGATCCTAGCTATCTTGATAGGATTTTGCTCTATGCTTATTACTCATCTTTCAAAAGTAAACAAAAACAAAATCTAAATATGACTGACAAAAATGAATGACATTCGGCACTCTAAATTCTTATAGTTTTCTAGCAAATTAACTACGATATCTTGGTATTTTTCAGTCTTTTAATTTTTCAAAAAATGTTTGCAAACGTGTAAAAGAAATTTATGCTGCTCGTTTTAAGTAATTTATAGTACGTTTATAATTTTCATGTTTGAAAAGTTTTTTAATTTGTGCACCAACAAATATTCTTTCGTAAACTTTGGCAATTTGAAAACTTATCCTTCAAATATTTAAAACAGTTGCCTTCTTTTTTTTCACAGACTGTTTAATCAATTCTGATTTAATGTTATTAACGGATCCCTAAATTAAGCAACACTTTGTACATGTAGGTACTGAGTTATTAATGTTGAAATTAGTAAATATAATTTGGTTAATACAAAGAGAAAGATTCAAATCAATAGAAATCTAGTCAGCACGCAATTAGAAACAAAACGCACCTGTGATAATTTTAACAGATAATTACAAAAGAAAGTTTGCACAATCGTGATAACATGCATATATGTAGGTCGTTCGTATCTACGATTGACATCAAAACCACATTTCTTTAAAATTTGCTAAAAATTTAACTAATACATATATAATAGTATCACAAGTAAGTTGCGAGTAGTTTATCCGATGATTAATATACGCATAATGCTTGACGCTTCCAAAATTTTTTTGCATTCATAAAGTTTAGGTGTGCCACCGAGTTTTTGGGATTAGTTGCCCATCTAACAAAATTGATTCTAACCTAACTCCAATTAACCATTGAGACTAAGTTATTTCGTTCTGGCATCCGTGCATGTATTAATTATTGACCCAAAGGAAGAACTAATTAGGTAATTTTGAGGAATTTCCTGTGGTATCAGACACGTGGAAGTGACTGAACTTGCTGCGACAAATAAAAGAAAAATTAAATCGCGCCGCGAGATAAAAATGCATTCTTACCCAAGCGAATCTTTTACATGTAACACATCAAAATCGTAATCGATTCACACACTAATCTCGTGGATGTTCCAAGGTACTTAAAATGTAGAAAACACTGGGCATTACGTTAGCATACGTGCTGTTTCTTTAACGTGAACAAAACGACAATAAATTAGAAGAGTACTTCATCTCGTAGATGGCGTTTACAACGAGGCAAAATTCTTACAGCGTATGGAACCATATCAAGGTTTTTTGACACAACAACCTTCTTTGGAGTCTAAAAAATAAGGAAATAGATTTAAAATTACTCTAAATTTAAATATTAAATTAGATATAACACTACGCTATTCGCTAGAAATTTTTTAACAAAATACTATATATTCTTTTTCACATAATACAATGCTTCACTTAAAAAATAAAAATAAGGAAATATTTATTTTAAACAATTTTGCCATTAAATGTTAAACACTGTTACAAGCTTTTGTGGTTTTACGAACCTGCACGGCCAGCTCCCAATATTCGGAGAGAGGGGAGGTCCACACTAAATACAGAAAGGATGTTGCAGGGCGCCAGAGCTTATCCCAAAGTAATTCTCTGTCTTGCTCAGGACAGGACGGTATAAAACTTGTAACACTATGTTAGGTTCGTAATTCCTCTACTCAGCTGTTCGAGTAGTCAAAAGTAATTAGTCGGTAACGATAATCACAGGAGCAGGGAAGAGAAAAAAAAAGACTAACAAGTATAATCGATTTAATGGTTTAACGTTGGAATAATAATAGAAGATATGATTGTTAATATATTCGAGGTAGAATTAATACCTATCACACTTGGCTTATACGCCAAACTTAAAGTCTACAATGAGTAACGATTCACATTAATAATTATTGTACACTTTGATTAAGAAGTATATCAGCAATTTTCTAACTAAATGCCTGTAGTATCGGCAGCACACCTCACATCAATAAATTCCAATGAACTAAGTAGCGAAGAATAGTACGTAGTAAATATCGTTTACATAATTAGGAATATGGCATTACTGACAATAAGACAAAAATAATTAGTATGGCATTAACATTAAATTATCACAATAATTAAGGGTAGGACACAGCATACGTAGTATAAGCAAATTTACTAACTAAATGGTATTACAATTACGGTAATCAGTACGAAAATATTATTAGCGCAAGTTTCGTGAGTAACCTCGTTGACGACGAAAGAAAAGATATAAAAGCACTTACCACAAATACAGGAATTTCCCCTAGTGTAAAGAAAGTACTTTCTTCGACACGTACCCTGCAAGTAATTTGAATCGCAATTCGTGTCAACCTAATATCTCACGAAATCCAAATCTACAAAATCATTACTTAAATTTTAAAGTATACACATAACACAACCCGAAATCGGATGCTGTTATACCTCTTTTTTGTGATTACGCAGGTATCTGCTGCCTGTGTAGAATCTCGACAGCTTTTAGTTACACTCGGTACATTCGGTTACTGCCATATGTCGTATGCCTCAGAGAATATTTATTTGACGAAATTGTTATTCGAAATGGATTCCTCATTAACAATTAACCATTAGGAACGAAATGCTCGCACGTGGTGGGAACGGCTATCAAATTACGAGAAATTACAACGGAGTTTTACTAAATGAGAGTTATAATCTTACCCGGTGACGACGCAAACGAAATATACGTGTTATACACTTATAGATTGGTCCCCAAGACGGTGGATAAGTTTAGACAACGTTCAATCGCCCATTCACCGGCCATTTTCTCTAGTTTTCAAATTGAAGAACTCGTCGTAAATGACAGTCGCGCGTAAAAACGATCGTTAGGGGGCGTCCAAACCGTAAATTAATTCCACGTTGGAAATACATAGGCGTGCGCAAAGAAAATTTCGTCCGTAGCAACATAGGCGTGCACAAAGAAAATTCGACCGTAACAACACAACATACTTAGTCATAATTCACTTTCTTTAGTGCAAGTTGAGCAAATAACTTGTTGATGATCTTTACATGTTTAGTTTTGGCATTTATAACAAACAATTGGTGTCGTTTTGTCACTAGAACGAGGACAAATAGTGCACCTTCCTCTACCCATTTCTTAAAACTTTCTTTACGGCGCTTTATGTTTTGTGATGTGAATGACTTATTTGGTTGAGGTAATGTTGTACCTTATTTACGAATTTGTGATAGTATGCAGTTAGTATAAATTCTTTTTAAAATTTTAGGTTAGCTTACGGTATAAATAAAACAGAAATTAATAATTTTTTCATTTTTGTTGTTTGCTATAGATACGTTTAGTGCAATTATGCCGGTAATGTTCATGAAATTAAAAAAAAATTACAAGAAGCCAAGATCTGGTAGTTTTTGCTACATTGTACATTATAACCATTTTATCTAGTATATCCACATCGTATTTTGTATGATTGTATGTCGTAATGCGTTGTTGACTGTAATAAAACATTTCTCTTTAGCTTGAGTATGTTGTTACGTACAAAATTTTTCTAATAGAATACCCTGTATATGAATTAAAATTAGATTCCGGTTTTGACGCCCTCTGCCGATCTTTTCTAGTGACTGTCATTTTACGACGAAATCGTTAAGCTGTCAACTACATGAACGGGTCGGTGCCGAAAATCTTGAACTGATTCTTAAATTTTTAAGGACATCACTTGTGATGAACACAAATTTATAAGGCGATTGCAAATTTATTACGATTCTTTCGGCACAGGGTAAGCTATTTTGCCTCCAATCTATTAAGATTCCTTCATAATTTCTGTATTAATGTGATAGCCGGTTCCACCACGTTGCAAGCACTTGTTCGCTTCAAGCAGTAATAAGGATGCATAAGTACGATTGATAAATACCGCTACCGAGCATATAAGCTGTTGTGAGGGCCTGCTACTTAAACAACAACGAGGTCTCGTCGAACAATGCGTCGAAGATGCTGATTTGTGGATAAAAGTCGATTGTGTTATCAACCACCTGTTCGAAATTACAACCTACAGCATTCGATACAACGGGTTCTTATATAACATTTAATGAATTATTAATACTGATTTTGTAGCTTCCTATTCTTCGTGAGTTATTGTGTGACACGATTTGTTCGTCAATATTTATTATAGGCTGCTAGCGAGGGAAAACGTTTTCTTTGCGCAAGTGGACAATGGACTTTGGGTAAGTTTGTTTAATTACTTTTTATATCGCTGTCACGAAAGTTACTCACAGAACTTTGATTAATGTTAATGCCCGTAATTACGTTTACTGTTTATATACCAATAAGGTAATTTCATTTATCAGTTAACTTGTATCGCATGCTGTATACAAACGATATTTACTACGAGATTTTCTGCGCTGTTCATTTCGACTTGACTTACATATGTATTGTGTGTTGCCGATACCGATGGCATTCATGCACAGAGAATTAGATATAATCTTGTTAATCTTGTATGTTGCTAAATCAAAGTTTTCTATACTTGTTGATCATAATTGTTAGCCTTTCTAGTATTTATGGATTGAGGAATTTAATATACATCTGTCAATTTGCTACGCTGTTAAATTAAAGCTTTTATATTTGTTAATGATACTTAGTAATCGTTTAAGCATGGATGAGTGGAGAAACTTCATATATTCTTGTTAATCTTCTACGTTAATACATTAAAGTGGTTATATTTGTTAATCTCTCTTTTATTTTTTTCTTTCTCCTGTAATTATCGTTACCTATTAACTAATTTTAGCTACTCGAACATCAGAGTAACAAATTTAGTTACAAGTTTGGACCGTCTGTCGTGATCGAGACAGAAGAGTTAATTTTGGAGTAGATCTGGCGCCCTTAAGCATAATTCCCGTGAACCTCCCCTATCTCCGACTGTGTGAGTTGGCCGGGCAAGGTTCGTAAGACATAAAGCTTGTAACAATGTATGATACAACAGTAGATTGTTTCTGAAAAGCATAAATACGTTTTCCTAATTGTTAATGCTAGTATTTTTTTTATTAGATTTTAAGGATCGTAATACTGTTATATTTTTTTCAAAAAAATTTATGGCTAATAAAATTCTAGTGAAGCAATCGTTTACCGTTATTTTGCGGTTTGTTTTTTCTATTGGTTTAAATAGTCTTTTTACCACATCAAATGGCTTACTACTTTTTTAGAAAGACCCATCCGTCTGTTTGCCAGGACATATATCTAAGTTTAGATTTAGTATTCTTAAAAATGTCCTAACCTCAAACAGATCTGTCGCTTAGACATTTCTTTCTCGACTAAACTTGTTTTTTGTTTGGTCAATGTTCGTTCAAGTAACAATCTCGATAAAAGTATTAAAACAGTCAGTAACTAATTTTACATTTTTAGCTTGTTTACCAAGTCCTGGTACTTTGAACTCTAAATTACAAGCTTTAGTTTGAGATACAGAAAGTAGTATATTGCTTCACCTAGATTTATCTTTTCTTATGCAAGAGAAAGTGTTCCACAGTGAAACATGTTTTACAGTAAAACATTCGTCGTTTAAAATGTAACGCGCAGGTTATATAACTGCTTCGTCAATCATAGTTAACTAACATTCTCACCTTTTAAACAAAACTACACTATGTTCCAGGCTGCAACACGTCATGTTGCAAAAAGACGTTAAAGTTACTTTTTACGTAATCTTTTAAAAGCGATAATTAGGTTGAAAGTGTAAAACTGGTACTGTACAATGTAATTAAGTTTTGAAATGTCTCTAATTATTTTATGTTCAGTTGTAGCGATTTTTTTCTTTGACATTATTGTTTCACTGTAGACCATTGTTGTTTTAGGCTTCCCGCATATGTTTCTCCGTGCCTCATGCATGTTCTTATATCTATTTCTTTGCTGCAGATGGCAAGAAATCGATCACAAAAGACTGCTGTTGGTTTAATTCCCGCAGAAACAATGCAAAATGCTATAAACCTGTGTAATAGTAGCTTAACCCTTAAAGTTTTTGAACGTACAGTTCTTTCTTTTGTTACCTTTTTTCGTTATGCAAAAAAAACAAAAAGAGAAACCTCTTGAACAAATAAGGTTTACACCTAAATATAATTCAAGACAAATTTTTAATAATGAATTATGGTAAAATATATTCTCACTATGTCAAGAATGGGTTACAAATTGACAGTAACAGAATGCAGGAAATTGGCGTACGAAACGGCAGTACGAAATTAAATACAAATTCCCGAAAATTGAACAAAAAATAAATTGTCAGGGTTAAAGTGGTTTAGGGGTTATAAGAAATGTCATTCTAATATTAGTATTTGTTCTCCTAAAGCATGTAGCTTATCAAGAATGACATTATTTAGTCGACATAATGTATAGACATTCTTTACTAAATTGGAAGCGGTTTATTCCCGAAGTGAAAACTTTTCTGATGGTTTAAGAGTTTTCAACTTAGACAAAATCCTAAAAAAATAATTGCAGAAAAAGAAATTAAACAGGTGAATAAGTGCACCAGCGGCAAAAAAAAGAGCATAATCTTACCACTTGTTGCATAGCCAATGCTTTAGGAACAGCGTTACCACCAGTGATGATTTTTTCACGCAAAAATTTTAAAACTTACATAGTTAATGGTGTTTCTATGGTACGTTAGGCCTTGCCACTACTTCTGGGTAAATGTGTTCTGAAATATTTCCTCTAGTTCTTGATCATTTTGTCAAATTTACATTATTTAGCAAAGAAAAACCTACGCTGTTAATTATGGACAATCATAAGAGTCATATTTCTCTAGCTACTGTAAACAAATCTTAAGAGAATGGTGTTACAATACTAACACTACCACCTTATTGTAGTCACAGATTACAATCTTTATATGTAAGTGATTTTGCCTCGTTTAAAACTCATTACAATTCCGCAGTAGACAGTTGGCTTTTTCATCATCCACGAACGCCAATGACTATGTATCAAGTAGCTTAATGCCTTGGAACCGCTTTTGATCGAGCTATGACGCTAAGTAACATAAAATTAGATTTTAAAACAAGCGGAATTTTTCCACTTGACAAAGATGTGTTCAATAAGTGTGATTTTATCACTTCGGTTGTGACAAATCGACCTACTGTAAGTGAGCAAAAAACTTGATATGATAGAAGAATATGATAGAAGAAAAGGAGCAAAACAAAAAAAAAATTAAACTCATATCTGTAAAAACACTAAACGAAAACTAGTGGAATCATCTGGTGAAGATGATGAAGTAATGTCCTTTCATTCAGAAACAGAAGACTGGATTCCTGAAGTAAATCCAAATACTTTAGAAGATCTTGTGCGCTCCTCAGAGGTTGAAGATTTTGTACTCGTGGAGTTTAAAATTAAAGAAAACAAGAAGAAAAGTGCTTAGAAAAAAGTTTATTACGTTGGTCAAGTCTTGGGTAATCCAAATAAAAATGGTGACATAGAAGTTACTTTTTATAGAAAACATCAAAAGATAGCTGACAAAGTGCCATTAAAAATGATGCTGCGAAAACCAAATAAACATAGAAAAATCAAACGTCAGATCGATTTGATTTTGTTTGAAATAAGTTTTAACAACATTGAAGTACGTTAACGATGTTAATCATCACTGTTTAAATGTCTTTATTTCAAATATTATATTTTTATATGTAGACTGATTAATTCTAGTTTAATTTTGTTTATTTTCATTTATATTGCGTTTTAGAATGGTGTTTGTATGTTTATTATGCATAAAACTTCAATGTTTTCTATTATTTTAATATTGTTTCCTTGTACCTCATATAGGGATCCACAGTGAAACAAAAAACATTATCTATCTAAAAAAATCATATTTAAAAAAAATATAGTTTATCAATTTTGTATACAGTGTGTCCCATTCTGAGTTGCATTGTATATATAGATTTGGTTAAATGGGCAATTATGTAGAAATTTTTGTGCTGATTTAGATTATCTTAAAAAAAATGCAATCTATTTATGTCAAAATACAAGATGGCGCCCATTTAAAGTAAGAAAGTTGCTACTAATATCTCGAAAACGGTATTTGTGATACATTTTTAGAAAACATAAATTAGTTTGTTACAATGAAATAAATAAATCTTGCTCAGAAATTTTTTTTGTAACTGTTAGAATAAGCAAAATATTAGCTTTTTTCAAAAAATGCATTTTTTGGTTTTTCTTGTTTAACTTCGAGACCGCCCGGAATTAGAATTATTTTTAAAGCTAATCTAAATGAGCACAAAAAACTCTACATAATTGCCCATTTAACAGAATCGAAATCTTTATTAATAACAAAGGTACCCATGCAATCCAACTCAGAATGGGACACACTATACATAAAGTTAAAACTTAATGGACGTTAATTATCGGAAAATTAATTTAAATTTGTAGCATAGAAATGGCACAGTACGAGTTATATTTAGTATTACCGAAAAGGTATTTTAATGCAATAATTAATTAGTCAAAATATCGCAACTTTCATGTATTTAGTATGTGATTTGACCCAATAAAAGATGATCTTGAAGTAATGTACTGCGGTCTTATCCTGTGTACTTTTTAAACCTAAAGCTAGGTTTGAAATGTAGATAATTACACTACTATTTGTATTACGAAATAAAATAAAAAAATAATTTAATATTTAACATGCACTTAATTGTTATGGTTATGAACAATTATAACACATACTATTAAGATCTTATGATTTAAGAGCAGTTTATGTTTGATTAACATTTTATTGAATTTAAGGTGAATTAAACTGATAGAACATTGTTCACGTTGTTGGGGTACGGTGACGTTATAAATAGCCTACGTCATAGAGATTAGGATTACCGACTTGCTGAAGATTAGCTATCTTTTTTTATTTTATATACAACATTTTTACCATGAAACATAATAAAATAGTTTTTTGGGTAATTATTGTAATATATTTATTAAAAACTCACAAGTTTTCGAACGTGGTCTACGTTTTTCTTCAGGTGACAATTAATAAAATGACGATTATAAAACTAAGGAAACTAGAAAAATCAAATGTTTATTAAAGCTAGCATCAGTTATCTTCCAGATCGTGAAGCAGCCAAGATTCGTTTCGATACAACAAGAATACTACGAAAAGCAAAACTTCTAGAAAAAAAAACCTTACTCATGCTGAACATTAAGCACTAAATGATCTAAGAAGCAATACTAGTTTTATAATTCTACCAGCAGATAAAAGAAAAGCTATTGTAATGATGGATAAAACAGTGTACATTAACAAGGCTAACGATTTACTCAATGATCCCACATCTTACATAAAACTGCAAAAAAATCCTAATAACAAATACCAACTATTAACAACAAATCTATTGAAAAAAAGTTATTTATCAATGGAGACTGTCAAAAAACTAACGCTAAAATATCCTTTTATTCCAAGGTATCTATGGATGACCTAAGATACACAAACTAAATTCACCTCTTCGGCCAATTGTTAGCTGTATTGGATCGACAACTTATGAATTAGCTAAGTATTAAAATTCAATATTGCAACCTTATATTGAATTAAGTAAATTCAATTTATAAAGAATACTAAGCATTTCATTGAAATAATTAGTAAACAGAAATTATCTTCAAATGACTTAATAGTTAGTTTTGACGTTGCTTCATTGTTCACTAAAGTTCCAATATTTGATACTTTACATCAACGACAGTTTGATAAAAAATACAATCAAGTTATTTGAACATTGTTTAACTGTTTAATGGCGAATATTATAAACAAATAGATGGTGTAGCAATGGGATCACCAATTTCTCCATCTATTGCAAATTACTTTATGGAGCATTTTGAAGAAGAAGCTTTAAAATTTGCATCTAAAAAACCAAAACTATGGCTCAGATAAGTTAATGGTGTTTTCGTAATCTGGTCCCATGGTGAAGATGAACTACAAATTTTTCTTCAATACTTAAATAATCAACACCCAAACATAAAATTTAGTATTGAAAAAGAAATTAATGGTACCTTACCTTTTCTTAATGTAAAGATAGAAAGAAAGCCAGATGATACTTTAATACATTCACTTTATCGAAAACCAACACATAAGGATCAATATATAAACGTAAATTCTCATTATCATCCATCTCAGAAATTTGGAACAATTCGAACATTATACAACCGTGCGATGACAATTTGCCATCAAGATAAATTACCGGAAGAATTAGATTATCTTGAGAAAGTTTTCATAAGAAATGGTTTTAACAAAGAACAAATTAAAAAGTATCTTCGACCGAAAACTACACCTACTGTACCAAATGATTCAACTATAAGCAACAATTTTCTTGTTCTACCTTTTGTTGACAATATAAGTAACAAAATTGGAAGAATACTAAAGAAACGTAATATTAAAGTTGCTTATAATACTACTACAAAAATTAAAAATTTGTTGAATTTGGTAGAAGATAGAATTCCACGTAACACCTGTGGAGTGCATCAAGCTCAAAAACTGGTGGAACTATTGAAACTAGACTAAAAGAACAGACATCTTCGTTTACTTCAAACTTTTAAATTTGACATTGCCGAACATGCACTAAACAATTTACACGACATAAGCTTTGGAAAAACTATAACGATTGCTAAAAGCAAAAACTGGCGTTCAAGAAAGATCTGAGAAGCGATTGAAATTATTAAAGTTCCCAACAGAGACAATCGTTATGAGTTATCTGACACCTGGTTACCTGTTATTTCCTGATCTTTAATTTATCCACCAAACACACTATAAGCTACGTCTAGAGTTTTTAATAGTGGTTTTTTTAGACCTTCGAGCAAATGCTGTAGCTTAAAAAATTTACAACATTAATCAAGTTTTCCAAACATTTGTTTTTTAGTTACCTTAGTTTTATAATTGTCATTTTATTAATTATCACCTGAAGAAGAAAGTAGATCACGTTCGAAAGCTTGTGAGTTTTTAATAAATATATTACACCATTTACTCATAAACTATTTTATTATCTTTTTTTAACTGCTAAAAATAAGTGAAACAGGCATACTATTTATTTAAAATAAACTACTTATTCAGAGTTTTTTTCGTAATATGCGCGTCAACCGGGACCAATTCTAATTTTCTATTCGGTCAAGTATGAGGCATAAGACACATCTTGTAATTACGACTATATTTTTCAATTATGTAGACGCGAATTTGAACGTTTATATCTCGGTAATCTTTTAGTCAATTGTATGGGTGTAGTTTATTTTAATACGCGTAGAATAGGTTTAAGGAAGTTTTTTTGACCTTGTTTTTAAGGCCAACTTTAGGACAGTAAACGAAAAAAGTACACGTTTTTTGCGCTCCGAAATGGGGTAGTCTACTTAATTCAGCTCTCGTACGTCTTTTTAACTCCAACTTTTAGTATACGTTAAAACCAACTTTTCTGCGTTGTCAATTAAAGTGTTAAAGCTTTACATCTTGTTGTTTTTTTGTTATTATTTTTTTTCAAACTTCACATAACTTTTTTATTAAAACAGTTACGAATTCCACGGTTACTTCATTAGCTTTACATTGAAATTTGTTATTATTATATAACTGAAATAAATGTTTTTAATGCAGAGTTCGATGAGCAGAACTTCTTCTTCAGTAATTCTCTCCTTGAGCAAAAACAACATTTCATCGACCGGGACTTTAGTAAAAAGAGATACCACGTTCAAAGCTGACTAGGATGTCTTCTTTTGTTATACGCTAGTCTTTAATTATCCCTACAAAGTCTATAGAATCTTTAATGTGCGTGTCTGTATTTCCTGTCAACGGCAAGCGTTTTTCAGCTAGATAACGTGCTAACGATTGGGTTGGTGAATTGATGTTGCTCACTATCGTTCAAAGGCAGACTCCTTCTTTGTGTATCTTAGGAAAACCGTATATTTGTGGCATAACTGGATTTTTGACAATTAAAATTTGTTTCTTGTTAATATCTATAGTAGTGTGGTTTTTGATTGCGGAGTTTATCTTAGTGCATAAAGAGTTTAAAAGGTTTTTCTGTAGACATATGTAACAATCTTCCGAGAGTAAGTTCGTCATTTTGTCGTTGTAATCTTGATTGTAGCGTTTTCTTTATCTGCTTTCAATACTAAAATGTCCTTATTCTTACTTAATTGCTTAACTGCTCCTCTCTCATGTTTGTTAATATTAGAACGTGGCGGTTTTGTTTTTTTTTACAATATTGAAAGCATCTTGTCAAATAGTTTTAGAGATCTTCTTAGGCAGAGTGCGTATTCCAACTTCTACTATTTATACCACATCTTCTATCGGAGTTGTCTTAAACGTAACGTAACTGTTAACTTGACAATTACTTTATGGTCGTCTAACGTTTTCTTAGAATGAAAAAGATGTAATCGCTCGAATTTCTTAGTTTGCTTCATTTTTGATTGTTCGTAAATCTTATTTGCTTGTATCGTAGTGATAGCATCTATGTTTACCCATATCGAGTGTTCTTATTTGTTAGACAAAGTTAAATGTAGCTTGTATAACTGTTTGCTCACATTAAAGATTCTACAGACTTTGTAGAGAAAATTAAGAATATGCGTTTAACAAAAGAAGATATCCTAGCCAGCTTTGACGTGGTTTCTCTTTTTACTAAAGTCCCGGTCGACGAAATGTTGTTTTTGCTTAAGGAGAGAATTACTGAAGAAGAAGTTCTGCTCATCAAACTCTGCATTAAAAACATTTATTTCAGTTATAACGACAACTTGTTGTCTACAAAAGGAAAAGGAAACACTGTCGGGGTCCCTACAACAAAATAGATATGGGTTCAAAAAGATTCAAAACGTATGGAAAAGACCAATACATCCAAAAGTCAAAGAAAACTTATCACCTTCTATGAGCCCCGCTTATTTACCATACTGTATGGATTCGACAGACAAAATAAGCAGGGTGCTAAAGAAACATAATATCAAAACTGTCTTTAAAGATAACTTAAACACTTGGTTTACATCTGTTAAAAACAAACAAGGGACTCTAAAACATGCCGGAGTTTACAAAACTCCTTGTTCTTGTGGATCAAGTTATATAGGACAGACGGGACGCTTTATTAAAGTTAGAGTAAAAAAACATATGGCGGATTACATACACCGCAAAGTTACTAAATAAGCAGTGCCAGAACGCATGTGGAACCAAGGACATACGCTAAACTTTGACCAAACTAAAGTGTACGTAACAATTTCGTTTATTTTTGGTGTAAATGCGTAATTTATCTAATAATTCCAAAATGACACTTAACTGTCACGTACAGTTTATTCCTAAACTACCACGTAACATTTTTTACGTGTCCGGTACGTAACAATTACGTAGTTTAAAAATAAAAGTTAGTAATTAAAATTACAGTTAACAATGTGTGATTAACATAGAAAATACATTCGGTAGTTAAAATCAATTTATGCGTTACTTAAAAACAGTATAAAAATGTACGTGATAGATAGGTGTTAAGCAATTTAACACGTAACTCAGTAACTGCACTAGTAAATTAACAAATGAGTTTAGTAAAGTGATAAATAATATATAAAAGTGTAACCTCTACAATACACACTTAAATGTGAACTCTTATTTTAAAAAGGTATAATCCACACTCGCCATAGTTATCGGCGATGATTTACTGCTCGTCGGCGCTTATATTATTATTTGTTTCAGCCTATCAGAGCGTCTTTGGCAAAATGTCTGGACTCTGTGTATCAAACAAGTTTGTGAGTATTTACAGTATACATACGTACATAGTAAGTAAGTATTACGTGAAATGTACGTAAATTTAGACGTAAATTATATGTGATATTTTACGTAAATTGACTGTGACATTTGCACGTGTTTGGTATGTAATATTACGTACTGTATCACGTAAAATGTACGTAGCTATTACGTACGTTGCTACAGGGGACTTTTCCAGACTAATCCGCGAAGCTGTAGAAATAGAAAAACATCTATGTAATATGAACCGAGAAGACGGTTTAAGATTTAGCAAATCTTGCCTACCAGTATTATATCCTCTTAGACTAATACCAACCTTCTTGGAAAGGACAAAATCACTTACTCTAAGTAATAACGAAGTCTGTTAAGCGGTAACGGAAAGATCAGGTCCGTTAATTACGCTAATCGCTATTGATATAAATATGGTCACTTACACTTTTTCCTTCAGTGACACTGACCACTCTAAAGATGCAAGCTGCAATGTCTTGTGAAACGTCAGTATGTTTAGGTTCACGAACGACAATACGGCAAAAGTCAAGTTCTACTTCTTGTTTTGGCTCTCAAGGAAGGACTAAGACCAAGCCTAAGTCTGGTTGTTTAACTACGACGCGATCTAAGCCAAAAGTCGTTTATAATCATAAATGTAATGAGGTGTTTTTTCGACAGCGGCACGATGCGTTCTTTACGAATGCTGTCTTAATTGTAACATATATTCAAATACTAAATGGATCTATATGTGAAGCTGGATTCATAGTCCGTGGTGCAAGTGGGTGACAAAGACCAAAGTGTGTTTGTTTGCTATATAGACAACAGAGAAAATATTTAAAAAACATGTATTATTGTAAACATGTCAACAGATGGAGCTGTTAGTTAAATACTGTTTTCCAAAACGCGCGCTAACAAGATTGTTTAAATTTTGTATATAAACTTTGTTTTTCTACGTTTATACCTTCTTCAACACAACAATCTAATGACAAGTGTTTAATTCTGCAAGTAGACATAGAAAAAATGGGGAAAATTTTCAAAGTTAAAATTTACGTGTGTGAAGCAACGAAGGTATGCTAGTTACACTGGTCTGCATGAAAATCGGCCCTGATACCATTCTTGACGATTCTTATGTAAAATGGCTTATTGAATCCAAAAATGAGCTCCGTTTTTACCCGTTACCCACCTATTTTAAGGGGACCCCATTTTTAATTTATTTTTTGCAGTTTTTTTTAGAATTTTAACTTATAGCCGTTAAACATCCCAAAGCAGGTAATAAAATTTATACCAAAGTATATGGCAAAAGTTTTACTATAAAATGTATATAGAAACAACAATTAAATACAAATATATAAAAACAGTAAAAAAATATCAATAAACAGGAAGAGTCACTGCACGACGCTGGCGATCTCAATACCACATGCAGGTTTGAACAGGAATTTTCGACAGGCTTGAACTTGCATTACTATTCTCATTATAGTATATTACATTGTTTGCTTAACTGCTTTGATCAGTACATCTATAGCTGTTGCAGAGTTAACTTGTCGACGTTTTAAACGTGCTGGATTTTGTGTTCATTTTTGTTCATTTGTGTAAAACGGTAAAACTACTTTTACTCCGGATTTTTTCAAGTGACTAAGTGTGATTTGTGCTTAATGTCAGCCGTTGAATTACTGTTTAATTATGCCACGCGAGTGTAAAAATCATCACGATAGCTTTTGCTATGTCTGCGGGGAATTAACGTTAAAAGCGCAACGAAAACCCTTTTCTCTGCTTGTTAAAACAGCTTATAAATTGTACTTTGATTGTCAAGTTGGCGACCAGGACAAGACTTGGGCTCCATCAGTCTGTACGACTTGTTACAGTAGTTTGACCAAATAGCTCAAAGGTACCCGTAAATCAATGCCATTTGCTGTGCCCATGGTTTGGCGTGAACATCGCTGTCATCTTACAGATTGTTACTTTTGCATGATTTCCACCGTCGGGTTTTCGAGCAAAAGTAAGCATACAGAGCCTCCAAACACTTATACTCTAGAGCCAGAAATTGATTTAAACGACTCTAAGCCACAACCTGGGGCTTCGATTGATACGTTCTATGATGATTAGGGATTAAAAATATCTTTTTACAGGACCAGACAAGCAACCCTGAAATGTCTTTTCTCAGAAGATAAAGGTTTAGTGTTCTGCCCTAATGCGAATTTATTGATGACAGAGCTACAGATGCCATGTGACCCAGACAAATGGAGACTGTTTATAGACTCATCAAAAACAAACTTAAAAGTTGTCTTGTTGGCAATTGAGAATGACTTCCCATCAGTTCCAGTTGCATACTCTGTTGATATGAAAGAAACGTACGAAAACATCTTCAGAAACTTGATAAAATTAGTTATCATGATTATAAGTGGAAACTTTGCGCTGACTTAAAACTTGTTGCTCTACTCACGGGCCTGCAATTAGGATTCACAAAATATTGCTGTTTCTTTTGTGAATGGGATAGCCGAGCCCAAGATAAACATTACATCGTACGGGACTGGCCTCTGCGAGAAAATCTTATTCCTGGTCAGAAAAATGTCGCCCACAATCCTTTGGTTCCGAAGGAAAATATTTATTTACCACCTTTACACATCAAACTTGGATTGATCAAGCAGTTTGTGAAAGCAGTGGACAAGATAGGTGGAGCATTTCAATTTTTGAAAACTAAATTTTCTCGTTTTAGCGAAGCTAATATCAAAGAAGGCGTTTTTGTTGGTCCCCAGATTAGACAACTCTTCCAAGATTCGACGTTTATTGAACACCTAAATCATAAAGAAAAGCGAGCTTGGCTTGCATTTCAAAACGTTTGTAAGAACTTCCTAGGTAACCACAAAAGTGAAGATTATGTCGCTCACGTCGAGGAACTGCTTTTAGCGTACAAGGACATATGATGTAACATGTCTCTTAAAGTTCACTTCCTTCACTCGCATCTAGACTTTTTCCCTAAAAATTTAGGAGCAGCCTCGGATAAACGCGGGGAACGGTTCCATCAAGACATCGCTAAGCTGGAGAAGAGATTTTCAGAGAAGTGGAATGCAAGCATGTTGGCGGAGTACTGCTGGTTTTTGAAACGAGAGAGCTGTACCTCAGGGTATAAAAGGAAAGCAAGCACCAAGTAACGATAAATATCTTTTTATTTATTACTGTTTATAGTTAAAATAGTTCTTTTTCCCATTTAAATTAAATTCATGTCTATATATTTATTATTATAATTATTATTATCGTTCGATAAATAAATTATAATTAATTTATCGAAAAGTGGTAAAATTAGAGATTTGAGGCTCCCTCGAAAATGGTGGGTGATGGAAGAAAACGGAAGACATATTTGGATTCAGGACGTCATTTTACATAAGAATCACCCGGAATAGTGTCAGGACTCGATAAAAAATATTTTTTTGCAGACCAGTGTTATTGATCACTATAAAAACAAGAAAAACGATAAATTCCAGTATTTGCTTCTGTAGTTTAAAAAAAAAAAATTGAATTTTAAACTTAGTACACACACACACAATTTATAAAATTATAATTTGATTTTCAATGTTGCTATAAAAAACATTACTAAAGTACAAACGCATAATGATGAACATGATAATAAATGTACATAATTTAAGTCAATTTTACGTCAAATACATAATACATAAATACATTTTGCATTTACATATAATCTAATGATAAAATATTTATTTAAAATACTTTTGATTTCTAGTTATTTAAATTAAATATACATGGAACTTAATTATTGTTTAAAAAATTAAAGTATCCTAATGGCATTTAGTTTGTTTAAATTAGTCATAACCTTAACGTGTTAAAAATGAACTGTAAATGCTGCAAGCTGTTAAATTTTAATAAAAAGATATTACACATTTTAAAGTTGTGTATGTTTATTTATAATAATTAAATTGTCCTACGTATTCTCAATTTATTTAAATTTATATAATATATTGCCAAGAACAAATAAAGTTAAAACTTCGTAGTCTAAGTTGTTATTGTTGATTTTTGTTAAAAAATTATAATTCTATGTTTAATGTAAAAGAAAAAAAAACGGTGAACAAATAATTTAAAAAATGCATTCATCCAACTTTTTTATTGTATTCTTTATGTTTAGTACATAATAGGTAATTGAATTTATGCAGTTTTGCATTTGTATATAAAGATGCTGAAAATTTTCGACATTCAGTGTACAAAATGAAGACGTTAGTAGTATTTAATATATTCATCATTGTGGTATTTGCAAAAGTAAGTTTCAGTTATAAGTTGTAAAATTTATTAATGTTTAAAACACACAATTGTTTTCATTGTTCTTAGCTGTCATAAATTCTAGTTTTTTTCTATTGTAAACCGTCTTTGACTTGCGCATTGGTCAAGATAAACGTCAAACTATTTTTGAGAGATTTTGAGGCTCTGGGGGCCTCGTAGTCTATGCTCGAACAATAAAATGTTGTAATTACTCGTTCCTGTCTAAATTGGACATTTTTCTTTTTAGTGGACTTTTAAAACACTCGTTTTACTAAGGTTTAAACATTCTCAATTATGAAAAAAAAGACCAAATTTACACAGAAACTTGTTAAATAAATAACTATTTTTTGTTCAAAATTACAGGTACCCGGTGAGCTTATTGACGACTGGAGCGCTATAGCAGCTGTTTATTCTGATGAATGTCTTTCGGAATCAGGTGCTAATTCCGAAATAGCAAGAAAAATGTTTGAAAATCATAAACTGGTTAACGAAGAACACATACGTTGTTATTTTAAATGTTTAATGGTAAAGCACAATTTTATGTCAGAAGACGGTGTACTTAATGAAGAACTATTGATAAAAGGTATTCAACACGTAACTCCGGAAATTGCACACACGTGCGTTACAAGACACAGCAATGAAACAGAAGTGTGCAAAAAGAGTTATTTAGTTGCGTCGTGTTTTGCCGAGGAAAATTATGAAACTTTATGAACCTAATTTAATTTGATAACTTTGATTTAAACTAAATGTTAAATTTTAATCAGTCACGGTAGTTCCAAAATGTTTAATTTATATATCGATGGAACAAGTGCAAAACCTCGCAAGGTAATTATTTGTAATTTTACAGGAGAGACGAAACACGTCTTAAATTTTGTGTAAAATGATTACACTATAATTTTTTTTGAATTAAGTAAGTTTTTGTATTAGTGTAATTAGAATATAAACATAATGGAGTAGTTTTTATTAGAAACCTTTAGATCTCCAGGACGATTGCCCGAACGTATTGAAGAGTATTGCTTTATTACGCAATAATCTTTGAAGTGCGTATAATCCAAGTAGTTAACATTGTAATGATTTTGTAGTTTTGCGTTTTTACATATTTGAATATAACAATGACATAAATTTTAAAGCCTGTTTGGGTCATTTTCTTCTTAGTTTCTTTTTCAGAGCGAGCCGTTTCTTTCTGTCTTATGTGTTGAAGATATTTTGCTTCTGGTATGCTTCCCACGCTACAGCCAATGCACATACCGCGCTGGCCTTTCCTGTGTTCAAAATTAAATTGAATGGTTTAGTCAGAATTGTTGTTTATTACTTACTTTGGCCTGTAGAGTGCTAAATTTTGCTCCTGAAATACTTGACGAAAACTTGTGTTTATATAAGTCATTAATATTCTGCCATATTGGCTCTAAGTACAACTTTGAAATATCCCTACGTCATTAATGACTTTCCATTTTCGGTAGGTTATGTATTAAAAAAGTTTAGAATTTAAAAAAGGGTCCTTGCAGTTGGTGGATGAATTTAATTCTGTTGTTGCTTTTTGTACCTAATTGTTAACGCTCTATTTTCCAATTGCCAGCGTTCCCAAATATATTTTCTTACAGACTCGTTTTAGAACATTTTGTTTTTTTTAAATGGAAAATAAGTGCCGACTGTTACTGTTTTTTTGCATTTTCAGTTGACAAAAAAAACATGTTTAAGATATTGTAACAAACATACCTGTTTAGGTTTTGAAACAGCTTTGTTAGTTTTTTGTCACTAAAAGTTGCAGAAAAAAATTTCGACGAGGTCTGTTAAAATTTGCAGTTACACGGAGGATCCATTTTTCTGTCTTCTTTCTCTATATTTTGATATCTGGAACCTTGTTTGTTCCGTTTTGTGGAAACATATAAATTTTCTCTCGTTCTTTTGATTTTATTTTTATTATGTTTCCAGTTCATCTTATACTAACAGCACCTTTTTGAACTCTTTTTTTAATATGTCGCATCTTTGGTTGTTCCGCAGTTTTATTAACAATAGGTAAACCTAATTCTTTTTCTAATAAAATAGCAGACGTTTATTCATCGGAATTTGATTCTAAAAAAATATTACGTTATGATAATTTTTATTCAGATCTGCTGTTCTCAAAAAGCTATTTGAGTGTTAATGATAAGCTTTATCTTTAACCAAAATCTCAAAAATGTCGTCAGTGGCTACCGCTATTCTATTTAAATGTAAATGGGCATCGTTCAAATTTTGAAAATTTTCTGAAGTTGGAGTTGATTTGCTATATAACTTACACTTTTGTTGTTTTTAGGTAACATCGGATAATAGTTTTATATACAATTTTGAGATTCCAATACATTTCTATTTTTACTACAACACACCCTTACATTCTTAACTGCGTTAAATGCTTGACCAACAAAGAGATTAATTTTTAGTACAACTTATCGTAAAATATTATTTATTGCCAAATCCACTATAAATTTTTTTAAATTAAAATCAACTTAAATTATCGTCACATAACCTGGTAAATCATTTTACGCGGTAATAATAATGTGCAAATAAAAAAGCAGAAACCTCGTAAATCAGACTTGCGAGGTTTTGCTTTATACATTTGAAACATTGGTTTTAAGAGGTTTTGACAGATGGCGGTACTTTTTCCATTTATTCAGTATTTCCAATTATGTGTGGTCCTTTTCTAAATAATACAGAAATATCTCCATACTTTTTGCAAAGTGAGATAAAGCATTGGCCAAAGTGACGTTTTTATTTTGATAGCCACAGCCATCACTAAAATAATTATTTCTTTTGTTTTATCTGTTACAGACCTCTTAATCTGATTGACTATGATTGTCGTGAATTTATTGGCAGTCACGTTTCCGGCTCTTTTCTGCCAAATGTAACGATCAGCTTTAATAGTCGCCAAGTTGAAAAATGTGAAATTGTGAACAGTTAGCTTCATCTTGTAATACGAACATGATAGCTGCAATCTTGGAGCTACTAAGACAGACTCGACGTCCATAGTAAATACAAGTTTTGCCGAGTCTGTTTGGGTCAATTTTTTCTGAGTTTCTTTTTTAAGGTAAATCGTTCTTTTCAGTCTTATGTGTTGAAGGTATTCTGCTTCTGGTATGCTTTTCACGCTGTGGCCAATACACATATCGCGCTGGTCTTTCCCGTGTTCAAAATTAAATGAATAGTTTAGTCAGAGTTGTAGTTTATTACTTACTTTGACCTGTAGAGCGGTAAATTTTGCTCTTAAAATTCTTGACGAAAACTCGTATCTATACAAGTCTGTCTGTCATATTAGCTCTAAGTACAACTTTGAAATATCTCTTCGTCAAGAGTGACTTTCCATTTTTGGTAGGTTTTGTAAAAATTGCATTAAAAAAGTTTTCTTAAGGGTCTTCGATACAAAAAAAAACTTGTCGTAAGGCGATTGCAATAAATTGTATAGTTTTAAGTTAAATTTGTAGAACTTAGAAAAAATGGTAAAAAATCTCTTACACTCTGCAAAGATAAAAAAAAATATTAATTATAAAAATTTTGAATTTTTCTTCACGTTTAGCATGAAAACCGTTTGTTGAAAATATTTCAAAACTTGCAGTATTGTTAATCTGAATAATGAAAGTGGCATGACGTCTCCAGTTTTTGAATATAACTGTTTAATTTTTAATTATTTAATAATAAACATCACAAAAATTCAAAGTTGAAAAATAAATATTTAAGCGTTTAATTTAAAAATATCAGATGCGTCAAGACATTGTTTTGATGATTGTAAATAAACAATTGTTTTTATAAAGTTTAAATATAAACAAATAAGGAAGTTATTAAGGAATTTGTTTATAAGAAGTATTAGGCCACGACTCTTATTCTAACCACACCTATTTTATCGCTGATTGGTTTAGTACACTTTAGAATCGCCGATCTTCGGTTTCCGAAGATATAGTATAGCATAACGAAATAACGATTGGTTCACCTTGTAAGTGATTTTGGGTACTTAAGTTTCTTGTGTTATTCTTTCTGTTGTTTTCGTGACATTCAGAACGTATTGTTTTGTGATTTTACAAAGTGTTGTGTCGTTATTTTGAACAATTTAATAATGCCAAAATCAAAAATTTCGCTGTCCCGAAGAAGAAGAAGAGGTAATCGCTCTAAGGTCTACCGTGATTTAAGGCAAAAATGGTAAATGTACATACCTACATTTGCAAATAAATGTAAGTACTAAAACTAAAATTTTTTACATCAATTGTTTACAGTGAAAGTAAATATTGGTTTGAACAATTGTCTGGAGACAAAGAAAACATTTTGGAAAATGTTACGTCTAAAGCTAACTGGTAAGCTTGTTTTCTTGGTCGCTTAAGTTCTGTTTTATTTTTTGTTGTATTGACTGAAAAGATATTTTCTTTTGCAAACAATACATAAAAAATAATAGAATTAAAAAGTAAAACTAAAACAAAATTTTTAATGAATGCTTCTAATTATCTATTACATTGCAGCCCCAGTGATGATGGGATTGAGTTCGAAGACCAAGAAAACATCTATGATGATACTGTTATGGCAGAGACAGCAAAGTAAGTACCTAGCTAATTTAAATTTAGAGTAGCGGACTTAAGCGTATAGCACTAATTCAGTTTAATAAAGCAACCACAATTAGTAAAAGAATAAGGTGTGTGTGATGCATTCAAAGGAGCTACCTATAATTTATTACACCAAACTAAATTTGATCCGCGTTTTTTCAATCGTCATTTACGGTATCTACCCGTAGTTTTCAGTACTTTCACCCTACAAATGAATACCTACTTATAACAGAACTATTGTTAAGTTTATTAAATATACTTTTACTGAAACAGATCTGAAATAAATCTTTGCGGAAATGTTGAAGAAGAGATGTTTCCACCTTTGGAAATAGAAACTACCACGGAACATGTTCCCACATTATTTAATACAATCAAAGGAAGAATAGTGGTTAACTTAGCCCATTTACTCAATAAGTACACAAAAATTATTAACCACTCATTATCATGTACAATGGGAAAAATGAAAATTGTAAAAGAAGTAACCTTTGGACTGAATTCTTCACTACATTTTTACTGCGACAATTGCGAGAAAACCTGCGTAATAAATTCCGAACCCCATAATGTTGGTAAAGATATCAATAAAGAAATTGTATGGGGCTGTCTCAGTACAGGTATAGGACATAATCAAGCAGAAGAAATTTTTGGATTATTAGATGTACCTTTTATGCATACAAAAACATTTGCTAAAAAAACTTCTAAAGTAAAAAAAATAATAGCATAAAAACTATATGCAGGTAGTAAGTACCTAACTAAATACTAAAAAAATTAAATTTTTAAGGTTTGGATTGGACATTTATCAGAAGCGATGTGTGCTGCTGGCGAAGAAGAAAAACGATTAGCCATTGAAAACAATTAATTTATTGAAATAAGTGGCAACAGAGTTCCATATATTTCCGTTATTGTAGATGGAGGATGGTCAAAACGCTCATATGGCCATGGTTACAATGCATCTTCTGGAGTTGTAAGTAAATATAGGTACCTAAGTCATAATGTTTAGTTTACGGACTAGAAGCAAATAAAGAATGGAGAAAAGCAAAACAATAAAAAACCAGCTTTTTATTTTGATTGTTTTTGTTTTAACTTATAACCCTGGTAAAAATGCATTTCTGAATTATACAAATTTAGGTAAAATTGGAAAAAACATACAAGTTCAAAAGTGACACTATCAAATTTTAATACCTACTTTATTAACTTGCACAGCTAATTATTATTTCTGTAATAAAAGTTTGTTGTGCTTCCTTGAAATATGTATTATCATTAAAATAAAAATTTACATAAAAAACAAATAGTTCTTGTCAAAAAAACTATTTTTTTAAAAATTATTCACTACTAAAAATCTGTAAAATAAAAATTGAAACATACAAATTGCAGTTTTATTCTTCATTTTAAAACAGTTTTCAGTATCCGAACAACATATAACATTACTAAATTCATATTTTTTTATTCAAAGACTTTATATATAAAGATTTTATCGCTTAAAAAAAACGATAAAATAACAAATATCTGCTAGTAAGTACAAACCGCACGTGTCTATTTCTTTGCGATTATCTTATCTTAACACCTGCAAGCAGCCGGCTACAAGAAGAAATTTATATCTAAATTAATTTCCATTTCTGTATCACTTGTTAGTACCATCCCTACAAGTCAACCTTAACAAATACCACTATTTTCGACACTAGCGCTCTCTGAGCGGATTTAGTTTTCGTAACAAGGTACCGAAGACCCTTAATTTGTTGCCAAATCCACTATAAGTAATAAAAACAACTTAAATTATTGTCACATATAACCTGGTAAATCACTTTACGCTGTAAAAATAATGTACAGGTACAAAAGCAGATACCTCGTAAGCTTTATAAATATGAAGCATTGGTTTTTAGAAATTTTGACAGATGGCGGTACTTTTTTCATCTATTCAGTATAAACTTACGAGTATCCACACTTTAATAGGCAATCATAATTTTAAACTCTGTATAAGAAGTTTTGCACTTTAGCCATCGATATCATCTTTAGTTATTTTTACTGCTAAATTATATATTTTAAACCAAAATAAAAATGATCAAAAAATATAACATGGTTGGCAACAGATTTTGTCAGAAATCTTACGAAATTACTGATAATTTTATAACGTCTATTAAAATTAATTTTTAGTCAATATTGCCAACTATAGCAGTTTCAAAAGTTAAAGATTATTCTCTATTTTTTAATTGAAGCATTTTTTTACTGACTACTTGTCACTTAATTAGACGTATTTCTATGCAGTAGTAGATGTAAAGTTTAATAATGTATAAAGTATTTTAATACAAAAAATAAAAGAAAATAAATATTATGCAATAACTGTGTTTATAATTTTGTAATTTTATTTAAAAAAGGATTAAAACAAAATGTGTTTTTTTGTTAATGAGGTTATCACAAATTGATTAAACTCTAGGAGTACCCTACAAATAAAAATAAAAAAAAACAAACCGATTACAAAAAATTAAATGTACTAAATAAAATGCCCTAAAAAGTAAAAAATATGTATTTAATGTAGTTACAATTAAAAATCAAAATCTTTATTTTACTTGTGAATAAATTCATCTCTATCAACTAGTCGTCTACCACATACTTCAACTTCACATCTAACACAATACATATAGAAATATTTATTTACATGATATTACTTTTTAAAGTCGATGCTAAACACATTCTATTTAAACTTATTCCAACTGTCAAAGTTAATGTTAAAAATTAAACCAAATCCTACGTCAATGTCATACATTGGATCGAAAAAATAATTTTAGGTGAATAAATATTTTAAAATGTGTAGACATATATAATGTGTTACACGTAAAGTTCAAGTATGTAATAGACGACTAATCAATAAAAATGAATGAATAAAAAGGTATTAATTTACGTGTTAAATTTAAATCATTATTTTTTACTTGTTTAACACAGTTAATTTAATGCATTTAATTTTTTATAAGTTCGTTCATGTACAAAACCAGTTCTATAAAGATTGCTGTAAAGGGTAAGTTGTTCTCTTCGCCCAAGATATTATCGAATTGGCTGAGCAACTTTCCTTCAACTTCAACAAACTAATTTAGTAGTCACTGAAAACCTGAAAGATATACTTGAGAAAATTTCAGCTTTATAAAATATTAAGCTTTTGTGGTTATTTTGTTTATGATTATAAGCGACTTTCGATTTAGACGGCGTCGTACTTAAACACTCTCACTCATCCTCACTGAGTGACATTTACCACTCTGAAGCTGCAATGTCTTGCAAAATGTCCGTTTGTTTGGGTTTACGAACAACAATACGGCAAAGGCCAAGTTCTACTTCTTGTTTTGGCTCTCAAGGAGAGACTAGGACCAAGCCTAAAAAGTCTTGGTGTTGAACCACGACGCGGTTTAAGCAGAGAATCGCTTATAATCATAAAATTTCAGGTTGATATTGTAACAAAACGGAAGAGGTAGCCGTAATTGTTTTAAAAATTATATTTAGATATGTGTCAAATACGCGTGAGCTTTGAACTGTCGCCTGCAGACCATCTCTATCGCCTCAAGCGCGCGACTTTTCCCCTTCCCGCAACGAAACACCAAATAAAAGCCGCCGTTAAAGCTAAAAACTTCCTTCTCTGCCGCGACCTGTTTCTGGTAAAAACCTCCTTTTCTACAACCTAGTCCTGGTTGAACCTTGTACCCGATACCAGTGTTTATCCGAGATTAATATTTTACTATTTAATGTTTTGTACTTGGCTAACTATCTCTTAAGCCGATCCTGATTAACAAATGCCTGCTATCCTACTCTCACAGTCTCGACTCATACCGTATAACAAAAAGCAACTTTCAAACTCTGCTACTCTCACCATTTTTGCATTTAATTTTCTTCGTAGGATTTGTTGAACGTGAACTGAATCTACCCGTTGGTTGGCGCATTAATTGATCACGCAAACCAGATATAGTATTATTAAAGTAATTGAATTTAATCGTATTTTATTTGTAAAAAGTATCGTTGTTAATAGATACTAGTGGTCAATTCGCAGTAAATTTGTAATTAAAATCCAGTTAATCTGGAACGTAAAAAGTCAATTAATTATCAAAGTCACCAATTTTTATTAACGCAATACAAACATTTAAATTTTCCAGCACTCCTAACTTGTAATTTCCGTATACGTTAATTACCTTAATTTCTAGCACAAGAACTTTGTTTTTAGAGCAGATTACCTTATTCAACTGAATCCCGGAATTAATGCATTCATTGTTAGTTAATAACACATTTTACAAAAAATGTCTGCGCGTTATTTTCCAATATAATTTCTGTTATAACACAATTATCGAGACACTTCTTCACTTACTCAGAATCATGTCACCCATTTCTCATGCACATACTTATGTAAATTTAAATATTTGATCGTTATAATTTTATAAAATTTACAAAAATAACCCATTTCTAATAAAAAAAATCATCAAAATTAGTTTGTGTGGTATAGAACATTTCCTCTATTTCTTTGCACATGCCTATACAAATTTAAGATAAAATAATTTTCTCATGGATTCCATTATTAAAACTTGACCAAACTTAAATGGGACGATTCCTTATCAACTTTCTAATAAAAATAAAACCATCAAAATAGGTCTACGTAGTACAGAATTATCGCTAAACAGGCATAAAAAAATATTCTGACGAATTAAAAACCACCTCTTGTTTTTGAAGTCGGTTAACGAAAAATTTTATACAGACACGATAAAATTATAATGGTGCTTATTGAAATTTGGAAATTATAATAAAATATTTTTACTATGTGGTAGGTGTTAAGAAAATTTTCTCGTAATCTAATTGCTAATGACTAACTCAGTTGAATCGAAACGGATCGCAGGTCTCGATGTAATAATTATAACGTATGATTAAAAAACCGTCAAAATGGTTAGAAACTAGAATGGAAAAACACTGTTTAAACCTATTCAACACTGAAATAAAACACATAAAAAAACATTGGTTATAAAGACAAATATATTTTTAACGAGACAAAAAAAGTTAAAAAAAAAATAGCAGAATTACGTATATAGTAACAATGAATAGTTCTATAAGTATCATAGTTATAGTCCTGGAGGGTACACAACACTCCACACATACAGTTATCGTAGTACAGTACAACAAAATCAGGTAATATGTAATCTCAGAGTTAAACGTTGATTTAATGCGAAACTGATGAATTCGTTACCTGAGGCAAATCGCATTTAACGTAAATTTTAACCGTACAAATATCTATATCAAAATCGCACGTATTTTACGTTTGACAAAAACATAAATAAATAGCAAGAAAAAAAGTACTCACAATTATACAAGATATGCGAATTGCTATCTGTATGCTTCAATCATCTTCTAAAATCGCAAAGAAAAATAAAGTAATAATTAGATATAGGATCGTATCATAAGTAAATTGCTTGTCGACAAACAATGAATCGTAACAACAACGTGAAGGGTACGAGTGGTTTTCACTATTCCCATCGCAGATGTGTCTCCAAGATTATTCGAACATCACACAAAATCTAACAACGACATCTCCAGATTATGTTTCGGAAATGGTTTAATAAATCAATAGCTTTCTTTAGTACGTGCTTCTATAAAATCTTAAGCATTCGCGGTTATTTTGTTTATGATTATAAGCGACTGAACACCCAGACTTTTTAGGTTTGGTCCTAGACTCTCCTTGAGAGCCAAAACAAGAAGTAGAAATTGGCTTTTGCCGTATTGTCGTTTGTGAACCCAAGCAAACTGACGTTTTGCAAGACATTGCTACCTGCATCTTCAGAGTGGTAAATGTAACTGTCAGTCACTATCACAATTACAGAAAAATTAAAGTAAATCACAAAAATTATATATCAATGTTTACTCTAAAAAAATTTCACACAAAAGCGAAAATTTTGACCGTCGCTTGCATTTTGTTTACAACGGTTACATCGCACGATTTGAAGTAGTTTTACGTTTATTTTTAAGGAATGACTACAACTGACGTAACGCTATAAAAACATTTTCTGATCAATCATAGGCTCGTACTCTGTCGTCCAACGTGGACCGATCATGATCTAGTATTTCAAATTCAATTTTAGGAAATTTAGTAATCACCGCGCAATGGTTTCACTTCTTTCGGCTGACGTTACCTTAGCTATTGGTTTTTGACCAGTTCTGGCAAATGTAAATTCTATAGGTGGATCACATGGGATATGCTAAAGAATTTGTTTAGAACGAGTATATTAAAAGTTGTAACTGGAGCTGCAGAAGAAGAAGCACAAAAAATTATGTCTGTGTTACGTCAGGGCGTTTATAACCTGCCTTCTATTTGTCTTGAGAAAAATGTTTAAAACAGCATTTTTAATAGTGAGTCTAATAATTATGGTTTTTATTTAATAAAGATAAACTACTAACTCTCTCTTAAACTTTAGTAGATATATACCGTGTGATTTCGTATCAAATCAAAATATAATCACAAACTCCTTTCTTAATCATTCTTAATTCTTTAACAAGATTTCTTTAAATTTTTCAAATTTAACACTAGATAACCGTTTTGTAAATACATCAGCTAACGGATCTTCTATGCAACAATATGTAAGTTCAAATAAACCTTCACGAAATTGTTCGCTTACATAGTGATACCGAACTTCAATGTTTATTTTTTCGGTTCATCTGACCAGATTTAATAAGCTTGATTGCGCTTTGGTTATCAACGTTTAATATAGTTTCCATTGATCTGCCAGTCAGTCAATTCCATCACGAGTGTTTTTAAATACTGTAATTTTTTACAGCATTCAGCAGCAGCGATATATTCAGCTTCGGCTGTTGATAACGCAACGATTGGTTGTTTTCGTAAACTCCATGATATTGGTCCTCTTCTATACATTATTATGTATCTACTTGCACCCTTTCTGTATTATGCATCTCTAGCATAATTGGAGTCACAAAATGCTTCTATTTTTGTATCGTATTTAGATGAAGAGAAATAAATGCCTAAATTTTTAATTCATTTTAAGTATGTCAAGGTTCTCTTGACACTTTGTACATCTTTCTTTTTTGGATTTTTCATATAACGACTTTCATAATTTACTGTAAAAGTCATATCTGGTTTTGTTTTGTTGGTCATATAAAGCAGACTTCCAGTTGATTCTCTATAAGGAAAATTTTCTTTCTCATTTTCACTTGGTGTAGAAGATTTTTCCTCGTGTAGAATTGGAGTTTTCACCGTTATGCAGTTAGTGCATTAACAGACATGAGATTTTTACTAAACTCAGGTACAAAAGAAACATCTTTTAATACACATTCTTGTGCTTCAATTGTGTCTACACCTAAAGAATACATAGTTTGGTCTTTTTTAGCCACTGCAATATTTTGTTTACATTCTTTAGTATAGATAGATCATGTGTCATGTGATTAGGAGTACAACCACTGACAACAACAAAAGTTCTTCTTGTTGCGCTGGTAGAACCTCATGCACTACTGAAATGTCTAATATGTTCCGGTAGGATAGTCAGAATCTTTGTAATTATCATGGTATCATCTATTTGTTAATTTAAACGATTTAACTTAAACGCTATATTTTATAAGTAACCAATGTTGCTCACCATGTCCTTGCTGGTGTTAAATTTATAGTTATACAGTTCTTGCAACATCAAGCATTTCTGCTGTGGCGTTTTCTGTTGATAAATACTCTTAAAGGTATCCTACTTTTTTTAGCATTTGTACATGTAAAAATATTTGGCTTAACCTGTTGCTCGATGCTCATCACTATAAAATTTGATTTCCATTTTTTCATTTTAACTGCATCTTCAACTTGACTTTCTACAATTTTAGTACCATCAACAACTTCCATTAACTCCTTTGCTCAAAATAAAATTTTAATCTCAAAGTCCCACATGGCGTACGAGTCAACTTTTGTATATGAACGATGCCATTACTTTTCATAGTAGCCATTTTTAAATTATAGTTTTACTGGTTTTATATTTAATGGTTTTACCCTAAATTCTGGGCTTATAACCTATTGAACTTTCAATTTATTTTACATTTATTTTTAATTATTATTTTACTTAATAAAACCTCTTTTATTAAACCTCTTTTCTTAATTTTTGCACAAACACATTAGTAATTTTATTATCTCATATATGTATATAATTTTTTTATTTTAATTGTTGCCACACACAAAACTTAAAAACAGAGTAGCCAACTTAGTAATATCAATATTGTAATATTTTTGTCATTACATTATATTCAACAAATAAATGTATAATCATAAATTGTCTAGTTTAATATTTTTAAGAGAAGTGACTCTGTATAACGCTCATAGAAAAACATTTTACTGAAGAATACTGTAAAATTGCAGATTATTCTACAGGTTTCGATGTTAAACACGATAACACCAGATGTACATAAAAGGGTTAATATAACTTTTTTGATTTTGCGTAAAAGATTACTTATAAATACGACTGTTTTGACTTTAAAAATATGATTGTAGTTTATTTAATAACAATAACTAATAAAATCATAAATGTCTAAAATATATGTAAATATGTTCAAAATAACGTTACAGATGTTATATTGAATTTTATTCTGAAAACGGTGCTAAAACAATTTTTTAAGATAAAGAATTACATATGAATACCTTAATTTGTTTTAGTAAAGTTCGAATCATCACTATACCAATTTTAAGATTGAATTCTAACGACATTTTAGTTTTCTAGTTTGAGATCTACTTCGGATTTTGAGATGCCTTAAATGTTTTTAAAGAATTTCAATTGTTAATAACTTAAAAAAATGTATAATTGTTAATACATTTTATCACACTTATTAAGCATTAACACATATCTTACGTAAATTACAAAATGTAAATGAAATACATAAATACATACATTTTAGATTAGTTTATTATTTATGTGTGTTTTATAATTAATAATGATTAATATCAAATTATAATTTTTAATCATACTATTAAAATATCTTTACCTTAATTATATTATTTATATGATTATATAATAATGTATTATTTTTACTAAGTGCACTATTATATTTTACTAATGGTGTATCGTACAATTATAATTTTTAAATTTAGATATAAATGAAAAAAAAAACATGTTCACGTAAACAAATAATTCTGAACATGTAAAAAATACACAGTCGTATTAAGAACCATAATTACTAGAAGATGGCACTAATAATCATTAATTAATTAAATGTCATCTCTCAATCTGTCAGATTTATTAACATACACCGATATCTGTGTTATTGTTTAGAATAACAAAATTTATTTAAACAAATATAATAAATTTGGTAAAAACAATCGTTTTATTTTCATATAGGTTGAATTGTAATAGAAATATGTAATTGTCAAATTAATTTCAAAAACAATTGAATTTTGTCAATACAGCTTTCAGATTTATCGGCGTACGTTATTAAATTTGATTAAAAATTAATACTTAAATAACTGTTTTTAACGAGTTTATACTATAAAACTTAGCACACGAAATTTTGATTATTACACATCTTAAAAGTATTTAGCTTTGACTTTATTATACCGGATGACCATGTTTTGCCAAGAGCTTGTTGATAACATGCATTTTATTGTTTGGTTTATTATTTTTAATTTTAGCTTCATGCGTTTAAAATATAATACTCCATTTTGACAATCAGCTTTGAATAACACCTTTCTTTTACGTAAATTAAATGTTGGATTTGACTTGATTGTAACAGTGTGCTAAGATGCATTGTCTAACACAAAAAAATTTCTTTTCAACATTCGAAAAAAATGTTAAAAATTAAATATCGGCTGACTTAAACAAAAAAACAACATGTAAAATAATCAAACCTTGTTCTTTGGTCACAATGGATTGTAAGTTATATCACTACACAAATTTAATTGACAGAGGAACTATAATATTAAAAAAAAGAATAAAAATTTTATAACATAAAAATAAAAATAATACAAGCTTAAATTCAGCTAATTCTTCACCAACTATTAATCTAAATATAAAAAAAAGAAAAAATTATTAACAATAATGAAGAAAAAAACAAATTTATATTATTACCATTTATACCTAATTTATCTTATACTTTAGGAAAAGAATGAAACAAATACAATTTTATTATTGCTTACAAAAATTATTCTACTACTGAAAATATTTTGTTTAAAACGTAAAAGACAAAACGAACATTATTTTATGATTCTAATGTTGTATATCAATTGAATTGCCTAAATTGCAATTGTAATTATATTGGTCAAACTAAACAATACTTCAAAAATAGAATAAACCAACATAAAAATGTAATAAAAGGTAAAAAAAATACACAACATAATGAAAAAATTGCTCTTTTTGATCATTCCATAAAAAAACCTAATTTCAACTTTAACTCACCAAAAATCTTACATAGGGAAAAAAATTAAAAAGGAGACTAATTTATGAGATGATAAAAATCAAAAAAACTCTAATGCAGTAAATTATAGAACAGGCATAGAAAATCTTAATTCAACTTATAATTCTATAATTTCATAAACATTTCATTGTAATTTAATAATATAAAAAAATTTTTTACTTAATTTTTAGTTTTTTATTCTTTTTCTCATATTAAAGAATTTTAGATATTTATTAGTTTTATAGTTGATTAAAAATATTTTTAAAATTTTATAGTTTTATTGATTCAGTCATTTAACGTTTGCGCATAAGTAAAGTTCTATTTAATGATAGTTATTCGTATAATCTTCACTTAATGATGAGGTTGTAAATTTATTAGTATTATTATTTATTTAAAATTAATTATTAAAATGTTTAATTATAAATGAAATTTTTGGTAAGTTTAAGAAAATATTGTCTTCTCACTAACTTATATAATTAATGTTGTATTTAATTTTTAGGTATTAAAATGTAAAATAAATTGAACTCTTGAAAAAGCTTAAAAAAACGTACGTCAGGTTCAAATTTCATAATTTTTTTTTCTAATATTTAATACACAAACATTATAACCAAGTTATTTGCTGTTCTTATAATGTTCCATTCATTACAAGTTTTAACGTTTTAAACAGCATATTTTATTAATTTATTTTTATTAATTTATTAATAAAATATTATCTAATTAATTTGGAATTCTTCGTTTAAGAGGGGCATGTAAAACCACGTTAATCTATTTTGGTGGCAACGTTTTGTGCTAAAAGCGAGCACTTCATCAGGTCAAAAAATAAAATCAAGTGGATCAATCCACCGACCAAGGACATAGGCAAATTTACGAGATTGTGTTTACTAAATAATAAATAAAACATTAAACGTAAAATGGTCAATAATTAAAATTTTTTAAATACCGCTAGACATAAACGTTCAACAAACAATTGACAAAAATTTCAAGAATCTTTACCAAATAAAATATTATGTTTCATGGAAGTTCATATTCATTTTTTTTTAGTTTTTCAAGTCTTTATTGTTGGTCTTTTGTGGGAGAGTTCACATATGTGTATATGATTGTTTTATTAATTTCTTCTTCAAATCTACAGATCATTTTGAGTTGGATTTGTAAATAATTTTTTTTGGTGAATAAAATTTACTGTTTTCAGGTGGTTTATATCCTTTATACTTATCTTCACATTCTTAAAGATATTTAACCTTAAGGGAATATTCGACCCATAAATTTGTACTACGCACTAGTGGGCGTTAGTATAGTTTTGTACTGAACTGGTTTGTTACTTTACTGTGCAGTGTGCTGTAAAGTGTTGCTAATAAGATTGTAATAGTTTCTTTTAATTGTGTTAATATTTAAATACTTTCTTCACAATGTTGCCATAGTATGTTATAATACTTGTCAATGTATTTATTTTAATTAAAAAAAATTAGTTGTATAGTTTCTTGTGCATGACAAACTATATTTAGACATATTATTTTTTATGACATAATAATTTTTTTCCGCGAGAGTACTTTTGTAAAAGTGGTAACTTTAAATGCATAGATAAATTTTATGCATTTTTAAATCTGTTTAAAAAATTGATAGTTGTCGTTCTATTAGTTCTTAAATTAAAAATAAATAGTTTTTTTTCAAAACGATTATTTTAAATTGTCAGAACTTTTAGTTTTTTTTTTATTATTACGTGTTTTAGTAGGTTGTAAAATAACACTTTTTTAATTGCAAGAAAATATTTCATTACTAACTACTAGTTACTAATGAATATATTTACATTTTTGATAATAGTTGTAAAAAAAAAATTCAGAAAATTGTCAAACAGGAACAAGAAATTTTATCTGAAGGTATTCTAAGAAATCAAATCGTTAATTAAATTTAAAAAAAGTTATTTAAAGTTTGCGCTTAACTAAATCTAAATATTACGAAATTAAACATATTTTAGATATGATCAACGCTTAAAGTAATAATGATTTTAAATAATTTTAGTAATTTCAGCAAAAAAAACATGTTTTCTATTTATTTTTGTGTTGTAAATGACAATTTTCTAAAAATTAATTATATTAGGCTAGTGACAACTCACTAATATCTTGAATTTATTGAATAAGTTAAAAAAGTTTCTAGTAGTGAAAAAAATTGTATATAGATTATGGTTGAGAATATTATTATAACCTGCGCGACTTAAATCTGTTGACGCTTCGCGTCTCGCAATATAATATATCGCTTAGGTTATACTAATACACTTCTTAAAGCTTTTATAAACTTCTCGATCAACCTGTTTACTTCCAGTTTATTAAATGTTTTTCTTACAATAGCTAAAATTACAGTATGCAATTTGCTCAAAATGACATTATTGTTTTGTGTTTTTTCTTGTTGCATAATATAGTCATAATTTTTTTAATATTTTTTGTAACAAAATAAATTTTTATATAGGAGCAGAAATGTCAAAAATAACATTATATACTTTTTTATCAAAAAAATTAAAACTGAACGTTAAAAGTGACTATCAACATTTCTTTTTCTTTAAGTGCCGTCTGTGATGCGAAAGTTGACAGTCATCAAAGATACTTTTATTTTTGACATTGTAGATCAAAACAGTTAATTTTTGGTACAACTAAAATACAATTCCATGTTCAATTATTCATTACTAAAATATATAAATAGTTGTAGAGAGATAATGCATAGTTAAAGACCAAATTTTACTACATTGATTTTGAAGCAATAGAACATCTGCAAAACCTATTAAGTCAAGATACATTTTATAAAACTGCAGCTGTAAATAATTTAGTAATCGCGGCCCTTTAGATTTCTAGTGTCTTTTTTTTCGGTTTTGCCGGTAGCTTTTAATAACATTTTAGTGGCTTTTTAGAAAGCGACTAGCCTTCCTAAGGTTTCTCCTCCAGGTTAAGAACTGCATTTAAACTAGAGGACCTCTTTACAGAATCTTAACAGTACGTTTATAATAAATCTCCTCTTTCATAACATTTCAGAAATAATTTATAACAGAAACAAATGTGAAACGTGTATAAAATATTAACTGTCTATAATACAAATAAATTATAGTAGAAGATATGGTTCACTAAACTTGAAACATATTATATATATAGAACCTGTTTTTTACTTAATAACAATTAAGATTGTTCTGTTTATTTATGTATTCAAAAAAGTAGAACTAGAACTTATAAGTCATGAAACGATAAATCGAAGTTTTTTTCTCTATTTAAAGAAATTTTTTAAATCCAAAAACACTAAAGCATTGCAGCTTAAGTCTAGTTATTTTACCATTCGTAAAATTATAATTTTATTTTCAATATTGCTAGAGTGAAATAAAGAAACATTATAAAAGAACAAAAACATAATAATAAACATGAAAATAAATATACATTTTTTAAGTCAAGTTTATGTCAGATGCATAATAAATAAATCTATATGAAACATTGTTACGTTAATTTTTATCCGTAACTAAAAGGCAACCGGCTAGCTCAATACAATTCGGTGAGAAAGTCGCAGATGGTTCTTGGTGTCGCTAATCGTAAAGTAATTAAAAAAGCGCCAAAACGGTTCAAAACTATTGATTACAGACACTGTCTAAATTTGTCAAACATTCAAAGAGAACAAATGGCATAACACAAAGAAGGAAAGAGTTTAAAAAAAGGAAGCCATGTAAAATTACATAGATGCTATTAATTAAGAGTTTGTCGATAAATATCACTGTCAAGAATGTCAGTAAAAGCCTCTGAGGACAAGCAAAACTCCATACATAAAATTATCGTAGTACAATATGACGGTAAAAATTAATAGGTAATCGGAGAATTAAACATTGATTTGATGCAAACCTACTAAATTTACAATTAGAAGCAAATCGCATTTAGAATAAATTTAACCCGTAATTGTACAAATAAATTTGCGTTAGTTGGTTTGCGTAGTACGTATTTTACGTTTGACACCTATACAAATTAATAGAGAATAACAAAGGTCTACTTACGTTTGTTCAGACATATCTGATTAACTAATGGCATGCCCGTAACGTCCTATAAAATAGCTAAAACTGCAAGAAAAGAAATAATTAAGTATACAATGGTATCACAAATAAGTTGCTTGCAAGTCAAACAATGAATCGTTGTAACCGAATGCGTTAAGCTTCCAAATGATTTTTTACTATTCTTATCGCAAGTGTGCCTCTAAGTTTAATAGACCATCACACAAAATACGTCAACGGCTTGACCCCTGATTACGTTGAGAAATTGGTGTTAGCAACTACCACCTTAGTACGTGCTCCAAGTTATCAATTCCAGCAAGATGTATTTAATTGACATGTACCATTTCAAAGAAACAAACACGTTGCGGTAGCTGAAGTCCCTATAATAATTACGGAAAAATCAAGTTATGTCACAAAAATAGAAGTTAATTTTTACCCCAAAGAGACCCCACATAACAAGTAAAAATAATACACTCATTAATAACGTGGATAAAGACGTATATTTAAAATAAAGGTCTCACTGGACGACTGGACGCAAACGTTACAATCTTTCTTACGTAGAGCAAAATTTTAAATGATTGTTAAGATGTTAAGAATAAACTGTAAATGCTAAAGTTTTTAAATTTTAATAAAATCAATTGTTTCAAAATGGTATGTGTTTATCTTAAGTGACATTAGGCGTCTATTTATTTTGTATGATATGTATGATAAATGTTATAGTAAGGTATTTTAATAATTTATTTATAATTTTTATTCTAATAAAGTTATAATTTTGCTTTTAATGTTGCACAAATTTAATAAAGAAAAGAAAGAAAACATTTAATAAATAACACTAATATAAATGTAAATAATTTAAAAGGTACATTTATCAAACTTTATTTAAATTGTATTCCTTATGTTTAGTACATAATAATTGAAATTGAGTAGGTTATGTAACTTTATTTAAATATGCATTTGTATATAAATATGCGTAAAATTTCGACAATCAGTGTACAAAATGCAGACGTTAGTACTACTTCACATATTTATTTTTGTGGTATTTGCAAAAGTAAGTTTTATTTATAAGTTGTAAAACTTATTAATGTTTTAAACACATTTCTCTTAAAAATTATAGGTACCCTATGAACTTATTGACGACTGGAATGCTTTAGCAGCTGTTTATGCTGATGAATGCCTTTCGGAATCAGGAGCTAATTCCGAAATAGCAAGAAAAATGTTTGAAAATCATAAATTGGTCGACGAAGAACACATTCGTTGTTATTTTAAATGTTTAATGATAAAGTATAATTTTATGTCAGAAGATGGTGTGCTTAATGAAGATCTCCTAATAAAAGGTGTTCAACACATAACTCCGGAAATTGCACACACGTGCATTACAAGATACGGTAATGAAATGGAAGTGTGCAGAAAAGGTTACTTAGTTGCGTCGTGTGTTGCAGAGGAAAATTACGAAACTTGATAAACTTTATTTATTTAAACTAAATATTAAAGCTTCATCAGTCAATACAATTTCAAATTTTTTTATTTATATAAGTATTAGTTCTAATTTGCATTCTATAAATTTAATTTTTAGTGAACTAAAACGAGTAATCAAAAAATAAAAATAGTTGGCAACGGATTTTATCAAAATTCTTTCAAAATTTCTTATAAACTAGAAAAAAAGCAATTTTGAATCAATGTTGCCAGTTCTCTTTAAGAACGGTTCGCCTCCTGGTAACGGTTATTCTAATTCAGTAATTCAGTAATTTTGCGACGTTTCGTGCTAGAGATAAACACTTCATCAGGCTCGCTCACACTGAGTCAAATAATTTGTGATATAAATAAAAATAAAAACATTTAATTAAAAAACATGATTTTCACGTACATTGTGCACTTTGAAGAACGTACAACGAGCCTGATGACGTGTATATTCTGAGCACAAAACGTCGCAAAATTACTGAAGTAGTTGCTTCTGTCTAACTTCTTAAAAGAAGGGGTCATTAATTTGGCCAAACTTTAGAATGAGTTCTCTTTAAGGTTAGCGCATGTAAAAATGTGTAATATATAAAACTTTTTAATACAACTAAAAAATAACTAAAATTTTCCCGATGGTTTTGTGTAGGTTAAAACGCTGAAGGCATCGTCAATATAGTCGAGTTACTCATGTTAAATACCGTTTTACAAATTAACAAAATTGTAGATATTTACGAATACTAACAATTCATTGAATTTAGAAACAACTAAGTGAAACGTACAATCTAAAAAAGTTCAAAGTTCTGATGTCGGAACATACAGTTGAGCTGAATAAACAAAGTCCCTGGAGAGGCGTGGCTGGTGTCACTTTAATTTTAAAGGTACACTCAAACTAAAAAGTATTTTGGTGGAAAATTCAAATCGTTCATATGCTACTCGTGTAAATAATCATTAGACCTTGTTAAAGTTTGAGGTTATTTCAGAAAAACACTTTATGACTTTAATATTATTAAAATAAATTGTAATTACACATTTACTTTTCTAAAAGATGAAGTATGGCATTACAAAATATAACAATTACACATTCTAAAAGAATTCTAAAAATTACTTATTTACATCAAAAAATACAATTATAAAAAAATCAATCACCGTCGCTTTTCGCCATTACAACTTTTATCAGATAATCCACTGTTCATCATATACGTCAGGTTTTCGACAGTTACATCCAGTCACATTTCTTGTGCCAAGTAATTCACATGTTGACGATGTTTATCCCAGTCCGATGCAGTTATCTCAGAAAATGCATTTCTCACTAAGGTTTTTATCTCCAGACTACTCTGTGTAATATTATTCATAGTTATCTTATGTTTTACTAAACTCAGTGTCAACTCAATTGGATTTAAGTCGTAGTGGTAATATGACAAACGTAAGACTGTATGCCCGTGTTGTTTAAGAAGTTCGATTACATATGTTGTCGTATGATTAAATTGTTTTACTAACACTTTATGCATTTCATTTGATGTCATTACTCTATTATTTTCGAAGTATTGTGGAATACTTATTTTTTTCTTCGAGTAGATCTTAAAATTCCATTACTGCTTGTTATCGATTCACTCCAGATTTTTTTATAAATGTGGTTGTTTTTCCCGTTGCTACAGCAGCTAGTTTGGTTGCCTTCTCTAAAGGGAGAGTTTATCGAAAAACTTCACAACATTTTTAATAATGTTTCTTGTTTCGGAATGAATGGTTTTCTTCAATTTAGATTTCATGTTGATAAATAACAGCTGAAACAATACAGAAAGTAAGTAATGTAAAAATCTCCATCCGAAATTAGCTGTTGTTCGTAAAATTAACACTGGAATTAAATACAGATTTTAAAATAATGAATGAGGTTATGCTGCAAAGGTTATACTTAAAAAATGTTATAAATACACTTACCTGGTTCAAATAATAGCGTTTAAAAAAGTCTTGACAAAAGCTAACTGAATAACTACGAATTTTTAAGAAAACAGGAGGTAAAGATGTAAACAAACCCAACGCAATCAAGAAATTTTGATTGTAATTTAATTTATCAAGCGGACGGTACTTGCTTATTGTGATTGGTTGAAACCGCTTCAAATTTTTAAAGTTAGTTCACATATTTTCCGGAGACTTTGTTTACTTCGGCGCTCTGTATTTAAATTTTTTTTTAAATTAAAGTTCTACATGATTTGATTTTATTTATGAAAGTCGCCGTGATCTTTGATTTAACTATTGCACGCAGAAGCAAATTACAATATCAATGACAGTAAATACGATATAAATATATTATATAATACAACTGAGGACTTCGAACTAAATCACGTTGCTCTCCAGCCGTAATCATCGTAAAAACACCATTGATGCATAAATAGCTATTAAAATAATTTAAACGTTAAAATTAATTACTATAATAATATTTTGTAAAAGCAGTAAATTAAACCCCAACCCCAAGGTTTTCGACCGACGTGCTAATCGAGTTTAAACGTTTATAGCTTCCGGTGCGATTTGCATTTACGGTGACTATAAACAAATCACAAAGACAGTCAATAAATGTTTGCAGAAATAAACTTAAAAATCCGTGTTGTTCCATGTATGTCGTCTGTTCACGCGTCAGAATACCATATCAGCATTGCTTATTTATGCATCAGACAACAAAACAAAAAATATCGTATATCAAAAAGCATTCCAATAAACAAAACTGTAAAGTCACAGCAAATCAATCAAATTAAAGCATTTCTTTGTTTTTTTCTCATATTTACTTTGTTTACACAAGTTTAGCAGTTTTTCAAAACTTCATATAACAGCCACAAAAAAATTATTTGAAATTTGAACAAGAGAACGTCTGCCTGGTAGTGTAGTGTAGTGATAATAAATAAAATTAATTTTTGGTACACAATAGTAGATCGTTCTCTAGTATTAAAGTACTTTACCTATCAAATAAACTGTAGATACAAAGTTTCGCAAAATTACTTTTTGACTTTACCTTTCTTCCAAATATAGTTTATTTTAGCGTGTCCAACAATTATTGTTAAACCTTTAAAGACGTGGTTTTCTAAAAAGTATTTTAAACTATCTAAATTCTTTTTTATTGGAAATGTTTTTTTTATATTTGGTTATACTATTTAAATCTCTTGTGCATAACTAAAAAAAAAATTTTGTTGTTTTCTTTTTCTAAAAATGTATATCTGTTCAGAGCATTATAGTTTATTACATTGTATGCAAATAAATTTTGTTTTTTTTTTTACAGATTTCTGGCATCTTCTACAATTTTTTGCATCGTCAATTTTGGCCAATAGTCAAGTCTATTCTATTTTATTTCCAGAGATACACGGCAAAGTTTTTTTTTAAATTCCTAGAGGCGTTGTTAAGCGAGGTCTTCCTCCAACTATTAACAACTAAAACGTCTTGGAAGTCTGTACAAATTTGTATATAGAACGTTTGTACATCGTTCTCAAAAGGTACAAACCCAACACCTGGTCTAACAAATCTACACCACCTATTTGCATTATATGATGCCACGTAATATAGTCTTATTGTGATCATAGTTTTTGTTTTTTTGGTTCACTGTTTAACCCACTCCTGCACAAGTGAAAGCATACGATTTTGTAAAAATTATATTACATCCTCTGTAGCAATTGCAACTAAAGTGCTGTTGCTACTTCGACGTTTTAAACCTTTGTTTGACTGTAAAAATAAATTTACATTTTGCAATCCTTATAAAGCAAAATAAATAGTCAAAAATGCTTCAGTGTTTGTATTTTTCAAACATTCAGTTAAACAAAGTATTGCATCATCACATTCTGTTAAATTAGAAACTTTTGCTTGTCACCATGTTTTCTTTGATAAATTTCAAATTGAAACATATATTCACTCTTACCCATACTTTTACGTCCGATTGGTAAGGTATCTTTAGCAAATATTGTTTTATTTCTATTTTTTTTTGTGAAACAATCTCTTTGATTGATTTATATTCTTCGTTGTCAAAAGCACTAAAAAAATAGGTTGTAATTGATCGAAAAAACGCAATTTTTAAAATTTATTGTTATTATTTGAATTATTATTATTATTAATTAATATTATTCTAAGTTACATATTCACAAAATGCAAGTGCTTCAAAATAATTTATATCTGCCTACTCACATAGCTTTTGCTATTAAATCCATTCATAACTTCGCGTTTTTAGACCAGTAAAACCTTATCCTTTGATATTGTATGTACAACAACTAAATTTACGACTAAAAATATACATATTCTTTGATGTTTTTAGTATTGACTAACATGCGATTAGCTACTTACAACAGAAATAACATCTAGAACATGCTGTACACAAAAATTAAAGATAAAACTAACATGCTTGACCGACATAGTGTTGTCTATAAGATCGATTGTTTAAGCTGCACTAAATGTTATGTAGGACAAACAAAACAAAAAACAGTTAACCGTTTAGAAAACCACAAATATGATTCTAAAAATTTTGAATCAGCTTTAGCACTACACCATGTTGTAACGAGACACAATTTTGATTTTAATAACACTTCAATTTTAGATGATGAACCAAATTACAAAAAAGGATAATAGCGGAAATGATTTTAATAACAAAACATAGTAAAAATGTAAAGTTTAACAATGATACTCAAAACTTAAGCACTATTTATAAGAATCTTACCACCAAGATAAAGTAATGTAAGATTTCCCCAGTTATGTCTGTAGTATTTATTTTTAAGTTCATGTGATTAATTAATTAATATAGCCACTTTACTGTATTTTATTTCTTTCCTTGTCTTAAGGTATTTCTAACTTTACTAAATCCCAACTTTAGGAACTATAATTGATATTATTTATACGAATAGTCGTTGCCAGAAAAAAAATCTCTACGTAATACTCGTAAAAACTAAAATTTATTCATATCTAGTGTTGGCAATACTAACCTATAAAATGACTGTTTGATATTTTATATAATTAATAAAAGAATACAAGTTAATTAAATAAATAATTAAGTTGATTAGACATACGGTGTTTTAAATTAAACTTCAATATGCCTTGTCTGTTTGCTTGTAAGTTTTATATAGGTACTCAATAGAATAAATAAGCGGCTTATGACAATTGTCGACTAATTTCAATCAACGATGAAGTCAATTGAGCTATTTATTTATAACACAAACATTAAAGGGTGTTATTGCTGTTGTACTCACAGTTTTCATTAAAGTAATGAAACGGGTTTTCTAAATTTGCACGGTGATGGCAGGGATCATCTTTGGTGGCAACGACTATATTTAACATACCAACGTTTTGGAAAAGTAAATTGGCATCTTTATTAATTAAATGCGGTAAAAAACGTATATAAAAATTGTCATCATTTTTTAATGTTTTTTATTTCCTAAAATTATTTTTTGTTATACAGGATGCTCCGTTTTTTTGTAATAGCAATGGATTCAATTTTTTTAAACCTAAAACTTATAACAACATTTGTACAAACATTTTTTTATTCTTAAAGATTTTTCTATTCGTGCGGGACTGTAGCGACAAATTAATATCTATCAAATCTTACAAGCGTTGATCTCCATTTTTTGATATTGCTTAAATTAAATTACGTTCTAACTTGTGCTACTGTACAATTTGAAAAATATTATTTAGTGTGTTTATTTTTTTTGCTATAAGTTTTTGCATATTTGACATACAAAAACTTTAATTTTTTAAATAGCATTATATAACTATATATTAATTTTTTAATCTTTGATTTAATTTGAAGCAAATTTAGTTATACACATCATATCTGTATTATTAACCGTTTATAAATTAATTTTAGTAATATGGTATCAGTTTACCTATTCAATAATTACTTTTTGACAAAAAAAACCGAAACGAGATTTAATTTTATCGATTACTAGAACACAGATCTCAAATAGTTCAAGTATATTCCAGTAAGCATTGCTCTAAATTGCTGCTGAGATATAAATAAATCACAGATGTATAAACCTTTTTTCGAAAAATGAAAAATCATCGGTTTTTAAAAACATATGGAAAAATCAAGTTATTCAAAAAATAAAATTTGCGCTTGGTCATGCAAAATAGTTGAATATCTAAAATTTTTTGATAGTAAACGGCTTGTTTTAGCAAAGTTAGGTTAAAATTTTCTTGAGTTGAAAAAGCAGAAAAACTAACTGTATTAAACTACAAACACTTATTGTATTATATAAAAACTGTTGGCAACAATTTTGGTAGTGTTTGCTCTTTATCTGATAAACGTTCACTAATGTTTTAAAAAACAAGTAAATTTTTATGCAGCAAAGGGCGGTTCACAGATGCATTTTATCGTCTAAGGCTGATAAACTGTTTTGTTAATCGATAAAATAACAAAAAAATTTATTCTAGATTCAGTATCAAAACACAAAATATACTTGTTAGTAACAACTTACAAAATACTTTTTAATTTTTTTTTAAATTTAATATCAGCTTGTTAGCTCATCTGACAACTCTACTTTGTCTAAATTTTTTTTTGTAAAAAGAAACTGCTTCAGAGCATGACTTGATCAAGATCAGTTTTATGACAATTATTAACCAAAATTATCTTTTTAGTGTCAACTACTATTTAAGTGTTTCATCGAATTGTGCTACCTTATACTTCCAATGAATTGCTGTATAACAAACAGTAAACTTTTTGGAAACATTTTAAAAAACACTTTTGTTTTATTGCAAGGACAAATAAGTATTTTGAGAAATACATAAGCTGCTTTCAGAACGTGTTGCAATAAATAACTGCTTTTAGGCATATTCAAGTTAAAACTTGCATAGTTGGTTTTATGCAAATGATTATCTTTAATCTTTGATTCGGAGGCTTTTATTAAAGCCGAAGTAATAGTAAAGCAACTGCGTACATAGATTTTTGTAAGATGTTAACTATATGATAATTATAGTACCTTATTATGTAAGTCTCATTAATAAGTGTGTTTTAACAAAAACAAACTTTTGTATAAGAGAATAAATAAGACAATATATTTTATTCAAATGAAAAATATAATTTATTAAGCAAATTACAACACTGTCATTAAAAATTAAAATTCTAACAAAACTGATTTAATTAAAAACAGTTAATGTGAATACAAAAATAACATATAAATTTAAAAAAAATACTTTTATCAAAATTTATTTTAATTGTATTTTTTCGTTAAGTAAACATATAAATTAAATTTAAGTAGGTTATGTGATTTTATACATTACAAAACTTAATTTTGTTTTAATTTACTAGTACTTTGTTAAATTGTTGAAGAAATACTTCAGCATCTGCTTATGCTGAGTAACATAAATTGTTTTTCCGTCGATCGTCTTTTAATAACAATATTAACGTATAATAATATATCAGAAATAGATCGTTGATGACCCCTATTAATGAACGATTTTGAACCAATGCATGAATTTTTATTAATGAACGATTTTGTATAGCAACCAATGAAAACGTTAGCAACCACCGATTTAACGATATTGCACTACTACTAGATATAACATCGGGTTACGTATGCTTTAGTTTTTTTATAATTTTAACACGTTTTACCAACGTACGATAACCGGAAAAACTTTTAAATTAACTCGTTTGATAATCGGCGACAAATAATTTCGACAATATTAACGCGTTCGCTCGATACACTCGCTCGCGGCGTTAAAATGTCTCGATTATTAATCGCAATCATTAACAACCTTGTTCGTTAAATAACTATTAAACGCGTAATAATCAAATATAACTTTATGTTAGTAGATAGTTTAGCACGGTTTGATTAAAGTTGAAAATAATAAATAAAATAAAATTGTTCAAGATTTTTGACGCTTGCAAACGATTACTAACAAGTATTTAACTAAGTTAACTAAAGTAAATCTGACAGTTAGTTCTTACTACCAACTTTATATATGACACACACAAAAATCACTACTTTCGATTTCACAAACTGTCAGATTGACTTTAGTCATTGTTAAAATTAGAGTAATAATACAATGTCCAATATTGTCAAATACAATATTAGAAAGTAGTAGATGCTAATCACTGTGTTACCGACTACCACACATGGAAAATTGCTGCTATACACATAGTTTTATCAACAAATATTCTAAATTAAAGCAAAATAAAGAAAATAGTATGAATAATATGTGTTACAATTACTTTTTGTAACGCTCGTATATTGGCTTAAGCAAAAAACGCATTACAATAGTTGTCATTGTAACACTCGTTTTACAATACACTATTTCATATTTATTTGTTATAATTGAGTATTACCGATTTTATTAAGCTTTATTTTATCTTAAGACGACTGTGTGAATCAACAATTTTTTTCTTTGTTATCTGGTTTAGTATTTTTGGATTTTTTGACATTTTTTGTAAATAAGAATTGTTCCAATTTTTAATTACATTTAGTTGCACAAATTTTCATACTTATAGTATTTTTTATATTTTGCGTCTATATTGGCTTAAGCATCAAAGTTATTATAGCATCCATTTAGGTAAAACCAAATTTTTGCATCAATGATGCGCAAATCAACTTCGTATCCTTATCTTCTATAATCTAAGCTGAAGTTATATTTGATTATTAGCAATTTCTGTTACTCAGCATAAACAACTGATAAAGTATTTCCTTCAGAACTTCATGATATAAATATAATATAAAATCACATAACCTACTTAAATTTAATTTATATGAACTTAACGAAAAAATACAATTAAAATAAATTTTGATAAATGTATTTTTTTTTAAATTTATTTGTGATTTTTATATTCATGTTAATTGTTTTTAATTAAATTAACTTTGTCAGAATTTTAATTTTTAATGACGGTGTTGAAATTTGCTTAATAAATTATATTTCTTATTTGAATAAAAAATAATGTCTGATTATTTCTCTTATAGAAAAGTTTGTTTCTGTTACAACTCACTCATTAATGAACCTTGCATAACACATTACTATAATTTATTATCACACTGTTAACACTGTTTAAAAAAATTATGTATGTATCAAACATTAAAAATAATAATTACATAAAGCAAACTGTGCATGTTTTAACTCCCAGTTGTTTATTGCAGCATCCTCAAATTAAATTGTTTAAAAATAATAACTCTGAAATCAGTTTGTTCAAAACGACTAGTGTAAAATTTATTTATTGCTTTTTTTATATACTGTTAGGCCGTTCATGCAATAAAACAGAAGTGTTTTTCAAAATGTTTCTAAAAAGTTTACTAATGTACGTTACAGAAATCGAATGGAAGTACTTGATTTGCCTATATCTTTAAAAAGAACTAATAATTTTGCATTTTTTTAACAAAGGTTTATATATTTGTGATGTATTTATATTCCAAAAGTAATTTAGAACAATCCAACCTAAACCTAAACTAAACTAGTTAAGATCTGTGTTCTAGTAATGGATAAAATTAAATAATGTAACTACAAATTTGTAGCTAAGAGCAAGTTTTTATTTTCTGGACTACTCATTACAAATATTTTATTTTTATTTATTGATATAACAATAAAATGTTTCTGGAACTTTGTCATTTTAAATTATAACTGAAGAGTATATATGTTATTTTAATATTAATGATGTTTTTTATTATTTGAAAATTTGTTTATACCACTCTCACTTTTTAAAGAGTTTTCGCTCATGAATTAAATTAATCAAAAATTTAAAAAAAATCAAAACAACGCTTTATATATACGTGAACAACGAAATTAAAGGTTACAATAACTCTTGTCAATATAAACGTTACAAATATAAAAAAAAATATTAGTTATTGTTTTTAAATGGCGGAAACCACGTGAGGATTATTTCAGTCAGAAAAAAAATCTTGAGTTACTCTCAAGTTGCGTCTAAAAAAGTTTTACTTTAAACATTCTTAACCGTCTTAATAACATTTTCCATCTAACTAAATAATTGTTGTTTACATATTACATATTTTTTTAAACTACCATTGAAAATTTACTGGCTGATTAAAAAAATTATAAATAACATAAAAGTTTTTAAATTTGAAAACAACAAATTGACCTGATTAGACAACTGACTACTGCATTTAGCACTTCTTCGTGATGTACTCTAAGTAAGTTAAACCACAAATCGTTAGATGGCGCTAAAATGTATTAAAAATTCTAAATAGGTAGTTAATGACACTAACTAACAACTAAAATTGTAAGTGTTTAATAATTATTTCTATAATCGATCTTTAGTTTAAAATGTTATAAACTCTATTATCTCTAATTCTACTGCAAGCAACAACTTTTTGATAATATTTTAAACAAATAAAATGTCATCAAACTGAAGTATTTGTGTAGATTTATTAAGATTCACAACATTAATGTTTATTTTTAATTTTTTTTATTTGTCGTTTTAATTTAAATTTAAATCAATCGACTCTTTTAAAAAAATCACACAGTATTTAAAAATAGTTTAGTTTTGAGAATCACAACAGTGAACAATTGTATTGTTATAAACAACTGTGTTTTGAATTTTAATAGTATGATAATTATGGTAATTTATTATGTAAGACTCGCTACTGAGGTTATTTTACCATAAATAAACTTTTGTATAAGCACATTGAGATATTGTCATTTAATCAAACAAAAAATATAGTCTTAACAACTACATTACGAATTACTACAGAAATTTTAACTTTTTCTGTACTGTATAACTAGAGCAATATAAAAATAACAAATCAATTCGAAAAAAGTATTTATCAAAGTTTTATCGAAGTATTTATATAAGAGTAATAATTTTCAAGTTTTCCATTTGTATACACCCAATTTTCCTTACATGAATATGTTTGGTAATCAGATGGTTAATTTAAAATAGCAATAAACACAATACAATGCAAATACATTCTGTTTTATTTAAGCTAATATAAAATTGAATAATGTACTGTTATACACATTTTTAATATAACATCTATACAATGTTTATGTATTATAAAAAAGAATGTTTGTCCTCTATGCGTTCCTATACCATTCATTCGATCACGATGAAATTTCAAAAAGTTGTTCTGCGTACCCCCGTGCAAACTCCTGCTCACTCAAAAATTAAAAAAAAAGTACAAATAAAAGATAAAAATAGAATTTTTTTATAGGCATAGAAAGAATGAATGTTTGTATGTTTGTCTTCTATGCGTTGTTTGGTTTACCATTCATCCGATCGCAATAAAAGTTTAAGTTGTGTCTCTAGTAGAACAAAATGATTTCAAATCATTTTAATTTGTCACAACTTTAATGCAATGGTATTGTACATGAAAACAGTTTTGTAGTATATCCAAATCAATTCCATAATAACTAATAAGTGATTCAAAAAATAGTTAGTTAAAATTGTTTATGTATTGCTGACGAAACGTTTTCATGATCAATTCTAAAAGTTAATAAAGTATTATTTGGTAAAACGAATTTCTTATAATATAACATCGTTTTAAAACATCATTTTAACATGAATTGTTGAATTATTTTCAGTATCATTCTGGTAACAATGTAGATTGATACAAAATCATCATATTAGATGATCTAAAAAATGATTCGTAGAAACGTTTTTGATATATTATTTTGTCGTGCACAAAATTTTTAAACAGTTTTGTTTGACAATTCTAAGAAAAATATTTTCAATAGAGTATACCTGCTTTTAAAAGGTTTAAATAGGTTACCGTTTGTCGACAGTAAATGAAATTTAACCTCTATACAAGAATCGAGAAAAACTCATTTGTTGCAGTGTAGTGTTCTTACGTTTTTAATAATGTCAATGGTAAGTTTAGTATTGTTATTGGTTTTCATATAATTTATGAATTTTTACATTTTTGCTACTGAGATACTAATTAATCGTTTTTAATCAGTACAAGTATTATAAAGATGAATCGATCCATGTTTTTAACATTGAGTGTAATATAATATTAGATAAAGATATAGCTTTGTCTTTCCCAATAATTTATTTTTAATTTTCTTGACAATTGTTTCTTTTGCCTTAATGTGCAAACATTAAAACAATGAAATTGAAGGATTTTAAAGATTTATAACTAAGTTTTAATGGGAATTCCTTTTGATCATTGATTAATTCGTTTTCATTAGTTTGAATTATAAAACACGTTTCTAACTCGTTTAAAATTAATAAATTTGGATTTGAAAAAAGTTGTTTAGATTGAATGTATGGTTATTTTTTAACACTCTGCGGACGGAGCTTCTCGTATAGCATTAACGACGGAGCGGGCCTCTCAGGCCCGCTTCACCGTTTTGACTAAGAAACAATGTTTTAAGATTATAAAATAAATTTGCATGACTGAAAGTTTGTATTTAAGAAAATATTAATTATTAGGCTACATGAATTAAGTAATTAGTAAGAAATTAAGTGACAAATTATTTACATTCTGCGCATATCAAGCGACTATGATCTAAACAAACATTTTTTTTGCAACTACTACATACATTTTTTGACTTTCTATCCTTTTTGCTTGGGCAAATGTGACACCTTCTTCTTTTTGCTTCAGCTAAATTACCAGTTTCCTCAGATGCAGCTTGCTGCGATGGTTCTTCCTCAAAAATTCCCCCTAGTTCTTTACCAAGAGCTATCAAAAATTTTCTTCTCCTTCCACTTTTACTTCCAAATTTGTTAGTATTATTGAACATAAAAATGATGAAAGCATTTAGAGCACTTATGTCGATCATGTTTGAAAAGACAATCATTGGCCACCGACGGGTTTTCCTTTTTACTGAATAATGTCGCACCATTTGGTCGGCTTTGTCTACTCCTGCTTTAGTTTCGTTATAAGTAGTTATTACATCTGGCTTATCTTTATTGTTTTCATCAACGCCAGCTTGGTCATGCATAGTACTCATAAGAGTAACCACTTTGTTTCTTTTTGGGCAATATGAAACAATCATAGCGTCGTTTTGATATCCAAATATTGACGAATGAACTGCACGACCTTTTGTAGCAATAAATTCTAGTGGGAGTTCAGGTTTGTTTTTTCTAATGGTTCCCACTAATGTCAGGTTCATTTTTAGAAGTTCTTCTGCCAATGAGTAGGTTGTGAAGAAATTGTCGCAGGTAACATTTCTCCCACTTTTTATTATTTCTTGTACCATATCCTTTACTACCCTTTCTCCCTGTTTTACTTCTCGTTCTTCTCCAGCTTCTCTTCCTTTGTAAATTTGGACTTTCCAAACATATCCTGTGAAAGAATCACAAATCATCCAAAACTTGATGCCGTACTTTCCAGGTTTTGAGGGTATGTACTGCCGAAAGGGGCAACGGCCGCGAAAAGTTACCAATTGCTCATCCACAGTCATAGACCATCCAGGAACATAAACTTCTCTCAAGGAGCCATTCCATAACTCAAAAACTTCACGAATAGGCTGTAACTTATCATCAGTTCTTTGTATTCGTCTTGTTTCTGCATCATCAAATCTCATGACGCGTGTGATCTCCTTGAACCGATCGCGGCTCATTATTTTACTATAAATAGGGCGACCATCTTGACGACTAAACATAGTACTGATATCCTCGTTTTTTGATTTATAAACACCCATCAGAATAAGTAAGCCTACATATTTCTTCAGCTCTTCAGTTGTTAGTTCTTTCCAGCCTTTTATATTTACAACTTTCGCTTCTTTATTACTCCAATTACATATTTTGTCCAAAAGGGGTTGTTTAAAATATAATAAAAAACTGTCTGATACTGATGAACATCTTCTTTCAGCCGATCGAGTAGGACCCTCCGCTTCTTTCAGAACATTATATCCTCTTTTTCGCCCTTTTGGACCCGTAAGCGGCAAGGAGCACCAAATTTGTTCCTCATTTTTTGATATGTACCAGTATTCTTTATTAGCGGTATCAATCGAGTTAGAGTGTAAACTACTTACATCAATATCTGGCTCATTATCACTTACTTCAGAGATTGGTTCGGGATCAAATACAATATCTTCATTTCCCTCTTTAATATCGCTACTATCAGACTCCACATCACTAAAAAGTTCCTCTGCTATAATTTTTTCAAGTTCAGCAATAGTGAGAGGTCCTTTCGGCATTACGAAACTAACAATAACGACACGCTCTACTCGAACAACTGTACAGAGATACTGATGCTTCAAGATCACCGCGCACCGGATCACTCATCCCTCCCCCTCCTCTTCTAAACCGAAGCGCTATAAGGCCAAACTGTGACAGTAGGAGGGGTATTGTGTATCTTGTCGACCGATACAAAACATAGCGCAACCGACAGAGACGTGTAATATGGTTTTTGTATAGAAGGGCCTGGGAGGCCCACCCGTCTGAAACGATAGTCAACTTTATTTTAGATAGAACCGAATTGTTTTGAGCAAAAAAAATCCAGGAATTTGAAGAAATCATAGAAGTAGGAAATGTCAAAAAATTTCACATCTCTATTATTTCCCCAAAATTAATTAGAGAGGTTTAAGTTCGTCAACCGGGCCTGAGAAGCCCCGCCGTCCGCACAGTGTTAATAAGTGTTGAGCAAAAGTGGATTTTATTTAATTTGGATTGTATCCTGTAGAATTATTGATCTATTTTAAATATTTTTTTAATCTGGTTTTTTAAGACTTCTTAGTTTGACTCATATATAGAGCATTTTACAAGAACTGACGAGTTTATAGACTCCAATCTTTTCAATTTCGGATATTGAAACTTTAGTTTGAGAAAAATTGTTATATAAATTTGGTAGATCTGAAAAACTTAATTTTAAGGGTGACTGTAATTTTATTTGTTTGTAGATCTGAAAAATTTTATTGTTGATTTTACATCATGCTTGTTTAATTCAATTATTTTACGTCATCTTGTCTCAATTGAAATTTTAATTGTAATATTTCTTCTGACGATGTTTGCATATTAAGGCAAAAGTAACAATTGTGAAGAAAAAAAATACAGTATTGGAAAAGACCAAGCTTTATCTTTATCTAATATAAACATTTTTTTTATCAAATATGTTGCAGTGAAATATTAAACCTGAAGTGTTTATTTTGACCTTTGAATCAATTTTATTAATCCATAATTTTGCAATTTGGGTATTAAGACTCTTAGTAATTTTTCATTTTCATTTTTATTTAAATTAAAAATTGATGAATTGAAATCGAAAAATTATAATTTTTTTGAAAAAACTATACATACATACTGTTTTATTTTTCATCAATTTAGTTTATTTGAATAGGATTGTACTTTATCAATCTTATTTAGAAACTTTAGAGAAACAAATTTTCATTATTTTTAGCTATGTTGTAATATATTTTATTAACAGTATTAGGAAAAAAATCAGCACTATTTTAATTATCTTTAGGCGGAGTATTAAAAAATAATGTGTTATTCTCGTTTACTGTATTCAGACATTCCACTTCATCACTTAGCATCTTTGTTTTGTTTTTTAAACAATTTTACATCGACGACTATCTTAACATTCACACCATATCGTTTGGAGTTCTGGGGGCCTTTTACGGTTCGGGACCCCTAGAATGACGGATTTACAGGGCCGTTAGTTTCGCAACTGCATCGCTGTACAATGTAAAAAAAGTATTGCTTCTAATTTATTAAATTAGGTAATCTATCAAACTTCTCATTTGTCATACGCAAATGGCTTTTGTTCGAAGCTCTATTTGCCAGTGCAAATTATTTTATTTTAATTTTATGTCTTTATGTTCAACACATTTAAAAAATGTTGTAGGATTTTGTAACAGGATAAAATCACACTAACAATTAGGTCCTATGAAAGTTAGGCCAAATAAACTAAACAACAATTTCCCGCCTAGAAAAGGTAAATTTGATAGCGGTATAAGTTTTTGAAAAGAATGTAGATACTGATAAGAACGTCAGAACGGAAAATTCGGTCACTTCTTGTCTTATCACATACGAGGTGGAATGTACATCAGAGCCTGTGCCTAGTGCACCCGGAAAATTACCGGATCAATTCTGGAAGTACAATTATTATTCTCTGTATATTTGGATTAGTATTATGGATATTTGGTTGTCGTGAATTACAGTAGAGAATCACCGTATTGAACGGGATAAAAAAAAACCTACCTCAATTACAAGCAAGCCGCATTATACCTAAGGTAAGCACATTCGATTTTCAGCTTAATAACTAAGCTAACGATAGTCATTTTAGGCTTTATTGTTTTTGTTCTTGCCCCTGTTGCTCGTTTTACTTATTTTTGCTTTTTATTCGTTCTCTTGGATTATGGTGTTGTAAATACGTTGTATCGCTGTGAGCTGCTTGCGATTTTGGGCCCTTCTATGTACAACTTGTCAACGGGGAAGTTTATGTAAAGTAATTCGTCTCGCTGTACTTACTTCGTCAATCTGTCGCATACATCGGGGAACCTGCTTCGACACCCGGAAGCATTGGGGCAACATCGACCTACAAAGTATATGATTTAGTGTGCGTTTGATTAAATATTTGGTACGTACCTTCCCATCGATGAAGTTATGCCGAAGACAGCTGCGACAAGGTCAGTCCGTGTATTAGTGTTCGTCCTGATGTACCTGTGTCACTTTACTTGTAAATAGTTAAGATTTGTAAAGTTTAACTCACCTGATACCACAAACAAAAAATAGAACATTCACACCGCACAAAAAAAAAGGGAAACATTCACACCCCGAATAAAAACTACAAACAAAAATAAAAAGGGATTCTATAAAAACGAAAATAAAAAGACATTCAATCACATGCAACATCTGTTCATCTTTCATGTACGTTTTTTTTTACACTGTTGTCACTTGTCACTTAATTAAAGAACGAAAAATCCCGTCACTTAAAAATTCTTGTTGTGTAAACCGGTCATTGATTCGTATTTAGTTTTGCATTGTGATTATATCATTATTATAAAGAAGGTGATACATTTCTGTAGGGGATTCCAACGAGTAACGTTTGTAATTAACGATAAGCGTTTATTTAGTCATTTGATATATGTATATATTTTATGTGTGTTATATATATTTAGGATATAATTAAGGCATTATTATTGGTATGGGGTTTTTGTTTTATGTTGATTACTGGGGACTTGTATAAACGTGGTTGACGCTGTTTATATATGTATCATCGATTTTGGTTAATTTGTTGATTGGATAGAGAAATAAACACCTTTTGGTTCTTTATCCTTGGCTTTTATTGTTGCCGTCTTTCGCGTGGTGTATTTTAGGTTAGTTGAGTTGGAAGAAGAAAAACCTAGGGCTAATCCCTCCACTTGGGTTCTGTGGAGGTTGTATGCAGAGTAGTTGCTTCGTTCAGTGGATCACTGAACCCTGGCGCCCGGTAACTGTGACGACCACCAGCACAGTTCCATCAGATCCACGACCCGAACGAGCTAGCTGGGCGAAGCAATCTACCACCCCCTTCCTCGTCTCCGCACCACCACAGGGAGTAAGGCGTGATAGAGAATTGGCACCCAACGTATCGGCCTCGAAAGTCAGTCCTGCAACTACAGTTCTTTTTATTTCTTTATAGTTCTTTTATTCCAGTAAGGATTAGTTTTCTTTTTTTGGTTAGTTCATTGGATATAGTTTACATATCTTCTTGCGTACGTTTTTAGTTATTAGTTAGTATAGATTAAGTTTAAGCAACAACAAAATATTTAAGAATGGATCCTAAATACCTCCTTCGTGATGAAGTCGTATACGAATTACGAATTCGTGGAGCACCGATACCAACGACATTACCGGAACTTAGGAAACAACTCAAACAAGTGTTGTCTGTTCGACCATACATAGTAGACGACGAAGTGGATACCGAGCAAGAATTACATCTTTGTACCTTAAAGCTTTCGGACTTGCAAACTGAAATAGAAGACTTCGATTATCAGAATCGACGTTTAGAATATGAACGAATTACCTCTCGGCTGTTGCACGTACTATCAAGACTAAATGGTTTACAGTCTAGTTCGGAAATGGAAGCGATTAAGGAAAATCTTTTAAGCCAGTACCGGACATTATTTCAACAAGTAGGAGAAACATTTCGTCGAGAAGCACCACACACTGAACAACCAAGGATGTCGCAATCTTTAATTGATATGCCGAACGATGAGTTAGAAGATGTTTTACGACAAACAGAGCATCGATCAAATCGTAATAAAACTCACCAGTCACAGGACAAGCATTCTCCAGAGAAACCATGCTACAGCACTCAAATTGATTTCGCTGGAAAAACCCACTTTATGGACGAACCATCAACATCGTCGCCTGTTTTTGTAAATACTGCATCAGCAACCTGGAACAGTACAGCCAAACAATCACGATTTGCAAATACTACGTGTAGAGAAGACATCTACCAGAACAAATCTGAATATTTTCCTAGTCACTCGCAGTACAATTACCGTCAAGATCGATCACCAGCGTTTGTACCATTGTGCAAATGGAACATTACTTTTGACGGCACGACGAATGTCAACGATTTTCTAGAGCGCCTCGAAGAACTTCGAATATCAAGAGGAGTCACACCCGCCCAAATTTTTCAATCGATTGTAGAAGTCTTATCTGGACCCGCTTTGATGTGGTACCGTTCTTTAAAACATCAGTTCACCAATTGGGATGATCTTCAAAAGCAATTGCGAAATACCTTTTTACCACGAGACTACGAATGTCGATTATGGGACGAGATTAGACAAAGAACTCAAGGAGCTGAAGAGAAAATTGTAGTCTACCTATCAATCATGGAGAATTTATTTAACAGACTTACCCGTAAACCACCAGAAACGGTAAGAATTGATATGATTCGCCGGAACCTATTACCGATTTACCAGAGAGCCTTATCGCTGGAAGTAGTGCTATCTTTAGCACAGCTTACTCAAATCTGTAAGTCAATAGAAGACGTGAATGATCGGGTACGAACTTTTCAACCACCACCTACCAACATCAAGGATCTGCTAGAGCCTAACTGCATGTATCGAAAACCCATGTATACGGCACGAACTGCAGCGGTTGAACAACATCCCATGGAACCGATGATGGAGGGCATTGAACAAGAAACTCCGATTATCAACGCCACTGCGGCAGATACCTCTTGTAGAGCCGCATACATGAGTACATGTTGGAACTGCCATCAAGCTGGTCATCGCGCCAACACATGCACTCGGCCCCTGCAAAAACATTGTTTTAAATGTGGAACACCAGGCGAGACTAGTAGGACGTGTCAAAAGTGTTCGGGAAACGGGATGCCAAGGAACTGAAAGGTAGGCCTTTTCCTTCGCAACCCAGCGACCTACCGAACAGCATATCACCTCAAACCGAACATCTGAAGCAAAGCATCTTATTGGACTACATTATTGACCATGCTCAGGGAGATAAAAGACCCTACCTCAAAGTTGAGATACTTGGACGCCATCTTTTAGGATTGTTAGATTCTGGAGCAAGTAGAACAATAATAGGACGTACCGGATGGATGTTTCTACAACAAGCTGGACTTACAGCTGACACCAACAACCCACCTCAGTGCATAGTCGCCAATGGTCAGAAGTGCCAGACGCTACGAACCATTGCAATACCGATGACTTTAATGGGAAAAACCAAGCTAATTACCGCTCTGATTTTAGCTGAGTTTCCTCATCAATTAATACTCGGAATGGATTTTTGGTTGGCCATGGATATTGTCCCAAATTTAACTACGGATGTATGGCATTTTGGTGCCGAATCCAGTTGTGACACCTGCACCATAAATGACATAAGTACATTAAATTCCGAGCAAACGAAACAACTCAACATCTTATTGTCGAAACACTTCGATCAAGAGAATAAGGACCGTCTAGGGTACACCACTTTAGTGGAACACGACATCGTGACCGATGCACCTCCACTCAAACAACGATATTATCCGGTTTCCCCTGCAAGACAACAACTGATTGATGCTGAACTAGATAAAATGTTGCGAGCAGACATTATCGAACCATCAACCAGCGGTTGGTCATCCCCTGTCTTATTAGTTCCCAAAAAGGATGGAACTTTCCGATTCTGCGTAGATTTCCGTAAACTTAACGCAGTTACGAAGAAGGATGCGTATCCTTTACCATACATCTCGGCCATCTTGGATCGTTTGAAGAACGCGAAATATCTAAGCAGTTTAGACGTTCGATCTGCTTATTGGCAAATTCGCATGAAACCTTCGGCACGCGAATTGACTGCCTTCACTGTCCCAGGTAGAGGACTATACCATTTTAAGCGAATGCCTTTCGGACTCACCAATGCCCCTGCCACCTGGCAACGTCTGATTGACACCGTACTTGGACCGGATCTTGAACCACATGTCCTGGTATATCTGGACGATATAATTGTTGTGTCACCAGACTTCGAGACACATCTAGACATGCTACAAAAAGTTTTTACGCGATTACAAGCAGCAGGACTCACCATCAGCAAAGAGAAATGTTTGTTTTGTAGACCACAACTGAAGTATCTGGGATACGTCGTCGACCAATATGGACTTCGAGTAGACTCAGACAAAATTAAGGCCATACTTGATGTTACCGCACCTCGGAACGTGCGTGAGTTACGACGATTTCTAGGAATGTCTGCTTGGTACAGGCGTTTTGTACCTCATTACTCCACTGTAGCAGCACCCCTTACCGAGTTGACCAAAAAACGTTCCAGCTGGAATTGGACCACCACCTGTGAGAGAGCATTTGACTCAATTAAACAATCGTTGGTGACTGCACCCATACTTACTTGCCCCGACTTTGAGAGACCTTTTGTTTTGCAGACAGACGCATCTGCGTATGGAATAGGCGCGGTGCTTACTCAAACCGATACGGAAGGAGAAAAAGTTATTTGTTTCCTATCGCGAACACTGTCCCGTCAAGAACGCAACTACAGCACGACCGAACGCGAGTGTTTAGCGGTCATTTGGGCCGTAGAGACTCTTCGTCAGTACCTTGAAGGGGTACACTTCACCGTTATTACCGACCACCACTCGCTGCTATGGCTACAAAAACTTCGAGACCCGACCGGCAGACTTGGACGATGGAGCTTGCGACTTCAAAGTTTCTGACTTTACCATAGTCCACCGAAAAGGTAAAGAGAATGTTGTACCAGACTTTTATCGCGTTCCGTACCGCTACCAGAAGACCTCTCGTCGAAAGAACACCTCGCCATTATCGCTGAGCAACCTACCGATAAGTGGTATATCCAGATGAGGGCTAAAATCAAGAAAACACCATTAATGTACCCGAATTGGAGAGTGCAACAAGGTACCTTATTCAAGTACGTTAAAAGTCGGTTACCGGAACTAACCACAGATACAGAATGCTGGAAAGCCGTAGTTCCGAAAGAACAACGAAGGGAAATCTTAAAGGAACAACACGATTCTCCGACTTCAGGCCATATGGGAGTAGTGAAAACGTACTTGAGGATCTGTCAACGTTATTATTGGCCAAAGATGAAGAGCGACGTGCAGCGATATGTAAAGTCCTGCCGAATCTGTGCTACCTGTAAACCTGTACAGCAACCACCCGCTGGGTTAATGGGAAATCGCCCAAACATCACCGCTCCGTGGCAGATGATAAGCCTCGACTTAATGGGTCCGTTGCCAAGAACATCTCGAGGATTCACCCAAATCCTAGCCATCACAGATTATTTCACGAAGTATGTTCTACTCTTCGCTTTAAGAACTGCTACTGCAAAAACCGTGATCAGACATTTGGAGAATGAAGTTTTTCTTACTTATGGAGCCCCGCAGTATCTACTGTGCGACAATGGCGTTCAAATGAAAAGTCACGAATTCCAAAACGTGTGCCGCAAATACGGTGTCGAGATCTGTTACACTGCTCTATATTATCCTAGAGCTAACCCGACAGAACGTGTTAACCGCGTAATTAAGACTATGCTCAGATTCTACGTCAACACTCACCATCATCGTTGGGACGAACACCTACCCGCTGTAGCTTGTGCGATTCGGACATCAGTGCACGACACGACGGGATACAGCCCATATTTCGCCAATTTCGGACGTGAATATATCATGAAAGGTAGCGATTACCGAGAACGTCTTGGAAAACCTATAGATCCCATGCCACCTGAAACAAACGAACTAATGAAACGTCAGGATGGTTTTCAGAAACTGTACCGGGACATTGAAAACAAGATACGTCTAGGACGAGAGCGTAATATGCGCTATTACAACCTACGGCGGAGAGACATTAGTTACTACCCAGGTCAGTCGGTATGGAGAAAGAACAAGGTTATTTCGGATGCTTCCAAGCGTTTTACGAGCAAATTAGCCCCTTTGTACCTTGGTCCTTTCAGGATCAAACGAAGACTGGGTACCAACACGTACGAACTCGAAGACGGCGACGGAAAAACCACGGGCATCTGGCATGTACAAGACTTAAAACCATTCTTCGATTAGAATTCGTCCATGTCCATTGGTAACGGATTGGATCGGACCCCACGTTAGAGAGAGAGGGGGAAATACTCTATCGGCTTTGTAAACCTAGGATTAGTTTAGTTAGCATTTTGTTTTGCAAGTAGGAATGATTCATTTTCTTCTTTTTCTCTTTTCTTTTTCAGTTTGAATTTATTTTTTTTTGGTTATAATTGGTTTCATTTTTTTTTGAATAATTATTTTTTTTTGGTTATAATTGGTTTCATTTTTTTTGAATAATTATTTGCTCAGTCGTTAGTTTAGTTTAGTACTGTGGGTTCGTGTATTTAAATTTCTTAGTAAGATTAGGGTCTGTCTGTGTCGTTTCGTGTATAGTCCTATTCATCGCATTATAGTACCTAACTTGACAGCGGTAAATTCGAGGAATTTACCTTTTTCCAGGTAAAGAGGGGGTTGTAACAGGATAAAATCACACTAACAATTAGGTCCTATGAAAGTTAGGCCAAATAAACTAAACAACAATTTCCCGCCTAGAAAAGGTAAATTTGATAGCGGTATAAGTTTTTGAAAAGAATGTAGATACTGATAAGAACGTCAGAACGGAAAATTCGGTCACTTCTTGTCTTATCACATACGAGGTGGAATGTACATCAGAGCCTGTGCCTAGTGCACCCGGAAAATTACCGGATCAATTCTGGAAGTACAATTATTATTCTCTGTATATTTGGATTAGTATTATGGATATTTGGTTGTCGTGAATTACAGTAGAGAATCACCGTATTGAACGAGATAAAAAAAAAACTACCTCAATTACAAGCAAGCCGCATTACACCTAAGGCTTTATTGTTTTTGTTCTTGCCCCTGTTGCTCGTTTTACTTATTTTTGCTTTTTATTCGTTCTCTTGGATTATGGTGTTGTAAATACGTTGTATCGCTGTGAGCTGCTTGCGATTTTGGGCCCTTCTATGTACAACTTGTCAACGGGGAAGTTTATGTAAAGTAATTCGTCTCGCTGTACTTACTTCGTCAATCTGTCGCATACATCGGGGAACCTGCTTCGACACCCGGAAGCATTGGGGCAACATCGACCTACAAAGTATATGATTTAGTGTGCGTTTGATTAAATATTTGGTACGTACCTTCCCATCGATGAAGTTATGCCGAAGACAGCTGCGACAAGGTCAGTCCGTGTATTAGTGTTCGTCCTGATGTACCTGTGTCACTTTACTTGTAAATAGTTAAGATTTGTAAAGTTTAACTCACCTGATACCACAAACAAAAAAATAGAACATTCACACCGCACAAAAAAAAGGGAAACATTCACACCCCGAATAAAAACTACAAACAAAATAAAAAGGGATTCTATAAAAACGAAAATAAAAAGACATTCAATCGCATGCAACATGTGTTCAACTTTCAGGCACGTTTTTTTTACACTGTTGTCACTTGTCACTTAGCTAAAGAACGAAAAATCCCGTCACTTAAAAATTCTTGTTGTGTAAACCGGTCATTGATTCATATTTAGTTTTGCATTGTGATTATATCATTATTATAAAGAAGGTGATACATTTCTGTAGGGGATTCCAACGAGTAACGTTTGTAATTAACGATAAGCGTTTATTTAGTCATTTGATATTTCCTTTATTGTGATTATTATAGTTGCGACGTATATGTATGCATATATATATGGTTTACTTGTTATTTTGGGGTAATTGACGAATTGCGCGTTGTAGTAGTTTTGGTCCCTGTAAGAAAAAGAAAAAATAAAACACGAAAAGAAACTAATCACCTTTGTCTTGCATTTAATTCAGTTTGTTTTTAAACCAACAAGGTTTACAGTTCATTAGAGAGGGTTAATGACACGGTGAGTAAGGTACATTTTGTATATGTATATATTTTATGTGTGTTATATATATTTAGGATATAATTAAGGTATTATTATTGGTATGGGGTTTTTGTTTTATGTTGATTACTGGGGACTTGTATAAACGTGGTTGACGCTGTTTATATATGTATCATCGATTTTGGTTAATTTGTTGATTTGATAGAGAAATAAACACCTTTTGGTTCTTTATCCTTGGCTTTTATTGTTGCCGTCTTTCGCGTGGTGTATTTTAGGTTAGTTGAGTTGGAAGAAGAAAAACCTAGGGCTAATCCCTCCACTTGAGTTCTGTGGAGGTTGTATGCAGAGTAGTTGCTTCGTTCAGTGGATCACTGAACCCTGGCGCCCGGTAACTGTGACGACCACCAGCACAGTTCCATCAGATCCACGACCCGAACGAGCTAGCTGGGCGAAGCAATCTACCACCCCCTTCCTCGTCTCCGCACCACCACAGGGAGTAAGGCGTGATAATTTGTTCAAGAGGTATCCAACCTACCTACCTTTAGGTCAGTACATTCATTTTTCTGTCACGTACGTACTAAAATTTTCAAATTTTCAAGCTATCTAATCCGTTCTACCGACAAAGAAAGGGATTATACATAAAAATATGCATTGTTTTCTTATAAATGTATTCCTATTGTATAAATAAGTCTGTTTCTATGGTTTGATTTTTTAAAAGCAGGTAATATTTATTTGTTGTGTTACTTGTTTTTCTCTTATTGTGTACATATAAATAACATTAAATGGGATTTATTAAATCTTAAAATTTCAAACAATTTTACAAACCACTCGGTTAATTTCTATATGAACGGTTTTGATTATTCTGTATATTATTTGCAATTATTAGTACTTATAGTAGTATTATTTAGTTCTAAAAGTAAATTAATTTTTTATAGTTGTCGCTCGAAAATTATTTCCGGACTGAAAGCTAGCGTATGGTTCCGTTCTGCAACAACAAGAGTGAAACGTTCTGATCTAGAACAGGCTTCAACTGTGATCTGCGTCGATTTTAACTACTGAATGCCCAAAAAATTACTTAGCTTTGTGTATTTATGTATTTTATTAAATATTTTATTTTTGATTTTAATTCATTTATAACTCATTTCTGTTAATGACAAGTTAAAATATGTAATCTTTAGGAAATATATAAAACAACCGTTATGTAAAGTTTTCTATGATAATATAATGTAATCAATAAGTATATAATAGTGTATTGTTTTATATAGGTACTATTCGTCGAAAATAAATGATTCATGAAATTATAAGAATTCGTGTTTTAGTACATGCTACGGCTGTGGAATAAATAGTGTGAAAATTTCCGAACCCTTAATATCATTTATGAAAGCAAAAGTTAAATCACTTTGATATGATTATAAAAACAATTTTTAGAATATTTACGAAATGTATTAAAGATGATTCGGTATGTGCAATAAAGTATTATTTGCAATCGTTACAAAAACGATTCAAAACATTATCTCCCTTATTCTTCAAAAACAATTAGAAATGGTTTTGAAAAATCATTTATGGTGTAACAAAAGCTTATATAGAAACGATTTAGAAAATTTAATTACAGGAATGTTTGAAATCGTTTCAGAAACGATTTTATGAAACATTTTTTGTATTACTATGTTTAATTTTACAAATGATCCAAGAGTGTTCCGAAACTAACTTTCTGAATCAAACTGGACATCAATGAAATACATTTTTAAAGCAATTCATGTTAATGATTTGTAAAAACGTTACAAAGGAGGGACATTTGGCGAAATTGTAACAAAATTGAAACGATTCTGAAGCATTTTTTCAATTCTAAAAATCGTTGCTGTAATATTACAGAAACAAATTTTTCTACTAGGGGTATTTTTTTGATGATCAGAAAGCTTCACAGGTGTGCGCAGAAAACCCTCTTAAAGTATCACCGTGGTGAAATCAACAGGAACGCACAAAGAACAAACATATGTATTACTAGGTTAGACTACAACTTCATCGATACTATAATAAGTCAAGACAAATCAACAAACCGTAAGAACAATCACTGCAAATGTGTGAGTTAAATTTGAAAATTTGATGCTTCTGACATGAGCACTTGCATATGGTTAGCTTACGCAATGGAAAACTGTCTTACTTATTTTTATACGAACCAAACGGGAAATTTAATAATATTAAATATCAAAAAAAACTTTAACAAACAGATTAAAAATCTAAACATTTTTTTTTTACATGGCATTGCAACGCATGCTGGGTGTACATAGCTAGTGTATTATAAAGAAAGATAAAAATAAATAATAAGTAAAATAACAAAAAAAAAATTTTTATTTAATATTTGTGTTATCTGCAACTTGTCTAAAGGCAAAAAATATATATTTAATCACTTGGCACTATTTTTAGATGGCTAGTGTTACAACATTATCTTACATTAATATAGTTATTTGTATCACTAGTCCAGAAAGTGCTATTTTGTGAGTATGAGCATATTTGTAGGCCGAGGCCTCTTAATAGGTATGTTATAGCTGGTCATACTTTTTGTTTTTTTAATATCTGTACGTAGTCCAATAGTCTTTAGCTGGTATAGCATTTTTCTCAGTTTTTCAGGAGTATGTGCCATTATGACAACATCATCCGCAAACCGAAGATGAGAGAGGCGTTTATGTTAATTTTTTTTTCATTCCAATTCAACAGTTTAAATGGAGTTCTAGAACCTACATTTGTAAATAGTTTTGAAGACAATGTGTCTCCCTGTCTTATTCCGTGCTCGGTGCTAATAGATTTAGAGTTATCAAATCTTCTAATGATCATAGTTGCATTTTCGTATATTATGTTATGCTAAAAAGTTGGTAAATTAAAATTTTTCGAGTATAAAAATTGTCCTCGAAACGTTCACCATTCGTCGGCGATGTCAAATTTTATAAGCGCGTATTTATTCACTTTCCGGTTAGGTTTGGTGCATTACAGACCTCTACGCTCAACGAGACTTTCACCCTTAAGTTATTTCACGCGATTCCACGTGAATCTGCAAATGAATTTTGTGGCTATTTAGTGAAAGCTTAGTCGAGGTAAGTCGTTAGATTTTTCTGTATTGAAGGTTTAATTTGATTTTTTTCTAATTGTCTATAGCGGATTTCCATACCTCCCACACGTCTCCTTTATCGGTAAAGATAACGAACAGGTGGCATATTTGGAGAAAATTTTTCATAACGTCACGTTACTATAACTTAACTATTCGCACCGTCAAGGAGTTGGAAACCTTTAAAATTCTTTTGAGACGAGCTGCTACAATCAATTGCTACGTTAAGTCGCAGGGAAACGCTGCGTATTTGCTATTTCAAATGATTGTATGCTTTGAAAACAAAATTTACTTGTGATAATGCCGTATGTACGTTTTGTGTTAGATTTTATATTACGTTATAGGTAACACCGGTACGAAATTAACTAGTCTCCTACTGGATAAAACGTAACTGTGAGTATAACAATTTCTAATTTTACGGTTAGTACTTCTTTGGTCATGTCGATTGATGACCGTACGTGCATGTTAAGTTAACACAATTAATAATAAGATCAATTTGTGCGTCACAAAGTCGTATGCAGTGCGCGTTGAATCTCTAAAGCTTCAATTGTGTTTGTTTTATACTTTTGCGATTTTAAATTTGCGAATATAAAAGCATTCCTTCTTCAAATGTAGTAGTTTAGATCGACTAGGTCAATTTACTGTACGACGTGTTGCCTAGTATAGAACGCAACTTATATTTGGTCCGACCCATGTATTAGCGTTTGGAAAATTTACGTAATTATATTTATGTACCTTCTTCGTCTTCTTTGGAATTATTGTCTGTGATAAAATAAATATATATTCTGCGTTATTACTTCTGTCGTGTTATTTGTTCTTTTCCAGCTACGGGTAGAGTTAAACAATATCTCTCTAATTTAATCTTTCATCGTTTTGGCGCCTTTTTAGATTTAATTTATAATTTTGCATTACAAAACTTGCGACTCTCTCTCCGGGGACAATTGTGTTAGCCGTTGCTTATTTTTACCAATTGCTTTCACTAACTGAATATTCCTATAGTCGATTCTGCTGCGTTAGAGAACGTTGCTATATCCCATGTTTTCACGGTATCAAATGCCTTCTTATAATCCACAAACTTGTATATGTGTGACAAAAGGGATATAAATCTATAATTTTTTAGATACAAAATGTCACTCTTCTTATCTATAAGTATAGTCACTGATTTCTTTCAACTTTGTGACATAGTTCCAGTCTTTAAGCATTTGTTAAATAATGTTTTATTATTTCCGATCTACCGCTTTTAATGAGGTACACTACGATTTCGTCTTCGCCAGATGCTTTGTCATTTGTTATTTGTTTTAAACTGTTCTTTATTTCATATCAATTTATCTCTGGTATACCATCAGTGTAATGCCTGGCAAGTTTGTCTCTTTTGTTTATTCCCGAAGCGTTTTGTTTTTTGCTAATTTTTGTTGAATTCTAATTTTTGTAGAATCTTTTGATACGACTTAAGATTTTTGTTTTGTTATAATGTTTCTGTTTTTGTCCATAATTCTGATTAACTCAATTTTATTTTCTTATTGGTCTGTATCACATTCTCAATTAGATTTTCATTGTATTCTTTGTTGTTTAGTTTCATATATTGCCAAATATTTTTATTTAGGTCTCGTAATAGAGTTTTATTTTTAGGTGTACTGAACTGGAGTTTTTCTTTTCCTTCATAAGTTTTTTGGTATCGTCACATAATTTGTGTTTTCTGTTATCTCTTTTAGCTAGTGTTTGCTGAGCTGCTTCTAGTAATGTTTTGACTTAGCGTTTTAATACCTTTTTCCTCTGGATTTACTGCTTCAAATTTATTTCTCAGTCGTAGCCTGTAGGAGTTTTTTATTTGATTATAGTTTGATATATTTTTGTCGTTTTTTGATTCAATTTTTTTTGTTTCCGTTTTATGGATATATTTATTTTTGCCCGTACCATTCTGTGTTCACTACTGTACGACAATTAGTTAGCACCGTAAAATCTTCCACTATATTCTTTTTATTAGAAATTTTAAAGTCTACCTCATTTCTCATTCTACCGTCCGGGATTTGCCATGTCCATTCTCAATGTTCTTTTCTTTGGAAGAATAAGTTTATTATATATAGCTGTTGTGTTTCTGTAAAATTCATAAGTGTTTATCCTCTGTGGTTTCTTTTATCTGGGTCGTATTTTTCAATGTGTACTTTGTCATTTTTCCCTCAAGTTTCGCATTGAAATCGCACATTATAATCATATATATAATGATACAGTGTGTTTTATTTTCTATTATGGCTTTTTCTGTTTTTGCACAAGTCTTCAACTTCTTCTTCTAAATGGTCTTCGGTTGGAGCGTCTACTTGAATTATTTTTACTTGATATCTTTTTGATAACTTTATATTTATGTATATTGTTCTACCACTTGTTGAATTAATTATAGTTATATAAGAAGCTATTCTACGATTTTTGAGAAGTCTTACTTCGTTTATGTTAATATCTTCTACTCTCCAGTGTAGTATGTTTCCGGATTTCAGTGTTTGTCACTTTTTCTCCTTACCTCGCTTATTGTTACTTTATCCCATTTTATATCTAAAAAAGTTCCATCTCACTATAACCAATATAGACTTAATTGCTTAGCGGCTCTAGTGAGAGTATTATGCCACCTGTGGTGGTCTCCGTATTTAGTTTTGTCTGTGTGTCGATACAGTTTGCCAAGTGTGACCGCTGTGTTTTTGTTGTGATTCATCTAAGAACCAATATTGCAGAATGATCTCATGCTGTTACCGAGATTTGACAATCTTGAATATAGAAGTACTATCTTTAAATGTATTTTCTACACTCCACTTATGAGTAATAATACGTTAAACTCAATTATAATTATTAAAGCAATATCAAAATTTTGCGAATAAAAGCTAACTGGAAAATGTTTAAGAAATTACTTTTAAAAAACTTGACCTTAAAACCTCACTAAAAGCTCCCAAAAAAGCAAATAATGTCATAAAATACTTAAAACAACAATGCCTGTAATTTAATCTTCAATACTGAGTTGTCTATAAAACAACAAGATGCTTTCTCTCTTCTCTCTTCAACCTTTTTTCGTCCACTCCTGGACGTAGGCCTCTTCCAACATTTTCCACTCTTTCTTGTCTTGGGCTGTTTGATACCATTTTCTCCAGCTGTCGCCTTAATGCCGTTCGTCCAACGTCTTGTGGCCTTCCTCTGCATCTCTTTATGTATCCTCCCAATTTTAACATACGGAACTGAAACCTAAACGTTTACTAAAGAAGTAGTGCATACATTTGACATCACAACTCAAATCTCTAAATTAAAATGGAATTGAACAGGACACCTCGCTAGACGTCAAGATGAAAGGTAAGATAGAAATATGAAGGAGTAGCGACCTAAAACAAGAAGAAGCGTAGGGTGCCTAAAAGCATGGTGGTCGGACGACATCGTGAGAATGACCGGAAAAGCATGGATGAGAGAAACAATATTTAGAGAAAGTTGGAAGCGCAAAGAAGAGACTTATATATGCAAAGTTGATGGATAGAATATAACAGCTGGGATCAACGCAATATAATTTTTACCAAAGTCAAGACGTCGGATTAAATTGAAAATTTGCACACGTATTAAGGATCGACGGCAATATAATTTATTAACTTTATCTTATTATATTAAACAAGATCATTATTAGCTTGGCCTGTATCCATCTATGTAATGAAATCTTTCAACATAATTTGCACCAACCTCAATACGTGTGATTAAATTGAAAATATGTATAATAGTTTAATAACTTTATCCTAACATATTGAACAAAATTTATAGATTTATAGGTTATGTGCATAATAAAAATGTGATGTCACTAGCGTTAACCTAAACATTAATGTAATTGTAAAACGTAATATTTTAAAATAATTAAATAACAAGAAAATAATGTTTAGTAACATAATGGTAAATCGAACTAAAAAGGAAAAAATAATTTTTAGTATAAGAATAAAGTTATTAATTAATCAATTAATAATTTTTTCGACATAATTCTCACCAACTTCAAAATTAAATTGCAAATTTGCACACGTATTAATAAAATTTCTTAAGAAATTTTATTTTGCCTGACGAAGAACTTAGACCAAGTTCGAAAGCTAGCGTTTAAATTGTTCTAAATAAATACACCTATTACCCTAAAAATATCTGTAAAATAAATTATAGTTAAAAAACTAATAAAAAACACTTCAATGGTAAATCGGATTAAAAAGTGTAAAATAATTTTTAGTATAAGAAGTGAATAACAAGAAAGTTATTTTCATTGTAAAAAAAAAGGATGGGGTACTCAGTATCAATTGTTATAAATATCTTATTAGTATTATTTCTAAAGTTAGTGTAAAATATAGTACAAAACACCCCACGCTTTTTTACAATAAAATTAATTTTCTTGGTAATTACTTTATATTTATATGCTAAAAATTATTTTTTACTTTTTAGTTTGATTTACCATTAAAACGTTTTTTTTTAGTTTAAACTATAATTTATTTTCTATATATTCAACTAATTCACGAACTTTAGAAGTTGTTCATCGTAAACCCCATCTTAAGTATTTTGCGTTGTAATCTCTACTGGATAGAAATCTATTTCCTACAGTAGCATAGAAACTGTTCTTTAATCGTTTGTAGTAGACAATACACCCAAACAACACATACCCATCTAAATGTAATTTAATAGACGTCTAAAACCATCTATGAACGTCTAAATAAAAAAGTTGATAGGTAATAGACGTCTATTGTGGTATTCATTTTATTTAGACCTTAAATTTACATAATTTAGACTACTTCTAAAGTTGCGAAAATCTTGTATCTTTATTAGAGCTTTATAAATTTTACATAAAATAAATTCAGCAAAAGTTATTTCTAATGGACGTCTAAAATCTCACTTTATTTTACTTTTTAGTCACATGAGGAAAACATATAAAAACACCTTTTTGTTTGTTAGCAAACAATAATTGTGTAAAAAGTAACATTCAATTGAAGTATTTATGATACCAAATACTTTAACGCATTATCAAGAAATTAAATAAACAACAGAAAATATATTTAATTACATTTTTGTGCAAAACAGAAAATTAAAAACAAATTCATAGTCTTAAAATTATTATTTTTATGAGTGTGATATTTTCTTTCGCGATTACAGCGATTACAACGCTTATCTTACAACGCTAAATCACTAGCACTCACAGCGAATTCTTTCGAGCCTCGGTCAGTGTCAGAGCACATCATTGTCGAAATTGCCAATTCATGCTTGTCAGAAGTAGGTGCAATAAGCGTTTTACTTTAACGAATTTATTAAAATTACGTTGTTCAACCCAGTGTGTGTGTATAAAAACCTGTGTAGTAGGTAAGTACTTAGATAAGTGCAAACAAAAACGTTATGTTTTTTTGAATGCAATTTGAACGTAGTAAACCTTTTATTGCGAATCCTCTCAATAACATCTAAATTTTTATTGCATACAATTGATTAATACGCGTTGTATGTAGGTTTAAGTTAAACATTTTCAGTATTTTACTTACATTGTAGTCTAAAAACGATAATGAAAGCAATATGTGGATGATTTTTTAACATTCACACAATTCTCTATGGTTTATTGGTTGGATGACCTTCAACAGCATCACCATAATGTAACGCTTTTGAAGCGTTATACACGGTGATTATCCCACAGTATAATGTAACAGTATATGTTTATTTTGAAGTACTATATAAAATCTGCTGCGCTCGACATTTTATCTGAAAACGAACTTAATTTCGAATTGAATTTACAACGCATTTTATACATGATTCATTAAACATCTAAATGAGTTTTTATATATCTTCTATAATTTTTGATTGGAATATGTACGAGAAATAGTTTTTTTTTTCTAACAAAACGGCACATTATATGTACTATATACATGATGGTAAAAACTTAGATCTTATATGTAATATCTTTGCAGAGGCAGTTCACGTTCATATCACTACAGATAAACCTATAGATTTAACAGACTTGTCAATCACAAAAACCATTCAAGATTGGCTTCGGTCGGCAGCACGTTATAACTACAAAAAGAAAAGTAACCCAAGAAGTAGGCAAGAAAATTAATCTTTACGTAACCCAGCTAAATTTGGATACATGTTAAGGCAAAAGCTAGTATTCTGGTGTTATTCAAGTGAAAAATAGAACGTATAGAATGTATTGTTTTTAGTTTTGTTTTAAAAAAATATTACTCAAAGATAGGCGATGTCTATTGCATAGTTTATTTGTTTATTTTATGTAAAAAAATATATTACAGGTTTTTATAATAATATTTTTTATTTAAAAAATGTATTTACCAATTCGGTTATATGTAAAAGATTTGAAAATCTCTACCACTTTTATAATTTAAAGCAACTTCTAATTTGATGTATCTAATGCACATAACCGATCTTTATTCGAATAACAAAATCACATTTAAAATCAAAAAAGTAGGTAACGTATTCTGTGCGTGTTGAAGATGATATCTATCCGATGTTTCATTTTCGCGAAAAATGAACGTCTAATATTGGCATATTCTTTATACAAATTATTCCGTCTAAATTTGTTATACCCTAAGACATCTTTTAGAGATACAAAATTTAACGTTAAATGTACGTTAAATTATAATGCTACGACTCGGTACAATTAAATACATCTTTTAGAAGTTGAGAAACGAAACATTGTAAATACGTTTAAAACTAGATTCAAGTTATACGTAAATACCGCGGACATTTAGATGTCGAATATCCGCCCGACTTTGAGTAAATTATACTATCTATAGACCATCTACGAGTACGTTTTATTTATGTCTTTTAAACATTAGCGTGTTGTTTGGGCAATCTTGTAACAGTTACTGGTCCGTACTTGTCTTAGATGGGTTTTAAAAACTACATATTCTTAAAAGTTAATACTAAAAGTTTTAGTAAAAACTAACTTAGTTTACTGTCTTAGAAATAAGTCACATTGTTCTGATTTTTTAAAACCGAATTATACATTTTAGTAAACAAAGTTGTTTTGTTGTTCTATTAAAATGTTATTTGACAATTACCTAAGTCAGCATATATTTATCGATGCTATTTACAACTTTTTGTGAATATATAGTATTGACTGTTTTTGTTTTTTTTTGTATAACTTCTTCTAAATATGAATTTAATTTAGAAACTTATAAATTGTGTCTAATAATTTTATGCTAATTATAGTAATTGTGAGAATACGGTAAATTGCGACATTAAAAAAGTTAAAGTATTAAACTTTATTAAATAAAAACTAACGTAAACTGTACTTGATCGATTTTAAGATAAAAAAACTTTTATGGAAATGAATATTAAGAGTGCATTATTGTAAAAGATTTTAACCGTGTGATAATAATGTATTAATTATGTAAGGTTCATTACTAAGCGTGCTTTAATAACATGAACTTTCGTATAAGAGTAACAATCAGATATCATTTATTCAAATTAAAAGTATAATCTATTAACCAAATTTCAACACTGCTATTGAAAATTATAATTCAGTCTTCAATGTTATACAATTTTAATGAGAAGAAGAAAATATTTAATGGATAACACTAATATAAAAATAACAACTACTTTTTATCAAAGTTGATTTAGGTTTTATTTTTTATGTTAAATATACAACAATTAAATTTAAGTAGGTTATGTGATTTTTTTGATTTTGTATTTACCTATATAAAGATGCTTACCGTTTCAGACATTTACTGTACAAAATGAAGACGATCGTAGTACTTCACGTATTCATCTTTGCAGTGTTTGCAAAAGTAATTTTGTTTATACGTTAAAAAACTTGTTACTACTTTATTAATTTTTATTAACATTTATAGGTACCTTATGAACTTATGGACGATTGGAATGCTTTAGCGGCTGTTTATGCTGATGAATGCATTTTAGAATCTGGAGCTGATCCCGAAATAGCAAAGCAAATGTTTGAAAATCATAAACTGGTTAACGAAGAACACATACGTTGTTATTTTAAATGTTTAATGATAAGATACAAATTTATGTCGAAAGATGGTGTCTTTAATGCAGAACGGTTAATACAAGGTGTTCAGCACGTAACTCCCAAAATTGCAGAAACTTGCATTACAAAACATGGTGATAAAATGGATTTGTGCAAAAAAAGTTACTTAGTTGCGTCATGTGTTGCAGAAGAAAATTATGAAACTATGTAAATGCGACATAATTCAATAGTTTAAAACTATGTAATTTTCTAGACTAACTAGATAATAAAATCAATTCTAATTTCTTAAATCGAAATTGTATTGTTTCCAAAAAAGTTAATAAAAGAAAAACTAAATTGTTGAATGTCTTGTTATTTCCAGGTGTAAAATTACAAACTAATATTATTATTTCTTGATTACATTTTTGATTTATTTCTTGTATTCTAAATGTCGACATAAAACAAATTGTGGTCATTAACACAAAAAATACCAGCATTTTTTGTGGAGGTTTAGTCAGTACAAACCGATTTAGGATTTTTTTTAAATTAGTTCTTCTCTATAGTTAGCATTACGTCCCTAAGCTGGAAGAAGACAGAATAATCAGTTTTAGTTTTCTAAATTAATCTAAGGATATGTACACGAACCATATAATTACGTTAGTTCCCTTCGACGAAAAATTAACTGTTTAATGTTATAGTTTAAATAAGCATTTCCTTTTTAACATCTTTTGCATTTATAATATTCTATAATTTTTCAAGTTTTTACAGAACCAATTTAGTCCAAAATTACTCATTATTAGTCAAAATAAAACTTTGATAAAATGGCAACACAATTGAAAAAACTCTAATAAAGTAAGATACCAGATATGAGAGTTACACAATTTCTTACTGGACACAGATCTTATGGAAACTACCTGAGTGAAAGAAAAAATCAAAATAATGAATCATGGTTTTGTAAAAAAGAAGATGACGTGGAAATTGCAACAAGTAGAAGAAAGACAGAAAACTATGCAAAAACACACTACAGCAAAAGCTAACATCAAAAAACATAATAAAAATAAGGATCAAGAAAAAAAGTAAATGGAAAACTATACTATAAAAAGTTTTAGTAAAACTAACTTCGTTTACTGTATTAGAAAGGTCACATTGCTCTGATTTTTTAAAACTGAATTACACATTTTAGTAAACAAACGTTGTTTTGTTGTTCTATTAAAATGTTATTTAACAATTGCCTAAGTAAGCATATATTTATCGATGCGAATTACAGTTTTTTCTTAATATTTAGTATTAATTTTTTTTTTTTTTTGTATAACTCTGATTGTGTTCAAATATGAATTCAATTTATAAAACTTAGAAATTGTGTTTAATAAATTTCTAATAATTTTATGCTAATTATAGTAATTGTGAGAATACAGTAAAAATGCGACATTAAGAAATTAATGTATTTCACTTCATTAAATAAAAACTAACGTAAATTGTACTTGATCGATTTTAAGATAAAAAACTTTTATGGAAATGAATATTCAGGATGCATTATTGTAAAAGATTTTAACCGTGTGATAATAACGTATTAATTAAGTAAGGTTCATTACTAAGTGTACTTTAATAACATGAACTTTGGTATAAGAGTGACAATTAGATATCATTTATTCAAATGAAAAGTAAAATCTATTAACTAAATTTCAACACTGCTATTGAAAATTAAAATTTAGTCTTCAATGTTATACGATTTTAATGAAGAAAGGAAAATATTTAATGGATAAGACTAATATAAAAATAACAACTGTTATTTATCAAAGCTTATTTAGGTTGTGTTTTTTATGTTAAGTATACAACAATTAATTTTAAGTAGGTTATGTGACTTTTTGATTTTGTATTTACCTATATAAAGATGCTTAGCGTTTCAGATATTTACTGTACAAAATGAAGACGATCGTAGTACTTCACGTATTCATCTTTGCAGTGTTTGCAAAAGTAATTTTGTTTATACGTTACAAAAGTTGTTACTATTTTATTAATTTTTATTAACATTTATAGGTACCTTATGAACTTATGGACGATTGGAATGCTTTAGCGGCGGTTTATGCTGACGAATGCATTTTAGAATCTGGAGCTGATGCCGAAATAGCAAAGCAAATGTTTGAAAATCATAAGCTAGTCAACGAAGAGCACATACGTTGTTATTTTAAATGTTTAATGATAAGATACAAATTTATGTCAAAAGATGGTGTCTTTAATGCAGAACGGTTAATACAAGGTGTACAGCACGTAACTCCTGAAATTGCAGAAACTTGCATTACAAAACATGGTGATAAAATGGATTTGTGCAAAAAAAGTTACTTAGTTGCATCATGCGTTGCAGAAGAAAATTATGAAACTATGTAAATGCGACATAATTCAATAGTTTTAATGAAAACTATGTAATTTTCTAGACTAACTAGATAATAAAATCAATTCTAATTTCTTAAATCGAAATTGTATTGTGTTTCCAAAATAGTTAATAAAAAAAAAACTAAATTGTTGAATGACTTGTTATTTCCAGGTGTAAAATTACAAACCAATATTATTATTTCGTGATTACATTTTTGATTCATTTCTTGTATTCTAAATGTCGACATTAAACAAATTGTGGTCATAAACACAAAAAACACCAGCGATTTTTGTTGAGGTTTAGTCAGTACAAACCGATTCAAGATTTTTTTTTTAATTACTTTTTCTATATAATTAGCATTAGGTCCCTAAGCTGGAAAAAGACAGAATAATCAGTTTTAGTTTTCTAAATTAATCTAAGGATATGTACACGAACCATATAATTACGTTAGTTCCATTCGACGAAAAATTAACTGTTTAATGTTATAGTTTAAATAAGCATTTCCTTTTTAACATCTTTTGCATTTATAATATTCTATAATTTTTCAAGTTTTTACAGAACCAATTTAGTCCAAAATTACTCATTATTAGTCAAAATAAAACTTTGATAAAATGGCAACACAATTGAAAAAACTCTAATAAAGTAAGATACCAGATATGAGAGTTACACAATTTCTTACTGGACACAGATCTTATGGAAACTACCTGAGGGGAAGAAAAAAACAAAATAATGAACCATGTTGGTTCGGTGAAGAAGAAGATGACGTGAAAATTGCAACAAGTAGAAGAAAGACAGAAAACTATGTAAAGACACACTACAGCAGAAGCTAACATCAAAAAACATAATAAAAATAAGGATCAAGAAAAAGAGTAAATGGAAAACTACATATACTATAAAAAGCTAACTTAGTTTACTGTATTAGAAATGTCACATTGTTCTGATTTTTTAAAACCGAATTATACATTTTAGCAAAAAAATGTTGTTTTGTTGTTCTATTAAAATGTTATTTAGCAATTGCCTAAGTAAGCATATATTTATCGATGCGAATAACAGTTTTTTCTTAATATTTAGTATTAATTATTTTTGTTATTTTTTGTATAATTCTGATTGTGTTCAAATATGAATTCAATTTATAAAACTTAGAAATTGTGTTTAATAAATTTCTAATAATTTTACGCTAATTATAGTAATTGTAAGAATACAGTAAAGTTGCGACATAAAAAAATTAAAGTATTAAACTTCATTAAATAAAAACTAACGTAAACTGTACCTGATCGATTTTAAGATTAAAAAAATTTATGGAAATGAATATTAAGAATGCATTATACCAAAAAAATTTTTTTTAACCGTGTGATAATAATGTATTAATTATGTAAGGTTCATTACTAAGTGTGCTTTAATAACATGAACTTTGGTATAAGAGTGACAATCAGATATCATTTATTCAAATGAAAAGTGTAATCTATCAACTAAATTTCAACACTGCTATTGAAAATCAAAATTCAGTCTTCAATGTTATACAATTTGAATGAAAAAAAAAATTATTTAATGGATAACACTAATATAAAAATAACAACTACTATTTATCAAAGTTTATTTAGGTTGTATTTTTTATGTTTGGTATATAACAATTAATTTTAAGTAGGTTATGTGACTTTTTTGATTTTGTATTTACCTATATAAAGATGCTTAGCGTTTCAGACATTTACTGTACAAAATGAAGACGATCGTAGTACTTCACGTATTCATCTTTGCAGTGTTTGCAAAAGTAATTTTGTTTATACGTTACAAAAGTTGTTACTATTTTATTAATTTTTATTAACATTTATAGGTACCTTATGAACTTATGGACGATTGGAATGCTTTAGCGGCGGTTTATGCTGACGAATGCATTTTAGAATCTGGAGCTGATGCCGAAATAGCAAAGCAAATGTTTGAAAATCATAAGCTAGTCAACGAAGAGCACATACGTTGTTATTTTAAATGTTTAATGATAAGATACAAATTTATGTCAAAAGATGGTGTCTTTAATGCAGAACGGTTAATACAAGGTGTACAGCACGTAACTCCTGAAATTGCAGAAACTTGCATTACAAAACATGGTGATAAAATGGATTTGTGCAAAAAAAGTTACTTAGTTGCATCATGCGTTGCAGAAGAAAATTATGAAACTATGTAAATGCGACATAATTCAATAGTTTTAATGAAAACTATGTAATTTTCTAGACTAACTAGATAATAAAATCAATTCTAATTTCTTAAATCGAAATTGTATTGTGTTTCCAAAATAGTTAATAAAAGAAAAACTAAATTGTTGAATGACTTGTTATTTCCAGGTGTAAAATTACAAACCAATATTATTATTTCGTGATTACATTTTTGATTCATTTCTTGTATTCTAAATGTCGACATAAAACAAATTGTGGTCATAAACACAAAAAACACCAGCAATTTTTGTTGAGGTTTAGTCAGTACAAACCGATTCAAGATTTTTTTTTAAATTAGTTTTTCTATATAATTAGCATTAGGTCCCTAAGCTGGAAAAAGACAGAATAATCAGTTTTAGTTTTCTAAATTAATCTAAGGATATGTACACGAACCATATAATTACGTTAGTTCCATTCGACGAAAAATTGTTGGAAATGTACACTAAATTTACAGATTTTATTTTATTCTAGTGGCTTTTAGCTTTACAAATGGAATACAAATTTGTGAGTTATAGCATTGTTATTTCCAACAAGATGGTGCCACCGCTCACACTGCTAGAATAATCTTAAATTATTTACAACAGTTTTTCAGGACCGATTGATAAGTGAAAATAGATGGCCTCCACGATCACCCGATTTAACCCCACTGGACTTTTCTGTTTTGTTTTTTTTTTAATAAAGTATATTCACAGCGTCTACATACTTTAGAAGAAATGCGAAATTTGATTACAGAAGCTGTTAACAGTATTACACCGAAAGTGTTACATAATGTTTTTAACAATTATAAAAAAAAGTGAACCTGTGTTTAAATTTAGCTGGACAGCATTTTGAACAGATATTGTAAAATAAATTGTATAGTTTTTTACATTTGTTAATGACATTGTAATTTAACTTCTATTGAATCTCATGTTTATAAGTATTTGAAATTATGTTGTCTTATAAATTAAATTTATATCTTTTTATCATAAATTTAAATATTACTAAAATATTTTACGTCTATGGAGTGTTAATACTTGGTACCAATTTTATAAAATTAAGTGATTAACGAGGAAGTAATTTCTAGTCTAAGAATAAAGTTATTAATTAATTAATTAATTATTTTTTCAGCATAATTTTCACCAACCTTAAGACGTCTGATTAGATTGCAAATTTGCACACGTATTAATAAAATTTCTTAAGAAATTTTCACACTAAAAATTAAAAAATAAATTATAGTTTAAAAACTAAGAAAAAAACACTTCAATGGTAAATTGAATTAAAAAGTGTAAAATAATTTTTAGTATAAGAAGTGATTAACAAGAAAATTATTTTCATTGTAAAAAAAGATGAGGTACTCAATATCAATTGTTATAAATACCTTATTAGTATTATTTCTAAAAGCAAAGTTAGTGTAAAATATACTACAGTTTTCTTGTTAATTCTTTTATATTTATATGCTAAAAATAATTTTTTACTTTTTAGTTTGATTTATCATTAAAATTTTTTTTTAGTTTTTTAACTATAATTGAGTTTCTATAGATTCAACTAATTCACGACCTTTAGGAGTTTTTCATCGTTAACCATTTTGCGTTGTAATCTTTACTGAATTGAAATCTGTTTCCTACAGTAGCACAATACATTCTTGTAACAGTTACTGGTTCATACTTGTTTTGGATGGATGGAGCTTTTAACAACTACAGCACACTAATAAATTAAAGAAATTAAAAACTATATATTTTTAAAAGTAAAAGTTTTAGTAAAAGCTCACTTATTTTACTGTCTTAAAAATAAGTCACATTGTTCTGATTTTTTAAAACCGAATTTTACGTTTTAGTAAAATGTACAAATTAATATTCCTTTGTTGTTCTATTAAAATGTTATTTGACAATTAAGTCAGCATATATTTATCGATGCCAATTACGATTTTTTCTTTTGTTTTTTGTGTAATTCTGATTGTGTCTAAATATGAATTTAATTTAGAAACTTGTAAATTGTGCCTAATAAATTTCTAATGATTTTATGGTAATTATAGTAATTGTGAGAATACTGTAAAATTGCGACATTAAAAAAATTTAAGTATTAAACTTAATTTAATGAAAGCTAACGTAAATTGTATTTGATCGATTTTAAGATAAAAAACTTTTATGGAAATGAATATTAAGAGTACATTATTGTAAAAAAATTTAACCGTGTGATAATAAGGTATTGATTATGTAAGGTTCATTACTAAGTGTGCTTTAATAACATGAACTTTTGTATAAGAGTGACAATTAGATATCATTTATTCAAATGAAAAATATAATCTATTAAGAACATTTCAACATTGTTATTGAAAATTAAAATTCAGTCTTCAATGTTGTACGATTTTAATGAAAAAAGGAAAATATTTAATGGATAACACTAATATAAAAATAACAACTACTATTTATCAAAGTTTATTTAGGTTGTATTTTTTATGTTAAGTATACAACAATTAATTTTAAGTAGGTTATGTGACTTTTTTGATTTTGTATTTACCTATATAAAGATGCTTAGCGTTTCAGACATTTACTGTACAAAATGAAGACGATCGTAGTACTTCACGTATTCATCTTCGCAGTGTTTGCAAAAGTAATTTTGTTTATACGTTAAAAAAATGGTTACTACTTTATTAATTTTTATTAACATTTATAGGTACCTTATGAACTTATGGACGATTGGAATGCTTTAGCGGCGGTTTATGCTGACGAATGCATTTTAGAATCTGGAGCTGATGCCGAAATAGCAAAGCAAATGTTTGAAAATCATAAACTGGTCAACGAAGAACACATACGTTGTTATTTTAAATGTTTAATGATAAGATACAAATTTATGTCGAAAGATGGTGTCTTTAATGCAGAACGGTTAATACAAGGTGTTCAGCACGTAACTCCTGAAATTGCAGAAACTTGCATTACAAAACATGGTGATAAAACGGATTTGTGCAAAAAAAGTTACTTAGTTGCGTCATGTGTTGCAGAAGAAAATTATGAAACTATGTAAATGCGATATAATTCAATAGTTTTATTTAAAGCTATGTAATTTTCTAGACTAACTAGATAATAAAATCAATTCTATTGTTTTAAATCGAAATTGTATTGTCTTTTCAAAATAGTTAATAAAAGAAAAAGTAAATTGTTGAATGACTTGTTATTTGCAGGTGTAAAATTATAAACCAATATTATTACTTCGTGATTACATTTTAGATTTTTTTCTTGTATTCTAAATGTCGACATAAAACAAATTGTGGTCATAAACACAGCAAATAACAACAATTTTTGTTAAGGTTTAGTCAATACAAACCGATTCAAGACTTTTTCTAAATTTGTTCTGCTCTATAGTTAGCATTACGTCCCTAACCTGGAAGAAGACAGAAGAATCAGTTGACAGCGTTTTTAAAACGAATATCTTATGTTATATATTGTACAATCAAAATTTCGCATTTTTTCAAAACTCCTAAGTAGTGTTAACGTATCTCCATAAGACTTGCAGATGCTTCTGGAGTCGGATATCTCAAAGTTAATCAAGCTGATTTAGACTTTGTTTTTTTAATACGCGAAAAATGAAAGGTGGCTCTTCAAAATATTGAAGTTTCTTAAAAACCACAAATTGTATTAGAACATTTATTTTTGTCAGTTGCTAAATGTTTTGATTTATTGATTTTTTTTCAGATTTAATTACTTTTAAAAGCATTTGTTTGTTGAAAAGTTTTAATAGGGTAATAAGTTATTGGTTATTTTCGTTGAGTTTACTTTATTGCCTGGAAACATTTTGATACCTAATTCCTTTGCGTCATGCTTCTTAGCCGTATCGCTGTTTGATTAATTATAATACTATTGTTTTCTTAAAAAATTTTTGTCGTTGGTTCGTACAATTAAAATATTTATATATATATATAGGTATAAACTGCACGCAATTGAGCCCGATATGTAAACAGGTGCCCGATGAGCCCGGGCGGTAACGCCTTTCTACACGACGTTATTAGCGCGCTGTTAACCCCGACTGTGTTGCCAATATTATACACGCTCTAAACGTAGTTATTAAGCGAAATTCGAATGATTTGAAATTTTAACATTTGCGTTTAGTCTTTGCAGATAACTCTCTTAAACATCTTCCGATCTAATAATTTTTTTTTAAAATTTAACTTGATTAAAATTGACGTAACAAATAAACTTTCTGCAGATTTAAAATAAAAACTGTATTCAAGCATTAAACTCTTTTTATGATTGGTGCAAAGTTTGTTTTATTTGTAAATATAATTCAAAATTGTAAGCTATAACTTCTGTGTATTAGCAAATTCTTATCTGAAAAAAAAACCTACTCAAAACGGCAGCAAATTAAATAATTTTCTTTAAAATTCCGCATGTAACTCTGTTTTTGGCAACTTTTTAAAGAAATGTTAAATTTAACCGTTGCCGCAAGTACCACGACTAACGTAGAGTGTGTTATTTGTCGTCATTTGACAAGCACAAATTAATTTTTAAATCAAACTTACAATATACCGCATAATAAAAAAAATAATGATGCTACAATCGTATTTTGATGACATACGCATATATACAGAGATGCGCCTAAAACTGGGATATATAACGGTTCTTCGGGCTTGAGAACGTAGCGTTTATATGTTTTACGGGCTCAACAACAACCTGTTTACATGTTTGTACCTACATATTCTTATTTACGCACACAAAGTTTTTTTAATAAATCGGAAATAAATTGAAAGGTTAGTTTTGGGCATACAGTATGTCATACAACATTATCATGAAATTTTAGTTGAAAATAAATATGTATGTGATAGTAAATAGAATACTCTGTTTCAAATAACGAAATTGAGGAATTCTAATAAGTAGTCTGAAACATTTTCACTCAATTTATTTGTTCCTTAATGTGGACGTAAATGCCGATTAAAGTAACAGATTTATCATTAATCGGACCGTCACAAACTATTAAAAAAAGCTTAGAACGAACTGCAGATCATCATATAGTAACTCCAGAAACAATGTTGGATTTTTGCTCTAACGAAATTCTTGGCATAAAAATTAGTTTTTTGTATCGAGTGTGAATGTTCAAGCTGCTGTAACACATGTATTAATAAGATAATAACATAAAAAAGTACAATAATTTAATATAGTTTAGGTTTCTCACGGTCACAGCTAGTTGATACCGTAAAGGTATTCAGTTTTCTATAATTGTGATGCTGTCAATATCGTTAAGCCAATAAGCTAAGCCTTCTAAGAAAATATAATGTTTTATTTCAAAAAATTCAATATTCCATCATATGTTATATTTACGTAATAAATCTCACTTACAATACACACAATTTCAATGAAAATAAAAACATAATATCACGTTTAAAAAACATTCAACCTACTTGCTATACTATAAGATACAAACAAAATAGATAAAAATACACAAAAAAGTAACCAATTGCAAATAATATTTTTAACCTAATAAAATTACTTAGATATTTGCTTTAAAAAAAGGGTATCGACACTAAGAATGTGACAACAACAAGACGACTAATGTAGCCTGAAAAACGCGATTTCATCGAATTTCAAGCATTTTTTTTGTACAAAAAGTGGGTTTTTTTGATCAGTTGTTGGGTTTATTCTTTTTAGGATAATTAAACTTAATTTCTGAATAACATTAGGTGCTTACATTAAACGACATAGACACTAGAGTCAGTTAAAAATCACTGAAAATAAGTTAAAAAACGTATTTTTAGCAGCGCGTCATTGTTGATCGGTATTGAATAAATTTTCGTTGTGCACTCAAAAAAAGCATAAAAATTATGTTTTTCAATTCGGTCAGGTGAAAACGGGTGTTCATCAAAACTAAATGTGCGTAGATTTCTTTTTTAGGACTCTAAAATAAGTCATCTTTTACTTTTAGACGATTTCATATGAAATAACTCAAACTTTAAAAAAATATCTTATTTCTTGTAAGAAGTGGATTAACTGTTTGTCTTAATTGTTATTTTTCTAACTTTTAAGTAAATTGTCATCATAATTACTTAAAAACACTGTGTCGATTTTAAAATTTATGGCTGTAAGTTTTGTTTCTCTTTCTGCTAAGACAATTCTTTTTTTTCAATTTTGTTTGTAAAAGCTTTGTGTTGGTAAAACCAAATTTAATTTTTTTGAATTGTACAGTGTTATCTGCAAAATTATCATAACTTTCCATAATTATTTCACGAGAAGTAATATTTTCCAATTGATTTTAAAAAACTCTTTCAGACTACTAAAACATTTCCATGCTTCTAAGAATTTTTACACTACAAAACAAGATTCCTACATTGTTTTTAAAGATTTTTAGTAAAAGAAAAAAAAATATATGAGAAATGCTAATATCATATCCTAAAACATACCTTTTTCGTTATATGGTTTTTATTAAATGTATGTATTTATGTTTCAAATTATTTTATAGGTATCACATCATGAATGAACCAACAAATCATTCTTATAACTTTTTTTTAAGTTTCTTAGCTGCCTATATTGTACTTTTCATCCAAATCTCTTTAGAGGTTTTTAAATAATTTTTTCAATACTTTTTTTAAATTTAATTTAATAGTTATAAAAGTACCACATTCTATATAAGTACGTACAAGCATCACGTAGAAATTGCAAACGTTTTTAAAAATCAACTTCCGATTTTTGACTAAAACCGTTTGTATTGTTATTGTGAAAAATTATTAAAACGTGATGATACTCAAAAAGTGCATAAAATTCATACTAAAGTAAAATACACTTAGAGTATACGTTTACTGCTTGTTATTAAGCCCGTCCAACGTTGTCGCATGTTGGGCTACACAACGTACCGTCCGTGTCTGTAGACAGTTTGTATATAAAAGCGACCTCTGCAGCGACTAACTCTGAACTATTTTATATATAATGAAGATATAAACGGTACAATATGAAGCCCGGCCAAATTTTTGGATTTACACGTTTTGATGCTTATATAATCGTATTTTGATTATATACACATGGATACGTAGATGAGCCCGAAACCGGGCTTAATAGCGTTTCTTCGGGCTACAGGCTATATCTATATATATATATATATATATATATATATATATATATATATATATATATGTGTGTGTCAATACTGAAAAAAAAATGATTATTGATTAGTTGACGATCTTTGAATCGTAACCATGCTAAGATAAGAACGTCTTTCGGGTTTGGACCATGTCATTGTAAAAGAAATAAAAAAACTTAAACAAGCAACCGAAATCTAACTAAAAACTTCTCAAAAATTAAGTAATCATTTTGTAAACCAAGCTAGATTCTAAACTCTGAAAAGGTAAAAAAGAAAACAATAAACTTGAAAAATGCAAACAAAGATCTAACAAAGAACGACTACAAACTTAGGTAATCAACTTGTAAATTAAGCCAGAATCTAAACTCTACTTCTATGGTATGATGTATCAAAAGAATGTTAGCCCTCAGCTAATTGCCAGAGGTGCATTCCGTTTAGGTATTTTAAATTGGTTTACTAAAAATTACGAAAAGTTATGCTCTGTTTAGCGATATATTTGCAGTTATTTCTTTATATCAAGTAAATCCAGTGTTTAATAATTTACCGTGGAACTGTGCTATGAATAGTTAAGTCTTTAGATTCACAATTTAATCTTTATCATTGAGGTGGATATTTCTTTATTGTCTCCAACAAAAAGAACCCTCTTGCTTCGTCAACATCGTGATCGCCAACTTCCAAGTTTTGAACAACTTTACATGCACGCTATCGGATGTTAACAATTATTGAGATATTTACAATTATTTGTTTCTAGCGTATGTAAATTAATTTTTATTTGACTAAAATATAATAAATTTAAAAGCTTTGATTTTTTCAATTAAAGTAATGTTATTTCTCGTTTGACAATGTTTTTCTAGGACATTTTATGCTTTTTAACCTTTATAACGAATGTTATAGTTGTTAATGAGTTTTAAAAATCAAAATAAATAGCGCTTAAGTGATGATTTTATTTATTTTTCTTTACTTTTAACATATCTTAATTTAATATGCGCACAAAAGCCTTTTCAGTTTGACTTCAAATTATACTTATTTTTGTGTTAAATGCGTTAATAATTTTTTTGTGTTTTTTATTAATTACGTAGTTTGCGTTTGATTTAAATTTTATTAATTCTGTACAATGTCTTATTTTACCTACTTAACTTATTTTATTTGAACTTTATTTTGTTTTTATATTTTTTTTAATCTCAAAGCCTCATTAACTTGATTTTTTATTTTAAAGAACGCTACATGTTTCGACTTATGGTCATCCTCAGGTGTATACTATAAAATTAGTATTATAAAGTTGAATCTTATTTTAAACATGAACTTACAACATTAAAATTGAGAAATTAAACTTCAAATAGTATAAACTTTAAATATGAAAAACAATTATAGAAATATGAAAAATAATATCAATTAAAATAAATCAAAGAATATTATAAAAATAAACTTAGCAACATTTATTAATCAAATTAAATATTTAAAGTTTGACAATTTAAAATTTGAAAAATACTAAAATAACCTAATAATAGAAATGTCCTAGGTTACAACAAAATAATATAAAAATGGAAACAATCGAACAAAAACTAATTTAGAAAAAGTAAATTATTATTAAAATTTATTTCATTAAGAGATAAACCACCATTTTAATTATAATTTTTAATTGTTTCTTTTATTTCTAAAAAAATTCATTTCAAACTTTTATTACAAATTTGAAAATGTCAAAATCTTTTTAGGATTAAATGAATGATGAAAATTTAATATATGATTAGCAAATAATAATTTAAATGAAATGTTATTATTTTTAATACAAGACAGATGTTCGCCAAATCTAATAGAAAACTTTCAACCTATTTGTCTTATATAGAATGCGTTGCAATCACCACATTTTAATTTATAAACACCGGATTTATCTAAAATATTAATTTTATCTTTAGTATTAACTAATAAAGATTTACTATTATTTTTTGACAAGAAAGAAATGTCAATGTTAAAACATTTAAATAGATTTGGAAATTGAAATAAAGAAGGCTCTATATAAGCAAAAGAAAAATATATTTTTGATCGATTAAAAACAGGTGTAAGAGATAAACAGTTTTTAATTTTAATAGAAAACAAAATTTTTTTTGTAAATTTTTAATAATGTTTAAAGGAGAACCGTTAATATTAGCAAAATAATAAATAATATTTATTTCTTTGTTAAAACTATCATGATCAAAAGAAAAAATATATAAACCGTTAAAGAAAAATTTAAAGCTAATTTTGTTTTTTACTGCTTAAGATACTTTTATTTTATTATAATAATAAATTTAATTAAATAATCAATAAATTCTTTGGTCAAAAGCCTTTGCATTTCTTTGCTTTTCTTTGCATACTTTTAAATAAACTTTGTATTTATTGCTTAATTACGAATTGATTTTGTATTTTAAAATTTTGTTTGTGAATTATATTCTTGTTTTTTTTTTATGTAATAAAAATTAAAATGTTTAAGTATAACAAAACGTTTGTCTAATTTACCTGCGAATCGATTTTGTTTTGTTTTTGAGATTTAGTGATTTTACACACTAAAAGATAGACAACTGTTTTGATCTCGCTTAGATAATTTTTATATTATAGTTTAAATAAGCATTTTCTTTTTAACATCTTTTGCATTTATAATATTCTATAACTTTTCAACTTTTTACAGAACCAATTTAGTCCAAAATTATTTATTATTAGTCAAAAATAAAACTTTGATAAAATGGCAACACAATTGAAAAAACTCTAATACCAGATATGAGAGTTACACAATTTCTTACTGGGCACAGATCTTATAAAAACCATGTTGGTTATGTGAAGAAGAAGATGACGTGGAAATTGCATTAAGTAGAAGAAAGACAGAAAACTATGTAAAGACACACTACAGCAGAAGCTAACATCAAAAAACATAATAAAATAAGGATCAAGAAAAAAAGTAAATGGAAAACAATACTATGAAAAGTTTTAGTAAAAGCTAACTTAGTTTACTGTGTTATAAATGTCACATTGTTCTGATTTTTTAAAACCGAATTATACATTTTAGTAAACAAATGTTGTTTTGTTGTTCTATTAAAATGTTATTTAAAAATTAATTGCCTAAGTAAGCATATATTTATCGATGCGAATTACAGTTTTTTCTTAATATATAGTATTGACTATTTTTGTTTTTTTTGTATAACTCTGATTGTGTTCAAATATGAATTCAATTTATAAAACTTTGAAATTGTGTTTAATAAATTTCTAATAATTTTATGCTAATTATAGTAATTGTAAGAATACGGTAAAATTGCGACATAAAAAATTAAAGTATCAAACTTCATTAAATAAAAACTAACGTAAACTGTATCTGATCGATTTTAAGATAAAAAACTTTTATGGAAATGAATATTAAGAGTGCGTTATTGTAAAAGATTTTAACCGTGCGATAATAAGGTATTAATTATGTAAGGTTCATTACTAAGTGTGCTTTAATAACATGAACTTTCGTATAAGAGTAACAATCAGATATCATTTATTCGAATGAAAAGTGTAATCTATTAACTAAATTTCAACACTGCTATTGAAAATTAAAATTCAGTCTTCAATGTTATACAATTTTAATGAAAAAAAGAAAATATTTAATGGATAAGACTAATATAAAAATTTATCAAAGCTTATTTAGGTTGTATTTTTTATGTTAAGTATACAACAATTAATTTTAAGTAGGTTATGTGACTTTTTTGATTTTGTATTTACCTATATAAAGATGTTTAGCGTTTCAGACATTTACTGTACAAAATGAAGACGATCGTAGTACTTCACGTATTCATCTTTGTAGTGTTTGCAAAAGTAATTTTGTTTATACGTTAAAAAACTTGTTACTACTTTATTAATTTTTATTAACAATTATAGGTACCTTATGAACTTATGGACGATTGGAATGCTTTAGCGGCTGTTTATGCTGACGAATGCATTTTAGAATCTGGAGCTGATGCCGAAATAGCAAAGCAAATGTTTGAAAATCATAAACTAGTCAACGAAGAGCACATACGTTGTTATTTTAAATGTTTAATGATAAGATACAAATTTATGTCGAAAGATGGTGTCTTTAATGCAGAACGGTTAATACAAGGTGTTCAGCACGTAACTCCTGAAATTGCAGAAACTTGCATTACAAAACATGGTGATAAGATGGATTTGTGCAAAAAAAGTTACTTAGTTGCGTCATGTGTTGCAGAAGAAAATTATGAAACTATGTAAATGCGACATAATTCAATAGTTTTAATTAAGGGTATGTAATTTTCTAGACTAGATAAAATCAATTCTAATTTCTTAACCAAAATTGTATTGTCTTTTCAAAATATTTAATAAAAGAAAAACTAAATTGTTGAATGTCTTGTTATTTCCAGGTGTAAAATTACAACCCAATATTATTACTTCGTGATTACATTTTTAATTCTTTTCTTTTTCTTGTATTCTAAATGTCGACATAAAACAAATTGTGGTAATAAACACAGAAAATACCAGCAATTTTTGTAGAGGTTTAGTCAATACAAACCGATTCATAATTTTTTCTAAATTAATTCTTCTCTATAGTTAGCATTTCGTCCCTAAGCTGGAAGAAGACATCAGTTTTAGTTTTCTAAATTAATCTTAAGGATATGTACATGAACCATATAATGAAAAAAATTGACTTGGGAAATCACACCTGTGAAATAGGTTTTAATTTTGAACGTTTCTGAGTTTAATATTAGATCGAAAAATTGTTCGTAAACAAAAAGAGATATATTGTACCAGTTACTTTGTAGTAGTAATTCAGAAATTGTTGTAAGAAAAAGTTGACTTGGATAAAGCACCGTCTAAATATGTGTTTTTGTGTTGACAGCGCTTTGAAAACGAATATTCTATGTTATATATTGTACAATCAAAATTCCGCATTTTGTCAAAACTTCTAAGCAGTGATAATTTATCTCGATAAGACTTGCAGATGCTTCTGCAGTCGGTTATATTAACGTTAATCAAGCTGACTCAAACTTTTCTGTTTTTTTAATACGCGAAAAATGAAAGTGGTTCTTCTAAACATTGATTTTATTATACGATTTAAATTGTTACCTACTTTGTTAGATTTATTAAATGTAGTTGTCGATAATTTTTGGTTTTTCTTCTCTAAAATAACAGCATTTGCCAAATGTACAATAGTTCTTTGTTGATTGAATTTTAGTCTAAATGGTTGGTAAGTATTCGTTATTTATAGGGTAACAAAAATTTAAATTTTGTAAAAGTAGACACTAGGCACATGCTGACGGGAAATTTGGTCTTTTGTTGACGGCAATTATAACTTTTATTTTATTTTCGTACCATTAAGTTTTGTTCTGATCTTCGTATTTACGTTCGTTTTAATTTGGCGGTTGTATTTGTCAGGGCCGGATTTAAAGGTCTGGAGGCCTCGGGGCAACAAAGGTGTGGAGGCCCCTTAGCCCCAAATTATTTTCCAAATAAAATGAATTTTACTGATTGCCTGATTGGAGTAAACAAATATAGATCGACGATTTTTGTTAATATTTCATGTTAAATGAATAAAATATGAAAGGAAAAGTTGTTTACTGGTGTTTACTAGTCTGAATTTGAAATTTTTTTTCCGAAGTCTCTATTGTGGGGGCCCCTCTTTTGTGGAGGCCCTGGGGCTGTAGCCCCGCTTGCCCTCCCCTAAATCCGGCCCTGGTATTTGTCGTTTATTGAGTTCCTCTAAGAAATTTGTTATTTCAAATACTTTTTGTTTTAAAATTATTTATTGTTTTGTGTTGTACTTTGGAAGTTCATTTACGTATTTCAAATTATTGATATGTTAAATTTTAAAAACGTTTAAGTTTAAAGTATCTTAGAAACCATAAATTGTATTAGAACATTTATTTGTGTCAGTTGCTAAATGTTTTGATTTATTGATTTAATTTTTTTTCTTTCAGATTTAATTACTTTTAAAAACATTTGTTTGTTTAAAAGTTCTAATAGGGTAATAAGTTATTGGTTATTTTCGTTGAGCTTACTTTATTGCCTGGAAAAATTTTGATACCTAATTTCTTTGCGTCGTGCTTCCTAGCAGTAACCCTCTACTATCTGAATTTGAGAGATTGCTCAAATATTCTGGGACACTCTGTATATATAATAAAATTTTTGTTTTTTAATTTGGTAAAAATTTTGATACCTCATTCTTTTGTGTCATACTTCTTAACCGTATCGCTGTTTGATTAATAATAATACTATTGTTTTCTTAACAAATTTTTGTCGTTGGTTCGTGCAATTGAAACATATATGTGTCAATACTGAAAAAAAATGATTACTGATTAGTTGATGATCTTCGAATTGTAACCATGCTAAGATGAGAACGTCTTCCGGGTTTGGACCATGTCATTGTTGTAACTGAAGTTGCCAACGTTTTGTTCCCTTTGGTAAGAAGCTTCATCAGGGCGTGAAAGAAATCAAAGAACTCAAACAAGCAACCAAAATCTGACTAAAAACTTCTCAAAAGTTAGGTAATCAACTTGTGAACTATTAGATTGCAATTTTTAATTATTTTATTTATTTCTAAAAAAATTAACTTCAAACCTTTATTACAAATATGTAAAATTTTAAAATATTTTTAGAATTTAATGAATGATGAGAATTTAATATATGATTAGCAAATGATGATTTCAATAAAATGTTATGATTTTTAATACAAATCTAATCAGCAAATCTAATAGAAAACTTGCAACCTGTTTGTCTTATATAGAATGCGTTGCAATCACCGCATTTTAATTTATAAACACCGGATTTATCTAAAATATTAATTTAAAAGAAGAACCATTCATATTAGCAAGATAATAAGTAATATTTATTTCTATGTTAAAACTATCACGATCAAGAGGAAAAGTATATAAACCGTTAAAAAAAAATTTAAAGCTAATTTTGTTTTTTGCTGCTTAAGATACTTTTATTTTATTTAACTAATTTTTCGGTCAAAGGACTTTGCATTTCTTTGTTTTTGTATTTATTGTTTAATTACGAATTGATTTTGTATTTTAAAATTTTGTTTGTGCATTTTATTCTTGTTTTATTTTCATGTAATAATTTAATTGTTTAACAAAACGTTTATTTAATTTACCTGCAAATCGATTTTGTTTTGTTTTTAGGGTTTAGTAATTTTGCACACTAAAAGATAGACAACTTTTAGTTGACGAAAACTATAAATATATTGTAACGCTGTTTTGATTTCGTCTGGAGCATTTTTATGTTATAGTTTAAATAAACATTGTCTTTTTAACATCTTTTGCATTTATAATAGTCTATAGCTTCTCAACCTTGTACAGAACCAGTTTAGTACAAAATTACTTATTACTAGTCAAAAATTAAACTTTGATACAATGGCAACTTAATTGGAAAAACTCTAATAAAGCAAGATATGAGAATTACACAATTTCTTACTGGACACGAATCTTATGGAAACTACCTGAGGAAAAGAAATGAACCATGTTGGTTTTGTGAAGAAGAAGATGACGTGGAAATTGCAACAATTAGAAGAAGGACAAAAAACTATGCAAAGATACACTACAGCAGAAGCTAACATCAAAAAACAAGAAAAATAAAGAAAAAAAAGTAACTGGAAAACAGTAAAAAAATAAGAGATCAAAACCCTTTAATAGGTCTCAAAAATACAATGTTTTGTACTGTAGGTAATTTTTTATCGATTTGCACTAGTACTTTGTTCTTCTAACATTTATGGTTATAGAGACATTTATTTTTCAATTAAATCACAACAAGCACTATTTTAATGGAGCAGATTTATTTTAGTAGGCTTTATTTCTATTAAACAAAAAACAAATAGCCAGTAAAAGTTACTTATTGTGTTTAGTTGTCACGTTATCACCTATTACTATTTTCTACTTCATTAATTTTCGTTTAAAATGAATTATTGAACATAGTGTTTATTTGTCTTTTGGCAGTACCTGTATAGTCGTGAAAAAACAGTTTTATTAACAGCAATTCTTTACAATTTAACTATTTTTAAAATAGTAAAATAGTCAAGTAAAAACAAAAGTTGTGTAACTTGGTTTAATAAAGTTTCGTGCAAATAACATAACACTAATAACATATATTTAAACAGTTTCATAATTTTCTTCTGTAACACATAATGCAGTAAAATACGCTTTTTTGCACAAATCCTTTTCATTCTCAAATTTTGTAATACACGTGTTTGCAATTTCCGGAGTAATGTGAATAAATTGTTTTACTAACTCCTCTGGAATATAGGTACCATCTGCTGACATAGTCTTACTCTTCATACTTAAGCATTTGAAGTAACATCGTATGTGTTCTTCGCCGACTAATTTATGATTTTCAAACATTTTTCTGGCTGTTTCGGGATCTGCTCCCGATTCCGAAATACATTCATCAGCATAATTAACTGCTATAGAATTCCAGTCGTCGATAAGTTCAAAGGAAACCTATAATTTTTGATAAATATTGGCACGTCTAATATGCGATGTAATTTATAAATAAAAATTACCTTTGAAAATACCGTACAGATAAATATACTAAAAACTACTAACGTCTTCATTTTGCACATGAATGTTTGAAACCGTACTAACTCGTACATATGTGTATGTATGTATAAGTCTCAATACGAAACAAACATGTTTTAAATCACATGAGTTATATAATTAACTTTAATTAACGTTTACATTATACAATAGACTAAATATATAATAAAATTTATTTTTTAGTATAAACATAATTATTTATACATTTTTTACTTAGTAATTCATTTATGATGTTACAGTTGCACAATACGATTTCTACACTATTGAGAGTGTTTTGATGTATTACATTTTTTATATGAATATATAATAATGTATTATATTTATTTATTGTATTATAACATGCTTAATCATTTACAAATACAAAATAAATACAAAGATTACAATTGTTACGTTCTCCTAACTTATCACTACTACATCTATATAACATAAGTTTTATCTATTATTAATTTTATAATAGATTTAATTCAAGTACTGATGATTAATTGGTTTGGAATGACCGCTGATTATTTTGTTTTAAAAGTTTTCTGCACTTTGTAGTGCGTTTATTTTTAGTGTTGAAAACATTTATAGGATGCTTGATTCGAAGGTTTATGTAACGAAACGGTAAACCGCTCAGATGAAACCAAAGCTGGAACTTGCGGTGGTGCCCAATTTCACTTCATTGTTTCAAGATAATTTAAACCGATAATTTATGTTCAAATTTTAATATGCATAAACGAAGTTATAATTTATTTTATAATAAAAACTATCAGTAAGACTTACTCGCGGAAAAGTTATTTACGCGTTGGTTTTTTTCACTTATCTGAAGAAAAGTTACTGACGGGTAGAGATATTTTTTCGTATTCGCAAAAGGAAAATTACTGACGGGTTGGTTTCTTTCACGTATATTTATTATTATTTGTTACGTTTTGTATAAAGTTAGTGACAAATTGTTACGTGGTTACCAATCTGCGGCCAGTCAAGAACCAACAAACCGCAATACGTGATCTTCAATTTGAGGGTAAAGCGCCATATAAAAAAGTCAAAAATTAGTTAAACTTATTTGGATATGCGTTTGTAAGTTTTTTATTTGAATATTGTACGAGATATGCGATGAACTGTCTAACGCGAGAAAATTCTATGGCTTAAACAAAGTTTTTTGTTTGTTTTTTTGTTGTAATTGGCAATTAACAATTCGCTTATAAGATTAATTTTACTTTTTTTGCGCCAAAAGATCACGCTATAAACACCTAAAAAATTTAATAAATAGCCATGTCGATTATTTCGCGTCGCGAAATGTTTTTATTTCAATCTGCTGTAAGTCTTCTTTAGCTATGACAGGAAATCACAAACTGTGGAAAAATTCATAGATATCGCAAATCTTGCAATTATCAGAAGGTGTTACTTTAAATAAACTCTGATTTATCGTTTTTCTTAAATTTTTTTGTTCAAACTTTCAAAATAAGTTCTTTACAATTATATTCTCAATGCATGGAAAAACGTAATTCACAGTTTGCGTTGTTTTTTTTAATTTTGTAACAGAAAGAGTATTGCTGTAGAGTGTTTTATATTGGTATTCATATTTGATATAGTAATCGATATTACCATTGTCATATATTTTAGTTAAAGTATTTTTTAAACAACAGGTTATAATACAAATTTTAGAACCCGATCATTGTACAAGAAAAAATTATATTTGAGTTTCTGCAGTTGTACATTATTTAGTTACCGGTCATAAGTTAATTAGTATTAACTCTACAAGTTTCAACTAATTATTTATTCTTTACTTATATTTTAGAGTCTGAGTAAATTACCAAGTTGATTACTTTATCAAATTTTTTCAAATCTTTATGAAGCCCTTTACAGAAGCAGACAAATCAGAAAACATGCATCACTGCACACAAAAAAACGGCTACAACATGTTGCTACCACGAACATCCACAATTCTGCAATGGATTTATTTATGTCAAAGACATAAAACACATACATATTTTGTAAATAAAGTATAATTCAGTGGAGACTTGTCTTAAAGAACGCAAAAGGACGTGCCCTTTCTCTGTAGCAGTGTAAACAATAAAAAATAAACTCTTAACACGTTAAGCGCCAGACCAGACACCGGTGTCTGCACCTAAAGGGTACAACCAGGCCATGGCAGACACCGGTGTCTGTCCTACATTTAATTTAACCGCTCCAAGCAGACATAATCTGAGGACCTGGTGTTTGAATATGTGGGTGCTCTGGCCTTGCACTATTCATTTCCAACAGTAGGTTTTGTGTTGCCTATAGGAGAGGGTTTCTGTACGGTGTGTCTGTTTTTGTGTCTGCAATGACCCTGTGAACACTGCTTTTTTGCTTTTGTTATCACAGGGCCATAACAAACACAGAAATAAAATGCAAAAAATTATCTCAAACAATACAATTATTTATTGAAAAAATACAAGTTAAGGTGTATTAATAATTTTGTGTTCAGTATTGAAACAATCTAGATAAAATCTTTTTTTTTTTTACCGTCACAATTATCACAATAGGTTGTAACTTTTCTAATTCTACTTTTGGGAATTTTTTCTTATACCTTTTTTTTGTAGCAGTATTTGCAATATTTGCCTCCAATGCGAAAACTGCCCGGTAATTTGTTTAATGAGTAATTTTTTAGACGATTGTCGCGAATAACTTATTCTTGAGGGTTTTCCAAATTGTCATTTTCTTCTTTAGAGTAAATAAGTGCCTTTACTACGTTTTCTCTAAATTATATTATTGAGATGGGTTTTTTTGGTAACTAGTTTGTATAAAGAATCAGCATTTACGATTGCAGTTCCTAAAATTATTTCAACAGCTAGTTTTCTGTACCATTTGACGATTTTGCGTAAACAGCAACCATAGTTTGCAAATTAATCAGATAAATCAATAGATGACTTTCCTGCATTGTAGTCAACTATCATATTAGGTTTTTTAATCTCCTTCGCTCTTTTCATAACTTTAATCTTTTTGTCAGAATGCTTTCTAGAAGTATTGTTATTCCGGAACTATTTTTTCGGGCAATAGATTCTCCTTTACGAAGTTTTTGTTACAGAATTTATTTAGTAATTATTTTTCTATTTTTTCTCAATGTCCCTACCAAATAGATTGACGAGTCTAGTAAGATATGAGCCAAAAGAATGCTGTTGTAAAACTTGTCTCTTACAATAGTTCTACCAGAATTAAAAAGCAGCTCACTAAGTTGTAAGACAACTTTGGTGGGAACAGATCTTCCTTGTCTGACTCTTTTCCCGTATAAATTTTAAAATTACAGGTATATCCTTGGTTACAACATAACTTGAAAATTTTCACTACATACTTGTAGGCTTTTTGTGGTATATGTTGCTTAATGTGTGCAGGAATATCCATTTTAAGACGATACAAATAAATAATACTTTTAATCACGTTAATTAAATTGTAACAAAATTAAGTATATTTACATAAACAATTGAAATGCAAAATTACAGATTTCGTTGTTATCAACATAGAATATTTAAATTTAGTTAATAAAATAAATCATTTTTTAAACATTTTTTTTCAAAGTTCGGCACAAAAAAAGTTGTGTATCACACGTCCTAAAAGTATTTTGCGAGTGTTTGCCTTTGTAGGCCTCTGCTTCGCATCGGCTTACAAATATGCTCATACTCCCAAAATAGCACTTTCCGGACTAGTGATACAAATAACTATTGTGTGATGATATTTTATTTAGATATGTAATAATTAGCAAGCTTTCACACTGTATAAGAAATTGATGTGGTGCTTTGAGAAGTTTATAGTCCTAGTTATTGATTTTATTTTTGAATAGTATTACAAAATATTTGGTACGTAAATAATATCGAGTCATTTTATTTTATATATAATAGAAATGTGAAACGGACAAAATAAGACATTTTCTTTACAAGGAACGTGTAAAAGTAAGAAAACCTAAAAAAAACCACTCAAAATAAACTTGAAGCTATGGCTCAAGTTTTCTTCGATGAAGAATTAGAAGAAAGAGTTGGAGGAGACACTTTTGAAAAAGAAATTATAGATCAGAGCGGCCATGATATTGACTTTGAAATGGAATATATTTCAGATGAAGATGTAAACAATTCAAATTACGATGATGATAATGATAACAGCGGTAGTTCAGGCCTCGATGAATGCTGTGAATACTTCTTGGGAAAAGACAAAAATCTAAATGGCACAGAAAACCGGTTTTTAGTAAATTCAGTAAAACTTCTAAGAAAAACCTTGTAAAAATATATTCTGGGCCAAAAAGGTGTGCACGTGATATAACAAATGAAAAAAGTGTATTTGAAAAATTTTTCAGTGATGACATCATTGAAAATATTGTTGATTGTACAAACTTAGAAATAACAAAGTTGAGAATGAATTATGATCGACCAAGAAGAGCGAAAGATATTAAAAAAACGGAAATTATGGCACTTATAAGATTATTATTCCTTGCAGGCACAAAAAAGCAAACCCACACACTTTCTTGAATTGTGGTCAAACGATGGAACTGGTTCAGAAATATTTAAGGCATACATGAGTTATCAACGCTTTTTATTTTTGTTTTCTGCTCTACGGTTTAATAACAAGGATACTAGAGCAGAGCGCAAAGAAATTGATAAGCTTACTGCTATTCGATTTACAATCGACCGTTTTGTAGAAAACTGCTACAATAAATATTGTCTGGGAGAAGAAATGACAATAGATGAAATGTTGATTCCTTTCAGAGAGAGGTGCGGTTTTCTCCAATATATATCTAGCAAGCCTGCAAAGTATGGTTTAAAAGTATTTGTATTATGTCATGCCCAAACGTTTTATGTTACTAAATTTGAGTTATATTGTGGTAAGCAGCCGGAAGGACCATACAACAACTCCAATAAACCTAGCGATGTTACCATTCGTTTACTCGAAAACTGGAAAGGCAAGAACCGAAATGTGACTTGTGACAATTGGTATACCAGTATCCTTTTGGCCACTGATATTTTAAAAGATAAAATAACCATGGTTGGCACACTAAAGAAAAATAAACGCGAGCTTCCGTTGGAGTTTTTGCCAAATAAAAATAGAGAAGTAGAATCATCTCTGTTTAGATTTCAAAAAAACGTTACCATAGTATCATACGTGTCACATAAAAATAAAGCAGTTGCTTTATTATTAACCATGCATAGCAATTCTTCAGTAGATTCCGAAACGGGAAACCCAATATAGTAGTAGACTACAATTGTCATAAGGGAAGGGTCGACACCGTTGGCAAGATGTGCCGCACATATTCGGTATCAAGAAGAACTAGGAGATGACCGATGGTTGTATTTTTTCAGCTGCTAAACATAGCAGGAATTAACAGCCACATTATATACAACGCGGTAAATGCAAACCATCCACATAAATACCGAAGAATTTATGTAAAAAAATTATCGATATCTTTAATTAACCACATCTTTCAGAAAGGACAGACTTACAAACAACAAAAAAATTGAAGAAAAACGTGAAGAAGAAAAAACACCTCAGGCAAAAAAACGAGGACGTTGCTATTGCTGTGCATTCCCTTTTAAGATTTGCTAGGTCTGATTCTTAACGAAGTTTAGCGTTTTCAAAAAAAATCGCTGAAGGTATAAAGGTTATATTAAGCTACACTTACAGTGATCCGAAAATTTCTTGACGCTCGAGGGGTAAGGACAAGGTAGCAAAGATCAGTTGTGGTGTAGTTATATTGAATTTAAAAAAACACTTCTTATGTAGCCGGATCTGATCAGAGTAGCTTAGAACTTGTAGGTCAGTTAAAAACATTTGAAAAGAACACAACCAATGAGTGCGTATTCTCATTAGACAAACAACAATCCCATTTCAGATTTAGAAGTTTCAGTTATATAGTTCACTATTTATAGTAGAAAATAAGGCATTATATACCACTCTATCTTAAATAATGCGAGTAAAAATTATAATTTAGTTTTAATAATAGAAGGTATTTCTATAAATAAATAATTTTCAATTTTCCATACAATTTGTAAGTAAAGGTTATGATAAAATATTAAGTGTGTTAGATCAACTAACTCTTGTCTCAATCCTTACGAAGGTAATAAGATACACAGACAATTGCACAACACAACAAAAAATATTAACCTAATCTAACTAAAATTATCATATATGTAATTGAATTTCGTTATAATAACACATAATATAGACATTAAGTGAACTGAAATGAATATTAATTCAAAATTGTTTATTTTTTGTATTGAGAACATATATAAACGTTCATGTGCATACGGTTTTTATATTCGTATACAAAATGAAGACGTTAGTAATTCTATCTATGTTTATCAGCGTTGTATTTTCAAAGGTTGTTTTTATCACGTTACATATTAATGGTACTAATTTTTGTTGCAAATTACAGGTATCCCTTGAGCTTATAGAAGACTGGAGTAACGTATCGGCTCCTCATGCTGATGAATGCATCTTAGAAGCAGGGGCAAACCCTGAAATGGCAAGAAAAATGTTTGAAAATCATAAATTGGTCGACGAAGAGCACATACGTTGTTATTTTAAATGTTTAAGTTTAAAGGATAAAGTTATGTCGGAAGATGGTGCATTTATTCCGGAGGCGTTAATAAAACTGTTTATTCACATTACCCCAGACATTGCATACAATTGTGTTGCAAAGTTTGCCAATGAAGAGGATTTGTGCAAAAAAGCTTATTTAGTTGCGTTGTGTATTACGGAAGAAAATTACATTACTTCATAAATCTATACAAATAGTGTTTTATTAGTAAGAATTTAAAACTATCTTAACGTGTACGAAACCAGAATAAAATAAATTGAGGTAATATTGTATTGTGTTTATTTACAGCTGATTTCTTTACGTATAAATAAATTTGATATACCTAAGGTTAACAAAATTTTAATGTGCTTACTAATACTGCATTTCTAACAATTTTAAGGTTTTAAAAAAAAATAAAATCTTCGTATATACCTAATAGAATTCCAGATTTTAAAAAATTACAAATATAAAATTAAAAATGAACGAGCTATCCGTACCTCAAAAAGTATTTATCTTTAAGGTAATAAGTTCTAACTACCTACACAAGAATTTAATTGATTATGCCAATTTTTGATAGAATAAGTTTAATATCGTAGCAAATTAATCTCAGTCCCAATATAGCTGTTTTACAAGAAGCTTAACTTGGTTAGGTGCAGTGGTGGGCAATTTTGCGTAAAAAATAATTTTATACGTATACATATAAAAAACTCTGTATATAACGTATTTTAAGTAAAAAATGTATAATACGTGCTTTGATACGTGTAAACGCATCTTAAATCTGAACATGCTTTGTATTGTTAACCTCAGATTAGTACTTTTAGCTTTAAATCAGTTTGTTTATTAATTTATCTAATAAAAGTATTGAAATTATTTAAGCCAAGTAACTTTTCATCATTTCTAAAGTATATTATAACAATTAAAAGTACTGCCAAAGTCAGTAATTCATGAATTACACGGATACCTTATATAATAAATATCAATGAAGTAGAAATTCGAACTTCAGAGTTAAAAATAAACAACAGAATGAGCTTAAGAACATAATCACTTGATGTTTTTTACGTAGCGTAATTAAAGTGAACGTATAATACGTAGATTTTTACACGTAAAAATCTGTGTAAAAATATACACGTATTATACGTGTCCAACGCTGGTTAGGTGGTTTGTGGCCTTATTATGCTTGGAACCAATGATGCAACCTAATGTGATCTTAGCAGTTCGTCAGTCAAGTTGCGATTATTACGCCAAACGGTCAAGTTTCGGGAAATAATATATAAATCTTTAAGGCATACGTCTGTGTTTGACCCTGATTCTGATCAGGTGTCCTATTATCTTTCTCGCCACGGTGTCTTAAAAGAAGAGCGTGTCATTTGAAAATTTTTTTAACTGTTTTCATCAGAGATACCGCAGACTTTTTTTCTTGGTTTAGTTTTTGCATACGATCAAATTTTTGCTCTAACGACTTTGACTCTAAATCGGCATAGATAGACGTAATTGTTTTGCAAATTATATATGTATACTTTTGGTCAATTAGGCGTGAGCTTTAGACTCTGAGCTGCAAACCTCTACCGCTTTATAGTGCGCGATTTTAAACTGAAAACTTTGTTTTTTGCCGCGACTCGTTTCTTGTAGAAACTTTCTCTTCCACAACCTAGTCTTAGAATCTTTTATCTAATACCTGTGTTTACCCAATTCATATTTTGCGACTTAATGCTTTGTACCTGGCTAACTATTTCTGGTACCAATTCTGATACCTCAAATCCGTTTAAACCGACTAATAAAGACTTGGTTTCGTACCGTGACTTCTTGACTCATACCGTTTAACAAAAGCCGGTTTTCAAACCCTGCTACTCTCACAATTTTCGCATTTAATTTTTTTCGTTGTGTATCCAAACCCTGTCACGTCAAAACGCCCTCTTTCAGTGTTGACTACAAGCTTCCGCTTTATCTATTGCTATTTGCAGACACCAAACCTCAGTCCCGTAAGTAACATAACCAATAGCACGCGCCAAACTAACGTAGGTGATTTTTAAAAACACGTTTTTAACCCTTAACGTAGTCGAAGTTGATGCAAATCATAATCCAAGATGTTTAAGACTGTAAAAGTGCCAGAAGCAGTCTCGATAACCAATGTATAGTCCATGTGGATGAGTGTTATACGAAACAATGAGTTGACGCATCAGATAAAGATACATAAGTTATATACAGCCGGTGCCGTGACCGAATGGAAAACCGTTTGTTACATTTTCTACGAACCGGAGAACGTCAATCCGCTATGTTCTCCGGTCTTCAAAACCGAAATACTTTCCGGTCTTCTTCACCAAACCTGTTAACCGCATCCGCACTACCAGTAATAGTAACTAAAGCTGCACAATTGTGTGAGAACAACCGCTAATGGGGAAATCAGTTCAATGTTAACAGCGACATTATTTCATTCTTCAAAAGCATTAAAAAGCAATGCTTCTGCGAGTTCTTCCAGTTTTGTTAAACACCAATCTACTTTTCTGGTACCGGAAAACACGAAACAACTTTGTAAGTAGTTTTCAATTTTATTTTGTAGGGATACGATACGGTTACTATTTGGAAGAAATGATACGCAACCGTTCGCAAAAACAATAGAGAAAAAACAAAGGACTAGATTTATGCAATAGAAACGCTTATGATCTGTCATGGACAGTTGTTCCCGGGAGTCTAACTGCAAAGAAAATATGAAAATTTGCAGAGGTTATGCAAACTGTATTTAAAACGTACTGATTTCACTAACCTGAAAAAATTAAACGCGTTGGTTTGCGATATAACCAGTCAAAATCTTGCCAGATACTAGGCTTTGAGTCACCAATTAATAACAATATTTCCGTTAGAAGTACCAATGGTATCTGTTTTACTAGATCCGCCAACTTTTGACCGTTCCAGCTTTTTAACTCACACCAAAGAACAGCCCCAGCCGATTACAAAAACTGTCCGTTAATCTACAAACTACCACGAATAGAATGCTTAGTTAGAAACCGTTAAAAATGTTTATTCTAGGTCTAAGCCCCCTTTCCTGGTAACAGTAAACAAACCGAGCACATACGGATCGATTGTAATAAGAGAAGCAGACCTCCTCAAAGATGTCAAGAAATCGCTCTATAACAAAACGGAAGCAGAGGCGCTTAAAGCGGCCAAGAAGACAAGAGAGGGTAATCTCCTCCTAATCACGGAAGATATAACCAAAGCCCGATCCATAGACGGAATCCTAGCGAAAGAAATGACCAAAGCTGACACAACTCGTACCAGCGACGAGCAGAAACAAAATAGTCTTACACATTAAGGACATCCACGAAGTGGCCACATTAGAAGAAGTGGATGCAGCCATACGCCAAAGAACCAACAAGCCAGGCACGAGCTCGCTCAGAATAAACAAGCTTAGACCGAGTGCTAATGGGAAACAAATAGTAACGGTTGTGACGGATCAGACAACAGGAAGATTCCTATTAGGGCTGAAAACAATAAGAATTGGCATAACTCCCTGCAGGATCGCCGAAAGAAAAGCAGATGATGAATGCTCAAGGTGCTGGGAAACCGGTCATACAGTCAATAACTGTCGGGAAACCAACAGAAGGCACTGCTGTTACAACTGTGGTAAAGAAAGCCACAACAAAAGGGAGTGTAAAGGCAGCAAAAAATGCCCCTTGTGCAAAGTGCAAGACCATACACTGTGGACGTCGGCCTGCCCTAGATTCAGCAGAAAGGGCAAGAATGCCGATAAGACCGAACCGGGACAATCCGCTGAAGAAGGAAGAGACATGATTACTTCATAAATCATGGACAATAAGTTACGTATTATCCAAATCAACTTAGGCAGAAGAAAAGCGGCACACGATCTGCTACTAGTGACTGCCAGAGCTAACAATGTGGATCTTAAGCACGTAATTGTTATCGTACTTAATAGTAGAACACCTGCCCAGGTAATCAATATCTTAACGATACCAGATTCTAGGACAGGTGTAGTGATCAAACAAAGTTAATGTTGAATGATAATTTTATTAATAACTGTCTACTATTTATATACAATTTTTACAAGTGTGAAATACAAAGTTTGCATATTTATAATTACTATTGCAAATGTAGGTTACTATAAATAACACATTCTTCGCAAAGTGTTGATATAGCGGAAGTTTAAATATAACGTAACTACTTACGTTTGCAATTGCATTGTTTTACAAGTGTAGTAATTGTTAAGTGTTTGTTTACAATTTCTTAAGTTTGAAATTTATAAATGTTTCCATAAACCATTTTTATGTCTAAATTGTTATTTAAACATTCTGGCGCCTCGCCAACGGATGGTTCTTATTTTAACGGTTGAAGCTCGATCATTTCTGTTTCCGGTGCTGGATGAATCTGCTCGTTAATATGCTTTTTCTTGTGGTCTGTTAGACGTTGCTTACCGAAATAGTAGATTCCAAACATAAAAGCTACTATGCTCAGTACAATTGCGGTGGTAATGCCGCTGGTGGTAATAGAATGTTGTCTTGTTTTTTGCCAAATTGTTTCGTTTAATTCTTGTTGCAAATTGTTTTCTTTTTCTTTTAGGCTGCCCAATTTGTCCGAGGCTGTAAACACTGGTTCTTCCTGAATGTCTTTGAAATCGCGATGTTCCAAAGTCAGATTCCGGGGAAGAGGGATCGCCTTGGTATAACTGGCGATAACAGAAACAGTTTCCACCCTTTTTGGTGTTAACATATTTAGCTTGGTCTTAATAATACAATCCTCCGTTATTTGAATGACTCCGGTACTGTTGAGTAAAACATCTTCTCTCAAGCCGCTGCATGTTACCGCAATCTTGATGGGTTTGCTGATAATAAACATCCAGGTGTTGACCATATAGAGTTGCTTCCATACAATGGAGTGGATACTACTTTTTCGAATTCTGCATTTGGGCATAAAATGCCATTGGGTACCGGATGTTGCCAGAGGATTCTGTACGTCTGACTGCTTTATGATGTTGATGACTTCTTTTTCTAAAATTTTACTAGCACCGACAAAATTGGTACCATTGTCGCTGTACATGTGAGCACATCGACCTCTTCTAGCGGTAAATCTTCGAAATGCTGCCAGGAATGCGTCCGTAGTCATATCGCTTACGACTTCTAAATGGATGGCCTTTGTTGAAAGGCATACAAAAATGGCTATGTAACCTTTGTATGATTTATATCCTCTCCCCTTACTTGCTCTTATCTGGATGGGCCCGGCATAGTCTACTGCAGAATGAAGAAATGGTGGTGATGGTGTAACTCTATGGGTAGGCAAGTCTCCCATTATTTGATTTGCCGTCTGGGCCTTGTAGCGAATACATTTGATGCATTTGTTGATGGTAGAACGAACTTTTTTCTTCCCATTTATTATCCAAAATTTTCTTCGAACGTAAGCTAGTGTAGCTTGGTTTCCTCCATGTAGCGTTTGTAGATGAGCTTCCTGGACTATTAATTGTGACAGGTGGCAGTGGGATGGCAGTATGATTGGGTGCTTTTGTTCATATGGAAGTGGAGAATTCCTTAATCTCCCCCCTACTCGAATAATGTCATTGTTGTCGATGAATGGATCCAGGTTAATGATGTTGCTTTTTTTTCTCAAGCGGATTTTTTAATTGCAGTGTCCTGAGTTCTCTGTGCATTGTTTCTTGTTGAGTTTGTTTGACCAGTTGTAGTAGTGTGGCATCCAATTCTTAAACTAACAAAGGTCCAGTTTGTTTTGGATATTTTTTAGCGTGGTTGATAAATCTTCTGCAATACGATATAACTCGAACCAGTCTTGTTATTGAGGAAAATGTTGTGATAATTGGATTTTCTAGTGAATGTACCGCAATATTGTGACAGAGCTTGATTTCTTTTTTTGTTTGGAACGTTTGCGCTTGTTTGGGCCATTGGAATTCGTTTAGCAGCCATTTTGGACCATTCCACCAGAGCGTACAGTGTTTTATCTTGCTATTGTCCATTCCTCGGGATATCATATCTGCCGGGTTCTCTTCTGATGGTACGTGTTGCCAACATTGAGAGGGTAATAGATTGTTTATTTCTGCGACTCGATTGGCTACAAATGTTTTCCATCTGGATGCTTCTCCTTTGATCCAAGCTAAGGTTATCATTGAGTCGGTCCATGCATAGACTGATGTTTTTTGAATATCTAAAGCACCGGTGGTCCTCTTCATTAATTTGGCAAGTAAGACAGCGGCACACAACTCTAATCTTAGAATTGTTGTTTTTGATTTAGCTGGGGCAACCTTAGATTTTGCTGTTAGGAGTGTGGTGGTAACTTCTCCTGTTTCGTTGATGGTTCTAACATATATTACTGCGCCATATGCCCTTTCTGAGGCATCACAGAACCCATGTAATTGTATATCCATGCCATTGTTGTACTTTATCCATCGTGGTACCCTAATGTCTTCTATACATTTGAGTTGGTCGTTGAATTTGATCCACTTCGCTTTAATATCGTCAGGAACAGGTTGGTCCCAATCTAGATCTGCTAGCCAGAGTTCTTGGATTAATAATTTGGCCTTTATTATCACCGGAGCCATACATCCCAATGGGTCGAATAATTTAGCGATTTGTGATTCGTTTTGTAACACTCTGATAATTAGTTGCGCTTATTTTGAAACAAAAATTGTCTTCAATCGGTGCCCAATGGATTCCTAAGGATTTCCGCGTTTTGTCTTCGTTTATTTCTAATGAGGCTTGATCCTTCATTTCTTCAGTTAATGCTTCTAGTAATTGAGACTTATTACTGGACCATTTGCGTAATGTGAATCCTCCTGATTTTAGCAATTTAATAATTTCAGATTGTAGCTGAATGGCCTCTTCAATGTCATCCGCTCCAGACAAAACGTCGTCGACATAAAAGTCTTTCATAATGACTTCAGATGCCTTTGGGTATAATACTTTTTCGTCTTCAGCCAACTGCTGAAGAGTTCTTATTGCAAGAAATGGTGCAGAAGTTGTCCCATACGTGACAGTCGTGAGGCAAAATTCTTGTATTGGTGTGAATTGGTCAAACCTCCATAGAATCCGGTGAAATCTTTGGTCTTCTTCAGATATCTTAATTTGACGGTACATTTTCTCAATATCGGCGCTGAATGCAATTTGATGTTTTCTCCACCGTAGTAGTATGTCGGAGAGTTCTTGTTGCAATCTTGGTCCGGTGTACATTAGTTCGTTGAGACTCACTCCATTGGATGCTTTGGATGATGCGTCAAATACTACTCTTAGTTTTGTAGTGGTACTTGACTCTTTTAAAATTGGTTGATGTGGAATGTAATATTTTCTTTCGTCTAGTAGATGGCGAACTTCTTTCATGTGGCCGAGGTTTAAATATTCTTGCATAAACTTGTGGTATTGGTCTGCCAAATGGTTATCCTTTTGTAACCTTTTCTCGAGTTGTAGTAATCTTGCAATGGCTTTAGTTTTGGAATATCCTAATTCAGGTGCGAAATCTTTTCTGAAGGGTATTTGGACTGTGTAACTTCCATCGTAGTTTCTTTTAGTCGTCTCTGTGTAATGTTTTTCACATGCTGCGTCGTCTGGAGAAATGATTTTTTTCAATGACGCTTCTTCGAGATTCCAAAACTTTGTTAACTGTTGGTCTTCTTCGGTGCGGCTAATCATGCTGATAATTTTTATATCATCGTGTTGATATTCTTTTGCAATTCCTGATAATATCCAACCTAGTTCCGTCTGTTGACCCAGTAACCCATCTTTTGTTTTCTCAATGCCTTGCTGAATTATTTTTCCAAATTCTTCGGCCCCCAGGATGGCATCAATTGGGCCGGGTTTATTGTACGTGGGGTCTGCAAGAACGTAGTTTTGTAGTTGGTTCGATCTGGTGTATTCTATCTCATAGCTTGGTAACACTTGTGTTAATTTTGACATCACCAGAAACTTGACAGGTAGTGTGAAGTTGCTTGGAAAACGTGGGTGCACCTCAGCTTGAATTTTTGTGGTTGCTATTTTTGGATCTCCTGCTCCCAGACCTGTTATTTCGGCTCTTATCTTCTCTCTTGGTAGCCCCAAGGATTGCGCTGCTCTTTCTGTCATGAATGATGATTGCGATCCGGGATCAATCAGTACTCGCAAATATTCCATGGTTGCTGATTTAATAAGTACAAGGGCCGTGGCCAAAATTGTAGTTTGGTCTTGTCTTCCAAGATGACTGGTAATAGGATTCGCTTTTTCTTGTAAATTTTGGCTTGATATCTTGTTTGAATATTTGGAGGTTGTGTTTCCATTATATGGTTTTGAATTGGCCTGTCTTTTTTTGTGCAACATTGTATGATGCTGTTGACCGCACTGGAGGCACCGCAATTGACTTCGGCATCTCTTCGTGATATCGTGGTTCAAGCAGTTGAAGCAGAGTCGTCGTTCTTTTATGAATTGAATCCTGCCAATAATGGATAACGCTTTAAACTTTTGGCAGGTATATATTAGATGTTGCTGCTTACAGTATCCGCAGCAGTTGGAATGGTGTATTGTAACATGTGGATTCAAATTGTAGTTGTTAAATTTTGACGTTTGTTGCATTTCGTTATAACATGTCTTCTTCGCCGCCGTGACTGCTTCTAATGACTGGAATCGTCGGTTCAGAAAGTCCATTAACTCTTGTAAGTCTTGGATTTCGTGTGGTGTCTTCAGAGATTGTTCGTACAGACGATTGGTTTCTTGATCCCACTTTCGAGTTATGATATTTGCAACTATCGGCCCCCAGGAGGTAGTACTAACGCCTAAGTTGTCAATTGCTTTTAAACATTCGGTGATAACATCATGCAGTTGTCGTAGTTTATCCGCAGATTCATTCTGGATTGGCGGTATGTCTAAGATTTTGTTAATTAATTTGGAAATGATTAGTCTTTGATTTTGGTACCGCTTCTGAAGTAGCTCCCAAGCCACTTCATAGTTGATGTCAGTAATTTGTAAATGCTGCACCATTCTGCTTGGTTGTCCTCGGATGTGGGTTTTAAGGTATTGCATTTTTTCAATTTTGGTTAAGGATGGATTTTCATGAATAACTTTTAGGAAATGTCATTAAAGGTTGGCCAGTTTTCATAGCTTCCGTCAAAAAATGGAATTTCTATTTCAGGAAGTTTTAGGTTTGGTTTCGATACTTCTTGGACCTTTTGAGTTGTAACAATCTTTTGTTGTAAACCTTCAACTGCTACTTCGTAGGACCGCTCGGCTAACAAATATTCATCATTTTTGAAGTAATTGTCTTGGAAATTGATTTCGTACACCATTATTTCTTCATGTAGTTCTTGGATGGTTTCCCACTGCTTGTTAACCTTTTGGAGTAACAGTTCATATCGTAATTTTGATTTGTCTTCTTGCACTTCTTGGTTAATTAATTGGATCGTTTGGTCCACGTGTTGAATTCGAATGGATTGTTTCTTTCGGCGTAGTGATTGCTCAGCGTCGTTTTTGTCCATGTTTCTTTCGGCGTAGTGACTAATGATGATCTCTGAGCTCAACATAAATAAATCCAAGGCTGACAATTGGCTAATGGACCCTGAGGGTTTATTGGCCATCGCCATTCTGAATAAATCAATGATCATACAAAGATGCGAAACAATGACGGGGGCAGTCGCAGTGGAGATTAACAACTCGTGGTTGTACTCGCGTTATATTTCGCCAAACGATACCCTCGACGACTTTCTCAAACTCCTCGAGGACATCAAGTGCTCATTTAAAACACACAACAAACCCGCCATAGTGTCTGGTGACTTCAATGCTAAATCGCCCGGGTGGGGAGAAGACACAGAGGACGAAAGAGGCCGAACTCTAATGGAGTGGCTAGAGTCACAAGACATGTGCGTGATAAATGTTGGCAATACCCCCACCTTCTCCTCACGCGGGTGCACTTCTATAATCGATGTTACGTGCGCGAGTGCCAGGGTAGCCTCCAAGATCAAAAGATGGAGGGTGATGCATGACGAGTCGCTAAGCGACCACAATCACATCACTTATGAAATAACCGCAGATATGCCTCTCCATAACCACCGCCACTTCCTCCCATCATGGAATATTATTAGACTGAAAAAAGAAAAACTCAGGAACACCTTCGACCGTCTCATACTCCTATGCATAGAAGTAACACCGGAAATCTTGACAGACATAATGATTCAATGCTGGGATGCCAGCATGCTTCGACGCAAAGAAAACAAGCACAATGCAACTGGAATCTACTGGTGGAACGACGACCTAGCAAATCTTAAAAAGGAATGCCAGCGCGCCAGAAGATCATCGGCGATAGCCAATAAGAAAACCAACGGCCGATTAACCACAGAGAACCACCACTACAAGGAGTGTAGGAAGGAACTCCGCAAAGCCATATATGCCGCCAAGTGAACGGCATGGCTGGAGCTCTGCAAAAGCGTAGATTGTGACTCTTGGGGTAAGGGGTACAGGATAGCAACGAGAAGGTTGAGGAAAACATAGTCCGGTGCTCAACCCAACTAGCAACAACTGCACACAATAGTTAAAGAGTTATTTCCAGAGAAACTTTCAAGGAATCCCTCCAAGTCTTCGATCGCATACCCCACATCCCCAGTCACAGATGAGGAAATAATTGCCGCGGCCAAAAACTTAAATAACAGAAGGGCCCCTGGTCCAGACGACATTCCGGCAGAAGCTCTGGCGGAGATCATTATTAACAGCCCTGCATCAATAACTAATGAATCACCTATTGCAAACACAAACATTCCCGGACATATGGAAAAAGGCCAGGCTCGTCCTAGTTGACAAAGGGAAAAGGACCGCTAATGGGGCTACCTCCTACAGACCTCTATGTCTATTAAACACATTTGCCAAGATGTTCGAGCATCTTATACTTGAAAGACTAAGATCCAGCATCGATGCGTCAGGGTGGCTATCTGAGCACTAATATGGCTTCATGCGAGACAAGTCCACCATGGATGCCTTAGAAAGGGTTGACCGATGGGCCAGAACGACCCGAGCAGGCACCTGAAAAACAGGAAGACTATGCGCGCTGACCACGCTAGATGTTAAAAATGCGTTCAATTCACTAGCGTGGCTAATCATTATAGAAGCCCTTAAGAGCATAAAGGTAGATACATATCTTGTGAACATTATGAAAAGCTACCTGGAAAACAGAATTCTAATGATACAAGGGCCTGATGGCGTGGAATCTGTCCAGGTGACCTGCGGGGTCCTGCAAGGGTTAGTACTAGGGCCTACTCTATGGAACATCACGTTTGATGCCCTATTGAGACTGGACATTGGCGCAAATCATCGCCTTTGCGGATGATGTCGCACTCATGTCCAGTGCAAGATCCGAAGACGAGCTCACGATAACAACTAACACGGCGATAGCTCGGATCGACAGATGGCTCTCAGACCACGAGCTAGAACTGTCGCCAAACAAGACGGAAGCAATAGTCTTCTCAGGCAGACGCCGTGTAGGCCTCATCACTTTTACCGTCCACAATCAGTTTGTCGTGCCACAAAACTACGTCCGCTACCTCGGCGTCTACCTAGACAAGTACTTAAACTACGGACACCATGTAAAGATGGCAGCCATCAAAGCTGCCAAAACGGCGGCGGCTATATCTATCATCATGCTAAACGTAGACGGACCGAGTATGTCGAAGCGGCGTCTGGTATCATCGGTTGTAACATCGAGCATACTATATGCAGCGCCCATATGGGCCAGGGCCATAGAGATAGAAAAGTACCGGGGTATAATCCAAAAAATGCAGAGAAGAGTTACCATTAAAATTATTATGTGTTATAGAACTATCGCCACGGAAGCAGTACAATTACTTGCCGGTACTATCCCATGAGACCTCCTAGCTAATGAAAGACGCAGACTGAGGGAAGGCCTTGGTACCAGAAAAGAAGCTAGAAGGGAAACACCCCAACACTGGCAGGCAAGATGGCAAAGTGGCCTGAAAAGCAAATTGACCTGGCGCTTGATTCCCAACATTGTTCCTTGGCTAGAGAGAAGCCACGGGGAATTAAATTACCACTTATCGCAAGCGTTGACAGGGCACGGCTGCTTTGCCAACTACATGCACGGTATTCGAAAGAAAAGCGACCCCTCTGCATTTACTGTAGGGAGGTAGACGATGTAGAACACACGGTGTTTGCCTGCCCACAGTGGACCAGTTTAAGGTACGACATGCCAGGCATGACACCGGAACTCTTAATCCCACAGATGCTGAGTTACAGGCAAAAATGGGAAAGCATAAACTCAACCCACATAAAAAATTTTAATCTGACCATTAAGTAATCAACTTTATGTTTGTGTTTTTCTCTATGTACCATCAACTCATACACAACTATATACAACAATTTTAAATACATGTACAAGCTTTTTATTATACTCTACTTTTATCATTGAGCACAGGACTATATACAATATTTTAAATACATGTTATTATTATATTTTACCTATATTAATGAGCACAGGATTGATTCCATCTAGCTTGCAAGCCGGTAGAATAACTGGCGATGCAGCTATAGCCTCAGAGCGACTGACGAAAAAACTTGATTGTGTTCCGATCACTCTCTAGAACAGGCTGAAAAAAAAAGGTCTAAACCCCCTGTACCCGCGGTAGCATCTGTAGATTCTTGACTGTTTGTTCCGGTTACCGTATATGTGCAAGAGTTTGACGCTTTAGTAGATACCGGCTCTATCAAAAGTTATGTAAGCTTATAGGTAGAAAAATTTGTCACTAGAGATTTACAACATCCAGGAAACAATCCTGATAGGGTTCAACCAGCAAATAGCGCGATTGCTAAAACCTGCGGAAATTATTCGTTTCCAGCAAACATTGCATTTTAAATTATTACACTTGAATGTCAATCTCTGGCCAATCTTACTATAGATTTTATGCTTGGGATTAATGTTCCCTTCAGAAATAATGCTACGTTAGAGGTAACAATAAAAGCTTAGATGCTGAACGCCAAAGCAATAGTATAGTAACAAAACCGGTACATGTTTTGGAAGAATCCAGAATATATCCAAACTAAGCTCATCGGTAGACAACGATTTGCTGCAAGAAAAAGTAGATCAATCTCAAACAGTGACCAATCTTGCAGTTCAACTACTGTACCGACCCGAGAAGAAAACGGTGTTAATAAAAGAAGACAAATTGTCTTCACCGTTAAACTCCGCACCACTTGATTTCAAAGTTCCCAGCTTCCTGATTCTCGAAGTTATGCCAATAAAAACCGCAAACTCAAAACCAAGAGCTTGCTGTTCGATAACTCCGTCAGCAAACAAAACTTTGAAATCAGACACCGCAATAGAAATTCAACAAGAGCCGCCACCCAATATATTGTTCTAGTTAAGTGCTGTACCAAACCGACAGATAGAAATATTTTCCTACAACGATTGAAGCTTTGTTTTAAGTTTGGTATAAATTAGCAATGAATACACTTCTCACATATCGGGTTTGTTCGAGGCAGAAGTAAAACAAAAAAAATATTTTATATTTATATTCAAATTTTTTTTAGCTATATATTTGTTTTTTTGTGTATGTACATTAGATTTAAGCTATGTACCTATTAATTTAATTTAGTTTGAAAGAACCTTTTAACGTCCGAGGGTATGTTCAAAAATTATTTTGTAATGTTTGCTTACGCCTTTGCCATTTAAAGTAAACGTGTTTGGTTTGGCTAACGTTCGACTCGGTGCTGTGTTGAAGGGTAGTAATGTTAGGACCAGCTAAAAAAGCATGTAAACTGCTGTATTTAAACACAAATTAAATTAAAATCTATACTAAAACAGCTATAATAAATAGCAAATATCTTAACTTAGTGCTTACTCCAGATGTATTCTGCTAACACGTTCAGATACTATTCCTTGTGTTTATTTGAAAGTGCTCTTAAATTTTCAGAAAAAAAGTTTATGTGTGACTGCACTAAACGCATTTTAAAAGACATATTACACTTTATTGTACGCCGACAGAAATTTCTTGACATGAACGACATAATCATCACTTTTGTTGTTATCAAGAAAATTCTCACAGATTTTGAGAATTCAAGCTTATTATTGACAAGTCTATTTGCTTGAATTACGTGGCATATTTAATCTTATCGTCAATGAATTTAAATTGGGACAGAACACTAAGCTTTCATCTTCCAAAAAAGTAATTTTAGGATAAACTGCTTAGACCTATAAGAAATGATTTCTGCCCTTTTCTAAGAGACTCTACTGCTAAAGTCTAGATTCAAAAATTTCAAATTTACAATTCGGTAGCTCCAAATCTTTGACCAAGATTATTCAATTTTGACTTAGTAACGAGGTGAGGTTAGCGATAAAATGAACTAAATAAGCATGTCTTATCATTGGTAAACGTATTATTTGATGGTTCAGGCAGTAGCTCAAAGTGCTTCAAATCCGTTTCTAGTTGTAAAATATAGGATTTGGGGGCAACCTAATTCTAAATGTTTGGTTCTATCTGTAGTGGGCGAAAAGACTAAGTTCTACTGATTGTAAGCGTGTAAGCGTGACAGCGGAAGCGTCTTGTAGTAGCCGTACGTGACCCAATACGCTTAGGGTCTATGTGAGTAGTTTTGCGTCTTAGACTCATAAAACGTACATCAATCTACTTGATTTCAGTATCCTAGGATATAAATGCATTTATGTGTAAAGGGCGAGGGCTGTACGAACAAGTAGCGGAAGAATCCATTCCAAGAATGGAGGAGACAGCAACGGTGACTCATCTAACATGGTCTGTCAGCAACACAAGCATTCGAGGGAGAAAGAGAGTCTCACCGGGAACGTTTGCTATCTGGTGCTTTATCTTTATTTGGTATCGGCCTCTCGGAGGTGTGGGATCTAGCTATGGTACAAATTAGGCGTCAATTTATTTTGTCGTGCGACATTTGTTTTTAATTAGGAGAAGAGGTGTTTACGCTATCCCCGCCTCAAATATTACTGCTAACTCCCATTTGGCACGCAAGACCTGGTATGTGTTGCAAGCTTTGAAGATGTCTACTGCTACGTTTGACAAAAGCTCAGCTTGTGTGATAACCACTAGTTTTTATGCTACCGTAAATTTTCCGGTGAATCTATTTAGTAAGAGTAAACTAGCGTAGTTTTAAAGAAGATTATAACATAGAGAATAATAACTGTTTTTACTGTATGTAGTAGTTTGCATAGAATACTCACACACAGTATGTTAACCAGATAAAAAAAACGTTTTGATTAGATTTGCCAAACATCATCCGCCATTTGTACATTTTTCGGTTACATAACAAGTTGATAACCTAGCGCTAAAAAAATTATTAGTTTTAACCAGTAATATTATAGCCCGCAAAAAATTCTTAACATTATTGGCTAAAGTATCAAGCGAGTCGAAGTGATTACTTGAGATATACATGACCAAATATGACACAAGTACAAAGTTGAGATTGGACTATAAGTACAAAATTTATATCTAGAACAATATACAGAGTTCTCATAAATACTTGTATCTTACGTGACATATGTTAAGCAACCAATATTGCCTGGATTGGTATCAAATAAAACAAAAATTATTAAATGAAAAACATGCATGTATTAACTCTTCTCCTTAAATTTTAGAAAATATTTTAAATAGCATCGGTAATTGCACGTTCCAAGTCTTCAATTTTGCACAGCTGATTCTTGTATACTGTGTTTTTTAAATTGTAGAATTGCTCAAAAACTTGACCCAACATATTACAGTACTTAAAAAATATTGAACCAGTTATCCTTCACTTTGACATTGCAATCTAACTTTCAAAAGATGCAATGTTGGTTTCACAAAAGTGTGTAAGTTTTTGGTTGCCCAAGTGCAATAATTTTAGCTATTTACATATCTACTTAAATGAAACCATGAAAGTTAAATCCAACAACAACAACAAAGTCAAAATCCTACAAAAAGTCAGACGCAAGTAATTCTTGATAAACCGTAACCTTGTACAAAGTCATCAAAAGGTTTCCTCGAGGGGTTAACTACATAGCAAATTTAGTGTACAAAACCCTGACAACAATTAAGCGATTTTGGCGATTATGGTAATTTTCTGGTAGTTGCAGCAATTTTTCAGTAATTGTAGCAATTTTTCAGCAGTTGAAGTAATTTTTTTGTGGTTGTGGCATTTTTGGAGCGATTGTGGCAATTTTCGGTCGATTGTGGTAATTTTCTGGCAGTTGTGGTATGTTTTCAGTCATTGTAGCAATTTTTTAGCAGTTGTAGTAATTTTACAGCGGTTGTGTCAATTTTGAAGCGATTGTGTCAATTTTCTAGCAATTGTGACAATTTTTAGTAATTGTGGCAATTTTCAGGCGATTGATGATAATTTTCTTTCGATTGTAACAATTGTGGCAAATTTTCGGCGATTGTAGCAATTTGTCGGAGATTGTAGCAATTTTACTGCGATTGTGTAAACTGTCTGGCGATTTTAGCAATTCTCTAGCGGTCGTGGCAACTTTCGAGTGATTGTGGCAATTTTCGGTCGATTATGGCGATTTTGTAGCAATTGTGGTTATTTTTTGATGATTATAGTAATTTTTTATCGATTGTGGCAATTGTCGGGCAATTGTGGCAACTTTTGGGCGATTATAGTAATTTTACTGCGATTGTGTAAATTGTCTGGCGGTTTTAGCAATTTTCCAGCGATGTGGCAATTTTCTAGCAATTGTGACAATTTCCTAGCAATTGCGGTAATTTTCTAGCAATTGTGGCAATTTTCGGGCGATTGGTGGTAACTTTCTGGCGATTGTTGCAAATTTCTAACAATTGTAGCAATTTTTTGCTCTTTAGACTAACAGCGGGTCGGGCGCCCATTCTTCGAAAAGACACGAAAAGTGGAAATCCAACACCGTTGCAGAGGAGTACGTTAGAGATTCTTTAACGCATAAAGTCTACGCGGTTAACCGGGTTTCCAATGGCGGAACCGTTGAAAATTCTAGTAATAGTACCACTAACGAAAATGCAATTCATATAGTTAATAACGTTATTTCTGTTACGAACAAGGAAGAAAATGATGTTAAACAATTTGTAAACATACCCTCAATTAACATTCAAGAATGTTCCAATTGTAGTATTAATATTAATAAATAAATGCGTCATCTATTTAGGTATACATGACAAGTGTACATAGGCGGAAAGTGTCTTCCGTAGTAAATCGTGTTTTCACTTCTTGGATACCATCAGATTATGTATAAAAGTGAAGGTTTTACTTTCCATTACTGTAGTGTTTTTGTCAAAGTATCGTTGATTCACCAAGGTGGTAGTGAGAAAAATTACTTTGCTGTTTAGAATAGTGTAATAAAACACAAGTTACAGAATGAACGCCCTGCAATCACGAGACCGGGTTTAATACACGAGCCGCGCAGCGGCGAGTTTATGAAATGGTAAAGTGATTGAAAAATTAAGCACGCGTCATAAAATACTATGACGCGTGCTTAATACTATTTTCTCTATTTCGATGCAATATTTAAATTTTCCGGGTGATTTTAGTTTTAAAACAACATTGGAAAACTTTTACATTTTATTGAATTGGCAACTTACACATTGACATTTTGAAATTTATGTATTAACTTAAAATCTCATACGAAATTATCTCTTTTTGCTTTTATAAGTAAATAACTTTGAATTAATAGGACGTCTTGATTTTATCTTGACATCAAAATTTAAGTTTTAATTGTTAAGTTTCAATAATTTTGATTTCTTTTTCATGTAACGTCATTTTACGATGCAGAGATACCAACTTTGAAAAAACTAACATTACTAAAATTCGTGTAAAAATTTGCTTATTCTTACACGGATTTTAGTGTAAGTATGGCTAATTCTCATGTCGAAATAGAGAAACGATTTTCTAAGAAAAGGAGGCGGCCGTGCCCTCTGGATTCACCAATGAATGTGAATAAAAACAAATAATCTTCAATCTTCTTTGATTTAATAAATCTTAAATTTGTCTATTTGGGCTGCAAAAAAACAAATTTGTTTAACATTTTTGCTCGATCAAAGTGAAAATAAATTATAGATAATAAGTTTTAAGAACAGAAATACTAACATGAAAGTATAAAAATTCAATTAAAAAACTTAATAAAATAGAAAATTACATAAATTTGACAAATTCAGTGATTTAATAAGTTTAAAAATGTTTGAAGATCATAAATAGGTTTTTAAATTGTGTTACTGAATACCTAAATAAAGTAATGTAAGAGAAAACTATCAGTGCGTATTCTTAATAGAGGTACAGCAATCCTATTTAAGATTCAGAAGTTTCCGTCATATACTTCACTATTTATAGTAGCAAATTAAACATTATATACAACTCTATCTTAAATAATGCGAGTAAAAAATATAGTTTAGTTTTAATAATAGCATGTATTTCTATAAATAAATAATTTTCAATTTATCATACATTTTGTGAGTAAACGTTACGATGAAATATTACGTGTGTTAGTTTAGATCAACTAAGTCGTATTGTAATCTTTACGAAGGTAATAAGAAATATAGAAAATTGCATAATAACAGAGGATATTAACATAATCTAACTAAAATTATCATATATTTAATTGAATGACGTTATAATAACACATAATCTAAACATTAAGTGAACTGAAATGAATATTAATCCAAAATTGTTCATTTTTTGTATTGAGAACTTATATAAACGTTCATGTTGTATACGATTTTGACATTCATGTACGAAATGAAGACGTTAGTAGTACTAAATATATTTATCAGCGTTGCATTTTCAAAGGTTTTTATTCATACATTACATTACATTAATGGTAGTAATATTTATTGATAATTACAGGTATCCTTTGAACTTATAGACGACTGGAGTAACGTATCGGCACCGTATGCTGATGAATGCATCTTAGAAACAGGAGCAAACCCCGAAATGGCAAGAAAAATGTTTGAAAATCATAAATTGGTCGACGAAGAGCACATACGTTGTTATTTTAAATGTTTAAGTTTGAAAGGTAAAGTTATGTCGGAAGATGGAGCATTTATTCCGGAGGCGTTAATAAAACTTTTTATTCACATTACCCCAGACATTGCATACAATTGTGTTGCAAAGTTTGCCAATGAAGAGGATTTGTGCAAGAAAGCTTATTTAGTTGCGTTGTGTATTACGGAAGAAAATTACATTACTTCATAAATCTATACAAATAGTGTTTTATTAGTAAGAATTTAAAATTCTCTTAACGTGTACGAAACGAGAATAAAATAAACTGAGGCAATATTGTATAGTGTTTATTTGCAGCTGATTAATTTACGTATAAATAAATTTGATATACTTAGAGTTAACAAAATTTTAATGTGCTTACTAATACTGCAGTTCTAACAATTTTAAGGTTTTAAAAAAAAATTAAAATCTTCATAAATAATACAGTTCCAGATTTCGAAAAATAACAAATAAAAATGAACGAGCTATCCGTACCTCAAAAAGTATTTATCTTTAAGGTAATAAGTTATAACTACCTACACAAGAATTTAATTGATTATGCCAATTTTTGATAGAATAAGTTCAATATCGTAGCAGATTAATCTGAGTCCCAATATAGCTGTTTTACAAGAAGCTTAACTTGGTTGGGTGGTTTGTGGCATTATTATGCTTAGAACCAATGATGCAACCTAATGTGATCTTAGCACTTCGTCAGTCAAGTTGCGATTATTACGTCAAACTATCAAGTTTCGGGAAATAAAATACAAATCTTTAAGGCATACATCTGTGTCTGACCCTGATTCTGATCAAGTGTCCTATTATCTTTCTCGCCACAGTGTCTTAAAAGAAGAGCGTTTCGACAACACTCAGAGTCTTTAACAAATCATCGGTGTCATTTGAAAATTTTCTTCATTTTTCTCATCAGAGATACCGCAGAAATTTGATTTTCTTGGTTTAGTTTTTGCATAGTGACGATAAATTTTTTTGTTTAACTATTTTGACTCTAAAAATTTATTATTATTATGATCTTATTCCTCCCACTGGTTTCCTTAGACATTAGACGTTATTAAGGAAAGGTTTATTAACGATTTGGAAACTGATAGGAAGGTCATTTGTAAGATCCCCAAAGGTATTCAAATCTACGGCTTCTGTGACGCTTTAAGACACGGTTACAGGACTTGTATTTACTTACACCCAAGAGGGGGCATCGTATTCATTATGTCAATTTATTATGTGTACAAACACGGGTAGTGTAACCAAATGGCATAGATAGACGTAATTATTTTGCAAATTATATATAATTTTGTGTCAATTAGGCGTGAGCTTTGGACTCTGGGCTGCGAACTTCTACCGCTTCATAGTGCGCGATTTTTCCTTGCCTGCGAATCATTCAACCGTAACAGAATTAAAACTACCGTCAAAACTGAAAACTTTCTTCTTTGCCGCGACTCGTTTCTTGTAGAAACTTTCTCTTCCATAACCTACTCCTAGTAGAATCTTTTATCTAATACCTGTGTTTACCCGATTTATATTTTGCGACTTGATGCTTTGTACCTGGCTAACTCTTTCTTGAACCAATTCTGATTCCTCAAATCCGTTTAAACCGACTAACAAAGACCTGGTTTCGTACCCTGACATTCTTTACTCATACCGTATAACAAAAGCCGACTTTCGAATCCTGCTACTCTCACAATTTTCGCATTTAATTTTTTCCGTTGTTTATACAAACCTTGTCACGTCAAAACGCCCTTTTTCAGTGTTGACCACAAACTTCCGCTTTATGTAGTGCTATTTGCAGACACCGAACCTCAGTCCCATAAGTAAATTAACAAATAGGACGCGCTAAATTAGCGTAGGTTATTTTTAAAACACGTTTTTAACTCTTAACGTAGTCTAAGTTGACGCAAATCAAAATCCAAGATGTTTAAGACTGTAAAAGTGCCAGAAGCAATCTCGATAACCGACGTATGGTCCAAATAGATGACTGTTATACGAAACAATGAGTTGACGCATCAGATAAAGATACATAAGTTAGATACAGCCGGTGGCGTGACTGAATGGAAAACCGTTTGTTACATTTTCTACGAACCGGAGAACGTCAATCCGCTATGTTATCCTGTCTTCAAAACCGAAATACTTCCTAGTCTCCTTCACCAAACCTGTTAACCGCATCCGCACCACCAGTAATGGTAACTGAAGCTGCACAATTGTGTGAGAACATCCGCCAATGGGGAATCCAGTTCAATGTTAACAGCGACAGTATTTCATTCCTCGAAAGCATTAAAAAGTAATGCTTCTGCGAGTTTTTCCAGTTTTGTTAAACGCCAATGTACTTTTCTGGTACCGGAAAACATGAAACAACTTTTTAAGTAGTTTTCAATGTTATTTTGTAGGGCCACGATACCGTTACTATTTGGAAGAAGTGATACGCAACCGTTTGCATAAACAAAAAAGCCAAAGACTACATTAATGCAATAGAAACGCTTATGCACTGTCATGAACAGTTTTCTCCGGGAGCCTTACTGCAAAGGATATATGAAAATTTGCAGAGGTTATGCAAACTGTATATAAAACGTACCGACTTCATTAACCGGAAAGAATGAAAAGCGTTGGTTTGCTACTACTAGGATATAATCAGTCAAAATCTTGCCAGATACTAGGCTTTGAGTCACCAATTAATAACAATACTTCCGTTAGAAGTACCAGTAGTATCTGTTCTACTAGATCTTCCACCTTTTGACGTTTGCAGCTTTTTAAATCACACCAAAGAACAGCCCCAGCCGATTACAAAAACTGTCCGTTGATCTACAAACCACCACGAATAGAATGCTTGGTTAGAAACCGTTAAAAATGTTCATTCTAGGTCTAAACCCCCTGTACCCGCGGTAGCTTCCGTATATTCTTCACTGTTTGTTCCGGTTACCGTATAGGGCAAGAGTTTGACGCTTTAGTAGATACCGGCTCTATCAAAAGTTATGTAAGTTCAAAGGTAGAAAAATTTGTCACTAAAGATTTACAATATTGGATGTTAAACCGTTACACTTGAATGCCAATCTCTGGACAATCTTACAATCGATTTTATGCTTGGGCTTAATGCCCCGTTCAGAAATAATGCTACGTAGGAGGTAACAATAAGAACGCCAAAGCAATACTACGTACTAACAAAACCAGTACATGTTTTGGAAGAATCCAGAGTATATCTAAACTAAGCTCATCGGTAGAAAACGATTGGCTGCAAGAAAAAGTAGATCAATCTCGAACAGTGACCAATCTTGCAGTTCAACTACTGTACCGACCCGAGAAGAATACGGTGTTAAGAAAAGACGACAAATTGTCTTGACCGCTAAACTCTGCACCACCGGATTTTAAAGTTCTCAGCTTCCCGATGCTCGAAGTTATGCCGATAGGAACCGCAAACTCTAAACCAGGAACTTGCTGTTTAATAACTCCGTCAACAAACAAAACCCTGCAATCAGACACCGCAGTAGAAACTCCAGAGCCGCTACCGAATATATTCTTTCAGTTAAGTGCTGTACCAAACCGACAGATAAGCTTTGTAGCAAAGAGAAGTAAGCCAAATAAAATATTTTCCTACAACGATTGAAGCTTTGTTATAAGTTTGGTATAAATTAGCAATAATACACTTCCCACATATCGGGTTTGTTCGAGGCAGAATTAAAAAAGAAAAAAAAATTTTTAATTCATATTCTAATTTTTTTTGTAATAGCTATTACATATTTGTTTTTTTTGTATGTACATTAGATTTAAGCTATGTATTAATTTCATTTTGTTTAAAAAGACTTTTTAACGTACGGAGGTATGTTCAAAAATTATTTTAAAATGTTTGCCTACGCCTTTGCCATTTAAAGTAAACGTGTTTGGTTTGGCTAACGTTCAACTCGGGGCAGTGTTGAAGGGTAGTAATGTTACGACCAGCTAAAAAAAACATGTAAACTGCTGTATTTAAAAACAAATTAAATTAAAATCTATGCTAAAACAGCTATAATGAATAATAAATACCTTAACTTAGTGCTTACTCCAGATGTATTCTGCTAACATGTTAAGATACTATTCCCTGTGTTTATTTGTAAGTGCTCTTAAATTTTCAGAAAAAAAGTTTATGTGTGACTGCACTAAACGCATTTTAAAAGGCATATTACACTTTATTGCACGCTGACAGCAATTTCTCGACATGAGCGACATAATCATCAGTTTTGTTGTTATCAAGAAAAGTCAATCAAAGTGCTTCAAATCCGTTTCTAGTTGTAAAATATAAGATTTGGGGGCAACCTAATTCTAAATGTCTGGTTCTATCTGTAGTGGGCGAAAAGACTAAGTTCTACTGTTTGTAAGCGTAGCAGGAGAAACTTGTCTCTCCGACAGCGGAAGCGTCTTGTGGTAGCCGTACTATTTGATTTCAGTATCCAAAGAATCTAATGCATTTATGTGTAAAGGGCGAGGGGTGTACGAACAATGCAAAGTAGCGGAAGAATCCATTCCAAGAATAGAGGAGACCGCGACGGCGACTTATCTAACATAGTTTGGCAGCAACACAAGTATTTGAGGGAGATAGAGAGCCTCACCGGAAACTTTTGCTATCCGGTGCTTTATCTTTATTTCGTGTCGGCCTCTCGGAGGTGTGGGATCTAGCTATGGTACAAATTAGGCGTCAAATTATTTTGTCGTGCGACATTTGTTTTTTATCCCTTCCTCAAATATTACTGTTACCCCCCCCCCCCATTGAGCACCCAAGACCTGGTACGTGTTGTAAACTCTAAAGATGTCTACTGCGACGTTTGACGAAAGCTCAGCTTGTGTGATAACCACTAGTTGTTATGCTACCATGAATTTTCCGCTCAATCTATTTAGTAAGAGTAAATCAGTGCAGTTTTTAAAGAAAAATATTACATAAAGAATAATAACTGTTTTTACTGTATGTAGTAGTTTGCACAGAATACTCACACACAGTATGTTAACCAGATAAAAAAAAAACGTTTTGATTAGATTTGCCAAACATCATCAGCCATTTGTACATTTTTCGGTTACATAACAAGTTGATAACCTAGCGCTAAAAAAATTATTAGTTTTAACCAGTAATATTATAGCCCGCAAAAAAGTGTTAAGATTGTTTGTTAAAGCATGAAGCGAGTCGAAGTGATTACTTGAGATGGACTTGACCAAATATGACTCAAGTACAAAATTGAGATTGGACTATAAGTACAAAATTTATAGCTAGAACAACATAAAGAGTTCTCATAAATACTTGTATCTTACTTGACATATGTTAGGCAACTAATATTGCCTGGATTGGTATCAAATAGAACAAAAATTAGTAAATGAAAAACATGCATGTATTAACTCTTCTCTTTAAATGTTGGAAAATATATTTTAAATAGCATCAGTAATTGCATGTTCCAAGTCTTCAATTTTGTGCAGTTTTTTAAATGTCCATGCAAGTAAAAATCTAGTAGGGTAAGGTCTGGATATCGTGGACGACATAACAATTCGCTTATTATTTTTTCATTGTAGAATTGCTCAAAAACTTCACCCAATATATTACAGTACTTAAAAAATATTGAACCAGTTATCCTTCACCTTGACATTGCAATCTAACTTTTAAAAGATACAATGTTGCTTTCACAAAAGTGTGTGAGTTTTTGGTTGCCCAAGTGCAATAATTTTAGCTATTTACATATCTACTTAAATGAAACCATGAAAGTTAATTCCAACAACAACAACAAAGTCAAAATCCTACAAAAAGTCAGGAGCAAGTAATTCTTGATAAACCGTAACCTTGTACAAAGACATCAAAAGGTTTACCCGACGGGTTAACTACATAGCAAATTTAGTGTACAAAACCCTGCGATTGTAGAGAGGTTTTGACGACAATTAAGCGATTTTGGCGATTATGGTAATTTTCTGGTAGTTGTAGCAATTTTTCAGTAATTGTAGCAATTTTTCAGCAGTTGTAGTAATTTTTTAGTGGTTGTGGCATTATTGGAGCGATTGTGGCAATTTTCTGACGATTGTGGTAATTTTTTAACGATTGTGGCAATTTTCGGTCGATTGTGGTAATTTTCTGGCAGTTGTGGTATGTTTTCAGTCATTGTAGCAATTTTTTAGCAGTTGTAGTAATTTTACAGCGGTTGTGGCAATTTTGAAACAATTGTGGCAATTTTCTAGCAATTGTGGCAATTTTTAGTAATTGTGGCAATTTTCAGGCGATTGATGATAATTTTCTTTCGATTGTAACAATTGTAGCAAATTTTTGGCGATTCTAGCAATTTGTCGGAGATTGTAGCAATTTTACTGCGATTGTGTAAACTGTCTGGCGGTTTTAGCAATTCTCTAGCGGTCGTGGCAACTTTCGAGTGATTGTGGCAATTTTTGGTTGATTGTGGCGATTTTGTAGCAATTGTGGTTATTTTTTGATAATTATAATAATTTTTTATCGATTGTGGCAATTTTCGGGCAATTGTGGCAACTTTTGGGCGATTGTAGTAATTTTACAGCGATTGTGTAAATTGTCTGGCGGTTTTAGCAATTTTCCAGCGATGTGACAATTTCCTAGCAATTGCGGTAATTTTCTAGCAATTGTTGCAATTTTCGGGTGATTGGTGGTAACTTTCTGGCGATTGTTGCAAATTTCTAACAATTGTAGCAAATTTTTTGCTCTTTAGACTAACAGCGGGTCGGGCGCCCATTCTTCGAAAAGACACGGAAAGTGGAAATCCAACACCGTTGCAGAGGAGTACGTTGGAGATTTTTTAACGCATAAAGTCTACGCGGTTAACCGGATTTCCAAAGGCGGAACCGTTGAAAATTCTAGTAATAGTACCACTAACGAAAATGCAATTCATATAGTTAATAACGTTATTTCTGTTACGAACAAGGAAGAAAATGATGTTAAACAATTTGTAAACATACCCTCAATTAACATTCAAGAATGTTCCAATTGTAGTATTAATATTAATAAATAAATGCGTCATCTATTTAGGTATACATGACAAGTGTACATAGGCGGAAAGTGTCTTCCGTGGTAAATCGTTTTTTCACTTCTTGGATACCATCAGATTATGTATAAAAGTAAAGGTTTTACTTTCCATTACTGTCGTGTTTTTGTCAAAGTATCGTTGATTTACCAAGGTGGTAGTGAGAAAAATTACTTTGCTGTTTAGAATAGTGTATTAAAACACAAGTTACAGAATGAACGCCCTGCAATCACGAGACCGGGTTTAATACACGAGCCGCGCAGCGGCGAGTTTATGAAATGGTAAAGTGATTGAAACGTATTCTATTACGCGTGCTTAATACTATTTTCTCTATTTCGATGCAATATTTTAATTTTCCGGGTGATTTTAGTTTTAAAACAACATTGGAAAACTTTTACATTTTATTGAAATGGCAACTTACACCTTGACATTTTGAAATTTATGTATTAACTTAAAATCTCATACAAAATTATCTCTTTTTGCTTTTATAAGTAAATAACTTTGAATTAATAGGACGTCTTGATTTTATCTTGGCATCAAAATTTAAGTTTCAATTGTTAAGTTTCAATAATTTTGATTTCTTTTTCATGTAACGTCATTTTACGATGCAGAGATACCAACTTTGAAAAAAAAACATTACTAAAATTCGTGTAAAAATTTGCTTATTCTTACACAGATTTTAGTGTAAGAATGGCAAATTCTCATGTCGAAATAGAGAATAGTATATTAAAACACAAGTTACAGAATGAACGCGCTTCAATCACGAGACCGGGTTTCATACACGAGCCGCGCAGCGGCGAGTTTATGAAGCGGTAGAGTGATTGAAACGTATTCTATGACGTGTGTTTTGTACTATTTTCTCTATTTTGATACAATAATTAATGTATTTTAAAACAACATTGGGAAGCTTTATTATTTTATTGAATTGGCAACACTTACACTTTGACATATTGAAAGTTATGTGTTCACCTAAAATCATACGAAATTATCTCTTTATATCTTTATAAGTAAATAAATTTGAATTAATAAAACGTGTTTATTTTATCTTGACCTCAAAATTTGAATTTCAATTGTTAGATTCCAATAATTTTGATTTCTTTTTCATGTAACGTCAACTTACGATGCAGAGATACCAACTTTGAAAAAACTAACATTACTAAAATTCGTGTAAGAATTTGCTTATTCTTACACGGATTTTAGTGTAAGAATGGCTAATTCTCATGTCGAAATAGAGAATAGTACATTAAAACACAAGTTACAGAATGAACGCACTTCAATCACAAGACCGCGTTTCATACACGAGCCGCGCAGCGGCAAGTTTATGAAGCGGTCGAGTGATTGAAACGTATTCTATGACGTGTGCTTTATACTATTTTCTCTATTTGGATACAGTATTTAATATTTTTCGTATAATTTTAATTTTTAAAACAACATTGGGAAATTTATAGTTTACTGAATTGGCAACACTTACACTTTGACATATTGAAATTTATGTGTTAACCTAAAATCTCATACAAAATTATCTTTTTATACCTTTATAAATAAATAACTTTGAATTAATAGGACGTTTTTATTTTATCTTAGCATCAAAATTTGAATTTCAATTGTTAACTTCCAATAATTTTGATTTCTTTTTCATGTAACGTCAACTTACGATGCAGAGATACCAACTTTGAAAAAACTAACATTACTAAAATTCGTGTAAGAATTGGCTTATTCTTACACGGATTTTAGTGTAAGAATCGCTAATTCTGATGTTGAAATAGAGAAACGATTTTCTAAGAAAAGGAGGCGGCCGTGGCCCTCTGGATTCACCAATGAATGTGAATAAAAACAAATAATCTTCAATCTTCTTTGATTTAATAAATATTAAATTTGTCTATTTGGGCTGCAAAAAAACAAATTTGTTTAACATTTTTGCTCGATCAAAGTGAAAATAAATTATAGATAACAAATTTTAAGAACAAAAATACTAACATAAAAATATAAAAATTCAATTAAAAAACTTAAAAAAATAGAAAATTACATACATTTGACAAATTCAGTGATTTAATAAGTTTAAAAATTTTTGAAGATCATAAATAGGTTTTTAAATTGTGTTACTGAATACCTAAATAAAGTAATGTAAGAGAAAACTATCAGTGCGTATTCTTATTAGAGGTACAGCAATCCTATTTAAGATTCAGAAGTTTCCGTCATATACTTCACTATTTATAGTAGCAAATTAAACATTATATACAACTCTATCTTAATAATAGCATGTATTTATATAAATAAATAATTTTCAATTTATTATACATTTTGTGAGTAAACGTTACGATGAAATATTACGTGTGTTAGTTTAGATCAACTAAGTCGTATTGTAATCTTTACGAAGGTAATAAAAAATATAGAAAATTGCATAATAACAGAGGATATTAACATAATCTAACTAAAATTATCATATATTTAATTAAATTCCGTTATAATAACACATAAACTAAACATTAAGTGAACTGAAATGAATATTAATCCAAAATTGTTTATTTTTTTGTATTAAGAACTTATATAAACGTTCATGTTGTATACGATTTTGACATTCATGTACGAAATGAAGACGTTAGTAGTACTAAATATATTTATCAGCGTTGCATTTTCAAAGGTTTTTATTCATACATTACATTACATTAATGGTAGTAATATTTATTGATAATTACAGGTATCCTTTGAACTTATAGACGACTGGAGTAACGTATCGGCACCGTATGCTGATGAATGCATCTTAGAAACAGGAGCAAATCCCGAAATGGCAAGAAAAATGTTTGAAAATCATAAATTGGTCGACGAAGAGCACATACGTTGTTATTTTAAATGTTTAAGTTTGAAGGGTAAAGTTATGTCAGAAGATGGTGCATTTATTCCGGAGGCGCTAATAAAACTGTTTATTCACATTACCCCAGACATTGCATACAATTGTGCTGCAAAGTTTGCCAATGAAGAGGATTTGTGCAAACAAGCTTATTTAGTTGCGTTGTGTATTACGGAAGAAAATTACATTACTTCATAAATCTGTACAAAAAGTGTTTTATTTGTAAGAATTCTTAACGTGTACGAAACCAGAATAAAATAAATTGAGGCAATATTGTATTGTGTTTATTTGCAGCTTTACTTTACATATAAATAAATTTGATATACTTAGGGTTAACAAAATTTTAATGTGCTTACTAACACTGCAGTTCTAACAATTTTAAGGTTTTTAAAAAAAATTAAAATCTTTATAAATAATAAAGTTCCAGATTTCGAAAAATAACAAATAAAAATGAACGAGCTATGCGTACATACATTAGATTTAAGCTATGTATTAATTTAATTTTGTTTAAAAGAACCTTTTAACGTCCGGGGGTATGTTCAAAAATTATTTTGTAATGTTTGCCTACGCCTTTGCCATTTAAAGTAAACGTGTTTCGTTTGGCTAACGTTCGACTCGGTGCTGTGTTGAAGGGTAGTAATGTTAGGACCAGCTAAAAAAGCATGTAAACTGCTGTATTTAAAAACAAATTAAATTAAAATCTATACTAAAACAGCTATAATGAATAGTAAATATCTTAACTTAGTGCTTACTCCAGATGTATTCTGCTAACACGTTCAGATACTATTCCCTGTGTTTATTTAAAAGTACTCTTAAATTTTCAGAAAAAAAGTTTATGTGTGACTGCACTAAACGCATTTTAAAAGACATATTACACTTTATTGTACGCTGACAGCAATTTCTCGACATAATCATCACTTTTGTTGTTATCAAGAAAATTCTCACAGATTTTTTTCAAGCATATTTTTGACGAGTCTCCATTTGATTGAATTACGTGGCATATTTAGTCTTATCGTCAATGCATTTAAATTGGAACAGAACACTAAGCTTTCATCTTCCAAAAAAGTAATTTTATGATTAGACTTGTAAGAAATGATCTTTGCCCTTTTCTAAGAGCTAAAGTCGAGATTCAAAAATTTCAAATTTACCATTTGGTAGCACTAGATCTTTGACAAGATTATTCAATTTTGACTGAGTAACGAGGTGAGGTTAATGATGAACTAAATAAACATTCTTATTGGTAAACCTATTATTATATAATGGTTTAGACTGTAGCTCAAATTGCTTCAAATCCGTTTCTAGTTGTAAAATATAGGATTTGGGGGGAACCTAATTCCAAATGTTTGGTTATATCTGTAATGGGCAAAAAGGCTAAGTTCTGTTGATTGTAAGCGTGGCAGGAAAAACTTGTCTCTCCGACAGCGGAAGCGTCTTGTGGTAGCCGTACGCGGCATAATACGCTTAGGGTCTATGTGAGTAGTTTTGCGTCTTAGACCCATAAAGCGTACATCAATCTACCTGATTTCAGTATGTTAGGATACTAATGCATTTATGTGAAAAGGGAGAGGGCTGTACGAACAATGTAAGATAGCGGAAAAATCCATTCCAAGAATGGAGGAGACCGCGACGGTGTCTTATCTAACATGGTCTAGGAGCAACACAAGTATTCGAAGGAGATAGAGAGCCTCACCAAGAACGTTTGCTATCCGGTGCTTTATCTTTATTTGGTGGCGGCCTCTCGGAGGTGTAGGATCTAGCTATGGTACAAATTGGATGTCAAATTATTTTGTCGTGCGACAAATTATCCCCTCCTCAAATATTACTGTTACTGTTTTTGGTTACCCAAGTACAATAATTTTAGCTATTTACATATCTACCTAAATGAAACCATGATTCGTCCTAAAGAAAGTTAAATCCGACAACAACAACAAAATCAAAATCCTACAAAAAGTCAAGAGCAAGTACTTCTTGATAAACCGTAACCTTATACAAAGTCATCAAAAGGTTTCCCCGAGCGGTTAACTACATAAAAAATTTAGTGTACAAAACGCTGCGATTGTAGAGAGGTTTTGACAATAAATTAAGCGATTTTGGCGATTGTAGTAATTTTCTGGTAATTGTAGCAATTTTTCAGCTGTTGTAGTAATTTTTTAGAGGTTGTGGCATTTTTGGAGCAATTGTGGCAATTTTCTAGTAATTGTGGCAATTTTCAGTCGATTGGTGATAATTTTCTGGCGATTGTGGCAAATTTGTAACAATTGTAGCAAATTTTCGGCGATTGTAACAATTTTACTGCGATTGTGTAAACTGTCTAGCGGTTTTAGCAATTCTCTAGCGGTCGTGGCAATTTCGAGTGATTGTCGCAGTTTTCGGGCGATTGTGGCAATTTTGTAGCAATTGTGGTTATTTTTGGTGATTATAGTAATTTTTCATCGATTGTGGCAATTTTCGGGCAATTGTGGCAACTTTTGGGATATTGTAGTAATTTTACTGCGATTTTCTAGCAATTGTGACAATTTTCTAGTAATTATGGCAATTTTTAAGCAATTGTGGCAATTTTCGGGCGATTGGTGGTAATTTTATGACGATTGTTGCAAATTTCTAACGATTGTAGCAATTGTTTGCTCTTTAGGCTAACAGCGGGTCGGGCGTCCATTCTTCGAAAAGACACGGAAAGTGGAAATCGAACACCGTTGCAGAAGGGTACGTTGGAGATTCTTTAATGCATAAAGTCTACTCGGATTACCAGATTTCTTAAGGCGGAACCGTTGAAAATTCTAGTAATAGTACCACTAACGAAAATGCAATTGATATAGTTAATAACGTTATTTCTGTTACGAACAAGGAAGAAAATGATGTTAAACAATTTGTAAACATACCCTCAATTAACATTCAAGAATGTTCCAATTGTAGTATTAATAATAATAAATAAATTCGTCATTTATTTAGGTATACATGACAAGTGTACATACGCGAAAAGTGTCTTCCGTGGTACATCCTTTTTTCACTTCTTGAATACCATCAGATTATGTATAAAAGTAAAGGTTTTACTTTCCATTACTGTCGTGTTTTTTTCAAAGTATCTTTGATTTGCCAAGGTGGTAGTGAGAAAAATTACTTTGCTGTTTAGAATAGTGTATTAAAACACAAGTTACAGAATGAACGCTCTTCAATCACGAGACCGGGGTTAATACATGAGCCGCGCAGCGGCGAGTTTATGAAATGGTAAAGTGATTGAAACGTATTCTATGACGTGTGCTTAATACTATTTTCTCTATTTCGATGCAATATTTAATATTTTCCGGGTGATTTTAGTTTTGAAACAACATTGGAAAACTTTTATATTTTATTGAATTGGCAACTTACGCTTTGACATATTGAAATTTATGTGTTAATTTAAAACCTCATACGAAATTATCTCTTTATGCTTTTATAAGTAAATATTTTTGAATTAGTAAGACCTCTTGATTTTATCTTGGAATCAAAATTTAATTTCAATTGTTAAGTTTCAATAACTTTGATTTCTTTTTCATGTAACGTCAACTTACGATGTAGAGATGCCAACTCTGAAAAAACTAACATTACTAAAATTCGTGTAATAATTTGCTTATTCTTCCACGGATTTTAGTGTAAGAATCGCTAATTTTCATGTCAAAATAGAGAAAATGTTTTTCTCTATTTCAACAAAAGGAGGGGACCGTGACCCTCTGGATTCACCAATGAATGTGAATAAAAACAAATAATCTTCAATCTCTTTTGATTTAATAAATATTAAATTTGTCTATTTGAGTTGCAAAGTTGTTTAACATTTTTGTTCGATCAAAGTGAAAATAAATTATAGATAACAAATTTTAGAACAAAAATACTAACATAAAAATATAAAAACTCAATTAAAAAACTTTAAAAAAAACAGAAAATTACATAAATTTGTCAAATTAGGCAATTTAATAAGTTTACAAGTTTTCGAAGATAATAAATAGGTTTTTAAATGATGTTACTGAATACCTAAATAAAGTAATGTAAGAGAAAACTATCAGTTTGTATTCTTATTAGAAGAACAACAATCCCATTTAAGATTTAAAAGTTTCAGTCATATAGTTCACTATATTTATAGTAGCAAATTAAGCATTATATACCACTCTATCTTGAATAATGCGAGTAAAACTTATAGTTTAGTTTTAATAATAGAATGCATTTCTATAAATAAATAATTTTTAATTTCACATACATTTTGAGTAAAGGTTACGATAAAATATTACTGGAGTTAGTTTAGATCAACTAATTCTTGTCGTAATCTTTAGGAACACGGAGATAAATCTGTAATCACTAGTTATAAATAATATGTTCATTATTTACACATTTAATAAAATTTAAAAATATGAATTATATTATGATGTTATGCGTAATACGCATACAACATTCCTAAGAGTGCAGTTTGTATGCGTTAGCTATATTCATGTATTATGAATATGGTTTATAAATGTAATCAAGTTATGAATTGTTTTCATATTTTACTAGTTATCACTATAGTTATAATTAGATCTTAAGTTATAAATAAACCTTCTTATATTATGATAAATCAGCAAAACCAGCAGAACGTTTCACACGAAGTTAGTGTGTGCATTGCATCATCTATAGCAGTGATTTTATCAACTGAAAGGTATGCAAAATGTAATACTGTCATATATTTCTGTTTTTTGAGTTCTAATGTTTGTATATTAATTAGTTTCTGCAAATATACATAAGATACAAATACTAACACTTATCACACAATCACATACAAATTTAAAATTCTTGCAAAAATATATTACATCAATGAAGTATGTTTTTGTATGAGGTGTACAAAATTTGCCGTTTATCTCAATGTGTGCATGCAATGCGTTTTTATTTTAGCTTAAAATAAAATTAAATATACAAGATATTCAAAGTTATTTGTATATTATTGCTATTTTCATTAATATTAAAGATATATATAAATATATATATAAAGATTAAAGTTGAAACACTTTTTATGGATTACGACAGTGCAATCAAAAAAACAATTGAACCTCAAATTTTATCAATATTCATAAAAATACAATTATTTTAATGGGACGCTATATATTTTTAGCTGTTTTAAAAATTTATAAACTTTTGAATAACAAATATCGTACGCACTAATACTTTAAATTAAAAAATAAATGAGATGCGTTTCAAGTTTTAATATTCTAAATTTAAAATTCAAATTTAGTGCCTACTTTAAATTGTAACAAAATAAACATCAACTAGAACCAAAGACAGTTCATCTAATTTATCAAATTTTCAAAAAAGTTGCTTTGCTCGTGAGACATGTTCGTGCTCTAAACCTTACATTCCGTGTAGCACATAGAATGGTTCTTCCTCAAATACGTCGTATAATTTCTCTGATTTTGTTTTGAAGTGTTAAAACATTACGGTATTGCTGCTTACACACTTCGTTTTTTGCAAAACCTCACAAAAAAAATTTGTGGCGTTAGTTCCGGAGAACGTGTAGGTCAACGTATTGATGCGTTTGTGCTTATCCATTTTCTATCAAAAGTCTGGATCTGTGAAGCAACAAAAATTCATTAAGGAAATCGTTTAAGATTTTTCATAGTTAATGGACATAAAGCTTTCCGGCAACACTACCCTGATAGAACACTGGTCCAAGAACTCGCAAACCTATTACATCTCACCAACTGTTGAAACTAAATTTATTTTTAGGAATTTGTAGATTTACTACAAGAGGATTTTCTCTACTCCAATGATTTTTTGTCACACATGCCTGAATGTAAAAAAAATATTTTTTTCACATCAAGTTTTAACTGAATTAGATAAAGATTCGTCTGTCTATAGAACAAATTTAATTTCATCCTGTTTTAAAAACACTTTCATAGTTTTAAATTATCTATATAACCTTAAAAAGTACAACGTATGTGACACTTTACAATCACTTTTGGTGATGTCTAAGAGCATTTATTGAATTCTTTCTAAAAATGACTAATGTTTTTAGGATATTGCACTTTTTTGTACGTGTAAACATTTTTTTTATAAATTAAAAAGAAATATTAATTATTGAGTAGTAGTAAATTAGAAACTCAACAAATACATTTTTATTTTGTTGTCGACAACCTACCGTTGTTTTATAGAAAATCAACATGGCTAGCTTAGGTACATTATGGTTAAATATCAATACTTTAAACGTCTCTCATTGGTTTATTTTTAAATTGAAAGTGGTAGTGCAAAAACATTTATTATTCAGAACTTTATGTATTCTTAAAATATTAAAAAACATATAGAATGTTTCATTAAGAAAAATAGTATTTTTAAGAATGTTACTAAAACTCGATGTTAGAAGGTTAGAATTGGAAATACATGGAAGTTCTTCAGTTCTGAAGTGAGAACAGTGGCAGATATGTACTGTTATAAACAAACTGAAATAATTTTGCATCAAAAACAAAATTATCTTAAACTATTTCTAATAGTAATAGATCGTGAGGATGACGATAAGCTAGTTTGCTTTGGTAACAGATAATATTACGCATTTATACAATAATTTTCTATAAACTTTGATGCCTACTTTAAAATAATGGATTTGATAAACGTTGCTACCTATATGATAATTAAACCTATTACAAAAATTATTTGTATTAAAGTTCTTCAACTTTATTATAAAAAACCGTTTTTGACTGTAATAGAAGAAAAGGTTTGTGGTTAGCAACATGTAAAATTATTTTTTTTTAGATTGTTGCTAAAGTTTAGTTGTAGAAGTATGTTGGTGTACTTATATATACCTGCATTAAAATTGTGTAATCATCGTAAAAAAAATAAACATTTTTTGAAACTCGAAATATATGTTTTACTAATTTATAAAATATAGAAAAAATATATTGTGATTATTTCGTATCAGAAGAGTAAAATTACCTCCGAAATTATGATTAATATTCATAATTATTAATCCACTATTCTGAATATCACTTAAACAATACTTTATTTGGCACATATTATGATTGGCTGATTATAAAGTTATTCTTTATAGAATTAGAGTTTATAAATATTAATCATAAATATGTGGTTTTAAGCATACCTAATGAAAATACTTCGTTAATGGATGTGAATTATAATTATAATAGATGTGACTTAAATGACATATTATGATTACCTGGTTAAAATTTTATTCTTAATATGATAATTGTTAGTGAGTATTATTCATAAAGATATGATTATTCTGCATATATAATGAAATCGTTTACTTCATAAGTTATGCATTATGATCATCATAGATGCCAACAAATTATACCGATGGTTTATAAATTTATGAATAGCTAGTAGTAGTTGTTTTTTATGCTTAAATTACGCATAAGCTATACGTCTTACGAATTATATCTGAAACCATTTCTCTTCGTGAAGGTATTAAGAAATATAGAAAATTGCATAACACAACAGAGGATATTAACATAATCTAACTAAAATTATCATATATGTAATTGAATTCATTATAATAACACATAATAAAAACATTAATAATATAATAATTAATAAATAAATAAGAATTCAAAATTGTTTATTTTTTGTATTGGGAACTTATATAAACGTTCATGTGTATACGATTTTGACATTCATGTACAAAATGAAGACGTTGGTAGTACTGAATATATTTATCAGCGTTGCATTGTCGAAGGTTTTTATTTATTATTACATTACATTAATGCTAGTAATATTTAATGATAATTACAGGTATCCTTTGATCTTATAGACGACTGGAATAACGTATCGGCTCCGTATGCTGATGAATGCATCTTAGAATCAGGAGCAAACCCCGAAATGGCAAGAAAAATGTTTGAAAATCATAAATTGGTCGACGAAGAGCACATACGTTGTTATTTTAAATGTTTAAGTTTGAAGGGTAAAGTTATGTCGGAAGATGGTGCATTTATTCCGGAGGCGTTAATAAAACTGTTTATTCACATTACCCCAGACATCGCAAACAATTGTGTTGCAAAATTTGCCAATGAAGAGGATTTGTGCAAAAAAGCTTATTTAGTTGCGTTGTGTATTACGGAAGAAAATTACATTACTTCATAAATCTATACAAACAGGGTTTTATTAGTAATAATTTAAAACTATCTTAACGTGTACGAAACCAGAATAAAATAAATTGAGGAAATATTGTATTGTGTTTATTTGCAGCTGATTACTTTACATATAAATAAATTTGCTATAGGTACTTAGGTTTAACAAAATTTAATACTGCATTTCTAACAATATTAACGTTTTGTATTTTATACGACCCTTGACAACTATATGTTCGGACAATTAGCATATTTTAATAAATAATGATTGGTACGAAAATTATAACAGACAGACAGACAGATTTTACATTAACTTTAATATCTTTTGACATTATCAATCAGTTTCCTTCTGTTCCTCTATCAGAGGTTTTACCACTAATTGGTGCTTTGCTTCATGAAACCGATTTCCCAGATTCAGTCACTTTAGATATTTCAAATTTAACACAATTTTGTCTCAATAATTTTTTCTTTCAATGTAACCAAAAATTTTTTCAACAACTATAAGGATTGCCTATGGGTTCCCTACTTTCACCGATTTTGGCCGAAATTTTCTTATCACATTTAGAATCATCTGTTATAACAAAAAACACTTTATTTACCAACTACGTACTACTGTGGAGAAGATACGTAGATGACATTTTCTGCATTGTAAAATGCTCCGATTCTACAATTAAAATTTTTTTAGCTTTTCTTAACAATATCCATAGTAGACTAAAATTCACTGTTGAATTACCTAAAGACGGCAAATTACCTTTCTTAGATTTACTTATTTCTTTCGATAATAACAATAAAGTATCCTATAATATTCACAGAAAGCCTACAACAACGAAACACTTCATTCCGTATGGTTCCAATCATTCGTTGTCTCACAAACTTGCATCTTTCCATCATTTGTACAACAGACTACTCAATACACCTTTATCTACCAATAACTACAATAAGAAATTTGTGACGATTCTTTCCATAGCTAAACACAACAAATATCCACTGCAATTAATCATGAATCTACACCAAAAACTCGTGTTAAAACACTATCAAAAATAATACAGCTTTAAAACCTATAGATTCCAGTTCTCCTTTCTCATCTTCTTCTAAAAAATATTTCTCGATTCCGTTTATACTTGAATTTCAACACATCACCAGAAAATTAAACATTAACAATGAATTTACTATCACGTTCTCTAACACAGTTAACCCAGAAAGCATTTTCTCTCGTGTTACTGACCCTTTATCTAAGATGGATTTCAGTGGAATATATAAACTTGTTTGTTCATGTGAAAAACATTATTTAGGAAAAACCACTAGATCAATCGAAACTAGATTAAAAGAACATCTCAGATATCTCAATAACCCACTTAAGTATAATTCAGATTTGTTTTCAATAAAATCTACTTTTGTCGAACATGTCATTAGTAATATACACACTTTTTCAGAATCATCAATGATACATCCTACGTTTTAAAAGTGCACGACGTACGAAATCACATCACGTTTTTAATTTAAGTGTATTAATTTTAACTTAATTATTCTAGAAAAAAATTACTTGACTCAGTGTGAGCGAGCCTGATGAAGTGTTCATCCAGAACACGAAACGTCGCAAATTACTGAAGTAGTTGCTTTCATCCAACCTCCTAAAGGAAGGGATCATTAATTTGATCAAATTTTAAAATTTAAACCTATCAATAACAATAAACATTTACTAGATATTTTAAAAGCTATTTACATTTCGTCTTTAGACAGCCATCTGTTATTAAATGATCAAATTAATTTACATCCGTTAAAACTTAAATACAAGTAATTTTAAGCATACCAAAACACGATACCAAACCCATCTAGCGTAACGATTTAACATTTAACATTATAGTTACCTTAAAGTTTTAAAAGTTTTATAAAAATGTGACATTGCTATCATAAATAAAAATTTTGATAAGATTCAACTTAGGCATTATCAGTTTGTTCGTTCTTGTTGTCATGTCATAAACCAATTTCCTCTTCAAGGTTTAATTTTGTTTATTATAATTGTTCGTTATTTGTTAATTAGGTAATTTTTACATTATAACTATAATTTGTTCTGCTCCTTTTCGTAATGAGTATTTTTTTTTAGTCTGAAGATGACCTAAAGAATATTAAATAAGGTCGAAAGATGTCACAATAGTTGAAAATACATCAATTAATGGCTGAATGGCAAAGTTTTGTTTTATTTATTTATAAAAAAATTATAAATTTCAAATACCATTTTTCATTTATATTTATAAACATTTACCAAAGAGCAAAAACATACAATGCTTAAGTATAATTAAATAGCAATTATGTAGCTAAATCGAAAACAAGCGTATATTTTGCTGACAACTAAATATTCCGACAAAAACTGTTAAATAAGTTAAAATTTAGAATTTATAATCTTGAATTTACATCAAACAACTCTTCGCGGACGAAGAAGATCAAAATGAAGATCAAGAAACAATGGACGTAGAAGAAGGGCTGGAAATAACGGCTGAAGAGGTTAAATATGCCCTGAAGAACACTAAGAATGGTAAAACGCCAGGCCCAGACCTCCTGCCGGCTGAACTGCTGAAACTGCTCGAAGAAGAACAGATACAAACACTAACAAAGTTCTTCAACTCGATATACAGTACAGGTGCTATACCAACGGAATGGCTAAATTCGATATTCATACCAATTCCCAAAAAACCAAACACGAGAAAATGTGAAGAGCACCGAACTATATCTCTCATGAGCCACACTCTCAAGGTCTTCTTAAGGGTAATTCACAATAGGATCTACAAACGATTGGAAGAAAATATGTCTGATACACAATTTGGATTTCGGAACGGACTCGGCACCAGAGATGCTCTTTTTGCCTTCAACGTACTGACACAAAGAAGCCTGGATGTCAGCAAAGAGGTATATGCTTGCTTCGTGGACTACGAGAAGGCCTTCGATAAAGTACGTCATAATAAACTTGTCGAACTATTAACAGAAAAACAGATAGATAAACGAGACCTACGAATAATCAAAACTTTATATAACAAAACAAACAGCCAAGGTCAGACTAGAAGGAGAGTTTACAGAGGAAATCAACATCAAGAGAGGAGTAAGGCAAGGATGTGTCTTGTCACCAATACTTTTTAATGTCTACTCCGAAGCAATCATCCAGGAATCCCTCACAGCAGAATCAGCTGGTATTGCAGTGAATGGAATACCCATTAACAACATCCGATACGCTGACGATACAGTGATAATCACAGACAACATCAAAGATCTTGAGAGGGTGGTCGAGAAGATTAAGGAAAAAAGTGAACTATACGGTCTAAAGATGAACTTAAAGAAGACAAAATTCATGATCATCACCAAATTCCCGACAAGTAACAACGTACAGCTTAAAATACATAATGAAAACATCGAGAGGGTGTACCAATATAAATACTTAGGGACTTGGATAAATTCTAAGAATGACAACACACAAGAAGTAAAAACAAGAATCAAAAAAGCAAGAAGCGTATTCTATAGAATGAAGAATTTATTTTGTTCTAAACAACTCAACAAAGAACTAAAAATACGCATGATGAAATGTTACATATATCCGGTACTTCTCTATGGTATTGAAGCCAGTACATTGAACAAAAACACAACAAAACGCATAGAAGCCTTCGAAATGTGGGTGTTTAGAAGAATGTTAAAAATAGCTTGGACGGAGCGAGTCACTAACGTAGAGGTGCTGAGAAGGATGTCAACAAAAACGAAGTGATAGACATCATCAAGACACGCAAGCTTGAATACTTTGCACATGTGATGAGAGGACAAAAATACGAATTTCTGAGGCTAATAATGCAAGGCAAGATTGAAGGTAGAAGGGGTCCAGGAAGACGCAGGATCTCATGGCTGCGTAACCTACGAGAATGGTTCAACTGCACAACAAACCAGCTATTTAGAGCAGCCGTAAATAAAATACAGATCGTCATGATGGTCGCCAACCTTCGGCAGAAGACGGCACGATAAGAAGAAGAAGAATTTACAAACGAGCGTGTTATCGTTATCGGTAATGTGGTTTAGTTTACCTTACAGATCACAATAGGCCGCGGTATTGCATTGTCTATCAAAGTTCATGAAATTATTGTGAAAAAGCGTTGCGCAGGACATTCCTTGTGTAAAATTGCTTCGGATCTTAATCTGCCAAAGTCTATTATTGAAGGAATAATTAAGAAATTCGTTGAAAAAAAAATGCAGTTTTAAAATTGATGGAAAAAGTACTAGACGCCTTCCAATAGTTACAAGTCGAAATAGCAGACTGTTGGTTAAAATTTGTAAACAAACGCGACGTGCATCATTAAGAGACATTACGCGTCGATGTTCTTAAATTTAAGTGTGGTTTTAGGCACAGATGCTTAAATAAAATCACTACTATAGAATAGTCTACTAAGTGTAGTGTATAAATAATATTTTATTATTATATAATTATCTAATTTATTAGAGTATTAAACTTACACACTTATTAGATGCAGGTATAATAAAAAACAAAAAAAAATCTTTTTAATTTACTAAAAGAGTTATTAAGTATGTTTCGGTTAGAGTTTAGTAACAAATATTTTATTATTTGCTTAGTACTTTGTAGTACTAGAGAAAAACACGTCGATAGACGACAAAAATAACGAAATCAATAGCAAATAAATATGAGTAAAATTTAAAAATCTTTAGAACGTTTTCTGGGTTTCAACTGTGTCAATGTTGTAATCGAAGTTGCCAACGTCTCGCCCACTTTCGTAGGACGACTTATCACGGTGGGAAAGAAATCAAAGAACTCAAACAAGCAACCAAAATCTAACTACAGATTCCGGCCTTTTTTTAATTAATGTTTTCTACATTTTTGCAAAACACATGTTTTATTCGAATACAGTAAACGGAAATAAAAAAATTCATATTTTTTTAATCTTGCGTTCGAGGTTTGTGTAAATTTTATTGTATCTTATAATAGTAATCACGAGAGGGTGTCTTACGACTCATCGGTAGGCAACGTAAGTGTTAAGATTTTTGAAACCTATGTCTTTTTATTGACTACCACGCCCACACCTGTAATACCGATAAAGCAAAATATTAAGATTTTGAAAACAGTTTATGCAGCAAAAATAGTTCAGTGAACTAAAAACAAAGTTTTAAGATGAAATAAAATATGTTTCAAGAAGTGGTAGTTACTTAATAGTCATAACTCATAATGATTTGTATTTTTCTTTTAAGTAATTGCACATGTGACGAGTTATATTTAGTATTACTAAAAAAGTATTTTAAAACAGTAATTGTTTTAATCAAAATATTGCAACCATCGTGTAGTAGTTTGTAGCTTATAAGTATGTGATTTGACCCAATGAAACACCATGGCTATTGGATATATGATCTGAAAATCTAAAGCTAAGGCTGAAACGTAGATAGTTATACTACTATTTGTATTACGTAATTAAATTTAATGTACTTATGCTTATGAACCATTAGAACACATAATATCACAAGTCTTTGACTTAAACACAGTTTATGTTTGATCAAAAGTTAATTTAATTCAAAGTGAATTAAACTGACAGAACGTTGTTTAAGTTATTAACGTACGCTGGCGTTATAAATAACCTACGTTACAGAGATTAGCATTACAGACTTGCTAAAGATTAGTTATCTTTCATTAACTGCAAAAAATAAATGAAATACATATAATATATTATTTAGATTTTTTATATGTCATGAGACATCTCTCGTTATTACGAATATATATTACAACATAGTTAAAACTTTGTTGTTTAACAAAAATTTGTTTTTAACATACCTCAGCAATTTTTCCTGCAAGTATCGATTGAATTGTATTTTGTTTAATGCCTTAAAATAAATAGATAACCAACTACTCTTTTTAAAAGTTTTGTTGAGCATTTAAATTCACGCATGCTGACATTGTAGTTTTCTTGTAAGTCTCAACCGCCTGCACGTAACCGGAAAAGAAAGAGAGAAATTCAATAGTACCAACTAAGTTTAAAATGAACAAAATATATACAAGGCGATGAAACATAACAATTGGTCACGGATTGCATAAAACACAAAATGTAAAACAAACATCATGCAGACATGACATATGTATTTTTACAGTAAGACAACGGAGTGCTACTGCTCTCAGTGTTTTTTTTACAAATTTTAACTTTTTGTCATCTGTCAATAAAAAAACTTAGTATTAAATTCAGAAGTGATTAAACTGAGTTTTGAACATTAAAATATTTGTTTGCGTACTAAAAATTTGTTTATTGCTACAAATATTTAATTTTCTCTTTTCTTAATTTTTTTTTGTTTTTAATCCAAACGCAAAATTGCTTTTGCAATTTTAGTACATAAAGAAGTATTGTTACATATTAAAAATTAAATTAAACTTGTCACAATACAACTGTGTTTAGTGGGAGAATAATCTAGAAAGTGTATGTTCATTACAGACGTCTCGAATTAATTAAAAAATTTTACATCTAGTGGAGTCCGCAAATTTTAATTAAAATTACGACTTTTAAAAAATGAATGACTAAGGTCATGTAAAAGATTGTATTATAATGCACTTACATTTAGTTTATTTATATTAACCCTACGTTAGTCACTTGATCTACGATCGTAGACCGGTAGCGCTTCGGTTTTTTGTTGAAATTGCGCGCGCAGTAGCTGTTGTTGGTAAGTGGCTCTACCTGATTAGTATTTCGTTTTTACTCCACTTGTGCGGTCGTGAGTTTTATTGACGCTTCAACAGGTCTGGTCTACATACGTAGACCACGTGACCATTGACGTAAACTTTTCTCACTTAAGTACTGCCGTTATTATTATTATTTTCGTGCGTCTAAGTTAGTATTACTTATGTTATTTTAATACAAGTGTGTGTAAATACAATTATACTTTTGGAAACACGATATCTGACCCTAAAAAAAGACGCGTTAAAAGATCAAAGGATCCGGAAGTATGGTTGAGGTGGTTTGACGACATGTCTAGTGATGAAGACATTTCTATTATTGGCGAGTCAGATAAAGATGAGGTCGATGCAATTCAAAGTGACAACGACACAGAATCTGAACTAAAAGTCTCGGATCAAGAAGCATTATCAGACGATTCAAGTGAAGCCCCGCTCTCAAATTTTTATATTGGGAAAGACAAAGTTACTAAATGGAAAAAGACTAGGCCTAATTTCGTTCGTGTGCGTTCTCATAATATTGTTAAGTTTTCTCCCGGTACAAAAAGAAGGGCACGCGATGTTATAACAGAAATTGAATGCACAAAGTTGTTTGTGAATTAAACTATTATTAGGATGATAACCGTTTAAACAAACGTGTATATTCAAAAGGTACAAAGTCAATACCAAAGAAACCAAGATTCTAGGCAAACTAATGAGACTGAAATAGAAACTTTTATTGGTATTTTGTTTCTGACTGGCACTCTCAGAAGCTCAAGAAAAAATTTACACAGAATTTGGAATAACTCCAAAGAAATCGGAATTGAGTTGTGCTACTTGGCAATGAGTGAGAAGCGATTTCGGTTTCTTATGAGATTGATAAATTAGCCCCAATCAGAGAACTTTTTCTAAGTAATTTTCAAAGCAACTTTGTCGTGAGTGAGTATCTTACTGTAGATGAACAATTATTAGCTTTTAGAGGACATTGTGCATTTAAACAATACATCCCGAGTAAGCCAGTCAAATATGGCCTAAAAATGTTTGCGCTAGTAGATGTTAAAACGTCCTATACCCTGAATTTGGAAACATATGTGGGAACACAGCCCGAAGGCCCATACAAACAAGGTAACAGCGCCGAAGAAATGACTCTTCGATTGGTAAAGCCAGTTGCAGGTACCAATTGCAATATCACTGGGGACAATTGGTTTAGTAGTCAATCGCTCGTCAAAAATTTGCTAAAGAAAAAGCTTACATATTTAGGTACTGTAAGAAAAAACAGACGTGAGGTCCTTCAAGATTTTTTATCTCCTAAGACTTTTTTGTTTCCAAGAAGATTGTACCCTGGTGTCATACTGCCCGAAGAAAAAAAGTCAGTGATATTGATATCTTCGATGCATCATGATGATGCAATAGATGAAACAACAGGAGATGCCTTGAAGCCAGAAATGATCACTGACTACAACCGCACCAAAATTGGTGTAGATTTGGTGGATCAATGCCTACTGGGCACTACAAATATTCCCCCTCCACTTCATCAGCGACCTCTCGATTAAGTCGGACGTTGCCATGTTTGTCCTCAAAATGTAAACAAATCATCTAGAAGATCCTGTGTGAAGTGCGAGAGGTTTGCTTGCAAAAATGATATGAAAGACACTTGTACTGATTGTTTGAGCGAGTAAAAATTTGATATTTTCAGTGTTCTCTAAAACGTTAATTTTTTTAAGGAACTTTAAATTTTGTTACTTTGAATGAATGTCGTTTATGTTTTGTTCTAAAGAATACAAGTGTTTTTTGCCAAAGTTGCACCAAGTTGTTTAATCAAATACCTCATATTAATGTTTAATAAACCCTTTAAAAAACATGCAGGTGGGTTTTTATTTTTCCGTGCTAAATAAAACTGGTTAGATATCAAAAAAAATTTATTTCATTAGAAATATATAGTTCAGAGAATATACCATATAGACATATTCTGTTCAGTTAATTCGTTTATTTGTTTTTAAATAATATAATTTGTAAAAACTAAAATGGTCTACAATGTACAATGCCTATGTACGTCACATACTAATAGGTGACTAACGTAGGGTTAATAAATGTTTATTTATTATAACTAAGTATATTAAAATAACTCCTGACAGAAAAAAACCTCTAAACAATAAAAAACATATGTGTTTGTTGGAGCGTCAATTTTATTATAAGTAGCTAGTAATATTTTGATCCAAGCGTTATCGCATCGTGGTCCGCCAAAGAAGTACTTTCATTATTGTTGGTAGGTATAAATCAAAAACTTTTTTAGTTTGAAAATTTTACATTTAATTATTACCGAGCATCTTTTTATTTGTATTTAGTTTTTATTTTATTTACTTAGCGGTTCCCCAACGCAACAACACTTATATCAAAATATTAATATTAATAAAGCAGTTGAATACAAGTTCTCTCTTAGAAAACAATAACATGTGATAGATGATAGAGATAGCAGTGGCGGGTTTAAAATGTCTTGTATAATAAATAAGTAAAAAGTTTATTGCTTTGATTTCGTTTTGATTAACGGAATTTATCTTTTATCAAATACAACTATTTCCCGGTAAATTTATAGATGGTAAAAGCTAGATCTTCCTGTCCGTGTTTTATCTTCGCTCTATAGTAGTTGGTCGTTTCCAATTATCCCATGAAATCTGAGATCATCTTTGGCTACTAGACTTTGGAACTGCGGTCAACAAGAACGCACTCCGAGCAAACCGATATTTAAAGTTATGTTTATACCGTTTAATTTGCTATTAATTGCAACATGGCTTTGAATTAATGCTATTTTACGTACCGTCGCGTCGCTTCAACTTAGTGCATTTTACAATGAAATACTGTAACCAAGTTTAAAACAACTATTCGAGTGTCCAATAAATGAATTTTTTTCTAAATTAAATCAATTAGTTTCATCCCGTTTAATTTTTTTGTTTGTATTTATATAACTGCGAGTTACATTGTTATTTTGATATAATTATGTAGTTTTACAGACACAAAACTATTTAAATTTAATTTTATTTTGAATTTGATTTCAGTTCTAATTTAATTTTACTTTGAATTTCTTCGTTTTTTGTAGAATACAAAATTACGTTTCAGTAAAAATTTTCTTTTTGTTTTATTGAAATCGACTATTTTATTATAAATTTTTATTTATATATTGTGTGTGTAAAATTTTCTTTGTTTGTTGCATTTTTTTATTTGTTTTCAATTTCTTTTATGCAATAAATTTTGAATTGTTAATGTAACGGAGTTAATTAACCTGTTCGCGAGTCAATATTATTTTTTTTTTTTTAGAATTTAGTGATTACAAACTATAAAGATAGGGGCCAATAGTGTGTACTTCGCCGGACGTGTTCTCTGGTTGGCAAGATATAAATACAAGAATTTTTTTAATTTGCATGTAATAATTTTTTTTGTTAATTGCGTTCTGTGGATAAACAAAACTTATTTTTATAATTGCGACTGTTAACATATGTACGATCAACTTCATTTTATTGTTTTCTTTGCAATAAAACTGTAATGCAGTATTTTTATAGTCTTCCGAGAGATTTTACTTCAACCTTTTCTTCTAACAACAGAATTACAAATGCATTTTTCAAAATAAATTGTACACTATTTTTTGCATTTTTTTTAAAAAACCCCTAAAACTACAAAAGGTAATTTTACACGGCAATTTTCTAGTGCAGTTTAGAATAAAAATAAGTGGGCATGTTAATGTGATACGATAAATGCTTTGTTTTGTTTCCCATGTTGATTGTTTTATTCTAATGGAGCCGATAAAATTTGAGCGAGGTTAGGATGTAAGTACCCCAGCTAACGCACATATATTTGATATATAAATAAATGAGCACACAGATATTACGAGGTAATATTACAGTGTTACATAGCCAATACATTTTAAATCTATTACATATTCCAAGTTGCGATAATATTATTTTGTAATATATCATATATATTATTTTATGTTGCATTTGGTATCGTTCATATTACTTAGTTATTTCATTTTTAGTTAGTTTCGAGTATACGAAAAAATCGTATTGGCATCACTGAACATAATAGAATTTCATTTGTTAGTATTGTTTTATGTATCTTTGGTTTTATGCGTATTTTTGTATTAGTGTTTTAATTGCTGATCTTCTAAATGTTTAACGTGATATTTTATATATATACGGGTGCAAAACACTTTCTATAAATAGGCAAAGAAATAGGTAAGTGTTTACAAATGTAAATGTAAGGTTATATTATTACCGCCAGAATTTTCTGGCTTAAATTTCGACCGTTTATAATCCACTGTATTTCGTGTGTAATTAATTAAGTTTAGCAATGAAAAAGATTGATTTCTGTTATCTGTCTAACCGTCAAAAAAGACGAAAAATAATTTCATCTATAAAGTCGGAAGTTAAAAATTTTAACCAAGATTCTGAAACACGCAATGTGTGTTGTGATGAAATTGTAGAAGATACTTCAAATGAAAATTCAGCAGAACATAATCATACTGTCAGTTCACATTCTGCAAATTCTGATGGTCTTGAACAATTGAGCAATAAGGTGGAACCTATCTTTGTTTGTAGTTCTAAAAAATCTATCCCAAAACAAAATGAAGTATCTAATGAAAGTTTCATGGTACAGTTGAGACAGTGGGTTTTAAAATATAATATATCGCATAATGCAGTTGATGATCTGTTGTCTATATTAAATAGTACGAATGATAGTACTTACAATAATCTTCCAACAAATGTAAGAACTCTAATGAAAACACCACGATGTGCTAAAAATTGCATTATTCCTATTAGTGGTGGCAATTATGTTCATTTTGGTTTGGAAATGAGTATTATCAGTAGTTTAAAGAAAGTTTGCAATTCAGAAACATCACATTTTTTACAAAATAAAAGCGAACTCGAAATTAATATTAATATTGACGGTCTTCCAATATGTCAAAGTTCAAGCAGTTGTTTTTGGCCAATTCTTGGTTCATTACTATTAAATGTTTATACAGAACCCTTCGCTATAGGAATTTTTCATGGATTATCTAAACCAACTGATGTGAATGAATATCTAAATTTATTTGTTCAAGACATTAAACACATTGAGCATGCTGGTGGAATTTATTTTAATGGACATTTGTTTCAAATAAAAATAAATGCATTTATATGTGATGCTCCTGCAAGATCATTTATTACTGGAATAAAAAACCATAATGGTTACTTTGGATGTTGTAAGTGTATTGTTGAAGGAGATTATATAGAAAGAAGAGTGGTTTTTTTAGAATTAACCTGCCCTTTAAGAACTGACAAATCATTTATAGAACGACATCAACCTGAACATCATCGTTACACTTCTATACTAGAGACAATAAGTGGAGTTGGAATGGTTTCTAAGTTTCCTTTAGACTATATGCATTTAGTGTGCTTGGGTGTAATGAAACGTTTATTGCAGATGTGGACACACGGTAATCAGAGTGTACGAATAAATTCCACAAAACTAAAAAATGCTTCCGAGTTATTAGTTTCTTTAAAAAAGTATATAACTTCTGAATTTGCAAGACGTCCCCGATCCTTAGATTTCATTGATAAGTGGAAGGCAACAGAGTTAAGGCAATTTCTGTTATATACTGGACAAATTGTATTAAAAGATGCATTATCACAACAGAAGTATGAACATTTTATGTGTTTAAGTGTTGCAATTAGGATACTGTGTGATGAAAAATTTGTTGAATTAAGAAAGTATGCCAACGAGCTATTAATCTTCTTTGTAAAAAAATATGAACAGATTTATGGTTCTGAATATATCTCATATAATGTGCATAGTTTAATACATCTTACTAGTGATGTAGAGAATTTGGGACCATTAGATAAGTTTAGCGCCTTTAAGTATGAAAACTTTCTCTACAAACTAAAACAGAAAGTAAAAAAATGTGGTAAACCATTGGAACAAATTACAAATCGTTTGATGGAACAGTATAATTTATATGATCATTCGGAAGTTGTGCAATATCCATCAATAGAATTCAAAAATGGACTTGCATATTGTATAAAGTTTAGTTCATTTAGTGTTACAACAAGATCTCATGATAACTGCTGTATAATGAAAAATGAAAACATTATTTTTATTGAAGAAATGTTTTTTAAAGACAAGGAACTAAATTTAAAAGTAAAGTTATTTTTCGAATCAAGACCTTTTTTTAATTCCCCGTGTGTTTCAAATGAAGTTAGCATATGTGTGATACATAATAATAAAAGTATTGATTGTGTTGTACAAATAAAAGACATACAAAGAAAGTGTTTGGTTGTTGAGCTGGGTTTGACGGAATATTTAATTGTTCCTCTTCTTCATTGTGAAAATTAGTAATATAAGTAATTATTTTGTAAAAAGTGGAGTTGATTTATTATCTCGTTTAGGATTGTAAATGATTATAAGATTGTAGTATTATATTTATTTCTTGTTGTCTCATGAAGGTATGGCATTTGCAGTAGTTTATTTTCATGAAGACAAAACTTATTCTGAAATACCAACAAATTGGTTATCAGAAGATAGAACGTCTTGTTGGTGGCCTAAATCTAAAAACCCCAATTTACTGATGACAAAGAGTGTTGTACCAAATGAGTCATGGGACCAATTTGAAGTGTCTGTACAATGTTACACTAGTAAGTATTCTTAATTTGAGAAGCACAGTAACCTTGAACTCGTGCAATTTGTTTTAGATACTTTAGGATCAGCTCGTAAGAAGGCGGAAGACAGTGATTATTCTACTTCAAGCATGGAAGATAGGGGTCGAGGTAAACGTAAGAAGAACAAAATCAACAGTCAAAGCTCGGAGTCTGACGAATCAAGTAGTTACATATTTAAAAATATTAATCAAATTAAGTATGAACATTTTCTAGGAACTGCAACTCCACCTCCTATAATAACAAAATTTGCAAAACAGAGAAAAAATAAAGAGAACCTCTCAATCACTTCTAACATTCACGAGGCGTCAGTAATTATATATGAAGAAGATTTAAATTGTAAGTAATTAGACATACATTAACTTTTGATGTTTGAATTTTCTTTCTTTAGTATCTGATGTAAAGTATCTTCAAGAAAGTACGGTGGTACCTTTATCAATAGTAACTGATGGTAGAAAAAGAAACTTTTTAGAAATCGGTTTTTAATTTTATCTTGTTTTAGAAAATTTACCAAGTACTCAGACAGCAAACACTTCAAGGAATGTTACTCCTACATACTCGATAAATTCGGCATCACGTACAATGACTCCACAGTCGTCTTGCTTAACAAATTCAGTTGAGGATAAATTGAGTAATTTTTATAGTTGTTTTATGTTTAATAATTACATAATTATGTTTAAATTAGATACATTAATCAACACATGTGCTGCAATTAATCAGTATGTCAAAAGTATTGACAATAGATTGAAGTTATTAGAAAACGATGCCCAAAAGCCAGTAGAAATATCACCAATATTTGTAGAAAAACTCCCCATTCAAACCTTAGAGGACTTAAAAGAATTTGAAAGTCTCCTAACTTCTAATGAAAACAAGATACAGTTGGTAAGTTAGATAATCAATATTTTAAATCTAATCTATAATAGTACATTTTTTTATATAGGCAAATTTTATAAAAACTATTGGTGGACGTCATCCTAAAGATTGCGTTCATAGGATACTAAAACGTATTTATTCCAATCGTTTGGGTGTGCACTGCTCATGGCTTGGTCAAAGGAATAATTTTAGGGTTTGCGATTTGAGAAATATGATCATAATTAAAGGTTCGTGTTTTTTTTTTTAATTATTAATTTACATTAGATAAATTCTATAGAAACAATGATTGCTGCATATCATTTTAAGGAAAATGATTTTGAATCCTATGCAAGCGAATGGTTTCGACTGAGCAAATTAAGATTAACAAGGGAACAACAAAAACATAGCATTTAATTTTTAGTGTAGGAATTACTATTATTTAGTTGTATTTTTCTTTAAATCATAAAGCTACTTTTTTTAATTATAGTATATATTTACAGAGTTTGCTAATAGATATAATAATAGTTATTCTTTTTGTTTGTTGCTTATATAATTTAATGTTTATTATGTTAATTCTTATAAAGATATTAGCAATAACGTTTTAATAATAATTTAGTTTTTAAAGTTTCTTTATCATTTTTCTACATGCTGTATGTACTACAATACAAAAATAATTATAATAAATGAATTTAGTGTATACCTTACTTTCTTCAATTTGTTACATTTACGTTACTTTTATATTAGGTTGAAGTAACAGCGTTGGTAACAGTCACATTACATTTTAAGTACATTTATATTGCATTTATAGTACACTGTAATGTAATTGATATATTATTTAGATGTTGTATTGTGGCTGACATTTCACCTAAATGGCGTATTACATGTAACTTACCTGTTACATTACATTTGAACTTAAGATAACCACAGTTATGTAATATTTCTATAAATGATATATATTTGTGTTTGCTGGGACAGACTAAAACAATTAAATGGTAAAATTAAAAAACAAGTTTTTGCACGTCATATACATTGCTCAACAAAGTTTAATCGTTAACTTTAAAATAGTTTGGTAGCTACCTACATAATGCTTTAATGATATCTAAAAACGTTCATATTGCCTACAAGCATTTTAAAAAATGTTGCCCACTATAAGCACGGTTTTACTAGCTGCCACTAACTTAAATATTAATTAGTAACATTGTAACTAATTTAGGAGCATTTAACTGTACATCGTTTAAATTGCTAGATTGCTAGTTGTAATTTAGTTCAGGTGTTTTGTGTAAGATGACAACATCAGCGATTTGGTTGCGTTGTTGTCAAATGTGTTTAACATTATTTTAGAAACAAATGTGTATTTATATTAAGTTATTTAATGTAGTTACCATTTTATCTTTTTTTTTTCGTCGATTTTGAAAGCTCTGAAATGTTGTAGATTTAACTGGAGTTCTTGATTATCAAAAAAATAATTATAGCAACAGTTTTTAGATTACAAAACAAACAATATGATAACGCAGAATTTACGTTTTTATTCTTTAAATTTTATTAGTAACAAGAACGTTATGAATAAAAATTGGGAATATATTTTCTTTGTCGTAACATGCTTTAAAATTTCTAAAACAATTTTGTGATGTGTTTGATTACATGACATACCTTCAGTTAAACTTTACTTTTTAGGAGCGTTTAGAGAAAAAACTATTAGAATCAGAAAATACTATTTTGATAATTAAAAACGCAAATATGTAATTGAATTATTTGTAATTTACAGAAATGAGTATTACAGTCTTTGAATGATCATTTAGTTTCTTTTCTGATTTGCTGTAAGTTGCTTGCAAGTTTCGGTTTCTTGTTATTATTGTGGTTTTTTGTTAGATAGAAATACAAAAACCGTAACAGATAACTCCAAATTAAATTGCATAGTATGTTGTGAAATTTGGTTAAAAGTGTATAACTTCGTATAACTGACAGTTGGGGCTTTTTCATTATGTCAATTGATCAATGATCATCTAAAAAATACTTTTTATTGTCCTTATGCATTGTATAGGACCCAAATAGTAAAAAAATACCTATTTAAAAACAATCCATTTTATTTAACAAGAAGTATTAATATTTAAGGATAGAGATGATTAATTTTACATTAATCATCTTTTTTTTCTGTCCGTTCTTTGGACTTTTTCAAAAAACCAACGATGGTCATTGCCTTCTGTTTATTAGTTTACTGTTGTTAGAGGATTTTTTTCCAAAACTTCTAGAACAGTTATTATACTAAAATAAAAATAAACATAAGTTTTAATTTACTCAGTATAAGTGTTTTTGTTAATAAATATGTAAAGGCTTTCTTACCTTTTTAGCCAAGCAATTTGTAGCCGTGTAAAACAGCACCATTAATCAATTTTGGAAGGATTAGCTCCTTATGAACTCCTCCGCTTTATCCCCCATATTTTTGCATTTTGTCTGATCTAATATTACACATCCTTTAAATGTAAACGGAATAGCTAGAAAACCAGTACAAAGCTTACGGAATTGTTCATGTTTTCTTCTGTTTGAAGATACTTTTTCAAAGCGTCAAGTTGTTCTTGAGAGTTTACAGGAAGCTTTAGTTCAGTTATAGAAATACTCGCATATTGTTTGGCTAAACGATGAAATTTTTGTTAAAATAGCTCCAACCTCACTTTCGCTTATATACAAAATCTAAAAACTGTTCTTTAAATAGTTCATAAAGAATACGAAAACAAACATAATTACTTACCTAATCCAATCAATATTTTTTTATTCTTTTCTTTTACGTACGCAACAATCAAGATCACAGCACAAAACAAAACAAAAGCGTGAAGCGTTAGCTAAAACAGCTGAAAAGCCAGTGAAAGATATCCCACGGATATAGTTTTAATGATCTTCTAAATATATCATCTTTATGATATCTCATGGATATGGATGGAATAAATCATAACGAAAGTTCATAGTTTTATTCAGACCAAATAACATACTGATATTTCTAAACAAAGACTGTGATTATGCTATTGCTTGATTAAGAAGGTTTCAAAGGAGATACAATCCTCCTATACCTTCATTTAAGTACGATTGTCAAAACCCACATCAAATGATATTAAAAGTGGAATCGAAATTTTATCGCAATTCGAGCGTTTCCAAAGTACTGAATGGCTAGTTGCCTACCTTATTGGCGTATAAAGTTCCAATATGCATTTAGGACTGTTACACTATTTCATTCGTAACTTACATTTCAGGTTACACAGTATGACATTGTAAAGAATGTGCTTATATCGGCTTACATCACAATTACAGTATTAAATTTGCAATTTGTATTTTTTTTAATATAATCTATGTTTGTAGTTCAAACATTCTGCCGGGCGTCCTTGACAAGAAGTGGTTGATTAGAATCTTCTGTTGCTTTCGTGTCGTCTTCCTCAACGTTGTTGTCATGTGGTAATAGATTTAGCATAAATTGTTCGCGGGTTACTAGTTTCCTTTGTCTCTTCTTTAGTAATTTCTTTGTTTTCAGAATTGCATTACCTCTGTAATTACTATAAGTGTTATTTTTGTTAAATTAATTGCAATCGTGGTTGTATTGATATGATGCCAATCTCTCAATTTGCTAAAATGATCTGATTGTGCTAACATGGATTTTTCTAAAATTGATTGTCTTTGACTTGTATTTTGTACTGTAGTATTTATATTGAATTCCATTTCTTTGTTATAAAGCATTAATACTAGAAATGAATTAAATAATTGTATTTTGTTTGGTGTAGATACTATACAGTCTGGAGTAATCTGTATAGTCCCAACATCCTGAATTCTAATATCTTCTTGTTTTACAGTACATCGAATTGCTATCTGAGTTGGATTGTTAGTTACAAATAACCAAACGTTTTTTGTATATAGTTTTCTCCATACCATAGTTTGTAGCTTAAACTGATGTGTTGTGCAGACGCTGATAAATGTTATCAATGTTTTTAATACTGCGTATTATTGACGGTGTTGCTAAATACAAATGTTTTGTAAGTGTATCCAATTCCTTTTAATTCGTTCTCGGTTATTTTAAAATATGTTTAATCATCGTAATTAATTGCGATGAGTTTATTAGGAATATCCAACGATGTGTATGTCCCATTTTCTTCTGTTTTTTGCATTGGAATTGCTTTGATTAAATTATATTTTTCACTTTCCATTATCTACATCCAAATAGGTGACAGCTTATTTGTTGCCTGTTCTATAAGATTTGTTAATTGTGAAATTGACATAAATTTTATTTTTATTGTTGTAACAACTCTCACATTTCCACCTATTCCTAAGTGTAATTCTCTTATCCTTGCTAATGGCAATTCGCTAGAAGAGTTATTCTCTTTATGATTATAAGGGACTTTCGGTTTAGACCGCGTCGTAGTTAAACACCCAGACTTAGGTTTGGTCCTAGTCTCTTCTTGAGAGCCAAAACAAGAAGTAGAACTTGGTCTTTGCCGTATTGTCGTTCGTGAACCCAAACAAACTGTCGTTTCGCAAGACATTGCAGCTTGCATCTTTAGAGTGGTAAATGTCATTTAATCTCTTCTTTATGTAGAACTACATCTCCTGTACTTTTTTTCTGTCACTGTACACTTAGTTCGTTTTTCTAACATATTTAAATATTTTTTGCTCCAGTTTTTCATTCTTTGTATTAGTTTCTACCTTGTTAAACTGTTGTAGTGAACTTCTTCAGATGGCTCACTTGGCGTGATTAATTTTTTAGCAATCAAAAAATGTCCGCGTTCAACTTCTATATCATTTTATACATTTTTGGATTTTTTGACGAATCATTTGTTTGACGTTTATTATCTAATACTTGCGTCAAATATACGTTCCAGTAAGTTGGTTCCCACCATGTAATAGTTTGTAATGTGCACCTCCTACAATTAACTTTGCGAATGCACTATTATGTGGTATAAGTATAGGATGCTTTTCGTTATATGGTAATAAGGAAGTCTTCCCTCAACTTGAAGAATTCCATCTGAATCAAGAAATGGTTGTAATGGCAACAGTCGACTTTTTTGCCAATGACTTATTTTTGTTCTTCTTGATTCTTTTTTCCATTCTTTGGTTTAGATTAATTTTATAATTTGTATCATAGTACGGTTTAGTTTTTCAGTTGTAATATAGCTTCGGTTGCTTGATCAGTTTCTGCACTTTGCTGAGAATCTAATACAATACGCATCTACCCTAATAAGCTTTTGTATAGCCAATATTTACATGGAATATATTGAAACTGAAATTATGAAAAATGTTGAGTTAAAACCAAAAACTAGGTTCAGATATGTCGATGATACGTTTGTTGTATGGCCTTATGGCAAAGATAAACTAAATCAGTTCTTTCAACCTCTAAACTCTGCACATAATAACATTTAAGTTACTACGGAGTTAGAACATAACAGCAGCCTAACCTTTCTTGATGTACTGGTGATAAGGAAAAATAACGGAAACTCGGGGCATTCCGTTTATAGAAAGAAAACGCCCACCAGTAGATACTTAAAAGCCGAATCTTACCACCATCCAGTACAGAAGAATACTGTTTTACATACTTTAGCCAAAAGAGCTATACGTGTGTCAGATAATGAAAATCTACTAAAGGATAAGGAAACACTGTTGGAGTCCCTACAACAAAATAGATGCGGGTTCAAAGAGATCCAAAACGCATGGAAAATAGCAATAAATCTAAAAGTTAAAGAAGACTTATCACCTCCTACTAGCATCGCTTATTTACTATACTGTATGGGTTCGACAGACAAAATAAGCAAAGTGCTAAAGAAAAATTATATTAAAACTGTCTTTACGACTAAGGATACCCTGAACACCTAGTTTACTTCTGCTAAAGACAAACAAGGAGCACTAAAACATGCCGGAATTCTTTGTTCTTGTGGATCTAGTTATATAGGATAGACGGGACGCTCTATTGAAGTTAGATTAAAACAACATATGGCTGACTGCAAACACGGCAGAGTTACTAAATACTATTTCTTGTTTTGGCTCTCAATAGGCGACCAAGCCTAAGTCTGGGTGTTTAACTATGACGCGGTCCAAGCCGAAAGTCGCTTATAATCATAAACATAACCGCGAAAGCTTAAGATTTTATATAAGTTATTTGAAGTTCGCGTTTAACTAAATGTTAATATTACTGAATTAAATATATTTTAGATATAATTAATGCTTAAGGTAATAATGTTTTTGAACAATTTTGGTAACTTTAGCAAGAAAAAATTATAAATCACAATTAAGAATTAAGTCAAAATTAACACTATTAAACTAATGACTACTGTGACAGCCACGGACTTGATTTTTAATTTGAAATTAATAAAGTTTAAATTGGGTTTAGTAACAAGTAGATATAATTTATCGCTTAGGTTATAACATACACTTCTCAACCTTGGTATAATAATATACTATTATAAAATGTTATATAAATTGAATATGAAAATGACAGAGTTAACAAAGAGAAAGAATTAATATAAGAAATGTGGTAATGTAAGACAGGTTTTAAAGATGTAGACGATTTAACAATATTTACTACTACTAGTAGGTAACTAAAATTACAAGAAGCGTTTTTAATAAACGGAATTGAAAAATCAGAAGAAGAAATGCCAAAACTCATTACTGGAGTCAAACTGCAATACTTATTAATTTTGAAATTTTTTATAATGATTTAATTCGAAAAACGGCATACAGTTCTGTAAAATTATGGTAGTTAAAATAGAGAAAAATTACAATCTCTTAAAAAGAATTATTTGATAATTGAAATAAATGATTGGTTCAAGCACCAATTTCGTGCATTTCGTGTTTGCATTCGTTTTCGTTCAAAATTACACCAATAGATTTGCTCTAATTTGTTGTGAATTCGAAGGATTTACGCCCCTTTGTCCACACGTTTTGTAAAACGATTAATACAGCATCTGTGACTTATAGGTTCAGATTGGGACGCAGAGCCCCTTGACGGTGATCCTAGACAATGGGAAACTCCATATTTCTTATTGTTTAAAACCTTCGTGGTTCGTTGAATTTTCGTTGCATGCATTCTTCGATGCATCGGAGTTAGCCTACGCTTGTGTAGTTAATTTTCGGTTTGTAGATCAGGATAATAAAATCCTTGTTTTGTTCGAAATGGTCAAATTAAAGCTCGCACTATTAAAAAGATTATCCATCTCTCGTTTAGTATTGTTGGCAGCAATGTTATTATCTAAAGGGGTTGCATTCATCTTATAGATCTATAGACAGGTCGTAGACATAAAACAAATAGTCGCTTGGAGTGATTTGCAAGTAGCATTGTCTTAAATACGTTCATGTTTACATCGGTGGAAGCCGTCCATTGCCAATCGCGTTCCGCACATTAAAGAAATTATACCTTCTAGTTGTTGGCGTCACGGTCGTTCTTGTGACAACTCGGCCGATCCGGCTTTGCATTTTCTCTTGCTATAGAAGTTAGCCGTATGCTCTTTATGGTGGGCAGGTCTAAATTGGTTTCATCAGCAAAAGGAATTTTGGCCAAAATATATGGTAGTTCTGTTTTAACAAAAACCACTACTGAATTAAAGCTCGTGATTTTTACAAAACAAATAGTATAATTTTTGCATGTTATTCGATAATTACTCGTCACTAAACAAAATTCTAAATTTGTTACATTTGAAAACGCCTCGACTTTGATGGTGGCAATTATTACAAATATTACACCTAAACTCTTGGAACAGATGAAATCAATACGTACACTCAATGTATCAACGCGGAAAGTAGTCAAAATCAAAGGTGCTTTAGTCAATATTTATTGGTATTGGTCTTAATCAAAGAGGAGTTGAGTCCACCTTTATATTGGAGAATAGGCGGAATCCTGGAAAGGATAATATTGTTCGCGTGGCGACAGTTTGTACTGTTCAAAGATTGTTCAAACGCTTTTTAGTAAAGTTATGTGCGCTACTTTTGCAGTAACACTGTATTATATTTAGTTATTAGTCTAAAATTTTGTTTAAATTAGTTTTTCTTAGTGGTTATTAAAAATCATAGTTGCACTGTTGATTTTGATAAGCGGTATATTTAGTACTACTAAAAAGTCTGTGATGTATGCAATTTTGCGTGCACGTGCATTGGTGATTGAGGACAGTTAATAAATTAAAAAAATGTCAATATAATTATTATTGTGTACAATATATTTTGCACTAATAAAATGCAACCGTATTGTAAAAATCTTTGCAAACATTTAATTACTAAATATTAATTGTATATTTTTTAACAAACAAATTTTAGTCAATTAGAGACAAAAATGATTAAAAACTAACATATAATAATCTGATCGAAACCAAAATATTCTTTTCGGAATTTAATTTGTCTAATTTTTAAGTACCAGTACAATTGGATAATTATTTAACTTTCTATAACTATGAGTGAAGAATAGACTTTAAACCTCCGTCAACTTGCTGATACTACTTTAAATTATCAAAATAAGTCAAAGGCGGCGTTCGCCATACCTGCGTGCGTTTCTGTAGAAATAACAAACGATGTTAGTACTTCATTTGGTACCGATCTCAATAGCTAAAAGCGTAACAATAAAACGACGTCGTAAAATTAAATAAAAGGAAAGTACATACAATTTAACAATAATAAATTTATTCACGTAGAAAGCAGAATTAAACGTTTAATCTAGGATGCTAATCGAACAGGAACTGTAGATGAGTTTACGCGTAGGATAAGTTCTCTTAAAAATTTGTTAACGTCGGCTTCTAAAAAAATTAAGGATAGTTTGCTGTTAGTCGATAAGGATGACGAGAAACACTAATTTGGCTTGTTCTTCGACACTTGCATGCAAACAATTTACTTCAGTAGAATTTTGGTCCAAAATTAAACCCATTCCTCCAAGTAAATAAAATCTAAAATTCTCGGGAGATTAATTAAGTATATCAGTAAGCGCGTTTTTAGAACGAGTTGATGAACTACGGGTAGCTAGAAATGTTTTTTACGAGATGTTATATAATAGTGCTGTAGATTTATTTGAAGGTAAAACGTTGGTATGGTTTAGTGCTTATACGCCGTTCATTAGTGATTGGGACGAACTGACAAAATTATTACGAGACGAATTTCAACCGTACGACTATAATGAAAAATTGTTAAGCGAAATTAAAAATTGTACTCAGGGTCCGGATGAATCTATTGGGGTATAGGTAGCAATAGTTCAAAGCATGTTTAATCGACTCAATGTAATAGTGTCAGATTCTTACAGATTAAAGATTTTACGTGGTAATATTGCTCCCTTTTACCAAGATAAATTAAGTTTAACCTCTATAAATTCTATTCCGGAATTGTTAACGTTAGGTCGTCAACTCACAAGCAACTTTAGAAGAATTTAAACCACCACTTCGTCGTTGGTAGGGAGTTTAAGTGTTGAAACTGTGGAGAAGCTGGTCATCTTAGTTCACAATTCAGCAAACCTAAACATTGTTTTCGGTGCGGAAAAGTTGACGTTACGTCTAGGACATGCCCGAATTGTACATCGCAGGGAAATGCCAGAAGAGGTCGTTAGAAGGCCAAGTTACGGTTTCTGGTGTTCAGGAAGCTTGGTCAATAAATCTAAAGTACTTTTAGGTTTTTTATTTTCACAGCTGCAACATGATGAACGCTCATTTTTAGAAGTTTAGATTTGGTAAAACTTTATTAGGGTTGTTAGATTTGGGAACTTCTCAAAGTATTTTAGGTAGTAAAAGGTGGAATATCTTAAAATGTTAAAACTTTCCGATTAAGAAAAGTACAGTGTCATCTTGTACTGTTGCTAATGTGAAGTTATTGGGCTTTTATCAGTTTCCTTTCGTTTGAATAGTGAAGTAAAAATTTTTGAGTTGCTGATCATGCCTTCTCTTTCCCATACGTTAATTTTAGGAATAGATTTTTTGGAAAAGAATGCATATTGTTCCAAATTTGCGAAGCAAAGAGTGGCAATTTCAGGATGAAGATAATAATTTTGTCGGTGCAATTACATTACGTGATAATTTATCCCCCGAACAGTTGTGTATTTTAACGGAATTAGTTGATGAGTATTTTGGTAGTATGTCGAAAGGTGTTGGGTGCACTCAAGTGGTAGAACATAAAATTAGAACTCCTGCTGAACCTATACGACAGCGCTATTATTTTGACTCCCCGGTAATTCAAAACCTTATCAGTCAGGAATTAAAACAAATGTTAAGAGATGATATTGTTGAACCTTTAAATTTTCCGTAGCATCCCTTATAGTTTTAGTTAAGAAATCAGATAATTCTTATAGATTTTGCGCAGATTATAAAAAACTAAATGCCGTTACGAAGCGAGATGCATATTCACTACCTTTTGTATCAAATATATTAGATAAACTTCGAGATGCTCGTTTTGTTTCTTCTCTCGATATGAAATCTGCGTACTGGCAGATTCCTTTAGAAAAATATTCGAAAAAGTATTGTTATGTTTCAATGGGGGAGGTAGAGAAAAAGAAAAAAATAAATTAATTACCAAGATGTCACGCTTACCTTTCGGCTAGCCTCACCGCAGATGGTCGTCGGGTAAAAGAAAATCGAAGAGAAAAAAATATTCTTTGGTAAGCGAAATGCCCGAGTGCGCCACCTCTTCTCGAAATTTAGTCGAACGTAATAAGTCTAGGCAGGAGAAAAGGAGATCCTAGACCCGAGGTCCCTCAAAAGAAAGATACCGAGAATAAACAATAATCATTTATTAGGTATATATATATTAAGAGAAAATTCCTTAAAAGAAAGAGCCAACTCGACGGTTACGCCACTGGTATAAATCACATATAAATAAATTACACAACAAATAAAATATAATGTAACAGCAGGTCTAAAATAGACTCTGGAAGCAAAAAAATTGCGCTAAAGTTTAAATTACGTTTCCGCGGCTACAATAAACGGTAGCAGATACACCCGTGACCGCGCGTGAGAATTAGAAAAAGTAACACTGCCCGTGGTTCTTGACGTCAAGCTCACGACCGGTAGAAAATTCGTCAAACATTTAGGTTACGACAAACAATACGTTTCGAGCTTCCAAATCTATACTATTTACAAATTCCCGCACATTATAGATTGAAATTTCTTTTACGTTACGTATAGGAATTAAACACAATTAATTAGAATTAATAGGCGTACTGTATGCACAAAAGACAATTGTTCAAGAAAGAAATACATAAAGTTACGAAGTCCGTTCTTATTCCATTCCATTAAATCTGTAGCGTGAGTTGTACTATTCATTACACGTTGTTAGGTGCGAGCAGAAGTCGGGACCCCGAAGTGCGTGGACGAAAGTGGGTCGAGGTTCTGCGGTCTCCCGATTTTCGACGTTACACTTAGAGATATGTATAAATACCTTTTCGGTCCGAATGCTTTTTATTGAATTACTCATTCACCAGGTCACCTCGTTTTTAAACCCTCGGCACACTCCCCAAGCTACAAGAAAGCGCCATCAGTTGACTTGGATTCTTTACTCCGCTGCGCTTGTCATTTTATAGATACGGTTAACAACTCCGGCAGTTCGTAAGAAACCACACAAAACACCAGCTCAGAAAGAAAACTCGGAAAGAAAGCTCCGAAAGAAAGCTAAAACAGCAAACATTAGTTGGTAGTACGTCTCCACCATCAACCACGTGCGAATATTAACCTACTTTATAATTTTACTTAGAAATACGTAGATATTTTGTTCTACGAATGCGACATTCGAGCGGATTTATTAAGGATTTTTAAAATAAAACGTCGTTGCGTTAGATGATGATCGATGAGAGAAAACCTCATTTTTCTTACCAATCCGTCTCCGCCAACCCATTACAATGCGTACCACCAAATAAAAATGAATTTTGTAGATGGCCAACTACTCTCGCGCGCCCTCTACGTGCATAAATTAAAGAATATAGCTCGAGGACAGATATTTCACACGGTTAAAGACAAGGTTGCCTAACCATCAGGCTAATTTACAAATTGTACAGTTTCTTTTAGATCTTCAAATAGCTGATGTTTGAAGATCTAAAAGAAACTGTACAATTTATCGGAGATTTTACAGTAAATAGTAATATTTTGTATAGTCTCTAAACATACTTGACAAAATTTTGAAAGACTATGAGAAAACAGCGTTTACAATCGGAACTGGTTTGTGGCAACGCTGTTTGGGCTGTATAACGCATCTGCAACGTTCAAAAGTTCGATGAAAAATTGTTGTGTAAAGAAACTGTCTGGGAGATGGGGTTTGCTTTTCTTAACAAAACAAGTATAATTAGAAATCATTTTGAAAAATGTTTGACCTAAAAAATTTGTTTCTTTGTTGTGCACTTTTTATCGACGCAGATTCGTCAATATTTCTAAACTTGTGACGCACTCGGTAATATAAGCAGCGAAGTACCTACCGATAAAACCTTATTGAGGAAGAACCTGCTCATCAACTCAAATCGAAGTAGTAGTTGCTAGATGCTGTGAATCGTTTAGATTAGGTAACAAATTACTTAATGGCTAGTTGCCTACCCTATTGGCGCATAAAATTCCAATTTGCATTTAGGACTGTTACAACTCCCTCTCCACAAAATTGTTAGTTGAGAGACAATTTATTATTAAAAAAAATCAGTTATTACTAGTACACATAAATAACATGTGAAGACGATTTTCAATGACGAAACCCTATTACAAATCAAAGCACAGTAAGCGTCTCGTCTCAATTTGAACATAACCTATTAAATTAATTGTCGTTATCTAGAGGGTAATGAGGTTTAAGATCGTCTGAATCTACTAGTTCGAATGTCCACGAAGACAGTTTTTTCCCAATTTTATAGGGTCCTACATATTTTGGAGCTAGTTTAGCGGAATAATATTTGATAGCATCGGAAAGGATGTAATTTCTTCTCCAGACTATTTGTCCCGCAAAATATTCAGAATTGCGGCGACGTAAATTGTAAGTTTTTTTTACTTTTTCATAAGATTCTCGTAGTTTCTTATGAACAACCTTATAAAGATTCCTTAACGCAGTCGATCGAGTATTTAACGTATTTTGGTCTCTCACAATTTCGATATTAGTTTCAGTAACCGAAGATTCAGTATGATTATTAATCACTTCATTGTTATGGCATCCTCCGTCTAACGTCAGTTCTCTAACAAAATTTATAAAATAAGGAGTACATTTGATGGCCTCATGTTTAGCCGTGCGAATTGCGCATGATACAATATATATATACAATATATATCCCAGTCTCTTTAATTTTCCGACAAATATGCACTTATCGTAGATTTTATGACCTTGTTTACGCGCTCTACTGGGTTTGCTTGCAGTTGATACAACGCAATGAACGAATTTTTACACCATATTCATTAGCGAGTTTTTTAAATTCACGGCCGCGAAATTGAGCTCCATTGTCTACAATAATAGTTTTCGGAACCCCAAATAATAAAAAAACATTTTCTTCCAAGTTCTTAACGATACTTAAGCTACAAGCAGAACGTAATGGAAAAGTTAAAACGAATTTACTAAAATAATCTGCAACTACAAATTTATAACTGTAACCACGTTTAGATCTTGGCAAAGGACTTATTAAATCAGCCGAGATCATTTCCTATGCCATGGATATGTGAGGACGACCAACCATTAACCTTCCGGATTTTTTCTGTTCAATTTTATTGCCAAGACAAATTAAACATCCTATAACATAACGAGCAACCGTTGAACGCATTTTTGGTTAATAAAACTTTTGTGCAACTCTTGCAGCAGTTTTTGCGACACCTAAATGACCGGATCGTGATTCTGATAAATAATTTCTTTTTTTTCGACGTGGGAACAACTAATTTCCAAGAGTTTTTATCATTAAGATTTGAAAATAGCGGCGTTACATACTTATATAACTCAGAGCCTTCGAGTCTCTAATTCGGATATTTTTCAGGATTATTTCTAACGTTTTTACAAAGGCACAACATTATCTTTCCCTTTTCTGTGTACTATTTCAAAATCATATTGTTGTAGTCGTATTGCCCACCGACACAATCTACCGCTTAGATTTTGCAAATCATTTAACCACACTAACGAATAATGGTCTGTTATGACTTTAAACCGGCTACCCTCAATATAACGGCAAAATTTTTCTACTGCCCACAAAACTGCTAAGCATTCTAACTCGGTCACCGAATAATTGCGTTCAGATTTTGACAATGATTTACCGCTATAACTTATAACTGTATCGCCGTCAGGAGATTCTTGATTTAAGACCGCTCCTAAGCCGTAACTAGATGCGTCGGTTTGAATGAGAAAAGGACGAGAGAAATCAGGACATGTCAATACAACGAAAGGAAACTAAGAATTTTTTATGGTACTTAATGCTATGTCACACTCTTCGAACCATACAAATTTAGAGTTTTTCCTTAAAAGCTTAGTTAGAAGTACCACTATAGACGAAAAGTTAGGTACAAAACGTCGGTACCATGAAGCCATGCCTAAAATACGACGAATTTCTAATACGGAAGACGGAACAGGAATAGTTACAATTGCTTGTATCTTATCTGGGTTTACCTGAAGCTCACTGCCGCCAACTATATAACCTAGATATTTTAATTCAGATTTTATAAACTGACGTTTGTCTCGACTCAATGACAACTCGGCAACACGCAATCGATCAAATACTATTTTTAAAATCTCTAGATGTTTTTCAAAAGAATTAGTAACTATAATAACGTCATCGAGATAGGCAAAAACAAACGAATGCAATTCCGGTCCTAATACATGGTCTATAAACCGTTGCCACGTGGCTGGTGCGATATGTAGTCCAAAAGGTAATCTATTAAACTGGTATAATCTTCTATTAAAATATTACTATTTACTGTAAAATCTCCGATAAATTGTACAGTTTCTTTTAGATCTTCAAATAGCTGATGTTATGTTTTTTTGCATCAGCCATACAGCAATTTTTTATTTTAAAATCAAATTTTTGTAAATTCCTATATAATTTTATGGTTTTTACTTTAAAAAACTTCGTTTCTTAGAACATTTCTAGTCAAGATTGACATTTGGAATAAGTTATATGTAAAAAAATACGCCTAATGGTCAGTGGGATGTTTGAAAAATAAAATTATAAACGGTTCCATAGCATGTAACTTCCCAAACTCGACCATCATTCTTTGACAATGCTGTTTTAATTAGTTCAGCTTGCTTTGTAAATTTAATTTGTTTTGAAAGATATAGCGAATTATTGTCGTTAATAAAATCATACAATTGTCTATTGATAATCATTTAGTTGTTTTATTGAGACTCAAACCAGATTAATCAAATATTTATCAGAAAAATTAATATTGATTACATTTTTGAATAAAATAAGTAATTCTAGAATACACATATTACTACGTCTTAATGCATTTATGCGTTTTCTCCTATAACACAAGTTGCAAGTAAATAACCTTTTTTGCACAAGTCCTTTTCATTGGCAATTTTTGAAAGACATGTGTCTGCGATTTCGCGTGTTACATGTTCATTTCCTTTTACGAATCGATCTACATCAAACGAGCCATCTTCTTGCATAAATTTATGCTGCATAAGTATGCATTTAAAGTAGCAACGTATACGTTCTTCGTCCACCAATTTATAATTTTCAAACATTTTTTTTGCGGTTTCAGAATTTGCTCCCGATTCTGAAATGCATACATCGGAATAAGGAGTAGCTAAGGCATTCCAGTCGTCTACAATTTCAAAAGAAACCTATAATTATCAACATAAATTAATACATTTAATAATTAATATAGTTTATGGATAAACATTACTTCAGAAACTACTACGCAGATGAGGACGTTAAGAATAATAAAGATCTTCATTTTGTACACTGAATGCCTAAAACTTTGTACATCTTTATATACTACTTTCAGTGACATTTATTTCTTCATTGTTAACGTTTTTTACAATCTTTATAATTTTATAAATAATTTTAGTTTTTATAAGAATTTTATGTTAACAGACGAAACAAAATTTAAATTTTTATGATGGTTAAAAGCCGTTTATGTTTTTTAATAGTAATACAACGCATTCTTATGTGTTCTAATATATACTATTGTTTTTTTTTTGTTTTATTATGTACTATAAACTTAATTTATTTCAGCTTGGTATAATGCATCATAAACCGTTCGTAAAAACGAACAAATATTTTATAAAAATTGTAAGAAAGTATTATACATAATTTATACGTTTTTGGTTTTTAAGTTAATGTATTGCATTAATGCCGTTTTATGTTTTTAATTTTTTTGTTTGGTTATTTTTTTCGTGTTTAGCGTAATGCCTAAGTGTTTATTTTAGAATACAATTGTCATTGATTACTGGGCAAATTAATTGTATTCGATGGCAGTATAATATACTATCCTTTTGTGTTATGAAAATTAGTCATTTTTTTGTATTGCTATTATATAGATTGTAAATGATACGCAATGTATTTTTTAAGAAATTAACATTTAGGCGCTTTTTTGGATACGTTGGTTTTAAACCGTAGTCTCTCTAACCACACACTGAACAGTTTTATTTAGTTCTTTACACAAGAAAAGAGAAGGAAATATTACTGTAAAAAAAACAATATTTAAATTTCTACTTTAAAAGGATCTCAAAAACTTAATCGTAATGCCGTCTACTATTGTACAGTACCTGCTTTATTTCTAAAATGTACTTTAACGATATTAGTGAATAAGAAACGAAGTAGCTAAGTAACGAACCAATAAGCAAAACTCAGGTGATCTATTCCTTGTGTTATCCAAAAGCTAAGGATCATCTTTTCTGTTTTGTTTGTAAAGTTACTGATTTAGACTGCTTGTTACGGTTTTAGCTTTTAATTAAAATAATTTCATATAATGTAGAAAAAAGTTAAATTAAACTAAGAGCAAAACAAATTAAACTTAATTGCAAATAAACATATAAGATACAAAAGCAAATAAATTTTAACTAATAACTAATTTGAGGATACCGTTAAAGGTACAAGGCTTGCGACTGGACGAGTGTAGATACCACTAACTGTACGAATTGAAGCAACTCTAGATATACGATCTGCACCTGGATACAAACATTCAATACGTCTTATAGGCTAAGATAAACGATTCGACGCAATTCTTTTCAGTAACACGATATTTCCAACATTTGGAATAGACGTGTTAGATGTCCATTTATTACGCTGAATCAAATGGTTCAAATACTCATTTGACCAAAGATTCCAAACGATTGAAGAATCTGATTTTGTCTTAACCAACGGTTACGCAAGTTGGTGATTCGGAAATACGATTTTCCGGTAAAGAAACTAAAGGTGACCCTATTAAAAAGTGACGAGGGTTAAGATAATCACAAGACTTCAAAGGATCTTTAGATAGAATGCACGACTGTTAAGAAAAGGTTTGATTTTAGAGAATAAGGTAACGTATTCTTCGAATGTGGCTGATGCATTACCTAACATACGATAAAGCAAAGCTTTAGCAGATTTGATAACTGCTTCCTACAAATCTCCAAAATATGGGCCATATAGAGAAGTAAACTGCCATTTTAATTGTCGTTTAGATAAAAAATCACAAAATCTGTGACATGAAGAACTAAAAATTTGTAAACTTCCGTTATGTGCTTACAAGCTCCTATAAAATTACGCTCATTATCAGAGTAAATAACTGAAGGTAAACCTCGTCTAGCTACAAATCTATCAAGTGCAGCTAAAAAAACCTCAGTGCTCAGTTCAGATACACCACTGGTTTACGTAAGCGGTTAGATCTTATTAAAAAGGACCTGGCATAGTGTACACCTACTTGTAAAAAAAAGGCGAGAGATAGAAACTGTAGAAGCAGGAAAATCAGCCATTGGAGATTGGAAAGTAATGCCACAAAATTTATAACAGGTAAAACATTCTCGTATGCATTTTGGAAGCAAACCACGAAGCGATAAAAGCCAGAACTTTGTTTTAATAAGAGCTTGAACAATGTTAGAACCAGAATGTAATGACAAATGATGATAATAAAAACATATTAATTTAGAGAGATGTGCATTTTTAGGTAGCAATAACAGGTGCTTAGCTGCTTCATGTAAAACGGAGTAACATAATCTTCCGCCCACTCTGAGGAAACCAAAAGAATCAATAAAAACGATAACGATGCTAGGTTGCGACTTGGTTCGTTTTATTTTGGATTTGTTTTATTTCAGAATGAAAATAATAATTTTGTGTAATTTTTGTTAGTGATAATGTGGATCTTTATAATTCTGCCATGGATAACGATCCAGAAATACGTACGCCATCTCGAAGTCTTGAATTGTGAATAAAACGTCGTATCCAAACAAAAACACGGCGTAATCTTAAGAAACTTAAAGTATTTATTTATTTTGAAGTCAGCGGGATTGTTTTCTGATTTAATGTAAGACCAAACGCAATTTAAAGTTTTTTCTGATACCGTAACAATCCTGTTACACACAAAGGTTTTTAATAAATGTGGTGGAGTCATAAACCAAGATAAAACTATCTCTGAATCTGAAAATAAGTAAACAGATTCAATGAAAAATGGCAAAGAAACATTCACTACTGATACGACTAAATTAGTAATTAACACTGCGGCGCTCAACTCTAAACAAGGAATAGACATGATTGTGGTTCTTGCCTTCCAAAAATGAAAAAAAAATTGCATTTGACTGGACGCATAAGTATAGAACACCAGAATAACCCTTTTCTGAAGCATTACAAAATCCCGCAAGCCTAATTAGAGCTGGTTTCTGTGAAAACACGCATTTAGGGATTTTAACGATAGCAAGAAGAGAAATGTTATCTGTAAGCAACAGTCATTTTTTTTCTAGTGCTGGTGGAATCAAATCGTCCCAACCAACTTGGGCTAACCACAAATGTTGAAGTAGAACTTTCATGGAAAAAACAACGGGTGTCAAAAATCCAAGCGGGTCAAAAACTCGTGTGATACGATATCAAATTTCGTTTTGTAATATTATCGTCGTAAGGCAGCACTCGAAACAGAAGAAAGTCGGAGTTCGGATTCCAAGACAATGCTAGAATTTTTAAAGAATTTTTTTTGCCAGAAAAATCCAATTGCAATTCTATCTGATTTTTGAGTAACTCGGCTAAAACTTTTGGATGACTACTAGCCTCTTTTCTAAGTTGAAAACCTCCGCTATTAAAGAAATCAGTTAAGTAGTTTCGTAAATTTATAGCAGAAGGTATATATTGATACCCAGTTATTACATCATCTACATATGTAGAGTTCACAATGGCACAAGACGTATCTGGATATCGCGCACCATCATCGTGAACAAGTTGATGTAATACGCGTATTGCCAAGTAGGCGATAGGAGTAAGACCATAAGTAACAGTATTGAGTTCAAACTCCTGTACATTGCCATCAGGGAAAGCGCATCAAATAATATGTTGTGCATCTCTATCTTCCTTTCGAACTGTTATCTGAAACTTGTTTACACAGTAAAAGTTCCTATTAAAATTACGATGCGTTCTATATGGAAACTAAGAAACGAATTGAAGGAAAATGTGGTGATAAGAATAATTTACAACAAAAGGAGGAGAAAGTACAAGTTGACGTACTTGGCGTTAACAGTGCCAAAAGAAAATCCAAAAAAGAAAAAGCAAAAAAAGAATTAGAGTTTGTGTCTAAAATTCCAAAATTGAATAATAATAATAATAATAATAATAATAATAATAATAATAATAATAATATAGTATACAAAAAACAACAACTATAAGATTATAATATATATCAACCAGAGGTTATTAATGGACCAAGCTTTTTTGTTCACTTGTCTTCCATGTATTCTCTACAAGTATAAAATGCTTTCGACGATAACATAGTTTTGACTTTTTTTTAAACTGCTGAAACGGTAGTAATTTAACATTAACATCTAGTTTGTTGTAAAATTTTATTCCCATATATAAGGTAGTATTTACATAAGCTGTCGTATTGTGTTGTGGTATTCTCAGCTGTTTGGACCTACTATTATTACTACGCGTCGTTGTCACATATCCATTATTAATAAGGTACGATTTAACAAAACAGAGTATTTTGTAAATGTAAATAGATGGAAATGTTAAAATATGGTACTTAATAAAAATATGTTTACATGTTGATTTGTAGAGAATATTAAAAATTATACGAATTATCCTTTTTTGTACTATAAATAATCTATTAATATTAGCATACCTTCCCCAGATTGTTAAATTGTAAGCCAGGTGGGAGTATACCATCCCGTAGTATGTGTTTATAAGACCCTTTAAAGATAAGCAATCTTTTAATTGATAAATGGCGTAATAGGATTTAGTTAGGTTTTTTGCTACTAGATCACAATGGGACTTCCACTTTAGCTCCCTATCCATTTCTACTCCAAGGAATTTTGTAACGACGCTGAATTTTGCAAACTTATTTTCTATAATTGCGTAAATGCTCTGATGTATCGCTTTTCTGGAATAATTACCTATAACAGTTTTTTCAGCATTTAATATTAAATTGTTTTTGTTGCACTAGTCACTCATTTCTTTAAATAATAATCCAATTTTATTAAGTTCATTTTCTGATTTCGACGAAATTACTACAGAAACATCGTCACAATACAATATCACAAATGCATGACTAAGATGTAGGGGAAGATCATTGATGAATAACAGAAACAAGAGTGGTCCTAATACGGATCCCTGAGGAATTCCTATTTTACTATCAAAGTAATCTGACTTCATGCCATTATATTTGACTGAAATTCTTCTTTTCGATACGTAAGATGAAAACCACTTCGATGCAACCCCACGTATACCATACGCTTCTAATTTTGTAATCAAAAATTCAAAATTTACCGTATCAAAAGCTTTTTTGAAATCGAAAAATAGTCCCACCACAAAATTACCTTTATCAATTTTATTGCTGACTTCTTGGGTGAATTCGTAGCAGGCAGTTTCAACGCTTTTCCCTTTTCTAAAACCGTGTTGACATGTAGTTATTAAATTGTGTTTATTTAGGTAGCTCATTAAATTTATATAAACCAGTCTTTCAAAAATTTTTGTAATTACGTTCAAAATAGATATAGGTCTGTAATTATTTATATCTGAATTTTCCTTTCCTTTAGGTAGCGGAATGACGTTTGCATTTTTGAAATCTGATGGAAAAATTCCACATTCTATGGAACAATTGAAAATGTTTGCCAACTGATCTTCTATTTCTGTAATAATAAATTTGAGCACTTTGACTTCAATTTCATCGGGTCCTGGCAAAGAAATTTTTAAGTTCAACACTTCAGTTCTTACTTTTTTTGAACTAATTGGAAACATAACAAAAGATGATAAAATAGGGTTTGTAGTTACTGTGCAAGAGGGTGACATCTTATTATTAAAATGAGATCGTAGTGCGGCAGCAGGTACGGATGAAAAGTATTCACCAAAGCAATTTGCTATCTCAAGCTCATTTGTCACCATATTACCATTGATGTTCAACTCAAATATCTTCTCATTAGTTTCTTTCGGGTCAGTTACAATTTTCTTTATTAACGTTCTTCGACTTGTTTATTTTAGCTTCAAAATATGAACGCTTTGTTTGTTTTACTTTTTGTTTAAACACATTTGCCAATTCTTTTGGGTATAAATCACTTTTAACCATTGAGTGTAATTCCTTCAAATGCAACGACTCTCGTCTAATCTCTTTATTTACCTATCCTTTATTCGGTCTGATAATTTTTTCTTTTTTCGGAAACCTTAATTCTATATAATATTTTATGTTTTTTATGTTTTCTTTAAGAAGAAAAGTAATAATACTCCCAAAAACGAACATTTACATAATTTCTATAAACCTTCGACTTCGAGGTCAAATGTCGAATGTACGAGTAGTATAATGCACGAGAAAGTGTTTTGATTTTGAACTCCAACATGTGGAAATTAACCTGCTCTAAATAAAAAATTTAAAAAAAGATGTGGAAACTTTATGCGGAAATAACATGGACTTTGGATTTTAGCCTTCAAAATTAGATGAAACTACAAAAGAATATTGGAATGCTATAGGAAGTAAGAATTGTCATAATTATAATAGCAATTTTAGGGCTTTGAGAAAATATTATAAAGGCGAAAATTAGACAAGATTTTGTCAAAAGTCTTATTTTAGTAGGATTAACAAACTAACAGGTACTAAACAAGAAAGAAGTTGGCTCTGCTGCTCACTCAGATTGTTTATTTTTTTTTCCAATGTACAGTTATGAGACCAGAATTTCTAAATAAATTCTCTAAAGAAGAATTGTTAATCAGATAAAAAATGAACGACAGTATTGGAAAAAGTGTTACATTGTGTAGTTTACGCGATAAAGTTTTTGGCAGAACAAAATTGTCCTTGTTGTGGACGCAAAAAAAATATTAGTTTTTGACAAAATAGAAATTACTTGGGAGTGGTAGAGATTTTTGCTAAGTTTGATCCGTTTTTATCACAGCAAGTAAACACTCATGGAAACAAGTGAAGAGGTCATACTAAGTCTAAGGATGTGTGTAAAGAGCTAATCAAACTAATTGGTGTTAAATATCCTGAAAATATAGTAAATGGAATTAAGATGTGCAAATATTATTCAGTGTCATTGAATTCAACACGAGATGGGACACATGTAAATCAACGCACTTTGGTTGTGAGATACGATTGGCCGAGTCAAACGTTTTATTAAATTTTTAGAAATAGAAAATATTACCTAAATAAAAATGGAATTAATATCAATAATTGCAGAGAACAAAGTTACAATAAGTAGCAAGTATAACGGACTTTAGGTTAAAATCAAAGGGAAGAATAGATTTGCCAACTATGTTCCTTGTTTTGCACATTCCCTAAATTTAGTTGGAAATGTGCAGTGGATTCTTGTTCAGAAACATCCCGTTTTTTATGTTTATTGAAAATGTTTATACATATGTTTCTGCATCCACAACAAGCGCATGTATTCCTAAAAACTATACAAAAAACTTGAGATTGGAATTATGGTTTTACTTTGGAATCAAGTTCTTCAGATATTTTAGTTGAGCAGTACTTTGTTGCAGGCATCTAATCAAGATCTCAATTTTGCTTACGAGGTTTACAAATCCTTCGAAACATACGTTGAATCGATCAGGAATACCTTCTGTGTTATTAAAGATAAGGCTAAAGTTTTAACTAGTTGTTACCAGTAATCGCAGGTTAGACGACCTTCAGTTTCATAGGTCTACTCCAGACGACAATAGTTTTGAATCTCTTAATCTACTACTACTAGACGAATTGCATACAATACATTACAAAACATATTTGAATGTTTTCGGCACCTATCTAGCCTACGCTGAGAGGAAATTAAGGCGTGCGCATCAAAAATAGTTTAGATATATCCAGAAGATGTAGAAAATGAATTTGAAGAAGAATTAAATAAGTGTGCCGAACTTTTGAAGACAGAAGTATTTAATATTGTTTCTGCATTTTAACAACATTAATATGAATCGTATGAACTATAACTGTATTGCATTATAGTTTCTAATTCTCTCAGTTCTTGTTTTTCAAACGTTTAAATTGTACTCAAAATTTACCTTACATTAATGATTACCAACTGCAGCGGTAAACAATCTTTCTCAAAACTAAAAAGGATTAAAAGCAAAATACAAGCGACTATGGGCTAAAAGCGTTTAAATCGTCTTGCCTTGATGCGTATTGAGTATGAGCTTAAATTAGAAATTAAATACATTGTCGATAATTGAAGAGTTTTCTATTGCATAGTCCCAAATATTGACTAATTAAGTATCCCCGCAATGTGAAAAAGCTCCTCGGAGCTTTGTGCTAGGGGCCTCTAGTGCATAATTGAAATTTTTTAAACGTTTTATTTTGATATGATTTTGCTTGTATTGGTGCTATGATTTCACTTTCTAAATTAACAATGTTGCATCTGAAACACGCTGTGTGTATTTACTGCTTTCTAACAAATAAACTTGTTTTTTTCTAAAATTAGAATATTGTTATCATGTGATTATTTTTATCATAAAACCGAAGTTTCAACGTGATTCTATTAAACGGCGCGCATTGCATTTTCCATAAAAATTAACTTACTGTAATCATGCGCTATGTTCTAAAACCAGACGTTTATTGTCATAATTGTTAATGTACTGTTTGCCTTAGTTAAACGTATAAAAACGTACCTTAAAAGTGATCCGTGTATTTAAAATATTTCAAAAGTAAAAATCTCTTACAGCAAAAAAATTCTTAAAAAAATCCTAATATTGTTAATGCTCACTAAAGGGATTTGGAAGAAAGCCTAGGCGACAAACTTGTGCAGTTTGTCAAACTTCTCAAAATGTTGCCACAAGCTTCTAGTAGTTTTCGTGTCTACCTGAAGTCTCACAAACTACAACAGGTACAAAGAAACATTTATTAAAGGTAAGAGAACCGAAACGTATCGTATGCTGTTACATATGCCTTTTCGTTCAAGATGGTATTAGTTATCAATTGTCTCTGAATAGAAATTCAATTGCGTCTGCCCTTGTATCGCAGAGTTCATAGGTCCAAAGCTTCCTATTAGAACTTTTCCATCGTAGATTTTAAACTTGACAAGAAACTAAGACAAGTAAACCCAGATTTGGGAGGTAACACATGGCGCCTGCGTTGACTAAATTAATTAATTATAGATATTTTTATTATACACGTGGATGTTTCAAGAAAACAGTTTTAAGTTACGCAGGCATCAGGTTATATAGCAAACGCTGTCAAAGTAAAAATGACCACCTGTCGTTTTCTCGAGCGGAAGGGACCAACGATGCCCGATAGATGGCGTCGAGAAATGGAAAAGTAACTTTAATTCAACCAATATACAGGGTAGTACATTTTTGAATGTATGCACGTTACAATGTGATTGATTTTAAAAACTGCAATTTTACAAAGTTATAATGGAAGATTCATTAGAGTTGTGTTTCCAAATATACTAATAGTTTTACAAATTCACTTATTTTTAATAATCACGAAACGACATAAAAAATGAGTTGTGAACATATTGGGACAATATTGTTAAAATAACCTCAACTCAATAAACATCGATTTTTTAGTAGTTTTTGAGATATGAAGAAGCAAAGGTTGAAAATTGAAAAAAGTAATAATTTATTCCAAAAACAATTGAAATTTTATAATAAATGCTCAACCAGTCACTCATTTACTTATGATAAATAAAGTCCGAGATGAAATTCTTTTAAAACATTATCCCTCACTCTTTGACTGATATTTCTACACTCTGCCTTATTTTGGTTTTTAGGTTTTTAAGATCTCAATGTTTTGTCTGATCCTGGGCGAGACCAGAAGATTTGGCCAGCCATTCTATAGAACCACGTCTAATAATTTTCACACAAAGTGAATAATGTAGCGGTGAATTATTATGTTGATACCACACATCAACATTTGGTACATCTAAATCTTTGTTATTTAGAAATAATATTGCTAGAAGCGGTATTAATTCAAATCTAAAGAACTCTAAATGCAATTCACTGTGTAATGGCACATCGAAAAAATAAGGACCCAAAATATAACTCATGTAAAACCTACTCAATGTCTTTCTTGCATCCAATGAAGATTTTCAGTTGGCCAGTATCTACAGTTTTGAAGTTGTACTTTCTTATTTAAACTAAACCTAGTTTTATCACTAATAATCAGATAGTTGTAACGTGTAAATTCGTATTTGGGCATAAATCCGCCTGATAGTTAGGCAACTTGCTTTTAAAAGTGTGAAATACTTGACCTCGAGCTATATTCTTCAAGTTATGCTCGCAGAGGGCGCTCGAGAGTGGTCGGCCATCTACGAAATTTACTTGATTTGTTGGTTTGCGGTGTAATGGACGTAGCAGAGTCGGATGGAAATTCTTAATGCATCCGATTAAATGTCCTATGCATGAAACAAAATATCTACGTATTTTGACGTAAAATCGTAAACTAGCTCTTTTGTTTCTTCGTATTTGTTGGAGTTTTCTTCCGAGCTCCTTCGAAGCTTTCTGGCTGAGTTTCTCTTTGTATCACTGTACTTATGAAGTAATCAACGTAGCGGAGCAAAGGATCCCAGTGGCTTGATGGCGCTTTTCTACAGTTTGGGGGTTTAAAAGCGAGGTGACCTGGTGGAAGATTTATACCACAAACAATAACAACAAAAAAAAACTCGGAACGTAAAGGTATTTATAAATATCGTTAAGCGTACGTTTGGAACCTCGAGAGGCCACCAGACCTCGACCCATTTTCGTCCACGCGCTTCGGGATCAGGACTGCTGCTTGCGTTGCATCACGAGTAATGAATAGTACATCTTACGCTGCGGATTTAAATTAAAGGAAATCAGTACGGACTTCGCAATTAAATTAATCTTGTCCTGAACTTTGTCTTGTGTACCTCCTGTACGCCTAATTTACTGCATTTGATTTTGTTTAGTTACCATATTTAACGTAAATTTTTGCTCGACTTAACTAGGTTTAATTACTATATTTAACGTGAATCTTAATGTAACTGCTTATGTATTTAATGACTATATTTAACGTAACTTACTAATTTTTTTATAACGTAAAAGAAAAATTTCAATCTAGAAGGTGCGGAAATTGTAAAGGGTAGAGATTTGGGAGCTCGCAACTCATTATTTGTCGTAAACTAATTGAATGACCATTTTACTACCGGTCGTGAACTTGACGTCAAGGACCACGAGCGGTGTTAATTTTTTTAATGCTCACGTGCGATCACGGGTGGATATGCTACCGGTTACGGTAGCCGCGGAAATATACTGTAAACATTAGCGCATAATTTGTTGCTTCCAGAGGCCATTTTAGACCTGCTTTAATCTTATATTCTATTTTACAATTCTTTGTGTTATGTAAGTTATTTGATCTTGTGATTATACCAGTGGCGTAACCGTCGAATGGCTCTTTCCGTTCCGGAATTAGCTGTTAATCTATATATACTCAATAAATGATTATTGTTTGTTCTCGCTATATTTTTTTGGGGGGACCTCGGGTCTAGGATCTCCTTTTCTCCTACCTAGACTGTTTATCTTCGACTAAAATTCGAGAAGAGGTGGCGCATTCCGGCATTTCGCTTACCAAAGAAAACTCTGTTCCTTTCGATTTTCTTTTACCCGACGACCATCTACGGTGAGGCTAGCCGAAAGGTAAGCGTGACATCTTGGTAGTTAACTTAATAAAACTTTTTTTTTCTTTCTTTTTCTCCACCTCCCCCATTGGAACATAACATTGTAAAGAAAATTTGGTTGATTACTAGTTTTGACTTTCATCCCTTTACAAACTTTAAGTCTACGATCACGATATTCTTTACTTTGCATAGATATTTTTGTTTTTTTTAACACAAAACACTTTGACTACACACTTTGTGGTTTGCCGCTAGCCTTCTTGTTGTTTGAATCGGATTATTTCCAATTTTTGATAACAAGTTAAGCTTTCTATCAAAATCTATGTTAAACATCACAAACGTTACCATGTTCTTCAAAATTTGTAACTATTTTGTTAACACAATATTGAGTTTTTAAACGAACGGGATATTCCTCGTTACAAGTGTGTCAACAGTGCAAATTCTTACAATGCGTTTAAACGTGAGATTAGCTGATACGAGTACAAAAATAATCAACTGACATCTGTCACTATGTACAAGTGTTCACATTAATTGTCAATTGCCATTTTTAACACGATTGTTTTTCTAAAACTATTAATGTTAAATATGGCATATGGAGTATTTGTAAATATAAAAAAAAATTATTTCTATATAAAAAATAAGAAGGTTCTCTTTAAGACAAAAGTCAATAGCGTCAAAGAACATGAACTAATAAAGTAAAAAACTATAATTAACATTTATAAAATCCAACATAAAAAAATAAATTTGATTGTCTCAGTTTTTCTTCTACACAGTGATAATAAACAAAATGTTGTTTTTTTTTATTTTTTGTTTCAACAATATTTATTATAATTTTATTTTAATGTTAATAAGAAAAAAATACATTTTGTTATTAATGATTCAAATATTATGAGAAGCTCGTAAGTAATATCTAAAAATATACTCACTCAGTTTTGTCACTAAAGGCGAAATTTAACATTACGGAAAATTTCCAAAAAAAAACATTTAGATATGTGTATATACGAAATTTATATATCTACTTAAATAATAATAACGCAATAAAACTTATTATTATTATTATTTACTATTTTTAATGTTAGATTATTCTCTATTGTGTTACTATAATTTCAGAAAAAGTTGATCAAAATGTTTTTTGAAAAATTTTGAAAATCAACAAAAAAACAATAAATGTTTATTGTAAAAGAATTTAAAAAAAAATTCTACAAACTTATGTAAATTTTAATATTGCTTATACTGCCTATAAATTCCGATAGATTCAACTATTGTGTTAGATTGTATCTAAGTTTCATGACTTCTTATTTGAGTATTATACATTTTTGTTTAATAATTTCAACGTCTTCTTTCCACTAATAAACAAGTTATTTTTTTGAAATGTTGCTATCGTTTAAAACAATAATAATTTGTTGTTGATTCTGTTTATTGTTGTCAAGTACTTAAGACATTTAGCTAAAAACAAGTTGTTTTTTAATCACGAATAATTTTCTAATTTAATTTAAACTACTGTTACAAACCACAAAACAATTAGTTTCTTCAGGATCTCTTGAACTGTGGCACTGTAATCGGTACATGTCAAAATGTTACTATCATCCGTTTTACAAACATTTGGCAGTAAACTTTTTCCAACCTATCATTGCTTTTGTTGTTGTATTACTATTTATTTTTATTTAACATGTCTCTAGTTTTTAAATTTTTAAATTTTTTTGTTGACGTGTTTGTCTTTTAAATAGATTGACGTTTTTCAGATTCACTTAGATTTGTCAAATTTTTAATTTTTAGTATATTAAGGCTTCTAACATTGCTTTAAAAAAAAACCGTTACACAAAGTTAGTAATTGTATCAGCGCATTTTTTAAGGTACTTTTTCGATCCAAATGGATACGCAGGCTTTTGATGTGGATACGTAGTGCAGTATGTATCGATACTTAAGCGAGCCTTCCGTCGTTAGTGCAAAATATTATAATTGAGACTCCTTTCTAAAAAAACTTACAAATAAAATCGCTTTTCTTATAAAGTTCAAAGTCTGGTTCACTAAAGCGCCGTTCTTTCTTGAGAAATTCTGCAGCAGCAGGCTTGGGGTCGATGTGGGCGGTTTCAACCCTAATAAGCAAATTCAATTTTTAATATATTAAAACCGATTTTAACTCAAGGTCACAGTTCACAAAATAATGAAAAGCTTCTAAAACCGTTATACAAAATTAGTAATTGTATCAGTGCATTTTTAAGGTACTTTTTCGATCCAAATGGATACGCAAGTTTCTGGTGTGGATACCCAGTGTAGTATGAATGGATACTTAAGCGGACCTTTCGTCGTTAGTGCAAAATGTTATAATTGACCTCTCTTTCTAAAAAACTTACAAACAAAATCGCTTTTCTTATAAAGTTCAAAGTCTGGTTCTCTGAAACGGCGTTCTTTCTTCTTGAGAAATTCTGCAGCAGCAGGCTTAGAGTCGAAGTGGGCGGTTCCAACCCTATTGAACAAAATCAAAAGTCAATTATTCATGGTATCTTCGTGTAGTGAAATTCTTCCTAGAGCTTTAATCTGGTTTTGATGAAAGATAATACTTTCTGTAGTCATCGAATGCGGGCTTATCACCAAAAAAAAAGCCAAGAACATTTGCAGAACACCTCTGCTTCAGACGATTACCTTCCTAAGTCAGCACATTTAGTTCCTTTATCGGGAGTCTCTCTTTTTTGTCTTAAATTATTGGCCAGCAGTCACAAACGTCATTAGCAAATTCATTGGTTTTTTCAGAACCAAATAGGTTATCGACAAATGGTCAGCCTAAGCATATCATATCCTCTTCGGGTTCAATTCAATATTTCACTTAACTTTAAGAAAGTTCGCAAATGTTGAAACGGCTTCAGTTCGTACAGCGGACCAGTTACCTTTACCTAATGTCACGTATGCGTTAAGAACATTTCGTAAACTTCTACCTGTAGATAGTATCGTTGTAGATTTCGAGTAGTTTGTGTTGCTATTATTTTCAGTATCCACAAGTAATTGCTCGTCACTGCCGCCAGGACAGCTTTTTAAAAAGGTGTGTGATGTCAGCCATCAGTGCTGTGAGTATTGCTTGTTGAGTTTCCAACCTACAAGTTTTGAGCAAGCTTTTTGATGTGCTTTTGTCGAATCATTATAAAATTCAACATGAAGATGAATCAGGTTATTGGCAACTTGACCGCAATGAGTTTTTACTTATAGATGTTTGTCTGACAGTGCATTCCATGCTTTGTTGTAAAACTTAGCGGTTGCAGCCGTGATAAGGCCTAGTTCTCGCACCCGCCTCTTCTATAGATTTGTTCAGAAAATCATGTTTTCTTAGCAACCATTTTATTTCAAGTATGAGCGTGTGTAGTTTTGGTTAACTTTTCCTCACAATCTGAATCTAGAGTAACACTACTAGGAGGATTCTCTACACTTTTTTCGGGTTTCGCATTGCTTCTCTTCGGTCGCGGTAGACGTACAAGGTTCATCGTTTGTATTTTTCTCAGATTTTCTCGCGAACCAAGTGATTTTCTTCTTATTTCTCTCAATAGCAGGTTGCGTTAACTTTTTTTTTCTTTTTTCCCATCCCCTTTCGGCAGTGGCGTTTCATATTTATAGTTCTTATTTAGTAGTAGTAGTAGTAGTAGTAGTAGTAGTAGTAGTAGTAGTAGTAGTAGTAGTAGTCATTTACAGCAGTGCGTCTATAAAGTAACGCGTAAATTCGATAAAATCATAACAAAAACTTTTGGCCAAAAATCTTCGGACACGTCAAGTTTATTTTAAAAAATCAAATTTTTTTTCATTTTTGACAGCTTTGTTTTTAAATGACGTCCCCACAGATTTGAATAGACTATTAAATTCCAAATTGTGACGGTAATTTTCATTAAGTACGCCGTTGTTGTTACGGTTGAAATCTTCGTTAGGTACGCCTATGGATTTGCGACGTGAAATTAGATTCGAGTTTTGACAACCGCTAACTATCTTTTACGCGTGACTGTCATTTACGACGTGCTCTTCAACTTGGAAACTACTTGAAATGGCCGGTGGATTTGACAAGTAAACCTCTTCTACAATTATACACCACCATGGTGATCAATCAATAAGTGAAATACATTTAAAATTTGTTTGCGTCGACACCGGGTAAGATTGTAACTTTTCATTTATTAAAACTTCGTTGTAATTTCTTGTATTTTGACAGCCCTTCCGCCACGTGCGCATATCTAGTTCTAATTATTACTTATTAATGAGGAGTCCGTTTCGTATTACTATTTCTTCAAACAAATATTCGAAGGCCATAAATTAACTTTGGTGACGATCACCTTATTTGGGAGATTCTAATTATCGAATACGAGGGAATTCGAGTCGAAGGCCGTAACTTAACACCGATGACTATTACCTTATCCGGAAGATCCTAATTATTGGATTTGATGGAATTCTATTCGGAGGAAATTGTTTAATACCATCATATTCGTACCGTAATGTAACAGCATACGATAAGTGTCGGTTCGTTTACTGTCCTTTAAATGTGTCTTTATTTGTAGTTTGTGAGTCGCCAGGTAGACACGTCTATATTTTTCAGGAAGTTTAATTGTAGGAGGCCGTAGGAAAAACGTTTTTCTGACAGCACTCTGGAACTTGGTAAGTCAATTTTTCCTTATTTATACGTGATCGCTACGGTAACTCACGACTTATTATATTTGCTAATTGTACGTGCTAATTGATTTGTTACTTGTGTTTGTTACTAAATTAAGTTAGATAAATTACTTATCGCTTGCTGCCTATATCTACAATCAATCATCATTGTTAATGTTACTTGTTGATAAAATTATATATGTACATGTTATAGTCCTGACACGCTTGTTTGACGTGTAGTGTAAGTTGCCGATCCTGCTGCTATCCTCTGTTCTATATTCTCTGCAGCACGGACTTATATTGAACTACTTAATTGTTACTACATTTATTTTTATAGAGGAATTAAAGTACCATTGTTGTTAATGATCGAGTTTCTTTTCCATTTTCGTCGTTTCTTTCAGCAGTTACGAACTTAACATCATAGTTACAAGTTTATTACCATTTCTGCTGTGAGCAGGCAGAAACTTACTTTGGACAGGCTCTGGCGCCCTTAATTATCTTATATATATATTTCTAGCAACCCTACCCTCTCTCCGACTGTTGAGAGTTGGCCGTGCAGGTTCGTAACCACCTCAAGCTTGTAATAAATTGGCAGCCCAACTGACTGGGGCTTCGATTGCTCTCATATCGAATTTCTCATTCACTATATTCCTTTAACAATTTTCTTTAATTGTGATTAGCGTAGTAGTATCATTGAGTGATAGGTTATCTCGTTTATACATAGGTTAAGGTGTGCTGTTGACTTTCTCTCGGTTTTCGTATAACAAATTTTCTTGAATTAGGATTACATCATTTATTGGTATCTTAGTTACTTAGGTTAGGAATAGGTAGCTTATATTGTTGGTTTTCTTTCGATTTTGTCTATTACTTATTACTTCAACAAAATGGCTACTATTTGGAAATTTGATGTAAACCGACTTCACAAATTCGAACTTGAATACGAGTTAATTTCTAGAGGTATCGATACAGATATCAGTGTAGATCGTCTTAGGAAAATGGTACAAACAGCACATCAGGTGGAATTGAATAAGTCATTTACTTCGGTCAAACATTCTATACCATATGGGGAAGACAAGGCAGCTTTTGAACAAACTCTTATTGAACTTACTGCATCGGTGAATAATTTCGATGGGGACATTTCTTCTTCCTTATTCTTAAAATTAAGTACTCTTTGGCTTCATGCACAACGACGGTGCGAATTACTGAATGCAACCTCTGACTTTGAATTGACTGAGCGAAATAAATTCTTAATAACACTACAGGGACTGAAAAATGACGTTGAATCAAAAATCCGCAAGACCAGACCTTCTATTGCTTCGATTTCTTCTCCAGTTACTCATTCTGTACCTCAAGCTAATTCGACTAACGTACATCATGAAGAAGAACCTGACTTGATTTCTTCTGAATCTGAAGGGGAATTGACAACGCCTGTACCATCGGCTGAAGGCTATTCTAAATCTACTACTGTAGCTAAATTTAATATTTCTTTCTCTGGCGACAACTCTTCTTCTGTATTAGACTTTCTTACTAGGATCGAAGAATTACGAGTAGCTCGTAACGTTTCTAAACAACAGTTGTTCAACTGTGCTCCTGAAATTCTTAGTGGCAAGGCTTTACTTCTTTTCCGTTCTCGTCGTTCTCAATTACGTTCGTGGAAGGATGTAGTGACATTTCTTAAAGAAGAATTCTTACCAATGGACTACGACGATAGGTTGTTAGAAGAGATTCGTTCTCGAACGATAGGATACACCGAAACGATTAATTAATCGATTAGCAGAACCTTTGTCGGAAGCCCAACAACTCAAGATCATTTTACGAAATCTCTCTCCTTTCTATCAAACTTCTCTCGTTCTTGTCGACATTACTTCACTTTCACAATTGTTAGCTATTGGCAAGAAATTAGAACACAATAAACAACTAGTGGATAATTTTAAACCTCCTCCTTCTCGGAAAACGTCGCGATTACTTGAACCAAATTTAGCTTATGTAGGTCCAGTTGTAGAACCACCAAAGACTGCTACTAGAGTTACTTTTGCTAATGCTTCTGCTCGCTCTCGTCCTTCTCATCCTTCTCCTAGTACTTCGTCTACTCCTGATAATCGAGCTTCTACTTCTCGAATTTCGTCTACTGCTACTTCTGCTAGAGAAACACGCTGTTGGAACTGCAATCGGGTTGGTCACTTATCTCCACAATGTTCAAGGCCACAAACACTTCACTGCTATGGTTGTGGGAGACAGGGTGTAACTCGTACTTCTTGTCCACGCTGTAATTCGGAAAACTAACTTTGGAGTCTTCGGACCGAGTCGAGGATTCTTGTGAATTATTCTTAAACTCGGACACATCTTTTAATGGATTGGAAGATAGGCAGCGATTTCTTTTGGACTTTGTTTTAGCGAGTGTTAGGGGTGACGAACGTCCTTTTCTAAATGTTACGGTTTTGGGAATTCATTTCAAAGCACTACTTGATTCTGGAGCTTCACGCACTATTCTTGGCGGACCAGGGTGGGAGAAACTCCGCTCTTTGGACGTAACTTTCTTGAATTCAAAGACTTCCTTCTGTAAGTTAGCTAACGGGGTGACATGTACTGTTTTAGGTTCCTTATCTCTTCCTTTTCGTCTCGAAGATAAAGTAACAATATTGAATACTTTAATTATTCCTGAAATTTCTCAACCCTTAATTTTAGGTATTGACTTTTGGAAGGCTATGGATTTCGTGCCGGACTTTCGTAAGGGATTATGGAGCTTTAATTCTTCTTTAGAATCAGCACCTAGTGTTGATGTTCTACATGTTCTCTCTGACCTAACCTTGGACCAAAATATTACTTTATCTAATTTACTTGACCAAGCATTTCTTTCTCAACCATCAGATCTAGGACAAACCAATTTAGTACATCATCGGATTTTGACTTCGGCTGAACCAATTAAGCAGCGTTACTATCCTCTTTCTCCTACTTTACTTTCAATCGCTCATACCGAATTGGACAAAATGCTACAAATGGGTGTAGTAGAACCTTCTTCAAGTCCTTGGTCTAGTCCGATCGTTCTAGTTAAGAAATCTGACGGTACTTATCGGTTTTGTGTGGACTTTAGGAAAGTCAACGAAGTGACTCAAAAGGATGCATATCCGCTTCCCTATATATCTTCTATTCTAGATCGCTTACGAGACGCTCGCTTTCTCTCTTCTTTAGATATCAGATCAGCTTACTGGCAAATTCCTCTTTCTTCTGAATCTAAGGCGATAACAGCTTTACAGTGCCGCAGAGGGGCTTATTTCAATTTACTCGAATGCCTTTCGGACTTCATAATGCACCTGCTACGTTCCAGCGTCTGATTGATCAAGTTATTGGGGCTGATCTAGAACCTTTTTGTTTCGCATACTTGGATGACATCATCATTGCTACGCCAACTTTCGACGATCATATGCAAGTTTTGACGAAAGTGTTGCAACGGTTATTTACTGCTGGTCTCACATTAAATCGAGACAAATGTCATTTCTGTCGACCTGAGCTGAAATATCTAGGTTATGTTGTCAACAAAAATGGTTTACTAGTCGATCCTGATAAGGTTGCTGCGATCTGTAATATTCCTATTCCCACAAAAGTTTCTGAAGTGCGTAGATTGATTGGCATGGCGAGTTGGTATCGGCGATTCATTCCTAACTTTTCTTCTTTGATATCACCTTTAACTAACTTGACTAGGAAAAATGTTTCTTTTCTTTGGACTCGAGAGTGTCAAAACGCTTTTCTTACTTTACAAAATTGCTTAGTTTCGGCACCTATTCTTTCTTGTCCAGATTTTTCTCTTCCTTTTACTGTGCAAACAGATGCTTCAGATTTTGGGTTAGGAGCAGTGTTAAGTCAAACTACTGATAAAGGGGAAACTGTCGTTAGCTATATTAGTCGCTCATTAACCAAACCTGAGCGTAATTACTCTACAACCGAAAAGGAATGCTTAGCAGTACTTTGGGCTATAGAAAAGTTTCGTCCTTACATTGAAGGCTCTCACTTCACGGTAGTTACTGATCATCACTCTTTGCTTTGGTTACATCGACTACAATCTCCTTCTGGGCGCTTAGCGCGCTGGTCTATTCGATTACAACAATACGACTTTTCTATCATACACCGAAAAGGTAAAGAACATGTAGTACCTGATCTATTATCTCGCTCTGTTACACCAGTGGATACAATGACTGAACTTCCTAATGTACCTTCATCTGGCTTTGGCATTACTCTTCCTATAACTGATTCTTGGTATTTGAAACTTATCGACCGAGTTACGATGTTTCCTCGCAAGTTTGCTTCATGGTCCGTAGTTGATGGTCTGCTATACAAATCACTTCGAACTTCGTCGAATCATTCTAATTGGAAAGTAGTGGTTCCTAAGAATCAACAAAAATTAATTATACAGCAATATCACGATCTTCCTACTGCTGGTCACTGTGGAGTTACAAAAACGTTAGCGCGTATTCGTGAACATTATTACTGGCCGCATCTAAGAGCTAAGGTTACTGAATATATTCGGAAATGTACAGTGTGTGCTTCTGCATAAAGTAGAACAGAAAGCACCTCCAGGATTTCTAGCTCCTAGAGCAAAACCAGTACGTCCATGGCAAGTACTCTGTATAGATATTGTTGGTCCTTTACCTCGATCTTCGAAGGGCAACTGTTACATCTTGGTTGTGGTAGATTCTTTTCTAAATTTACTTGTCTTTTTCCTTTGCGCACGGCTACGGCTTCTGCAGTTTCTAAGTTAATAGAGGAAAATATCTTCTTACTGTTCGGTACTCCTCAATACATTATCTCTGATAATGGTGTTCAATTTCGCAGTCGCGAGTTTACTCGTTTATGTGCCCAATATCGCACTACTATTTTGTTTACGGCTCGTTACCATCCTCAAGCCAACCCTGCTGAACGGGTTAATAGGGTAGTAAAAACCATGTTGGCATCTTATGTAAAAGGAAACCAACGCTCTTGGGATGTTCACTTACCGCACATTGGTTGCGCTATTCGTACTGCGAAACATGAAATTATTGGGATGTCACCTTACTTTGCTTTCTGTGGTCGTGAACATAATCTCTATGGAGACTTATTAGGTAATCCTCCTTCTTCTACAGAAGAACTTCCTGAACCCGAACGTCCAATACATCCACGCAACGAATTCTATGAAAAACTTTGTTTAAGTATTCTACAAAAACTATCTAAGTCGTATGCTAGCACTGGTCATCGGTATAACTTACGTCGTCGTTCTGTTCGTTTCCACGTTGGAGATCGTGTTTGGAAACGTAACTACGTACTTTCTGACGCCAGCAAACATTTCAATGCTAAGTTAGCACCGAAATTTATCGGACCTTTCCAGGTCAAACGCATTTCTTCTCCTTGGACATACGAGTTAGCAAATGACGATGGAGTTTCTCTTGGGACTTGGCATGTTAAAGACCTTAAACCTGCTGTTTCGGACAACGAACCAGATTCTTCTGTAGACTCACTTTCTTTTCCTACTGATACCTTATCCTTTAACTATCACAAACCTCGAAAGCGATTAAAGCATAGTAACTTCTCGGTTTCTCGATATTTCGACTATTAGCGTTCTCTTATTGGTCCTGATATACTCTCGGATTGACAATTTTTTCTCTCTTTCTTCTCTGATTTTGACTTTGAATCTGATATCCTTATTCCTTGGCTGTAGTAACACCTAATATAAGTTTAGTAGTATAGTAATTAGTATAGTATTCCCATTCTTTAGGAGTCAAAACTCCGCATTGTATCTTTAGTTAGATTTTTTCTCTGGGGTTTGCTTTGCTAGTATAGTATAGTTAGTGGTTTAAACGACAGCAACGCCCTCACTGTATATATTACGTTCCGCTGTGTCGGCTTTTCGGTGTTGTCTGTCATTGATAGAAAGTTTATCCTTTTCTTTGGTTCTTTTGGAAGGCTTAACTTCCTGAATTCCTTTTATTTAGTTTACTTAGTATGTAAGGTTTACTCTCGGATTATTCTATCCCGCTTGTCGGCTTTTGGAATGTTTAAAACAAGTTTCTTTTGTTTTGTTCTACAGCTAAACTCTTGGATATCACAGATTCTATCTACTTTGGGCGGTTGGTTGGGCATTGTAGGGTAGGTCACTCGGGGTCGACTATCTAGGGAGAGGTAGTCGAGCCGTACACTAATATCTGTACTCTCTTTTCTCCTTCTGTCTTCCTGTCTTTCTTTCTCTTCCTTCGATCTGTCACCATGAGTGGGGGGGCGCCTGTTGTGGGAACCTGACGGCTATGCGTCCGGGAAGGTTGGTTGTCTCCGACCCGGTAGCCCCAAGCTCTGGACCAGGCATGATACCTTTCGGGGGCCGTAACGGCGGACTTGGTGGAGCTTGGCGGGGGTGACCAATTCTTCTTAACCGGCGCATAGGATGTTGTGGTTGTACAGCAGGCACCGCTTCCGGCTACAGTCTAGCAATTGCAGGCTGTAGTCCTTTTATTTTGGATTTGTGGGCAAAATTTTGGGATGCTTCTTTTCTTTTTCTTTTATCTACTTTCAGGGTGGGAGGGATTTTCCTGGGCCTTGTTCCTCCTGATCATGGATCAGATTCCTTCCTGGGTGGGAGGAAGACTATTGTGGTCAAGCAAGTACTGGTTGCGGTGACGCGCGCTTGTGTGGACTAACGTTGGGGGGCCCAACGACGCGTTTTTCCATCTGATCGCGAGGGCTTGAGGTGTGGTTAAGACTTCAACGCCACACAATCGTCCGGCACTTCAACGAGGAAACCTTAGGCTGTGATAGGATTCCTGGGGTCATTTCCTAGTCTCGTGGGTTTGGGCACCGTTCCTCTTCCATCTTCCTTTAGTACCTTGTCCTTATCCTGAGGGGTTTCCTGGGCTTCGTATTCAGGGTGGTTTTGTACTTAAGGGTTGGGGCTTAAGGGGATTTTAGGGCTACTTAGTCCTGGACGCTTGTCTAAACTTCTACCTTTCCTATATTCTTTTCTTTTCTCTGGAATTCTTTCGATACTTACATCCTTACTGTATTGGGTTACTGATTGTTTGTACCTTACTTTTTGGTATCGCTTTATGCGCTTCGGAAATTAGTAAACCATGTTGGTATTCTTCTTTGCTTTTAGATCAAATTACTCTTGGTTTCTTGGAGATACCTTTCGCTTCGTGCGCTTCTGTTACAGTTTTGGTTGTCGGCATTCTTAAGATTCTGGAAAAGCTCTGTCTCTTCTGTATTTGTGGTAATCTAATGAGATTACATGGGATTGGGTTTCTTGGAATCGAGTTGGTTTAGAATTTTAGGGTTCTGTCCTTGGCGTATGCCTAAATTTCTGTCTTTATTTTAGCTTTGTTTTCGTTATTCTCGCTCCACGCTTTTATCTTGCTGGGGGGGAATCTGTGACGGTAATTTTCATTAAGTACGCCGTTGTTGTTACGGTTGAAATCTTCGTTAGGTACGCCTATGGATTTGCGACGTGAAATTAGATTCGAGTTTTGACAACCGCTAACTATCTTTTACGCGTGACTGTCATTTACGACGTGCTCTTCAACTTGGAAACTACTTGAAATGGCCGGTGGATTTGACAAGTAAACCTCTTCTACAATTATACACCACCATGGTGATCAATCAATAAGTGAAATACATTTAAAATTTGTTTGCGTCGACACCGGGTAAGATTGTAACTTTTCATTTATTAAAACTTCGTTGTAATTTCTTGTATTTTGACAGCCCTTCCGCCACGTGCGCATATCTAGTTCTAATTATTACTTATTAATGAGGAGTCCGTTTCGTATTACTATTTCTTCAAACAAATATTCGAAGGCCATAAATTAACTTTGGTGACGATCACCTTATTTGGGAGATTCTAATTATCGAATACGAGGGAATTCGAGTCGAAGGCCGTAACTTAACACCGATGACTATTACCTTATCCGGAAGATCCTAATTATTGGATTTGATGGAATTCTATTCGGAGGAAATTGTTTAATACCATCATATTCGTACCGTAATGTAACAGCATACGATAAGTGTCGGTTCGTTTACTGTCCTTTAAATGTGTCTTTATTTGTAGTTTGTGAGTCGCCAGGTAGACACGTCTATATTTTTCAGGAAGTTTAATTGTAGGAGGCCGTAGGAAAAACGTTTTTCTGACAGCACTCTGGAACTTGGTAAGTCAATTTTTTTCTTATTTATACGTGATCGCTACGGTAACTCACGACTTATTATATTTGCTAATTGTACGTGCTAATTGATTTGTTACTTGTGTTTGTTACTAAATTAAGTTAGATAAATTACTTATCGCTTGCTGCCTATATCTACAATCAATCATCATTGTTAATGTTACTTGTTGATAAAATTATATATGTACATGTTATAGTCCTGACACGCTTGTTTGACGTGTAGTGTAAGTTGCCGATCCTGCTGCTATCCTCTGTTCTATATTCTCTGCAGCACGGACTTATATTGAACTACTTAATTGTTACTACATTTATTTTTATAGAGGAATTAAAGTACCATTGTTGTTAATGATCGAGTTTCTTTTCCATTTTCGTCGTTTCTTTCAGCAGTTACGAACTTAACATCATAGTTACAAGTTTATTACCATTTCTGCTGTGAGCAGGCAGAAACTTACTTTGGACAGGCTCTGGCGCCCTTAATTATCTTATATATATATTTCTAGCAACCCTACCCTCTCTCCGACTGTTGAGAGTTGGCCGTGCAGGTTCGTAACCACCTAAAGCTTGTAATAAAATTCAACCATATAGGCTCTGTATGGATTTTAAGCAATAATAACTAAAATATTAATTTTCAAAAATACACACTTATTGGACGAAGAAACATAATTTTACACTCAATATTTTATTTTTTTATTTTGTTTTGAAACATTTTGCCTTAATTAGAGGAGAATTTGCAAAAATAATTGATGTGGTTTAAAATAGAATGAAAAAATTGAAATATTGAATCTAAAATTTCAATTTCCAAGATAAACTCGACGCGACTCGACGTGTCCTAAGATTTTTGGCAAAAACTTTTTATAACAATTATATCAAATTAGTGCGTTACTTTATCGACGCACCGTATATTATTTATCATTTAAACTTCTCCTTCTCCTTTGCTTCACTTCCACGTAGGAAGGTTTAACCGATATTAAATAAACAAGAAATCACGATTCGTCTCATAAAATGAATATATCCGCTTCCGCTCCCGTGAATAAATCATTGTTAACTTTAGTGCAAACGGCAAATTAAATTTGATTAGTTTCACAACACTTGATTTTTTGTTCCTCTAAAAGTACACTGATTTAGGCACTCACCTTCCTTAGATTTTGAGAGAAAGATAGATGATGGACGCTTCGGAACGACTAATGACTAATTTAATAAAATTATTGAACTCTGAACTAGAAAAATGCATGATGCCATGCTGTCTCCCAATTCAAGATGATGCCTGATGCCGCCAGTATCAAACTAAAAATAACTTTTTTTGCGCAGAACATCGAGGGAAGAGGTACAGCGACTTTAGCAGCTGAAAGCGCTATCTTCATGTGGTTAAATTATTTTAAATAGAAGAATACAATTTAACGCTATAAATTGTAATGATGATATAAAATCTTAAGCTTTCGCGGTTGTTAAGTTTATGATTATCAGCGACTTTCGGCTAAGACCGCGTCGTAGTTAAACACCCAGACTTAGGCTTAGTCCTAGTCTCTTCTTGAGAGCCAAAACAAGAAGTAGAACTTAGCCTTTTCCGTATTGTCGTTCGTGAACCCAAAAAAATAAGAGGCTTATTTGGAGTTATGGATACGCATATAAAATTGCTTAAAAAATGCGTTGAATTGTATATGCAAAATAGTGAACTTTTTTTAAATGTATTTATGTGTATTGTTATAACTTTTCTAGTGACAAATTTGTTGACTATAAAAATAAACGTTATTTTCATTTTGGACATTAGACTTCAATAAAATTAATTTCTTTTCGAGAATAGTTCATTGCTTGTGCATACGTTACAATTCTAACACCATGAGCAATTCTTTTCTTAAAATTCTGTTTAATACTTCTACACGTTGATCTAGAAATATCAGGCTCGCGCCTAGCACTTTTAGCGCCCTTGTGCAAATTTAAAATATATAGAGCATTAAAAAAACAATCAACTTTAAACTTTAAAGTTTCGTCGTGGATCGGTTCATCGTCACATTTGTAATCAAAATGTTTTTTTTTATTTTTCGCGGTTTTAGACCTCTTTGTTTTTTGAATTTAAGTTCTATGTCTAAGCTAGATGCTATTTCTTTAGCATCAATTAATAGATCATTAAAACCTTTATCGGAGCGATAAACTGTCAAAAAATTATTTAAATTATTTAAATGATTACAACACTGAGCAACAACAAAGTTCGGTTTTTGAATAATTTTACTAACAACGTTAACTTTACTTAAAACATTATACCACAATATAAGAATGCAAATAAACTCAAAATTTTTTGGCCAACAATGCAACCAAATTTTTTACGTTATTTTTAAAGTTTCCTTCGCTAATTTCAAACAGAGCATCATAAACTTCTCCAAGTTGATACCTTAAAGGAGTTATTGCATCTATTTTGCTAGACCGTCGACTATCCGATAAAGGTTTTAAAGTTAAATTTGTTACATTAGATAAATTAGGTTTCAGAATTGACCAGCCTTTAGTAGAAGCTGAAAAAAACACAAACAGTTCTTGAACTAAAGAAAAAAAATTGATGCTCAAAGTATTTGATTTTGCGGCATCATTGACGACTAAATTTAGGATATGATTGCAACGAGAAATAAAGAAAGCTCGCGAATTGAAATATAAAATTTTTTTTTAGATCATTATGCCTACCACGCATATTTGTCCTATTGTCGTAACCCTGACCCCGCAAATCGTTGATATTTAAGTCTTCTTTCTCTAACCCCGACAAAACAAATTTTGTCAAGCCTTCGCCCGATACATCATCTATAGGACAAAATAATAAAAAATTTTCTTCTATACTAATTCCCGTACTCTTTAAATTAACAAATCTTATAGAAACTGAAATTTGTTCTTGGTGACTAGAGTCAGGAGTGCAGTCTAATAATATGAAATAATATTTTGCCTTTTTAATTAGTTCTAAAATTTTGCATTTGATATTTTCACCGATGAAGTTGATTACTTTGTTTTATATTTTATCCCCGAGAAGTTTTTGTGATCTTTTATTTGAGAACGTTTTGTATGTTCTGACATAATCGGGTCGGGACTAGGAAATCATTTCTATGCATTTTAAAAAGTTACCATTGTTTTTGTCAAACAACTTATCACGAAAAGCTAAATTTTGCTGACCTAAAAACTGAATCACGTAGAAAATTCTTTCTATAATATCTTGCCAACATTTAGTTTCTCTGTTTATTAAATTTTGAATTTTAAAATCGATTATCTCATTTTTATTAAAACGGTTAGAAAGACCTAGCAATTTTAGAACATTCTCGATATGTAACTTGCTCTTTTCATGAATGTTTAAATGTTCACTTAAATGCTGCCAGTCATTGAAACCAGATTTATCACTAAAGCGAACAGATATTAAATCGCTGTCATTAAAAATTTTACAACAGAAGCAGTAAAATGAACTTTTTGTTTCGGAATACAACAACCAAAAACTCAATTTTCTTTGTTCGATAAAATTCTAAAAAAAGTAACTATTGAAAAACTTATGCCCCGACTCCGAACTATCTCTCGGATAAATATCTTTTTTGTTTTGATAATGAGCAGGGCCACGTTCTACTAATTCTTAAATATTATTAGGACGTAATTTTTTTAGCCATAGTGCAGCATCTTTCGAAAGTTGGCTCATATTTTCCGTTGGTAATTTTTGAAGGTGTTGATTTATTATTATCAGCGGAACAGAAGGTGTTGATGAATTGCTTTCTAGAAGATCAGTTTCTTGTTTGCTGCTGATACTTGTATCAAGTACAAGTTCAAAATACTGGGATTCAGCTGTATTATTGTTTTGAAAAAATTGCGTAATTTTCACATGGTTTTCCAGTACTTCCTCTTTTTCATTTATTCAGTAAATTTTGGTATCCAGACAATTTCTGTAAAGAAATTAATACGTAAGTAAACAAATTGATAAAATGTTCATAAAAAATGGAAATGTTTTGATGTCTCAAACTCAAACCCAAAAGTATTTTCTCAACATAACTTATTTCAAGTTATTTCAAAATTAAAAATAAATTTTTGTTAATAGTAATATTAGTGCTTATCAATTATTTTGTTTGAATTTACTTCAATTAACAATGATGTTTATATAATCAAATATAAAAGGATTTTTGAGATGCAAGTTTTTGTCTTTTAATGTTAATAAATCTAAAATAAAAAATAAATTTTAGATAAGCTCATCTTAATTCACAACACAAACCCATCACTATAAAGTCTGTAAAATTACAAAAAACTAAAGTTTCAAAAGCAGATATTTTTTAACCAAGTTAAATATAGATCGGGCATCAGGCAACAAATGAAATCGCGACTGATTCAGCGCTCAAATATATAAAGTTTCGTATATTGCAAGCACAGACAGGAAAAAACGCTTGTTCGCTTGTTGGCTCGTTGCAAGCCAAATTTCAAGCTCAACATGAATAAAATCCTATTTGTTTGAGTTCGCACAATTCATGTTAGCATGTTACGTATTCGATCAAATAAATGCTGTTATTGCGTACTCTCATTTTCGAGAAGTAATTCGGTTCCCTCGTCTCAAATAGTAAAAATAAAAAAACAAAAAAAATAAAAACAATGTAATAGCTAGCAATTCCTTACTGGTTTTTTATCGTTATAAATTTTGTTTTGACAATGTTGTTTGTTGCTTTAACTTTTTTTTGCTTTTGAGTTTCGTGCTTTTCGGTGCCTCGGCGCCGTCGTACACCACATGACTTTGCCTTATGTGTACGGCGCGGGACTGAGAAATATTTTACAAATTTTTATATAAGGTAGGTGATTAAGCATTTGCAGGATCAGCTTTTAACATATCGAAATTAAATGATAAGTAACAATGTACGTAATAAGAAAAAGCTTATTTTTGGTTAATTGTTGCTGTTCAAAAACAGTTAATTACTGTCCATATATTTCCGAATTACCACTAGTTGTGTTATTGCAGATACGTAAGTCATTTTATCACTTATAACAGCTACTAATAGATTTTTAATTTAAGTGTTCATAAAAAAACCTTAAATATGTAATATAACGGTTAAATTTGAATTTCTTTAAACGTGCTTCTAAATACAGGTTTTTTTACTCAAAGTTAATTCCAGTTTAACAGCGACATTATCGATCTACAAAATATTTCTGGATTTTGGAATGTGTCAGATTCATCTTGACTTTGCAATGTAAACGTTCTTGTTATGATGTATTTTTTTAGTCTTAACGAAAATTATATTTTATTGTCAAATTGAATTTCGTAGTTTCTATGTTTTTAATTTTTTTTAAGATCGCCAAATCAGTTGTATTTGCTTCTACTCTTGTTTTTTACTGTTAAATTATAAATAGCATACAAAGTAAAGAACTTTTTTGTTGCAACTTCTTATTTTTGTTATATTTTTTTTTTTATTAGTCGCTTTCCTTTAATTTAGTTTCATAACTGTAATGAAAAAATCGTTTTACTTTAATAGATAAAAAAGACATCCTTAGTGAGCAAAATTTTTACCTTACCACAGTTTATATAACTAGCTGTCTGAATATTATATTCTCTTTCTTTAATTTTTGTTATTTAGTCAGAACTATTATTTTTAGAACACATAAAAAATTATGATTGGCAATTTTATTTTCACATACATAGTTAAATTTTTTAACTTCACCCAAAAATATATTTTAAGCGTTCAATTTAATTTCAAAATAACCTGGAAAAAGTAATTCAAAATTACAATATCTAGAACTAAAGAGTACGGTTTAATAATATTATCACTATTGTCTTTTCTAATTACTTAACAAAACTATTAATACATTACCAATTAAAAATTATATTATTAAATAGTTTTAGCACCTTGAGACATGTGAAAATTTCGTTAAGATACTGCTACAATACTGTTGTATAATCCACGAATTAAAAACAAACAAAAAATTAAAATAAAATTTATTGATGTAATTCATTAGTTTTAAGCACTTCTTTTTTGCAGCGCTGTATATAAATGAATCTCAGTTCATTTAGCTTTAAAATGTTTCACACAAGCAAATTACGATTCAAAAAACATAGATAAGCATTTGCTGAGACTAAAGTTAACTATAATAAATGTGTTTGTAGTATATGCCGGCTAAAAAAAACAAAGTAAACACCAGCATTTTATTAGAGAGTGTCAACGTATATCTTCTACACAAAAACTACTTGCCTTGGCATATGAGAAAGTTATACTTTTCTAGCAAAAAACATTAAATCCAGGACACATATATACAATGCCATTATTTATTTGTTTCTAATAAGTAAGTACATTATACATGTTTTATTTTTATAATTTATGAAGATTTATTTAAAGCTATTTAACATATACGTTTAATGCTTTAATCTTGAATAGAGTTTTTTTATTGTTGTTTTGACTATTATAATAAGTAATATTTGTTTTTTTGTTCGGTTGGCTTAGAAATTTTTAGTGTATTTGATTGTTCTTACAAATTATGACACTTTGGTGGTAATAGTAAAGTTTTCATTCTGCACTATGTCAGTTTTGGCAATTTGCAACTTTTTGGCGTAAGTCTGTACTGCAATGCGTTTGTGTATAGAAAATATTAAGTCATTTAAGGGAGAGATTTAAAATATTCATTGAATTAAAACTGCTAGTAGCAAGTGCTTACATACTATACTATCTGCAAATTTAATTCTAATAAAACTGATTTTTCGAGAGAGAAGAGAAATCAAAATGGTTTACGAACGTGATTAGCGTAGGTTATGTTAAGTGTTTCCTTGTCTAACTTTATATTTCTTTGCGCAAACATTATACTTGCTACTCGCAATTAAATAACAAGGTATAGTTGTATTTAAGACTTCTTAAGGTTCATTCAGAACCTACATATTAGTAATTATAATCGGTACCTAAAATTAGTACATAATGCTGCTACGAACTCATCATTCACAACATTTCCAATTTAAACCATTCAATTACTAACTTGAGAAGTGCCTTCTAGAGGTACATTGTAGCAAATTATGTATTTATAACTTTTGTTTGTTTAGGCAAATGCCTTAAATGCTTATTTATCTGATAAATGCCTATTTGGAGCATTAATGCCAATTTTGTCAAAAACATGTTGATGCATGTAAAAATTATTTTTAAAAATAATTTGCAATTATAAAAAATTTAGAAATGCAATTAGTTATTAAAGGCAATTGCAATTACCAAAGTTGGAAAATTTTATGTTACCTACATTTACTTATACAGTCGTAACAATTCCATTAAACTAAACCTAGATTAACAAGGTAATAATCTATATCTCAAAGTATACAATGCTAGCAATATTTTATTTAAATCAACAATTACATAATTTGAACGTATTAATTGTTTTAATCCGTCTTAGGAATGATGACTTAATAACATTTTTTACGAAAATCTACGTAAATTTAATTATCTCCTTTACAACGCATTGATACACTGCGGATGATTTAAAAAATACTTGGTAATAAGTTGCAACATAAAATTATTTAAAAAAAAATTTTTTTTGTATTGGGTGTATGTATTTTAATGATAATATTAAAAAAAATTTTTACTAGTAAAATGTAATAATAACAATAACTACCTAATTGTGTTGAACATGATTTATTTTGTATTTTTTAATTTGTATGCGTTTTTATAATAATATTATTAAACATTTTTTAAGTGGCATAAATTTTTTAATGCCTATTTTTGGTGTTTTTAATGCTTAAATGCCTGCCTATTTTAGCCTTCCAATTACCATTAGGATCTTTTTTGACCCCAGACGTCTTGTTTTTGTTGTATTTTCTTAAGTTTTTTTTACAACTGTCCCGATATTCTTTTAGCTGAGTTTCTTTCAACAATGTTTAATAATATATAATAAATTTTTCAATTGTTATTTGTTTTGCGACGTAAAAAAAATATTGTCGTTGGGGTCATATTTGACACGACTTGGTAACCGACGTTCTAAAAAGTAATTCTAATATTTTGTCTGCATTTGTCATCTAATCTGCTTCTTTCAACGTGTTATTCGTCTGAATCATGATTACTACCATTCCGTCTTTAGTCATTACATTCGGTGAGTGTGTGTTCGAATCAGTTGAAAAGTGTGTCTGCTGTTATTACATTTGATTGGAAATAGTTGTTGTAGAATTTTTGGCTAGAAAATATTTGTCTCAGCGTGAAGTGGAAGAAATAGCTAGCAATATTAATTTACTGAATGAAATTGAAGGTAAAACTTTATCTGACGATAGTGATGCCGAATTTGAAGAAGTAGGTGTACCTGATGTAAACCCGATTAAAAGTTGTAACGTTCCGTTAGAGTTCATTATATTTAAAATTCTATTTTGCATTCGTTTATTTTCTGCAACTAATATTGCACTTAAATTTATTCAGTTTGGCAACGTCGCGTCGTATTTCGAATCGACCGACCAATCGATTTTAAGCTCGCACTTCCGCTTGAACCAGCTTGAGGTTACACGTCGTAGTGTTGCAAGAAAGACAATTTTCTTAATTATGGCGTAACAACGCATACAAATTAATTTTTATTCTTTCCAACTAATTGCTGGTAAGTTTATCTTTGTTCCAATATAATTTTCTATTAAATTCAACATTTTTAGTGATTTCACAATGTTACGCAATACATTTAGACAAAGGAATTAATTTCAAGGCCGTTGCATCTAAAGCAACGTAAGTAATCTCATGTCGATTAAAAACCATTCTAATTATTTATATTTAGGGTTTTTTATTTACTGAGTCTTTTCTTTTTATTTACTAGATTTTTATTCATTGGACTTATACCTTGGTTTTATGCCTGCATTTGTGCTTTCAAATCTACATTTGTTTGATTCGTTATAATATGCAAGAATCTTATCAAATCAACAAAAAATGTCCTAAAAATAGAAGATATCAGATAACGTCATATCATATATGGTAAGTCAACTGGAATTTATGCTACTACTTATTACATTTTAAATTCAAGTTGATTAAATTGTGTTATTAAAACTTTTCGGAATACATACTCGATAACAAATTAAACGTTTATTACTTTTGAATTTGATATCAATTAATAATTAGGTGCAACATTTTATGATTGGCGCCCAAATATTGTTTTATTCCAAATATTAATTTAATCCAAATATTGTTTTAATCTAAATAATGTTCAGTTTTTCTTTAATGTAAATAGTTAATGTATTATGTTATAGTTGCAAATAAATTAAAGGAATTCACGCCTTTGTATTTTACTTTCATTCAGGCTCACACCCAGAGGTCTGTGTTCCGACTGCTGCCGTGGTAAAATAAGTATTTTTGCTTTCGATAAATGTATTTTCATATTTTTATTATATGTTTTTTATTTTTTATTACAAAGTTCAGAAGACGATGACAGCGATGATAATTCGCCCAATGATAATGATATACTGTGGATGGTTCCATATGAAAAAAAGATAAGCCTCATGTTAGAAGACGAAATCAGCGAAATATTTTAAAAACACCGCCAAGATTAACAAAATTTAGTGAACGTATTTCAACAAGCCTAGATGCTTTCCATTTATTTATCTCGGAAGACATTATAGACATAATACTTAGAAAAACAAACATTCGGTGGTTTGAAAGCACGCCAAGAACCAATATGGGAGCAGTGGAGTACGAAATACATGTCTCTCCATAGACCAACTTTTTGTGCTGCAATGTCTCGTAATCGAATGAGAGACCTTTTGAAATACATTTGATTTGACGATATAGATACCCGAGAAGAATGACGGGCAACAGATAAATTAGCAGCTATTCGTAACATTCACGATATTTTCTCTGCAAATTGCAAAAAATCGAATAACCCTAATGCTGAAGTATGTATTGATGAACAACTTGTTCCTTTCCGTGGAAAGTGTCCCTTTCGAGTGTATATAAAGTCGAAGCCAGATAAATACGGAATTAAAATCTGGGCTTTATGCGCTGTTAGTAACAGATATTGCTGGAATTTCCAAATATACACTGGAATGGTAAACAACGCTCTAGAACGGGAACAAGGTAAAACACAATTTTATCGTTTTATGCACGAGTATAAAATTTCTTTTTCAGGGAAGCGGGTAATTTTGGATTTGGTTGAGGGTTTGAGAGAGGGTTATGGTATTACCACAGATAATTTTTTTACATCTATGTCTGTGACGAAGGAGCTACTGCCGCAATCAAAAACCGGAACAATTCGTAAAACACGTAGAAAAATACCAAAAGAATTTTTGCCAAAAAGAAATCGAGCAGAATACTCAAGCGAAATTTTATATGGAGAAGACAATTTTAGTATCTTACGTACCTAAAAAATATAGAAGCGTTATGCTACTACTACTACTATTACTACTACTACTACGCAACACCAATATTTGGAATTGGCCGAAGAAGACCTTAGTTACAAAGTTATCTTGGACTATAATAGCTGCAAAAAAGCTGTGGACAGCGTCGATAAAATGGTGAAGGAATACTCATGCAGAAGAAATACAAATCGCTGGCCTCTTGTTCTATTTTTTAATTTCCTTGATATTGCAGCCATGAATGCATTTATTCTATACACTACGAAATTTGGAAATTTTGAAAAAGGGAAAACATCCCGAAGGAGATTATTTTTGCAAAAACTTGGGTTTGAATTAGTAATCCCACATATCAAAAAACGTACACTTTAAGGATTACCAAGACATGTGCAAAATGCAATAGCGATGGTTTTGGCAGGCACAGAATCAGAGGAAGTGGGGCAAGACAAAACTATTGCTTACCCAAAAAGATGTCGTTATAAGATATATCTAAGAGCAAATGCAAAAAATGTTTGGAAACATGTAAAAAGTGCAAACTCTTTGTATGTAAACAACATTGCCAGAAAAAAACTACAATAATATGTAATAGTTGTTGCTTTCACTAATTTATGTTTACATTTTATTTTTATATTTTTATTAGTTTATATGAAATCTAATGTTAATTTAAAATGTTAATAAAGGTTACCATTACAAATTAATTAGTTTTTCTTTACAAAATAAGAAAAAAAACTTGGGGTCAAATCTGACCCCACTTGGTAATCGGCGCCTCAAAAATTGCTTGGTAATCCGAAGGTTAAACATTTGTAATGCTTAAACATCCCGTTTTTATTTATTACCGAAGTTTCTCAACACAAATATAAAAATGACAGGACTGAAACCTAATTTTACCACCCGCCTGCCCAAGCGTAAATATTAATTTAGAGTAAATTAGTTGCAGAAGTTTGGAGTTTGTAAACTTCTTACGTTAATTGTAAAGCAAATATACTAATTTAGAGGTTGTGAATGATCCAATTAAAACCATGACGACAAAGTTTTGCTTTAAGTACAACTGCTAATTATAACTACTAATTTGTTTAGTTGCTGATACAAGGTGCAAGAATAAAGTTAAAATATAAAGGTGATCAGTCGGACTGTGCAGTTAAAAAAATTGGCCAGACCGATTTCTGTCTATGCTCGAAATTTACCTGCACAGACTTATTAAAACTGAGAGTGTGGATGCAGAAGAGACCGAATTCAATTTAAGTGCAAGCGTTAAATGTCTGTAAATTACTTTATTTCCGAATTTATCAAGCTTGATAGAGCGAATCTATGTCTTTGGAAGGTAAAAAGCAAGAATTACATGGATAAGCATTAAAACATAGGAAATGTGTGAAATTGATGCTTCCGTAAACAAAGAAAGCGTTGTAAAAAAATTAATAATTTGCGGAGTTCATTACGGAAAGAATTAAAAGTAAACAGTTCTAAACGTTAGGGTATGGATGAGACAGAAGTTTATGTTCTTTATTTATGGTTCTATAATCTCACGTTTTTAATCTTCCAAGAGACGTCTAAGCGTGATACATGCAGTTTTGCAGAGAACGACGACAATGAAGACGACGCTATGTTAGTTTTAATGTGCACGCTGCAACAGTAATCAAGAACATTTCATCAGACCAGAACTGTGCAGACTGCCGGATCGACGGCGTGCTAATGCATAGGCCTCTTTACAGCTGTTTATTTACAAAAAATATTGAATCACTTTCTTTCACTCCATTTAAATAGATACGTCAAAAAGTGTTAAACAAAAGTTACTCGACCAAAGTTTAGCTTTTAAAATCATACCTGTTAGTAAAAAATCACTTTAAATGTTTTAGATAACAGTTACGCCCCTTGGCAACCATTTTGGAACCCTGAAAATAATTTCCAGAATACTATGCTCAAAAGAAACGCCACTATTTTCATTTTCATTGTCAGAGTTCATTTCGTAATCAGAATCTATCTCATGATACTATTTTAATAATTGCTGTTTTTGTTTGGAATCTATTGTGAAGAACTTACTCTGCAATAGTTGTTCCTACATAAATTCTTTTATTAATTTTGTGCGTGTGGATAGGCCAACCTACAATACGTTATTGGCTTTTTGCGCATGTCATTATTATTCAAAAATATATAAAAAAAGGGCAGTTGACACACAGCTCTCTTCAATTAAGTGTTTTGTTTATACATTTTTCATTAAAATGTTCTTTTTACCAAATTCGATGTAGTTACAAAGGTGTACATAGGTAAATGTGAGTATATTATAAATACGTTCATTCAAGATTTTGTTTTCTTTGACACTCCATTATTCCAGTAAACACACGACGTCCCAGGATAGTTCGTTTTATGTCCAAATTATGTCTTTACATCCCGGGATTTAAAACCGACCTTTTTAGGATGTTTTTAATAAGATGTCCTCAGAATGTCAATGAAGAACGTACGATGGGATGTCCTATGCGAGAAAGCAAATTTGGGCGTTTGTCAATTTATATTTCTAATCGAATTTTAAACAAATTGATTATTTATATTTATTTTTATTTCCAATTACTTATCAAATAAAATTAGAACAGGACTATACATTCATTATATATTAATATAAATTAATCAATGATATAAATATAAGACAGTTAAATAAATATTATCCATCCATCAATTTTGGTTACTCTGGTTAATCTTTCTTTCGATATAACAAATATTTTGAAGATGTTGATGTGTGTGATTCACTTCAACCACACCGATAATCGGTATTCGCACATAAACGAGACGAATGCAAATTAAATGCGCGTGCCCACTATCCTTCTTGTTCTTTGGTGCCTACTCGACACCCGTACACTCCTTTAATATATCAAAGTGGTACACTCGGTTTGCACCTTGTTTTTGGTACTTTGTATTTATTTATAATGTATAAAAATCATCATTTATAATTATTATTTTGAATTACTGGATATAATAAAAAGTTTTACAAAATCAAAAAATTACAATTATTAATAATAGTGATTTAAAAGATCATCGCGAGCATATCTATGTGGCAAATTAAAAATAATTATTTTATGCAAACAAATTTTTTTTTACTCTTCTGATGAAACGTATATGCGAAATATGTAAAAATTCTTAATGAATTTGCAAAACTGACGTGTTCACAAATACATTTTTTAAAAACGATTTAAACAATTTTTGACTGGTTATTTATAATCGATCTCTTATGATTTTATTAGTAATTCTACAAAAGAACCAGAAGTATTAATTTATCAATTCTTTAATTTAGAAAAATGTAAATGTAAATATATAGAAATACAAAAATAAGTTTCTACATGACGATTACCATCTCTTATATGTAGTTGCATTGTTTCAGGTGCCACATAAAAAAATCGAGAAAAAGTATAAAAAACTAGCTAAGGAAGGCCAAAGAACGCTAGAACCAAGAAGATAAAAAAATGAAATAGTCTTTAAATTTATTTTAATTGAATATAATTAGGATTATTAATTAAAAACATAGTTTTATGTAATGATAATTTATATTTTAATTGATAAAGTTAAATATTTTTTCAATTTATACATGTAGAAAAGGGGAGCGGTGACTATTTTCTACATATCCTACAGCCATCTAAAAGAGACGTCCTGTAAATATCCTACGCGGATGCGCAAAGATGTCCTATAAGGACATCACAGTTGTGACAAAAGAACGTCTTATGAATGTTCCTAGGACGTATCCAGAGCTTAAATGGCATTCCTTTGGGGCATCCAGTGATCCGCAGCATCATGTCCAAGAAACGTCCTTGGGACATCTTTGTATTCGTTGGGTACACGCGTCAAATTTATTTCACGATCACACGCGTGCCGTAGAAACCAACACATGTCAATAACTTTAGGTTTTTGTGCTTTCAATTGAGACAATTCATGAATTCAGTTACTTATGATTATAAGTCACTTTCGGCTTAGACCGCGTCGTAATAAAACACCCAGACTTAGGCCTGGTCCTAGCCTCTTCTTGAGAGCCAAAACAAGAAGTAGATTTTGGCCTTTGCCGTATTGTCGTTTGTGAACCCAAACAAACTGACGTTTCGCAAGACATTGCAGCTTGCAACTTTAGAGTGGTAAGTGTTTGTGTCCTTTCCAAGAAGGTCGATCTTTGTCTTAGAGGATATAATACTGAAAGCCAAGATTTGCTGTCTTAAACCGTCTTGTTACGTGCAAAATTTTTATAACGTAATACCCTGTATATTGAATTAAAATTAGATTCCGATTTTGACGCCCTCTGCCGATCTTTTCTTGTAACTATCATTTTACGACGAAGTCGTTAAGCTGACAACTGCATAAAATGATCTGTTTTGTGTAGTCTGCAAGTTTTCTAATAACATCCTCTGTAATGGACATCAAATTGTGAATTCATTGTGTGTTTGCAGTAATTTATTCGTCACACGGTAAAATATTTACATCCGTTTTGTTAGGATTCTTTTGTAATTTTTTTGTTAATTTGATGCCGTTCCGCCACGCTTTGGCCACATGTTTCTATTGAATAAAGAATAATGAGGGATTAATATCGATAAATACCTTTATGGGACGAGTATAACTCTATAAGGCCTACGTTTAAAACTAAAAAAAACGAAGACAAGAACTTTTCTTCGAGATCCTACTCATGGGACAACCACCTGCGAAACCAACTTTCATTGAATGTGTACAACAGCATTCGATAATCGGGTTCTGTTATGTGTACTTTCTTTTAGCAGTAATTACCAATTTTGTAGATCTTGCTTTCGTGAGTCATTGTATTGACACGATTTGCTATTCAAACGTTTTCTTCGATCAAGTAGGTACTGGATTGTGGGTAAGTTTATTTAATTATTTTGTCGCTGTCAGAAAAGTCACTCACGGAACTTTTGTTTATGTTAATCTCTGTAATTACGATCATTGTTTCAATACCATTAAGGTACCTTCATTAATCATTTTGTGTGTATCGCATGCTGTGTACAAACGATATTTATTACGAAATTTTCTTCGCTATTCACTTCGACTTAACTTATGTATTGTGTGTTGCCGATACTTCTTTCATTTATGGATTGAGAATTAGATATACTCTTGTTACTAATCTATGTTAATAAATTAAAGTTTTTATACCTGTTTAATCTTTCTTTTTTTGGTAACATACCTCTTTTATTGTGGTTACCCGAACATCAGAGTAACAAGAATTACGAACCTAAAAATTCGTTACGAGCTTGAACCGTCTGTCTTGATCGAGACAAAAGTGTTAATTATAAAAGATCTGGCGCCCTTAATTATTATTCACTTGAACCTTCCCTATCTTCGGCTGTGTGAGTTGGCCGTGCAAGGTTCGTAAGACTTATAAGCTTGTAACAGTCTTCTCGGTTCATATTACATGTATATTTTTCTATTTCCACAGCTTTGCGGACTAGCCTGGGAAAGTAGAAAGGAGTTCTAGCCAACACTTTAGTTTAGTCAAATTTCAACGTGTGTTTTTGGTTTCACACGTGTTTTTCCACTGCTGATTTAGTAACTCTGTGGTGTTTGCAGTCAGCCATATGAACTTTTACTCTAACTTCAATAGAGAGTCCCGTGTGTCCCATATAACTTGATCCACAGGAACAAGAAATTTTGTAAACTCCGGCATGTTTTAGAGCCTCGTGTTTGTCTTTAGCAGATGTAAACCATCTGTTTAGGGTATCCTTAGTCATAAAGACAGTTTTAATATTATGTTTCTTTAGCACCTTGCTTATTTTGTCTGTAGAACCCATACAGTATGGTAAATAAGCGGTGCTAGTAGGTGTTTTTACAAACTAGATCTTTAGATCGTTTGCGTCAAAAGAAAGAAAAGCTACTTACAGACTTAGCATTTCTAAAACGTTGTTGAGACCACAACGTATTGCCATTATGTATGAAAATTAAAGATCATTTACTAAATTCTCATACTGAGCGAATTTTTCGCAACCTGGCTTCGAACTGTTACGTTCGGAAATTCACAATAAACGCAAAGTACTGGATTCTGTCAGCAAACAGTTATACAAGCTACATTTAACTTTGTCTAACAAATTAAAATACTCGATATGGGTAAAAATAGATGCTATCACTACGATACAAGCTAACAAGATTTATGAACAATCAAAAATAAAGCAAACTAAGAAATTCGAGCGATTACAATCTTCACAGCCTAAGACGACTATAAAGTAATTGTCAACCTAACAGACACGGTTTTGGATGAACAGACCACATCCTTGTTGAAGAAGGGTTTTAACTACGCCGTTACGCCTAAGACAACTACGATAATAACTGGAGTAGAAGCTGCAATACGCACTCTACATAAGGAGATTGTAATTGGAATTTAGCAGTGAATCTTTTATGTAAGACCCCGTAATTAGATTCATCTGGCTGAATTTTCTGTTTTGTGTTTTTTTTTTGTTGATTAGTTCGATGTTAGCATCGAAAACGTTTTACTTATTATTTTATTTTATTACGTTTGATTTAAGTTTATTTGTATTGCATAGTTATTTCACAATTATTATTGGTATTTTTTTTTGAATGAAGTTCCGTGGTTTTGATTTTGATTTAGTGTTTTTACCTCTGGTTATCTCATTAGAAAAACAACTCTATATAATTTACGACTTCCTTTGGGAATGTAATTTGATCAATTTTTCTTGGTATCTGTACTTTTGTTTATGTTGAGTTCATTTGCGAGCCACCTGATAATTTAGCGAAGTGAGCGTTTTCTGTGAGAACATTTTTTTTCTTTCGAAGGCCTACGTGACAAGACGCACTTGGCCATTATATTTTTCATCTTTGTTAATTTAGTTTGTTTAGTGTTCTATCTTTTACAAAGATTTTACGGCGCAAGTTCGTTGAATTAAGTGGGATCACCAGGTGTTATAAGAAGTGAAATTTTGATTTTGGGGAGGATTGTTTCGGTGGCAATTAAGAAATACCGGGTACCGTTATGTAGTTGAGTGGTTAGGGTACTTTTACCCTATCGTGATGTAATACCGCGGAAGTTAGATGGAACCGTGAAAATTAAGTGTAGTGGTGGAAAAATTTGATTTTCCAAATTTCGTAATTTACGGTTTAAATAGTCTTCATGGTTTCCAAAAAAATAAAACTCACGTTTCAAGTTGGATATGCAATCGAGGGGTTGTGCTACATCCAGTCTTCGCATTTGTGCGGATTTTACTTAAGTGTTAAAAAGAAAATTCTTCCGCCGTCATTGCAATTGTTTGGGGTACCTTTCAACGTTATTCTTCCCGTAGAAAGCTGGCCACGTAGAACCAACCACCGGTTCTTTCCTGAAGTTACGACAAATTCAAGGTATTTATTTTGCACCATATATTTAATCGTGAAGTTATTATTTACGTGATTAAGTGTTAAAAGCTTTGAATTTCAAATGAAAATTTTAAGTGTCTCGAATTGATTTAACGTTAATGTAACTAATTATTGTCCGTATTTATCGGAACTGTGACCGAATCCCGAGTTAAAAATTTGTTAAACGGGACCGAATAATTTCTCGATTCACGTTTTATATTATTTTTAAGTTAATTAAGTGTATTTGATTTTATAATTAATTAATTAATTTCGACGCGCACACGGCCGTAATTTTTGTTTTAGTAATTAAGGTTTACCAATATTTTTTTTGTATTGTGCATTTATTCAAACATTCATTTTACGTTCTTTGTTTTTGTTTTGTGTGGTTAATTTTGTTAATTTCAATATCTTTATTTTTTTTTTATTTTTTTTTATTCATTATTTTTTTTTGTGTGCAAATAAATGTTAAATTGTTAAATTGTAAAGAGCTTTTAATTCCGTCGGCCTCCGCGTGTGTAACTTTATTAATTTATTACAGATTTTAGTGTGATACACCTAACAAGGTAAGTCCGTTTAGGGTGTATCCTCCAGGAGCGGACTTGTGGTTGGCAAGGGCCAGAAGTCCATTAAGCTTTACTCCTTCCTGGCGCCCTTTGATTTCGACATTATTACTTTTCGATTTTGTGTTTTTCGTCAAGTTATCCAAATCAATCACGAACTTTTTAAATATAACCAACCCCGTCTCCAATGAGCAGCGGCACAACATCGTTTATGTTACCTCATTTCAGGCAGTGACATTGTTTTAACTTTGGCATGTAACAAGATCTCTGAAACTATTCGACAAAATGTTTGGAATATTGTAAGAAAAGCAAAACCGCCTCGCTCTAATATTAACAGACATGAGAAAGAAGCAGCTAAGCGGTTACGTGAGAATAAGGACATTTTAGTATTAAGAGCAGATAAAGAAAACGCTACAGTCGTTATGAACATACAAAATTACAACGAGAACATGACGAACTTACTCTCAGAAAAATTCTACATACGTCTACAGAGAAACCCTTTAAACTCCTTGTGCACTAAGGTAAACTACGCCGTCAAAAACTCCACTACTATAGATAATAACAAGAAACAAACTTTGATTGTCAAAAATCCGGTTATGCCAAGAATCTACGGTCTTTCCAAGATACACAAAGAAGGAGTCCCTCTTCGACCGATAATGAGCACCATCAATTCACCAACCCAATCGTTAGGACGTTATCTAGCTGCAAAACTCTTGCCGTTGACAGGAAATACAGAAACTCACATTAAAGATTCTACAGACTTTGTAGAGAAAATTAAGAACTTGCGTATAACAAAAGAAGATATCCTATTACTATGGAGTTAGAACATAACAGCAGTCTAGCCTTTCTTGATGTACTGGTGATAATAACAAATAAACTGAAAATTAGGGCATTCCGTTTATAGAAAGAAAACGCACACTAATAGATACTTAAACGCCGAATCTTACCACCATCCAGTACAGAAAAATATTGTTTTGCATACTTTAGCCAAAAGAGCTATACGTGTGTCAGATAATGAAAATCTTATCACCTCATACTAGCACCGCTTATTTACCATACTGTATGGGTTCGACAGAGAAAATAAGCAGGGTGTTAAAAAAACATAACATTAAAACTATCTTTACGACTAATGATACCCTGAACACCTGGTTTACATCTGCTAAAGACAAACAAGGGGCTCTAAAACGTGCCGGAGTTTACAAAATTCCTTGTTCCTGTCATATAAGACAGACGGGACGCTCTATTGAAGTTACAGTAAAAGATCATATGGCTGACTGCAAAGTTACTAAATCAGCAATGGAATAACACGTGTGGAACCAAGGACACACGCTGAACTTTGACCAAATTAAAGTGTTGACTAGAACTCCTTTCTACTTTCCCAGACTAATCCATGTAATATGAACCGAGAAGACGGTTTAAGACTCAGCAAAATCTTGACTACCAATATTATATCCTCTAAGACAAAGATCAATCTTTTTGGAAAAGACACAAACACTTACTCCGTGTATTAACAAAGTCAGTCAAGTAGTAACGGAAAGACAAGGTCCGTTAATCACGCTAATCGCTATGGGTATAAATATCGTCATTTACACTTTTTCTTTCAGTGACATTTACCACTCTGAAGATGCCAGCTGCAATGTCTTGCGAAACATCAGTTTGTTTGGGTTCACGAACGACAATACGGCAAAGCACAAGTTCTACTTCTTGTTTTGGTTCTCAACAAGAGGCTAGGACCAAGCCTAAGTCTGGGTGTTTTACTACGATGCGGCCTAAGCCGAAAGTCGCTTATAATTATAAACATAACAACCGCGAAATTTTAAGATTTTATAATTCAGTTACTTGTAAGACATTTTTAATAACTCAAATTAATACAAGTAAAAAAGTATTATAATAACACATATTAAGTGAGCGTCTTTATTGCAATATAATTGTGACATCAGAACCTTTTTAATTTATCGTAATGTTTACGTATGCCTAATCTAATTTTTTGTGTTCATTAATTATGTGATATTTAAAGGTTAAAGTCGCTCGCACAAAGTTATGCATTGAGTTTTAACTAAGTACGCGCGTAAGTGACCTCCGTCGATTCCAGTTTAATTAATTATTGTAATTTAGAAACTTTGAAGTTATTACACATTACAGTTAAAGAAAAATACCTTTTATGTGAATTTTTTAATTAATTATTTAAAGCATTTATTCTACGATACAAGCGTGGCGACATAGGATGATGTTCTAAGCTTTTATTATATGTAGGTACATACTTTTGACTATATTTTATAAATTGTAGTAATACACAATAATACTTTGTGTATGTCGTTCTGTATCTTTTTTGTGCTTAATTTGGAGGTATGGTACTATAGCAATAGAACTTAACGCATTTATTGTTTAACAACCATTATTGACCATATCACCCTATACTGACTAGGGGGTAAATCATAATGAATTAGTTAATATTTTTTAATTACCAGTTACCCATAATGAACAAACAATTAAAAAATAACGAAAAAAAACTAAAATAAAACAATGATTTTACGAAAATTAACCGTATGTATCAAACTCAGATAAAAGGCAATTCAAGTTACAATATTAATTTACACTTAACGCAAATTTTCAATTTAGCTCTAACAGAGTAATTTTTTTCATAGCACATAAAGTTCCTTCATGTGATTTCACACAACCGTCTGGTTCTGATTCATATTTGTCAAGGCACTCGATTGCAATTTCGGGTGTTAAACGGGCTATTTTAGCAATCATTACTTCTTTGTTAAAACTTCCGTCTGGACGTATAAATCCAAGTTTATCGTCTATACATTTAAACAAACAACGCAAATGTTCTTCGCTAGGTATAGACGTTTTATTAAATAAACTTCTAACTAGGTCAGCATCAACTCCAGTTTCATTGATACATATTTCAACAATTGGATGTGTCAGGTTATACCAAGATTGGAATACAGGAGGTAACACCTACAATAAAGTTACAATTGTTTGTATTTACTACGACCATTGCTACGACTGAGCATATTACCGATCCTGAATAAACAACACAGATGGTAGCACATATTATTAACCAAGATCTCATTGCGACTATGGTAATTTATTTGATAAGTACTGCTAAGAAGTACCTTTTATACTTTTAAAACATCAATTAACTAGTTTGGTAGAATTTCGTGTTAAGAGGGATTAGAACATTATATAATATACTTATTACATGTTATTAATTACTAAGAATTAAGTGCAAAAATTAGTATTTTATTCAAAATAAAAACATACTCATAAATTATTTCATTTAATTGTTTTAATTAAAAATTAGTGTTATTTGTTATTTTTCACTTACTTTTTACTTAAACTTTAGTAACAACAGGTTTTTTTTTAAGTAAAAAATCTTTTAGCTTACTTACTCACTTACTACTTAATGAGTGCTACTGCGATATCCAAGCATCTTCAAGAGAATGATTGCGGTCGAGATTATTTCGATCACTAGTACATAATTATGATCATTGATTAGAGTCATTCAATCGCCGACATGATTTAACTGCATTTTTGAGCGTATGTATTTATGTAGTTCTTCGCTAACATAAATGAAAAGGTACGTGTTTGTTGGCAAAGCGCACCAAATAAATACATATTCTTCTTGCTTCATCTGGTGTTTGTATTCGGAACGGTATGATAAACTTATCGACTTAAAAACATCTGGTTCCTACATTGTTTTACAATACCGATGTCAATTAAACAAAAAAAATTCATTGGAATCAATTTAAGCGGTTATTGATAAAAATTCACAGATTTCGCAAATCTTGCAATTATCGGAAGGTGTTGAAAACAAACACAATATTACCTAGGTAATATAATGAACAAGATTTATTACAATTCTCGAAAATAAGAATGCATGGATACATAAATAATAAAAAAAGAAAAAAACAGAAATAATTAGTATTCTTGGTACAGTGCCTCAGAAAAGTTTTTGAACACTTTTAAGTGCGACCTGCAAGGTAAGCAACTAAACTTACGTTATAACACAACGGCTAATTAAATTTGACAACATTGGCATTATAAACATTATTTGCAGAATTATTACGAGGTTATTAACCTTTCTTCATAAGCACCGCCTCAAGCGTTCAAAGAACGTGTTTGTTACCTGCAAATATGTATCTAAATTGTACCCTTAAGTTTAAAATTTTGCTTCGCTAAGTTTTCTATTTATTTATGTTCCCTGCTTAAGTAATTAAAAAAAATTGAATTGTTATTTATAATAAAATAAGTTCCATCCATAGCTCGAATAATGACAAACTGTATGTTCAAATGTAAAACTACTTTACTAATTAACCTAAAAGTCTTAATATATCCGGATTAAATTAAAGTCAACATTTCTGTTTGCAAAGGAAATATTATTACCATTAAAACGTAATTAATGGTCGAACAATTGCAGTATAAATTTCAAGTCTAATTTCTTATACAGAACGCTAAAAAAATTCTAAATAAAATTTTAAAATGCTGTAAATCAAAAAATCACAAAATTAGAAAAGTGCCAAACGCATTTTTCGCTTTCTCCTCGTTACATTTAACTTAAGTATTACCTATTTCAAAATTATATAAATTTAATAGTAATGAACAGAAATTTGCAATTCTGTAGTTTGCATTTTTTTAATTTTTACATTACTATAGTACCTACTAGATTTTGATAGAAATAATACCTTGGATTTTTTAATGCGGGGGTACCGCCCGCGCCTGGAACACGCCCGGCTATTTAGAATTTTTGCATTACCTCGAAATTTGATGGGGCACTATTGCGACACATAAATTTGTTTCTATTAGTATGGAACAACGATTAAAATTTTGGCATTTTTTAGCATGTTTTTAAATTTTTATTGACCATTCTTAACCCTAAGTAAAAATATTTATACTTTTACATTATCCCAATCATTTTTGTTAGCTATTGCGTACTTTACATGGGGTATAATTATCAATAAAAATTTAAAAAAAAAATTAAAAAATTACACAAAAACATGTTACTTGTGTGCGGTTCACAAAGCCGTTCTCGGTTCGAAAGAAAGATGATCATGGTTTAGTGTTTAAGAAAACAAATAACAATGTTTGAAAACATTTTTGTATAATATGTAAAACGTTACTTCTATTATTTAATAAAAGTTCCATTTTTAAAATTTTGTAATTTTTCTTATATTCAAATTAAAAAAATAACAAGCATTGTAAACAAAACACAAAAAATACAAACTACGAATAAATGTTGAAAATTTGTAATGGAAATTAAGATTGCGATTGTTCAACCACTAATTATGTTCTAATGATGATAATACTTTCTTTACAAAAAAAATCGGAATGTTAACTTTAATTTAATCCGGTTATATTAAAAATTTTAGGCTAATTAAAACAGCAGTTTCATATTTGGGCATGCAGTTTAAATTTATTATAGCTATTAATAAAATTTATTTAATTATAAATAACAATTCGATTTTTTTTTAATTAAGCAAAGAACACAAATACATAAATAGAAATGTTTTGGTTGTAAAGCTTTAATGTCGTGAATGACCGTATTTAAGTACTTTCTCAAATCTAAGCATTGGTTAGGCAACAAGTATTAGGAAATATTTGGGTTGTGTTGGCACCGCTTAGATTCTCTTTTCCAAATGATGTACGATAAGAAACACAATTCAAGCAACAAAACCTCAAAACATCGAACTTTATTTGACACAAAATATTTTCAAGTCAAAAAGTCATCTTCGCAAAGCTTAATTAATAATATTGCGCTCACACGCATGTTATGCGAGAAAAGGTCGAAAAATTGAGATTCACGTTCACTGACTGTCATTTTCTGCTGGCTTATATAGGGTTGAGAGCATTCGGATAAATGTAAAATTTGTTCTAGACACAATCAATTTTAGAGCCAAAGTGAAACTTTCAGAAATTTAGCCAGACTTTGATTCAATACGCATGAACTAAATAAATCATTCAATGATTAAATAAACAATTTATATCGCGTGATCCTTGACAATTGTTTTACCACACTCTAATTAATAGAAGCGCATTTTTAAAGAAAACAACAAAACTAAATGATCACTTGTTTTTACCCGAGTTTTATAGCGGTTCACAGTTCAATAGCTTCTAAGATTATGACACAATTTAAGCTACGTTGCTACATCCCTTCAAATGTAAAAGTAGCAAAGTGGAGATTCCACCTTTGGAAATCTGCGTCCACAGTATAAAAACTAGTTTTTTTTCAACAGTTTGTCGCGTTTGCGATTTCCTGTCATATCTAAAGAAGACTTACAGCAGATTGGACTCACGTATTGGTGTTTGTTGGGTCTTGACTGGACGCAGGTTGGAAACCACGTAACAATTTGTCTCTAACTAATAATTTTATACAAAATGCCCACTCAAAGAAAAAAAAATAATAATAAATGTACGTGAAAGAAACCAGCCCGTCAGTAACTCTACTTTCGCGAGTACGAAAAAAAGAACCCACCCGTTAGTAACTTTACATCGGATAAGTGAAAAAAACCAACGCGTGAATAACCTTTTCAAGTAGGTAAAAAAAACAACGCGTAAATTAACTACCTTGCGCGAGTACGTTAAAAAATTAGCCTGACAGTAACTTTTTTTTGCAAGTAAGTCAAAAGAACTGCCGTATGCAGCTTTTTTGTTTTTGAACTGTGTCAAGGTTTTAAAACCATCGTTTTAAACTCTCCTTTTTTTTGTACGCAATTTTGACTTTATTTCCTAAAACGTTTTTTTCTGATTGGTTAAGTTCACGAACCCTCTCAGTACCTAAATCTGCCAATTGGCTATTTTTTCTTTACTCAATCTGTTGAAAGCGGCGTTATGCTTTTTTCTACCGTTAAGATGTTACTAAACGATACTGCATTTCAAATGTAATAAAAATTTACCGATTCTACATTTTTTTCTCCTATCAATATTTAACAAATGCGCACTATAAAGAAGCATTAAAGGAATGAACCAAAAAAAAGTTAGTTTTTGGTCTTTTTGATGTTCGTAAGTTTGTTGTAACCATTGTTTGTGTTTTAAATCATTTATAATTCAATGTTTTTTATTATTTTTACCAATTGACTGTGTTTGGCAAATTCATCGCTACTTGTTTTTTTTTTAATTCATTTGGCCTGAAGAAGTGGACACTTTGTCTTCGAAACGTTGCTTTAAGAACACATAAAGTAGCGTTTTCTGTCGCCCTTTTCTACCTAGAAGAACTTAACACCATTCTGTTCAATAATTTTAGGAGGTTTAATTTTTGTCGTCAACTGTTGGTACAATTTCAACATTCAAAATTTACTCAAATTTTATTTTACATACTTTCGTCTTATGTTGATAACTTTACAGTGAAATCGTTTATGACTTAAATTAGTAATTACTGATAGTTTTTATTATAAAACGTAAATCAGATTGATTAAATTCTTACCTCGTTTATGTATTTTAAAATTGAACATAAATTATCGGTTTAGTAAAACATCTCTGTTTTGGTCGAGTTGCTTTTGATGACTACCCCGGATTTTTTTGCGACTAAGGGTAGCTTTGTCGGTATCGTAAGAGTTTTTGTTTTTCTTGCAAATCGAAACCGCCGCATTTTTTGTATTGAAATGATTTGCTTAATAACTTAAAATAACCAATAAACTATTACCCTAAAACGGTGCAAGATAGAAGAAAAGTTGTACATAAACATTTTTATAGAGGACAAAATTTACTATAAAAAAGTCTGCGGAAGGGTACAATTATCTTCAATAGTTTAGAAGATACAAGTGTGCAAAGTTGCACGAAAATGTCTCACATTACATTAAATTTCTGTAACTATTAGATATAATTACACACTCCTGCGAATTTTTTTGTGCAATTTTCATCTATATTGTACCGTTTTTGCAGCGTACAAGGCGGAAGCTCACGCGGATCTAATTCTACTATTACTATCATAATTTTTTTAGCACTGTTGAGTAAAATTAAGACTTATTATATTTTTAAAACATGAAAGGAATCATAAGGAATATCTTGTTTAATAATAATAAACGCTACATCCGAAGAACACAAAAAATGAAGTGAAATTGAACACCACCGCAAGTTCCTGCTTTGTTTCATCTGAGCGTTTCATCGTTTCGTTGAACGAATCAAGCATCTTATAAGTGTTTTCAACACTAAAAACACTTACTGAGTTAACTGAGCTAACATAAATCTTGCGATCGTCTGTGATTTAAATTTAAATAATATCACTTCTTCTAATTTCGATTTAATTAAGAAAATACTCTGACTAACTACAGTCCAGGCATGTCAAACTCATGATATTGCCGGCCACATGATCTATTTTGTACTAAGTTGGGGGCCGCATGTTTGTACTGTTCAAATAGTTGAGTTATGCCGATTTCTCAAATTCTCGGCTATTTCATCAACTCTATTAGCTACATTATTTTGACTTAAATTTTTTAAATTTTTAAAACGTCTCGACGGGCCGCAATTTATGAATCGGCGGGCCGCATGCGGCACGCAGGCCGTGTGTTTGGCATGCTTGAACTACACCAAGTATCATTAAAAAAAACAATATTATTTACAAAAAAAACAAGTTTCAATGTATTATGTATTTATTTGTGTTTGCTATTGTATGCATTTTCCAATTTTTAATAGTATATATAAATCAGTGGTTTCCAAAGTGGTTTCTACGAATCTTCAAGGGTCTTCGAGATCATTCAGGAGATCTGTGGAAAATTAAAATTGATTCAGGAGGTCCGCACAAGGTTTAGTATAAAATTAAAAAATTGTTGATGTTAAAATAAATAACATTGAATAAATTATCAGCAATTTTTACGTCTTAAGTAAAATAAAAATATAGACAGGTGCATAAAATACAAGTAATAGCAGGCATCGCGGTGAGTCGAGCCTATCTATACAAGTTTATATAGGAACGCAATAGAGCTGATGACAAAAGAGTAGTGCATCTAATCAACAATTTAGTTCTGTGTTATACGTGAAATCACGTGCATACAACAAACTTTCATAGTCTTGGACAAAACAAGTCTAATTTTTTGTATTTTGTTACGCAGATAGCGTACTTTCGTTACGTAAGTATATTTGAATAAAATTATTATCTTTTTTTTTTAAATTTATTTAAACAAAGTTGTACACTTGTTTAAGTTGATAAAAAAAATATATATTACAGTCATCAGTACCCCTTAACATTCATTACGAATTTTTTTAATTAAAAACTTAAGAAGGGATTGAAAGTTTTTCTAACACAGATGTGTTTCTAAAGAATATATTATTAATGATTCTGTAAAAGCAGTTAGACAAATTGGATTTTATAATTTAATATAATGCACCCTAAAAGTTATAACTTACTATTTTATATTTGTTTACATCCACGAATAACCAAATCAGCGAATGTTTGGAATTACTGTATTGTACTGTATTATTATATTAAAATTAGTTTTTGAATTATTTATTTTTCTAGAAAAATTAATTGCTACACAATGAGTACCTACAATATGTGACATTTACATGATATTTTAACCTTACAACTCAAATAATTAATTCAAGAGAGCGTTAGATTGCAGCATTCCATATAAAAAATTTAACAGTGGTTTGTTGAAAATAAAAATTTTAATGTATATATTTTTCTATATCTTTTTGAGTCAGTTTTTCTTAAATAAGAGTATGAGTAAGCCAAAGAAAAAATGCAGACAATGCAGTGCTGAATATATAAAATATGGCTTTATTCCTTCAAGAAATAGTACTTTACTTACGTGTCATCTATGTAATAAAACGATATCAAACGATTCAATAAAACTTTCCAATGTTAAAAAATCCATAGTGACAAAAAAGATAAGGATTTAATCTTTTTTCAAACAATAAAAGAGAAATATTTAAAAACACCGACATTTCAACAACTTATAGAAACAACATCTAAGAGAGAACTGCGTGCTTCTTATGATTTTTCTTTAAAGAATGCGAAATCCGTAAGGCCGCACACTATTGGTGACTTATTCTACCAGTTGTAAGTGAGGTAATACGCACCGTGTTGCACAAACCAGCTTTTGATATTAAAAAATCCACTGAGTAATAATACTGTACAAAGAAAAACTGACAAAATAACTCAGTGTGTAGAGAACTCTTTATGTGACTGCTTAAAAACATCTAAATTTTCTGTACAGTTTGACGAGTTAACATTACTAATAGACGAAGCTTTACTTTTAGCTTATCTGAGATTTGTAAAAGAAGATAAATGTTTGTTAAATGTTTAGAAACGAATACGAAAGGTGAAACGTTATTTACTGAATTTGATGTAAAAGCCATACCATTGACTATGATCATTTCCGTTGCTGCTGACGGTGTTCTGGCAATGGTAGGGCAACACCAAGGTTTTCTGGCATACTTAAATCAAGCTATACCAAATGTATTATCGGTAAATTGTGTCATTCATCGACAGAAGTATGTTGGTTATCTAAAAGTGCATGTTTGGATCGCTTCTATTCGTTCTTTGATTTAGTGTTGTATTCTCTGGAGAACAAAAATAATGATTTAAGCACAATTTAATTATCTCAAAAAATGACATTGCTTATATGACTGATTTATTTGCCAGATTTAACGCAACTACTTTAAAACTACACGGTGGCACATTAAATTTAATCAAAACAGTGTAATATCTGCGTTTATTGCAAAACTTTTGCTGTACAAACAAAGCTTGGGAAGAAGAGAATGTTCTCAGTTTTTAAGTCTTTCAAAATTTCAAAATAGAGATGAAGTTTGGTTATTGTCAACATTTAACGGTATACTATTCGGATTTTAAGCAAATTTTTGAAAACATTTTTCACTTGGATATTTCCAACTGGGTGTTGGACCCTTTTGCAAGTAAACACACTCAGAGCACAAATACAGATCAATGCATACTAATACAAAAGCAACTTATTAAATTATCTACAAATAAGAAGTTAAAACCAATGTGTAAACAAGGATACGACAACTTCTGGTTACGAAAACAGATCACAATTTTATACCCAGCATTATGGGTTATTTTACAGAAGCTGTTGATTGTTTTTTTGCCTTCTTATCTTATCAGGTTAATTAAAATAATTCTTTTTGTATTTTAAAACAAAAGCTATAGTTTCAATAAGTACTTCTTAAATAAAATGTTTCATTTATATTTTATTTTTACATCACCATTTACGATTTAAGACATCAATGATAACTTTGTAATTTTTCTATTATGCATTTATGCAGTTTTTTTCGGAATCCGCGGGTTTTGACTATGAAAAGAGCTCCGTGAGTCAAAAAAAAAATGAGAACCACTGATCTAAATCATACCTGGTAAAAAAATACATTCTGTATAGATAAGTTGTACTTCAGCATGTAGCCAAAATTCTGACTTGTGTCAGATTTATTAGAATTAGCACTAACTGTCTAGTTTGAGGTACGGTACAATTTAACCTTAATTAATTATTTAATAAGCGTTATTTTATAAACATTACAATCATTCAACCACTCATGATTTGTTTTGTCTAATTTGTTCACTTTAAATTGTTTAATTTTGATACGAAATCGTATTAAGTCTTAAATAGATCAAACAATTCGTTAAACCACATCGATACTTAAGAACTAATGGTCGTTATAGATATTTTATACCATTACCGAAGTTTTACTTAAAATAAATAATTGAAGGTAGTTTATATCACTCGTGTTTCTTTCGTTTGATTTTTGTACAGTTCTTTCATGAAGGACCCAGTATTTTGGTTTGTTGAATTTATTGACAATCAGTTCATTTTTTTAAGCATTTTGTCACAATTTCACATTGTAATTTCAAACTTATTTAACGTTTTTAAACTCACTTTAATTTTTAATTTAATTGCTTAAGTACTTGTTAAGTACAAATGCACTTGAGTTTGTTTAGGTTTATAATTGTTGTCATAAATTTAGATTGCATTATAACTTATTAGTTGCGTCAATTATAGTAATTTACTGCAGTTGTAAATATTTAGATTGTAATTTAATATTGCCTAACTCAAAGTACGCTTCGTTTACTTAAGTTATTTAGATTTCGTTGTTCCTTGCTGATTGATTGATTTTCGATGTGTTAACAATGTTAGAGTTTTTTTCATATTTGAAGAAATTACATTAAAAATTTTAAATGTGTCCTTATTACATTTAACTCTAAAACACTCAAACAGTTTTTATACATATAATTAAATAGATATTTTACTAGTTTACAATTTTCTTGTTTAATACGAACGTACATAAATGCGTTTACAAACGAATAAATACATAGATATGATACTTTCGTTTGCGATAGTGAAATATTTTTTTTAATAAATAGTCGCATTCAATAATAATTTAAATAAATAGTTTGATATAAAATTACTAGCAACTTAAGATTTTTGTTTAATGGGTAGATGTTTAAGTAGGATCATGTTGATAAATTTATTTTGCTTATGAGATATTTATATATAATATTAAGATTATTATTGAGCCTGTTGATCCATACCATTTCTGAAATTAGTCTTTTACTAAGATTACTTTCTACGTCCAATATCACAGAATTACTAAAATGGAAACTAGCTTAGTCAATTTATGATGAACTGACAGGCCTGTATTGTCAATGTTCTTCTGACAATCATATTCATGATTTTTTAATCTATTTTTTAATTTTTATTGAAACCATCACAAAACAAAATTAAAAAAAAAATAAATAAAAAAACTCATTTTAACAATAAAATATTAAAATGATTTTTGCTTACCTGGGACTAAGCCGACTAAGTTGTTTATTACGACTGAATTTGACTAGTTGGCGATGATTCAGATGATTTTTGTTTTTGCTTAAAAAAGGATCGGCTGCCTGATGTAGTTTCCTTCATTTTTTATCCAATAACATGGTAATATATACAAACAATGTTTGAGAATAAAAAAATAAAAATGCGATACAATAAACAGAACCGAAACAGCTTAGTCTTTCTCTTTTGAACAAGAAATAATTTGAGAGATTTTACCCGTCCAGTTAAATATGGATTTAATACCACTATTACCAAAAAGTTTCTTTATTTGATTTGTGACATAAATGTAATGTAAAAATGCCAATTTCGGATTTGAATTAAAAGTAGAAATGTTCTTAAGTACTCAAGTACGGAGATTATATGGACGACAATACCTGAATATCTCGCTTTGTTGAATGAGATTCTATTCCCTGTACGGCGAAAAGATAGAGTTAAGCTCCTCCTTCAATTTTGTATGATAATTTAAACCAATGTATGAAGAGACAAGTTTACACGGCTTAAATTAGTAAAAGCGCGAAAATTCAAAAATTATGAAATGTATAATATAGGCATTAAAGATTAAAGTACATAGGAAAAAGTAGCATTTTCAATTAATGTACAAAATTATAAATTTCTACTTATAACAAATACGTTTACAACTTTGTAAATTTAGTTACACGGTTTATTTTTAAAATTTATCAAATAACACTTGGAGGGAACAACCAAACATTTCAAACGCGTATAAACAAGAGCGTCATTCAGTTTTTACTTATTAACAAGTTTGACGAACTAAAATTATGACATATTTTATGGGAGTTTAAATAACATTCTGTGTTAAAAAAAATAGGATGATTCAGATAAAGAAGTCATCCTCCACACGAATATACACAAATGTTTTTCAAAGTATTGAAAAATGCTATTTCGTCAAATGAATGGAAATTACAAAAACCTAAAACTGCGAACTAATTAACCAAAATGTCGAACCTTAAACTCAGGTTAAACTGAAGTATGTTATTTGTTTGTTGTAATACTGACTTGAAAATTTTAACCAATAAAAAAAAATTATTCAAATTTAGCGCCTATTTGATGGGAGGGACTTAGCTCTATCTTTTCGCCGTACAGAGAATAGTAAGATGACGGAATTCCGATTCTAGATTTTCAGGTTGGCAAATAAAAAAAGCACTAAAGCACAATGAACGAAATATTGATATTGAGACAAAACATGAAGATATGTATTTGTCTGTATGTGTGGGTTTGCGTTAAACAAAATGGCCTAAACTTTGCCTGGTTTACGCATCACAAGAACGTTGAGAAATAAGAGAAAACTATTATAATTGATTTTCCATTGTGAATTTGATATCAGGGTGTTGGTTTAGATCAGAAGTTTCCAAACTTTTTTGTGGCGTAGACCCCTTGTCATATTTTTCGGTTTTGTCTAGACCCCCTACTTACCTTATATTGATTTTTTTTAAATTTCTAACTGTAGTGAAGTTTAGTGTTAAAAACACATGTTAAGTTTTATAGATTCATTAATTGAATTTAAATTAAAACTACGCAAAATAAAATTTTGTATTTGTTACATAAAATTTACGTAACATATAAAAAACTAAGCAATAAGTAAATGTCTTTAGTGAGAAGGATAAACCTTATGCTTCAATAATAAATTATCAACATTTGGCGTCAATTTTGTAAGGTTTAATCTTAAATTTCCTCGGCTAATAATGTCCAGTCGGTTTCTTTTTTTCCTTAAGAGATTGGTAACGGCGCTGAATCCTCTTTCCACTAGGTATGACGATGAAAAAGAAATTAAAAATTTCCTGGCTATAATACGGTATAAGTAACAAGTATGTTGTTTTGCAGCCAGAATTGCTGATGTCCGTTTATAAACTAAACCTTAAGTTCTTCGTTTGTACTTAGTTCAGTCAATTCCTCTTGTATTATGACATTCGTTTCTTCTATATCACCATATGGGTTAATTATCCACGGTAAAATTACCATAGTCAAAACATCCTCAAACCTATTTTAAAAATCTGAATAGAAGGCATTTAAATGTTGAACGTATGTTGAAATGTCGTTTTCCTGGCAGTTTGTCTTTGACAAATTGGGGAACTGGGAAAATTCGCCCCGTCCAATATTTCATTAGTTTAACTCTGGCAAAGAAACGCTGATAAGTTGGACTTTGTTTTATTCAAATTTAGAGTGTCGCATTGTAACTGCAAATTAATTTTTGCAAAGAGCAGTCCTTTGTAAATTTCTTGGTTCATAATGAAACGAACATATGCCAATAATAATGCTGCATTACCAGGTAAAGTTGACTCGTCCAGTTGTATAGAGAAATAGGTGGTTTGCAAATAATTACACAAGAAACTTTCAATATCAGAACTCAGTTCATCAATACGTCTTTCAACGGTATTGTTGTTTAAGGGAATTCTTTTAATGATATCAGATGCAGGATTTGTCTAAAACAGTTTTTAAAACTTCTTCAACGGCTAGCAAAATTAATTTCTCTCCGATAGTATGCGGTTTTCCGGATTTTGCTATAAGTAGCAAGATATTGTAAGACGCCCGCAAACCATCATCGTTTCTTTGTGACGTCGAAGCGAACATTCTGTTCAGCGTGGGTTTCTTCTGAAGTTTATCTTTGAGTGTTTGAAAGTATTTCAAATCTTTATCTGTTCTATCAGGATGACATCTTCTCAGATAATCCTGCAGCTTAGATAGTTTCATAGCGTCATTGCCCTAAACTTTGTTGCATTGTTGACACATAGACAATTGTTTGTCCGACAATGATGGAATGAAGCCAAGTTTCAAATAATCAACACTGTACTGTCTACATTTATTTTTAGATTCGGACATGGCATCAGTCATATGTGGGCAAAATTAATCTATTATTCTATCTATTAACTAATAAGACATAATATGCACCAGCTGTATATTAAAAAATTAAAATCAAATTTAAATCGTATTTTCTTAGGTTTCAATGCAGGCATAGGCGTACAGCCATTATAAATGGATGTGATACGGGGAATTTTATTAATGTTACTTAAGGTTTTGATATGATGTAACTTTAAGGAAATTTTAAAGTCACATGACAAAAAATATTAAAATAAAATATTATACACCGAATAATTAAAACAAATTGTTATGCGATTTATCTCTACGTACATTCGACTGTCATGTGTAAATTCACTAATTCCACTTTAGCAATAATACAAAATTTTAATTTTAATATAAAGAAGTATGTACAGTGCAATATCCATAATCCGAACTTTCGTAATCCGAACATTCTAGTAATCCAAACTTGCCCACAGTGTAACGACCAATGGACAAAAGTACATTTTCTTTACTTTTTTTGTGAAGTTATTTGGTAAGATATATGTATGTATAAATGAATAATAAATGCCTTGCAAGGTCGTAAATAAGTAATTATTGACACACATACATATTTATTTATGTGACCGGCTAAAATATGCAGTTTAATTCCAAAATATTTTTTTAAATGTTTCTTATACATATGTAAGCATTTAAATTCTATAAAAAAATGCAAACAAATGAGAGTGTGTATTGGATATTCTTCAAAAAACACGCAGCTGTACAGTTGGGGATTTCTTATTTTATCTTTTAAGGTGGTAACATATTGTATGTTAATAATAAAATACATACCTAATATGTATGTACAGTTGTCTTTTTTTAGATTTTTCCAAAAACATTCCATAATCCGAATATCTCCTTGCAGCAATTAGTTTGGATTACGGAATTGCATTGTAATTATAATAACGATTGCTAAAACTTTGAAAAAGAAACTATTACTCGTGTAATTTTGCATGATTTGAACATTAAACTACTAATAACTGAAGTCATGATTTGCGTAATTTATCTATCCTAAACAGGATATAAAGGAGAACCCGTGACATCAAACATTTGTTTATAAAACTTGTTATGAAATTTAAAGTAAGTGGATGATAAACACTTATTAATACCTTGTTACGAATATTTTCTTGCAACTTAATTGCTTGCGACTAACTTAGTTGAATCGGCAAGCAGATCGCAGGTCTCGATGAGTTAATTATAACGTAAGATTAAAAATAGCGCCAAAACGGTAAGAAACTAGAATGGAAGACACCGTTTAAATCTATTCAACACTGATTATCGGGACAATTATATTTTATTTAACAAGGAAAAAAAAAAGGATAAAAAAATGTAAGTAAGGCAGCGGTACATACATTGTAACAATGCATAGTTCTATAATTATACCAGTTATAGCAATAATACCAGTCTTGGAAGGTAGGCAACACTCCACACATACAGTTATCGTAGTACAGTATAACAAAATTAGGTAATACGTAATCTTAGAGTGGAACGTCGATTTAATGTAAAACTAGTGAATTCGAAAGAAATCGCATTTAACGTAAATTAAAACCGTACAAACAAAAATTTGCGTGCGTTAATTGTGATAATATCTATATCTAAATTGCACGTATTTTACGTTCAACAAATATGCAAATTAATAGCAAGAAAAAAGGTACTCACCATTTACCATTTACCAAGACACGCGAATACCTTTGTGTATGCTTCAATAACCGCCTAAAATAAAGTAATAATTAGATATAGGATCGTATCACAAATAAGTTGCTTGTCGACAAACAATCAATCGTCGTAATCAAATGCGTCAAGCATTCGAGTGGTTTTTACTATTCTTATCGCAGGTGTGTCTCCAAAATTATTCGAACATCACATGAGATATAATAACAACTTGTCCTTAGATTATGTTTTGGAGGTGGTGTAATTAACTAATTAACTAATATCCCTTTTTAGTACGTGCTTTTAGTTATAGTTTCCAGCGGAAGGCAATGGATTGACATAAATCACTCCAAATTAGACAATACGTGGCGGTATTGCAAGTCACTATCACAATTACCAAAAAATCAAAGTAAATCATAAAAATATAAATCAATGCTTACCCCAGGAAAGCTTTCACAAAAGCAACGAAAATGCTACACCCATTCATAACACGGATGAGTGTGAAAATTTAGAAGTAAAAACCTTGCTGGACATTTACGTTAGATCATATATGCGAAGCGTACCATAATTCCCGAAAAAATAATTTGTCTCTTTTGAAAAATGTTATCTATCAAGAAGCAACCATTTCACATCGCATTGCTCTGAATGTAGCAAAAAGTAGGGGAAACCTATACGGTAAGAAAATTTTACTAAAACACTTGTAACATAACAACCTAGAGGTATCAAGCTCAAGTCTTTGTCATGGTGAGACCAAATTTGCTTAATGATAAGCAAATCCTTAATAAAAACTTTGGTAAAAAGTATCATCAAAACTCACAAGAAGATCATGGGGTTTGAGTTTCATGGATTTCAAACGTTGAATAAAATAATGAGAGTTGAGAATGTAAAAAGAAGTTCTATCTGTAAATTCGAAAAGAATGTTGAACGAAAACTTGGTTAGTTTGTAAGTAAGAGATTGGATAATACTAACGATATGTCTAAAAGACATACTTTTTTTGTGAGCTTTAGGAAGTCTGTACAAGCAAAGTAATTTAGAATTTGAGAGAATAAGTTGCCGTTTGGTTTTTCAGAAATTATTTTAGAAGATCTGATGTTTTGCTTTTACCTCGCGCTTAATCTTTGAAATGGAATTTTGAGTAAAAGAAGCGTACGTATCTTTTCATAGAAAAAAATTTTTTTTTAACGTAATCAGTTCGATTTAAAATGACAGTAACGTTGTTTTTGTTCGCTTGAAGAACAACAAAAACTTTTCAAAGCGAAAACTTTTCCGACTTATAAATGTTGAGTTTAGATGATTCATTTTGCAAGTTTGAATACAAATGGGATCTGAGATGTGACAGGAAAGCTGTTTTATAGAAGCAACAGCAAAATTGAAAATCTTGTATAGCACCGATTCCTATTTTGAAATATTTGGGTATCAACTCTAAACAAGCACGGTGAAGAATGTTTTTAGAATCACGTGTTTGGATGTGAAACTTGATTTTGAAAAATTTAATAATTATGTTGTGGACACGACAACGACTAAGAAAAGTTAAAATGCACAAAAGTTTGACAAGTTTAGAAAATACGGAGTTTAGAAAGAGATTATAAACTCTATAGAACTTATATAGAGTTTAGAATCTGACTTGGTTCACAAGTTTCTTACTTTTCTTTGTAGTAATTTTTAGTTAGATTCTCGTTTACTTTTGTAAGTTTTTGAATATTTTCAAGCTTTGGTGAAGACTCTTACGACAGTAGGCAAAACGTTAGCAACTTTGGTTACAATATCAACAAAATTCAATGCCAAAAAATACTCTAATCTGAATATGATTAAAGCCATACCATCTTGTGATTTCTTCTTTTAGGTGCTCAAACCTCTCAGCAAACTTTTTTTTTAACAAAAGCATTAGTACTAGTTTTTAATGCATTACAAAATACTATTAAAGTCAGAATTCTACCAAATAGCAAATTCGGAACAATTTTTGCAACCAAGCGTTTAGTGTCAAGTAAAAAAGTAAATGTTCAACACTAGTAGTAGACAGAGCAAATAGAAACAAATTGAAAACAATTTTTTTTTAATTCATTCCTTATTTAAGAGACAAATAATTTGCGTTGAGTTAACTTCAATGTATAGACTCTCGTAGGAAAAAAACTATATAAAAATATCAATTTTATAAACAATCTTGAACGAATACAGTAAAAAAACATGTATCTATTAAATATAATAGTGACAAAAAGTTATACCAATAATGAATAACTAAAATCTAAAGATTTTTATCGGAAAAAATGTTTAAGTAAAAAGATATACAAAAATGAATTTTTAAAAAATGTAACGTACCCACATTAAATTTAAATATAATGCAATTTAGTTTTTTATTGTAATTGGTTTAGTATTACGATTATCTTAGTTATTCAGAAAATAAAACTTTTGCAGCGATACATGTAGATGCTTTATACGACTTTAAACAACTATCTGGCTCCGCTTCAAACTTATCTACACATTCAACTGCAATTTCGGGTGTTAAATGATCTAATTTTTCCATCATTACGGCTTTGTCAAAACTTCCATCTGGACGTAGAAATCCAAGTTTAGTATCGAGACATTTAACAAAACAACGAACCTCTCCTTCATCAGGCAAGATTATCTCAAACAACTTTCTGGCTGTTTTGGCATCTACTCCAGTTTCACTGATACATTCTTCCACAACCGGATTTATCGACTTATACCAAGCTTGAAAAACAGATGATGACATCTACAACAATACTTTCGAATTATTTTCTATTTAATAAGTTGAACGTGTTTACCGATCCTAAATGTACGATGGAAATAATTAAAACCACTGTCAAGCAAGTCTTCATTGCAACGTTAATGTGTTTGGGGCAAACGGTTTAGATAACACTTATATATACTTAAAAAAAAATAATAAAAAAACAATAGTTTTTTTTAAACGTAAGTATGCAAATTTAGATCTCAGTTATTCGCTATTGTTACTTTATTATTATATATTTTTTAACGCTTTAAAATGTGACCTTTACTTTAATACAATCAAATGGTTATTTTTTGTAAAGTAAACAATTTATTACATTTTTTGAACAAGTTTAAAAAATGTAATCAGTTTACTTTAAAAAAAAAGTGTTGGTATTTAATGCTATCTTTCTCGTAATTAAATGTAAATATATTTAGATGAAAACAAAGATCAAGATAATTAGAATAAATAAAAGCACCTAATTTGCAACTTCCCTACTAATGTTTTTGCAAAATTTTGTTTTGATGGTAAATGAGTTATCATTGTAAACTTTACAATAATTACTGAAATTCGCATGTTCCATAGGTTATTGTTTAAGTAATCGACTTTGTCAAATAACAAAATTAATTAATTTGCAACAACATCTTCAAAATAATTTAAAAAAGTCAGTATTTATTAAGATCGATTAATTTTTTGCACTGTATGACAATTTAAAAGAGACCAATTATCTTTTGGCATTCATCGAAAGTTGCAAAATACCAAGATGCTTCTTCCAAACATGCCTGGTATCTGTAAGTTGTTATTTATGCGTATCTGCTCGCATTGTGTCGCTATCTTGTCAAAAATTGTGTTTGGTTTTGTAGCTTATACTTAATACAACTTTTTTTTTTAAGGAAAAAAATTGCTTAACAGACTCCGGACTCCAGTTGTCTGGTAGTGTCGGGTTGGCAAACCCGACCGACTAAAAAACCACCCTCTATCCGATGGGTTGTTCTACTAAGCGGGCGAATTCTAGTATTATCTATTCTTTAATAGTAATGTCTAGTTGTCTGGTCCTGCTTTTTGTTTCCTTTTCTTTTCATTTTGTTAGTGCCGTTAAATTTTCTTCTTTTTGTAATAGAAAATGTGCGACGTTAGTTTCATTTATTGCTGTGTTGCTGGCTTGTATCCTATCTTTTTCGAAATCAGAAAATTTGAAAATTGCGTGCTTTCGGTCATCTTTTTCCAAGCTATTTTTACATTTTTCTTCTTCTCGTTTCTCTATTCTTTTTAGGTGCGGTTTGAAAACACTGTATCCCGTATATAACAAATATTAGAGTTTTGATTATATTAAAAAGATTTATTCTTTTTTCATTGCTAATACATGAGGTAGTTTTTCTCGACCACGGTTTTCGTAGCTAGGAAAAATACCTCTAGTTTTTCTAAGTCCTTGCATGCACGCCAAAATAAAGTTTATCGAAGGCAATTGTCTATTAGGATATTACTCAACCCACAATGTACGTGTGTATTGGAGAACAGTATCATTGTTGTACATGTCGTATTTCAAATATACCCTGTATTATATCTTCTTCTAGGTCTTGGCAAAGTTCACTCCATTTTTGCCTTTTCTGTTTATTGCTTATTTTAATACTTTCTTTGCTTGTTTGTGAACTGTTATTTGTTCTTCTAGGGTTCTTGAATGTGTTTCTTGGTGTTTCTTAAGTGTCGTAGTTTTTCTTCAATATGTTATTGCCTCTTTCCTAAGTTTTGCAACTTATTCTGTCCACTAGTACACTGGTTATTGTTTTTATTTGTTCTTACTTTTTTCTTTTATATCTTATCGCGCATCTTTTTATTATGTGTAAAAGCATTTCGGGCTTGTTATTATGCATATTATTTATTTTTCTTGACTTTTTTTGTAGATTTTCTATTACTTAATACAATTGCATATTCAGAAAATAATTATAAACACTTTGTCTTTATGTTATAATAAATAACACAAGATAAACATTACAAAAACAATCCGTTGTTACAACAGTGCAAATCAATCGTTATCAAAAGCACTTAATAGCTGTTATCTTTGTGTCTTGACTTCTTGTTTTTTTCTAGACTATCCTTTTTTTTAATAACAAGATTGTTAAGCTATAACACATTTGTTTTGTTAACAATTTCCTGTTCTTCCAAAAAAATTTTATCAAAATTTGCAGTAAATATTGTTGTAGTATATTTGAAACCACCAATTCTTCAACTGCAATTTTCATATTATTTTATTGTGAAGATCTGTTTCCAATAACAACGCCCGTCAATTAAGATTATTTTAAACATTTACAAATTTATCTTATTTGATTTCTAAATCACATCCACATAATATTCTGTTGCAGCTTCTAAGGAAAAAATTTACATACCAGTATTGTATTTGTTAACGATATTATTGACCGTTCAGGCTTTGGCACAATTAGTTTCCTCATAGCTGTCGAAACACGTATACGAGAAGTATTTAATTTATTGTAGTTGCTGGGTTATTGTGAAACAAATATATTTAACGCTACAGTGTTTATTGTTATTTTTGTTCTTCCATGTTCTTAGTTGAACACGTTAACTGCGTTACATGCTCCCGAAAGCATTTGCTTTTTTTTACGTCTGTGCAACAATGAAGTTTATAAGAGATTACCTACGTGCAAAAGTCATAAAATTGTAATGTATTATCTAATTTTTCTGTAGTAAGTAGCGTATAGATTGTTGCATTATCTATTACCTCAATATAGAAAGAAATAAGTACATGTTCCGGGGATACGTAGCGCACAGAAGTTTTGCCATGCGACACATGCCTGACGAGGCTTGTAACAACAAGTTGTGACTTGTCGTTGCACTTTCGTTTGTTATCTGAATGTAGCGATTTTTGTTCAGAGACTAGTGATGATCGTCAAAGAAATTTCTTTGAGAGCCTGTTATATGGTAAAATTGGCTAAAGAACAAGCCGAAGATCCTAAAAATAAAAATATTTTGTCTGAAAATCAAGTTAGTGCTAATAAAAACGTCAGTGATAATGTAACGAGTGGCAAGAAAGATTATATATGTGCATAACAACGACAATTAAAACCAAACTAAAGATGAAGAATTTCAGGCAAATTTTAATAGTGAGAATATAAACGATTGCTTCAGTAGTGACGATCAACCCAAGACAAAACATCAATCTAATAGCTCTATCTTTAGCAAAAGTCAAGAATGTGTGTTTGATAATTCCGAAGGTATAGCACCAACAATAGATTGTGAGACAGATAGTGCAGATGAACAGATTACCGAAAAGCAGAAGCAGTGGACTGTTTTCAATAAGAAAATGCTGCAAGAGACGGTTTTGTTATACAAAAATGTACAATTGCAAAGCATATAACTAGAGAAACCATAAAAGCACTATTACATGGTTTTAATCTTTTCATCGATAATGAGATTTTAGACATAATCGCTGTAGAAACGATTATGCTACTCAACAGTTACATTTTGGACATTCCAGAAAGTCACATTTGCAATAATGTAGTCCAACGGACAATAATGAAATAAGAGTTTGTTACGGTAAGAATTATGGGTAACGAAATTTAAATGGAGCGATGGCCGCAGTAGCTCGGTTCTTGTAGGCAAAATGGGGTGGGTTAGAAATTGTGAGGGGAATATTTAAATCAAAGATGTCGTGGTAGATAAAATTAGTCAAATAGTGATTAGAAATTGTTAGAAATGGGCGCCACACAATTTGTTTAGTTACGGTCCTGTTAAGTAAATTGTAAAAGTTTAACAGGGCTCTAGTAGTAGCGAAGGGTTGCTAAAAAAAACGGGGAAGGTTAAGCAATAAATAGCAATCAGTAAATTTGATGAAAATATAATGAATTTAGAATAAATAGCAATTTACAAAATAATCAATAAAATATTCAATTTTGAATTATGCAAACAAAATATGCGTGAAGTTGAGTAAAACAATCGATAATGGATTTCAAATATTACAAAAATACAGAATCTAAATTACCTTGTGTTAAAACAAAAGTAGTGAAACTAATTTAATTACGTTAGGTTCGCAAAACAAACAACAAAAAAAATTTTTTTTTAATTTGAGGCAGCGATCGTTATTCGACAAGACAGTAATTACAAATTTGAAATACAAAAAAAAATCTTACCTTATTACTTCGCTGATGAAACTCCGTGCACGGTATTTCCAGTCGAAGTTTCCTTAAATAAAATATTTAAAACAAACAATTGGCCGTCGGCAAGTAACAGCCGAGAATTAGAGTTAGGTTCAAGTTTACTATCTCGTAGATCAAGAGATGCGTGACCAAATTTATGTAGGTTAATAGGTCAGTTACAATTACGTTATAAGTCAACAAAAAAAAATTCAAGGTAAATCAGATAACAACTTCTTATAGAAACAAAGAGAAATTAAATTAAGTAAATCAAGCCAAAGTTTAAATAACAAAAGTGAATTTTAAATAGCAAAAAAAGAAAAAAATTGTAAAATTTTAAAGTATAAAGAAAAGTTCTTGAATTTCTAAAGTTGATTAAGCAAGTAGGATAATTTTGATTAAAAGTTCAATGTAGAAAATCAAATCTTTGAGATTTGCACAAATATTAATTAATTCACAATAACGAAGGTTAACGGTTGGCTTTTTTTCACTTAGCGTCAGTTGGTGCAATCGAAGTTGACTTCTTAGCGTAGCGTTAGTAGAGTTTACAGATGAACGGAGTATTTTGGTAGTTGAAGAAACTTTTTACACGTGGAGCAAACAATCCGTTGGAGGAAACGTTCATATGAATTAGAACAATTTCGTCGGAAGAAAAACCGCTATAAAGAGAAAGGGAGAGAAGCGAAGTTAGATTAACTAAATAAAGCAAAAACTAAGTGCTTTACCTGGGTATAATAATCCAGCGTTAAGAAAACTAAGTACACTTTTAAAATTTAAAGTAACTTATAGCCGTAAATATACGATTTTTAGTAATTTTAGGAAAGAAACAGGTTCCGTAGATATACTAAAAGTTAGGAAGGTTTCAACGTAACATCCGGTAAAATCACCGTGTTTAAGTAAACGTTAGTACTTCCAAGGTACAGTAAATTTTTGAAGTGATCTCAACAAGAGTTTGTCAGAAACTGATTAAAGAAGGAAACGAAGTACCTAAGGTTATAATGACCTCAGAAGATAACAAAATAAATTCGTCAGCAAACTCGTGAGAACGCTCGAGTAACTGATATTTTAAACAAAAATATTTATAAGGACTTGTAGAAAAGCAGTATTAAGTGAAAATAATACGCTCTTAATTACTCATAAATTACAAATTATTGACTTTAAAATGTAACGAAATAAAGCGTGAGATTAGTAACAACAGCAGATTCCCACACGTCTAACTTAAATGAATCAGACAGTGCCGGATTTAGAAAAATTTGCTCAGGGCGTAACAAGTTTTTTTACAATAGCAATGAGATTAACACCAATTCCTCTCTTAAACTATTATTGGACCAATAAACCAATAGTTCATAATAATTTTTTTCTTAGTCTTACACGTGACCGGTATCATTCTGTTACTATTAAAACTTATATAGTTCAAAAATAATATAAATGATGATCGTGAAAGCCGTCATACAAAATAGACCCAATATTTAAAAAAATTGTAAATAACATTCAAACTGTATTGCAACCTGGAAACAATCCGTCAATACATACCTAAAAAAAGCCACAAGTATAGGGTGAAACTTTACAAACTCTGTTTTTCAAAAAGCTATACGTTTAACGTAATGGTATACAGCGATAAAAGTGTCACTATTCCCAGCTTAAGACACTCACAATTAGTTGTACTAAAATTATTAGTGGCAATACGATGCAAGTCTGGTAAAATATTATATGCAAACAACTTTACTTAGTTCTAGCGCTTGTTACAGCTTTACTTCAATATAACATGATGTACTGTGGAACGTTAAATCCCAAAAGAAAAAGGTTGCCACAAAAATTGATAAGTAAAATGAAAACAGGAAAATTATAGGGAAGAAACAAGTAAACGTAAGAGTAATAAGATGGATGGACAAGCGCAAGATTTTGATGGTTACAAGTTGTTCACACTATGACACTAGCTTGATTCAAACTGGAAAAAAAGAACAAGAATGGGAAAAACAGATTAAACCTCAAGTTATCATCATATTTCGCGAATGACTTCGTACGACTAAAAATGTTTTAGAAGTGCTCTAAATATTTTCAATTTTTCGAATTGCTACATATCGGAATACTTATTAAAATTAATTGTGTTTAGTTTGTTATTCTTATTAACATAAACGTGAGAACATTGATAAGTGGATCGGTGCGTAATCTTAAATGCACCTGTAAATACGGCGAGATATCATATCTGGAATTATCAGTAATTACAAGTACCTTCTTACGTTGCATTACATAGTCAAAATACAATCTGCACAAGATTTAAACACTGAATAAATAAGTAAAATGGACTTAACTGAAAAACACAACACGAGATCTATGCTTCAATCAGCGTCAAATGAGAATGAATACTTTGATAAACTGGAGATTATGTTCGCTAAATTTGAAAAGAAAATCGAAAATAAACTTGATTCAATGCGCGTTAAATTTGAAGAATAGTTAGATTCTAAATTAAAATTAATCACAGACGAAATTAATCAAGTTGAACTAAAAGTTAATAATGTTACCCATAATGTGCGTGAACTGGAATCGCGTGTGGAAGATTTGGACCAATACGAACGAAGAAATAATCTGAGTATATTTGGATGGCCGGAATCTACAAATGAAAATACTGATTATATTATTTTATCTTTCTTCTCATCGTGTTGGCAAGTTAGATATGAATAAAAACAAAAAAAACTGGTTAAACTTGTTAGCTACCGTTACAGAGCAAGTCTTTTCAAACAAAAAATCTCCTCAAGGGAACCAATATAATTATCACGAAATATCTTACGCGCGCAAAATTTCAACTGCTACAATTTGTAAAATCCAAGTTAGGTAAAAGCAACGCATGGTCAATGTTGTTACCGCTGCCGTCTTTAAACAGCCAACACCTGAATGCCAAAGAAGCGTTTGTAATTAATGGTTTTAATGCATGGTCTCGAGCTCACAACTCTTTCAAAAATCATGAAAAAGGAGAATTTCATTGTCATTGTTGTACTTCAATTGCTAGTATGAAACAAGTACCCATTATTCAGCAACTTTCAGCCGGAAAAGAAGAATCTATGGTTGCAGCTCGAAAAGCTCTTTTCAAAATATTTGAAACTATTCAGTTCCTTGTTCGAGAAGGAATCGCCTTTCGAGGTTCTTACAATAAAGAAGATCCCGCTGAACATTCCAAATTTATTCGTTTACTACAGCTGCGCGCGAATGATATTCCAGAACTGAAAAACGTAACTCGCATAAATAGATTCATCACTCAATCATCGAAGAAATTTTAAAATTGATGGCAGATTTTGTTTCACGAAAAATTATTTCTCTTGTTCAGGAACAAAAATATTTCGCGATTATGCTTGATGAGACATCGGATTTGACTCTTTTGGAACAGGTGTGCATTTCTTTCCGCTACGTAACAGACGAATTAGTGATAAAAGAAGACTTCCTTGGGTTTTATGAAACTGGCAACGCCCAAGCTGATACTTTATTTAAAATTGTCCAAGATGTGGTATTACGATTCCGACTAATAGTTGTGGTCAATGTTATGATGGTGCATCAAATGTCAGTGGACACATCTCAGCTTTACAAACACGAATTTTGGAAGTTAGTCCGTCAGCTTTATTTGTTCATTGTGTGGTGCACCGTCTCAATCTTGTGGTTCAAGATGCGTTAACAGGTATCACGGAAATCAGAAACTTTATAGGCACCGTACAAGACTTGATCACGTTTGTTAAAGGTTCTCCACGTCGCTTAGCAGTATTCTCAGAATTAGCAAAAACTAAACAACAGGTACAGGAAGAACTACGATCTCAAGAAGGAAATTTCAAAGAATCGAAAAAAGCTCCACTTACGCCGCTCTTGAATTACTGTCCTACGAGATGATGTGTTCGTATAAAATCGTTGAAAAGAGTTAAAGATAACTACGTCACTCTCGTGAACGTTTTAAACGAAATGGCAGATGATGCTAACTATGATTCAACTATTACTTCAAAGGCTGACGGATATTTGAAGAAGATGGAGTCTTTTGCATTTTATTTCAATTTATTGACATTGATATCCATCTTCGAAATTGTCGAAAATTTAAACGAAGCTGTACAAAAACATGATCTAAACAAAGTAATTCTCAAACCAGCATCAGCATAACCATTCGAAAAATTGAAAAATTACGTACTGAGGATGCTTTCAAACAACATTGGTCAAATGTTGCATCTGCTGCCGAAAAATTAGATTTAAAAAATCTTATCCCGGAACTATTACGGTTAGTAAAAATATTTTTGACTGTCCCAGTCTCCAATTGTACTTGTGAAAAGTGTTTTTCGGCGCTTCGACGACTCAAAACTTATCTGCGTACAACATTAATCGCTGAACGCTGTATTATATGTACACCAAACTGTTGACATTGATATTGAAAAATTGTTGTTTGATTTTATTCCGAAAAACAATATGAGATTAGCGACTTTCAAGCTTCTTCCGTAGATAATTTTTTATATTATTTGATCAATAAAGTGAAAAGTGTGAAATTTTTTTTTTTGGAGGGGGGGGGGGAATTTTCAATATGGGATAAGAGAAGAACCCAGTAAACACATAACGTTTCTGTTACATTGCAATTCGTCACAAACATGAAACATTTGTTACATTGCGCTGATACGCAATTGTTGCGTCTCTGAAACAAGCAATTTCGACATACTAAAATCGTTCTGAAATTGTATGTAACATAAACGCCAATTTGATGCGATACCGTCACATTACAAATGTGCAACTTAAAATACGTTACAGATACGTTGTGCAAGTGAATGTTTATGAACAACATCTCTGCGACAAAACGGAAACGTGACGACTACGGAAAAAATTACGTCTGCGCCTCAAAGATTGTTACGAACTGTGTTACGAATTTACATGTTAATTTCAGTCTTATTTTTATATTTATCCGGTGTTTCATCGATCACTCCTGACTTCTATATTTATTAGTAGAAAAAGTGCTTTATTCATCATGTCGGTAAGTATAGTAACAACAATCATAATCTTTTATATATTCTATACATCCAATCAGAATTTAGGTTATGTTATTGATGTTATAAGTATTTTAAAAAACGTGGTATTTATAGTACTTATATGTATATTTCGTCGAGAAGTCGTTATCGTTTCTCAACTTATATATACTTGCTGTTTATTCTATAATCCTCCTAAGAAATTAAAGTTAAATTATCCAAACACTCGTCGAAACATTTCAATTGTATAAAGTGACGAAGCTTGTTCTAAATATTTGGAAACTGCTTTCCCACAAATTAAAGTACCTTCCAATGATACAAGTTTTTTTCTTGCAATACCTCTGTTACATCATATGTAACATTAAATTATGTAATTTTAAATTGTGATGTATTATATAGATTTGAAGAGGTCTTTGTTTCAGGATAACTCTTACCAACGCTCTTACGTTGTCGTATATGACTTAACCATTGTAGATGGTGAACAATATAGCATTGCTTTATGCAAGTGGTTGCATGAGAAGGACAACATTACATATCTAAGTTATTCAACACTAAAAGAATACCAAAAATGTTTAAAAATGAAAAGATATCCTGACAACCTTTGGAAAGTGACTGCTGTTGCAATAGATGGGTATTATCATTTATATTCAATGGTATTATGGTAAAAAAGTTTTATACTACACAAAATCAAAATTAACTAAGTTTTATTTAAATTAGATAATTATGACGAGCCAAAGAAAAAATAAAATAATTTACTGCAATATAAATCATTTTCTGAAGTAGACGATGAAAGTTCCACATTCAAGAAAGGAAGCTTACGAAAACATAAAACAACAAAAATTCACGATTTTCGTTATGAAGATGACTCTTTATCGCCATCACCATTACATGCGAGTTAGTTTTTTTTAGTACTATTACTTATAAACAAAATTGTGGAAATAAATTTTTATATTATACATTGTGTCTTATGAACAGTTTTCAAAATTTAATAATTTTTAAAGGTACCACTAGCAGCAACACTATGGATAACGATAACAATATAAATATAGAAGACGTTCCTCTTGTGATTTTGCCTTGTATTGAAAAGTCAACCACTAACTTGCCAACAAAAAATTCCGAAATGCTACCTTCAGAAACAGTGGAAGTTTTATCAAATGAAAAAGGTACTTGTACATATACATATATATAAAATTTGATGTTTTTATATTATTTCTTCTAACAGGGTACAATCTACTAAAAAATGTTTATGAGAAACTTGTCAAGTGTGAAATTTTGTTAGAAAGTCACACTGATCGACTGATTAAAATTGAACGACATTTAAATATTGCACCTGTTCATCATGAAGTGACACCCCTGTCAATGGAACTTCCATTGAAAACGATAGAGGACATAGAAATGTTTGAAATTAGCCTTTTAAATGATGCACAGTCCAGTGCTTTAGTAAGGTTTTGTAGATTATTTTTGCAGGTAAAAAAAAACTAATTTTTGTTGTCCTCTGCTTCAGGTTTTGAAACGGACGTTAGGTTCCAATGAAAGAACAACTTTATTTAAAATATTTGCAAAATTATTTGATTACAATTTAGCAACTTTATGTTCATGGTAAGGGAGGAAGCACAACTTTGAGTAGAAAATTTTCGCGTTATAAAGATTATGTTCGGTAAGTTTTATGAAATAGGTAAATAATTAATATTGTACATGTTTTTATTTTTATATAGACGCTATTCGTGAGTTTTTTCCAAATATGAAAGACCAAGTCATGGACCTTACTGGAATCGATTGGTTTCGTTCAGCACAACGGCTGAACACAGAAAAAAAAATAATGGAACTAAAGAAAGTGAAAATATAAGAGAATGATTTTTAATTATTATGTCGTAAGTTTTACTTGAATTATTTTTTTAAATTTCACAATGTGTTATATTTTTAGTAAATATATTGTTATAAATCTTCTACAAACTGTTTAATTTTCCATCATTTATTATTACATAATTACAGAATATAAATGTCGTCTCACTAGCTAACGTAACTGTACCATAGCTATTATGTATACATTAACTGTAAAAGTATGTAACACACAATTGAAAAACTATGCGATTGTTACATAACAATATTTAAAATAGATATGTAAATATTACGTATTTCTGTTACATAACAATTACGAATCTAAAGTATGAATTCGTTTTGAAACAAAACTACGTAACAGTAACGACATTTTTTAAGTGGAGCAGGCGGACATAGGACGTAGCAGAAGTGTAGTTGTTGCTTATAATTTACGCAACTCGAAACGTAACATGAAACAGAAAAACGTATTTTCTACATTTAAACAACGTAACAGTGTTTGCTGGGAAGCAAGCTTATTTTATTATGCACCATTTATAAAAATAGGTACCTATATAACTACACCTAATAAATAACTTTGGTAGCATTAATTTATTAATAACAATATTCCTCACGAAATTAGGCACCTCTTCTAAATACAATTATATCTTCGAGTATCAACAGATCAACTTTTGTATATCAATATATTTTTGTTATTAAACAAAAAAATTTATCACGCATGCCACTAAAAATTGCTTATTTTAATATTAGATCATTAGGCACAAGTTTTGTTGTTTTTTATGATCACGTTTACCAGTTTGATTACGATATTATTGCTCTTTTTGAAACATGGCTAAATGGCAGTATTTTAGATGATGTTTTTAGAATGAAGACATATCAGCTTTTAAGAAGCAACGTTTACTTTGCGGTGGCTGCCTTGCTTTCTACGTTAAAACAATATTACTTTTACAGTAATACATTTGTATAACAATAATAATTTCAAACAATTGTGGATATCATTTACAATTAACAAAAAATGTTTTTCTTGAGGTGTTATTTATAGAGCTTTAGACTGGAATACGAAGAGTTTTTCTATTCTTTGGAAGACTCACTTGTGATAGTATGCTTTGTGTTGGCGATTTCAACATAGATTTCTTGAATCTTCATAACAGTAATTGCTGAAATTTTTAGATGTACTGGAATCTTATGGTTGCAAAATAGTATATTGTATAACGAGTAAGGAATGGTTGGCAATACACATTCCATACGAATTATACACTATACTTTTTCTACGACTCTATATTTAATTAGTAATCAAAGTTAAACAGAATTTTACGAAAAAAAATAACGCAGAAAATAAATAAACTAATTTAAAAATTTGTATTGGTAATACCTAAAATGACAATTAAAAAATTATGTCAAAACTTGTATTTATTTTATGTCAACTTGACAGCGTTTATACTATTAGTTATCTGTTACTATTATTTAATTCTTGTTTTTTACTCATCTCTAGTTAAAGAAATGGTGAGTGTAATTTACTTGCTTTGAATACACGCAATTTTTGTTAACTTCAAATCATTTAGTAATTGAATTTTTATTAATACATTGATTTCAAGAATAACCTAATATGAATGAGCTGTAGTTTAAAAAGTACTAATTAGTTAATGACAAGATTTTGCTTTCGCAGCCAGTAAATTAAAGAAATCTATTCATGTCGAAGCCTGAATCGTTAACAATGTCGTCAAGTTCTGAAAGAAGTTCTACCTAGATGCTTCAACCGAATAACATGTGGATGTGACTTACAAAGCAAATAAGGTATATTTGTGAATGTGTAAAGATAATTTGTAATTAATAGGTGTTATTCTTAAGAATGAAGCTTTCCGAACTAAGAAGGTAATAAGATCATCGTAGTTATAGAATTGAAAAGAATTCCTTTTAGAAAATGCAAGATAGTTAATTATTCTAATGGATCAAATATGCTGTAATAATCTTTATTGAGAAATTAGTTTAAGTATGAGAAATGCATTGTTAACAAAACAGATTGTAGGTAAAAGGAAACAAATGATTTAGTGCTTTTGCGTATAATTACATCTAAATATATAATTTTTTCAATGTATAAACCAGTGGTTTGCATTAGTCTTGTAACAATTGATTACATTTATGTTGTGTTATTTATTATCACGTAAGTCCAAAGTGTTTGTGATTAAATTTTTAACAAGGTAGCGTCAATGTGCGAATGAATTATTTTTATAAGATTATAATATAATATGTAGTGAAAGTATACATAAATATTTATGAAAACTGCATTAATATAAGGATAAATAATAACAAACAGATATCAGGCATGTACGAAGAAAACATTTTGGTATCTTGCAGCCATCGATGAACGCCAAAAGATAATTGGTTACTTCTGAATTATCATGCAGTTCAAAAAACTGATACATTTTCTAATAAATACTAACTTCTTTAAGTTAATTTGAGCATGTTATTATAAAAGGAGTAATTTTATTTCAAGGATTAGATTATTTAATCTGTATAACACTGCAAAAGCAAAAGTTCGATAAATTACTGTTAACATTTCCTTCCCATCAAAAGAAAACTCTGCAATAAAACAAGTAGTTAGTTTGCAAATTAGAAATTTTTACTTATTCTAATTACCTTGAACTTCTAAAATGTATTTACATTTCATTCGAAGAAAGTCACTAAATGTCAACGATTACGAATATAACCTAAAATATGTCATTTATAAACCACACTTTTTATGCTATAAAACTATTAAATACCTTTTACATGACCCTCAATACTTCTGTTTTCAAATTTTATAATTTGTGATGCAGGAAATATTTGTAAAAGTCTTCTAAATTATGTTCTTATAATTTATTATCCTATACGTTAATAGGTTTGACCTGTACGGAAATAACTTTGACCTGTACAGAAATGAAATTACACAATCACAATGCACAACGTTGCCTAATCGCAATTAAACATACAATGTATCGTATTGTCTGTTAGTCGTAGAAAAAAATAGTTTCCACATCAACTAGAATTACAGAATCTTTATCTAAGCTTATTGATTTAATTATCACTCCAACTGCAGAAATAATTCTGGAACACGGGGTAAGAGATTTGGGGATTATATCTGATCATCTTTTAACTTATTGTCATATTGAGATTACAAATCCCGGTACTTAAACAACTTTTAAAACTTTTCGAGATTTTAAATACTTGACTGATTCAATCATGCACTGGAATCTCTACCGTAGAATTTGCTATTACAGATTCCTGACATAGACTTCTAAATATATTTACATACATTTCATTACAAGAAAGTCACCACTAAATGTCAACGTTTACGAATATAACCTAAACTATGTAATTTATAAACCAAACTTTTTATGCTATAAAACTAATGCAATACCTTCTAGATGACCCTCAATGATTTTGTTTTCAAATTTTATAATTTGTGATCAGGGCCGGCCCCAGGGCAGGGCGATCCGGGCGGCCGCCCGGAGCGCAAAGCTCTAGGGGCGCCAAAATCATCAAGGAAGGCGTTGCCTTCCTTGTCCTAACTTTGTTAGGGGTCGGGCGTCTAGCGGCGCCCCTAGGCTCGCTTCGCGAGCAATCGAAACAACTTTAAAATGGCTTTTATCCGTCACTAATTAAATAAAAAGTGAACGAAATATTTAACTATAGAGAACGCATTTAATCTTAACGTAAGCGTAAGGTAAACCGTGGATGTGGAAGAACGAGGTATGTTTTATTCTAAAAGTGCAGATGCATGTTTTTGTAATAAAACACGTACATAAATTAAACAGATTATAAAGGTATTACGTGTATTCACCTCCAAACTTTTAAATTTAAGAACCGTTCTTAATTACGCTAAACACCTTATTTTCATAATTTTGGATGAATTAATTTCAATTCGGTTTCGATGCAGATTTAATTTTACCTTTTATAAATAGGAATTTGTTATCGATTTCGAGTACTAAAAAAGGAACGTGCAGGTGTTAGTTTTTGTAACGTGACACGTACCGAGATAAACAAACGAAATAAATTGATAAAAGAAATAAGTTACAAGCTTTTTTAAAATGCACTAAAACGTAAAAATAAAAGTTATTACTTTTATCAATCATCATTTTTATTTCTAAGCACATTATAAATTTAATATATGTATTTAAGCATTAAGACAAAATCTAGTTGAGTTCAATTCATCATGACCAAACCACTCAACTATCGCTTTTCAAGAATTTACAAGTTTTCGGTCCCTGCTCTGGCATTGGCAACACTTACAATACAGGAATCTACAAGTCTGTACCAATTTTGAAACCAACCGAAACAAGATGTCACAGGAGTTTTTAACTGCATATATAAGGGAAGTTGACTTAAAACAATGCGTTATTTGCTACTACACTTCGGCCGGTGCGAAATAAAATAGTTTTTTTTTATTATTGTACAAAAAGTTTTAAAAAAGTGCTTGTGAAATTGCAAATTGTCCAGTGTGAGTGCGTTTGTCTTTTGTGAAGGTAAGTTTTTTAATTTTCATTTTCAAAAATCGCGTACAAGTAGTACTAGAATTAGTAGTCCCAGGGTGATACATTTTTGGGAAAATTTTCAATCTTCATTCAATTTAGAAACTTTTATGTCTATGGTTTTATTTACGACAAATGTACCGTTTTCGAGATAAATGCTGAAAACTGTTCAAAAACATGGTCATTTTACGCTGTTTTTCTACTATTATTTTAATTTTCTATAGGTATACTGTTAAATGTGTCTCAAAAACCGCACATTTGTCCTAAATAACACTGGAAACATAAAAGTTTCTAAATTGAATTAGGATTTTATTTTTCGAATTATTAGGGGTTAGAAGCGTTGCAGTAAGCAAGGGGGGGCTTCACCCTGTGGGTATTGTCATCGGTTAAATTGCTCTTAATATTGAGTTTTAGTTGCCTTGCCTAAAATGTATACCAAATTCCAATTTATTATACAGGGTGTCCATCTATAAACTGACACATTTTAACTGCTTATAACTCGAAAACGATAAATGGTATCGCTGTGCGGTTTTCACAGAACTTCATCATTTTTTTTAAATTTTTTTTGACAGTGTTGCCAAGTTTTAAAATTTACCTGAATAGGAGAAACAAAATTGACGATTTTCAAAGGCCGATTTCGCAAAAAACTTTTATGGGACACTCTGTATTTTTATAATTTACATCAAAGCCAATTTACTCTCCTTTACGAAAATGTTGTTAGTTTGCTTAATTTTTTTTTAATATACATGTTATAAGGATTGATAATTGGTTTCAGAAACCAAAATGTCTGATGCTAAGAAAAAACCCTCTGGAAGCCAATTTAAAAAGCGGAGATTGAACAAGCAAACACAGCTTCAAAAACAGTCAGGTGCCCTGCAGAACTTTTTGAAAGAGGGTAGTCTCAACGCTCCCACTACCGATCAACATTTAAACAACGCCCAGCACATGCACCTGGATACTGACTTTCCCGATATGAATCCCCCTTTGGACGCAAACGTCAGCATTGCTGAGCTAGTTAATTCACCTCAAACGAGTTTGTTGAGTAGTGATGCAGTTCCGTGCAGTTCCAAAAATAAAAAACTGCAAGTTGTGCAGACTTCAGAAAAACATTTAGAAGAGACTACAGTCCCAATTATCTCTTCTGACCCAGGATTATGGCCCGAAATCATGCGCGAAGCAGATAGAGTTTTTTTGGTTAAACGTGGTCCAGCTGCACCTTTGTATAATTTTGATTTTCCTTATGATGATCAACATAGAAGATTCTCACCAAAATATTACAAGAAAGCACTTAAAAATGGAGAACAAGTTTTAAGAGAATGGATGGTATATTCCTTATTTCAAAACGTCTTGTATTGTTTTCCATGTCGACTTTTTGCTGCCCCATCTAGCACTAGCGCTCTTGGCCATCGAGGATTTAAAGACTGGAAGCATTTAGGAGACTCTTTAGCACATTATGAAAATGGTAAAACGCATATTGATTGTTTAAAATCATGGCTTGAATTAAAGCAACGGTTGAAAATGGGTAAAACAATAGATGCAGTTTCTCAGAGGCTCATTGATTCTGAGATAAATCACTGGTCCGAAGTTCTTTTACGCATTATATCAGTCGTTAGAATGCTAGGTGAGAGATCTCTAGCTTTTCGAGGAACAACAGATAAACTCTATGAACACAATAATGGAAACTTTTTGAAGTTATTGGCTGAGTTTGATCCAAAAATGGAGGAACACGTTCGCAGGGTTCTTAATAAAGAAGAAATCAAAGCTACATATCTAGGAAAAACTATACAAAATGAAATAATTGATTTGTTGCATGACAATATAAAGCGCCACATCATTAAACAAGTTCAAAAGGCCAAGTATTATTCTGTGATTCTCGACTGTACTCCCGATGCAAGTAAAGTCGAACAGATGACATTTATGGCAAGATATGTTTCCATAGAAGAATCAGAGTCTGAAGTTCAAGTGATAATCAATGAAAACTTTTTGGGTTTTCTACCCATTGAGAGATCAAAAGCTGCAGAATTATCGGAGGTTTTAGTAGAAGAGCTAGAGAAAAATGAGCTTAAAGTAGAGAACATGCGCGGTCAAGGGTACGACAATGGTTCCAATATGAGAGGAGAAAAATCGGGAGTACAAACAAGAATCAGAAATATAAACCCCAGATCATTTTATGTTCCATGCAGCAGTCATTCGCTAAACTTGGTTGTAAACGATATGGCAAAATCCTCGTTTGAGGCTGCAAACTTCTTCAATATTGTTCAAAAGTTATATACATTTTTTGCTTCGTCAACATTTCGTTGGGCAATATTACTTAAATATATTGATAGTTATACCCTAAAACCATTAAGTGATACGCGATGGAAAAGTCGAGTACACTCATTAAAAGCTCTGCGCTTTCAAATTGGACCAATTTACGATGCTTTGTACAGTATTTATGAAGATCCAGAAATCGATAATATGATTAGAGACGAGGCTAGCGGATTATTAAATAATTTGAAGCAGTTCAAATTTATATGCTCTATTGTGATTTGGTACAAAATTTTGAGTCGCATTAATCCCATCAGCAAACTTTTGCAAACCGTACATTTTGATATATCACAAGCTATTGATACGCTTAACAACTGTAAACTCTTCTTTGAAAATCTGCGATCAGATGAAGCTTTTGAAAGCATCATTTTAGAAGCAACCGAGCTTGCTTCAGAGGTGGACGTGGAAGCTAATTTCGAAGCCACCACACCACGTCATCGTATCAGAAACAAAACACGAAACGTTTTGTATGAGGGCCCGGATGAACCCGTTCAAGACCTCAAACAAAAATATAAAATAGAACTTTTCTTTCACACTGTAGATCAAGCAATAAATGCCTTGGAAACCAGATATAATTTGCTAAATACTCACAGTAATTATTTCAGCTTTTTGTATAATATTTTTGGTTTAAAAGACATGCGCAGAAATGAGCTACTGGCTTATTGCAAAGATTTGGAAGTAGTTTTAACTGATGGAAATTCAAGCGATCTTAACGCTATGGAACTGGCCGATGAAATAAGCATTGTTTCGTCATTATTAACAAAAAAGGAAACCCCCGTTGAAGTCCTCAAGTTTATCGCTACACTTAAACTTGCACCAAACCTCAGTATAGCATTAAGAATCCTACTTACATTGCCAGTCACTGTGGCTTCAGGGGAAGGAAGCTTTTCAAAACTAAAAATAATAAAAAATTATCTCAGAACGATGCAGACGCAAAATCGTCTCAATGGATTGGCAATGATAGCTATAGAACACCAAATTAGTGACAAATTAGACTTGAAATCACTGGTTCGTGAGTTTGCCGAAAGAAAAGTTAGAAAAAAGGCATTCTAAATACTTTGGTTAGTTAGCATTCATTTATATTATAGGATATTAGTAAGCATTAGTTCATTTTAATTTTTGTTATTTTATTTTACCTTACTGGTAAATTGCTTATCTGTTACATACCTGTTACCTAATGATCGAGTTTTCAATAAAATGTTTTTTTATTTAATTTTTTTCAACGTTTTCTTGACTTTATGTTATGGGAGCATGCGATTTACTTTAATAAACGCAGAGGGGGGCGCCAAATTCAAGTTTTGCCCGGAGCGCCAAAATGTCTAGGGCCGGCCCTGTTGTGATGCAGGGAATATTTGAAAAAGTTTTTTAAATTATGTTTTCATAATTCATTATCCTGTTCGTTAATAGGTTTGACCTGTACGGAAATGACTTTGACCTGTACGGAAATGAAATTAGACAATCACAATGCACAACGTTGCCTAATCACAATTAAACATACAATGTATCGTATTATCTGTTAGTCGTAGAAAAATATATTTTAGAAATTCAAGGTAATTAGAATAAATAAAAGCTTCTAATTTGCAACCTAACCACCTGTTTTCTTGCAGGGTTTTCTTTTGATGGGAAGAAAATGTTAACAGTAATTTATGGGACTTTTGCTGTGTTATAAACAGATTAAGTAATCCAATCCTTGAAATAAAATTACTCATTTTATAATAACATGCTCAAATTAACTTAAAGAAGTTAGTATTTATTAGAAGAACTATCAGTTTTCTGAACTGCATGACAATTCAGAAGTAACCAATCATCTTTTGGTTTTCATCGATAGTTGCAAGATACCAAAATGTTTCTTCCGCTCATGCCTGATATCTGTTTGTTATTATTTATCCTTATATTAATGCAGTGTTTATAAGTTTTTATGTGTACTTTTACTACATATTGTATTATAATCTTATAAAAATAATATATTCGTACATTTGTCGCTACCTTGTTAAAAATTTAATCACAAACACTTTAGACGTTATAATAAATAACACAAGATAAACATAAATACAATCAATTGTTACAAGATTAATGCAAACCACTGGTTTATACATTAAAAAAATTATATATTTAGATGTAATCATAAGCAAAAACACTGAATCACTTGTTTCCTTCTGCAATGTGTTTTGTTAACAATTCATTTCTCATATTTAAACTAATTTTGCAGTATAAATTAATGTAGCATTATTAGATCCATTAGGATAATTAACTATCTTGCATTTTCTAAAAAGAAATTTTTTCAATTCTTTAACTGCGATGTTCTTATTACCTTCTTAGCTCGTAAAGCTTCATTCTTAAGAATAACACCTATTAATTACAAATTATCTTAAAACATTTACAAATTTACACATGTTATTCGGTTGAAGCTTCTAGGAAAAACTATCACACATCGACATTTGTCAGAACTTGACGACATTGTTAACGATTCAGGCTTCGCGGTAAACGTACGTTGTTAGAATTTTAACCTTCCGGTTGACGGGCTGGGTCTGTAAGGCCCAGTCAAATCTATTTTTGTTGTTGTATCTTTTGAATATTTTTTAAAAAAATTTTTAGCTTTTTGGTACCTTTCTAACTTTAATAAAGACCTCTTTTCCTTAATTTGTCTTAAGTTTATCATCTGCCGTTTAGCTGCCAGAAGGGCTTTGGGCCTGTCAGACCCAACCCGTGTATTCGTGTAAGTTTTTTTTCTACAATTTATCTTTTCGTATTTCGTAAAAAGACTGATTTTGTATCGTTTTTAGGCCTAAAACACAATGTTATTAGCGGCTAAATTCTCAGGGTTTCAGTCACAAAAGAACCTCGACCGATCACTGCAAATTCTGAAAAGACCAAAAATTAAGATGTTCGTGCAAGTTTTGTGGTTCCTGTATTTGTATGGAACACACAAAACTATGCTGCGCTGATTAACCAAATTTTCCATTTAATATTTTGTTTGTCAAATTTATGTACATTCATTTTATATTTTTTTACACTTATTCAGTCATATACTCTACAAATAATTGTATGTTATTGTCATTTTTGTTTTTTCAATTTCTTTTGAAAACTTGCATTACATGTAACTTTTCTTTAATAAATGAGAACTGCCAAGTTAATGTTTTTTTACAACTATTTTTACTCTTAACAGTGCAAAATAGAACAGAGCAACAAATGCATACCAGAAACTGGAGATATCAATGTGTTATTAAGGGAATAAAATAAAACACAGTTTGAGACCCAACCTGTCGAATGGTGTGATTCTGAATGCACCCATCAACTGGAGGGTTAAAGTTATTTCTCCACACACATAACAAAAACTATTGACGTTATTTAGACACTGCCTGGGCATTCTATTTACATGTTAATTCACAGTCAATCACCGTACAGTAATAAACAGAAATTAATTCCTAGAATACAAACACGTCAGTAATGACGTTTTGCGGCACAACATAAAAAATACAGTAATTTTTTATGTCGTCATGCTTACTAATGTACAAGCTTAATGTGAGTGCTATTTCTTGCAAGTAATATACAGAAATGGATTTATCTTAACACGGTACTTATATTCGTCACTTCTTCAGAAGAAGTGCGCATTTCAGCAGCACGAAACGTTACCGGTAACAGAGACTTCAAATGCTTTCTAGTGCACCTCTTCATAGAACAATTCTAAAAAAACGCAGTGTTAAAATAACCATATATTAAACATTGTACATAATTGAATTTTTCAATTTTTTTACTATAGATTAATGTCATGTCCTGCCAACCTATTTTTTGTCGTTGTACTAGAAAAACGTCTTCTAACAGTGGAAGTCTTGGAAGTCTCCGCTGTTCCATTATTTTTCAACATTAAAGAAATACAACCGTAAAAACATGTACCTAATTAATTTTTAAAACTTTTTTGTATGACAAATTTTGGCCGAAACCTATAGGTACATAGGTTAGCATATATAATTGTAATATTGCGTAATGCATTTGTGAATGCACTGCACAATTTTTTGTACTATAGCATAGCATACTATTTTAATTTACTTTTATTTTGTCTAGACAAAACTTATCTTTTTTGCAACACTATTTAAAGGTAACCATTGAGGTAACTTAATTCACACATAACAATAATAAATTAAAAATTTTGAGGAAAGCTAATCCAAAACAATGAAGACAACAAAAAGTTTTGGGAAAGAAAAGGAAATTTTTGCAATTGTCAAATAACAACAAACAATTAAATGCTTACAATGATTAAAAAAAAATAATATGAAGAAAGAATTCTATAGTTATAATGCTAAAATAAAAATAAGATTTGGTATTAAAATATATTTAAATTAATTATTTATACTTCTCGAAACATTCACCATGTACTTGAGCAATTATCATAATTTTATCAATTTTTGCAAGCAGCTGTAAAAGTAAATTTTGAAATAAGTGTGAATTATTAATTATATACTTTTTGTTTATTGCTTATAGTTTTAATCGATTTCTTTGTGGGTTGCTGGCAATATTGTATAATTATATTGATTTGCATAATATGTAGATTTTGTTCACACATTGCTGGCGCGATTTTATAATATTGAAAACACTTTTACTTTATACATACAAAATAAATTAGGAAAATTAACGTACAAAAAAATTATAAAAAAATGTATACATCAACCAACATTTGCATATAAGGTTACAAAAAAAAACACATAACATGCATTAACGATACAATCAATTTAAAAATCAGTAAAACAATCTGTAGTCAACAAATATCACAACAAATATATTTGCGTACAATTCTGAGAAAAACAGTTATCTCATCAGTCAGTAGACCAAAAAAGTTCTAACGTATAGTTTATAACAGTAAAAAAACTATAGTGGTTTTTGTCTAATAAAAATGAGAACAAAACAGTTACATTATAAAAACCAATTTATAAAAAAAGCAATTGTAAAAAAACTTTTATAATATATTCATTCAATCAACATTTTAACCAAACTATCGCTAAACTTTGTTTTCTTGAGATTCAAACTAAACGAGATGACAACTCGCGGCAAAAAATTGAATTACCGTTAGAATGATATCTTAATAGGTATACTCAATTTCTTGCTGGTGGGTTCTGAATGTGTTCTTTTAGTTAAATACATGCAGCTTAGGGGATAAATTAAAAAACTTAGTAAAACTATTACTAAATAAATGAAAGTTTGTTTGAAATAGTAAAACTTTATTTGTTAAGACAAACTGCCTGGCAAAAAATAGCGGTTTCTTCCGTACAACATTTTACAATTATAACCACAACTGAAATAGCAAGCAAATCAATTCGTGCTAACTATCACTCTATTACAAAAAAAAAAACATTAATAAAGCCGATAAAGTTAGGTATAAGGAAAAAACGTAGCAAGGTACATCGTTTATTGAATTTTTTTAAAGATACTGATGTAATAAGAATTTAATAGCTGTATACATGTATGATTGCGTTTTTAATTACTTTTTTTGCTTGTGCTGAGACGCAAGTCATTAGTGTGATCGACAATTCAACTATAGTAGTTAAATTTTAACCGCAGATTAGAGGTGGCGCATTGAACACTGATGTTACGCTGCCATAACATAAAATAAAAACAAATTTTTTAATGCACATTCAACCTGATGCTATATCACTCTCGTTATGACTAGCAATGTCGTTATTTATTATTATTACGAGAAGTAAATATAAGGACCAACGTTTACCGATAAATTTGCATTTTACTTTAATTTAATCTCAGAAGTAGGTACTGTTATACAATTCATGAAGAAACAGTATTGGCCACTTGCAATCTATATAAAAATTAAACATGAGATAACCAGTCCTATATTTTAGAAAATGAATCAATAATGAGGTTTTGAGACCATCGTTAATCAAAATTTCGTGTATAAAAGAGTAGGTATTTGTAAATGATAGATATATAATAGGATATTTTATTTACATTAATAATGTTTATTGAAAAAATTGTAATGTAATCGTTGTAATTTAAGAAAGTTTTTGCAATGTTTGTTGAAAATTTAAATTTCATAACCGCCGATTACTTCTTATAAACAGTTTTTTTATTTTTTAACATGTAAAATATGCGTTTAACACGTTCACTGCGACCCGAAAAAACCTTTACCAAACCTGATTCTAACACATATTTTTTATTTAACTTTATATCACAGAATAAAAACAGCTTTTAACCAGTGCTAAACTTTATCTGCAAGTTTTGAAGCATCTAATACAGGTGACATAGATTTCCATCATGTACAAACTGTAACAAAAAGTCATAACGGCAAAATCCGTCATGCGCATTCAACGTGTTAAATACATTTTTTAATATGTAGATATGTTTTTTTTACAAACTAATAATGTTTTCATAGTTTTTAATTGTTCACATTAACCGTCAATTATGAGTCACTACCCATACTAAATTTCATGACAATCGGTAAAAGGATTACGTAGTTATAGATTTAGAAACTTTTATTTGGAACCACAGTGCGACGAAGTACCCTATGTAACGATTGTTATAGTATATAATATTTTATGGGCTGATCTTACAAAAATCTCCAAACTATTTGGTGAAAATTCTGATCGTCGTCAGTAATTTTTATTTTTCAGCACATTTTCTCTATATCTGCCGAAAATCCTATCTTGTGTTTCCTCCATCTGAGTAAAATGCTCTTTAAATTTTGTTGCAATCTTGGTTCACAAGGCATTAATTGGTGCAAACTGATACCTGATGTATGTTCACAGTAACCGTCAATTATGAGTCATTACCCATACTAAATTTCGTGACAATCGGTAAAAGGATTACGTAGTTTTAGATTTAGAAACTTTTATTTGGAACCACAGTGCGACGAAGTACCCTATGTAACGATTGTTATAGTATATAATATTTTATGGGCTGATCTTACAAAAATCTCCAAACTATTTGGTGAAAATTCTGATCGTCGTCAGTAATTTTTATTTGTCAGCACATTTTCTCTATATCTGCCGAAAATCCTATTTTGTGTTTCCTCCATCTGAGTAAAATGCTCTTTAAATTTTGTTGCAATCTTGGTTCACAAGGCATTAATTGGTGCAAACTGATACCTGATGTATGTTCACAGTAACCGTCAATTATGAGTCATTACCCATACTAAATTTCATGACAATCGGTAAAAGGATTACGTAGTTTTAGATTTAGAAACTTTTATTTGGAACCACAGTGCGACGAAGTACCCTATGTAACGATTGTTATAGTATATAATATTTTATGGGCTGATCTTACAAAAATCTCCAAACTATTTGGTGAAAATTCTGATCGTCGTCAGTAATTTTTATTTGTCAGCACATTTTCTCTATATCTGCCGAAAATCCTATTTTGTGTTTCCTCCATCTGAGTAAAATGCTCTTTAAATTTTGTTGCAATCTTGGTTCACAAGGCATTAATTGGTGCAAACTGATACCTGATGTATGTTCACAGTAACCGTCAATTATGAGTCATTACCCATACTAAATTTCATGACAATCGGTAAAAAGATTACGTAGTTTTAAATTTAGAAACTTTTATTTGGAACCACGTGCGACGAAGTACCCTATGTAACGATTGTTATAGTATATAATATTTTATGGGCTGATCTTACAAAAATCTCCAAACTATTTGCTGAGAATTCTGATCGTCGTCAGTAATTTTTATTTGTCAGCACATTTTCTCTATATCTGCCGAAAATCCTATTTTGTGTTTCCTCCATCTGAGTAAAATGATCTTTAAATTTTGTTGCAATCTTGGTTCACAAGGCATTAATTGGTGCAAACTGATACCTGATGTAGTTTTTACTGATGCATCAAACACGACTCTAAATTTTGTTGTTTTTTTTTATAACGGCTTGATGTGGAATGTAATATGTTTTTTGCTTTATGTTAGTTATTTTTACGACGGGGAACTAAATTACTATCTAACTCAGGTATTGTCAAGACACGGTTGCTTTGCCATCTACCTGCATCAGATCTGAAGAAGACCAAATCCGCAATGCATATACTGTGGGGAAGTAGGAGACCTACTTTGTCCGTCCACAATAGACCAGCCTTAGAGGAAAACTAAGTAGCCAGACTCCCGAGCAATTAATCCTTTAGGTGTTCAGCTTCCGAATTCCTCCGTTGTAAAGGTAATAAACTAGAAAGAAACAGACTTCTTGAGGCTGGAGAAGACTTGAGTCACCGCGAGCTAACACGATACCCTCCAATAAACTACAAAGCAGGCACTAGTATTATGTTTCCAATTTATGTTGGTTATCGTACATATTTCTATTTATACACGTTTTATCTATACAAGTTTTTAAATACATGTTCTGCTGTCGCTCAATTTTCTCTATTTTACGAGATTTTTTACACACGTTGATTCTAACAATTTATTTATAAGTCTACACTTTTTTATTGTTACGAGTTTTATTTATAAAACAAGGTAACAAAAGACCAAAATCAAGCCGTAGTGCTAAATCAACTAACTCCGCAATAGCCTACAAACAACGGTTAGAAAAACTTCATTCATTCAATTGAGTATATACTATTTTATTATATTTTTCTTTATTTTTAATAAATTTCAAAACCTTCTCATTATTTGAGATTTATAAATAAATAAAATATAATAAAATAATATAATAAAACCCATTTAGAATTTTCTAAAGAATTAATGGAAAAAATAAACTTTGAGTATATACTGGTTGCGATTATAACTTGAACCGAACCGAGTAATTGTTTGCTATGTATTCAAGGCCGGAGTTAGCTATTTTAATTGGCGAATACAAGCTTGCACTCCTGGTAATTGTTGAGAGTATTGTACACAAGTAGCTAATATTATGACTCGTTACACTAAGTGACTCCAAGTCTAAAGCGCAAGTCATACGTTATTCTTATCATATTTTTAAAGATGAAGTTTTGTTTATGGTTATCAGCAACTTTGGGGTTAGACCGCGTCGTAATTAAACACCCAGACTTTTTAGGCTTGGTCTTAGTCTCTCCTTGAAACCCAAAACAAGAAGTAGAACTTTGCCGTATTGTCGTTTGTGAACCTAAACAAACTGATGTTTCGCAAGATATTGCGGATTGCATCTTCAGAGTGGTAAATGTCACTGAAGGAAAAAGTGTAAGTGACGATATTTATAGCATTAGCGATTGGCGTAATTAACAGACCTTATCTTTCCGTTACCTCTTGACTGAATTCGTTATTACTCGGAGTAACTGTTTGTGTCCTTTCCAAGAAGGTTGATCTTTGTTTTAGAGAATGTAATACTAGTAGAATTGCTGAGTTTTAACACGTTAACTGCGGCGCTGGTCCCCGGGGACCGGCGCCCTACTTTCCCCTAGCAGAAAAGAAATGTTGCTAGACTTTCCGCTAATGTAAAACTAATACGTTTTCTATTTTTCATCATAGAGAAATTTTACAAGCGGTTATTTGAAACTCCCTTTCTGTTGATGAAAAAATTATGCATATTTATGTGCCGGTCCCCGTAAACCGGCGCCGTACTAAAGTTATATGAGTATCACAGTAGTGCGGCGCCGGTCCCCGGAGACCGGCACTGTATGTATTCGAGACTCAGACATGTGCATTTTATTTATCCTGCAAAAACACGTTGTGTATTTAGTGTTTACGTAACCGTCGAACATGGCGTTTGCAAAAATGAGTTCGTCCCGTACTAAGCGCCAAATGCTGCTTGTTAACAACAATAAATTAGATAGTGATGATACGGCATTAATTCCATATGACAGTGATGATTCGTTGAAAGATAAACATTACGTGCCACAGGTAATAATCTAATATTTCACTCATACATAATGTTACGCTTACTGATTCATTGTAGCAACCAATTATGAATCAAATTCAGATGGCGACGATGTTTCTAGCGCTGCTAATTCTAGTTCACACAATGCTGTTTGGAGTGATGTTCTACAATCTACTCCAACATTTACCATGAAGCGGCATACAGCCACGTATAATTTTAATGCGGATGATGTTGCAACGCCTCTAGATGCGTTCAGGATGTTTATTACTGATGACCTACTTCAATTGATAGTCGATGAAACGAACAGGTATGCGAGACAATTGATAGAAGCAGGCTTTTTGCACAAGTCGAGGTTGAACACCTGGCTTGATACAGATAAACAGGAGATACTCAGAAAATTTTGCCAATATAAACCAAATAAATCCCATAAATATGGGATCACAATTTATAAACTGTGCTCGGTGAATGGGTATACCAATAATATTATTATATGTACCGGAACAAACACAAAAATATCAGGTCAAGGGCATTCAGAGACAATAATTCACAAGCTCTTAAAATTTCTTGATGGAAATGGGCACTACTTATTTGCTGACAACTATTACTCGAGTTTGTCGTTGACTCAATCTCTATTCCAGAAAAATATATTACATTGTGGAACGTTGCGAATAAATCACAAAACCAAAATCATTTTCAGCCAAAATGAAGAGAGGTAAAATCTACAGTCAACAAAACGACTGTGTGAAGAACGTCAGATGGATTGACAAGAGACTAGTTAGTTAAGATGTGTTCAATTGTACAACAACGCAAAAAAGGAGTAGATTACAGCGACCAAATGTCTTCCTACTATTCTGTATTACGTAAAGGGGTAAGTAGTACAGAAAAGTTCGAACTAATTTTTGGAACAAGCGTTGTCAATTCATGGCTTATCAAAAATTAACTAAATAACCAAAAAATGTCTATTATAGAATTTTGATAGGTACTGGCCAAACAAATCGTTGATGTTACTGAACAGAATGCAAAGGTACCTCCTAAAAAACAATTTATAAGTTTATTAAACCTACAAGCCCCGGCAGTAAGAAAAGAAAATTATGCAAGTGTTGTTACGACAACCTTAGGCAAACACACAATCGCAAAGAAACAAAAAATAAAACTTCGAAAGTGATTTCATATTGTAATGATTTTTCAAGCAAACCTCATGTGTCTTTAATGCTTTAATAAAATGCATTTGTGAATATGAAACAATGACTTGTAAATGTATTATTACTAAATATAACACTTTTTTCTGTAAAGAATCTTGTTATTATGAGCTGATTGAATATCTCCCCTATGTACGATGATAAAGATAAAGTGATACGATGTTTATGAACGTATTACAATTTTTAAATGCACGTGAAAAAAATCACCACTAAAAATTTTCAATGCAAAGATAAAGTCTTTGCATTGAATATTGACCGTCAGTCTCCAGCGACCGACGACGCACCACTGTAAGTACGACCTCCGGGGACGGCACCATGAAAAAATCAGCAGTTTGGGCACTGCAGTGAATGTGTTAAACCGTCTTCTCGGTTCATATGTAATGGATGTTTTTTTATTTCCACAGCTTCGCGGATTAGTCTGAGAAAGTAGAAAGGAGTTCTAACCAACACTTTAGTTTAGTCAAAGTTTATCGTGTCTTCTTGGTTCCACAAGTGTTCTTCCACTGCTGATTTTGTTACTCTGCGGTGTTTGGAGTCAGCCATATGTTCTTTCACTTTAACTTCAATAAAGTGTCCCGTCTGCCCTATATAACTTGATCTACAAGAACAAGGAATTTTGTAAACTCCGGCATGTTTTAGGGCCTCTTGTTTGCTTGAACCAAGTATTCAGGGTCGTAAAGACAATTTTGATATTATGTTTCTTTAACACCCTGTTTATTTTGTCTGTGCTAGCTTTACTAAAACTCTTGTCTATGCGAAGAATATACAATCAACTTGTTACGTTCTTTCGTTATTAAGCTGTTTGCTGTTCTTTTTTACTTAATCTATTCGATAGTGGGTCTACATACGTATATGCTATTTTACGAGTACGTTAGGTGTGACCTCTGTTTTTTTAGTGGCATTTTCAACAATTCTTACTTACTGACATCCCAGCCAGTCGTAGTGTCGTGTTACTAGCAAAACCCGCTGGAAAAAAAAGTTGGTAATAATTCCCAGTCTGTTTTTTTGAGCATATGGCTATTACTAATCGAAAACTTTTGCTTGTTAACACTTTATTATTCTTATATTTTTTGAACTTTTTTTGGCATTTTAATTTTTTTATCGCTTGCTTTTATACATGATGCCGTGGCTAATAGCTCAAGTTTTTCTTAGTTTTCTCTATTAGATACGTTAATTTTCACGTTTTTTTCAATTTTTATTTGGTTTTCTTTTTTCTCTTTTACCCTTTTGCATATGCTAACTTCATATATTTTTTTAAAGCAACGGCGTAGTTTTATCCAGTTCTGTAATAAATTAGATGTCAAATCGTATGTTTCTACTTTTTAGTCCGTTTGAAAAAGAAAAACTCAGTTCGGTAATCTTAGCGTTATTCCGGAACAGAAAAAAATTTTATAAGACGTTAAAGAAATAATGTTACTGATATGATATAATATCAGTTGTTACGATAATTTTGTTTAATTATTCATATCTATGTTTTTCGATGCACTAGTTATTTTCTAAGCTTTTTTCCGGGACGTGAAACACTATTTACCAGTTAAACCAACTTTACGTGATACGCATGCTTTAAGATAAAAATGCATTAAGAGGTGACCATTTTTATATACAAAACGAGAACAGCGAATTTTTGGAACATGCTGCATTTTGTTTATGCATCCACTAGTTTGGGGATTTAAAATTTCAAAATTCACTTACTACTTGCTTTTGGTGAAGAATTCCTATAGTAGTTTTGGGGTCTTTACTCGCATTAGCGGATTTCGGAGCAGTAGTATCCTTAGGTATGTTCGTGTATTCTTGCATGCAAAAATATCAATATTTTGATTGTAATATCACGTTTTCCTTTTAGATAAATCATAACTCTGTAAGGACTGTCTTGGCTACTCTTAGACTTTTTTATTTAATGTGCGTATTTGTAATTCGCATATCATTAGGTAACCGTTTCCTGTAAGCGATGGTTTGTACTTTTGTCTTGCGCATCTGCATTAGCTTCGTTTCAGACGCGTTACACAAATGTTCATTTCAAAAGTTATCTTTTTTATGTTATTTTGCGATATCACCAAAAACTGAATAATTTTCGCTATTTATCGAATCTAAGAAACCTTAAAAGTTGTAAGAAAAGTCTTTAGACTTGGGATTGTCCTATTATATGAATTTGACTCACTGAATAACAACGCCTTGCAACGATTCAAAAATTAAGATAAACATATTTAAGAGAACTTGAGATACCTACTACTATTTTTAATAATTGCGATTGATGTTACTATAATAATAAAATATAATAAAACTGAAGTAGTCAAATAACCAAGAAACTATATAATAATTACAGATGTCTGAATTCATATGTAATGTTAAAATTTTATTTTATTTATTATTTCTAATTGTTTTTATAACAATAATTTTACTGGATAGTATAAATAAAGATATTTGTTTGGTTTATTTTATTTATTATTAGAATAAAATACATAATTGTTCAAATAGAATGCCGAAGCTGAAGTTGTTTATATCTATGTAAATTTTAATTTTTCTTAATTGTTTGATTTGTCACAACGTAATTAAAGTTTATTATATTGCTATACCTAATATTTATGTATTTACTTACGTTATGATCAATCAGTATATTAAAGCTTTTTATAAAGTAACATAATTTTCTTCTGTAATGCAAAATGCAACTAAATAAGTTTTTTTGCAGATATCTTTTTCTGTTCTACCTTTTGTAATGCACCTTTGTGCTATTTCTTTAGTTACATGGGGTATTTTTTTTATTACTTCATCTTCAAAAAATACTCCGTCTTTTGACATAATTTCATTCTTCAAAGCTAAACATTTAAAATAACAACGTATGTGTTCTTCGTCAACCAATTTATGATTTTCAAACATCTGTTTTGCTATTATTGGATTTGCTCCAGATTCTAAAATGCACTCATTAGCATTAACATCAGCTAATGCTTTCCAGTCGTCCATACGTTCGTATGGTATCTATAAATGACATTAAAATTGAGTACGTTAAAATAATTAATATTATAAGAAAATAAAAATTACCATTGCATACCCCAAACAAATAAAAATGTTAAGAACTACTACTGTCTTCATTGCATACACTGAATATCTAAAACGTTACGAATATTTATATAGAAATTCATATTTAAATTTTATTATATTTGCATAATGTACTAATTGCAAAAAAATTGTATATTAGATTATTTACTTATTTATGTATTTTCAATTTACATTATGTTACTGTATTGTTTTTACGTAACTTCCTAATGCTATTAAATTTATTGGAACTACTACTAAAACCTACACTTGAAAATGTTTTTTAATAATTTAAAATTAATTAAAGTAGATACGAAAAAACCACGTTAATTTTAATAAACGATAACACTTATTAAATACGTTCATATGTTGTTCTTTTATTTAAAATCTTGATTAGTTTATATTTCTCTTGCTCCTTATTTATTTGTTAATGCTTATTATAACAATAACATAACACGCTAATTGACTAAATTAATTTATATAACGCTTTAAATGTGATTTATGCAATCACAACTCTATGATAACTGTAAATCACACTTTAAACGCTTGTTTCTCGTAAAACGAATTCTCAAAACTCTAATCCAGTTGCTCTAAACCAGTGATTCCCAAAGTGGTCTATTCAACCCCCAGGGGTCTATAAGAACCTGCAAGAGGCCTATGTCAGCGAAAAAAAAATTTGGGGGTCCATGAAATGAAAATGACCCCCACGATAGTGGATCTCAGCATACACTGATAGTACCAATTTACTTACATTATACTATCCTATAATATAATGACATATACATTATTTATAAAAGTAACTATGAAGTAAAAGATTTATTATATATGTTTATAAAATTGTGTAAGCTGTAGGATGTAGGCATTCGCTATGTGATCGCAATTGAACTTGTAAACTGCACATAATGATATACCAGTATCATCTTGTTACAAGCATACGCGCAGTCTCAGAGCTTCAACTTGCACTGACTTGTTCAATTCGTGACTATATAAATACGAATGTGAGACAAATACGTTTATTCGTTTCTTGAATCTTGAAAAAGAAAGTGTTAAGAAAATATTTATCTTGTTTGAGAGTGCCGTAGAAAAGTAAGTAGATTATTTTTTATTAAATTTTAGTTTTGTACTCATAGTTAGCAAAGATAGATAAATTACACCAATCATGACTTCAGTTATTAGTAGTTTAATATTCAAATCATGCAAAATTACACGAGTACTCCTCAATAGTTTCTTTTTCAAAGTTTTAGCAATCGTTATTATAATTACAGTGCAATTTCCGCAATCCGAACTAATTGCTGCAAGGAGATGTTCGGATTATGGAATGTTTTCGGAAAAATCTGAAAAAAAGACAACTGTACATACATATTACGTATGTATTTTATTATTAACATACAATATGTTACCACTTTGAAAGATAAATTAGGAAAATAAGAAATCCACAACTGTACAGCTTCGGGTTTTTTGAAAAATTTCCAATACACACTCTCGTTTGTATGTTTTTTTTTCATAGAATTTAAATGTTTACATATAAGAAAAATATTTAAAAAAAATTATTTTAGAATTAAACTACATATTTTGGCCGGTAACATAAATAAATATGTATGTGTGTTAATATTTACTTATTTACGACCTTGCTAGGCATTTATTATTCTTTTATAAATACATATATCTTACCAAATAACTTCACAAAAAAAGTAAAAAAATTATACTTTTGTCCATTGGTTGTTACGGAAATTCGGATTATGGATATTGCACTGTACATACTTCTCTATATTAAAATTAAAATTTTGTTAACTGTAAATAGCTATAAACGACGGTAAACACGTTGAATTAGTTTAACACCCGCGAAATTCAAAATCAGCTTTGAATAATTCGTCGGAATAAAACCACAACGTAAAAGGACATTGGGGGTAAGCAATGTCAATGCAATTGTGTAAACGCCACCAAAGTGAACTACTGGACGGCCGTTTCGCCCTTTTGGGGCTCATCAGCAGTAGGAGATACACTCTAATGTAGTTCCCACAATTACATTAACGCCCCTTATAACTTATATTTAAGTACAGAGTTAAGCTAATGAAACAAAATATTAAACGGGCGAATTTTCCCAGTTGTCCAATTTGTCACAGACAAACTGCCAGAAAAACGACGTGTCAACCTACGTTCAACATTTAAATGCCCTCTATTTAGATTTTGAAACTAGGTTTGAGGATGTTTTGACTATAGTAATGCCACCATAGATAATTAGCCCAAATGGTGACATAGAATAAACGAATGTCATAATACAAGAGGAACCGACTGAACTAAGTACAAACGAAGAACCTAAGGTTCAGTTTAAAAACGGATATCAGCAATTCTGGCTGCAAAACAACATACCCGTTACTTATCCCGTGTTATGGAATATAGCGAAGATATTTTTAATTTGTGCAATAGCGTAATTTCTTGCAATTTTAAAGACATTGTGTTGTATATCGGTCCCAATTCTAAACCGAACCTTTCCAGAAGCCCTGTACTCTAATTTTAACTTGATTCTAGAAGGCTATGTCATTAATTTTGCAGTTTTAGCCAACCACTTCTTATTAGAGGATTGTATAACCACACCATGTTGCCTGCTTAAAATATGCGTTGAAGAAGTGATGACGTCACAAAATGGCTGTCTAACATATGATGGGTAAAACATCGGTTTATTTACGTAAGTTACGATAGCTTTAATAAGTTTATCCGATATTGCCGAATTATTTTCGGACAAAATAAACATTTTAAAAAAAGGTGAAGATTGCGTCGACAGTGGGCATATAATAGAATTTAGTTTTGATGGCACAATGAGCTTAATAAAAGAAAATGTTTTAGCGAGCATGAAAAGAAAGTCTTATAAAGTCGAGGTAAGTTTATGCTTTTTTTCGTGCTTTTTTTACCACATAATTTTATAAAAACTAAGTTTTTTTATTTTAATTTCTTGTAGATATCTATTAAAAATTTTTCCATTGAAGAATAACATTGTTAATGTGCAAGGGGACAATTTAAATGCCATCACATTGCACCACTTTTGTTGCATGCAAGTAAAAATATAGGAAGAACCGACACAGTGTGTCAGTGAAAACCACCATCTGCTTCTACTTCTTCAGACTCAATTGAAATGATCGGCGATCTGTTTCCGAAACCACATTTTCGGGCAACAGATCGAGATGTAAATCAAAATAATAAAGAATTTTTGTATAACAAGCTGAAAGTTTGGAACAGGTAAGGCGGATAAATCATAGTTCTTTAAACTGTGCCATAAAATTTACTTATAAACACTATTTGAAAGTTACACATATTAATCACATATTTATTTTAGATTTTCTGAATTTTTCTGGTTGTTGGATCCAGAGAAAACTACCTTGCAAAAAGAGTATTGCACTTTTCCGAAAATTTTGAGCAACTCAAAAAACAATTCTGAAAAAATTGACAAAGATAAGATCAAAATTGCACAAAAATGAATTTTAATGAATGCCGTTGACACATCTGGGCAAAGGGAAAATGCTCTTTGGCATCAAATGCGCTTTGGTCGACAAATATTTTTGCAAGTAATTTTTTTCTGTCAAATGTTAGGTTTACTAATATGGGTTAGATTAGTAGTAGAAGCTTTATTTGCAATGCATCAGATACTTTATTTTTATAAAATAAAATTTTGTAATCGGCAAAAAACTGTTAAATCTGTCACAAAGCCACCTTAGTTTATAGTACTTATAGTTTCATCTGAATTAGGTTGCAACTCGTCACTATACATTTCACAGTTTGGTTGTTGAATTGGTACTTGTAAACGAATGTGGATGTTCTGTTGTGTAACGGTATCCTAAATTAACAAACATATGGTTGGGAATTATATCCTCCTCTGGCACGGATCATTAAAAACGAATTTTCTAATAAATCTTGATTAATCCTTGGCGTCAATAAATACAGATCTTCTTTTTTTAAGTCTTTCTATAACATTAAAATCGCATTTATATGGTCCTTGAAATCTTTTTACGCAAGATATATTATTTCTTTTGTTGACGTTTTCAAAAAATTTTACACTGTCAAAATATATTAAGAAATAAGGAAGATTTTTGTATATCAAAATTCCACGATTATAAGGATTTTAGTCAGTTAACGCTGAACTATTCAAGTAATCAAAAATATCATTAATTCTTTTGATAAAAAGCGAAGTGTGTAAAGCTGCATCGCTCTTCAATTGAGCTGTTAAATACTTGAGCGCCACATTTAACGTGCATTTTTTGAAAATTAGTTAGGTGTACGTGCCTTTCTGTAATTTTTAGCATCGATCGTGCAACGTTGTTCTTTTGGTCAACATAGAATGTTTTAATAAAATCAGACTAATCAATTTTCTTATCTGGACAAACGCGTTTGGTTTTGCTTTTATGAAATCGTTTCTTAAATTCTTTAATAAGTACGTACGCCAAATACAATTCATAAATGATCATTTTTGGTTTATGTTTAGTTGCTACTCAATGCGTTAACGCTGCTCTATATTAAAACTCGAGACTTTAATTCAATTTAAAGCAGTTTTAGTACAACTTCTTTCAAAATTGTTGCGAGTGGTTTATATTGTACGGAACCGTTGTTTATGAAATAACAAAACGGCAGTTTCCAATTATATAATAATAATGACCTAAATTACCTAAATCTTCAAACCCTTCAACGTAATCCCAGTATTGATTGTAATGTAAACATCGTCTTAGTTAGAGTTATTTTATCAAACATTACACATTACAAGGCACTGTTTTTTTATCTGAAATTTCGTCTACTTTTCTTTTTAATTTTTTCTGTAAAACAGTTGTTACCTGCTTTCAAATCTTCAATCAAGATTTGGTAGTCGAAATTCCGGGTAAAGCAATACCTAAATCGTGAAGCAAATTTATAAGCACTAAGCAATTTATAACACAACAATAATGCTAGTTGCTTTTCTGTTTTTTCACAGTGTTTTTTTTATGGAAGCTTTGTATACTAATAAACATTTTTAATGCTGTTTTTTTATTTTTAAGAAAATATGAAATAGTGTTGTTGTTTTAATTTCACAATCTTCACAGAAACTGTGTCTTTTCCGCGCACATTGGTTGCTGACTTAGCTGTAAATGTACTACTCTGAAACGTCAAAACGATTATTTTCAGTAACAAATCACTGACAAAACTAATGTTTTTGTCAACTTCTTGGTTTGGTTCCAAAGAAGTAATACTATTACTTTTTTTAATAAGCACTTTAATTGACGATTGCTTAATCTCTTAAAATAGAATGCCAATTGTAACTATGTTTCCAAAGCGAAATCTTCTATAAAGCGGAAAATTTGCCTGCTTCCGGAAAATTTTAACAGGATTTGCTGTATTTATATTGCAAAAATTTAAATATTTATGTTACTAATTTTACTAAAGTACTCTCGCGGAGAAAACTTATTATGTTGCAAAAAATAATGTATAATATAGTTTTTCATATACAAGAAACTATACAATTAGACTTTTTAATTAAACAACAATGCAAAACAAATACATTGACAAGTTTTATAACGTACTATAAAAATTTGTCCTACAATTGTATTACAATTATTTACTAAATTTTATACGTAAACCAATAAACAACTACAAATGTCATACATAAATTAGTTTGTAATAATGCTAACTTTGTGAAGAAAGTATTTAAATATTAGCACAATTAAAAAAACTGTTACTATCTTGTTAGCAACACTTTACAGTACACTGCACAGTAACGTAACAAACCAGTTTAGTACAAAACTATACTAGCGACCTCTACTGCGCAGTACAATTTTATGGGTCGTATATTCCCGTAAGATTGACTATCTTAACGCCTACATATACCGTGAAATCTCAGGGGCAAATTGTACTATTATTATATATTATAAAATACATAAATTAAACTTTGGTTTTTGAGATAAAAATTGTAAAAACACCAAAACAAAAAGTATAAGCAGTACTGTAATAAAGGTCACTGTAACTTTTATCGTTGCAACGATAGTTCACTGTGATCGCTAGAGGCGTTAAAATCTTTACCGCTATTTTATATGCTCAATAAATATATGCTCAAACAATTGCAATTGTTTATTTTTTTAACTTTTTTATTAAAAAATATCCAAATATACTCATTTATATGCTTTAGGTTGTAATTCGTAAGCAAAAAGGAACTGCGAAATTCATCTTATCAAATTTCATACACATAAAAAAACGGCAATTATCAACCTTATTTGTTAGGTTACAGGTTTAAATATTACAATTTCAGATCCGAAAAAATTTTGATATAACATAAGCTTATATATTTTGTACATTTTGATGTTACTTATTATTTTAAATAGTAATAAATGTTAAATGTTTTTTAGGAAGAGCATACAACAATCACAAGTTTTATAGCGACTGTAATGAATTTTAAAACTAACTTATTTGTACTAAAAATATTTACACGTTTATAACTACAGGAACTAATTAAATCTAAGGATATTTAAGAAAAACACTTACTCTAATTTATAGATTACAATAACTCGAGAAATAATGTCCGCGGATAACTTCTGTTTATCTTAAAAGTAACACTTGTTTACATTAAAACCACGTACGTTTGACTCCGTTGTATTTATCCCAAACACACGCGATAATCACTTATTTCTTTAAACATCTTCTTGACACTTTCTTCTTCGAACAACCAAAGTATGCTTTCTTTAAATCGTTTTTATGTATTTCTATCTTTCGCGAATTTTCTACATCTTTTGGTGAACGTTCTAGAAATGGATAAAAACTTTGTGAACGCTCTCAAACTTGACAATAATTTCTCGAACGTTTCAGTACATTTTGTTATTCATGCATAAGAGTTCTAAAATTTGTAAGTCAAAAAACCTAACACTTACATCACAACTAAATTTGTTACTGAGCAATTAGAACATACAAGTTACGAGAAAGGTTTTGGGTGGAAAAAGTCGACTGCCTCAAAACGCATTACTAATGTGGTGTTTATAGATAAGATAATAAATAATTACATAAGAAATATGAAAGTTTATTATACTAATTCAAAACAGAATAGTAAAGTTAGAAAATTGGGAACTTAAACGCTAACATTTACTTTTTTTACACGCAAATGGTAAATTTTACATGTAGGTAAACTGAGCACGTTTATTTCAGTATAATTCTTGAGTGCCATTATTTGCAAATGCATGTGAGGGCTTGTGGAACTTGAATACGGGAGAAAGAAGCACTGCAAGCGAAGCGATGATCAAAAAGCTGATGCAAACAAACTGTATTTTAAAAAGCGTGGCTAACGGTCTTGTCTCGAATTTTATCAAAAAAGGAGGACAATTATTAAAAACCAAGTAAATACAAGTCTATTTGAAAGAATATATCTTAAAAATTGATAGAAAACAAAAATTAAAATGTAATTATTAACAAAAACAATCTAATAACATATTTGTAGATTGGAAAATATCACAGTGACAGTTTAAAATAGTAATACTATTCATTTTCTCTAGGACATAGTATTGCAAAAAAAACTTCGTTGAAGATATGAAAAACTTCTCTCTGCATTACAAGATGTGGAGGGTATCGTCATATATAATTTACAACCGTAACGTGCTCTTCTAGCACAAGTTTCGTAATTTCATTTTTTTGAAAAAACTGAATAAGATCTGACCAGAGATCTTAGAGGTGTAGATAGTGAATGCAAAATCTTTTCAATGCTTTATAATTGAAACGTACTCTTTCTAAGTTTATTAATTTAAAGCGTAAACTCAATATTAAATACCGATTATTGAAAAACTTAGATAGAAGAAAGCGCTAGAAACATCTAGCCAAAGAGCGAGGACGAAATTGCTTTTTTTTTCTTGGCTTCAGTCACAAATTGTAATAAACCAATTACACATCTAAAATCTCTGGGTCAGTTGGGGTTTCTTATTCTGAATTTTTAATATGTCAAAAAACATCTCTGTCAAAATCGGTTCTGTAATAATCTGCATTTGTAGTAATACGCAACTATCAGAACTCTTGATTTATTTAGGAATCAATTAAATAATATCTACAAACGTTTTTTATCTATGTGCACAACTTGAAATGATGTTTTATATTACAGGATACATGATAAACATTTACAATTTACAATAAACGTAATCTACATTATGTGCAAATAATATTTACCTCCACAGCTATGAGACAAAAAAGTTATAAAGAAGACAATCTTTCCAAAGTTGAAACATAAAATATGCATAAAATGAAAAGAATGGCCTACAATAGCGTTTAACTATATAAACAAAAAAAAACTTCTTACGCAGATGGCGCCGTTTTATCTCTTTAGTAAAAAACCGGTGGCGTTACTATAAAATACAATCTTAGTATACATAACAATGTCTATATAAATGTTACTATTTTATTTATATTTGACAAAATTGACATCTTTTACTAACACTAAATAATCTTGTATTTTTGAGATCTTAAGCAAAGCAGTGAACAAAAATTGCTTGGGGTTCATCAAGAACTAAACGCGTTTGTAGACCACTGAGAGTTCCATTTACATTACGCTCCGTCATAGCATGGATTATGACAAAAATTTAGATTAATTTAAAAAGCAAGAAAAACATCCTTAACAACCATTAGCAAAGTTTGATAGCAGGCCTATTTAATAGTATAAGTTACTATGTATAAAAAATAACTTCAAAAAACATTGCAAGTTGATTTTACACCTGCATAATACATGCATTGACATTGCTTCTACACCTAATGCTTGTTGCGTTGTGGCTTTATCCGGCAGTTTTATTCAAAACTATTTTGGATTACGCGTGTGTAAAATCAACTTACGTTTTTTGCCGTACTTACTATTTACAGTTATCATTAACAACTTTATATAAAGTACTCAATAATAACTAAATTCTTGTCCACAATTCTAGAGAATATGAACAAATCCTTAGACGATATGTCCGTAGTTTTATTCGCAATTATGGCAAAATAAGATTTTCTTATATAATTTAGAAGAACATCTCTAACTGCAGTCGCCAGTAAATACAAAATTTTGTTTATAACGTCGTGTGAAAGCCATTTATGTTTAATTTTATATAATCAGCTTTTTAATTCAAGTACATTTTCAAATTTCAAACGTAATAACTGCTTAAAATTTGAGTTTTTTTAAAGCTTTTCCTTGAACGGCAAGAAATTCAATTGGGTTTTATCTAGTAGGGGATTAGCTAATTCTGTATTTGAGTTACCTAAAAAGTAATATTAAACCCAATATAAACGAGCATATAATGTTAACACAAGTGAAAGATCCCCTTTAGCATCCAATCATTTAAGAACGCAAATGCGCAGCGTTTCCCTTCGACTTAACAGCATAAGTTTTCCCAGTTTTTGTCGTAGTCTATCTCTCTAAAGAAGGATAATCCTAAAGGTTTCCAACCCTTGACGGTGTATAAGAAATAACATTATCAATAACGTGACGTCATGGAAGTTTTCCAACTAGGCCACCTGCTAGTTATCTTCAGCGATAACGGTAAAGATGTGGTAGGTACCAAAACCCGCTACAGATAATTAGCACAGAATCAAATTAAACCCTCAATAAAAAAAATTACCATTTACCTTGATTCAGCCTTACAAATGTAATTGCATATTCGCTTAAAACGATCTAAAGGTAAAGGTTGCATCGGGCGTAAAAGTACAGAGCTCGTCGATGGTCTTACAGGAAGTGAAGTTAAAAATGCTATCTAAAATTTGACATTTTTGACGAAAGACTAGGGAATTCTAAGGACAAATTTCATACTTGAAGAGAAATTTTTATACTCAAAAATTAAACTACTAATTTTTAACATAACACACTGCTACTAAACTGTAGTCGTTACACAAAAATATTTTATCACTACTAGTTACATTATTTCGATACCCGAATATCGTGTAAATTGCGCCTAAATTGTAGTAGTTCTATTAATACATTAAAGAAATTACCAAAAGGTAGTACCAAAAGCTAAACGCGTTTGCGTTACAGTATGATTATAATTCAAAAGTCTCCCTCGGACCACTTGACGTCAAGTGTATGAGCGAGATTGAATAATTTGGAGTGTTAATTACAGTTTGAACACCCATAAGCGTTACGCTACTTCTAATTTCATTAAAGAAAGATTGACTTAAAAATTACTTAATTTTTAAAAATAATAAAACAGTAATGAACAGTTTAAATTTATAGGATATTAACAATACTCGAAATTTAATATAGATAAGTTAAAAATTAGCCCAAAGAGTGTTTATTTAGCAAACGAACTTCAACTCGTTGAAAGCTAACTCTAATAATTGCTACGCTAAAGCACGCCGTAATAGTGGCATACATTCACGCATGTCCACGCTCCATTTATCATAATATCAATAGTAAGTGATAAATACCTTACAATAAGATATTACGCCGAAAAGTAATGCTCGCTATTAGAATCATATATGGAGGTAACAATTAGTTTCTTCAAAGTAATCATTGAACAGGTAACTCAAAAAATATGTTTTCGCCGCCCATTTAACCGCTTAAATGCGATGCGTGCAAAGAGATTCTCTAAAAGAAACGTATCCATAAGATCAATGTTGATGGATGAGAACAATTGTACCCCTTACCGATACTTTGTGTCCTACCGTTTGTTACACTCACCGTATTTGATCAACAAATGAAATGGTTTAAATTCCACCGGAAGTTGTCACGATTTTGTGTCTTTCTACTGACTCATCATTAAATTTAATATGTGTTTTTTTATCCATTATTTTATCTTAAATTTGATCCTCAAGTTAAATTGTCGATGGTTGTTAATGCCACAGCTTTTTTTATGGTTGCCCATTTTCTTTCTACAAATATATTCGTTTTTTTTTTCTATGTCTGCAGTAGAAGTGTTAGTTTGGATTAGAACTTTGAGTATACTAAAATCATAAACGTTCCCGGAGTAACTAAAAACTCATTCCGATTCTAAAGAATACCAACTTGAATAACACCATTTGCAATACCATTTATTCCAAAACAAAAGTTAAAACAAAATTATACGATAAACACAATGTTATATACAAAATTCGGTGCTTGGGATGCAATAAATATTATACAGTGCAAACTAAACAAAAAACTATTAATCGGATTAAAAATCATCAATATGATTACAAAAACAAAAAAGCAGAATTGGTTCGTTCTTTGCATCATAATAATACTGGCCACAATTTCGATTTTAGTAACCCCACGATCTTAGATGTGGAACCTGAATACAAACAAAGATTAATTTCTGAGATGAGTTTACATATTAAATTTCTTTTTTCGTTATTTATTACATTTTACCGTTGACTGTGTTTTTGGCGAATCATTGCTACTTATTTTTAGTTTTTGGTAAGTATGTTTTTGGTTTTTTACATCCGAATAGTTTTAGTTACTCTAAAATATATAAACAAAAATATATAATTTTTTAATTAGTTTAAATACTAGTTCTAATTGCCTGTTTGTATTTACGTTTGTTTAATTATGTTGTGTTTTTATTAAATACAGTGGCCTGAGAAAGAAAGTGGACACATTAGTTTTTCATCAATTATGATTTATATTTCCGACTTACATTCATTATTTAGTTTCTACAATTTAAGAAAATTGATACTATACTTGTTTGTTTATGTTAACGCCGTTTAGACTTTTATTTCTTGTATATCTTTGCAGCACGACGAGAAAACAAAATTTATATGAAATTGCGTGTCATTTTATTTTTCATCTTTGTTGGTAACATTTTCTTCATAGGCGATTGTTTGTTTTTTTAATATCTGTCGACAGAAAACAACAAGATGTGGTAGCGCCGCGGTTCCTCTAAAATTCAAAGTACCAGTTGTCGGTTTCAAATGTGTTTGTGAAATAGTTAAGTGAGAAATTTAATGATTCAATTTCGTTTTGGTTAACGGATGGGTTTTATCTTTTATCAAACACAACCATTTTCCCGGTAAAGTTATGGATTGAAAAAGATATATGTTTCTATCCGTCCTTTATTTTCGCTTGTAGCAGGGGGTCGTTTCCAATTTAAAAAAAAGCGCTTGTGTGTTTATTGATATTGCATTAGCAAGCAAAATTGTAGTATAGATTCAACATAGAAAACAAACTTTTGTTATAAGCAAATAAAATAATAGGTACTAATAAAGAACAGAACAAATTTGCAGCAAAAACAGATATGAAAAAAGCTGTCAAGAAAATTTAATATTCTGAATGAAAAATTAAGAATAGTATATTAAAACACAAGTTACAGCTGCGCGGCTCGTGTATGAAACGCGGTCTCGTGATTGAAGTGCGTTCATTCTGTAACTTGTGTTTTATACTATTTTCTCTATTTCGATACAATATTTAATATTTTTCGTATAATTTTAATTTTTAAAACAACATTGGGAAATTTATTTTTTACTGAATTGACAAGACTTACACTTTGACATATTGAACTTTATGTGTTAACCTAAAACCTCATACAAAATTATCTCTTTATACCTTTATAAGTAAATAACTTTGAATTAATAGGACGTTTTTATTTTATCTTGGCATCAAAATTTGAATTTCAATTGTTAACTTCCAATAATTTTGATTTCTTTTTCATGTAACGTCAACCTACGATGTAGAGATACCAACTTTGAAAAAACTAACATTACTAAAATTCGTGTAAGAATTGGCTTATTCTTACACGGATTTTAGTGTAAGAATCGCTAATTCTCATGTCGAAATAGAGAAAATCGTTTATTATTTACAATATATCTTTACTAAAGTTATGAATTATACAATGCAATGATATAAATGATTTCTCACAAAGATCCTCCCCACTTTGTGCTTCTGCATCACATTTAAGTGTTAATTCAGCCGTTAAGTAAGGAGCTTTTTCCAATATTACATCTAAGTTAGCATCTCCATTAGGTGTTATAAAGTTTAGTTTTTCGTAGATGCAGCCGATGTAGCAATGGAAAGATTTTTCATCGGTCGCATGAACGTCGATTAAAATTTTTTCTATATAATCTGGGTTTGCTTTAGAGATTTTAAGGCATTCGGCGTTGTGCTCTTCCGTTAAATTTTTCCAAATACCAATAACGTACGGAGGAATCTAAAAAATATATTAATACAATAAATTTTAAATAAAAATAATATACTTTTCTTTGGCAGTTGATAGTAGTTAAAGTAATTAGCAGCAACAGAAGTTTCATTCTAAATAACGTACGTGTAGATAATGATTACAATTTCATATGTATTGTATTTATACTATTTCAACTTTTGCGCGTAAATAAATTTGCCTTAAAAAACGGATACTATTATGTAATTTATAAAAACTGCATGGTAAAATTATTTTAAGATATTTCAAACAATTCTATGAATAATACAGAAATATGTAAATATAGACATTAGCATACAAAGTGTTTAAAAACTTGCATATTTTAATATTTAAAACTATTTAATAAAAAAAGTTAATTTGTACACGTTTTTGCAAATGGTCATGTAATTCTAATTTTGTAAGATTTTAGTACTTATACCAGGGATGGGCACGTCAACAAAACGTCAAGTCAACAATTATTGTTGACGCGTCAACAATGAGTTTGTTGACGTCGTTTATAGTTGACATTGTTGACCTTTTGTTGACGTCAACAAAAAAATATGAAAATTTAATATTTATTGAATTGAAAATCCACTTTTTGGTTCTTTTCTTTCATTTATTTGGTTTAAAAACGTTAAGGTTACATAAAAATAATAATATTTTTTTAATTATAAATGGTAGTAATGTAATATTAAAGTTATAAATCAAAAAAATTAAGTTTTATTTTTATTTAAATTGAAAATAAAAAATAAAATAAACAAAACCAAAACATTCGATACATATTGTTCTAAGCAACGGCTTTTTTCTTAAAAAAATTAATAAATAAACAAATCATAAATTTACTGCTATGTCTGTTTGTTTTATTTCTTTCATTGCATTCTTCCATATATTTGTTTTATTAATTTTATTTATAATACGTTTCGGAGAATAAGTTATAATTCGTTTTGATCTTGAGTCAGCTAAAATCCTAAAATGTTTTTGTTTTCTTAAACGCTGACTTAATTTTTTTTATCATTAAAAATTAAATGATTAAATCTGAAACTTATTGCTATATAGAATAACAAAAGAATGAGAATAAGAAAAAAAAGTAAAATATTTATTTATATTTATATACATATTTAATATTTATTTATACATACATACTTTACTTATACATTGTATAAGAATAAGAAGTATAATATTATATAGAGAAAAAATAATAGTTGACATTGTTGACGTAAAGTTGACGTCAACAATATTGTTGACACGTTGTTGACGTCAAAACGTCAACAATCATAGTTGACGCGTCAACTCCCATCCCTGACTTATACGAATAGTCAAATGTATGTTTAAAGGTTTTAGAAATCCAGACTTCAAACATTAGCAGTTTTTACTAAAACGTAATTTTTTGGTTATAGTCATGAATCTTGCCAAGCTTTGTAAACTTACAAGGAATTTAGTAAAACCTGGCAAGTTTTAAAGCCCTTTGTTTGTCTTTAGCAGATCTAAACCAATTGTTTAGGATATCTTTAGTTGTAAAGACAGTTTTAATATTATATTTCTTTAGCGTTCTACTTATTTTGTTTGTCGAGCTCTTACAGTATGGTAAATAAGCGGTATTAGTAGAAGGTGATAAGTCTTCTTTGACTTTTGGATTGATGCTCTTTCCTGCGCCTTTTGGATCTCTTTGAATCCGTATTCATTTTGTTGTAAAGGCTTAAACCGTGTTTCCTTTTCTTTTTGTAAATTTTCATTATCTGACACACGTATAGCTCTTTTACTTAAAGCGTGCAAAACAATGGTCTTCTGTACTAAATGGTGCTGAGATTTGGCGTTTACGTATCTATTAGTGTCTTGCTATAGATGAAATGCCCTAATTTTCGGTTATTTTTCTTTACTACCAGTACATCAAGAAAGGCTAGACTGTTGTTACGCAACATTTTCTATAATTTCAGTTTCAAAATACTCCATATAAATATTGGCTATAAATGGAGAAGGCTGTGAACCCATAGTCGCTCCTTCTACTTGTTTAAATAAGTTGTCGTTATAACTGATAAGTGTTTTTAAGACAGAGTTCGATAAGTAGAACTTATTCTTTCGCAATTCTATACTCTAGGTTTTGGCTTCTCTTCTCTTCAGTTAGCGAATAAATCTTTGACATTTAACTAAAGCTAAAGGACATTGATTTTTGATTTGTGAGTTATCAGCGAAGCCAAATATAAAAGTCAGCAGTAATTGTAATAGTAGATTAGTATTGATTTTGCATGTAGCGTAGTAATTCTTCCTTTCCACGAAGCTTTTAAGCCGGCACTCTACGAGCATCGCTATCTACCTCGCCCAGTTCATCAGCTGTTTCTATGAAGGTTGAGTCCGCGTCTTCCAAGCGTCGTCGTAAAGACGACGACGTTGTCCCTATCTATGACGAGTCCTTACCTGACAACATTGAAAACCCCTTTGATACTGACCTACAAAGCGCACCTCACAAAAATCTTTTCTGCTTGTAAAATCACCATACCAAAACACTCACAAATGATCGACCTTGTCAGCAGACTTCAAAAGACTTTTCAATAAAACCTTAATTCTCGTCGCGTCACGCAGCAAACTGCTAATATAACCAGTGCTTTAGCAGGCGTACAAACAGTCTTTGTAACTGTTACCGCAGAAAGGGTCAAAGTTCGTTCTGGTAAAACAGTTGCCCCTGTTCCTCGTTCGACTGTTGTTATTGTCACCAAACCTGATTCTTCGTTGAAGACAGCGAACGAAATAAAGGCGACTTTAATGAAAGTCCTTAATCGACAAACTTATGGCTTACGACTAGACAGAGTTACGAAAATAAACAAATACTCTATTATACTCGATTCAGAGCAAAGGGACGTGACAAATAGCTCGTCGTCAAACCGCAAACTAAATCCTTACCTCGTGTTTCAACCCTCGACGTTCCTGCAAACTTCTCCCCTGAGCAGGTGACTATCTTTTTATAGAATTTCGACGATTCTGCAATTAAAAGTCCAATTTTGCTTTGGTCTTTGGGACAAAGCAAATTGTCACTGGATTCTGCAAGTTCCACTAGAAGAAAATTTCTTTTGGCATCACATTGCGTGTACGTCACCTGGAAAGCGTGTAGGGTCAATTGCCATATCCGTGTTATGCGTTGCTTCAAATGTCAAAAGCTTGGTCACCACTCCACATACTGCAAAAGTAACATACAGTGGGGTCATTGTGCTGAAAAGCATGCCTTAACATGGAATGAGACCTTTCATGCGCAAACTGCGTTTGTTATAGACATAAAAATAAAGTTATTAAACATAACGCCTCATTTAATACCTGCTCAGCATATATGAAAAGGCTCGGCGCTAAATTTGCCAATACCAATCATGGACAATTAACTTTGAGGTTTGCGCAAGTGAATCTTTGCAATTCACTAGTTTCGATTTTTGAACCTATGAGTTTTTCCTACGACAACGACATTGACATCTTACTGACCCAAGAGCCACACGTGTTTAGTTTTGGTTCAGGGTACAAGCTCGCTGGCGCGGTTGCACTCTTCAACAAGATTTTCGCATCCTCTTCTATGCGGTACTACTCGGTTATTATTTTCAATAGTTTGAAACCCGTCGGAGTGGTTACACTTACTGTAGTATCTATGATAACAGTTTGAAACGCTTCTTTGGTGATTGTCGGTAGTTATTGGCTACCGAGTAAAAATGTACGCAATTATCTCCATGATCTCCATGAACTAAAAAACGTTCCTATCATAAAAGCAGATGATTTTAATTCGAAATCGCTGTTTTGGCACTCTCCAGTGACCGACGAGCAAGGACGATGCGTGGAAAACCTTGTGAGTAAGCGTGACCTTTGTGTTGTCAACGAACTACGCTAACTTTTTACTTTCTCTAGTCACTTAGACTGGATGAATATTGACATCACTTTGACGTCTCCTTTTGTTGCCAGAAAAATCCAAAACTGGCGTGTTGTTCCAAAAGTTATTAAAAGTGACTATCAACTGATACGGTTTGAGTTAACTTTCAAAACGTCTTTCCTAGAACCAATCCCTAAAAGAATTCTAAATTTCAAACACATAGATCCCGTTTGCTTCAACACGACAATCGCAAGCTCTATTCCTACATACCTTCCACGTGGTGCTTTATGCCACGATCTTAGATCTGTAGATGTCGTTATTGGTAAGTTGATGGAGACTTAACTTAAACCGCATACGTATATACTCAAGAGCCGGAGTGCCATGGTTGAGTCCTAACTTAGATAGATTAAAGTGAACAGTGCGTTGTTTACAAGAACAGCACCAAAAAGCCCCAGCCGACTTAAAACATCAATTGCTTGCTTCTTACAAAAGCGCACTTCTCCGGTACAAACTGGTAGTTAAGACAGCAAAGATTCGTTGAAAAAAGCTTGGCAACGAGCTCTTGAGCGTTAGTTTACCAGTTGTCCTCTCGTAAATTCCTGTTGATCCAACCGTGCGCTAATGTTCGAGACGGCGACAAATACACTATTTCAGAATACGAGACTATTAAAGTTATTGTTTGCTCCCTGTTTCTTGACGACGATACGACGACAAATCACCCTTCACATGCCCAAATAAGATCCCGCACTGTTTGCAAATAGAATCCCAACAAGACTGGGTGATCACAAACGACGATTCCTAAAAACAAGCCTCCCGGACTCAACGGAATACATTGTAATATTCTACGTGTATTGTGTATTGTATCTCTTTTACGATCGTTGATTTGTTCAACTTATGCATTAAATGTGGCTGTTTTCTCGCCAGCTGAAAATCTGGTAAATTCATCACCATCCTCAAACTTAGGAAGAAGGATCTCGTAAATTTCAACTCGTACCGTTTGATAACTCCGTTATCAGAAGTAAGCAAACTCAAACGTGTGTTTTTTAAAAAAATTCATGACGACATTCCTCCACAAATTTGTTTCTATCCCAGTCAATATGTCTTCGTTCCAGGCAAGAAGACTATTGACACCGCACGTAAATTAATGACCAATGTACGACTGAACGTCTCCAAGTACAGACTTGCAATTTTAATTGATATATGCACGTTTAACAACGTATGGTGGCCTTTTATTAATAAAAACTCTCGTCGTTAAAAAGGTACCTAGTGGCGCTACGCGCTTCATTCGTAGTTATTTATCGAACAGATTGATAACTTATTCTTCAAACGTATCCTGTTTTGTTTATGCCAAACGACTGACGAAGGGGTGTCTATAAGGCTCGGTTTTTTGGGTCGATTTTGTAGAATCTGGTTGTAAACGACTTGCTTAGCACAGAACTACTAGCAGACTGCAATATGACGGCATCACTGTCACGGTGTCCGCAATTTTTAGACAAGACAACACGTATCTAAACATAGTGACAAACTTGGTTGGCAGCAACAAACTGAGGGTTTCAGCGGACAAGACTAAGTACATGTTTTTTTTGCTTCACTTTAAAACGAGATCTTTTACTGCGCCTTAACAACATTCCCGTCCGTAGAGTTTACGAATTCAAGTATCTCGGAGTTTTGATTGACGACAGATTGAGTTTTGTAAAACATTGCGCATTCGTGGTTGATAAGTGTAAGAGCGTCTTTCACTTGTTCTACAAATACTCATGCTTGAAATGGAACCTACACAAAAAATCTGTTGCGATTATCTTTAACAGAGCAGTTATACCAATGCTCTCTTATGGTCTAGACGTTTGGTGCCACAGACTTCAACATTCCTACGTAGGCAAAAAAACTGACCGGGTTCCAAACCCTATTCCTTAAAACTATCCTCGGGGCTTATTGCACCGTTCCCGTCAATACCTTCTGTGTCATATCCAAGTATTCGCCATAACATCTCCTTTTGCAAGAAATTTACTGCACCAAACTTCTTAGTAAGGCTGGCATGTGTAATTTTCTGGACCAGCACGTTTCGCTCAACAATTTTTTTTTCAGCGGTTAAGCTTCACTTAAAGATCTTGATCTTAGGTGAATTGCAGCGCTTATTCCTTTAATGCCAATATCCTTACCTGGGTCAGAATATCTCGCGTTCTCGGACGAGAGGCAATCCAAATCCTTTCTTCACACGGCAGATTTTGTTGTCATTTAAAACGCATTAGCGTTTTGGAGTACGATAGCTGTTCGTTGTGTGGCATTCTTGAAACTCCGGCACATCGGATTTTCGCTTGTCCAAAATTCCATGACGTTCGGGGTGACTTGTTAACCACGATTCGAATCCCTTCAGACCATCTTTATATTGGTGCTTGATGTAAATGTATATAAACTTTTTGCAAAGAGAGACCACAGCTTTTGTTAGAAATAGTTTCTTTAGTTTTGCTAACTAATGCACAGTAATTAAGTTCTATTATTTTGCAAGCAGCGTTGGCAAATAGGAGTTTAAAGTTATATAACATTGCATGTTTAGTTTATTACATTTTTAGTTAAATAACACGTTTGATTTCTGTTTTAGCTATCGTTGTTTGATCAATACTCTACCCTTCCTGTTTTTTTTTTCATCTATATGCAGATCCTCTTCTTTGCCAACCTGGTATTAATTTAAAAGCGAGGACAAGCCGTAAGGCAGTTGTCTTGCGAAATCACGTGCTCGCATAGCATGCACATTCTCCTCCTTCTCGGTAATTCTCTCCTCGAGCAAAAACTACACTTTGTCGACCGAAGCTTTAGTAAAAATAGATAACACGTCAAAACTGACTAGGATATCTGTTTGTTATACATAAGTTCTAAATTTTTTTCTACAAAAGAGAACACTGTTGAAGTCTCTACAACAAAATGGATACGGATTCTAAGAGATCCAAAAGACATGGGAAACTTATCACCTCCTACTAGCAGCGCTTATTTACCGTACTGTAAGGGTTCGACATAAAAAAAAACAGAATGCTAGAAAAACATAATATCAAAACTGTCTTTACGGCTAAGGATACCCTGAACAATTGGTTTAGATCTGTCAGAGACAAACAAAGGGCTTTAAAACATGCCCGAGTGTATAAAATTTCTTGCTTCTGTGGATCAAGTTATATAAGACGTACGAGATGCTTTATGGTCAGAGTAAAAGACTAGATGGTTGACTGCAAACACCACAGAGTTACAAAATCAGCGCTGGCAGAACACGTGTAGAACCAAGGACACACGCTAAAATTTAACCAAACTAAAGTGTTGGCTAGAACTGCTTTCTACTTTCTAAAACTAATCGGCAAAGCTGTAGAAATAAAAAAACATTCATGAACCGATAAGACGGTTTAATATTCAGCAAATCTTGGCCACCAATATTACACCCTCTAAGACAAAAATCAACCTTTTTCGAAAGAACCGAGTAATAGAAAAGTCAGCCAAGCAGTAACGAAATTGAAAGTCCGTTAATTCCATGATTGCTAATGATATAAATACCGTCACTTCCACTTTTTCTATCATTAACATTTACCACTTCGAAAATGCAAACTGCAATGTCTTGCAAAACATCAGTTTGTTTGAGTTCACGAAAGACAATACGGCAAAGGTCAAGGTCTAATTCTTGTTTTGACCCTCAAGAGGAGACTACGACCAAGCCTAAAAAGTCTGGGTGTTTAACTATAACGCGGTCTAAGCCAAAAGTTGCTTATAGTCGTAACCAAAGTTATAATACTAAGGTACAGCTTTCGTTATCATTTTAATTTTATTTAAAAAAATGCCATCCAACACAAAATTACTGAGAATGTGTGCTCGTTCATCCTGATACTATACAGCATTTTGCTTACACTGTGATTTGCATAAGTTGTTATAAATAACTGCTTCAACTTTTTCCTGTTAATATATTATCGATGCAACCAATAAAAAATGGGAATCGCCAAGTTTCACATCCACATTACTTGATTCAAGGTGTTAACCAGCATTACAGTTTGATAAAAATATTAAAAATTCTGGTTTGGCTAAGACTGTATTAAAAATAAGAACAATTCTTTTGTTTAATAAAGACATTATCACAATGAAAAAAAAAGTAAATTTAAAAATCGAAAATGCCGCCTATAATAAAAATTAAAGTTGCTTATTGTAATCTAGAGTGTTTTCAAAAGTATGATTCAATATTTGGATTCTGTCATCGTCCCGGTGGTTTTTGGGGGCTGAGAATTTTTATCCATATTTTTTTTTTGTTATTATGTTGTAATTACGGGTGTGTTTAGCATTTCCATCGCTCATTAAACTTCTTTGTATTTTCGAATTGCGTATTTCTTGGTAACATTTTAAAAGTTTCCATTGTATTTATTGACATTCATTTAAAATTATTTATTATCTGGTAATTGAATATCTTTTGGCGACGGATGTCTGTGTACGTGCCTTAAACCCATTAAATTTTTGAAACTTGAGATTTGGTTCATGTTAAAAATTATTTTACTTAGAATTATTCTTTGTTCAGATGTCTCTTTGTATATTTTAAGTTTAGATTAGAGTAAGATTTATGTTTCTGAACGCGTTTATTACTCTGTTCCCATGGACTTGCTGAGCTATCATTCTTGTTATATTTCATAATCAGAAGTAAGTGCTGATTTAGTTGTTGCGTGGGAAGATTCGGATAAGAATTGTCACGTACCTAAATTATGTTAAGTTCTTTGTCTTAAAGTATGATGTAATTAATGTAAGGTTTTTGATTGGAGATTTTGTTTTTGAGAAGGGGCTATTTAAGCTTCATTCTTTCCAGAGGAAAGTTAAGTTCCTTTTTGGCCCTCGAAAAGAAAGGTCCATTAATATAATTTCGACTCCAATCAGAAATTTTGTATAATTAAAATTTGTGAAACAAAGAGTTGATTTAAGTTCGGTTCAAGAAGTCAAGTGTTTTATGCGGGTAATTAACACCGAGTTTTCGGCGACGCATTATAAATACAGGTGATGAACATTACGTTACTTAAATATTCTAATTCAAGTGGCAAATTAGAACCGCACTTGTGTGTGTTTAATTAAATAAAGGTGAACTACGAAAATTGGTTAAAATCAAACGATTGAGGCGAGAATAAGACCTTGAGGTGAAAAGTTTGGTAAACGAAGAATGTTAAAGTGTGGGTAGTTGAGCAGCCTGAACATCTAAAGAATCGAAGATCGTAATAATTAGTTCCGGGAAAGTTGCCGGTTGTTCTCCCATTTGAGAAAATAGTCGCTACTGCGGACTTTATAAAGTTTTCCCGGCTAATGGTACTGTATCGACGCGTTTTACCGATGCTGAACGCGTGTAACGTCTTTGACGGAGTTAAGTGAATCGAATCTGACAATAAGTGTTGAGTTTTTGTTTTAAACTAAGGATTAGTAGCTGTCAAACCGCAGGCATACCTGTAAGTACCTTTAACAACTTATCCCCTCTTCACCTGAAGAACTCGCCTCCAATTCGATCGTTAGAGGAACATCACGGACACCCGTTATTTTCGACGCGTACTTCTATTTGACTTTGTTTTTGGTTGATTTAAATTGTTGATTAAAGTCAAGACGGGCGAATCGATCAGAATAGAGTCTTAGAATTCAATTATGTCTTGATTATCAAACTTTAGACCCCTCTGACTCGGTTCGCAGTCTTGATTTATTATTTCGTTTGATGTTTTGTTGTATGCATGCTTTAGTTGTGAATTAAGTTAAGGTAGTTCTCGAGTAGCGGCATTTATCGTTTGCGGCGAGTCGTACGTATGACCAAGCGCTCTGCGGCTGATTCCCTGTGCGACTTTTAAATTTAAGATTGATTTGAATGATTTTATTAACCATTTTACTTGCTTTAAATTTTAATATACGAATTATTATCTCATATTTGACTTTCTCTGAATCGCCTGTTTTCATCTACGGAGTGTTCGAATTTCCGGTTTTGGCGAACATTTCACAGTGACTAAAAATTCGGTGGCGCCCTTAACAACTCTTCCCGATTTAAGTAAACTTGGCAAAAAGGTAAGTGAGAGACAAATAATTCGACCCGCCCCTTCTCGACTAAGTTAGCTGGCAAACCACCATCCCATTGTTACCTTCTCTAAACCATCGTTTTAGAGTGTAACAATTCTTTGAATAAAAATTGTCTTCAAAAATGTTTAAGTCAAAAAACATTATTGACAAAAACAGAACATACAATAAAATAAAGATAGATATATCTCTAAATACCCAAATTCAAAGTTAAAATACATTGCTGATAAAAAAATTGTTAATAGTATTATTTTTCTTCGCTTAAATTATGAATTACACAATGCATTACATTATATGCTTTATCGCAAAAATCCTCAACACGTTTAGCTTCCATAGCACATTTAACTGTTAATTCACGCGTCATGTAAGGAGCTTTCTCTAGTACATAATTTACGTCGATATCTCCATTAGGTAACATAAAGTTTAATTTTTCGTAGATACATTTCATGTAACAGTGAAAAGATCTTTCATTAACGATATGAACATCGATTAACATTTTTTCTATATAATCTGGATTTGTCTTGGAAATTTTAACACATTCATTGTTGTGCGCTTGCGTTAAACCTTTCCAAATACTTACGGCGTACGGAGAAATCTAGAAAATATATAATCACAAAAAAGTATCAATAGAAATAATATACTTTTTGGCAGTTAATAGTAGTCACAATAATTAACACCAACACAAGTTTCATTTTAGTTAACATAAGTGCAGATGGTGATTAGATTAATTATACGTGTTGTATTTATACTATTCTAATTAAAATTAATTTGAGGTACTATTCACACATAAAAAAATTAATTTGCTATTAAAAAATTGCAAATGATATTAGGTAACCTTTAAAAATGTAAAGTAAAATTATTTTTATATTTAAAATAGTTTTACAAATTATACAGAAGTACACACGGTTTTTTCAAAACGTACAGAGTGTTGAGTTTGTTACGTGTTCTAATATTTAAACATAGTTTTTGTACAATTATCACTTAGATTAGTAAGATTGTGCATTGTTATAAATTAGTTACAATTGTAAAAAAATTTAATTGGTTGTTCAGAAACTTTATAGATTTTACTTTACTTTACTTTATAGAACAAAAATCTATAAACCTGTGTCAGAAAACTAAAAAACTAACTAGTCAAAAATTTACAATGTATTTATATTTCTTAAAACGATTAATTTTTAAATTTATTATCCAAACGAGGATTCAATCACAATATAAGACATAACTTACCACTGAGTCAGAAAAAATTTAATGATGAATAAATAATGTTAATTAATTACAGACAACAACATATTACGACAAACACGACAAATATGAGAATACGATTTTTGGTACTCCAATAAGATAAAGTGAAAGGTGTCATTTAATTAGACAATAAAAGACGTAATTTATTTAGTGAGGTAGATAAGACTAGAACATGAAATTGATTAAAAATAACCGCATTAATTGTTTCAATTTATTAATAATCATTATTTTTGTTTCAGAGGCACATAAATTAAGTAGGTGCATGTTAAGTAAGTGCAAGTTAGATAAATTAGATAATAGTACATTTTAGTTTAAAATTCTTTTGTTCATTTTTTTTATTATATTATAAACAGCACTAAGATTTTGAGTGTCACTTCTGAAATTAACGTTGTTTTTGTATAAGTCAATAAAGATCAGTTCCGCAATTATTCTTTTTTGTATTTAGGTTCAATATCTAAGATTCTCGGATTGTCAAAATTAAAATTATGTTGTAACTGATCAGGATGTAAGCACAACGCGGTTTTTTCGGTTTTTGTATTGTTATTTTTATTGTAATCGTACTAATGATTTTTAATTCTATTTCTTAGTTTCTGTTTGGTATGACCAATATAGTATTTGTCACAATTGTTACAATATATTTGTAATAAAAAAAATTAGGGCGTGTACTAGTGTACACATGTAAGAAGTGAAACTTCTTTATGGCCTTATTTTTCGCAAAATGATCTACATGCAACTTTTCAGAAATTGGTTAAATAAAGTTAAATTAGATAAATTTTAAACAAAAGGATTTTATTATCATAGACATGAATACAAATTTTTGTAAATCAATTAACTAATTTTTGTAGATTCAATTTCATATTTCAGTTACCATAAGCCATTAATTACAAAAATATATAATAACGATGACAATGATAGTAATAATTCTATTACAATTAATGAAATTCTGTAATAATCTTAGTAGCAAAAAGTTAAAGTGAAATAATTGTATTATTTGTATTCATGTCTATGATAATAAAATCCTTTTGTTTAAACTTTATCTAATTTAACTTTATTTAACCAATTTCTGAAAAGTTGCATGTATATCAATTAATTGATGTTCATTAAATTAGCAGTCTTATTAATTAATTTAATGAAATCATATACATTGACCGATAGTTACAATAAGAAACTGAGGTTAACCTTAAATATTTTAAATTTAAAATTAGATAAATTTTAAACAAAAGGATTTTATTATAATAGACATGAATACAAATAATACAATTATTTCACTTTAACTTTTTGCTACTAAGATTATTACAGCATTTCATTAATTGAAATAGAATTATTAATATCATTGTCATCGTTCAAACAGAAACTGCGGTTAACCTTAAATATATTAAATTTAAAATGTCATCGTTCAATCAGAAACTGAGGTTAACCTTAAATATATTAAATTTTAAATGTCATCGTTCAATCAGAAACTGAGGTTAATCTTAAATATTTTAAATTTAAATTAATAACATATTTCAGAATTTATACTCTATGTCAATTAATTTCACTCAAGTATTAGAAAAATAGATATAATTACTTACTTTTGTTAAAAATCCACTGGAATTAGAATTAAAATGAAGCCTTTGATTTTGTTGATCACTTTATTATTGATATATTATTTATCACGTCGCTATAGGCAATCCTTCCTAAGCGATACGCTATCTGGTGGCGTTTTTGATAAACAGAAATAAAGGTATACGAACACAACCTCATTTTAAATTTTAATAAAAATTTCTTTGCAACGGTTTTTAATAACAGCTTTCATAGAAGATAAATGATAACTGCATCGTTGTCATCGATTGACTGACATTATTTAACATTAAATTACATTTTACGTCTTAGTAATTCAATTTTTGTAAAATCTGAAGTTGCTACAACATGACGTTGAATACTGCAATAATCGTTTACTTACTGTTGTGTTACAGCAAGAATAATCAGTTGATTGCACATTTGCACTAGAGCAAGTACATTTTAAAGCAGTTTACGTTAACTAATCCAAATGATTTATATTGCTCCAGAAACAAACACCAACCGACGAGAAAAAACCTAAAAAAACCTTTTATTTAATATAATAACCATAATATTCAATTGTAATGCTTGATTGTGACGATATATGGGTAATATTATATAAACCTATATTGCAATTAATACAACAGAATCATACTTAAATAACTTAACCGGTAAATTTTACTTACATTACCCATTTTAATTAAACTTATTACTCTTAATTCTAGAAAACTTAACATTAAAGAGGATAGAAATACTTTTAATTCAACTTTATAACCACCTATAAAAACCAAAAAACTACAAAAACTTGAAACTGTATCTCATTAAATCAGGTTTCTATTTAGACCACAGTGGCGCTGCGATCTTAATCGAGATTACCTATTGCTTTTCAGAAAAAATGTGACGCGTAACCAAAAAAAAAATGTGACGCGTAAGCGAAAAAATGTAAACGGTAAATTTTTTTCCAACGCCGATAAAGAAGTTTCACTTCAAAAAAAATTATAATAAAATTTTGAAAATAACGAAGTTGCAATTTTTAAGAATTTAGGAGAAAAGTTTTAGGACCGCCGGTTCATATGTTTATCCTTTGCATTTTTTTGTTTGCTTAGTTCTATGCCCTTAAGTCATCTTGGCGTCGATAAGAAACTAGAAGTGTCAACGTTAAAAGAATGATAGTACAGATCCCGTAATTTGTGTGACAAATAACCTGTTCCGTGTGAGCAGTTCGATTAACCTACAATGACAATAATTATTTTAAAAACGTCACTACTACTCCAATAAATTAATGTTGTTTAATTTCTAGAATAATATTTAAAAATACTTTCAATTCAGAATACTTTCATATTATTCTTATTTAATACTGTCAAAATTTCAACGTATCATAAAAAATTATCGATTTTTGTCGAGTTTTATAAAAAATGTTCAAAGTTCTGCTCACCTTCCTGGATACACAATATCACTCGACGTAACTACGAAATAGTGGAATTCCGTAGTTCATTTTGTAAAACGAATTATTTCCATGGCATTTTCTATTCGTTTTCGTAATTCTTGAGGTGTTAATTTCTGTACCATGCATACACAGTATTTTTCAAATGACCCCATAAGTAAAAATCAATGGGGTTGAGATCCGGAGAACGCGGTGGCCAAGATACTGGTCCTCCACGACCATTCCACCTGTTTTGAAAAACATTGTTTAGATCTACCCGAATCATTATGAAGAAACCACATGTGTTAATAATGTACATTCAACGGCACATCTTCTAATAGTTCAGGCAAATTATTTTGCAAAAATAATAAATACGATTGACCTGTCATACGTTCAGGTAGCACAAAAGGGCCAATAAATTAACTGCCGACAAACCCGTCTTGTCGCATCTGAGTTCTAAAAGACATTTCATTTCTACTAAACGTTGCTTCGTCTGTTACCAAAACTTGACTCAAAAAGTGTTCATTTATAGCGCATTGCTCACGTAACCAATTACAAAAAGCAATGCGTTCAGGGTAATCTGCGGGGTTTAAAGCTTGAACGCGTTCAATATGGTACGGATATAAAAATTATTCTCTTATGGTACGCCACATTACGTTTCTGGATACATTCGCGTCCTGTGCGATTTTACGAACACTAAAAGTGGGATTGTTATTTACAAAATCCAATATTTCTTCTTCGGCTTCCATAACACGCCGTGTTCTAGCGCATCCGGTATTCCGACCTCGTTTACTCTTAGGTCGCCAGTATCACGTACACGTTGAACAGCATTTACAAATGCTCTAGCTATTGTCAGTTATCTTCTAGAAAAACGTTCAGCGTAAATACGTGAAGCTTCTGCTGCGTTTTGAAGCATTTCACCATAAATTAAAACCATGCCTATTAATTCTCTCTTGATCACAATACGATAAATAAAAAATAATATTAAATAACAAATAACAATTAGCAAACAACGAACAATAAATAAAAACAAACTCAGAAACGAAGTATACGATTAGGTTAACGTGACAAAATTGAACAATGAATCCATTGACGAATTCTGTACCAATGACCTCAAATCTAAAAAATTGCAATTGTGCTTATGCATCATCTGATAAGATGTATCACCGAAGTTGCTTAATATGCGTAAGTGTATAGTCAGTGGTTCTCAAACAATTTTTCTATTGAATTTAGAAAACCCCTAAATTCATTATTTTTAAACTTTTATTACAATTTTTTTTTGTAAATCTATTGCACTTGGACTCTAACCACGTCCTGTTAAAAATAATGCTCGTATTTCGAGGACACCCTATATGGCCTATATACATCTAATACAGGCTGAACACACACCGTATAACAACAAATTTAATTCAACTACTAATCAATTCAAAAGATCAGTTTTTAATATTGAAATCGATGTGATGTACTGGTGTTTGTTCAACCTTAACTAAGAAATCAAAAATATAAAAGAACAATTATCTCACTTACTTAATGTCAATGACCTATACATGTTAACTAAAATACTAAAAGCAAAAAATCAAAATTACACTCGACACAATAAGAACAAACTTAACAAAAAACTATTTTATTTAACTCGATGTCAAAACTGGAATAATGTTATTAACACAAAATGCTGTATTTATAATTTTACTGATGTTTCCAGATAATGTTAAAGAATGCTTATCTCTTAGCCCTAAACTTGTATTTAACTACAATGGTAAATTACCGATTGTTAATATAATTAAAGATTGTGAAGACATTCTTAATCGTGTAAAAACATAATCTCAAGATCTTTATATATTTAAGCGTTGCATCGGTTGGGATTTTATTTGTTGCCTGATGCTCGATCGATAATTAACTTAGCGAAGTGAAAAGGTGAATGGGGTAAAAGACATCTGCTTTTGAAACTTTAGTTTTTGAAGTGAAACTTCTTTATCGGCGTTGGAAAAAAATTTACCGTCACATTTTACGCGTCACGTCACATTTTTTATCGTCACATTTTTCCGTTACGCGCCATCTTTTTTATTTCTGAAACGCAATAGCGACGTGATAAATAATATATCAATACTAAAGTGATCAACAAAATCAAAGGTTTTATTTTAATTCTAATTCCAGTGGATTTTTAACAAAAGTAAGTAATTATATGTCTTTTTCTAATACTTGGGTGGGATTGTGGTATTTATTTTTTTAAATTTAAGATATTTAAGGTTAACCTCAGTTTCTGATTGTAACTATCGGTCAATGTATATGATTTCATTAAAATAGTATTTATTAATTAATACGACTGCTAATTTAATGAACATCAATTAATTGACATAGAGTATAAATTCTGAAATATGTTATTAATTTTTAAATTTAAGATATTTAAGGTTAACCTCAATTTCTGATTGAACGATGACAATGATAGTAATAATTCTATTTCAATTAATGAAATGCTGTAATAATCTTAGTAGCAAAAAGTTAAAGTGAAACACGGTTGGTTCAGACGAAGAGTACTTTCAGTTTCTCCAACGCAGTAGGGATAGCATGTCGCTTATTTCGTTACGCGTCACATTTTTAATTAATACGACTGCTAATTTAATGAACATCAATTAATTGGCATAGAGTATAAATTCTGAAATATGTTATTAATTTTTGTAAATCAATTAACTAATTTTTGTAGATTAAATTTCATATTTCAGTTACCATAAGCCATTAATTATTAAATTTAAGATATTTAAGGTTAACCTCAATTTCTGATTGAACGATGACAATGATAGTAATAATTCTATTTCAATTAATGAAATGCTGTAATAATCTTAGTAGCAAAAAGTTAAAGTGAAACACGGTTGGTTCAGACGAAGAGTACTTTCAGTTTCTCCAACGCAGTAGGGATAGCATGTCGCTTATTTCGTTACGCGTCACATTTTTAATTAATACGACTGCTAATTTAATGAACATCAATTAATTGGCATAGAGTATAAATTCTGAAATATGTTATTAATTTTTGTAAATCAATTAACTAATTTTTGTAGATTCAATTTCATATTTCAGTTACCATAAGCCATTAATTACAAAAATATATAATAACGATGACAATGATAGTAATAATTCTATTACAATTAATGAAATGCTTAGTAGCAAAAAGTTAAAGTGAAATAATTGTATTATTTGTATTCATGTCTATGATAATAAAATCCTTTTGTTTAAACTTTATCTAATTTAACTTTATTTAACCAATTTCTGAAAAGTTGCATGTAGATCATTTTGCGAAAAATAATTTTGTATTCATGTCTATGATAATAAAATCCTTTTGTTTAAACTTTATCTAATTTAACTTTATTTAACCAATTTCTGAAAAGTTGCATGTAGATCATTTTGCGAAAAATAAGGCCATAAAGAAGTTTCACTTCTTACATGTGTACACTTGTACACGCCCTTAGTTTTTTGTATTCATGTCTATGATAATAAAATCCTTTTGTTTAAACTTTATCTAATTTAACTTTATTTAACCAATTTCTGAAAAGTTGCATGTAGATCATTTTGCGAAAAATAATTTTGTATTCATGTCTATGATAATAAAATCCTTTTGTTTAAACTTTATCTAATTTAACTTTATTTAACCAATTTCTGAAAAGTTGCATGTAGATCATTTAGCGAAAAATAAGGCCATAAAGAAGTTTCACTTCTTACATGTGTACACTAGTACACGCCCTAATTTTTTTATCACGTCGCTATTGCGTTTCAGAAATAAAAATGTGACGCGTAACGAAAAAAAGATGGCGCGTAACGCAAAAATGTGACGGTAAATTTTTTTCCAACGCCGATAAGGAAGTTTCACTTCAAAAATTGACTGCATCGTTGACCATAAAATCGCAAAATTTTGAGTTAATTTGCATTCTTACACGGAGAGAAATCTGTAATCACTAGTTATGAATAATATGTTCATAAATTACACATTTAATAAAATTTATAAAATATGAATTATATTATGATATTGCGCGTAATACGCATACAACATTCCTAAGAGTACAGTTTGTATGCGTTAGGTATATTCATGTATTATGAATATGGTTTATAAATGAAATCAAGTTATGAATTGTTTTCATATTTTACTAGTTATCACTATAGATATAACTAGATCTTAAGTTATGAACAAACCTTCTTATATTATGATAAATCAGCAAAACCAGCAGAACGTTTCACACGCAGTTAGTGTGTGCATCGCATCATCTATAGCAGTGATTTTATCAACTGATAAAAAAGTAAGCAAAATGTAATACTGTCATATATTTTTGTTTTTTGAGTTCTAATGTTTGTATATTAATTATTTTCTGCAAATATACATAAAATACAAATATTAGTACTTATAACACATTCACAAACAAATTTAAAATTCTTGCGAACATATATTAGATTATGATGTATGTATGTATTTGTATGAGGTGTACAAAGTTAATTTGCCATTTATCTCAATGTGTGTAAAGACCGTAAGAAAATAGCCTATAAGGTACAGAAGGTTAGCATTTGAGATACATGGAAGTTTTTCAGTTCTGAAGTGAGAACAGTTGCAGATATGTGTACTGTTATAAACAAACTGAAATAATTTTGCATCAAAAACATAATTATCTTACACTATTTCTAATAGTAGTAGATCGTGAGGATGACGATATTCTAGTTTGCTTTGGTAACAGATAATATTACGCATTTATAAAATAATTTTCTGTAAACTTTGATGCCTATTTTAAAATAATGGATTTGATAAACGTTGCTGCCTATATGATAAGTAAACCTATTACAAAAATGATTTCTATTAATGTTCTTCAACTTCAATATAAAAAACCGTTTTTGACTGCAATAGAAGAAAAGATTTGTGGTTAGCAACATGTAAAATTATTTCTTTAAATTGTTGCTCAAGTTCTGTTTCAGTTTTGTTTATATTATTTACGTTTTATTTATTTGAATAATGTTTTACTTTTTATAATATGTATTATTATATAATACTATTACGTGTTATTAGTTATGTATTAGTATTAAAAAATTTTTTTATGTATTTATTCTTGTATTATGTGTTGTATTTAATTTATTTAGTTGTAGAAGTATGGTGGTGTACTTATAGCTGCATCAAAATTGTGTAATCATCGTAAAAAAAATAAACATTCTTTGAAACTCGAAATATATGTTTTTGTGCTGCCAACATCGCAAACGGTTGATTACCTAACTCTGTAGTGGTTCTTTGTTAGATTTTCGTTTGCTTTTTCAAGTTATTATTTTCTTTCTTACTTTTTCAGAGTTTAGATTATGGCTTGTTTCACAAGTGGATAACCTAACTTTTGAGAAGTTCTTAGTTAGATTTCGGTTACTTGTTTGAGTTTTGCGATTTATCTCACGCCCTAATGAAGCCCCTTACGAAAGTGGGCAAAACGTTGGCAACTTTGGTTACAATAACAATGACACGGTCTAAACCGGGAAGATATTCTTATCTTAGGAATAATGAGTGATGGAAAAGGAAAAGAAAAAGAGGGAGGAAAAAAAGAAAGTAAGGAAGAAGCACAGGGGAAGGTAAGTGAGCTGAGAGTATTGTTTTCGAACGAAGCGGAAATAAAAAACAAGGAACAGGATTTTTGGAAGTACATCAAGGAACAGGATGTAGTGGGATTACAGGAAACATGGATGGAATAAAAAGAATGGGAGTGGTGGGAAAAAGAGTTGCCGGAGGAATTCGAGTGGATGGTGCAACATGTAGAAAGAGAGAAGAATAAAGGAAGAGCAAAGGGGGTATAATAACGGGAATAAAAAAAATGGTTGAGTGAGGAAAAGAAAGAGAAAGTGCAACAGAGAAGAGGAGTTGTAGAAAGGAACATACAATGGGTAAAAGAAAATTAAAGGAGGGACGGTTTATAGCAGTAGAATGAAAGAGACAAGGAAAAACATAGAAGAGATGATAGAAGAGAGGGAGGAGAGATTGATAATAGTAGGACATTTTAACGCTAGAATAGGGGAAGAGGAGAGAATACAAGAAGGAAAAGGGACGGGAAAGAGACAAACAAAGGACAAACTGAGAAAAGGTGAAGACATTTAAAGTGGTAAAAAGGGTAGAATTAGACCATCAACCACTGGAATTGACAATGGAAGGAAGAGAAAGAAAAGAAAATGAGGAGTACATAAAAAAAAGCTGGACAGAAGATGATATAAAAAGATACAAAGAGAGAATAAGAAAAACGGTAAGAGTAGAGAAGGGATTACAAGAGAGTGTGGAGAAAATGAGAGAGATAATGGAGTAAGCAACAGAAAGAGACAGATATAGAAAATGGAAGGGGGAGAAAACAGGATAGAAGAAATGGTGGTAATGCAAAGAAGCAAAGAAAAATGCAAGAAGAGCATTAAGACAGTGGAAAAAAGGGAGGAAAGAAGAAGAAGAATCCAAAGAATCAGTAAAAACATACAAGAAAACATGCGAGAGAAAGAAGGAAGAAAACAAAAAGAAACAAGAGGAGCAGATCAAAGGAATTAAAACGGAATTAAATGTATAGAAGTACCTAAAGAAAAAAATGAAAAAAAACATGACGACAAAGAGAATACAAATTAAAGAATGGGAGATATATTTTAGAAACCTTCTGGGAGGGGAAGAACAAAATCAAAAAAAAGAAAAAACGCAGTAGTAAGACGGGAAGAAGGAGATAGGGATAGAATAAAAGAAGACGAAGTAATAGAAGCAATAAAGAAGTTAAAAAAAGGAAAAGCGGCAGGAGAAGATAAGATACAAGGCGAATAGTAGGTATACGGGGAAGAAAATGTAGCATAAAGGATGACGAAAATACTAAACAAAATATGGAAAGGGAAAGGATTCCCAGAGAGATAAAAAAAGAGAATAATATCAATTAATCAATCCATAAAAAAAGAGAAAGAAATAAAGTCAAGAATTACAGAGGGGTAACATTATTAAGCACGGCATACAAATTATATGCGATAGTACTACAACGAAGACTACAGAAGGAAATAGAGGAAAGAAGTTTGGTAACAGACGGACAAGCGGGATTCAGAAAAGGAAAAAGAGTGATAAACAACATATGCATACTGAAACACTTGGCGAATAGAGAACTAGAAAAAAAGAAGGAAAATGGTGGCACTATTCGTAGATCTAAAAGCCGCTTTTGACAAAGTGAACAAGGAAAAACTGTAGGAATACATGAAGAGAAAAAAATTCAATGAAAGATTAATAGAAAGAATAGAGGAAATCTACAAAAAAACCAGGAGCATGGTCAAAGTGAATGGGGAAGAGAGCGAGAAATTCATTACAAAGAGAGGGTTGAGACAGGGATGCCCACTGAGCCCAAGCCTGTTCGCAGTATATACGGATGATCTGGAGGAGACAATGAGAGGACAACAGAGAGGAGAAATAGTGGTAGGGAAAGCAAAGGTATGGTCGTTGGCGTATGCGGATGACATAGTATTGGTGGCTAAGGTGGAAAAGGAAATGAAAGAGTTGATAAAAACGCTGGAAAAATGCATGAAAAAAAGAAATAGAAGAAAGAAGAAGAAAGAAAAGAAGACGGAGAAAACAAAAATAATGGTGTTAAGAAAAGGAGGTGGGGAAAGGAGGAGTGGAAATGGAGGGATAAGGAAGTGCAGCAAGTGAAGGAATTTACATACCTGGGCTACACGATAAAGCAGGATAATATTATAAACATAAACATAAAGGAAAGAGTGAAGAAAGGAAACAGGTTAATAGGACAAGTGTGGGGGAAAGAGTATTCGAGATGGATATAGAAAAAAGAAAGTTGCGGTTTGAAAAGTTAATAAAGGGGGTGGTGATGTATGGGGCCGAAATATGGGACTGGAAAGAGTGGAGGGAGGTAGAGGGGCTACAGGAAAAATACTGGAGATGGGTTTTGGGACTGGACAGAGATACACAGGGGTATATTGTGAAAGAGGAGGTACAGGTAGCACAAATAAAAGTAGAGACAAGAAAAAGAGCCATAAAATATGAGGAAGAACTGGTGGGAAAAAAACAGAATGCAAAATACTGCAAGAATGTTAGAAAGAGATAAAGGGAAGAAAAGTAAAGTACGGGCAGAGAAGCAGAGAAGAGTATTACAAAAGAAACGGGTACGCGAGAAAAAAAGTAGAGAGATTAATAAAGAAAGAGTAGGGGCAAGGGAAGAAATAAGAAGAAATGACATCGAAAAACAAGAAAAATGGACAAGGATAAAAGAGGGCAGATATAATCGGAACTATAAGGATATCAAGGGGGAACGGGTGCCAAAATATTTAAAGGTTAAAGGAAATAAAAGCAACAAGAAGAAAAAATGATAGCACGGTTCAAATCTGGGAATGAAGAGTTAGGTAACAAATATTGGAAAAAAGAAGAAGAAAAGATGTGCAGAGTATGTGGAAAAGAAATGGAGGACCTTAACCACATAAGGGATAAATGCATAGAGTTAAGAGAAGAGGCAATGAAAGTAGAAGAAATCTTAGAAGAAAACGGAAAAGGAACGGAGTGGATGGAAGAAGTATGGAGAAGAAGGAAAAAGTTAAGAGGAGAAGAGAGATTAAAAAAAATGTAAATAGAATGTAAGGTAGTGATTGTAAACAGGGGAAACTGAGTTAAAGTTAAACTATATACCGTCTTTCGGCTACGCTTCGCTGATCCGTGTCCGTTCTGGTCTGTTGATTTGCGTTCATAGACGTCTGGTGACTTTTTGCATGTTCTTCACGCAGCGTAGATCTCCATGTGTTGCTTAATCTGTATCCATGATCGCGGTTGAAATTGTTAGGATTTTTCATTATTTCCAGTGATTTGAGTATTATTCTGCTTCGTGCTAATACTCGGCTAATACTTTTGCGTTCCCGTAATCAATCCGGTGATCTCCATTCTCATGTAGATGTTCCGCTACTGCAGATTTGTCCATGAGTCTGAGTTGAGCGTCTCGTTGATGTTCTTTAATCCTACACTGAATGCTTCTCCTTCCCAGTAAACACGGATTGAAACTGATTTTTCACAATCAGTTTTAAACTGTTTCAGTACTTGCAATTTTTTCCCATAATCAGCAACCGTCTAAAAACTGATTTATTAAAACCGAATATTTTTTTAATAACTAGAATTGTTTGAAGATCGATTAAATAAGATTGAATTATTTTCAAAACAGTGGAATCGTTTTAGTAAAAACGAATACTTTGTGATTAGTCATCATTAGTCGTTGCTATACTTTTGATTACTGTCGTCAACGGTTGTGCTGCAAATTGATATCTTTTCACTTGCTCGGTTGTAGTTTGATAAGTGATGCTGTGTGTACAAATACAAAATGGAACAATAAACGGTAAGTCGGAACATTTTATTATAATCCATAAATGAAATCAATATTATTATCATTTCTGTTCTTTATGTATCATGTTTTAATTTGTATTTAAAAAAATGTAAATTAACACACATGGTTGCGTTAAGGTAGATTATTGCGTAAATCTGATGATACTTGAGAATTTATAATTACAGTTCAATTCTTCGTTTTCTATACGATTATGTACAGCTAAAGGTATTCACAGTGTTTTTATAACTTTCCTATGATTGCTAAAGTAATATTTGTATTAAGTTTGTGTTGTTTTTGATTAAAAAAATCTAATTAATTTTGTGTAACTCTATGATTATGTATGTATATAAATGAAATATTTATTTCTGTTACAGACGCGGTTGCTACCCAACAGTAATTGATGCAGTTTTCGAAGCTTCCGTGAAACGACCACATCAAAGAAAGTTACAATATGTAAAAAACTCAATGTGATATTGTATTTAAAAATATTTATTGTGCAATAAAATTTGAAACGTGCATTTGAAAATGTATTATTATATTATTAAAAGAATTGTTTTAGTTCATTATTGAAACAAGAAAATCATATATTTATTGATCATTTAGTATCAGTTTAAGAACGACGCTTTTAAAACGTAAGCCCAATGCAACATTTATTTTGCAACAGATTTGAATTTAAAATACCGAAACTATACTGATTCAAATAACTGAAATAGCGGTGGACTTATAGCTATTTTATTCCAGTTAGGTTTCTTTTATGTTTAAAACAAGAGTGAATCATATTTTTTTTGTTTTGAAACTGTTACTAAACATTATCAATTTTGTGTTTACTGGGCTGTTTGGCCGATGTAACACTTGTCGCACATGCACTCTAATTTGTATACACCCTTGTTGTGTAGTCTTGGAAGTTGATCTTTATTAGGTGGTATGAGCTGATCTATTTTCTTCACTGTTATAACGTGTAGTGATGTTCTTCTTTCCTAGAACCCTCTTTAGCCTGTCTAACCTCTATATTTATGCGCCTCGATATTGCTTTTTCCTTTAGTAAACCGTAAAAATTATTGTTTTTAACGTATCTTGCTTTCCCTTCAAGATATGGAATTTTTTTCTAAAAAAAATTGTCGCAGGCAGGATTGGAACTTATATTTGTGAATTCATTTTAAGGTATAAATAAAATATCTAATAAACTGTTAATGTTAGAAAATGTTTTTGTTTGAATAAATTGTTAGGAAGAATTATCTCTATTAGAAACTGTAAAAATAATTCAAATACTTTATATACGTACATAATTATGTAAGAAAAACTATTAAAAATGGCACTTTTGGTTCTTTTTCAGACCCATGTTTTGGTAGAACCGAGAGAATATAAAAAACTAGCGCCATACCAAATTTCAAGTTATTAGAACTTTTGGTTTGAGAGTTATCGTGGGTACATCACATTCAAAGATAATGTAAGGAAGATGCTGCACTCCGCGTATAAACAAGTTAAAAGAATATAGAGAAACATTTTTATTTTTAACGTATCTTGCTTTTCCTTCATGATATGAAATTTGCAGGCAGGATTCGAACCTAGATTATATATGGAATTTACTTTAAATTATAAATCAAATATCTAATAAACTGTTAATGTTAGAAACATTTTTTATTTGAATTAATTGTTAGGAATCCCTATAAGACACTGTAAAAATAATTTGAATAATTTACATAAGTTGAAAATTATCTAAGAAAAACTGTTAAAAATGGTAAAAAAATATTTTTTTTTAAATTGGGATTGCTATAGGAAAGTAAAAATAAAAATGATTTGTGTACAATACCGGTTCAGTAAAGCTTGGTATAAAAAAAATTGTTTTGTTCGCCTAAGATTTTTCGAAATGGCTGAGCAACTTTCGCTTTAACCTCGGCTAGTTAAATTAGTTACACCCAGTAAACACGGATTGAAACTGTTACAGTCACAAAATTAAAACAATTGTTTCATTACGTTGTTTCGTGTTAGTTCCATTTTTATATCATTTACATGTAACTGACAGTGAATAAATTGAAAGAGTTCGGATTTTTCACAATCAGTTTTAAACCGTTTCAGTACTTGCAATTTTTATCCCATAATCAGCAACCGTCTAAAAACTGATTTATTAAAACCGAATATTTTTTGAATAACTAGAATTGTTTAAAGATCGATTAAATAAGATTGAATTATTTTCAAAACAGTGGAATCGTTCTAGGAAAAACGAATACTTTGTGATTAGTCAGCATTAGTCGTTGCTATACTTTTGATTACTGTCGTCAACGCTTGCGCTGCAAATTGATATCTTTTCACTTGTTCGGTTGTAGTTTGAAAAGTGATGCTGTCTGTACAATTACGAAATGGAACAATAAACGGTAAGTCGAAACCTTTTATTATAATCCATAAGTGTAATCGATATTATTATCATTTCTGTTCTTTATGTATCATTTTTTAATTTGTATAAAAAAAATTTAAATTAACACACATGGTTGCGTTAAGGTAGATTATTGCGTAAATCTGATGATACTTTAGGATTTATAATTACAGTTCAATTCTTCAAGTTTTCTATACGATTATGTACAGCTAAAGGTATTCACAGTGTTTTTATAACTTTCTAATGATTGCTAAAGTGATATTTATATTAAGTTTGTGTTGTTTTTGATTAAAAAAATGTAATTAATTTTGTGTAACTCTATGATTATGTACGAGTATGTATATAAATGAAATATTTATTTCTATGTTACAGATGCCGTTAAAAGTTGATACCCAACAGTAACTGATGCAGTTTTCGAGGCTTCCGTGAAAAGACCACATCCAGGAAAGTTGCAATATGTAAAAAACTCAATGTGATATTGTATTTAAAAATATTTATTGTGCAATAAAATTTGAAACGTGCATTCGAAAATGTATAATTATATTATTGAAAGAATTGTTTTAGTTCATTATTGAAACAAAAAAATCATACATGTATCGATCATTTAGTATCAGTTCAAGAACGAAGCTTTTAAAACGTAAAGCGAACGCAACATTAAGTTTGCAACAGATTTGAATTCAAATACCGAAACTATACTGATTCAAATAAGTGAAACATCGATGGACTTATAGCTATTTTATTGCAGTTAGGTTTCTTTTATGTTTGAAACAAGAGTGAATCATAAATTTTTTGTTTTGAAACTGTTACTAAACAGTATCAATTTTGTGTTTACTGGGCAGTTACTGAAAACCTTGAAAGTATACATTGTTCAATAGAATTTTAGGTCTTTATAAATTTAAGAGTTTGATCAATTTATCATAGATTCCATAATCTGAAATTGATCAAATTTATATGAGACCTAAAGTACTCCGGTTCTTTCTAATAAAAAACATTGAAATTATCAAAATTCGTCAACGTGGTAAAGAATTATCGTTGAACATAGGTAAAACAAAAAATTCCGTCGAATTGAAAACTACCTTTTTTTTTAAATAGTGACGAACTAAAATTAAACGCAATGTTCTAACAAGTAACAAATTTATTTAAAATAAACATTTTCTAAAATTTCTAGATTTTATTCATAGATTCTTCAAACTGTATGAGAACTGCTCCTTTTGGTACGTTATCTCCAACTTTATGTAATATGTTAGACACTTTTAAATCTTTTGTAGCTTTAATTATAAATTCCATCTTCATGGCAATTAATACTGCTACTGCATCGCCTTTTTTCACAAGATCTCCTTGTTTAACAAGAATTTTATCTAAAATTCCAGGCATAGGTGCTACTGCTTTATTTACACCTGTACTAGATTCTTCACTATCTTCAGTTAAATATTTCACTTGCGGCAAAGCAAACTCTATTTTACCATTCTAAAAAAAACTAATGCATTAATTAGGTACTTTAATTTTTTAAATATCTCACTTCATTAAACATAGTTAACTGTTTTGAATCGCAATACACTTTTGTACTAGTAATAGTGCCATCGATATTGGACTTTATTATTGATTCACTGTCTTTTTTTTGGATTTCTGCTTCCACTATATACCATGTTTCACCGTTGTCTAGAGACACAGAATATTTATTGCTGTTTATTATTTTTATTAGCATTTTTATTTCTATAAAAAAGACATCGTGAGGAACCGTTATATGCAATTATCAATAACGTACCGTGATCTTTAAAAATAAGTTTAACGTCCCTTTGATGGTTATGATTAATTCGAAAACCCGCTTCGACTATAAAAGGGTTATAATCTTTAACGTGATTTTTTTCCAATAATATTGTACTTAAAGCGGCTTCTATTAGTTGATGTTCTGTTGGGTGTGTTTCTACAAACAGACTATTGTAGTTGTCTCGTATGAAATTAGTATGAACATTTCCAGCTGCAAATTCTTCATGATTGCATAAACTTATTAAAAAGTTTACATTGGTTTCTAGGCCAGCTATCTGAAAATTAACTTAATTATTTAATATTTAGAGATATTATTTAGCAAAACCATATTTAAGATTCTAATTATTCATAGCTACACCATAAATAAATACAACTATTTCATTAGGTTTTTGTAAAATTTAAACAAACAGCAATTTACATAACAAGCGTCAAAAGTAAAGCATAGCATAACGAATGTTAAGGCGACGCGAGATCGTGGTACTATATTTATTACTAAATCTGTCAAACTTGACATTAACTAACATCGTGTTTTTTTCAATTTTAACTGAATCTCAAGATTTTTTTAACGACTTTTCTATCTGTGGCATAGCCGTTCTAATATAATAATTGATTTTGGACACTATGTGGTTAGTTCTATCTATGCCGTTCTATCTATGTCATTCGTCGTCAAGTGCATTTGATTTTGTACTTGACGATATTATAGAGATCAGTGTTGACGACCAATGACGACACGATATCACCATATATGTAGGTCAAATCTACATCGTCAAAGTTAATACAACCGAGCCTTACTGTAGTGTAGATTTCTACTTTTTATTTTGTTGCCTTACGATTGCTATTACTGTATAGAACTGTGTAAAAATTATACTTACATATAACCTAACACAGTTATTTAAAAGTTCTAAAGTTGTTTTAGATTTATATTTAAATATTAAAACTTCCCACAAAAAATATCCCTTCCTTTTTGTTGTTTCCTCGATACCAGCCCGAACCCCAAAAAACGAACGAATTATTATTTGTAGTTGAACTCACATACAATTTGACCGTTGACGTGAACCAGTTCCATTAGCCATTTACTAGTTTATCTGCTATTATTTTTATATTCCGCCGGCCGCTGATTTTAATAAGTTTGTATTGTAAATTTCATTTATAAATTTTTGTTATTAAACCTATTAAAATAAAATGCAGTTCTTTCGTTATTTCAATCAAACGCTTTTTTCCGATATCGTCTAAACATTTGGTCCTTCGAACCGGATGCAGCCCTAGAGATTATTACAGTTCGTTTTAAGTTTTTTAAGGAAGTGTTTGATTAAATTTATTAAAGCTACTTGTTATCGCGGGGATACCAAATTTGGCTTATGCATTGTATTAGCACAGGTTTCAATCTTATTTATCGTTTCGATACATTATTTAATTTCATGATTATATTTAGTATACCTATTTAGTTACAATTGATTTGTTTGTCACGTAGTTTCCAAATTGAGTTATCAAAGAAATAATTTAGTAGCTTGATTTTTAGAAATTTGTTTAAAATTCTGATAAACGTTAGTTAGTTTGTTGGTGTCGAGTTGTTTATACCTGCTATTTACGCATTTCCTTTTGTCGTTCAAGAATTGGTCTTTGTATAGTACCGCTCTAAGATACCGCCGTCGTAGTCGTTATCACATGTCGTTGTTTTGTATATAATTAGACTACACCTACATTTGTTGATGTGTACGGGTACAGCGTCTTACAATTGTTTCCAGCCGTTGGTGCTTGATTGAAGTTTGCATTGTTTGTTTTTTTTTTGTTTTAAATAAATTTTTTAGCAATTTGAAGCTTATTTTCGTAGTTTACAACTAAAGTCTTGTTGTAGTTGTAAAGCCTGTATAACATTTGTTTGATCGCTTACACAGTGTTTTCGATTTGTTTTGGTTGGTTAGCGATTCGTCGTTGTTTGCATTTTCATTGTCGTTTCGTTGATATTGTTTTTTAGTTGATGCAACCATGGCTTATACAATGGAAAAAACTATAATTTTCGCTAAAAAAACTATTTTTTGCTTGAAATCATGGTGCGATAGAGCTTTTAGCACCGAGGAAAATGTGGATGAGCAGTTTGAATTTATAGCTGTTTACGATCAAATTTTGGAAATTTATAGTGAGTTCTAAGCTGTCGACAAACAAATTGTGTTTGATGATTCCAATGCCAGTATACGACTTTAAATTCGACCCAAAAATTTCTGTATTTGAGAAATTTCTTGTGTGGTCCTGCCAAGCAAATCATTAGCGAATTAAAAGCTAATGAAAGCAATTATAACATTGCAATTGAACTTTTAAAAGAAAGATACGACATACATACGGAAATAATTGTTTTACTGTGCGAGGTATACTCGACAGTGGTTCCCAAAACAACCTAATCTCAGAACGTTTGCACAAAAAATTAAATTCACCTTTCAGGCCCGTTAATCTCACCTTGAAAGGAGTTAATGGTGTCATATCTAATTGTTCTAAGTATGCATCCATCGAAATGCATTCTACAACCGGACGTTTCAAAACAAATCTGGATTGTTTGATTGTTCCGTTCATCACCGACAAACTTCCTAAGACTCGTTTCAATCCAGATTATCTAGATATACTTCCTCATTTACGTCTCGCAGACAGCTCTTACAACGAGCCTGGAGACATCGATGTCCTTATCGGCGCATCAATATTTTATCAATTATTACTACCTCAAAAACTTTCTTTGGGGAATTCCATGCCCACATTACAGAATACTCTTCTAGGTTAGGTGGTTTCAGGAGATCTGCCAAGGCGTTCTTGCACGCAGTCTTCAGGTACCAACATTCATACTCTTAGTACAGCATGCTGTCATACCACGACTGAGACGGAACAGTCAGATCTTGATTGATCTGCATCAGTCATTAACTAGATTCTGGGAGTTAGATACCACTACACCAGTTTCAAAGCTTTCTTTACTCTCTCCGCACAAAAAATTCTGTGAGAATCAATTTACTGATACAGTTTGCATCGACCACACTGGTCATCTTTCGGTGCATATACCCTTTAACTCGAAACTGGCGTTATTGGGCGATTCTAGGCAGATAGCGGAAAAACGATTTTTATTTTTAGAACGACGTATTTACGAAGACCCCTTCCTTGTAAGGGAATATTCTAAATTCATGTCCGATTACGAAAGGTTAGGCCATATGACCAAGATCAGCAAAGCTGAGAGTCTGCCCCCAAGTGAGCCTCTTGGTATTAACTCTGCTAATGGCATCATCTACACTACTGGCATACCAGCACAATTACTTCCTCACCATCTCGTAGTCAAAAGGTCTTCTTTAACGACAAAATTACGCGTCGTTTTCGACGCCAGCTCGAAGTCTTCTACTGGGTACTCTGTCAATCATGCCCAGATACTAGGGCCTCAAGTACAGGACAATTTACTGTACGTTCTTTTGCGTTTCCGCGCATTCGAGGTTGCCATTTGTGAGGTCATTGAGAAAATCTACCGCATGATCAACGTACACCACAGTTTTCGGAAATTTCAAAATATTCTATGGAGGGAGAACCCTCCTAAACTTATTCATGAATTCCGTTTAAACACCATTACCTATGGCACGGCACCAGCCAGCTTTATGGCTACTCGTTGTTTACTTTACCTTGCAGAGCTGAACAAGGACTCATTTCCTGAAGCAGCGGAGGTCATATCCAAAAACTTTTACATGGATGATCTTTTATTTTCGGTAAATTCCGTCGAAAAGGCCGTCCCTCTCAAAGACGAAGTTACCTATATTCTCGCTACGGCAGGGCTTACCATTCGTAAGCTCCTATTCAATAAATCGGAAATTCTTGAATCATCCGATACTTCAGATGTTGACTTTGCTATGGTTCCTCTTGGAGAACGTGCCGATTCTAAGACTTTAGGCCTGCATTGGAACTCTGAAAGTGACTATTTGTTTTGTAAAACCGAAATTCCTAATGGTGATGACGTAGTTACTAAAAGGAGACTGCTTTCAGTCATATCAAAAGTTGATCAAATTGGGTCTCTTTTCGCCACTCACTGTCCAAGGAAAGCTAATTATGCAATGTTTGTGACAGGCTGGCATTGCTTGGGACAAAACCATTCCATCCGACCTTGTCGAAAGATGGATAAATTTTAAGGCTCAACTGAGCAATCTAAACACCATTACTGTAGACCGTTGTCTCGTTCCACCTCAGTATACAATTGCATAGGTTTGCTGACGCCAGCAGACTTGCTTATGGTTGTTATTTTTATCTTCGTTGGCGTACTCCGTCAGGCGATATAATCTCCAATCTCGTACTTTCTAAATCTAGAATAGCGCCATTGCGCACTATTACGTTTCCCCGGTTGGAGTTATGCGCTGCAGTTCTACTATCACAGTGGTGCACTAAGGTCGTAAATGGTTTTAACGTTCAACCAAACCAAATATTTTTATAGACTGACTCCAAAATCGTTTTGAATTGGATTAGTTCTGTTCTGCATAAATACCGGACATTAGTAGCTAATCGAATACCATTCACGAGTGTTCAAATGTAGGGGATTGGCACCATGTTGGCACCTCCCATAATCCCGCTGATTTAGTTTCACATGACCTAGATGTTACTGATTTAAAAAACAATAAATTGTGGTTTAAAAGACCAGAATTTCTATTGCAAGATAATTTGTATCCGCTTACTAATTATTCTCTTGATACAAACGAAACTGAGGAGCGTTAGGAGTCAGTGATACTGGTCAGTGCTACTTCTCCGGAAGTTACATTTTTTGATTCGATCTTTGAAAAATATTCGTCTCTTACCAAACTTCAAAGAGTTTTGGCTTATGTTATAAGATTTATAAAGAACTGCCGTACGGCTGACAAATCCAAAAATGAAGTGGATGAGTTAAAAAACTCGTTATTAACGTTGACTAAATTCTGTCAACATTCTTCCTTTAAAAATGAGATACACTCTCTTTAGGCTAGAAAGGACGTAAATAGTCTTCAAACTAGGCAATTAAACATCTTCTTAGATGACCATGGTTATCTACGCGTCGGAGGTCGATTATCCTATTCCTACGATAAGGAACTCCTACATTGTGGTGCACAAGCTCTTCTTGCTGCAATACGTAAAAGGTTCTGGCCAATTGATGGTCTCAGTTACATAAAGGGAATTGTTCATAATTGCACAAATTGTTTTAGAGCAAAACCTATCACCCATCATCCCCTGATTTTTTAAGGTCGGCATTGATTATGCAGGATTGATTAACATAAAAGACAGACGCACTAGAGGTGCGCGGTTGTCTAAGGCATACATATGCGTTTTTGTTTGTATGGTTACAACTGCCGTGCATTTAGAGTTGGTAACATCTTTGTCTACTGATGCTTTCTTAAGCACTCTGAAGCGTTTCATAGCGAGCAGAGGATTACCGAACTGTATTTACACTAACTTTCGTGGCGCACGTTCCAAGTTAGAGTCTCTATTCGGTATTTTTAACAATCAAGAATTTCAATACGAAATCTACAATTATCTCCATGCGAAATCCATACCATGGAAACTTATCAACTCAAGAGCACCCCATGAAGGTGGTTTATGGGAATGTTCCGTGAAATCCGTTAAGGTACACCTGAGACGCATATTGGGAGACGCGAATTTAACATTCGAGGATATGTATACTACCTTAACGATGGTAGAAGCAGTCATAAACTCCAAACCTGTATCCTACATTTCGTCCGATCCCGAGGATCTAATTCCTTTGACCCCTGGTCATTTTTTAATTGGTTGTTCTTTAACATCCATACCTGAACCAGACCTAACCCATAACCTACAAAATCGCTTAACCATGTACCGGCGAGCTCAGCAGATGGTACAGAATTTTTGGCCCCGTTGGAGTCGTGAGGTTGTGCCAAAGCTACAAAAAAGGAGCAAATGGTTTCGACATTTATCAGACTTGTTAAAGATGAACTCGGTCGTAATTCTTCAAGAAGACAAAGCGCCGTCGTTACAGTGGCGGTTTGGCCGAGTTGTTGAGCTGCATCCTAGATCCGACAACGTCATTTGCGCAGTTTCCGTGAGGCTCGCCAACGGAAGTGTAGTGCGCAGGTCAGTGCATCGGTTATGTGTTCTACCAAGTGCTTAATCTGGGTGGAGTGTTTATTTTAAGTTAAATTTAATAATTTGTATTTTTTAAACTACTTGTAGTAATTTTTATTATTTCACTGTTCACGAGTACGATGGTGAATTGATTAATAGTTAAGTTTATCTTGTTTGTACTTCGAAATCTAAGAGATTTCAAGGGGGGAGTGTTCCGTTTTGTACGTATTTGTGGTGGTAGCTGCCTACGCCTATGTGCGTAACTTACAGTTTTGGGTAATTGTTTGAGTGCGCCTCTGGTTCGTTGTATGCTGCGCAGGCGTGGTGGTGCCCAGGGTTTTTTGGGACGAAAGGGCACGGATTACTTTGAGTATTGTATTGTATTGTTTTGTTGAGACAATATGGCTGACCTTGCCATTTAACATGCAGTTGAAAGCGATGTATTTTCTTCCAAGTACGCTAATGCGTATAATTGTTTGTTATTAAATTGCGTTTACAATTTGTGTTTGTTTGACTGGTTTACTAACCGATATTACCATAAGCTTTACCCGGGCGGCGGAAATTGAATCGCGCCATATTGTTCGACAGTATCTTTATACTATAAAATTAAGTCCACAGTCCACTCAAAATGAAACACGAGCAATAAAACAACGCAGTCTCATAGACATCACTAAAGAACAATCTTAAACAAACCAAAAGAAAAAGTATAAGAAAGAGAGAAGTTTAGACCATGGTCCAAGACAAAGCCTTAAAATCTCATAAAATCCCACAAATCCCACTCTGAATATCAATTCCAAAACTCAAGAAGTAAAAGGAAAAACCAAGTATCTAGCAGATTTTGCATAGTGATATTCGGATTGAGAAAAAAAAGTCAAAAAGATAAACAAAGATAGTTGTGCCCAATAGTCGTCCACAGACGTTATGAGACACGTTTACACAAAAGACCTTTGGCAATACACGAACGAGAGAAATAAAGCAGTAACTTTAAATGTCAGACTTCAATACCAAGGATCAGTGGTAGGCCTAATAATCCTAAAAACTAAAAAAAATTAGAAAGAAGAGAAAGAAGGGAACAAGCAGATCGTAAAAGCTTATCAGCTTGAGAACAACAACGAACACAGTATTCAAGGTAGAAGTAGATACAGAAGAAGAAACTGTAGAAGCATTAAAAGAGCAAGTAACAAGAATAGCAGAAGAGATGAAAGTAGAAATTTTCTTAGTAAAACCTGCAGATGGTTCTTGAACTTTGTCATTAGTCTCTGAAGTTAAAAGAATTACGAAAGTTAATGTTTGACTCCAAACGGTTGCCTAATGATACTAACTGCGAGATAGATGTATCAACGCCAACGGAAGTTGATAGAACGGCGTTAGATTCATGCGAATTATCTTGTGCTGCATTTGCTTTGAGACCGGTTCCGATAACTGAAAGAAGAAGCATCGCATGGTGTCAGCTCCAATCGTACGCTTACGAATTTTCTTCATTAAGCGCTCATCGTAATTCAAAGGCAAAAACTTCAAAAGAGCAGTAACATTGAGCCACGAGAAAAAAAATTGATGTTGTGAAATACCAGAAGAAGAACACAACTCGTCAATACGAATAAGAAACTCTATAAGTAAAGAAGGATTTTTACCAGAAAAAGTAACATTCTAATCTCTTAAGTTCGTTTCCGAATTTGAGGAAGTAAAAAGTGTTAGCTCTTCATTTAAAAAATACATAGCTAACACACTAAAAACAAAAACTAATCAAATCAGGAATCTACCAACACGTGACTGACTAGAAACCCACTAACCTAAACAAAAAAAGAATGACTCGATAACTAAAGCAAGTTAACTCAACGTACTACTTAAAGACAGCAAAAAAAAATAAGCAAGCTAACTACGAAGCCAGGTCTTGCAACAACACAAAAGAAACGAAGCAGAACTTCGAGTACATTAAACCCCAAGACAATCAATAAGCAGGAAAGTCAATAAATGTACAACGAATTATAATAGCTTACACGAAATCAAGCCCTAGACAGTTGAGGGTCAAATTTTGTTCCAAAAATTGTTTAGTAACTTAAACGGCAGCGACTAACTCAGTTTGATTCGATGATTAGGTCCTAAGTTTCGAGGCGCTAAATTATGAAACAGGTTAAAAAGGCGCTAAAACGGGAAAAGATTAAGATGACAGATACCGTTTAAATCTACCCAAAGTTAAAAGAGAATAAACTACAAAAACACAGGTTGTAACAACAGAAAGAGAGGCTAGAAAAAAGAAACGAGATAACTTTACATAAATGTGATCAAACGCTAGAACATAGGTCGATATCACAGACAATAATTGTTAAAGCAAGCCCTCTTCGGTTGGGCAACACGTCGTACAAAGGATTAAACTTGTAGGCCTAACTTTTACATTCTAAAGGCAAATAAATGTACATTTGTAATAACACAAAAGTACAAATCTCTATAATTCAGAGAACCAAATTATCTATTAAAGACAAAAAAAGTTTTATGGTTAATTGTGACAACAACCTGATAGGTACGTACAGTCGTGCGTGCAAACAACTGACAACGTGGACGACAAGAAGTAAATTAGGAAAATATACTTACAGTTCAGTTTTCGTTTTAAGACTGCGACTATTTAGTGGCACCTTTTCGGAAATTGCTAAAATTAGCTTAAATAATCAGAACCGTACATACGGTGTTATCACAAGTAAATTTCCCTTGATTCATACGATTAATGAAAAAAATCAAATGCGCCTAGTTTCCCCCAAATTAATTATATGATTTCGTTAAATGAGCCTTCCAGTACAGTTAGAATTTTATTCAATACTCAAAGGTTTCGGTATCTTCAATGAAAGTGACGTGACGTGATCATCGAGATTTTCCCAATAAATGAACCCGAAACCGCCAATGACAATTATGGAAAAATTAAATTACATCACAAAAATTAGAAACAACGCTTACCCCAACAAAGACTTTCACAAAAGTACTAAAAATACTATGCCGAATACTCGCATAGATGCGTGTGAATAATCAGAAATGAAAGCCTTTTCGGCTTGAAAGAGAGAGAGAAAAAATTTTGATCCCTTCCACATCAGTAGCAGAACCTACTAGTATAATTACTTAAACTTAACGAAAAAAAAGAAGATTGTTTATCACTTACGTTATATTCGGATAATTTGGATTTCATTTTCATTAATGCTTCTGCTCTATCATTACCCCAAACTACTAATTTAGCAATCATAGGATCGTAATGAACTGAAACTTCATCACCTTCACCAACACCTTCAAAGATATTTTATTGAAAAGATATAACACTTGTGGATAAAATACAATACCTGTTTCAACGCGCACATCGTCAGTAGGAACTGGCGTTTTTAAATATTTTAAAGGACCAGCACCAGGAAGAAACCCGCTAGCAGGATCTTCGGCGTAAATACGAGATTCAAAAGCGTGACCGTTCAATTTAATGCCACTTTGAGTAACAGGTAAACGTTCACCGGAAGCAATTTTTATTTGCCATTCAACTAAATCCGTACCTAAAACAAAATTATAAAACTAAAAAAAAATTACTAATGAAAAAAGTACCAGTAATCATTTCGGTAACTGGATGTTCAACTTGTAATCTAGTATTCATTTCCATAAAATGAAAACTATGCGTAGCTCGATCTAAAATAAATTCTACAGTACCAGCACCAACATATCCAACAGCTTTTGCGGCTCTTACCGCAGCTGCTCCTAGTTCAGATCGCAACTCTTGAGATAAACCAGGCTAAAAAATACTCGTTTCACTTTAACACTATTCATTTTTGCAAACATACCGCTGGAGCTTCTTCTATAATTTTTTGGTGACGTCTTTGTACAGAACAGTCACGTTCGAATAAATGTACAGCGTCTCCGTACGAATCGGCAAAAACTTGTACCTCGACATGTCGAGGTTCGCCAATAAAACGTTCTAACAATACCACTGAATCTCCAAACGCCTTTTGAGATTCACTACGAGCGGATTCGAGAGCTTCCATAAATTCAGTTTCATTTTGAGCTATTCGCATACCCTTTCCGCCACCACCGCGCACTGCTTTTATCATGATAGGATACCCAATTCTGCTAGCTTCATTTCTCAGTTTTTCATTACTCTGATCTTCGCCGTGATAACCTTCAATTATTGGCACACCAGCGTCTTTCATAATTTTCTTTGAGGTACTAAAAACGCATATAATCATTTATTGTAGAAATTATTATAATCCAACCTTTTAATTCCCATATCACGAATTGCAGATGCAGGTGGACCAACAAAGATAATCCCTTGCTTTCTACATTCATCTGCAAATTCAGCATTTTCTGAAAGAAATCCATAGCCAGGATGTACTGCTTGACACTTCGTTTTTTTAACAATATCTATTATTTTGTCGCCACGTAAATAACTTTCTTGTGAACTTGGTGGACCAATGTAATGGGCATCGTCGGCCTATAAATACATATAATACACTAAGTAAATAAGTTATCAAATCTTTTATTATTATTTACCATATACACGTGCTTAGCATTCTTATCAGCGCTACTATAAACCGCAACAGTTTTTACACCTAAACGTTTTGCCGTCCTTATCACACGGCATGCTATTTCTCCTCGATTAGCTATCAGTAGTTTATTTATTCTTTTATTAGTGCTGTTATATCTATGTGATATGTACGCTGAATTTCTTGCTCTAAATTTACGTTTAAATTCCAATTATTACATTACGTTAATTATTAATAATTACTTACAATTTTAAAAAACGATTTGCCCACCCTAAAATCATTGCCGACGTAAAACTTACACAGCGTATACTAAAAATGTAAAATGTTATTTTAATAATGAACCTTTTATCATTATCAGTAGATAGTGAAATATCAAAACTTAGTATTGTGGGTTGCTGACCCTGAAGTTCTAAATTTAAATCTAAAATTAGTATATTTGTGTAAAGTTTGAAGAATTACCAGGCCCGCGCTTAGCACTTTTAGCGCCCTTGTGCAAATTTAAAATAACGCCCCAAATTTGTATTGCGTTCATATGTGAGTACAGATACGGGTTAAGTTAGGTATTATTATCCACTATTGAAAAATAATTTTAAAAAGTATTTTCATAAATTTATTTTCATTTTTATATTTTACAAGTACAAGCCATAAGCCATACGAGTATTTTTTCATTGAGGTACATAACATAATTATAAACTTATAGAAAACAGAAATATATTCTAACAGTATTACAACTCAAAATTTTTCTATTTTAGTTTCAAATGTAATATATGATACAAAAGCACAACAAATAAAAAAATATTTAATACATTGAAAATACTCGTTTATATATCACAAGACGAAACTGATCGACAAATAAAAACAAAACAATATATTATTTTAATAATGCAACATGTCACCTTTTAAAGGTTAATATCTACCCAGTAAACACGGATTGAAACTGTTACAGTCACAAAATTAAAACAATTGTTTCAATACGTTGTTTCGTGTTAGTTCCATTTTTATATCATTTACAAGTAACTGACAGTGAATAAATTGAAAGAGTTCCGATTTTTCACAATCAGTTTTAAACCGTTTCAGTACTTGCAATTCTTTTCCCATAATCAGCAACCGTCTAAAAACTGATTTATTAAAACCAAAAATTTTTTGAATAACTAGAATTGCTTGAAGATCGATTAAATAAGATTGAATTATTTTCAAAACAGTGAAATCGTTCTAGTAAAAACGAATACTTTGTCATTAGTCAGCATTAGTCGTTGCTATATCTTTGATTACTGTCGTCAACGCTTGCGTTGCAAATTGATATCTTTTCACTTGTTCGGTTGTAGTTTGATAAGTGATGCTGTGTGTACAATTACGAAATGGAACAATAAACGGTAAGTCGAAACATTTTATTATAATCCATAAATCTAATCAATATTATTATCATTTCTGTTCTTTATGTATTTTAATTTGTATTAAAAAAATGTAAATTAACACACATGGTTGCGTTAAGGTAGATTATTGCGTAAACCTTATGATACTTTAGGATTTATAATTACAGTTCAATTCTTCCAAGTTTTCTATACGATTATGTACAGCTAAAGGTATTCACAGTGTTTTTATAACTTTCCTATGATTGCTAAAGTGATATTTATATTAAGTTTGTGTTGTTTTTGATTAAAAAAATGTAATTAATTTTGTGTAATTCTATGATTATGTATGTATATAAATGAAATATTTATTTCTATGTTACAGATGCGGTTAAAAGTTGCTACCCAACAGTAACTGATGCAGTTTTCGAGACTTCCGTGAAAAGACCACATCAAAGAAAGTTGCAATATGTAAAAAACTCAATGTGATATTGTATTTAAAAATATTTATTGTGCAATAAAATTTGAAACGTGCATTCGAAAATGTATAATTATATTATTGAAAGAATTGTTTTAGTTCATTATTGAAACAAAAAAATCATACATGTATCGATCATTTAGTATCAGTTCAAGAACGAAGCTTTTAAAACGTAAACTGAATGCAACATTTAGTTTGCAACAGATTTGAATTTAAAATACCGAAACTATACTCATTCAAATAAGTGAAACAGCGATGGACTTATAGCTATTTTATTGCAGTTAGGTTTCTTTTATGTTTGAAACAAGAGTGAATCATAAATTTTTTGTTTTGAAACTGTTACTAAACATTATCAATTTTGTGTTTACTGGGTAGGTATTAGGTATTGTTATTAATACAGGGTGTACCACGAGGTACTGTACATACTGAAATGGTATGTTCCTTAGGTCAATTTAAGTAGAAAACGTCCTATAAACATAGGTCCAATTCGCCATAGTTACACAGATACAAGCGTTCAAAGTTTATAAATGCTCACACATTTTTTGAAAATTATTATTATTGAAAACAGAAAATCGAACTACAAAACAAACATAAAAAAACAAACAAAAAAAAATCACATCAAATGCTCAAAATGACCTCCTTCGGAATTAATACAACAACGGCTGCGATCTAAAATGGACCGAGTAGCCGCTCGAAGCACCTGCTGGTTGTTCCGTGTTTGTTGACACACATCCAGGATACGCTGTATTAGTTCAGTTCTGGTATTAACTTTTACCTCGTATACTAAACTTTTTACATGACCCCACAGATAGAAGTCCAAAGGTGTGAGATCGGGCGATCTCGGTGGCCAAGCATGCGGGCCTCCACGCCCAATCCACCTATTGGGGTAAGCAACATTTAGATATTCGGTCACATGCCGACTAAAATGTGGAGAACATTTGTTGTCTTGTTAGTAAAGGTACAAAAGCGATAGCATTTGATTCCGCAAAAAGCATATGCTTCTCCTGTCAGACGTTTCTCAAAGAAAAAAGGTCTAATAAGTTGATCGTCAATCATGCCACACCATACTTTAACAGAAAATCGGCGCTGAAAGTTAGTTTCTGTTGTGCCATGTCGATTTTGATATAACCACAAATGAGAATTACGTGTATTGTTCACTCCATCCCTAGTAAATTGCGCCTCGTCGCTAAATAAAATGAATGGAACTAATTGTGGATTTACCTGTAGCCAGTGGCAGAAATTCAACCGGGCAGCAAAATTTCCAGGTTCCAGATGCTGAACCTGTTGTATGTGATAGGGATACAAAAGCCCATCATGTAATGTTCGCCATACTGACATACGGGAGAGTCCCGTTCGAGAAGAAATTCTTCTAGTACTCAACCCTGGACTCCGATCAACCATCTGTAGAATGTTTTCCTGCTCATTCACATTTAACTGCACAGAACGGTCAGATCTTGTTAAAACTGATGGAAATGAACCTTGAGTACGTACATGTTGAAACACAGAAGAAAAAGTTTGGTGATTTGGCACCCTCCTGTTGGGAAATCTTTGTTCATATTCCCTAACGGCAGATCTCGCATTTTCATCACAAAATCCATAAATGTAAATGATATCAGCATAAATTCAAAAAATGTGTGATCAGTTATAAACTTTGAACGCTTGAATCTGTGTAACAATGGCGAATTGGACCTATGTTTATAGAATGTTTTCTACTTAAATTGACCTAAGGAACATACCATTTCAGTATGTACAGTACCTCGTGGGACACCCTGTATTTTAGCTAAGTGAATTGAGCTTTCCGTGCTTTAATTTTTGCAAATTGTTTAATTGAATCTTCGGTGTTTAATTATTTTAGCTGGTCCGTTTCTATTGAAATGATAGCAAGATTACTTAGTCGGTTCTGCTCCATGGTCGACTTTAAATAATTTTTTAATATTTTTAGTTTTGAAATAGATCGTTTTGCGGTAGCAACAGGAATCGGCATTGTTATTAAAATACGAAGTATTATGCTCGTATTAGGAAAAGAATCCACTAAGTTGTTAATTGTTATATAATTTAAAGTTTCTTATGGAGACGTAATAACTTTTACATTAAAATTTTGTAAATATTGCAATTCTTTAACACGTTCCACCGCAGTTATTTATTAATCCTAATTGTTCGTTTTCAGAATAATTTTTAAGTTTATCAATATTCCATGAAAACGCGAATTTATTCGAGTAAGAAGAAAGTAATTGGAGTCTCTCATCCACAGATGTTATGATTAAATCTAGAGCATTAAAAAAACAATCAACTTTGAACTTTAAAGTTTCGTCGTAGATCAGTTCATCGTCATATTCATAATCAAAACTTTTTTTTTATTTTTCGCGGTCTTAAACCTCTGTTTTTTGAATTTAGGTTGTCTAAAGGTGCAATTCCAATGCGACGACTGGAGCGACTATAGCAGCGCGTTTGTAAACGCTGCGCTGTATATATAGGACTCAAGTCAGACGACTCGACTGTTTACTTCAGCAGTCTAGTGGTAACAGCCGTCGCGATTAGTGTGTTCAGAATGGACGATTCAAAATTAATTGAACTAGTGCAACAAGCAAAGCACAATCAGTACAAAGATGCTAACGTTAGGGATAACATATGGATTAAAATTGCGGCATCATTGAAACAACCGAGTGAGTAGAATGTTTTATTTATTTTTTTATGACAGATGTTTAAAAACAGCACATTTTCATTCTTGTCGATCTGTTCTGGTGACTTGTTTCATTTGCCAAGGTATCGATCCAGTGTTACTACTAAAGTAATCGGTAAAACCTTCTCTTACTGTAAAGCTTTCAGTGTTTCTAAAAGCCACTAAAAGTATCAAATTTTCTGTTGATGGTGGTGAGTTCGAAACGTCAAAAAAAATTTTATTTTTATCTTCAAGAACAGCATCCCTGAGCGTATTATGAAGGCAACAGGCAGTCCTTATTAAATTGTCTTTAACGTTTGGATTAACAGGTATTAGTGTATAAAATATACGGAAAACTTGACTCAGGAGAGCAAAGGAATTTACGGAGACCCTCCTTACACGTCAGAGTCTATAGTTAAAAATCGCTTTTTTGTTGTCTATACGAGCATCGCCCCTTATGTAAGATTTCATCATATGTGTTGACAGTTTAACAGCTTTGTCTCCTACAACTACATGTGATAACATTAGTTGTCCTACGTGCTTTGGAGGAAGATAAAACCCCTCGTTTCTGATCAGTCTTCCGATGTTAGATTTTTCAATTATACCTCTGTCATCTTCTTTACCATATGAACCGATACCAACTATTACAAATTTGTAGTTAACGTCGACAAAAGCAAGCAGGACTACAGAGGAAAAAATCTTATAATTAAAAAACTGGGAAGCACTTTTTCCGGGGCAAAATATTCTAACATGTTTTCCATCCACAGCTGAAATGCAGTTCGGAAAATCCCATTGCTCTTCGTATTTTTTCGATATCTTAAGAAGGTGTTTTCTAGTTGGAGACTGCATAAATATAGGTGGTAGTTTTTCACTAGAGCACTTGTTTCACAATGAGACTTATGTAGCTTGGCGATATGCGAAATGCAAATAACAATGAGGCGTAGCTTTCTCCAGTCGCTAAGAACTTAAAACAACATAACAAATTATTTTTTGTTTATTTTTTGTCATGATATAATATCATATTGCAATATTGTGTTTGTTTCAGTGGGAGACTGTAAACACCGTTGGAAAAATATAAGAGATACTTTTATGAGGCATAAAAGAGCCAGCAAACTTCCTACAGCATCCGCTCGTTCCAAAAAAATTAGAAAATGATACTTAGAGGAACACCTCGTTTGCCTCAATGACGTTGAATGCGAAAGAGAATAAGTACAAATGTTGGAGTCGTTGATTTACAAATTCAGGCTGTTATTTATGGTATTGGTGATAGTTGATTCATAGTCCTTTTTTTTCAGAACTCTCACAAATACTGCAATAGTAGCAGGCGCGGCTTCAGAGGGGGGCCGGGGGGAGGCTATGTCCCCCCCCCCCCGACATTGAAAATAATACTGAAGTTTTTTTCACTTTGTATTTAATACGCTTTTTTTAATAGTTGTATAATTTATGATGCTTTATTCGCTTGCAAGTAAAAGGTTGGTGCATAACGATTACATTAACGCCATATTCACATTATTATTTAAAAAAGTGATGAGCACCCCCCCTCCCCCGCTTTAAGCTGATGGAGCCCCCACGGAAATAAACCGCTGGAGCCGCGCCTGAATAGTAGAGACACAAGATTATAACATAGATTATGAAAGCCAGGAAACTGAGGATGCCCAAATGGACAGAAGACCGATAAATCTCGAAAATGAGTGTACACAGTCCCTTGCTGAAACTAACAGCATCGACGATAACATCATTGAAACTGCGAATCAACAACAGACAATAGATCAAACAAAAGCACGAAAACGCCCAATCAAAAAATCAGCAAATAATATATACTTAACTTATTTAAGAAAAATTCAGAAGATAGGGCGAAATTGTTGTCGACAGTACTTACGAAACAAACTGACGAACAACATCCGATTGATATTATTTTCAAAAGCATGGCGACGTCGGTTAAAACATTGTCTTCAGAAAATCAAAATCGTGCCAAGATGCAAATTTGTCAGATTGTTGGTCAACCTGAATTAGATGAAATCTCTTCCCAATCTTCATTAGCTTCGGGTTCAAGTCATAACTATCATCTACATACGTGGACACCGGATTCTATAATATCTTTTACTTCTCATGCATCACCGGTTTCTCTGCCCGACACAGAATTACAGTACGTAACAAATATCGCGTGTTCTATGTAGTATTTTAAAATATAATGCATTTATGATTTATTACGATTAAGTTTCTTACCTGAGCATTAGTCCCAGTTTTTCATCAGGACTTATAGGATGTTTCACTTTACCACAAGACTGTTTTGTCAGATTACTTTTAATCAGTGACAAAATGTAATTAAATTGATCAATATTCAACCGGAAAAATTTTCTAAACACTGAATCATCTTTCAAAAGATGTCTTTGTATAAGAATATTTTGAAATCCCTCTTCATCCCTTGTTAAATACATCGTATGAGAGTCTTTTCGCTTCTGCTCTAGCATAATTAATAACTATTCTTCCTCCCCTTCTTCAAGAAGATAAGAAAAAACCGTTGACCATGACGTTCACGTAGCGACTGAAAAGCCGGACGGATTGGAAGTTGAACAAGCGACTGGAATCGTACGGCTCTGATCGTACTACTATAGCCGTGCGACTATAGTCGCTCCAGTCGTCGCATTGGAATTGCAGCTTAAGCTAGATGCTATTGCTTTAGCATCCATTTAGCATTTAGCATTAAAAGCTTTATAGGAACGATAAGCTTTCAAAAACTTATTCAAATTATTTAAACGATTACAACACTGAGCAACATCAAAGTTCGGTTTTTGAATAATTTTACTAACAATGTTAACTTTACTTAAAATATTATACCACAATATTAGAATGAAAATAATTTTTAGTTGAATGCCCGTTTTGTTTACACCTAAAGCACGTTTTGTTTTCCTTTTTCAAAACAGTACTTATCGCGGCCTTGTAGTATAATTCTCCTGCAGTGTTTACATTACAACTGTTTGATGTTTTGGAGTGATTTTATGTTTTTTATCTGACCTTGTCCTTGCAGACCTATTTTTGCTGAATTGTTGATCCTTTGCAGTGAAAGAAGGTCGCCGAATAATTCCTCTATATATTCGTGATTCGTAATTAATAATCCTGACAAGTGCTCTTTATTATAAAGTCCCGATAGTATCTGTTCTTTAGTTTCAATGATTCACACAGCATATGTTTGTCGTGAACCTACGTACCCACTTTTTCATTTTCTCGTTAAATTCTATTACGCATTCTTTTCCATTTCTCCTCCAAACAAACATTACTTAAAAACACTTTCGGAATGTATCTTCAAAGTCTTGAAATGATTGAATCGTCAACCGCCGCGTTGAACACCACGACTTCGCTCCGCTCTTCAGATGCATCCGCGCAATTTCAACGGCATATGCCTCTGATGACCAACGATTCAACTACTTTGTCGACTTGACTTGCTCCATCCAGTCACTTGCATACACATGATCTTCTCCTGTAAATTCGCTTATTACTCCTGGAAGCACCATGCTGTTAGATGACAGCTGTCCACAACAAATTATTTGTAGCATTTGTTGCATTTGTCACATCTGGGCTCCAAGCATTTGTCAATTTAACGCCTTCCCAATCATGCCACGTGCCTTCTAGCTGATTTCCAGCAACCATCTTTGTTGATGACATCACACCGATAGAGGCGCCATTGTCGCCTTCTGCAAACGACACGTCTTCTACTGGAATGTCCGCCATGACACTTTTGAACGCCATTACTGACTGTAATAATCTTCCAAGACTAAATCAATTTCTGTACCTTGTAGACAAGTTCTCCGAAGTTTCCCTGAACTTGGTTATCCACGTTCACGAATAGAACTCGCCCATAAAGCCAGTCACGTACTCGTATCACAATTCAGTTTCTTTATCCCACTTCTGAATTTGATAACAATTTCTTTTGCATCGATGACAAAATTAAATTATGAACACTCATTAACATAAACCAACAAAAGACAAAACTTATACATCCGAGTCACTATGCCAAAACCTGCTCCATTTCCGCACACACCTTCTACCTTTCTTTTTTTTTACGTTTTCCGTTGCGCACACAGAAGCGCAACATTTAAATTTATACCATAAATAAACAATATAATCCAATGAAAGGCTTTTAAAAGTTGTATATTACATTTTTCCAAGGACATAATTCACATCATAACTAGTATAATCGGATAATTAGGCATTGATGTATCAAAATTCATCATGTAACATTGAGGTAATTTAAGGTTATATGTTTGTTCGACAGAAACATATGTTTAATTTGAATTACGCGCATAAATAAAAACCGTAATCATTGGGCAATCGGATCTCCCGGTAACGGTCCGTATCAACTCTTGGTTAGTTGCGCAGGAAAACTTTGTACCCAAAATTTCAAAGGTACCGACAGCGAGTAATACTAATGGTTCTATAAGCATTATACTTATAAAATCGGCGCCTGTAATCGGTCGAAGATCTGCTTTCAAGTATCTCCACCAGAATGCGCGACGTAAGCCGACGTGTACACATACTTTTTGTCGTGCTTATTTATGGTAGATTCGTTCGCAGCGAACAACTTTAATGCAGTGGGTTGTTTTTTCGCGTGTTTTGCAAATCGACCGAGATAAAAATGCTACGCCCCCGGGACCATGGGCGTGGTCTATGTTGCATTGAAAGTTTTTATACCATTTCCGTTAATTCGGTAATTTGTTTTGCTAATGATGCAATTTCATTTCAGGGACATTAGATGTGCCGTACAGGTTTGTTAATGGTGGCAATACTGCTGATTTCCGCAATTCTGCCTGCAATTTCGGCTATTTCTATATTTTCTGATCCTAAGCATTTTCGTTTCTCGTAATAGCTGTGGTAATAGCTTGGACGGTTGTTTATCACCTAACTTTAAATCCGTCAACAGCGTTTTTAATTGCGTAAGCCGCGTTTAATTTTTAGTTTGTTCACTTCTAAATTGTCGCGAAACAAAAACTGTTTTGTTTAACTATTTACATATACTTTAAAATTAACACAAAGAAGTTGGATTTCGTGCCGAAGCTGCTTGTAGCGGATGTTAAACAGCAATTGAATTGAATCTCGACGGATGGAAAGAAATTATCATCTCTTTTCCTAATGGTAGAGGGCGTTTCCTGTAAATACGTTTTGGCGCCAAGTTGAATTTCTAACTTGTTGAGCGCTATAAACATTTCACTGTTCTCAATCTCGCTTCAGCATAAAATTTTTCTTAACTTGTTTCCTGTTGCATCATGTGAGAGTTTTGGGAAACTGAAATTAATTAGAAGTTATCTCAGTCAATTGAACATTCTGATAACGCAATTTTAAAATCTGCAGAACAGTTAGAAGTAGTTTGTTTGATTAGAGCCTAGAGAACAATTGTGTTTTTAATAAATATAGGCACTATTATACTATGAAGGATTTCCTACATTATAGATTAAACTGATTTAATGATAAAATTACGTTTTTTATTCATATTTTTTTCTTTTACAAAATAAACACTATACCACTTACCAATTGAATAACAAAATTGCATCTCCAATAAATTTGATTTTATATGTTGGCCGAGATAGCGGTGAGAAAACTGCACCGGGTGCCACCAGATCTTGCTACATCGGAAGAATGAATCTTTTTGAGCTACACGTATTATACTGTTAATTAAATTATTCGTTTTTATAAAGAATATTTATGCGTCGATATTTTATTATTAAAAAATTATCGCTGTAGAACCCCAGGTGCTATACAAAAAAATGAATGTATAAAAAACTAAAATAATAATTTAATTTATTCAACTTGTCTGTACATGATTTTAAAAGAAGTTTGAATACAACTTTCAAACAATTAACAATTTTAAATAACTTACAAAACAGTTAATAAGAGTAAAAAGAGTAAACGAGTTAAATGCAGTTATTTCAAAGAGATTTTTAGTAAAATGTCGCATTACTGTAAGTCACAACTCAGTATAAGCTACATAAAAACGATTATTAAAATTTTTGTTAGGAGAATTATTATATTCGACATATAAATAAGATCATTGTAATAATGGCACCTGTGTACAATTAAATTTAAAATCAACTATATGTTGTATAAAATTTCAATTAGATTGAAACCAAAGTACAAAAATAAAAAAAACTCAACACAGAGAAATAAATAATAAAAATAAAGTAACATAAATTTATGTTGGTGTACGATTAAAATACTATTTAAAATGCCCCTAATATGGCTTCTGTACATGTTCGTGTAAAATGTATACTAAAAATAAGTTTCTTTAAGGGTAATCACATTCGTTTTCTACAAATTTTGTTGCATTTCTATTCAAACGCATACCAGTTTTGTTTCCATAAAAGTTTTAAAAATAATCAACACAAAGATGGTTAGTACAAAGGATATTTTAAAAGCAGATTAATTATTGCTTAAGGTAATTGAAACATTAAAATTATTTCTTTTATCACTGGTTTTAATAGATTAACCTAGTATTACTTTGTACTTTATAGAAGATATATATGTAACTTTTTTCTTATCAAAATGTACATGTTAAACCAATATTTTACAACTATAACTCTATTAAAATATACATCTTTAGGGCCAAGTTTACTTAGAACATATGCACACACCGGTGTTCATTAACTGCTTATTTCTTTACCAGTCTTTAATTTAATAAATATCAAACCTATTCAATAAATAAACGTATTTCATGATATTGAAAATGAAGGTTCAGTTGGTCCGTGTCTTCTTAAAAGCGCAGAGTCGAGATTCATTCGTGAAGCTAATAAATAATTGTCGTCGCCAAATGGAGCAGCTCTGCAAGAAAATAGACCATTAAGAAATGTTGCGGTATATTTTCAAAGGTAGTCACAAGTTAGAACAAACAAGAAATGCTATTTAAATAACAACTTAGATGGAAGAAGACTGCGTCTCCACCATTCTGGGCAAATTTTGGTAACACCTGACAGGAAACATCATTAAGGTTATAAAACATAAGGCAATCCTAAAAAATTCATTCGTCCAATGTGTACACTCAAAAAAAGAAAAAACTAAACATTGCCTGTTTCTGAGTACAAACATTGTTTCAAATTGTGAATTATATTGTATGTTCAAAATTGTAACACAATTTCGTATTTGTCGGTTACGATTTTAACAACTTTTTAAGTGTATTATTATAAATGAAATATATAGTTTACCATTACTCCGGCCTCGGTTTCTAGTGCCTTTGTATAAATGTCAGCATGCAATGTTTAGTACTGTACTTCTTTCGATTGAAAAGCTGCATGTTTTAAAAATATTTTTGTTTATACAGAATGTTTAGTTTTCGCTGGGCAGCATAAAGTTACACTTTTTTAAATAGCAACCCATCAATTTTTTATGCTGTTCGATGAAGACTTAATTTAGATGAAAAATACTTTTTAAATTTTTTAAATTGATTGATTCAAATAATACTTGTAATTTAATTGAAAATTTATAAATATCTCCATAACTGTAGATGTTAGGAGAAAAAAGTACTAGTGCAAATTATTCACTGGCAACTTAATATGCCAGTTACAAATACATATATATTTTACAGTAATTTAAAATATAAAATTCATCATTTTTTACTACAAACAAGATATTTGGATATAGTACCACTACACACGTTTTTAATTCAGTTTTAGATATTCCAATTACCAAATAATGGCATTTTTAGGTTTGTGTTCACTAACTTTTCCGTCGTACGTATTCAATGTAATAAGCACAGATAATAGATACAAGCATTTACAATTTTTTTATAATATATTGGTTTTTATTATTCTAAAGGCATAAAAATAGATAAATAAACATTTTATATATATTGTTATCAAAGCGGCAACTAATGTTGCCAGAATTTTTTTTGTATATAGGAAATAATAAATTTTGTAAAAACTATGGGGATTATTTTCGGGCTTGATATAAAGTTTCCGCGAAATTCAACCATATATGAATTCTGGGCACTAATGGGTTTAAAGAAATAATAGTAAAAGTACTAAGTATTATACATTAGACAATTTTTATTTAAAAATTAAAATTTGAAGTGATATTTAGACGTTTGTATTGACTTCCTAGCATGCTATAGTTTTTTTGAAGTTTTTCTCCTCGATTTTATTAAGATATAACCGAAATATAATAAATTGAGGTTATGTTGTCATATCGATTAAGCCTTTAGTAAATCAATTTTTTTTCTAAAAAAAACGTCACAGGCAGGATTCGAACCTAGATTATATTTGTGAATTCATATTAAACTATAAATAAAATATCTAATCAACTGTAAGTCGCAGGCAGGATTCGAACCTAGATTATATATTGAATTCACTTTAAATTATAAATCAAATATCTAATAAACCGTTAATGTTAGAAAATTTGTTCATTTTAATAAATGGTTACCTCTCTGTCTCTATAAGAAACTGTAAAAATAATTCGAATAATTTACGTACGTAAAAAATTATATAAACACACACACACACACACACACACACACACACACGCACGCACGCACGCACGCACACACTGCATTTTTAAATAAATTTCTCGTAATCAATTAAAAACATTTTAAAAGTATTTTTCATCTAAATAAATCCTTCATTGAACAGCATTAAAAAAATGATGGGTTGGTTGTGTTATGTTGTCATAAAACCACTTTGAAGTGATATGTTTGTATTAAAAACGATTAGTAAATCGCCAATTAACCAGACTTTTGTGCAACCGGCTATTTATTTTTTCTAAAAAAAAATCGTCGCAGGTAGGATTCGAACCTAGATTATATAATGAAAATCAGTTTAAATTATAAATTAAATATCTAATAAACTGTTAATGATAGAAAAAATTGTATTTGAGTAAATTGTTAGGAAGTATTGTCTCGATAAGAAACTATAAAAATAATTCGAATAATTTACATTCGTACAAAATTATATAAGAAAAACTGTTAAAAATGGTGGATACACCCACTTCCGGTTTCTTTATCAGACCCATTTTTTGATAGAACAGCGAATATGAAAAACCAGCTCCATACCAAATTTCAAGTTACTAGGACTTTTGCTTCGAGAGTTATCGTGGGTACAACGTTACACATACACACACACACACAGACACCCAAAATTTTTTTTGTCAAAAATACGTTTTTCTGATTCAGGAGAGCTTGAAACGTAAACTTCTTCAAAAATATTTTTTTGAAAAAAATTGCGATTGCTATACTTTCCTTATAGGAAAGTAAAAAGTGCAACTTTATCCTGCGGAGCGAGAACTAAACACCCTGTATAAACAATAATATTTTTAAAACATGTAGCTTTTCAATAGAAATGAGTACAGTACTAAACATATTTTGCTGACATTTATACAAAGGCACTAGGAACCGTTGTAATGGCGAACATATGTAATTTATAATAATAAACTTGTTTGTTTCTTTAAAGCATTTATAAAATAGAACGCCATTCAATTACCACAACTTTAGATTGCTGTTATTAATTTTCTGTGTCGTACAATTAAATTTCCTTATTTCCAATCGCATTGTCTAATGTTATTTAAATAATTGTTTATATTTTCTTATGGTAAAAATACACAATACTTTAATCACAAACAGTAATTTACCAATAAAAATGTTTGAAATTTTTCTCCTCGATTTCATTAAGATTATATCGACTAACCCTTATATTTGTGCGCCTTGGTATTACTTACCTCTTTTAGTGAATCAATAAAAAAAATCGCCGCACGCAGGATTCAAATGAATTGTTTTTATTAAAGTCATAATAGATTTATTATGAGTTTAATAAAAGCAATTAACACGTTTAATTATGTCTCTTTACTGATAAAAATTAATTGTCGTTCATTTAAAATAATAATACAATTTAAAAAAACATGAACCCACATTGAGATTTGAACCTTCGGACGTACGAAAATATTTTTGAATTTTGAAAATATTTGTTAATACATTTTCAGAATTATTATGCAAAACGTTCTTTGATACACATTGTCATATGGTCTGATACTGGAAATATCTTAAAAACACTTTGGGAACATATAAATTAAAATTTTTCCGACGTTAGTCTGAATGCTTCAAAATTTCTGGGACACAGGATATAAACAAGTCAAAAGAATATAGAGAAAAATTGTTATTTTTTAACATATCTTGCTTTCCCTTCAAGATATGAAGTTTTTTCCTAAAAAAATCGTCGTCGTAAGCAGGATTCGAACCTAGGATTATATATGGAATTAACTTTAAATTATAAATCAAATATCTAATAAACTGTTAATGTTAGAAAAAAAAATTATTTGAATAAATTGTTAGGAAGAATAAACTCTATAAGAAACTGTAAAAATAATTCGAATAATTTATATACGTACAAAATTATATAAAAAAATAGCGGATACCACTACTTCCGGTTTCTTTATCAGACCCATTTTAGAACAGAGAGAATGTAGAAAGCCAGCTCTATACCAAATTTCAAGTTACTAGGACTTTTGTTTCGAGAGTTATCGTGGGTACATCGTTAACAGTTTATTAGATATTTGATTTATAACTTAAAGTGGATTCCATATACAGTGTGTCCCCGGATAGGTGAAACGACTCTTGTGAAAGATAAAAAATTTTCGATATAAAATTTCATTGTTTGGGGTTCAGCCCTGCTTAGTTAAAGACTAATTTCTAGCATAATTTTAGTTTTCTAAAGTCATGTATGCCTTGGATCTTTTCAAAAATCTGATTTTTGGTTCTAGTAAACTACCTTTGTTAGTGAAGATATTACAAAATTTGATTAACAAAAGTTGTTTAGAATCATAAAAGAGTCCTACTTCTAGAATTTCAAGCACCTAGGCCAACGTTGATGTTTTGGCAATTTACAATAATTTTTATCTGATAGTTTAAAATCCATTATTTTTTTTTGTTTTTTCATATCAATCTTTGTAGAATGAGCGTGACATCTTGACCGGCTAGATCTCCCGACCTTTCGATAATGGATAATGGACTATCAGATAAAAATTATTGTAAATTGCCAAAACATCAACATTGGCCTAGGTGCTTGCAATTCTAGAAGTAGGACTCTTTCATGATTCTAAACAACTTTTGTTAATCAAATTTTGTTATATCTTTACTAACAAAGGTGGTTTACTAGAACCAAAAATCAGATTTTTGAAAAGATCCAAGGCATACATGATTTTAGAAAACTAAAATTATGCCAGAAGTTAGTCTTTAACTAAGCAGGGCTGAACCCCAAACAATGAAATTTTATATCAAAATTTTTTTATCTTTCACAAGAGTCGTTTCACCTATCCGGGGACACACTGTATATCCTAAGTTCGAATCCTGTCTACGACGATTTTTTTAGAAAAAAAATTCCATACCTTGAAGGGAAAACAAGATACGTTAAAAAATAACATTTTTCTCTATATTTTTTTTAACTTGATTATACCGTGTGTCCCGGAAATTTTGAAGCATACAGATTAACAGGGAATTTAAAAAACTTCGATTTATATGTCCCCAGAGTGTTTTAAAAATATTTCCAGTATCAGAACATATGACAACGTGTACCAGAGAACGTTTTGCGTATTAATTTTCAAAATTTAATAACAAATATAAAAAATATTTTCAAAAATGTTTCGCGACTGCGGTAATATCGCCCCGGCGTACAAAGGTTCAAATCCCAATGTTTTTTTAAATTATATTATTTTAAATTAACGACGAATAATTTTTTATCAGTAAAGACACATAATTAAACGTGTTACTTGTTTTTATTAGTCATAATGGATTTATTATTCCTTCATCATTCCTTATAGAAAAGTCGTGTAGTGACCACACCAGCTTTTTCTGATTCAGGAGACCTTGAAACGTAAAATTATGCAATAAAAATGTTTTGAAAAAAAATTATGATCGCTATACTTTCCTTATAGGAAGAAAAAAAGAAAATAATTACAAAGTGATAAGTATTAAAAAATAATAAGCGCAGACGCGGATCTAGAAACTTATATTGTGGGAGCTATGAACACGTTTTGTATGAAGTTGATGCTACGCATATTAATATAATAAATGTGACATAGCTCCAGCTGCCCCCATGCATCCGCCTCTAAATAAGGGGTATCAGCTCGTACATTGTCAAAGCATTTCTAGAGTCGTCTTGGTATTACCTCTACTGAATGCTGAAGATAATCGAGTTAGATCGTTTTTAAAAAAATTGTAATCACGGTAATCAATTGTTCTTTGTTTTTCGCATTAAAATTTCCTCTCTGGTATTCAATAAATATGGTGACAATTTTTTCATCAGTTTAAAGATTTTGATAGAAAAACTAAAAGCAAAGTAGACGTATAGAATTAAAAAAGAAAAAAACATTTGAAAAGATAGTACAGAAATAATGATTATAATTTATAAATAAAAAGATAAAAAAGGCTACTGGTTTTGTGAACTAAAAAGTTATATAACAAAATCTTGACCGAAAAAGTAAAGAAAACTAAAACCAAAGAGACACTTTGAAGATTTCCACGTCAATAAGAAAATTCCCTATTTTAATTTCTCAATTTTTTATTATTAGTCACTAAACATATTGAACATCAACCAGAAGTAGATTTGAATCCGAAAAATCTGGTACAATTAATTGCGGTAATTAAAAATTTGTGAGAAACTATTAAAGTCTAATGGCACTGATATTGAAGGGGATAATAGTCAATAATTTTATATTAATTTTCTGGTATTTATGTGTATTTAAGGCTGGGGAATGTAATACAAATTAATAGGCACTCCTAACTTCAAGAACAACTACTAAAGTACTTAGGATTATACCGTACAACTTACATCACATGTAGAAGGTGAACCAATGTATAGAATGATACATTTGTCATATAAACTTGATGACTAGAAATACAAAAAAAAATTACCAAAGTAGAGCAATTTTTTTGCGAAAGAAATCATTTTTTTCAAGATGACATATAGATTTAGTCGACTTACAATTACCATCATACCGTATATAAGGGTTTATATTAATGATTTGCCAAAGCAGAAGCGTATTGAATTTCAAAAAAGCGAGTTGTTCCTGAAATTAGTTTACGCTCTCGTTGCTTACGAGATTAAAAATGGCGGTATAACTCAAACAGTGTTGTCTATTATTAAAAGTTCAAGGCATGTTTGCATTCATTTATCCTTTTGAAAATGAAAACAATTTAAACTGCAATGCGCACACGCGGCGACATCTACAAAGTAAAGCGTGCGTAAGAAAGAAATTCCCCAGCCTTAATGGGCAATTAATCTTGTTAAATTAAAGTTTGTGATTAAAGTGTTATTTATCTTAACAATAAAAATATATTAATTAAAAAACATAAACAATTAAAATATTATTGAAAGTATAAAGAATAGAGCCAATTTAATTCTATGGTAAAAAAGTTATTAACGGTAATCTCAGAGTTAAGTGCTAATTGAATGGCATTCTAAAATTAAAAAAAAAAATGCTTTAAAGAAAAAATACTTACAAATGTATAATAGACTTAAAAATGCTGTTAAAATCGTAACCGTCAAGTGTGAATTTGCATTACAACATATAACAATAACGAAAATCTTCCACAGTTTGAAACAATGTTAAGTAATATTTACCTGAACCGCTTAAAGCCTATGTTGTAATAGTAGCAGGTCAAATCCCGTTTTTCTTTTTTTCAGTGTACACTCGTGTTAACAAAAAACGAGAGACCTTGGTTAGTTCGAATAAAATATTGTAAACTTGTTAGCGAACGCGATCGGCAATCATTCGTGGGCGTTTGCGATGCTATTTTTTCAAATTGGGCAAATAATAAATATTGATAATACCAGAAAATCAAATGATTTATCTACAAAAACTAAAAAATCAATATATTCTCATTTTTGAATGATTTGGAACAGTAAACTGCATTTTATTTTTATACGAAATATTTTCGTGTGCAAATAAAAGTTCCATATTGAAACAATGCATTATAAACTTTATTAAAATTATTTTTTTAACACATTTTATATTACACCCATGTATCATCCTATTAATAATATTGTGACTATAAGCTATTGCACTTAAGTTTTACTTGCATTTTAAGTAGTTGTTTTTTAATATCTCTTTGGTCGATATGCCAAAGAAAGGAAACTACAATAAATGTTTTAAATAATTGCTAACACACTTATAAAAACTTATTAACAGTGAAATGATTTGGTGTCAAAGAAGATATTTGCTGCATTTTATTTTTATACAAAATATTTTCGTATATAAATAAAATTGATTGCAACACTGAACTATTTCTCTTTTATTCGTCATTTTGCAACACTAGTAGAAAAATAAGACAATTTATTTGAATGTTGTTAAGACGTATAGATTTACACGCGTATAAACTCAAAAATAAATAAACCAAACTCAATGTTTCATTGCATTTCCACGTTAGATTCCTTTAGAAGCAGAGAAAGCACCATCACTAGTATGATAAACCAAAAACTCGTGTTTCCCCTGTCACCCATATCCTGCTTTACTATACAACGATAAATAATCGTTCTAACTGTATTTTCTAGAAATGTCAATTAAGAACAATGAAGTATTTACCTTGACTGGCAATTGGATTTGAATTATCCAGAGGAGAAAAACCATTTTTTTTTGTACCTGTGGTACGGTAATCATCTAACGTGCGCGCCCGGCGAGGCTTTCATTTCTAAGCGCATTCGCGTTATAAATGGGTGTAGTACTTTTGATGCTTATGTGAAAGTCTTTCTAGGGTAAAAATTGATTCTATTTTTGTGATTTAATTTGATTTTCTCGTATTTGGCAATTTTGGATACCTACACGTTCATATTAGGAAAATTCCTATGACGACGTCAGAATCCACGATGTAGTGAAAAGGGTGTTGCACCTACGTTGATTAAGGATATCGAAACCTTCGATTAATTATTACAGTTATAACCGTATTGGAAAGCCCACTTACCAAAACATATCATTATTAATCTGGGAGAAACTTGACACATTTGGCTTTTTTCTCGTAGATCCTATGAACCAAAGGGAACTTGTTTGTGACAACGCCATATGTATGTCGTTTATTTTAGCAAATTTTAGGAAATTGTAAGGAAGGTGTCGCTAGTTAGCAGCATACTCCGTAAAAAAAAATGAATTGTAAATATTGTATTTCCTATGCCAGATTTCTTTTATTCTGCTGTTGTCACAATTCACTATAAAACTTTGTTGTGTGTAATATAGTATTAAAGGGTGTGCTCGGGTTCTCTTAATTATCGAGATATTCATATTTGTATTTCTGTGTAAAAACATATTCGTATTCATATTCATATATTCATATTCGTACAACCTGTTGTTCTTTTTCAGCCTTGGATATATTTAAACGGTGTCTTTCATTCTAGTTTCTAACCGTTTTGGCGCCTTTTTAATCTTACGTTATAATTAGCACAGCGAGACCTGCAATCCGTTTGCCGATTCAACTGAGTTAATCGCCATCAATTAAGTTACGAGAGAATCCTCGTAACATCATTTAGTTACTATTTTTAGTTTTTAAGTCGCTGTTATATTCTATAATTTTAATTGGTCAGTTTATTATTTATTAAATGTGAATAGTAAATATAAATTACCGTCGCCCTTAATTAATATAAGAATAATAGTAGTTTTTAATTTAATTTATTATTTAGTAGAAATAGAGCATCAAGTTAGTAAGTTTCTCTAGAAAACTATTTGTTGTTGAACACACGACAAACAGGACTAAGAGATGAAGAGTGTCTACGGCGGCCAAAGATGCGGCGTTAGTGGGATATGTTACTCAAAATCCTTTTACAACTTTACGAAATGTTCTAGTCGACGTCGAATTACCGAGATGCCAGTTAACCGCACGGGTAAGATTCAAAGAGGCCGAAATAAAAAAGTATCAAGCGGCTATGAAAGAAATTTTTAGCGAAGACAATAAAAGACCTGGAATTTGCACGATGTTGCGTCAATGAACCGCTGGAACTTTAAATGATGCACCTATAAAAGTGTTTCAACCTCCAGAAAGTCGTTATGGAATTAATTACACAAGCTCTAAAAAGTGTAGCGAGCACTTTTCTTAATACAGACGGTATTTAAGGTATTTTAAACAACGTTAGGCAGTCCAAATTTTATATATGGAGAATGATTACATATTTCAACGGACAAGCTTCCTTAATACTTAAAGTTATCTTAATTTCTCCACTTGATCATACCATCCGGGAATAACAGAGAGCCAATTTCATCGCCAGAGACCGCGAACAATTAATTGCCGCCATTGAAACTGCTTGGGAAACGATTAGTAATAATTACCTATGTTCTTGTACCATCAACGCTTAGACGACTACAAGAATGCATCGGCAATCAAGAGGGCCATACTCATTATTAGCAATCGTATGTATGATTCAAATAAAAACAATCAACATGTAAAATGCGTTGTTTACGAGCTAGAATCAAATTTCAATTTGAGTTTAGATGGTAACGATAGAGAATATCTTCTTGAACCTACTTTGATAATTAAACCTTATTTATAAAATAGCTTTTGTTTTGTTGTTACAAGATTTTTTGTTTAATTTTTTTTTTAAATAAATAATTCATTATTTCTTCCACGGCGAGTTGGCAAGTTTTTTTAGACTATAACAGCGACATAAAAACTATAAATAGTAAATGAATATAAAGGTAAAATACTTCTTTCTTGACATTGACATTTTAAAAAAGTACAATAAGAATGATTATTTATCGTATTATAGTAAAGCAGGACGGGGGTGACAAGTCAATTACGAATTTTTTGTTTATCATACTAAAGAAACGTAACGTGTGGAAATTCAATGACACATTAAGTTTGATTTATTTATTTTTACGATTATAGCCGTTTATTTATATACGAAAATATTTTGTATAAAAATAAAATGCAGCAAACATCTTTTTGACACAAAATCATTCCACTGTTAATAAGTCTTTATACGTGTGTTCGCAATTACTTAAAACATTTATTGTAATTGCCTTTCTTGGACATTTCAACCAAAAAGAAAAATTAAAAAAACAAATACTTAATACTTACAAAAATAAGAATATACATATTTATTTTCTAGTTTTCGCGGATAAACGATTTGACCTGGTATTGTCAATGTTTTTTATTTTTCTAATTTTAATTTCTTGAAAAGCATCGCGAACAGCTACGAATAATTGCCGATTGCATTCGCTAATAAGCTTGGCTGGCACCGCGAACTATTTCAATCGAACTAACAAAGGTGTTCCGTTTTTTGTTTAGTTCAGTGTACATTGTGTATAAACATTTGTGTTAATGTAAGAAAGTCTACATAGACTACACCGAAAGGCCGATTTAAGACCATCACATAAATTCTATTCGGACACAGATGGAGTCGCAGGTGTCCTTGTTCAGGTATTACCGGACGGTTCCGAGTAGCATGTTTTGCATATCTTAATGGAAATGCGTTATTCGCATATCGTTTAAATTAATTTTATTGTTCGTTTACACTGTTGGGCAACTGCTTTAACTAATTAACAAATTAAGCAAAACAATATGTCCTTAGATTATCCAGGAAAACAAAAAAATAATATTGTAAATTTAGAGAAAGATTTAGTTAATTCTTTGAGAAGCTAAAAAAAATAGTTTATTCTGAGAATATTGGTATTCTGTTGAGTGGCGTCGTAGATATTCTCCATAGATTCATTCGTAACCGCATCAATGCTAGACCAGCCTGAGTCTATTGTCATATCAGATAAACTTGGATAAGATAAGAAATAATAATAACCGACTGTATTGAAGCGTGTACAGCTGCAATATAGTCGCAAGTAAACGTACAAATATAAGTACTAGAACAGGAGTTTGTTGAAAATCTATTATCCAATGCAAAACCTAGCTTACAAAACATAAGCCGTCAAAGCCATATTGATGGAACATTTAGAAAAAGTCTTGCATTACCAAAAAATACAAAAAACAAAGCAAACAAGCCAAACACTAAAAATTATTTAAAAAAACTTACTTGCTGCCATATTTGGTTTCTCTTGCTAACATCCGTTGATACGTCCTATGTTTATGTTCAAGTTGATAGGCTACTTCTAAAATTTGCTTTAATGTGTGGTGGCAACTTTCCATGTCTTCAAAGGTTAAACAACCGTCCGCTCCGTAAACCGAACTGCATTCTCTTGACGTTAACAATCTTTCTATACCGGATATGTTTGATATAATCAACGAATGCATGCGCTGCAAGTCTCTTTCAGGATCTAATGTCATGTGTAAATTGTTTTCGGGACACGAGACTGCATTGCATCCGGGCGCCAACTCGTTTGGTGATTTACAGCTAAAATAATAAATTAGCCTATTTTCAATATTTAGTAATATATACGCACCACAACCATTGACCATTGATAAAGGCACAGGGATGATATTTTTCTAACCGGTTAGAATTAGTCTGGCATATTTTCGTCAATAAATCAATCCATTCTTTTTCTTCAACACAATTGGCAGCCTGAACGTACAACGCTCTTTCTGGTTGCACAATTTGAAACATATTCTTCATTTTAAACGAACGTTCCGCCAATTTTTCTACAGCTAGAATATTTGATAGAGGAATCTGGCACAACGCTTCTCTACCTGAAAGAATATTTTAAGAAAAAATCCTTACAGACAAATAAACTACGAACACCAATGGGTTAAGGACGAAGAAATTACAGTTTACAAAATCGCTTCTACCATACCCATTTGTATGCTTAATTAGATTAAAGAATTAACAAACCTTTAGTCTTAGAATAACTGAGATCATGAGTGGTAAGTTTAAAATATCGTTGCTTAAAATTTTTTCTACCAAAACGCTTCCTGCCTTGAGCTCTTTTAATCATCGTCCTAAAAAATAATTTAATAATTACCTGCCAAATAGTAAATATGTAAAGTAAGAATATACCATTACCTTTTAATATCCCTTTAAGTAAGCAATTAAAAAGTTAAATCGTTTTAGTATCGTTGTTTAAAAATATCTGAGAGTTGAAAAATTCATTTTTTTAAATTTCACTTTCCTTGAACAAGTGCGTAAAATATTTTTTTTTACAAAATGTAAAAATATCAAAAATCATTAATTATAGACATATACAGTGATCCTGTATATATATTTACAAGCCGAAGGTTATTGTAAATATTGACAACAAAAACCACCACATACAAATTGCGTAAGAAACTTTACTCACCCTTCTTTAAGCGTAACTGGAGTGTCGATAGTCACCGTTTGTAAATTGGAGCTTGCAGAAATTATTTCTAAAAATTGTCGAACGGCTTGCATATGCTGATCGGTGAAAAATTCCTTATAAACACATTCCATATACTCTTCTTTACACACTTGCTGCATCGAACGACAACTAACTAAATTCCCTAACGATTGAATGGTTTTTGAAATTAAAGTTAATGTCCGATTAGTTTGACAGTCCTGTAATCGCAATAACAAAAATAATATAAACATGAAAACCAAATCGACCCACTTACAATTTGTTCTGTTGTCAAGTCAAAAAGTCGTGGTCCCAAAATCGCCGGTGCAAAAAATCGTAAAAAAATAAAACCCGAGATAACCGAATAACGGACTTCTCGATTATTCGGAAAATATGTAGTTGCGCATTCTCTTAAATTATGAAAAATCTGGCACATAAGAGCAGGGCAATGTACAGCACTTTGTGTTATTGCTTTAAATATTTTTTGTACGTATTCTTTTAAATTAGCTAAATTCGTTTTCGCTAGATTTGTGTCCTTAATTCTAGTTATGTCAATTTCGCATGATTTCTTTTCATTAAATACTAAATCTAAAGTTGGTCGTAAAGTCTTATGCAGGTACTGTAGCCCTATTAATCGCATTGCCTCGTCCATCATTTTCGAAACTAACGTATTTCCACGGAAGATTGTTGTAGGATCACTAAAATAATGATCATATTAATTATGCGACAACAAAAATCTAGTTTTTAGTTACACCAATATAAGATTTTTACATACAATACTGTGTATTAGTTTTAAACATGATCAATTTTTCTGCTAAGTAATATAAATATTTTATAGATAATCGTGGTCAGTGTATCTGCAGAACATCAAAAGTGTCTTTTAGTACCATCAAATTTGCTGTTAATGTATAGAAATTAAAGATGTGAGTTAAGACATTTACTTGAACTAGAACCAGTAGTGCTGTCCTTTTATGGTTGTTTTGTAATGCTGTTAAATACCACGCTATGGCAGCACTAACTTCTTGATATGGGTTAAACTTCTTTCTGGCGAAGAAAAGCTTTGCAACTTAAAATCTCAAACACATCTATGTAAATCAATGAATCTCCAAATTCAAATATCATGCATATATACAATCTATCAAATACGGGATTCATATGCTGCCATCAAGAAACGACGAAGAAACAGCCTTATTTATTCTAACTATAAAACTAGAAATTTATTTACCATAGTTCAAGAACTAATGAATCTCATCAAATGAGCCAGAGGGTTAAAGCTTGAATAAAAATATTAGGAAAAAAGACGAACCCCTAGTGTTTTTGAAAAAGTTGTTATACAGATGATCGGCTATACGAATCAGCTTAACAATGTCGTCGGGAAGGTCCACTATATATAATAAATTAAAACAAAAGAGAACTTTAACTTAAAAAGAAATGTTTCAAAATGATTTAAATTCACTATGTTTAAAAGAACAAGATAATGAAGTAAGACCAAATAGTGGTTCTGATGAGAGTCTAACAAATGTGGAGGTTTATCCGAGATACCTATCGGTGGCTATAAAGTTTCCTCCACCCACAAAGTCAACAACAAAAATGATTGCAAAACTATTCGGAACGCAATGTTTTGCACAATGCCTACACAGCATTTATGAAAATACTCAGTTACATTTGAAGAACACTGAAGGTCAGTTTTACAATGATTCTTCAAATACAGTTAAATTAAACGTTGTTTAATTTTAAAATTGTGTCATATTACAGGTTAAACAACGTTTGTTTTACTGACCTTTCATTAGACAGTTTGATTCACTACCCAAAAAGATCTAAGCTTCCACGAATATTACAAAATAATTCGATACATATCGGTAACATGCTCTCGACTAGTACCTATCTGACAAATTATAATTTGTCGTTAACCTTCTTGCGTATAAAGACTAAAACGAGCAAAAAAAAAATTGTGCTCTATAAAAAGAAATAAATTTGAACTATACTAATGAGACGAATCGTTCACTTAAATGAATCAAAATAATCCTAACTTGTTTACTCTAACCGGTCACGCAGTAAATGATGTTCACCCGGTTCGCCATACGTTTTTATCTTTTTAATAATTTCAATTTCTATGATACGAAATGCATACCACAATCTAAAGCAGCATTTTACAAACTATTTAATTTTGGTGCCACTAAACAAACTCTTAAAAACCAAGCGTACCACCACCTAAATCTGTACCGTGTATTATTGTATATTGTAAAAAAAACGAACAAGATGAAAAAAACAATTTAAAAACAAGTTTAAGGTAAGAAACTTTTAGCAACATGTAAACGAATGAATTGTGAAACATTATCAACTGGTAAACCAGCCTAAGGAACCGAACGAAGTTCCAGACCTCATAGATTTCTTTGTAGTCAAAAACATATCAGTAAATTTGTACATTCAAAAAGCATGGCATATGATTATTCGCCCATACTCCTTAATGTAAGTAACAGTGTTATCCAAAATCAGATTTGTCAATAAACTGACTGACTGGCAAAGCTTCAAAATCAGTCTTGAAAACTTTATTGTAATATTGGAACTGAAGGACAATTAGAATAATAAAGTAGAACTGTTAGTCAAAAACATACAGCAAGCAGCATGGGAAAATACTCCTCAAATCAAATCTGTAAGAAAGGGCACTAACTACCTGAAGGAGATTAGGAAACTAATTACTAAAACAAGAAAGTTTAGAAGAGTCTCGAAGAAAAGAAACTGATTCCCTCTCATCAGTTCCATAACAGATCAGACAGGATCATAAAATAACTGATATAATGGAAAAATCATTAGAAGAAAAGAAAGTTTTCTCCATCATCTTCCTTGATACCGCCCAGACCTTCAAAAAAGTCTGGCATAAAAACTTGTTTCACAAGCTGAACATCTACCTGTCACGACAACATTCTCAACCTTTACATTACTATGTGTCAGAAAGATAGTTTAGAATGAAGCAGAAACAAGTTTATTCTGAAAGAAAAGAGATGAACAAAGAAGTGTACTACGTCCAGTACTCTACCTGTTATACACTTGCGATATCCCTAACCTGGAACATGAAACAATTGTAACATTTGCTGACGATAAAGCAGTAATTTCCGTAGGAAAAAATCATAAAGAGGGTGCTGAAAAGCTACAAACCTCCATTGATAGAATCAGCAACTGGATTAAAGTATAGCGTCTCAAGGTAAATGAGGTTAAGTCTGTGGATGTAGACTACACTAACAAACGGAAACAATATCTACCCATCAGAACTAACAATATCGAGATTCCACATGCCGAGTTAGCTAGATACCTAGACATGAATCTTGGCGCAAAACTACGCTAGAAAGTCTATGAGAAAAAGAAAGATATTTCATTAACATACAAATGTCACTACTTTCCATCTTCGCACAAAATAGTGGATAAAGACTGCACCTTTCTAACAAAGTAAAAGCTTTAAGTGAAATGTTTTTGGAACGCCATCCAGTAGTAAAAATACCACATATGATAAATAGAAAACTATTACGGTAGAAAAGTTGACATTGGATTTAATGAGAGCGAAAGTCAATAATCTATTGACAAGTAACGATGCCAAAATCAAAACTATATAATAGGTTAGAAAAATAGTGTTGGTATAATAAAGATGTCCAGGAGACTGTCAAACTGCCCTTACTTTGCAGTTTTATTTCCTATACCATTTAGTAATAAGACAAACCAACGTACTGTCGATTTCTGTCATACAATTAGGTTTGACAGAGAACTGTATGACCGAATTAACACTACCCTGAATTACCTCATTAGAAAACTGTGTTATAGAAAAAATAAAATCGCAAAGTAAGGGCAGTTTGACAGCATGTTGGACATCATATTGTGAAAAACATCAGAACTAGCAGGCAGCTGTTTCGTTCTCTTGGAACTCGTCAGCGTTAGAATACACTAATGTCTTTCCACAATCATACCGACAGACAACCGTTATTAAATCTAATGTCAACTTTTCTATCTTCCGTACTAATTTAGTTTAAAAAAAAAGTTATTGAAAATGTGATATGAGAATGACTTTAGTTAAGTTGAAAGTAGTCAACAATCTACTCATTTCATAATATACGATCGAACTTTCTATATAGGTACAACGAAAGTAAGGGTCGTGTATTAAGATCATGAGTATTAATCATCTCACCGAAATTTAAAGAGTTCTCTGATGATGTAGCAGAAAGAACAAGAATAAAAGAGCTTATTACTATTCATTCGTAAAGATGTAAGTAATTTTTGTCAAAACTTGTCATCAAATAATTTTGATGATGTTATTGGCAAAAAAAGTTAAAATTAGAAATTAAATACAAATGCAAAAACAGATTATTTCTGATAAAAGAAACAAAAGTATGAAATTTGTTTCTAATAAGATCCACATGTCATTTTTTGTTCAAATAAAAAGAATCAAATGCCAAAAACCACACTTAATTTTTTAAAAAGAATATATGTAGTTGGATCGTTTTCCAGTAACGTCAATCATAACAAATAAATAATAATTACAAAAACACTAAACATTGTAACAAGAAGAGATTGCTAAAATGTTGAGAATATGATTAAACTGCTTATACCACAAGTGGAAAAATTTCGTAATTTACACAATACGTAAGCACACAATTATTTAAGACAAGAATCAAATATCGAAATATAAAAAAATAAATAAAAAGAATATAAGAATTCTGGACACATTGCTATTTTTAAATTAATGCTTAGCTATGAACCAACACATGGTATAATCTAAAACTAACACAGGAAGTAGCTTTTAATAAGAAGTTTTTAACATTCAACGCATTTGAACACGAATATATGTAACGGATCACAACAACATTCTATAAAAGAACTGTTTGCGTTATGGGAATTACTTCTAAGTTTCTTTTACACCAATTGAATGTCGTAAAAAAGTTTTTTTGTACCATTATAAAGATAAAAACAAAATTCTTGGTTGAACTACAATTTTACGTAAAATGCTTATACAGGCAAATTTCGATGATTTTATCTTGATTTAAAGCAATATATAATCTATTGGGAAAAACCAACACTGAGTTTCGACCTATTTACGACGTAGTTTTTTAGCGTGAGCCTACGAGGCTTTACAATTCATTAAAACTAAATTAAAAAGCATGTATATAATTTTTATATGGTTTACAAAATGACCTGATTCGCAAATAACCAACATCAATAATTCCATGTATATTGTCTTAATTTATGTTTTTTGGGTATAATGATAGCACTATCTTTAATATTAAATAAAGTTAATAAAAACTAAAAAAATAGAAATAAAAGATTCAAACTTTATGCATGATTAGCACATTAGAAATATTTTTTCACCATGTGTATTTGATTATTATTCCTCTAAGAAAAAATTTTTTACAAGTAACCAATAATAAATATTCCAGATATTAATATAAAAATAACTAATGCACTAATGCAATTGATAAATAAACACGTAAATCTATTTAAAAGTGAGTTTATTTTAGTTTACTGCATTAAAGTTAATCGCAAATAAACGTAGTTTAGAATATAATAATATGCAATAGAAAATCGTCAATTTCATTCTTAATATAATTTAACATTGTTGTCAAAAAAATTCATACACTTTAAACTCAAGATATAGATTTTTTAGTCTTGCTCTATGAATTTACAATAAAAATTTTATAAAAAAAATTTGAAACGGAAACGCCTAATATTTTTGTATATAAACCATTTTACATTTATCTCTAAATGTAAACATAGTTTACAATAGTAACCGGAAGTGTCACACCTGTATTGGGTTGCAAAAATAAATTTTGCCGGCTATGAGGTATTTATCAAAATTCTTATCAGACAGGAAAATATATGAACGTTTTAAAAACGCCATAGATTATGAAGTATTAAATTTATATTATGCTTGTAATCCTCAATTATTTACTATACATATGTACTTACAAATAAAAACAAAATTAAAATGGCATTTAAAAAATGAAGACAATTTTCAGTGGATTTGTTAATGTTTTTATATCTTATTTTCAATATACAGTGCGACCCTGTAACTTAATAAATTCAGTAAATCAAATAACTTTCGTATTTCAAAAAAATGTTTGGACATGTCGATTAGCAGTTCCAGTTGCGGTCTTTTTCATAGAAAAAAATTATACATTGCGTCCTAAACTAGATATATAACACATCGATAATTTTTTTTAAATGACAATCCTGGTTTTGAACGATTTTTTAATGATTAATTTTGAAGAGCAAATGAGTTACACAAATTACTACATTCAGTTTTTTTTTATTTTCTAAGATAATTTCATAAAAATTTAGAAATAGTAAAAATCTATTCAACTTAATAATTTTTTTTAATAAATGCTCAAAATCTGCAATGGGTAATTTAGCGAAGACGTTTATGTACCTACATACGAATAATTTACACTATTAGATAGCTTAAAAATGCTCGAAGTAGGCCATAAAACGTACATTTATCTGTTAATAATAATATCATACTAGCCAGTGGTAGTTTCTTCATTTGGTCAATGATCCTCGAAAAAAATACTAAAAATTGCTTTGATTTCTAAAGTTTTAATATTGAAATGACCCTATTGAAGCATTGGCCACCAGCCGCCATTGATGTTTACACGACTGACAAAATGTCTAAAAGAAAACATTTGTAGAAGACAGAATCATTGGATCATTTATTCTGAATAGAAATGAATGAACCAACATAACTACATTTTTGGTCAACATCCTGTCGAAAGCTTTTAGAAGATGTTTCGCTAAAAACTAGACAAAATATGTGGTTTTAGCATGACGGATGCCGGGCACATTAACCGTTGGAAATTAGAAATTATTTAAAAGCAGCCTTCTGAAATTGCTGGATAGAAAGAGGTAGTTTATTTCCTTCGCCAGTTAGAAATCCAGCTCTTACTGTATTGGACTTCTATTTATGGGGAAGACTTAAGGCGGGTTGCACAAAGCAAATCAAAAATGTAACAACTGATTATTTCTCAAAACAATTGCTACATAGCCAATGAAACCACGTTTATTCGTGATGTAACAATTGATTTCAGAAATAATCACTTGCTACATTTTTGATTTGCTTTGTGCAACCCGCCTTAAATGACTTATTTCCCAAACTACTCGTGATGACAATACGCAAGCATTTGAAGAGTTGAAATTGAAGTTGCTGTGTCAAGCACCCGTCGCAGATTGAATAAATGTATTTTCAATAATGAAAGGCACTTTGAACATGTGCTATAACAATATTATGGTGTTATTGTTTGTTTTTCTGAATAAATAATTTAAAAGAATATTTGATAGAAAAATTCAGGAAAAATGTTCTTTTCATTTTGCATACGCTTCTTGCAAGAGCTTATGAAGCGTTTAATTTATCGATAGATGCAGTTTTAACTAAAATCTTTCTATTTTTATGTTTTATTCAATTACCTTAGAATAAATACGCTTTTCCCGTTAACTTTATTAAGTAAATTAGACAAGAACTGGCCGGAAAGAGCGCCCTCTAGCAAATTTAAAAAAACATTAAAAAGATAAACTCTTTTTAATGATTGTAAGATAATAAAATTCCAACACCGAAAATGTCAGATAACCCTATTTACGTGTTAGTTGTGCAGAATTATGTAAACTATCTATTCGCGTTTTAAAAATCACACCTTGTGGTGATATATAATACATAAATTATAATTAAAATAAATAATAAAACATATTTACAAAAAATGCATAAATTATAAAATATAACGTAACAAAGATCACGCAAATCAAAATAAACCGCAATTTATCAAAAATAATTAAAGCAACTGATTAATCGGTATTTTAATTAATTAATTGCCAAAACATAACGTAGTAAATTTTGATAGAATGTAACTTTTTAAGTTGACGATATTTGAATATACAAATTTTATCAACTTATTTGTTAGAATTTTTATTATGTATGTATTGATCGTGTCGATTTTAGACGATGTCAAAGACGATTTTTATGTAGGCCGGCAAATATTTAAATGTCCGTTTTGATCGATAACCTTCCGCCAACGCGCGATCAGCTCATGATTCAATCCATCCACATGAATTGATTTAGGTACAATTTCCAGGTCTCTAAATAATCGAACACCTTTAAAGGAATCCTGAAAAGAACGGAAACAATGGTAATTCAATGACGCAGTCAGGAAAATACGTTATAGAACGTTCATTTTCTGTTCGAACAATTCTGTCAATTCTGCTAAGTGTTATAAGTACTTCAATGTTTATAATGACAAGCAGTTTTCATTAACATTGTTTTATTATACGAGATTTAGTTCCGATCCAGTTTTCATAATCCGTAACAATCAGTTTCAAAGACAGATTAATTTCGTTTCAGTAGTAAAACGTCGGTGAAGATTATTTGATCAGGTAATTTTTTGCGAGCTAATCAATAATTACTTAAACGTCAAAAGTCCCACGTTATTTCCTTACATAAATAATTGTTTATACAAGTGGGTTAAAAAGTTTCATTTCCGAATATACGTAGAAAGTTAAGTTAGTTAAAATCTTCATTTGATTGGGATTTATTAAGAATAGTTTTAAATAATCTTAAAGCAATAAAATCTATTGTCAAATATTTTTTTCAAAACTTCTGTTTACGCTTTACATAAGTCATAATATTTTTACAAATTTGTAGATGTACAAAAACAGTCAACTTAGTTATATTGAATTACAAAAAAAAAATTAAGTCTACAGAAAAATTTTTACTCTTAAGCTTATGTTAGTTAAAAATTTCTGGCACATAAACAGGCTTATATTCACAAATAAAGAAAATGATGAGTTCTAGAAATAATTCGGTTCAGGACACATGATGTAGATATTATAAATAAAAGCTGCAGAAAAAAAAATTCATTTGTTATTGAATGAGGAGTGACAGAAGAGATAAAGATGAGCAAAACAGAGAAATGTGGCATAACCAGCACCAACGGCGGCGACTTTCAAAAACTTTGAAAGATGCCGCATTTTTGAGAAACAATTAACATCTATATTTTATTGTTTAACGAAAATAACTATATACACATTTATAAAGTAATCAATAATTTTGTGGGGTGCTTAGCACCTCGAAAAATTTATTGTAACGTGTCCCAGTTGCAGCCGTTGACCAGCACGAACTAGTTCCAGCGGTATGTCCATGAAAGCCGTGCACCAACCAACTTCAACAACCTGTCTCGGAAAGTTCTTGGCAGGATCAAGAACTTCGTATGTACTTATGCTCGTGGACTGGTTTGTAATTTGGAAATTTGTATGAAGAACGCCGCCAAAACTATATAAGCAACGCCAAACAAAATATATCCGTAGATGTCATTCTAGAAAAAGTTGACAAGTATATCTATGTGAAAGAAGAGTGCACTTATCATGACAGTCTTTAGTAAATCCAGCCACATCTTTAAAAATAAAAATATACCCTTTTATCTAAAAAGTAAATTGCACAATACGTGTATACCTCCGGTAGCTGTATATAGGGTGTATCTACTAAGAGTAGACAAAGAACAGGAAGTTGTAGATTTCGTTAAAATTAATAATTATTTCCTTTCAAACTTTTGGATTTAGGACTTTGTTTTCCAGATATTTAAGATTTTCATATTATCTATTTTTGCTGATAGCTTCTACGTTCTTTTAAATTTTATTTCGTACAAGTTTTTTAGAACTTTTTACATTACAAAATAGTATTAAGTATTCATTAATTAAGATTCTCGTGAAAAAAAAAAATTACAAGAAACATATTTAAAGTTTCTCGAAATTCTTTTTAATTTAAAAGTTATGAAGATTGGTCGCTACGAATAACTTTTCTACGTTGTTTTAAACCATCACGTTGGTTAAAAGCAAAACAGAAGATTACAAAGAATTTATATTTTGACTATTTTGTGCTAGTTCTAATTTTAAAATCTATAATAAATGTTGAAATTGTGCACCATTTTCTCGCAGACACATTTGACAACGCTTAAGATTTTGCTACGGCTACGTTAATTAGAACGTCGGGCTTCTCCATACCATACGAGCGACTAGATCTTTCTCCAAAGCAATTGTTGTTTCATACACTAAGGATTTCATACATCCCCAGAAAAAGAAATATGTATAGCTACACAAATATAGAAACATTTCATTAAGGCATGTTTTAACTTGTTTGCTGAAACAGCAGGGAGCTCAGTCATGTTGAAACCACATTCTAATTCTTATAACTAAGGGAAGATCTTCGAGCAGTTCAATCGATCTGGGAATATGAAATGAAAATGACCTATGACATATTTAGCTATTACTCCAGTTCATACACTTATGGAAAATCCACTTTTGTAGCTGCAGATCTGCATTGCGTAAGGATTTTCTTTGGTCCAAACGTGAGAATTTCGGCTATTAAAAATACCTTCCCTTGTGAAAAGTATCGTTCTGTGTAAATCTGACTGGAGACCAAGTCGCCTAAGTAACCAACGGCAGTAGTTTACTCTAAGTGGAAAATAATCGGGTGATAATTATTGTACTTCTCTAGAAGGTACGAGTGCAATAGTTGCTCATGCAAACATCTCCAAAAGCAATTCATGGTCCTTCCTAATGATCTAGTGCGAACTGATGGATTATTCTCTATACGATCTAAAGCTTCTTCCTCAAAGAGCGGTGTTTTTGTAGACCGAGCATTGTTGTTGCTTTCACAACATGGTTCAATACTGCCAGTTTCAAGTAAACGTTTATGCACTCATAAAAACGTACTATGGTGAGGACAACTATCTGGAAACCTTTCCCTGTAAATCATTTGGGCTCTTCTACCATTTTTTCAGCTTCTCGAAATATTAAATGTTTATTAACATTTTTTTTCGAAAAATCTTAAATATGGTTTTCGTAAATGTCTTTCATGAAAATCTTAATTAATGAATACTTGAACAACAAAGTTTTTAAATGGTCGCCATTTAAAAAATAATTAAGAAAGAAAAAAAGTTAATACAAAAATTGTAAAGTAATGTAAAAAGTTACTAAAAACTTTTGCGAAAACAAATTTAAAAGAACGTAGGAGCTATTAGCAAAAATAGATAATCTGAAAATCTTAAATATCTCAAAAACAAAGTCCTAGTCCCATCTCCTAGTCTAAGTTTAATCGTTTGTCAATGCAGTTGTGGAGTGAGAGTACATTTGAGTGTATCTGCTACTGCTGATGACCCCCAAAAAAGCAAATTAACCAGTATATTCACAATTAGATAAACATTCCTTACTTTTCAATGCTTTCAGGTTAGTTTTCGCCCGCGGTTTATAAAAACAAATTTGAATTACGCAGGTATATAATCAACTTACGTGTTACATCGCTATAACGATTTACGGTTAGCTATACATATATGGTCTACATACAATGGCAATAACTGAAAACCATAGCAAAAAAAACTAAGTATCAACCAAAGAGCTATGGAACGAAAATTACGCTGAAAATACAAAGCACGAAAAGTTAAGAACGCCCAAAATGCGAGTTTTAGATAGAGGACGAAAGGGGAACATGCAGAGTAATGGTATGGAGACCTAAAAGAACAAAACGACGTGTGAACAGACCACAAAAAATAGTGTGATAATATCAGATGATGATGGAAGAAACTGGATAAAAACCACCAGAAACAGAGTCTACCAAGAACGTCTACAGAACCAAATCAAAGAATTTAAATAAGATTTAAAAAAATCGTCATATGTACTTATTGCATTTAATTTTATTATTTTATAACGCGCGGAATTAAAAGATGAATTTTACTTCATTGAAATGTAATATATTATTTAAAATTGATTTCAATAATGGGTTATTAAACCGTATTTTCTCATTTCTGATTAAATTTTAGTTAATAATGCAAAAGCAATTTTATTATCAATTAAAATAGCATTAAAATAGTGTGACTGTAAATAATGGTTTTATTAAGTATCAAAGAAATAATGATAAATTAATTAAACCTTGTAGTTGGAAAATTTGCAGCTCTGATGTATACGCTATGTAAACTTTCTATATTAACAATTGCAATAAATGTTTATATGTACTATGTTTTCCAAAGATAATTATGAAAAAGATAATGTATGTAGTATTAAGAAGTCACAAGAATTTCAGGTTTATAAATTATATTATAACAGTGAGGATAGTATTTGTATGTAATATATATTTAAAAACTACGTAACAACCATTAAAAATCTATTAGTACTCAACTAGTAGTACTAAAATGATGTATTTTTATGAATTCTAACTTTTGTGACAAATCCATGAATAAAGCAAATACATTAAAACTAAATTGCCGCTAAAAGTTTTTCTTCCACATTTTCATTTGTCATTCCAAATAACATTTTTGACATTTAAATTAGTATACATAACTATAAAAATCAATGATAAAAAAAATGAAGATGGAAAAATACAAAAAACTAAAAATACTCTAGTGTTTACTAGTTATGAATGAATGAACCTTGCTGAACATATCTTATCTTAGAACATAAATAGTGAGTATGAGCTCAAGCATCTGTAAACATTTAATTCCGCCAGTCAAAACCGTGACAGTAGACTTTTGCCTCAAAGTTAGACATTAAAGCGAGGGGTTGACCACTACGCAAATGTGGTGTACAAGTCACCGTAAATGTCAACGCAAATGTGGCAATTTTCGCACAAATTCACAATTTTGTAACAAATGTCAAAAATTTCTCGAAAATGTCGCAATTTTCTCGCAAATGTCGCAATTTTCTCGCAAATGTCGCAATTTTCTCGCAAATGTCCCAATTTTCTCGCAAATGTCGAAATTCTTTATCAAATGTCGCGATTTTTCTAGCAAATGTCAAATTTTTTTTACAAGTATCGCAATTTTTTTTGCAAATGTCACATTTTTTCGGAAATGTATGATACCTATACAAAATAAATTGTAATATTTGAGTATATTCTAAGAATAAAATATTTAAATAGCTACATTTAAGTAATACGCCATGTCATAAAGTCTTATACTTATTGTTTTTGTAATATGTTTGACGTTTTCGACATTCAAACAATACAATAGGAAATTGAATGGAAAAAAAAACAAAAAAGGATCCGATTAATTAATTCAGAGTTCTCCGAGAACTTATCTGAAGATGAGTCGAGCAGGAAAGTAACTCATGAGGATTTTCAGAGTTACAATTCCGTTTCTGGCTAATCCTCCACAACAAAAATAAAAAATGATAAATGGAGTTCGCAAAAATATTCTAGAAGATCACGCGCTAGAAGAGTTAGAGAACGGGTAATAAAAGATGGATATGAACAATCTTTAATTACAAATATTTGACATCAAGTGGACGAGGTAACAAAACTACTCCTAGAGAATAATGAACTCCGTGCTATGCTATATAAAGGAGATAAAGAAATAAGTTTAAGGAATAACGTCTGTTCTCAAAATAAGATAAATAGTGGTTTGCAACTTGGAAATACAGATGATGTTTCTAATTTTTTACAATACCTTCTAGACACAACAATTTCAAATAGTATTAAAAATCAAGTAAAGGGAACAAGTATGATCATAGACTGAAGTTATTCTCTACTTACTTATTTCTTGTTGGAGGTAGATTATTATACGAAACTTTGTACGCAGATATGAAAAACGGTTTACCCTCAATTACAACAATAGGACGGAGTCTAATTCACAACCACTTCGAAGAAAGGCATTTTTGTTTTCAAGAACTCTTTGATTTTCTGGAAAAAGAAACCTACCAAAAGTTGTTTGGCTTACTGAGGATGGTACCAAAATAACTGTTGGAGTCCAATATGATTCGAAGAGTAATAAAATTGTCGGTTTTGTTTTTCCATTAGTAAATGGAATACCCGAAAAACGCCAGTTTCTAGCAACATCTGCAAAACAAATACAAAGTTTCTTCCACAGAATATGCCTATTGGAATATGGCACAAGTTCCAATTGATAAATGTCCACCATTTTGTCTAGCTGCTTTTGGAACCGATAATTCATTTGCATGTGAAGATGTTCTTGCCAAAATATATTACCAATGAAATGGATCGCTGTATTATTGAATGCTTGGGATATTCGAGTGGTGGAGACCCCAGGTTAATGAAGGCGATGAGAGGCGGTTAACAGTTACATGCATGTAACTCAAAATGGAATTGGTTTCATATGGATTTGGATAATGGGCTAATATGTGTTCAGGATACAGTCCACATTGGAACTAAACTGAGAACTCGGCTATTAAAGATAAATATTTGTATACAAATGGGAGATTTTGTTGTTAGTTCTAAACGCTTAAACATTTAATATTGAACATTTCCGAAGATAACCATGGATTGACTTTATCTGACACTGAAGCAGAAGAGAAAATGAACTTCCGGACAGTTGAAAGAATTTCATGAGATCAAATATCTTTCCTTTTGGGCGAACTGTTGCAGGAAAGTAAGGCAACTGTAATATACCTAACAATAATACGATATGTATTACACTATTGCTTATGCAAAGATATTTCTCTTGCACAAAGATTGCATTACTTATGGTATGCAGCTTTTTTTAAGAGTGTGTCGAGGTTCCTTAAAATCTAAGAAAAACCTTTCCGCTACTGACAACTTTAATACACTCAATGCCTATCTTTGAATAGAACTAAATGTACACGCTTTAGTAAAATTAATTAGAAAACTTCGAGATAACGAAAACTTAAAAAATGGAGTACATTTTGCTACATGGTTCTTTAGTTCACGACCATGTGAGCAGACTTTTTGAGCCACACGTTCACTCACTTCAACATTTTCTACTATTGTGAATTTCAGTATATTAGAAATTTTAAATAGGATTTCAAAGATTGAAACAATCAATCAAATTACCAATGATTTGTCAGAAAGATTTGTTTTTCCAAGAGAGCGAACTTCTAATAAACTCGGCACTGTGGGTGATACAATTAACAACAGTGAATTTTTTGACACAAAAATAGAAAGTATTTGTCTAGAAGCTCTTGACGAGGCAAAAAAAGATGCTTTAGCATTAGGTATTAAATATAAAAAACATATTTACGTTGTTGATATTCTACATCCGGTGTTGGTAGATGAAAATGATGGTGAAATAGTTTCTTGTAACCTACTTGATTTAGAAGACATCATGTTAAATAAATTAGATAATTTGGAAAATTCACTAGAAAAACATAACACAGAGAATTGCCTATCAGAAACTGAGATAACAGATGCAGATATGGAACTAGCACATTACGATTACGAAATATAGTTTAAGTTTAAAAATGAACGTGACTGAAGCAAACTAATAACAGTTGGAATGTCAGTTGTGTGCTATGATCGGATTCAAAAAAGTATGTTGGCTTAAAAAAACAAAAAAAAACGCAATTTTCTCGCAAATGTCTCAATTTTCTGGCAAATATTGCAATTTTCTTGCAAATGTCGCAATTTTATCGTAAATGTCACAATTATCTCGCAAATGTCGCAATTTTCTCGCAAATGTTACAAATGTGAGAGAAACTCGCAAATGTGTACACAACTTTTGTATGTGGTTAACCCCTCGCATTAAAGTTAAAAACAAAAAAACTTGACAAGAAAAAAGGATAATGTCATCACCAAAGTGGCTACTAGCGAAAACATTAGATTCTGAAGCCTAACAAATATGTATTATTAAAAACAGAAGTTGAGTCTCATTAAAAATAAGCATAAAACGAATTTGTGTTCAAACATTTTTGATTCTGAACATTTTAAAAAAAGGTTTATGTATTGTTAGAATGACGGTCACACTTTGTTTTGTAAGTTTCATCCAAAGCAGAGTCCAAAGCACTACGTTTTCATTAGATGATTCTGTGTGTGTTCATTCCGTTTTTTATTAATGCCGACTTATGGTTAGGGTCACTACCATTGGTCACTACATATCAAGTGATCAAATCCAAACTAACTCGATATGTTTTAAAGAGCTAATATTTTTTTATTAGATATATCTACGTAAAAAAACTTAAATATGAAATCTATTCGTCTTTTGTTAGATCTTTAAAGTTTCAAAAAAAGGGCGTATTTGTGCCTATGATAATTTACGTTATCTCAGGCTAGAATGAAGATAGAAAGGTAAGACAAAAACCATTCTTTTCAGAATTCAACTAGCGTTAATTTGATATGCACGACAGTATTTCAAGTAATTAGTACTTTTAAACCCCGAACTCAAAATTTTAAAAGTTAATTCCAAAAAACTTTAAATGATAAAAAAACATGAATTTTTAATGTTATTACTATTAAGTTGTGTGCAAAATTTCAAGTTGGAATCACACACAGTATGACGCAATACTCTTTTCATGCGTCCACCTGAATAGAGCAAGTAGAAACTTGAAATATCTGAAGTAGCTAAATAAAGAATATAGTTTAGATTCTGTAGAGTTAGATAAACCTTAATTTATCATTAGAGTATTTAAACAAATCGCTTTCAAATGTTGAATTACCACCAATTTCAACAAGAAGGTTGCATTGGCCTTGTTATTGTAGAAATAATTTTAAGCTATCACTAAAAAGCTCACTCGTGAGTTGGGTAAAGATACAAGGTTCTCCGAGAATGAAGCCCAAATTAATCTGGATTCAGAAAAGTAAAAAAGTTCTTGATCCTCACAACACTACGTAAAAGTTGAAAAGTAAGGAAAAATGAGTTACATGTCAGTAACAGGATCGCCAGAAAAACTAAGTCACTAGTAAACGACGAAGGAATAATGCCATGTCCAGATCCAAAGCCAGGAAAAACTTTAGACTAAAATGTTGCAGATAAATTGAAAAATTTTTACAAATCTGACGTCAAACTATGCCAGGCAAGAAAGATTTTGTATCGATGAAAGTAAATGGAAAGAAAGAACATGTTTAAAAGAGACTGGTTTTATATGTCAGTAAAGCCTTTTTTGATAAACTAAAAAATGTACATTATGCTCAATACATGCTACTTTGTGCCGCAAAAACAAATTATTTTTTCCTCTTTTACAGTTTTTACGGTGACAATTTTTATGATAACAGATAGCCCCGCCTTTTTCGATAAAATAAAAAATGCTCAGTATGTGCTATTTTGTGTTAATTCTGTTTTTCACCAATTAGTAATTTTTTAGTTTATCAACAAAGGTCGGGCTAACTTTACTGATATGTATATTTGTATGTTTATTTCAACTGCTTTTAGTACACAACTATGCGAAGCCTAAAAACACTTCTCAAAAAACTCATTTTCTTGAATCATTTTTCAAAAAGTATATAGAAAATCAATAACAATAATAGAAAAAAAAACGAAAAAACTACGAACAAGATGATACAACTCTATTATGAATGAAACGTGTGTAAAGAACGGATAAAATGTTTTTTTTTTACAAATATCTTAGTAGTAAATACAACCTAAATTTTATTCTAGTAAATAATTGATCATTCTGTGACAAATGATTTTCATAGTAAAATTACCGAAAATTAAAAAAATTTTTAATTTAATTTGTGTAATTTTTCTCTCCATTCGCAGATGTTAGAGAAACCAAACCGTTTTTACGTTAACACATAGCCCCGCTCTTTTGATGTAATTGAAAATTACTAGACAAGACGTGCTACCTTGCGCCTAAATATGTATGTAGGTACTTTTTCAGTTTACAAATTTCATGAAAATCACAAAATTTTTCACTTTTAATCTAAAATAACATAATGTCAGTGTGACGGTCCGTTACATTTACTTACAAAACGCAGAAATTACTCAGCAGAACCATTCTGGCATACAGTTTTTGCACGTTGAGAGGATAAATCTTTAATCAGACTTCTGAAGTAGGCCGTAATGGTTAACTCAAGGTTTTAGTAAAGCGCAACTTCGAAATACGTGTCGATATTTTTAATTACATTTGTACTAATTACTCAAAAACGTTGTAGTCATCCTCTAAGTTATTGGCTCTGGAATCATTAATAATAAACGTCTTCCTAGAAGGAGATTTAATTTTGTTCTATAGCTTTTGAACGAAGCGGAACTTTCGCTGCAAACGTTCAAGTACAAAAACCCAAATTGGCGTAATAATGTAACCCAAAGTTTCGCTTTATTAAAAAAACTACAAAACACAACTAAAATTCCTTATGAGAAGACGTTTATTGTCAATTGTTCTAGAGTGACTCGAAATATAACCACAATAGTATGTAAGTTATTGTGAGTAATTACTGAAAATGTGATTAATAATATCGACGGCAGTTCCGGAGTTGCGGATTGACTGAAACCTCGCCTTTGCCAAAACATTGAAAGATAATGAATCTCTATTCTGGAAGAATTAGTTTATCGTTTGGGTTCAAAAATGTTCAACAACTGTAATAACACTAGGTATAGAAACTACAGTCGTCCCAATTCTTTATAGTGATTGTAAGCAAAGCTGCAAGGTTCTTTTTACCTATTGACAGCATCTATTAGGAACCAAACATTCCAGTACCACATCAACGCACTGCACAGGACGATCAAGTTTACTATGAAGAAAGAGCAAAATAGAAATTTACCTTACCTAGACGTTATGGTGAAGAGAACCGAAGAAAGAAACCTACAACTTGCAGTAGGTATACAGAAAAAGGATACACACCGATAATATCTACATGCCACATCTCACTATCACTCGATGAAGGAAATGACTTTTATAAACACACAACGAAAACCATCAGCCAGTAAGAAGATGTACCTTGAAAGCACTTAGAAAGAATGGTTACACAAACGATTTTGAAAACAAAACCACCAAGAAGGATAACTTGTTTATCTTACATAGTGAGTCATCTAGAACAACATTTGTCAAACTGTGGTACACGACACCGGGTGGTGGTACGCAAAAGTATGACACAAATTTGTATTTTTTTCTAATAATTCCAAAAATATTAAAATATGCATTTTAAAATTAAGAAAAAAAACTAGTTGTAGGGCACGAAACAGTACAATAAACAGCAAGATGTCTTACGTTTTGTGCAAGACAAAAAGACAACGTGATCTCCCATTGTAATAATAATTTTGTCTTCATGAAATCTGCAAATGGTGAAAAAACAAAAATTGTTTCTGCGGTAGAAAATAGCAAATTCTGAGCACAACTCGGCACAAAAATCATGAAAAAGTCTCTATCTGTTATCAAAACAAAATTGATTCTCTCCGTAGAAACTGCAACTGAGGAAAAAAAAATTGTTTTGTGGCATAAGGCAGCACAATGGTCATTTTTTAGTCTATCTAAAAAGGCATCTTAGATTAGAAAAACGGAACACATTCGGTTTGCATGTGCATAACTGCTGTAGGAACGCTGAAAGAGATTAAGCTTTTGATCTTTGTAATTACAATGTTTGTCACAAATAATGTGGCAAAAAAGGTGCCTAACTGCTACCTAAACAAACGTGGAAAATGTCCAAAAGTTAGAAAATTAAAAAAAAACTTCAGATACAAACAATGCAAAACTGTAGAAGAATATGTGAACTTGTTGGACTAAAGAAACATTCATTTGTATCTAGTCAGCAATCCAGATACTACACTTAAAGCAAAACATCCAAGCAGATAAAGCAGTTGTAAGTTTGGGCTTTTCAAGAAAACTACTCTTTCGTCGTTTAAGACGCTTCACAGTCCTTAACCTGGAATAATGACCAAGCTAAGGCGCACCTTTTTTGGCGTTTATTACAATGACAAAGGAATAATTAAATACAATTTGTAATAATACTAGAATGCTCGATAGCAGTTCATTAATTTCAAAGGAAATATGATGCGCTGTCCAAGTTGAAAAAGATTTATTATTTCCCAAATGGTTCAGCTGGGTAGAATAAAAATCGGAAAAATTAGGAATATCTGCAATCACAAAAATGATTTGGGAATTGATGCAGAGTGGCACTTTTTTGCACCGTTCACAATAAAAAAATTTGTATTGACTTGGGAATTACTGTCAAACGATTTGTAACAAAAACAAACTTGCGAAGGCCGTATAGTAGACAACTGTTTCTTTGGAGTCAAGAAAATACACCAAAAATTCAATTTGAATATTGTACAAAATTGGATTATTCAGAAGAAGCTTTTTTGAAATATCGTCTTCAAGAAGTTGAAAAACTGTAAAACAGTTTCACACTTTCCTTCCTCAGTTTGACTGAATTGAAGTTACAAGCTTTTTTCTTTATGTGACAAGAAATTGTTGAAGAAGGTAAAATTTTCGCAATTAATGAAATTTCAGTTTACGTGTGAATATGATTGGCGTTAATGAGTGTCCCATCAGAAGACTATGAAACTGAAAATGTGAAAGTAACATTTCTACATCCTTCGGGTTCTGCTCCCTCATTTGTTTTCCCATACAACTCTGACATTTTAAAAGTGAACAAAAAACAAATCTCAACTCCATACACAGCTACAAGATAAATTTATGTAATTTCCAAAAACGAAACCAATGCAGCAACAAAAGGTCTTAAGTTGAAGACTCAATTCATCTAAACGTGTTTTTGACATTTTACAACATCTGACTTAGTAATAATATTGAAAATTCATAGTATTTTTTTGAAAATTCTAACGGCCGGTTCCACCAACACGACTTAAACTTAAGCAAAGCTTAAAAACTGGGATACAATTGTTAAAACCATAGCAACAATTGTTTCTAAGCATTGCTTAAGGGAACCGGTCGTAAATCATTTGCGGATTTTTGGAATTACCTTTTAAAATTTTACTTGAAATATTGTCGTGTTATTTATAAGACCACGAGCCTATAAACATTCAATCATTATTCATAATTTACACGATCGTATTTTAAAATTAGCATTTCATATAGATAAAAAAAAATTAATTTCTCAAAAATGAACTACAAAAATTATTATTAAATTTAAGGAAATATTTCATTTAAATAAGAAATAGTTAAGTTTAATACTTTTTTGAGTTAATTTCACGTGATATAAATTGCTTGAAAATTGAAATATGGTAATATGACTACATATAGCGCGTGCTATGTAAAATAAGAAAAATTCGTTATCTAATTACAGCACCGTGAATCACTCTGTAAAGTGTATGTTACTGTAAGTGCGCCTGTACGTCAAGTGACATGACAGTTAATTTAGACACCCTATATTTATATACTGATTAAATGCATCTTGAACAATGTTATAAAAAACATCGATTTCCCAATCACATAGGTACTATACTTAAGAGATAATTTATTTGTATACAAAAATGAGTCTAAAAATATACAAAATGTAAACGAAACCAAATCCAATTCATAGTATTATAATGATCATTGATCATAAAAAACATGCATGTTATTCTAAAACCAAGAATACTTACGTTAGGCTAGAGATTTCCTTTTCAGCGAGCAATCGAATAATCGGTACAATTTGATCATGGTATACAAAAATTCTCACTAATGGTTGTGCAATTTCAGTTTTATTACTAACGATATCTCCTAATATTTGTACAGCACTAGACGATATAGACTGAAAGGAAACAAAGGATAAGTGACTTACAAAAAAAGAAATAAGAAGTTACCCTAGAATGAATGCTTTGCAGCAAAAGTGTCCTTAAGGGTTCATAATCATAACTAGGAAAAACGTGATCCGCAGTATATTGTACGTTTAAGCGTAGCGAGCCTAAGGTGCTATTTACCGAAAGACGAGTACCTGGAGGCGTTGCACAAGAAGGCATCGGTCTGTCTTTTGTAGAGCGAGGTTGAAGAAAGTACCTTTAAAAGCACATTTGTAAAACGCATATTGATGTAGAGAAATACATACCAGGCATTTCTAAGAGCAGCATTTTGTTGTTGTAATCCTTGTAATTGAACCCGAACTTCACCTAAAAACACATCATCCCCCATGCTGGGCCCATCGTGCCAAAAAGAAATGTGCAATTCACATATTTCTCCTTCATTTTCCGAACAAACCGTGTACGATGAATTTTTATCTTTATCCTGGCCCACACTACCGTCAAACTCAAAAATTTCATCGAATTGAGGACACACAGTTTTTTTACGAACTTTCGTCCTTTTCGAAATTCGTTTGCCGTTCGAATACAACACAGACACTAACGCGAATGGGTCGCACGAACCATTTTTTAAAGTCAAATCTGAGCACTCGACCACACGTACTAGCAAGCGTTTTTGACAACTTAATTTATGCCTGTTGTTGGCCGGTTCAAATCTAATATCAATATTCGCTTTTCCTTGAACTTCCGAGTCAGCGTCAACAGCTTTTATAGTAAACCAATGATCCTTATTGTTGTAAGAGGCTAAATCCTGTCTTTTAATTGCTACTTTACCGATAACTTTGTCTTGTTTTAAATGTCGATCACGATCATACAAATATATAGAAAGGTAACGAAACTTTCTAGGCACTTCGAATTGAAATTCTTCTCCGAAAAATGGACTAATAACAAACATAACCTTAAATGTTATTTCTTAAGCGAGTGTAGAGTTTACCTTAAAGTTTTTTCGATGGTTGATGTGCGAAAGATTTCTTCTTGGTCCAACGATAAAATACAGTAGACATCTCTGTGCAACGACGAGCCATGGTTGCGACACAACAAATTTTTGGCTTCACCTAAAGTGTATTAAAGAAGTATTAGACGTGAGGTTTCTAAAAATGCGACAAAATTGGCCTATTTATAATGTAATTATTGAAAATATTTGCACCTGCATTAAGTTTAAAAATCTGATTCTGACATCAGATCAAAAGGTGACTCATGATTGCATAAAAAGTTTGTAAGAAGTAAATTGGATGAATTAGAAAATGTCGTGAACAAAATAAATCGAGAATAAACGGGTAATACTCACCGATTTTTATTTTTAAACGTTCTTCGGTTCTAACTTTAAAGATCTCGTCCGCCATGTTTCCTCCATATCCTGAAAAAAATGAATGGGCTGATGTGACGGAAGGTACGACCGAAACAGCAGCCACCTCGATCCGCACCGCACGCTTAGGCTTAGCCTACGCGTTTGTGGAAGTTGAAACTAAATGTTGGTCACTTCCTTTAGTTGCCGTTATTATCAAAGGTATAAACCACACGTAATAACTCACAGGGAAGGTTCAAACCGTAACACGTGAGTTGCTGATAAACTTGTACATATCAACAACGTAGCATTTATGAATGAACCACAGGACATTATGCGTACAACACTGCATGTGGCCCAGTAAATCATTGCAAGCGAGCGCACTACGCATTCTCCACTTTACATGAATGAATGAATGAGAAAAGCCCACTACCACTTCCCATAATCGTCTCACAATGTTATTACAATTTTTTTATTGTTCCTACGCAGATGTACTGCTGTAATTATTATTCGTGGGAATTTTTCTTTATCATTCAATTTATTATATTACGATATTCATCTAAATTATGACTGTTGCGGTTCAAACACTCAACCAAAACAATACGAATTCGAGAGAAAGCTGATTGCAAAAGTGCGTTAAGTCTTGTTTCCTATTCACATACACTTTTACAACAAAAGAATTGCTTTAAAAATAACCCCATTAATAAATTACACCTGTATATTGCAGTTCATTAATTACCGACAACTGCCAGTGGCGTATCCGTCATATTAAACTATCTTTAATTGGACCCGAGAAAAACTAATTTTCCACGTCCAACTTATTACCGCATTGACAAATTCAAAAAGAAAACAAATGCAAATTAATTTGCCAAGCATCGTGCGACTTCTGCATACAACCGAAAAGCGACATAATTTTTTTTTTAATTAATGGTAGGTAATTCTAAAGAATAAACTAATATTATATGCAACAATGTGTTCACAAATTCTAAAATTGTTTGATGTAGACTAAAATGCAACACAAAACTTGGTTTATTTATTGTATTTAGTACCATAAAACACAATTAACTTAAAAATTACAATTCAGCTAAACGTGGGTTTATACTAAAATGAGATGAATTCAGTTAAACGTGGGTTTATACTAAAAATAGGTGACCGATTTAATTTTAAAAGTGAGTTTTTTCTGCTATTGTTTGCATTTTAATATTTACTTCATAATTACGTCAATGACGACAAAAAGACCGGGGTAAAATAACAAATAACGTTATTTATATGTATAGTAAATTTTAGTCTTTTTGTTTAAAACTCGAAACATTCTTTTGTAAAAAGTCTATAAATCAAATAACATAATTGTTAAGTTGGGTTTTTTTCTTATAATACAGATCAAACAGTAGATTCGATGATGAGTTTATAATTAAATAGTAAGAATACCACTAAGGATGGTGTCAGAAAACAACAAGCAAACTTTACATTACTGTTGCGTATTTGTTTATTAAAAAGTAATTTATTTAAAACGACTAAAAATACGTTTACTTATTCTAGAAATATATACACTTTTAAATTAACCGAACTAATTAAATCTAATAATATTTAATGAAAACACTTACAGTATATTTATGTATAACCGTTGTATAACACTATCACTTAAGATAAGATAACGTCCTCGGATTTCACACTTGTTTACACTAAAAATCACGAACACGATTATTCTCGGTAGGTTTATCTCACACGCGTGCTAACGACTTATTTATTTCAACTTGATAATCTTCTTAACACTGTTGTATTCGCATTCCAGCAATAACTGACCTACGATCTGTCTCGTCGCTATATATACACATACGGAATTCCTTCTCGAGCGTTCGCTATTTTTCGGTACATCTTCTAGAAGATGGATAACAGCTTCTAGAAGGTTCTTGCATTTGCAAATAATTTCTCGAACGTTTCACTGCCCCCTTCTTAGGACTGTTCTGTCCCAGAACAGGAGACTGGATGCGACACCGGTAAAAGGGATCGTGGCGATAGCGGCAGCTTCCTCCATTTCGGCAACTTCCTTGACCATAAAAGTAACAGTCAATGGACTTTTCCAGACCCAATATTCTCCTTGGTTGGTAACTACAGACCAACACTTGAATGCCTGTTCCTCGGAAGACGACCTCCAACATGTTCGAACTGTCCTCCAATTCAGTTGATCTAAGCCACAACCAAGCTTGGTTACTGCTAATTTCTTAACATGATGGAACTCCATTTCTCTCTTGAGACTCCATAATGTTCGCCACAGATCTTTGTATAACGGTTTGACACGTGAGTATTTCTTGGTGGCCAGATAGAAAACGAAGCGTCGTCACCACGTAGTCCTAAAACTTTTCCGACTGCTGGTTGCTGTCTTCGTAATTCATCTAGCTGTCCAAACTTCTTTTTAAACACGACTGCAACCCTTTTGGACATGTCAAGATCCTCGCTCACGCAATGTGCGATGGCGTAATCTTTTTGTGTCTGGAACAGGTCTTGTTGTTCCTCGGTGGTAGCTCCGAACCTAGCTTTTCCAGAACCTCCGTATAATTTCATAAACTTCTCAAACTCCATTTCTTCGATTGGATTCCGGGTTTTGCTACTTATTACTCTGGTTCGGACCTGAACTTGCGTATTGTGGTTATCGCCAGCAAACGGGGCTAGACGATCGACGTGGACCACTTTTGGCTTGCATCTGGGCGGTTTTCGGATGCGATATATGACGTCGTTAATACGCTGCACGATTTCATAGGGGCCCTCCCATTGCCTTTGCAGCTTCGGCGACAAACCACGTCTCCTTTGAGGATTATACAACCAGACCATATCGCCAGGTTGAAACCCACCATTTTGCGCTTTGACGTCATATCTTGTTTTCATCCTGTCGCTGGAAATTTGTGTGTTTTTACGGGCCTCTTCATGTACTTCGTCTAGCCTCTTGGCCAGCTTGCTGACGTAATTTTCTCCAGCGACTTCTTCTTCCGGTCTTCGTCCAAATTGAAGGTCGCATGGCAATCGTATTTCACGACCGAGCATTACACAGGATGGTGTTTGGCCTGTGCTTTCGTGAACGGATGATCGGTATGCCATTAGGAAAAGGTGCAAGTACTGATCCCAGTCTCTTTGGTGTTCGGACACTACCTTGGCTAAGTACTTGCCCATTGTTCGATTCATCCGTTCAACCATGCCGTCAGATTGAGGATGGAGAGGCGTTGTCCTAGTTTTCTTAATTCCTAACAGTCGGCAAACTTCTTGAAACAGCCTAGACTCAAAATTGCGGCCTTGGTCGGAGTGTAATTCCAACTGAACTCCAAACCGGCAGAAAAACTCCTTTACTAATACGTCTGCGACTGTAGCTGCTTCCTGATTGGGTATGGCGTAAGCCTCCGTCCATTTCGTAAAATAATCCATCGCCACCAGGATGTATATATTTCCCGAATCGGATTCTGGGAACGGCCCTGCGATGTCAATTGCTACTCTTTCCAAAGGGCTTCCTACGTTGTATTGTTTCATAGATGCTTTGCGCTTTCTCGCTGAACCATTTCCTGATGCGCAGACTATGCATTCACGGCACCATTTCATGACGTCCTCTTTGCAGTTCATCCAGTAGAATCGTTCTCGTGGAGATGCTTCAACACTTCTGGCACCCTGCTCTTTGGCACTACCAACTGTAGTCTGTTTCCCGTGCCCTCGGCACTTTCTAGGGATCGCTTAAGAAGACCGTCTTCTACTATCAAAGAGTCCCACTGCGCCCAGTACGCTTTGATATTTCTGCCCAAAGCACTCACTTTTTCCCAGGTTGGACGTCGCCCGCTTTCTTTCCAGTCCAGGAGTAGTCTTATTTCAGGATCGTCTTCTTGTTCGCGACGTAACTACTCAGGTTCCCACTCATCATCAACCATAGCAGTTCTCCGGAGGCATTCGACTTTTTCTTCCAGTCGCGAACAATGGCTGCAGTCCGCCGGACATGGTCTTTTGGACAAGGCATCAGCGTTGCGATGACTGCTTCCGGCACGGTGTTCTGTGTCATAGTCATACTCTTGCAGTCTCTCGATCCATCTTGCCACTTGTCCTTCTGGGTTACGGAACTTCAGTAGCCATTTTAAAGCGGCGTGGTCTGTTCTTAATAAAACTTTTTGTCCATACAAATACTTGTAGAAATGTTCGATGAACTTAACGACTGCTAACAGCTCCCTCCTAGTCACGCAATAATTCCTTTCTGGCCTGGACAAAACCTTGCTAAAATACGCGATAACCTTTTCTTGTCCATCTTGAATCTGCGAAAGGACCGCGCCTATGGCCAGATTGCTTGCGTCGGTATCCAAAACAAATTTTCCATCTTCCCTTGGATAACTCAGAATCGGCGAAGTGACTAGGGTCTGTTTTAGTTGATTAAAAGAATTTTCGCAGTCTTCATTCCATCTAATTTCTGCTTTTTCTTCGGTTAATTTTGTCAATGGTTTGGCAATATTGGAAAATCCGGGTACAAATCTCCTATAATAAGTGCACAACCCAAAGAAACTTCTGACCTGATGTTTGTCGATCGGTCTTGGCCATGCTTGCACTGCTCGGATTTTGTCTGGGTCAGCCCTTACTCCATCTTTAGATACGACGTGGCCAAGGTATTGGACTTCCTTCTTAAATACGTCGCATTTCTTTGGGCTCAGTTTGAGGTTAGCCCCACGTAATCGCTGGAACACTTCCTTCAAGTTGTTCAAGTGCTCTTCAAACGACCTTCCAACCACGATCACGTCGTCCAAGTAAACCAAGCACGTCTTCCAATACAATCCGCGCAAGATAGTCTCCATCAAACGCTGGAACGTTGCAGGAGCGTTACACAGGTCCAAGGGCATTACGGTGAACTGCCACAAACCAGTTCCGATCGTAAAAGCTGTTTTTTCACGATCTTTGGGTTCTAATTCTACCTGCCAGTATCCACTCTTTAAATCTAACGTAGAAAACCACTGGGATCCTGACAGGGTGTCTAGCGTATCGTCAATTCTGGGTAAAGGGTAGCTGTCCTTTTTGGTCACGTCGTTTAGCTGTCTGTAGTCTACGCAAAACTTCGTTGATCCATTCTTCTTCTTTACGAGTACCACTGGGGATGCCCATGGGCTACTTGAAGGTTCAATCACGCCTTCTCTCTCCATATCCGTAATTATTTGTTCGGCTTCTTCTCTTTTCGCCAAAGGAAGTCTGCGTGGATGTTGTCGTATCGGCCGAGCGTCTTCGGTATTAATTTTATGTTTCACCACGTTAGTTCTTCCTTTGGAGCCACTCTCCAGCGCGAACACGTCTTGGTACTCTTGGATCAACACTTTAACTTTAGCCAGCTGGTCTTGGCTGAGGTTTTGGCATTTGTTGGTAAGAATGTCCAATAGATGTTGTGGACACTTTTTCGGTGACGTATCTTTGTTCGTCTTCACGCATCTCACAATTTGTGATACTGGCGCGCATTGGCCTATCACGGTCTTCTTTTTCAACGTTACAGGATCTGAGTTGATGTTTAAGATCCTTACTGGCATAGTGTTCATTACTCGTACTAAGGTTCTGCCAACAAGTAGTCCCTTTTCAACTAAGCCGCCTTCCATTGGTTCAATCGCGCGTATGTAGCCTTCCCGGAGATTTCCATCCAGGCGTGCCATCACCACACTTTCCGTCCTTGCTGGCAGAATCACGTCTTCACTCAATAAGACTCGCACGGCTGCCTTCTCTGACGAATGAAAAGGAATTTCTTCATTGTCGATCTTCAAGACATCGTTCTTCATATCCAAATGGAACCCATACTTCTTTATCACGTCCATTCCCAGGATAACTTCTTCCGTGATGTCGGCTACTAGTACTTGATGGTCGAGTACTCCATTTCCCAAACCAATGGTTACTTTGACATGTCCGTGAGTAGGTATTTCTTCGCCCGTCGCCGTTCGAAGTCGTACTGTTACTGGTGATGTCTTCTCGTTTTCCAATAAGATGTCAGGACGAATGATGGTCTTCGTCGCTCCCGTGTCAACCAGTAACTGAACGCTTCTTCCATTGATCTTGCCATCGAGATAAATGCTATGCAACTGCTCCCTAGGCGATGGCATTTGAATGGTAATCTCCGGGGCATGGCTCGTTGAGGTCGACTTTCGTCCCATTTGGTCGACCTGTTCTAGTTTTCCGGACGCTCTTCTGGTCTTCTTTTGGGCTTGGTACAACGGCGTCGTACGTGGCCTACTTCTCCGCAGTTCCAGCACGTCAGTTCTCTTCCTCGAGCTACTCGTTCCCGAAATACCCGTCGTACTATGTCTTCAATGCTTTCTTCTGTGTGCGAGGATACTTCTGCAGCACAACGGAGCTTATGGCTGCCTCGGTGCGACGCTTGTTTCGCCGCCTCGAACTCCAAAGCATGGGTTAATGCATCATCCAACGTCCTTGGTCGCGCTAACCAAAGAGTCTGCTGCGTTTTGTTGTCTCCGAGGCCGTCTACAAAGGTTTGAATCGCCAACTGCTCCAAGAAGGTGTCTGGTGCTGTACGCAAGGCGTGTTAATCTAGCGATGTCAGCCTCAAACTCTTGAAGACTTTCGGCAGCTTTCTGAACCCGACTTTTAATTTGAGCTTGTTATACTTGTTGAAGATGTGCATCTCCATATCTCATTTCTAATCGTGCTATTAAGAGTTCGTAATTTTCTTGCAGATGGTCCGGAACAGTTTGTAAAATTCCCAGCGCTTCTCCACGTAAGACGACGCTTTCTGCTTGTTGCTCCAACCATTAGCTGTAGCTGCGGCTTCAAACTGCTTGTAGTAGGTTGACCATGGAACTTTACCATCAAAATTCGGTGGTACAACTTTGAACTTGTGAGTGTTTTCTTCTCGATGGTCCATTATTAAATCTTCACTCATGACGCTTCCTTCGCCGTGACAATTCAATCGACTTATTCTTTCTTCAAGCAGTTTCATTCTGTCTTCTACTTTGTCCTCTATTGCTTAATTAATATCGCGATCACGCACTTGTTAAAGAAAAAGTTTAATAAACACTATATTAACTTTATAAATAAACACGCTTATCGCGAATCTTAACAGATATTTACGCAATGAATGTTTTTATTACGGGAGCGATATTAGATTACTTAATGGTATTTACACTAAAAAAAATCGCGAACTCCACACCTTACACCAATGTTGCGTATTTATTTATTAAAAACTAATTTATTTAAAACGACTAAAAATACGTTTACTTATTCTAGAAATATATACACTTTTAAATTAACCGAACTAATTAAATCTAATAATATTTAATGAAAACACTTACAGTATATTTATGTATAACCGTTGTATTCCAGTAATAACTGACCTACGATCTGTCTCGTCGCTATATATACACATACGGAATTCCTTCTCGAGCGTTCGCTATTTTTCGGTACATCTTCTAGAAGATGGATAACAGCTTCTAGAAGGTTCTTGCATTTGCAAATAATTTCTCGAACGTTTCATTACATACTAAAAGCACAGCTAAAAGTATCACACCCATCATCATAATAACTGTGATAATAATAACTGCTTTCTTTATGCAAGGTTGTCACGTTTTTTTAAAGTCCTGACAGAACATCCCCCTTGTTTATAATAAGAAAGAAACGTTAAGTAATTCAGTGACATAGTCTTTTAAATACGAGGGTTTTTTTACGATTTGCACTGGTCTACTGTTTCTAACGCGTTCGTCATTATCGGCATCACTCTTAACCACTCCGGATATAACTTCAGTTGTTGTAACACTTTCAGCATAACCGTTAACTAATTGTACAGCAGATTAAAATTCTACATTTTGATTGATACAATTGTCTAATCTAGTGTTAGTAGTATCGACTGTATTAGCAGATGATGTGATCACGTAAGATTCATGATTAAATTGAGAAACAATTTCATTAGAAACAAAGTTGTGATGTTTTGCTGGTATTAAAAACCATCTATTCCTTCGAAAATTGCCAGTATGAGTTTCGACGAGATAGGACTTTGGTTATATAAGCTTTCCAATAACTAATAATTTTTTCCCACCTTGACACTATATAAGTTACAAGACCAACGTATAACACAAAAGCAACAGCTGTAACAGAAGTACCAGGACGTAGCAAAACTCCAAACTAAGCAGCAATTCCATCAAGAAGTATGGAAGAACATCCACAGCTACCACATGCAGTTCCATCCGAAATATTTTCCATATGTTTTGAGATCAGTCACCGATACACTTAACATTAACTTTTAACTCTGAAGGCTCTTTGGTGCGATGACGCCTATTATAATTTCGCTTCATGTTATTCCTGTACCTTCCCTCCCGCTGGAAAACTAAGTTTGTATCAACCTTTTGATTAAGAAACCTCCGGTAAAATTGGAAGCGGAGAACAAATGTTTCTGTTAAATAATAATTCGGCTAGGATAAAACCATTTTCTAGAGGGGTGGTACGGTACGCCAACAAAGATAAAAATAAATCATCACCTTTTTTAATAAGATTTTTAGCAGTTTTCACTGCAGCTTTAATGGATCCATTAGACTGAGAATACTTAGAACTGCTTGTTATATGAATAAAATCAAATTTTTTGAATTCAAACTGAAATTAGGGTATATTATCTGATCTGACTATTTCTGGTAAACCGTACATAGAAAAAAATTCTTTCAACTTGGTGATGATCACATTTTCGGTCATTAATTGAAGCTTAAAAACTCTGAAGAACCGACAAACATAATCAGTTATAATTAGATACCACGTTCCATCATTTTTAAACAAATCAAGTGCAATTTTTTGCTATGCGCGATCCGGAAATTTGTGTTTACAGAAAGACTCTTTTATATTAACTCTGAACTCAATGCAACGTAGAAAATTACGAACCAGATTTTCTATTTTAGTAGACAATCCTGGCCACCAAACAGACCACTTAGCTCTAGCTTTACACTATACTATGCCTTGGTGACCTTGATGAATGAAACCTAAAGTTTTTGTTTGGAGAGATTGAGGAATAATTATGCGTGAACCACGCAATAAATAACCGTCGCATTCCGAAATTTCATGTCGATATTGGAAATAAGTAGAGACTTCTGGATCTATTCTATTTTTGTGAGGCAAACCTAAATTAATATACTGCCTGAGCTTTATACAAAAGGGGTCGTTATTTTGCTCGGATTAATTTCTTCTAAAATGTAGGGTTTTATTGCAAAATTTGTAGTTATTAAATTTACAAAAGTATCTGTTTCTAAAGCTAACTCATCATTTTTTAGGAAATACTGAGTTTTTTTCAAATTTTCTCGACAATGCGTCCGCAGTTACTAAATCTTTGGCTGGAACATACATAATGAATCTTATAGTCATATCTTAAAAGTTTCAACCTAAATCTCTAAAGACGCGGAGTTAATTCATCAATATTCTTTGATTGTAAAACTTGAACTAGTGGTTTGTGATTCGTTTTAATGAGGACTTTCCACCCGTAAACATATTTGAAAAATTTGTCACATGACCAGGTCAAAGTTAACGCTTCACGCTCAGTTTGGGCGTAACATTGCTTCGTCTTTGTTAATAATGTAGATGCATAAGATACGACTGTTATTCCCATTTTCATCTTCTTGAAGAAGACATGAGCTAATACCAAAGAAAAAAGCATCAGCAGAAATTATGATTTTCTGGCTCAGATCAAAATATTCAAGACACGGACTTTCCTGCAGCAATTTTTAAATTTTTTTAAAGGCTCGTTTTTGAGCATGATTCTAACAAAAAGAAAGATTTTTCTTTAATAGAGACGTCAGTGGTTGTTAGACATAAGATCTCTTGGGAATAAACCAACATGAAAAATTAACTATGCTAAAAAAAGTAGAAGTTCGTTTTTATCAAATAGTTCGGAAAATTTGACAACAGCGTTTATTCGCTTGGGGTCTACAAAAATCTCATTACCTGATACGGAGTGACCCAAAAATGCTAATGACCGTAAACCGAAAAGACATTTTGCTTTATTTAAAGTTATACCCTCTTTATAAATCCGTGTAAAACTTCATTCAATATTTGATCGTGTTGTTCAATTGTCGGTACATGGATAAGAATATCATCTATATGAAAAATTACGTTATCAAAACCCTTTAAGATTTTATTTATTAACATAGAAAAATACTCGGGGCACAGGTTATACCGGATGGTAACCTTTTAAATTTTAAATAGTGTTATCAAACACGTTAAATCCTGACATTCTTTGGCTAATTTAATTTGATAGAACCCAGAGGATGTATCTATACGGCTAAAGTACTTAGATCCTTGAACTTGAGCGAGAATTGTTTCGACTTTACCTATAGGAAAATGCGTGCGCATCACGGCTTGATTTAATTTGGTGTAGTCAACACAAAGACGAATTTTATTGGTAAGTTTTCGAACTATAACAGTGGGACTGACCCATGGAGTATGATATTCAACGGGTTCAATAATGTTTATTTTTTGTAGGCGTTCAAGTTCATCTTTGAAAGATTTAAGTAAAGGAACGGGCACAACACGTGGAAATGATTGTATAAATAGATAAACATTTTCATAAATCTCAATTTTAAATTCAGTTTTAAAAGTACCCAGCTGATCAAAAATTCTAGGAAATGTTTGCTCAATTTCCTCCAATTTAAGACAGCCGACTTTTGGAAGAAACCCATCACCAAATTGTAAGATGTTTAAATCTATTATTGCGGAGCGACTCAAACATTGGTTTACATAATTCTTCTATGACATAAATGTCCGTAAAATATTTTTTTTTAGAGTTACTTAATGTACCATGCAAGATAAAATATTTAATCTCTTGCCTGAAGGGCCTGTCACTTGTTAGTAATATGTAAGCCTTCAATGACATTTTCATCGAAAAGGGATACAGGTATACAAGTTATATCGGCACCTGTGTCATAAAATCGATTTCTTTGTTTAATTAAAAATTTTTTTTTAAATTGACCATTCTTTCATTTCTGAGAAATCAAATGCATTTCGATTAACCCTAAAAACTGATTTGAACTAGTACTATCATTATGAGAACAATTTGTACAACTTAGACTAGGGTTACTATTACAATCATTATCTATAGACTCACATTGGATAGATCTAAACTTTTTGCTTCGACATACAGTCGCCCAATGTCTTTGCTTATTACAAGCTAACCCACAAAATTGATATTTTCTGGAAGCAGTCGTTTCATATTGAACTTTTCTCCCTTTTTCCGTATTCTCGCACTCGATTGGAATAGGAATTCGATTTGTGGGTCGATTGGCCGCCTGTGACCGTCGCGACTGATCCTCTACGCAACTCTCGGTTTTGCGTTTTTTGGAGTTTGGCTTGCTTTACAGCAATAATGCAATCGGCAAGAGTTAAATTCGCTTGCAATTGCAATCTTTCACTGGTTTTGCGATCTAACATGCCCACAACAATACGATCACGTATTAATTCATATACGATATTGGCAATGCTCTGCCAGAGAATACAAGCAAGTAATAAATAACTCTACAGGCCCACCTAGTTGCTAGGTACGACTACTAAATTTGTAACGATCGAAAATTAGGTTTCTACTTGGAATGAAGTGCTTTTCGAAGGCTTGCATTGTGTAGGTTTCAGGAACAGGCATAAACTGTATCATTACTTCTTCGGCTTCCTCGCCAAGGACATACATCAAAATATTTATTTTTTTGTCGTCTAATTTTAAACTTTGTCCTGATACTGACATGAATAGCTCGAAGCGTTTTCGCCATTCGGGCCATACGTGTGGTACCGAAAAATCAAATATCTGTAGAGACACTGGCACAGAAATTGCTTGAGACATTGAAGTCACGATCGTCGAGGTCGTCAACGTATCTTTTGTACTACACATTTTGCCAAGTCAATTAAGAAATTGCCAGGATAGATCCGGGGTTCAGAAACACACGCGCACACTTTTAATCTGCTTTTTAAACACGCACTACCGCTGCCATTATGTTATATTGGGTTCTTTTATAATACAGATCAAACACTAGATTCGATGATTAGTTTATTATTAAATAGAAAGAATGCTACCAAGGATGGTGTCATAGAAAACAACAAGCAAACGTTACATACAAAAAGTAACATACCCATCATCATAATAATAACTGCTAATCGCGTTCTTTTCTTCTTTCTATGTTTTCGCGGGATCCCTATGCAAGGTTGTCACGTTTTCTTAAAGTTGTGAAAGAACAATAATATTTCTTTATTTCTTCATACCTCTTGCCTGTTAGGGCGTCGGGTTATTTTGAGTTCAGCTAGTTCTTCCAATTCTTTTTTTGTTGAGCTATGATTCGTAGTTCTTCTGACGTTTTTCCGTTTACCGTATACCAATTTTCCTCTTTTTTATTGTTTTTTGTGGAGCAGCAGTCATATCGTTCCCATTTCTCATAGATTGGTGGTATCGCGTTTAATCATCTCATAAGTTTCTTTGTTCTGCAGGCTTCATTATATGGTGTATTCATATTAAAACTGAATTCTCGCTATATTTTATTACCTTTGGTGATACTGCGTCAAAGCCGTCTGTTTTTTTTATCTTTATTTTCTTTACTGCTTTTTGTACCTCTTTTTAGAGATTTTGCTGTATTTTTTTCTGATATAAATATGTTTTAATTAATTTTCTCTATGTTTTTTTCTTTTCCTTTATTGTTTCTTTTATTTTTTGAATCTACTACCTTGTATTACATTTAGTTGGTTTTAGTTTTTTTCGTGCCACATACTTTTTTTCTGTCGCAATTATTAGTATTTCCGTAAGCATCTGCCATTTCTTTTCATTCCCCATATATTCCATGTTGTTCTCTATTTTGCTAGTTTTAAGCTTCTCTATGTTGATTTCTTATGTATTTTTTAATTTCCTCTATTTTTGTTTTGTTTATTCTCATTTTTGCCATTGCCAACCTATGGTTTATTTCTATTTCTGCTTCTATGTTTACTTACACCTCTTTTATTTCTGGTTGTATTTTGTTAGTGTATGTTATGTAATCTATTATACTTTTCTCTTTGCTTTTGAGAGCTACCTAGTAAACACACGACGTTACAGGGACGTCCCCAGGATGTCAATGAAGAGGATATGATGAGATGTCTTATGCGGGATTACAAATTTGAGCGTTTATCAATTAATATTTCTAATCAAATTATATATTGATTATTGATAAAATAAAGCAAACAATGATATACAAAATAGTTAAATAAATATTATCAATAGCAATTTCGGTTAGTTTTTCTTTTGTTTTCACAAATATTTTAAAGATGTTGATGTGTACTTTTTGTGTAATTCACCTCAAACCAACATCAGGTACTTACTTCTACTCCACTGATAGTCGGTTATTACACATAGACAAGACGAATACAAACTTATAAAAATAACATTTTTAGGTGTTTTAGTGCATAAACAAATGTATTTGGTAAGTTTTTGGCATCGTGTTATCATTTCTAATGTATAAAAATTATTATTTATAGTTATTCAACTCAAATACTGGATATAATAACAAGTTAGTTGAAATTATAAGATCACAATTAGTGATAGACGATCCAGTGATTTTTCAATCACGCTGTAAATCTTCTAATTTTTTGATATATACTCAAATAGCCTATAATGTCTCAGGGATGTCCTGTAATAGTACTATTAATGCCTGGACCTCCCGGTACCTATAGTAGGCGTCCTTGGGACGTTTTTTCTGGGATATTCTTAAGATGTTTATAGATTAGGTTTTATGGACATCCCTAGCAGTACCGTATTACGATATTAATCAGCATAATTAATGAAATAATTAATATTATCACTCTATTTTAAACAATAGCTATTAGTCAATTTTTTGTAATATTACTAGTTTAATGTCAAATTTATTTTAGACATAAAACTTTCACCATAAAACATATTAAAATATTTTTTTAGGGTAATTGGTGTATTATTTATTTAGAATAATATAAGGCGAGCTTTCGAAATTGGTCTAAGTTCATCGTCAGACAAAAATAATTTTCAAATTTATTGTTTAAGTATTTACACAATCTTAATTTATAACTCCCGCTACAGTTATTGGATTTATTGCATCGACAATGCTAAAGATTATAAAATAACAACGGATTAACTTTAAAGTTCTCTTGTGCACTTCGTCACAGTATTTATATATTATTATCTAATGTCACGTACTAAATATATTCAACAAACAATATCGTTTTTCAGAAGCTATAATTAAATAATTACGTTAAAGGTACAAACTTGGATAATACTTTTATTACTGTTTTATTTAATTTTTATTCAGGAGTTGTTCCAGAATATAGGTAACCCAAATAGAAGTAGAAGCCACGCATCAAAAGTGTGTATCAGCAGGTATATAAGTTTTATGGTAAATTCATAAACGCATTACAATTTTATGTTTTTTAAGTTTGTGTAACGTAATCGTATTTTATAGGTCATATGCCACTGCATTAAAACAATCAATGTGGTTATTAAGCAAACCAAGATACTTTCACCAGTTGAAAAAAAATGACTATTTGCTTCTTGTAAATTATAAACATCTGAACAAATGTCCAATAAACAAAATAAAAGTGAACAGAAGGAAAGATTTATACATGTACGTTTTTTTCTGTAAATGTGTATCTAAAATATTGTTGTTTATATTATTATTTCTTTGTATTCAAAATTTATTGTAATTATTTTTTTAAATAAAAATGTCATTAAATGTAACTTTGGACTTTTGAATAAGTTAATGGGATAAATAGTAATAAATGGTACATACACACACGGAACATTCACGGACGTTTCGCAATGGTTCTGAGTTATGTCAAATGAACATTGGCGGGACTTAAATAAGATATTTGTAGATTTTAACAAGATGCCTTTAAGGTGTTTCAAAATTCACTAAGTGACATCCTTAGAACGTCATTGCAATGTCTTTGTGTTTATTGGGTAGTCGTGATTCATAATTCACAGATACTATACATTGTGTCAATAAGCCACGAATGTTACGGTACGATACAAAAATCACTTTACAGTATTAACATCACCGATAAGGCACGCTAGTTTACCTCAGGGGGTACTTGTTTGGTACAAATTTTGTCTAAATATTGTCGGTTGTTGTGTCTCCTACGATTTTACAATGTAATTGTAGTCATTTTAGTTTGCAGTTCTTGTATAATTAACTCACTCACGCGAATTAGATGTATATGCTGTTTTTCGAGTTTAAATTAATTTAATATTAATGGGACGGTAAGTTTTAATAAATAATATAAATTTGTAAATCATTAATAGTTTAATCAAGTTTTAGGACAATTGCATTGCAAAAGGATTCCCTTCTCATTGTTCAAATTACATTTTAATAAGGTCGTTATGATTGGTGTTTGCAAATCGTGCAATATAAAACTTAAATAGAAAAAAACTAGTTTCTTAAAAGAGTATGTGCTGCCTATTTTTCTCCGGTTGCATTCTCTGATGCTGCTCATAGAAAGTTATGTCGAAATGCAATTCCAAGTAGTACGATCAAATATTTTGCTTTATACTTTAACTGACGTGTTCGCAATTATTTTTTTTTTAAAAACGATAAAAATAAACAATTTTGGACTGGATATAATCTTTTTTCATCTCCTATACTTTATTGATTGATTTAATCAGTAATTGATGGTGATGAAAAAAATTCATCGATAATTTTACAAAATAACGAGAAGTATCACTTTATCAATTATTTAGTTTAGATAAATTAATATCAATTCTGAGGTTCTTCATATATCTGGTTGTTTTTGAAGATATTTATTACTACTTCTGTCGGTTTTGTAATTTTTATTTGATTTATATTTTTTTTAATTTGGTTTAATTGTCCTTTTTCTTTGCTTTTTAAAACGTGATTTGTCCTATTTTTAGTTTGTTTTTGTTTTTTGGAGTGTGTTGTTTTCGTCCTATTTTCGTAATATTCCTAAGCGATTTATTGAGTCTCTTCTGGACGTGATAATTTGCTTCTCAAAGGTGTTAGCATAGTCTGTGTATAACTCTTCTTTTTTGGTATTGCTTCCTTGAGAAATTTAGTTTCTTTTTCGTCTGTATACCTATTTCTTTTTTTGTTTTTCCACATATTTTTCTGTAGTTGGTTCGTTCGGTTATACGTCTGCTCTTTCTTTTTCATTTATTTTTTGTTTATCTATTAACTTTTTTTCTTTTGTCTTTTTCTATTTTGCTCTTTATTATGCCGTGTTTGTTCAATTCTTGTAAGTTCTACTCTTCTTTATGTATTAACAGCTTATATTTTATTATTATTGCTTTTAATCCCTTTTCTTAGCTTTCATCATGTACAGAATTAGTCTTGTCTTTATCTCCTTTGTTTTATCTTATCGTCACTCACTCTTATTTTAGTTCCTTTCAGCTTTTTTAAATTTTGATATATTTTTAGTTTTCTCATCATTGTAGTTATTCACATTTTTATTGTCGTTTCTTCTACGGATTCCTACTCTTTTTATTGAATTTCTCTTATTATTATTTATTTGTATTCCCATTCTTTTCACTATTTTGTTTAAAAATTTTTCTTTTAAAGATACTGAGTTTTTATGGTTGTCTTCGGAGATACCAAAAATAATTATATTTTTTTTCCTGATTTTGGCTTTTAGTTTTTCTATTCTTTTTGTGTGGTGGTTCATAATTTTTTTCAGTTCTCTAATTTTTACTATTTATCTTAATTGTTTGAGTTTTTAATCAAACGGCTACTTTTAATAAACCAATTTTTCTTATTACACTTTTTTTATATGTTGAATTAACTCTTTCAATATATATTCCATAATAAAATTATATTCAAAATATTTCAATAAATGAAGCTTATACGAAAAACCGTTGAATCTATATTAGTATTTTAGATTTTACACCAAATAAATCTAATAAAATGTATGAGTGTATGAATTTATAAACAATTAGAAATGTTGAGTAAGGAAAAAAATATAAGATTTGAATTACTATAATGTGTAACTTACCAAAAATTTTTAAGAAACCCGATTAAAGATAAGCGTTTTGTTTAAGCTTTTCTATTTTCTAGGGACCTAGAAAAAGTATTTGTTTTTATTTTTGTTTTATTTATTTAAATACCTACTACTACCATGTTTTTATCATAATTCCACAATGTCTTTTAAAGTTAGACCTTATAGTTGACAACAACAAAAATCTTTATGTCAAAAAATAATTATACTATATACTTAAAATAAATGAAGTTATAAATTGATTTATAAAGGACATTACTGTAACCAGCGATTTTGAGTATTCTTTTGTGTCCTATTTCTGCTAGAATCAAAATTATTGTCGAACGATTTGAGTAAAAAGTTTCCTGAACAAACGCATTTTTTAGCATTTCAGAAATTTAATGTAACAGTAGTATCCTGTCTATGAAAATTTTAGATTTCCAGAAAAAAATTAAATCCATTTATGAAATTAGCAAAGATTTTACGTTAGAGACTCAAATCCCAAGTACAGAGTTATCTAAACGCACCCAGTTGCTTTCTAGTCATAGTACAATACAAGGTAGGTACATACACAGAAATCTATTTTACAATATAATAAGAATAATTGTAAGGATAAATGTTGGTATAATAAAAGAGATTGAGTATTGTATTGCATAATATAAACAAACATTAAAACATATAGTAAATACTTAAACCAGCTTAAATTGTATTTTTTAATGTAGTCGTTAGTTTTAAACATACCTTAAACATTAGCGGTAAATTTAACTAATCTTCTGGTTATACATTCTTAATTGAAACCAATTCAACTAAGAATTGAAATTGTAACAATCAGTGGCGTAACTTGATAAGTAAGGCCCTAGGACAGTAAATAAATTGGGCCCCTTAACCAACAATTTCATTTTGACATTTTAAATTATCATCATATCATTGAAATATCATTTTATTTTCTAGGGAGAAAGATTATTAAAATTTTAGGTGGGTTCGTTTTACTGTATACTGAAGTGTAGGTACTATACTTTTTTTTGTACGCCATTATACATTCTACTCATTACACTTGCTTTATTCTATTCTTGGCTCACACACTTTTTAAGTCAATATTTTTATGAAAAAATAGTTTAATCATTTGATTCACTAAAGTTGCTGCACCATGCTTGATGACTGCATAAAAACCTAGAAATACTTTTCTCACTTTTATATTGACTGGCTGCCCATTTGCTGATCTGGATATTGTTACATATTTTACAACAATGCACAGTTGATTAACTTTGGATATATCTTGCGTAGTATCCATGATAATAGTAAAAAATGGCGATGCTTTAATCTGTTCCAGCAAATGGATTTCAACTATGGTGCCTATACACTCAATCATTTCGTTTTGAATAGTTAAACTTAGATATTTCGTGGATCCTAAAAATAACAAAAATTAATTAAAAAACTTTTTTGGATACATTATTAAAATTTATAAAGTTTAATTAGAATTTAAGATTGTTTTATTACCTTTTGGCATATCCAAAACTTGATGCAAGGTATCATATGTGGAGACAAGTTGTACCACTGGTTGAAAGAGTCATTATAATATCGAATAATCTACAAAGAACCAGTTTCCAAAATGACGCTTCTTTACGAATTTCATTTTTAAGATCTTTATCTACGTTCCAGTTTCGAAGACCCGTATACCATATATTTTTATGTGAAGCAAACAACCAACACGGTTAGCAGTAGGCTGCATCTAGGATTGTGGAATAACGTAACCAAAATTGACTAACTGGTCCATTTTTAGTCTTAAAAACGTAATACGTTTCTGAAAAATTCCTGTTGTCCTGATGAGAGTCTTTTGGAAACGGTCCTGGAGGTTTTAATGCTCCCATATCAAAAACAAAACGTTTTTCTGTATCATTTAATGTCTAGTTTATAAAGTTACCTAAGTCACTGGAACTTATAAGATTTTTGGTATGTGTAGAGATCGGTGGTTCTTTTTCCTCAAGTGAGGTCTGGTCACCTCTGTGATTAACGATGAAAGTATCGATTGCAATTGTCGTCCCTCTACTCAATTTTTTGTCTGGTATCGTGGTGACCAGACTGTCATCAGATGAGTTAGAAATTTCTGGTTCAGACATAACTGTACTTTTAGCACGTTTCATTAAAAATTTGTCTATTTTGCACAACTTTTGTTTAATTGCTTCTCTTTTCTGTCGTTGTTTTTGCTGGCTGTCTTTTTTATCTATATTTTCAACATACTACTTAAAGCAGTTGTAAAAAAGCCAGAGGTCGAAACGTGTTACTTGCGTGAACTTTCATAGAAATATAATAACGAAAAATACTAGAATTCGTACTAAAATAGTCGTGAAGATCAGAGAAGTACCACCCCTTTTGCTTCCAAAATCGTGGAAAAGCCACAATGAAACTGACCACGGTTAAACCATTTTAAAATTAGCCATTATTATAGAGTGAAGATAGTTATGTATTTGCGTGCTCCATGTATGTAGATATTCATGTTTAAAGTAAAGTGCATATTTAACAAAAATAAACATATTACATGGTTTAGTTTATATATTTTTTGTATTATAAATTATCAACTATCGGACTTACAGAATTTGTTCTAATATTAATGAACAGTTAGTTTCCGTTTTTGAATTGTTATTTATAAAAAAATTCTCATTTTTACCTAGAACAAGTTGCTCAAACCGTAAATTAAAAGATGATTTAAATTTCTTATTTGTATTAAGAACAAGTTGCCTGCAAACAGGTAAAAATACAGTGGCGGCTTAACATAGTAGCACAAAAAGCACATGGTTCGGGCCCCGCGGTTTATGAACCCTAAATAATTCGAAAATTAGAATGCGAATTTTTACACTAAATACTATAATACTATTTGCTTCACTTGTACCTACCGATACAATGGAGTCATGAGAATTAAAAGAATTTTTAGTATTTATAATCTTTAAGGGTTGTGTATGACTAAGATTAGTAAAAGTAATTTTTTTCTTACAAAGAACTGGTGAAAATACCTCTTTACGTTGGAACTTATTTTAAAATCTGTAGAATTTCTATGAAATTTAATTATAAAATGTTGTCTTATGATTTTCTAATCTCTTTGTGAATTTTAAATTGTGGTGGATAAACAATAATAATACGTAATACAATATACACATGTACCTGACTTTTCTGAGTATTTATATGAAATTATAAATACAAATATTAACTAATTAAGTATCCCCGCTGTAAAAGGATTAAAGTAAAATCTCTTAAAATAATTTCGAATAATCCATTTGCGTAAGTTTGGTTTTTATTATTTATAGGAAACTTTAGTTTTTAAAGTCATGTTAAATTTTACACATTTATGTTACTCCGTTATTATACAAATTGTACGCGACAATACTGCAGGATAGATTACAGAAGGAAATAGAGGAAAAAAGTTTGGTACCAGACGGACAAGCGGGATTCAGAAAAGGAAGAAGGGCGATAGACAACATATATATAATGAAACACTTAGCAAATAAAGAACTAGAAAAAAAGAGAGGGAAAATGGTAGCACTATTCGTGGACCTAAAAGCTGCTTTTGACAAAGTGAATAGAGAAAAGCTGTGGGAATATATGAAAAGAAAAAAAATCAATGACAGATTAATACAAAGAATAGAGGAAATATACGAAGAAACGAGAAGCAGGGTTAAAGTGAATGGGGAAGAGAGTGAGAAATTCATAACAAAGAGAGGGTTGAGGCAGGGATGTCCACTGAGCCCAAGCCTGTTCTCGGTATATACGGGGGATCTGGAAGAGACAATGAGAGGACAACAGACAGGAGGGATAGTGGTAGGGAAAGCTAAGGTATGGTCGTTGGCGTATGCGGATGACATAGTGCTGGTGGCTAAGGAGGAAAAGGAAATGAAAGAGATGATGAAGACGCTAGAGAAATATATGAAAAAAAAAGAAATGGAAGTAAACACGGAGAAAACAAAGATAATGATATTTAGAAAAGGAGGGGGGAAAAGAAAAAGAGAGGAGTGGAGATGGAGTGATGAGAAAGTGCAACAAGTGAAGGAATTTACATACCTGGGCTACACGATGAAACAGGATAATAAAGAGGGAGAACACATAAAGGAAAGGGTGAAGAAAGGAAACAGGCTAATAGGACAAGTCTGGAGTGTGGGGGAAAGAGTATTCAAGATGGATATAAAAAAAAGAAAATTGCTGTTTGAAAAATTAATAAAGGGGGTGGTAATGTATGGAGCGGAAATATGGGGCTGGAAGGAGTGGAGGGAGGTAGAGGGGCTACAGGAAAAATACTGGAGATGGGTGTTAGGATTGGACAGGGATACACCGGCGTATATTGTGAGAGAGGAGGTTCAGATAGAAAAAATAAGGATTGAGACAGGAAAAAGAGCAATAAAATACGAGGAAGAAATGAGGGAGAGAACAAACTGCAAAATTCTGCAAGAATGTTGGAAAGAGATAAAGGGAGGGAAAGTGAAGTACGGGCAGGAGGGCAGAGAAGAGTATTACAAAAGAAACGGGTACGCGAGTGAAGAAGTGGAGAGATTAAGAGAAGAGGGGTAGGGACAAGAGAAGAAATAATAAGGAGAGATAGAGACATCGAAAAACAAGAGAGATGGACAAAGATAAAAGAGAGCAGATATAATAGAAATTATAAAGATATCAAGGGTGAAGGGGTGCTGGAATATTTAAAAGACAATGAGACAAAAAGCAACAACAGGAAAAAAATGGTGGCAAGGTTCAGATGTGGCAACGAGGAGCTAGGGAACAAATATTGGAGAGAAGAACCAGAAAAGTTGTGCAGGCTATGTGGAGAAGAAAGGGAAGACATTAACCACATGAGAAAGAGATGCAGGGAATTAAGAGAAGAGGGGATGAAAACAGTGGATATCTTAGATGAAAACGGAAAAGGAGTGGAATGGATGGAGGAAGTATGGAACAGGAGGAAAAAGTTAAGGGGGGAGAAGGGATAAGAAAATGTAATATATATGTAATGTAATAACACGACCAAAATTTGTAAGCCAAATGGCAATGAATAAAGTTAAACTTATATATTATAACAATTTTACTATGGTAAACGTAAGCAAATGAAAATATAACCTTTTTCATTTATCTACCTTTTTTCGACTATAAGAGTCTTTAGCACTTGCATACATTAGTAAAAAAAGGTACTGCGTGATTGAAATAAACCGGGTTTGACTGCAAAATAAAACTAAATGTATTTGGTGAAAATTGTTACCTACTTGTATCGAGACCATAAATGCATGTAAGGTTTCAATTTTTAAGTGAGTTTAAGTGATAAAAATTTTGTAGTGCTTTGTAGTAGACTTTTTACAGGATTGACTAAGGGCTCCCGAAGCTCTGGGGCCCTAGGGCACTGCTCCACTTTGCTCTATGGTATCTACACCAGTGTAACAATTCATTTCGAATTATCATAACTTTCGAAAAAAGATTTAGCTGTGCTATTTTATTTAAAAATTAAACAGTAACAATTCTTTCATACTTATTATATAAAATCTTAAGCTGTCGCGATTATTTTGTTTGTGATTATAAGCGACTTTTTAGACCGCGTCGTAGATAAACACCCAGACTTTTTAGGCTTGGTCTTAGTCTCTCCTTGAAACCCAAAACAAGAAGTGGAACTTGGTTTTTGCCGTATTGTCGTTTGTGAACCCAAACAATAACAATTGTTCCATACTTATTATTATGTTATAATATTTCACAGTTTAATAAAGACAGAATGTACTAATCGTGTGTTCGGGCGAAAAGAACCGTTTACTGTGTGGCAAAAACAAAATAGACAACCAGTAAATGTAAAATGCCAACATGTGCAAAAATTTGTGGTCACATATCTTGAGGCCAAAAGATGTCCTGACAACGCGTTGAAAGATGTGAAGCAACTTTTTTATCTTTTGACTACAGAATTTTTCTCCAAATGGTAAAAAAATCAGAAAAAAAATGCGAATTTAAGCAAAATTAAAAAATATTTATATATACCTCAGTTACTAAAGAATCAGGGCAGCCAAAACAAATGCGATCCCGGCAAATACTTTACAATTATTTCTAAAAATATGGGCGAAATACAAGCACTCGTCGACCATACTGTTTGACGAATAATTTATTCTCAATTAGAGATATTTGATGTAATACCGTCTACAATGTCAAATCAGTTAGTACTTATGGGGTTGTGATGGAAGCACAAGACATAGTGAATATAAACAAAAACTTACAGAAACCACCTCTGATTCTGACATGTTTATTACTTCACTTGTGCCTATCCAGCTATTTTCTGCTGAAGATTCTGGCAAAAAAGTTATTTTATGGCAAACTCAAAGATCATCTTCAATCTGATATTGTCGACCAATCCGATTGCAATTTTAAAAAGAAACTGCTGAACCGGTTGAAGTGGAAATGAAATACATTAAAAATCAAAACAAAAATGTAGTACAAACTCAGTTAAATATTTGTTTTAGAGAAACTCATCCACTTTAATTTAATATTGTATGTTAAGTCGTTATTGATAATAAAGACTTGCGTGTGACTCATAATCTGGTTCTTAAAATAATCGACGAAAAAATTTGCAATTTCATAACAGAAACTACTATCAGCACAAAATTGTTTTATTTGTGGTGCTACCCCTACCCAAATAAATAACATTCAAAAAGTTACTGAACGAAATGTTAAGCCAAGTACGTACACACTTCAAGCATTGATTGGATTTTTTGAATGTTTCTTGCATTTTGCCAATCGATTAGATTTTCAAAAGTGGCAAGTGGGTGGTGAAAAAGAAAAACAGTTCTTTCCAATAAAGTAAACACAAACTACAAACTGGCTTTAGATAGTAATTGTGGCTTATAATTGATAAAATTAGTCTGAGGTTCTATTTTTAACATTATACTTAAATAAAAGTGTACGTCAAGAAACGTACATGAAAAAACAAATCCGTTTTCTAAAAACTACTTTTAACTTGCCGTTGTAAAGTATATGACGTGCAAAATAAATAAGGCAACATTTTAAAGCGTTTGTAATTAAATTTTGTTTAACAATTTTGTCATGGTTTTAACGGTTGATGCTGGGAGTGTTAATAACACTATTTTTTAACATCACATGTACTACTATTTTTTAACCATTAACGAAACAGGCTACAATTTGGACGTATGTTTGAAAAGAGCCAAACATTTGAAACTTACAACTTACTTAGTTTTTACCTTTAACTTCAAAGAAATTAAATTTTTTTTTGTTATTTATTCCTCTTGTGGTCGTACCGGCGTTTAAAAAAAGTAAAGAATATAGCAATTGGTTTATTCTTTCTGTTTGGTTTTTTAGATTTATTTTTGCGTATATTTTTATACTGACCTGAGTAGTTATCTGCAAAGGAATGTTACACAAAAAAATAAAAACTAAAAAATTAAATTATAGAACTATAATAAAATAATAAAAGTTAGTTCACTTTATATATCTTAATGTGTTGAGTTAACTATTTTCAATACTCCTAAAACTCGTGCGTGAACATGTTTTAACGGTATTTAATTTATAATTATTTTTCACAACTAAAGTAGCTACAACGAATTTAACTTAAATAGTATATAATAATAATTTGAGTTCTCCATTGTGTTCTTTATAAAATTAATGTAAGTGCTCATTGTGTTTAAAGTGTTTTCCAAGAAATTTATAATGTTGCGTTATTTAAATTTTGTCTTAGTTTCATTTTTTAATTGCAAATAGTTTGATGTGATATTAGGATTAATTTTTTTAATTTCAAACGTTTAAAACACAATAAATAATTCTATGAGAAAATATATTAACCAAATCTTAAGCAAAATATTAATTAATAATTAATTAACGAGAAACAACAACTTTAAATCGTGAAACTAAGAGATTGTTTAATGTACCTACAGTGTAATGTTCATAAGATGTGTTAAAGATCGTTGTACTTACGTATAGTCAATAAGAATTCTAATTCAAATTGCAATTATTGATTTGTATTCTCGTTTATTAGTAGTTACTTTAATAAGCTTTACATGTATTGGAGTTGAAAAACCAAATTTTGACGTGATATACTGTATGTAATATTGATTACAATCTAAATTATGTTATTTCATGTTTGTACTCTATAAATGCATTTTATGTCGTTTTGATCTTAGATTTTTAACATTTTTTCTTTTAATATAAAGTTTTTTAGTACTATAAGGTGTCCTACCTTCGAATGATTACTTCAAGACTAAAAAAGATATTAATGCAATTTCGTTTTACTTATCAATGGTGTTTATAATTTAAAAATATTTTCGTATATACGTAATTCAGAGTAATGACCCAAATCCATGTTTTTTTTTTAAATAGAACAGCTATTAGAGCAAAACATGTAATATTATACTTTTCAAAAAGCTTATTTAATTTCGTAACTGATTGTAAATTTATATACAGGGTGCGTCATTTCAAAAACAATAGTAAAGTTACATTTGATATACATCAAAATTACCCGGTATATTTTAATTAGAAACGGGAAATGTAAAAATTTTAAATTTAAATTGTGCGTGTTGCTAAATCTGTGTATATAAATTTAGATGATTATTGCTATTACTTTTTATGTCAAATTATCTTGTTATAAATAAATAAGTTAGCAACTTATATTCCTTCAAGGGTTCATAACTATGAAATGATTTATAATAAGTACCTAATACCATATCTAAAATATTATCTACGTCTTAAATGTTATTTAAATAATCTATTGGTTGTGTTATTTAAGAAAACATAAGCTTTGGCCAGTACTCTAAATTTGATCATTCTGTATACAAAAATATTTTTAAATTGTAAACGCTATTGATTACTATCAGTCAAAAAATAATGCACATTGATATCTTTTTTAGTTATGACGTATTCATTTAAGGAACAAAAGTTGAGAGACCCTGTATATAATTTACAAAATATTAATGTTACATCACATTTAAAAAAAAATTAATTTCAGGGTTATTTTAGTTTATATATTTACTTACTTATTTTGTTTTATATTATTTTATGTACTGGGTGGCCAGATAAGAATGCAAAGTGCTGTATCTCAGAAACTATTCGTCTTAGAGACTGCGGTAAAAAATGAAATGACTAAAGTGACCAGAAAAAAATCTTGGAAATGATTTTCAGGTTTCCAAGATGGCCACCTGGAAACATAACCGCTATCTAAAATTTTTAAAATGATTTTTCACTAAAATACGCCTACTAAATTTATTTAAAAAATATGTGCTTTTTAAAGATAAGCTTTATTGTAGTAATTTTTGTTTAACACTTTATGACGTATTTATTAGACTGAAGTAGTGGGATGTGATTCAATATTTTTTGTGAATAAACAGCTGTAAAGCTGAGCGTACACTGATCAAACAAAAACGTTTTGTGACATTGAAAAACATTTTGTTTTGTCTTCTTACAGTGCTGAAAACACTCGGTCTAACGAACGTTTTAATGCACAACAGCACAGTAAAGCAAAGTTTACAAAAATCAGTATGCATCATATCAACCGACGACGAAGTTTGTGCTGTGTTAGTATGGCAGTGGATACAAATACTATGTATCGAAGACAATGAAAGATTGACATTTATTAACCAGAAAAAAATGCAAAGCAATACACTTACGAAATTCACCAGTAAATTAAAAAACGACGAAAAAAATTCGTAATTTTACTAGATTAGGTTACAGTACCTTTAATTATATTTTACTTCAAAGACAACATCAGAAAATAAGATACCAATCTAAGAAAAAGCATTACACTGGAAAAACGAATATTAGTTACATTACAGTAAGGTGATCAATAATATCAAAAGTTAATACTTTATTGATCATCAAACATAATTTACTTAGTTTGCATTATGTGTTCAAGTATTATCAGCTATATTAGAGCGACTATATTTTAGTTGCAAAAGTAACTGAAGTGGTAAAAATGCGTTTTGGGAGTATGATGTTAGTAGTTGAAAAGATTGCGGCGACGAAGAAGTAGATCTGCTAGAGAAATCAATAGTTTTGGCATAATCGGTTCTTTGTTTGTCCTGTAGATTACTTCATACAGATAGTATTCAGTCTTATTTGTTTTGCTTCTTAAAAACTAAATCATCGGTGCTGCAACTGCTTGTACTACAAATGCCATTTTTGGCACTTTCGGCCTGCTCATAGGCACGGAAACCTGAGTACCATCACTAGCAATGAAAGTGGTATCATTATTGTTTGAAATTGAACTTTTTTGGTCAAGACCCACTGATGTTTCAGAATCTTCAATTATTGCATTTCCAACAGACTGTCGGTGTTGCCCGACAAAATCTTTCAGAAACATCATGTAGTATGCAACGTACCACTTCTTTCGTTTCAATGACCCAGAACCGCTAAGCGTTTTTCCGATTAAGTACCTAACATAGGAACTATGCACAGAATTCCATTTAACTTTACACTCTGTAACTAAAAGAACATAAATTAAAATAGTTTTGTTTAAAAATGGAGTCCAGCTACCTAATATTGTTTAAAGTATAAATTGATGTCTAACAAAGGTTTGGGTGAACATTTCCAATCGTTGCATTTTTATTTTTGAATTGGAACATCCACAATTGAGAAATTGGTAAAAAAAACATGCATAGCGCTTTAGGAAAAGTTTGCTCCAATATATATGAGTATACCAAATATATATAGCATATGGGAAAGTATGGCAAATAAATTTCATTCAGTTTGCAATTTTCTAAATTGTCTTGGAGCCATTTGCGGAAAACATATACGAATGCAATGCCCTCCTACGTCAATTACAACATTCCCACTCAATTGTTCTTCAAGCAGTTGTCGAAGCAGAAACAAAATTTTTATTTGTTGATATTGGTGATTACGGGCAAAATTGTGATAACGGTATTTTTTGCGAATCTAATTATGGAAAATTATTTTTTCAACAAAAATTGCACATCCTAGAAGATTATCTGCTGGCATTGACACAAAATTACCTTTTGTATTTGTTGCGGATGAGTCATATCCTTTTTCAGAAAAATAAATGCGTAACTTTCCTAGAAAAAATTTAACTACTCAAAAAAGAATATATAATTGTCGCCCATCACGAACTAGACGAATAGGGAAATGTACATTTCGCATGGTTTCTAAGAAATTTTGAGTACTTGAAAATGTTATGCTTGTTAGTCCAGAAAGAGCCACTGGAATTGTATTAGCTTGTTGTATTTTACATAAAATAATTAGAAAAAAAGACGCAAAAGAAAGTGATATTTATGATGCTCTTCTAGAAAGTGAGTAAAGTGACGATAATACTCAAAACTGAAACTCAAGAAGAACAAATTCTGGATTGAATGTTATAATGCAATTGGCAAATAAATATGCATGCATGTTATTTCGTATTATATACTCTTCAATTCATTCAGTAAGGTTCAACAAAACTTCAATTGCAGAATTCTTAAAAAATTATGAACGTGGTTTTACTAAATACTCATTCACACCAGATCGCATACTTAATCTTGATGAAACTGGTATTACCACAGTTATGACAACGCCAACAAAATTAGCTGCAAAAACACAAAAACAAGTCGGGCAAATCGTTTCTGTTAGGAGGAACAAACTGGTCACTTTCTGTAGTGTAGTATCAGCTATTGGGAATACTATACCCCCTATATTTATATTTCCACATATACATTATAAACGACACTTTATACATAGTGATTGTGAGGAAAGCTTAGGCAACTGGTTTGATGAATTGCAAGTTACACATAGAAGCATTACGACATATTCAAAAGCAAACTTGACGCTCAAGAGAAAATCCAGTATTGCTGCTTTGTGATAACCACGAGTCGCACATATTAATTGAAACTGTCGATTCCTTCAAGGCAAATGGCATAGTTTATTTATCTTTTTTGCCAAATATAAGAAGTACAGATTACAACCACTAGATGTGAGGGTATTTGATCTCTTTAAAAGCAAACTGAAAATTGCCTTTAACGTTTAGCATACTGACCACACCGGTAAAGCTTTAACCATTTATGAGTTACCAAGCTTTGCTAAACTAGTATGTCTTGAAGCTTTTACAGGAAAAAACATCAGTAGTAGATTTATGAAACCGGTCATTTATTCTCTAAATAAACTGGCTTTTTTTGATAAGAATTTTGGATTTAGAAAATTCCTCTGTTCCCACAGATCTTCCAGTTGTTCAACCCGGGCTCAGTACCACAACGCAATCACTTCCAGAAGAAAATTCATCGTCGCGCGACCTTGTGCACCTTGTACACAATGCGAAACAAAGACAGATTTAGATAAAAAAACAAAGACGCGGTGCTACAGAAATAAGAATTGCTAAGAATATTGTAGCTTTTGCTGATTCTAGTAATATTCCCAAAAAAACTGCTAAAATAACAAAAATTGAAAGTGATATTTTTACAAGTTGCTCTAAAGAATTCGAAGCCATAGATTCTTTATCGGATTTTTCAGTTATCAACTGATCATAAGCATACCAATTTGCTATAACCATTTCCAGAAAATATAAATGAAGGTGACTAATATAATATACTAATAATAAAGTTTAAAAAAAAAACAGTTGTGCGGTATGTGGGCAAAGTCATGACCAAATATGATAGTTTGAAGTATCATATATCTTACCTACGGAAAAAACCGGAATCATAAAACTTTATTTTTCCCTGACAAAGATGAAGCTTTAGTCAATTTTTCGGACGCTTGCCTAAATTTACCTCTGCCTAATGTTACTTAAGGAACAGGAAAGAAGACCCCAAAACTTTAGTACTTGTAAGAAAAAGTGCAAAGAGGTACTGGGAGGAGAAGAAAAAAAATATATTCGTTTTGGGACTTAAAGTCTTTGATAAACAAAATGTTTACTTATTCGGAATAATTAAAAGTATTGGGAAGAAACGTTCGTATCCTAATAAGACAAAAAACAGAAGTCGTCTAGATCCACAACTTTTCAGTACTTTGTCAAAGTACAACTCAGAAACCAAGAAGTTTCTAAAGAAGAGTTCCTATCAATCCATGGCTTGCAAAAGAATAGAAGATGAGTTTATAACATATGCAAGCAGATACGCGATGGGCTAAATACTCCAAAATGCGATGGTCGTGGTAGACATAAGAATAGAAAAAACAGATTACCAAAAGAAATGGTACAATCAGTTCACGATCATATTACGGCTATTCCTAAATATTGTGGCCATTACAAGTCGCAAAAAAATCTTCATCGAAGTTACATTGACCACGCTATGTCAATATCATTATTATATACAAAATATTACATTCCATGGTGCCGTGAACGTAACATTATTTCTGCTAAGGAGGATAGATACCGCAGAATATTTTGTCTAGAGTATAATATTGGGTTTAAGCTTTCCAGAAACGATACGTGTTCAACCTGCGGCGAATACCGCATTTCCCTTGATTCTAACAAAAAAAATTAAAACAAAGTAAAAGAAATAGAACACTGTTGGTTCTACATCAAAGGAGAGCCGAGGCTATGCAAACTAATTTAAAGATGGAAATGCAGCGGTCAAAAGAAGAGCCCGATCTGTTTGATGTTTGATGTAGGCGCTACCAATACCACAACTTACGGTTGGCAAAACTTTTTATTTGCGTAAAGCCTGGATGTTTAATGTAGGAATCCACGAGGGTAATACTGGTAATAGTTATATGTATATGTGGACTGAGAATGTTGCAAAAAGAGGAAGTGACGAAATTCCCAGTTGTGTTTTAAAGTACATTAAGGACCACCCCACAAAGCCTAGGAATCATCTAATAGTTTCTACAGACAACTGCGGGGGCCAAAATAAAAATTGGACAATAATGTCGCCGTGGCTCTATTTGCTAAGAAATAACATACAAATCTATAGAACATCGCTTTCTTGTGGCCGTACATACGCACCTACCTTTCGATCGCGATTTTGCAGCTATAGAAAAACACAAAAAAATATGTCGGTCAAGTTTACTCACCGCGATGTTGGATTCAAGCAGTCAAATAATCAAGAAGAAAGAATCCGTTTAACGTTTATGAAATGGATCAAAGCCACTTTTTCAGTTTTAATAAGCTAAGTGGCTCCGTAAAAAAAAATTGAGAAAAGACCAACAAAATGTAGATTTTTCACAAGTGCGTTGCTTTAACAGAACTTAAATGTTCTCCTCCCATATATTCCGTTGGCATATCATGACTTTTATTTCGGTATTGGGGTAACAAGTGCAACTGCCAGTGATGTACGTGATGACGAGATAGAAAACATAGACGGCGACGATAAAAATTCCCAAACACTAGAATAAAAAATTATTTTTTTGTTACGTTTTTTAATAAAAAATTACTGCAACCGTCTTTGGATCGTTTTCCAGCTGAATATTGACATTAAAAAGTATTTACATTTTTTAATTAAAAAAAAGTAATAAGCCACAATTTTTTTGAATTTATTTACTGTTGTTGCTATCTTACTAAATATTTGAAGTAAAGAATACATTTGTTTGAGCAACAAAAAATGAAATAAATATTTTTTTACCCTTGATTTCAGGATTTGATTAAAACTTTTAGGTGGAATTTTTTTAAAACTATGGTTATGTGGCTTACTACTATTTGCCCCCAAAGGCTTCAAATGATGAAGCTATTGATATGATTGCAGTATTTTTTGAATGTCTTTAAAATGCGACATTGATTCAAAGAGTATACAGAGCTTGATATCCATATCGGCGTTTACGCAATACGAGAATTTTATGGGGTTCTATTTCTAATGAGAAAGTTGTACTTTACTTGTTTCACAATATGTTTGTTATTTCAAATTTTTAGACTGCATACAATATATATGGTTTTATATCAAGTCTTAAATGACGAAAACTTCAACCAAAGGATAGATTATTGCCATTGGATGTTGAACATGATTAAGGAAAATAGAGATCGAGTTTTTATCCAATTTTTTTGGATATATGAATTACTAGTCTGACTACAATCCTCACTGGTTGCGCGAAGTCTAACATCAACGCCATTGGAGTCTCAATATGTGGAGTGCCATCCTGGGCGGAACTATAATAAGTTTCTATTTCCTTGATCAACTACTAAATGATGCTTTTGCAATTGCTTATTTCATTAAAAGATGTGCCCTTGCAATTGCGACAAAATATGTTTTTGCAACTAGACGACTGCCCAGCACATTTTTCAATAAATGTGCGAGAACATTTAGATCTAATGTATCACCAGAAGTGAAGTGGACGAGGAAGTCCATTTACTTACTCGCCCCGATCTCCATACTTAACCTGTTTGGACTTTTATTCATTGGTCTTTACCAAATTCCACCAACAACGAGAGACGACATGAAAATACGAATACAAGATGCCATTCAGACAATGGATTAAGTGTTATAGGAGACAGTTCGAGCACTTAAAGAAGCATTAGTTTTATTTCAAAATCGACCCTTTCTGCTTAATATGCCCCTACACATTTTTTAAAACTTTTTGAACTAAAAATATAGCTAATTTAAAAATTATAAAATAATGAAACTTTATCATTGATTTTTGAAAAAAGACAAATAAATAAGAATTTTACCGGTGTAATATAGCGCCTTTTTAAAACTTTATGACAACCAAATTTTATTTCTTCGTTATTTTATGTAGGAATAAGAAATCGAAATACGGTTTTCACTAATCTATTAAATTATCATTTCACTACATTTGTACGCAAAAAAAGTCATAATATTGTATTTAATTTTTCAGAGAATTTTGGAATTTTCTGTTATTATATCAAAAAACGCGCTCTAACGGCATTACTAAAAATCCGATATATAACAATTAAGATGAGTTTGATGGAGCAATAAATGCTTATTCCAACAAAACTGAGTTTGTTAAAAAATTGAGATGTATTCTAGTGAAAAAATTCTTTAAAAGTTTTAGACAGCAGTTACGCTCCTTGGCGGCCATCTTGGAAACCTGGATTCCAGGATTTTCTTTTGGCAACTTTAGTCATATCATTTTTACTGCAAGTCTCTACGACGAATAGTTTCCGAGATACAGCACTTTTGCATTCTTATCTGGCCACCCAGTACTTAATATATAATAAGTGATTGTAGTTTTAAATTAAAAAATTAAAGAACAGGAATGTAATTTTTGTTAATACATGATTAAGGTATTGTAGAAGATGTTCATTTTCAACTTTACTTACTAAAACGGTTGAGTGTAAATAATGTCGAAGATAAAAGTAGAACGTAACGTACTCATAAATTAATATTCTCCATTTAGGTACAAGCTTCGTGTGTTAGGTGTTTGACCTATTGTGGTCCACATATTAAGTAATTGCTGAGCTTAGAAGTATAATTGCCTTCTAATGTATTAAAATATGTTAATTACAAATGTTGTTGGTAAATATAAAAAAGTTAAATTGCAAAATTTGTAGGTGATTGACTTAAAATTATAATAAACATTAATAAATGAGTTAAAACTAAATTACTTAATATTAAGGTAATTGACTTTTAATTAAAATGTACTTAATTAAACCTGTTAAAAGAAGATTGTATAATATTAAAATTAAACGTACCGCCAATTCAACAAATTAAGTTACTGTATATAATATAATTCCTGTTAATGTAGGTCAGATTTTGCCAGGTCTTTATCTTTAGTGTTAGATAATTTTGTTGTATTTATTATTTGTATTGAAAATATCTCGTTTCACAGCAGTTCGTCTAGTATTTATTATTAGCCTGATACAAGCTGTACTATTCGTGTTAACCCTTTTTTACTTTTGATAGTTTTTGAATTAGGTATCTACTATACCGGGTGTCCTAAAATTGCGGCCAAATAACGCTACTACGTAAGTAGAAGTCAAAATAAGTCGATTAGACCGTATAGACCGTATTTATATCTATGAAGAGTACAAAGTTTAATTAAAAAATCACATTTTTCTATACTGTTCAGAAATGCGTGAAACAAATTTAACCCTTAAGTAGTATGGCGGGGTCAATTTTGACCCTACGGAATTTCAATTTGTGATTACGCTACTTAAATATAGGTGGCATTAACCGCGCTTTCGTGTATTCTCTTCTCTCTTACATCATATGTCCCCAAAGAAAAATTGTGCTGTCATACTCTTGTCTTCAATACACCACACTGACACCGTTTATGATAATGACAAGCCCGAATTATACATTTTTATAATTCGACAAAAGACGTTGGAGATTCTCTCGACTAAAAGTGTTCGAACTATAAGGTTGGAAGACGAACAAGATGTTGGCCCCAAGTCATCTGGTTTCGAATTATGGATATTGCAGGAGTAAATTCTACCATAATTTTCACTAATATTACCTAAAACAAAACTATGGAAAGAAAAGAGTTTCTGACCATCTTACGACGTGATCTTATTCAAGAGCAGCTGATGCGTCGAGTTTATGAAAAATCCATACCTAGAGAACTACATACGTACCGTCATTTGTAAGGTGGCTAATATAATAGAACCTGACAGAGAGCCTCAACCTCCTGAACCTAGGGAAGTATGTGGAGTTAGAAGGGGAAGATGTTTCATCTGCCCATATTCCCAGAAAAAAGAAAGTCTTTTGTGTAGTAGTTGTAGTGGCCACTTCTGCAAAATTCACAGCAGGACAACTACTACATGCCAAAATTGTAAAAAAGCGTAAGGTAACAAACGTTAGTAATTTTTTTTCTGTTATGTTTATATTAATATTTTTTATAGAATACTTAAACCCAATTACTCCTAAAGCGAGATCGAAACATAGAGTTAGAAAAAAAATTAGTTTTCAAGTTATTGCTGATTTTATAAGTTACTCTTAATTTTCTAGATTTTTTCTTTATGTTATTTTTATCAATTAAGTTAATTTTAAACACTTATATATTTTTTTATTTCTCAAAAGGGTTAGCAAAGTGTACATAAATATATTGTTTTTAATTAAATAAGTTATAACAAAAATTTTACAAGGTAGAAAGTTGGGGTCATTTTTGACCCTGTCATACCGTAAGTGTTTGAAATCCGAGCCATACTACTTAAGGGTTAATGAAACAAAAATTATTGTAGAAAGCTTAAAACTGCCCTCAGTCCCTTGTATTTTTTTAATAATTTTCTTAGAGTTAGTAATTTGACTCTAAGACTTTTTAAAGGAGAAAGCTTGCTCATCATCTTCATTTTTTGACTCTTGTAAAAACTTAGTATTTTGCATAGTTTTGAAGGAAAAAATGTTTTCTCAAACACTGATAACTGGCATTCTTAGTACAAGTTTAATAACAAAATTTAGTTGGCCGTTGGCACACAAACAAAAGAAAAATCACGATTTTGACAAGAAACAAATTCATAATTGTCCCAGTTTATGGCCGACAGTAAGTGTTTCAATAATTTCTTTACCATTAGTTGCTTTCGTATTGTTTTTTTCATCGCTATTACCCTTATTGCTTCAATTACTATTGCTGTTGACAGTTTTCCAATTATAGATTTCTTTTTTAGTGAACAGGTTGACATACTACATGATAACTGCCTTGAAAGTGTCCCCGTGTATCGAGAGAAACACCCAACCTGGATAATTCTAAATCACAAAATCTTTGTCCGAATGAAAAGAAGTTTTCAAAAATAATGAAGTTTAAAGCTAGTCAGAAATAACACTGAAAAACGCGGAAGATGCTGTTCTTCAAAGAATTGATGAAAATCCTGAAATCGGTACCAGAACATTGCTACGAAAAACTGAGATTCCAAAAAGCACTGTAAGTCAAATCTTTTGATGTAATAGCGAAGGTTTCCACGGCCGGAGTCTATACTAAGATAAGAACGTCTTCCAGGTTTGAACCGTGTCATTGTTGTAACCGAAGTTGCCAACGTTTCGCCCACTTTCGTAAGGAGCTTCATCAGGGCGTGAGAGAAATTGAAGAACTCAAACAAGCAACCAAAATCTAACTAAAAACTTCTCAAAAGTTTGGTAGTCAACTTGTGAACCAAGCCAGATTCTAAACTCTGAAAAAGTAAGCAAGAAAACGATAAACTTGAAAAAGCAAACGAAAATCTAACAAAAAACCACTACAGCGTTAGGTAAACAACTTGTGAACCAAGTCAGATTCTAAACTCCATAGAAATGACTTAAAAAGAAAGGACAACAATGACACGGTCCAAACCCAGTAGACGTTCTTATTTTAGTACAAATCTTTTGAGAACAATTACTGCGTCTATTCCACACCCAGCCAATGCAAGAATTATTGCCATCTGACTACGCATCACGATTAAATTTTTTACAAATGAGCAAATTTATGCAAGTAAAAATCCACATTCTATTAAATGTAGACGTTATCAACGAGGATTTAAAATTAATGTATGGATCGGAATTTTTTCTCATGCACGAATGTGCACTACTTCATTTTGCACGTGCCGTAAGAGAATACCTTAATGAACAATCTACTGGTAGATGGATTGGTATAAGATAAGAAGCACTTATTTAATGATCTCCGCAGACTCTAGTTTTGCATCCTTGCGACTTATTTGTCTGGGGAGTATTAAAAAAAATTAGTGTACAAGGGTCAAATTAATAATTCTGAACAATTGTGGAACAGAATTCAGTATGCTAACGTACTACGAGGAAACGACGATGTTTTAAAAAGATTGCATTTTAATTTTTTACGTCGAATTGACATCTGCTTTAATGAAAGTGGAGGTCACATTGAACACTTGTAAAAAAAGTTTTATTATTATTCTACCACCAACTAAATTTTGTATTACAACTTTATTAAACTTGTATTAAGAATATAGGTTATCAGTGTTTCAAAAAAACATTTTTTTCGTTCTAAATTATGCAAAACACAAAGTTTTTAAAGATAATGAGTAAACCTTCCAGTACATACATAAATAGGTTCAATTGACTTATTTGGCTTCTACAATACGTGGTAGCTTCCAGCAATTTTGGAACAACCTTCTTCTTCTCATTATCTCCTTGGGCCCCTTCAGAGTGTTGGAGGTGGTATTCCTTAATCTTTATTTATTCATTTTTTCACTTCTTCCGGTCAGCAGCCATCTTCTTTATTTGCTATAGTGTCTTACTTCTATCTGTTCCTTTTATGATTTCCTCGGCCTTCCTTTTCTTCTTTTCCTATGTCTTTTTGTTTCCATGGAGCGTCTTACCAGCCTGGGCTAGTTCATTCTAATTATGTGTCTAAACCAATTCAGTTTTCTCTTTTTGATTTTTGTTTCTATCGGTTCCTGTTTTGATGCTTCTCTAACACGATCACTTCTTATACGGCCCATTTTTGCTTTTCCTGCGGTTCTTCTTAATTGTTTTATTTCAGCTGCATTTGTCATACTTTTAATGTTTTTTATTTCTCAGCTATCTCTCATTACCGTATAGTAATGTTAGTATGAGTTGTATACCTAAAGTGTTGTATTTTGTTCTATTTTTCCTTTGCCGAATATTGTGTTGATTAAGTTGTAGTCTATTTTTGTCGCCTTTCTTGCTCTGTTTGATATTTCAAGGTCTATTTTTGCATCGTTAGTGAACATCACTCCTAGATACTTGCATGTTGACACCATACTCATTGGTACTGTTTTGCATATTATCGGGTCTCTTATTCTTATATTTTCCTTCTGTTTACCTAAGTTTATGTGTTTACATTTGTTGATGTTAATGTTTATGTTCATCCTTTCTATCTCTTCTACCCAAATGTTTAGTAAGGAGTGTAATTTATTCTGTGTATCCGCCACTAATGTTACGTCATCGGCGTATAACAGTCTTTCCATTTTTACCGTTAGCATATTTGTGTTTTTAATTATAGTGTTCATTATTGATATAAATAGCGTCGGGCTAAGGCTATCTTCTTGCTCTGGTTCCCTATTCATATTTAAATTGTTTTATCCTCTATTTGCACTTTTTTTTACTTTGTTTTATGTACTTTTAGTTACTTCTATGGTTTTCTGATTTATTTTGAGTTCTTCCATGACTTTCCTTATGTTATTTTGGTCAATTAAAACAAAAGCCGCTTTAAGATCAATGAACATAATGTATAGTTAGTTATTTTGTAAAATAGCTTTCCCATTTAAGCGTTTTATTTATTATTAGTTATTTTTTTATTTTATTCTTTCTATTAAGTTTCTCAGTATAAAAATACTATCCGTAGTTTGTCTGTTTCTTCTAAATGTTGATTGCTCTTCTTTCATTTTTTCTTCTATCTCTTTTTTTAATCTGCTTTCTACCATTTTTATGTATAGTATGAATCACAGATGACAATCATATATTTCTATAATTATCGCACTAAAATTAATCCCCTATTTTGTGAATTGGTACTATCAAATTCTTTTCTCATTCTTTCGGTATCACGTTTGTCCTCCATGCTGCCTTTATTACTTCCAGCAACCATTTTCTTTCTTCTTTGTCTAACCATTTTACCTTCTCTAGATCTATATTATCTGCACCGCCAGCTTTTTCTATCCAGATTTTTCTTAGTTCTTCTATTTCATGTATGCTTATTCTTTATGCTTGGATATTATTGTCTTTCATTTCATTTAGTTTGTCCATTCCTCTTGTCTGTATTGCTCGTTCCTCTTTCTTTTTATCGTATTTATTTTTATAATGATTCTATTATTTCCTTTATGTTTGTCTTTATAATGTTCTTCTTGTCTATTATGTTCTTTATCTCTTTTTTCCCGCCTCTTTATAGTCTTATTTTACTCCAGAATCTTCTATTATTTACTATGTGACTTTGCTTCATTTCATCTTCAAAGTCTTTCTTTTTTCTTTCCCTTATAATGCTAGTGTTTTTTTATTTTGTATAAGAATCTTTAATGCTACACTTTATCACTTTTTTGTTTTTTGTTCAAAAAAACAGAGGTACAGTATTCTTGGTTTTCCATGGATTTATTAATAATGTTGGTTAAACGATGACACTATTGTATCGTTGAGTAGGCCTGTCAAAAACCAAATTAATGATCAGAGATCCATGCTAACTGATTTAAATCAGGATTTATTCTTAAAACAAGATTTTCCAGGAGCTTAGAAATTATTGACAAAAGATTTATTAGGCGATAAGATATGATATCCGTCAAATTTTATCCACGTTTAGGTATCATAACGATTTGTACTATTGTAAAAGATTTTCACTTGTAATTAAGTCTTAGCGTTGCATTAAATATATATAAAAGCTTTATATTCCTTTTCGGGAAAGTTTTTGTAACATTTTCCTAGTGATTTTATCTATCACTAGGGCTTTACTTGGATTTAATGTCTTCATTGCCTTTTGTATATCTTTTGGCATAAATAGCTTTATACGTTCTTGTAGTAGTACCAGCGTAGATAAATCTATTTCTTGTATTTGATCGTTGTTGTAGGGAGAAAATACTTGCGTAAGATGTTTTGGTTTCTCCTTATCGCTTTTTGCCCACGGGCCTGGAAGTGTTTTTTCAAACAGAAAAGTCTATATTATTTTGGATTGTTTTACGGTATGCATCTCAATCTGTTTTGTGGTTGTGCAGCTGGGGTGATAACTTTTTTCTTATTACTGTTGTGTTGCAGTTATATATGATTTCTGTATTTACAACCTTGGGCTTTTGTTTTTTAGTAGTTATTGATAGCATTCACAGCTTCTATAGTTTGCAGAGTGGCTGTTTCCACATAGTCTACATTTTACCGGCGTGTCTCTATTTTTAGTGCATATTGAAGTGTTATGGTGTCTTCCACATTTTACACATACGTATGGTTTATTACTGTAAGTTTTTGAGTAACCAAACGGTTAGCATCTCAAGCATTATATAATATTATTTTTAATAGTTCTAGAAGATTTTAGTTGTATTATTTTATTTTGTAGTCCTTTTATCTTCTAGATATTTTTATTAGTTTCTGCCGGTTCTAGGTCGACAAAAAATAAGTTTATTGGTTCCTTGGTTGTTCTATGCTGCACGTTACTTATGTTTCGAACTTTATCCTGTTTTATATCTGTAACTGAAGTTGAGTGATGTAGGTATCTTATGATTACTCTGTGAGCACGCTCCTCCTCTATTTAGTAAATGTGCGTTCGTTTTTGCATCTCTAGAACAAAACACAGAAAATAGCGCAAAGAATCACGTGACAATTGGAGTAGAAAGATCGCTAAAAGTTTTCAGATTCACTAACATAACCTTTGTTTGTAATTGAATAGCTTAATCTCGCACCCGTATTAAATAAAATGAATAATAACAAAAACCTCCTTGTGTCCCAAATACTGTATAAGGGTGCTAATCTGTTTTTTTTTGACAGCGATTCGGACAAAGATGATAACAAAAATAAATCAAAAATATGTTTATTTATAGCAAAGTAACTGTACTCTTCATGACTAAGCGACAATTTCAATGTAATAGCGAAGGCTTCCACGGCCGGAATCTATACTAACATTAGAATGTCTTCCGGGTTTGGACCGTGTCATAGTTGCAACCGAAGCTGCCAACGTTTCGCCCACTTTCGTAAGGGGCTTCATCAAGGCATGAGATAAATCGCAAAACTCAAACAAGCAATCGAAAGCTAACTAAAACCTCTCAAAAGTTAGGTTATCCACTTGTAAAACAAGCCATAACCTAAACTATGAAAAGGTAAGAAAGAAAACGATAACCTGAAAAAGCAAACGAAAATCTAACAAAGAACCACTACCGAGTTAGGTAATCAACTTGTGAACCAAGCCAGATTCTAAACTCTGTAGAAGTGACTTAAGAAGAAATAGCCTCCGTATTTAAAGGAAAAGGATCGTCACGGATGATTAAGCTCGACCCTGATTGGGTTACGGTTGCTAGGGGGCGTGTTTTTGATAAATGACTAATAACCGGGAACCAAAGAGGGGATAGTTCGAAACCATGATCGCGATTGAAGTTATTGGGGTGTTTGATGATTTCTATGCTTTCTCGGAATTTCCTGTTGAAAAAGAATGGAGATTTGGCAATCAACGAAACATTATCAAAATCTATCTTGTGACCTGTAGTAAAATGATGTTCAGCGACCGCAGACTTGGAAGTATACCTATTCCTTATACAACAATTATGTTCTGAAATGCGAGTAATGACGGAACGACCGGTTTCACCAATGTAGACTAAACCACAAGAACAGGGAATTTGGTATACACCCGGTATCTCACGCCCTGATGAAGCCCCTTACGAAAGTGGGCGAAACGTTGGCAGCTTCGGTTGCAACTATGACACGGTCCAAACCCGGAAGACATTCTAATGACAATTTCAACATCATTTGCGCATTGATGCTGATGTGTTTGAAGCATTGTTATACAAACTTCACTTTGTGTATGATAAACGAGAGATTGTAAGTCGAGGTCGGCGCGAAATATCCATTGAGAAAGGGTGTATGATAATGATTTGGTATTAAGCTAGCATGGAGAGTATAAGGTGTAACATGTTATTGCAACATTGTCTCATTGGATGGCCATTACAAAATTGTTTACCAACAATATCTAATGACTTCCAGCGACAATTTAGAATAACAGGTGGGTAGAAAAACATAACATGTGATAGTTTAAGGTGCGTAAAATATTATACATTCTTTTTTTGGAATGATTGAAACTGTTGATGGTAGTCACATGCACGAAAAGACCATCACACTTTGTACATTAATTAAAAAGGGTACTATTTTATATTGTTGCAAGCTGTATGTAATGCAGGTATGTTATTTACTGATGGGTATACAGGTCTTCCCGGATCTGTACATAATGCAAGATTATTTAGACGGTCAGATTTGCACAATAATTAATTACAATTAAAACGAAACCATCGATGGTTAACAAAAGCAACGAAAACATTTACAATCTGCATACTCACACATAAAAACAGCAAATAAAAATAACAAATTTTTGTTGGAAGATTATGTAAGAATTAGCAAACACAGGAATGCATTTGAAAAGGGCTATACTACCAATTGGTCTACTAAAATTTTTATAACTAGGAAAGTTAAAGTAACTAACCCAACTAACTATTTGCTAAGAAGACATAAAAGAGAATGATATTTTAGGAAGTTTTTATTAAATGGAATTGCAAAAAGTTAAACATCCGGATACGTACTTAATTGAAAAAAATTTACGAAAGAAAGGTACTAAAATGTTTGTAAAGTGGTTAGACTTTGATAAAACTTACAACAGCTAAATAAACAAAACCAGTATTGCATAAATAACAATAAATCAAACTAAAATTCATTTTATAATTCAAATTAAAATGTTATAAACGTTTCCCCTTTTCCCTACTATCACCCACTCTCTAATATATTTATTAAAGTATGATACAACTTGTAATAGTAAAATAAAAAAAGTATCATTATTTTAAACATTTATTGTTCATTTCAACTTTACATCTTTTAAATCTTTACATGTCATACATTATTAACTTTGTTATTTTATTTTTGAATAAATTCAATCTTTGTTGTTTTACCAACAGCTCCTCGCCTTACAAGATAGATGTTTTTTCCCAAAGCAATCACGCTATTAATTTGCTTTATGTTTTCAATCGAATACTTGCTAATAAATGTTTGTGGAAGAGGTACTTTAAAATCTTGGCATTCGACAATCACTTGCTCCCCAAATTTACCATCGATTTTACTAAAACAATTTTATACTACTTATTTATTGATAGACTTCTTGCACTCGGATAAGGAACCAAATGAAATGTTTCGTTTAAGTTTGCTTTAAATGGTTCCATCTTAACTTTTTTCTTAAATTTATTTACGAATAAGAGTTATTAAAATACTAATATTAAATCTTTACAAAAATTACCTTTGTATACACACAACAGCATCACCACCATCAACACGAACTTTCCCGACACATTTAGATCCGAGAATACCCAAAACAAATCGACTCTTACGACGTTTTGCGATTCCCCCACCATCAATACGATCTATCCCGACTTACCAAATACGAATGCAACTTGAGCATACCCGAAACGAAACGATAGCAACGAAATTTTACGATCTTTTACCGATCTTACCTGAGTAATCCAGAACCGGCCCTAACGTTTTAGAGCAAAATGAGTGTACAGAACGCAAAAACGAACGAACGAAAGGTATGATAAAACACGTTTTTTTTTGTAAAGAATTTTATTCACTTGCGGTATGAATCTACCATCCAAAATTTATTTTAACAACATCATTTGGCAGTTTTTTCGTTTGGTATTGTTAGATTTTTAATGTCTTTTATTTATTTTATCATTTTTGAACAGTTAATCACCCCCCCATCTACGGAAATTAAAGGTTTTAAAATTTCTGTTGTTAGAATTTTTTCGCTGGTATTATTTTCTGATGCAGTATTTAATGCAGAAACCCTGTTATATGTTATTATTGTTTCTCAAGTAGATTTTGTGTTTTTTAAATTTATTTATCAAATCAGCATTAGTATCAATTTATTGACATCCGAGTGTCACTTTAATGAAAATATTTTGATACAATATTATTGGTACGATTGTCATAGCTTATAATTCTGTTATAAAATCAACGCAAAAATTTTAACGCTCAAAGCATCGATTTACTTCATACAAAATACATACTTTTTCATATTGGTCATTTTGCAAACATTGCATAATACTTTTCTTAGCAATTCTTAATCTGAAGATGGCAATTTATTTACTACTAGGACAGGAATTGAATATGTGTAGTTAATCCATTTAATCTATTGTGTATTTTACGCAAAAGACAATTTGCAAAAAAAGATAAATTATTTTAGACATAATAATAATAATAAAACAATTAAATAATAATAGTTCAGCGTCGTGGAAGAACAATAATTATTAAAGGTAAACAGATATAATTTTAGACATAAAAGTTTTACCATAAAACATAATAATTTTTTATGGTAAATGGTGTACATAAAAAAATATTAAGATATAATTTCATTTTATTTTGGCGGATAAACTAATCAGCACAATTTTCCGCATTCTCCTACGCTCTGAAACTTTACGAAGAATGTCCCTTTTTGTCCGATGAAGTATAACATGGTATACTACCATCTAAAAGTTTAAAATATTTTTTTATAATTTTAGATCTTCACTAAACATAGTAAAGTTAAAAAATATAATCATTATTTTATACTGTGCATAATGTGCATATTTGTATTAATGAACATGAGAGTATATACTTTAATTAATATAAATTTGATAACAGAATGATGGAATAATCATGTTTAGTGATATGATTTTGGCATCACAGTGACATTTAGCTTTCTTATAGATGGTATCATTTTGATGTCTTAAAAATGATAGTGACAGTATATAGATACCGATTTTATCCGGAATTTTCGACACAAATTTTGTCTGAAAAAAGTGGGCAAAATGTCTAATTGATACCCGAAAAATGGTGTTAAAAAAATATCTATTTACGAGCATTTTGTTATTTGGGTATATATTTCCACTAGTTTTTGTAGTTGTCTTCATCTTCTTGCTCATCTTTTCGCTTGAAGAAATTCTTTGTTGTATTTTTATAGGTGTAGCTACGACTAGGCGCATTGTTTATCGATGTGGTTTTTTGTGTTATTTGACTCTAATAATTTAAGCGCATTTGTTGAAATAGAGTTGATTGGTGTAACCGATATTGATATGTACTTGGTTCGTTATTTATTACTGGTTGCTCTTGCATGGCTGACGTGCAGATGCATATTCATTTATTATTTACTATTTATGTTGCCCGATTTGATACCATGAACCAAACGGTAACATTTTATTTATTTAAGTATTAACATACCTGCTATTGCAGACACTTACGTGTTACTTAATTTTTTATCACTGTTAAAAAATAGTTTATTGAGCACGATTAAAATTATTAAATGAAATGGTGAAAACACAAAATGTTTTCAAGATCTACTAAAATCAAATTATAAAATATTTTAATGATTTTACGTACACGGAAAAAAAGGTTATGCGGAATTGATATGTATCATGCAAAAAGCTGTTGGTTTTGAGTCAAGCCGATGTACGCTTGAATTAAACTTCTATTTTATTAGATTGTCGCTGTAATTGCATTGCAATAAGAGATTTAGTTTAAATTTTAGTACGTTTACGTTGAATGTTATTTGAACGTGGATCAATTTTAGAAAAAAAGCAAATGCTTTAAATATGAAATCGTAATGATTAAATTCAGTATAATATTTCTCTCCGTGTATTTAAAACAAATTATAAAAACGAAAATTTTGATTTATTATTACCAATGTATAAGAAAACCGTAAAAGGTATAGAAACTAAAAAAATATTAAAATCAAACTGTAAACAACCTTAGAAAATACGATCAATGAAACACAATGCATGAGCACAAATGAAAACGAATCTGTAGTGTTTCTCATACCTTTGATCTCATAAATTCAATTTCTATGAGTTTCACTCATCTTCATGTGCTAAAAATCACAGGTGACTTGAAATCAAATTTAATTCAAAACAATCAATTTTATGCTGCACATCTAACTAGATTCTTAATTTTGAGATGCATTTCAGCAAGAAAACGTAACATTCACAAAGACGCCACAAAACACTAATTTAAGTTATAATCAAAAATTTGCTATTAAATGACAGAAGTCAATTTTGTTTTGCCGTATAAGGGTGCAATGTTTTGTATATTTTTTTGAATTTTTTTTAATAGACTATTTTAAAAAATCGTTTGATTAATGTATTTACTTTATTTATTTATGCAATGCTCTTGACACGCTATAAATAAATTGAACGTCGTTGTTATTAGGTGTATTACAATAAAATATACATACAATATTTTTAGAATTTAATTCGAATCTAAACCAAACATAAACTCATGAACTGAGTACTCGTTGCTTTAATAGTTAAGAAGTATTTCCGGTTACGCATAAATATACGCACGTTAATAGTTTTATGCAACTTCTTAGAATAGATTATAAACGGTAAACCCTGTGAAAAAACTAACATCTGATGTAAAAAAATAAACAATGTTCTCATATATTATTAACAGTGTGTTAAAAGAAAAATTCAAAAGAACGTAGGCATAAAAGCAAGAAATAATATATTAACTGACTAAAAACAATGTAATAAAAAAGCGCAAAAAAACTGAGCTTTTGTTAAATTTTGTAATTAAAAAAAATTATTAGCGTTTGTTAAATATATAGGTTCTTTCATTTACGTTGTCGCAACTTTTCGTTTTAAAACGAGGGCAATTCCCACATTAAAAAAAATGTTACATAGACAATATATCGATCAAGAAAGTAGGTGGCATTGCACGGTCTTAGTGTGTAATTAAGTGAAAATTAGAGAAAGTTGGAGTACCTTATCGTTAGATTTAAGTAAATGTTGTTGATTATTAAATGAACAGTACTGGTACAAATTATAAGAAATTTTGCTGTTGAATTAACCATATAATTGCGTTAGGATTAGTACTGTTCGCACAGTTGAATAAAAATGAATCAGAAAATTATTATTCAGTATATTATGACAATAGATCATCTGTTATCGTGAATTGAATTTTAAAAATTGGACTAGCTAGTCTTTATAGCATTTATGAATGATTTGGCAGGTAGTGACGCATCCATACTTCTAAACATGCTTAATCGACAATGCCATATACTAATAATGAATAGCATAGCAATGTAATCATGTATGTATAGTGTAAAGTAATTATAAAATACCTTGACGTAGCTTATATGAATTACATGACGTCAATGGTTTGTTATTGATTAAGTCGTTATTTGTAAATTTTAATACCACACATAAAGTTATGAAGGAATGTAAGTAGTTGGTAAAACTGTTATTTACATAAATTGACTAATGATTGCGAACACTTATAAGTGCTTTTAAAATTATACTTACTTCTTCTCTTTTTCGTGATACATTTACCTAAAAATGTAATAAAATTAAATTCTGCAAGGTTCGATTTCTACAAATAGTATTACATTTTACTACAAAAAGTATATATTCAGGTAGTAAAAGTAGTTTTTCTTTAATTTGAATATTGAATATTGATAACTGTTGCATTTTTGTTTTAATAATCAACCTAATGGTATTGATAAAATAATGTTCTTTTAGAAAAGTCTTTTAATTGTTTACACAAAATAGATAAGCTATATATTTCATTTCTAATAATGAGGTTATATCAGCGAACAGACAAGTCATCTTACAGAAAAAAAACTATAGATGTAAAGTGCAACAAGTACACTCACAACTAAACAAAACATTCACAGACATCGCAAATCTTGTAATTACACTGGTCTGCATGAAAATCCGCCCTGATACCATTCTTGACGATTCTTATGTAAAATGACCTTCTGAATCCAAAAATGAGCTCCGTTTTTACCCATCACCCACCTATTTTGGGGGGACCCCATTTTTATTTTATTTGTTGCATTTTTTTAAGAATTTTAACTTATAGCCGTTAAACATCCCAAAGCAGGTAATAAAATTTATACCAAAGTATATGGCAAAAGTTTTGCTATAAAATGTGTATAGAAACAACAATAAAATACAAATATATAAGAACAGTAAAAAAATATCAATAAACAGTTAGGAAGATCCACTGAACGACGCTGGCGATCTCAATACCACATGCAGGTTTGAACAGGAATTTTCGACAGGCTTGAACTTGCATTACTCTTCTCATTATAGTATATTACATTGTTTGCTTAAGTGATTTGATCAGTACATCTATAGCTGTTGCAGAGTTAACTTGTCGACGTTTTAAACGTGCTGGATTTTGTGTTTATTTTTGTTCATTTGTGTAAAACAGTAAAACTAATTTTTTTCAAGTGACTAAGTGTGATTTGTGGTTAATGTTAATGAATTACTGTTTAATTATGCCACGCGAGTGTAAAAAACATCCCGATAGCTTCTGCTATGTTTGCGGGGAATTAACTTTAAAAGCGCAACGAAAACCCCTTTCTCCGCTTGTTAAAACAGCTTATAAATTGTACTTTGATTGTTGGCGACCAGGACAAGACTTGGGCTGTATCAGTTTGCTGTACGACTTGTTACAGTAGTTTGACCAAATGGCTCAAAGGTACCCGTAAATCAATGCCATTTGCTGTGTCCATGGTTTGGCGTGAACTTCGCTGTCATCTTACAGATAATTCCACCGTCGGGTTTTCGAGCAAAAGTAAGCATACAATTCAGTATCCCAATATTCCGTCAGCTCTAAGACCTGTTCCACATAACGATACTTTGCCAATCCCAGAGCCCCTAAACACTTATACTCTAGAGCCGGAAATTGATTTAAAAGACTCTGAGCCACAACTTAGGGCTTCGAATGATACGTTCAATGATGATGAAGAGTATTTCGCAAATTTAGTTTCTCGGCAACCTCACCTCCTCCCTCAATCGGAATTAAATGATCTTGTCAGGGATTTGCAGTTACCCAAGACTAAATCTCAGCTCCTAGGATCGCGACTTCAACAGTGGAATCTCTTAGAAAAAGGAGTAAAAATATCTTCTTACAGGACCAGACAAGCAACCTTGAAATGTCTTTTCTCAGAAGATAAAGGTTTAGTGTTCTGCCCTAATGCAAATTTATTGATGACAGAGCTACAGATGCCATGTGACCCAGACAAATGGAGACTGTTTATAGACTCATCAAAAACAAGCTTAAAAGTTGTCCTGTTGGCAAATGGGAATGACTACCCATCAGTTCCAGTTGCATACTCTGTTGATATGAAGGAAACGTACGAAAACATCTTCAGAACCCTTGATAAAATTAGTTATCATGATTATAAGTGGAAACTTTGCGCTGAGTTAAAAGTTGTTGCTTTACTCACGGGCCTGCAATCAGGATTCACAAAATATTGTTGCTTCTTTTGTGAATGGGATAGCCGAGCCCGAGATAAACATTACATCGTACGGGACTGGCCTCTGCGAGAAAATCTTATTCCTCGTCAGAAAAATGTCGGCCACAATCCTTTGGTTCCGAAGGAAAATATTTACTTACCACCTTTACACATCAAACTTGGATTTATCAAGCAATTTGTGAAAGCAGTGGACAAGACAGGTGGCGCATTCCAATCTTTGAAAACTAAATTTCTTCGTCTTAGCGAAGCTAAAATCAAAGAAAGCGTTTTTGTTGGTCCCTAGATTAGACAACTCTTCCAAGATTCGACGTTTATTGAACACCTAAATCGAAAAGAAAGCGAGCTTGGCTTGCATTTCAAAACGTTTGTAAGAACTTCCTGGGTAACCACAAAAGTGAAGATTATGTCGCTCACGTCGAGGAACTGCTTTTAGCGTACAAGGACATAGGTTGTAACATGTCTCTTAAAGTTCACTTCCTTCACTCGCATCTGGACTTTTTCCCTGAAAATTTAGAAGCAGTCTCGGATGAACACGGGGAACGGTTCCATCAAGACATCGCTAAGCTGGAAAAGAGATTTTCAGGGAAGTAGAATGCAAACATGTTGGCGTGAGTACTGCTGGTTTTTGAAACGAGAGAGCTGTACCTCAGGGTATAAAAGGAAAGCAAGTACCAAGTAATGATGAATATCTTTTTATTTATTACTGTTTATAGCTAAAATAGTTCTTTTTCCCATTTAAATTAAATTCATGTCCATATATTTATTATTATAATAATTATTATAATTATTATTATCGTTCGATAAATAAATTATAATTAATTTATCGAAAAGTGGTAAAATTAGAGATTTAGGGCTTCCTCAAAAATGGTAGGAAATGGAAGAAAACGGAAGACATATTTGGATTCAGGACGTCATTTTATATACGAATCACCCGGAATAGTGTCAGGGCTCGATAAAAAATATTTTTTTGCAGACCAGTGATTATCAGAAGGTGTTGAAAACAAACAAAATATTACCTACGTAATATAATGAACAAGATTTATTACAATTTTCAAAAATAAGAATGCTTATATAAATAATAAAAAAATAAAAAAACACAACTAACTAATTATCTAGGTACATACTAAACGAGAATAGAGTTTATGATAATTCACCAATTGTTTGTATTTAACATTTGTCTATGAAATGGCTGAGAATTGTTTCCCATAACCTGTTCATTGCTGGAAGATGATGAATCAGCAACACCAATGACTTATAGAGAATTTTTTGTGATAACAAATTATGAGCGAAACCGTCCATTATCAAGAATTGCTGCGCGCTGACCATCATGGCATGTATATAGGCAGGTGTCAGTAATTTTTTTTCATTTTTGTAATTTAATTTGTTTGCCTTTTATCTCTCCAAGAAGAACGGAAATTGTGCTCGGCATTGAATTAGTATTAAAAACTCTAAATCCAAACACTCCCGATTGTTTTATTCCATTTATAGCTTTGTTAGTATGTAATAGTTTAGTGCAAAATAATTGCAAACTGGAGGTTTCTTTGATAGAGAAGCACGGAAATCAGTATTTTGAGCTAATCTTTTCAAATCGTTAACAAAATGCTCAATAAACTCTGTCGTAGATTTGCGACTCTCTTTATTCCACCAGTAGTCCACTGTTGGCACCAACATTGAGACGCGATGTTAGGTTGTAAATCTTTAATGTCGTGAATGATCGTATTTTTTACTTTCTCAAATCTAAGCTTTGATTAGGCACCAAGTATAAGGAAATATTTGGGTTGTGTTGGTAACGCTAAGGTTCTGTTTTTCAAGCGATGTACGGTAAGAAACACAAAGCAAGCAACAAAATCTCAAAACATCAAACTTTATTTGACACAAAATATTTTCTAGGCAAAAAGTCACCTTCGCAAAGTTCAAATAACAACATTGCGCTCACAAGCATGTTATGCGAGAAAAGGTAGAAAAATTAAAATTCACGTCCACTGACTGTCATTTTCTGCTGGCGTAATAACAGTTGAAAGCATTCGGGTAATGTAAAATTTTTTCTAGACACAATCAATTTTAGAAACAAATTGTAACTTTCAGAAATTTAGCCACACTTTGATTGAATACTTGATCTCTGACAATTGTTTCACCACACTCTAATTAATTGACGCGGATTTAAAGAAAACAACAGCACTAAACGATTTCTAGGTTTTACCCAAGTTTTATAGAGGTTCACAGTTCAACAGCTTCTAAGATTGTGACACGATTCAAGCTACCTTGCCACATCCTTTCAGATGTAAATGTTGCAAAGTGGAGATTTCACTTTTGAAAATGTACATCCACAGTTTAACAACTAGTTTTTTTAACAGTTTGTCGCGTTCGCGATTACCTGTCATATCTAAAGAAGACTTAAATTGAACTCGCAATTAAAACATTTTGCAACGCAAAATAATCGACATGCTTATTTAATAAATTCTTTAGGTGTTCTTAGCATCATCTTTTGGCGCAAAAAAAATAAAACTAATTTTATAAGCGATTTGTTAATCGCCAAAGACAAAGTAAAAAAATATTAAAAATGTTTAAGCGATAGAATTAAATGTAAATAATCATTTCAATTTTCTCGCGTTAGACAGTTCATCGCATCTGTCGTACAATAATCAAATAAAAAACTTACAAACGTATATTACAATAAATTTGACTAATTTCTGACTTTTTTATATGGCGCCTAATCCTCAAATTGAAGATCACGTTTTGCGGTTTGTTGGGTCTTGACTGGACGCAGGTTGGCAACTACGTAACAATTTGTCACTACCTAATAACTTTATACAAAACGTACACTCAAACAAAAATAATAATAAATGTACGTAAAAAAAACCAACACTAACTTTTCTTTGGGTAAGTGAAAAAAACCAACAGGTAAATAACTTTTTCGAGTAGGTAAAAAACCAGCGCGTAAATTAATTCCCTTGCGCGAGTACGTTAAAAAGAACAGCCCGACAGTAACTTCTTTTTCGCGAGTAAGTCAAAATAACTCCCGTAGGCAACATTCTTCGTTTTTGGACCGCGTCAGGGTTTTTAAAACGCTTTTTTCTGATTAGTTAAGTTCACGAACCCTCTCAGTACCAAATCTGCTAATTGGCTTTTTCTTTTTTATTCAAACGGTTGAAAGCGGCGTTATGTTTCTTTCTACCCTTAAGATATTACGACGTTTTGTTACTGGGCCGCACTGCGTGTTTCAAAAGAAATAAAAATTTACCGGTTCTACAACTTTTTCTCCTATTAATAATTAACAAATGCGCTACTGACTATAAGGAAGCATTAAAGAGATGAACTTTAGTTTAACATGAATCCTTTCTCTAGTCTTAACAGATCTATAACGCTAATAATTTTTACAATTGCTCAACATTCAAAATTTAATCAAATTTTATTTTACAAACTGTCGTCCTACGTTGATAACTTTACTGTGAAATCGTTTATGACTTAAACTAGTAATTACTGGTAGTTACTATTTTAAAATTTAAATGAAATTTATTAAATTATTACTTCGTTTATGCATTTTTAAAATTTGAACATAATTTATCGGTTTAGTAGAACATGTGTGTTTCGGTCAAGTTGCTTTTGGTGATCACCGCGGCTTTTTTGCGGCTAAGGGTAGCTTTGTTGGTGTTGTAATATTACACCAAGTATCTGAAGTTGTTTTTCTTGTATATCATGCTTGAATCGATACCGCCACAAATTGTTAATATTATTTTTCTTTGAGTGTGCGTTTTGTATAAAGTAATGTCAACAGTCAACAAACCGCAATACGTGATCTTCAATTTGAGGAATAAGCGCCATATAAAAACTTCAGAAATTAGGTAAATTTATTTGGATATGCGTTTGTAAGCTTTTTATTTGATTATTGTACGAGAGATGCGATGAACTGTCTAACGCGAGAGAATTGAGAATAATTATTTAAATTTAATTCTATCGCTTAAACAAGGTTTTTTGTTTGTTTTTTTTGTTGTAAACGAAGAGAGCAAATTTATTATTTTCTTTTCTTTGTCTTTGGCAATTAACAAGTCGTTTATAAGAATTATTTTACTTTTTTTGCGCCAAAAAATCGATTATGTTTTTATTGCAAGTCCAATTTGCTGTAATTTTTCTTTATATATGACAGGGAATTGCAAACGCGACAAACTGTTGAAAAAAACTTAGTTTTTAAACTGTGGATGCACATTTCCAAAGGTAAAATCTTCACTTTGCAACTTTTACATCTGAAAGGATGTGGCAACGTAGTTCGAATTGTGTAATAATCTTAGAAGCTGTTAAACTATGAACCGCTATAAAACTCGGGTAAAATTCACTAATCATTTAGTTCTGTTGTTTTTTAAAAAATGCGTGTCAATTAATTACAGTGTGGTGGAACAATTGTCAGGGATCACGCGATATAAATTGTTGATTTAATTATTGCATTATTGATTTAATCTAAGCGTATTCCATCAAAGTCTGGCTAAATTTCTGAAAGTTCCAGTTTGGCTCAAAAATTGATTGTGTCTAGAGAAAATTTTACATTTAGCCAGCAGAAAATCACAGTCAGCGAACGTGAATCTCAATTTTTCGACCTTTCCTCGCATAACATGCTTGTAAGCGCAATATTATTATTTGATCTTTGCGGAAGTGTGTGTTTTAGTCGAGTTGCTTTTGATGACTACTGCGTTTTTTTTGCGGTTAAGAGTAGCTTTGTCGGTGTCGTAATATTACACCAGGTATCTAGAGTTGTTTTCTTGTAAATCATGTCTGCGTTAAAAACGCCACAATATTTGTATTGAAATTATTTGCTTAAAAACTTAAAATAACCAATAAACTATTACCCTAAAACGGTGCCAGATAGAGAAAAGTTGCACATAAATTTTTTTATAGAAGACAAAATTTACTATAAAGAAGTCCGCGGAAGGGTACAATTACCTTTCATAGTTTAAAAGATACAAGTGTGCAAACTTGCACAACAATGTCTCACATTACATTAAAATTCTATAACTCTTAAACTATTAGATATAATTATACACTTCCACGGATTTTTTTGTAGTAAATTTGAGCTCAGTAAATTGTTTATGTGCAATTTTCATCTATCTTGTACAGTTTTTGCAGTGTACAAAGCGGAAACTAGCGTGGATCTAATTCTACATTTACGGCAATTATTTTTTAACACTGCTTAGTGAAATTAAGACAAATCATTTTTAATTTGAAATTTTTCGGACAAACAATCAAACAAACAAACAAACAAACAAGAAAACAACCTAAGAAAAACGTGGTACAATTTTTTAAGTGTGTTATCTTGTATTTTTATATTGTTATCAAAACTATTTTTTTTAATTTACGAGTTTTAACATTTATTTTAAGATTGTTATGTATTGTTTTCATGTTTTTTATTTAATAATATGTATTTTTTAATGCTTTGTTACAGTCTATGTTTTATATTTTTTTCTTAAAAAAACTGTTTTAAAATCAATTAAACATTTTTTGATTGCAATTATGCATACGGATTTTTTTTGCTTTTTGTTATTTTTAATCTATTAGATTGTTGAATTTATTTTTAAAATTTGCATAACGAACGCACTTTTACTTTTCAGGCGTTGTAAAAAACACTCGTCTGTCAGACAAAAATTATTTATCTAGAATACATATTAAAACGTTAGAGATTGGCATTCTGTGCGAGGCTTTATTTAACTATTGTCTAATCAAGTCATTATTGATAAATCGAACACATTCGTATATCTTGTGACATAACTCACTTACGCTTAAAAACTAAAACCCGCAAATAAAAAAGTAGCTACACCTTGCTGTGGTTGTAATCGCCAAGTTACCGCCCTCCCCTTCTACGTTATATTGAGTTTTGTTATAAACTGTTTACTCTTGAGCAAAAACATCGTGGTTTTTATTCAAGTAGCATTCGTTAAATTTTATCCAAAACTTTTAGTTTGGTAGAACCCGCAGTAGAAAGAAAAGAACAGGTAAAATAACCCTTCCGGTCCTCTAACTAAATGTAAGTACAAGATCATTACATAATTTAAATTTTGCTAGAAGCTTATAGATGTTACCAGCCCTGCTCGGCCAACTAGCACTAGTAGATTACTAACAACGAACACAAAAATGTATAGTAAATTATTTAATGGTTATATAAAAACGTCGGAAGTAACGGCAACACACAATACATAAGCTTAAATTACACATAAGGTGTTTATTGTTTAGTGTTTAACAAAGAAAATTAAATTGATAATGACAAGTAGTCTATGGTTAACAGCATGCGACCTACAAAATAATTATTGAAAATACCTAAATGGTATTAAAGCAATTGATGTAATTACGTAATTTAGAATAACAAGAAAAATTTTTGTGAGAGACTTTTATGACGACGCAAATGTAATCAAATAAGACTTACCAAAATCCAGTACTTGCTCGAAGAAAACGTTTTCCTCGTTGAGTTGACTGGAATATTCATGAACAGAGAAAATCGTGTCAGCACAATGACTCACGAAAACAAAAATTTAACACTAACAGTAATATTTCATGCTAAAAGGAATTCTAAATAAATAAAATATTTTCTTCTAATCCCCACATTTCTTTCAACAATTTTTTTCGTAAACAATGAATGCCGATCCATATTGAAAGTTCGATAAAAGCCACGGTTTCAAATGCTGTTTTCCAATTTTTGCAATCTTTTTTTGTGTACATTTGTATGTTGCACAATTATGTAGGTGATTTTTGTCAAACAATAAATCAAACGAGTCAGAGTATGTTTAAGCTGTGTTTTGTTAGTCTTGGCTTCTTTTTCATGACATTTGCTGCTACTCTTCTTTCTTTCGTAGGAAAAGGTTTTGTAGTAGACTACTGTCTTAAAAAATAACGACTTCATTGTTATCATTGGTATTAACGTCTGAAAAATAATTTTTGTTTTTTGTGTCAGCACTTTCATTTGTATTGATTTCGGCCTCAGTATTTAATCTCAAAACCAGTAACCTCATCGTTCGACTGGTTTCAAGTTGACTCTTTAGAAATACTGGGATCGCGATTCTTTTCAGTTAAAACTGATCACACGTGTTCTTTTTTTCGTGTTTCACTTTGTAATTTAATTACTCTTTCAAAAATTACAAAAAATAGATACAATTTGTGTTTTTGTTTTACGGACATATAAAGCAACTCAATAAATAATTTAGAATCTTAAAGTATCATAAAATATTTATGGAATACCATATAAAAAACTAATTTTAGGACGATCAAGTCGCCTGATAGCCGAAATATATAAATGTTTTAGTTTAGTTTTAGTAATTTATTAAAACGTTTATTTTCCAAAGTTTACAATTTGATTTTTTCTAATAGATAATTGAACTGCACTTTGATTTATGTTGACTTGTTGACATCTTATCAAAACGCTTTACAACGAGTTGTTTAAGAAAACCGTTGCATCTACTACTCTTAACATAACGACTGTTGTTTTTTCTATAATTACGTGTTTCTAGTCTGATTAAAATTTTTTAAATTATAGTTAAATATGCTAGAACGTTAAAATAAATTTTGAAGCACGGTTTAATTGTGTTAATAGAATGTCATTGTAAAGTAAGGGTACAAGGTAAGAACGATGGCCAAAACGTAACTAACCTAATTTATTATTCTAATAAAAAATTGTATGTCTCTTTAGTTTCTGTAATAAATTTAGAAAAAGTGTTAAAACAGTAGGTATGTATAAGTTAATAAATCTCAAAATTAATTGTATAAGTACATATCCAGATTTTATACAGTATATAAATGTACTTCTGTTTTTATATTTTTAAGTCTACATGTTGTGTTATTGTTAAATAAAATATATTAGTTTATTTATACGTACTGAGATAGGTTTAAATAAAAAATCTAAAAACAGCTAAACGAAGCTCAGAGTTAACGCTATGTGCGAAACGTCTTAGCGCTTTCTTTATAATGGATATTGAATTTTGTCAATAATTATTCTTAATCTTGTAAATAAACTTAGAATCTACCAATAATAAATTTTCCAGTATTCTTAAGAACAACTTGCAACATTAACAGTAACTTTTAGTTTGCGAACAATACTGCATTATTTCACTGTTAGTTTTGTCGAAATGCTAATATCAAATTATTTTCCTTTAAATTACGCAAAAGTAAATACGAAAAAACCGTGAGAACACTACGCTTGTCTGATAGTTCGGTAATTTTGTTAAACGCAATAAATTCACTATAAAAAATACAATTTCCTTAATAACAAAGAATCTGTTTGAATTATTTAACCAGAATAGCTAATTAATATTAAACCTCACCAAAATCCCCAACGATAGCATCTTTATCGCCTTCCTTTTTACTCGACCAGTAATTTTTAAATTATTGTCAGAAATTAGTAAATTTTATCTGTTGTTAGACGACCTTTAAAGTATATTAAATTTGTTAGTAATGTATAATTAAGCAATCAAGTTAATTAATTGTCGGAATGATCTAAGCTTTTATCGTCTCGTTTTTATAGTTTTACTGCGTAAATAATTTACTGTCTTACTCTATTTTTATTACCTTTCATACATTTTCTTTTGCTCTATGTACTGATACACATCTCAAATAGTTTCTGATTATTAAAAACAATTAATAATTGTTCAAATTAAAAAATTTAAATTTTGATAATAAAGTTGTATTCATTATTAAATTAAAAAGAGTTGAAAATGCTTCTTAGTAACTCCAATCATAATTTAAAAATTTTCTATTCATTTAAAATGTTTGCAAATAATAATGTTAAAATATAAAAAGAATAAGCGTAACAAATAGACAATTGAAACTATAATATAATTATCAAATATTTTAATTTCATAATATTGTGCTTTAATATACAGAGATTTTCGGATTGCTATTGTACATACAAATTTAAGTTTTAATAATAATAATAAAATGTTAGATAATAAATTAAATTATCTAAAAGCCATAATTAATAGTATAATTTAACATAATAATTATTTATTAATTAAATTATTAGAAATGTTTTCCTTGTGTTGTTAAACAATATTCTAGCCGATTATAAAAATGTCGGCGAGTGTTTTTCAATTTCTAAAATGTGATGGAGTTGCAAGCTTCTGTAATTCTTCTCTTAAGATTTCTAGGTTTTCAGACTTATTTCAAGCATAATCATATACTTTAATAAATGAACTCACAAAAAATTCGAGAAAAGTAAGGTTGCGTTGAACCCGCCATTTAAATAGTTTAAATAGACTTATTCATCTATTAGAAAAACTTTTATTTAAAAATGTGGAGTGAGGACACTTCGCCCCCAGACATTTCGCCCCGAGACTTTTCGCTCCTTATGACACTTCGCCCCTGTGACATTTCGCCCCTAGATGTTGATTAAAATGTTTGCACATTTCTTCTTCTAGATTAATTTTGATAGCACATTGACTAAAGTAATTAGAAAATGATATAGTTGTTAGTATTCCAATATTATTACCTCTATACAATACCAATTGCAAAATAATTGCAATGTGTAATGTCATGTGCAATTATGATATTAGCATCTTAATCATAAATGTTGCTTCAGGACTCATTAATTTCCAGTATCAAGATCTATTAATGATCTATTATCTATTAATGTACTAATGAGCGATTACCTTAAAGATTAACACATGTGTAAAATGTGCACACCGATCATGTCGTTTGTTACATCAAATACAGGTGGTTAGAAATTTATTGATGACAACAATTTTGTGTATGTTTTTTCGAAGAAAAGTGCAAATGAAGAACGCTCCATATGGGTTTGTGAAAAAAGAAGTCAATGTAAAGGTCGCATCTGGACAATAGGTAAGTTCTATGTTTATTATTCACATACATGTACTCATTAGTAATAAATTGTAGCTAACCGTATAGAAATTGTCGGTATAGTAACACCTCACAACCATGCTTCTGAGGCCACTAGAGTTTCCGTTTGAAATATTCTGAGTCGTATGAAAGAGCGAGCGAGTGATACAGAAGAAACTCCTCAGCAAATATTAGCAATAAATTTGCAAAATGTGCATGGTAATATTATGGCGAAATTGCCGAGACAAGACGCCACCAAACGTACAATTCGCCGAAAACGAATGAAACCAGAGTTACCAACACACTTGGATCACTTGAATATTCCGCCACAATACCAAATAATTAACGTAGAAGGCGTGGACCAACAGTTTCTGAAGTACGATTCCCATGACACTGTGCTGCCTGACAGGATATTAATTTTTGCTACAGATGATTATTTAAATATGTTAAATAGAAGTGATAGCTGGTATGGAAATGGAACATTTTCTGTGGCTTCAAATTTATTTTTCCAACTATATACTATCCATGTTAAGCAATATGGAACCGTGATACCTGCCATTTACGCCCTGTTACCAAAAAAACAAAGGAAATTTATCAGAAGTTACTTCGAGAGTTAAAAAATTTGATACCAGGGTTTTTTCCCACTAGGATCCTGCAGGACTTTGAAGCAGCTGCAATGAGAGCATTTTCTGAAGAATTTGAGGGCATTGTGGTATCCGGCTGTTTTTTCCACTTATGCCAAAATGTATGGCGAAGAGTACAATCTGAGGGATTACAGGTAATACAATAATATTCATTCTATATTTTTCTTAATTATTTTTCTTTCTCGCAGATGTTATACCAAACAAATCATGATTTCGCTCTATTGGTGCGGATGATCCCAACCATTGCTTTTGTGCCTCCAGATCGAGTTCTCGAGGTATTTAATGTGTTACTTGAGTACGAAAACTTTCCATCCAAGGCTAATAACCATGTTGAGGGTTGGCATCAAGAATTTCAAAGTGTGTGTAATAGTTCACCAAATATTTTTAAGTTCATTGAACCTCTGAAAAGCAGCAAACAATTCATTTCTACCAAATCAATCAATTTATAACTGGAGCACCACCACCTCGCCCAAATAAGCGATACGCTACTATTTCGACTCGTATCCATGTAATAGTTCATGACTACGATAACAGAAATATTATAGATTATTTAAGAAGAATTGCCAATAATTTTGCATTTTAGTTTGTAACTCTTTGAAATAAATAAATAAACATTTTGTAAATTAATAGTCACATGTGTTTATTAATCGATTAGATTTAGATAAAGAACGACTATAGTAACAAATAACATGTTCTTCTTCATTAATGACTTGAGTAAGAACAGAACTAATACCGAAATCTAAAGCATCAGCTTAAACAGTAAACGGTACGAAAAAATCGGGACAAGTTAAATTATGAACTAAAACAATTTTTTATAATCTGAAAAGGCTTCATCACAATCTGGAATCCATTTAAGTTTTGAATGCTTCTTTATCAAAATATTCAAAGGAGCTATAATAGTTGATAAATTTGGAACAAAACGTCGATATCAAGATGCCATACCAATAATACGTCTAACTTCGGCAACATTAACCGGCACAGAAATTTGCAAAATTTTGAAACTTTAGTTAGCGGTATGTAATAAAAAATAAAAACATATAATAAAAATAATAATAAACGTTTAAAATATAAATACATTTGTCGAAAGCAAAAATACTTATTTTACCACGGCAGCAGTCGGAACACAGACCTCTGGGTGTGAGCCTGAATGAAAGTAAAATACACAGGCGTGAATTCCTTTAATTTATTTCCAACTATAACATAATACACTAACTATTTACATTAAAGAAAAAATGAACAATATTTGAAATAAACAATATTTGTAATAAAACAATATTTGGAGTAAAACAATATTTGGGTGCCAACCACCTTTAAATTGGTGATGAATAAAAAGCATATAATCTTATACCTAACTATTAATCGATATCAATTCAAAATTAATAAACGTTTAATTTGTTACGGAGTATGTATTCCGAAAAGTTTTGATAACACAATTTAATTAATTTGAATTTAAAATGTAATAAGTAGTAGCATAATTCTAATTGACTTACCATATATGATATGACGTTATCTGATATATTTTATTTATAGCACAAAATAACGAATCCAAGGAATGTACATTGGAAAGCAAAAACAGCAGGCATAAAACTAAAGGATATAAATCCAATGAATAAAAATCCAGTACATAAAAAAGGAAAAGACCCTAAATATAACAAATTAGAATAGTTTTTAATCGACATGAAATTACTTACGTTGCTTTAGATGCAACGATCTTGTAATCAATTCCTTTGTCTAATTGTATTGCGTAATATTCTGAAATCACTAAAAATGTTGAATTCAATAGAAAAATTATATTGAAAAAAAGATAAACTCACCAGCAATTAGTTGGAATAAATAAAAATTAAGTTGTATGCGTTTTTACGCCATGTTTAAGAAAATTTGTCTTCCTTGCACCACTTACGTGAAAGCCTAAAGATGGTTCCCTCGAAAGTGCGAACAAAAATCGAATGGTCGGTCGATTTGAAATACGACGCGACGTTGCCAAACTGAATAAATTTAAATGCAAATTAATATGTGAATGCAAAATAGAATTTTAAATGTAATGAACTCTTAACAGGACGTGACAGATATTTTTAATAAACGGACTTTATGTCGAGAGAAGTGATGTACTTAGCATCGCGTAATCGGTCTAAAATTGACGACAGATACACAACATTGATAAGAATTATCTTTCTTCTTAACTAAGAGGAAGGAACTTGACCAAGCACTTTGAGATTTTTCAACAACTCCTAACTTGTTTTTAAATAATTGCAAAACGTGAAAATAACACTTGCTCGGAAACTAAAGAAAAATGTTTGTCTACTAAATTATCTAATTGCTAAAGATGGTCTGAAGTAAGATTTAAACGAGAACGAATAACCGTGTCTCTTTGTTCTAAATTCGAAATAAGGTCTAAAGTTTCAAAGCGGCATTTGCTTTTACGAATATCAGGAACAATTTCTGCTTTACGCCAAAAATTTATACCTAAGATAAGATTATAAGGAACGTCATATACTAAAACTAAAGCTTCCATAATAACAATTTTATGCTTAATTTCGATCGAAACAGCGACAGTGTCTAAAGTATTCAAACGTTTTCCATTAAAGACAATACAAAAAATTTGTTTTAATTTATTAATTCTTAAGCCTAAACGTTTCAAAATTTCCCAACTTTTTGATCCCACGATTGTGCGAGATGCACTGCTATTAAGTAAACCCAGAAATTGATGTCCAAACAGTTTTTTTATTTATCATATTGTCAGAAGAAACTAACCGGCTTCTTAGTTTGTCCTTCGTTTCTCAAACACTTAGAACAACGAAAACAAATCTTCACGGCGAGATCAACTCTTCTACAACGACAACAAAATAGATTTTTTCTAGGCTCTTTGCAAGAAATAGATCGATGGTTAGGTTTCTGACAGTTCCAACACAATTGAGGACCACTTCTGTTTGAAGAAGTGGAAACGTTAGAAAAAGCTCGCCTTTTCGTAGAAAGTGCGGCACTAGAATGCGATAATCGAAAATGCTGTCTAATAGGTGGTGTAGATTTTTGACCACTACTAATATTATCTGAAGAAGAGACTGCAATATATTTATTTTGTGAAGTAACGTACGCTAGATCAGGTTCCATGTTCTGCTTTCTACAAAATGGGGGCGTGTATGCTTCAATAGTTTGCACGCACTAACACGTTCAAATTTTATTAAATCTTTATTCAACGTGACCGACGCGACGATAAGCCAAGCTGCGATTGGTATACTAGAAAAATGTTTCTTAATAAAATTTTTAGCTATTTTATTTAGACGACTCATTGAGACATGAAAACATGTTGCAAATAATTGCAACATAATTACCCATAGGTTCGTCAATTGCTTGAGTATGGCGTTTAATTTCTTCTAAAACTCGTCTGTTATAATCGGTATGCTGGAATTGTTCACGCAAAAATCTAACTAAATCATCCCAAGAATTTACTGAATTACGAATAAACCCAACAAAAACCAATGCATGACCTGTAAAAAGATCAGTGGACTGCAAAAATAACTGATGGCTGGAAACGTTGCGCGATAATTGAAGTTCGGTAACTCGTTCTAAAAATGCATTCAGAGAAATAAACTTTGCATCATCAAAAAAAATTTCTTTTTGAACTTAAAAACTTTTAATATGACTAACAAAATTTTGTCTAACGGCAGAAGACGTTGGCAAAGCGGTATCAACAACAGAAGGTTGAATGACAGGTTCGGTAACTTTATCAGCGGAAGTAGAAGGATTAGAAACAACAATTTCTTTATCCAAAAGTTCATACTGCAAAATTAAAACAACTAAATCCTTTAAAAAATCATTTTTGCCAATACGGTATAACAATGATTTAGATTTAATTGTAGAAAAAAATTTGGTTGTTGGAGTAATTTTCAATTACTCGCAAAATTACGTTCACCAATTAAACGATAATAAATAAAACCTTAAATTTTCGTAATAGTAGTTCCAAGAAGAAACTTTTGGTTGACCACAAAGTTGCCAGATGTTGACTGCAAGAAGACCGTAAGGGTAACCTCAATGGACAAGAATCCGTCAGAAGATTAACGATAAACTGCTCTAAAGCAAAAGTTGAACCAAGTCGCACAACTTAACAAACGATTCTTCATTCCGTATACATAAATTTGAATGCCCGTGAAATTTTTAAAATCCGCAACTTTTACAAACTTGGAGAAACGATACTCTACCAACTGAACTAAAAATGCACCTCCAAATTTGAAGGGTTGATTGGCCCCAAACCCCAAAACTACGTCTTAATGTCTTTTGTGATTGAAAACTTGTAAGTAATCATCTTCCCAAAACCTAAAACTTTGTAAAAGAAAACAGTAAAACAAAAGAAAAATAAAAGATCTATCTATCGAATGAAAAATGTTTTAAATTTTTAGGATTAGAAATTGTTATAATCGATAAGAATACCTTATTTATTTCTCAAAGAAAGTTAGTTAGAAATGTATTACATAGATTTAATATGAATTACTGTAAAAGTGCTAGTATTCCGATACAAACTAAATTGAATTTAAATTCTGAAAAATTCTGATTTGTTGAAATGTAATTTGGAGGCAGTTGATATTTATGAAGACAATCAGTCTTGTATTAAAGATGGCGTCAATTCTAGAAACATAACGTTCTAAACATATAGATGTGTGACATCATTTTGTAAGGCAGTGTGATAGAAAAAAAAAATTTATGCCTACACAAGATCAAGTCGCAGATTTAATGCCTAAGCATTGCCAATGTCAAAATTGAAATTGTTAGAGATAAGTTAAATGTAATTAAGATGTACAGATCAGGAGAATTCTATGATCAGGCAACGTCTACCCGAAAAAGGGAACTTGACAACATTGTGAGAAGTGGTTGTTAATGGTCACGGTATTTGAAAATGTATGAGTGATAAAATATTAAAATTGTCTACAATTATCTCGCTTATTTATTGCAAAATAACTGCCATCTGAGATTGTTTTTCAATAGTTTTTACCAGATTAAAAAAAAAACCCAAGCAAACAACTCCACAACGTGATTGCTTGCACAAATAGCTATACCTTATCTACATAAAAACACTAAACAACACGACGTATACAAAATTTACTTTTGTAAAAAAGTTGACACTTCTCTACAGATAAAATTAAACTAAACCAGCACAAAAGTTTGATAGTAGATCTGACACGTAGAAATAAGTGTTACCAGCATTCGTAGTAAAGATCGATCGGATATTTGAAGTTCTCCCGATAGCCGCACTGCAGATTGGTTCGCCTGCTCAACAAATGCCAGCGCCACTGCTTCCATATTTTCGTTAGTTGTTACAGATACCGGTCGTCCAGAACGCGGCGCGTCGGCAACAGAGCTCGTTTTTAAGAATTTTTGGAACATCTTCCACACTGTTAAACGATTTGGTAGCGGCAAGTTCGGAAATTGTTGTTGAAATTCGGTAAACATAGTTTTGTAATCCGCGTTCGTACAAAGATACGACGTAACAAAAAAACTCTTTCTTGAAGCGTGAACTAGTATCGGTTATTCATTCCGAAAACGCGTCTACTCGACGAGCACGTGTTATCATGACACCGACACAACTGTCTGAAGCACGAACATCCTTCGTTTTAATCTTTTTCGACAGCGTTGCCAGACTTATGAGCGTTGCCGGACTTATGCCGATTTTTTGAAAGCGTTGCCTGACTTGTACCGACCCCTGTATAAAGTTTAGTAGTAGATCTTTTCAGTCATTTTTATTTCAAACAAAAAACAATACCACATTGTAACGAATTTTAAAGCTAAGTTAATTAATAATTTATTAGTGTAATTCTACTTAAGATTTTAAAACTGAATCCCATTTTCTTAGTTCAGCTTTTATATTTTTACTTTATCTGAAACTAGAACATTTCATTTCTTTTGACAGCTGCTTTGAATGTTACAAATATTTTGAGAACTTTTCAACGTGTATTCCTGCAATTATGTCAATGTATTGTTTAAAACAATTTGAATCATTCCCTAAACACAAATGAATAGAAACTATTTAGTGAGAAAAAGTAAGAACTATTACGTAATTTTATGACACCTGAATTGTCATTTTTTATGTACTGTATACTATAAAATTTTATGTTAAATTGTGTTGCTTTATCTTATAAATACAAGACTAACGCTTATTAAAGCATAACAGTATTTATAAATTTTATATTTTTAAAAATGCTGTCTGTTTTCTGCTCAAGCTAAATAGTAAAAAATAATAGTTTTAGAAGATGCATATTTAATAGAAATTTAAAAAAAATGGTTTGTAATATTTATTTAAAATTTTTTATAGAATAATTGTAAGTTGACACGATTGTAAACACTTAAAAAACCTAAACTGCGATCATAAATATATAATTTCAAAAACCAAGCAATAAATTAAGAATCTAATAAAAATACAGTAGGCGAATCAGATAAGGTATTTATTAAACGAGTTTTTAAGTATCAATAACTGTTGCTTAAATTAGTATCAATTGAGATTCGTTAATAACAGTTAAAAGCAAAACTACCGTTTGCAATATTAGATTGAACTGTATAGTTAAAAATAAAATCGTTAATTTGTTACACGGTAGATGTGTATTTCATATTTATCCGAAAATTTATTGAGACGTTTTTTTTAACTTTTTACAACTAAACACTAATAAAAATAAAATACAAAAAACATACTATTTTTTTTATTACGGTACAACATTTACTGTGTAGGTTAGGCTAAGCAAAAATGTTATGATTTGACATTCCAGTAATGGCAAGGACGACTATAAATTCTAAACCAAAATGCTGTTTTAATTATAATTAAGTACCTATGTTTTAAAATAATTGTTTAAACACAGCTGATCTTAACATAATCTTCTACAACTACGAAAAGAGTGCATTTTTTTAGAGCAAATGTAATTGTTTATTGTAGTTTCAGATATACTTATTTGAAAATATATAACGTTTTAAAGTTCATGGCATTACTTACTCTTTTCAAACAGCCTATATTTTATTTTTGGTTATTAGTACCATTACGTCCATAACCTAAATCGACACTCTTTTTTTGAAACAGTGTTCAAGCAAGTGCGTTGAACGGTGCACGTGATTTTTTAAATACTTAGTTGAATTATACCGAGCAATTGTTCTCTAAATATTTGTGAGTGTATGTCAATATTACAAAATGCCTAGAACGCGTAATGACACATTATGTCCTTTTTTGGCATGTTAACCCCCTTTAAAGAAAATGTTTTACCAACATATGCTGACGTAATTCAATAATGATTCGTGATTAAGATTACAAAAATTAAACGAGAATAAACAAGAACCCATTGTAAGTGACGTTTGTAGCTAGTAAAAGACCTAAAAGAAATATGGAAGAAAGGTTCGATTTTTACAGTATCAGGTCAGCAAATATTTAGTCAAGTAAAATGCTAATATCGAGCAATTAAGAAGAGCCTTAAATCTAAATATAAGAACAACTACAATAAAAAAGTACAGGCATTTAGAGAATCTGCAGAGACAAAACTGTTTGATATTGCTAGCTGCAAATGTAAAAATTTTTCAACTTCAAGTGCAAAAATAAAATACCTGTAGCCGAGCGAGAATTCCTTGTAGATCAAAGAACAAACCGGAAAATGGGAATTGGCAATTTAGAAATTCAGACAACAAAGAAAAATCTATAAGCATATGAAAGAAAATCTAAGGACTTAGCCAGGAAGTCATTATACTACGAAGAAGAATAGTAAGACAGAAACAGTGCAATATTTTATGTCTAAACGAAATCCAAACGAACTACTATGTATTCCATCTACTTCGGATCCTTTAGCACCGGTTTCCCATACAAATTCAGGAACTAGCAAAACTACGCTTTCTTCCCAAATGCGACTCCATTTGCCAACTTTAGCAGAAGCATGTAACCGGACTGGAATTTCCGATCGTTCAGCTGCAATAATAGTAAGTGCTGTCCTAAAAGACGTTGGGATTATATCAGACACTGATACTTCTAAAGTAGTAGATCGTAGTAAGGTACACAGAGAAAGAATTAAAAATCGCACCAATCTAACAAAAAAATTTGATAACCATGCTCTAGAAGTGCAGGCAATCTGTTTTGATGGTCGTAGGGACGTAACATTGGTCCAAGAAAAAAAAGAGAATAAGTACTACCAAAAAACGGTTACCGAAGAACATTATGCTTTAGTTTCCGAACCCGGATCAAGATATCTAGGACATGTAAGTCCACCATCTGGAACTGCAAAAGCAATTAAATCTTCAATACTTGAGTTTTTACAAAAAAAATACTGATACAAATACAATTGTGGCTATAAATTGCGACGGAACTGTAGTAAATACCGGTTCTAAAGATGGAGTAATTCGTGGTCTAGAAATGGATTTAAAGAAGCCATTACAGTGGTTAGTGTGTTTGCTTCACACGAACGAATTACCACTGCGTCACTGGATGAACCATTTAGATGGAATAACTGCCGGATCAAAAGGGTTTTTGGGGCAAATTGGCAAGTCTCTCAAATCGTGCGAGAACTTACCTGTGGTAGAATTTAAAAAAATTGAGATTGTGTTACCTCCAATAGATGTAAAAACGTTAAATACAGATCAAAAATACATGTATGAGATGTACCAAAATCTTAATGCTAATTAAATTTAATCAATGCAAAGACTGCATGATTATTATTGGTAGATGGTTTTATTAAATGTTCGATTTTATCTATAAGCTCGTTTCGTTAAAACTTTAAAAAAAAAAATTATATCAATTAATTTATTAAAACATTTATGATTTAAAATTTAAAATCATATTTTTTGTGAAAGAGTACAATTTTTTTTTACTAGTAGTTTATGTACGTTCTATATATTTAATAAATCTACTTCAACACGTAAAATATAGTTTATTTTAATTTTAATAACGAAAAAAATTATAAAAGTACACTAAGCTAGAATTATTCGAAATTTCATGTTTTAGCGACGAAATAATTGATTACTTAGTTTGTACTTAGCATAAGATTTTTGGATTAATTATAATTTCTCAAACTTTTTTTTATTATGTTTAAAATACCTCTATTTTGTGGCTTATTCCAAATTTGTAAAACTGGCTCTAAATAGCAAATAACAGAATGGTTCTATAATTGCATCGTTTGTTTAAATTTTGTACCATAGTAATATTTGGCTCTGTTAACCAATGTTTTTTTTTGTTGAATGTATTTGTATCTTAGTTTTCATTTCAAATTTTTTATCTACGATCTTTTGCAACTTCTATAAATCATTCTTAAATTTTGGTATCGTCGCATATCTACACTTTTCCTGTTTTGACTCTTACTTTTATCTTTTTCCTTATATAAAGTATCACATCAGTAATAAATATAAGCGTTATTATTGTTTTTATTTATTTTTAAAATTTCAAGTACTATTTGAGGTTATATACTTTACCTGTATCCTGTTTGTTTTTATAAGCAATCTGTATTCAATTTTATTTTTATGCCAATTGTATCAGAAGTCTTTTTAAATTTACAAATTTGTTGTAATTATTATAAATATAGTATTTATATTAATTATCTTGTATTTCCAAAATGAATTTTAGAATATTTTTGCTAAAAACTTCTATCTTCTTTTTTGTGATATGTATCTTCAAATTCGTTGTTGACATGTTTTTTACGTTGATCTCAAAGCTAAATTATAAAACTATAAATCTTCTATCCTAAACTTTTATTATTTTTTTATACAAATATTTTAAGTGCTTTTTTAATTTGTGATTTTTTATTGGTACAATTATTAGACTAACTTTTTATAGTTAACTATCTTCTAATGTTTATCTGTTAATAACGTTAAAGTAATTTATTTTTCAAAGTTATAAAAACTTGTAAGGTTAAGCGAGTAAAATTCTTTATATCCGTAAATATCACATCTAAAAGTTGCAACCGTTTTAAAAGATAGCGTCAAAAAATATAGAAAAACATCAAAAGTAAAAGAATACAATGTTTTAAACTAATGCAAAATTATTAAACTTTACGAACTTATATTTAAACACTATTATACCAAATGATATTGAAATTAAAAATGAGAATTTATATCTAGAGATCCTTAGTAGCAATATATCAAAAGTTTTTGCTTTATTTTACTGCTTCAATTTGTATTAAATGTAGAACAATCTGCACTGCACATAGTCAAGAAAATCTATTCTAAAACTAGCTTGAGAAGTAAGATTTTGTGGAATTGTTTTACGTAGAGCGGCTATCGTTAACGTTTTAATACCACGGTTTTTTTTCAACTCGGATCAACATACGCTGGATTAACGTATAAGACCCCGTAAGCGGTCTATATGTGTCTAACTGCCTACTTAGCTACCAGACAACAAATACGTAGGCAATCATGGTTCAGCTGAAACTTAATTTTAGTTCTACGAACTAAACAGGTTAGTTCCCAATAAACGGTTGGGTTTTTACACTCTATCCAGTATTCAGTTTAAAAAACTAATCATCTAATGTCTAGTTTATAACATAATAATAAATAATTATTTATATATCAGTGTCGTAGCTGGAGGAGGGGGGCAGGGGTTAAAAAATAAAGAGCAAAGAAAACGTTTGCTACATTATTTAGTCGCATATAAAATAGATCTTTCAGCAAAGAATGTTCAAACGGGTACAGTTAATATATAAGCCATATGCATCAAAATCTGAAAAAGCTTTTTACGAAAAACATTATTTTGCAAAGCAATAGTTGTTCATTAATCGATCTGCAATTTCAAAAAAAAATGTTGCTTTTAAATTGGTTTCAACAACAACAAACAACATACAGTATCTATAATTTCAAAAAAAGTTTGAAAGAAGAGTTTTTTTTGTTGATAGTTATCTAAAACTCTAAAAAAGAATCTTGTTTTTTGAAAAATTTTATTAGTCTTTAAAAATGCAAGCAAGTTGAAACATCTTTTTATAAGTAGATTTAATCATTACGTATAATAAAAACTTGAAGGATTTCAAATGGGATAGTGAACCACTTTCTTTTCCTTCAACTTTATCTTTTTTAAATTTTACCAGTTTTTACATAAAACCTACAAAACTTAAATAATTTATCAAAATAGAGGTTATAGAAACATATATTATTGGACAAAAAAGACAAATATTATTATTATAATTATTTCTCGAGCAATGTTCGAACCGTTTGAAGTACACTATTCTGAACAACTAATTGCACAAAAATAGCTCTACATAAAAGCCAGCGTCACTGTACCAGACGTATTTTTCTTATTATATTAATTTATATCTGCGGACAAAATAAATATTATTAATCTCAGTATGCACAATTTCTAGAAAGATTGAGGAATTATTGTAGGTGCTAGGAACCCACAAAAAAATTATTGTGGGTTCAAAAAGTAGTTCGAACCCATGAACTCGGCGCCTATAGTAATGTCTATACGATCGCTTAGGTAACCAAAAAAATAAGTCCCTGTTGTTACACTAAAACTCAACAATAACTTGGTTGTTAACGCTAGTACTTGTAGAATTTAGTAAAACTAATTTTAATTTACGGGTATTGACCGTATGGAAAAGCTCACACTCTCCGGTTAGAACTTAGACCAAACCTTTAAAATGTTATAACCAATAAACCGCCGCAGAGGGTACCCCAAAAAGCTTCACATCATACTACTACGTCGAGATGCGGTACGCCTTGTCCGTGGTAACCTACAAAACATAATCTCGGGATTGAGTAGAAACGCACTGCTTTTTGGACGGGAGTGGCGCAACTAAACATCCGTTCCATTAAGAAGTAAGATTAAAACATTCACAAAAATAGTTGAGTGGCAAAATAAAAACTAGAAATTAATTCAACAGGTAGAAAAATCATTTAAAAGTCTTGAAATTCAGTTAAAACTAAAAAAAAAACGATGATAAAGTTAATGTCAAATTTGTCAGATTTAGTAATCAATTTTTCGATTATATTTCTAGTGGTTTTAAAATAAATTTTTTTTTTTAAATAATGTAATTTTATAAAAAGAAATACACAAAAAATAATGTACGCTACCCTCGTCAAAAGTTTCATAGAAAATATTTTTTAAATGTTGTTTTTTTTCAAAACATTTCAAAAACGTCTTAATGGCCAGAATTACGTTGCAAAATCAATATTAAAAAATAATCTAAAAGTGTTTGAAAAATGTTATTAATATTATTTTTATATAATTATAACATCACAAATGTTACATTAATCTATAAAAAAAGCATAATTAACTTTTTTTTAAATATTGCAATATGATTAAGGGCCGGTTCTAAAAGCGTAAGTTTAGGTATAATTGCTTTAATTTTAAAATAAAGACATATTTGGTTCTTAGCTTTATTTATGCTAACAAATAATATGACGGCCTTTTACAATTAAACTAAGTATAACTTAACGGTTCTTAAATGCTTACAAAAGATAAACAATACAATACTGCAAACGCACTTGCTGCTCTATAGCAAATATAATAATAGATGAAATGCTGTCAGCATTTAGGGAAAAGTGCTCATTTAGGTAACATATGCCGAACAAGACATCAAAATACAGAATTACAATATTTATACTTGCTGACAGCAAAACGTATTATGTGTCGAAAATGAAATTATATTTCGACAAGCAGCTCTCAGGCTATAGAAAGTAAATAATTCTGCTCACAAAGTTGTAAAAAGGCTCATCGCACCAGACATTGGAACAGGAATACATGTTTTACTAGACAACTGTTTCATGAGCTATCCTTTAGCATTTGACTTAAAAAATAATTGCAGACTTACAGTTGTAGAAACTGTAACGCGAAACAAAAGGAAACTTCTAACTACCAGTAAACGTGCTAAAAATACCACTATATTTGTGCCAAGGAAAGGAAAATGTGTAATTTTGTTTACTACTATGCATCATGATGCTACAATAAATCCGTATAGTGGTAAAAAGAGAAAACCAGAAGGCGGTGTAGATACCGTTGACTAGCTCTCTGCTATTTATAATACGAAATTTGGTTTTGAACATATTCATGCGCTGTGCAGTGATTGTGTTCATCAAAGAGTAATAGAAAATAACAATAATAATGAATATATTGTTTTTAATAGTTATTTGTAAGTTTTGAATTTATTTATTTTACAATTAAATTGAAAGTACGTTGAAGATAAACAGTTATCAATAAGATAAACCAAATTCAAAGCTTTGTCATGGCGAAACAGAATTTTCTCGATTGCTTTGATAAAAAGTGAAATGAAATCAAAACTCACAAGAACATACTGGGGTTTAAATTTTATAGACTTTAAACGTTGAATAAAATAGCAAGAGTTGAAAATGTGAAATAAGGTTTAACCTGTATATTGTAAAAAAAACCTTGTACAAAAATTTGGCTAGCTTATAAACAGAATATTGGATAGTACTAACGATAGGTCTAAACGATATGCTTATGAACTTGAGATAATCCGTACCGACAAGGTGGTTTATTTGCTGAAAGAGTAAGTTGACGTTTAGTTTCAGGAAGTAGATTAGAAGATTTGATGGTTTCGCCAACTTTGCGTTCAATCTTTAAAGTGTGATTACAAGTTACAAAAGCGTATGTATCCTCTAACAGAATAGAATGCATTTTTCAATGTAATCTGTTTGATTCAAAATGACAGTAGCGTTGCTTTTGTTGTCTGGAAGAACGATAATATCGTGGTTTTTACAAAGATTTTTCAATGCTGATTCTTTTGACTTAGAAATGTTAGATTTGGCAACTTTAAATAATTTTGCAAGTATGATAATATGGCAAGAAAAATTTTTTATAGAAGACTCAACAGCACATAAAATGTCTTCTTTAGAAATGCGGCAACAACAAAATTTAAACCCTTGGATAGCACAAATTTCTGTTCTAAAGTAAGAGTCAAACTAGATAGAGTGCTGGCCAACACAAAATGAAGATAAAAAAGTTGATTAGAAGTCGTGTCTAACTCACGTCTGGTTTGCTTAATCCATTTTCGTATCAACGCTAGACTGGCACAGTGAAAAATGTTTTTAGACAAACGTGTCTAAATGTAAAATTTATTTTTGAGAAATTCAGGAATGTTGTTGTGTTCACGATTACTACCAAGAAAAGTTAAAATGCACAAAAGTTTGACGAGTTTGGGATATCCGTCATCTTAGTAGAACCTTGGTAAACAATGTTTATATGAAGCGGGATACTCAGGGAGTTATAAATCGTCGTCTACATACATACTTCAGTACCTAAGAGCATTTGTACTTTTGATTTTAATCCAAAATTGCATTTTTGCTTTACATTTATAAGGTCACAGATCAAATAAGGAAACTTTTTCGTAAGAATGGTATTCAACTCATATTGAACTCGGTAGATAAAATCTCTTAAATTTTTCCTTTTCCTTAAGACATATTTCTTACACTTCACACTTCAATAATTTCAATCGTGACCACTGTTTTGAACTATACCCTCATTGGTACCCGGTTGTTACTGGTTTATGGAAGACATGCACCTTTTTTGAACGTAACCTAGTCAAAGTCGAGCTCATTCTACCGCGACAATACTTCTTTTATAAATAGGAAGACAGCTTCTTAAGTCACTTCTACGGTGTTTAGAATCTGACTTGGTTAACAAGTTGGTTACCCAACTCTGTAGTGATTATTAGATTATTGTTTACTTTTTCAAATTTTCGATTTTTTTTACGCTCTGATGGAGCCCCTTACAAATGTAGCACAGTGAACCTTTGAATGTACTATTAGATTAATTTATCGTATTATGTACATTAATTTACATTTGAAATACATTGGGTTAATGTAATCGTACGTTGTATGTGTAGAATTATTAGGTAGGTTAGTATTTTAGCATTAGATAGTATACTGATTTAAGGATATTTTGACAGAATTTAAAGTAAATCGCTCTCAAGGTTATCCTTGTACAGGGTGATTAAAAAATAATGCACACCGGCAGGTGACTTTGCCCAAGAGTTAAACTTAAAAAATTTGTTGCATACTTACCTAACCTACCTATATCAGAATTATGGGCCGAATTTATAAAAAAACCCTTGGTTCTCGCAATTATATGAATTATTCAGAAGAACAACTTGAAAAAGTTGTCGCAGATATTAGACGCAATGGCTTATCGTATGCAGCAGCTTCCAGAAAACAGAACATCCCTAAGAAGACTCTCTGGAACAAATGAACAATAAACATACAAACAAACATAGAGGCCAAACAACTTTGTCGGAAGTGCAGGAACGTCATTTAGTTGATGTTGTTCTAGCAGCATCTGAGTTTGGCAGTCTGTCAACAGCAATGGACCTTCGATTGGTAACAAAGAGATATTTGAATGCATCAGGGAGAACAGTTCACAAATCTACTGTCAATTTGCCTGGTAAAGAGTGGGCGTTGAATTTTATCGATCGATACAAAAACAGATTGTCAAAAAGAAGTTGTCAAAATATAAAGGGTGTTAGATCTCAAAAAACCGAGGAAGAAATTAATGACTATTTTGACAATTTGACCAGAAGCTTGGAAGGTGTGCCAAATGCGAACGTACTTAACTACGACAAAACAAACCTTTCTTCACATATGAAGAAATGTCTGAACAAGAACCTGAGCAACAAGAGGATGAAATTGTCTCAGAAAATGAAGACGAAGAATGCATTTTAGTGAGCAAACAAAACGAAACCACTCAACTGGAACAAGATCTGGAAGAAGACGATAACGAAATCTCAAGGATAATACCAAAACCTGGAAAATATGTTGTAGTTGCATTTGCAACAAAAAAAACTGTTTGCCACTTCGTGGGGCAGACAGTTGAAATTAATAGACCAGAATTGCTCATAAAGTTCTTGAGAAAAAAGAGAAAAAGTTTTGTATTTCTAAATGAAGATGACATCTCCGCCCAGCAAGAGGATGATATTGTTGAATATTTAACAGAACCGACTGTTAGAAGAGGAATCGTAAAGTTCGAAAATAAGAACTTTCATAAATATTAATTCTAATCGAATTTGTTGGAAATAACAGCCAAGGAGTTTAAAAGGAGTAAGAAAGAGGATGCTTTTCTGTGTGTAATGACACCCATGTTGCTTTCTGAAATTATTTGTATGCTTTGTTATGGGCGCGGATAATGTCACCCCGATTTGGTGGTGACTTTACACAATTTTAATTTAAAAAAATATATGTAAAGTATTCAGTGTAAAACTTTAATTTTACTCAAAATCAAAAGATCGATAATGAAATCATAACTGTTGGTTGAGCAAGATTGATTTCAAAATAAAAAAGTTATTGAACAAAATGTGTTAAAGTCGTGGCAAAGTAACCTCGCGTTACGGTAAGAGATACATTGACTCAATGTAACATACACAGAATCAAGCCTTATTACTATCACATATAGCACCAAGCATTATCTTACTAAGAAATTTGAGTATGTGAACCTCAGTGTCAGCAATAAATTAATTTTTATATAGAATGTCAGGTGATTTTAGTGCATTTAGTACGTGTATTTTTCTTGATGCAATTTGATAGTGCAGTAGAACAGAAACAAAAATATACGCGGTCAACGTTTTAGTTACTAAAGTTTGTGCAATAGGTGAGTGTATGCATTTTATTATTTATTAATAATCTCTCAATCGTACTGTCATTTTTAACTATATCTAAATAATATTGATAATTAAGTGTTACCAATAATAACTGACGTTATTACCTACGTTATCAAATTTAAAAATAAAAAGAGATACTAACTAAATAGTTATTCACATCTTTAATTATTTTAGCCTCAAACGACGATGGCGAAACATGCATCAAGTCGATGAAATTTGGTAAATTATCAACAGATGATTTGGATTCCTACTGGACAGCATGCATAAAATTAGAAATCTAAATCTATCGACGAAATATTTGATCAATGGCCATTCTACAAATATCATCTAATTTTCGTTTGGTAATAAGATTTTATAAAATAATGTTTTTAATTGTAAATGCAATATTTTTTAGATAGATGTTGACTTTACTTATCAATACCCACCAAGAGATGTATTAGTTATTAAAAATCACCAATACGAATAACAAGCTAATTTTTTTAGATTTTAATGTTTTGATTAAAGTTTACTTTCAGAGTGTAATAAAATTGGATTGCTTTGTACAATAGGTAAATGTATATTTTATATACTATTAATGTTTATTAATATATTAAATTCATATAGTGCATTCATTAGATTAATGTAATCGTAAATATTGTTGATGTACAGTTCAGGCGCGGCTCCAGCAGTTTATTTCGGTGGGGGCTCCATCAGTTTAAAGCGGGGGGGGGGGTGCTTATCACATTTTTAAATAATAATGTATTGAATATGGCGTTAATATAAAATTGAATAACACTTCGTTATGCACCAAGCTTTTACTTGCAAGCGATAAAGCATCATAAATTATACAACTATAAAAAAAGCGAATGTATCACATACAAAGTGAGAAAAACTTCAGTTTTATTTTCAATGTCGGGGGGGGGCCATAGCCCCTCCGGCCCCCCCTCTGAAACCGCGCCTGGTACAGTTTACACTGATTCATGAAAGCTGGTACATCAAAATAATGAAATACATACACAAAATCAACGTAATTGTACATAAAATTAATGACGCACACAAACTGCGTCAATGTACAATGTACATTGATTCCTAAATGTTTGTGCACGAAATTGATGAAGCATGTACTACATTCAATTAAAATAATCATACATTGTCTTGATGTACACATTCTTGTTCAGATTCAATGTTTTACTTCATTAAACTATTGTAACAGATTCATACCCATTCATTGGATGAAAAATATGTACATTTTTCATTGATTCAATGTAGATTTACATTGATTCTACGTCACTTTTTCTTTCAGCGTACGTTACATTCTTTTTGAAGTGCTGCACGCACATAAAATACATCAAATTGTGCAAATTGTTTTAGTAAGTTTTGTTTAACAATTAATCAATAGCTTTTTATATGTGCATAAACTTGTTATAAATAATAGAACCGGATCAATTGTATGATTTTGCATTCCAAAAATGATTTAGACTTTTATTTTGCTTTACCCAGTTTGAAGAAATGTAAGTGGCTACCACGATTGTTTGTGGAGGAGTGACTTAATAAAGTTGTTCGTTTTTTCAGTTAACAAAATATTATCACTTTATTTCTAAATTGTTACTAAAATGTTTGGTAATTAAAGCAAAAGCAGTTTTGAACACTAAGCAAAACTTTATTAGCGTATTTATTTATTATCTTTAATTATTTATACACTTTGCAATTGTTATTATTCATCAAAAATTCCATACTAAAACAAGTTCTTCAAATTATAGAACAAATCCACCAATATGTCGATTTCTGCCTACATACTTACCTAGTATCACGTAGAGAATTTTCCAAATCAAAAAGATAACGGATATTGAAAACATATATTGATAAGGAAGTAGATATCGTTGATTTATATAACATTAAAAGATATAGAATGTCCACATCCGGTAAAGTTGAAGGTTAAATTGAATGTAAAATGATTATCTACTGAGTGCGGAAAAACACAACAATTCTTAGATTCAAACAACAATTGTCATTAATTCCACGTACCAACATTCCATTCCCTTTGTTTGAACATCAAATATTCGCACATTGATAATCTCAAAAAAATAGAACAAAAATTCACATGGTTTTTAATAACTGCATTTTTAAAAACGTTTCCGGTACACGATAATATTTCTATGTATAACAGGAAACTGAAACTTTAACTTATTTAAATTTAAAAGTAAACAATGTTATCGACTGTTTATTCATAGAGTACTCAATTATGTTTTGTTGATAATTAATAAGCGTAACTACAATGACACTTTATTGCAAAATACTAACCTTTTCAACTAAAAACCATAAATTTACTTTTATCTTTATGTTCGTTTTAGGAATGAAGTTAAATGCTTAAAAAGAAATGATTACATTATATCTAAAAGTAGTCATTTTGTTGCGGAAAAATTCTTAAAAGGTTTATAAACACTATAGATAAAATTAGATGTTTTTATAATAAAACAATTACATATGATAAAATATAGTTAGTTACTGGATGTTAGAGACTTTGCGAATTAATGTTTTTAAGGTATTACTAAGACAGTTATTGTTATGGTCGACTTAATTTGAGCAATTACAGTAAAATAACAAGTTTTAAACCGTAATGCTATTTCTATCCATTGGCACAACTACAGGGACACTTGAGTGGATTGGACACCCCCCAGACCTCTTCAACCACCCCTCAAGAAAAATATAACTTATACATAATATAATCGATATGTTGCACGCAATTGAAGAATTCGGACAAGAACCGAAATTTATACCCAGAACGCGTTGTGGACTTTGTAAAATGTTCAGATCGCATTGTGGGTATATTTATTAGCATAGTTTCGGCCACTGAGCGAAGCGTTCTACTCACAACGCGTTTTGGGTAAATTAACAAAATCCACTACCCGATTTAACGAAACTCGCATTATATTTTGTATTGCAAGAACAAATAAAAATAAAATCGTCTTATTTGAACTTGTTTATTTGGTAAAAAAAATTCTATAATGTGGTAACTAAATATGTATTGCGTATTTATATCGATCTCACTGAAAAAATATGATTACGACGCTATTATAATTACGACTCATTTATTTTGACAGGTTAATGAGCATTTGGAATTGCATTTAACATTTGGCTGTTTACAGGAACACTTATTGTCATTACAAAATCTCTTGCAGTTGCACCTCAGAAAACCTTGTCCTGAGCCCTTTGTTGACATATTTGCTGCATTCCGCAGAGAAGTGCTCTTATTACTCTAAAATGATTGAGAAATAAACTGTGAATCAGCTTGTAAGAGCTCATTTCTTGAAAATAATCGCTGTAGTGGCCCATTTTCGGTGTTCAGCGTGTATAACCCGTCATTATTAACATCGGTAACAACGGCCAATAGATTTCTTGGAGTAAAGCGGCCTCTGTCAACATCTGGAATTTTTACTAAAATATTAGTGCTTTCTGACAATGGAGAAAAACGTTGATTCGACTCTTGTAACATCTTAGCGGCTTGAATTTTCATTTTTTTATGTGATTCTTCTCGCTCATTTAGAATTCTTTTATTTCTTTCGAGAATTTCAGGTTTTAAATTGTCATTGGCCGTCATATTACCGTTGTTGTTCACTAAAAGTTCACTTTCATTACCATCTTGATCATTTACATTTTCTGTACTTTGCGACGTTTTCTCTAAGTTTACTCCACCCTCTACGTTACCGTCTTGACTATCTTGATTTTCTATACTTTTCTTCTATTCTACATAAAGTTTTTTTAAACTAGCATCGAATTGTTTTTTTCATATTTACACTAACTTTCACCCTCAAAAACAGACAGCATAAAACAGGTTAAAATCGGTTAGAATGCTTTGCGTTATGGCTTTTTTGCATTAGGTACGCTTAACCACAGTCTACAATGCGATGAGCTTCGTATACGCACGACCTTCGTCGTTAAATCGAGTAGTAGAATGTGTTAACATTCTGAATAAATTTACCTACAATGCGATCTGAGCATATTATAAAGTCCACAACGCGTTCTGGGTATAAATTTCGGTCATTGTCCGAATTCGTCAATTGCGTACAACAGATACATTAGTGAAATATAGCAAATATAGTACTTGTTAAATAACGCATTAATTGCTTTGGAGTAATGTTCAAATTGTTATCTGATGTTTTTGATTTTACGTTGCTTTCTTCCTCAGAATGTTTAACCGGATCCCATACTCGTACAGCAACGAATCTAATTGGTATACCCAAGTTTTCAATTTATGCTTCTTAATTATTTCACACAGCTCGAACTACCAATCTTAGAATTTATGCATTTCGTAATGCCTATACACAATAAACATTAACTTTATGAAAATACTAATTTTGTAAGTATGATACTGTTTGTGTTTAATAAATTAAAAAATCATCTGCGAGAAAAATTGAAAATCAAGTCTTCAAATATTTGGAAAGAATTAATTTACATTTCATAGACAATGTTTGTTTCTCCTTAATATGAAAATCATTTATGTGTCTTCATAGCATGTTTTTTTCCTACAAGCTCATATCTCTTTTTCTTAGGTCGTTTCTTTCTTGGAGTCCATAAAAAAGTTACTAGTTGCTGTCATGACTCGTTTGTTTGGTAATTGGAATGTACCATTCTCGATTATTTTGAACACACTCGGTTTGGTTTTTTATAAAATTTAGAACATTGGCAATAATTTCACGTCATTGGCTATTTATCGCCTTACTTTTTTTCCAAAGGTTTTATGGGTTGTCCATGTTGTTAGTAACAATAATCGGGTTTAATTGCAGAGTTGTCTTCAAAAATACATTTTAGCTGTATCTTAACCATTCATCAAAATTTGAAAACTTAAGCAAATAACACAATTTTTACTTGTTTTACATGTGGTTCTACAGGTTCTACACAAAAAACAAAGACCAAACAAAGACAACGACTAAGACCGATCTGGCGATCTATCACGAATAACACTTAAAATGCAAACGCAACTTTTGAAAATAAGACCAAGTACATCTCATTAAAATTTTAAAGTTATATTATAATTTGTAATATATAAGATACATATTACAAAATATATACGATACATATGTTGATATAAATTATAAGATATATTTTTTGTGTTGCCAACATCGCAAACGTCAATATTCGTTCGTTAGTGTAGTTACGTAATGAACGAAAAAAGCTCTAGGGTGGCAAAATGAAAACTAGGAATCCACATAAAATTAAGTGTTCAAAGTCAATTAATATATTAGAACGAATATGCGACAGGTGGAAAAATCATTTTAAAAATCTTGAAATTCAGTTAAAATTGAAGAAAAACGATGTTAAAATTAATGTCATATTTGACAGATTTAGTAATAAATGTAGTACCAACATTATATTTTTGTTGATTTTTTTTTTATTTTCTCAAAAAAAATGTAAATTTATAAAAGGCACAAAAAATAATGAACATTACTCTCGTCGAAAGAATCATAGCATAACTCACTGACATGCAACGCTCGGCCGTGCTGCCTCGCGTCGCATTAACGTTCGTTATGCTATTTCTTACTTTCGAATCTTGTTACGTAAACTACTATATTACATCTGAAATGTATTTGTTGTACTGTTATAATATATCACCTATATAAATTAGTATTATAACTTAGTTGTTCTTTTAATGAGCATCAGATAATATGTATCAGATATATGAGTGTTTACTGAGAATAGTTAATGTGTTAGACAATAGCAGATATCTTGTTAAAAATATGGAAAGTTTAGTTCAGCAATCTTCTACATCTTCTGCCGACGCGCCTGTTGATCGTGGCAATCAACGGTCAGGTTAATTTTATGCAATGTGGTAACAGAGTCACTGACGTCTTTAAGTTTTAGTTGTATCTGAAGTTTAAAATCAAAGTTGAAATATTTTATTTGTAAACCACTTTTCTCTTTTACAAATTATTATTTAAAATTCTATAACTAAATAATAATCTTTTGTGTACTTACAAATAAAATACGACGACAGTGCAGCAACGGCTATGTTTGCAGCCTGGTATTTTAAAGAAAAGTAATTGATCTGGAAATGAACTGGTATTCATTATATAAGTCATCAAATCATTCAAATCAATGTGAATAAAGTGATATAATGTAAACCTCCCGAACCACTAACATAATTGCATAAGCATTGCAAATGCAACGTGCAAGCAACAAAATAATAATTTAATTTTACTAATTAATTCAATCTTCTTCGTTTAGGAGGGGCATATAAAACCACTTTAATTTATTTTTGTGGCAACGTTTCGTGCTGAAGGTTAGCACTTCATCAGGCCAACTGTAATTTATTAAACTCGTAAGTCAACACATAGCAACAACAAAATGAAATTAACAGATAATTTTTAACACATAAAACTTACAGAATAAAATCAAGTGGATCAATCCACCGACCAAGGACATTAGCAACTTTACGAGCTAGTAATTAATAATAAATACAACATTAAACATACAATGGTCAATATTTAAAATTTTAATATAACGTAGGTCATACACGTTCAACAAACAATTGACAAATGTGTAATCAAAAACTTATGAATGTCAAGGGAAAGATAAGAATAAAAAAATAAACAAAACTGAATAACGATAAATCCAACCTATATAGTTGTCTCACAATTTTGGATATTAAATTATTATAAACGCTGCTTAAATTGTTGGTATCGTTGTTAAAATTAATATTGTTATTATATATATTGATGTATAGCATTTCGGAAACTAAACGCTTTTTCAAGTTGTTTTCCACATCTAGAATTGTGGGATTGGTAAAATTGAAATTATATTGAAAATATATGATGTACGGCCAAAGCTGTATCGCCTTTTTTTGTGCTACAATCATATTTATGGTTGGCCATCCGATTTTTTAGCTTCTGTTTAGTTTGACCAATATAACACGCATTGCATCCAGTACAGTCAAGCTTATACATTACGTCGTGTTTATCTATAGTGTTAGTTCTATCTTTGGTATTACTATACAGCATGTTGTAAATGGTGTTAATGGTTATTTTGATGTTAGGTGTTGTTAGTATCGGAATGATTCTTTGTGTTAGATTTGGGACGTTTATGATTTTGGTGTAAGTGATGTTAGTATTAAGGTTAGCGTTAAGAGTAGTGTTAAGGTTAGTACTAGGTGGGTTAACTGGTGGTAGAATAATATTAGTTGTGTTAGTGTGTAGCAGTATTTTTTTTATTATATTGTTAGGATAGTTGTTGTTTCTAAGTATTTTCTTTAGAATCTTAAAGTTTTTTTTCATGAAATTGAGGACTGCTCAAACCTATAATTTTATTTTTCATGGCCTTAATAGTATTAATCTTTTGGTGGTGTGGATGTTTAGATAAGTAATTGATCGTTCTATTAGAGACTATCGGCTTAGTATATCATTCGGTAATTATTGTATTAGTACTAACATCCCTGATCAGTCTAACATCTAAAAATGGTAAAGATCCTTGTGTTTCTATTTCAAAAGTAAATTTTAAATGTGGATTGTAACTATTAAAAACGTTTAAGGTATTATTAATTTCAGTTTCTGGAATACATGCAACGATATCATCAACATAGCATAATAAAAATGTTGGAGCGACGCCGGATTTCCCATGGCAGTACCGAATTTTTGAATATACATTTTGTCATTGTAAGTAAAATAACTAGAGTCAAACAGGAATTGAATGATTTGTACAACTTCAACTAATTCTAATGTGGTATGGCTCTTTAGCTCAACCCAATATTCATTTAGTAATTTAACTGTAAGTTCTTTAGTGATATTGGTGAATAAAGATGTAACATCAAATGATATAATCTTATAATCAGTTGGTACCAAAGTATTCCTAGTTCTATCAATTAATTCATATGAGTTTTTAATGTTATGAATAAAAATGTATGAAATATTTTGTATTAAATTTGAAATGTATTTAGATAATTAGGATTTGGATAATTTAGATAATAAACAAAAAAGTTGAAAGTTTCTTCAACAATTTAAAATATATTTCTCAAAAAAATAATTTTGGCCTATCAGACATTTATAACTGCGACGCGACAGAGATCAGCACCACCGTTTAGAAGCAGGCTAAAGTGATGACGCTCAAAAGTAATCCTCAAGTTGGAAAGTTGACTTCTGCTGAGAGAGGTAAAAATGTGACAGTTATGTTTTTCTATGAGTGCTGCTGGGTATTTTATCTTACCACTATTTATTTTTCCCAGACAGAGAGTTAATGAAAGGTTGATGATTGGTGCTCCATCCGAAAGTGTAGCCTTGGCACAGCCAAATAGATGGATGAACACGGAATTCTTTTCAAAGTGGATTCAACACTTAGTGAAATTCTCAAAGCCACATCAAAAGAAGCCTGTGCTTTTGATCCTAAATGGTCATTGCAGTCATAAAGATCTTGCTGTTATAAGTTACGCAAAAGAAAACCACGTGCACATGTTAAGCACCCCACTACACACGACCCACAGACTGCAGCTTTTAGATAGGGTTTTTATAGAGCCATTTAAAGATGCATATTTAGAGGCATGTAGGTTGTGGATGAGGGCAAACTCCAGTGCAAAAATAACAGAATATACAATAGCTGCCATGGTATCGCAAGCTTTCACTCGTGTTGCACGTTTAGATATAGCAAAATCTGATTCTAAATGCACTAAAATTTTGCCTCTATATGCAAATGTTTTCACAGGTTTAGATTTTCTGCCATTAACTGCAACCAAAGTGTCTATGCAGCCTGATACTAAACTACAGCATCAGACTTCTACAACTGAAGTAAATATTTGCAATAATGCCAATACGGATACACTGGAAGATCTGCTCCAGAAGCCTTTCGACGTCAATAAAACGAAGAATGTTAATGTTCAACCGTCAACAAACAAAGAAATTGTCACTATAATTTATCAGATATCACCAGTCACAAGCGCTGCAGCAAAGAGAGCCACGAGTCGACGACGAAAAGCTGAGAAAAGTGAAATTTTAACGTCGTCTCCTTACAAAAATGCGCTTATTGAAAATAAAGCAACATCTAAAAGGCAAGAAAACTAACGACCCGACTAAAATAAAAAGAACCAAAAAAACAACTGCAACTCCAGAGACAACGATATCTCAAACATCAAATTCATCAACATCAGTGACTGAAAAAACAACTTGTTAAATCTGCTAAGAAAATAATGATGAAGATTGGGTTCGCTGTCAAGTTTGCAATGAGTGGACTCATGAAGCGTGTGCTGATGTTGAAGAGCACTCAGATAGCTACATTTGTGATTTTTGCAGGCTGTAGGTACCCACAATATTAAGGTTTTGGGATTTTATTTTATATTGTAACCAAATTGTTTGTTAAAATAATGTTTAAGTTTAAAAGTAAACGAAAAGTGAGCTGTCAGTCATTAGGGGACCTTTTTGAAAACGTCCATTTTCTATGTTAATTATTCTTTTACATTTAAAGTGACATTTGACTGCTGATATATAATTAGCTACATAGTAGACAGCTTATTAAAGAGAAATAAACAAATTAATCTATAACACGATTTTTTTAAGTTTTGTTATTCCTTAAGTGTCCGGTTCTCGAGGACCTCTCCCTATATGGTGAAGAAAACTACAAAACCGATAAAAAAAACTGAACTAAATACGTTTATAAACCTACATCTTTTAATTATTAAAATTATACCTAATTGTAAATTGCAAGCGTTTTTATAACAAATTGACCTAATTATTTAAGCAACAAACATACAATATGACGTCTATTTATTTTGTTAACGCATCTTTACCAACAATTTAGATACAATGCTAATAAACGTACCCTAATTTCCTGTTAGATATAATTATAGTATGTAGTTTTATTGCTTATCTGCGGGATTCTTTAACTAATATATTTTTTCTGTGGTATTGATAATTGCAATTAATGAATTCTTTGAAATAACGTATTGTAGATTTAATTATGCTTGATGCACGTTTTATTACCATTGTAATCAAGTTTTTCTTATTTTTATACAAATTATTAAATTTGATAGACTGATGTTAACAATTTATTAATTTTTTGTTTTTTTTTACCACAATAGCGATTATCTAACAAAACACCAACTTCTAATATAAATTCAACAATTTTTAGTGCAGAGTAAAAATGCAAAACTTAAGCATATATAATTAAATTGCCGAACAGATAGACCCAATCCAAAAACATTTTTGAAATGTTTTTTCAACGCTTTACAAAAGATATATTTACATCTTTAAAAATATTGCAAAAACGTCTTAATGGCCAGAATTACGTTGCAAATTCAACATTAGAAAAAAAATCTAAAAATGTTTAAAAAGTATTATTTGTAATAGTATTTATATTTATTCATAATATTTTACAAATGTTACATTAATGTATAAAAATGTATAATCAACGCTTTTTTTTATAATATTGCAATGTACTTAAGGGCAGTTCTACAATAATGGTATAAATGTAAGTTTAGTTATACTTGCTTTAATTTTATAATACTGACATATTTAGCTGTTATTTTTATTTATACTAACCAATAACACAGTCAATAACGACAGTATTTTACAATCAAACTAAGTATAACTTAACGGACATTTATACCATTATTATAGAACCAGCCCTAAAACGCTTACAAAATATAGATAATACAATCTTTGTGTACTCAAAATACTTTAATTTCACAAGGCTGCAAACGCAATTGGTGCCTATAACAAAAATTTACACATTAACATAAAAGTAAAACAAACATTATTCATGTAATTATTTTATATTAATTAAAATAATTATAATAATCCTCACAAAAGTTTCCATTTAATCAAAAGTTTTTTTATTTTATGGAAATGATCCTTCGGAGTGGAGGAACAGCTACAATAAAATCAACCTTTATCTGTTGTTGAGGCCTAAACAATAAAGTTTGCTTTTATTGTTACCGTTTTTCCACACCGAACGATCTTATCCATAAAATAAGACTAATTATGCAGGTACGATGTACCTCTTTGTGTAAAAACGAAATCCAGAACAATTAGCAATCCAAGATTTTGAAACTTTGCACACACAAAATAATGCTGCTTCACTATCAGAAAAAGTTACATGCCAAAATTAATTGGTTATTGTGCACGTTCAAATCTCCTATTTGGCCAAAATCATATCAATTTGATAACCTTAAAACATCACAAAGAATGGAAATCATGAAGTACATAGAATGAACGTTTTAGTGTACCACTGCTGTAACAAATAATATTACACTTTAGCAAAATTTCTTGTAACGAAAAACGTACAATCATAATAAATGCTGACATATACTAAAAGTATCTATTTGAGTTTCACTAGAACGCAAATTAGAAAACCATTAAACTAATACACTAACCATACATTACACAGCATAGCGAGCAATACCATGGAAATCGTTGATTCGTTGAAGCTTAAAATATAATAAAATTATAATTAAAGAAAGAAGCATACTGCAGGTAAAATTAGTTGGTATTTGTTAGTTCACAATTTATAATATACAAAATCCCCATCTTTTCACGCAGTTATTAGTACTTTGCGTAAACGCGGTTATTAAGTACTTAATTCATATTTGCAAGAAAGTTTTTAGAAAAACGAAAAGGTTTAATATGTATTTATTAATAATATGTAACAACATTTTATATAGTTGTGTTTTTGTTACAATATATAAAAAAAAGTGTATAGGTGAAAGCAAACAAAAGTACTAAAAAATATTTTAGAAAACATTTTTAAAATATTTCAATATCAATGTCTAAATGAAATATTTTTAAAACGCAACAAAAATATTTTTTTGAAAAACATTTTTTATTTCGACTATTTTAAAACGTTGTAACGTTTTTAAAACATGAAAAAAAAACGTTTCCTTGCTGATTGGGTACTTACATGTGAAGATTTATATTAACTTTATTTACATAAGTGTTTCTGTATCAACTGTATACAGAGCTAACTAAACACAGACTGGGTATTGCATTTTCCAAAAATGTTTCGTAAGTTAAGACCAATATTAGATAATATTACTGATGAAACAAAAAGTGCACTAAGATGTATTGTGCATTCGTTGTTTTTACATAACAAACTACCAACAGTACAGAAACTTATAACTTGTATTAACAACGATGAAAACTTCTCCAACTTTAAACTAACTATGTTACAACAACAACAAAAAGTGTAATATGATTGTAATATAAGTTATTTTTTAGGTACAGAAAGTATAGAATCGCAACAGTATGCTACTTGATTAAAATAAAATGGTAGACGTCTTTCAGCATTTAGTGAACTGTGGCGCTGTAGTCTGTATATGTCAAAATATTGTTATTATCCGTCTTACAAACATTCGCCGGTACAGTTTTTCTAACCAATCTTTGCTTTGATCGTTGTATTTGTTGTTAATAGGTCTTTGGGTATTATTATAAGTAAATTAATTTTTATTTAATAAATAAATATCTGATTATTTTTAATTTTTATTGACGTGCGTGCCTTTTAAGTAGACTAACGTCAGATAGACTTGTCAATTTTTTTTTAGTTTGATAATTCCGATTTTCGACTCAAGGTTACAGTTCACGATATAATGAAACGCCTTTAGCGTAGAGAAGACGATTCTTTTGTAAAATGAAAAAGTATAGCAAAGAGAGCAAAAAATATATTATTTTGACAAAACATTGGTGAACATGGGTTATGTTCTACAAAAGTTTGTTCAGATACAACGATTTAAACAGCGCGGTATTTTAAAATCCTTCTGGTAAAGGCAAACGTTTAATTGTGCTACATATAGAATCATATACAGGATAACTGTTTACTATAAATAAATAAATTCTGGGTTATTCGAAAACTAGTTTTAATCGATGTTACCACATTATTGTGAATTTAATCTTATTGAATTAATATAAGCACAAATGAAAGAAGAAAATTTTTAGAAAAAATACATGTTAAAAATCTATTTTTTGAAGTAGTAGCCACTGTTTCTGTGCAACAAGAAATGTAATATACAGACCTCACATTAAAAGTTATGGTTAAACCTGTTATTATTAAATTAAGCAATGAATTTTTTACATCAGAGTATAATTCTGCATAAATTATTATTTCGTTGTTTAATTTTTTTAGTTGTGTTATGTAAATACTCAATAATCCTATATAAAATATTAAATGTAATGTATTTATTGCTTGCTGTTGGTTATTACAATTATAACATTTTTGTAATGTTAAATACATGATCTTTTATATATACCTAACTAATGAAAAACAATCCGACTAGCGCATAAACAACTAACATTACACGTGTGCATATTAAGTAAACGTTTTACATTCTTATAATTTGTATATATAAATCCGACTTAACATCATTCACTTTGACGGGAACGGTGTTAAATCCTTCTGGTAGTTGTAGTTTATTTTTATTTGCTCGCTTATGTGTTGTAAAAGTGATTCGTGTTTCCCCTATTTACGATTTTACCCCTTTTTTTTACATTTACATTTACATTCTTTTTACATTTATTTACACATCTTTCTCCTTTCATTTTTTCTCTTCTCTTCTTAGCTGTTCCCTCCTTCTCCATACTTTTTCCATCCACTCCGCTCTTATTCCGTTTTCTTTTAATATTCCCTCTATTTTCTTAACCTCTTCTCTTAAATCCCTGCATTCATTCCTTATGCGGTACTCTGTCTCTTCTCTACATAGTTTGCACCTTCTTTCATCCTTTTTTCTCCAGTATCTATTTCTAACTCGTTCCTACATCTAAGCTTCGTTATTTTTTTCTTCTTTCTTTTGTTTCCTTCTTCCTTCAGATATTCTGGAACCCCTTCTCTCTTAATATTCTTATAATTCATATTATATCTGGCCTATTTTATCTTTGTTCATCTTTCCTGCTTTTCTATGTTCCTATCTCTTCTTATTATTTTTTCACTTACCCGTACTCCCTTTTCCCTTAATTTCTCTAATTCTTCTCTAGCGTACCTGTTTCTATTTTAATACTCTTCTCAGCCATCCTGCCCGTACTTTACTCGTCTTCTCTTGATCTCTTTCCAACATTCCTGTAGTATTTTACATTCGGTTCTTTCCCTCAGCTCTTTCTCGTATTTCACTTTGATGTTGCTTTAAACGTAAAATATGATCTTCTACGTATAAAGGTATTGCACGAATCTTTAAATCTTTCTAGTGGGAGAGGGCGATAAAAAAACACTGCTTAGTGTGTTTTTTTAGGCAGCGTTTCGTCGACTATGCATGACTAAACTAATATAAAACTATAAAAATTGTTTTGATATTTTACAGTAACTAAAAGTAGTCGGATGTTAGAAAAACAAACATATTATGTAAATAATTTAAAAAAACAAACAATAGTTACAGCAACTAACAAACATCACAACGATCAAAAACTAACTATTCAAAAATGTTTGCACTGAAAAGTAACGAATGAAAAATTGAGGTCATGACATTTTATTGATAAGATTATTGTATATAGTACGACGGTTATTAGTATCTGTATTAACATTGTTATCATGTCTAGTGATGAAAATCATCTTAGATATTAATCTTTTATTGTATTTGGGTTCCACATCTAAGATGATGGAGTTACTAAAATCGAAATTGTGGCCAGTATTAATATGATGCAAAGCAAGAGTCGATTCGTCTTTTTTGTTTTTAAAATCATATTGATGATTTTTAATTCAATAATAGTTTTTTGTTTAATTTGCTTTGTATAACATTTATTGCATCCGTTATTTCTCATCAACAATTCAGCTTCTTTTTCTTATTTACTTCAGTCTCCACTTAGCTACCCGAAGCACCTTAAAGATAAAGTACCACCCAGACAGAGGGTTGGTACAGAATGAACTAGTCCCTTACTTGAAGAAAACTAATTGCAGGTATTACACTTTATATTTGTAGTTTTTAGTATTTTGGTGGTCATGTCGATTGTAGAATGACCGTACGTACATGTTAGATTGTTAACACAATTAATTACAAAATTGTTTTGTTGTGTAATATTACTATACGGTGCCCCCTGATTCGCTAGACCTTCGATTTTTGTACTTTTGTGTTTTAAGTTGCCAATGTTAAGTTTTCTGTGAATGTAAAAGTTAGACCAACTAGGTCAGTTTGTTGTACGACCTGTTGCCCGTCGAGCCCGTGGTTTATATTTTGTCTGTGACCGATCTACGTGCTAATATTTGATAAAACTTATATAACGATACTTATCTATCTTCTTCGTCTTCTTTGAACTACTGTCGGTGATAAAATAAATGTATATTTTGTGTTACCACTTCTATCTTGTCATTTGTTCTTTTTCAGCTGCGAGTAGATTTAAACGTTGTCTACCACCCCTAATCTTTTATCGTCTTGGCGTCATTTTAGATTCAGTTTATAATTCAACACTACGAACCTTACGACTCTCTCCATGGAACAACTGGGCTATACCCATTTACATAGTATTATTCATGCATAGTAAATTTATTTTATAAGATTACTTTGCCATCGTATTTCACACAGTTACGCATAAACTTACTGAAAACTCAGAAAACATAGTTTGCCATAAATATATAAGTATTAAGTGACAATAACGCCTATATTATTTTATTTTTATACAGGATGTATATGGTTAACGGGTTGTTATTTTAGCAGGTGAAACTAGAGCATAAATACAAACAAAAATGTCAAAATAAACGTTCTATTAAAACATTTAAAAAAATCAAAATTTTTATCAAAATAAATCGTGAATTACGGACTTGTAGTCTTCTTAGGTTGTTGACACCACAAAAAAAAATAAACTGTTCTAAGAAGTGCAAATTTCTTCTCGGCAATTTGATGACAACAAGCCTAAAAAATACAATATAATACAATACAATACAATACAAAATTATGTTATCGGATAACGCGTAGTTAAATACTGTGTTAATTGAAGTTGCTATTCTGCACATTCTTTTCAAGTACACTAGATAATATCTCTTCCATTAGATAACATACACAAACGTCTAAACATCGCCGAAAATTGTTTGCGACTCGCGTAAATAATTGCACATTCAGTCTAATTCAATTGCGTTTGCTGATGCAAAAAAATTTGTAGCTCTTGTCTATGATTTACGCGAATTTTGTATACTTCACTTTTTACATACCTCTTCAAAAAAACCTAATAAAATGACGGGCTGACCAGCGTCTAGTGCCGTTGTTTCCAATTCAACGACTTGTATAAAATATATTTAAGAAATCGCCAACGTGTTACGTGCATAAATTTAAATATTGCATTACCCTGTACATCAATTTAATTAAAAACTACTTTGATATTTCTTGACGCCATCTATTGGGTTCGTTGGTCACTTTGTATTGCGCATCCGGTGTCTTTTCCGACATTTTAACTTTAACATTGTAACTGGCAATATCGCGGGCTGCGTTGAGTGAATGTTCGTTCTCTAAAATCATCCACGTGTTAGGGACACGATGGAAATTATGTAGTTTCTTTAATTAACTGATTTACTTCCGCAGCGTAAGTAATTTTATTTATTTCTGTAATTAAAAGTAATTTTGATGTCTTTTTGGTTAGCCCCATGTGCCACCTAATAAATTAGGGCATTCTGGCTATAATTTAAAGCCCATCAGGGAAATTGTGTGACTTCGTTACAATCGTGGGATATTTGTATCGTCACCGGCTATTCTTACCTCCATCTGGCCCATGAATTCTATCCGATACCGAAAGACGAGAGATAACCCTCGACGAATATTATGTTGGAACGATTCGAAATATTTATAAGGCTTACTGTTGGAATTAATTAAATCATAGAAAAGGGTATAACAGCATCCGACGTTCGGTTTGTGTTTTGTGTACATTTTACAATTTACGTAATGACTTTGTAGATTTCGATTTCGTGAGCTATTAGGTTGACACGATTTGCAATTAAAATTAATTACAGGACACGTGCCCAAGGGAGCGCTTCCTCCGCATAAAAGGAACACCTGTATTGGTGGTAAGTTTTTTTATAAATTTTCTTTCGTCGTCAACGAGGTTTCTCACGAAACTTACAATCATCATAACTTCGTACTGATTATCGTAATGGTAATATCTTTAGTTAGTAAATTTGCTTATACTACGTATGCTGTTTATGCTTAGTTATTGTGATAATTTAATGTTAATGTTATACTAATTATTTTGCCTTATTGTCGTTACTACCATATTTCTAGTTATGTAAATGATATTTACTGCGAATTATTCGTAGCCGTGTTCTGCACTTATGTCATGTAAGTTGCCTATCTTACTGTGATTCGATTTTGTATATTCTCGCTAGTACCTACTCAGATTTGACTATTTAATTCTTATTATATTTATCGTGATAGAGTAATTAAAGTACCATTGTTGTTAACGATCGAGTTTCTTTTCCTTTTCTTCGTTTCTTTCAGCAGTTACGAACTTAACAATCTAGTTACAAGTTTACTACCATTTCTGCTGTGAGCAGGCAGAAACTTACTTTGGACAGGCTCTGGCGCCCTTAATTATCTTTTATTTACCTCTAGGAACCCTACCCTCTCTCCGACTGTTGAGAGTTGGCCGTGCAGGTTCGTAACCAGCTAAAACTTGTAACAAACGGGACAACTTACTTGCGGAAGAGCTCTATAGTGCATAAACCACATTGTTTTGCAAATTTCAAAGGCTAAGTAATTAAGTTCTTGGGCAAAAATTTCTTGTAAAAGTACAAGTCGCTTATAAGTCTTTCTGGTAAAATAAGTTGTCCAATTAAACTATTTCTTAAAATACCCGCCCAAATATTAATAGAAAACCGTCACTAAAAGTTACTTTGGTAAACTTCATAAGGGTTTTCTTTATTCCAAACATGCTTGTTGTGAAGATTATGCACTCTATTTCGTGTAAAACAACATATGTTGGCACTAAAGTCAGGGTCAAAAGGTTCTTATTGCTGCAACCACTTACAAAAATCAAGTCGCGGTTCAAAATCAACGCTGCGCGTCGGTCGAATTCGTTGAACATGGTAACGGTATAAAGAATAATTTTTTAAAATACTAAGATGAGAACGTCTTCCGGGTTTGGACCGCGTCATTGTTATAACCGAAGTTGCCAACGTTTCGCCCACTTTTGTAAGAGACTTCATCAAGACTTGAGAAGAATCGAAGAACTCAAACAAGCAACTGAAAGCTAACTAAGAACTTTTCAAAATTTAGGCAATCAACTTGTGAATCAAGCCAGAATCTAAACTCTGAAAAGGTAAAAAAGAAAACGATAAACTTGAAAAAACAAACGAAAATCTAACAAACAACCACTACAGAGATAAGTAATCAACTTGTGAACCAAGCCAGATTCTAAACTCAATAGAAGTGACCTAAAACGAAATGGTCTCCGTATATAAAGAAGAAGTATCGTCCTTGGTTAAGATCGACTTTGATTGGGTTACGGTTGAAAAGGGGCGTGTTTTCGATAAAAGATTAATGATCGGAAACTAAAGAGGGGATAGCTCAAAACCATGATCACGGTTAAACTTATTGGGGTGTTTGATGATTTCTATGCTCTCTCAGAATTTCCTGTTAAAAAACAATGGAATGGCAATCACCGAAACGTTATCAAAATCTGTCTTGTAACCTGTAATAAAATGATGTTCAAGAACCGCAGACTTAAAAATATGCCTCTTCCTTATACAACGATCATAATCTGAAATGCGAGTAATGACGGAACGACCGGTTTCACCAAAGTAGACTAGACCACATAAACAAGGAATTTGGTATACACCTTGAAATGAAAGTGTAAGAAATTTGTTCTTGGAAACAAGAAGAATCTAAGAGATTTTGCCTGTCAAGTTGAATATGGGTTTGATACCATTCATAAATGTAGGGTAAACGTTGGCAACTTCGGTTACAACAATGATATGGAAAACTTGGAAGACGTTCTCATCTTAGTATAGACTCCGGCCGTGGAAACCTTAGCTATTACATTAACAATCTCTACGGGGAAAATATTTCTTCTAAAACATCCGTATTTTCCAAACTTCACCACAAAGTCGTCAAACTTTTGTGCACTTTAACCTTTCTTATTCGCCTTCGTGACCACAACATTATTCGTGCACTCCTCAGAATCAAGTTCCACATTTAGACACGTTTTTCTAAAAACATCCTATACCGTGCTAGTCTAGCGTTGATACGCGAATGGATAAAGCGACCTAGGCGAGAGTTAGACACCATTTCAAAACAACTTTTTTGTTTTCATCTTGAGTTGGCTAACACTCTATTCCCGGATGATTGGAATCTCTTTGACAAAATTACTTACCAGCAGTCTGATACCACTCTACGACTAACCACTGAAGGTTATCTTAAAAAGTTCCAATTATTGGAATCCAAGGATCGTAAAGTTTCATCCACTGCTAACTCCATAAAGACGGCTGTCAAATTATCTAGTTTGGCCCTCACTTCAGAACAGGAATTGGTGCTATCTAAGGATTTGAATTTTGCTGTTACTCTCAAACGGATTCCTAAAAAAGATATATATAATGTGCTGTTCTATAAGACATCTTCCTTGCCACATTTCAGATCCCATTCGTATTAACACTGACAAAATCCTTGAATTATCTAAAACTTCTAAATCCAACACTTCTAAATCGGAAAAGTTAGCTTTGAAAAGTCTTCGTAAGAACCCTGATATTGTTCTTCCAGTCGACAAAGGCAACGCTACTGTCGTTTTAAACCATATTAATTATGTTGCAAAAATCCATTCTATTTTGTCTGAGAAAACGTACGATCTTCTAACTCGTAATACCACTTCAAGGATTGAACAGTAGGTCAGCCAAATCATCAAATCTTCTAATGTATCTCCTGAAACTAAACGTTGACTTACCCCTTCAGATACTAAACCACCTCGTCTATACGAACTTCCCAAAATTCCCAAACTAGATATTCCCTTTAGACCTATCGTCAGTACTATCCAATCTCCTACCTACAAGCAAGCCAAATTCTTGTCCAACATTCTTTGGAAGTTTACAAGTAAAACCTCTTCTCACATCCTCAACTCTCAGTATTCTATTTAACGCCTACAAACTATAAAACTTGAACCCCTAAGATCTTATTGTGAGTTTTGATATCACTTTACCTTTTATTAAAGTTCCTATTAAGGATTCGCTTATTATCATTGAAACTACTGTTTGAGTTTAAACTCATATTTCAGATACACTTATATACTTTAACTGTAAATTTTGTATTTGTTACATTTGATATTTACATCACCTACATAAAAAGTACAAATCTGTTATGTATTTTTCAGGTTTAAAACCCAATATATAATTTTTGACTAATGTAACACTAAAGCCATAAAATTAAAAAATAATTTTAACTGCCATTAAATATTTTAATTTTAATTAAAATTTGATATATAATTATTACAGTGTTTTTTAAATGTTTTTGTTTTCTAATATTCAAATACAATATTTAAAATTAAAATTATACAGCGCATCTATATCGTAACAATCACAGTAGAATAAAACGACTTAATAACCAAAAAATAAAAGTGTTTATAATATGTCTAAATTTTTAACTACCTACATGCCTTCTTCAGTCTTTATTAGTTCGCTACTGAAAGGTAGCTTTTTGAAATTGTTTTTATACTAAATAGGTAAAAATAACGCTAATTACAAAAACGCAATTGTTTAAATTCGCAAAACACAATCATATAAATAAACAAAAGAATACTCTAATTGAGATATTTCAAAGTCTAAACAATACTTTTTCTTGTCCGCAATTTACGTTTTGGCACTATAAATTAAATTTAATTGTTATCTAAATTTTTATTTCATTTTTAGAAAAATTTACGCTATATCTGTTATATTTAAATGGTATACACAATATTATAATTAAAACAATAAATAAAGCCAATGATACGCAGTTATTGGCCCAAATAACACCGAACGCATACAATAATTCAGAATGTATATAAGTAAATGCCACTCCAAATATCTGAGCAGATCCAAATAATAATCCTACAACTACTCCTTCTGATTCGGGATACGTAAATTCTATTGCCGCTTCGGATGCAACAGGTTGTACGCTTCCCATAAACAATCTATAAAAAAACGTTTAATGTCTTTGACAATTTACATTTATTAAAAATTACCCAATAAGCCCGGCAGTTATATAAATAATACTGATGCCTTTTTCTAGCGTATAAGTAAATACAAGCATTGCTACGATGTAACCACATTGTAGAACTAAATAAGTTACCCTAAAAAACAATTTGATTATAGTTATGTACAACTTTTATATTATTTTCATACTTATATCTATTAAATTTATCTAAGAGTATACCACATGATACCGATCCTACTATTCCCATAACTATCAGTACGACTCCTATTCTACCTGCATCTACTGCTGCATTCTGAAAAAATATAATTGACATTATTAAATTAAAAGTGATTAGTGCACGTATTAAAAACAAAATTAATTCTTTTTTTAAATTCAAACTTAAATGTTGTAACTAAAATTAATCTTCTACTACTAGAAACATAGATATTTACTTATAAAATCAACTAAGTTAAGTAAGTACGAATTTATTTAGTAAAGATATACTAATTTAACAAAAATCGTAACATATTTCTATTAATACTAATTTTTGCTTAAAAATTATTCCTAAGATAATCACTCAGACACATTTTAAATTAAGAAATATTTTTCTCGTGCTTAATTGCATCTGGCAAATAATTATATAATTTCAGACTTTTGTACAGAAGAGAATTTTGTGACTTTGATTTTGAAAATTTTGACAATCTGAAGTCACATCGACTTATCGTGTTATGTGAATGCATATCATAGTTACGTATCACTAATTTTGACATGTAGTTTGGAAGCAAATCATTAATTATTTTGTATACCAACATTATCCGCTGTTTCACATTTAACTATTGTAAACAATCTAATATTACTGTGATTAATCCTCATAGCCCTATTTTGTTGTTTCTGTAACCGTTTTAAGTCGACTTCGTAACACATTAAAAATATACTAGTGCAAAAATCAAAATATGGTGCAATAATTGTTTTATAAACAGTAATTCTGGCATTAAGCGTCAATTTATTAGATATTCTTCCTAATAGGCTAATCTTATTTGCTACTTTTTTTATTACATAATTCACGTGGCTTCTAAAATTTAGATTCTGATCTATAACTACTCTTAAAAATTTAATTTGCTCAACCTGTTCTAATTCTATATTTTCAATTTTTATTTTTGTTGTTTCCACATTATTATTTGATAGTATCATTGTCTTACTTTTTAGCACATTTAATTTTAATTTGTTTGATTGTAACCAATTTGCAATAATTTCTTATTCTGAGTTTAGCTTTATAATGACTGAATGTATATTTTTATTAGTATTTGATACAAGAGTATCGTCTGCAAACAAACTAATATTACAGCACTTAAGATTAAGTTCTAAATTATTAATATAAATTAAGAAAAGCAATGGCCCTAAGACTGATTCTTGAGGTACACCTAAATTATTCTGAATTGGAATAGATTCGTAATTTTGGTACGTAATGGTCCGTACGAGATTCCAAGTAAGTTTCGAAGCATTGAAGTTCGGTGCTTTTTATTCCATGTTGGTAAAGTTTATTTATCTGTCGATAGTTTCAAAGGCTCTTTGATAGTCTAAAAACACTGCTACTACACTATTACCCACGTCGATTTTGGATTTCCATTTCAGCAGGAGATTTAATGCTGTTTCACACGAGTGTTTACTTCGAAAATCCGATTGATTTTCACTGTTTATATTATTTTGTTCCAGAAAGCACTGTAATTTGTTTTTTTAATATTCTTTCTCAATGATTCCATCACTACTAGGTCTACCACTTCTTGTGTTTTCCATTGCTTTTTCTATCAAAAAAAGTCTCCTACTTACGTTTGCTATAAATCCAAGTGAATCTAAGATGTTCTTTTTATCGAATCCTTTTTTGATCAAGTCTTGCCTATATCTCAACCATGCATTTACTATGTCTATGAAACGGAAAAATATCTTTAGGTACAATTTTTTACTTTTGAAGCATATTTTGTAGCAAGATATCAAACCATCCAATAAATCCATTCCTCCATAAATTTGGTTTTGCGATCAAATCGTTCTACCATATCGGCTGGTTCAGGGTCACAAAATGTGCTAGCAAAACACACACTTTTATTATCGTACCACTTCAGTGCACGAATTTCAATGTTTCTTATAATAGTCTTGTATCCCTCATAAGTGCCTCTACCTTCTTTTTTATTACCTTATCACTTTTGAACTGCAGTCCAAAAAGTCGGTCTTTTCTAACGGTTCCTAAGCCGGCTATACCATCTTTATAGAGGCTTGTCATTAAATTTAGAGAAGTAATCTAATTATCGAAAAATAGTAAATGGTTTTCACGGTTAGGTATTGAAGACGCTAAACGAAGGAGAATATTACTACTAGCGCCAATACCCTATCTTTTGAGCACTAGAAGAATTTTTCCGGTATATATTTCAAAATCGTACATAAGGCCATTACTATCACACAAAAGAAATATCTTGTACTTTGTTCAACTATGTGATCCAGCAAGTCATCAGAAAAATAACTTTGAAAATAGTAGATCGGCCTACTCATTTCAGGTTCTTCTTCTGCTGTTGGTAGAGAAAAGGTTACTCTCAGATGATGATTCCTCTGGCAGCATGTTCTCATGGTAGTCTGGGTCGTCATCTGAATCACTCAGATGTTCATCTTCGCTGTCGCTCCGAAAATTAGACATTACTATTTAATTTTGTGCAAGAGAAAAAGCTGCAGTCACTTACTAAACACTAATTACATGACTAGTGTTCCATATGTGGAACAGATGAAATAATTCTAATTATGACTAATGTTCCATATGTGGAACAAATAAAAAAAAATAACTTATTTAAGAGTATCCAAACATAAGATAATAATTTTATTTTTACATAATACTTACCAAAAATAAGCAAAAAAAACACAATACTTGACACACGTGGGAATTAACGGGATATTATGCAATATAGACAAGTATTTAAGTGGTTGTATAACTAAAAATTTCGGATGTTCCAAATATGGTACACTAGACGTTAAGAGGTTAATATTGAAGCCTCTTTGAAATTTGCTGGGGGCTGGCTTATATTATTATTTATGGGCTTAATGCTGCTTAAAAAATATTCGATAAATTTATTTAAGGTTTTTTTCTCTAAGTTACTAATTTCTACTTCGTTAGATATTATACTTTTTGATATTGGTGAAGTAGTTCATTTCTCTAAGTGGAGCCTTGTTTATTATAATATTTTATTATTCTTAAAATCTTCTCCACGGTATTCTGTATTTTTTGATATTTTATTTTAGGAAAATATACATGTTTCGCTAATATCAATTAGCATCGTCCGTATATATAACAAATAAAATAGTTAACAAATTATAAATAATTTATAATTTGTTAACTATTTTATTCGTTATATATATACTGACGATGCTAATTGATATTAGCGAAACTTGTATATTTTCCTAAAATAAAATATTAAAAAATACAGAATACTGTGGAGATGATTTTAAGAATAATAAAATATTATATTATACTTTTTGGTTCATTCTTTTGTTCATTAATTAAATGTTTAATAATTTTCCACATATTTTGAGGTTGTCCGCTATTTTGCTGTATTTTATTTACGTAATTATTTCTTGTGTTTTTGTAAAGCATCTAGTCATTTTCATTTTTCGTTAATTTAGTTATTTTATAAAGCTGTTCCTTTTGCTTTAGAGATTACGTAAGTCCATTGTAAACCAGGTGTTACTTTTTCGTGTTTTTTATAGTTTTTTTTTTATAATTAGATCATTTACTGCATAACAAAGCGTTTGAACTGTGTCATTTGCTATTTGATCCATCTGTCGATTTTGCATATTCCAATTGTGATGAGTAGATTAAGTAGGTTTTGTTGTAAATATTTTTTATAGCAATTTATTGTTTTTATTTTGTAATCCATCTTTTTATGTAATGTACCTAAATTTATTTTTATTATATCATGATCAGTTATATTTGCTTTATTTAATACAACAGGTCTTAATTCATATACTTTTGTAATTATTAGGTCAACTATTATACGGCTATTTTCTGTTGTACGCGTAAATCAACAATTTGTTGCATCCCTAGGCTTCTAATAACTTGTATTAATATCGACACATAAAAACTTTGATTGGATACATCTATATTAAAATCTCTCATAATTATATGTCAACTGTTATCTGATATTGTATCTTCACATCACTTTTCAAAATGTTCTATAGAAAAAGCATCACTTGCACTTGGTGAGTGATACAGCACTGTCTAGTATCCTGTTTGGAATCATCTTATTATTTTCATACATATTAACCAATAGTTATTGTCTAATGCGAAATTAGAAATTACAATATATCGGATTCTATTACTTATAATTATTACAACCCCTCTAGTTTTTCTCGTTTGTGAATTACACCGAATTAATACATATTCCAAAAAATTAATTTCACAGTCTTGTATGTCTTCAATTACACGAGTTTCACTTAGTTAATAACAAATTTAGTTTCCTATCTTGAATTAAGATTTCTAGTTCTTGGAAATGCTTTAGCATGCTTTTTGCATTTAAATATAATATGTTTGTACTTTTTTTAGTTATTCTAAAAAATCAATCTATCTTTCCATTTCCATTTTTCGCTTAAATTCAGCACATTCTTAACTCCAGACAGGATGGTTATTGTCCAATTTCACTTTTAATTTTTCGTCCATTTGAATACAATTCGAACATTAGTGATTTTCATCTCCATCAACAGTACATTCTTGCAACCGATGTGAGGCAGCACATTTTGTACAGGTTTTTTGTGCTTTACACTTCTAGGCTTTATGGTTAAATCCATTACATCGATAGCATCTTCTGATTTCAATAGCATCATATTATTATAGTTTTGTCTAATCCCAACATTTTTACTAAAGTCTTTGAAAATTAAGTGCTATTAAATCAGTTCTTCTAAAAAGTAAGTTAATAATAAAATCAACTTTAAAATGATTGATGACAACTGTATTTTTGCACTGTTTGCAACAAAAAGTTAAATTTATTTATGCCTAATTGATTTTTTTAAAATTTTTCTATTCCTTTTTCAGATTAAGTGTAATTTTTATGTCGATTTCTTAGCTCCACGAAATATCTCAAATGTGGATCATTTACATTTAAGGGTTAAAACCTTCAAGCACTCGTTTAGTGAGTTAGGAACATTTGGATCGATTGTGGAAATATTTCTAAAAGTGAAGCATTGCACAAATAGTTACTTCCTATATGATGTACAAATGCGATTGATTCCTTTACTACGGGGCATGGACGTTAAACATCATCTTTAAGAAAATTACACACGTAACGACATTTGCTTTTTTTTCTTTTTATAAAGGTGTAACTTTGTTTTAGAAAATCAAAAAAAAATTTGGGTTTCTTTAATTATAGGTGAGCCATTAGGAAAACGTTTTCTTAAGGTTAATTCAGAGTTGGGTAAGTAAAATTGGATTATTTTGCGATGTCACTACGGTGTTTCTCCCGAATTGGTTGCTTTTAACTTCGGTAATTTTCACAACGATTTGTTTTTTATTATTACTGGTATCACTTACATTTTATTGCATGTTCATATGTAAACAGTTAATTATCATTGTTACTTTAATTAATTTAAAAGAGAAATTTATATGTCCTTGTCATTCACAATTTATTATCGTACAAATGCATTGTGTGTATGCTTCCGGTGTTCTTATATCCGACGTTTGACATTTAATTGCTGTTGATTTTACTTCTTTCTATATGTTATTATTTTAAAATAAGTTAATCCAATTTGTTGTTAACTTTATTTAGTTTATCTCTTCTCTCCTCTTAAATTAAACATTTTAGTGCAAGCTTCGAAGCTTTTGCAGTAATCTAACAGAAGCTGTTTCTGCAAAACATGATCTGGCGCCCATTAAAAAAGATTTGGTCACTTGGACTTCTCTTCTCTCCGAATAGAAAGTGTTTTAATTCAATTGCGAGCTTGCTGTGCATAGTTTGTAAACTTTTAGAAGCTTGTAACAGTTGCTATGTGTATCCATGTTACCAGAAATATGTTGTTTATCAATACAAACAATTCAAAATTGTTAATTGACCGGGTATTTTGCAGTGAAAAATTGTTGCAAAAATACAAAACTTTTTGCAATAATATTGTTCAAATAATAAAAAATATTCCACAACAAATAATTGATGATGCTGAAAAAGCTAGTTTAGAACTTCTACCAAAGACATCGAAAGATGCCTATGAAAAAAAGTTTGCCGATTTCGTAGTTTGGCCAAAAAATGGGTGTATTAAAAACGATAAACAAATATATTCTGCTAGCTTATTTTTTGCGCTAAATAATAAGTGTGTTGCGTCATCTCTTTGCATCTAATACGTTATGTTGAAGACTGCTATAAAACTTCACAAGAATATTGATATTGTCTAATACAGTAAGCTGATTGCCTTTTTAAAAAGAAATTAAGAACATATGTACCAAAAAAGCCAACATTCTGATAAATGAGCATATATTTTTGCAGAGTGTTCCAGATGATGAAGATTTTAATTTTTTATTAAGTGTAATAATACATAAATTATTAATATTTTATTGTAGGTTGGATTAATAATTATAATTCACAAGCTAGGTGTAGTCGCAGTTGTTAAATGTAATGAAGACAGCAATAAAGAAAATATACAATTAAAAGTGTTATCAATAAACACGTTACAGATGGAAGTCATCAATTATTGCAGAAAGCTATGTTGATAGCTATCACATAAAATTGAAACTTTCAAAGATTCATCAAGGAAACAATATCACGATGAGTTCTTTTTGCAGTAGACAAGACGCAGATAAAGAATTTAATACAAAAACTAAAAAAAAGGCGTGATGTACAGGGACAAGATTTAGTACCTAAAGAAAGATTTTGAAAGAGAAAAGTTTGGAGAAACGTCTAGTTCGGCTCCATTTGATTTAAAGATGTCTTCAACGACCGAACAAAATATTTTTTTTTGTATTAAAGTTGATATTAATTTAAATATAAATAATAAAATAGGTAAATTATAGTAATGCAATTTAATTTCATTTAATAATAAGCCACATATGAGTTCTTGTAATAATTCACATATGAGTTACCCATATCATAAGATAATATTTCAAAACAGTCTAATTATAACCTTAGAATGTAACAGTAATGGGTAAAATAAATAATTTTAATAATAATTAAATTTTGGAAACTTCTTTTTTCTCTTTTTTTTATTTTTCGTTTAATTTTCATATTTTTAGCTGGGGTGGGGTGTTTATTGATAGTTTTAATAGATCATTATGTCGACATTTGTCAGTTTAATTTTTTATACTTGATATGCTCATTTAATTACGTAACTTAGTAGCTACATGTATTTTTAATAATTTATAATAATTGTAGAATTACTGAGGATAGCATTTTATAATGCCGGAACATAATTAATTTAAAATAAATAAATAAAGTATATATACGTGGAGCAGAATTTAATTTGAGTAGTTTTTAGTTTTACAAAACTTATGTAACTAGTGATGCGCTAGTGATTGAAAAGTTGCGAACCATTTAGGTTTTCAATAGATATAATATCATAATAGTACTATCAATAGTACTATGCAAGCTAAATTAATTTGTATATATCAATTTAAATTTGTTATTGTAGATATTTGATGTATCAATGTATTTATAAAAGATTAACAACACATAATATTTTACAGTCATTACTGTATTTTTTTACATACAATCCTAAACAATAAGAAAATTTCAGTTTGAAGTTTTTATTAAATTTTATTTACAGCAATCTAATGAATTTCAATTGAAACTAAGAATAAAATCAATTTATTTATTTTATAGCACTACTATTATTAATTTGTATATAAAAAATTATATTTTTTTAAATTTTGGGCTGGCATTGGTACAATTGTCATTAATTAGTCTATTTAATTACATACGTTTTTTAATATTATATTTAATTATTAGCATTTAATTACATTTTATTTTTTCCCCACACGATCACACGTTTTACCAAAATATACAGAACAAAGTACAAAGTACTTTTGCACTGTATTGTGTTTTATCATATTGATAATTTTTGTAATTATTTTTACAATAAATGGAAAAAGACCTAAGTCGCAAATATCGGTACACGCAAGTGGTAGTAGTATTTTAATTAACATATTTCATTAACATGACAAAAACAAACATTTCTAGTACTAATAATATAACAAAGGTAGTCTATTTTTAATAAAAAATAAAATATTTTGTTCTGTTATAGTGTATTCACTTTAATATACGTAATATAGACAAAGAAAAAATAAATTAACGAAGCATGGCTAAAAACAATATAATTATATAATTTTATGAAATGTGTACTTGTTTATTTTGTGTAATAAGGAACGTAATACATTGGTTATAGTATGTATTTATGTATTTAGGGCGTAAAAAGGCTTTTATGGCGTTAGACGTAATTTTAGCCCGAGGCGGAAGTACATACATACGCAACTTTATGTACGCATAAAAATTTTTTAATTTGAAAATATTTCTTAAATAAATTAAACATTTTAATACAAAGAAACAGTATCTTAGTTTCCAAAAAATCTAAAAAAGTGTATAGAAAAACATATAATAAATATCTTAAAAGGTGCGACATCCGAAAAAATTCCGTCATAATCTGTTATTGTGAAAAGAGTCTTCTGGCTCATTTTTGGTATTTATCAAAAGAAGAAAAACCTTTGATGTGGCCTTATTATTTAATGGTTAACGCCACTCTCAAAACTTACTGTAACGTAGATATAAGCAGTTACTCAAGTTTATTCGGGGTTTTAAAGAGAATATCGGATGGATTCGACCCCAAAAAAACCAAAAGAGTTGACCATGGAACATACAGTAGCTTTTATATACCAAGCTCCAAATAAAATATAATTAACAAACAAAACAAATAAATTTATTGATATAGAAGATTGTCGAAAGATAGCAAAAATGTATAAATGCGGTACAAACAGTAGAGATATTAGTTATTTCGAGATAAATGTAACGGAGTATGACTAATATTGTTAGATTTAATTAGTTTGTGTAGTTATAAACGTGTAATTATTTTGTGTATAAATAAATAAGTTTTAAAATTCGTTACATTGGTGTCAGTGTGGAATTGGCGATTTTTAGTGTAAATACCATTAAGTAATTTAATGTCGCTTTCGTAATAAAAACATTGACTGCGTAAATAATCAAACTTTAGTTCGCAATTTGCGTGTTTTTTTTATAGCGTGTAATTCTAGCTGTTTCAGTTCGTTAAAGTAGTGTATTTAAACTATTAATTCGTGTTATATATATAACTTATGCCGGTAACTCGTTATCAAACTAAAATAGATGCAGAAATATTTGAAATACTCGAATCGATGAATAAAAATATGGAAGGAAATAATAGAAAAATGAACGAAAATTCTAGAAATTTAAAAAAAGAAATACGAACGAGCATAGAAAATCAAATTAAAATTATTTAAGAAAAAACCCAAGCAGATATGTTAAATTTAAAAGAAAAATTTTTTGAATTGGGCAGTTTTTCTGCTTTAGGTTGTTCCTTGGTGTTTAATTGCTTTTTCTGTAAAAGCTCTCCTACAATCTTTTCTGGATAACCATTCTGCTTTAGTTCGTTTCTAATGTTTTTGATTTCTTCTCGTAGTCCTTTCTCTGTGTTGCACAACCTGTACGCTCTGTCGATAAGAGATTTTACTACTCCCCTCTTCGTAGATGTGGAATGGTTGGATTCAAAGTTAAGATATCGACCGGTGTGCTCATCTTTTGTCAAAGACTTCAAACATTTCGTTGAGATTCTGAAAACAATAGAGACAACCACGAGATCAATTAGTCAGCTTTGACGTAGAAAGTCTTTATACTAATGTGCCAGTTGAAGAAGCATTGAAAATCATCCAAACGAAGCTCCGAGAAGATGAAAAACTCTAGGAAAGAACCACGCTGCCGGTAGAAGGAATAATGAAGCTCCTAGAATGTTGCCTCAAGAACTCGTACTTTCAGGAGAAAGGCAGATTCTTTACTCAAGACAAAGGACTACCAATGGGTTCATCTCTATCACCAGTAGTCGCCAACATCTACATGAACTGGTTTGAATCCCAGGCCATAGAGAAATTAAAATTTAAACCCAAAACATAGCTTAGATATGTTGACGATACCTTTATAATATGGAACCACAGTAATCGGCAATTAGACCTTTTTCTACAACATCTGGACAACATCAAACCATCCATCAAGTTCACTATGGAAAAAAAGGAAAAGGAGAACTACTTTTTTAGACGTTCACGTAACAAAGAACAAGGGAATTATGGAAACGACTGTATACAGGAAACCGACACACACCGGTCGATATCTTAACTTTGAATCCAACCATTCCACATCTACAAAGAGGGGAGTAGTAAAATCTCTTATCGACAGAGCGTACAGGTTGTGCAACACAGAGAAAGGGCTACGAGAAGAAATCAAAAACATTAGAAACGATCTAAGGCAGAATGGTTATCCAGAAAAGATTATAGGAGAGCTTTTACAGAAGAAGCAATTGAACACCAAGGAACAACCTAAAACAGAAGAACTGCCCAATTCACTGCTGAGCATCCTATATGTCAAAGGTTTATCAGAATCAATAAAACGTATAAGGAAAAGCTACAACTTAAATACAGTGTTCAAATCATCGACCACCATTAGGAGTATAATTTCCAACACAAATCCACAAACAAGTCGAGATTCCCAAAACTGTATTTACCAAGTTCCATGTAAATGTGGCAAGTCATACGTGGGGGTAACCAAAAGACCACTTGACATCAGACTGAAAGAACATCAGACGCACACACAGAGAGGAGAGACTTCTAAGTCCGGCAACGCGCAACATTCGTGGGATAACCAACATCGAATGAAATGGTCGGAAGCAAAAATCATACACAAAGAGGAACATTGGTACAAACGGAAATTTAAAAAAGCGGCATTCATCAATAACCAAGAAATTTTCAGCCAGCCAAGCGTCGAAATAAGCAACATATGGAAACCACCAATCGAACCTCTAAAACAACTTAAACTTCACTAAGTAATTTTGTTAATTAATCTGTTAGACTAAGTTGATTTTGTACGGTTGAACGCTTCATCGAACATGTCTTTAGTATATAAGCTCCAGTAGTTTCTAAGTTTGTTAGTATTTACCTGATAACGATTGCAGATACCACAGCAATCGAAACGTTGTGTATATTCGTTTCAAAAAAATTAATAATAAAAGTTTAGCAGAATGTTATTACTTCGAATGAATTTACTATCACGTTCTCTAACGCAGTTAACCTACTAAGCATTTTCTTTCCCGTTACTGAACCTTTATCTAAGATGGATTTTAGTGGAATATATAAACTTGTTTGTTCATGTAAAAAATATTATTTAGGAAAAACCACTAGATCATTCGACATTGAATTAAAAGAACATCTCAGAATCTCAATAACCCACTCAATTATAATTCAGATTTGTTTTCAATAAAATCTACTTTTGCCGAACATGTCATTAGTAATAAACACACTTTTTCAGAATCATCAATGATACATCCTATCAATAACAATAAACATTTACTAGATATTTTAGAAGCTATTTACATTTCGTCTTTAGACAGCCATCTGTTATTAAATGATCAAATTAATTTACATCCGTTACAACTTAAATACAAGTAATTTTAAGCATACCAAAACACCATACCAAACCCATCTAGCGTAAGCAATTAACATTTAGTATTATAATTACCTTAAAGTATTTTTAAAAGTTTAACAAAAATTTTACAATTTGTTATCATGCATAAAAATTTTGATAAGATTCAACTTAGGCATTACCAGTTTGTTCGTTCATTTGTCATGTTGTAAAACCAATTTCCTCTCAAAGGTGTTAGTTTTATTTATTATAATGTTCGTTGTTTGTTAATTAAGTAATTTTATATTATAACTATAATTTGTATTGTTTTTTTTGTAATGAGTATTTTTTTCAGTCTGAAGATGACCTAATGAAAATTTAATAAGGTCGAAACGTGTGACACTATTTGTAAATACATCATTAATGGCTGATTGACTAAGTTTTGTTTTATTTCTTTACAATAATACGTAGATTCTTTATAAAACAATCTTAATAAAATGTTAAAAAAACTTAAACAACAAAACCAAAAACGGTTTAAAAAAAACTTGGAAAAGAATTCAAATTTAATTGGAATAACATTTGAATGGTTTACTATAAAATTGATAAATGCTTGTAAGACAAAAGACAAGTTATAGCAACATTTTGACATAATTTGATTACAGCACGACAATCTGCCAGATCCTCAAAGATCTTGTTTAGATCCTATTCGAAGAAATTAGTGTTTGCTACATTAAGAAAGTTTTAGAATATATTCTTTTATTTACAGTAGTGTAAATGTATATAACTCATAATAAAAAACAGACATAAATTTTTTTTAGTTTTGTTAATTTGGCTTTTATCGCAACTATACCTATACAATTACCAAAATATTACAAAGACGTAACGTAAACACGACTTTTATAAACATAATTTTTATCAAATACAATGTTTTTGTTTATAAATATAAAATCTAAGTTTTTATTATTATTGAAATTTTGGGATAATAAATAATTCAAACACGCACCTTGCGTCTTTTAAAAAAATTGCAGTAAAACCAAAACTTTCGTAGCTACTTTAAAAAACACATAATAAAATTAACGTAAACAATAAATAAATACAAATTAAAAAAACTTACCTCATAATAACTAGAAACAAATTGGTTTAATAATCCTATTATCGAACAAGAAATACCATACGTAACTCCAAATCCTACTAAATGAAATAAATAAGGTAATTTTTTTATTAATCTAAAAATTGACTTAAAAAATTGAGTTGTTTCATGTTTTATCAGTAACTGCTTTAATTGAGCTTTTGAAGGTGCATATCTGGGTTTGTCAGCAAAAACTAAAAAAAAATTATGTATAAACAATGAATCAAAAAAACTTGTAACTTACAAAAAAACTGAAGAATTAGTACCACAGTAGCTATAGTTGCAATTGTCAGTAACATTATATACAAATTTTGTTCAAAATCATCTTCGGCAGATACAGCAAAAGAGGGTATTAAACAACCAATTGCTACTCCAATCTGTTAAATAACCGTTACAAATAAGTAGTCATTATGGAGATAAGAATGTTACCAAAACTCCGTTGAGTCCAACACTACAAGCTAATGACACTTCGGTTGATCCAAACCACGTTGCTGCAATTGCTGCTGGCGCTGATACAAGAAATACAGCACTTAGCGCTACTATGCTTTGTCCTACTAATACCAACCAAAATTTGTCATTTTTTACGGAAAATATCTTTATCCATGATCCTACACATGTTAACGTTGTACTTAATAGTATTGACTTTCGAAGTCCCTGCAAATTAATGTTTTAAAATTTTATCGGACGTATTTAATACCAGTTGTTTTAGAGATAACTTGTAACTAATACTAGATTGAAGTGTAAACAATTCTTACTTTATCTGACAAGTAATGGGAAATAGTGTCAAGTGCATAAAACACGTTGGTTTACATGTTGACTTACCAACAGTAATAAGTATGTGTAGTTATTTATTTATTGAGTAGTGTTATTTAACGTACATTTTAAGTATCTGTAAGATTTACGCATTTGTAAATGATTAGAATAAACCGGTTAATTAGTGAGTATAAGCAAAAACGACGTAGTAAACGAAAGCGTAAATATTTGTTTACATTTAAATAGTAATTTATGTAACAAACGTCGAAAATCAAGCATAACATAACGAACGTTAACGTAAGTTATGTTATGAGACTTTTGATAACAGTCACATACATTACTTTTTGTGAATTTAACGCCCGAATGCGATAAAACTATGGCAATTTGTTTTATATTGTTCTGGGAACTGCATTAGAGTATTCTAGTGCTGAAGAGTCTAAATAGGACAAAACAGCTGTCCATCTATTGATGGTTTTTGCAGTTGCGTAGTACAGTTAGAAATATTATGCCGCGGTATAATATATATCTAACTAACAACTTCATAGTTTCCTACATGTGGATTAATTTATACGTAACTCAGGTAGTTCTTGACTTACTGAAAGTTATTGTAGTCATGTTGTGCTCAACACTTTTATGACAGTAACTTTTTGTTTTTTTTATCAGATGACAAGACAATAATACCGTTTCAATTGCAATAAACTATGACACATTAGATCCGATTGATAAAATCAAACGCTGGTAATCGGTAGCCAAAGAGAAAGTCTATGTGCAGCAACAATAAATTTTGAGTAGATATAACAAATCCATAGGCGGAATTGATTTGCACGACAAGTCAGTAAGCAACTACAGGATTTCTATTAAAGGTAAAAAGTGGTAGTGGATGCTTTTTACCAATATGCTAAAAATGACAGTGGTTAATGCTTTTAGGCTTTATCAGTTAGTATCTGATAATTCAATGTCATTGCTTGAGTTTGAGAGAATAATAGTTTGCCATTACTTAGCTTGTAACGACAAGTTAACTAAACCAAAACGGCGACCTGCAGCTTACTTATCATTTTCAGAAGTAACGATGGTGGTTATTTGTCAAAAAACTGGATCAGCAGCTAAAGTGTACACAGTGTCACAAAAAACTAAATGAAGTTGCAGAAAATCTATAGTGACACTCTGCACAGAACAAAACTACCATCACTCCTACTTTATTCCATTGTTATATTTACTTTTTTGCTTCTAGTCCCTTTAATAAAAATTTCTTTGGTTTTAATAGGTTAAGCAACATGGGTCACTGAGGCCCCGTCTGTTTCTGAACAGCTACGTGCTTGTTTGCCGTCAAAGTAGTTTGTACATAGACGCTTCAATTTGTGTACGTGTGAGTAGTTTTGTATTAGCCAACTTATTTTTAGATCTTCGATGTTGTTTGTCTTAACATATATCGCGAGGTCGTCAGCAAATACGATGGTGGTCACTCCAACCGGTAATTTCAGTCTAAAAACAGAACATATAATAGGTTCCAGAGAGTTGGGCCTAAGACTGATTGCTGTGGGACCTTAGTTTCTATGTCTACTTATTTACTCTTCCACATATTATTTTCTTTTCATTAGATAATTTTTTGTTATATTAATTAGATATTTAGAAACCATTTCATTTTTAAGCTCGGTGATAATGAATGACTATTGCGCTGTATTGCAAGCATTGTTAACATCTAAGGTGATTAACATTTTTTATTTACAGCTGCCATTAAAATTTTTTTCTTTCACCCATGTTAGGGGTAAAACCGAACTAAACATTATACCGTTTCTTTCTTCCAGTTCTTTTTTGAGTTTTTGCTTTATATTGAATTCGTATACGTTGCCTACAATATTTAAAAGGCAAATTTGCCTATATGATGCAGGATCTTATGACGGTCTACCCGATTTAGAGATCAGAACTACGTTTGCCTCACTGCAGTATTCCGGGTAGTTTTGATATCTGATCAGGTTATTTATAGCATCAAAAATTTGTTTAGGTTATTCTTGGAAAATTTTATTTAGTTGGGTAGGATGCCATCCCGGCATGGCGCTTTACCTCGTTTTAGTTTGTTTATTGCGTAGTCAATTCTTCTTTATTTATTAAATTTATTTCTTTGGTTATTTTTATTTTTGCTCCTTTTATTGGGGATTAGGCTTTTTATTATTTCAGACTATTCTTCCATAGTTAGTAGTTTTATAGTCTTTTTACCATAATTTGCTAGCTTTGTTCCCATTTATCATTATTTAATTCTTCCATTATTTGTTTTTATTTAAATTCTTTCTTGTTTTAGATCGTTTTCTTTAATGGTATTTTATTTTCTTTTAGGCTGGTTTTTAATTTCTCAATTTCTTCCATCGCTGTTATTTTATGTTTCTTTATTTTGGTTAGTCGTCTTCTAACTTCTTAGAACTCGTAATTAGATTTTTTTTTTATTTTTTAATACTTGTTAACTACATTCAATATTGTTTTCATGTCTTGTATAGACGTGATTTTTTCTATTTTTGAATTATTCTTTATTTCGTGTCTGAATTCAACTTCAACAGTGATTCCTTCTTTTATCATTGAAAAGTGATCCCTATTAAATAGATTTAGCATTTATGTCGCCCAAAATTATTTTTTTGGAGTTTGTACGATTGCATCCACCGCGTTTTCAAATTTTCTGTTCTGTACATTAAAGGAAATATAGCAGCAGACCAAAATGAAATTTTCAAAGTGTGTTATAATAAAACTTTCATGACTTTTGGTATATTTTACTCTACAATTCTTTTGAATAAAACCGCAGCATCTATCTTTTTATTTATTATTCATAATGAGTTTTTGCAGGTTGCGACTTGCATATTTAAAATGTGATATAAGCGTTTGTTCAAAAATATGTCAGATTTGGTGATGATAACTTGAGTGAGCCAGTAAAACAGACGAGAAGCCATTCGGTAAAAACAAAGCCAGAAGATAAATGAAGCGTTGACAAAATTTTTGGAAAAGTACGTGATAATTTATTTAAAAATAATTCAAATGCTAGTGATGATTCTGAGCATCGTTTTTCTTAGCTCGTCTGTAGCTGACAATTCGGCAGTTTCTCGACCATGTAATATTGCTCTGTCTGGTTTAGACTAGAATACAGATGGGCCAGCAAAAAGCAAAATACGGAAACACAATATTATTTGTCGCCCTTCTAGCTTGATAAGAAAGCACTTTTAGAGAAGTTTTGCAGCTTAATGGTTATTAAAGTCGCTGCAGATTTATACAGTGTATGTATAATTCTAAACTAAACCTTACAATAATAAGTTTTTGCAAGTGTTCCATTAGCTATCTATTTAGAAAAAGAGGGATGACAGTCGACGCACTGGCAAATCAAACAAAACATTCCAAAAGAACTAAAACTGTATAGAGATCGCCCAGCTTGTTCTTTAATGATTTGTTTTAGAAATAATCTTACTACAGTTAACTACGCGCCTAAAAAAAATAAATGTGTCTTCTGCTAAGTAGCATGCATCACGACACTTTTATCAGCGATAGTAATTCACGTCAAGAGACAAAAATGTTGTGTCCAAAACGTATTGACCGTAAAAGCACACTGATTTGTAAGACATCAAAAAACAGCATTTGTAATGAAGGCAATGTTAGAGTATGCGCTAAATGTTACGACCAAACCAGCAATAGTACTAGCGGCAACATTACAAGTATTTAAAGTGGTTATTTACACAAAAACAAATAAATTAAAAATTTGTTCACGTGTAACAGTTGTTGCCATTTAGATGAGTAATGTTAAAACATTAGTTGAACAATTCGCCACACAAAAAGACTGTAGTTTACAAATACCCCCTTAAATCGTAAAATTGTTCATATTGAAAAACATTTCAAATAGGTTTAGCTACATTCTAGGCGTAACCTACAAAATCTGACTTACAATTTGTTTTATTTTAGTTAATTTACTAGTAAGCCAAGTAAACAAATATTGAGATTTGTTATTGAATTAAAAAAATGAAGGCTTATGTATGTTGTCTTATAACGTGTTGATATAGCAACACTGTTTCCATAATACGCACTTAAGTTATTTAAATAATTATTATAAATCAAAACTAAATATACACATTAAAGTAATTACCAGGATTTTGGATTATGCTAAAAAAAAGAATACATTTGTGTATTCAAATTCAAACCCAAATACTTAAAATTAAATGACTTAGACTTAGATTCACCTATCAAAAAAGTTATTGGAAATGCTATCTTCAAAATTATATAAAAAAAGTCACTCGAGCAACAAAACTAATCTTGTACTATAATATTTTAACCATAAGTGTAAGTTTGTTGTTTTGATAGTTTGCTAACTGAAATAAGAGTTACACAATATCATGAGTGGCGTTTGTTTATCAAGAGTTTAAGCGAAAGATTTGAGTGTGTTTGAAACATAATGGAAATGTGTATGATTTAATAATTATTGGTTATTCAATCTATTTAAGAAAAATATATGATGGCATTAAAAACGTTTTGAAGTACAGACCATAACTAGATCATCTGCAAGGATCTTATAATAACTTTTTTTACTCTTTCAAAAATCTCGTGGTTTTGAGCAAGAAAGGGAGTCAGAAAGACTAACTTTTTAGAATATTTTAGACGTTGGAAAAATACTGTTAAATCAACCATTAGTAGATAAAAAATATTATTTTTACTTCTCCACATCAGGGTAGGTTTTCTAAAGCAATGTGTTAAAATTTGAAATTTGGAAAGGTACTAGGAAGATACAATTTTTTTCACAAATTTCTGAACAAAATAAAATTTTATCAAAATTAAAAAACCTTAGACGTTTAAACTGCTGTTCGAATATTACAAAAGATTGCCAAAGCAGACAATAAAACAGAAAGTGTTACCAAAAAAAGTTATTCTCTAAAATATATATTTAAAAATTAGTACATAGCTTCTTTTACTAAAACATTATTTTTTTATTATTGTTTTCATAAATTTTTACTTAGTTTAAAACCATTGTTTGATAAATCCTAAAAGTTATGAGACTTATAAATAAAGTTTTTTTAAGATTAAAATTCTAGAATGTTTTTGTAGTTTTCAATTTACAAATAAAAAACAAAAAACTTACATGTGTTTCAGAAAAGTAGATAGCGGGCAAAACGAAAATTCCATAGCAAAGTAGAAACACCATCGAAGTCCAATTAACCGCAACATATGATATGTTATAGTGTTTTACTATAACATCAGCAATAACTGAATATTGTATCCATTGCATATTATTAAGCGCGCACGAAATAACAAACATAAAAAGTATTGCCCATCTTCTACTAGATAATTGAATTAAATCAATGTTTTCTTCTTCTTTTATATAACTATCTATATTTGTGTCAAAAAATTTTTGGATTTGTATAATCTATTTTAAGTTTTAAGCAATAATTATTAGTGAATTACCTTCAACTTTATCAGACACTTTGTTATAAATAGACATTTTCCAATATTTATAATAAATATCAATCTCAACAGATGTACTCTACTAAATGACATGAACAACTAAATTATTTGTGATTATTTTACCATTTGAATAATCGTATAATCTGTAAAAAGTAATATCTTATCAAGTGATAGGCATATTTAGTGTAATAATTAAAAATAATAGCATTTCGACCATTACCAATCATAACTAGAAGAAAGCTTTTAGTATTATTTTGAGTGTAAGTACGTAACGCAATATAATATAGTATAGTAAACACGATTATTCATTTCAGATTATTATAAGTACCTATAATATCGTTTGATTTTGTACAAATCGTATATTGACTTATAAATTATGGTTAGTAAGTTGTAAATTAATACGAGGGACGCTCTAAAAACTTAATAAACAAAAAGAAATGCATTTTTTGTTTGACAGTGAAAGCTATTGATAACTACATTTAAACTTTGCCAAAAAAACATATAACCTTTTTTTAGCAAGACAAAATTTAGAGCTACTATAAAACAAATTATTAAATCTATTCAACTATTTATTTTTGACAATGTTTTTGACACTTTAAGACTTTTACTTAAACTTTGTAGGTTCATTTTCATTTTCTGTTCCGGCATAAATAAAATGTAAAAATTTTTACTTAGTTTGAAAATTAATGATCGAATGATGTTTACTTTTATAACATAAGAATAAATTTTAAGCCATATATCAGTCTGAGGGAGTAGAGGTAGAAGACAACAACTAAAGAGTAAAGAAAACGTTTGCTACCTTATTTAGTCGCATATGAAATAGTTTCAGCAGTACATGTTCAAACGGGCACAGTTAATATATAAGAGGAATCAGTTTGTAGAACTTTGGCAATATTTCTTTCAGTAACTTACATGTTTGATAAAACTCATCATTTTATTCAAATCTGAAAAAACTTTTTTTCAAGGTTGTAAGATAACGAAAAATATGGTATTGTAAAACAATAGTTTGTTGTCCTCTGTCTAAAAGTTTAACTAGTGGAGATCATCTTTTTAATTCGATTCTTTAACCATTAATCGATCTGCGATTTAAAAAAAATTTTTTTGGATAAATTCGTGCTAGAAGTTAAACGGGACACAACACTATCTACAATAACTGTTATTTATAGTGATCTGTAACAATGTCTAAACCAGCATCTAGCTTACATAGAACACGTCGATAACGGAGAAGCTTGGATAGATCTGATTTGAGAGAAGAGTTTTTTTTGTTGATAGTTATCTAAAAGTATATTGATATAACAAAAAAAAACAAAAAAATCCAAGTGACACAGGTAATCACTCGCATTTGACTCAACTTTAATCTTTTTAAATTTTACCAATTTTTACATAAAACTTACAAGACTTAAATAACTTATCAAAATAGAAGTTATAGACCCGTAGGTAGTACCAAAAAAATTAAGCACTCGGGATGAACTAAAATCCAGCCTGGTAATAAGCAGCAGCATTTCTAATATCTAGCTGAAGCACATAGGAAATGGCCCTGGACTGGTTCACGCAAGAACAGTGAAAGGCTCGACTGTAACAGTGTTAGAAAGCCTCCATTCTGTAATAGCAAAGGTAATGGAAAACCACATCATTACAAGTCTCTATCACAATAAACATGACACTTTCAAATTAAATAGGCTTCAGTCTCCGTCAAACCTTAGATGCTTAGAAGCTGCTAAGAACTTCTAGGTTATTTATGCGAATGTGTACGTGGAATGGATAAACAAGTTGAGCATCAATGTAATAGAAGTAAGCGAGATGAAATGACTTAGTTCCGGGAATTACTCAATTAATTAGCACTAAGTATATTCCTCTGGAAATAACGTCGCGCAACACCAGAATGGAGTAGGCCTCATAATTAGCAGCAAAGTATTATCGATCAGTGAATAATATTGATTATTTCTAAGAAAATACTTCTACTTGAACTAAACACCAGACCTGTACAAGTCAATACCATGCAGATACATGCACCTACGGTTGACAAACGTGATGATAAAGTGGATAGTACTCTATTAACAGTATAAACATTTTGTTGCTTTTAAAAAATAACAGTTGATCAATTAAGATCTTAAATAATTTTGATTTTAAATAAGTAATATCTAGAAAATTTAAAAAGTAAATACGTACAAATAATTTGCTTATTTTGCTTATTTTGATTACTTTAAGACATTATTCGATTTACCGTAACAATATAATAGTTTATTAAAATTTATAATAAGCTATTGTGATATTAATACGTTTTTGATTTATGTTCATAATTCAACCAGTACAATTTTATACAGAATTACATTTTAAAATTTAAATATATTGCATTTTTAGTTTTGTGTTTAAACATTTGTTAACTGGATACAAAATTTTTGGTATCATTTCAAAAACTTTTTTTACGTCAACAGTGGATCTATGCAATCCGTAAGTTCATAATACATTATACCAATAAAAAAAACGATAAAATTAGACAATTCCAATTTAAAAATTATTTTCATTTTATTTTAAAAAAAATCTGAATATACGATCATATTTTTCAACGCCTTCTAAATGCAAAAAATTTAGTATGCAACTGTCACTTTTCGTATTGGCCCTATCTTAGATTTTTACATTTCTTAATTCAGTTTTTTTTATTACGATCATGTACTACGTGTTAACATTCTGTTTTGCTGCTTGTTAGAAATATCAAAGCTTGTTTTTGTAAAATGTGTCTTGCTAATTACATTCATACGCGTGTTTAATAAAGACATTTTTAACTTTTGTTTTGCTTAACATCACCTACAGTTAAAAATCAGTACAAACTCAAATCAAATCAAAGTTAACTAACTCATGTTTTTATATGGCGTTTGTTTTAGGCATCTAATGTATTGAAGTGGGCTACTTTAAAAATTAGAAAATGTCAGTCACCGCAACGCTGCTCTTAATTTCTGTGTACGAAAAAAAAGAGAACAACAAAATTTTTTGTCTGTATGCCTACTTCCCATACAGCACCAAACCAACAATGGACGTCCGATATTGGTACATATTTCTTCCATAAGTACATGAGCTTAATATGGACATCCACTGTATGTCCACATCTGGAATTTATATGGATGTCCGTTAATTACCGTACAAGGTATATCCAGTGGATATTCTGTATGTATTTATAAATTCTGTTTAATTATTTTAGTTTTTTACCTTATTACTTTTTAAAATAAATAATTGCCAATATTTTATAACCAATAAAGATTGGCCTATGGATTGATCTTTTTTGAAGATTTAAGATTTTTTTCCAACACCCAGTTTCATATTTTGAATTTACCGCTAGATTGATTTTAATTTTTTATGTGTGTCCAAAGATTGTGTCATGGATGGCAACTTGAGCAATTTGGTGACATTAACAACGACATAAATGTTGATGAATTTATATTGGGTGGTGTTTGTACCTGTAGTACTTTTATTTAGTTAAATATTTTCAAGGTACGTACACAAAATTTAATATAGACATAATATACGAATTTATAACTTATTTGCTCGCTATAGTGTAAATCGAAAGTTGTTCTTCAATCAACGGTTATAGCACATTATAATGCTTTTATATTAAACACAGTAAAGGTAAGATTTAATATTAGTTGTAATAAAAAAACAATAATGTATGTTTTTATAGAACAGAATCTAACGTATCAAACATAAGTTACGAAGTAATTGTAGGTCAGTATGAGTGGGTGTAAGTTGTCCAGAACGTTATATCGCCATGCTCAAATACAAACAAAAGGCAATTTAGTAGTATATAAACCCATTTCATTACTATCATTGATGGTAAGTGATTGACAAGGTTGTGTAATTGCTCCAAGTGTAATTTTTTTAGATTTATTACAGAAGATTTTACAAAAGCAAAACAATTATCTGGATTTTAAGCAATACTAATGAAAAAATTAAAAACAGAAGACAAATGTGAGTCAAGACAGCAAAAGGATCTTATATCTTAAATAAATTTGATTTTCTTATCATCGGATCAATAGCGACTTTGTATTGAATTTAATGAAGCGGTGGGTATCTATTCATTTACTACAAGAGCAGCAATCTTTGATTTTGGTTGCACAAATTTCTATGTTGTATATATATTTTAGGTGAAAGAGCTCTCAAAATGTAGTAGATTGAATCAATATCGCTTTGTCATCAAAACTACAGAGAAGATTATGATTTAGAGAAAAGCCAAAAAAACCTTTCAACATTTTATTATTCCAATAAATAATATTAAGTGAGTGAGTTTTTTTTAAATAGTTCTTATAGTAAAATAGATTTTTTTAGAAGCTACTTCTATAAAATTTGGACGTCCATTGAATAAACATTATAGACTTAGATACAGATCTCGAATAACAATGAATGTCCATTGTACGTTTTTAACGGACTTTCTGTTAAAGTCCATTTTTGTGCCATTTGTCCATCATATGTCCACTGAACGTACAAGTACGTAATATAGATATCCATTGGATTATAGCTACGTCCAAGGACGTGCAGTCACTGTACGTACATTGTTTGTATTTGTGCTGTATAGGCTGCTGTCTTTAATGTGCTTAATGCCAAAACTGAGGCCTGTTTGAAGACTAAACAAAAATCGTACTATAAAAATAGTATCGAATAAGTATATGACCGCTATAATCGTTGTATCGCTCTCGCAACTGTATTGAATAATAAAATCAAATTTTACTATATTAGCCAACAAACTTTTCAGCCTAACTGTTAGACCCCGACCGTATTGGACCGCGTGCGGTTACCACAAGACGCTTCTACTGCTAGAAAGACACATCCTTTATAACACGCTTTTCTAAAATAAAATTCGATTCTTCTTCTTCTGGATTTATCTACGCTGGTGAAACATTCTCGCTCAGGTCGTGTCTCAAGTTTTTGTCTAAAATTTAAACCGGATCTTTGAAGTTGGAACACATCTTGCAAAAAAAGTCTCTGAATTGAGTATAGTTTATATTGATCTAAAGGCAGCTTCTGTCCGTGTAGGTCGTATACAACTAACTTTACAGTCCACAAACGTTCTACCGCCGTAGAAAAAATTCAATCAGAAGATTAGCTTTACTACGACTTTTTAAAAGCAACAACACCACATGGTAAAATGTAGGCTAGTGTTAGTCATTTAGTTTATGTCTGTCTAGACAAGTGCTTTTCAGTCCACCGCTAAGAAGCGACCAACTTTACACTACCTACGTGTTTGTGCTCGACGTCATTGGTGCTTCTACAAATTTTTAATAAACCAGACATGTTCGTTGTAACAACTAAACATGGTAAATATCACGTTGGAATTAAAAGTTGAGTTTAGTATCTCTTAAATGCAAGACTTGGATAATATTTATTTAAACGGGTGGTATTTATATTTTTTCAAAATATTCTACATGGCTTAATAGAATACGTTAATTTCTTCTGTTTATCTTACATCTAATCGAAAATTCAATTTATTACTGATTATTATCTTTGAGGAGGTTTAAACATTTTACACATCGCTTGTAACATTTCTATTCTATTTCTTTTAGGTTTTAGACCTGTAAAATTATTTAAGCATCGTCATCTTGCGGAAAGAATGATACCTACAAAAATGCGCTGGATTAAGGAGTTGCGCACGTTAAAACGAATTCGAAGGCGTAAAGGTGTCAACCCGCGTGCCTTAGGTACAATCTGTATTGATAATATAAAGTTGGTGTAATGTTTGGTTTTCTAAAATTTCTAAACACTTTGTATTAAAATTCCGACGTTTTTTGCTCTATTTCACATTCTAAAATAAGAACCCGTTAATCAGACGCACTCTATATCTTTGACGTGGTTTGCGTTAATGTATTATATCATTTTCTATGCAAGTTATTAATTTTTTTGTACATTTATAATTTGATGAGATAAAAGTTGGTCAAAGTTAAGACATCCTTTTGATTGTAATGTATCCTTATTTATGGTGATTCTAATAGGTTTAATAACAAGAAAAAACACTAGTGTATGCATTGCCTTGTAAAATGCAATCTAATGTTTTATTTACCGTAAGGAGCAAACCTTTTGAGGTTGCAGGTTGCTTCTTAATTAGACCTTAAAAAAGTGCATATATTAAAGTCGCGGTAAGTTGTTTCCTGATTGGACCTTACAATTTTATAACTATTGTTTGATATATAATTGTGTGTTTATTATATATGTGTATTTTTGGGCCTTGTTTGTTTGCTTCCGCCATTTAAATAATAGCTGGGTTGCTGCCGTAACCAAGACCCCAGAACCTACTGACAGGTTGTCAGTTAACTAACTTTTTTTGTTTAATATAATGATGTTTGTGCACGTGTTGATGCGTGTTGGGATATAAACTTATCATATCGATGTATGCGTTTAATTTACTTAAATTTGGGGATGTAAGAAATTAGGTTAATATGATCTTTGTTAAATAGATTTTTGTTTTGAAATGTAATTGTAGGTTCTGTTTTTGTGTAAGTGTTTTCGTCGTTGAGTAACTTTGAGTAAATGTTTTTTTATAATCGTCTTTTTATATTATAACCATTACCTTTATCAGATTTTAATGTCAATAAATGTTTGTAAATTTTTAAAAAAGTTTAGTAGAAGTTACCAATGTTTGAATAAAAAGCACGGAGAGAAATGTTTTCAGGTATCGTTCGTAAGACGCACAACTTATGCGTAATTTAAGCATAAAAAACAACTACTACTAGCTATTCATAAATTTATAAACCATCGGTATAATTTGTGAATAGTCATGTTAGCATCGATGATGATTATAATTCATAAGTTATGAAGTAAACGATTTCGTTATATATGCGTAATAATCATATCTTTATGAATAATACTCACAAACAATGATCATATTAAGAATAAAATTTTAGCCAGGTAATTGTAATATGTGATTTAAGTCACATCTATTATGATTATAATTCACATCCAGTAACGAAGTATTTTCATTATGTATGCTTAATAATCACATTTCTTTATGATTATATTTTTTATGATTAATATTCATAAACTCTAATTAAATAAAGAATAACTTTTTAAGCAGCCAATCATAATATGTGATAAATAAAGTATTGTTTATTAAATGATATTCAGAATAGTGTATTAACAATTATGAATATTAATCATAATTTCGGAGTTAATTTTACTCCTCTTATACGAAATAATCACAAGATATTTCTCATACATATTTTATAAATTAGTAAAACATATATTTCGAATTTCAAAAAATGTTTATTTTTTTTACGATGATTACACAATTTTAATGCAGCTATAAGTACACCACCATACTTTTACAACTAAATAATTTAAATAGAACACATAACACAAGAACTAATACATAACTAATAACACATAATATCATTATATAATAATACCGATTATTATAAAAAATAAAACATTATTCAAATAAATAAAACGTAAATAATATAAACAAAACTGAACTTGAACAACAATTTAAAAAAATAATTTTACAAGTTGCTAACCACAAACCTTTTCTTCTATTGCAGTCAAGATAATTTAACAAAAACGATTTTTAATATTGAAGTTGAAGAACACAAGAATACAAATAATTTTTGTAATAGGTTTACTTATCATATAGGCAGCAACGTTTATCAATACTAAGATAAGAACGTCTTCCGGGTTTGGACCGTGTCAATGTTGTAACCGAAGTTGCCAATGTTTCGCCCACTTTCGTAAGGGGCTTCATCAGGGTGTGAGAGAAATCGAAGAACTCAAACAAGCAACCGAAATCTAACTAAAAGTTAGGTAATCAACTTGTGAACCAAGCTAGATTCTAAACTCAGAAAAGGTAAGAAAGAAAACGATAAACTTGGAAAAGCAAACGAAAATCTAACAAAGAACCACTACAGAGTTGGGATTCTAGAATCTGGCTTGGTTCACAAGTTGATTACCTAACTCTGTAGTGGTTCATTGTTAGATTTTCGTTTGCTCTTTTAAGTTTATCGTTTTCTTTCTTACCTTTTCTGAGTTTAGAATCTGGCTTAGTTCACAAGTTGATTACCTAACTTTAGATTTCGGTTGCTTCTTTGAGTTCTTCGATTTCTCTGACGCCCTGATGAATCCCCTTACGAAAGTGGGCGAAACGTTGGCAACTTCGGTTACAACATTGACACGATCCAAACCCGGAAGACGTTCTTATCTTATTATGGACTCCGGCCGTGGAAGCCGCTATTACAACATTTATCAAATCCATTATTTTAAAGTAGGCATCAAAAGTTTATAGAAAATTATTGTATAAATGCGTAATATTATCCGTTACCAAAGCAAACTAGATTATCGTCATCCTTACTACACATATATGCCAGTGTTCTCACTTCAGAACTAAAAAACTTCCATGTATCTCCAATGCTAACTTTCCATACCTTATTGTCTATTTTCTTACGGCCTTTAGGTTTTACAACTCTTTGCAATACTTTAGTTAAATTATAGCGACGCAAATCTAGAAATAAGAAGTATGTGTATTAGAAAATGTAAATAAACAGAAAGTGATCAAATGTGTTTCAACTTTCAATTTAATTTAATTCGTAGCTTTAATATTAATCAAAATAGCAATAATAAACAGATAAATTTGAACATCTTGTATATCTAATTCTAATTCAAGTTAAAGTGATGGTGAATTTCGTTACTTTTCAGTAATCGGTACTATTCCTTACTTATACTTTTTGTATTCGTTACTTTAACTCGTTACTTTGATTACTTTGGATACTATGACTACTTTGACAACTATATGTTTTTGTGGTAATAAATACGGGTACCGGAATATAATTCCTTGAATCGTTTCGCGATAGGGATTTGATTACCTTAGACGTATGTGCATAAATGACTAAAACGTGTTGTAAAATTCTAATTTATGTAAACATTTTTGACAGTAGCTGATACCGGCGAAACTTATCATTTTAAATACAAAACAGAACATATGTACTTACTTTGGATTGTTAGTATTTATTAACGTTTTTAATATTAATTTTAAGAAATGGAAATACGCACAATATATAATGTAAAATTGAGATAAACGGCAAATTAATTTGGTACACCTCATACAAATACATACTTTATAATGTAATATATTTTCGTTACCTACTAGTTTACGCAAGAATTATAAATTTATATGTGAATGTGTTATAAGTACTAATATTTGTATCTTATGTATATTCGTAGAAAATAATTAATATACAAACATTAGAACTCAAAAAACAGAAATATATGACAATTTTGTTACATTTTGCTTACCTTTTGATCAGTTGATAAAATCACTTTTGTAGATGATGCAATGCACACACTATCTGCGTGTGAAACGTTCTGCTGGTTTTGCTGATGTATCATAATATAAGAAGGTTTGTTCATAACTTAAGATAAAATTATAACTAAAGTGATAACAAGTAAAATATGAAAACAATTCATAACTTTATTACATTTATAAACCATAATCATAATACATGAATATACATAACGCATACAAATTGCACTCTTAGGAATGTTGTATGCGTATTACGCATAACATCATAATATAATTCATATTTTATAAATTTTATTAAATGTGTAATTTCTGAACATACTATTCATAACTAGTGATTGCAGATTTCTCTTCGTGAGGTCTTGAGTATTAAAATTGTTCCAATGGCGTCTGTTTGCCAAATTGCTACTTAACTTTTCTTGATTATTAAAGCATTCTAAAATATAATAATTATCCTAAGAACCTAATCAACAAAATATTATTTCATACAAGCAACGCCAACACAACTCGCCGTCGCCATCTCGCCGCGGGAACAACTCGCCGCGGGGACAACTCGTCGCCGGAAAACTCGCCGCCGCAAACTTGCTGTGGCACAATGGACATAAACATCATAAATTGGGCGAAAATACGTAACATTTTCTTTATTCTAGTATCTATATAGATTTGCCACACATCGAATGATGAAGTCAACAAGTCGCTTTATAGCACAACTAAAGCGAATAATATAAAATCGTTTTAAGTTGTACATTTAAAGCGGCTATTTTGATACCCTTGTGAGAGAGTTACTACAAAATATATTTTTTTGTTGGTTCTTTTTTAATTTTTACTTAATTTTTTATGTTTTTTTGTGTTTTATATTTTTTGTTTTTTTTTAAATTTTTTCATACTTTTTGTATTCCCTAATTAATATTGACCCGTTTAAACACAAACGTATATTTATTGAATAATTTCTTAATTAATGTTCTATTTCAATATTATGAATAATTCCCCTCAAATACTCGACGACATTTTGACCGTTGCAGTTATTTACAATGGATAAAATTCTATCATCTGCTTGTCTGTAGCGTTTCAATTTTAGTGGTGGATTATGTCCAGCACTCAATTGTTCCTAAAACAAATCTCGTCCGTGATGTATTCTTTTTAGAGCATCTATAAACTTCTAGATAGTTGGATGATTCATACATAGTTCAACTTGTAGTCGACGATGGGTGGCTTCAGTTCAATCACGTTGTTTGCGAATCACTCTAGTTGTTTTTTTTTGCCTAATAAATTCAATACTCGAGATCCCCGAAACTTCGCTTTAAGAAAACACTCAAAGTAGTTTTCTTTGTCTATTCTACATACAAAAGATTTAATAAATTTTGTATTTTGTAACTAAAAATGTATTTTTAACAAGAACGTCTTTAAAAACATATTTGACAAAAAATGTGAAAACAATTAATTTAATCTTATTACTGTAGGTACTAGTAAAATAAACAAGTTTTTTTCTTACTTAAAAAAAGTGGTTGTAAAATAGCAACTCATTAGGAATAAATTGTATTGTTTGTTTTTTAACTCAAAATATGTGTAGTTCTTTGTCTCAGGTAAATAAATATTTTTTAATGTTTTGGTATACTGTGTTTAGTAAACTATTTAATTCAAACGAAGTATTAAGGTTTTATTTTGGTATTTAAAGTTGATTTGCGTAACAATTTTCAAAATCATAATTTTTTTTGGTTTTACGTTTTTTATGGTTCCTTTATAGTTGTCACTTTAGTATTGAAATAATGATAATTTATTTTTGCTAATTCTAAGACGTTACTAGTTTCTAAGATTCTATTTATTGTGTAAAATAACTTAAAATTTTCAGTTTTCAAGTTTGCTAGTAATTTATATAGGTACTGTATTTGTTTGTGTATTGTTAATTTACTTGCGGTTTATGTTAAAATCCAAGAAAACTGCTACGCAAAATTATATTTTAATTAAAATTACAAAATAGTTGTAGGTTTTACTTTTGTATTAAAGCGTTTATTTAAAAAAAATAATATTTATGTTATAGTTATCTTTCAAACAAAAAATTAAAAATATCTAAGTTGAAATAACAGCTTTGTTTGCTAGGAATTTAAAGTATTTATTTATATCAAGGAGTGTACACTTTGGATCAAGTATAAATTTTACAAGTACACCATTTCTCAATGTTTGCACAATGCAAATATTACATATTGCAAGATAGATTAAGAATGTATTTAAAAAAGAATCTTTTATTTGTTTGAAATTGCAATTGACGATTAAAGAACATACAAAAAAAAACATTAAAAAAAGCAATACATTTATATTTGAAAGCAGTAAAAATATAAAAACAAGTATCCTTTTTTATAATAACGTTTATTATTTAAATTTATTTGATTCTTTTGATGTTATTTTATGTATTTTGTGCGCTAAAGTCATTAATGTATTTATTAAGTATATAAAATCGGAAAAGTATTTAAGTAAACAGTGTCTATTTGTGCTAAGTTATTGTGTATTGGTGTCAACTGTGCATAGGTTGCAAAAAAACTGATATCGATTATTGTAAGTCGTTTTAAACATGCACTTTGCTGTAATTTTATTTTTGTACTGATTGGGGATCTGGCTTAGTTGAGTTGCGTTTAAAGTCATATTTAGATTTAAATTTTAGTTTTTAGTTTCAATTGCAATTTGTGTTTTTTCCAATAATTTTTGCATTTGACATTTCATTTAATTCCAAAAAAAAGTTTTTAATGTAATTAATAATAATATTAAAAATAATCGTTTGTTAATCTAATTTAATTTATATAATTTTGTTTCCATATTGTAATAGTTGCGAAATTACATTTTATAATTATTTTTAATTACAGTATTAATTTTTAGTGTTTGGTATTAACATTTAAAAAAAAGTTGACAATTTAGTTAGCTTAATTTTGATTTAACTTCCAAATTATTTAACAAGTGCGTTTTTCTCTATTTTACAATATTTTGATGCTATTAATTTCATTTTGTAATGTACCAGAATATGATAATTTTTTTTTTGAATTGTAATTGACATATCAAGTTAGATAAAAAAAATTCCCAATAGGTTAATATTTCAGTTTTGGCATTAAAAATTAAATTAAATTTATGGAAAAAAAAAAATATAACTTTACTCAGTAACCGTTAATTAAGGATTTATTCTTTATTATTGAAGAAAACAACGTTTTTGTAAATAATGTTTATTTATATCTGATAATTTGAAATAATTAAATAAATCATTATTAAGTAACCAAAAATTCAACTCAGTGAATTTATTAACAATTTGAAAATTGTGCATAAAAAACTTTTGTTGAAAATAGTTTAAATTTAGACAATAATAATAAATTATTTATTATTGATTTAATAAAATTAATTGATACAGTAAATAATTAAATCTAAATAAAAATTAAAATAATAATAATTTGAAAAAAAGATTCAAATAAGTTAATCTTGTATAACGATTTTTGAGAAAATTGTTGGAAATCTTTTTTGAAATAAAAATGTTATATTGAACATTAACTATTACTAATTCAGACATTTCTATCAATTAAAGCAAAATCTCTGAACATCGACTTAATCGCCTGCAGCAATATATCGCAATTATGTTTGGATATGCGTAGTGGCCGGGCAAGAGTGAGAAGAACGTTGTGAAAGGCGTGATTCTGAATTTTCTGTGAAAAGACGTGCACCACATCGCGGAAGCTATGGTAGAAGAGGGCTATTGGCCTTAGTGCTAAGTCGTCTTTGATCTCTATCAGAAACAACATGACCGCTCAACGTTACATCCAGGACGTGGAAGAAACACATTCGTTACCCTAATTCAGAACGATTCAAAATTTAAAAAAAAATTAAAATCTGATATATTTATAAACGAAATATTTACACGATTAATATAATTACTTTCAACTAATACTGTTATCATGCAACGGTATTTACAAAAAACAACTTACATTAATTTATATATTACTATCACTTAAAAAATAATGTCCGCGAATAACTTCTGTTTATGTAAACCGGTCTTTGTTTATGTTACAAAACACGTACACTTAATATTTTCACTAGTTAACTTTATTCATCTTAAAACACACGTTAAACATTTATTTGAAGCGACAAAATCTTCTTAGCACTTCTTCCGACTCGATTCGAAAACTGGATCTTCCTTTGAATGCTTTTACATTCTTTCGTTATCTGCATCCAGAACGCTTCACTACTGCTCCAACAAGACAATACACGGCTACATGTAGCTAGAGTTACGTTAAACCACTTTGAGCGTAATCAAATTGATTTGCTACTTTGGCCACCAAGACCTTTAGATTTTTTACCAATTAACCCTGTCTGGAAATTATGGGTAAGCGATTGCAAAACTTACTCGACTCCCTACAGACTCTAGCGGTACTTTGAGACGCCGTACTTGTAGCATAGGATGAAACTTCCTAGGAAAAAATCTCATTAGAAGTATGCCCAGACGTGTCAATGAGTGCTTAGGACAGCATAGAGGCCCTATTTATTACGATTTTTTTAAAGTGCTACCTGAACGGTTCCATTCAATGGTCGTTCGCGTATTTTAATGTCATAAACATGAATACAAAATATTATTCAAATAAAAAAATTATTACTAGATGTTCTTATTTTTATGTCACATAGTTATGTTAAAATATTTTGATATGGTTTGCGTGCTGTATTAATTTGGTCTCAGAACGTACTTTTTTTATATGAAACATATTAGCCGTCTTTTTTGTTTTTGACGTTGAGATAGACAGCACGTGAAAACTAAGGTTGCATTCGGTGAAACTTTTATGTTTAAATATCGTATACCGTCCACGTTATAAATGTAAACGTGAATATTGCTTACGAACACAAATTTTAAGAACTAATTTGAAGTTGAGCCAATGAAATATGTAGAAGATGAACGATTAAACTTAAAGACTTAGTGGCACACCTGCGAGTTCAATAGTAACAGTCATTTGGAAGCTTGACGCATTCGCGATGGCTTACGAGTAATTTACTTGTGATATCATCATATATTTATTTTTTTCTTACCCTTTTAGTTAATTTTTGTTGATCGAACGTAAATCCGAACGATTTAGACATAGTATGTTGTCACGATTAATTTATGTAGATTCGTTTGTGTAATTACTTGTTAAATTTGTCACAAGTGCGTTCAGCTTTTGATTACGTAGTCGCATCGATTCAATTTTTTATTTTTCCTTTATCTATTAAATTATATTCTCATATAAGATTAAGTTATGTACTAACGTTTATGAGCTGTTGCATACTCATAACGATCTGCTGATACCAAGTTTAGATTTGTATTAATAATTTGTTACCTTACGTTTCGTAATTACTATTGCTAATTGTATTCTATATTTGTGTGAATAATTTGTTATCATATACTTCGTAATTACTAATGTTACTGTGATTTTATATTATTGTTGCGCTTGCAATAAAGATCTATTCGTTGTTATATTTGGGTTGTTCGATTTGGTTTATTATTAGAGTTTGATAAATATAGTCGGGATCAGTAGTGAGTATTTATCTCGTTTTGGCGTTTTTTAATTATTAATTAGCACATCGAATATTACCTACGACTCTCTTTCCGAAATGTTAAGCGTCGCCTGCATTAAGTTACGGTTAAATTTACGTAACAAAATTTGACGCTTATAACTCTTTGGACGTCTAGTCAATCAGTGGGTATCTGGAATGCTAGAAATCTTAAAACAAATTAAGGTTGTCACGCAATTTTTTTATTAACTTTAATAACGATGACTAACTCAGTTGGTTCGGTGATTGGATTGTGAGTTTCAATGTGTTAAATTATAAAATAAGTTTAAAAAGGCGCCAAAACGATGAAAGATTATATTGATAGATACCGTTTAAATGTATTCTAAGCTGAAATAGAACAAATAACTAAACACAGATAGTAAAAACGAATTTATTTGTTTTATCGCAGTAAATAGAAAGAATTAAGTACTTTATATGAACGCAATCAAACGCTAGAACGTAGGTGGATATCACAGACAAAATAAAAAACAAGGTCCTTTTGGTTGGGCAACACGTCGTACAACAAAGTTAATTTGTCGGCCTAACTTTTAGATTCCGACATAGTTATAAATTATAATCCGAAAGTACAACTCTCGATAATCTAGAGAATCAGAGCGCACTGTATTATCTTATATTACACACAAAATAAAATATTATCGTTAATTGCGACAATAACCAAATATGTGCGTGTGCACATCCGCCTGGCAACGTAAAAATAATTAAAGTAGGAAATAAAATACTCACAGTTTAGTTTTCCTTCAAAGCTTGCTACTAGCTAGAAGCATTTTCTCAGTATTTCATAATCTTTGCTGAAATATAACTAATCGTACATATGGTGTTATCACAAGTAAATCTCAGACGATATCATGCAATTACTAAAAAACAAACAAACGCGCCAAGTTTCTTCCAAATTAAGTATAGTATTTCCATAAATGACCCTACAATACGGTGACAATTACATCCAAACACTCGAACGTGTAGAGAGCGTTAACTACGGCGACGTGACATCATCATGGAAATTTTACCAATCAAAGTATCAGCTTATTATCTTCACAGTCAAGAAACACGTGTGGAGGTATGGAAACGCGCCGAATAAAGACTTTCACTCAAGTCATTACAATGATTCTTCCAAATAGACGACGTTAGATAATGTCCGCGTTGTTCCAGCATTACCAGAAATGAAATGATCGTTTTACGATTAAACATTTATCGCTGTCAGTGCGGCGGAAGTGGGCGTTTCGAGAATAAATCTTATACATGGTACAAACACCATACCAAAACACTTTTAACATAATAAGGCTCTTTAAACTCTAATTTGAATGAGACTACATCAGGTAAACCGTCTGCTTGTCAACTTATAATTATTGTATCCTCGACGGCAAAAACGACGTAAACTGCGTTCTAAGGCTTCTTCTTTCTTTGAACGATTAACTGTTTGGGAAATATAATGTCCGTTTTTGTTAGTATCTATTGTGAATGAGTGAATTCATAGTGGAGAATTGGCTCAAGGTATGGTGACTGATCGGATTGTATTTGTTGGTTTCAGTTTTTGTGCTGGGTGGTCGAGTTTGGACCTCTTATAATTTAAGTGTTTTTTTTTTGCTTTTCTTTGCATTTTGGGCGTTTGGTTGTGCAGTAGTGTAGGTCACTCGGGTTTAGCTATCTAAGAAGAAGTAGTCGAGCCGTACAACTTTTTTTAAATTTTTATCTTTCTTTTTCCTTTTTTGGTCTGCCACCATGAGTGGGGAAAAGGGATGCGTTGGTTGTGAAAAGTTGACATTTACGTGTCTTCAACCCGACAGTGTCAAGTGCTGAATCAGGCATAATATCTTTTGAGAGCCATAAGGCGTACTTGATGGGGCTTTGTCGTAGATCAGATTCTTTCATGGGTGGGAAGAAGACTATTGTAGTAAAAACAGTATTTGTAGCGGTGACGTGCGTTTGTATAAATTAGCGTTGAAGAACCTAACAACGCACTATTTCATTGTGTCACAAGAGCTATGTTCAAGACTTTGACTTTACAAAATTGTCTGGCATTTTATTGAGGAAACCTTAAGCTGTGGTTTATATACCTCTTCTTTTCTGTTGGTTTGCTTTAGATTGTCTTTTGGTAAAGTGTTTTAATTCTGGTACCATTTTTTTGATACATTAAAATTTTGGAAATGTTTTTCCAAAAAAACTGATTTATTATTGATTTCACGATAGCCAAATGTAAAAAACCGAATCTGATTTATTTTAGTTGGCCGTGCCAAATGTAACATAATTTTAACTCATTTAACCTAACTTAAGTATTAATAATTTACAAAAATTTCAAAAAAGTAACTATTTGTACCGCGTTCAAACAAATTTTTTCTGCGTGCCAGCTGTAGCACGCGTGCCATAGGTTTGCCACCATTGACGTAGAGATCATTTTTCCTACATAAACTATAGACAATAAAGTTATCTGAAATATCAAAACAAAACAAAAATTTAATGCATTTCTAAGATCTAATATTTTTATTAATAAAACATGTAGGTATTATCTTTAATTAAAATATCGATTTTGCGTATCTAATATAATCGTCAAAACAAAGTAAGTTTTATCGTTACTATCTTTAAACTTTATTGTCAATTACATTTGTATCAGTAAAATAATCAAACAACATTTTAGTTAATTAAATTAATTACAAATGAATTTAGTTTAGTAGACCTTGAAATAAAGTTACGGAATATCATTTAAAGACAAACAAAAGTTGTACACACAAAATCATTCAATGATGGTTTTTTCCAGAATCCTAGAAACTAAAACCAAAGGCATATACCAATAAATGATAAAAACTAATCTAATCTAATCAGTTACAGTGATTTAAAGCCAATATATTTATACTGTAATTTAAAATATTTTACTAATAGTTTAATGTTGACAAATAAATACTGTTATCATTTCAATAACTGTTTTTTTTTGCATTAGTATGTATTATTCTTAAGTTATAATTATTAATTATATAATGAACTCTAATTTTAAGAATTTTTAGATTTAGTACAACTGTTATAAATTCATAGAGGGTGTATCTAAAATACGACTACAAACTCAAGGAGTAGTTTCTTTGCGGTGTTCTATAAAAATTATTCTTTTAAAGATTTAGTTTATAATGGCCCAGTTTTCAGATATTTGCAATTAAAGTTTTCAGACCGGTCCTGACTATCTAAACAAATGAAAAATGATTGTTCATTGTAACTATGCGGTAAATGGAGGGTAAATGCTGTAAAATCCGTAAAACTTACTGATTTATTGTGGTGATTATAGTTTTCTTTCATTTTCCATCATCAACAAAAAATTAATTGCTAATAAAATAATTAAAGCAGATACTGTTTGTTTTTTATTTTTTATGCCTCCGTCCGTTTTGACGTATTTTACAAGCAATATAATCGGCCGGAAAAATTACTTTTCGGGACTAGGCCGGTAAAGTCAAGGTTAAATGTAGTAGAATTTTATAACTAGAAGTTGGCATTACAATGATTTCCCTTCCTTCAATAGTTTATGTGTCATGTCATTTATGTCAAAATTATTATTTTATGAGCTTGGTTAACTATTATACTATTCCAAATTAGCTATAACGACTTTTCTAATAACGAATGCAAACTTATTTCAATCTTATTGACAAAGAGAGCGATAAAGGCAACCGCAAAATTAAAAATCACTTAAACTTATATCGATTAAGTAAGTATACCTATGTATATGAAACATCTATAACTTTAAATTGTAACTTTTAGCTTAATCAACAGCATATTAACATCTCTATTATTTATTATAAGAAACTTACTTATTTAAATTAAAGTTAATTGTGTAGTTTGAAATATTTATATAAAGTAAACTCGCATCATTTAAGTTGAATTGTATTCGCCTTTTGTAGGCCTCTGCTTCGCCTCGGCCTACAAATATGCCCATACTCACAAAATAGCACTTTCTGGACTAGTGATACAAATAACTATTTTATTTCTTAGCATTCCTGACCTAGTTTAACAAAATGTACTTTGTGTACAGATTCTAGTGTACTTGAAAAGAATGTGCACAATACTTTAACCACAGTAATTTAACTACGCTTTATTCGATCACTTTATTTTGTCTTTACCCTTATTCTTGTTGTTAGCAAATTGCTGAAAAAAATGGCCCTTCTTAGAACAGTTTATTTTTATTTGTGGTGCCAACAATCTTATCTGACTTAATTAATGTAACAGGTCTGTAATTTACGATTTATTTTGCTAAAAATCAAAATTTTTTTAAACGTTTAAATGAAATTTTTATTTGAACATTTCTTGCTTGTATTTTTCTAATTTCACCTGCTAAAATAACATCCCATTAATCAGATACACCCTGTATATGGAAGGGTTAGCGCAGAGCAGTATATACTAAAAATGATTTTAAACACATTACTCACTTAAGATAATTGTGCATATTGTTCAAAATATTATACTTAAATATAATACAAAAAACGTAAGAAATGTAACAATATAGTTTATTTAAACAAACAATAACTTCTCGGTTAATACAGCTAGTCTAAGTTAGTCAATAATTTTTGGCAAAACACACACGAGTGTTGGAATCAAATTTAATTTGGTGGCGTTAATTTGGGGGAACTGCTTTTTGCAAAGCAAAACCTAATTGTCATACTTTTTTTTAATTTAATTCAAGAGGTGGTTCGTCAAGCGCCGCTGCACTGCGGTCTCCTTGGTTTTTCTGTGCACCTCTGATTTATTTTGCCCTCATTAGTTGTGTTTCGTCACTAAAGATCAGAGGTTTATTCCAAGGGGTTTTTTCAACTCATCATCGGTTAGCTTTGGTTTTTCGAGAATCGTTGTGCGTTGCATTTGATACGCTTCGGATTTGCACAGCAGATGCTGCGGAGTCTCGTCGATCTCCAAGCATCCGCGGTATAGAGGGCTACTTTGCAGTCCCATTTTATGCATATGTTTGTTAAGGCCACAGTGGCCAGTAATTAGTTCCGTGAGTTTCCTTAATTTTTGTCGACTCATGCTTGATAGTGCAGTTTGTGTGTTTAATTGTGTCTCTGTAAGGAAGAGTTTTGTGTGCCTCATCCTTGAAGAGTTTTTACATAGTTTTTTATGCTCCACTGCAAGTTGGCTGCAATTTATTTTTTTTCTGGTTTTGTATGCGATTTCAAAAACGGGTTCAGAGTTCAATATATGCCCCTGTTTTGCCCTTTTTTGCTAGTGCGTCCGCCATTAGGTTACTCTTTACATTCTATCTTTTGGTATCTAGATGAACTGCACTGGTTGGCGAGTTGCCAATATTTTCAGACTATTTAGCGCCAGTAGTGCTGCTAGGCTGTCAGACATGATCGATATCGGCCTATTTGTGTATGATTTCAAGTCGATAATGTTCCTGTCACACTAGTCAATAGCAGCAACATCAGCTTGAAAAGCGGATGCATATTTACTCAAAGTCAGAGAAAATTGCTTCCTATGGTGTTTGCCTCCATATACTCCTGCTCTGGTACCCTTGCGATTTTTGGCCCCATCTGTGTACCAGATAGTTCTTTTAACCGCGTCCGGGTAAATTTTTTTTGTTCACTCGTCTCGTGACGGTATTATCACTTTAAATTTCTTTAAAATGTGATAAGTTTTTGTGAAGTCGGATCTCATAGTTAAGATTGTTTCTTCACGCAGCACGTTGTTTATACCCGGTTTATTTTTCCTGGTAATTGACGTGTGTTCATTAATCTGCAGCCTGTATGCTGCTTGCCTTGCTTCCACATTATAACGAGGTGTAGTGGTGGAAGTGAAAGTAGTGCTTGCATGACTGATGTAGGTGTTGTTCTCATCGCTCCTGTTATTAGTAGACATGCCATTCTCTGTGGATTGCTTAGCTTTGCAGCTGTGCTTTTCAGGTTGGTTCTTTCAGCTCATACAAGCTCGCCGTATAAGATGACGGGTCTTGTTACTACAGTATATAACCATTTGGTCATTATGATGAGCAATGAAAGTCAGTCTAGTATCAAGAGTAAGTCCTAGATATTTGACTTACTTTGTCATCGAGAGCGAAATTCTGTACATCGTAGGTTGTTTTATATCATCCGTTTTCCGTCGTTTAGTGAACGGAACAATTGCCGTCTTAGTTGGGTTCACTCATACTCCCTCTTTTTTACACCATTTTTCGACGGTGTTTAGTGCACTTTGCATTATGTTTGATACAGTTGCCCCAAAATTCCCGTTTGTGATAATGGTGAGATTACCCCGCTTTGTAGACATCCGCCAGCCACTTTGGCTCTTACAGTGCTACCGTACAAAGTAGCTGTTACTGTCCAATTCCTGAGCATTGAGTTGACCCAGTTTCGGATTAGAGGTGTGATTACTTTTTTCTCCATTGCCCTTGCTATTGAGGTAAAGGTAGTATTGTCAAATGCTCTTTCAATATCTAGAAAAGCATCCAAAGCAATATCATTGTATTATATTGCATTTTCGTATCTGCTTACTAGTTGGGGAATTGCTAGCTCATAAGATTTTCCAGATTGGTAAGCATACTGGATTCGGTGCAGAGGCAAAGGCCTTTAGTGCCCCGTCCCGTATATACCTGTCGACTGCTTTTTCGAGTAGTTTCAAGATGAAAGAAGTTAAGCTGATCGGTCTGTAGGATTTTGCCTGGGTGTACGTAGATCTCTTTGGCTTTTGTATAAATACCACCTTGACAATCCGCCAGCTGTTTGGTATGTGCAAAAATGCTAAGCTGGTTCTGAGAATTTCGCATACTGCGTTTCGAAGAGCAGCAAATCCGTTTTATAGCATGATAGGATAAATTCTATCGGGTCCTAGAGACTGAAAGGGTTTAAACGTATTGATTCTCTATTCTAGGTTTTTAGGATTGATTATTTTTCTCTTAGTCTTAGTTCCTTTTGGGTGCCCGTCTGTTTGGTACCTCTAGATCCTGGTGCTTAAGAACTTCAGTTAACGACAAACCCGGGAAGTGTTTTTGCAGTAGTTCTTGCAAAATACCTTTAACCGAGTCTGTAAACTTTCCCTTTTCGGTCAGCAAAGAACCAATGTTTCCAGTACGGTCTTGGCTCAGAGCTTTTTGGAGTCGAGAACTTGTAGGTATTTTCTCTATGAGTCTCTCTTTGCCCTTTTAATGTCATTGTTGTATTTTGTGAGGCTAGTTTTGTATTCATCCCAGTCTCCGTTTTTTTCGGCTGTATTAAATAGCTCTCTGGTGCGTGCACTTGCTTTGTCAAGCTCCCTGTTTCACCAAGTTATCTTGTTGGGGGTTCGTTTGACAGTTTTTAGGCAGTTTACTTCAAATGCGAATTTTAATGAATTAACAATACTATCCGTCATTAGTTCTAGTTCGTGCGTTAATCTTGCAACAGTGGGACAGTCTCTGATTTGGCCCGCTAAAGTTTAGTTGAACAAATCTTAGTTGGTTTTTCTCGGGTTTCTGTATTCCATTACGAGTTCCCTGTCTGATTCAATGTTGAATCGAATGTACATGCCACATTTTTATCCCTTTGCTCGCTTTTAGACTAGCCCTTAAACACGGAGGTGGAGTCCTAGGGACCCGAGCCGTCCAATAATTTGCTTTTTTGCGGTACGTAAATGGGGGTTCTCGTCGGTCGGTCGTCTAGTCTCCTATTAGTACGTGTTCTATACTGACAGGGTATTTACGTTTTTCTCGCGTTTTTATTGTCGAAGTAAATCGCGTAGTCGGGTCCCTGGGACCCAACGTCCGTGTTTTTGTACAATGGATAGAATTCAAACTGTTAGGGCAACTGATGATAATTTTGAAGTAGTTGTTAGTAGATGGTTAGACGAAATTGACAGTGATGTGAGTTATGTACAGGATCAACAAATAGATGAAAGTTTTGCTCTTGAAAGCGAACATGCGTCAGGCACTGATCAGGAATACAGTTCCGAAGATGACGTAAGTGCTTTGCAACCGCAAAGCTTATCATCTGAATCATCAGATACAGATAAACAAAATCAAGAGCGCGCAAAGAAAAATTATTATGGCAGAAACAGGTATAAATGGAGTAGCAAAGGTCCAAATATCCAAGTTAGAACTCGTAAAGAAAATTTAATTAAACATTTGCCGGGACTTCGTGCACATGCAAAACAGCTCGGAAATAAGCCTAATCCTGTTCAAGTCTGGGACCTATTGTTTACTGTGGAATTATTAAATGAAATTCTAACTTGGACAAACCATAAAATGTCTTTATACAAGGATACATATGCTAATTCCAATAAAATAGAACTTCGTCCTTTAGATATGATAGAGTTGAGGTCATACATTGGACTATTGCTGTTTACATCTATATATAAATCAAATCACGAAAAAACCCGTGCTTTATTTGCGGCCAATGGAAAGGGTCGTGATGTATTTCGGTGCACAATGTCCGAAACACGATATTTCGTCATCTCAACTTGCCTACGTTTCGACGACATGAATACAAGAAATACAAGAAAAATACAGGATCCTACAGCTGCCTGCTCTCGTATTTTTCAGTTATTTGTAGAAAACAGTCAGAAGTGTTATACACTAGGTGAAAATACTTGTGTTAATGAAATGCTCGTTGGTTTTAGAGGAAGATGTAGTTTCAAGGTCTACATGCCAAATAAGCCCAATAAGTACGGGTTGAAAATTATGGTTCTAACAGATGCAAGAAAACAGCTACTTTTATAACGGCTACATATACTGTGGGAAGGGTTCGGATGGAAATTCACTTTCCTATGAACAAAAAAAGCTTAGTGTCCTTTCGCAATCAGTAATTAAGCTGACTAAACCAATTCACAATACTGGAAGACACGCTGATAATTGTTTTTCGTCGATAGAACTCATAAATAGAGAAAAAAAAATGACATTTGTAGGAACCCTGCGAAAGAATAAAAAAGAAATACCATCTGAATTTCACCCAGATAGAAAAAGAATAGTTGGAACAAATTTATACGGATTTACAAAAAATATTACACTTCTTTCTCATGTTCCTAAGAAAGGAAAAGCTGTAATAATGATCTCATCTCTTCACCACGATGCCGCTACCAATACCGAAAACGGAAAACCAGAGATAATATCTTTTTACAATGGGACTAAAGGGGGAGTCGATACATTAGACCAACAGTGTTCCAATTATTCAGCATCTAGAAGAACTAATCGTTGGCCGATGAGTATCTTTTATGCTCTTGTCGGCATTTCATCAGTAAATGCGTATGTCTTACACCAGGGATACCTAGACTCTTCAAGAATGCTAAGGTTTAATTTTGTGGATATCCTAGCTACAAAGCTGATAGAACCTCACATAAAACGCAGGTAAAATACAAATTAGTGTATTTATTATCATTATAATAATGTTATATAGATATGACAATCCAAAAATCAACAAGGAATTGCAGTTCTCAATAAGAAGGCTATTGGGTATAACAGAAGAGCAGGCAGTGGATTCAAAAGATGGTAATGCGGTTCAAGTAGTAGAGCGTTCTAAGAAAAAAAGGTGCTATGTTTGCCTATCAGAAAAGGACAGAAAAACGCAAACCGTATGTGATAACTGTAAAAAACCTATTTGCATGCAATGTGCAATTAAAAAATGCAAAAATTGTTTGCCATAAAAGTTGAAATAAAAGCCTTTGTGGTTTTACACACCTACAAAAAATTTTAAACAATATATATTTTTTTAAAGTTATATAAAGTTAACCAATCTAAAGGAATGTATTTTCATGATAGATAAAGCTCAGTTTTTTTTACAGAATTTTTATATGTGAAGTTGTGTTACTATGTTTATGTTTTTTTATTTGGGTGTCAAACATATTTTTATTTTGTTTTCTATTTTTTTTTGAAAAAATGTGTTTAAAATAAAGTTTTTTGTTTAAATTAATCTTTGTATTATTACATTTCACATAAATCTATAAAAAAAATTAAGGGTCCCAGGGACCCATGGTCCGTGAATATGAAAACTTAAGGCACCTCCGTGCATAAAGGTTAATAAGCGTAAGGTCAATAACGTCACTGCGCGACACGCATCTCCGTTATTTATTATGTCTAAATTGCCTTTTAAAATAAATTCTAAAAGTTTTTCCTTGGATTTGTGTTTGTGCTCTTCCGCAAGGTGTGATGTGCATTAGCATCGCATCCAAGAATCAGCAGTCTGTTGGCTCCACTGTTAATCAGCCTGAGGATTTTCTCCGGCGGCGAAGATCCTGTCTGGTCGTAAGGAAGGTAACCGGATCTGATAATGAGCTCCCTCGGGTTGTCTTCTTTTACTACAGAAATTTAGCTGCCACTTGGTCTCTAACACATAAATCCCACAATGGCATCAAGTTTAGTGCATTTTGTACAATAATGCATGTGCGAGGGTTGTGCATAAACTGGGCCGCAAGCAGCAATCTACCTGGACAGTTCAACCCTTTTATTGTTCCCTTGTGGATCCATGGCTCTTGGACAAGGGCAATATCAATATCGTGTGTCACGATATAAGCACTGAAGGCTGCTGAGGCTGCCCTACAGTGATGTATGTTTATCTGAACCACTTTTAGCATTAGATTTGCCGTCAGCAAGTTCTTTCTGGCTGTGGATTTACATCCATTGCTTCCTAAACATCTCTTGTAGCATCCAGTTTTTTGCTGTCTTTTTTGGAGTCGGCCAGCGCCCGGGAAGTGATCCTTGAAAATCCAAGGTGCAATTGGTTGGTTGACGCTTCTACCTTCTCCCAGAACCCCTTGTCCATAAGCAGGACGAATTGGGTTCTTTTAGGATCTGGTTTCGAATTAACCACCCGCCACGTTTTGGTACTGATGTTGTTCTGTACCAATATTCTTTTCAATAGGGTAGACGGTTCTAGTGCTGTTCCCGGGACCCAAGTGATAACCTTATTAGGCGCAGGAAGGTCTTTGAGATAAATAATCTTTAGTTCCCTATCCTCCCCCAGTGGTTTCGTAATATTTGACGAGCCGACTAGCCACTCTCTGGTTGCTTTGTCTGCGCACGTTATTTTCAAAAATCCCTCTTTATGGGTACAAAACGCGGAAAAGCTTGCCCCTTCTCCAATTCGTCAACCCATCCAAGTATTGAGGTTTTTATGACCTCGGATTCTTCAGGACTGATGGTGTTTTCAGGCAACTTTTTTGGTATAATTGCATGAGTAATTACCGTCAAAGTGTCCCTGAATGTCTTTTTTTGGGTTCCTTTGACCCCTCGACTTCGCTTTACTAGTCGTTTCTGTGACAGCGGTGTGCTAATGCTAGCAAGATTGCGTTTTTGCGCACCTGTTCCGGTAGTTAGTACAGTTGCGTGCGCCGTCTGGTGTCGCTGTTGCGTTCCTGACGTGCCCGCCTTTGCTTCTTGTATAGGTAAGTTTCGCTCTCGCGTCGCCACCATTGAAATAAAACCGGTTGCCTGCGCTCTCGATTCTCTTTGTTTTTTAAGCTTTCGCCTTGCTGACCTCAAAAGCTGAGACCAGTGACGACTGGTCTTCTATCCAGTCACGCATCTGTCGGCCTGGTCCTTTCCATCTTAGATTTAGGTTTTTGATGAGGTTGTCTCCTCTTGGTCCAGACAATTAATCTAAAACCCCTCAGCACTGCTTGTTCGTGAGACAGGTCTACAGCAGCAAGAGGTTTGTGTTTGGCTGCCGTGCTTGCTGATTAAAGTCAGCAGCTTTTGTTAGAAATTAAAATAATATTAACCTTGCATTAGAGGTATTAAGCGTACATAATATTGCATAACGTTATTTTAAATTTATATTACATAAAATTTAAGTTTCAATATAACCTTTGTTAAACATTAATTTTAAGCAATGTTTTTTTATGTACGGGTTTATTTTTGTATGATATAAACAATATATGATATAATTTAAAAGCACACGAACATTTAAATAGCAAACGAAATGAGACGCTTAAAAAACCTTTGATTGAAAATTGTACAGGAAAATTCGAGTTATTCTTAGGCGTGATCAAGTGTTTAAAAAATGTAAAAGGCAAAACTACTGATACTGTTCCACTACGACACATTTTTAATATATTATAACTATAAATAATATACATAAATTTGCAACAAAAGATTGTTTTACAGACCTATTAAATTTATTCCAGTTTATTTACCAACCCGTTAAGATTAAAAAACGATCTTTAAAACATTTATAGTGACGAACAATACAAAAATGTAGTTCAATACGAAAAAAATTTAACAAAAAACAACATTTTTAATTAAATTTATTAGTTCTTACAAGCGTTATAGTTGCTTAAATAGAATCAAGAGTAATTATTACGTATGCTTATAAATTTAATTTGGTTTTTTGTAAAATCGTAAGCCGCCACTAACTCAATAATTGAAAATCACAATTTTTTATGTCCAAGCGATGAAGAGATAAATAAATTGCAAGAAATCTCTTCCGTGGTGTAAGTTGCCTAACCAACGGTATCACAAAAGCAAGCATACGACTTTTTCCATTTTACCAACAAAATTACTAATTGTATGTATGAAACTATTTTGTATGATAAAACTTAATTTTTTTCAAATACAAGAATCACTCGTTAACTTTGGCTGATTGTTATAATAATTCATTAATGAATTATTAATCCATCGTTGAGTAGTAAAATTACAAATTTAATTTTTATCATATGAAAAATAAAATATTTAAACATGGCTTTTTTAGAATAAAAAACTTGTTCAATTATTTTCCTTTACAAAGCTTATTACTTTATTTTATGCCATAGAACAGAATCGGCGTTACATATGCTTTTTTTAAATTTTTTTAACTCAAACATGGATATCTCGGTTATTATACAAAAGTTGCGCATTTCTAAGCTGATGAATAATCAGAAAGAACCTTTGATCTGTCATTTTTGTTTTTTAATTATGATAACAAACTGAAAAAACTTATTTTCGTTTTTATTTTTTTAGCAAAAATCCACAAAGTAAGACACTTTTAACTAAAACATCTTCGAGGTACTTTCTTGTAAATCTGTCATCAGGTTTTCTGTAAAATTTTAGATGCAGAGAGTTACAACGCCTAACTTTGTCTTTTCTTAAAAGCGCCCTATTGGAATTTTACATTTTTGTCTTATTACGATGATGTATCACACGATATGTTGAAGTTTTTTATTTTGAGATAAATTTTTAAAAAAATATTCTTGTTCAGGGTGATTTTAGAAACAACAAAGCAACACATTACCCAAAACAATTTTGTTTAAAAAAGCTTAGTCACATTTCGATAATTGGCGCAAATAATTTTTTATTTGTATTAATAAAATGTCGTTTTCCAGTAAAGAAAAACAAAATATCCTAGAATTTTATTACGTTTTGCATCAAAATGTGCAAATTACATCTGAAACATACCTATACAGCGGTATCCAGAAAGAGAACAACCAGCTCACAATTACTTTTTATCGCTTCATAGAAGCTTACGCAAATATGGTTTCTTTTGTAAACCTAGACAAAGATATGGAGGTATACAAAATGATAATAAAGTTAAAATTTTACAAATGATATGTATGTAAAGAAGTCTATTTCAATAAACCCCACGTAAAATGGAGTGCCCCATATCTTAGCCCATCTAATGAGTTTGCACCGGAGCTGAACATTTCACATCATGCGGTGTGGAAAGTTTTTACTAAGATAAGAAAGTCTTCCGGGATTGGACCGTGTCATTGTTGTTGTAACCGAAGTTGTCAAGGTTTTGCCCACTTTCGTAAGAGGCTTTATCAGGGTGTGAGATAAATCGCAAAACTCAAACAAGCAACCGAAATCTAACTAAGAACTTCTCAAAAGTTAGGTTATCAACTCGTGAAACAAGCCATAATCTAACTTCTGAAAAGGTAAGACAGAAACGATAACTTGAAAAAGCAAACGAAAATCTAACAAAGAACCACTACCGAGTTAGGTAATCAACTTGTGAACTAAGCCAGATTCTAAACTCCGTAGAAGTGACTTAAGAAGAAATAGTCTCCTCGTTTAAAGGAGAAGGATCGTCACGGATGGTTAAGCTCGACTCTGATTGGATTACGGTTGATAAGGGGCGTGTTTTCGATAAATGACTAATGACCGGAAACCAAAAAGAGGATAGCTCGAATCCATGATTGCGATTGAAGTTATTGGGGTGTTTGATGATTTCTATGCTCTCTCGGAATTTTCTGTTGAAAAAGAATGAAGATTTGGCAATCAACGAAACATTATCAAAATCTATCTTGTGACCTGTAGTAAAATGATGTTCAGCAACCACAGACTTGGAAATATACCTTTTCCTTATACAACGATCATGTACTGAAATGCGAGTAATGACGGAACGACCGGTTTCACCAATGTAGACTAAACCACATGGACAAGGAATTTGGTATACACCTTGAGATAAAAAAGTAGGAAATTTGTTTTTGGGAGAAGGAAAAATCTGAGAGATTTTGCCTGTCGAGTGGAATATGAGTTTAATACTATTCTTACGAAGAGGTTTCCTTATTTGATCTGTAACCTTGTGAATGTAGGGTAAAAAGGCCAATTTCGGATTGGATTTGGGAGAAATGTCTTTAGGTAATCGAGTACGTGAGTGTAGACAAAGATTAATAACTCTATAAATATTTCGCTTTACATAAACATTGTTTACTAAGGGATAAAAAGTAAGTACCAACTGTATTTATTAAGTTAGTACTAATTAATATAACGGTATAGTTTATAGGAGTATGTCTGAGCAAGGTGTAAAAAAAATTGCAGGTTAAACAGCATATTTAAAAATTATTTGAATACATTAACACCGCAAAATTTACTACGAAATTAGCTATAAGAACCCGATGTATCAAATGCTGTTTCTCGCAATTAGAAAAAGGTTGGTATTGCAATCGACTGACGCATAAGAAGTAGTATCTCGGAAAAAAGTTCTTGTCGAGACTTCGTTTTTAGTTCCAGAATACTAATCGTTTCGTGAAAGTATTTGTCGATATTAATCCCTCATCGATCGATAATGCATCGAAACATGTAGCCAAAAACGTGACGTAACGTGCATAAACGTGCTATCAAATTAAGAAGGAAATTACCAAAAAATTCTAAAAAAAAACTAATAGGAAAAGCTTACCTTGTGATAAATAACCCACTCGAAATGCGTTCTCAAATTAGAATTTTATATTCATTAACGCTGATTTTGTAAGATTCAGAATCGTTTATCACAAGCACGATTTTAAGTAGTTGACGGTTTGACGTCTTGACAGGAAATGAAATAAAACTACACTCGGCAGAGGGCGCCAGGAACAGAAATCTAACTTAAAAGTAATGAATATACAGGGTATTACATCAAAAATTAATGCACGTATCATATTCGGAAACGGTTTCCTAGTGTCACCTACACAGAATTAAGATAAAGAATTAGCACATTTCTATGCACCGTTAAAGACCAAGACGGCGGTGGAAAACTCCAAAGGAGTTAAGATCGAATTAATAGCATGAATATTATAAATAAATTATCTATAGGTGGTAATCAGTACTTTTACATTAATATGTATTTGTGTTTTTTTATAAAACTGTTTAATAAACTGTTGTGTTTCATATCAATTTGTACCAAACGCCAAATTAAACTTACAATATTTTGTTCAATAAATTTTAGACAGATTTTGGTATAAACTAGACGAATTAGCCCAAATGCTAGTTTTTGCAAGAAGTTACATGTATTATAATAAAAAAGTTGTTTTTAATCCTTGAGTTAATATGAATTCAAGCTATATATAACTATTGAATTCCATTTTTAAGAAATATATTTCTAATAACTACATACGCCCAATATTTGGATCCAACATTAAACCAATGCATAAGTTTCAACAATTAACCAGTATTGGATATCTCACGTTGGTTAAACATTACTAATCGATTATATAACCAACAGTGCCAATATATTATTCTTCCAATCTAGTTAACCCTTATCGGACGTACATTCCAAAATGCATATTTGTAAAACCTAAGCACAAAATGTTTTTCCAACATAGATAGTACTTATTTAAAATAGATTGTAACTTGTAGGTTGGATAAATGTTTGAGTTTCAATGTTTAACCATTATAAAAGAACCTTAACATTTCTAATAGATACCCAACATAACATTACAATATTGGTCCAATACATTTGTGCTACTTGGACACCGTAAATTCATCTAAAAATAAATGTATTTAAAATAATGATGCAGTACTTGGGCATTCAATTAGAACAATTCTTATATTTTTAATAGAGAAAGAACCCTTATTTACATGTTACAAATGTGGTACTTAATTGCTAATATTAAAAAAAACTTTAATTTGTAAACACATCGTAACACTTTAGCAATCTAATTTTGTATTCCATCCAGGTGTTCTGTAGAGTACTTGGTTTTGTAATTGCTTCTTTTAGCATAACAGCATGCAATAATTATATTCTAAGTTATGAGCAAAAATATTTATAGTCAAAAATACTAAAACGCAATTATAAAATAATAATAAAAATACTTACCTACTAATTCACAAAATTCGGACACTACAAATGATTACAATAATTAATATCAAACTATCAAACACCAAAGCACAGATGCTTTGTGACTAAAGGAAAAAATATTTTAATTGCACAATGCACAATACAGATAACAACAAAAAAACCTCAACGGTTTGTGCCAGCGTTGTTGCCATCAGTTGAAGTCACCTGATTATGACTTAAAGATTTACGCCGTTGACATTTACTCATTCAACGTTTATTACGCGAACGCTGATAAGAACCTTTACACAGGAATATAAAAAATCTTTAAAATCTGTTTTGTGGAAAAAAAATTACGATATTTTTAAACAAATGTTTTATTAATATATCGTAAGCAAATATGAATAAATATTATGTTAAAAATATTTACTTAATATTTTCTAGAAAATATTATTCGGTAAATATATTTGTAATTTGTAGACAACTTAAAAATATTGATCAATCGTGTAAGAATGTTTTGTAAACATTGAGTGCTATATGAGCATAAACATAATTTTCATGCTAAAACTAACTAAAATAGAATCGGTTAACTTTCATTTCAATATTCTTCTTAACACTGCCGACTTCAAATTACTAAAATAACTGACCTATGATATGTTTGTACCCCATTTATACATTTTGGCCAAACGTTCGAGAATTTTTTATAATTCTCGGTGAACGTTCTGGAAATAGTTAAAACCTTTGTGAAGGCTCTCGATCTAGAGAATAATTTCTCGAACGTTTTAGTATGAACACAGAGAGAAATCTTTGTATATTTTATCTACAATTGTTAATCAAAAGTACACAAATTGGGTCTGAAAAAGTGACAAGACCAATTTGTGCAGTTTTATTGCATTCATTTGTGTAGATTAAATTGTACAGTTTTTTTTCATTATATATAAACAATTTTTATATTTCAAATTGATTGCACCGTATCACAATTTGTTTAAAAACTGATCTAAAACGGATAGTAAAGTTTTGCACAATGTTGTGATACTTTTTTAAAACTATGCTTGAAGTATTTTTACCCAATGGTATGTTAAATGTCTAATAGCGTTACGTTATCTAGATCCATATTCTCTTTGGTTAATTTTGCACAATATTGTGCAAATTATTATTATTTCGTTTAGCTTTTTATTGTACAACTTTATGCATCTTGGTTAAATGTTATTTACTTAAAAATAACATATATTGGGTAAATTGTCAATAAAACGTTACAAATCTTAAGAGCATTATTTATTTATATTTAAATGGTATACTTATTTTATATACTTATTTTTTTCTTCGAGGGATATCTTAAAATTCCATTACTTCTTGTTATCGATTCACTCCAGATTTTTTTATAAATGTGGTTGATTTGCCCGTTGCCACAGCAGCTAGTTTGGTTGCCTTTTCTAAAGGGAGAATTTATCGAAAAACTTCACAACATTTTTAAAAATGTATCTTGCTTCGGAATGAATGGTTTTCTTCGATTTAGATTTCATGTTGATAAATAACAGCTGAAACAATATAGAAAATAAGTAATGTAAAAATCTCCATCAGAAATTAGCTGTTGTTCGTAGAATTAACGCTGGAATTAAATACAGAATTTAAAGTAATGAATAAGGTTAAGCTACTAAGGTTACACTTAAAAAATGTTATAAATACACTTACCTTGTTCAAAAAACAGCGTTTCAAAAAGTCTCGACAAAAACTAACTGAATAACTACGAATTTTTCAGAAAACAGGAGGTAAAGATGTAAACAAACCCAACGCAATCAAGGAATTTTGATTGTAGACATTTTTTCAAGCGGATGGTACTTGCTAATTGTGATTGGTTGAAACATTTATCGCTTCAAATTTTTAAAGTTAGTTCACATATTTTCCGGGAGAGGGAACGTTCACCATAAAAAATTACTGATATTCTACAGTTCGTTCAATTTTTTTCTTTATTCCGAGTTTAAAAGAATTGCATAATCTTATTGTAATATATATTATCAAAGCTGTACGAGAAACTAAAACAAAATTGTGCAAAATACTAGCACATTGTTGTCGAATACAAAACATACTAAAGTTGTAACCATCGTTTAAAAATCGATTGGTTGTTTAAGTAATTTTTGGTAACGGACACAGTATTTGGATTGACGAATTTCATTTAATGTATTGTGAATTTGTGTTAATGTGATTTTAGATTGAGTTTAATAAGTTATTTTACGATTTTAAATTCAAAGTTATAATTTAAATTGCTGATTTAGTTTTGTATGTTGTTACGCCGTGAATCATCTGCTTTCGCGATTTTGCTTATTGAATGTTTCACTTGGATTGTTGAAAAATTCCAGTTGTGAGTTATGTTTTCCTTCTGAGATATAATCGTAATTAACTCTATTTTCGCCGTTTGTTTATTTTAAGTGGATTTAAAAGTTCTTTGTTCGAGTACATTTGTACTTGAATTTCTTTATGTCAATCGTTTAGATTACGTGGAAAAATTAAGTCGTTATCTTAATTTATTAGGCAGTTTAAATTCTTGTAATATAATATTTTGTCAAATTGACATTTTCACGTACAAGCGAAACGCTGTGTCCTAATTATATAAATATGACGTAATATGATTGTTTGCCTCTTTATTGCACTTCTTCGCGAGAGTATTTTGGTGTTTGAAGTTTCGAACGCAGCCTTTGTGGAAAGGGCAGTCGACGAAAGTTGATATATAGAGGTGTTTTTGGTAAATGAGGAGTTGGAAGTTAGTTGGTTGACGGTCATAAAAATGTAGATCACGCAGGTGATAATTCACCTTTTCTAATAATTACCGTGGAAGTAAAAGAAGATGGTGCAGTGAATTTAAGTGGAAAACTTTCCTTTTTCGTAATTACGGTTAATTAAGATCACTGTTTTGCCTAAATTAATATCGCATGTTTCGTTACGTGAATTTGTGCGTGAGTTTGTTTCGCAATCTCATCCTTCGCCTTGGGGGCGGATTAATAAATCTTCCACTGGTAACCTATTGTTTGGGAAGCAGCCGAAGTCCATCCAAGGTGTTAGCTTTCAAAACCACTGGGAACCAAAGTTCAACCGGGATCACCAATTAAGAATTAAGGTATTTATCGATTTTGTTGTTTGATCGTGCAGTGTCCCGCGATTAAAAATGCAGTAAAAGCTTTCAATTTTGAGTCAATTGAAATTACGACTAACGTTGAATTTAATTATTTCAACGAACACGTATAGTGTTTGCGCGAAATTAAAATCAATTAATTTTGTTTTGGTGCGTTTGAGAAATAATTCGTATTTCGAGTATATGATAATGTAACGACTTATAAACTATATTTTGTTTAGTTCGAATTAAAGTTCGGACATATTTATGTTATAAACTGTATTGTTTTTTTTTGTGTTATTTAATTTGTTTGTTATAAATATGCGGTCAAGATCTTGAGATTTAATTATATTTGAAAACGCTATTGTAGTAGCATTTCTTTTTATAAATTTTAATGTAATGTTTTGTGTGTAAATTGTTCATTCTTGTTTGCTTAAGATTATTTCATTTCTTTTATTCAAATTTATTTGATATCAATTAGTACTTGTTATTTTATTTTGTTTTTGTTTTAAATTTTCAATCAATAAATGTTAAATTGTTAAATGTAAAGAGCTTTTATTCATTTAGCCGCCGCATACGTAAATTTTTGTTTAAGTGTTTTTCAGAATTGTTATAACCCAAGGTAAGTTCTGGGGTTGTAACCAACCGGATGAGCTTTCAGGTAATCAGGGGTTTGAAAGCTTCCCTTATAGAAATCCTTGATTGGCGCCCTTACCGATTATTTGACTATTTTACCGTTCTAGTTCATTTTTACGACGATCGCGTTTCCAATTTTTCACGGAATTTTAAATAAAACCCACCCCTTCTCCATTGAGCTAGTGGCACAACCCCCGTTTATGTTACTACATTGCAGGCAGTGACTTTGTGTTAATTTTGGCATGTAACAAAGTTTATAATATTTTTCAAACAATTTGTCAAATAAAACTTCATAACCTATTTATCCAAACGTATTAAATAAAAGCGTGCAAGTCTATGGTATAAATATAAACAATTGTAGTAACATCATCAACAATACAGTTATGCACAATCTTGTGCAAAATTGTGATACAGCATTTCTCTCTGTGTATGATTTTTATTATTGTATGTAAATACAAATAAAAATTTAGAGAAATATTCGCAACTAAATTTGCTAAACTAAAGTATTATTCAAAGAAGTTTAATTTAATTTACCATACAAAAAGTTTTTGCAAAGTACATGCATACATAATATTTATATTCAATATTATTAGCACATTGTGTAAATATACATATATTGCTTTCTGAATATTTGCGGAATATGCAATTAGAAATATTCATTATATATAAATTAAATGTTTCAAATGTATTTTGAATATATTATGAATATTCACTGTCACCCTTAATTTATTCAATAATTGTTTACCTAGTGAAACATGCAGAGTATCTTTGGAATAAAGTGAGGCTATAGCAAAGCGTGTTATAGTCACAAGGAAATTTGGTTGGGTAATATGAAATCTGTAACATTTTGTAAAAAAAAAGGCTTTACAAACATAAACAAGTTTTTATAATATAGACAATTTTTGTGTAGGTTAAATTAGTTACGTTGTGTTAGGTTTTTGGAAACTATTTTATCCTTAATTCGTAAACTTGTATTTTGCATTTAACCCAAATTATGCTGTTTTCTGTTTTTAACATTTTTCAAAAATTTAATTTTTGTTTTTTCACTAAATTTATATTGATTAACAAAAAAACTAAATTACAAATTTGTCAAGCGACTTAGATGTTTGTAACTTTTACTTATCGGCAAATTAAAAGTTACTGTTATGAATTCAAATGACCACGATCTATCATTTACCGTCTTAATCGGTTTTGCAACTTGTTCAAGTACGTTATTAATAGGGGCTATGTTAAGATCCGTGACTATAAAAATTCACTGACCTTCTTAAGTTTCATCACTAATTCAATATAATATAAAGAGAACCATATCTAGCTTTAATTGCATTCTGCCAAAAAAATGTAACCATTGATAATTTTTATTTTAACCAATAAACATTTTTTAATGACTTGCTATAAATTATAACTAAACGATGATGTGTATTAGACTAATAAACGCTAATTTGTTAGATTTACGTTTAAAAAATGTTATTCTCACTTTTATTACATTAAAAACATCGTGATATAAGTGTTCACCTGTACATTGACTTAAATTGAGTCATGATTTAATCAATAGTTAACCCAATTAGGATCAACACGTTCACGAGCATGGCATTCTATATTCTTGTAGCTTCTTTTTCTTGGATTTGTATCATCTGTAATCGTGTTGAAATACAGCAACTTTACAGTAGATCTATTTTTATCAAAGTAGTTAAATGCTTGTATGACATTAAGATGCATCGTGAATAAGAAACGTTTATTGCATTTACTTGAAGAATTCAATAAAGTACATTGTCTTGTATTTAAATTTACTGTTGCATATCGCAAACATTATCTTATTTTAAGGTAGTCACTAGTTTATTCATTACAGTTTCTTGTCAAACCTTAAAATAACTGGTATTTGTAAAAGTTATACAATTGTATGTAATATTAAATTAAGTGTAAAATATAAACATTTTTTATTTGAAAACAATAAATTACTTTTGACGCCATTGTGCAAATTTAAAATAACGCTCTAAATTTGTATATGTGAGTACATAGGGGTTTAGTTAGGTATTATTATCCACTATTGAAAAATAATTTAAAAAAGTATTTTCATAAATTCATTTTCATTTTTATATTTTACAAGTACAAGCCATAATCTATTTTTTCATTAAGGTACATAACATAATTATAAACTTATAGAAAACAGAAATATATTCAACAGTATTACAACCCAAAATTTTTGTATTATAGTTTCAAATGTAATATATAAAACAAAAGCACAAGAAATAGAAAAAAAATATTTAAAACAATAAAAATAATCGTTTATAGGTATATCACAGGACGAAACTGATAAAAACAGTATATTATTTTAATAATGCAACATGTCACCTTTTAAAGGATAATATCCAGGTATTAGGTATTGTTATCAATATTTTAGCTAAGTGAATTGAGCTTTCCGTGCTTCGATTTCTGCAAATTGTTTAATTAAATCTTCGGTGTCTAATTCTTTTAGCTGGTCCGTTTCAATTGAAATGATAGCAAGATTACTTAGTCGGTTTGGCTCCATGGTCGATGTTAAATATTTTTTTATTATTTTGAGTTTTGAAAAAGATCGTTTTGCGGTAGCAACAGAAACCAGCATTGTTAATAAAATACGAAGTATTATGCTCGTATTAAGAAAAGAATTCACTAAGTTGTTAATTGTTATATAATTTAAAGTTTCTTCTGAAGACGTAATAACTTTTTCATCAAAATTTTGTAAATATTGCAATTCTTTAACATGTTCAACGGCAGTTATGTCTCGTTTATTGCGAGTTTTGTCGTTTAATAAATTTTCAGTTTTTTGACATAATTCTAATTGTTTGTTTTCAGGTTAAATTTTAAATTTATCAATATTCCATAAAAACGCGTAATTGATAGAGTAAAAAGAAAGTAATTGGAATCTCTCATCCACTGATGTTATGATTACATGTAGAGCATTGAAAAAACAATCAACTTTGAACTTTAAAGTTTCGTCGTGGACCGGTTCATCATCACATTCATAATCAAAATGCGTTTTTTTTATTTTTCGCGGTTTTAGACCTCTTTGTTTTTTGAATTTAGTTTCTATGTCGAAGCTGGATGCTATTTCTTTAGCATCAATCAATAGATCATTAAAATCCTTATCGGAGCAATAAGCTTTCAAAAAATTATTCAAATGATTGAAATGATTACAACACTGAGCAACATCAAAGTTTGGTTTTTGAGTAATTTTTTACGTTGTTTTCAAAGTTTCTTTTGCTTATTTTAAACAGAGCATCATAAACTTCCCTAAGTTGATACAGTTAAGGAGTTATTGCATAAATTAGATTTGAGAATTGACCAGGCGTTTAGTAGAAACTGAGAAAAAAAACAAACAGTTTTTGAACTAAAGAAAAAACATTGATGCTCAAAGTATTCGATTTTGCGGCATCATTGACGACTAAATTTAGGGTATGATTGGAACACAGAACAAAGAAAGCTTGCGGATTAAAATCCAAAATTTATTTGCCACATTGTCGTAATTTAAGCTTTCTTTCTCTAACGCCGACAAAAAAAATTTTTGTCAAGCCTTCACCCTACACATCATCTATAGGACAATTTATTAAAAAATCTCCTTCTATACTAATTTCAGAATTTCAGAAGCAGTTGTAGATTACTTTGAGGACACTTGCATAGGACGTCCTCAAAGAGGACAGCGGCGTCGTTTACCCCGTTTCCTTCGTGACATGTGGAACTGTTTCGAAAGAGTAGATAGTTTGCCTAAAACATATAACTCGATAGAAGGTTGGCGTCGAGGATTCGAGCTGCAAATTTCCTGTGATTATCCCAATATTTGGAAATTTGTAGAAACCATTGAGAGGAAGCAAAGCTTACATGACGTCCAAGTAGAGCAATATGCAGCGGGTATAGAAAGTACACCTGCCCGTAAGAAATACAGGGACTGTGCACAGCGAATTAAACGTTTTGTCGAAAATTATAACATTGAAAATGTGTCCGAATTCTTACGTAGTGTAGCCCATAATTTAGGTTATTAAGATTGCGTTTTAAGTATAGTGGGTTGCCTTAAATATAGCATTTTTAAGCAGTCACCGTTTTATAGCTTTTTAAAATTGAAAACGAATATTTATGTTTTTATTAATGAAAACTCTAAAAAACATGTTAGGCCATCGCGTAAGCTAATTTATTTCTTAAAATAAGGTAAGACTTAAAAGTTATTGATACTCAAAGTTAGTCAAGAAATGACAGTGTTATAATGTGGTTTTATAATATTTATAAAACGATCATCGTAATTATAATAGCTCAGTACGATGAAGTAATACATCAAATAATAGTACATACTTTTAATTTTCGAAAATGTTGTCTATTTTTCGAAAAAGCTATAAAACGGATTTCGCTCCATATGCCTAATGTAAATCGCATCTAAATTACAGGAAATGATAATTTTTTAGTTCATCATTTATCCAATAGGTGGTCGACTTTTAACATGTGCGCATTACGTCATTACTACTTATTATCTTTATTGTTTTACGAAACACAATATGCTTGCAACAACAAAACAAAGATAATTAATTCATACAAGATTATCACGCTAACGCAACGGTTTGAAAAAAAGACCTGTTTCGTCTTTTCGTTTTTACATAGTTATCTTCTTTGCCGTGTAATAATAATAAGTAAATTGTGCGTTTTTTCGAGTGAAGAAATTTTTGAATTGCTTACAATGAAATCAGTATTTCCCTGAAAATAATACTACTACGCTACGCTTTGCATTTTTTTAATTGAATTAGGAGTAAAATTTCTAAAATTCAGCTGGACAGTGGAGAAGCAAAATTTGTTAATCTTACTTCTTTAATATTTATTTTAATGTCTTCTACACTCCAGTGCTAATGTTGAAAATTTTTTTTCTCAAATAAATTAAAAAAAAATAGGAACTGCCTAGAATAATTTCTTCTAATAAAACTTTGGTGGTTCCAAAAGTGGCAATTGTTACAATGTTAAAATTATCCTAGATTTATTAAAGAAAATTACAATTCAAATGTACAATTTGGACGATCAAGGAGGTGTCAAGATATAAAATAATTGTAATAAGTTGTAATAAAAGTTAGGTTTTTTAAAAAAATTATTTATTTCAGTAACAGCCAAAAAAATATTTCAGCTGCATTGCAGTCGCAATTTTACTATAAATAACCAAAAAAAGCATAAAATTTAAATTTTATTTGCTCCAATTTCTAATGTCTCACGATTTCTTTGTGGTGACTTAAAGAATTTTTACAATCGATTTTTCATTATACATTCATTTTTTCTAATCGATTAATAAATTTAAAGAAATTGACCGAGAATCGTGAACACTACAAATATGTAGCATAATATTAAAGAACATACATTAATTGTAAAAGAATTCGTTAGTACACATATAAATATTCTTTTTTGTACTTCCGTTCGTTTTGATGTATTTTGCAGCCATCATAATCGTCCGGAAATTTTACTTTTCCGGCCTAGGCCGGTAAGGTGTAGTAGAATTTTATAACTAGATCGAAGTTGGCAGTAACAATCTTTAATTAATTAAACGTCATCTGTCAGATTTATTAACATACACCATAATCTATGTTATCATTTGGAATAACACTAACAAAACTGTTTTAAACACATATAACAAATTTGCTTATATCTTACGATTGCTAAAAACAACAATAGTTTTATTTCCTTTCAGTCGGTCTGCAAACGAAGTCTTCGTGCGGCAAAAAGTCTCATTGTGACATTTGTTATTCAATATACTATTTTCGCTTTCATAATCCGTTTTGACAGTTTTTGCGCAGTTGCCAACATAAACGTTAAACTGTTTTTGTGAGATTTTGAGAATTTGGGGGCTTCGCAGTTCCTGTTCGAGCAATAAAATTTTATATTCAATTCGTTCTTGTGTAAGTTGGGCTTTTTTTCCTCGTGGACTTTTAAAACCCCCGTTTCAATCGGGTTTAAAAATGCCTACTCGTGAAAAAAAAATAATTTACACAGGAACACGTTAAATAAATAACCATTTCCATTTCTCATTCAAACTTTGTAGATTCATTTTGACTAAATGATTATTTCTAAGTTTAGTATATGTAAGTTTCAGAAAAAATCAATTTAAAAAAAATCGATTATTGCCATCAATTTTTGTCTAGATTGATTTTTGACGCATCGATTATAAACGAATCGCAAAACCGTTCTTTTTCAAGAAAAACTACAATAATATTAGTTATCAATAAAATTTGGTTTTTTGATTTGAAGTTAGAAGAAATTAAAGAGTAAATGTAGTACAGTAGCCTCCCGATTATCCGGATCCCGACTAGCCGAAACGTCGGATTATCCGAAACAAACTGAACTTTTGAACCCGCCGAAACCGAAGCGAAACAAATTTAGACGAAACGTCTGGTCGGTTATTTCGTTGAAAACGTTGGGAAACCCAAAAATATTTAATAAAAATTTGTCTGCTTATGAGAGTCAATTATACTTTTAAATTTTAATCAAATTAATGATTCCTTCTTTTAGGAGGTTGGAGGAAAGCAACTACTTCAGTAATTTGCGACGTTTCGTGTTCTGGATAAACACTTCATCAGGCTCGTTCACACTGAGTCAAGTAATTTTTTTCCTAAAATGATTGAGTTAAAATTAATACATTTAAATTAAAAACGTGATCTGATTTCATACATCGTGCAAATAGTGAACAGAACAGAAACGTCGCAAATTACTGAAGTAGTTGCTTTCATCCAACCTCCTAAAAGAAGGAATCATTAATTTGATTAAAATTTAAAATTATCACATACCAGGAAGCGAACCGTTCTGTCAATTGTACTTCCAGTCTACAAACATGAGTCATCTCTTTTCATAAAATGTTCTTTTCGGACTTTATACAAAAGGTCTTTGTAAATGGTTTATTATTATTACTTTTACCAACATTTAGAACAAAACATTCAGTTCTAAATACGCCACTGTCAACATGAGTAACATAATAAAAAAGCGGAAACGTGTTGTTGTTACTGTGCAAGAAAAATTAACTGCAATTAAACGGTTTCATAAAGGAAAATCCTTGAAAAGTGTTGCCAAGGATTATGGTGTAGGTATAAGCACGGTTTCCAAATAGAAAAAAAATCGACAGAAAATTGAACAATGGTGTAGTGTACTAGCATCCTCAACATCAAAGCCAGAATTTTATGAAACAGTGCGAATACAATAAAAGTGACGAGACATTGTGTTTATGGTTTACTCAACAACGCGACCGTGGTATTTCAATCTCAGGCCTTATATTACAGCAAAAAGCAATTGAAATCAGTGAAAATCTTCTGGTAACCGAAGCTTCTGATGATACATTTATAGCAAGCGACGGCTGGTTATCGAGATAGAAAAACCGCCACGACGTACGTTAACTAAATATTTGGAGTAAAAAATTGTGTGCTAATCAAACCGAAGTTGAAAATTGTAAACAAAAGTTTAAGCAACTCATAGAAGTACAGGATATACGCCAGATCAAATTTATAATAGTGACGAAACTGGTCTCTATTACAAAATGTTACCAAAGAAAACTTTAGCTGGAAGAAATGAACGCGTTGCGGCCGGCTACAAAAAAAATAAGGACCGGGCAACAATTCTTGCCTGTTTAATGTGCATTAGCAAATCCGCAAAGCTAAGAGCAGAAGAGTAGACATTGGTAAATGAATCATGGATTGTTTAAAAATAATAAACATAAAGAAGTAATTTATTTGCATGGAATAAAGTGAAAAGTACAACGTTACAAAAACTATAGGCAAAAATAATACACCAAGAAGAACTTCCTGTAGACAATGATGATGAAGAAGAAGCTCCGTTTCATAAAACGATGAAAAATTTAGATGGTTGGGAAGATATTGGCCCAGAAAAAATTAAGGAGTGGATAACATTTGACAAAAAAGAACAAGAAGAACTAACTGACGTTGACTTTATTGAACTTGTTAATGAAAGGGATCGTGAAAATACTAGTGATAATGAATCAGAAGGTAATGAAGAAAGAGAGAAAAAAATTTTGCACTTTTAAGCTTTTGATTTATGTAGAGCAACAGCTTAATACAACACCAAGTGACATCTTTACTTTTAGCAAGGTGAAAACACATTGCTTAAAAAAAAACGCTTGGATGCAAAATTTAAACAGATTGATTTTTTTTTCACACCACCAAAATAATATACCAATGTACGTATATTGTAGTACATTTTTTTAAATAGAAACTACTATGTATTGTATTTCAAATATATTTTTTTGTTCTTTGAATAGATACATATTTATGTACCTACATAAATATTTTACGTTTTTACCTCTTTTAGTGGAAACTCCATATTAACCAAAATTTCAATTATTCGAAAAAGCTTCGGTCCCGACTTTGGGATAATCGGGAAACTACTGTAGTTCTGTTTATTAGTTGAAATTCGTAATAAAGAATTTATAAATGACACAATGAGAAATAATATGGAATAAACCTCCATGCTTGTAATTTTATTTATTTTATTTTCATACATAATTATATCATTCGTGTTCATTCAAATTACAACTATTGCTGTTGAAATTCGAATCAGCAATTTGACTGCTATTTTTAAATTTGCTTACATTGGCACATTCAAAGATAAAAATAAAACCTTGAATAAAATTTGATGAAATTGAACCAAGTTTTAGTGTAGAGTTGTGTGTAGTCACTATACGTCTTATTACTCGTATTAACTCATTTTGTAATATATTTAAAACAATTGGTTCTTAAAACAAAATTTAATGTATGTATTTCTTGGAAGCAACTACTGAGAAGATTCTAATAACAATTTCTACCCATCTCTAATTTTCTTTATGCGTCATACGAATAGTTTTCTACTTTATAACTAAGCTGACATCTGTTTTAAATATTTTATATTATTACTTCTATTAACGCTCACTACGTATTTGGAATGTCGCATTCGAACGCACCCTTAATGTGAAATGAAGATTTGAAAGCTAAATATTGTAAATAATGGTAGCACAAAAAAGAGAAAAACAAAAAACACCAAAAGACAAGAAAATACAATAAACAAACAAAAATGACAAAGGAATTCGTTTCCGACTTTTTAAACACGCCAGCCCTTTGAGCTGCAAGTCCTAAGCCTTGGTAAAGTGTGAAGGAAAAGTTCGTAAAAGTTCATAGTAGGTATATCATTAGAAAAATGATCAGCACGTACCTAATAGAATTATACCTAATTTTCTGTTAATATTCCTTTCGGTAAAGTGAGTTTCGGTAAAAATGTTTTCGGTCAATTGTAATTCGGTAATTTGTTTCTTCGGTAAAATGACCTTTCGGTGAATTGCTTCTCTGTAAACTGTTTTTGATAAATTGTTTTCGGTAAACTTTTCAGCAGCGCTTAATTTTTAGCAATTTTTGTTTAATATTATTACAAAACTCTAGGTCATCTGTTTTAAGTTGTTAAACTTTTTCACATTAAAATTAACTTTTTTAACTTGTTTTAAATTTATGCCATACAAACTTAACAACTAGAAAAATTAATAATAATAGTAGAATGGGTTCTATGTCACAACGCTGCTTGATAACAACGCCGTCGGTAGTCATATCGCCCACATTTCGTGCATGATCATAACGCCGCCCGTGATCATATTGCCCACATTTTTTCTTGATCATAACGCTGCCTATGATTATAACGCCGCCTGTATTTAGAACAGTTTGGCAGTTGCCTCGTTATCATGATCGAAATAAAAATTTCATCTGCGACATTTTTATAAGACCCAAAATTAAATTGAAAATGTTGTTTAACTTAAAATTCATAAATTTTGGTTTACATGTGATGGTATTAACTTATGTTTACTAAGATTTTTCCAAATTACCTAGTTAATTCAATTTAACTAACTTTAAAAGTAGAAATAATTTTTTTAATATTTTTGTCGCACACTACTAACGATCCTCAACAATTCCTCCAGAGGAATTCCGCAATTTTTAGTTCACCCTGTACATACATATTAAACTTGTAAAACTCGCGAAAGACGCTCAATTAGGCATTTTGTCAATAGGGCATATGGAATAATTTATTGTGTGCCCCAATTCCTTTTTCGAATTCATTTGCGCATGTATCCCAATATCTAAAACGCATGCACGTAATTATAATTTTTGAAGGCCGGTTAACCTGACATGCAAAATTGCACGGAAAATAATAAAACAAAAATAATTTCTTTACTTTACTTTGTTGTGAAAAATCTTACTTAAATACCTAAGATACTGAGATATTATCTCTATTGTTTAAGATATCTAACGGATGATTAGAAAATGCTATACAAATACTTAATACTTCCTCTAAGTTTTAGCAGAAAGGATTACCTACTTATTGGAAAATTTCATTTACAATACAACAAAATACAAAGGAGACTAAGTACAAAGAAAATCAGATTAAAATAGTATACATCTTTAGAAACCTAGGTACTATATAGATTTTCTAGTTTGAAAATCAAACGGTAGGGCTACAAATTGGTGACTTAAAATCATTCGATCGTTTTTGCTCCGTTTGCGAATATTTAATAGAATGTTTGTGGAAAGATGCAGTTGAAATAGTGAAATTGAAATAATCAGATTGGTTACAAGGTGAGCAGAACCAATATTTTAATAATAATGTTCTGAAAGATACATTTTTGTATTGGTCTTTACGTTTATTTTATATACTGTAATCATATTTTTTAATACTGCTTTTATTTCGGCCAAAGACGTTCGTTCTCATGGATGTAAATAAAGTTCCCGGATATTGGAAAAACTCTACATACTATTCATGTGCTAATGACACAGGTTGTTAGGTATCTAGAGTATGTTCGAAAATTTTTTTTACTGGAGCATCCTGTAGCAGTGATGATGTGGTATTTCTCAAGTTGGGAGATAATCACAACCATCTTGCAGAAGAATTGCTAGAAGAAACTTTTGCTTATTAAAGACCAGATGGTAACAGCAGCCGTAACAACCAGTCTCGATATTAGATCTAATTACGTCGAACAAAGTGGTATTGAAATTTCAGATCTCATTATTAAATGTATTTAAAAAAATAAATTGTTGTTTGTATTACAGAGGCGTTGTCAACGCTAGTTCGCAATCAGTGTTTCTTACGATTTCTCAATCTCTGCGTCGGCACAAATAAAAAACTAAACCTAGATTGCCTGCTACACTTGTAGAATAGGGACAAGTCTGTGTAAACAATCTAAGATTTGAAATTTGCCATGGCAAACCATTTTGTCGCGGTGTTGTGGGGGCGGATTTGACAGCATCAGTACTGTTTCTTGCAAAAGATCTAGAATCCTTAATTAAAGAAGCTAAAAAATTTTATATTGATGGCACGTTTAAAACTAGGCCAAGACATGCTCAGAGCAATCAATGATTAACGGTCATTACTATACAGCACGAAATTGTAAGCATGCAGGTATAGTGCATATTAGAAATTAGCAACATTAAACCTACATCCTACATTCAGGATGGTTTATATTAGTAAGATGCTTCATAAGTAGACAGGGTCCTTTGAAGAGTCCGACAGCTTATCTTAGTTGGTTTTTATCTAATTTCATTAATTATTTAATGTTCTTTCTAGAGTTCTGCTTACAAGAATACAATTCATACACAGCCTAGGCTTACGTTAAAATTGCTTTTTAATCTACTGCAAGGATTTCCGTTCTAGTATTTTATGCAGTTTTGGAAGCATCAGTATACCAGATGATTGCTTGCTGCTTTTTCAGTTATTATCCATTTATCTTCTTTTCCTTTCCAAGTATAAGTACCCAACAAAGTTTATGGAAGTGGATAATTAGACCGGTTCCGTCCGACTTTATGTTTAGCGCTGATACGTGCAAAAGCTGGAAAAATAGAACTTGGCTAAAATAAAGTAACATAAACGACGTTTTGCCGGTGGTCAGTGAAGAAAAGTGGGGATTATATTCAAAATTCCATAATCGTGTGGAAAACTTAAAAGAAAACAAAATCAAAAGTCAAAATCAAAGGAGGCCAGAAAGAAGTAAAGCTGAAATGGACTACAGGCTTTTGCCAACCACGAGTCTGTTTGAAAAAGATACACTCAAATGGGTCTTACATTAAGACTGTATTACACAAAAAATCTGTAATTTTAAAATTTACATATGCAAAAGCCAATTGAATAAAAGCTTTGTTACATAACAATTTAACATTTATTAATTAAATCAAAGCAAGCAAGCAAAACAGGAAATTACATTGAAAATTTGAATCAGGTTAAGGCAAATAAAATCTTAAATTAAAACAAAACTGAACTCAAAGTTCAGTTATACTGAAACTAAATGAAAATAATTTAACGTAATAAAAAAACTTAATTACAGTTTAACAGAAATATATAATGCACGGCCGTATTAGCATAAAAATAATTAAAATACATATTAATAAAAAAACCAATTTTGTAACTGTATAAAATGAAACAAAATCAAAAGTCTTAAAATTATGGTACGTAATTAATGAGTTTATCTGGTTTAACGTCGATAAAACATTTTAAACGTTAGTTACATATCGTTTTTTCTTTTTGTTGTTTAATAATAAAAAAAATAAAATTAAAATTAGCAGAAACACACACCATAAAATGTCTGGCGATTGAACGAAAGATTCGATAACTAGCAGTAAATTCTTATAATTAATTTCAAAACTTTTAAAACACTAAACTCGCAAATAAATATCTTAATAGATAATCAAAATATACCTTAAAATTTTGTTCGTAGACAGACTCCTAGTTAGCTTTAGGCCAGTTGACGTCGGCAGGAACTACGATAGGAAATCCCAACCATTGGACAAATTACCGTCGGAAGATATTCAATAAACTGCCACCAAGGCGAAAATGGATTGTGAAGCACAAACTCACGCACAAATCCACGAAACGCTAATATAAAATCAAACCGGAATCCAGTGTAATTTAATAATCCGTAATTGCTTTACGAAATTAGAAAGCTTTTCTAGCTATGAGCTAACTATCCACTTGTTCCATTGTTAAAAGCTTCCGCGGTAATTTTTCATCCAAATGGGGTGAGTTTACCACGTAACCAACTACATCCCGGTACTTAAGGTCTTTCCAACAACTGCCAACTAACTTCCTTCCTAAACCAAAATCACTTATCTTTAAAACCTCACTTTGCTACCACCTTTCTAAAAGCTGTGTGAGAAATCTTTGTGAAAGAAAACCGTAAAGCAAAGACATGAAAAAAAACAAACAGGTTTAATTACAACGTAAAACTAGAGTTCAAAGACGGCCCTTCTTATTGTGAGAACTGCAACAACAATTAAAATATCAAAAGATTTAATTATGGTCATAAAAATTAACTTGTTAAAACCTGAATCATAAAACTGTCTCTAGGAAGTAATAAAATATAAAAATAACTCAACTTTAAATGTAATTTAATAAAACTAACACCAATAAACCAAGTGCGAATGAACTCTGAACGTACTTAATACAATGAACTTTTAAACAAACCTGGATAAACAAATTGTCAAAATATATTTAATTACAATAGTATCTAAAAATGAAACATAACTTAAATACAACTAAAATTCTTTTTAACAAGACAAAGGAACTGCCAAACTAACGTAAATGTAGACTACGGATGTTTAAGCAGCGTAATAGTTAGGAATTATTTGAATAGAAAATTTTACGTCCAACTTTAATTAACAAAGATAAATTTAAGAACGTAAAATAACTTCCTTAAATTAACGTAAAATTAATCAAACAATTCCAAAGTATATGAAACGAATAAAATCAATTCAATTACCGGGTCTTTTACAAAAGAAATCGCAAACGACGGTTACAGCATATAGTTTTTGTTTAACTGATCAAAAATCTCGGTATGGTATCCTGCTCTTGCACGAGTGTTCTTTTATCCATTAGATTTTTACCGGTACAGCCAAGGTTTCTGATTCTACCACTAAATGTAGAGCTGGACAATCTAGCAAAGTTTTTATTGCTGCAGTGGGCGTCGGTGACTTTGTCTCTGTAGTTTCTGAGTTTTGTTATAGATTTTCTTTTGGATTTATGCTACCAAATTAGAGATCCATATGTAACTGTAGGAACCATTACCTTAGAGTATATTCAAAAAATCGTTTTTGGTTTTACCTATCAGACTCCCAAAATTGCCGATTAGTTTTGTTAATTGTTTTTTTAAGTAAGCGTTAAAAGTTAATTTAGTGTCTAAAATGAAACCCAAGTATTTAACGTTATTGCTCAGTTAAAGTTCTTTCCTCCACAATTAAAGTTTTATTAAAATTTGAATTTGTTTTCTCTTTGTAAAAGCTATATTGTTGTCATGGTAGGGTTCAATATTAGCTTCTCTGCTGTACACTAGTTTTTCAGTATTTGTAGGGCTTTTTGCATGAGATTTAAAACAACTTCTCAATAAAGTGATATCATCAGCATATCTTAGCGTATGTAGTGCGTTCTGGCCAAGTTCTCGTAAAAAATTGTCTGCTACTACATACTATAATAGAAGCGATAACACCCCTCCAGAAAAACTAAACTTTTAAACAAAAAAAGAAATTGAAAATTTTGTAGCCAGTGATGAATATCTAGAACAATTGAAAACAAGATAGTACCAAAATTGTTTAAAATTTATTTAGTCAGGAAGCGATGAAAGCATGCTGACGGAAACCTTTTATGTACCAGTAATTAAGCGTAATTAGGTAACAATTACGATCCGATGCTAATACTCTTGTCGGTGTATCATCGACTGAAGTTTTTTTATTGAATATAGCAAATTCTGATATTCATAGGTCCGTAGGGCTTATCGAGTGAACGATTTTAAGGGCAGTGTCCATCAACCCCATACGTTTAGAGCCTGTTAGTCGCGTAGAACCAGGGACATCATGTGTGGAAAGTGACTTATTACGGTTAATAAAGTGCCGCAAAAGCAACGTGAAAAACTTTCATTTATAGCCCAGTACACTCCTGTACACGTCTAAGCATCGACAAAATGAGATGGTTGATGTCTGCTTGTAATACCTCGTTCTAAGCAACTTAAACTTTATGGATTAACTGTGCTAGAGTTTTTGGGAGATGGTACAAATTGAACAGTTTTCTTGTCATCACGTCCCTTACATCTTTGACAGAATTTAAATTTGGCGAACGGGGTCTTCACGGCGGAACATTAACGACTGCTTTTTGAAGGAAATCTATAGTTTGACGAACAATATAAGAAAGAAAGAAAAATGTTTTTAAATTTGAGACATTTTGTATGCTTATCACTAATAAACGGAGGCACAATAACTAAAAATTATGTATTAGTCAACTCTTATAAACCGATTTCTTCACAAAAACTAAAAGATAAAATTTTGATTTTGCAAAAAAATTATCAAAGGTAAACAGTTGACATAGTTACCATAACATGATTTAAATATAGTCATTCTGTTGCCAAAAAATCAAATTTAAGAAATTATTCTTTTTGGATGTAACACTTTTACTGTCACTGCGTATATTTTTGAAGAAATTTAGCCGTAGATTATACACAGTTTTAAAAGATTAATCTTATAATATTTTCCATTAGTTTTATTTTGTTTATGACTCAATCTTGCAAGCACTGAAATTGAAGTATTTTTCCTAATTTGTAACTGTAGATAAGCTATAACAGAGGTAAATGTTGTAAGTTAATTATACACTCGCAAAATTCAAAACAGTTTGAATAATACTGCGGGATAAAACTATAACCTAAAGGACTTTGCAAGTAAAGCAATGTCAATGCAATTGTGCCACCAGAGTAAACTACTGGACTACCGTTTTGCTTGGTACGTGGTTTTCTCGTAACTAAACGAACGACGACTAACTCAGTTGTTCCGGCGATTAAATCGTAAGCTTCGTGTTGTATACGATGTAATTATAAAATGAATTAAAAAAGCGCCAAAACGATAAAAGACTGGGGTGGGACACAACGTTTACATCCATCCATAGCTAAAATAGAACAAATGACAAGACATAAGTATATTTATATAAATTTTATCACGTTGGTTCGCATTGCAAACAAAATTAAACTACGTCTTTGACTGGGCAATACGCCGTACAGCAAAGTGACCTAGTCGACCTAACTTAACAATGAAAAGGTTTGTTGGGCGTCCATAACGCTAGATGATGTCTGCGTTCTTTAAACGATACCGGAAGAATAAATCGTGTTTAAAATTCAACATTCTATCCCTACTCAAACAAAGAAAAGTAGGCGTACCAAGAATAAATTTTATACAAGGGAAAAGCATTATAAAGCATTTTTAACATAATACGCTCGTGTGGGCCTCATGAGCAGTAGAAAAACACTTTAATGTAATTCCCTTCATTGCACCAACAAACCCTACAGCTTTATATTCAAGTATGATAGGGGTAACCATTGGAAAAGTTTGATGGCAAAGCCAGCTCATAGTATAAGTTATTATGTATAAAATATAACTGTAAATTAACTATAACGGCGATAAACGTTGTAAGTTGATTTTACACCCGCGTAATTCAAAATAGTTTTTAATAAAACTGCGGCATAAAACCACAACGTAAAGTACATTGCGAGTAAAGCAATTTTAATGCAATTGTACATATTCCATCCGAGTAAACTGCTGAACGGCCGTTTTGTCCTTTTAGAGCTCATCAGCAGTAGGAGAAAACTCTAATGTGATTCCCACAACTGCATCGAAAAACTCTGCAGCGTCCCATACAGCACCCAATATCCTGAAAATGTCAGTTTCTTGGCCAATTCATAGATGTATGTCCCGGCTATTTAAACAATAACCATAAGATATCATAAAAATGAAATATTTAGAAGATCATTAAAACTATATCCGTGGGATATCTTTCACTGGTTTTTCAGCTGTTTTAGCTAATGCATCTTTTTCGTGCCTTTGTTTCGTTTTGTGTCGTGATCTTGATTGTTGTACGTAAAAAAAACTGAAAAAATATTGATTGAAGTAGGTAAGTAATTATGTTTGTTTTTGTATTCATTATGAACTATTATAAAATAGCTTTTAGATTTTATATAAAAGCAAAAGTGAAGTTAAAATTATTCTAACAAAAATTGTCTCTTTTAGCCAAACAATATGTGAGTATTTCTATTAATGTGCTAAAGCTTCTTATAAGCTCTCAAGAACAACTTGACGCTTTGCAAAGGTATCTTCAAACAGAAGAAAACATGAACAATTCCTTAAGCATTGTACTGGTTTTCTAACTACTAAGTTATTTAACAGATGTGTAATTTTAGATCAGAAAAATTGCAAAAATAGAAGGGACAACGCAGAGGAGTTCATAAGAAACTAATCCTTCTAAAATTTATTATTGACATGGTTTTACACGGCTACAATTTGCTTGGTCAATTGTGCAACCCCTACAGAAGAACAGCTCATCTTTTGTCAAAGACTCCAAACATTTCGTTGAGATTCTGAAAACAAAGAGCTACAACCACGGGATCAATTAGTCAGCTTCGACGTAGAAAGTCTTTATACTAATGTGCCAGTTGAACAAGCATTGAAAATCATCCAAACGAAGCTCCGAGAAGATGTAAAACTCCAGGAAAAAACCATGCTGCCGGTAGAAGGAATAATGAAGCTCCTAGAATGTTGCCTCAAGAACTCGTACTTTCAGGAGAAAGACAGATTCTTCACTCAAGACAAAAGACCACCAATGGGTTCATCTCCAGTAGTGGCCAACATCTACATGAACTGGTTTGAATTCCAGACCATAGAGAAATCAAAATTCAAACCCAAAACATGGCTTAGATATGTTGACGATACCTTCATAATTTGGAACCACAGTAATCGGCAACTAGACCTTTCTCTACAACATCTGAACAACATCAAACCATCCATCAAATTCACTATGGAAAAGGAAAAGGAGAACTCACTTCCTTTTTTAGATGTTCATGTAACAAAGAACAAGGGAATTATGGAAACGACTGTCTACAAGAAACCGACACACACCGGTCGATATCTTAACTTAATCTCTAACTGACAGAGCGTACAGGTTGTGCAACACAGAGAAAAGGCTACGAGAAGAAATCAAAAACATTAGAAACGATCTAAAGCAGAATGGTTATCCAGAAAAGATTGTAAGAGAGCTTTTACAGAAAATCAATTGAAAACCAAAGAACAACTTAAAACAGAAGAACTGCCCAATTCACTGCTGAGCATCCCATATGTCAAAGGTTTATCAGAATCAATAAAACGTATAGGAAAAAACTACAACTTAAATACAGTCTTCAAATCATTGACCACCATTAGGAGTATAATTTCCAACATAAAGCCACAAACAAGTCGAGATTCCCAAAACTGTATTTACCAAGTTCCATGTGAATGTGGCAAGTCATACGTGCGGGAAACCAAAAGACCATTTGACATCAGACTGAAAGAACATCAATGCACACACAGAGAGACGAGACTTCTAAGTCTGGCATCGCGCAACATTCGTGGGATAACCAACATCAAATGAAATGGTCGAAAGCAAAAATCATACACAGAGAGGAAATTTAAAGAAGCGGCATTCATCAACAACAACAAAGAAATTTTCAGCCAGCCAAGTGTCGAGATAAGCAACATATGGAAACCACTAATCGAACCTCTAAAACAACTTAAACTTAACTACGTAATTTTGTTAATTAATCTGCTACGCTAAGTTGTACTAAGTTTGTACGCTTGAACGCTTCATCAAACATGTCTTTAGTATATAAGCTCCAGTAGTTTCTAAGTTTGTTAGTATTTACCTGATGACTGATTGCAGATACCACAGCAATCGAAACGTTGTGTATATTCGTTTCAAAATAATAAACAATGAGTTCAGCAGAATGTTATTACTTCGCAAAAACACTTATACTGAAAAAAACAAAAATTATGTTTATTTTTATTTTAGTATAATAACTATATGTTCTAGAAGTCTTGAAAAAAAAATTCTCCAACAACAAGAACTAATAAACAGGGGGCAATTGCCATCCGTTGGTTTTTTGATAAGGTCTAAAGAACGCACAGAAAAGCAATTAAGAAAATTAATCCAAAATGAATCGTTAAATATTAATACTTGTTAAACAAAATGGATTTTTTTAAAATAAAAGGTATGTAAAATATATTATATCTTGAGGTCAGCCTACTTCCAATATCCCTAGATCATTTTATTTCTAACCATTAGAAAACTTTAATGGCAGAGCCAGCTCATAGTATAAGTTACTATGTATAAAATATAACTGTAAATAAGCTATAACGGCGGTAAATATTCCAAGCTGATTTGACACCCGCATAATTCAAATTGGTTTTGAAGAAAACTGCAGGATAAAACCACAACGTAAAAGACATTGCAATTAAGCAATATCAATGCAATTGTGCAAATGCCACCAGAGTGAACTACTGGACGACCGTTTCACCTTTTTTGGGACTAATCGGCAGTAGGAAAACACTATAATTCAATTCCCACAATTGCATCGACAAAGCTCATAGGTTTATATCTAATTATGATAAGGCTAATTATTAGCAACGTTTAGTAACAGGGTCATGTCATATTATAAGTTACTATGTAACACTCTAGTCTAATTCCCACAATTGGAAACCCCATAGCTTTATATCCAAGTAGGATAGGAGTAAAAATTTGCAACGTTTGATGGCAGAACCATGTAATAGTATAAGTTACTTCGTATAAAAGATAACTGTAAATAAGCTATAACAGCGGTAAACATTGCTGGTCTTACACCGAAGTAATTTAAAATAAAAGAAGAGATGGATAGGACGTTGACAGACTTGATACACCGTTGAACAAAGTCTACAGTGTTCTCATTTAACAGATTCTATTACAAGCAGACGGACTTCGCTGCAATGGGGTCTCTAATGTAGCAGTAGCTAATATCTACATGAAAGAGTTTGAGAAGAAAGCACTGACGACCAGCAATCTGAAACACAAGTGTTAATACCGATAGTGGACGAAACCTGTGTAGTATGAATCCATACTTGTTCAGGATGTCCTCGTAATCAGAAAGGCCGACACCTTATTGGGTCACTGAGTATACAGGAAACCAATGTACACGAGCAGGTACCTAAACGCGCAATCACACAGCTATCCATTGCTAAAACTAGAAGAGCTCTACTTCTTGGCGTTAAAGGCAAAAGTGTTGTTCTTAAAAATCAAAGAAACTAAGAAGAAATTTCCTGCTCCTGTGAGAAACTATACATAAGAGAGACGGGAAGAAAGATCAACGCCAGACTGAACAAACACATAGCAGACACGAGAAGAAATAGTATGAAATCGGAGGTAGCAAACCATTCCTATACCACAGAGCATGCAATTGGCTTTGGTAAAACCAACATACTTGCCAATCAGACACATTTGATCAAAGATCTACAGATAAGCAATAGAAATCTAGAAAGATGGCGACAATTTGAATATCATATAAGAAAAAAAATGTAAGATCTTTTAATTGTAAAATGTTTATTTATTCAATTTCATGCAAACAACCATACTAAAGTAAAAACTATTAATTGTGTAAATTTTGATACTAAAAAAGCAGAAATTATCTAATTTAATAATGCAACAAAAAACACAAAAACCAATTATTAATAAGTAGAAAAAACAAAACAAATGTAAATACAGGAATTTCAGTACGCATTCGAATAAAGAAATTTTTTTGTAAACACTTACACTGCTATTTTAGAAATTATAACAATGAATAATCAACATTGTATTACTGTTTATAGTGAATTATTTTTATTAGCATTCAAACATTTTATCTGAAATTTACCTAAGTTAATTAAAGTATTTAACTATGTTAGAAAAAACTTTTACAAACAATTAAAATATTATGTTGCAACTATATAACTATAAAATAACATAGCTGTGTCAATGGTATTGTAACTCGTAAGCGATTATTACAGTACGAGTAATTATTTCGCAATTTTTAACTAATTAAAACATTTGTGTGAAAAAACTATAATGAAAATGATTCGACAACATATATGTTTACAAATATGGTGAACGATGCAAGGTTTTATTGGAATGACTTTGACTTTAACTTATAAATTACCTGCACTATTTTAAAGGATGCTAAGGTCGAAGAATCAAAGAATGCATTTGTAATATATTTTAATTGTGTAACCCATTACACTTCTTAACAAGATATAGAAAGTCTCATCTACAATTGTAAAAAATGTGCATTTAGTATGCATGTAACGTATTTAACTAAGAAATATAAATTACATAAATATGCACTTTTACGTTGATATTGTCACTGTCAAAATTGATGCAACGGTAAAAAACGTAAACGAGCAAATTTACTTTCACACGGCAAAAATTAGTTAAAAAAATTACGATTATGTTATATACATTAATTCTGTCTGTCAAGTTACGTGAGCATACATTGCTACGAATGTGTTAATTTACAAACATTTTCATCAAGATTTTTATCTAAAAGCATTTTTAATTCGAAGGACGATGGATTTGCTAATATTTTAAGTGCAATAATTGCTTTATAAAGTTATTAGTACGATGCTTATCTGAAAATACCGGCAAAAATTGGTTTATAAATCAGTAAAGAAGCAGTAAACTTCAATGATATTATACGTTTATGGTCATAGCGACATTCATTTATTATAGATATACTGAAATCGCAAATCAATGATGGCAATTGCATGCAGTACATATCTAATATCTTTTGTGTAATTGATTTCTTATAGTTACTGATCCATTGAAAGTTGTAACTCACGGATAAACTGAAGAATGCAAATCCTTTTTCTCAAAGGAGCGGTTATTGCTAAAATCCGTTTGAAAAAAAAAGAAAATAATATTCGAAGAACGCTCACACTGACAATAACAACAATCGTAATTACATCGATTACACGGTGATTCTTTTGTAACACTTAGAAAGCGTGCATTATATATATTTTTTATGTAATTAAAATTTGACACTTTTGACGCACGTGTTTTTCAATTATACAAAAATGTAGCCTGAAGCGCACGTGAAGTTTATAATAACGATACTTTGGTAAATTATTATTATGCAATCAACGCGTTAACGTTCCACATAATTAGGTTGATGTATTACCTATAACTTAATCTATCATGCTGTTTACGTGAAGAATTATAACCGTTAAATAAATTACTTTTTTATTTGCAGTAATCCTTGTGCAACTTTGTTATTAAAAAATTAGTATTAATAGACTTTTTTTTAATTTGTATAATTTATTCTGTGAGGAATGATTTGGTAATCGTTTAGTTTACGCACTGTTAGCAACCATTTCCGTTTACACTAACTAAATCTCCTTGCAAATTTGTCTCCGTCTATTTTTAACTTTTTTCTTTCATTTTTTAGTTCCTGCTTTACTGTAAGCAAGTAAGTAAGTAAGTAAGAATTTATTTAGTAAAGATATACTAATTTAACATAAATCGTAACATATTTCTATTAATACTAATTTTTGCTTAAAAATTATTCTTAACATAATCACTCAAACCCCTTTTAAATTTATAAATATTTTGCTCGTGCTTAATTTCATCTGGTAAGTCATTATATTATTTCAGACCTTTGTACATAAGAGAATTTTGTGACTTTGATTTTGAAAATTTTGGCAATCTGAAGTAACATCGACTTCTCGTGTTATGTGAATGTATATCATAGTTACGTGTCACTAATTTTGACATGCAGTTTGGAAGCAAATTATTAATTATTTTGTATACCAACATTATTGAAATATATCCGCTGTTTCACACTTAAACCATTGTAAATAATCTAGCATTACTGTGATTTTGGTATATTTTGAACAATGTAATATAATCCTCATAGCCCTATTTTGTTGTTTCTGTAACCGTTTTAAGTCGACTTCGTAACACATTAAAAATATAATTGTAAATAATTTAATGCCTTTCCCACATATTTCTTTTTTATTTATTAATTATTTGTGGTTACATGTTTTAATCTAACGGCCATCATCAAGCCTCTAAAATTATCAACTTAATAGTAAAACCTAAACCTTAAAATTCTCAATTTACTTACAATTAATAAATAAGTTAATAAATTAAAATCAAACATATTAAATTATTTTTTTAGGGTAAATGGTGTATTATTTATTTAGAAATATAATTGCTAGCTTTCGAACTTTATCCAAGTTCTTCGTCAGGCAAAAATTAAATTAATTTGACAATTATAAAAAAGTAAGGTAACTAAAAACAATAACTATAAGGGAACTAGATAAAAGCGCAAGTTATTTAGCTACAGCATTCGCTCGAAGGTCTAAAGGAAAACCACCATAAAAACTCTAGACGTAGCTTAAGTGTCAATGGTGAACAAATTAAGATTAAGAAATAACAGGTAACCATGTGTCAAAAAGTTTGTAGCCACTGTCTCTATTGAAATTGTTAGGATGTTTGATAATTTCAATAGCTTTTCTAATCTTTCTTGATTTCCAGTTCTTTGTTTTAGAAATTGTTTTAGTTTTCTCAAAGTTTATATCATGAAGAGTGTCAAGTGCATGTTCGGCAATGGCAGACTTAGTAGGTTGTAGTAAACGAAGATGTCTTTTATGTTCTTTTAATCTCGTATCTATAGTTCTACCAGTTTCGCCAATATATACCTTGCCACAGGTGCATGGGACTTGGTACATTCCACAGATTTGTCTTTAATAAAATTCAACAAATTTTTAATTATAGTAGAAAGAAAATTAGATGGTACCTTAATACATTCAGTTTATCGAAAACCAACACATACAGATCAATACATAAACGCAAATTCTCATCATCACCCAGCTCAGAAGCTTGGAACGATTCGCACATTATATAATCGTGCAACAATAATTTGTCACTAAGATAAATTACAAGAAGAATTAGAACACCTTAAGAAAGTTTTTATAAACAATGGTTTTAATAAAGAACAAATTAAAAAGTTTCTTAGACCAAAGACAAGACCTACTTTAACAGATGATTCAACTATTAACCAAAACTTTGTAATTCTACCTTTTGTTTCTAACATAAGTGACAAAATTGGAAGAATACTAAGTAAACATAAGATAAAAGTAGCTTATAATACTACTATTAAGATTAAAAATTTGTTGAATCTTATAAAAGACAAAATACTTTACAATACCTGTGGAGTGTACCAAGTCCCATGCACTTGTGGCAAGGTATATATTGGCGAAACTGGTAGAACTATAGATACGAGATTAAAAGAACATAAAAGACATCTTCGTTTAATACAACCTACTAAGTCTGCCATTGCCGAACATGCACTTGACACTCTTCATGATATAAACTTTGAGAAAACTAAAACAATTTCTAAAACAAATAACTGGAAATCAAGAAAGATTAGAGAAGCTATTGAAATTATCAAACATCTTAACAATTTCAATAGAGACAGTGGTTACCTTTCTGACACATGGTTACCTGTTATTTCTTAATCTTAATTTGACCACCATTTAAACTTAAGCTACGTCTAGAGTTTTTATGGTGGTTTTCCTTTAGACCTTCGAGCGAATGCTGTAGCTAAATAACTTGCGCTTATTATCTAGTTCCCTTATAGTTATTGTTTTTAGTTACCTTAGTTTTTTATAATTGTCAAATTAATTTAATTTTTGCCTGACGAAGAATTTGGATAAAGTTCGAAAGCTAGCAATTATGTTTCTAAATAAATAATACACCATTTACCCTAAAAAAAATAATTTAATATGTTTTATGGTGAAAGTTTTATGTCTAAAATAAAATTAAACAGTTTATGTCAAAATGACAATATAAATTAAACAAATTTGTTTACGAGAAAGGTATAAAAATAATAATATTATTAACAAGAAAATTAAATAAAAATACAAATAATTTAAATAAAAACAAAAATGTTATTTAAGAAAAAGAAAATAATTTTTAAAATTAACAATTTTACTTAAACATGCATCTGGTTCAAAGTTTTTATGTTTAACAATTTCTTTTATCTACAAAAAATTTATTTTAGACTTTTATTGCAAATATAAAGAATTTTGTAGTTACTAATAATACAATCTTCAATACTGCTTGCCGTGCAAGTATTTTCCATTCTTATCTACAATCAAACCTTAAAATGAAAAGAACTTCATTAAACATCTGGTTTAATAGCACCTGTTTAAGAAATCAAGTATTTCCAAACTATATAAGACTAAAAATAAATCAGTTCAAGCAATCAACGGCATAATTAAAGGTAAACAAGCTTAGATACATAATGAAATTAAACATTGGTATCAAGTTAGAAACAATTTAAATCAATTACTATATAAACAACATACCACTTTTTTTCAATATTTTCATAATTTAGAAATTGAGTAAATTATTAATTTTGTTAAAGATGAAGTTTTTGAGTTTGGTTCTCAACTTTTTACTAAACTTAATTCAAAAATTTAAAAATCAAAACAAAATAAAGTATCTTTTAGTTCACATTTACAAACACAACCTGTATTTAGTCAGATTCTAGACGTCACCTTTTATAATAGATTAATTAATTTAAGTACTTCAAAATTTGAAAAAGATGAGATTGAGTTTCTTAAACTTGGTCTCAAACACAATAATAATAATCTTAATACTTAAGCTTTTAGATGAATTCAAAACTGATTTAGAATGCATTTTACATAAAACTTCAAACTTTATTGATTCTGATTATGTTAGAGCTATTTGTAACCAAAAGGTAAAAAATATTACCTTGTCTCACGGAAAATTTAACAATAAAATATTAAATGCTGTTAAACTAAAACAAAAGAGAGATAATCTAATATTTACTCAAGCTGATAAAGGTAATACTTTAGTTATAATGAACAAAACTGATTACATTGACAAAGTTAATAACTTTCTTGACTGATGATTTTCAAAATACTAATATAAATTTTCTTTTATTCTCCAACAAAGTTAAAGATTTCATTAACATGAACAAAGATATTTTGTCTGAATTTTTTAATACCAAACATTATAATTTACTATTAATGAACCCTTCTTTACCTCTTCTATATGGCCTTCCAAACTAAACAATTCTATTAGACATATTGTTTCTTTTTATAACATTCCTGTTTCTAAAATTTCATCTTGGTTAAATCAAACTTTACGTTCTTACCTTAACTTTCAATTTCCTTTTTCTATTTCTAATTCACAATCACTAGCTGATAAGTTAGTAGGTTTAACTTTAGATACAAATTGTTTTCTTATATCTTCTGATATTGTTAATCTTTTTCCAATCATTTCTTTTATAGAACACCAAAACATTGTTAATGAACATCTATTTGAATTTAACCTTCCTGATCATATTTGCGAATTTTTATCTAAAATTATGTTTAAATCAAATTTTTTTCGATTTTAATAATCAAACTTATGTTCAAAAAACAGGTCTGCCTATGGGTAACAATATTGCACGTATAGTAGCTGAAATTTTCTTTACTAACTAAGAAATTAAGAACATTTTTTTGAATAATTTAATTAAAAAACATTTTATTTACTATAAAAGATATGTTGACGATATTTTGGTTGTATTTAAGGGTAATAATTATGATTTACACCTTGGTTTTAATATTCTAAATTCATTACATCCTAACATTAAATTCACTTTTCAAAAAGAATCTAATAAAGTTCTTAATTTTTTAGACTTATTTTTAGAGTTAATATTTCTGTCAAAATTGGTATTTATCGTAAAAATACTACTACTGTCATCTAAATGTCATCTTTTAGATTCTTTTTTAATCGTTTATACAAATTACTTCTAGATAAGTTTAATTTTCATAAAGAACTTAACATTATTTATAATTTAGCAAATAATAATAATTTTTCTTTAGATATGATCAAAAAGCTTCAAAATAAAATTTTTAACTCTATTAATATTAAAAACATTTCAACTCTGGCTCCACTTTCAGATAACATTAAAAAGACATATTTTTCTCTTCCTTACAATTGGTTGCTCTTCTTTTCAATTTCAAAATTTATTTAAAAAGCATAATATTAGTATTTCTTGTTCACCTAAATTTTGTTTAAATTTTTTACTTGTCAATAGTAAAGATAAAGTTGATATTCTGAATAAATATTGTGTTTACAAATTAAATGGTGGTAGTTGTAGCTCTTTTTATATTGGACAAACCGGCCGTAAATTTCGAATAAAAATTGCAGAACATTTTTCTTACATTAAAAACAATAACGTTGATATTAATTTATATAATAAATCTTCTTTCGCTAATCAAATATTAGAATATAACCACTGTTTTGATTATAAAAGTATCTACAAAATTCTTCATATTTTCAATAAAAGTCTAAAATTAAATTTTTTGGAGATAAAATAAATTGTTAAACACAAAAGCTTAGAACCAGATGCATGTTTAAATAAAATTGTTAATTTTGAAAACTATTTTCTTTTTCTGAAATAACATTTTTGTTTTTATTTAAATTATTTTTATTTTTATTTAATTTTCTTGATAATAATCTTATTATTTTATATACCTTTCTCGTAAAAAAATTTGTTTAATTTATATTGTCATTCTGGCATAAACTGTTTAATTTTAATTTATTAATTTATTTATTAATTGTAAGTAAATTAAGAATTTTAAGGTTTAGATTTTACTATTAAGTTGATAATTTTAGAGGTGTGATGATGACTGTTAGATTAAAACATGTAGCCGCAAATAATTAATAAATAAAAAAGAGATATATGAGAAACGCATTAAATTATTTACAATTATAACTAAACATCCCATTTTGTGATAAAGACTTTATAATGGATAATACAATATTCTTATTAAAAATGTACTACTGCAAAAATCAAAATAAGGTGCAATAATTGTTTTATAAACAGTAATTCTGGCATTAATCGTCAATCTTATTGCCACTTTTTTATTACATAAATCACATGGTTTCTAAAATTTAGATTCTGATCTACAACTACTCCTAAACATTTAATTTGTTCTACCTGCTCTAATTCTATATTTTCAATTTTTATTTTTTTGTTTCAACATTATTATTTGATATTACCATTGTCTTAATTTTTAGCACATTTAATTTTAATTTGTTTGATTGTAACCAATTTGCAATAATTTCTAATTCTGAATTTAATTTTATAATAGCTGAATGTACATTTTTTCAGTAATTGATACAAGGGTATCGTTTGCAAACAAATTAATATTACAGCACTTAAGATTAAGTTCTAAATTATTAATATAAATTAAGAATGGCTCTAAGACTGATCTTTGAGGTACACCTAAATTATTCTGAATTGGAATAGATTCCTAATTTTGGTACGTAGTGGTCTGAGTACAAGATTCCAAGTAAGTTTCGAATCATTAAAGTTTGGTGTTTCTTATTACACATTGGTAAAGTTTATTTATAAATCTTTCTCTGTCGATAATTTCAAAGGTTCTTTTATAGTTTAAAAACACCGCTACTACACTATTACCACGTCGATTTTGGATTTCCATTTTGTCAGCAGGAGATTTAATGCTGTTTCACACCAGTGTTTACTTCAAAAACTCGATTGATTTTCACTGATTCTATTATTTTGTTCCAGAAAGCACTGTAATTGTTCCTTAACAACTGATTCTACCCAAGTAACAATTTTATATTTTATAACGTTTGAGAGAAGGTTTACAAAACAAAACTTATAAAATACCTTTTGTCCTAAGAACGTAACTAAAACGTTCTTACAGTAGCTATAAATGCAAAATGGGCACATATTTATAAAACATATTCGTTTTTATAACGTATTTTATAAAACCAACAAAACAGTGTTATGGGATAGTTACGTAAACGTTATATATGAATTACAAAACAGTTTCATGAATATTTTATAGTTGCTTGACTCTTTAGTACAATAGTTTAATAAAGTTACAAAAAATTTTTTTAGTGTAGAGCAGCTTCAATAAAATCAAACAGTTATTAAGTACTACTTTTCGAAACTTAATTATTCCTATTATTTACTTAAACTAAAACTGATGGCTACTTCATGAAAAATGGCAACGTATACAAGTGTATATTATTTACACGAAATTTAATGAGAATTTTACTGTCAATTATGAAGTAGATAGGTTGCAAATTTGAAGTGCGCCACAGGTTCAATGAGTATTTAAAGCAAAATTAAAAAATCGGATAAAAAACAAAAATTAAAAAGTTTAAATTTTAATTTTTTTAATTATAAAACCATAATAGTAGATAGATACCAGTATAAAAAGCTTTAATTGATGTGTTTTTGTCGTCGAAGTAGTGAAATATAAGTGAATTTTATGTTCCTCGAGAATGACGGCCATGTAAATATATGCAAGTACATTTTCACAATGGTCCTTTTTTAATAGAGCATTTTTATTACCAAATTTACTCTTATACAACAATTATGATGCATATAGTGTAGGCAAATAATTTGTTGTAAGAATTTATGCACAAGCTGGCAACCGCGCGCAAGACGTGACAACGTCTTAAAGCCGGTAAGGTAAGAGATGATAAAAATAAAAATAAGGATACATGTACGCATAGAGTGTACGTTAAGAATAAAGCTTTGGAGTAATAAAATTTATGTAAATTACGTTTTATGTGATTTTTTAATATTATGTATATCTTCGGATTATGGCCGTGGATAAATGATACTACATGTGAATAAAATTGTGTTTATTGCATCTTTATTTTCTGAAAACTATAATTGCCCACAATAGAAAACTTATAAAACGTTCAAATTTAATTACCTTAGTTTATGTAAAAGTTAACACGATAGCATGCTTTGTGCATTTAAATATATGTTCGCACTTTGTTTACTTATTCTAAAAAATCAATCTTTTTTTCCATTTTTCGTTTAAATACAGCACATTCTTGCCTCCAGACAAGCTGGTTAATTTCCAATTTCATTTTTAATTTTTCGGCCATTTGAATACAATTCGAACATTTGTGATTTTCTTCTCCATCAACAATAGGTACATTTTTGCAACCCATGTGAGTCATTTTGGACATGTTTTTTGTGCTTTACACTTCGAGGTTTTATGGTTAAATCCATTACATCGATAGCATCTTCTTATTTCAATAGCATCATAGACTATGTATCTATCCCAACCTACGTTTATTTTTTCTTCTTTCATTATATCTCGATACAGGTATGCATTTTCTTTCGCATAAGCTATGTAACTTTTCCGATTTCTACCTTCTTTTGTGTGTACAATCTTTAAAGACGATTTCTCTGAATTTCGGTGACTGTTCATCATTTTTATTTCGATTATTTTCGGTGACAAATTTTCAGACAATCCAACTATTTTTATTCTTGGCAACTTTTTCTTTGGTAATTGTCGTTTATAGGATTCACTCATTTTAGTTTCCGCTTTCTTTTTTAAGTTACATACATCATTCTTATTTTTACATTCTATGAGTATACCACCATTACTTACCGTTCGTATTCCGGATATATTCATATCCGTAGGATTAATACATTTCTTAATGCCATTCTTGGTATCCAGACTTTTCTGTTCTACGTTTTTAGCATTTATTATTAAAGCTGGTTCGTATTTTTTTAATTTCCATTTATCCGCATATGTTGGTTGTGATCTTTCTTCAATTATTTCAGTTATATCACTTTTTAATTGATCTTGATTCACTGTGATTTGTTGATTAACGTTATCAATCTTTTTATTCTTCTTATGAACACCATCCTTCAGTTGTTTTAATGGTTTCATACCATCCAAAATAATTGCTATGTAACTTTTTCTATCTACACAGTGTTCACAAAACCAACCAAAATTACGTTAATGTTCAATAAACCGTATTCGTCGGTAGTAATGTTACCTCATTTAACTAAGTCAGCATTACATTTTGCACAACTTGCTGCTTTAGACATTTTTATAGTTAACTCTAGTAATGCCCTTTAAAGCTTTACTAGTTCCAATTAATTTTTCAACTTAATTTAATCATCAATTTCAAAGCACACATAAGACGCTCGTACTGCGCGCGCGCTTCTCGCAAAAAAAAAGATTTGGGTTTTCTATTCTTATTTTTTTTTGAATATATTGTTGTTTTCTGTGCTTTCTACAAATGTTTTAAGTATTCTCGTAACTATCGATGCTTTTCCGGTAAATTTTATTTGTATTGAATTTGAATTTAATACTATAGTTAAAGCAATCCATCTCTAAGTAGAATAAAATTTATGTTTCAACGCATAATTACAACAGTAATTATTTCTTATAATTAAACGAGACTAGTTTCCATAATCTAAATTCTCATTGTCAGTCAAATTAAAATTAGAAGAATTAAGAGCTTAGAAGTTATTATAAGATTATAAAAAGTGAATAAGAAATGTCAAAAGTTAAAAAATTTAAATTGAAACTGACATTAAATGCACAGCTATAAGTGATATGAAACGGAAAATGGAAATAGAAATAAATTGAAATGTTTAAACCAAAAATTTTATTAAGACAATTATCTAAATTTTAATTATAAAGACGATGAATTTCAAGAACTTCAAGATGATTAAGAAACGAACTATTGTTATAAAAATGAAAAAAATTAACATTAAGGTCAGAAGAAAAAAAAATGACCAGTAGATAACATATTAAAAAGTTCGCGAAGTAATTGCCAATTTCGAGACAATAACCGAAGGGTTTGAAACATTTTCAACAAAAGTAACAGAAATATATAAAAAGTATTTAATGGAAGCTGAGGGCAGTTTTTCCAATTAAATCGGCTTAAATAAATAAGTAATTAACGTGTGCGCTAAAATAAATTGCGAGTGTTAGTGAAATATAAATACCACTTTGTAAGTGTACGTTTTCTTAACATAAACGAATACCGGTTTAGATAAACAGAAGTTATACATAAATTAATGTAGGTGTTTTTCTTAAATATCGTGAGATTTAATTAGTACGTGTAGTTTTAATTGTGTGTAAATATTCCGTTTTCAAACAAATTAGTTTTAAAAATCCTTGCCACGCGCGAAGTTGTCGCTTTAATGTGTAAATATAAGTAATTCCATATCGCTACTGTAATATAAAAATTGTGTAAACAAGTCATTACTTCGTGCTTCGTGTGTGTATACAAACTCAGATTAGTAACCTTTTTCATCAGTGGTTATTATTAATTCATTTAAAAATAAAGGATCGTTTGTTATTAAAATTTAGTGTTAAAAAATTACATTTCAAAAGTGACTGTATAGTTGATTAAATTTTTTATTTGTGTTATTAATTTGTTATTAGATGAAAATGGATGCAAAGCTATTTGAATTTCTCAAATCAATAAAAAATCGCCAAGAATTGATGCATAAAAATATGGAAAAAAAATTCTAGAGAAATGGGAAAAAACTGTCCAAAAATTCTCAGAAAATGGTAGAAAAACTGTCTTAACATCCTCAGAAAATAGATAAAAATTCTAGAGGTTTAAAAGGAAAAATACGAACTAGCATTGAAAATCAAACAAAAACTATTGACTATTAAGTTAGTGTAGGAAACCAAATTAAAATTGTTCAAGAAAAAACTCAAACAGATACGTTAAATTTAAAAGAAGAAATATATACCGTTCTAGAAAACAAAATAGTAGACAAATTAGAAGAGAATGAAATTGCTTTAAAAAAAAGAATGAACTAAATGAATTGTCACGGTAAAAGAAGTGTTATGAGCAAAGATTTAATAAACCAGTGAGAAAAAACCACGCACAAATTTAAAATTCTACTCAAATTTTGATGGAAAAACTTTTTAGTCAACATACTACAAGCAGTTTAAAGCCGCAGCTAAAGCTAATAGTTAGAGCAAGCAGAAAGCAGTGTTTTTAATAGTGGCTATAGGTAGAAAAACGCTTGATATATTGTAGACTGTTCCTGACCACATCCAAGAAAATTACGAATTTTTAATTTTACGTTTAGAAATGAGATATGCCGATTCTCATTTTTAACAGGTGTACCAAGCCCAAATAAAAAATCGTGTCCAGAAAGCTGCGGAAAGTCTTCAAGAGTTTGAGGCTGACATTGCCAGATTGAATCGTTTGCGTATCCTACAGCACAAGATACGTTCCTGGAGAAATTTGCTATTCAAACCTTTTTGGATGTTGGATTTTAAAGTCAAAAATGTCAACAGTTTTTAAAATGAAATTTAAGATTTTATTATTTTATACTACTAAAACTCAACACATATTTCTTCACACCTGCGTATTGCACCTCTCTTAATCTACTAAAAACAAATTATAAAATAACTAATGATCTGTTATTTAATTTGGGTTTCTATAATCTAACAGTCCTCCAAAACATCGAAACGCAGCAAACTCTACGGTTAGCACGACCTAAGACATTAGATGACGCTTTAACCCATGCGTTTGAGTTTGAGGCGCCGAAGCAGGCGTCACAACGAAGCAGCCATAAACTCTGCTGTGCTGCAGAAGTGCCCGTTCAAACACAGGAAAGTGTGGGTTTCTAGTTAATTAACAATCCACCTTTACTTTATTTAATACAGATACAAACTAAGTAACATTATTTACACTACAAAAATGTTAAAACACACCACTTAAACGGTATTACAAAAGTGCATGCTAACAATGTAACCGAACGAAGCATTGCGTTGCGTGGTATTGCGTTGCGCGCATCGTACTCCGCTCCCCGTCGGCTGGACACTGCCGTTGACCTCGTTCCTGGTTCGCTCTTTCTCGATCGTGCTAAATTCGAAATGCTGGCGGTCTCGATACTAACCGCTACAAAAACATAAAAGAAATAGTGCAATGTGTATTCTGCAAACAAGTAACTCGGCGAAAAGAAGTTACGTGCTGGAACTGTACCACGTACGACGACGCTGTACTGAACCTAAAAGAAAATCAGCGTTCAAAAAGCTAAAACAGTTAAAATAATTTTTTATTCAAAAAAGCATATCTTGAGGTAGCTCTTGATCTCACTCTATCTTTCGCTGCCAAAGAGACTGTAAAATTAATTTTCCTTTAACGATTATTGGAGCTAAAATGCCCAGCGGATCGAATAATTTTGCTATACATGACAGAAGGGCTCTTTTAGTATAATCCTGCTCATCAAAGTTTAGATGAAAATTGAAGAAAAATTTGTCCTCAACAGAGTTCCAATGAACACCTAAGGTTTTTGCATTTGCTCTTTCACATAGAGGAATAGTAATCAAATTATAATTTGTTACAGAATCGCTTTCTTTGATTACCTCTGAACAATTCGAGAGGAATTAATTAATTAATTTATTTATTTAAAATTGACACTTCCGAAAATTACTCGTTTACTATTTTGTTGTGTAAGAAAATTTATTGTTTTTTATGCAGCCACTAAAATATCCAATTTAACAAGCAATAATATGTATAAATAATTAAGGTAGATATTTTTTAGACTTAGGCTTGGTCCTAGTCTTTTCTTGACAGCCAAAACAAGAAGTAGAACTTAGCCTTTGCCGTATTGTCGTTCATGAACCCAAACACTTGCATTTTCAGAGTAGTAAATGTCACTGAAGGAAAAAGTGTAAATGACTATATTTATACCAATAGCGATTAGCGTAATTAACGGACCTTATATATGTTATATATTCTGATTGATTCTCTTACTGTCATTTCATCGTTCTTTAATTAATTTTCTACAACTTTTTTTTATTAATTTTTTAATCGCATATGGAGACAGTAATAAATTATATACCTATTACAAAAACGATATAGGTATACAATTGAACTAAAAAAGGTTTGAGTTATCAGTACGTAAAAAGTAAATAAGAAAGTGTAACGTAAAAATGTAATGTATAGTTACCGTAGTTGATATATATTATACAACATATACAATCAAATCGTAATAATTGTTACATTTTCGTTATATTGCCTTTACATTACAACCGTTACATTGCTGTGTTACATTGTCGCAGTTATATTGCCGTTACAACCGTTAGATTACAATCGTTACATTGCAAGCGTTACATTGCCATTACGTTACAACCGTTACATTGCTGTTATATTATTGACGTTACATTAAAGTTATAACAAATGGTGTTTCCACCTCGTGGTAATTTCCACGTACTAAATATTAAAGAGTATACTTCTTTCATTAAAGTTATAGTACAACCGTTAAATTGCCGTTACACTACAATCATTAAGTTGCCGGTACATTACAACCGTTACATTTGGTTCCAATTTATCTTGTTTGTATGCTCTTCCTAACTTAATGCATTTTATTACTTTATCAAGTTATTCCTTATTATTCTTTTGAGAGTTACCATGCTTTCTTTTATCTACTTTAATTTTCCTTGCAACATATTTAGCTTACACCCTAAGTATAATATGTATACTCTAATCTATTCAAAAATTCGTAAACAAAAAAAATTAAATTTACAAATCATAATTCAAATATTGTACCAGGCTAGCTCGCATAAATTTATTAAAAATAAAAACAAAATATTAAATACATAACATGAACAATGAGACATGAGATAATTAATTTCAAATTTATAATTAAGGTCAAAAAAATTCGACAATTTAATTTAAAAATTACTTAACGTAATCTTGGGCGCTACAATATTTTTATAAATACATTGGGAGAAATAGATTAAACATAAACATCGTAATAAAATCTAGTTAAAAACCAAACAAAAAACGTATTCACAAAGTTAAACGTACCGATTGTCAAGCACTAAACCATTAATGGTACCTGATTAGGTCACGTCGTCGGAGAAATACAATTTGGGCAAATCATAGGATGACGTAATATTGCGTAATTTTCGAAATGCGTATTAAAACTTTTAAATTTTTCGTAATTTTACTCTGATTGATCTCTTATTCGTACAGATCTATAACCTTAATATTGCAAAACATAAACGTAACGTATCATAATTTTTAAATTTGCCACGTACCAAACCAAATTACTTCGGGCGTAACACATTGAATAATTATCTTTTTTGTAACACAACATAAACGTATAGGAAAAATCTTTGGAAAGGCGACGTTTTGACTAATATCAAACGTCTACAATAAATTGTAATTGTCTTCTCGCATTCCAAAAATCAAAATAAAAAAACCTAATTGTATGCACCTATCACAAACAAATTTTGCTATTCAAAACGAAATTACACCTACAAAAGCAAGCATCGTATAAATCAGAAAACGTAGTCGTAATAAAGAAATATCGTCGTAACATCAGGAACACAAAAAAGTTTAACCCTACAAATTACAAAACAGAACTGAATTAATTTGCAGCGCACTGATGATAACTAATGATTTTGCTAATGCAATAGGCAATAGCTAATGGCAAAGTAACAGTTATTGTGTTTTTAAAGCAAAGCAATGCATTTGATCTGGTAAATGTTCAACTATTATTTGCTAGATTAAGTTACGTAGGACTAGACAAAACCGCATTGAAATGGTTTTCTAATTATTTAAAAACCGAACACAGTCAGTGAAATATAATAATATGCAATCTTATCTAAGTTATTAAAATCTAAATCTAAATCTAAAATAGCACCACCATTTGTATATCTTGCTACAACTAAATCCTACGAAGACAGTAATCATGTGCATTAGTAGCCGAATATTTTTTTTTTCATCTGCAAAAACTTTTTGTGCGATTATATAAATGCTAAATTGGATTTTGAGAAACATTTAAATGATGTTAAGTTTAAGCTATTTTAAACTGATTCTTGCATCAGCGTATAATATAATTTTCTAAGTAAGGCTATAAATATAAACAAAAAATACAAAATAATTGTATAAGATTTGTTTATTGTTTGTATTATTGTCATAAGTCATGTAAGTCTGTATTTAAAAACTGTTAATGAATTAAACATTGAAAATAGATGTAATTACGTTTTAGGAATGCTGTTACATAAAATCATTGAGTACAAAGACCCTAATTATATATATGACATAATATCATTGAGGTCTGATATACATTGTAGAAATATAAGGTATAATGCGTATAACTTTCTTATACATAAAGTTGTCAAGTTTGAGGGTAGTTTTAGTTATTGCGCACTTATATTGCTAAACTGTATAATGGCATTGTTATCTATAGCAAAAACATTTCGTATAGTTACAAAAATGTTAGTTATTTAAATTTGTGTGTTAATGTTAATGTACCTTACCTAATTTATAATTGCCGGGTAAAAAATAACTTACTTTTTTAGGAAAGTATTTTCTAAACAATAGCTTAAGTAAGTATTTTTAAGTGATTCGATTGGAGAAATTGTAAATTAATATGATTTAGATCCGTATTCAAGACCATTGTCTAAATGGATCTAGATCCAGATATTAAAACTGAATTTATAAATGATTTAAATTCAGATACAAGATCCATTTTATGAATCTAGATTTGGAATCTAGCCCTTTTGGATCTAGATCTTACTCAACGCTGAGTAAAACACTTTAGTCCCGATGTTATAGTATCTATTCTTACCGGGTTTTGTCAGCGTCAGAGTATCTACTCCTTTTTGTTTCATAATACACACTATTATGCCACTGATGCCGTTTCACCTAGCCTAGTTGCTAATCATTCTAATAATAATGATGGTGGTACGAAACATTAAAAAATTAATAGCTAATATTAGTTTAGACGTTTAGAATTTAAATTTAATTTGTCCTCAGCTTTTATTTTAAATTTGCAAGATCGGTAAACATAAAAATAAAAAAGTCTATAATAATTTTAATAAATCTTTGTACATATGATTTGAAATTTTGAAGTAAATAATAGATTTTACTGTTTTGTAAGTTTACTGTTTTCAGATGATTTATTCTAGTGTAAAAATAACGTTATCGATTTATAGCATTGAAAAGAAAAAGTGAAAAATCACTCGTTATTGGCGAATCACATGAAAAGATTTATAACTTATGCTACTCTTGGTCACGTTAATATTTGCTGACAAATACAATTGAACAACGTTTACCAAAAGTCAATTAAAGACCACAATGAAAATGTTTGTAAAAATAGATAAATATATTAAATAAAATAGCTGATTGATTTTACTTGCGGCTATCGTGGAAAGTGAGCGATGTTCCTATTAAAAAAATTAAATCATTTCTACGCAATCAGCAATACTATGGGACAAGAAAGTCGTGCGTATTTCTATGCCAAGCATTGAAAAATCTTCGATTAAAAACTGTAAATTTTTATCGATCATTTTGGTAATTGTAAATATAGACGAATATCTTGAACCTTAATTTTAAAAATAATTGATCTTAAATATAGATCGTGTTAATGTAAGAATGTTTTTTAGACTTTGTGATAATTGTGTTTTTTTAAATGTCCCTTTTGTATGATTGACCACCAGCCGCTACTGATTAAATTTCTAAATTGTTGTAGGAGATTTGGAATTTTTATTGTACAATTTCTTCAATTTCGGCGCTCCTTCAGACCTGGCGCCGCACAGATTGCACACATGAACACTTCAGTTTTCAACGTTTGTCTCTATAGCCATTTACATATTATTACTTATGCGCAATAAATGTACACTCAAGAAATTAAAAACTTGGACACCACGGTTTCTTTAAACCAAAGTTTGCACATTGTAAATCGGGTTTAAGCTTATCGCTTACAATTTGAACAGCAGCTAGTGTCAGCATGGGTTATCTTACAGAACGACTGTAGAATGAATCATTACGCTAACACGTTTTAGAAAATAGATAATTTACATACATTTCAATTTTTCTTTAAAAAATATATTTGAGGGTATCACTAATTAAACGTCACACCATATCTCGATTAATTAACGGATCAAAATTTTGTTTGGGAAATGTTGACCAAATAAAATTACAAATAGTTTTAATTTGAAAAACGTCTATAAGCAATAGTTTTTTAATTAAATAAAAAAATTAAACATGGTTATTTGGGCTGACATTGTTAGCCTTAGAAAATGTGGATATTTTATGAAGTTTCATTGTTTTCTGTAATTAGTACAAAAAGCGAAAAAAAAATTTTTTAATATATCGACTTAATATTTAATTTTTGGACAAGAATGTATTACTTAATTATAATTAAGATAAAGTTATATTTAAGAAAATCATTTTAAAATTAAAAGAAGACAGTATTTTAAATAATTAGGTTATTAGGTATTATAAATAAATATAGAAAATTAATAATGAGTGTGACCTCTATTATTATCAATACATTCTTGAAGGCGTCGCTCATTGACGCTATCAAGGTAAGAAATGTAAATTCCATTTTAGTTTAAAATTTCGAGTCTTATAAAAATGCCAGCTCATATCGGTGCTGATTTGAAAGCGAGGATTGTTTCGGAATTAGCGGCAGGCCGTAGCGTGCGTGAATGTTGCACGTATGTTAGATATACCAAAAAGCACGGTACGTAGGGTATTACCGAGTAAAATGGAATCGCGAACATACTTTGGAAAGAGCCATCGGAAGTGGTAGACCTAAAGTATCTACACGTGCTCAAGATCTCGAGTTGTTTGATTACGTAACAGAACAACCATTTGCTACATACTCCAGGGCTATGGCAGATACACATTTTCCCGGATGCCGTATAACTGCACAAAAAAGATTAAAGGAAATGGGAATAAAGAAGTATAATGCTGCTGCGAAAGAAGTTCTCAGTGAAGAAAATATGAGACGTCGTCTGGAATTTGCAAGGCGATATGTGAACGAACCGTTGGAATTTTGGAATCGACTGATTTTTAACGACGAAAAAACGTTCAATAGTTGCAACGATGGACCACTACAAGTGTTTAGAATGGAAGGAACACGTTATGAAAATAATCACATAAGACCTAAAAAACGAAGTGGTTACTTTTCTGTGAATGTGTGGGCACGTGGTCCAGGAGTCTGCTGGACTATCAATGGACGTCTTAATTCTGCGGCGTATTTAGATATTTTGGAAAGTATTATGAAACCGTCAGTTGAAGTATTGTATCCAGAAGAAAATTATATTTTCCAACAAGTAAGTATTCTATACTTTCTCCAAAAATTAAGGATCTGTAGAATTATCAACCTTTCTATAATGTATTTTTGTTGTTGAAGGACAACGCCCCTATTCATACTTCGCGGGTTGTGCGCAACTGGATACAAGAAAATGACTTGGAGGTACCTTGGCCAGCAAAAAGTCCAGATTTTAACATTATTGAAAATGTTTGGGCTCGAATACTTGCTGTTATCCGAAGACAACACGGGCCAAATTTTATACCTGTTAACCGAGATGCATTAATTGCAGTCATTGGTACCGCATGGGAATCAATTAATATTCCTTCAAGAATGTATTGATAATAATGGAGGTCACACTCATTATTAATTTTCTATATTTATATACCTTATAATTTAAAAAAAAACTTGTTATCCTAATTATTATTATGTAATAAATTTTTGCCCAAAAATTAAATATTACGTCGATATATTAAAAAATTTTTTTTTCGCTTTTTGTATTAATTACAGAAAACAATGAAACTTCATAAAATATCCACATTTTCTAAGGCTAACAATGTCAGCCCAAATAATCATGTTTAATTTTTTTATTTAATTAAAAAACTATTGGTTATAGACGTTTTTCAAATTAAAACTATTTGTAATTTTATTTGGTCAACATTTCCCAAACAAAATTTTGATCCGTTAATTAATCGAGATATGGTGTGACGTTTAATTAGTGATACCCTCAAATATATTTTTTAAAGAAAAATTGAAATGTATGTAAATTACCTATTTTCTAAAACGTGTTAGCGTAATGATTCATTCTACAGTCGTTCTGTAAGATAACCCATGCTGACACTAGCTGCTGTTCAAGTTGTAAGCGATAAGCTTAAACCCGATTTACAATGTGCAAACTTTAGTTTAAAGAAACCGTGGTGTCCAAGTTTTTAATTTCTTGAGTGTACATTATGAGATGACTCTGCCATCATATTTTATTGAAGTTATTTAAAATGTATGTTTGAGGATTCTAAAAATTTTTTTTTTGTTATAAAATTAATTGAATTGTTCATTGTCTAATTCTAAAAATAATTTTTTTCTCATCGTAGTTAAACACCCAGACTTAGACTTGGTCTTAGTCTTAGTCTTAGTCTTAGTCGTTCGTGAACCCAAACAAACTGACGTTTCGCAAGACATTGCAGCTTGCATCTTCAGAATGGTAAATGTCACTGAAGGAAAAAGTGTAAGTGACGATATTATATCATAAACAAAACAACTGCAAAAGCTTAAGATTTTAAATTTTTTCTCGTCTTTTTTTGCGATTCAGTCAAACTTTAGTCGAATTAAATTCATTTAAACGCACAAATGTACTTAAAAAATTGTTTAATAATGGTTGTAAAATCATGTACTTTTTTTAAATAAATGTTTCTATTTGAAATACTAATTCTTTCAAGTAGTTACCAATAACTCTCGATTTGTTTTTTAAACGCTATATGCCGTAGAATAATTATCTGAGGTTAATTCTAAGGTTAATACCAGCTGCATCTGCAGTTAATTACGTTTTTAAGTATTAACATTTTTGTATTGATTTACCTGGCCAGAAAACGATGAGATAGTTTAACAATTTTAACCTTCCTTATGCAAAACATTCTTTTGATAACCAAATTTGTTTTTGTGTCAAGGTACACCTGTGCACTTAAAAAATTAATTCAAAACGCATTTACGTTGATATCTATTCAATTCAAAAGTTAATTTTTTAATTAATCACTGTTAAAGCTAGCCAACTGTAATTGTTGTGATATTTAAGATATGACAGTCGAGAGCAAGTTTTGAATATGCCATGGACTTAATTACACAAATTTCGTATTACAAATGCAAGTTAATTTCTGTTATAGTTATAATAGCACAATGGCATTTATGTTTATTTTAACATTTTTAGCGATTGTGGAAGATTTTCTTCATCACTCTTAATTGATTAAACTTTTTTAGTTTAATTGCTGTGCATAAAATTGAATCAATGCTAGATTAATGAGAACGTACCTTTTAAATTTTCCAAACGTTATTATGTCTCAAGCACAAGTGTTCATTTAAAACGCAATTCTTAATTACGAAAAGGTCACGAGAACAATTATTTTCCTATAACAATTTTAACGATATAAATTTTACTGAAAAGATGTACCACACTACAAAAGATGTTAATGTAATTATTGTACAGTCAGCACTTTTAAACACAATAGGATTATAACACGAATAAATGTTATATCTTATTAGTTGTTATGTAATAATTTTTGACTATTATCCTTACTTATAATCAAAAATTTTTACTTTCGATGTATCAAAAGACGCTACAAGGAAAAAGCTTCTTAACCTTAAATTCTTCGTCAGCGCAAAAAATACACCTAATGATTGAAACTATCTAATCTGAATATTAAATGTTGCTAAACTATAAGTTAATAGAATTGAGCTAGAATACAAAACTGTATTTTTTAATTCTTATTATATTTGTTTTATGTTTGTAATATATAGCATATTTATAGCTAATTTAAAGATATAATTTTTGTATTTAGTTACATAAATATAAGTAAAACTAATTGTAATTTAAATTTAATTATCTATAACTAACAATTATCCGTTTTGTATATGATTGTAAAAATAACTATAACATTAAAAACTTTTTGACAGTTTTGAGGTGGTAAATTATAAATGTAAGAAGATTGACTCTACAATTCATAATTTTAACAGTAGCAATACGAGTATAAATAGAAGAGACAAAACTGTTAATATATTTGAGTGTTATTACACATTCAAGATTTGACGAAAATATTATTAATTGAATATGGATTTTAATACTATGCATATTATTGATTGAGATTTCATATTTACGTTTATGAGATCAGTCTACCGTTACTAATTAATAATGCTTCAAATATGCTAATTTTTTGCAATTTTATTACAATGTCGAATTAAAAGCAAAAGTTGAAGACACTACTAAGAATGACATAGATCTGAAAGAAAACAAAGTAGAACAATTAAGCTACTGCAAAACATAGCTGTTTATGTAACGCTACTAAAAGGTTAGTCGGATATGCACAAAATAAACAAATAAAATTGTTGTACTTAATAACCACTAAATTATATAGTTTTTGAAATAATGCTAGTAGTAAACCTTAATTTATATAATAACGCCGACTTTTTCAATAATCTTATGAAGTCGATTATTCTTAGTACTTTCACTGTGTGCGTGTAAGCACACACCACATTGCCAAAAACATTCAACTAATCCTAGAAGCGTGGAAAGTTGTTCAATTTGCTTATTAATTAATAGTCAATAGGTCAGAAAATCAAATATAATTATACTCATCGCTGCATACCGGTGATGTTGATAAAACGAATCGAATTTGTTAAACGTTACTGCACTTAAACGTTAATTACGGTTACTACAACTAAAACCTTGAGAAGGAAAAGTACTTCGTTCACAATCTTTTATCAAAAATTCTGCGCCTCGATCTTGATTTCCTAACACATTTAATAAAAGCTACTTTTTGGAATAATTTAATAGCAATATTTAATGCACGATATGTCACAATTACTTTATTAGTTGACCGCTAATCGCTAGTTCAAGATATCATTAAAGTAATTTATATAATTATAAGCAATGTATAATAGAACAAAATTTTTAAGTAATGCTTGTAAAAGAAATTAATTCAATAGACGTTATTCATGACGTCTATTAAGATTGATTTATTCGTTTTTGCATAAAGGGTTTTTCAAGTAACTTTATTCTTGTAGTTTATGCACTTTCATACAAAAAACGCTCGTAATTACTTTATTGCCTTTTACGATCTTAAAGCTAAAAACCTCTCTCTTCTACATTCCGTAAAAATTCATCTTTAAAATTATGTGAATTCCGAGACGCCGACCTGAATATCGTTCATTGGTATGATTTACGTAGAACATAGCAGAATACTGAAAGTAACGTTTAGCACAGGATAAACGACTCAAACTTCTTAAAAACGTCAGATTTAAATATTTAAAAAAAGACTACTGTATAAACACTTCAAGAAATGATTAATAATATAAAGGTACCGTTTACTAAAAATGTTAAATAAAAAAATATACAACAAATATTAGTAATAAAAATTTAAAAAGTTGTGATTTAAGTAAAAATTAAACACAATTGCAAATAAACTTAACATTTGAATAAAAACTATGACAAATTAAACATATTACTTGTAAGTAAAAATAATAGAACATATAATAGTTTTTGGTTATCGTCAAAATAAACTCAAAATAGAATTTCATTTAAAATAATAATATTTCTATAATTTAACATTAAAAATTTAATACATCCCTCGGGTCAAAGACGGTCGACCGGTATCACGTTGCTCTCCAGGCGTAATCATCGTAATAACCCATTGGTGCATAAGCAGCTATTATTTTTCACTTCGTTTTAATTTACTCGCCTAAAATACGATATGGGTAAATATATCTATAACAACCGAGACATAATAAAATGGCATTATAAATTCATTGCGCCCTCAAAAATGAAAATATTTATCATTGTATTGTTGCTTAGATTTAGATGATAACCAATTTTTTATTTCTTTTTATGCATCTATATTTATTATGATTGTAAAATTAATTCTGACAAGTAAAAGATTAAACTTAAAATTATTTATTTTTCCTAATTATTGACAGATTAGAACCAACATAACAATAATTATACTAAATTGGTATAACATTCTGTCAAAAAGTATCTAGTCAAGTCACTCACCTGGGCAGATGCATTGATATTCTTCCAGGTCTTGCATATTTTTTTAAACATTTTATTTCAACACTTCACAATTACATAAGAATAAAATAAGTATACGCATATATAAAAGAAAGAAAAAAAAGAACAACTATTTGAATTTCTTAATTATTAAACAATGTAGCAATTGGGAATTTGAAAAAAAAATTATTGATTTTTCTTATGTATTTTAAAACTTTATTATTAATAATATTGATATTTAATTAAAAAAACTTAAAAAATTTTTTTTTAAATTAATTATAAACGATTAAAGATTGATAAAATTTAAAAAAAAATCACGTGACTATAAACGCGCCATGATTGGTCGCCATCGTTGTGACGTCATAATGTTATAGCTATTTAATAACAGTACAGCGTTTACACGTTATTACACGTAACTAGACAATAATAATGAAAATTTATTGCTAAAAAACGAGTTGTTAGTTGATTCCGATTAGCTATGTGTGATAAGAGGATTTATAAAGGCAAAGTCTGATAATATTCCTGACGTTGATATATTTATGATAACCATTTTTAAAAAAAATGACGTTCGGTTTAATTCTGCTGAAGTGCCAGACATCAAGCTAAGTCTGTTAAAAAATAATATAATAAATAAAAATATTTAATTTTAAGTATTTATTCTCAATTATATTAAATATAATTATTTATTTCATAAATAGTAGAGCATCGCGTGAGAGTTACGACGACAAAGCTATAGGTTATAATTCAACTAAGTCGTAAAAATAATATTTGTATTGTAAAAGGATGGGTATGTCCAGAACACCGAGTTCGGAGTAAAGCTTATTTGAATATTTAACAATGACAACAGAATTAAATATATCAAAACACTGTACTTATTATTTCTGTATCAACTGCAATGAGTAAAAACTAACATTATGACGTCACATGCGCTTGGGTTTGTTCGGGAGCTGTCGGCGTGTCTTCGGTACTGGATTCAAAAATTAGTTTTTATTTTGAAATCACTTTTGAATTATTGCGAAAAAAAAATAGTTTTGTTATAAAACTTATATATGATCTTTCCATTTATCACAAAAAAAATTTTTTTTCAAAAACCCAATTGCAACAAAGTGAGCAAACAAAAAGATTTTACTGTTACTGTTACTGTCCACCCATTAGCATTTATTTCAAATGCTTGTTTAGCATCTTAGGCATTAACTTTCAATAATTATTTATATTATTATAAATCGAAGCAATACTACTTATACAAAAATTAATGTCTAAATAACGTCTTATTATGTCGTAAAATAGACATTCAGCTTCGATGTCGTAGATTAAAGTTATCGATGCATGTACGAAAGGTTATTTTTTTATATAGATAAAGAAAGCTTTTGTATAATAATATTTGATGAGCAAAAATGTTGAAACTGTAAGGGGCTTCAACGTCAGGAGTTTATTTTCATAAACTTCAACTTTAACTAAATTTATTAAATACCTTCTGTCTTTACATAAAACGATAAAAAATATAACATCACCATCCTTATTTCTAAAAAAACCCTAAACTCCAAAACCATTGCTGCTAACCTCTATTCTTAATATAAGTACAGCTTGGGGCAAAATTCAACTTTTTTTGAAACTAACGCTACGATACGGCCCCGATCCCAAAACACAAAATTTACAACAACAAAATCTTATAAACCTAGAATATATGACTGTGTGAAACCAATACATAATATAAACAAACAATATTCTTAGACTAATTAAATATAAGTAAAATTTAAATGTTTCCAGGAATTGGATAAACAGGAAGAGGACTTTGCCATTTTTTCATTCTTGAAACGTCAAATACACAGGTAAACGGTAAATGTGTTACTTGTAGACCTTCAATATCCTCTATAACATAACGGTCATTTTCTAAAACCGATTTGACTCTATAAGGGCCTCGATATTTGGGTAAAAGCTTTTTGTTCACTTTTGGTGTTACGTCGACATTTTTGACCATTACAAAATCTCCAACGAAGTATTCTGATGCTTGCTTTCTTTTCTTGTCCAAATTTCGTTTATTTTTTTCCTGTGACTTCTTAAGATTTTCTTCTGCTCGTTTTCTAATTTTTAACAAATACCTGTGCGTACAATAACATGCTTGGTGTTTCTCCAGTAGATTTGTTCTTTGTCTTATTTAAAGCGAATTCCACTTCTCCCAAAACTTCGTCCCATTTGTTTAGTGCTTATGTTAGTTTAGACATCATTGGTGTAAGCGTCCTGTTAATCTGCTCTACTTGTCCGTTTGCTTGGGGTGCCCCGGTGGCTGCTAAAACGTGCTTAATATTCTATCCATTCACAATTTTAGAATTCGTCTTAAGAAAAACACGTCGCTCGATCCATTATTCTTAAAGGTGTGCTCTAATTTTCAAAATAATTTTCTAAGTGTTTCAAACCTTTCTTCGTGCCGGTCGAACAACAAGGATAAAATCTTACAAATTTGGTAAAACCGTCTACCACTTTGAATATGTACTTCTTTTTATACTTTGTGGATTCTAATGGTCCATAATGGTTAATATGTATTGTTTAAAACGGTAAGTTTCTTTTCGGGATAACATGTAAATAACCTTCCTTTTTTCTTGAAACAGGCGAGTGCGAAAAGCATTTCAAACAATTTTGCACATATTCTTTCACAATATTTTTTAAATTTGGAAACTAATACAAATTTAAAATAAGGTCCACTGTCTTTTTTACTTTGCTATGGCCTACTTTATTATGGTAACTATTTCGAATATGACATATTATTGCTTCAGGTACATAAAACAATAGCCACTTTTCTGATTTCCTGTAAACTACGCAGTCCCATAATTCAAACAACTTGCCTTGCCTTTCCAATAACCGACAAACAATCTCCTTGATAATAGGTTCCTGAGTTTGTGCAATTAACATGTTTCAAACCATTAAATTGTCATCAATAATTAAAAAATGTTGGACTCGGCTCAGAGCTTCTACATGCTTCATTTTTTCTCCTATTCTGTGCTCCATTTTATACGAATAATTTTGTAGTACAAATGACCACCTAAGAATCTTTAAGCTAACGTTCTTTTTTTCTAAATTTGTTTTAGGCTGTTGCAGTCTGTAAAAGTTTTAAATTCAATTCCTTTCAAATAAAGATCAAAGCGTTGCGATGCATATACAAAGACTAACGTTTCTAATACAAAACTGTGCATCTTAGACTCTGCTTCAGTAGTCCGCCTACTATACCAAGCAACTGGATAGAAATGTTTATCCGGTTGACGCTGCATCAAAATTCCTCCAAACCCCTGAGAACTTGAGTCACAGTGCAACTGTGTTTTACATTTTGGGTCATAAATTTTTAATACAGGATGTGATACTCATAAACTTTTCAACATACTAAATGAATCTAGTTCAATTTCACCAAACTTAAATTCGGAATTTTTTCTTAACAATGAATACAATGGTGCCTTAACTGTTGAAAAATTCCGAATAAATCTACGGAAATACGACACAAGGCTAATGAAAACCCCTTAAGTGTTGTAGGTATGGAATAATCTTTCACTGCCATTGTGTGTTCATAACATGGACTAATACCGTCCTTATCAACATTGTAGCCTAAATAGTTAATTTTTGTCTGCAAAAATTTTCATTTTTGAATTCTTAGTTCTAAGCAATTTTCTACTAATATTTTGAAAACTTCTATCAGTCTGCAATAATGTTCCTCCAATGTATGCATTGCAATTAACAAATCTCTGCATATATAAGTACCTTTTTGCTATCCAATAATTTTGTAAATGCGGTATTAATAAACCGCGTAAATAATGCAAGACTATTTTTTAGAGGAAAAGGTATTCTTAAGTATTCAAACTGACCTTCGTCTTTAACAAAACTGCTGTACTTAATTGAATTTTCAGCTACCTTGACATGATAAAACGCATCCTTTAAATCAAGTTTAGAAAAATAATTCATACCTTTTAGTTGACCCAACTGGTCTTGGAAGTGTGGAATCTGAAAATTATCCCTTAGAGTAAGTCCATTTAAAGTTCTAAAGTCGATACACATACGCACTTGTTTATTTTAATTGGAACTTTATATGACTGGCATACTCAGAGTTACTTCTTCTAACAAAATTTCTATCTAATAAGTCTTGCATTATATCGTGAACTTTCTCTCTGTCTGAATAAGAAAATCTTCAAGATCTACAAAGACATGGTTTATGGCCAGTTAAAAGTTGAATGTTCAAAAATATGTCGGTTTTTGGTTCGGGAGGTCTAATAGGTTCAACATAGTGCTGTTTAAATAGATTATCGAATTTACAAACGTTTTTGCAATTAATTGATTGGTTAACATCTAATTCTACGGTTTGTACTTCTGGTATATCTAATTTAATGTTTAAAATTTCAAAACTTAAATTTTCAACTTCATCCACAGTTTCTAAAAGAGTTATTTGTACGCAGTTTTCTGTAAAACTTAATTGCAAATTTAAGTCTAACAAATTCCTTTCCAACGAACAACCATTACTAATTGTATTTGGGGATACTGTATGAAATTTGATTTTGCTAGTAACGTTTGAAATATTTACCTTACAATTTACAATACTCAAAATTACTAGTTTCGATTTGTTTACACCTTCATACTTTTCACAGGAATCATATGGTTCTATATATCTATTATTAATTAAACTTTCTGAAATTATTGATATTGGACTATAAGTATCAATTATTGCTAAAACTTCTAAAGTATACTTATCTACAAATTTCAAAGATACCAACGGTTGGAATGGTGCTAGAAGATGACTGGAATCATCATCCACTAAATGCGTGGTGCTATCGGGAGACTGTGCTGATCTGGATGATCTTATGGTACAACTTCGGAGCTAGTGATCCTGCGAGTTACACTCATAACAGCTTCTTCGAAGCCGCTGAGACTTGGGGCAGGGCATAGCCATGTGTCCTAAACCATTGCAGTTGAAACATCTTGTTACCGGTATACTCGAAACAGCATTTCCACGACAGCCAGTACTTGGGTTCTGTGCCACAATATTAGCTGCATCGATCGCTAGATTGAATGAAATTGGATGCTTTCTAACACTACTTGGGAACTGCTTCCAAGTTGTGACTTCACTTAACAATAATAACAAATGGTCTAACGAATTAAAATCTTTCATGCGACATTGCATTTGCAACTGCTCGTTGTCAAGGCCTTCTATAATACAAGCAATAATGTCTTTTTCTGCCAAATTTAAACGATTTGCTAAATTAACTTTGTCCGTAAAATAAGTGTTAAACTTTTCATGTTACTGCCACTTTCTTGTTTGAAATTTTTGCATAAGGCTAACCAAATCTTCTTGTATTTCAAACATGTTTTTAAGCGCTTCCGCCAAGTTGGTTAAATTCATCGCCACATGTTCTGGTTTTGAATGATACCAATACAAAACACGACCTCGTAATTTGCCAATTGCCACTAATAAAAGTACATTCTCTGTCGGCTAATATGTATTTTCTTAAATAATAAGTTTCTTATGTTATCCACTTCTAACTAAATGTATAACAAACTTTCACTCGATCGCACTTCTGAAAACTGTAAAGGGCTTCTACGTCAGTTTATTTTCATAAAACTTCAACTTTAACTAAATTTATTAAATACTTTTTGTCTCTACATAAAACGATAAAAAAACAACATCACCATTCTTATTTCTAAAAAATACCCTAAGTCCCAAAACCATTGCTGCTAAACTCTATTCTTAATATAAGTACAGTATAAGGGCAAAATTCAACTTTTTTTGAAACTAACGCTACAAAATGTACCTTCTCTGAATCATTTTCAGTCAGTGCGCTGTTTTCAGAGCAAATGACATACGTTGGCGGCAACCTATACCATAAATAAAACGGAATCAACAATTTTGAACATTTTGGATTTTATTAGCTTCACGCCAATCTAAACAAAAACCATAAATAACATCGCAACAGTTTTTGTAAAGGTGAAATATTGCTTCTTGAACGGAAATCTTTTATTTATCACACTTTTTCCTTTTTAGGTAGTAGTAGAACATGCGTCACAGCTAACAAAATGGAAAAACAACAAAGTTGTATCCTTCGTAGACTCAATTCGTCAGGTCCTACCGCATTTGACTTGAAGCCATACAAGCCTCTACAACTTTCTGCTGAGAAACTAAAGTAAATGAAAACACTTCCGTAACTCAGCTATAATTGTTAAGATAGTATGATATTAAGTTATCAGAAGTAGTATTGAAATGTGTTAATTGTATCAGGATCTCAAAGATGGAAAAGTAGATTATCAGCGGAGGACAGTTGTACGTTGAGAGCTTAATTGTGTTCCATATGAGTTTTGCCCTTGTTACAAGAAACCGTATATTCAAAATAAACTTTTTTTTCTTGGGTATAAATGCGTTAAAAAGATTTTTTAGCAATTTGTAATAATACCGGTTTGCAGAGACACGATCACGCAATTGCTAATTTCAAACTTTAAATGATCTTTTATATAGAACACAATACCACCTGCCCGTGTAGGACGATCCTATCAGATGAAACGATACCCAGGGACATATACCATACCATCTAATACTTCTGCAGTCAACCAAGTCTTAGATATAGCAACAATATTATGCTCTGATCTGCAAAAAATAAATGTGACAGCAATGACCGCACATTTAGATGTGCCGTATTACAATTAACCATGGTCGCAAAACTACATTATGTGAGATAACTTATAGTAACAATATTAATGTAGAGTATCGATCAAGTTAATGATTCCTTCGTTTTAGGAGAAAACAAGAAAACAATTGACCTTTTTCACGCTTGCGCAATAAATGGCGCTGCTTTACTTACGGTCTATCTTTCAGAAATATTATTTGTTCAGTTCAATTTATGTTGGCAATTCTGCTTTCACCTTAAATTTGCTTTGTGATTTCTTATTTTGTTATAACCTCAAATATCAGTAATAATATATAACAAAAGATGTACATACTATGGTTAACGGATTACGTATAAGTATAATTAACAAAATTAATTAAAGGCTGTTTTAAAACAAATTAGGTTAGTTACGTTGTAATTCAAACTTCAAAGAATAGACCCCATTAGTGATGACGTCAAAATTGTCTGGGAAATTTAAAATTTTGGACAACTCACATTTTGACGTCGAGAAATTGACCCTTAACGCCACGTTGTTAAGGGTTATAATAAAAAGGTGTAAGTTTGCTTTATATTTGTGGAGTTGTTATAACGAAATGAGTGGCAAGGGGTCTTGAAATGTTAACCACGAAGCTTCTATTTGTGTGTTAGAAAGAAATTTCAATGTAAAAAGACACAATTCTTTTAATTTCGTATTTACGATAAGGATGCAAACCACAAAAATTCAACTTAGTTTCGCCATACGTCGCTTTGTTATGATTTTGTATTCGCGGTGCTTTCTGGACTACATAACCTCCAATAATACTTAATTCTCAACTTGCTCTCGTTCCTTTGTTCATTATCGTATTTCCTAAGCCTTTACCTTTTATTAATATTCGTTTCATTGTTAATTGTTTTATACTAATTTATTAGATTAATAGTAGTAAACAAAGCGACGTATGGCGTAACTAAGTTGAATTTTTGTGGTTTGCATCCTTATCGTAAATACGAAATTAAAAGAATTGTGTGTCTTTTTACATTGAAATTTCTTTCTAACACACAAATAGAAGCTTTGTGGTTACCCAATCTACAAGGAAACATTTTTGAAATGTTTTTTTCAACGTTTTACAAAAGATATATTTACATTTTTAAAAACATTGCAAAAACGTCTTAATGGCCAGAATTACGTTGCAAAATCAATATTAGAAAAACATTCTAAAAATGTTTAAAAAATATTATTTATAATATTATTTATATATATTTATAATATTTTACAAATGTTACATTAATGTATAAAAAATATATAATCAACGTTTTTTTTTTAAATATTGCAATATACTTAAGGGCAGTTCTACAATCATGGTATAAATGTAAGTTTAGTTATACTTGCTTTAATTTTAAAATACTGTCATATTTGGCTGTTAGTTTTATTTATACTAGCCAATAACGACAGCATTTTACAATCAAATTAAGTATAACTTAACTGACATTTATACCATTATCATAAAACCAGCTCTAAAATGCTTACAAAAGATAAATAATACAATCTTCGTGTAGTCTAAATATTTCAGTTTCATGTGGCTGTAAACGCATTTGATGCCTATAACAAAAATTAACACATTAACATAAAAGTAAAACAAACATTATTCATGTAATTACTTTATATTAATTGAAATAATTATAATAATCCTCTCAAAAGTTTCCAATTAATTAAAAATTTTTCTATTTAATGAATAGGATCCTTCAGAGTAGAAAAACGACAACAATAGAAACAACCTTTATCTGTTAAGGCCTGAACAATAAAGGTTGTTTTTATTGTTGCCGTTCCTCCACACCGAAGGATATTATCTATAAAATAAGAAAACTTTTCACTACCTCTTTGTGTAAAAACGAAAACCAGAACTAACAATCCAAGATTTTGAAACTTTGTACACACAAAAAAATACTGAAAAAATTACATACCAAGATTAATTGGTTATTGAGCACGTTCAAATCTCCGATTTCATCGTATCAATTTGATAACCTTAAAACATCACAAAGAATGGAAATCATAAAGTACATAGAATGAACGTTTTAGTGTACCACTGCTGTAAGATATAACATTATACTTCAGCAAAATTTCTTGCAACAAAAAAACAAAGAAAAACGTACCATAATAAATGCTGATATAAACTAAAAGTATCTATTTACGTATTGATAGCAAGTTTACTGCTCTAAGCGCTAACTAAAAAAATAAAAGAACAAAGATTCACACTAGTGAATATTTAAGCAAATTAACATTGTAACAGTTATAGATATAAACATATGTAGCTATCAGCATATGCAATATAAGGATAAACACAAACACCAAAATTACAAACAATTATTATAAAATTAATTATACATAGTAACAATACTATTACAGATAAGATACAAAAATAAAACTCATTACTTACAAACCTTGTATCTTTTGTTATTAAAACTATACAATATTTATTATGATTTTATTGTTTTTATTTAGATTTTAGTTAATTAATGAAAAAATTATTTAGTTTTTAGCGAAGTCGAATATCCTATCCCATATCAATATGCTTCTATTTGAAACGGAAAACTTTTTCTGTACAGTACTTTCCACAATGACGTTCAATCCGTAAACGGAATAAATAATTCTAACGACCTTCGATATCTTAACTTATCAGGTAAAATCAAAGAAAATGTATGTCAAAATGTTCATTTTTTGTACTTGGCACTCCACTCTTATTAAACAACAATTACCCCTAACGTACACATTAAAAAATCAAAAAATACTCAATGAAACAATACTTTGGTATTAAAATGAAATTGTGTTTTGCTAAAAAACTTTTTATGGTACATCGTCTTGTATATATTTTTCTCGTTTAAAATTCGGTTAGTAGAATTAAATTTCTCTCTTTCTTTTTCTTCCGGTTACAACACACGTGCAGATGTTAATTTAAACGTTCAGCAAAACTTAAAAAGAAATTGTGTGGCATCCGCTTATTTTATAGATCGAATTAAAAACTAATTGATGATTGTGGAAAGAATTGCTGAAGTATAATGTTTTTATTTATTTCTAGCATTTATGTACCTCTACTTTTGTTTACTATTACCTACTGAATTTGTAAGTTCAATCCTTAATATTTTTTGATTAGAAAATATCTCAAATAAATTGAACACATTGTCGACTTGTGAACGTCTTTGACATCAATTACATCACCTTAAATTTGTTAATGGAAAAACTACCAAGACCTTACTTTATAAGGTTTCTATCAACGCGTGATGTCTTGCATTCAGAATTAATTTTGAAATTAGTCCTATTTGTGATACTATGGCGATATACTTATTACTTATTTTTTAGCTTTTAGGAATGTTCATAACGTTACTAGTATTAGCAACAGTTTAAGTCGTAAGTACCTTTTTACTTTTTTAATAAAATTTAACGTAGATCGTATATACAGCGACTAAGTATACGATTGTTATCACAATTAGTTTACGCTTTATTTATTGTTTAGCTTATTCAACTCGGGAATTGACTGGCTGTGAGCGTTTTTATCTCAATTTATATAAATATCCTGATGTTAAGATTCAATTTTAATATAATTTGCTACTGTAATTGTCGTTCAGTATACCAGAAATTGAATTTTGTTATTCACTGTGATATTGCATAAACAAATAGTTATTTATATTTAAATTTTTCTCTTTAGACGTCAAAGTTAAAATAATTTTATTTTTCGATAGTTGAGAAGTTGTCTTCTATTTTTTTAGCGTTGTAAAGTTTACTAATTATAATCGACACATCAAAAACAGGTTGAAATCTTTTAACTGCTTTATCCACGCCACTATCTGATATCAGAGCTACCGTTGGTTTTCTTTACTGTAAATTAAGCTACAGGTAATAGATCGCACTTCAACCAATTGTACGTAACAAGTTTTGGACGCCTCAACGTGCAGAGTTTGCGTTTACCATAACAATTGATATTTTTCAAACAAATAGATTTTATGGCTTTCGAAAATAATGACGATTTTTGGAAAACAAAAAAAATTAATTACTATGAACTAGGGCTCCAAATCAAAAACTAAGAAAAGTTGTTTCTTTTAATGCGTTCAACTGCAATTTTTGTGTTATAACTTAGTATTAACACTCTGTATAATAAAGTGAAATATATTTTTTACTTTATGATATATTTGTAATTAAACTGTATTCTCATTTATAGTTGACAGTAAATTTGTAATTTATGAGAACAAACTTTATGTGTCTATAAATTTATTGTAACAAGACTTCATAAATTCTAACTAATTACAAGGATTCTATGCAAATGAGATTAACATGTGTTAGTGCAAATAAAACAGTATATAATACTCTATTATAGGTTAGTATTTATAAAATTGATTATTAAAATATATTTATTATACATATCTCTATATAATTTAACTTTCTCTTATATAAGATATTTGCTATATAATATCTGATACTTAATACTTGTAAGTTAGCAAAAAAAATTATATTTTCATATTTCATACAAGTACTCTTGACCTACATATTGTTATTTTCAGTATCGGTTTAGGCACCTTGTGTTATTTTCGGTATCATTTGATGTACTCAACTTAAATCAGAAATATACTTATACCTAATTTAACAACGTTTAAGCAATACCTAATTTGGTGACACTATGATAACTGCTTGAGAATAACTCAAGTTATTTTTGTTTAAAGCTTTCCGCATGTCACAGCGTCATCGCTTATTATTAATTGCAATCAAAGTGACAACCGTATCATTAAATTTGCACAAGAAATCATAATTGTCGCTCTATTAAAACGTTGTGAAAACAAGTCTTTCACTTTATGCACATAAATTAAAAAATGATTTTAGAATAGTTGTAAAGATTATGTGCTTTAGTTATGTCATTTTATATTTAAGTATCTGAAATTAACTATGTTTTTTAAATAGTTATTGATAACTTGTTATAGATTAATTAATACGTTTTTCTAATGAGTTTGACAATGAATTGTTTTTTAAAAAACAATAGTCTTTTTTAAAATAAAACGTTATGTATTAGATTTAGTTATTCATAATACAACTAATATAATATAAAATTGTAACATATCTTAGATAGATATAACAGTAGTTTTGTCTTTCTATTTTATTAATGTTTTATGGTTTTTGGTTTTATTTGTAATGACTTTTAATGTCTAAAGATACTGTCAGTTCTTCAGTCCCGCGCCTTACATAAGGGCAAAGTCGTGTGGTGCACGACGGCGCCGAAGCGTCGAAGGCGCCGAAAAGCCTCAAAACACAAAAGTAAAAAAAAAAGATAAAGCAACAAACAACATTTATAATGATAAAAAAACCAGTAAGAAATTGCTAGCTATTACACTGTTTTTTATTTGTTTATTTTTACTCTTTGAGACCAGGGAACCGCATTACTTCTCGAAAAGAATATATTTTCCAAATGAGAGTACGCAATAATAGCATTTATTCGATCGAATACGTAATACGTAAAATGATAACATGAATTGTGTGAACTCAAACAAATCTGATTTTATTCATGTTTGAGCTTGAAATTGGGTTGCAACGAGCCAACCGACGAACAAGCGTTTTTTTCCTGTCTGAGCTTGCACTGTACGAAACTTTATATATTTAAGCGCTGCATCGGTCGCGATTTCATTTGTTGCCTGCTGCCCGATCAATAATTAACTTAGCGAAGTGAAAAGTTGCATGGGGTAAAAGATATCTGCTGTTGAGACTTTAGTTTTTTGTAGTTTTACAGATTTTATAGTGATGTGTTTTGTGTTGTAAATTAAGAAGAGTTTATCTAAAATTTATTTTTTATTTTAGATTTATTAAAACATTAAAAGTCAAAATTTGCATTTCAAAAATCCTTTTATTTTTTTTTATACAAACATCATTGTTAATTGAAGTAAATTCAAACAGAATAATTGATTAGCACTAATATTCTATTTATAAACATTTATAAATTTTGGAACAACTTGAAATAAGTAATGTTAAGAAAATACTTTCGAGTTGGAGTCTGAGACGTCGAAACATTTCAATTTTTCATGAATAATTTGACAATTTGTCTACTTACGTATTAATATCTTTACAGTATACAGGGTGTCAAAAAAAAGAAGAAATTTGTCTGTGTACCAAAATTTGCTGAATAAAAGAAAAAGAGAAGAAGAACTGGAAAACCTTGTCAAAATTACACATTTTTTTTCAAAACCAGAATCTACTTTGCAAAATATAAATAACAGCAATAATACAGCTGAACCAGTATTTGAAACAAGTATCAGCAGCAGAGAAGAAACTGATCTTTTAGAAAGCAATCCATAACATCTTCTAGTTCCGCTGATAATGAGAAATCAAGACCTTCAAAAATTACCAGAACGGAAAATATGAGTCAACTTTCGAAAGATGCTGCACTATGGCCAAAGAAATTACGTCTTAATAATATTCAAGAATTGGTAGAACGTGGCCCTGCTCATTATCAAAACAAACAAAACCGAACAAAAAAAATTGAGCGTTTTTGGTTATTGTATTCCGAAACAAAAAATTCACTTTACTGCTTCTGTTGCAAAATTTTAAATGACAGCAATTTAAAATCTGTTCGCTTTAGTGATAAATCCAGTTACAATGACTGGCAGCATTTAAGTAAATATTTAAACATTGATAAAAAGAGCAAGTTACATATCGAAAATGTTCTAAAATTGCTAGATCTTTCTAACCGTTTTCATAAAAATGAAATAATTGATTCTGAAATTCAAAATGTAATCAACAGAGAAACTAAATACTGGCAAGCTGTTATAGAAAGAATTTTCTACATGATTTAGTTTTTAGGTCAGCAAAATTTAGCTTTTCGTGGAAGTAGTAATAAGTTGTTTGAGAAAAACAATGGTAACTTCTTCAAATGCATAAAAATGATTACCAAATTTGATCCGATTATGCCAGAACATACAAAACGCTGTAACTGTCGTTTAAAATAAATGACTAGTTGTTCGATTATTTTCGTCATTCATTTCATGTATTTTGAATTTGTTTTAATGAATTTTAGATTTATTTTAATAAGTTATTTTACGTTTTTGGTTCATAATTCAAAGTTGTTGATAAAATTTTGTATTTTGTTGCGCCGTGAATCATCTGCGATTAGGTTTGTTTAACAATTTCTTTGTTTGATCAAAATTCCAGTGGTAATTTATGTTTCCCTTCTGAGAGATAATTGTAATTCAATATATTTTGGCCGTTTGTTTATGTTAAGTTGGTTTCAAAGTTCTTTGTTTTAAGTGCATTCTCAGTACATTCGTACTTGGTTTCCTGTGTTAGTCGATAAAATGACGTGGGAATGAAATCATTATTTTAATTTATTAGACAGCTTAATCTTTACTACAGTAATGTAATATAATATTTTGTCAATTTGACACTTTTACGTAGAAACAAACGCCGTGGTCCAATACTACGATTTTGACGTTGTTTGATCTGTTTGCCTCCTTGTCGCGCTTCTTAATGAGATTGTTTTCTTTACTGAAGTTTGGAACACAGTCATTGTGGAAATGGTAATCGTATAAGGTTATATATATATAAATGATTTTGGTAATAATAGGGAGTTGACTGATAGTCGTACGAAATTACTTAAGTATCGGTATGTAGTTGCCAGGGGTTAAAGTCACCCCCTTTAGATGTAGTAGTACCGCGGAAAGCTTCAACAACGGTACAGTGAATCGTTTGACTGGAAAAACTTTCCTATTTCGTAAAGTCACTGAAGTCACTGTTCATTAGATTTGTATTAGTATATATCGTGGGTTTGCGTGTACGTTGTGTTTGGCAATCCCAATTCTCGCCTTGATGGTATCCACCATTAAAAATCTTCTGACGGTAAATGGTTCAAGTGGTTGTGGTACCCTATCGAGTTTCCGGACGACGTCATCTGGCCTAAGTTAACCAGGAGCTCGTCTTCGAACAATCAAGGTATTTATAGATTACCGGTTAAGTTTTAATTGGTGAGTTCAGTGACTAAAAAGCTTTGAAATTAGTTATGAAAATTTATTGATAGATATTGAATATTATGATGGATCAAGCAATTTATGGTGTTCATGTGTGCTAATTTTAAGTATATTTTTATGCACTAAACTAAAAGACGTAATGTAACCAACTTATAAAGGTTGTTTCGACATATATAGTAAAGAATGAAAGATATTCTTAATTTCCGTACCATAATTTAACATTGTACAGCTTTATACCATTACGGACTTGACTTGATTTTATTAAGTATTTTATTTTTTTTTCATGCGCACACGGCCGTTCAGTATTTTATTTTTTTAAAAAGGTAATTTAGTTTGTTTAGTTTTTTTTGTTTCCTCTTTTGCATGTAACAACGCTCACAAATAAAAAATCACACAAACTATCATAGGGATAAAATACAAAATGAATGAATGAATGAATTTGATCGGTGAAAATATCAAATCCAAAATTTTAGAACTAATTAAAAAAGCAAAATACTATTCCATATTATTAGGCTGCACTCCTGACTCTAGTCATCAAGAACAAATTTCTGTTTGTATAAGATTTGTTAATTTAAAGAGCACGGGAATTAGTATAGAAAAACATTTTTTATTATTTTATCCTATAGATGGTGTGTCGGGTGAAGGCTTGACAAAATCGAATACATTGGGCATCAATTTTTTTTCTTTAGTTCAAGAACTGTTTGCATTTTTTTCAGCTTCTACTAAACGCTGGTCAATTCTGAAATCTAATTTATCTAATGTAACAAATTTAAGTTAAAAACCTTTATCGTATACTCGATGGTCTAGTAGAATAAATGCAATAACTCCTTTAAGGTATCAACTTAGGAATGTTTATGATGCTCTGTTTGAAATAAGCAAAGGAAACTTTGAAAATAACGTAAAATATTTGGCTGCAATGTTGGCCAAAAAATTTGGCTGCAATGTTGGGTAAAAAATTGCAAACCTTTGTTTGAGTACATTTGCATTCTTATATTGTGGTAAATTTTGATGTTGCTCAGTGTTGTAATCATTTAAATAATTTGAATAATTTTTTGAAAGCTTATCGCTCCGATCAAGGTTTTAATGATCTATTGATTTATGCTAAAGAAATAGCACCCAGCTTAGACATAGAACCTAAATTCAAAAAACAAAGAGATCTAAGACCGCGAAAAATAAAAAAAAACATCAGTGGATGAGAAATTCCCATTACTTTCTTCTTAACTAATAATTTCGCGTTTTTATGGAATATCGATTAATTTGAAAATTCTGAAAACGAACAATTAGAATTATGTCATAAAGTTCAAAATTTATTAAACGACAAAATTCGCAATGAACGAGACATAACTGCCGTGGAACTTGTTAAAAAATTGCAATATTTACAAAATTTTGATGAAAAAGTTATTACGTCTCTAGAAGAAACTTTAAATTATAGAATAATTAACAACTTAGTAAATTCTTTTCCTATTACGAGCTTAATACTTTATATTTTACTATCAATGCCGGTTTTTGTTGCTACCGCAAAACGATATTTTTCAAAACTCAAAATAATAAAAAATTATGTAAGATCGATCATGGGGCAAAACCGACTAAGAAATCTTGCTATCATTTTAATAGAAACGGACCAGCTAAAAAAATTAGACACCGAAGATTTAATTAAACAATTTGCAAAAATTAAAGCACGGAAATTTAATGTTTTAAAATATTTTATTTCTTATGCTTTTGTATCATATATTACATTTGAAACTAAAATACAAAAATTTTGAGTTGTAATACTGTTAGAATATATTTCTGTTTTAAGTTTATAATTATGTTATGTACCTCAATAAAAAAATACTTGTACGGCTTATGGCTTGTACATGTAAAATACAAAAATTGAAAATAAATTTATAAATATACTTTTTAAAAGTATTTTTTATTAGTGGAAAATAATACCTAACTTCACCCGTATCTGTACTCACATATGAACGTAATACAAATTTGGGGCGTTATTTTAAATTTGCACAAGGGCGCCAAAAGTGCTAGGCTCAGGCCTGCCAATTAGTATGTATTATTTAAGACCTACACAATTTTATATAAAACTATAACATATCTTAGATAGATATAATAGTACTTTTGTCTTTGTTTTTACTTTTCTATAAGGAAAGTATAGCGATCCTAATTTTTTTTGCAAAAATTTTTTTTTAAAGAGTTTTACGTTTCAAGGTCTCTTGAATCAGAAAAACGTATTTGGGTGTCTGTGTGTGTGTGTCTGTGTATAACGTTGAACCCACAATAACTCTCGAACCAAAAGTCCTAGTAACTTGAAATTTGGTATGGAGCTGGTTTTTCACATTTGATCTCGGTTCTATCAAAAGATAAGTCTGCTAAAGAAACCGGAAGTGGGTGTATCCGCCATTTTTAACAGTTTTTGTTATATAATTTTGAGCAAATGTAAATTATTCGAATTTTTTTTATAGCTTCTTATCGAGACAATACTTCCTAACAATTTATTCAAATACAAATTTTTTCTATCATTAACAGTTTATTAGATATTTAATTTACAATTTAAAGTGAATTTCATTATATAATCTAGGTTCGAATCTTACCTGCGACGATTTAAAAAAAATCTTTTTTTTTTGCATAAGTTTACGTTTCAAGGTCTCTTAAGTCAGAAAAAAATATTTTTGACAAAAAAAAATTTGGTGGTTGTGTTTGTGTCTGTCTGTGTGTAACGATGTACCCACGATAACTTTAGAACCAAAAGTCCTAATAAATTGAAATTTGATATAGAGCTGGATTTTCAGATTCTCTTGGTTTTATCAAAAGATAGATCTGATAAAGATACCGGAAGTAGGTGTATCCGCCACTTTGAACAGTTTCAGTTATAATATATATAATTCTTCCTAACAATTTATTCAAATAATTTTTTTTAACGTTAACAGTTTATTAGATATTTAATGTATACTTTAAAGTGATTTCCATTATATAATCTAGGTTCGAATCCTGCCTGCGACTATTTTTTTTTAGAAAAAATATATAGCCGATTGCACAAATGTCTGGTTAATTGGCGATTTACTAATCGTTTTTAAGACAAACATATCACTTCAAAGTGGTTTTATGACAACATAACCTTATAAAAATACATTTCTTCATCATTCCTTATAGGAAAGACGTGTGGTGGCCACACCAGTTTTTTAAATAATGTTTTATGGTTTTGGGTTTATTAGTAATGGTTTTTAATGTTTGAAGATACTCGAAGTTCCCTGTGTGGTTTACATTTATTAAATTGTTGTAGCTAATGCAGTAAAAACAAGTAAAAAATGTTTTTCTCGTTCAAAATTATACATAGTGTTATTTTAAAAACAATTAAATAATAATGTTAGAGTATATACTCTAAACAAAATGTTGTATTATTAATTTTTTAGCATTTGGATAAAATCGTTTTATCTTGCATGTTGTTTTTTTAACATATATGATTATTAACGATGTATTAAAGATTTTAGTTATATATATATAGTCGGTTCAGGACAACAGTAAATCATGAACAAAAATACAGTTCTGATTAAAACAGCTTTTCCAATTTGCTCTTTTATCAGTGCTGAATATTCTAGGCGATAGCTCACAGATTTTAAAAGTTTTCGTAATTCTCATACTGTTTGGTATTATTTTATGTAGGTAGTGTTTATAAAAGATTAATTGACATCAAAAGAATAAATTAAAGTTTACTTGTCGTACTGTTGCTCTTTACTTTTGTGATAACTTGCATATAAAACCAGATGGACAACTTAGTGTTTACTTAGAAAAATTAATTTTATTTAGAACATCTCTAGGTTTAGTAAAGTTTTGCTTTGTTTTAAACTCAACCATGATATTAATGTGAAATCCTTACAAGCGACTGTACTAAAATTTCTTTATCGTTTTTGACAAATATTACTGAAAAAATTAAAATAAATATCATTTTAATTTGATTTCTTTTTAATTTTTATTTATTTATATAAAAGAAAAATGTTTCTGGGACTATGCCATTTTAACTTAAAACATAAAAAGCAACCCAAATGACTAATACGCTAATGTATAATTGGTTCTGTAAGTTGTAGTTAAATGTTGTTAGGTATGTATATAACGAATTAAAAATTTTGATCACTATACGAATAAGTTGTTTTAATTTAATGATTAATAACAATTATGATAACCACAACAAGGACGAGTTTCTAAAAATTGTTTATTAAAAAATTAGAAAGCAGAAAAGTAAAAACATACTCATTTTGCTACAAAACACAACACATTGTAGTTATCTTTTACTTATTAAATGACATACAATATAAAATTGAATTATTTGACTCAAAGTTTTTTCCACAAAATATTTTGGTTTTAATTTATTTTATTTTATACATGTTTCGACATTATAAAATGTCATCGTCAGTAACTCTATAAATAGTACAAAATATTAAAAATATAGATAACAAATAAATTATGAAAGAGCATACCTATTAATATTATTAAATTGACAAATGTCAAAAATAACAAATTGAAACTATCAATAAACACACAGCCAGAAATGATAAAAATAAATTTAAATATAAAAAATAGAAAAGTAAAGTTAGAATTTAGGATTAAGAAGAGGAGAAGTGCTTATATCGAGAATTTCATTGAGACACGTAGAAGAATTATCATTAGAAAGACGATGAATTTTCATAAAGAATTGAACATTATTAAACAACTTGCATATAATAATGGTTATCCTATTCAAATTTTAAACACTGTTATTTATAGAACTCGTTTTCGCCATTTATTTAAAAATTTGATATCTAATAAATCTAGTAGTAATGATATTTACCGTTCTATTTCTTTCTTCAATCCTTCTTGTCTTTTTCTTAAAAATCTGTTTAAACAATTTAACGTTTCTATTTCTTTTTCTACAAATAATAATTGAAAATCTTATATTGCTAATAATAAAGATCCTATTTCTTCTTTACATAAATCTGGTGTTTAGAAAATTTCGTGTTCTTCTTGTAATTCTTCTTATGTCGGCCAAAGTGGAAGAAAGCATATTTGTATTAAACTATCCAGAAAAAAATACTGAGCAAATCTAAACAAGTAAAAGTAAAAAACACGTAATATGTTAGAGTAACAGTAGAACACTTAATATTTCGGTGCACGTATTTTGGTAAAAAGTAAGATATATCTGATTGATGTTGTTTTAAGCTTTAATGGTAACTTTCAGAATTTTTGCTACACTAAGTTATGTTTTCTATAGAAAAAACAGAAAAAAGTCTTGTAATGATACTGTTTACTAATGCTGTTATTAACTAATAACGTCAAATATTTAGAATTGTAGCTACTAATTTGACAATGTCGTCATTAACAACAATATATTTTGTATTTGACCAATAACAACTTTTGCTGCGAAAATTTCAAGCAAAATTAAGTTACGGAAATAAAAAACTAAATTTTTTATTCATAACCGTACGGGAATATTTGGCTGTGTTTGACAAACGATAAAGTCCGTTAAACAAAACAAAAACAAAGCATTATACTTCCAACTTAACTATTTCACAAACACATTGTAATACAGCAAACAGATACCTGGAATTTAGAGGAACCATTACTACATCTTACTGTTTTCAAGAAGAAATTAGAATCTAACTGCTTAATTAATTAAAAATGTTTTTTATTTATAAATAGTACACGTACTGTCAAGAGAGTTTCCAAAAGAAATATCATATGATAAAAACGCGACAGACAGAGATGCAAAATTATAGCAAAACGTAGTAAGACGTGGGTTTGGAAGAAGTTTTTTAACTTAACGCAAAGATAACGAAGCATAATCAAAACTCTTAATAGAGTTAAAATAAACAAATTTACTTATATATCAAATTACTTGTATCCTAGATAACAAATTATAGTCGGAAACATAAATGATAAAATGTACTCAAAATGACAATAATCTCAACTTAAGTGACCCAATTGCATATGTACTAAATTCGTATTTATAAAATTAAAGTTAAGTTAAACTTTAAAATTTTAATTACTTCGATATGACAAATCGAAATAAAAACTCTACAATGTTACAAACGAGATAAAATGTATGTATAAATATAAAAATGCTAACTTTGAGGTCTTTCACAAAAAATCGAATCAAAAAATATTTTTTTCTGCATCTCTTTGGGTATGGACGAATACTTTATGCTTTTCCCTCACTGTTTTTGTATTTTTTTCTGACGGATTCTTTCTTATTTTATAAATGTTGTCGTTAAGTACTTCTCCTATTTTGCTGCAGTCTTTTTTTTTAACTAGTAGCATTATCGCATTCTCTTTGTATGGTTGATTACAAAATTTTCAGTTCTTTGGTTTGCTTTTTAGCATTTTTTTTTTCTATTTCTAAAAATTTTTTATTTGGTCAATGAGATCCCAGTTGTATGTCTTTGTCGTATTGGCTAGTGTCATATGTAGTTATATGATCTTGTTAGAGATCAGTTCTAGATCTGTGTAAATTTAGTGCACTCGTTCTTGGAGTAAAACTTATTTTGCTTCTTTCAGGATCTTAGCTGTATTTGTTGTTATATGATATTTCATCTTTACGAAATTAGGTGTCACTTGTTGGTTCTGGCTTTGACGTAGAAATGCCAAGCTTGACAATTATTAGTTTTTTTTTGTGCGTAGAAAATCTAATCTTGTAGTTGACAAGTACAATTTTTTTCAGTACAGGCTTGTAATAACACTTGTGTAGGTTGTCACGGTCGGTGTTACTATTACTAATAACTTCTTACTGGTTTTGCCGTGTGCCAAAATTTGCGTTCAACGTTTTGCTGTCTATACTTCTTAAGAATGACCGAACTGATTCTCTATTGCTTGGCGTACTGTTTATATACGCTTCATGTGCACCGTGTCCTTTTCGTTCTATTGATCGGAATAGCGTTGCGTAGTAAACTCTTTCACGTGTTGCTTCTCTGTTAACATAGCACTTACCGCAGTGGCATGTTATCTTATAAATATCTTCTGTCTTTGTTCTTGCTATCCTGTCTTTTGCTGTTGGTAGGTATTCTTAAACTGACATGGTGATGCCGAAGCGTAGTTGTGGCTCTCTTTATGTCTATGTAACTTATTTTTGTTTGTCAAATCTCGACTGCTTCTTTAATTATTTACAGTTAGTTATAAAGTTTATAAAGTTTTTGCTTTGACACTTAAAGTGAATACTTTTACATCTAGTAAGTTCTTTTGATGTTTACGTTACGTACCAGAAGTTTTTTGGAGTTAATGATTTTTAAAATGTTTAGCGCTGAATTTAAAATTTTAAATTTTAAATGATTTGGAAACACTTGTTTACTCAATTTTGGTCTTCATTTATAGAAACGTAACTTTTACTGAAATAATGGCCTCAATCGGTTTTTTTAAAATTTTATTTCATTCTTTGTTGGCGTTTCTTTGTTTTCAGATACATGTTGCAGTTTACTTGAATTATTGTAAGTTACATTGTTGTTTTTTTTTAATTACGCTTGCATTATTGTTTTAAAAATTTATTAATTTATGTGAAATCTGTGATTCACGATTCAAGTTTATGCATTTTGTTAAAATAATTGATATAATGTTTGTTAGAATCACGGATAATGTTATCAGTCGGGTAATGCTATTAGTTTCTCAAATCGGGATGGACGTATGTTACTACATACAAAAAACATCGTGGCGTCTAAAATTAGCATGCCCTAAGTGTTAACTCACTAATTAATCTTAGTTGATTAAATCAGTTTTGTTTAACACTTTGCAATTCCTGACGCAATAGAAAAAAACATTTTGCAACAGTATATGTTGCCAAAAATGTAAGCCGCAAGTAAATTAAAAATTAACTATGTACCAATAATTAAAATAATTAAAAATGTTGTTGTATATTTAGCTTTGTTTTTACTGTTTATTGGTTTATTCAAACACCTATTTGGACCAACTCCAAGTCTCAAGGTGATTCTATTAAGCGGCGTGTACTGTACTAGTAATTACGAAGTATAGTATAAAAACCAAACACTGTCAAAATTTTTTGAGAAGTGGTGACGCTGGAAAAAAATTCTTATACAAATAACATTGCTCTATACTATTTACGTTTTTGTTGTTTATTAATAATATGTATTTGTTTCTTACATGTGCAAACCTAAAATTAAATTTTCAAGGATAAATTAAATTGATACTTTATTTAAGTTCTACTGTAATAAAATACGCAAGTTTAAATAAGTTTTCTAGTTTTGTATTTATGGTAATATTTAATTAATTATGGATCAAAAAGTAATAGAAAAAGCTTTTTCATTAACATTAAATTTATGTTTAAAATACCGTGCAAAGATTTTTAAAGAATTTTAGAAGTTATTATTTCTTTTTAATTATTAAAATGTTAAATTTTTTGTCATTAAACACATGTTTAATGAATTATCTCTCGGCGAAAACAAAAAAAAATTAAACAATAAATCTTATCAGCATTTAAAAGCAACTAGTAAAATATATATTCAAAAAGAAAACAAATGAATTCAGGACTAAATTAAAGAAATTTTTGATACCTTTCGTTTTTAAGATAAAGTTTTGTAGCAATATTTTTAATATATTGAGTATACTACATATTGTGAAAAAACTAAAACTTGACATCTAAATGTTACTTTTGAATCCAAAAAGCATACGGTAATAAAAGTTTAACAAAAAAGTTTTCTAATAATAAAATCATTTGGTTAAATTATTATATTACTATGTATCGCTTGTATTAAAATATCACAGTTTTATTCTTAATTATGATTTTTTCTTAAGGAAATTTGTGGTTTTGTGTTACAAAATTACATAATATCAAACATTTGATATTTTAATTAGTTGAAATAAATACTACAAAATTAATAGTTAATTTCATTTTGTAATTTTATAAACAAGTATTAGATAATAAATTAGAATCTTTATTAAATTAAATTTAAAACTAAGTAAAAACAAAGACAATTTAAAAATCTACTTTGTGTGGATATAAAAAAAATCTAAACGATTTGAAATTGCTGTATTGTAAATAAATGAGCAGTATGAACGTACTTAATATATCAGAGTGTACAAAAATAGATAAGAAACGCAAACAAGAACTGCTATTAGTGTCAAGTAGAATCCAAAATTCAAGATAATTTGAAGAATTCAGTTTCTAGTAACCCGTTGTATTTGGAAATTACCAAAAAATAATGCTTGTTTTTAGAAATGTGTTAAACAAATTAAATCAAATAATTATATATAGTCATTGCCACAAAAGATGATCTTTGCGTCATCGCGATGTGACTTTAGAAAACACGTTCGATTATTCGACTAAAAAAAGAAAACTAAAGTACAAGAGAGATAATACCATTTCTCTACCTTTTTTTATCAAAATAAGTGACAACATTAGAAGAATACTAAGAAAATAACATAACAGTTGCATATATCATTACAACTTAAATTAAAAATTTGTCGAATTCTGTAAAACATAAAATACCTTACAATACCTGTGGAGTTTACCAAGTCTCATGCACCTGTAGAAAGGTATATATTGGTAAAACTGGTAGAACTTTACATTTTAAGAACACAAAAGACATCTTCGTTTACTTCAGCCTACTAAGTCTGCCATTCACTAGACACTCTGCATAATGTAAACTTTGAGAAAACTAAAAAAATTTGTAAAACAAAGAACTAAAAATCAAGAAAGATTAGAGAAGTAATTAAAGTTATTAATTTCCTAACAATTTTAACAGAGACAGTGGTTACGAAGTATCTGACACCTGGTTACCTGTTATTTCTTAATCTTAATTTTTTCACTAATTAAATTTAAGCTACTTCTAGAGTATTAAAGGTGGTTTTCCTTTAGACATTTGAGCAAATGCTGTAGCTAAATAAAAAGCTTGCGCTTATTATCTAGTTCTCTTACAATTTGTTTTTAGTTAGCTTAGTTATATAATTGTCTATTTAATTTTTCCTGACGAAAAATTTTCATTAAGCTCGAAAGCTTGTAAAATATTAATTTAAATATATGTACACCATTAACTCTAAAAAAATATTAATATGTTCCATGGTAAAGCTTTTATGTCTAAAATAAAACTATCCTATTAATACCAAAAATCCGTACAATAATAAAAGTAATTTTTTTAAGTTAATACTTATAAGTAGAAGGATTATTTGAATTGTTGCCTCGGTGATCTTTTTTACCTAAGCTCTAAGCGTATGCTCCCCAACGTCGTTAATGATTTTTCCACTCCTGGTGTGCACTCTAGCCTTACATTTTTTCTCCGCTCGCGTCTCAAAAACTTTACGCTGTCGTCTCTATTACGAACTGCATCAAAAACACACAAAAAATTGTTCGAAATATATATAGCAAATAAAATGTCCCATTGAAGAAAATAATATTTATAGTACGTTAAAGCACCAGTAAGAGTAGATAAATGTTTATTCCATTTGCTTTAAAATATCATTGTGATTGTTAAAAATAAAAATTACGTAAGCCGGATTATTGTAAGTAATAAAAAACAATGACTTAAAAATTTAGTTAAAAAACAATTGTTTCTTGCTATAGTTCAGCCTAACGAGGTAATTTACCTTGGTATGTATTTTCTCTTATACGTGTGTTTGAGTCAATAGATGACTAACCACTAACATTCGTTTAGGAAGCGTAGTTTAATTATATTGATTTATAAATATACAGATTTTATTTATTTCTCGATAATTAATAACGCCAGTAGAAAATAAGTTACTTTCCACATCTTTGATTGCAATTACCATATTACCTTTAAAAACATTCTAATTCTATTTGTTGCAATGTGTTTGTTTACAGTTTTTCTATAAGTTTTTTGTATAGTTCTATAAGACATTTGTCTGGATTTTGTAGGTTTAGCGTAGGCCATTTATTAGTTACACTTTTGTATCGCTTCCTCGACTACGTCTTTGTATAGATTTATTCCAGATTCACTACTATCACTGTAACGTATTGATTCTACCAGTTTAGGTTTGATACTGATTTATTATATATAAGTTTTTACACGTATATGCACTTGCTTACATAATATACATAACATCTCCTTTTCCATAGAAAACTTAATAACTAAACATATTAGTATCTATTTGGAACTTTAACAGCTCGCCCCAAACGAGTATGTGAAGGTGGGTTATAAACTTCTGTATTATCATCACAATTTGTATCATAAAAACTAGAGGTTTGTTTACTTTTTATCTCTGGCTTTAAATCAGGAACAACTGATATGAATCTTCTGTTTCTGATTAGCTCATTTCCGTTAGTTTCCTCTATTTTATAAGAACGAATACCAACAAGTTCTTTTATTTTTCCAGGTTTCCATTAAGCACTTGATTTTGAAAATATATGTTCTGATTTTCTTTTAATGGAGACAGAAGTTTTGTTTTTTAAATCTGTGATAAGTGTTTCTAAGGATTTATCTACTAATTGCTTGCGGCTGAAAAATTGATATCTTTTAAAAGACAAATTCTTTTTTAGAGAAAAGTGATTTTTAAACTTTCCTAATAACATTTTTAATTTACCTTTTTCTTTTTCTGCGAATGAAAAAGTATTGTAAATTCTAATTCCACCATCCCCAATATAATGCAACAATTGGGCACACTGTGTGCTTCCACTTTTTTTACACGTTTCGGATGCTTGTAAGTAATTTAGAAATTTTTGTTTCCAGAAGCTCTAATTTTCTGATAAGTTTCCGCTTATTATCATGGGTGCTATTCCTCGATATTCACCTATTTTTCTTTTTTACTTTATCTTTTCACTAAAACTTCACGACTGCGCCATGTAACGTATCGATTCTACCAGTTTAGGTTTGATACTGATTTATTATATACAAGTTTATACACGTGTATGCACTTGCGTACATAGCATTCATAACATCAAACTTTTTTTAAAAGTAATCGATTAAACTATGTATTTCTTCAGCTCCCGGACATGTCAATTCTAAAAAAACAACGTGGAAAAACTTAATTTGGCGTCTTTCTAGGGCGTTTTCATCACAAATGTTAATCAAAAAATTGTAATTCTATAAATTTGCGTTTATTTTTCGTTTAGATTTTGTCAGAACTTTTTTCTTTTTGCATTTTGAAGGTCTCTGGTATATTTTTTAAACTCTATGTCTGAAAATTGGTTAAACTGAAATTTGTTTTTGTATTACTTTTTCTAGAAATGTTAGGCTGTAGTATTCTACATAGTTTTAATAAAGTACTCTTTGTAATTTTCACCATACTTTTTTCATGTTTATGCTTCAATCGTGCATACTTGTTGCAATTACTATATAAAATAATTTTTCTCTAATTTGTAACGTTCTTTCCAAGGAAACTGTGTAAAATGTTTTTAAATTGAATTTTTTGTAATGCGTGGATTAATCCGCAGAGCTTGCATGCACTAGCCATGTTTGCTCAAATTTGATGAGAAACTAATGCAAACTGAAGTTTGACAAATACAGTCGAACTCCTATATAGTGATATTCAAAATTCCTTTCAAAAACATCATTATATAGAAACTTCATTGTATAGAATTTATACTTAAAAAATAAAACACAAATTTAAACGTACAAAAGAAATACATATTAATTATAAACACTTTCGTTTTGTCATTTTTAACCAACTTTACACTTAAACAACTTGAAACGAAAAAATTGCAAATGAAACGTGTTCAATAACATGACACTGCATTTCAAAACTCGAAGAAAATCCTATAATCCTCTAAACAATTCATGCATTTATGTCATTTACAAATGTACAGAATTTTTAGTACAATTAGTAATAGCCTTTCTGTATTGTAAATTAAGAAGTTTTATAATCCGTTTAACAATGCGGTATTGTAAAAGTAAAGTAAATTGTACGTGATTCCAAGAAAACTTTAAGTAGTTGGGTAACATTTTCTTTGAAAAAGATCATTATATAGAATTTGAACATCATATTTTAGAGGTGTTTTTACACGCATTTTAACCCGAAGGTCAATATCCTAAAGAAAACATCACTAAATAGAAAAAATCATTAAATAGGAGTTCATTGAATGGAAGTCCGACTGTAGCTAAACTATTCACTGTACATTTGTAATTATTTACAACTATAACTAATTTTAAATTTTGGGAACGTCTAATCTTACACCGCGATTGTGTACTATCTAATTATTTGTACTACTTAACTATGAATAATTTGACTTCGGTGTATTACATTTAATAACTCTCACTAAAAAATAAAGTTGTTCATTTTGAAGTTGTAGGTATGTCTGAGGAGAAACAAACAAACTAAATAACAAATTATATGACGATTTGTAATATAATGTTTATTTTTAAACTCGGTCTAGTAAATAGCACACCGAAAATAAATTAAAAAAACAATCCAGCGGGAATGTTTTAGTTTCTATCTCTTTTGCAAATAAATAACTGGATAGTTTCTATGCCCGGTGCCGGCCTTGTTCGGGTACGTTTCAAATAATCGTTGCATAATTTGCAAGCTTGTGATTCTTTAATCAAGAATAGTGCTAAATACCGTTCGCGTGGAAGTATCGTGCATCATCCTAAAACAAAGTTTTTGTTGCGGTTTACATTTACCTGTTTTTTTTGCAAATGATGATATTTCACACCCAAAATTAATTAAAACAGTTTTTCATTTTTACACTAACAACTGGTGTTAAAAATAATATTAAACGGAGTTAAAAATTACACCATATTTGATCTATATTTTGGTAAAGAAGGAAGAAGTTGGTGCCAACTACCATCAAATAAAAATTAAAAATTTTTAAAATAGGTAGATCCTTAATCTTAAATGTTTTTTTTTGTAAACTGTGGTACAGATCTGCTGTTGTTTATCTTTATCAAAAGTTTTTGATAGATGTACGTAATCAAATAAAAAATTATTAAAAGCAAGATAGGTTTAGTTAAGTTTTTGCTGTTGTTATTATGACGAATCATGAAAGTGTTTATTTTGGTAATCTGCTTATTTACACAAAATTTTTTTAATTTTATGTGTTAAATCTCATGCTTGTTACAGCAATTGTAATCGGTATTTTCCACATTTAAATTTTCGCGATATTAATAATTTTCTTTAAAAATTGTTTGTTAAATAAATATTTGTACTAGTTTCCTAAATAATGTTTTTATGTTGTACAAGAATGATATTGACCTGTGCAGAATTGACTTTGCTCCTTACAGAAAAAAGATTAAAAAATGCACAACATTGCCTAACCGCGAATAAACATACAATGTGTTTTTTCCACCACTAGTTGTATAAGCTTTCATTATTACGTATAATAGTAGTTTGTAAAGCTGCACTTTTTTAAGTCTAATTAATTAATTAATTGATAATTAATAATAAATATATTTACATTTTCTTATAATTATATGAGTTTTAGAAAAAAGTTTGTAAGCTATTAAGCAGAAGCAACATATTTATTTTAATGCTATTTTAAGAATTCTAAACGTTCCTTAAACTAATTAATTTGATTTTAAAAATATAAGTTATTCGAATTTGCGCTTAACTAATGTGAATTTTAGCTAAATTAAATATATTTTAGATATAATACTTAAAGTAGTATTGTAGTAAAACAATTTTAGTAAGTTTAGCAAAAAAACTTTCGCTATCTATTTATTTCTGTGTTATAAATCACAATTACGAATTCCGGTAAAACTAATTCTATTAAACTAACGACAACTGTCACAATCACTCATTTCATTTTTAATTTTATATTGACATTTCAAATTTTAAACTTGATTTAGTTTGCGGGTCGCAATATAATCTGCTACCGTACAGTCTATAAACTAAAAACTAAAAATTAAATTATAATTGTTGTGGCAAACCTGGCCTGAGAGATGTATGTTGCTCTATGGGTTTAATCATGCACTAACGCCAGTAATTTAGTTTTTATTAAAAGTGTATCTAGTAACTTAAAAAAAAACAAATATTTTGACGTTTAATTATTTACTTGTCAAACTCATTTTACAGTCACAATGAATGTGTTAGAACTACTTGAATAATAAAATGCACAAAATAAAATAGAAAACTTGTTACCATCTAAAACGAAACAAAAGTATAAAAAGAAATATCTTTTTTGAGTACGTATATAAGAGGCGTAAATTTTAATGAAATAAAAAATAAATAATTAAACTATTTATTGTTTTAAACTACTAGATATACTTGTAATAGGATGTAAGGTAATTTGTTACGTAAGTAAGTAAGTAGGCGGTGTCTCAACGCGTTGGAGAGTGAGTCGCAAGTGGTGCTCAGTGTGCTGATTATAACAGAAAGAGCGTCAAAACGGGTGAAATTTCTACTACAGATCTCGTTTACATCTGTTGAATATGGAAGGTAAACAAATCGCAAAACACAATTATAACAACGAATATATTTATTTTAGAGAAAGAAGTTAAAAACGGGTAGAATTAAGCAAATAGGAAACAATTACGAATTCGTCAATAAATATTGCAGTACACCTGACAACACAGTTAATAATTTTAATGCACGCCCGTTAGATTAGGCAACACTTTGTACATATAAGCGATAAGTTTACTCAACATTACATTCAAAATAAATTCACACATTTGTCAAATATGTACGTCTAGTCGTGGGTGCATACGACTGACCAAGGAAAAAAATTATATATAAGAAACAAATTACTTACAATTACCCAAACAACACATTGGTACAAAAAACGTCTAAATGTCCGTCTAATAAACGTTAATAACGCGTTTAAAACCGTTTTAATGTCGAATAAACGTCTATTAGCCGGACATTTAAACGTTTTTTATACCAATGTGTTGCTTGGGTAGTGTTTTCAAATGTGCGATTAGTTAATAGCAACTACTACAACTACTATTATCTAAAATACTAAATATGTCTCTAATTACTCTAATTGCTACTTAAACAAAATTTATATTGGACTGATGTAAAGTAAATTCTATGTGGGCTTAACTTCTTTTACTTCTTATAAAACATTCATTCCGATTTTAAAAAACTATTAAAATGTATTTATTAGAGATGATAATCAATGTTTTTAAAATGGTTAGATTTAAGCAGATCTTGGCTTAAGACTCCTACTGTTTAGTGCTCAGCTAGTGTCTACTATTAAAAAAAAACTGTATTTCGATGATACAGTTTTATACATAAAAGTAGTAGTGATTGTTTATGTAATTCTTATTGCTAAAACAAAACGAAATTTAAAAACTCTAAGGTTTTGTTACGCAATAATTGCCCCATAATTCAAAAAAGTTGTTTTTTAGAATTTGTGTCTTTAATAGATCTTAATAAAGCACTCAAATGACATTATTTTGTTGCTTTAATAGAAATTTTTCCGTGCCTTAATTACGTTTTTACAAGATTAGTATTAATTAGTGACTTAATTTTAATGAATTGCCAAGTAATGGCAAAATATGTAGTATTTAGTAATCTCAACAAAATTATCCAAATTTTTATTATTTTAAATATTTGTTTAAAATTGGCCCAAAAAGGCACAAATTCTAAAAAATAGTATAAAAAACTTGTTTATAAGGCTTTTATGAAACTCGCCTTTAGAAATCTCGTAGCTTTGCCATTCGTTTCCTAAACATGGATTCGTTCCATAAAACCGACCTTATAAAACTTTAATGTACTATTATCAAAAAAACATGCAATCTTATAACAAACCTAATTACCTACATAATCGCAATTATACATTTATTAGGTTATAAATGCTGTACAAAAATGTATAAAAATAATTGCAAAATCAAAAACTCAAAGGTTTTATAGACGTTAGAATTTGACTTGGTTCACAAGACCTACCTCTATCGCAATTCTTTGTTAGATTATCATTTACAAGAACAAAATTATTTGTAGTCGACTATGCTATGAAAACAATTGGGAATTCTGACAAACACATTTGAAGGTTCTGTTGTAATAATTATTGAAACAGAGTTATGATAATTTTGCATTAAACTAAATTTTTCTACTGAAAATTTATGTGATTGTAGCAAGTGACAAAACTGTTTGTTGACCAAAAAAAAGTACCAAGAGCGGTTATACAAAAAAGCAACCATCTAGAAATTGTATTGCAAATCCAATAAAATGTTCTAAACAAACGCGAAATATGGCGTTCGAGAAAAACGTAAGAACAGAACAGTCTTTAAATAAAGAAAATGCATTTAATGTACTTTTGCCTGTGACCAAGAATCCTTACGCAAGTGGTGGAAACGTATCATTTGAATTAGATATTAGTCGATGTATTACACAGAGAATTCTTTAAAAAAATATATTACATTTAGCTATTGCAAGAATTTAGAGAAAATGATAAATAAAAATTAATTGGGCTCAAGAAATAATAAATGCAGATGCTGTTTTTTACTTGGTTTTGTTTGCGGATGAAGCCACATTTTACAAAAATCCGCTATTATTTTGATCAAAACCCAAAAGTCAAGTTAGGTGGTCTTCAAGGGTATTAGGTAGTTTTATCGGAGATTATGTAATAAACCTTATTTTCTTTTATAGTACTGTGTGGTCAAATTTATTTAAAGTTTTTGCAAATTTACTTGACTCGATTACTTATTCCACGTAATATTCTAGAGAGGACGTGGTTGCCTAATGGTGCTTTCTTTCACCACACTGGTGATTATCTTAACGCTACATTGCCACAAAAATTAATTGAAAAAAGCGGTTCAATTAGATAGCCTCAACGATCGTCTGACTTGTCTAAAATTTACTTTTTTTTATGAGATTTCGTTAAAAAAGTAGTTTATCAAACTCCACTCACTACACAAGATGGTACTAAAAATAGATATACACAAACTTTTCAAAATATTCAATCCAACACATTGGAAAACTTTAGTGCTTTTCTGAAAATTAGTTATAAAAAAATATCAATTCTGTTGTCAACCAATTTGAAAATAGTTATTATTTTAAGAATAATTTAATTTTACTTTTAAAAAGATACTAAATTTATTTGTTTGTCAAAATTTGCAATTGTTTTCATACCATACTAGATTACCAGCAAATAATCAAATGTTAATAACCTTCGAAAAGTGTACTCTTGTCAATGAAATATATCTTTAAAACTATTGTCTGTGAGATTGTTACATGCTGTATCATTTTGGTAGAAAATTTAATTTTCTGCAAAATTTTGAATTCCAAACTAGATCGTTCAATTTAAAAAAAAATAAGTTTTGGCCGTTTGAAGTTTACGGAAAAAACTATATTCACAATTAGGTCTTCGAAACTTTTATAGATATGTCAAATAGTGTTAAACCTCATACTAAAATATCATTTTAATACAATATTTTGTTTCTCAAAAGTATATCATTCTTTGAAGTCATCAAGATAGAAGATTAATTTGAAACTATTTATAGTGTCTATAACCTTACCATACATCATTGTAAAGTAAAACTCAAGAGGATTTCAAAACGTACAATACATGTAATATTTTATTTTGACACACCATTGACCCACCCTGTATAATAGTTATATTTATAATTAGTCCAGAAAGTACTATTTTGTAAGTAAGATCATATTTGTAAGCCAAAACAAAGCCAAGATTTACACGATCCGAACAATCGCAAAACAGTTATTTAATAATTTGTTTTTAATAAAATTAAATAGAATATTGATAAAACTAAAATCTGCAATAACAAAATTTAATTGTTTTTAAAATGTATTTGACAATTATATAACTTAACTTAACAAAGTAGTAATTTTTATTTCACTATATTCTATTCAAAGCAACAATTATAAAATTGAAATTGTTTTAATGCGTCTTAAGAATGATGACTTAATGACATTTTTACAACATTGTAAGTAAATTTTATCACTTTTGTTACAACTCACTGATAGAATAATTGCGAATAATTCAAAAAAATACATAGTAGTAAGTTGAAACATGAAAATATTTTCCAAATTAATTATTTTTTATTTTTTGTTTTTGTGTATTTTTATAATGAAATTGTTGAACATTTTTTTAATAGTATAATGTAATAATAATAGTAACTACCTAATTGTTTTAAAAATCACTTATTTTCTATGCATTTTTATATTACAATTATTATTAAACATTTTTTATAAGTGCTTATAAAATTTTTAGTCTATTTTCAATGTTTTTAATGCCTATTTTAAACATTTTTAATGCGTAAACATCCGATGTTTATTTATAATTAACAGAATTTTTCAAGTTTGAAATTTAAATGTTTTACGCAGTACCAACTCTTAAATATTTTTTACCCGATACCCATTTCTATTAAAGTAATAACTGACTTTTAAACCATAGTTTTACGTAGATTTTCATTTATTCCTTTGCCGCTCTAAAGTTTTTTTGTCATTACGTAACTAGACTAACAAACGAATATTGATGTTTGCGATGAAGGCAGCACAAAAAATTGTTACTGTTATTCTAAACAACAATACACATAATGGTTTATGTAAACGTAAAATTAATGATATTAAATATTAGTGGTAACTTCTAGTTATTAAATTTTACTACACTTTACCGGCCTAACTCGGAATAGTAAAGTTTTCGGCCGATTAAAATACATTAAATCACATCAAAACGGACGGCAGCACAAAAAATTGTTTTCTCGCACTTTTATATGTATCTGCGAAATACCACTTTTTCTAATAACCTCTATACATAATTATTTTTAATTATCTTAAGCATTGATACATTATCGGCTGCACAACGATTAACCTTAAACTTTATGTATCGTCACGATCTACTTTTTGTGACACTAACAAACATGAAAATAAATACCTCAACGTAAAGTAATTAAAAAAAAATGTTTTAATTTAAATATTCACTATCACTTCATATTTTATAAAATACTATGTGGAAGCACATCTTGAAATCTAAAATGGTTTTTTTTGTTTATAAAATTAATTACCTTTAAGAGATTCAGCAAACAAATACTTTAAACTTTAAAAGTAGAATGTAATAAGATTTAAATATCTGTTCTTTGTCGTAACAAACGTATTAATAACAACATATTAAAAAACAAGGTGTACCTGCAGCGACTTGTAATTTAAAGCGAATAAACAGTTTAGTTCATGTAATGTAACAGTAATTAAAATAAGTAATTTGCATATATAAACGAAAGAATGGGGAATCTGCGATGATCAAGATGATGTGTGAAAGGATGGTATAGCACGCAAACTGCAGAGCCTTAATATTTGCATCACTTTTATTTTCACAAAAGAAGATGATCTCGTTTCGCTCACTGTTCTGATTATCGCAAAGAGTGGGGTTGTAACTCATGCTCCGATTTTATAGTATATAAAGGGGATCATCTTTAACATTCATTACAGTCTTTAATATTCCTTGAACAATCTGTGATTAAAGATAACATTATGAAGTTGGTAAGCATATCATTCTTTTATTATCGATTTGTGCGAGAAGCTTTTTGATTTTGATTAAAGTTTAGCAAAAAATTTTAATTATTTTACATTTATTAAAATGCTTTGTTTTACACAGTTATACTATTAATTAGTTATATTTATTTAAATTATCAATCATAAGATATTATGTAACTAACATTCTTTTACATAGGATTAATTTTGTAAAAACATCTTTCACATTATTTCTTCTGCGTGTGACGAATTCACTCGAGTTTTTTATAAATTACCATACCCAGTAAATACCTAAAGTAATTAATGTTTATGTAATTTATTACACAAGTATAACTTTACTATGATGTTGCATATTTTCTTTTATCAGCATTTCCTCCTTTCGTTTTCATTACCCGTACTTACTTTTAAGTACAACAAAAGCTAGATATTGCTGCTAAAAAAAGTAAAAAAATAAACTTAAATTAAGGAAACAATCAATTTGCATCTTAAACTTGACTTTGACCATTGCAGCCGGTTATTAAACTAGAACTGGAGCAGCAACGTGTTTCAGCGTAAAAACGCCATTGAAACTAGTTAAGTTCATTCATAAATTTGTAGAATGGTAACGCCTTTATATTATGCGTGACATAACCAGAGCCTTTCACTATAGTACAATTGCATTTAAAAACGTTTTAATTGTTAAAATCCAAATTTTTCTTATAAATTATAATTTCTATCGTTTTTTTAACGTAAACGTTTAGCAATTTTGTTATTGTTTGCGATTACCAAAGCGTTTAAGCGTACGTTTTGCGGTTTTAAAAATTCATAAATAGGTACTTGTAGAACATGGACAATACGATTACTTAACATATCAAGAAAAACTTGACATCTCACTGTCAATTAAACAGTAGTAAATAAATAATACAAATAAAATAAAACTATTAGAAGTATTTTACGTAATCTTATGCAATTTGAGTTATTTACTAAACGATTTTACATACGCGAATCTGAACAAACAATACAACAACGACATCTCACGACTTTGACTTTTGAAACCCTCAGCTAAAACGTAAAATTCAATTCTAATTTGTTTTCAGTTGGTGTTGGCTGTGCTCGTAAGTGCGTGTTATTGTGCACGTTTAGAAAATACTTATCTTCCACCAGCTGGAGCTAATGGAGCAGGTGGTGGTCCTGGATTACAAACACCTTTTGGACCAAGACCCGGCGGTGGTGGTCCCGGTTTCGGTGAGTTTTGAAAAATCTGTCAATACGTCACAATCGGATAAATGCAATCGGGTAATAAATCGTAGGTTAAACGTGATAGGTTAAATATAACAGTTAATGAATTTCAAGCAACAATAATCTCGTATCGTATTTTATAACCAACTAAACCTAAAATGCAGTCAAGTACATTCTAAAATACGATTACGATACAAATATTTAAGAACTTGGATTTTATGTCTACGAAAATAATATTTTAATCAATAAATAATAATGTGCAGTAGTTTCAAGGTAGGTAGTATTTGATATATCATCACAACACATTCACTTTTTAGTTAAAACTTAGCTATGCGTAATTTACAATTTTTATCGTGTAATTTCTATTGGTAATTTCTGATTACTTAATAAGATTTGCTTTAAAAGCATGTAATTACTATTACAAAAGCAATTTTAAGGATAATATACCATCTCTATATAATCACTTAGAATTAAACTGTTACATTATAAAATTTATTTAAAAAATAATAATTAGGTGGCAGACCAAGTGGACCAGGTGGTCCAGGAGGCCCTGGTGGTCCGGCGGGACCTGGTGGTCCAGCGGGACATGGTGCTCCAGGTTTTGGGGGACCATCAAAACCAAATCAATTATACGGACCACCTAGTGATGGAGGTAGAGGCGGACAACACGGCGGACCTGGTTTTGGACCAAGTTCTCACGGCGGACCCAGTTTCGGGCCAAGTTCTCAAAGCGGATTTGGACCAAGCTCTCAAGGCGGATTTGGACCAAGCCAAGGTGGTCCTGATGCCGGTGCTTCTATTCTTCGTTACGACAACACGCCTAATGCTGGAGATGGCAGTTACCAGTATAGGTAACTTACCTATTTTTGAATCAATATTTTTTTCTAAAGATAAATTGTAGTTATGAAACTAGTAATGGAATTAAAGCTGAAGAAGAAGGTCATGCCAAACCAGGTGCTACAGAAGAAGAAGGAGGTGAAGTTGTAAGAGGCTCGTATTCGTACACTGCCCCTGATGGTCAAGTAATAGAAGTTAGTTACATCGCTGATGAAAATGGTTTTCAACCGATTGGTGATCATCTCCCTACTTCACCACCAATTCCTGAAGAAATACAAAAATCTTTAGAACAAAATGCTGCTGAAGAAGCTAATGGTGGTGGCGATAATGGACACTATAACGGTGGCCATTCTGGTGGTTCTAGTGGTTATCCTAGCGGAGGTCCTAGTGGAAGACCTAGCGGTCCAGGAGGCTATCCGAGTGGAGGTCCAGGTGGCAGACCAAGCGGTCCTGGTGGATATCCTGGACAAGGTGGTCATAATGGTGCTGGTGGGTATCCTGGACAAGGTGGTCATAATGGTGCTGGGGGGTATCCTGGACAAAACGGTCAAGGAAGCCCCGCTGGATATCCTTCACATGGCGGTCCACAAAATGGATTTCCAAGCAGTCCAGGTGCTGGAGGAATTCCCGGAGCACGACCTGGTGGCAGTAGGCCAGGATTTAATCCTCAAACAGGATATAGCTATTAATAAGGTTGTACATCAACATTCGTTTATTAATAATTATTAAGACACATTAACCGTCAGATTATAGTAATAACGTAACTTAAGAGTGGACTCAATTCTCAATTGTGCTATAAGCTTATGTAATGTATAAGACAGTTTATACGTTATGCAACTGTAGTCCATAAAGTTGCAATATTTATTATGTGTAATTGTAATCGAATTTTAATTTATACGACGACTACGCAATGTTTAAAGGTTTACGAGTTTTATATATGATTTTTTTGTGATTTGTAAAAGGTGCTATGATACTCTAGAATGTAACAAAGAGTTTTACATAGTTAAGTTTATTGTCAATAAACGCGACTAGACTAAGTCTAACTCCAAATAGCATTGCGCAACTCTTAAATAGTAATTAGATAACGAAATGTATATATTTATTTAAATAAATGAGCAAGATTCTATTTGTAGATTTTATTTAAAAAATACTCTTTGTGTTGGATTTACTGACATTTTTTTAACCTTAGGATGCATGGTTGTCGGAAACTACTCATTTACATAAGATGGGCCACAATGACCCACTATATGTGTATTGAAATATATGCGCCTTAATTGAATACATAAGAATTTCAGTTGTTTTAATAGGTTTTTTATTTACAAATTGTACATAATAATTAATTTATACATTTTGTACATGTATATACTGAGTGGTCCTTGCAAATAATATTACTGCATTTATTGCATACGCAATCGCATTTTCTATCCTTTTTTGTAGGACATAAAAGACGTCGTTTCCTTATTGCTAGTTTCTTTGGTGCTGGTCTAATTTTCTTTCAACTTAAATAAATTTTCTGATTACATCTATGATAGCTTTTTAAAAATTGAGGTTTTTTGATCGTTTGCCCATATGTGGTAGAATCAGCTGCGGCACCAACTTTTTCAGATATTATCTTTTTTGGTTCGACCTTGCGCTTTTGTAGATTTTATTTTCGTTAATGAACAAAATATAAGCATTATGAGCTCCAATGACATAAGAACCCAGTAAACACGGATTGAAACTGTTACAGTCACAAAATTAAAACAATTGTTTCATTACGTTGTTTCGTGTTAGTTCCATTTTTATATCATTTACATGTAACTGACAGTGAATAAATTGAAAGAGTTCCGATTTTTCACTATCAGTTTTAAACCGTTTCAGTACTTGCAATTTTTATTCCATAATCAGCAACCGAATATTTTTTGAATAACTACAATTAAGATCGATTAAATAAGATTGAATTATTTTCAAAACAGTGGAATCGTTCTAGGAAAAACGAATACTTTGTGATTAGTCAGCATTAGTCGTTGCTATACTTTTGATTACTGTCGTCAACGCTTGCGTTGCAAATTGATATCTTTTCACTTGTTCGGTTGCAGTTTGATAAGTGATGCTGTGTGTACAATTACGAAATGGAACAATAAACGGTAAGTCGAAACATTTTATTATAATCCATAAATGTAATCGATATTATTATCATTTCTGTTCTTTATGCATCATGTTTTAATTTGTATAAAAAAATGTAAATTAACACACATGGTTGCGTTAAGGTAGATTATTGCGTAAATCTGATGATACTTTAGGATTTATAATTACAATTCAATTCTTCAAGTTTTCTATACGATTATGTACAACTAAAGGTATTCACAGTGTTTTTTTAATGATTGCTAAAGTGATATTTATATTAAGTTTGTGTTGTTTTTGATTAAAAAATGTAATTAATTTTGTGTAACTCTATGATTATGTATGTATATAAATGAAATATTTATTTCTATGTTACAGATGTGGTTAAAAGTTGCTACCCAACAGTAACTGATGCAGTTTTCAAGGCTTCCGTAAAAAGATCACATCCAGGAAAGTTGCAATATGTAAAAAACTCAATGTGATATTGTATTTAAAAATATTTATTGTGCAATAAAATTTGAAACGTGCATTCGAAAATGTATTATTATATTATTGAAAGAATTGTTTTAGTTCTTTATTGAAACAAGAAAATCATATATTTATTGGTCATTTAGTATCAGTTCATGAACGAAGCTTTTAAAACGTAAACCGAATTCAACATTTAGTTTGCAACAGATTTGAATTTAAAATACCGAAACTATACTGATTCAAATAAGTGAAACAGCAATAGACTTATAGCTATTTTATTGCAGTTAGGTTTCTTTTATGTTTGAAACAAGAGTGAATCATAAATTTTTTGTTTTGAAACTGTTACTAAACATTATCAATTTTGTGTTTACTGGGAACATCTCTTTGTCTGTCGCTTGGATGTGTAATTTGATATTTTTTAATCCATCATCACCACACCGCTTTTTGTTTCATTGTAAAATTTTATTATTTTTGGTTTTTTCTTCGTCGTATTATCCACTTTATTATCATAGTGCATTGTATTCAGCAGAATTACTGATTTTTTTCTCTTTGATACAAGACCTATGTTTTGAGTAAAACCAACAGCAGATAATAATGTCTTGCTGATTCTATTGGTATATACATATATTCTGTCGGTATATCTCTTTTATTCTTTTTATAGTGTCCACAGCGGATATTTCAATAGATAAAAGTTTTTCAAATAATTCGACGCTGGTAAAAAAATTATCTAACGTTAAATTCAATATATCTCCATTGATGGCGTATTCATTTTCTGCTTTACATAACCAAAGCATTTTTATGCCATGTTTTACCGGTTTGTTTGGTATGTGTTTTGTAAAACCGCATCTTCCCTTAAATCCTACTAATTGTTGATCAATTGTAACAAATTCTTTTGGCACTATTACAGTTCTACATTGCTCCAAGAATCGATTCTATATATGGCTTAGAGGAGCTAATTTGTCCGTTTCTAGCTGATAAGCCCAAATTGTCTAATTGCCGAAACTCAAAAACCGTTTTATATTTTCAAAACAATTCACAAACATGGATGCTTTGTAGATTGAATTAGACAGTTATTCAAAAAAAATTTTAGTACTAGTACATCCCAACTTTTTTTCTTCATTTCTTCTTTATTGATTAGGTACCAAACCCTCTTTTGATGCAGGTATGTGCAAGCAGCTTCTCTATTGGTACAAGCAATTATTTTGTCAATTATGTCATTAATTATAAATTTTTTTCATGCATTTTTTTGTAAGATTTTGTCTTGCTTTGAAAGACCCGGCGTAAAACAAATGACATTTTGAAGACAAACTTTTCTTGGTTTTCTATCAGGCATTTTCATCCATTTCATTCTATTTTTTGATGTTAGGTATTCATTCATCATGTTGCCGATCAAATTAAATTTTTTCGTCAGTGCTTTGATTGCTATTACTTTCGCTGCTACTAAATTGTACATTAATTAATGTATTTTTTCTATCATCACTTTTATAATTTGAATTATTGCTGCTCGATTCTCCATCTTCTGATTCAGCTTCGTGGTGCCACTGTATCTTTTCAAAATTGGAATCGGTCGCTTGTACAGTTCGTTTATAACTTGCTGACGCTATGTTATTGCATATCAGGATAAATTATTTTCACATGTAAATAACAACAATAAAATAACTCTGCCTGCAGTGCCACTGGGTGGATTGAGTAGCTCAGCGGAGCTGTTGCCGGTCCCATGCCCGGGTAGAGGAGGAGGGTTAAAACGATGGGTTAGCAACTCATCTTTCAAAAAAAAAAAATTATACGCGATAAGTTTCGATCGTATGCATCGGAATCAGGATGGTCATAAATTACGACGAATGATAAGGAAACGGACTATGAGATTGGCTACATAGAACATTCAGGGACTTAGAACAGAACGAGCAAAAGTTTTGAAAGAACTAAAAGAAAAATATATTGACATCTGTGTTTTAACTAAAAAAAAGAAAGGCAAAGGAAATGAGAAAATAGAAGAGTATATTCATTTTTACAGCGGAGTGTGTAAGAGTGCACGAGCAAAAAGAAGAGTTTCTATAATCGTACATAAGAAATACAAAAACAATATCAAGAATTGGGAAGAAATAGATAAACAAATAATAACGCTGGAGAAAAAAGTAGAAAAGTCATAGTAATAATAGGGGTGTACGCTTCAAGCGAGAATGCTGAAACGGAGGTAAAGGAAGAATTTTATGACAAATTGTCGCAAATATTGAAGAACATAAATAACAACAAGGAGATTTGCATACTCGGAAATTTAAATGTCAGAGTTGGGCGGAAAGAAAATGACTCGGCGGTGGGAAAATATGGTGAAGAAAAAGTAAATAATAACGGTCAACGACTTATAGACATGTGCAAAACACTATACCTCAAAGTAATGTATGAGTATTTTTCAGCACAAAGATGTACGCAAATTTGCATGGGTACAATCCACAAGACAATTACGATCGATAATCGACTACCTGATCCAGCGGGAAAACTCAAGACTAAAAACTAATGATATAAGGGCGTATCGTGGAGCAGAATGTGGGTCAGATCATTACTTGGTGATAGCAAAAGTAATTATAAATTACACAAAATCAGACTGTATAAATAGAGAAGGAAATAAAAAAGAATATGAAGAACTGAAAACTATAAATATAATCTATAAAGCCTTAAACAAGAATCTACACAGTTTCTATATAAATTAAGATTGGCCACGAAGCTTCAAAGAATAAGACATGAAGAACTAGGCCCAGAAAATAAGTATCAACTTATTAATGAAAACATACATCAAGCAGCCAAAGAACCTTTAGGGTATCAAGAAATGAACCAAAAACAAAAACCAGAATGGTGTTCAGGAGAAATGAAAATTCTAATAGAAAGTAAAAAGAAAGCTTATCAAATGTGGCTGCGTACCAAGGATCCGGAAGGAAGAAAGGTTTATGCACGATACAATAGAGAAGTGAAAAAGATGGTGGTAAAGAAGAATAACAAAATGTGGGATAAAAAGTCCAAAAAGATCGAGAGATGTTTAGGGAGAACTAGAATAACACAGGCATGGAAAGCCATAAAAAATCTATGAAATGACAGAAAGGAGATAGAAAATATAAACTTGATAAAAGAAGAAGAATTGTGAGAATACTATAAGACATTATTGAAATAATTGAACTAATAAAACATGGGCCAGATATTACGTTCGAAATTCTAGCCGAGCTGTTTAATACCTACCTGATTAGGGGTGAAGCCATTCCAACGGACTGGAATTTAGCATATATCAATTCAATTTGTAAGAAGGGAAACAAGACAAATCTGTGGGAATTGTAGGGGAATAAGTGTCACTAGTTTATTTGAAAGGTTGTATGGCAGGATCCAAAAAAAAAGAATCAAATTGAAATATGAAGACTTAGAGAAGCAGAACGGTTTTCATGCGGGAAGATCATGCTTGGATAATATATTTACCCTTAAGCAAATAATAGAAAAACGAAAAGCCTAAAATCAATCTACGCATCTCGTATTTATAGATCTTGAGAAGGCCTACATACAGTGCCCTTGACAAAGCTTTTCAATGTGTTGACGAAGATCGGCCTCAGTAAAACGTACATTCCTGCAATTTGAAACTTATATAAGAGCACAGAAAGCATCGTGAAGGTTGGAAAAAAATGTTAGAACCATTTACAGTTACAAAAAGTCTCAAACAAGAATGCTGTTTGTCACCCACTTTGTTCAAAAAGGTTTAGAGAACTGGAGAAAGAAGTGGTTAAGAATGGGAATTGGTATCGGGGATAAATGCTTGACAACTTTCTTCTTTGCTGACGATCAAGTAATTATTGCAAACTGCGAAGAAGACATTGAATACATGCTAAGAAAAATTATAGAAGAATACGAAGAGTGGAGTATGAATATGAACAAAGGAAAAACAGAATACCTTAGCATAGGAGAGGAGCAAGAAGATCTACAATCTACAATTAAGAGAATTAAGGAAATGTGAAGAATATAAATACTTAGGAAGCATGATATCAAGGGAAGGAACATCCAATAGAGATATAACGTATAGGGTTCAACAAGGTCAGAAATGTGTACGAATGTTCAATTCATTACTTTGGTCGAATAAAATTAATATAAATACGAAAATAACAATCTACAGAGCAATAGTAAAACCGATATTGACATACGGATCAGAATCTTGGCAGTTATCGGACATAAATAGAAAAAGAGTGAAGGCAGTACAAATGGATTACATAAGGAGGGCAAGTAGAGTGTCCAGGTTGAAACGTATACCGAATCAAGAAATTAGAAGGCGTGTAAAAAGAGCATATACGACTATAAACGGGGTAGAAACAAGACAACTTCTGTTGTATGAACACGTAATGAGGATGGAGGAGAACAGATGGCCAAAAAGAAATATGACGTATGAACCTAGGAATAGAAGAAAAAGAGGAAGACCAACATTAACATGGAAAAATGGAATAAGAGAGACAATTAGGGATCGAGCTATTGATGAGGAAGAATAAAGAAATACAGAAGGATGGCGATCGAAATGCGAGATGCGACAGAGGCTGTAAGACCCTCTCTTATATAAATATAAAAAAAAATACCAACAATCCACATATACATATACTGAAATTACAGAATTATAGATATATTTTTAGTAATATTGATAACAAATGCTAGGTGGGGATATATTGACCTGCGCAAGCAAGTAGGTAACATTCATCGAATTTTTCCTAATTAATACCTATGCTAGATGTTCTATTTATCATGACATTTCTATATTACTTGAAGTCGCTATACAATGCCCAGTAACAGAGTAATTTAATACTCATTAAGCAAATTCTTAAAGATATTTTAATTAAGTAAATATATGTATGAATTTATGTTTATTTATAAATTCTTTATTGCACTCACGTACAGGCATGGATCATATCTGATTTGGTATACTAGACCAGTGGTTTTTAACCTTATATTAGTCGCGGCTCCCTTAGAATCCGAAAGTATATTTTTGGCCCCCTTAAAATCTTAAAATATTGTAGCGGGCGGCTAATACCCCCCTTACATTAGCTAACATTCTCGTACAAAAAAAACTCTCAAATGTAACAAAAATTTATAAATAAATCAAAAAGCAAAACATAGCATTTATACATGTATATTTTTTAACGTTAAGGTCGCAACAAGCACAAATAACTCACTTCACATATATTTATCTAAAACCATTTTGCGGCTACGTAGGTAAAAGCTGTCAACGTACTGTGTAACTAAAAATCAAATGCAATATGTATCACTTATGAAAACTAATAAGATATTCTGCATGCTTTCAGCGGCTACCAGAAAGCTGCAACCCGCATATTAAGAATCACTGTACTAGACGAGTCGTTGTCCCTCCACTTAAGTGAGCTGTAAAAAGTGCGGAGTACATGTTCCAAGGCCATAAACTACTTTTGCTGAAGGAAAAAAAGAAAGTTTGATAAAGCTTAAAAATATAAGAATCCTTAAATACCAAGAACCTGTATCTACGAACATCAAGCCAAGTCAAACTTTTACATTTTAAGACAAGCTACTTAGTTTGATGAATTATTTGTCAGCAATATTAAGAGACTATTTAATGCAACAAATCCGTAATTTGCGATTTATTTTACTAAAAATTTAGATTTTTTTATAATCTTTTACTGGAATTTTTATTTTGATTATTTATGCTCTAATTTTATCTTCTAAAATAACAACTTATTAATTAGAGTCACCTTGCATTATTATAAATTTTTAACATTATTGACATGTTTTATATCGTAAGTTCTTTATCACTTCATGTTTAGATAATGTTCAATTTTTTTTCTTGTATTTTTTTAAATTTTGATCTTAGTTTATCTAGTTCATATATTTTCAGTTTTTATTGGTTACTATGAGTTCTTTTGAGAAGAGTAATTCTGAAAAATATTTTTTGTATCTTTTCATTGCGTTATTTGTATGTGTACGCTTTTACTTTTTTTTAATTTTAAACCGTTTTCAATTTTTTTTTACTATGAAATTTTATTTTTTGATAAAATCATTTTACATTTTTTTCTTGCCTTTCTTGACTATGTATATTTCAGTTCTGTTCATTCTATTATTTACGTTACGATTCATTATGTTTTTATTTATTTTTTTAACTTGGTTTACTAATAAAAAGTGGTTGCTAAAAGTATTTGTTTTTTTTTATTGGTTTTAGTTTTGGTTTTATTTTGATTTATTTGAAGAAAATATCTTTCTGTTGAACTAGGTATATTGACGACACGTTTATTGTTTGGCCATCTCAAGTTGTCCGAGTTTCTTGATCATCTAAAAAATTAACACCTAGCTATCAAATCTACTATTGAAATCGAAACTATTAGTTCTCTCCCATTTTTTGACGTTCTTGTGACTCGTAAGCTTGACGGACTTGTGGGTCATTCTGTTTATTGCAAGTCAACCCATACAAACAGATACTTAATGCTTCGTCACATCATCATCTTGCACAAAAACGTTCTGTTATTGAATCTTTGGTTTATCGCGCCTTTTCTATTTGCCAAGCTGAGAATCTAGACTCGGAACTCCGTCATCTTTGATGAACAATGGTTATATAAAACGAGATGTTTCGGTGGTTGCAAAATCTCCATTCTTCTTCAATAGGAAAATTTAAGAACGCATAGAAATCAATAAACACCCCAATAACTTTAATCGTGATCATTACTTCCCGGTCATTACATTAGAATTTGGTTTGGTTCACAAGTTGATTACCTAACTTTTTTTAGTTAGATTTTGATTGCTTGTTTGAGTTCTTCGATTTCTATCACGCCCTGATGAAGTACAAAAGTAGGCGAAACGTTGGCAATTTCGCTTACAACAATATAACGGCTCAAACCCGGAAGACGTTCTTATCGTAAATGTAATTATACTTTACAGGTTGTGACGGGCTTAAGTAAAAATTAGTGATTTTACTTTGTTTTTTTGTCCTGCCAACATTACTAGAGCGTTTAAATAAAAAGTAGAAATTCACATAAAACCAAGTGTTTAGTATGATTTACTATGTTAGAACGAATAAGTGACAAGTAGAAAAAACTATTTAAAAAAATCTTGAAATTTTCAAATATTTTTTTATTTCATCAAAAATGAAGTAATTCTACAAAAGGCAACACAAAAAATAAAGTACGTTACTTTTGTCGAAAGTGTTAAAATGTATATTTATTAGACTGTTTCAAAAAAATCGACAATTTTTTTGTCGCTTAGGCACTGTGAAAATATCATTGGAAATGAGGAAAAAAAAATACTGTAAAAGTTTCAGCCGCAAATTTCGATTACTCATTTAATTAACATGGGAAAAAGTTTTGTTCAGACTTTGGAATTTTGTAACTTAGTAATTGAATTGGTTATCAGTAAGACTATAACATATTCTTATAGGAAATTTAATTGTCTACAAATTTTATATCTTATGAATTTTTCGTAAACCTACTTCTTCAAAAGTTATTGAAGGTTAAATTTCATCATTTTTTCAAAATGTTATTAAACTTTTTTTGTAGATCATTTAATTTCCTATAAATTATATATCACAAATTTTTCGAAATTTTTTACGGATCGTGAAATTTTTTGAATAATCGTACTTTAACTGTATTAAAAATTATAATTATTACATTTTTTGACTAGAAATTATTTTTATTTTATGTTTTGAACAATTTTCATAATCGTATTTATAGATAAATTATTAAATTAACATAGAGAAATTATTTTTTGGATTTTTGTGATTTTATATTTCTTTATAATTGTAATTCATTCACTTATAAATTTAAATTATTTTAATTATTTGACTGCCAATTATTCTTATTTAATTCTCTAACAATTTTTTTTTATATTTAATTTATTTTACGACATTAAGGTTGTTTTATTACAATTTGGAAATCTTTTTCTATATTCACTAACAACGAGTAATAACCCAGTAAACACGGATTGAAACTGTTACAGTCACAAAATTAAAACAATTGTTTCAATACGTTGTTTCGTGTTAGTTCCATTTTTATATCATTTACATGTAACTGATAGTGAATAAATTGAAAGAGTTCCGATTTTTCACAATCAGTTTTGAACCGTTTCAGTACTTGCAATTTTTTTCCCATAATCAGCAACCGGTTAAAAACTGATTTGTTAAATCCGAATATTTTTTGAATAACTAGAATTGCTTGAAGATCGATTAAATAAGATTGAATTATTTTCAAAACAGTAGAATCGTTCTAGGAAAAACGAATACTTAGTCAGCATTAGTCGTTGCTATACTTTTGATTACTGTCGTCAACGCTTGCGCTGCAAATTGATATCTTTTCACTTGTTCGGTTGTAGTTTGATAAGTGATGCTGTGTGTACAATTGTGTACAATTACGAAATGGAACAATAAACGGTAAGTCGAAATATTTTATTATAATCCATAAATGTAATCAATATTATTATCATTTCTGTTCTTTATGTATCATGTTTTAATTTGTATGAAAAATATAAATTAACACACATGGTTGCGTTAAGGTAGATTATTGCGTAAATCTGATGATACATTTATAATTACAGTTCAATTCTTCAAGTTTTCTATACGATTATGTACAGCTAAAGGTATTCACAGTGTTTTTATAACTTTCTTATAATTGCTAAAGTGATATTTATATTAAGTTTGTGTTTTTTATTTACAAAATGTAATTAACTTTGTGTAACTCTATGATTATGTATGTATATAAATGAAATATTTATTTCTATGTTACAGATGCGGTTAAAAGTTGCTACCCAACAGTAACTAATGCAGTTTTCGAGGCTTCCGTGAAAAGACCACATCAAAGAAATTTGCAATATGTAAAAAACTCAATGTGATAATGTATTTAAAAATATTTATTGTGCAATAAAATTTGAAACGTGCATTCGAAAATGTATTATTATATTATTGAAAGAATTGTTTTAGTTGATTATTGAAACAAAAAAATCATACATGTATCGATCATTTAGTATCAGTTCAAGAACGAAGCTTTTAAAACGTAAACCGAATGCAACATTTAGTTTGCAACAGATTTGAATTTAAAATACCGAAACTATACTGATTCAAATAAGTGAAACAGGGATGGACTTATAGCTATTTTATTGCAGTTAGGTTTCTTTTATGTTTGAAACAAGAGTGAATCATAAATTTTTTGTTTTGAAACTGTTACTAAACATTATCAATTTTGTGTTTACTGGGAAGTACTGCAGTTGATCTTTATTTTTAGTACAACACTTCGTCGGTAGCCCAAAAGTTAACATCTTTGTCAATAAAGCCATATAGCAAATCCAAATGTTTAAAAATAAACAAAGATTCCTTTGACACGAGTCACTCATGTCTTTTACTAAGAGCTGATCAAAATTTTCTAGTCCCATCTCAATTTTTTTGGCTTGGTAAATGATGTCGCAGAACGTGGTGTGGCGTTAATCGAACATTATAATAAGTGTTGTACTAAAAATGAAGAACAATTACAATACTTATTACTCGTTGTTAGTGAATATAGAAAAAAAATTCAAAATTGTAATAAAACAACCTTATTGTCGTAAAATAAAATAAATATAAAAAAATTATTAAAGAATTAAATAAGAATAATTGGTAGTCATATAATTAAAATAATTTAAATTTATAAGTGAATGAATTACAATTATAATGAAATATAAAATCCCAAAAATCCAAAAAATAATTTCTCCATGTTAATTAAACAATTTATCTATAAATATGATTATAAAAATTGATCAAAACATAAAATACAAATAATTTCTAGTCAATAAATTGATTAATTTTAATTTTTAATACAGTTAAAGTAGGGATGATCGATGTTAAAAAAACATCGATGTTAGCATCGCTGTTGACATCGGTAGCTAAACATCGATAACCGATTATTATCAAAATCAAAACATCGATGTTTGCTAAAATCGATGTTTTTAGCGTATACGATTATAATCATTAATAAAGCAACAACGAAATCTGTTTCAAATTTTAATCTTACAAAAGTTAATACAGCAAGAAAAAACTACAAATTCCATAACTTTTTATTAATTGATTGTAAAAACAATATTTTAGAAAGAAATTTTCGTTTTAGTCTATTGCGCTGTTGTGAAAGAGTAAACGCAGCTTTAGAAAATAATCTTTCAGACGCTGATGACGTTGCTATGCAGCTTAAATACTTAAGTGCAATTTTTTTTAGCTTTGGGTAAGTAGTGCCAATAACATTGTTCCACACTTGCAGTGGTTCCTGGTTTAAATCCATCGACGGGTTCTTAAGGTAGTAGAACAACTCTAGAGGCATGTTACCACCCGTTTCGCTTTGAGTAGGTAGACTATTTTTTTGTTGTACCAGTTTGTAATGATCGCTCCACAGATTAAATTTTGCTGTTGGGTAGTCTTCTTGTAGCGTATAATCATCTAAATGTTTTTCATCCTGAATGGCATGCGCTTCTGCAGCTATAAGCATATTATTGACATTTTTAATAGCTGTTGAACATGCTTCAGAATCCTGGAAATGAATGGTTTTAAATCTCGGGTCTAATACTGTAGACACATCTAGAATGTTTACAAATTCTAAGGGCAACAAGCGCTTTTTAATTTCGGTTATTATATTTTGTTTCAGATTCTCTCCAATGACCTGTTTAGGTTGAAAGGCAGATATTTTTATGGTCAACATTCGGGTCAGAGGAATAACCTTACTGCTAGTAACATACTTTTCACTACATACTTCACGAGTTGCAAATTCAATCGGGCGTAGAATACCACAAACCTCAGTCAAATCTTCTATGTCTTTGGCAGTTACCATTGGAGGTGCACTAGCGTGACAATTTATAATTTTATTATAATAACTGGACGCATCTTCAAAAATCTTTCTATCATATAAAATGTTGAGTTCCAACGAGTGGGCACGGCACGTCTTGGATAAGTTTTAAATTTGATTCTTTTCTTAATTCATCGCTTGCTACCACAAACTGCTTGAACCACGTTACGATTTTTTTTATTTATGGATCACGTTCCCATCGTTTGTTTTATATATTGTGGTATCAGCACTAAGCGTCCAGAAATTAACTATCTAAATCTGTTTGTAAGTGATACGTTTGTTGGTTTGTTTTAGTAATATAATATTATTTTTATTTAGTCGATTATTTGCTCGTAACATCGATGTCACGATATTTTGCATTATTCGTTATCGATGTTAAAACATCGATGTTTTCCTTCAAAACATCGATGTTTTAGCGACATCGATAAACATCGCTCATCCCTAAGTTAAAGTACGATTATTCAAATAATTTCACACTTTGAAAGATGCCGCTCACGAAACGTAGAAAATTTCGAAAAACTCGTGATAAATAATTTATAGGAAATTAAATGATCTACAAAAAAAGTTCAATAACATTTTCCGATAAAGTTGATAGTTTCGCTGGAAATTTGAAAAAATTATGAAATTTATCGAAGGTTCAACTTTAACCTTCAATAACTTTTGAAGTAGTAGATTTACGAAAAATTTATAAGACATAAGATTTGTAGAAATTAAATTTCCTGTAACAATATGTTATAGTCTTACTGATAACTAATTTAGTTACTAAGTTACAAATGTCCAAACTCTAAACAAAACTTTTCCCATGTTAATTAAATGGGAAATCGAAATTTGCGATGCGCCACACCTTAATATGAATATTAAGAGCTGAAACTTTCACAGTATTTTTTTTTCCTTATTTCCAATGATATTTTTACAGTGCCTAAGGAAAAAAGAATTGTCGATTTTTTTGAAACAGTCTAATATATAGATGTAGTTTTTATTCAAGGCGACAAGGAATGCATTAATGTACCTAATTTCCAAAGTAATATAAATAATAAGTTGTCACAAAATGTAGTAAAAATATATTTTTTTTAAATACATTAATAATAAAACGTATTTTAAAGTGTATTATTTAACATGGTAGCAGAAAGTGGTTTTAAAAAAGCAAAATAAAAATTGTGTTAATAAAAATAAAAAATATATCTGATGTGTGTTTTATGGAGAAGAGCATGGAAGTTAAAAAAAAGATTGTTAATGTTTTTAAAAATAAAAATGTAATAGTGTGGTCGTCCGTGTATAGTTAAAGACGGACAAAGATGAATATTGGGATCAAATAAATTTAATAGCTATTAATTACATATATAGTTCCATTACAAATCAACAGTTAGAATTTGTGAATGACAAAGAAACAGTTATTGAAATTATCAATAAGTTTGATGAATTATACTTAAAAGAATCGACTGCATTCTAAATAGTATGCAGAGATAGTTTTAAAAAGGCGACACTGAAAGGCAATCTGGCAAGAATGTGCAAATTGGATACAAACACAAACTCACGTACGCCAAAAACGAAACCAAAATGTCATTTTTCTCGGCAAAGCAGTATATAAAATCACCTGTAGTAAAAATGAAGAACCTACGAACGAAAATGTCCGACCGGTTTCGTTTTCTTAAATCACACCTGCCATGATAACGCATAACGAAAATGTTCTTCACTTAACCCTCGTGGTTACTTTGCTGTCAAATCTCATAAAGCTGTTCATTGGCAGACGTATTTTACAAAAAAAGCTCATTTCAATATTTTTAAATAAATCCATGGATCCAGATCCAATTTTAGTTTTTTTTTGAATGTTTATTTCAAGCAATGGTTTAGCCACCATGTTAGCTGGTATCGATGTATCACTCCGAGTGTCAACTGGATTATTCTGAAAACATTAAAAAAACCGTGATATTTGACTAAGAAAAATAAATTAAAATTTAGATTAAAAGTTTGTATGCAATTAAAAAACGTTCTTGAAATGACCAGCACATAAATTATAGCATTTAAATGAGATTCGCCATTTTTGCTATGGATTTCTTTCTCAAAAACCGATCAAAAATTTAAATAATGTAATTATCATGTTCTCTATCTTTGTTGCCAATTTAGTTTTAATTGCCTATATTTTATCGTCATTTTAATAACTGGTGTGAATGCGTTTTTCCATTACATAGAAATTTAATTTTTCAGTTATTAATTTACGTACGTTAATTTAGAACTAACAATTATTGAGTCAAAATTAAATTAAAATTTGACAAAATTTTAGTGCCAATCGAGTGTCGATTTCAGACCTTACCTGTTTAACTCGGCTTCCTCGGACAGGCGTTGACAAAAGATGTGATTTTTGAGTATCCAACGTTAGTATCTACATTAGACAACCTTTATTCTATGTCTATTTTAGATTATGACTACAGATCACCAAACGTTACGCAAGATTACACCTTAAATTACACATATTACAATGGATTATTAATAATTACTGAAAGTACTCGGAATACTAATACTAAAAGTGTGTATATATATATAATAGAATACATAATTACTAATGAATACATAGTTATTACAATTGATTTTAAAACGAAAGCACCAAGATTACAAGAACTGGTTACCCCTCGTTCAAAACTTATAGGTAAAAGAACAATATGGAAAAATGTCAGCCGTAAATTAACTTACAGTGTGCTCTAATTGAAACGTGTTAGTCGACTCAGCGAATATGTTGTACAACATATTAACGATATCATTAAACGTCACTTTTAAACAAAAGCTCACATACCAAGAATATTTGCAACAGTAAATAACCAATGAAATAATTTAATTAAAAAATTCTCTAGCGTATAGCTAAAAAAAATATACGTTGTCACTTATCGGAATGATTATTGTGTATCTTCCCATTGTCTTAATACTTAATAATATACGATCGACGAAAACATTTAAAAACTAACGTGTTTGATAATATGCGATTAATAATCTCGACAACATTAACGCTCTCGCTGGCTTGCGCTTGAAAATGTTTTGATTATTAATTGCCTTCATTACCGACCTTTTTAGTTAAATAACTATTAATTAAAGTAGATTTATAAATATTACTAGATATGGTATATAATAAATATAAAACTAAGCTATTTAATAATTGCTACTGTTTAAATACAAATTTTAAATTAATTTTCACACAATAATCCTTGTTGTAGCATTGACTATGTTGTGTAATATGAATATGACAGAGAAGTAGAACACTCTATTTTGAATCTAACACTAAACTAATTACAAAACAATTGTTTTTCTTTGAGTAACAACAACAATAATATCAAATAATAAGCTAGAATTTTTTAAGTTGAATCAGTAAGAATACTTCGCATATTTAAAAAAGCTGTTAAGATTGATAAAAAGAATCCCACTTGCTAAAAATCATTATTAAAAATAGAATCTTCATTAACTTCATCACTTACTGTGGTTATAGTTTTTACATTTATGTTATAAAAACCACCAGCGCTTATTTCATCTTTTTCATAAAACAGTCGATAGTAGAATCTTTGTCTCTAAAACAATAACACCAAGCATAGTAATATTGCTGATATCAGTATTAAAAAGGTTACGTACCAAGTCAGATAGTTCCTCGTCCAAATACGGTAATGATAATTCGGTTAATAAAAGTTTAATCTTTATTTTCTAAAAATACAATTTTTATTATTACTAAACAATTCAAAAAGGTATTAAAGACAAGAAAAATAAATTACTTTGAAATTTATTTTTTTTTGTAAACCTTTAACCCGTTTAGCTTGTTTAAACATACACTTTTTGAATATAAAATATGTAACAAACACTTAAAATCAGTATTTACTGATATTTTAACAATAAACCAAAGATACAGCAAATGAATACCGAAATTAAACTATAATTAAATTGCCGAACAGATAGAAACAAGCACCTCCCCCAATTGCTTTTGTAATTGGTTATTTTACAGTATGCGGAAAAATTGCATTACTTTAGCATTTCGTTAACGTTTATCAATATATTTTATGTGTACACAATTTATTATTTTAAAATAGTTTCTTAAAAATCTATTTGTTATTGTTAATATTTAAATACAAAATTATTTCTTTTAAAATACTTAGCAAATGACAAAACAAAATTTTCACAAATAAAAAAACCTAAATCAAAACGTATTAGTCTCTGATAGAGAAAATTCTAAATTCTATAAGACAATCACAACATAATCAACCAAGTAGTTTAAAAACAGATCGTAGTAAATTTACAGCTACAGCAGCAGATCACGTAACTATTTATTTTACTTGAGGTTTTTTTATACCTATATGTGAAGATTTATATTAATTTTACTTATTGTTCATTAGTTTTTTTTTTACGTAACTGATCACCAACAGTCTAAAAAGTTATATTTTGTATTAACAAATTTGCCAAACTTTAAACGTTACAAACATTATTAAAAGAAATTAGATTTAAGTTAATTAAACAAACGAAAGTGTATTATGTTTATACTATGAGCTATTTATAACAGTATTCTACTTGAAAAAATTAATATCATAACGTGGAGAAGACGATTCCACCGGAAAAAAAGTATATAAAAGAGAGCAAGAAATCATGTTATTAACAAAACCTAGGTTAACTCCGGTCATTTTACTACAGAAATTTGCACCGATACAATTCAAACAATTTTTGTTTTGCAACAGTTTTGCCAAAACTCGGTTATGATCTTCAAAAATTGACGTAGCAATGATGTCATCCAAGTACATAAAACAGAAAGGTGCATTACAAAGTCTAAAACGCATTCTGATAAATTGAAACAAACCACTCTGCGGCACTCTAAATTTGTTGTAGCCTTGTATTTAGAAGAAAGAAGAATATGCTAATAGACCAATCTGACTAAAGCATGGAGAAAACGAGCGTCCTGCAAACGATCTAGAATAGAAGCGATATTAGCAAGCGGATACGCATTTTTCTGCGTCCCTTCGATTTACTTAAAGTTTATACATAACCGATAAGTAAAGTTTCTACTACGTCAAATTGCAACATTCTGTTCGGTTCTGTGTGAGATATCAACAGTAAAGTAGGAAAGAAGGGGTAGTAGCGCTGTTTAACAAGTTCAGCCGAAGTTAAGCTTTAATGTTGTACCAAATTAATTGATGATTAAAAGAAAAATGCTATTTCAAGTAAATAGGTTAAGGTAGGATGTTGTTCCGGAACAAAATCGGTAAAAAAGTGTAAAAGATCAATATTTGTAGTTTTTTCCACCCTGGACCGCCAATAATAGCGCGGAAGCGCAGAATTAAGTAGTGTTTTGAAGGGAATTTTTAAAACAGTAACACTTAGAGGAAGTCGTTTATCGCCCGTAATACTTGCCAAAACAAAGTCTAAAAAAATCGTTATTGATTTCCTAGGTGCGTCCAAACTTAAAAATAATAAGACACCAAAGTTAGTTTTCCAAACTACAACGTAGATAAGAAATACGAGTTATCTCCTGGTTCCCACAACCATAACAATGTAGTGTTTGTGAGTCTAAAACAATGCGGAGCTAACTGACCAACTTGATTACAGTTCCAACGACGTGTCTCTCTTACAGGATTCGTAGTAGAGAAAATTCAAGAAGTAGAAGCTCAGAAGAAAAAGAGGAAGTACCAAAAAAAAGAAGGAAGCACAAGAGCAAGCAGAAGCATTAGCAAAAGTAACTCTCGTAACAGTTATTCGTGGTTTTTTTGCATAGTAGCAACATAAATAGCTATCGTTTTAGTATGTCCTATAGTTCGAGAACGAATCTTTTCCAACTACCTTTTGTCGTAAGGTAAGAATTCCTATTTAAGTAATATCACCACATCTTACTACGAACGCAAACTAGAACGACGAGTACGGAAATAGTGCCTTGCCCCTAAGACTTTTAAGATTCACAATTGAACAGTTGTCTAATATAGACAAAGAGTTATCACTTGAAAAAAAAAATAAAATGAGCTACCGCAGTAGACTTAAAATAACAATTAACCGATAGTACAGGAAGTGTCAATTTTCCTTCCAATTCTGAAGAAATCAAGTTGGGTTTCTCTTCATGCTGTAAGTTAGTCGAATTAGTTTGAGGCACAGAATGAGTTACCGGAAAAGAAATAGAACCGATAAAACGCTTTGTTTTACGAATTTTTGATCATACAGTATAGAATGCTTAACTGAAAAAATTTTTCCTCAGACCGTCTACCTTCATATCTGTATCCAGGGATTAATTCATATTGAAGTTCAAATTTGTGAAAACGATTCACACTAAATTTTTACGTAGTAGTCATATTCGTTGAAGTAATAAATACTTTACAAAATTGAGAGAACTGCCCATAATATAACCTAAACTGTTTTTAAATTAACTAACTACCGGTGGGTGAAAATAATCATAAGAAAATCACGATTGAAGAAAATTGCTAAAAAGAAATATAGAGAATAAGAAAATTCTATTAAAGAAGTCGTTTTTTGTTGTTGTTTACGAACTTTGCACGGCCAACTCGTAATAGAATTTAAAAAACTGTTATTTGGAGAAAAGGATGGTCCAAGTGTGTTATGGTAAAAGAGTTTTAGTGTGATTTTTGTACCGTATAAGATTCGTCCGAGAACGTTCACTTTTTGCTATATCGAGAGTGTTGAGTGCTGGCTGTCAATTGGGCTTTTTTGACAGATTGAATTATCCAGTTGAGAAAAATTTTTTTTTTGGGTGCTTGGGTACTGTAATTATCCAACGTATGTGAAAGTCTTTCTAGAGTAAGAATTGATTCTATTTTGTAAATTAATTTAATTGTCTCGTTATTGTCATTAGCAACTTAGGATACCCACACATATTCCATTAATTCGGAGATATTACACCTGTTAGTTTATATTAGAAAAATTCCTATGATGACGTCACAATCCATGGTGTAGTGAAAAAGGTGTTGCACTTACGTTGATTAAAGATATTAAAACTTTTGCTTATTTACTACAATTATAACTGTATTGGAATGCCATTACCAGTAACAAAATATTAATATTAATCTGGGGGAAATCTGGTGCATTTAGTTTTTTCTCATAGATCGTATGAACAGAACGGAATTTCTTTGTCATAACACCATATGTATCTCATTGTTGTTTTCATACATTTAACTTAAAAAATTTTTAGAGATAGTTGCGTTACCTAGCCGCATTCTTTAGAAGAAAAAAATTGAGAGTAATCTATTTTATATTCTAATTTTTTCGTTGTTTGTCGTTTGCACACACGACTGTACGTACATATGAGGTTGTTGTTACAATTAATTACACAAACTTTTTTGTGTGTAATCTAGTATTATTATTAATATATTATATATATTATATATGTATATTTATGTACAACGTGTTGCCCAACCGAAGGAGGCTTGCATGAACAATTATTGTCTGTGATCTGTACTTACATAGTAGCAAATTGATCCTTTCTATGTAAATCTACTTTGCTTCTCTTTTCTAACCTCTCTGTGATAAAATATAAATAAATTTGTGTTACAACCTATGTTTTGTCATTTGTTTTCTTTTATCCTTAGATATATTTAAACGGTGTCTTCCATTCTAGTTTCTAACCGTTTTGGCGCCTTTTGAATCTTACGTTGTAATTACCACATCGAGACCTGCGACCCGCCTGCCGATTCAACTGAGTTAGTTGCCAGCAGTTAAGTTACGACACAATTCTCGTAATAAGTGACAAAAATCTTTATGGGCGCCAGATCAATATCTTGCTGAAGCAGTTCCTTTTTGATTACTACAGAAAGTTCAAAACTTGCAATAAATATTTTAAATCCGTAACATAGCAGGAAAAAAGGAGTTAAACAAAATAAAGCTTGATTTTCTTTAAAAGAGTAAATTTAGCAATTATAAAGAAAAGAACCGAATTTCATTGTATGCTGGTATCGTTTGTAAGTATTTGTCTTAGAAAATGTCACAAATCTATGCCTTGTAAAAATAAAATCAATCACTGAGGTTCTATAATAACCACTTTGGGTACATCGTAGAGGAGTTGGTTATTTGATTGATGACTCGTTCTTTAATATTTCCAAAATAGATACGACAGGTATTCGAAGTATACGTAACCCACCAAACAGGTGTTTTAAAGGTTTTAACGCTTAGATCTAACAGATAGTAGCACACATTAGAGGTGACACGTGGTGCTACGAAATCTACATAAAAATTACAATTAATCCAAAAAAGAATAGATAAAGTTTCTTGTTAAAAAATACATATCACCACAAGTGAATGTTTAAAGAAAATTTTATTTAATTTATGCTGGTATTCTTTGTGCTTTTTACCACAAATTAAAGAACAGAAAAGCTAGATGCTCATTAGATGCCGTCGAAAAGTAAATGACTAACGTCAAGTGAACCAAGATATATAGAGTAGTGCAATTTAAATTTTGAGCACGTAAGAATGTTTTAAGGCGTTTTTTGTTCCATCCGTAATATTTAATATTAGCCTTGACTTACGGTACACTTTTGGAGAATGCAGTACATGACCTCTGTAATATTTAGTTAGCACGTTGTTTACAGTAAATACAAAGCCACTTATGTAATTAAATAAACTTAATGCAAATCTTCACATGTAAGTATATAAACGCAAGTAAAATAAATGGTTATGAAAATAATCTATTAGATAATCTATACAAATGTTATTTAGTCCATTGATAAACATTTAAAAAAATTTAGATCTTATCTTGATATTTATTAGTACACAATAATTTTGGAAAATGCGTTCCTTTTAATCAAAAACATTTGTGAGAGAGACTTATTTCCATCTGTCCAGTAACTGTAGTATAGTTTAAAACTAACTAGTACAATTAATAATTAATAAATTAATATAAAGTTATGACAATCTTTTATTGTGCTTGTTCACAAGCCGAGGTTACGCTACACGTTACAGTAGACATATTTAAAGCCTAAAATAAATTGATTGATTGCGTTTTGAGACTCTATTCACCAAAACCTTAATGTTGTCTAAGTTTTTTTTAAACAATTAACACCTAAGTATGAAATTTATTATGGAAATCAAAACTAATGGTCTCCACGTTTTTGTGACTGATTTCTGGGCCATTCTATTTATCGCAAACCCATTCATACCAACAGATACTTTTATGCTTCGTATCATCATCATTTTCCTGCACAGAAACGTTCTGTTATTTCTTTGGTTCATCGCGCTTTTTCTTTTTGCCAAGCTGAAAATCTAGACTCGGAACTCCGTCGTCTTATTAGAACTTTTAGTAAGCAATGGTTATATGAAACGAGATATTTAAACAGTTATTAATGGTTATCTACATCTACGTACTCGATTACCTTAAGACATTTTTACTTCCAAATCTAATCCAAAATTGGCATTTTTACCCATTCACAAGGTTACAGATCTGTTAGATAAACTTCTTTCTAAGAATGGTATTAAATCCATATGCAACTTGCCAGGCAAAATCTCTTAGATGCTTTCTTCTTCCAAGAACAAATTTCTTACACTTTCATTTCATGGTATATACCAAATTCCTTGTTTATGTACATGTAGGAAACTATGAAGTTGTTAGTTAGATAGTAAATATTACAACCACGAATTTTAAAAAATGTATTTGAATTATACGCGGCATAATATTTCTAACTGTACTACGCAAGTGCAAAAATTTGTTTATATACATGCTGAAACCATCTTAAAGACCAGTGGACAGCTGCTTCGTCCTATTTGGACTCCTCAGCACTGGAATACTCTAATGCAGTTTTTACAACTATATAAAACAAATTGCCATAGTTTTATCCCATTCGGGTGTTAAATTGATTAATAAATCACTGGTCTCTAAAATGGTTTCTGCAGTTATATAAACAAATTTTTGCACTTGGAAAGTACAGTTAAAAATACTATGCCGCGTATAATTCAAATACATTTTTTGAAATTCGCGGTTGTAATATTTACTATCTAACTAACAACTTCATAGTTTCCTACATGTGGATTAACTCGTACATAGCTCCGTTCCTACGAGATGGCGTTTAGCCTCAGATTTATTAATCAATTTAACACCCGAATGGGATAAAACTATGGCAACTTGTTTTATATAGTTGTGGAAACTGCATTAGAGTATTCCGGTGCTGAAGAGTCCAAATAGGACATAACAGCTGTCTACTGGTCTCTAAGATGGTTTCTGCAATTATATAATAGTATATTATATATCAAGGTTGAGAAGTGCATCATTATAACCTAAGCGATAGATCATATCGCGAGACGCGAAGCGTCGAGGGATATAAATCGCGCAGGTTATAATGAACTTCTCAACCGTGTTATATATACAATTTTTTCCACTACTAGAATTATTAAAACCTTTCTACCTGTTACTAAATCAAATTTAAAATTTAAGATATTAATTTTAAATTAAAAATCAAGTCAGTAATTCTGACAGTTGTCATTAGTTTGATAGAATTAATTTTGACGTAATTCTGAATTGTGATTTACAACACAAAAACAAATAGATAACGTAATTTTTTTGCTAAAATTGTTTAAATTTTTTAATAGCATTATTATTTTAAGCATTTATTATATCTAAAACATATTTAACTCAATAATATTCACATTTAAATAAGCGCGAACTTCAAATAACTTACTTTTTAAAATCAAATTAATTTATTAATTGAGCGATTTGAAAGCTTAAATTAGCTTTAAATAAAATCTCTTGCTCTTGGTACGCAGTTTGGTAAACTTTTTTTCTTTGAAACTGTTGTAGTATTATCAGAAAATGTAAATATGTTCACTATTAACTACTAGTTAATAATGAAATAGTATTTACCTGCGCTTAAAAAAGTACAACTTCACGGCCTTCTATTATACGTAATAATGCAAGCGTATACAACTAGTAGTGGAAAAACAAATTTTTGCACTTGCGTAGTACAGTTAGAAATACTATGCCGCGTATAATTCAAATAATTTTTTTTAAATGTGCGGTTATAATATCTACTATCTAACTAACAACTTCATAGTTTCCTACATGTGGATTAACTCGTACGTAGCTGCGTTCCTACGAGATGGCATTTAGTTTTAGATTTATTAATCTTGTTTATGTAGTTTAGTCTACATTAGTAAAAACAGTCGTTCTGTCATTAATTGCATTTCCGAACATGATCGTTGTATAAGAAAAAAACATATTTCTAAGTTTGCGGTTGCTATACATCATTTTACTACAGATCGCAATATAGATCTTGATAACGTTTGGTGGTTGCAAAATCTCCATTCTTCTTCAATAAGAAAATCCGAAACAGCATCAATCATCAAACACTACAAATAGCCCAGTCAAATTAGACTATTGGTTTCCTTCAATTCCGACAAAGCTAGAAATGATTCTTAAACAAGTGGTGGTAACAAAAAATATGTTATATAAAAAATTAAAGCTTTTTAAATTTCCTAAAACATTTGTATAACACTTTTTTTGCTATCTCTAACCGTTGATGAAATATTTTCTGTCAAAGAAAATATAGGTATTCAAAAAAAAACAATTTTCGAAAAAGTGCACAATGGCCTCGCGTGACCCTTTGTTATTTCATTCTTTCTCTACTCCCATCGTGCTGCTATTGCCTGTCATTGTTTTCCTTCTACTCGGTATTTAGTCAGAAACCCTAAACCTTTTTAGTTCATCAACCGATGTTTAATTGGTTTCATGAATTACCTGTTGTCTATTAAGTTATTTGTAGACAGTGTTTTCTTGTTATAGTTGAGATTACTTTTTTTATATGTGGCAAACGTGTAAAAGAAGATGAAGATTCAGGAGCAATTAAAGAAAGGGCTCTGAAAATTTTTACTGAAGCAAGTAGGTGGAGAAAAGGTAGTCATTACAGATGGTTACAGAGTCAAACATCGGTTACAGTAAACGAAAGATGCCGAAAAAGAGTCTACACGAAAGAGTCTAACATTTTACTCGCTGAAAGACTGGCAAACAACTCTTCTTGTTTTAAAGATTTATTCAGATTTACACCCTCAACCAGTAGTCGTGGGCGGCCTGAGACTAATAAAGTGTTTGATTTTGTAGATTTCACTTGCAACTACATGGAGAAGAATCTCTGCCAATGTACACTAAGAGATATTCTCCAAAATTATTCCAGTCCTATTCCCAAAACTGAGTAGATAATACGACAGCTAATTGAAAGATATAGAGAGGGTGTCATTGTGGTGAGTAGATGTAATCAATATAAACAGACTTTGATATGCATTCGAAATACAGGTTACACAATCCTGTGTAATAGCTTTTATGAGTCTAAGAAAACTAGCTGCTGCAGAGATTATACGTAAAGATATCAGGATCGAAGTGTATTTACTGAGTAAGTATTCCTCCTATAATTCGTTTTTGAATGGTGTAGCCGACAACATTCTAAAGTTTTTGAAGTTATTATTGGACACTATAACAAGTACGACAAACAAAACACAAAATAAAAAAGACAGAACAAAGTTACGTCTATTGCACATGCACTAATATCTGCTACCAGACCCAGGTCATTCATATTCCTTATTCTACTCGAAGTTGGAACTTTGTTATACAAAAAGTGTGGATATAGACATCTAGTGGATGTACACTCTGCTTTGGGATTTAGCAGTTTTCTACCACAATGTCAGAAAGTTTGAAGTTGTATCTCTGAATCAACCTTTAAAAATAAATTTAAAAAAAATATTTTCGATAATGCTGACATAAATATGGATACAATAGATGGTTGCAACACCTTCCATGCCATGCTAAGTATTCAGGTTTTCACTCTTAAAACATTTTTGGTCCTAAGAACCCCAATTGACAAGGTCCATACAATTCCTAAAGCGACATTCTTGATAGAATACGGCAGTATACCACTGAAAGGGTTGGACACACCAAGTGAAGGGGCATTTGCTAGTCTGGTCGTCAAAGGGGTTGCAGATGTTAATAGTAAAGTGATACCAATGACAACTAATTTGCTGTGAATGCATGGAAAGTGAAAAGATTTGGACAACATACTTAAGTAGAACGGGTTCATGGAGAACGTAACATCAACTTACAGTTTTGAGACCTCACGAATATTGTACTTTTCTTTCCTTCTCTCTCCCCCATTAAATTATGATATAGTGTGCACTGCTCTTAAAACAGCTGCTAAAAAATGGGTGGAACAACGCCAAAAGAGCTGCTTTGGAACTTTTGACCAGCCGCAGTATATAGAAGCCAGAAAAGTTGTTGTTTGCTCCGGGGCAGATAGTGATGTAAGTTCAGTGATAGTTCGGTTTAGAGAGTTCTATTTACTCATATTGTACATGGGTGCAATTGGAAACATCATAGGTGGCACTGGTTTACAAGACTTGTGGAATGTCTTTTATGCACTGGCATCAACAAATACTATAATGGCTGGACATTACTATGTAAGAGTGTAAAAACCAACATTTTGGTTCACTTTGCTATAATGCATGTGACGGATGAGGAAAATACAGCAATATTATTACTTTTCAGATAAATATACTCCTGATGTATGAACTCAAACTAAAATTTGAGAAAAAACTTATATAGTTAGAGCGAACTGGTCCAATAGCAAAACTATTGGTGCAATATTTTCGAATAGTTTCAATTTTCAAACGCTTCATTGCAACCGAGAAAAGTGGGGATTGGGAATTACACCTTCAAAATATAAAAAAAACATGTTAGCATATTTCTACGCAAGCGGCTATTTTAATTATGCCAAAGCAAACCATTTGTATTTGCAAGATATGCTGGCACTTTATACAAAACTTACTTTTGCGGAATACGAGCAATACGTAACAAAAGATTGCTTTACTATAAGACGGTTTTAAAAACACTAGTCTGGTATATGGTCGGACATGACTATCGAACAGATCTTTATAATACCAATATCTTCATATGGTGGCTTGTCACGAGGTCTAGGTATCATAGACGGAACCTTGGCTAAATGGATCACATGTATGCCAATGTCTGTAGACAATTCGCAGAAAATTGAAGAATTCTATGACGTGTCTTTTACTACCACGTTGATACCACAAAATAAAAATGAGGAAAGAAAACATTGATGTGCAGAAATTCTGTGAGTGGTTTGAATAACATGATCCATTTCCTGTGGGAGATAGCATCATGTGTTTAAGTACTGGACTGTTAAAAGTAAAAATATCAACTGCCATAAAGCTCATAAAATTGGGAAAAATATTATGACAAACATTACAGGCAAGAACTATAAAGAATTCAAGTTGCTGAGAAATAACAAAGTCCTACCACTGCGAGGTGTAAATAGTTCTGTAAAAATCAATGGCAAACTGGTTCCTGTAAATCCTGATACAATTTTTTCAGACTAAATCGCAAGAACAGCTGGAGTCATATTTTGAATTTGAATTAGCCCCATATTCTATGTTGCTTTTTGATGATAGTGAAACGCGTAAGACACGCAAATCAGCTCTATATAACCTGTTCATTCCATTCATCTCTACGGTAACAAGCAATGCCGACTTTGTAGTTGATGAAGGGTTCCAGTTACATCGAATTGTGTGGCATACTAACGAGCAGTTTTTTTCTGTCCTCGACAAATAACTGAAATTTGTTAAGAATCACTACGGGTCCAAATGTACCACTGTATTTCACGGATAACCGGAAGATGCTTCAGAAAAAAAGTATTAAATAAACGGAACGCACTCAAAGAACTCGTAAATTTCTTATAACAAACAGAACAAATAAGGTCTGATATCAATGCTTAGTGATAAGCCGACAGCTGAAAGTTTTTGTGTCAAGCAGGTCACTGAGGACGTAGATTCCTTGACTGTTAGCACAGCTATCATTATTTTTGAACAGGGTGGAAATGTATTTATTGTAAAGGAAGACATAAACCTATTAGTTCTGTTGACTGCACGTGCACAGACAGAACTGATCTGCAACATTTTCCTGTTGAAACCTAGGCAAGGAAACCAGGGAACTTGCATATGCAGTACAAATAATTGTAAGATCTGTGAAGAAACAAAAAATTATTTGTTGTTTTTTCATGCTGTTAGCAGATGTGACAGCACGTCTGCATTTTTCAGACAGAGCAAAACCAAATTTGCCAACCTCTTCCAGAAGAACACCAGCCTTCAAGAAACGGTTTCTATTTTCAAGAATTCTGAAGCCACGCCTAATTAGGTTGCTGCTGCAGGAATAAAGTTTATTGTGAATTTTTACATGGGTGACTGCAACAAGTCGTTGAAGAAAACTCACCTACATATCTTCCAGAAAGCACTCTCAAAAAATATTTAAATTAGAAAGTTTGCCTCGAACTGAAGCAGCTACTCCATGAGAACATACTTACAGGTACAAGTGTAGAGAAACAACTTCCTTGTTCCGCAGCAGTGAGTATACAAAAAGACCAAGAACGGTCACCTTTCAAATGCCACAGACCTACGACCAACGTACCCAGAACTGCTGAATAACATTTTGTGTACCTGTACAAAACAATTAAGTGTTGAGCCATATGTACCAACTGTAAAAGGCAACGAGCACTAATTGCGTATCTGAAGACGACAAAGAAGTGAACCACATAGAAGAAGGAACAGATCTTGGCTGTTTCTAAAATAAAAAGTTGGAAGACATCGTCGATTAGCTTACTCCTGTACCATCTGCCAAACGTAAAAAAAATTTTTTTTTGGTTACATTAATTTAAATTTAATTTTTTATTTAAAATTTTATTGTTTTAGAAGCCCAAATTGGAATCAAATTATTTAAAACATAAAATAAACCATTTTTGCTAATATGAAAAAAAAGTGTTGTGCAAATGTTTTAGAAAATTTAAAAAGCTTTAATTTTTTATATATATAACTTGATTTTTGTTACGTCCATCCGTTTATAAGTTATAAGCGAAAAACTAAAAAAAGTCTAGAAATTTTGCGAATTTTTGGGTATAGAGTCAAACGCTACTCAGTAACCGTCACAAACTCATATTACTCTTATTTGGGGTGTCCAAAATAAAACAAAATCATTTCCAGCTTAGTCAAAATTAATGGAAAGCACAAATTTTTTTGTTCTAATTTGACTGGACTAAATAATTTTAATCGTGATCATGGTTTCAAGTTATCTACTCTTTAGTTACCTGTCCTTTATTGCAAAACACGCCTTTTTTCTACGTTAATCCAATCAGAGTCGAGCTGTGACGATACTTCTTCTTTATATACGGAGACTGCTTCTTCTTAAGTCACTTTTATCTAGTTTAGAATCTGGCTTGGTTGACAAGTAGTGATTTTTTGTTAAATTGTCGTTTGTTTTTTTAAGTTTATCGGTTTTCTTTCCTTTTTAGTTTAGAATCTGCCTTAGTTCTCAAGTTAATTACCTAACTTTTAAGAAACACTAAGCTTGATTTTGGCTCCTTGTTTGAGTTCGTCCATTTCCTTCACGTCCTGATGAAGCATCATACGAAAATGGGTAAAACGTTGTCAACTTTGGTTACAACAATGACACGGTTTAAACCCCGAAGACGTTTTTATCTCAATACGTAATTTTCCAGATTTTGAAGAAATCTACTGCAACTTATGACAAAATCTCGCTTTGTAAACAGTTTTACTCACGTAATTTAGCGAAAATAAAAGATTGTAATAATAGTGTAACTTATAGAAACTTAAATTCTACTAGAACAGAAAATTGTTTGTACAACTTACCTCAAAATTTAGTTTTTCGGAAACCACAAACACTGCTGTCGAAAATAAAGTATATGTGACGTTACTAATTACTAAAAAGCACACATTTCTTTTTATCAACCCATCTTGAATAGTGATTAAAACTATGATATCTAATAAATATACAGTAACAGAGGCGTGCATAGTAAATCCATACGTTTTTGTTATTTTTTGAGTCAACTCATTTACTAGATGGTGCATATCTAATCCTGAGCTAATTACGTTTTTCGCTTTTATAAAGCTGTTTGTGTCGTTCATTTCAGACACATGTTTATTTACTTCTGACATTGCTTGCGAAGCAATATAGACAAACGTAGTATAAAGATAAATCGATATATACCTTACGTAAAAAATAATAAAAATAGTAATGATTTGCATAAAATAGTTTGCTGTCTCTAATGAAAAAATGCCAGTAGCTTGAATCTCTTTGACAAATAATACTACCGTACTAAATAAATGTACAAAGAAAAATGTTAGTATAGAAATAATAATTACGTGAAGAAGTTTGTATCGAACTTTTCTTTTTAATCTTAAAAGAAATATTTCTATTTCTTGTATAAGTTTTATACTATCAATGAAAGATTTTTTTTCAATTGTTGCTTCAAACAATATGACAATAAGGGACACTTGAGTACCGTAAAACATACATCCACGAACAGTAACCATATAACTTACACCATTTGACAGCACAAGTAAAGTTTGAGTAACTGTATAGAATATTATATAAATGCAAATAACTGTGAATAGAGATTAATTTAATACAATACAATTTAAGTTTTATCTACTTACTTAATGTATACAAAAAGTATTTAGGAGTCTTAGGTAATACGTAGACTCTCGCATTATGCTTATGTGATTTAACGTAAGGAGCCAAACCAACAAGTTTTGATGGATAATATAATATATCGATAATTTCTAATATAGTACTCGCAAATTTCATATTTTTTGTAATTAATCACAGACAAAATGACAATGTCTAAGTACTTACAGTTATGTAAACGCAATGACACTATTGTACATTATGGGTGATATTAATAATTCATCTACAAAAGCGCATTATTTCTAATACATTTTAAAATGGATTGCTCATTTTGCGTAACACAATCCTGAATAAATTTAAAGAATTGTATGTATTTTTTATTGTAATTACTTTTACACTTAAATAATCGACAATTGTGGTCTAGGACGTTTGAAGGTAACCGTTTAAACGCCGCTTATTGAACGCATAGGAATACCATTTGAACGTAAATGTAAAGGTATATGTTATATACAAAATCCTATATAAAAGTTTGGTTTGTTTTTCGCACTCAGTAGGTATTCCAGCTCTGTTATGTTAAAAGCATTTTGATATAGTTTGCGTGCTTTATGAATTTTTTGTATGAAGTGTTGCTTACGTGAAGGATCTTCGAGCTGGATTTGTTTGTCTTATACTTTATGATTATTGATTGTTAATTTGACTCTATTTTATGTTACCATTGCAATAAAAATATATTTGTTGTTATACTTGTGTTGTTTGATTTGTTTACCTTCAGCGTCTGACAGATGTAAATGCGATCTATTTCTCCCGTTTTGGCGGTATTTTAATGATTTTATAATTAACACATCGAGGATTACCTATGACTTATTTTTGCAGGTTTTAACCTGCAGTCTACATTAAGTTACAGTTATATTAACGTAATAAAGTTTGGCGTCCAACGTGGTGCTCGATTATTCTTTGCGCGATTATAATTTTTTCTTTCTTTTATTGGTTCTCTGACTTACTTATTATTTAGTATTAGTAAATTCGGTTTCCTCTAAGTACTGCAATTAGTTTTGTATTGGTTTTCTTGCTACATTTAGTAGTAAATTGGGTTTCGTACTTAGATTTTTTTTATTAAACCGACTACATCACTTAAACTTTTTTTTTCTTATTTAACTATTAGTTACAGTGTGTGCGATACGGTAGCATCGGCAGTATATTTTTATTTGGTTGTCGACTCATTTACTTTCAGATTGTTTAGAGTAATGAATTTCTAGTCATATAGTTTGTCTTTACGGTTACTTAGTTACTTGTTTAGGTTTGATTGTGTCTCCTACTGTGTTAGATTTGTATTCTTTAAATAAAATCCGCTAGTTCTTACTTCTTCAAATTAAAATTCAGAAATGAGTTTTACAAATTGGAAGGTGACTTTTTCTGGTGAAGATCCTTCTGTATTTATTTGTATTGACAAGTTGTTTGTCTCGTGATGTCCTATATCACCAACTTTTCTCCTGAGTTTTTGAGTATTTGTCTAACAAAGTTTTTCTTTTTTTTTAAACAAACCGAAATTTTCTACGTTTGTGGAATGATGTTTCTGCTCTGCTAAATTCTGAGTTTTTATTTTTAATTTACGAGGAGCGCTTAATGAATACTATTTGCAATGGTACGATGTGAGTTGACGAATTTATCTGTACGTACGTTACTACTATGCGATGTCTATTTCTTTAGCTATCGGAAACGGTCTCACAGCAAATGCAGCTCAAGATCATTTACCGGAATCTAAAGCCATTCTATCAACTTTTGTTAGTGTTGATTGATATCACATCTATTTCTCAAGTAATATTTTTAGGCAAATGTTTAGTGTCAAACATCAAATCTCGTAACCTCTTTTAACTTTTCAACTTCAGAGATTATTAATAAAGTTTAAGAGCTATATCTGTAGCCAATGCTAGTAAGATTTCTACTTCAGCCTCTTCTGTTAATTTTGTTACTTGCTCTCTTACTGCTTCTTTACTTTCTTCTTCTGTATCCGCTCCTACTTTAAATTTTGTTATCCGTTCTCTTGCTTCTCTTCCTTCAAATTTTTTTTCAGTTTTTAGAATTTTTGATCTACTACAGATCCTTGATACTTAGGTCTAGTGTCTAAAGTTAATGCTTTTCTTCGTCGTTTCTTCAGTTGGTGTGTTGTGAAAGGTCTTTTATGCAAACATGTACGTGTCTCTGCTTCTAATCCTTATGTGTGGTACTTAGATGTTCTTTTGGACCAACGCAAACAGCTTATTCAGGATTACCACATTCTATCTGATCGTAATCACTGCAGTGTTAGAAGTACTTTGGAAGCTCTTCACTATCACTTCTACTGGACTCATATAAGACCTAAGGTTGCTGAGTTCAAACGCCGTTCTTCATGCTTAAACTCACAACGAAGCCATCCTATTAGGTTGCGTTGTTATGCGTTGCCAGGTACAACAAGGTTTACTCGTGTTACTACAAAACCTTCTACACCCATAAAGAGAGATTCTACACTTTCTCCGGAAGTCGCTATTTTGTTTTTTATTTTACTTTTTTAGTCCGTTTTAATTGTGCTTTGTTGACTTTTCCTTATTTTTCATCGGAGTCGCAAATGTCGTCAGTACTAATTTACCTTCTGGTTTTTGACTTCTACTATTCTTCTGATTTTTGGTTTTTGGTTTTGGCAGTTTAAGTTTGTGAATACGTAGTCGGTATCTTGTTGGCTGTAGCTTAATTGCTTCCTAATTGTTTCCTCCCGTATTGCAGTACTGAAACTCTTTTTGCCTAAATTTCTAGTTATTTTTTTTTTGGTTTCGTTCTTCTCCACCTTACCTCAGGACAGACTGCCTCTTTGTCTGTATCTTTACTGTTATATCCACTGGATCGACTCTTTTGGATTAGTACATGTATAGCATTCTCTTTGTGCTTATGGATTTGTTTTTTCTTTGAGTTTTTTATTCTCCTTAACGGCATTAAAGTCTTGTAGTAAACTATCCGAGTTAAGGCAGCAATTGGTACGCATTTGTTGTATGGTTAAGTGCGATATTTTTTTTCTTGGTTTTGACTATCTAAAGAGAAGTAGTTGAGCCGTACAACAACATTTTAGTCTTTCTTCTCCTTTTGTTTCCGTGTCTTTTTTTTTAATCTACCACACACGATTGGGCAGAAGAAAAGGGAAGGTTTTTATTCCAAAAATGATAACGACTACCTGTCCTGGAAGGTTGGTTGTCTTTAACCCGGTAGCGTCAAACTTTAGACCAGGCATATAACACTTTTCGAGGGTCGTGTCGATACTTAAGCGTTTTTAAGTATAATAAAATGAATATTATAAATACACACTTTATTCAGTAAGAATCAGCGTGTTGCATCGAGCTGAACGCGCATTTTAAGACTGCTTCTTACATTTTCTTTACAAAAAAGAAACCGTAAATTTTGAGTAGCAGGGGTCAAACGCCCTTTTTATTTAACCAACAACTACGAATAAGTTTCCTGTCCTTTAGGATGAGTATTATAATACTTTACAAAATGCTTTAAAATGACCATAAATCCTTGTCAATGTTAATTGCTTATATCTACGTTTCCACAAATTTGTATTTTTAAATCCTTTAAACTTCTTACTTAACTAACATTAGATCTTAACATTCCGCCCGCCTTGAAAGACTATACTTTCAATACGCTAAATATAAATAACACAAATAGTTCACTGCACTGAAACCTAATCACTAACACTAAACACTAAACACCAAAACACTAAAACATTAAACACCTAATCATTGATTGGTAGAAAAGCTAAATTTCGCATAGCAATCTTAAATGTCCCTCTTGCTGTGCGAACTGACGCTACCCTGGCCACGCTGTCGTCTCCATGATGAAGCGTTGTGATTCTTCCTAGTCTCCAGTTGAGCGGAGGAAGGTTGTCATCTTTAATGATTACCATAGCTCCTATCTTAATGTTGGTTGGATCTTGACTCTTCCATTTGACACGCTGTTGAAGTTGTGATAAATACTCTCTAGACCAACGATTCCAGAATCCTTGAAACATGTATTGGACTCGTTTCCAATGTGATAATCGATTTACATTTACTACTGAAATGTTTGGTTCCGTAGGAGCCTTCAGCGAATCACCAATTAAGAAGTGAGCAGGAGTTAAGGCGATATAATCAGTTGGATCATTGGAGATTGGGTTTAAAGAACGTGAATTCAAACATGCCTCTATTTGTATGATTAATGTAGACATTTCTTTGTAAGTAAGAACATTATTTCCAACTACTCGTCTTAAATGATGTTTTGTGGTTTTAACAGCTGCCTCCCAAAGTCCTCCAAATTGTGGCGATCGAGGTGGTATGAAGTGCCATTTTGTATTGCACTCAATCAATAATCGTTGAAATTTTTCCTTATAATCGGGTGATTTTAACTGATTTGTAATTTTTTCCCGTTCATTTTTTGCGCCAACAAAGTTTGTAGCATTATACGAATAAAGGTTGGCTACGGTTCCCCGCCTAGATATAAAACGTTTGTAGACATTCAAAAAACTTTCAGTACTTAAGTCTAACATTAATTCTAAATGACTTGCTTTCGTCGTAAAGCACATTGTTCATGTTCATTGGCACTGATTCGTCCCAATTTAACTTTAATTGCCACAACCTTTGCATTAATATTTTTGCCTTAACAATGACGGGTCCGATTATTCCCAACGGATCATAAAGTTGTGAAATTGCAGACAATATGCTTCGTTTCGTGACTTTCATATTTGTTATAATATTTGTTGAATATTGCAAGAAATCATCTGTAGGATTCCATAATTATCCCAACGTTTTTGTGGTTTCATCATTGTCGAAATTCATTATTGTTTCTGATTTATTCGAGTGGCGGATTAGATTTGTCATTTCTTTGTTGTTTGTTCTCCATTTTCTAAGTTCGAAACCACCTTGCAATAAAATGTTGGTAATGTTTTTGTATATGTCTAATAACTCTTCCTTTGTTTGAGCTCTTGTAATTAAGTCGTCAATGTAGAAGTCCCGTTGAATTATTGTGGCTTCGCGTGGATTTGTTTCCATTGCTTGATTACCAAGTTCGTTTATACATCTAACTGCCAAAAATGGCGCTGACGCAGTTCCATATGTCACCGTGTTTAACGAGTAACATCTGATTGGATCGTTGCTGTCATACCTCCACCAGATCTTCTGATACTTTCTGTCCTCCTTTGCGATCAAATCGCCAAGGTTCTGAGTTAGTCTGGGCTGTGCACTGACTTGCACAATTTTATCTCCACAGATGGTACACCAGTGAGATTCTCTATTTTTATATATAGTGAACCATCTTCGTTGTAAATGAGTAAATAAATTTTGATTCATGTGTGTTACCAGTTAAAAGTTTTTCTGCGAAAAAATTCTATTTTTACGACGCAATTTAATTTCATCATAGCGAGTTTGGTCACCGCCACGTGTCTGGCTTTTCAGAATTGTTAAATGCTTTTGAAGTACATTTTTTTTGAGTCGATAACTTGGAGCACGTATAGATACAAGTATTGAATACAAACACTAATTTTAAAGACTGATTTGGGACCAAATCCATAAGATATTTGTGAAATGGATAACTAATCTCAAAAATTCAGCACACGTGCGATTGTATTAGTAAAAAAGTCAGTTGTGAGCTTGGTAAATTCTGTTTAGCATAATCATTAGATGAACTATACTCAACATTACTTGTGATATCATTATATATCTGTTTATTACACTTTCAAAAATTTTCGCGGACTGGATTAACCATTAGTTAATTGTATGTCAGGAAAAAACCGTAAGTAATCTTTTTTTATTTTTCTATAATTTATGTTTGTATTAAACGTGGTTACGAGAGACTTAGATATACATATATGTTGTCTTTAATCATCTCAGGCTTCACATTGTCCTTTTTGCATGCTTTTCCTATTTTAATTTTTTTTATTGTTTCTATTAAATTCTGTCTATTTATATTATACATCTTTTTTTTTTAGAGTATTTTTTGTTCTTTCTTTTCTCTTATGGCATTTTGTTCTTTTTTTATGTCAAATTTGTTACCAACAAACTTCCGTCATCTTCTGCTTTTATTGCTAGCGTGTTGTTTTTGTTCTTTATACCACTCAGCTCGTTCTTTTCTTTGCCCCTCATAGCCTTAATCTTGTTTCAGAACTTTCTGTTATTGTTTTTAAAGACCTCGTTTAGTTCTTTTCCAAACTCCTTTTACGTTTCTTGGCTCGCTTTACTTATTCCTTTGCTAGTTTATTTAGTTTGTCATATTCTTCTTTGTATTCCTTTGTTTTTGTTTTTTGATATCTATTCTATGCCATTTTCTTCTGAATAACTTATTCTTCACTTCTTTAGTCCACCATCTAGTTGGTTTATCTCTTTTCTATTTTTTTTAATTTGACATATTTTCGTTGGCGTATTAAATATAATTTCCCTAAAAATTTTCCATCTCCTTTCTAAGTTTAAGTTGGTATTATTTCTCCGTTGGGTTTGTAGGGTATTATCCGTTTCCATTGCGTATTGTTTGTTAATTTTTTTATATGAACTGCATTCTTCTTCCATTATTATGGGTTGAAATACTTTTGCTAGAATCAGTCAATGATTTGTACTAAGTTCTACTTCCTTTCGTACTTTGATCTCTTTACATTTCTTCCTTTTGCTATAAAAGTGTACCGATCTTTAATAAGTTGATACCAGAAAAAATTTGCTACTTTTAAGTTGTTTGTAATACAGAATTCCATCATTTTCTATACATTTTTGATTATTTCTTTTCCTCTGTGTTCTCCCAACTGTCCATTCCTTTATTAATGTCATTTCCTGCTCTAGCATTCCAGTCCCTCATTATTATAATTTTATCTGTTTTATGTCTTGCTTTATCTAGTGTATTTTGTCATGATTCATAGGATTCATTTATTTTTTCTTTTACTGTTTTTTCAATTAGTGCATTATTTGTTTAATGGTTATTTTTCATTTATTTTCTGTTGCATCAAAATTATTTTTAATGACAATGCCTCTCATTTCGCTATCCTTTTATCTTATTGTTTCTTAATTAATATGCCTACTTCCTTCTTTGCTCTGTTGTCCATTTTGACTCTTGAATAATATATTTTATGGTTCCTTCCAAGATTTTTGTTTCTTTTTCCTGTTATTTTTGTTTCATTTAAACTTAATATCATTAACTCAAAATTTTCCATTTTACCTAAAAGTTCTGTATCTTTCCTTGTTAATGATGTTACATTACATGTTCCTAAATGCCAATTTTTTTATTATGTTTGTTTCATATGTATTTTTCTTATTCACATTGTCTCTTAACCCCATTTTAATATCTCTTATCTTCATATTGTCTTTTATGTTTTCATTTTTATTAAACTTTTTCTTAGCTTGTGTCGTTTCCGTCCTGTACTGTTCTGTGTTAGTTTTTTAGAGTATTATATGTTTTTTTATTTTAATAGTCGTCAGTAATTTGTTTCTTAAATCTTCATCTTCTTCATTACTTTTTGGGGATTTTTGGGTTTGTGTTCTGCCCTTTTTTATATGTTTGTGAATTTAACGAGTCAGAGTTATTACCTGAAATTGACTTAATTAAGCACGATTTAAGTACAAGGTTACAATTGGACTAAAGTACAATAATACATTTAGGCCCAATAGCATAAAACATTATTAACTTTGACGATGTATAGTACACAATCAATTGTTTTTTTGACGACATTATCAAATCAATGGCTACGATTTAGTTAACTTTGCTTTGTGCAGACGAACATTAAGTAAATTTACGTAAATTTAGTTACATTTATAATGGTGTAAACAGTTAGAACAAATTAAGTTCTATGTTCACTATTTTAATTAAGTACACATTTGATCAAGCAGTCTATATTTATTAATTTTTATGATAATAAATATATTTTAATTTATTAAATCGTACAACTATAATTCTGAAAATTAACAAACAATTCTGTTAATACTTTTTTTTGTATAACGTTGATTAATATGTAAGGTTATCTTTATACGATTATTTTGACCCTGTAACTCTTGAAATTAAATTCAACTAAATTCAGCACTGTTAAAAATGTCACAGCGTTTAGATATTATATTATTTGGTGCAACTGGTCTTACCGGAAAAAACTGTATACAGTACTTGCACCAATTGACTAAATCAAATGAAAGATCGCTAACATGGGGTATAGCCGGACGCTGCAAAGAAAAACTGATACAAATTCAAAAGGAGTGTTCGAAATCAATAGGTATAATTTAGTTTAAACTATTTTTTGTTTTCCCAAACAATCTTGTTTAGGTGAAAGTTTAAAAGATGTCCCAATTTTTATTGCCGATGTCAACGATGGAGAATCTTTAAATAAAATGACCGCGTCTGCAAAAGTTTTAATTAATTGCATTGGTCCTTATCAGTTGTACGGTGAGGCGGTTGTTTTAGCATGCTTAGAAACATGTACCCATCACATTGACGTGTCGGGAGAACCTTATTATATGGAGAATATATATTATAAATATAATAGATTAGCAAAAGAAAGAGGAATTTACATTATTAGCGCATGTGGATATGATAGCGTTCCGGCAGATTTGGGAGTAGTTTTTATGCAACAAAATTTTGAAGGTAATAAACACATTTTTAGTAGTATATTACAAAAATTTTTGTTTGTTTGCATTAATTAATAAAATGAGAAAAAAGTAAATCAAGTTGTGCAACTAATGGATCGGTAAATAATGAAGTTATAGTGACACATCCAAAATGTGTTGGATTGTTTTTATACTCCACAGTTTTACAATTTAAAAAATTTAAAAAAAACGATTAAACTTTGAGGAAGTATAAATAATTAAATATTTTGTTGATTAGAAAAATGTAGAAATTTTGTTTATTTGCGACTTTGACCTATCAATTTCTTATGATAATTTTTAGCTTACTATTTCTTAATTTTACATTGATTTTAATATTTTTATTACTAACATAAATGAATGTAATTTTAAATCTAAACGCAATTAACATCTTGAGGTAGATTGAGGTAAGAAACGCTTAAGGCAATTACCTAAACAATTCTTTAATTCAACAAATACATGTAGTTATAGAAGAATAGTTTAGTTATACTAGAAATAAACACACACACACACAAACACACATATAATAATCCTTTATTTCTTTAAAAAAACATATTCTTAGCTTTATATGCCTACACAATCAGCATTGGCATCAATTTATTGATATCCGAGTGTCACTTTAATGAAAATATTTTGATACAAAATTATTGGTACGATTTTCATAGCTAATAGATAGCTTGGTGGTTTGTATAAGCTGCTATCGTTGTCAAAGCATCAATTTAGTTCATACAAAATTCATAATAGCAGTATACATACTTTTTCATATTGGTTATTTTGCAAACGTTGCATAATATTTTTCTATGGAATTATTAATCTGAAAATGGCAATTTCTTTACTACTAGGACAGGAATCGACTATGTGTAGTTATCCATTTAATCCATTGTGTATTTTACGCAAAAAACAATTTCTAAGCAAAGATAAATTATTTTAGACATATTAACAATAATAAAATAATTGAATATTAATTCAACGTCGTGGAATAATAATTGTTATTAAAGGTAAATAAATATGTAGTTTTAGACATAAAAGTTTCACTATAAAACATGTTAATATTTTTTTATGGTAAATGGTGCACATAAAATAAATATTAAGATATAATTTTATTTTGGCGGTATTATAAACTAATCAGCATAATTTGCCGCATCCTACTACGCACCGAAGCCTTACGAAGAATGTCTGTTTTTGTCCAATGAAGTATGACGTAGTATAACCTCATTTTTTATTACTTTACATGCTTGTTAAAACGATGTCTACGACCATATAAAAGTTTAAAATATTGTATTTCAATATGCAATTTGTAATTACAGTGTTTTTTATAAGTTTAGATCTTCCCTAACCATAGTAAAGTTAAACAATATAATCAATATTTATACTGTGCATATTTGTATTAACCAACATGGGAGCATATAATTTAATTAATACAAATTTGATAACAGAATGATGGAATAATCAGGTTATGTGATATGATTTTGGCGTCACAGTGGCATTCAGGTTTTTTATAGATGGTGTCGTTTGGATGCCTTAAAAATGATAGTGACAGTTTATAGATACCGATTTCATACTGAATTTTAGACACAAATTATAAAAAAGGTGACCAAAAGGATGTCTAATTGATACCCGATAAATGGTATTAAAAAGGTATCTTTTTACTAGAATTTTGTTATTTGGGTAGCGTTTTGGAACAGCGCGAGCCAATATTCAGTAAATACAATAAATGCATATAAATTTCACAATTGTCGTCTGTTTACTTTTTCTATCTATAACACTTGAATCAGTCTTTGCTGTTTGTAGGTACATTTACTATAGAGTTAAGAACTGTGATGATCTAGTTTTGGTGCTATCATTCGTGCTGTTTTATTGTTTTCTTTACGTCACTTAGCGACTTCAAATTTACCATCACTAAATTTATGTGGTTTTTTCTGATTGTAAGTTTTTTTTTGGTTTAATGTTACGGTAATTTTACTAATGCCGTTAATGAATTTTTACCGTACGGTTTTGTATTGCCGGTTGCGGTTTTACTTTCTATGATTGTATTTGTGTCTGCAAGTAATACTTTACAGGCGTGCGTAATAATATTTAAGGTTTTCTATTTTTTAAAAAACTAAAAAACTTTTTTTTATGTTTAAAATTTCAAGCAACGATCAACATTTTCAAAATTAATTTTAAACGTTTTTTATAAAAGAGAGAAATTCACACCCCAGCATTATTCGCGGAATTATTTTGTACAGTTATTTACAATTTTGATAAGTTGATTGCTCAACGTTATAAAATTCTGGATAAAGTATTTATTAAATTTTTAATGTATTTATCCAAATTATTATTGTCGCTTTAGGCTAATAACAAATTACAAAATAATCAACCGATGTTAAGTGAATAGTCGTACAACAAACTGGTTTTTGCTTTAAACAGAGCTTGTCGTTAGCAAGATATATAAACGCATCATTGCAAAAAAATGAAAAAGCGGAAAGATTTCAGTAAAAAACAGTTAACCGCAATAGTAATCTAATAAAGCCGATTACTCGTACCCGGTTGTCAGTGGCGTATAAGTATGATTGCTGTGCTTGTGAGCTTAAGCAGCTTAATTTTTTTTCAAGAAATAAATTCTGAACAACTCATTTTGTATTTAAAATTTTACGCTTACCAATGTAATCAGTAGCGGCTGGTTTATAAAGACATAAAAACATTAATTTAATATGGTCGTCATTCAAAGTAACGTATACAAATAGCTAATTTCTTTATGTTGGAGCTACAATAATTTTAGCTCAGGGCTGTATATGTAGTAGTGCATTCTAACGTGGTTTTGCGCCTCCCACTACGAGATTTTCATATGCAGTTTTAACGTGCATTATAACTCGCTTTTTTCTAACTTGAAGTGCTTCCAAATTTAGTACTGATTGATCGGTAGAACGTGTAGGACGTGTTTTAAGTGAAATGATTTATTTGTCGTATGTAATTTTAGAAAAATGCAAAAAATAGTGTACAATTTATTTTAATAAATCAAATTGTAAGACTGTCGGAAGAAAAAGTTGAAATAAAATAGTTCAGAAAACTTACTTCAAATACGAAAACAACCAGATAAAACTGAGAAACGTAATTTTACACAGCATTTTTGTAGTGCAGTTTATAATAAAAATAAATGGGTAAATGTCAATGCGATACGATAAATTGTACCTTTTGAAAGTCTATTTCTTTATTTAACAGGTTAATTGCGTTATCGGTCTCCGAGAACCAATGCAAAGGTAAGTAACGGTTATATTTGTACAAAAACTGAAATCAAACATTTTGTAAATTGCGTCGGAAACCTTATAAGCTGAATTAATGCTGGAAAATAATATCGGTCTCCGGAGATCGGTACCGCAGTGAGGTTGTAATTACTATTAATGTGCGGTATCGTTTCTCAAGTTTTGTCTACCTTTTTCGATTGTTTGCAGTATTGTAAGTGCTCTTCAATGCAATGTAACAGTTGTAGTACATTAGTGAGTGCGTTCAAACTTATGCATAAATTGATAAAAGCAATGTATTTAAATTGGGAAATTAAAAAATGATAGTAATGTAGAAAAATGTAGTGCAAAAGAAAAAAATACAGAAGACTGAAATCAGAAGATTGAAGAAAATCAAGACTTTAGAGGCGACGATTTCTATTGATTTGTAATTATAAATTCGATGCAAGGGAAATAAAACATCTACTAGATTTCTATTGGCTTTTCATCAGCGCTCGAAATGGACCGGAACGCACCGGAACGCCGTTCCTGTTCGTTAAAAAAAATTTATTACGTTCCGTTTGGTGAATTTTTTTTTGTTCCGTTCCGGTTCGTAAAGATCTTGTTCCTTTTCTGTTAAAATGTGTACTTATACTTAAACTAATATGTTAGGATTTAAAAAATCAGAATTAATCAAATTATCATTATACTTACCTCAATATTCGCAACGTGTAAAGACAACCGCGTGACTTCGGATGCACCCGAGCCCAAACCAAGCTCCGTGCTCGTGCTAATGTGCAATTTTTAAGTGTTATTTTGAATTACGTGAGGTTAATACGTCTGTCGTGTCACTCGTGTCTTGTGTAAAACGTAAAAGTAAAAATTATATTATTATATTATAGATTATAAGTGAAATTTAACCATTGTCCATTTGACTAAATTATAGACTACTTATAGAGAATTTAAAAATGAGAAATTTATTAAAATGGCTGAAAAAGAGGTCACCACCCCACTCACCTGATAATATACTACATGCGGTAGAGGAACTCGAAAATATTCCGGGGACAAGTGAAGAGGGCAGTAAAAGTGAAAATTTGAATAGTGATGCTGATGATTTACCAGTTTGCCGGACTTTGTCACAATGTGAAACATTTAAGAGCAATAATAGTTGGTTAATTGTAAAAGACAAGGCCTTGGGCTGCTCAGTTTGTGTTAAGGTACGTGCTTTTTCCACTGAAAAAGCAAAAAACTTGAGGATTTGCATTGTTCAGTGCGGGAAAATGGAAAAAATAAAGAATCGCAGCAAGCGAGTTTGCGAAAAAAAATTTTCGAACACAAGAAATCGGACGCGCATATCAAAACCGTGGAGATACTTGAAAATTCAAAAAAAGCACGTATTGAATTGTCTTTTGAAGATGTGAACCGTATACATTTTACCACTACAGAAAGAGATTTTAGAACATTCTATAAAATAGCAAAAGCCACTTGTAGATCTTCCTGTTGATGTCGATTAACAAGTTTTAAATGGCTTATCAATGGGTAAAATTTTACATTCCGATAAAACCTGCCACGATATTGTAATTCATATTGCACAAAAAATGAAAAAAACTATTTGTAAACATATTATTGACGGTAAACAGAAAATTTCAATACAAGTCTTAGTAGGAAAACTATGGTGGTTGTCGTTATTAGGACATATTTTGAAGATTATCCCGGTAACGCCTATGTATTTAATCTTGACGTAATAGAACTTACTGACACAACTTCAGAGACTATCATCAAACAGCTTCTGAGTTGTTTATATAAACATGGATTTGACGAAACTTTCCTTCAAGAGAATCTTATTGCATTTGCTAGCGATGAAGCCTCCGTTATGCTAGGTAAAACAAAAGGAGTTGCCAAGCGATTACAAACTATTTTTCTAAAATTAGTGGTTTGGCATTGTTCAAACCATAGACTAGAGCTTGTTGTTAACGACTGCGCGATTGAAGTATTGGGCGTAAACCATTTTAAAATATTTATTGACAAGCTCTATAGCTTATATAGCCAATCTCCAAAAAACCAAAACGAACTTAAAGAAGCAGCAGCTGGCCTAGAAACTCAGCTGCTAAAAATTGGAAGAGTTTTGTCAGTACGATGGGTGGCTTCCAGTAAAAGAACAGATAATGCTGTTATACAAAACTATCAAGCCTTTTGTCTGCACTTTTACAATGCTTCTATTGATTCGACGAGAGATGCAAGAAAAAGGGCAAAGCACGAAGGATTAAAAAAATATATTACATCTACAGATTTTTTAAGAAATTTGACTTTATTTGCCGATGCTCTTGATGAGTTAGAAGATTTATCGGAACAGCTTCAACAAGAAAACATAACTTTAACAGAGGCGGATAGAGCTGTTCGCGTCACTATAAAAGTTTTTAAATCGATGGCTACCACACCAGGGTCAAAATATGCTGCTGCATTGCGTTCAATTCAAGAAACATGTACATATAAAGGCACAAAGCTTCATGAAGGAAAAGTTGTTCCCATAAATGTTGCTCAGTTTTTTACAAGTTTGGCGAATAATTTAAGACACCGTATGATTTCAGTTTCATCGTCAAAAACCAGTAAATCAGGTGATGATAGTGGTCTAGTCATGACATATGTGAATTTATTAGAAAATATTAAGATTTTGGAGCCAAAAAACTAGCCAAGAACTAATGATGGTGCAATTATTGATATCCAATATGGCGATAATGAAGTAAGGAATATGTGCCAGTTATTTCGTTTACACGACTATGAGCAACAAATAATACGTGGATTTAGAACTTATAAAATGGGTGATCAAAAAGATCAAATATCTGACGATTTAAAACCACTGCTTAAAGCCGTAGCGACCATTCCAATATCAACCAGCGAATGCGAACGAAATTTTAGTAGCATGAATGAAATTGTAACGCCCTTAAGAACGTCGTTGAATATTGAAACAATCGCTGCCCTTTTATTTATAAACTGCGTTGGTCCTCCGGTACTGAAATTGCTTGCTAAAGGTAAATTATAAATACAAGTAGAATAATTTTGAAAATCATTATTTTTACTGTTTCAGGCCGACATTCCGCCGATGACACGGCCAGTCGAAAGAGGGAACATAATAAAGAAGATAAACGATATGATTCTTTGTGGAAATTGCTTTAGAGCAATACAAGACGTATCAGGCTTAAGAGGAAAGAATGTTTTCCTCTTTTATCTCTTCGGGTTTCTGTAATGCAATTTGATCAAAGCAATGGCGATGTTACGTCATTAATTACATCAAGCGTATTCTTATGGGATTTTTTTAAAGCGTTGATTAAAATGTAGTTGTTTTTGTAATATTTCATAACTTGAATAAATGTAGTTATTTACTTAGGAGGAACTGTCGTTTATATATGGTAAAATACCGAAAAGTTTGCGTTTCGGTTCGTGAATAACTCTATTTCGAGCACTGCTTTTCATCATAGAGGAGTTTGTAGATTTTATTGTAGAAAAAACAAACAAAAATTCGGGAAAAAATGTATTTTTGTATCTTCCTCCAAGTCTTGTCTAAAATCATGTACTGCCACTATTATGACCCGTGATCGATTCTTGTCGTTACTGAGGTGTCTTGATTTCTGCGACAACGAAAACTTATCTTTGGATATCACGGACAGACTTTACAAAATTAGGAAGCCTCTAGAAATACGTTTAAAATTGTATTGACATCCGGAAAAATACTAGTCATCGACGAATCCATGATTCCGTTCCGAAAACGAGTAAAATGTTACCAGTATATAGTATACTAAATAAAACGCATAACTTTGGTATTAAGGTTTATGAACTGTGTACAATTGACAGTTACACGCACAACTTTAATATTTGTACTAGAACAAACCAAAAAGTCACTGAGCAAAGGCATTCAGAAACAATCGTTTATGACCTGTTACAATCAGTGAACAAGAAAAAAGACGTTATCTGTTTGCAGATAATTTTTATTTAAGTTTGCCTACTTTTTGAAAAGAAAATAATTTCTTGTGGCACTTTGGCCGTTAATTGTAAAGGTATTTCGTCAAATTTTTCAAAAAAAAAATTAAAAAAGCGACGTATATGCTATATGAAAAAACGGAGTAAAAATTATAAAATGGGTAGACAAACGACAGTTTTAGAGCCTACTAAAACGCAGTCACAAAAAGGAGACCGTATTGTGAAACCAAGATGTGTCCAAGACTACAACAACGCTAAAAAAGGTGTGGACTACAGTGATCAAATGTCATCGTATTATTAAGTTTTGCAAAGAATACTGAAATAGTATTGTAATGTTTGAATTGTTGTTTGGAACTTGTATTGTGAATTCTTGGATAATAATTAATAATCAAATTTCAAACACAAAAATGTCTATTACTGAATTCAGAAGAATATTAACAATGTAGCTTATAAATACTCCTAAAAAACGAATTGAGAACGTTATCCCAAAAAGGAGCACACATACTTTCTTAAACCTTACTGGTCCCGGAAAATGTTAGGATTGCCACCAGGACCTACGTACCACACTAAATAGTCGTATAAAAAACAAAAAAATATCCAAAATAATAAGTTTTTGCAGTAATTGTGGCTTTCTTGCTTTAATAAATTACATCAAGTTTAATCCCTATTTTTCGCTATTTAATTTTGTTCGCCTAACTGTTTCTGAGCATATTGCAATTAATAGTAATTTCCTTATTTCTTTCCTAGTACTTGTATACATTATATAAATAAAACATTCTGTGCTTTTTTTACGATTTTACTGTAGGTCAAAATTTCGAGATAAGATTATTATAAACTGTACTATGGTTGTTGGTATCACTACAATTCAAATTTAAAATTTAATTCAAATAATTCAAATGTACAATTCAAAAATGGAGCAATATACAAGGTGTTTTATTTAAAAAAATGATTACTGCATTTGTTCTTTTTAAGACAACCTATATATAATTTTCTTACGTAAAAAAATCTACAACTGAAAATACTAATCGATTTGTTAGAGCGTTTTTTCACAATATAATTATATGTAAAACGATTTTGTTCCTTCTATCATAATGAACGCAATGTACCACTAACATTATATTTGTAATGTTTTTAATGTAGTTCTTTTTTAAATGTTTTCAAAAATTTTACAAAGAGTAGACAAAAAATAATGTATGTTACTTTCGTCAAAAGTCTTATGGCATAACTCACTCTCATGCAGCGCTCGGCCTGCGGTTTCGCGCTTTTTACGCTTGTTACATAAATTGCTATTGTTTGTTCATATTCTATTTTTTTGTCATTCTTAATTTATTATTTTACACTGTAACCCTATAGAATGAGCTTAAGTTATATCTTTTAGTTTAACGTTCTTAGCTATACGTCATTAATTTGTAAGTTCATAATCTACAGAATCGTCTTACAGTTAATGTGTTTTCACACAAACGTAAAAATTGTTTTGAAACAAATTCTAGTCAGTAGACATCACATACAGATATTTACTGAGTTTATTAATTTTGTTAATATTCTGAATTAAGCAATTGTTTTTAATATGTGTTAAATTATCGTAAACCATTAAATAAAATGAATTAATTTTGTAGGCACGTTAAATTCGGTAGAAATATATATGTCAGCATATAACAAAGACAAAAATGGAGTACGCCAATTAAATTACGCTACATGGGAATCTGCCATAACGGGAAAAGAAAACATTGAAAATTTGATATCGTTACGAAAAAAACAATTTAAAAAACCCTTACCTAAACTATTTCCTAAACTTCCTAGAAGGTAAGTTTAATAGTATATATTAAAGTAAAAAAACACAAATAATCATTTTTATAGACCATCTCTGTTTAAAAGTGACGTAACAAATACTTGGATGAAACGATTCCTTGGCAGCGATCGCTCTGTTATCCTTAGAACGCAAAGATATTTTCATGAACATGAAAATGCGAGACCCGTTCAAGTAAACGTTTATGAAGGCGTAGATTCATTTGTTTCAGTTCAATTCACAAAACTAGCCACGAATATTACTAATTTTTTGTTAGATTATAAGTTTGGTAAAGAACTCCTTTTGAAAGTAAATAAGTAAAATTTATAGTTAGCAACCAATATCAATTACAGCTTTTAGTACCCAGCATTTTTCTCTTTGGGAAAATTTCAAACCGATTCTCCAACTGATGAACTTTCTAACAATATTGAGTATAAGTTTGTGTTAGATGGTAGTGGATGGGACAAGAACGTCGATTTGAAAAATCGGCCAAATAAAAGAATTATATGTGAAATGAGTGGTACAAATCCGGGATATGGATTTACTTGCGTTTGCGTTACATTATGTGCTATTATAGTGCTTACAGAAACTGACAATTTACCTAAAGAGTAAGTAGCTAGAAATATTTATTAAGCTAAATATTTGATTAATTTTAGAGGAGGAGTGTATACGCCAGGAGTTGCGTTTGCAAAGACTAGTTTGATGCCTCAATTAATACAACACGGATTAAATTTTAAAATGTCGTCAAAAATCTAATTAGTAACATGCAATATTAGTAGACAACATAGATAATAAGTTTCTAAATTAATGTTTAGTCCAATACTGATTATAAAATTTTGTTGTTATTCTTTACCTATTGCACATAATAAATAAGTCAGCATAGTTGTTTTATGTAAATAAAAACTTTTATAAACGCCCTACAACTGATAGTTCAAAATAATTAATAACATTAATTAATTTACTATAAGGTGTCTTTACGGCTCTGTCAAATATATATAAGTTTAACTTTATTTGGTTGCATAAGCTTACAAATTGGTTCGTGCTTCCCCTATTTACAATTACTACATTACATTCTATTTACATTCACCGTGCTATCATTTTTTTCTTTTTGTTGCTTTTATTCCCTATGACCTTTAAATATTATGGCACTCCTTCACCCTTGATATTCTTATAATTCCTATTATAATTGCCCTCTTTTATCCTTGTTTATCTTTCTTGTTTTTCGATGTCATTATCTCTTCTTATTATTTCTTCCCTTAGCCCTACTCCCTCTTCTATTAATCTCTCCACTTCTTCTCTCGCATACCCGCTTCTTTTGCAATACTTTTCTCTGCCCTCCTGTCCGTACTTTACTTTTTCTTCCTTTATCTCTTTCCAACATTCTTGCAGTATTTTGCATTCTGTTTTTTCGCTCAGTTCTTCCTCGTATTTTATGGCCCTTTTTTCTGTCTCTACTCTTATTTTTTCTACCTGTACATCCTCTCTAATAATATATCTTGGTTTATCTCTGTCCAGTCCCAATACTCCTCTCCAGTATTTTTCCTGTAGCCCTTCTACCTTCCTCCACTCCTTCCACCCCCATATTTTCGCTTCATACATTACCACCCCTTTTATTAACTTTTTAAATAACAGCTTTCTTTTTTCTATATCCATCTTGAATACCCTTTCCCCTACACTCCACACTTGTCCTATTAACCTGTTTCCTTTCCTCACTCTTCTCTTTATGTGTTCTGCCTCCTTATTATCCTGCTTCATAGTGCAGCCCAGGTATGTAAATTCCTTCACTTGCTGCACTTCCTCATCCCTTCATTTCCACTCCTCTCTCTTACTTTTTCCCTCTCCTTTTATAAATGCCATTATGTTTGTTATCATGTATTTTTCCAGTGTTTTTATCATCTCTTTCATTTCTTTTTCTTTCTTAGCCACCAACATTATGTCATCCGCATACGCCAACGACCATACCTTCGCTTTCCTTACTACTATTCCTCTTGTCTGTTGTTCTCTCATTGTTTCCTCTAGTGAGCATCCTTGTCTCAACACTCTCTTTGTAATGAATTTCTCGCTTTCTTCCCCATTTACTTTGACCACTCCCATTCCTTTTCTGCCATCCATGTCTCCTGTAATCCTGTTTCTTAATGTACTTCCAAAAATCCTGTTCTTTGATCTTTATTTCCGCTAAAACAATAATCTGAGCTCACTCACCTCCCCCTGTGCTTCTTCCTTACTTTCTTTTCTTTCTCGTTTTTTATATTTTTCTTTTACATCACTCATTATTTCTTTTCTTTGCCATTTTGTCAACCTTCTTTCTTTTATCGCCCCCCTGTCACCCTTTAGTTTTTTGCTCTTTGGTTACCTATTTTCTCTCCCTTTTCTCTGCTCAGACCCCTATCTCTGTCGTTCCATATGTATCTTCCTCCGTCTATTTCCATTTTCCTGTATTCTACCCATACTGTATTCTTTTCCGCTCTTTTTTTCTCCGCTATGTTCATTATTATGTCAAATCGTGACTTGTATATATATATATATATATATATATATATATATATATATATATATATATATATTCTTGTATTCCTTAATTTCTTCTTCTCTGCCATCACCTTCTGTGTTTCCTCCCATCCTCACATTTTTGTCACAACCATCTCATTTTTCTTCTCTTTGTTTATTACTGTCACCTTTTTCACTTCTACTTTCACATTTAATTTTTCTTCCAGCATCATGTTAAATCCTTTTGTAGATCTTCACTTCTCTACCTCTTTATTACAATATTATCCTTCCTTTTCCATCTTTCTTCATCTTCTGCTTTTTTCTCCAGTTTTTCTATTCATTCCGCCAGTTCCTCTTTTTCTTTCTTCCACTTCTTTTTCCTTTCTCCTATTTACTACCGCAAGTAACTCCAGTTCCTTTACTCAATATCTTCTTCAACTTCTACATTTGTATTTCACTTTTACGTTTTTTTAAAAGTAAATACGACCTTCTACATCGAAAGGTACCGCACGAAATCCATCACAGTATTACTGTCAAATATTCTGCTGTATATTAGGAAGAATTTAATTTGTAAGATTTGGTATTTAAAAAAAAGTAGTAGTTAACAAGCCGTAGTATAGTAGCATAGATAAGACTCTACGCTCCTAGTACACATATACAACACAAAAGCTTAGTTTTTAATGTTTTAAATAGTATATTGTAAAATAGGTGTTTGACTTTACGAGTCGCGTAGCGGCGTGTTAAGCATTATACGAAAGTTACAAAAAATAATTGTAACACATGTTTGTGCAGGGGTGGATGGGGTAAATTCTTGATATAAATTATTGTTTAAAATAATCGTGTAGCAACAGGTTGCACAATTCCGACAATTTTTGCAGAAAATATTTTTTCCTCAAAATCGTCTAAGTCTAAGGGATAGATTCATAAGATTCTTCTAATGTCAATTTTAATGTTTCCCAGTTGTTTGCGAAAGCGAAATTTCTAGTGTATTGTATTCTTCGATTAGATCAAGTTGTCCATTTGCCCATTAACTGAGTTAATGATGCTTCTACTAGACTGTTGCATTTAAGTAGGTCAAGACTTTTTGTCTGTAGATATCTGGATAATGGTCCAGTAATTTGAAATATTCTTTAGAAAATATGAGCAATCAAAAGATTTTCATATTTTCAGAGGCTATTTTTAAACTACTAGCTTTTGTTCTGGCATCGGGATTTATTTTCTGACTGTTTTTGATCATTTGTAATGCCTCTAAAACCTTTACATATAAATTGGACTCTGGGTTGCCGTAATACCAAAATAATTTGTTTAAGACAGTTTCTTTTACCAACCAATTTGTTTCAGCGATCATTTAAAGCTTTCTGCGCTTAACATCATTTGAAATTCAATTCCATATATGCATTCGCTGATGTGATTCTTTAAAGAATACTGCAACTGAATTAGGCATAGCAAAGAAATATGCAGATTTGATATGTCCCTTCACGACATCAGTGAAAATTAAATTCAGTATATGATTATAACACCCAATATGAACGTGATTTGAGTTTTCATTTCTCATCTTTGATACGAAACTTTTGTACTTGCCCTGCATATTGGCCGCGCCATGTTCAAATTATTTTCTTGCAATTCATTGACCAAAAGATTAAAAAAAACTTTCCCCTCTTGTATTGTAGCACAGTGTAAAAAGCATTCACAAACTGCATCACCGTAAACATACCTAGAAAAAAGAAATTATTGAAATGAAAGCATTGTTATAGGTCTTACAAACCTTGCACGGCCATCTCACACAGTCGGAGATAGGGGAGGTTGAAGTAAATAATATTTAAGAGCGCCAGATCTTTTATAAGTAAAACTTCTGTCTCGATCAGGACAGACGGTCCAAGCTTGTAGCAAACTTTAGGTTTGTAATCCTTGTTACCCTGATGTTCGTGTAACCACAATAAAAGAGGAAGGTATGTTACCATAAAGGAAAGATAAAATAGGTATAACAACTTTAATTTAATAACGCAGGTTATTAAAAACGAGTCTTAGAAATTTCCTATCAATAACTGCCGGAAGTATCGGCAACACACACTATATAAATCTACACGATATCGATAGCAAAGAAATTACACGTTAAATAACTAGGGTTCACAGCATGCGATATCACAGAATTAATTACTGACAATACAGCGACAATAATTGACAGCGACATAATAATTAAATAGAACTTATCCGCAATCCTGTACTTGCCCGAAGAAAACGTTTTCCTCGTTGAGTAGGCCTCACGAAAGTAGAAATCTACAAAATTGTTATTACTACAAGAGTTTAAATATAAGAACCCGATGTATCAAATTCTGTTCCTCGCAATTAGTAAAAGGTGGGTATCGCAATTGACTGACGTATAAGAAGTAACATCTCGCAAATTTCGTGTTGATACTAATCATTTAGTCAAGGCAGTTATCGATATTAATCCCTCATTGTTAGATACTGCATCGAAACATGTAGCCAAAACGTGGCGGAACGGCTATCAAATTAAGAAAGAAATTACCAAAGAATCCTAACAAAACGGATGTAAATAGCTTACCCGGTGATGAATAAATTACTTTAAAGGCGTAATGAAATTATAATTTAATTTCCATTAACGTGGATGTCCTTAGAAACAAGCCTTACTTACATTATTCAGCACCATCGACCATTTTACGTAAATGTCGGTTTAACGTCTTGACAAAAATGACAGTAAAAAGAAAACTCGGCAGAGAGCGTCAAAATTTAATTTGAATTCAACCATTATATAGGGTATAACGTTATGAAACTTTTACACGTAACAGCATGAAACTAAAATAGTTAGTTGTACTTTAGTTATAAACCTACCTTACAATGATAGAACACTGATGTTGAACAGATATATCTTGGGTTGTGTCAATTTCGATTGAATACATATTTGCTTTATTTACTCCTAAAAAAATTTGCTTTTCCAACATTTTGCTCAAGATCAAGATTATGGAGTTGATCCACGTTTTGGATGAAAGAAAAAGGAACCTGCACGATGTTTATGACCTTTATCATGCATTTGTTGACTTTGCGTTGTCTACATGTTCTTTCAATACGATATAGCAGCAAGATTATTTCCAAAAAAGTGCTATGGTCCAAAGTTTCATCGAGTAAGGAATAGGCTGCTTCATTTTCATTTCTACGATAACTAAAACTTTTCTATCTGATTAGTTAGATCACATTTATGACTCTATCTAATACTTAGCGTCTTTTCATAACTCCTGTGTTCTTTAAATCCAACTGGCTAAAAAATAATAATTTCCCGATGGTTTAGTCATGTGTGTGCATAAAATATGATTCAAAACATTTTTTACGGATAGCAAAATTTTTATGTGAACAACATGCTTTGGTATGTTTAATTCCGGTCTGACATACCGAGTATGAATAAACTTGACTTATTAGGCCTGGCAAACGATAAACATACAGTACAAAACAAAGCTTTTTCCTTGTCACTGTATGTCAACCATTTTATGACCGTTTCATTGTTTCTCTTAAAAACTTTTTCTATGCTAATTTTTTTTACAAAATTTGGGTCAGGTACTTGAGGCTGATTTTCAAAAAAAATATTTATCTCACTTGGTATTGGTCTTTTAAAATAATCGTAGGTGCTGCAACCAGGATTGGAAATTTCTGGAACTGTTTGACGTGTTATTAAATGACGGGCAGCCGTCTCATAAATATCATCTAGTAGTTCTTGCAATTGCGGAAGTTTTTGTGCAGTACTTACGGCTCTTGTGGAGGTGTTGTCGTCATCGTAATCTTCTTTAGTCTCTGCATCAGAAACCAAATTTTTTTCTTAACAAAACTTCTCAACTTGCTATATTTTGTTGCCTGCTCTGTTAACTTTTGTTTTTCTTGTTTTTTTGTTTTTTCTGCACCCCCCTTACGCTTTGATTTCAACGAAATCATTTTGCGAAATTACGCTTCTTTGTATACTATTAAAACTACTAGATAAATTTCTACTAGCCACAAAAAACAGACTACACCGATCTTTTTCAGTAATAGCGAGTGCTAAAAACAATTATCGTTTTAAAAAAAAAACCATCTACGGTTCCTAGTTCCTACCTACTACTTGTATTAGTGATATTAACGTTGAATTGATAACATTATTTATTTCTTTTCCTGCAACATTTCATATATTTTTGCATTTGTAGAAATCACATAGTCCTATAATAACCAAGTTTGGTTTCGCGGGACACTGTGGGATTTTAAAAATTACGGTTAGAATTCTACAACATTACTGTTGGCTCTGTTTACGTGCAGATGTCGCTCGCTATATTTGTCTTTGTCGCATGTGCTGCGCATAAAGTGGAAGAAGTTGCTTCGCCTGGGATATTTGCTCCTTGTACTAAGCCATCACACTTTTGGCAAATCTTTTACTGTGACATTGTACGTCTTCTACCTACATCTTCAAAAAACCGTGATATCTACTGGTAATCGCGGACTATTGTACTAAATTTTCTGTCCGTTACGTTTAGCTATTCACACCTCTAATTGTAAAATCATTGAAGAACACATCTTTCTTCTTTTTGGTGTTTCTCAGTATCTTATTACGGACAATGGCGTTCAGTTTCGAAGTAAAAAATTTTATAAACTTTGCGCCACTTATAGGTCAACAATACTCTGTACGGCTAAATATCATCTTAAGGCTAATCCCGCCGAACGGATTAATTGTGTCTGGAAAACAATGACTTTTTCAAATGTCAAAAAAAATCATCGGCATTGGGATGTAAATCTCTCAGAGATGGGCTGCGTTGTTTGCACTGCAAAACACGAGGTCATTGCCTATACTCCTTTTTTTGCACTTTTCGGACGTAAACAAGTTCTCTCAGCAAATTTTTTCGGTCCATCTTTTTCTGACGTTCTTAATTTCAGAACGACGTAGTATAGCTACGTCGTTTTGAAATTAAGAACGCATTCTGACGCCACTAAGCATTTTATTGCCAAGTTAGCACCTAAGTTCCTGGGACCTTTTATTATTAAATGGTTATCTTTTTGAACGTATGAGTTAGTACTGTTCAATCGGTCGGTATCTGACATTTTAAGGGTTTTAAACTAGATCGAAGGAAACTACGTTCTAAATCATCTGTGGTTTCTTGAAACGATTAATTTTGATTTGGGTTAAATTTCTTTTGGTTCTTTTAGTTTCTACGACTATTAGGCAAATGTAATGTCCGTCGTTGTTGGTATCTATTGTGGATAATTGAATTCATAGTGGAGAACTAGTTTTTTGTAGTCACTCTACTCATTAGCTCGAGGTCGGCGACTGATCGGACTGTTAGTTAATTTTTTTACTCAGTTAGAGTTATTCGACCTTTGTCTACTGTAACCAGATTCCTTATTATTAATATTCCTTCGTTGTTTTTAGCTTTGGTGTTTAAACGTTTTTTTTTTGGACCTCTCATAGTTTTTATTTCTTTTTCTGAATTTAGTATGTTTGGAGCTTTTAGTTAGTTTGCCTAAAAAAGGCTACTTGTAGATTATTGTTATTTTAGCTTTGGTTCTATTTTTGGGAAGGATATCATATTGTCTGTGAACGACTATACGGCACTATATCTCTATCCAAGCGTAGTGTGAATGGGTTCTCCACTATGTATTGATGTTTTGTTTTTGTTCTTTTTTTGTTGTTTCTTATTGCATAGAGCGGTTGGTTAGGCAGTAGGGTAGGTCATTCAGAATTGGCTATCTAGGAAGAAACAGTAGAGCCGTACCTTTTTTTAGTTATGTTGTCTAGCTTGTTTTTCTTTTTTTTTCTTTCGATCTGTCGCCATGAGTGGGTGGAGCACTTGTTGTAAGAACCAAACCACTACGTGTCTCTGGACGAGTCATAATATCTTTGGCGGTCGTAACGGCAAACTTGTTGGAGCTTGACTTTTTATGTTTAGTTCAGACGAAAAATTTTGGGATGTCCAACGCTACACAACTGTCCGGTCTTTCAACGAGGAAACTTAGCAAATTTTGAAAGCCTCTTTTATTATGTTTTTTCTTTTTAGTAATTTCTATTACCTATGTATTTAAGCAGTGTGCTAGGAAAAACGTATTCCAGTTTTGAAAGATTATCATACCCAGCTGGTTTTGGGATATAGTATATGTATATTGTTGAGTTCATCTCCTTTAACGTAATTGGAAGAGACGTAAGAAGATTCACACCTATTTCAGTATTGTATTATTATTTTATGCACATTATTTAGTATAGCATATATCTTCTTGCACTTATATTTATTACTTTACTCATGTCAGTTTTGCACGTACTACATTTTTTAGTAACGTACAATTTTGCTTTATATAATTTGTTTCAATTGTAATAATTAACTGTAAGCTTTTAGTTTATTAACTTATTTTATGTAGTAACGTTAGATCATACTGACTTAAATTTACTTTTAGTGGAAACTGTTGTTGAGTACGTTAATATGATACTCGTCAAACTTCGTCGATAAAAGGCAGAATAACATTAACAGTCGTGCTTAAGCTTATATACCACGGATAGTTTTTGTTTTAAATCAGATAACTAGGAATAGAAGAAGTCACTATAATTAACAAAAAAGTGTCGATTTGGTAAGATTTGTACTTATATTTTACTTTTTTTGCGATTTATTTTTATCATTGTCGATTGTCAACTTATTTTGAGACTACATAGAAAACGAGGTAGTTTGATCGAGTAATACTTAAATTAAAATATCCAGTTATAACGTTTGTTAGCAATTGAATATAAATAGTTGTATGGTAAGTTGCCTGAACAAAAGAGTCTACATTGATATTATAGCTGTGATATTACTATATTAGTCGACAAATCTCAAATTTTTCTTGTTTTTTTTTCTGTTGGTTTTAACTACCAATCTCTTTTCTTGAAATAACTATATTATTGTCAGAAGTTGTATTTTGTCAATTTGTTTAGTGATCTACAGATATAAACAAGGTCTGTATTGAGTGATATTTACTTGTTTTGACGCCTTTTCAATTTAGTGTAGAATTAACACACTGAAACTTGCGATCCACTTGCCGATATAACTGAGTTAGTCGCCAGCAATTTAGTTGCGAACACATTCTTTGTCTTTACAGGACACGGTTATAAGCTATTAAAAAATAAATTTATATTTCTAGTTTTTGGATGGTATGCAAGTTTTGCCAACAATTTTGAGTGACAGTGCCACGAACTTTGTTCTTTTAATTAAATTGTAGGTAAACTTTGCGTCAAATAAATTTTTTATTGTTTGGTGGTTAATTGTAATTTACTTAAAAAGCCGTAGTGTTTTTAGGACCGGTTTAGACTAGTATGGACTCTCGTTCTAGTTTCCTGAAGAATTTCAAAACTTTTTGATAAGAGTATCATTTAAATCAGCAATGGCAATTAATAGCACATGTCGAAATAAACGTATTAATAATTTCTTAGAAGCATTTTTATTTCATTTACAAATGAAACTAAAATGCGTTAAAGTTAAAGTACTTTTTTAAACCAATAATAAATTTGATAATACCTACTTTTTATTCTTCTATTATCTTAGTTATTTGTATTTATATATTTGTTACGCCATTAGTTAATAATGTGCTAAATAGTTACTTTATGTTTAGTGTTTCTTGTGTTATTTGATTTTAAGTTCATACGGTCTGTAAGGTTTAGTAATTTTATTAGAATTACTTATAAAACTAATGTGAAATAATGTAATTATAAAGCAAATTAACATCTACTCATTTGCAATTATAATTCTATGACGCATTTCAAATTGTTTTTACATCCATTCAACTACCTATAAACATGTGACCAGTGAACTACGAACTATTGTTTATCTCAAGTACAAAAATACAGAAATAATCTTTATAGCTTACTTTAATTTTACATAAACATTTATATTATACAATAAAATTTTTGTTGCCGTTTTCTTTTACAAGACTAAAGATTGACACACTTAAAACTAAGACGAGGAGTTTTGCAATTTTTTTAGTTTATTTTTAAGGCCTTTCGTTAGTTTAAATTTTAGACTATTAATCGCCTTCTGCTTGAAACGATATTCCAAGTTAACTTCTATTCAAAATTACTTTTTAAATTTTATAATCTCAATAAACCGTTGAGGTCAGTTGATTAAAGTTTGACTGTAGTTAGTACCAATAATTTACATTGGCAGTATAAATTATGATCTAATGAAAATTATAGATAGGTAAATACATTTTTAGTAACACACAAAATGTCCATCCGTTTAGACATCATACTGTTCGGAGCTACCGGTTTAACCGGTAAAAATTGTATTAAATACCTTGATAAATTCACGAAGTTGCACGGAAGAGATTTATCATGGGGAATAGCGGGACGATCCAAAGTAAAGTTAATGCATGTTTTAGAAGAATGTTCGACAGCAATGGGTAATAAATGTAATAAGCGAAAAAGTACTAAACTAATTGTGTTTTTTATTTAGGAAAAGATATCACCAACATTCCGATAATAATTGCAGATGTAAGTGATAATGCTTCTTTGAATAGAATGACTGCATCTACAAGAATTATAATTAATTGCTGCGGACCTTTTGATGTATATGGAGAACCTGTTATAATTGCATGTTTGGAAACGGGAACGCATTACGTAGATGTTGCGGGCGAAACTTTTTTTATGGAAAATATGCAATACAAATACAATAAATTGGCGGAACAAAAAGGGATTTACGTTGTTAGCGCATGCGGAGCAGACAGTATACCTGGAGATCTAGGTGTTGTATATTTACAACAAAATTTTGAGGGTAGGTATCACAAAAAAATATTTATTATTTGTTTTCAAATATTTTTGATTACAATTTTCTTTAGTTAAAAAAAATCAAATGTTGCAATATAAGACTTACGCTTGTTCGGTAGAATCCTCCGGATATAACTTAACGTTTACTTAACAGTTAATTCAATTGCCTATATATGTACGTTTATATTTAAATAACTTTTTAGTTTAACTATTTATATTGATTTTCAATAATTTGGCAATATTTACGCTTATTAATATCAATGTATGTACCTACAATGCAGTAAAAACTAGTAGGTAATACAGCTAAAACAGCAATGAAACAATTAAATAAATACAAAAATTAATTTGGCACTATAAATAAGTAAATAAACGAGAATAAAGTTCAAACTAATTAAAATAGATAAATTCAAGTAAACAATAATGATATACTATTTAAATGAAAATAAAATAAAAATACACACAGTTTGCGATATAATACAATACAAAAACTTTGTATCGTCAACATATGTACAGTCAATAAATTAAAAATCGAGACACTACCTGCGTCCGAATACAAGAATTTAGTTGTTTAAATGGGGTTTAACCCTATCAATTACAGACCCCAAATAATTTCAGGTAAACTATTTATTGTCCATACTTTGCAATCTGCTAGTTGTTTTTACTAAAGAATGATTTTATCGTTTACGTTTGCAATGCACTGCTTTTGGCGGTTACGTTTTTAAAGAAATTTAAATTTGGAAATGCATAATCAAATTGGTTAGTAGTTTAAGCTTGATTATTAAGATAAACAACTATAAGACTAAAGTAAATTTAAGAAAAGCATGGCATTATTATTAACAGATATAATAATTAATAGATAATCCACAATTTTTTTAAAAGCAATTACTTCATTACATCAGCATATCATTGCTTAAATACCTACTAATGCTAAATCGTTGAAGACGAAACGGGTTATTGAATTGTTACGATCATTTTATTTGTTCTGATTGATTTTTTGTCATTCAATTTAGATCGAATAAATCAAATAGCAGAAAACAATTAGTTTCCCTATAAATTAGAAAAAACGGTTAAAATGTAAAGTAATCGTATTCAACAAAAAATCGTCTACCAATGTTTGATTTCTTAAATGTAGCAAATTATTATATTCAATACGGTAATTTTTTACAGACATTTTTAACTACAAGTGATCATGAATTAATACTTTTTTCTAAAAGTGCAAGGACACGCTTTGTCTGCAACAATATAGCACCAGTAAGTATTTAGGAAATGATATTCGCTAATTAGCTTTTGTGTAAGAATTTCTTAAACACAAGAATCATATATATCATTAAATTTCTTTTTTAGTTATTTAAGTTAATTGTCAAATTTAATTTATAAACCAACAAAATTCTAAGATTAAAATAAATCCAACTATTTAGAAAACGTAACAAAAAGTATACAAAGGTCATTCAAAGTAACAAAAGAATCGTGAAAATACCGGAAATGTATTTATTGTGATGATAATTATATATTGTATAAAAATTTCTTAACTCATGGTATTTGGGAATATTGATTTATATCAACTAAAATTTAGTCTACTAGTTATGCACGTTTTCACACTCAATTATAATGTATAATAAATTCCAGAATTTCTAAAAATCGCAATCAAAACAATTTGTCTTTAAAAAAAATAGCATTACAAATTTACAATTAAGTAAGAAATCTTTTTTGATTATTATTTTGTCACAAGGTAATCTTAAATTCTGACTGTGTTATAATACCTAAATGTTATGCAATAAACTGATACTCATATTCGTTAATGAAGCGTTTATTATACTAAAATATTGTATAACCATATGGAGCATAAAACTAATAACGATATAAACTTCTTTGTTTTGAATACATTCCTTTAACCGCCTGGGTATGGATGCTATCAAGTGATTTAACTATTCCACACCAATTGTCTCCCAAGCAATTTCAATCGCTCCAACTAATTCATTGCGATTTTTAGGTATGAAGATGGGACCTTGTTATTCTTAAAGATATGCGCCATGCACTTTGTTTGTTAGGGCAACACATTTAGGTTATTTTTTGTAACCAACGACGAACCATCGTGGATGCGTCTATAGACACATTGCCCTTGTAACAAAAAAAGTGTCAAAACCATTGTGTCAAATCAAGAAAAATTAAGTTTATGATATATAACAGAAAACTTATTTGTTGAAATAGATAATTTCTGTCTGGATATACAATTTCGACAGACGGCTCCATAACATCCCGCAATATATTCAAATAGCACTCAGAATTTAGTCCACCATCGATGATCCAACAAATTCCTGGACCTCTCAAGCTAAATCAACCCCACACATTCACAGAAAAGTAGCCATTACGTTTTGTTTTCCTAACACGATTTGCCCCATAACGATTTTCTCGGGATCAATACGCTATAACAGGACCATTGTTAAAACTTTTAAATGTTTTTTCATCGCTAAAAATAACGTGATTCCAAAGCTCTAATGGCTGGTTGACATATTGTCTGGTGAACTCATTAGTGTAAGAAAAAAAATTCTAAGATTTAAATAACCTCATTCATTTTAGTAAGTATGCAAGGATAACGAAAGAATTGGAAAAAGTTGACAGGTTTCATTATAAGATATTGGCAAATAATTGTAGAAGTGGGGAGCCAAGTTTCCATAAATACCGATGATAACCCTAATATAATTTAATGTTTCGATCGTTATTTGAAATGCCTGCACATGTAAATACTGAGGTAAGGGTTCGAATTGTGGCAGAGTTGGCTAATGGTGTTAGTGTTCGCGAAATAGCGCGTATGTTAAATGTTTCGCGTGCTACTGTAGGACGTGTGCGTGTTAAATGGCATCGTGAACATACAATTGATAGAGTGGTAGGTAGTGGCAGAAAAAGAATTTCCACTGTAGCTCAAGATGAAGCATTAAGGGCATATGTGATTGATAATCCATTTTCCACTTGTAAAAATGCTATACGTCAAACAGCATTTCCTGGATGTGCAGTAACAGCTTGTGCAAGATTGAAAGACAGTGGAATTAAAAAATTTACAGCTGTCTCTAAAGAGAAACCTAGTGAGCAAAATCGAAGAAACCGCTTAGAGTTCGCCAGACAATATGTCAACCAGCCATTGAAATTCTGGAATAATGTCATTTTTCGCGATGAAAAAACCTTTAAAAGTTTTAACGATGGCCCTGTTAAAGTGTATCGATCTCGAGGAAATCGTTATGAGGCCAATCATGTCAGAGAAACTAAACGTAGTGGCTACTTTTCTGTTAATGTGTGGGGTTGGATTAACTCGAGAGGTCCAGGTATTTGTTGGATCATCGATGGTCGACTAAATTCTCACGGTTATTTGAATATATTGCGGGATGTTATAGAGCCGTCTGTCGAAATTGTATATCCAGACAGAAATTATCTATTTCAACAAATAAGTTTTCTGTTATATATCATAAACTTAATTTTTCTTGATTTGACACAATGGTTTTGACACTTTTTTTGTTACAAGGGCAATGTGCCTATAGACGCATCCACGATGGTTCATCGTTGGTTACAAAAAATAACCTAAATGTGTTGCCCTAACAAACAAAGTGCATGGTGCATATCTTTAAGAATAACAAGGTCCCATCTTCATACCTAAAAATCGCAATGAATTAGTTGGAACGATTGAAATTGCTTGGGAGACAATTGGTGTGGAATAGTTAAATCACTTGATAGCATTCATACCCAGGCGGTTAAAGGAATGTATTCAAAACAAAGAAGTTTATATCGTTATTAGTTTTATGCTCCATATGGTTATACAATATTTTAGTATAATAAACGCTTCATTAACGAATATGAGTATCAGTTTATTGCATAACATTTAGGTATTATAACACAGTCAGAATTTAAGATTACCTTGTGACAAAATAATAATCAAAGATTTCTTACTTAATTGTAAATTTGTAATGCTATTTTTTTTAAAGACAAATTGTTTTGATTGCGATTTTTAGAAATTCTGGAATTTATTATACATTATAATTGAGTGTGAAAACGTGCATAACTAGTAGACTAAATTTTAGTTGATATAAATCAATATTCCCAAATACCATGAGTTAAGAAATTTTTATACAATATATAATTATCATCACAATAAATACATTTCCGGTATTTTCACGATTCTTTTGTTACTTTGAATGACCTTTGTATACCTTTTGTTACGTTTTCTAAATAGTTGGATTTATTTTAATCTTGGAATTTTGTTGGTTTATAAATTAAATTTGACAATTAACTTAAATAACTAAAAAAGAAATTTAATGATATATATGATTCTTGTGTTTAAGAAATTCTTACACAAAAGCTAATTAGCGAATATCATTTCCTAAATACTTACTGGTGCTATATTGTTGCACACAAAGCGTGTCCTTGCACTTTTAGAAAAAAATATTAATTCATGATCACTTGTAGTTAAAAATGTCTGTAAAAAATTACCGTATTGAATATAATAATTTGCTACATTTAAGAAATCAAACATTGGTAGACGATTTTTTGTTGAATACGATTACTTTACATTTTAACGGTTTGTCTAATTTATAGGGAAACTAATTGTTTTCTGCTATTTGATTTATTCGATCTAAATTGAATGACAAAAAATCAATCAGAACAAATAAAATGATCGTAACAATTCAATAACCCGTTTCGTCTTCAACGATTTAGCATTAGTAGGTATTTAAGCAATGATATGCTGATGTAATGAAGTAATTGCTTTTAAAAAAATTGTGGATTATCTATTAATTATTATATCTGTTAATAATAATGCTGTGCTTTTCTTAAATCTACTTTAGTCTTTTCGTTGTTTATCTTAATAATCAAGGTTAAACTACTAACCAATTTGATTATGCGTTTCCAAATTTAAATTTCTTTAAAAATGTAACCGCCAAAAGCAGTGCATTGCAAACGTAAACGATAAAATCATTCTTTAGTAAAAACAACTAGCAGATTGCAAAGTATGGACAATAAATAGTTTACCTGAAATTATTTGGGGTCTGTAATTGATAGGGTTAAACCCCATTTAAACAACTAAATTCTTGTATTCGGACGCAGGTAGTGTCTCGATTTTTAATTTATTGACTGTACATACATTATAAAGTATTTGAACATTTATCAAAACAAACGTCATTAACCATAAAATAATTTTTAAAGGCACAAAAATGTACATTCATTTGTCTTGGTCATTATTTAGTCATATCAAAACTAAAAACCAATAAAAACAAATCCAGAAAAGAATTATATCGAGAGAATTAAATCAATCTAGAAACAAAAGAAGTATTTGAAAACCAATTAAAAATTAAGTACATTCAAGTCAAACCCGACAAACATACTTTAAATAAATCAATAATTTTTTCTGTAAAACGTTTTAACTAAAAACTACAAAGAATTAAAGAACGTTCAACATATTAACAAAAATAATAATTAAAAATAAGAAATGATTCAAATTTTTGAAAACGCAGCAATTGCATGTAATTTGAACATATAACACACTAGAAAAAAACGTTACAAAAAACATAAAACAAAAGTACTAAAATATGTAAGTAAATATGCAAAACTATTTTTATTAAAGATAAGCAATAAAACTTAAAAAAAAACAAAAACAAATAAAAAAACTGAAAAGAAGCAGTAATATTTTCAGTACATAAAAAAACTGTAATAACTATAAAAACTACTAGCGGATACCCGACGTGTGCTATTAAGCTAAAAAAAGAAATACATTTTATTTGTTTAAGTTTAAACCAGCAACACTTAGCGATTGGCCTTGAGCTTTGTTGATGGTTATTGCAAAAAGCGGACGCACTGGAAAATGTAATCGCTTAAAATCAAAGGTCAAACCGGTTAAAATCATAGGAATTCGTAATATCGGCACATCTTCTATTTTACATTTGCCGCTAATGATTATGGCTTCGATTAAGTTCGGCTATAGTTTTTTAACAAGCCTTGTTCCGTTGCACAATTTTACTTCACCGGGTACCCAAATAACAAAATTCTCGTAAAAAGATATCTTTTTAACACCATTTCTCGAGTATCCATTAGACATCATTTTGGCCACTTTTTTCATACAAAATTTGTCTCGAAAATTCCGCATGAAATCGGTATCTATAAACTGTCACTGTCATTTTTGAGGCATCAAAATGATACCATCTATTAAAAAGATGAATGTCTGTGATGCCAAAATCATATCACATAAAATGATTATTCCATCATTCCGTTATCAAATTTGTGTAAATGAAATTACAAATATGCACAGAACAAATAATGATTATATTTTTTAACTTTTCTATGCATAGTGAAGATCTAAACTTATAAAAAAACATTTTAATTACGAATTACAAATTGGAATACAATATTTTACACTTTTATATAGTAGAAATCTTTTTAACAAACATTTAAAGTAATAAAAAACTGAGGTTATACCACGACATTCATCGTAAGGTTTTGGTGCGTAAGAGGATCTTTGTTTTGGTCAAATTGTGTTGATGAGTTTATAATACCGCCAAAATAAAACGAAATTATATATATTTACCTTTAATAATTATTATTATTCCACAATGTTGAATTATTATTTAATTATTTTATTATTATGTCTAAACTAATGCATCTTTCTTTACAAATTTTTTTTTGTAACAAAAGTTACTATTGTTGATTTAAAACTTTTAGGTTATTATTATTTGGTGAGTCATTGCTTTAAAAATTCTTTTACCGGTAGTACTAGTAGACTTACCATTAGTACTTTTTTCTTCCCAGGTTAGAGCTCAGTATAAGAAGGGTCAATTAAGAAACAGTTAAACATAACTTTATCGATTCACCAAAGTTAAAATATTTTTAATAATTACGAGTCATAACTTAATTTGGAAATAATATTATCAAATGCAAAACTACTTTTTCATTTGAATACACCAGTAGGTTTGAACGGTGCGCGACATTTGGGCGCCGGCGATTGAGCGACGGCGTTTGGGCGTCAGGCGTTTTGGCGCCGGGCGTTTGATTGCCAGGCGTTTCGGCGCTAGAAAAAAGTTGAATAGAGTGAAAGTGAAATGGGATTCTTATGTTATTAGGCAACATTTTTTGACACGGGCCAGATCAAAATTTGATGTATGTACTACGTTGGTTAACAAAAAATGTATGTAAGTACTTACAATTTCACTTTCAGTTCATTAAAAATTTTAGATACCTCAATTCATTATACTTATAATTAAATTAATATACTTATATTATATTAAATAAATAATACAATAAAATAAATAACGATGAAAAAAGAATTTATTAACATGCACTATAAAAAATAAACAAAACTAAACGTGTGACATGTTACACTTACAAAATCAAAAATTAAATTAGATGTATGTACTACGTTGGTTAACAAAAAATTCATGTAAATACAATTGCACTTTCACTCTATTAAAAAGTTATGAGAAATGCCTCCGAGATACTCAATAATTGTTCGGTTCTCAAAGTCTTGAACAATTGTGGTAATTTTGTTATCCGCAGCTTGGTATTTTGCCCTTTTATGAGGAGGTGCTTGGCCACCTACAAATTTTTCATACAATGCGTCGCGTCCTTTCTGGACGCTTCTCAGACCGTCAATAAATTTCGACAGCGACGGATGGTCCATACCTAATTGGCACTGCAAACTACGATGAGCAGCTTCCGCAAAATTATTGGTACAATCTACTTTATTACGCACTTTTTGGTACACGTTCCAAATATTTGACGAAAATAACGCCCTCCGGCGCGTGTGGTTTCTATTTCGCCTTCCAACATAGTTATCTTCAAACCAGTTTAAAATTGGTTGCAATTCGTTCGGTAATTGTGCAAAAAGCTCTTCAATTGCGTCATCAATGTGATCTCGAGGAGTAAATGCTAATGCAACTATCTTCCGTGCAAAAAGAAAAAATTCGGGATCGGTATTATATTGTACCGTCAGCTCATGACTGGCTATTTGTTTTTTAAAACTTTGAACAAGATGTAACAGGCAGCCTAGTAATCGTGCCGTTGGAAATGCTTCAGCAACTAATCCAATTACGGCTATTTCGTAATCCAACGAAACAGTTTCAGGTTGAAACTGTGGCCACATTTCTTTTATAATTGAAAACAGCTGATCGTACGTTTGCCGTTGCTAGTTTGGCAATAACGCGTACCAAACTGGAAATACAAATCCACCCCTGTTTGCCAAAATAGCGTAAATTTGGTGGAATAACGGAGGCGCTTGCCGAAATGTTCCATCCATAAAAATTTGTTTCATGTGCTGATTTCATCGTGTGTTATCTTCCTTTCCAAATGTTAATATTCTAAATGGGTCCGGCTGCTCTGATCCGGCATCCTTTAATAAACACATCTCGGATTGTCCAAGAGCACATTCGTATAGTCTGTACGCTTCCGGAATTACTAACGTTTCTAGATTTATCGGAGTGCAGCAGCGATACGGTTTTGCGTTTGCTGACACAATCTTCTAGCACTCTTGTTGGGCAACTGCCCTTGAACTGCAGTCCCAATGCCCTCCAGGGCATGGTTAAGTATTTGGACAGGAGTCTCCATGGTTTGTTCAGCACGTGTTTTAATATCAACTTTTATTTTAGAAACACTGACGCATGCCGCATCACTACCATAATTGTGGTTACCCGAAGAGCACAAATATTTATCATCCACTGTTGTATGAACACGACCTAGACACTTGTCCGCTTTTCGCTCACATCAAATTTTTTTTGTTCCATCTTTGCTTGCCTTGTCAAAAACGTACATGTAACTATTATAGGACACCTTTTTTTGTTCCATAATTAAATGTAGACTTAGGCACTATTACACTCACAAAATTATGGCAACAAATATATGTAAACAACTGAAGAGACTGATGTGGAAGAGTAAATGTAAATACTAAAATTTTCTAATTACACTAATCTTCTTAATTGTTTTCTGAGCACACGACAAGAGTTTTGCAAATAATAATGGGTACCTAATGATTCGAATTATCAGGATTTACACTAATCTTGTTAATTGCTTTCTGATCACAGGACAAGACAATAATTAAAATATTTTCAAGATGAAATGTACAACAATTAAGACAATACCGATATTGCAAAATTTACTTTAAATATTCAATAACATAAAGAGTAATGAAAGTAGCGTTTTGAAAGTGCATTAGTAAAATTTTCTTGCATAACATAATTACGGCGCCGAAACGCCCTGCACCCAAACGCCCGGCGTCGAAACGCCCGGCGCCCAAACGCCTGGGGCCCAAACGCCGTCGCCCAAGCGCCGGCGCCCAAACGTCCTGCTTTGGGTTTGAAAAGGTTACTTGACTTTCATGTGGCGTCGTTTTCAAACAAATTACGTTTTAACTGTTTTTACAAATCCGTGATAATCAAACAAATCTATAAATGCAATACCCAATTTAAGTAATTCCTACGTAAACACATTTAATTCTTACAGAAACAAAATAAAACAAACTTAAATGACCATTTTAGAAATACGTGACATTAAGTAAATTCTATATTAAAATATCAAATTAAATTCAAACTCAAATTTTGCGCAACAAAATCCACAATTTCTACGTTTATTTATTTTTCATCGTTAATTTGAAATAGTTGTATATAAGCTATTACAGTGTACTTGATTTTTGTATGTACAACGTACGAAATGCTTCGTTGACGCTTTAATCCGTCTAAGAATGATGCACCAGATTTGCGAACTTGTGCCGACGATTCGTTTCCTCTTTAATTATGTATCAGGAAAAACCATACACACAAGTTTCAGTTCTACCACACAAAAAACAAAAAGAAACGAAGTCATGTAACAACTTGGCGATTTTCATAAAACAACTTGGCGATTTTTGGTTTCACGATAAATGGCAATCGTTTATTTTATTTAGATGCATTCACTTCAATCACTTTTGTGGTGTCTATTGTTCGATGAAATTTAGCACATTCAAACATCTTGAAATCACTAGGAAAGTTTCTCAAAAAGCAAGAAGCAATAAAGCTACACCCATTGATCGGTCAGTTTCTGTGAAATCTTTAAGGGTACGGTAAAGAGCTTCAAAAGATTTCTTGTGTGCCATAGTGCATTTATCCCATACAACAAATGAGCTTGTTTTTAATACTGCAGCCTTGCCAGAATTTTTACCGATGTTGCATGTTGGTGTTTTGGTATGGTTAACATTTAATGAAAGCTTAAGAGCGGATTGCGTTGTACCTCTACCATCGAATAACGTTGATGTGATTCCAGCTAGTGCAATTTCATTTTTTAATAAAATTGAGTAAGAATGTTTTTCCAGTGCTTCCAGGTGCGTCAAGGAAAATAATTCCACTATTTTCGTTACGCTACAAAAAACTTTTCATAAAACTATTTTTTGATCAGCAGTCAACAGCAGCTTCCTTTGTACTTTTTCCAAAGATTTTTTGTATCAGAAAGCGCACCAGTTGTTAAAATAATTGCTAACAGCGTGCAAATTTGTGGCGAAAGACACGCGAGAGTTGCTTCTACCAATATTGTGTCCCAATGCTGATCGGTTTCAAATAAACCGAGTCGATATTATGTTTCTCTGTACGTTTGACATATTTCTTTATTAACTGTTTTTAAAGCTTGAAATGCTGTTGAACCTTTGGTTTTGTGAAGCAATATTCTCAAATAGTAACATTCAGCGTTGTTTGGATGTACAGTATATATTCGGCTCAATGCGTCAGATGCACGAGCAACACCTCACTTTCACTTGTAAAACATTTTGCTTGTTGTGTTTCAAGTTTAATATTTTGGAACTTTATGATAGAGCAATGTTTTTGCAAAATTATTATCAGCTTGACATAATTGAAAAAAAGACGTAAGTGTTGTATTTTGTAGCTGTGCTGTTCGTTCTTCGGCATTTTCTTCGGTAAAATAAACACGTTGACCGTTTTCTAAACAAACTGAATACCGAAACCAAAAATTCGCCAGATAGCTTCATTACTGCTGATGTAACAACCAATCTGAAATTGAGTGATTTTATCGTTTTATACATTTTACTGAGTTGCAGTATTCTACATTGATATGAGCTTGAAATGTTTTTGACAGTATTGAACTGTATGGAACAATGCATTTCTTATCAATGTCAACATAAACGTTGCTTACTTTAATGGTAGCGGTAAATCCTTTATCTTCTGGTTTTCGTCGTCTGTATTTTAGATATCTATCCTCACCAGTTTGAGTTTTATCAATCAAATTGCGTGGACATCTTTTTGTGCATTTGTCGTCTTTCATGCAAGGCGAATTCATATTCAATGCTCCACGTGAGTCTTAAATCATGTTCTTACAGACAACTTCAAAATGCATCAGATTTTTTTGTTGATTCGGTAGTTCAACAGATATAACACTATTGATTTGAAGCGGAACAATTTTTTTTCAACCAAATTAGAATATGAGCTATACATTATTGCTATACAATCGAATACATCCAGCATTGAACTTTGTGGTAAATACGATTTTTTATTATGAAATCCATTGATTTCATAGGTTTTTGTTTGAAAACTCTAGCTGTCAGATCATATCCATGATGCGATGCCTGACTAGGCAATTGCATGTAAATGTGATGAAAGAACTGGTCGCCCGTATCTTCGAACATACGTCAAAGCATCTTGAGCATATTCATGCATATCTCTTGGACTTCCAGTATACGAAGCACAAAGTATGCATATTTGACCAATTTTGGCAGCGTTTCGATCGTTTGCAATTGCATCGCGCAAATAAATATAATCTTTGACACGCAATTTCTTTTGGTTCAAACAAATGTACAGAAACGTAATAATTCATAAATGAAATCTGTAATGCAAATATTTTTGTTTAATAAATTTTTCCCATATATAAACAAAAAAACTTGTTTATATATTTTTGACGATATTTACTTCAAAGTAAAAAACAATACCTTTTTTCGTTGTTACTTTGCCAGTGACAGAATTTTTCTGCATGACGTTAAAATTGGATACGATCGGTGTGTTTTAGAGACGCGTTGCAAATCTGTATTTCGTCCTTGAATTATCATGTCTGACTGATTGATTTTCATTCCAACCATAACAACTGCCACTTTGTTGATTGTGGGGAGCGTTAAAGCGTCGTTTATGCTCACCGGATGGTGTTTTATCGGCTCTTATAATGACTTTGTGATCATCTGATGGCAGTTGATTCAAAGCTACTTTGAATGGATTAACCAAATGATTATGTTGGTTAAATAAACGTTGCAAATTTGAAATAAGTTCACGTCTTCTTTTGTTGATAACAGTGCAACGTTGATCAATTTTTTTTCACCTCCTGTGAAATAAATTTGCAAAGACTTGACTTTGATCTGAAGAAACGAACCGATTTGGTGATAAACTTGTCCTTGCACTTTGAATGTTGGCGTAAAACCTGGAGAAATATTTTTTTGATGTATTTTTTATGTAGATTTTAAAAAAACATAAAAAAAGAAACGAACAGACAAACCTGTATTGCTAACAATATTTGTAGCTTCAAACAAAATCATTTGAAAGGTCGAATTGTATTTCTAAATGTTTTCCAGAAAATGCTTAGACAATGCGGTCTTGCCAGAAACGTAGCTTATATGTAAGTGATTCAGGTAGCTCAACCAGCGGTAACAACTTGACTTTACCATTCGAACAACGCATACCGGAAGAATCTTTTTTGAATTTTAGTGCGTGCAGTACAATACAAGAGTGCGCATTGTTCCAATCACAACATTCTAATGATTACTGTAGTCGCAGTCTCTGTCATAATTGAATGCCACCAACTGAAAAGCCGGTTTTATTGCTGTTGAGCAGTTTCATCAGCTCTTGCTGTAGTAGCTCTGATTCGAACTTGTTCTAAATGTGCTCCATGTTGTTTGGGTGTTTCTACTGCTCTTAACCGCCGTTCTCTCAGCCGGTTTGACTACAAACGCACTTCACGTTTCGACTGCTCTTTAGGCTTTTTTTGTTTTGGATTTGCTGTAATCCTTCTAATTACAGCTCTTTAATATTTTTTATTTTTTATATGTAGATAGATAATTTTTTTGTAGTACACAAAACAAAATAATATTTTCAATTTTTTTATTTATATTTGATTATTAGTGCATTTTTCTTTTAAAAAGTGAGATAAGTTCGAATATTTTTTACTATTTATAAGGTTTGTATTAATTTCCTAGAATACTATAATTTTTTTTCTCCTCGATTTTATTAACATCATCTCGACTAAACCTCGATATTATTTACCCCTTTAGTAAATCAGAAAAAAAATCGTTGCAGGCAGGATTCGAAACTATATTGTTTGTAAATCCATTTTAAATTACAAATTAAATATGTGATAAAATGTTAGAATTGTCTCTATAAGTAACTGTAAAAATAATTCGAATAATTTACATACGTACAAAATTATCTATGAAAAACTGTTACAAATGGGAGATACACCCACTACCAGTTTCTTCATCAAACCCATCTTCTGACAAAGCAGAGAGAATATAAAAAGCCAGTTCCATAACAAATTTTCAGTAACTAGGATTTTTGGTTCAAGAGTTATCGTGGGTACATCCAAAAATAATTTAAATAAGATGCAACACTCCGTATATCAACAAGTCAAAAGAATGTAGAGAAAAATTGTTATGTTTTAACGTATCGTGCTTTTCCTTCAAGATATGGAATATTTTTCTAAAAAAAAAATTGTCGTAGGCAGGATTCGAACCTAGGATTTTATATGGAATTCACTTTAAACTATAAATCGAATATCTAATAAACTGTTATTGTTTAATTTATTTAAATAATTTGTTAGGAAGAGTTAAACTTATAAGAAACTGTAGAAATAATTTGAATAATTTACTACGTACAAAATTATATAAGAAAAATTGTTAAAAATGGCGGATGCAGTCACTCTCGGTTTTTTTATCAGACCCATCTTTTAATAAAACCGACAAAATATAAAAATCCAGCTCCATACAAAATTTCAAGTTACTAGGACTTTTGGTTCGAGAGTTATCGTGGGTACATCGTTACACACAGACAGACCCACACACAGACACCCAATTTTTTTTTGTCAAAAATACATGCATACTTTGAAACGTAAAATTATGCAATAAAAATTTGTTGAAAAAAAATTACGATCGCTATACTTTTTTTATAGGAAAGTTATAAATTGTTAATTGACGATGTAAATTTAAAACGAACGTAGATACGACGGTCGACAACAAAGTAATACCATCAAAGTACTTTCAATAGAGTAATAGGTTTAAATAAATTAAGTTTAAAATCGTAAAAACTTAAATATATTAAAGTCCTACATAAAATGCATCAAAACAACCCAAAACTACAAAATATAAATTTATTACCAATAATTATGATTTTAACTTCCAATTCACGTTTTGCGATTATAAAAATTTTAACCCACAACATCGTGTCAACATTATTGTATAAACAATATTTTTCAGGTACTCTAAATTCGATTGAATCGTATATGTATTTAGATGAAAAAGAACCAAAAACACCTGGGCCGTTATTAAATTACGCAACATGGGAATCAGCTATTGAAGGTATAGGAAAACTACCAGAAATAATTGCATTACGTAGAAAACTTTTTAAAAAACGTATACCTAATTACGAACCTAGGCTAAAACGAAGGTACGCATTATGTCATAAGCACTTACGGTTTTTAAATTTACTTTTAGACCTGACATGTACAAAAATCATGTCACCAACACTTGGTTGGTACCTTTTTTGGGAGCCGATCGTGGTGTAATCAACAGAACACAACGATATTTTTACGAAAATGAAAACATGAGACCTATACAAGTTAACCCGTACGAAGGTGTTAATTCAGCTGCCAGTGTGCAGTTCATTAATCTTTACAAAAATATTATTTTATCTCTGGTTAAATATAAATATGGAAGAAAACTTCTTTTAGCGGTATTTAATGTATAATAAACATTAGTGGTAAAATAATATGTATTTTTAGTTTCCAGGATTCTTTACGGCTGGTATGTTTTCATTTGATAATCCTTCTGATGAAAAAAGCGAAAGAACCTCATACGACATAACGTTTTACGGAAGTGGTTGGGACGAAAACGTACCACCGTCGCAAACACATGTTAGAAAACCTCCGAATAAGACGATAATTGGTCACGTATCAGGCATGAATCCTGGTTACGGCTTAACGTGCATTTGTGTAACGTTATCCGCTGTTGTGTTACTAACGGAACCAGAAAACATACCAGAAAAGTAAAACATATCAAGTATTGTTGTCACTGTTAATTACTTGCGAGTTTTTTTAGAGGAGGAGTGTATACGCCGGGAGCCGCTTTTGCCAGGACTAGTTTAATTAAACAACTAAATGAAAATGGAGTTACTTTTGAAATCAAATCAAAAATGTAACTGAATTCAGTTGCAAAAGATGTTATAGATATAAATTTTTCAGTTTGTTAGTAGACATTTTCTTATATATTGTTAGTCAGCAAGTTTGAGAGTTATTATTTAACTGCATTTGAAAAAAACACTTAATGTAATGTTAAGTGACATTAACAGTTTTGCGCAATGGATATTTACGATAATAGAAACCGAAAGCAAAAATAAAAAAATTATCTGTTTACCAATAAATTGCTGTTTTTGAAAGTATTAAAGCTTTGTTTTTTGCTGCCGCCCATAAGACGTCTATGCAAATATAAATCTTCTCTACAAAAAAATGCTTACAAAAAATAAAGCGCCAATGTTACCTCTTACTGCATAGTCTTCCATTAAAATTTTTTTGCGTATAGATTGATTCTAGCTAAGTTTGTTTGAATTGTTTGAAATTATTTTTTTGTTTAATTAGTACGTATTGTTATTTTACTTTAAGACTCTTTTTTTAATAGTTGTTTAAACAACAAGGTTATTAATTATAGCGATTAAAAATCGAGACGTTTTAACGCCGTGAGCGAACGCGTTAATATTGTCGAGATTATTTGTCGCCGATTAACAAACGAGTTAGTTTTAAAGTTTTTCCGTTGATCGTACGTTGGTAAAACCTGTAAAGATATAAGAAAACTAAAGCACACGTAAGCTGATGTTATATCTAGTAGACGTGCAATATCGTTAAAGCGTTTGTTGCTAACGATTTTATTGGTTCCTATACAAAATCGTTTTTTAATAGAAATTCATTCATCGGTTCAAAATCGTTCATAATAGGGGTCATTAACGATCTATTTCTGATACATTATACGTTAATATATAATACAATCGACAAAAGAAACTATATCACGACATTTAAGGCCATTAGAAAATTTGTTAATTCATATATTTCACAAAAGCTAAATTTGAACACTTTAAGAGAATAGCACAGACAAAAGCAAAATTTTGATCGACGAATATTCAAATAAATTTACAAGAAGGAAAATCCATTAAGAAAAATTTGGCGTAACGTGCTAAAGACCCAAGAGCATAAATGAAAGGATGCCAAATAAATCATTTACACCAACTGAAGCGGTATGCTTCTAACGGCATTGCATTATTAATTAATTATTAATTGCATTAAATTCGTTAGTTCCAGCTTTAGAACATAAAGAACAATGACTAGAAAATTTTGCATAAATTGTCTTCGCAAAGGTTGAAGACGCATTGATACAAAACTATACCACAACAGGTGAAGACAAAAGAAACTACAAACCCACAAGTTTAAGTGACAAATCAATTGCATTTCACGTATGTCATGTTAACAACAGCAGTTTACGTAAAAGACTTGGAAAGTACAAACAAAGATGAAGAATGCTGTTAGATTGCGGTTTGCAATGAAATTTTATTACACAAAAATTTTGTTCTAACTTAACGTTTTAACCAAAGGATATCAAAATACAGGTGTTAAGTATTAATCAAGACCCCACACAGATGAACAGGTAACAGTAAATACGCTATCCAAAGTACACCATCAATCAAGGTTTAGTGACTTGTTTTGTTAATGAAACAATTTGTGATCAAATACCAGTTTGACGGTTTTTTTGATATATACGTACATGTTATTATTTACAAATTAAACGTATGTACACAATGCAATGACGGTGTGAGTCAAGCGGATAGAACGGCTTTTTGGACGGTCCACGTAACACCCGAGAGTCGAGAGCAATAGGCTCGAGTATCCACTCCTGACCTAGTACTTGTGGTCGTTTAGGCAGTGGAAGCACCGTAACCATTGACGGTAACCGACGACTGCTGACGGAAAGCTTTGCAGGTATTTTGCCGTTGTCGACGTTGACGGACAACTTTCGAACGTACCATCTGGTGTCGTAAGTTGGCGTGGCTATAACAATATGTCCGGGCTGTAATAAACTCCGGCGTAAGACATGAGAGTACTTTAAACCGGACTATAGAAAACTCCAGTTCGAGGTGGTAGATTCTTTCCAGGCTGTACAAACTCCGAACCGAAAGTGCTTTCTAAAATGTTTCGCGCTCCGTATAAACCCACATATAGGGGCGTATCCTAGCGTGGAAGTAGTTTGGTAGGTGTGTTTAGGCACGTAAAGGTAGCGTTGTCGCCACATACCCTCTTTCTGGTGATGGAGTCACATTTTGAATCATACCGGGTGGTGGATTCTTTTCTCTGAGGAGGTTCTTGTATTTTTACTTGTCGTGTGACGTTTCTCTTCCGCGAATGCTGGTTTTACTCGTTCTGGCGTCACCCTGTAGGGTATTCCATCCTTGTTTAATGTGAATGTTCTGTTTCGCTTTTTAATGATTGCGTACGGTCCGTCATACGGTCGGTGCAGTGACTTTTTTTGCCGTATCATTTCTTATAAAAACTTGTATTGATTGGCCGAGCTGTTTAAATACGAAACTTTTGTTCGTATCGTGTGTTGCTGTCGGTACTGGTTTCAGTATTTTTATTTGGCGTTAAAGGTGTGCTACATAGTTTTCTGGTTCTATCGATTCCTTACTTGGCTGGTCGTTCAGAAATTTGTCTTGTATACGAATGGTTTTTTCGTACACCATTTCTAATGCCATGGCGGACAGATCTTTTCTGTGGGTGATAAGCTATCTTTCTGCACTTTGTAAATCCAGTTACGTTTTTAAAAAAGTTTTGCTTCGAATTGCCTTCCTTGATCTGTGGCAACTTGTAATGCTGTTCCAAATCTTGTAATCTAGTAGGCAAAAAATGCTTGTGTTACGGTTTCAACTTTGATATTTTTTAAGTGTATGGCTTTTGACCAACATGAGAATCGGTCTATGCATGTAAAAATGTATCTGTATCCGTTTGACACCGATAATAGTCGATGTGTACGTGGTTGAATTTTGTTGGTGGTGCTTGGAAGATTACAGCTTGCGGTTTATTGTGTTTAGTCAACTTAGAAGTTTGGCGCTGTGTTCATTACTGTGTCTATTTCCGGCAATTGCTTTTAATGCCGAGCCATAGAAACCTTTGAGCCACCAGTTTGGCTGACGTTCTACTTCCGGGTTGCCATAGTTGATGTAAGCTCTCGAAAACCTGCCGTTTAAATGGTTGGCATGCGTATTTTCTTGAGTTAGCAACTTTTGTTGTGTAGTCGTAACGTCTTCTTGTAGCTCTTTGTCGTTTTCTTGTTTTTTTTTCATTTTGTCAAAGTTGATTCCTGTCTCGTGAGTTAATTTACCTTAGACAGCGCATTGTCCTAACCTGGACAGTAGTCTAGGTATCTAAATTTTTGTTCAAAAGCAAACGTTATTGGCTTGTGATTGATGTAGATCGTAAACTGACGTCCTTGGAGTAGATGTTGATAGTATCGTATCGTTGAGTATATGGCTAGGAATTTTCTGCGTAAGCTGCGTATTTTTGTTCGGCGTTTGATAACTTTTGCGACAGAAATGCTAGTGGTCTCCATACGTTGTTCTGCAGTTGCCGTACTACTGCAACAATTTCAGTGTTGGATGTGTCAGTCGTGACTGATATTTTGGTTTCCGTTTGTGAATGCGTGAGCAATGCTGTTTCTGCGATTTGTTGCTTGCACTTTTTAAACGCTGTTTGCGCTTTTTCGTTCCACTGTATATTTTGATTTTCTTTTAGTTTTCTTTTTAAAAGGTTGTTTAGTGGTGCTTGCTCCGTTGCTGCGTTTAGTATAAAGCGCCGATAGTAATTGATCATTTCCAGGACTTGTCTTGATTGTTTTGCTGTTTCGGGTGTTAAATTCTGACTTTTTCTGACATTGGTTGCGTTCCTTCTTCTGACACGGGTAACCTAGGAGTTGTATTTGCGTCGTTCCGAATTTAAATTTTGCTGGGTTGATTTTAATTTTATTGTATTGTAATTTTTGGTATAACTGTCGTAGGTGTACCTCATGCTCTTCTTCCGATGACGATTTTACTAGTATATTCGTGTATGTATGCATAGCAGAAATCTATGTGTTGTATTATTTCTTCCATAAACCATTAGAAGGTTTGTGTTGTGTTGCGTAGTCCAAACGTCATGTACGGAAATTAGAGAACCCAAACGGTGTTGTTATTACGGTTTTTGGTACGTCCTCTTGTGCTATTGAAATCTGGTGATAAGCTTTCGCCAAGTCGATTGTATTGAAAATCTTCGTTTGGTGTAGTGTTTGCGCGAAGTTCTCGATATGCGGTACTGGATACTTGTCTAGTCTTGTTCCTGCATTAAATGCTCTGTTATCCCCGCACGGGCTCCATTCTACGTTTTTTTTAGCACCATGTGTAAAGGTGCTGCCTATGAACTGTTGGATAGTCGTGCAGTCCCCACTTGAATGAGTATCCAGAACTATTTTTTGGCTTATTTCAGTTATTCTGGTGCAAGCCTTCGTAGCCTGGAGGCTACTGGTGGCCCATCTGTTATCATTATGTGATGTTTTGTTGACTGTATCGTGCGTGAGGTTAATTCTGCTGGTTTCGTGATTGCTGGGAAACCTTTCAACAACTTGAGATATTTTTATGTCTGTTGTTTATCGTGCTCACTCGTTTGTGCTCTGATTGCTAGTATTCGTCCCTCTGCTTTGAGTCGGCTCTCGTGTCTACCAGCAATTCTACTTTTAATTTGACAAAATGATGTGTGATTTTGAGCGTCGCTTGCTGTCATTTGCAACTGCTCTGCTCGTAGACTTGGTTGGCTTTTTGCACGGTGGCTTGCATTTTTTTGCTTAGTCGCCAAACTTATAGTGGTATCAACACGTGTCATAAGTTTTTTATGTGAATTGTTTCGTGTTTATTTTTTCTCGATTTGTTGGTCTACCTACCAGTTCTGCTTTTAGTTATGCTACTTTGCTCACCAAATTTTTTATTGTGTTGTCTAGTATGTTGACAACCCTTAGGGTTGTATTTGTTGTCGTGCTTACAATTGCGTTTTCTAAGTTGGCTACATTTGCTAAGTTAGCATCTTTCTGTATTGCGAGGATTGCTCGAACGTTTGGTAGTAAGCGGCTGGATCAAATCAACCTTAACAGTGCTTCTGGTACTGCTGTTTCTGCCAGTTGCTGTAGGTGTTGTAGGAACTAAAATGTTTCACAATCTCATAAACTTTTCTGACTCTAGAAGTTGTTTAGTTTTCTGTTCCTGTGTGACGCTATGTCTTTTTATTAACTCGGTTTTGATTTTTTCGTATTTATTTTCCTTTGGCGGTGTCGTAAGGATGTCTCATACGCCATTTGCTTACCGGATTTCTAGGTTGCCTGCTACGTATCTATACTTCGTTCTATCTGTCATGATTCCACGTAGTTAAAATTGGTTCTCAATTTGCGCGAATCACAGTTTTGGTTTATCTGGCCAGAATGGTGAGATTCGTACTTGTATGCGCTGTATTGGCGTAATCGCTTACTGCTTCGTTATTTTTTACTTTCACACTTGTTATCGTTTTTATTGTCTATTTCCGTTAATTATTTGTCGATTTACAAATTGAACATATGTACACAATGCAATGACGGCGTAGGTCAAGCGGGTGGAGCGGTTTATTTGAACGGAGAGTCAATGGCGATGAACACGAGGCTCCACTGGACTAGTGCCTGTGGTCGTTTAGGCAGTGTCGGTAGAAACGCCGTAACTATTGATTGTACCGGCGACCGCTAACGGAAAACTCCAAAGGTTTCTTGCCGCTGTCGACGTTGGGTAGCGTCAAGTCTACACCAGCATAAAATTTAGACATTTTAAGATTAAATGTCTCATTAGCAATATATCTCGCACAATCACAGTACAAGACTTATTAGAACATTTCTATAAACTTGAACATCTGTAATCGCTCAAAAATTTATCGCATGAAGAACAATTAGTAGAAGATCATTTTCGACAAACAACTCAACAGCAGCCTAATAAAAGATTTAAAATATTCATACCGTTAAGAGCATCACTAAGTATACTAAGAGTATCTCGAATTCAATCAGAAAAACAATTTTTGATGAACTACAAATAAGACGTAAACAAATTTACAATATTCTTGTATCTGCCGGTTTTGAACTAAGAAAATGAAGATCCAATAGTAAATCACTCACATTACATTTATCCAAAGATTGAACGTGACCGCTTCCTCGGACCTTAAATTATTCTAAACAATTATTACAATAACTTAAAAACTACAACTATCACATTTGACAAAATTGACCCAACTATTGCGTTAGTTTGGTAAAAATGTGATAGTTGTAGTTAATGTAATTATTGTTTAAGATAATTGAAGACCCGAGGAAGCAAACACGTTCAGTCTGCGAAACGTCGCTATGGCAAATAATATCCAAAGCAAATAATTTATTGCCTACCTAACAAATTTACTAATTAGAAACACAAGGAGGAAAATAAAAAATTAATTTAAAACAAACATCTTATTGTTACCAGCGAAACGTTACGTAACAAAACTTGTTTTTCTCCATTACCATCACCTAATGTTGCATGCTGGACAATTAGTTTGCAAAATTAGAGAATCGTATTGGTCACTCTCAGCAAGAAATACTGCTCGCAAAATAATACAAAAATGCATAACTTGTTTTCAAAAAAAAAAACTAACCCATGAGAAATTTTTCAAATGTCAGAACACAAGCTAACCCTACATTTACATTTACAGGAATCGAAGGTCTACTTCTAATTCGTGACAAGCAAGGAAGATGATCAAAAACCACGAAGTGTTACATACGTTTGCTTCTGTGTCTTACGACAAAGGCAGTACATTTGGAATTAGTTTCTAATCTAACGACAGAAGCATTTCTTGCAACTTTTCGTTGTTTTGTTGCAACACGTGAAAAACCATCACAATTTTTATTTAAAAATAGAAAAGATTTCGTAAGAGCAAACAACGAGTTGAAGAAAGAAGGAAGACGACAAATTCTCACGTTTCTCTTATGTATGCACGATCACAATAACAAGGAATGCTACAAACACCATCATTATCACCCTCCTCAGAAATTATCAGTAGTGAATTCTTTAGTACACACGCTGTTTCGTTAAGTCAACCCCAAAATCACCAAAAAAAGAGTAACAGCAGAGTCTATGTCAGTGTCTATAAAGTATCTACCCTATGTCAAAGGTACTACAGACCTTATAAAAAAAGTTGTCTAAACACAACATTGTTACTCGGTTATCTACTTTTCCTCTTCCTCTTAAATCCGGCGAAGGACGTTATTCCCTTTTAATCTAACATCATACATAGAAAAAAAGGGTAAAAGCGTAGAAATTTGTATTAAGGAGCATCAAAGGTGTAGCCGTCTTAAACAATCTTCAAATTATGTTAAAAAATTTTGTTGAATGTTTCTAATTACTATCACTAAAAATTTAAGAAATCCATTAAAATAATGAAAAATTCTGTTAATATTAACCGATATTCTAGTTCCTTTAGTTTTATCGATTAGGGCCGGTCTATAAAAACGAGACTTCACGGCGCAATTAATCAGTTTGTTGCGGGTCTGAGGATAAGACAATAAATAAAACAAGCTAAGATATCGGCATAAATTGGACGTTTAAACAAGAAGCCCGCTAAATTTTAGAACAAAACGTTTTTTTTAATATTTATCATATTGTTTATACTATTATTGCTTACTTCGACATCTTTTTAGCCTTCTTTATTGATTTAACATCTTTGTAAAATACTAACTCTGTTTTTAATATTTTTTGTTTTTATTTTTTTTTTCGTACTTGTCAGACTAAATTAAGTAAACAAATTTATAAAATAATAATAAAAGACAACTTTAGCCAAAGTAGGTTTGATTTAAAATTACTAAATAATGACAAAAGTAGATTTTTTCTCATGAGTCATAAATATTAATAAACAAATCAACAGGTAAAAAAAATAAGATCTGTAGAACGTCAATCTGTAAATCTGATTAATGTAGAAATTGCCAACATTATAGAGTCACATCATAACAAATTTAGTACGACTCCCCAATTGGTTTGATAATAAGTTCGTGAATCTAAAGAAAAATATGGATTACTAAAAAAACATAATATTGCCTTACCTGAACGTGAGGCGGAGTGCTAAGAACGTATCGAACACTATCAGCAACATCTTTAGCTTCTAAAGAAGGTACTCCTTCAAACATTGTACTTGGCATTCCACTATCTTCTAAAAACTCAGTTTTCACAAATCCTGGACTAATGCTCTATAAAATTGTGTTTACTAAAAGAATTTTCATTAACAACACTTACCGTTATTTTAATTTTAGATTGAATTAAATTCAATTCTTGTCGCAATGCTTCCGTCAAGGCAGTTACTGCATGTTTTGATGCACTGTAAACATTACCTTTTACGCCTAACGGCACCTTATGACCTGCAACACTGTTTATATGAATAATATGCCCGTCGATGTTGTTTTCTCTCATTCTTTTTGCAGCTTCTCTTGTAGCAATGCACAATCCTATGACGTTCGTATCAAAAGTTGATTTCCAAGCTTCAGATTGTCCATCCAATAAATCTGATACTCGAAATATACCTGCATTGTTTATTAAAACATGTATCGTTCCTACGTTATCAGATATCCAAGTAAACGCATTGCAAATATCTTCTTCTTTAGTTATATCCGCTTTAACCGCATATAATTTACCACTTTCATTTTCTAAACTTTCGGCCAGTTTTTCAATTCTTTCTTTACGACGAGCTAAACCTACAACCTACACTAATTTTTAATTTGTAAGCGTCAATTGCTCTTTTTACCTTTAAACCTGATTCTACAAGTACTTTGCAAATTGCAGCACCAATTCCAGCACTTGCACCAGTAACCACTGCAACTTTATGCTGCCAACGCTCCATTTCAGAGACTTGGAACTTTAAAGTAGTTTTAGATACGCGTCTTACTAACAGCGCGAAAACATTTAAACAAAATTTTGGTTAGACTTACAATTATATACTTCGACGTTGAACCCAATTAAAAATAATTATAAAAACCATGCAAATAATAAATTTGGTATCAAGGAGTATAGTATTTATGCATCCTTTGTACGTTGATTACATTATTTATTTGCTTTGTAAGCACTTTAAATAATTTTAATTATTTTGTTTACTACATTAAACTTGAGTAGTTTTTTTTAAATCATAAAAATATTATTTAAATCACGTATATTAATGTTTATCTTATAATTCTCTAACTTAAAAACAATGTTATTTAACGTATTATAGTTGATAAATGTAAATAAAAATAACATATTTGGTTTTATTATCACCAACCTTATGATATCATCCGGTCCTTAGTTTACGAGCACATTTTTAGGCAAGTTTTTCAAACGTAGTAGTAACTTTACCTACTTTTTGTTCGCGGTATTAATTCACGCGATCTCATTTTACACGTTCACATAACTTTCATTTGTTATATTTTTGATTAAAATTATTATATATTAAATTGTCCCAAATTATTACTTAAACAAGATTTTATAGAAACACCATTTGTTGCCACTTTAACGCTTTTTGCGTGGTGTTTTACTCGTAATTTACTAACGGTAACCTTAAAACCGTTTTATATATACACGTAGAATAAAGCAATAATTATTATTAATCTTTCAATTTCTAATTCTAGAATAGTATATTAAAACACAAGTTACAGAATGAACGCACTTCAATCACGAGACCGGGTTTCATACACGAGCCGCGCAGCGGCGAGTTTATGAAACGGTAGAGTGATTGAAACGTATTCTATGACGTGTGTTTTATACTATTTTCTCTATTTTCATACAATATTTAATATTTTTCGTATAATTTTAATTTTAAAACAACATTGAGAAACTTTATTATTTTATTGAATTGGCAACACTTACACTTTGACATATTGAAATTTATGTGTTAACCTAAAATCATACGAAATTATCTCTTTATACTTTTATAAGTAAATAACTTTGAATTAATAAAACTTTTTTATTTTATCTTGGCATCAAAATTTGAATCTCAATTGTTAAATTCCAATAATTTTGATTTCTTTTTCATGTAACGTCAACTTACGATGGAGATACCAACTTTGAAAAAACTAACATTACTAAAATTCGTGTAAGAATTTGCTTATTCTTACACAGATTTTAGTGTCAGAATGGCTAATTCTCATGTCGAAATAGAGAAAATACATTTTGCCTTCCCTGTTCTCGTGACGCCATAAAAATAAAACCTAATAATATTTCACCATTTTTTGCCATATCGTGGTCATTTCAAGATCTTATTTTGGCCACTAGCCGTAAATATAAATTATATAGGTACGTACTTATCTACCTCCATATAAGTTTAACTTTACTTAATTGCTTACTTAGTTTACAAATTGCTTCGTGTTTCCCCTATTTACAACTTACCTTTTTTTTTACGTTTACACTACATTACATTCTATTTACATTTTTTACATTTTATTTTTCTTCCTCTCCTCTTAATTTTTTCCTTCTTCTCCATACTTCTTCCATCCACTCCGCTCCTTTTCCGTTTTCTTCTAAGATTTCTTCTACTTTCTTAACCTCTTCTCTTAACTCTCTGCATTGATTTCTCAGGTGATTAAGGTCCTCCGTCTCTTTTCCACATAGTCTGCACATCTTTTCTTCTTCTTTTCTTCTAGTATTTATCTCTTCGTTACCATATCTAAACTGTGCTATCAATTTTTTCTTCCTGTTGCTTTTATTCCCTTTAACCATTAAATATTCTGGCAGCTTCCACCCTTGATATTCTTATAATTCATATTATATTTGCCCTCTTTTATCCTTATTTATCTTTCTTGTTTTTTGTTGTCCCTATCTCTCCTTATTTCTTCCCTTATCCCTACTCCATCTTCTCTTAATCTCTCTACATCTTTTCTCGTGTACTCGTTTCTTTTATAATATTTTTCTCTGCCATCCTGCACTTACTTCACTTTTCCTCCTTTTATCTCATTCATCTCTTGGAGTATTTTGCATTCTGTTCTTTTCCTCAGTTTTTCCTGGTATTTTATGGCCCTTTTTCCTATCTCTACTCTTACTTTTTTTTGCCTGCACTTCTTCTCTTATAGTATACTCCGGTGTTTCTCTGTCTAGCCCTAATACACATCCAGTATTTTTCTTATATTCCTTCTACGTTTTTATACTTTTCCCGCCTCCATATTTCCGCCCCATATATTACCAAACTTTTTATTAACTTTCCAAGCAACAGCTGCTATGTCCACCTCAAACACCCTTTCCTCCACACTCCACACTTGTCCTATTAACCAGTTTCCTTTCATATTATCCTGCTTGATCGTGTAACCCAGGTATGTAAATTCCTTCACTCGCTGCACTTCCTCATCCCTGTATTGCCTTCTTTCCTCCCTCCTACTTTAAATACCATTATTTTTGTTTTCACCGTGTTTAATTCCATTTCTGTTTTTTCCATGTATTTTTCCAGCATTTTCATCATCTCCTTCCTTTCCTTTTACTCCTTAGACACCAACACTATGTCATTCGCATACGCCAACGACCATACCTTCACTTTTCCTACTACTATCCCTCTTGTCTGTTGTTCTCTTATTGTTTCCTCCAGATTTCCCTTATATACTGCAAACAAGCTTAGGCTCAGTGGGCATCCTCAATCCTCTCTTTGTAATGAATTTCTCGCTCTCTTCCCTATTCACTTTAACCCTGCTCCTCGTTTCTTCGTAAATTTCCTTAATTTTTTCTATTAATCTTTCATTGATTTTTTTTTCTCATCATGTATTCCCACAGATTTCCCTGTTCACTCTGTCAAAAGCGGTTTTTAAATCTACGAATAGTGCCACCATTTCTTCTTTCTTTCTAGCTTTCTATTCGCCAAGTGTTTCAGTACGTATATATGTTGTCTATCACTTTTCTTCCATTTCTGAATCCCGTTTGTCCGTCTGGTACCAAACTTTTTTCCTCTATTTCCTTCTGTAGTCTTTCTTATAGCGCTGTCGCATACATTCTGTATGTCGTGTTACCCCTCTGTAATTCTTGACTTTATTTCTGTCTTTTTTTCTATATATTGGGCATATTATTCCCTCTCTCCATCTTTCCAAGAATCCTTCCCTTTTCCATATTTTATTTAGTATTTCCGTCATCTTTTTTGCTACATTTCCTTCCCCATATACCCACTCTTTGTCTTGTATCCCATCTTCTCCTGTCGCCTTTCCTTTTTTTATCTTCTTTATTGTCTCTGTTACTTCGTTTTCATTTATTCTATCTTTATCTCCTTTTTCCCGCCTTACTACTGCTTCTTTTCTTTGCCTTTTCTTCTTTATTAGTTTTTGTTCTTCCCCTCCTAGCAGGTTGTTAAAATATATTTCCCATTCTTTTATTTTATTTTCTGTTTTCATTTATTATTTCCCAACCTCTTTTGTTGCACATTTTCAGCAGTCCTTCTCCCTCTTTATTTTTTATTTTGTCCTTTGTTTGTCTCTTTTCCGTCCCATTCCTTTCTTGTATATCCCCCTTTTCCCCTATTCTTGCGTTAAAGTCCCCGCCTGATATTATAAATCTTTCCGCCTTCTCTTCTATCATCTCTTTTATGTTTTTTCTTGTCTTTTTCATTCTGCTGCTATAAACCGTCACTATTTCTCTCTTTCTGCATGTTGCACCAATCACTCAAATTCCTCCGACAACTTTTTTTTCCACCACTCCCATTCTTTTTCTTCCATCCATGTCTCCTGTAATCCCACTACATCCTTTAATAACTTCTCTAATATTATAAATCTCTCCGCCTTCCTTTCTATCATCTCTTTTATGTTTTTTCTTGTCTCTTTCATTCTGCTGCTATAAACCGTCACTACTTTTATTTTAGTTTTTCCCCACTGTATGTTCTTTTCTACAATTCTTTTTCTCTGTTGCACTTTTTCTTTTTTTTCTTGACTTAACCACTTTTTTTCTTATTTCCGTTATTATACCCCCTTTCGCTCTCCATTTACTTTTCTCTCTTTCTGCATGTTGCACCAACCACTCAAATTCCTCCGGCAACTTTTTTTCTCACCACTCCCATTTTTTTTCTTCCATCCATGTCTTCTGTAATTCTACTACATCCTTGATGTACTTTCAAAAATCCTGTTCCTTGTTTTTTATTCCGGCTAAGTTCCAAAAGAATACAGTCAGCTCACTTATCTCCCCTTGTGCTTCTTCCTTATTTTCTTTTTTTCCTCTTCCATTTTTTTCCCTTTCCATTACTCATTATTCCTTTTCTTTGCCATTTTGTCAACTTTTTTTCTTTTATCGCCCCCGTCTTCGCTCTTTAGTTTTTTGCCCTTTAGTTACTTATTTTCTCTCTCCTTTCTCTGCCCAGGTTCCTATCCCTGTGGTGCCACATCTTCCTCCGTCTATCTCCATTTTTCTGTATCCTACCCATACTCTTTTTCCTTCCGCTTTTTTTCCACCGCTCTGTTCATTATTTTTCTTTGTACTCTTCTTTCTTCCCATGTCAAATCGTGATTTATATATAGTCTTGTATTTCTTAATTTTTTTTCTCCGCCATCACCTTCTGCTTTTTCTCCCATTCTCCCATTTCCGCCACAAACATCTCATTTTTCCTCTCTCTATTTATTACTGTGACCTTTTTTATTTCTACTTTCAGATTTAATTTTTCTTCCAACATCATTGCTAAATCCCTTTGTGGTTCTTCACTTCTCCACCCCTTTATTACAATATTATTCTTCTTTTTCCATCTTTCCTTATCTTCCGTTTTTTTTTCTAGTTTTTCTATTCTCTCCACCAGTTCCTCTTTTTCTTTCTCTCACTTCTTTTCTCTTTCTCCTATTTCTTTTTTATTTCTTTAATTTTTTGTCTTATTCTTTGCATATTTTCTTCTAACGGTTTCATCATTTCTCTCATTAATTCCTTTATTTCTTCTATTTTTCTAGGTTTTTTCTTTGCTCCTTCTGTTATTGAGCTGTTTCCTTCGATTTCCTCTTTTATCTTTTTTTATGTCCGGTGATTGTTTTCTTTCTTTTTCAAATATTTGTTGTATTTCCTTTTCCTCTTCCTCTCTCTCTCTCTTTTATTCATTCCTTTTGCTTTTTTATTCCTCCGTACCTTCTTTTCTTACTTTTCGTGTTTTAAAATATCCTACTTGTAGTGATTTCACTATAATTTCAATTTAATTGAAATAATTTCTATTAATGTAGGAACTTATCTTTTATCGCTGACCTTCTCGATTATACTGTCAATTCGCTTTAATCTCACTTGTTCGTCACAGTTTTATAGTTTTCCACCACGGTTTTCATTTTTCACTTAATTTATTTATTCTTTTCACCTTTTTCCGTTACCCATCCCTTTTTCTCTCCTTCTCCCATCTTACTACTATTACTAACTCCCGTTCCTTCACTCACTATTTTTTTCAACTTTTACACTTGTATTTAACTTTTACGTTTTCTTAAATGTAAAATACGACCTTCCACATCCAAAAGTACCGCAGAAATCCACCTATCTACCTATAACTATAACAGAAAAAGTGACAATCAGAAGAAATGGTTCCATTCTGATGTATTATCATGTTATGTAACTGTAATATTTAGTCATTTGAGGTACAATAAATCTATTCTCGAATTTTTTCTTATCGGTGACTTGATTCTCTCCCGTACTTCATCTTGTAGGCCGTAGAATATTTTGTTCTTTTTCTCTGGCCACTTCTAGTTGTCGCCACTTGGCACCATGGTACTCACAAAAAACTTTGTTTCTTTAGTGAGTGTTACCAATACAGGGTAGAAATTACCATTGTATTTAACTATAACATATTCAAATTTATCTTCTGATTCCTTATTACAAAATCAAAGATTCCATCAGAAGTGTTTTGGATACTATTGCAATGAAGATAGAAATTTAAGTTACATTCGCAAACACGCTTCAGAAATCATTAAGAAATTAAGATAATACAAATTAAGTACAATAAAAAATATAAAGAACATCATCGTTATGTTGTTGATGATGAGGTTATGATTTCGAATGTAGGTAGTACATCGGATGCAAATATTGCCAAAATTCAAAACACCGGCCGTCTTGCTCCATGATCGTTATTTTATTGCTAATACCAATAATTATCAATTTAATAGAGCACTCTATCCTAGTGTAGTAAGCCTAGATCATATAAGACTGTAGCCTAAAAATTGAATTTAGTTGTAACGTTTTAGTTCTTAAGTTAATAGTTGCTTGTATGCTACGTGTTAGAATATATTTAGACTGTAATTAATATATTCATATTAATGTTTATGTATGTAAAAAGTTGGTTGTAATATTAAATATGTAAACATCTAAGATACCTATATTTTAATAGTTATTTAACGAACAAGGTTGTTAATGATTGCGAGTAATAATCGAAACATTTTAACCCCGTGAGCGAGTGTAGCGAGCGAACGCGTTAATATTGTCGCAATTATTTGTCGCCGATTAACAAACGAGTTAGTTTTAAAGTTTTTCCGTTGATCGTACGTTGGTAAAACGTGTAAAGTTATAAGGAAACTAAAACATACGTAACCCGATGTTATATCTAGTAGTCGTGCAATATTGTTAAATCGGTGGCTGCTAACGTTTTCATTGGTTGCTATACAAAATCGTTCATTAATAGAAATTCATTTATTGGTTCAAAATCGTTCATTAATAGAGGTCATTATCATTATTATGATACATTATTATACGTTAATATTGTTATTAACAGACGATCGATGGAAAAGTAAAGTTTATATATTTATTTATTATCAGTTGGTTTTGTAACATGTCTGCGGTCAGACATCTGTCAGAATTGGCCGAACTGTAGAGATATTTATTTGAGTTTCGCGCTACAATTTAATTACTTTTTATTTTTACTAGTGTGTGATATATTGTATGTCACTAGACCTCAAGCTAAGCACATTTGAGCGTGGTTAGGTTATCCGTTGCTTTGCGTCTTCCGGTAAACACGTACGGATTTTTGTTGTTCCGTCTATTGCTTTACATCAGTGATTTATGTACCTATATGTATATACAGTTAGAAGAATGAATTAATATATCCTAACAATTTATTTAAAATAAATACCCTACGTAACAAATAACCTACAAAACTAAAAATATTGCTTTAAAAAACAATAGTTATTTGTATCACTAGTCTAGAAAGTGCCGAGGTGAAGTCGAGGCCTACAAAAAGCGAATACTCGCAAAATACTTTTAGGACGTGTGATACACAACCTTTTTTGTGCTGATTTTTATAGTATAAATTAATTAAAACAGTTATTTAAGTATTAGTTTTTAATAAAATTTAATAACATATGTTGATAAAACTTAAACCTGTAATGATGAAATACATTTGGTTTTGAAATTAATTCGACAATTACATAATAATATTACAATTTAACTTATATGAAAATAAAACTATTGTTGTTTTTAACAATTGGAAGATATAAACAAATTTATTGTTTGTTTAAAACAATTTTTGTTAGTGCTACTTTAAACAGATAATGGTGTATGTTAATAAATTTGACATATTGACAGATGACGTTTAATTAATAATGATTACTAGTTGCAAGTTTTAGTTATAAAATTCTACTACACTTTCTTGGCCTAGGTCGGAAAAGTAAAATTTTCGGCCGATTATGATGCCTGTAAAACACGTCAAAACGGACGGAAGCACAAAAACCAATTTTTGTTAGACTAAACGACAATCAATTCTGATAAAAAGCTATTAAGATCACTGTTACAAAACTTTTATCTACTTCAGAATTTATAAAACACAATAACCATAAGTACACGAATTATGATGTTAAAAAAATATTTGTGAGATTAATGAACCAACATAGTTTTTTTTTAATTTGTGGTTATTTATCTTTAACGGTATTAGTTTCATTTTATCAAAATACAGTTTTTACTTTTCGTTAATTAATTAAAATATAACTAAAAACATAGGAAATATTAAGTTGACATTATTATAAACGTTTGTTTTAAACGTCTAATAATCTTAAAATTAGCGTTTTTTTATTTTCTGGTTTTTTTTCAGTTCACAATAAAATTGTACCAGTTTTGTGTCAGTTCAGGTTATAAAAAGATATAATAAAACTTAATTTAGATATAGCCCTATAGCATAATTTTAATTGCTATTAATAACATACAAGTGTGCAAATGCCAATATCAATGTATTTTCAAATAACTTAATATTATTACAATGTTTATTATCAAGATTCTGAAATTACTCTTATTCTCCAATTGGTATAACTGGTTTCTAAATCTCCGGCAAAGGAATACTAGAATTTCGGTTGAATATTACAACGATTTTTAATTATTTTAACGGATTCCCTAATTTTTCGCTAATAGTAATTTGAAACATTTGCCAAAATTTTAGTATTTTGAAACATAATTCGATAACCCGTTTCTACCCGTTTCTCCTATATATGCACGACCACAAGAGTTAGGAATGCTATAAACTCTGTCAGATTAAAAAGTAATAAAATCCGGTGAAAAATGTTATTCCTTTTTAATCTGATGGCGTTTATATTGCTCTTGCAGTCGTGCATATTAGGAGAAACGGGTAGAATCGTGGGAAATCGTATTAAGAAAGCATTAGAGGTGTAATCGTCTTAAACAACCTTTGAAGTCTGTGGTGATGGAACACGCACTATAAACGGGTCATCAAATTATGTTTCATTTTGGCAAATGGTTCAAATTACTATCAGCGAAAAATTAATAATTAGGGAATTTATTAAAATAATCTTTTTAAGATTAACCGAGATTCTAATTTTTTTTACTGCAGATTTGGAAACCATTTTTATCGATTGGAAGCCGGTCTATAAAATAAAACTTCAAGATGCAATCAATCAGTGTGTTCCGAGTAGTAATGATGTTCACTGTGACGTGTGACAAAAGCTTAGCTTATGCAAGAACACGGAAATTATCCTGAATAGAAAATTGTATTACTTAAATTATAGTTTTTTACCGATCTGAGTTAGTTTTAAGAAGTTAGCGATTTTCTTAACCTGTAACCAACTTTTATTAATGGAATCTTTTATTTTCAGTGCTGCAATATTTTTTTCATTAAATCGGATATAGTGTATGGCATATTGATGTTCATTCGAGATTGGAAACAACACATTTCAACTCTATTATACGTTTTTTGAAACGTACAATACAGGAAAATAAGTGTGTATCGTTATGTATTTTACAATATTTGGCTAAATTTTTCAATAATTTTGAAGTTTATAAACATTTTTAATTCCATGTTGTACAATTTCAAAACGTGTTTTAATGTTTCTCTGCATATCACTTTAAACATTTTTTATCAACACTGTTAATGTCACTTAAATACATAGAAAGTGGTTTCTGTTAACATTTTTAACACTTTGTGAATGAAATCAAGCAGAAATAGTAGAAGTTGATGCTGTTATAGGCTTATCTTGTGAACGTTAAATGCTTATTTTTTCAAATTTGTTCTCTTTAGATAAAACACAGGCTTTTACATAAATCTCATCTAACATAATAAATTTAATTTGTTTTGATTTTTTGGCAAATTTAACAGCTTTTTTTTAATAGCGTTTGTTTAGGTTTTTTAATAATTATTAACAATGACGTATTACCAGAATAAAAATTTTATTTTTAAAAAATACAGCAGCACGTGCATGCTGCATGCTCATTATTCTGTAATGTTCCAAGAAACTTGTTATGCTAGCTATGGCTTTTGCTGTACTATTGTATTGTTAGTTTTGAAATTTTATAAATTTTGACTTTACTTATACGAATTATGTTTATTTTTGTAGTGTTACTCTTAAAAGTTACTCTTAAAAATATGTATATTCATGCTCTTCGCTGTAAAAATGAAAATAAGTTCTGGCATCTCAAAATAAAATGCTGGCGCCGCTAAACTATCAAATCGCGTTTGAGTGTAATAAAGTATTGTAGTTGTTATGTACAAGCATTTTGGTATAGTTTGCGTGCTGTATGAATTTTATCACAAAACGTAAATGTCATTTTTACGTATGTACTGTTACGTGTCTCTTCTTTTGGAATTGTTAAATGTATCTTAAGTACATCTCTGTTGAGTCGAAGCACTTGAAGCACGTATGTATTAAATACAAGTCAACTAGGTCAAGTTGATGGGATATTTGTGAAATTTAATAAACATAAATGAGGTATATGCCGGTGTTCAGTGAAGATGGTCGTGAGTTAAATTTGGAAATCCGTGAATGAGAAGGAAGAGGATGTAGACCCACTGTACCACACGAACTTGTTTTTTACAAGTTCACCACAAGAAGCATAAGTTAAGCTAGAAAATGTTACAAATGCATAAGACAGTCTTGTAGATGCGTACCATAACTACACGTGATTCCTACTAAAAATTATAGTAAACTAAAACGACTCTAAATAAGCATACAAAGGTTATTTAACAAAACTGAACTCTTACTTTACCATCGCTGCTGGCAAAGTAATAAACTTAGTTACAAAGCTAGCAAAACTAAAGAAACTAAATACGTTTATATTAGGCGCCACTCTAAGGATGGCTTGAGGGGATTTGTGATAGGGGACAATTGTGGCTAACAGATAACCCTGAACGTCATCGAATTTGCAACAAGCAAGAATTCGATATGCTAGGGTGTTAAAAACGCCACACGACGGCCAGCTGTCATTATCCAAAACGGTAATGCAATTTAAATGACAACAAAATCCCCTGTGTAAAAAAAATATTTGAATTACTTCTTGTCCGGGGACGTGTAACATGCTGACCTAGGTAAAGACATCCTGAATAAAGTAATATGCGTTACGTTTTTTCTGGGAAGTACCCCACAGCCGCTACCGCTTTGAAGTGACGTAAAGTCGTTGAAACGTGCTGATTAAAAGAAGTGCACTTGCCTTACCAAAAACAGTAAATTTGCTGCAAATGGAGATGTAGAGGAAAATGTTTAGATATAGCACACATTTTATCAACAGGAACGGTATGATGTGCTCCGAAAATAAATTGTTATGTTAGAAGTGTTTTAGTGTGTTTTTCGTACCGTATACGTTTTGTTCAATTTTTGCTACTTCGAGAGTGATAGCTGTAACTGAGGTAAAACCATTTTCTGTTGTCTGTGGCATTGTAATCATCTAACATACACGCTTGGCAAGGCTTTAATGTTTAAATATTCACACGCATTCACATTATAAATGAGTGTAGCTCTTTTGCTGCTTATGTGAAAAGCATTGGTTCTATTTTGGTAATCTAATTTATGTATTATTCTTAATTGTCATTAGTAATTTTGAATACCCACACGTATATCTTTAATGCGAAGATATTAACACCTGTTAATTCATATTGGAAAAATTTCTATGATGACTTCACAACTTTCAATGCAGCGAAACAGGTGTTGCAACTACGTTGATTAAGGATATCAAAATCTTCAATTAAGTACTACAATTGTAACCGTATTAGAACGCCCACGTACTAAAATATACATATTAATTTAAAAGGGAACTTATTTGTGTCAACGCCATGTGTATGTCATTGTTTATTTTAGGAAATTTTAAGAAATTCTGGGAAAGATGCTGCTAGCTAACCGCATACTTCGAAGAAAAAAAAATAACTAAGTATTGTATTTCTTATTTTCATTTTTTTTATCCATGTTGTCAGTCGTTTTTTTACAAGCTTATAGGTCTTACAAACCTTGCACGGCCAACTCACACAGTCGGAGGTAGGGGAGGGTCAAGTGAATAATAATTAAGGGCGCCAGATCTTTTATAATTAACACTTCTGCCTCGATCAACACAGACGGTCCAAGCTCGTAACGAATTTTTAGGTTTGTAATCCTTGTTACTCTGATGTTCGGGTAACCACAATAAAAGAGAAAGGTATGTTACCATAAAAGAAAAATTAAACAGGTATAAAAACTTTAATTTAGTAACGTAGATTATTAACAAAAGTATATCTAATTCTCAATCAATAAATGCCAGAAGTATCGGCAACACACAATACATAAGTTGAGTCAAAGTGAATAGCGAAGAAAATTTCGTAATAAATATCGTTCGTACACAGCATGCGATACACACAAAATAATTAATGAAACTACCTTAATGGTATTGAAACAATGATCGTAATTACGGAAATTAACATAAACAAAAGTTCCGTGAGTGACTTTTCTGACAGTGACAAAATAATTAAATAAACTTACCCACAATCCAGTACCTACTTCGATCGAAAAAAACGTTTTCCCCGGTGAGTGAGCCTGGAATAAATTTGAATAGCAAATCGTGTCAACACAATGACTCACGAAAGGAAGATCTACAAAACTGTTAATTATTGGTAGAAGAAAGTACACATAACAGAGCCCGATTATCAAATGCTGTTGTACACATTCAATGAAAGTTGGTTTCGCAGGTGTTTGCCGCATGAGTAGGATCTCGAAGAAAAGTTCTTGTCTCCGGTCTTTTTTTAGTTTTAAACGTAGGCCTTATAGATTTATACTCGTCCCATGAAGGTATTTATCGATATTAATCCCTCATTATTCTTTATTGAATAAAAATATGTGGTCAAAGCGTAACGGAACGGCTATCAAATTAACAAAGAAATTACAAAAAAATCCTAACAAAACGGATGTAAATATCTTATCCTGTGACGAATAAATTACTGCAAACACGCAATGAATTCACAATTTGATGTCCATTACAAAGGATGTTATTAGAAAACTTGCAGTCTCTACACAAAACAGGCCATTTTATGCAGTTGTCAGCTTAACGACTTTGTCGTAAAATGACAGTCACAAGAAAAGATCGGCAGAGGGCGTCAAAACCGGAATCTAATTTTAATTCAATATACAGGGTATTACGTTATAGAAATTTGGCACGTAACAGTTTGCACGTACGACTGTACGTACATATCGGGTTGTTGTCACAATAATCATAAAACTTTTTTTGTGTGTGTAATATAATGTTCTCTTAATTATCAAGATATTGCATTTACCAATGTAAATTTTTTCTTTTGGAATGTAAAAGTTAGGCCGACAAGTTTAATTTTATGAACGACGTGTTGCCCAACCAAAGAGAGTTTGCATCAACATTTATTGTCTGTTACCTATACTTACATAATAGCAATTGATCGCATTTATGTAAATCTACTTCGCTTATGTGTTGTTATTTGTCATCTTTTAACCTTGGCTAGATTTAAACGGTGCATTTCATTTTAGTTTCTAGCCATTTTAGCGCCTTTTTAATCTTAAGTTATAATTAGCACTTACTTACGAAAAAGTCATCGTAACAACTTCTAAAGAATAGGGATTAGAGGAAATCCAGTTTCCTGACCACGTCAATAGGTAGATCTTTTGTGTTGGTTTAATTTCAAGCACTTGTCAACCACAAATGCGCAATGTTTTACAAAACTCAATCTGTTATCAAGCAAAAGTTAGAGGTACTTGAATTCGAAAATGTATGTTGTGTAGACGCAGTGAAAGATCTCGTTTTAAAGTAGAGCCAAAAATCATGTACTTAGTCTTATCTGCTGAAACCGTCAGTTTGTTGTTTCCAACACAGTTTGTAAAAATGCACGTGTTGAATTTTGCCTCTAAGTCTCGTCTAGATATTGCGTGACAATGATGTCGTCCGCGTATGCAAAAATGTCGCAGTCTGCTAAAAGTTCTCTGCTAAGCAAGTCATTTACAAATTGTTTTAAAGAGAATAAGAGAAAGCTTCTCTTATTGAGAGTCATCATACGTTGTTGAATATGTCAATAAAATTACTACTATTGCGATAGGATATACATCCGACAATTGAAGAGATTATATCTTCTATCAGAGATTTCGTTCTTTTCTTTGTTTGTTAGATTTAGATTTTAATTTGAAATTTGAATTTCTAAATAGGGCGGCTTAGGATTTTCTTACTCAGCAACGCTAAATGGGCATTTATCATGTGTTTTACATATACAAAAGCTAAGAGAAACAGAATGTGCTACTTTGCAAAACGCTCGACTCAATTGGTTTCATGTCACATTATTGATTATTAATGAAAATTTTAAAAATTAATATCTAAAGCAAAATGATAAAGTTGATAATATATAGTTGACAAAGGCATTTCTTTGTTCAAGATGCGAAGAATTACAAATTTATAAACTCAAAAAATTTATAAACTTGAAATGTAATTTATCAAATGTTTTAATAAATTTAACTAAGTCTTCTTAATTAAAAATTATAAAACGTATCTTTTGAATTGTTGAAATTAGTTACTTTGTTCAGTGTCGTTTTTTTATGTTTAACAAACTTGTAATCAATTACATTTTTGTTATACTATGTAACGTTATAATTAGTTTCTTTAATTTAAGCTAATGATACTAGTATTAATTGAAAAACATGTTCTATGTAATAAAATTAAAATGCAATTAATTTATAAAGGAGACGTGCAGTTGTTATAAATAATTATTTACAGTTTATTATATGTTATATTTTGAATTTAATACTATAATTTTGTGTAACATACATATAAAAAACATTATTTCCTTTCGCCTAAACACAAACTATATAGAGACAATCAGAAATGTAATAGCCATTTACAAGAAACAAAAAATAAACAAGGTTAATGTATACACTACTATCAGTTACATAACAAGGAAGAGAAATACTAATGACAATGCCAAGATGATTATATTGGATGACTTGACGGTTTTCAATGCAGTTTAAATTACACTCACGCACTATCGTTTAATACTTACATCTAGCAGCATTTTTATCTTGTGCAATAAAATTATTCCCAGAAGAAGCACAGATGGAGCGTTGGCAACAAAAAGTTGCTGTTGTAACTGGTGCGAGCTCCGGAATTGGTGCCGCAGTTTGCAAAGAACTAGTAGAATGCGGTTTAAAGGTAAGATTTAAAATTTTATTTGCAATTTGTATAATTAGAGTAGGTTGTAGGTATAGCGCGTCGTAAAGAAAAAATTGAAAAATTAGCGGAAACTTTAAAAAGTAAAAGAGGAAAGTTATACGCAGTTAAAGCAGATATAACTAAAGAAAAAGATATTCTTGAGGCATTCGACTGGATTACTAATAACATAGGACCAGTAAATATTTTAATAAACAATGCGGGGGTATTTAAAACAGCAGATCTGTTAGATGGAAAGACGGAGTCATGGAAATTAATCTTAGATACAAACCTTATGGGATTGTGCATTGCTACAAGAGAAGCTGCCAAAATTATGACAGAGAACAATATCGACGGACACATTGTTCATATAAATAGCCTTTCTGGACATTACGTACCGCATAATTTTAAAGTGAGCCTTTACGGTGCGTCAAAATCCGGAGTAACTTTTGTGACAGAAGCGTTAAGATTGGAATTAAACGAAATTAAATCAAAAATTAGAATAACGGTTAGTGCTGATTACTTAAAGATTTGTGCAATAATCTTAATCTTACAGAGTCTAAGTCCAGGTACTGTTAAAACTGAAATTTTAACAGAAAGCGGGATGCCAAGCTCACTATTTTCTACGATACCTTGTTTGGAACCCAAAGATGTTGCTGAAGCTATTTGCTACGTACTCGGTACTCCTCCACACGTTCAAGTAAGATATCATTTTTTTTAAAAGTTGTTGCAAATACTGTTTTTAGGTTCATGAACTTACTATTAGGCCAGTTGGAGAAAGTTTTTAATTATTGTGCTATTGTGTTGTTATGCAATGTTAGTAAATAAATATTTTTTTGTCAAAATATTAAAACAACTTTTAGTCATGTCATGTAGTATCAAATAAGACCTAACTAAACACGCATTATTTCTCACTCACTCATAATTCTTTTCTATATATTTTAACAATAGTTATAAATGTATTTGTTGCAAATGTTCCTGAATAAAGTAGCGATGCATCTGCTGGTGCGCAGATAGTTAGAACGCATAGTCATATATAATATTAAATAGCAATTTAGTGTACTGTAATTATAAATATAGTACTAATCATTGGTCAAAAAAGACGACCAACTTAAAAATTTCTTAAAACTACCAAATTTAAAATGATTTAAATTACCAGTCCACCAATAATAAATTCGCTAACTTTTAAAATGTATTTTTATTATTGTTTCGAGCTTAAAATTATGAGGCTCATCTACAGAAAACTACAAAAAATATTAACAAATCATAAAACGTTAAGATTACAAAAAAATTTTAACTTACATTTTTTGAACAATGACAAATATGAAAATTTGTAACTAGATAATTAAAAAATTTAAAAATGTAAGTTTTACAAAATGTTAAATGTAAATTATTAAAAAAGGAAGATGGTGCAATTTAGAAACAAATCTAAGAAAATTTAAGTTTAAAATCGAAATTGAAATTGGTTTGATCGTTCAACAAAAAAATTTTATTTAATATTTTAACTGTGGACACATACAAAAAGGACATAAGTCTATATACACCCAAATGCATTTTTGTGTGGATATCGCCTAAAGAACCTGCAATATCAAAGCCATAAGTCTATCTATCATATCAAAAGATATAAGTCGACTTATACCTTGTAATTAATGCGCTTTTAAACATTTTTTACATTTTTAATAGCTAAAAGAGCATATGTCTACTTATTACTTTATTTTTCTAGACGCTGCATTAGTTTAAGGTCTGCTAAAGTGCAATAAGTAGACTTATGACCTTTTAGCAAAATAAATATTGATGACAAACCGATTTTACTATTTTTTACTAAAGGGAAATAATATGTATACTTAAATTTTTACTGTCCTTGGGCTCATACGATAAGAGAGTATCGTTTGTATCAAAGCTAATAAATGTTCAGCAAAAGAAGATAGAAAGAATAAAGGTCTAACTAAAAAAACATAAAAACAAACAAAAAACTTTTTACTGCCATTTTGAAGTGGACAACTTTAACATCCCTGTATGCAAAGCGTGCTTTGTTAATAAAAAATCTGCATCTTTAATAAGAACACCAGAAAATGATAAACGTGGAAAACATCAACCCCATAATAAATTAACCGCAGAGGCCATTGAAGTCCTATTACACCTGCAGGCATACTACGAAGAAATACTTGCAGGTTAATTTAAACCTAAATCTAATATATGATCTTTATCGCAAAAAAGAAGAAAATCCAGTATCAGTTTATCGACAAGAATTTAAAAAAACCAATTTGAAATTTTAAAAACCAGCTTTAAACACCTGCGGCACATGCGATTCTCTAAAAGTTGCTACAAAATCATTGGATGACGCTATACGAATTGAAGCGAAAGATAAGCTGAGATTGCATCACGAAGAAACTGATTTGGCATACAGAACAAAAAAAGTATGACAAAGAACTTTTAAAAACGCGCGAAGACATCAGAATTTTTACCTTTGACTTGCAATAGGTTTTACTTACATCATTATCAACATCAAGTAACAGCTGAGTCCATATATATGTTCTCAATACCCACCCTAAACTTAAAGCTATCGAACAAAAATTTTTAATTCCGGGTCATACGCACATGGAGTGCGACTCGGACCATTCTCTTATTGAAAGAAAAAGTAAGAAAAGCCCATTTCCAATATATCATCCCGGACATTAGTACCAGTTTGTCAGAATTGCAAGCAAGAAAAATTTTAAGGTCGTTGTAATGGAACAAGCCGACATATTAGATTTCTCAGATCTCTTTAAAAAATACTTGTCGAAAAAAAAATACAGATTTAAATAAGAATAATTTTAATTTTAGAAATCTTAAGTGGCTTAGTTTTACAATGATTTTTGGCATTTTTAAATATAAAGACATTCTGAAAATTGATACAGAATTTCAAGTAATGAGCTTCCAGAAAAAAACTAATGTTCTTATTAGTAAGAAATACGCCATACCAAAAGCGTATAACGCTTTAATACCAATTTCAGCACTGAAGAAAGAAAATTTATTATCTCTCCTAGGCCAAGTCGATGCAGATGTAAGAGAATTGTATACCAATCTGCCAACCGAAGAACATTTAGCTGATTTTGATCCTGATTTAGACCGTTTAGAAGGGAACGAAGAAATCGAATAAAAATGTTCTTATTAGTTTGTATTTTCTAATTTCGTTTGTTGTATTTTTGAAAAGATCTTCATTATTTTCAATTTACTTTGTTTAATATTTTGCAATTAACCCATTTGAACCTATGGTACTTTTAAAAAGTCGGAAAAAGTAATCTGTATTGCTGGCTTCTGGCTGGGTTTTAACTTCTTGTGGGTAGATGGAACAAAGTGTATTACGCTTGGAAACATATAATTCATCATTTAATTACGGAACAAGCACGTTCTGACTGTTTTGTTTACTGTAAGAATTTTATAAAATTTGATAATAATTTTGTGTTGAATCATGAGCGACGAAAATCAAAATTGGTAAGTTGGTTTTAATATTATATTATCTTTTTTGTCTTTTACATACAAAATAAATATTATTTAACGCTAATATCACACTTTGAAGCCAATAAAAATATAAAATATTTGGTTATGTGTGCCTAAACGATCCGTTACTTTTAAAAGGACGGTAGGTTTATACATATCTATACTGTTTTTTTTTTAAAAAGATACGTATTTTATTTCAGGTATTTGAGAAAACCCCTGACACTTAAAGAACTTCTACAGAAAATTGAAGATATTGAGATGATATTGCTGATATTCCTGATGAAATAGTAATATTTCCGCCAGAAAATGCCAATGACTGTATCACGGATGAGGATTCTGGAGATGAGAATGACGTTCTAAATAATTTACCGGGATGTCAGTTACTGGCAAATGCTGAGGTTCGTATCGATAGAAATCAAGAAGATGTTATGCCAAATCCTGATGAGGCGAATCAAGAGTCTGAGAGCGAGGACGACTTGCCATTATCCACGTTTGTGAAAAAAAGAATAAAAACATCCAAACAATATCACTATTCGCTAGGAAAAGACATAGTTGTAAAGTTTCCTTCATGGAACCCTGTATTTCACGTACAAAACAATCAATCTCCTGCGAGTCTTTTCAAATGTTTTTTCGATAAAAATCTAATAGAATAGATAGTTCAATATACAAATCTGTATGCTTCTCAAAATAATCGACAACCTGATGTTACCGCAGATGACATATATTACTTCATTGGCATTCTTCTTGTGACTGGATACTGCTCTGTATCTAGCAAGAAAATGTACTGGCAAAATTCCTCTGACAGTAATAACAAAAATTAATTTCTTCTTCAATGTCAAGAGATCGCTTTCAATATGTGATGAGTAATTTCCATTGTGTTGATAACAATAACTTGAACAAAGATGACCGTTTTGCCAAAGTCAGACCACTTTTTCAAGCTCTAAATAAAACATTTTTGGAAATGGCACCAATAGAAGAAAACCACTCCGTGGATGAAGCCATGGTTCCATGTTTTGGACGCTAAGGCTGCAAACAATTTATTAAAGGATTACCTATACGCTGGGGATACAAGTTCTGGGTTGGAACGACGCGACTGGGATATATCGTAAATTTTGAACCATATCAGGGTTCTAGTACCTATTTGTCTGAAAAGTACAAAGAGTTGGGACTTGGCGCCTCCGTTGTCTTGCAGTATGTTGATGTACTCCAATCCAATGGATATGACAACTATCATATATTCTTTGACAATTTCTTTACGTCGTTACCACTAATGAAAGAATTGACTTCCCGAAAAATAAGAGCCACTGGAACAATCCGAGCGAACAGACTACCAAAGTGTCCATTGACTGATATAAAGCAGTTCAAAAAGAAGTCCAGGGGAGAGTTCCAATATGCACTGGTGGATAATGAAATTGTTATTTGCCGTTGGAATGACAATAATGTTATAACTATGGTCTCCAATGCCTCTGAAGTACTGCCAACCTGTAAAGTCAAGAGATTTTCTCAAAAAGAAAAGCGCCATGTTTATGTTGAACAACCTGCTCTTATAAAAGGATATAATGAAAATATGGGAGGGGTCGATTGAAGTGATCAAAACATTGGCCAATATCGTATTTCAGTTCGGGGTAGAAAATGGTATTTTCCGTTGATTAGCCACTCCATTGATATGGCTATTCAAAATGCTTGGTATCTGAGCCGATTTGAGGGAGGCAAACTTGACCAGCTTGCTTTTAGAAGAGCCGTAGCAACTGAGTTATCGGAAACTCACACCGTGTTCAAAAGGAAACGTTCCTCCAGAGTACCCAATAATTACAAAGAACATTCTCGATACGATAGACTCGATCATATAGTGGTTTACCAAAATAGTCAAACGAAATGCGGAGTTTGTCACAAAAAAGCTAATTTTCGGTGTGACAAATGTAATATTGGTCTGCATCCAAAAGAATGTTTTCTACAATTCCACACCTTATAAGATGTAGAATGTTTTTATTACTCAATAAAAGTTCTTCTTGAATTAACCTGCATATCTTTTTTTTCACAAATTCACTTTAGTAGTAGTCGTATATAGTCTTACCGCCCTTTTAAAAGGACGGCATTTTTTTCCTATTTGGAATACTTTTATATTTTTTTTTTTATTTTTCCGATCCTTAAAATAGCTTATTGATAATGGTTTTTAAGAAAAAAAATCGCATTTCGAAAAAAAAAGTTTCAGGTCTAAATGGGTTAATACCGTTCCATATATTATTATTATTAATAAATCTGAGGTTAAACGCCATCTTGTAGAAACGGAGCTACGTACGAGTTAATCCACATGTAGGAAACTATGAAGTTGTTAGTTAGATAGTAAATATTACAACCGCGAATTTCAAAAAATGTATTTGAATTATACCCGGCATAACATTTCTAACTGTACTAAGCAAGGGCAAAAATTTGTTTATATAATTGCAGAAACCATTTTGGAGACCAGTAGACAGCTGTTTCGTCCTATTTGGACTCCTTAGCACTAGAATACTTTAATGCAGTTTCCACAACTCTATAAAACAAATTGCCATAGTTTTATCCCATTCGGGTGTTAAATTGATAAATAAATCTGAGGCTAAACGCCATCTCGTAGGAATGGAGCTACGTACGAGTTAATCCACATGTAGGAAACTATGAAGTTGTTAGTTAGATAGTAAATATTACAACCGCGAATTTCAAAAAATGTATTTGAATTATACACGACATAACATTCCTAACTGTACTAAGCAAGTGCAAAAATTTGTTTATATAATGGCAGAAACCATTTTAGAGACCAGTGGACAGCTGTTTCGTCCTATTTAGACTCCTCAGCACTGGAATACTCTAATGCAATTTCCACAACTCTATAAAACAAATTGCCATAGTTTTATCCCATTCGGGTGTTAAATATTTAGTATCTAACTAACAACTTCATAGTTTCCTACATGTGGATTAACTCGTACGTAGCTCCGTTCCTACGAGATGGCGTTTAGCCTCAGATTTATTAATCAATTTAACACCCGAATGGGATAAAACTATGGCAATTTGTTTTATAGAGTTGTGGAAACTGCATTAGAGTATTCCAGTGCTGAGGAGTCCAAATAGGACGAAACAGCTGTCCACTGGTCTCTAAAATGGTTTCTACAATTATATAAACAAATTTTTGCACTTGCTTAGTACAGTTAGAAATGTTATGCCGCGTATAATTCAAATACATTTTTTGAAATTCACGGTTGTAATATTTACTATCTAACTAACAACTTCATAGTTTTCTACATGTGGATTATTATTATTATTATTATTATTATTATTATTATTATTATTATTATTATTATTATTATTATTATTATATTGCGTTATTATTATTTACATTAAACAGATTGTTGAATCTACATGGATATATTCATTAAACAATTTTAGTTTTGTTTTATAATAATAATGGTATTATAATATTATTGTCTTTATCTCACTTCAGTGAATCATAATGAACGTAAAAGTAAACAAAAATAGTTTACACAAAAGCAGTAAATTTATATAAACCTCTTTGGCCAAACCTAAATTCCATTTTACTCTGCACTAAAGATATGTCAATTTTATATTTGTAATATTTCCCTTTTAGGAGGGGTATAACAATTATTCACAATATTATATTTGTAGTTCGTTTAAAAATCTTATACAACAATATTAAAGCGTAAAAATCACATACAAAATCATTAAAATGCAAAACTAGCATTTTTACCTTATGCCATTTTTGCATGTGTCCACAGTAATATAATCAACTCTAGCAATTCAAGAATTTGTTTGTTATTTATGTTATTAAAATGATTAAATGATTTGTAAGAAAAAAGAGTATGACGATTATCTAAAACATGTTGCGCAAATGTAGATTTAACTGAATTTGGATTATTAATATATTTTGAAGCATTTTTCAAATATCTAATATGTTCATTAGGTCGAGTTTGAAAAGATCTTTTCGTCATACCAATATAAAAATTTTTACAAGAACAAATTAATTTGTAAACTCTACTTTTATTTAAATTATTATTATTGAGAATATTACAAGAAAAACGATTCCGAAGAGATATTTCATTAGAAAAAGAAATCTTGAAATCGTTAGCTTTACTTAATTTCTTAAAAAAATTAAGAAAATCTGGTATAAAAAGAACCGAAAAAAAATTGTTGGTAGAATTTGTTGAAATTGGTATTAATTTAGTGTAAGATTTAATACAATGTTTATATAAGTGTTTGTGATAAACATTATAAATAATATCTAAAGAAACATTATCAGTATAAGCTAAATAAGAAATAATATCTAATTCAATTTTATAATTTTTAATTGATAAAGGAATAGTAAGAAGTCTGTTAAAAAAATAATGAATTGAAGCTAGTTTATGAGAAATATGGTGATTTGAGTCAAACGGTATTAAATGGTTAGTAATTGTAGGTTTTCTATAAATTTCAAATTCGAAAATGTTACTATTATTTGAAGAAATTAATAAATCAAGAGGAAAAGCAACTTATTATTTTTTTGAAAATTCAACGGTAAATTTTATTCAATTATGAATATTATTTAAAAAATCTAAAAAGTTATTAACATCATCATTAGAACCATTAAAAAAAAAATGTCATCAACATATCTCTTCCAAATTATTATTTTTTCTAAGAAAATTTGGTGTTTAGAAATATATTTACTTTCTAAATTGTTTAAGAAAACTTTAGCAAAAGTAGGTGATAAAGGAGAATCAATTGGAAGACCTAGATTTTGTTTAAAAAATTGATTATCAAATTGAAAGAAAACGTTATTTAAACAAAGTTTAGTAATTTTTAATAAATTATTTGTTACAAAATCAGGAAAATCAGAAACTGAAAGAAAATTAGAGATTATATGTAATACATTTGTAGGAGGAACTGAAGGAAAAAGATTTTTAACATCAAAAGAAACAATATTAAGATTTAAGATTGTATCAGAACGAAAAATTAAATTATTTAAATAATCTATTAACTCTTTTGTATTTTTTATTGAGTAAGTAAAAATAAAATAATTTCATTTCAAAATTAAATAATTTAGTTATAAATTTGCTAATTTTATAGGTAGGCGAATTAATAAAATTTGCAACTGGTCTATAGGAAAATTGGGTTTATGAATTTTTGTTGAACAATGAAGTAAGCGGATAGAAGGATTAGATACTTTCAAACTAGACAAATGAACATTAAAATAATTAAACGCGTTTTCAGTTAAATGCAAAATATGAATAGTACTAGTAACAAATTTAGATAAAGAAGATCTTTTTAATTTTTCAAAATCAGTACAATCTAAAAAATTTAAAGTTTTATTAATGTATTCTAATCTATTAGGAATAACTGTACAATTACCTTTAAATGCTTTAGTAATGATTATGTTATTATCAATAATTTTTTGTTTAATAGTATTAATTAAACTTATTTGATTGAAGTTAATGTAATTTTGTTTAAAGGAATTTAAATTGTTTAGAATTTTAAAAATATCAAGATTTGAAGAATCTATATTAAGTAATGATTGTAAAATAAACTCAACACAATTGTTAAAAGAAGTATCATTTAATGGCAGTGAAAGTGAAAATTTAACACCTTTGTTTAAAAGTTCTATTTCATTTTGTGTAAAATTGACATTAGTAAGATTTAAAGTATTTTTATGAAAAAGATGGGTTTATATTTTTGTCTAAATTATAACGAAAATTATTTTGTTGAAAAAGAAAAGAATTAAATTTAGATTTAAATTGTGGTTTATGAAAATAATTTAAATTTTGTAATTTATTACTAAGTTTAATATATAAAACGTTACCAAATTGTTCTACCTTACTTCTAACATTAGAATCAAATGAATCCCAAATTGCAGGATGTACTGTTGAAGAAATATAACAATTTACTAAACTTAAGTTTCACTTTCATATTTAAACGTATAACTTAGAATTTAGCAACGACTGCTTTCCTCTAAGTAAAAATACATCATATTTTTATAAAAAACATTAAATATTACTTTTGTACAGATAATTTGTTTAACTTATTATGAGTAACTTTTTTTTGATACAAAAGGTTTTTTCTTTTTCAATAAAATTTAGTACCAAAAATGTTTAAATTGCAACACATTATTCGAACACTTTTTGTTGCCAATTCGATATGCGGTCTACCATGTATAATGCGGTCTACGAGATTATGTGGTCCACGTTGCGCTCTACTATGTATAAACCGGTTTACTATGATATACAGGCCCACATGTAGGTAAAGTATGTGATTGAATAAGCGATGTAAACCTTCAATTGTTTATTAATTATAGTTAATTATTATTCATACATTTTATATAACCCTATCGTTAAGGGAAACAAAAAAGTACTTAATTCCCACTCGGGTAATTAGTATCTATTCTTTTCTTTTCACTATTCCGCGATTTTGTATTTTTTTCAAATTCTTTATTAATGAAATATTGATTGTACATATTTAGATAAGAATACTTCCTTTCTGGGTTGAATGAGAACATAGTAATGTAATTACATACCTAAGAATGAGCTATTTTGGTAGGTATAAAATGATTCCAAAAATGAAAAATCATATAGTTCATCTGAAAATTTATTTCGTTGCACACAAAATGCTCTTGAAAGATTTTTGTAAAAATGTTATTTCAACAGAGGAAGATGCAGTACGATTTTTGCGGGCGAATGGATTGCTATCTAATGTGGAAGATGTTGCGCCGTGTCAGCGGTGTGGTGCGGAAATGCAAGAAAAACGGAAAAGAGATCGCGGTGGAGAATACAGACCAGTTTACCGTTGTCCAAGAAAAGGGTGTCAGAGCACACGATCAGTTAGACATGGGAATCGTTTTTTACATTACAACAACCTAAATGGAAAAATTAACTCTAAATTAAGTTTGTGTAAAATATTGGAGTTAATATTCCTTTTCATTTTGGAAAGTGACTTCGACACAGCAGTAAAACTAACGGGAAAAGGAAGAGAAACTGCGTGTTCCTCGGTAGTGCCTGTTAATCGCCGTGTACAGCTTCGAAGAACAGAAGAAGACCCTGTCCAAATTGACGAAGCTAGAATTGCGGGCAAAAGGAAGTATAATAGAGCCAGAATGTTAAATGAAGATCATCCAGCAGAGTCAAATGAAAGTGACGCTGAAATCGAAAATAATCGAAACCATGGTCGGAGAATTGATGGTCCGTGGGTCTTTGGGTTAAGGCTAAGAGATGAGGTTCGATATTTTTATGTCAAAAGAAGAGATAGGGCTACGTTACTTCTTATCATACAAAGGGAAGTTGAAGTTGGTTCTTCCATTCATTCCGATAAATGGGCAGCGTATGCCAATTTAGCACTATTGGGTTACGTGCATTCAACAGTAAACCACCAACAAAATTACGTCGACCCGCAAACCGAAACACACACTCAAAGAATTAAAAGATCATGGTTAGACGCCAAAGTAAAATTTGAAAAAAATGAGAGGTGTTCCAGCGCACACTTTGCAATCTCATTTGGATTATGTCGCATGGAATGTATTGCGAAAAAACGAATTGCATTTTTAAGGGACATTAGAGATGTATATATTGTATAGAACCTTATAATTCATTAAGTACTTATATCCTATGTATATATGTAGTTCATTAAACATACCTAATAAATTTTTTGACGGTAGATCGCTTATTGAACCGCAATACTTCACCTATTTTGGTCTCCACATTATGTAGACTGCATATTGAACTAGCTACTCTATGGTAGACCGTATTATACGTGGTAGACCGCATAGCGAACTGGCACCCACGTTTTTACGGGTAATTTGTTGTTGGAGATAAACCTCTACTAGCTCAACACCTGTCCGTTATGGTGGTCAAAGATAATGTGATGAAACAATATATCAATAACTGTTACTCGTAACTGTTACATAGAACTTACTGTTATAACCGGTTCCTAAATAACCAGAATCATATCAAAACTCTTATCACAATCGTTACGTGTGTTATACATATATGCAATGCAATGAATTATAACTACAATAACCGTTTAATAACTAAACTGATACTTAAATTATAAATTGTACCATAAGCAGGTAAGCTTGTAAACGGGTATGTGTAATATTGATGTTTTTTTATAATATGCTTATAAACAAGGTTGGTATTAGACTTTGTTGTTATATTGAACAGCGTGAAGAAGCTCGTCTGACTGAAAACAATGTGCGGGTGTTAAGAAAACAATAAGTTCGATAGAAAACGTAATTGGTAATCTGTTTTAGTAAAATACTAACCATTATTACGACACTAATACGTAATGATACATGAGTAAACCTGAGTTTTAGTTTTAATATCCATGATCCCAATGCAACCGTTTCAAATGATTCCATAAAAATGTTAACTACAACATGTAGCACCTTCTCGCGCTTCACGCGTGCTACTGTTTAATTCTTTAGAAGTTAATCTAATCCGCGGCTTTACATGAGATACAGGCTTTTTTCTCTCTAGGAGTTTGTGAGCAAATATTTCTTCTCTTACTAATAATAATAGAAATTACAAGACAAAATGTATATATTGAACTCAAGTCAATTTTACAACATTAACTACAAACTTAAATTCCTATCTACCATTATAAAAAACTGATTGTACTAACATAAAATAAAAAGTCCAACCTTTGCATATGTCGATTATTTTTCGTATAATTGTTCCTGGCTTTCTAGAGTTTACTTGCCAAAGTCTGCACAATAAGTTTAGCGGCACGCGTACCGTGTAATATGGATCCAATTACTCGGATTGAAATTCTTACTTTATTTCACACAAATTTAGTAAAACCAAAGCTTTGGTAATCCTCACTATATTACGTTTGCCGACACTAATCATTTATTTGTTGGTGTGCACTAAGTTTAAAGTTTTATTAGGTTTATACAATAAAGTAACACCGAAGGTATCGCCCTAATACATCCTGGGTTGGCCCGCACCGCTAATCTCTTAATTATCGTGGTCCAGTCTCTGATCCGAGCAAAAAAACACTTACACTGCTTTAAACCATAGACTTATAAAACTAGACTACTTAAACATTTTACAAGCTACCATAGATATAAGAAAAAAGCCATTACAGTTAACCCCTAGAAATTTTGAGAGTATAGCCATTTATCACTATGCGAGTCCAAATTTTAGCTAATTACTTGTGTTGGTTGCTTTGCACATCATTTCATCATTCTTTAAATAATTTGAAAAATCTTCCGAATTAATTTTCGTTTTTCTAAGCACTTATTATATACATTGAATCTAAACGGTAATACACTAAAGTGATCGTTCTTTTTAAAAACGATAACTGCAGGATTGAAAAACGGAGAATTTTAGCGTAGAATTACTCCCAGTCTAACATGCGTTGTATTTCCTTTTCCACGTTGTTTTATTTAGAATGAGGAATAGGATAAGATTTTTTGACAAATGGTATTTTATTGGAAACATCTAATGTACATTCATAAACTCTACATTTTTCTGGCTTATCATCAAAAACGTGTTTATGGATTTCTTTTATTGCGTTTACCACCTCTTCTTGAGTTGTAATATTTACAGAATTACACATTCTGAACAACTGTAACTTTGATAACGGTTTTTATTTTTTGCGGTGTTACTATTTGACAAAGCTCTTTGTTGTTGAAATTCTACTGGATTTACGTAAAACTTTTCAAGAATGTGTCCATATTCGCCATTACCTTCTACATTTAATTCAACTGGCTGTTGAATTGCTTGCTGGCTATAATTAATATTAAATGAAAGTTGCACACATTAATGTTTGTTCATTAATTAGTAAATTTGGTAACGTCAAGAATCTCATATTCCAAAATAATTTTGATGTAGTAGCAGTATTGGAAACCTGGCTTAATTCTCATATTGATGATCAACAAGTTAATATAAATGGATATCATATCCATCGTCGGGACAGGCATGGACGGGGTGGTGGTGTTGCCATATATGTAAGAAGATGTTTCACCGTTCTTTCAATCTCAACTTCGACTAACATTGAACAAATATGGATAAAAATAATTCTGGATTATGAGAAACTAGCTGGGGGTGTGTATATAGACCTCTTAAATATAATTCTAATCAGTTTGTAGACAAACTTGAAAAAACTGTTAAAGAAACAATATTTAAACACAACTTATTGTTGTGCTTGGGTGATTTTAACTTTAATTTACTCACTTGTAATAACTCTGCTGTAGAATACTTTAATACTTTTCTCCAAAACATTGGGTTATATCAAATGGTTAGCACTCCTACCCAAGTTACCCCAACGAGTAGTCTACTTGATCTTATTATTACTAATGACTCATTTATTATCACTACCTGCGATGTAATACCCGTCAGTGATATAGCAGACCATGATTTAATTGTTGCCGTTTTAAACTTAAAACAGCAAGAGTTATTGCATCCATCTACTACTTACCGGGACTACAAAAACTGTAACTATGAAAATTTTGTTAAGGATCTGCGTACTCTTCCATTTGATGATCTTTTTCATATTAACGGGATAAGTAATAAAACAATTTTTGTAAATAATCTACTTGATAATTTATTCAATATTCACATTCCGCTTAAAACGACAGTCTTTAAAAAAACCTTCACCATGGCTATCCGATAACACCAGGTTCCTGATGAAAATCAGAAATAAGGCCTTAATCAAAAGTCGTCAGTTGAGAAACCCAAATGACTGGAACTATTATAAGTTATTGCGAAATATAACCAATACTGCAGTACAAAACGATAAACGAGCTTACCTTAATCACTGTGTGAATAGCACACATAAATGGCGAGGATTTCTTAATACAGGTATAATGAGTGAAAGAACTGTTGAATTTCCTACGGAATTGCAAAATGTAGATGGAATTAATTCATACTTTGTTAACACAGTGCCCTTGATTTCGGGAACTGTAAACGGTGTCCTACAAGAGTATCGAGACAAGTTAAATGATACTGTACCCGAATTTATGTTTGTGACTGTAACTAATGATGATGTCATTGATACTATACTTGATATAAATACAAATGCCTCGGGTTTTGATAACTTTAATATAAAACTCATAAAGCTGTCCTTTTATAGTTCCTTATGTGACACATTTGATCAATACGGCCATATTAGAGTGTGAAGTTCTTGACATATGGAAAGTTGCTGTTGTTAGACCTCTTCCAAAGATCAAAAAACCCAAAACGTTTGCAGATCTACGACCTATAAGTATATTACCTATATTGTCTAAAGTACTAGAAAAATGTCTAGAAATTTAAATTAGAAAATTTCTGAATGATCATCATATACTACCTAAAATGCAGTCTGGGTTTTGACGGAATCATAGCTGTTGTACAGCAATGCTTAATGTCACAGATGACATTATATGTGCTCTTGACGAAGGTAATATTTCAGTATTAGTGTTAATTGACTACAGGAAAGCATTCGAAACAATCAATCATGAATTGCTTTTGTCGATACTTCATCACGTTGGTTTTGGAATAGAAGCCGTTCAACTAATCAATAGTTTCCTCAGTAACAGACATTAAATGGTTAAATTAGGAAATGGTACGGTTTCAGATTTGCTACCTATGAAATCAGGAGTTCCGCAGGGGTCAATTTTAGGTCCACTTTTATATACTTTGTACACCAGTCAATTACATAAAGTTCTCAAAACATTACCTTTATGCTGACGACACACAGTTATATCTATCTTGCTCTCCTGAGGAAATAGAACAATCATTCAATAAAATTAATGATGACCTGAAGTTGTTGTATGACTTTTCGAAAGCTCATAACTTACTCATTAATACGAATAAATCTTCTGCATTGATTTTTGGCAATGCCAATTGTTCGCAGTTGAAACTCCATATTGATGATGTGAACATTCCGATAACTCCAGTAGCTAAGAATTTAGGCCTTTATATAGATGACAAATTGCGGTTTTGAGAACATACTACTAACTGCATACGTAGAGCATATGGAAACCTAAAAATGTTATATCCACATAGAAGTTATCTGTCTGTGAAAACAAGAAAAATGCTATGCAACTCGTTAGTGTTATCAAACTTTAATTTTTGTGATACAGTTTACGGGCCATGTTTGGATGCTGTTAGTGTACGCCGTATACAAACAGTTCAAAATGATTGCGTACGATTCATTTTTGGTCTTAGACGTCGTGAGCATGTATCTAGCAAACTGAAAGAATTGCGGTGGCTAAATATGGCTAAACGCACAAAACTACACTCATTATGTATGTTTCACGCTGTAATTACTACAGGATATTCAAAATATCTTAATAATAAAATTCGTTATTGGACAGACGTACATAATATAAATATTCGTGGTAAGGGGTTATTGTCGATGCCATTCTTTAAATTTAAATCTAAAAAAATGTATCTTAGAACATTTTCATATAATATAGTAACGTTATATAATACCCTTACCCCCGAATTGAAATCATGTTCACTGCGAAGTTTTAAAATCAAAACGCGATTGTCTATGCTGTGATTCTTATTTTACCTAATATAAATTATGTGTGTCTTAATTAATTATATATGTGTTCCATGCTGTAAATATAAATTAAATTGTGATAGTTCCTCGATACAGCAATGAATATTTTAGAGTTAAGTGGAAGAGCGGGAAAGAATCGTAGTATTCTTGACCGAACTTCGCTTTTGGGTCTAGTGAATTAAATATCAGTGTATTCTACAATATTTATATTTTTTTTTATTTGTCTTCACTAGTAACCTAATAAAGCAAATTTTATTATTATTATTATTGTGTGTTTTCTACAAATTGTGACACGGTTTCTTCATTGTTAATTCTAAATTTTATATCTTTTTTGTTAACGTCAATCACTGCTCCCGTGGAAATCGCCCAATCCATGCCAATAATACAAGGAATAAATAAATAATTAGTTACTGAGAATACTATGGGAAAAGTTGTATTTTTTATTTAAGCTTGTATTAAAACTTGCTTCCTAACTAACAGATTTTCCTCGTCACTCTTTGTATCGAAATACCTAGAGTAGGCAAAATAGAGATATTTGGATCTAACCCATACAACGTCTCAAACAAAGTTTCTGAGATTACACTAACCGCACTACCAGTGTATTAATATTGTCTGTTCACTACCCCCTAAATTCACTTTCACTTGAGATACGTAATTGTGTCTTTTTTTATTTAATTCATTATCGGAAAAGTCATTGAATTACAATTGTCTTTATCTATTGTGTTAATGTTACATTTAATTTTTTGAAAAAATGATTTTACAAAATGTACATGTCTTTGTTGTTCCTCCATGTCGCTTCTGGCGACAGTCGGAGAATTATGTCGAAGGATACTTAGTTTTCCGGACGCCTGTCTGACTCTGGACTTGTTACGCTTTCTTTATTCATACGACTGTAATAATTTCTACTACCACGATCTTGTCTTGACACATAATTTACATCATTTATCGCCTGGCGATTTCTTCTGCAATCTCTTGTTTCACTTTGATACCTATTGCGACTATCATATGGTCTTACTTGATACTCATGGTTTTGATTTGGTTTTTCTCTTCTGCTTTGTCGCATTACTAATCGGTTTAAAACTTGCAATAATTGGTTAATCGTTTTTATTTGAGTAGAAATAAGAGTGGTTTTAACTTTGTATGGAAAATGAGTTGTCAAAGCGTCTACTAAAATATCTTTCGGTATTTAAGGCTGAAGATGTTGCGTTTTTCCTACCCAATATCAAACAATCGATAATCGATAAAATCTTGTTTAAAATTTTCAAAATTATTCTATTCATTCATGTGCATTTCGGCCAAAATCCTGACGTCAGCTTCAAGACATTCCAGTGCTGTGTGTACTTGATGTATTCCTTCAATTCTAAAGTTTTCATGATAATTTTCTAACTTTCTTATAAATTTTATAGGATGTAAACCTTTTTTATTTCTATCAAATTTTGGTTTATCGTCAGTAACTTGAAGTAATAAATTAGGTTTTGAAATTAATTGTTTAGTTTTATTTCTTTCTATATTCAATGGTCTTATTTCTTTACTTACGAATGACACATCATTGTTTAACCGATCAACTTCATCAATTATTTGACTTATATTTCCTTCAACTGAATTTTTGTCAACGCTGCATTCTATTCTAATTGTATCGATGTCAGTTTCTAATAACTGAACTTTATTTTCCTTCGGTTGAATTCGATTTTCAAATTCTTGTTTTATTTTAAATTCGGTTTTTATTAATTTTTCTTCTTGTTCTACTTTGCTTTGTTCAATTTTCTTTGTAAAGTTATTTAAACTCCTTAATTTGTGCTTGTATTTGCGTTCCTTGATTCGCCATTTGGATACTAAATATTTTTATAAGATTGGTTACATCAATTTGCTTTTCTTGATTCTCAACAACCTGTCAATAATTTGTTCAGTTGCCATTGTTTTACTTAGTTTAATTGACGTATTATAAAATTTACCAGATCGTAAATACATAAAAAATGTATGTGTTATAATGCAAAGCTAGCAAACTAATAAATTGTAATTTGATAATTTCTTAACTAAAGTGAGGTTGCTTTATTTCCCATATTCAATGCTTTTCAAAACGAAATCAACCGTGTTTAAATAATTTTGAACAAAGTGGAAGGACAAAGTTAAAAGTGAAACCTTCGTACTTCCAACGAATACATGCATCCTTAAAATTTAAAACAGATGTTTTTAACCCTGAAGTGCAAGCAAACAATCAAATAAAAGTTTTATGCAATTATAAAATGATGAAATAACTGCCGTTGTTTTCAAACAACAAAAATATAAATTATTTAATTTTTTAATATTTAAAGCGTTTTGTGCCGAACGTTGGGCGACCTGTTGTAACACCTTCTCGCGCTTCACGCGTGCTAATTTTTAATTTTTTAGAAGTTAATTTAAATCACTGCTTTACATGAGATACATGCACTTTTCTCTCTAGGGGTTTGTGTGCAAATATTTCTTCTCTTACTAATAATAATAGAAATTAGAAGACAAAATTTTCGACACAAATTTTATATGAAAAAAGTGGCCAAAATGATGATCTAATTGATATCCGAGAAATGGTATTAAAAAGATATTTTTTTACGAGAATTTTGTTGTTTGGGCAAGTAAAATAATGTTATTTCTCTTGTAGTTTTATTTTATCATTCGAATAATAGGATGTATTTTCTAAATTTGCACGTTGATGAAGCAGAAATCATTTTTCGCGGCAACATATCTTTTGATTAATCATACATTGTAAAACAACTAGTATATAAGTTTAACTTTATTCATTGCCATTTGGCTTACAAATTTTGGTCGTGTTATTACATTACATATATATTACATTTTCTTATCCCTTCTCCCCCCTTAACTTTTTCCTTCTGTTCCATACTTCCTCCATCCATTCCACTCCTTTTCCGTTTTCATCTAAGATATCCACTATTTTCATCCCCTCTTCTCTTAATTCCCTGCATCTCTTTCTCATGTGGTTAAAGTCTTCCCTTTCTTCTCCACATAGCCTGCACAACTTTTCTGGTTCTTCTCTTCAATATTTGTTCCCTAGCTCCTCGTTGCCACATCTGAACCTTGCCACCATTTTTTTCCTGTTGTTGCTTTTTGTCTCATTGTCTTTTAAATATTCCGGCACCCCTTCACCCTTGATATCTTTATAATTCCTATTATATCTGCTCTCTTTTATCTTTGTCCATCTCTCTTGTTTTTCGATGTCTCTATCTCTCCTTATTATTTCTTCTCTTGTCCCTACCCCCTCTTCTCTTAATCTCTCCACTTCTTCACTCGCGTACCCGTTTCTTTTGTAATACTCTTCTCTGCCCTCCTGCCCGTACTTCACTTTCCCTCCCTTTATCTCTTTCCAACATTCTTGCAGTATTTTGAAATCTGTTCTTTTCCTCAGTTCTTCCTCGTATTTTATGGCTCTTTTTCCTGTCTCTACTCTTATTTTTTCTATCTGTACCTTCTCTCTCACAATATACCCCGGTGTATCTCTGTCCAGTCCTAAAACCCATCTCCAGTATTTTTCCTGTAGTCCCTCTACCTTCCTCCACTCCTTCCAGCCCCATATTTCCGCTCCATACATTACCACCCCCTTTATTAATTTTTCGAACAACAACTTTCTTTTATTTATATCCATCTCAAATACTCTTTCCCCTACACCCCAGACTTGTCCTATTAACCTGTTTCCTTTCTTCACCCTTTCCTTTATGTGTTCTCCTTCTTTATTATCCTGTTTCATCGTGTAGCCCAGGTATGTAAATTCCTTGACTTGTTGTACTTTCTCATCACTCCATATCCACTCCTCTCTTTTTCTTTTCCCCCCTCCTTTTCTAAATATCATTATCTTTGTTTTCTCCGTGTTTACTTCCATTTCTTTTTTTCATATATTTCTCTAGCGTCTTCATCATCTCTTTCATTTCCTTTTCCTCCTTAGCCACCAGCACTATGTCATCCGCATACGCCAACGACCATACCTTAGCTTTCCCTACCACTATCCCTCCTGTCTGTTGTCCTCTCATTGTCTCTTCCAGATCCCCCGTATATAACGAGAACAGGCTTGGGCTCAGTGGACAACCCTGCCTCAACCCTCTCTTTGTTATGAATTTCTCACTCTCTTCCCCATTCACTTTAACCCTGCTTCTCGTTTCTTCGTATATTTCCTCTATTCTTTGTATTAATCTTTCATTGATTTTTTTCTTTTCATATATTCCCACAGCTTTTCCCTATTCACTTTGTCGAAAGCAGCTTTTAGGTCTACGAATACTCCTACCATTTTCCCTCTTTTTTCTAGTTCTTTATTTACTAAGTGTTTCATTATATATATGTTGTCTATCGCCCTTCTTCCTTTTCTGAATCCCGCTTGTCCGTCTGGTACCAAACTTTTTTCCTCTATTTCCTTCTGTAATCTTTCTTGCAGTATTGTCGGCTACAATTTGTATGCCGAGCTCAATAATGTTACCCTCTATAATTCTCGACTTTATTTTTCGCCTTTTTATGTATTGGGCATATTATCCCCTCTCTCCATCTCTCTGGGAATCCTTCCCCTTTCCATATTTTGTTTATTATTTCCGTCATCCTTTTTGCTACATTTTCTCCCCCGTATATCCACTCTTCTCCTTGTGTCCCGTCTTCTCCTGTCGCCTTTCCTTTTTATATTCTTTATCGCCTCTATTACTTCTTCCTCCCTTATTCTATCCCTATCTCCTTCTTCTTGACTTACTACCGCGTCTTTCCTTTTTCTTTTTCCTGCTTTTGTTCTTCCCCTCCCATCAGGTTCCAAAAATATGTCTCCCATTCTTTCATTTTTATTCCCTTTGTCGTCTTGTTTTTTCCTCTGCTTCTTTAGGTACTTCCATACATCTTCTTCCGTTTTTATTCCTTTAATCTGCTCCTCTTGTTTCTTTTTGTTTTCCTCCTTCTTTCTGTCGCATGTTTTTGTATATTTTTACTGCTTCTTTGTATTCTTCTTTTTCTTTCTTCCCTTTTTTCCACTGTCTTAATGCTCTTCTTGCATTTTTCTTTGCTTCCTTGCATTCCTTATCCCACCATTTCTTCCATCCAGTTTTCTCCCCTTTCCATCTTCTAAATCTGACTCTCTCTGTTGCTTTCTCCATCATCTCTCTCATTTCCTCTACACTTTCTTGTAATTCCTTCCCTATCCATACCGTTTTCCCCATTCTCTTATACAACTAGTATAAATTAGTTTTATAAATACTATTGAAGAATTAAAAAAAAATTTCAAACGTAATATACTATATACGTACTTATTATATTAAAACAACGTGCAGACGTGTTTTTAAAGTTGACCCTGGCCACCAAAGATAATAACTAGTTATTGTAAATTAAATATAAGTTAGTCATATGCATCACGCATGTTAAAACGTTAATATACAGATAACTAAAAAATATTAATGGTATGACGTAGCTTCACTTAGTTATGCACTGTGTTTTGCAAAAAATATAATCGTTGTAGCTATATTTGATCATAGACAAAGAAATTAATACAAACCTATAATTTTTAACTAAAATTATGTTTAATTGATGGCAGCGTTAATTAATCATTTTTTTAGCAGAAAAAACTATGTTATTCGAGTTTATGCACATAACGTAAAAAGTTTTATTAGATTCAATAGTAAAGTTATAATTCTTTGTATTGTATAAGAAAATCTTCTTCTAATAAAATGAGGTATGTCAAATATACATTAATGTGACATTTGTGATGTACAGGGTGCCCTAGGGATACGAGGAACTTTTAGATTTTATGGTCAAAAAACCAGTAAAAGATCACCGAGACCTTACTGTTTGAAATAAATATTTCCTGAATGTTGATTCAAGTTGTTGATTTACAAATTTGAGGTACCATATGCAGGGCCTTTCCAAACTCAAAACTATGAATATCTCAGTTGTTTCAAATGAAACACTCTGTATCTTTTTACACAGTTAAATTTCATTTTTTATTGGGAATAGTTCTTGTTTTAGCTGAACTTGAAAAAATTTTTCTAAAAGAAACACTTCTATAAATCCTGGGTGCTACCTATAATATTCCATGCGTGTAGTTTGTTTATAATGTTATATCGCGACGTCATATTCAAGGCCTTGTGAATATTAAAAATGACCGCTATCAAATGTTGCTTTTTGTTTAAATTTAGTTCGTTTAACACCTAAATTAGATGGCAGTTGATCATTGTTTCTCAAAGTTTTTTTAAGCTGTTAGAGATATCGGTCGGTAGTTATTCGTGTCTGTTGTGTTTTTTTTTTGGCTGTGAAGGAATATATAATGTATACAATAGAAACGTAAACTTAGAAAAACAATAAAACAATTGACCCAAATGACGTATGTACGACCGTTTTGCTTATAGAACCACAATTAAAGAACCTATAAAAATTTATTTAAAATGAACCACATAAATTCCGAATAACAACGAATGATAATTAAAGTTTGTAGAAAATACATTGACATATTGAAAACACCCGAAGAAAAATTATCAGCAACATCCCAAGTCAAACATAAAATAAACACAAAAGACGAGAAACGCATATTTTAAGATCTTATAAGACATCTTTCACAAATAAAGAAAAAAGACACTTGGAAGAAATGTTAGACCAAGGAATAATCCAACCAAGTATTTCACCCTGAGGATTTTCAGTACATTTAGTTAACAAGAAGACGGGCGCATCAGGAATGAGGGAAACTAAAATAGTCATAGTCTACAGAGAATTAAATGCCAAAACAATAGACGATAGATACCCGTTACCAAACATTGAAGATATTTTAGATAAATTAGAAAAAACCTAGTTCAGATATTAGACTTAATTTCAGGATATCACCAAATTAAAATGGAAGATGCATCAAAGCAAAAAACTGCATTTAACACCGAGTTCGAAGATTTTGAATTTAATCGCGTGCCTTTTGAACAAAAAACGCACCACCAAACTTTTAAAGAATAATGAATAATGTATTTACTGAATTAATAATACAGAATAGATACGCAGTGCCTTGTTTATCTAGACGTCATTATCATTTTTCCCCCAAATTTAAAAGAACACCGGAAATTGTTAATAAAAGTATTTCAAAAATTATAACTATATAATTTTAAACTAAATTTAGACAAATGTAAATTTTGTAATCGTGAAATAGATTTTTTAGAACATGTAATCACCAAAGATGGAATTAAAGCTAACCTATTAAAAATCGAAGCAATCCAAAAATTTTTCAATACCACGAAATCAAAAAAAGATTAAAGGATTTTTACGAGTAATTAAAAATCAACGTAAGTTTATTAAAAACTTTGCCAAAATTACAAGCCCTTTGACAAAAAGAGTAATGAAAATAGAAGTAATATATAATATAAAAATACATTACTAATTGCGAAGTATGTAACTTATTTAAAATAGACCGTAATCCACAAAAATTACCCATGGCAATAACTCTAACCCTCGATAAACCCTTTTAAACAGTACATTCAGATTTGTTATTTATTAACGGAGAAATCATTTTAACTATAATTGACGCATTTTCAAAATATGCACAAGCTTTCTTACTTCTTGATAAAAATCTAAAAACAATTTTAGAACACTTAATCTTATTTATGTCACACCCATGGCATATTTTCCAAAGAAATTACAGATAACAATCTTTCCTTTTGTAATAATTTAATATTCCAATTTCTTAATATGTACTTATAAAATCAAACATCACAAAACTTGCAGGGAGAACTCTAAATCAAACGGAGTTGCAGAAAGATTTAACTCTATATTAATTGAATTACTTAAGAGTATTAAGCATAAAAGAATCAATTATATCATTTCAAACCCAATTGAACATGGCAGTAATAGCGTACAACCGTTTTCAATTATTAATGGAAACGAAAGAAATGTTGTACCTTTTCACAAATAAAATCAAGGAAGATTATATCAACGATGGAAACAAAACCATGAATAAAATAAATGGAGCAGTGTCTTAATCCAGTATATAATGTAATATTTGATGTTAATTAATAAAATGTAACATGTTTCGGTTCATTAGTTACACAGGCATCATCCTCAGACTAGAAATATTATTAAAATTATATACAAATATTTTAAGTTGATCAAATTAATGATCCCTTCTTTTAGGAAGTTGGACAGAAGCAACTACTTTAGTTTTTGTGCGACGTTTCGTGTTCAGGGTGAACACTTCATCAGGCTCGCTCCACTGAATCAAAAAAATTTAAGATAGAATTGAAACATATAATTAAAAAGTACTGATTTTTTGTAACATATCGTGCACTTTGATGAACGTACAACGATTAAATATATCACGGTTGAACAAATTTTCTAATTCTACGTTAGATTATATATCCCCATTAACGACACATTAAAATATTTTAACTTACAGTTACAACATAAGAGTTTCTAACCCCAGGATAAGATACGTTGACGGTGTTTTTTGTATTTTTGGGAGCTGTAATCACCAAATTAACGCTTTTCTTAATTACATTAACAGTATACATAGTAGAATCAAGTTCACAGTTGAAATATCTTCCGATAACTCTGTACCTTTTTTCGATTTTCTTATTTCTACGAACAACAAGTTTAGTTTAGATATACATATACAGAATATCCACTACTACTACCAAATCTTACCTTTTAATTCATATCACCCTCTGTCTCACAACCTAATTTCTTTCTATTACTTTTTCAGCAGATTAATCTCCATTCCGTTAGCAACTACTAATTATAATAAAAAACTACATATTATTTTTCACTTAGCCTACGTCAACAATTTTCCTTTTCTTTTAATTGGAAATATTTACAATAAATTGCTACTTAAGAAACACATTCATTCTGTCACGTCACTTTAAATTATTAAAAAAGACATTGTTAATTATTTTTCTGTTCACTATTTTCCACAATTTTCTTATCTTATTTCTAAATTAAATAAATGTTCTGATTTTTTTTCCAAACCTCTTACCTAACATAACATTTTTTCAACGAACATAAAACATCGCAGTAAAAATGAAAACAGTGGCATTTACAAACTAGTTTGCTAATGTAAGAAATTTTATATAGGAAAAACTAAGAGACCTTTCGACATCAGATTGAAATAACGTTCACGTTATATTAATAAACCATCCAAATATTTAAATAATCCATCCTCTATAAAATCAACTTTCGGCGAACATGTTCTTAATTTTAATCAGTCCGTTCTGTCTACCACTCTTATTCATCCAGTTTATAATAATTGTAATCATTTTTTAGATTTATTTGAGATTATTTATATTAAAAGTGCTCCTAAGTCGTCACAACGATCAGTTCAACTACGGAAATTTATTTTTAAGCTAGAAAGATGCTACTTTCGCCATCTAGTTCTGATTATACAAATGTTCCGAAATATTTTCACCTTCAACCTTTAATTTTTATAAATTTGATATTTCCAACTCAACAAATTTTTATTGACAAACGTAAATTTAATTTAGTTAGTTCGTTTTATGTAGTTTCTTAAGTTTGTTCTTTACTAGGTAAGCGTTCTATACATTAGACAAATTTTTTATATAATTTTAATAATATTTCTGGTCTGAGGATGATCCCTGTGTAATTAATGAACCGAAACATGTAACATTTTGTTAATTAACATCAAAACATTATATATATTGATTTAAGATACTGTTCCATTTGTTTTATTATATCTAATCCAACAATGGTTATTTTGGATCCGTTATTTGAATTAACACCATGAATCTTATTAACCACGGCGTAAAAGATAGTATAATAAAATCCAAAGAAGAAAAACAACAAAAACAACCTAAAAATTCTATAAAAGAAAATGTTTCAGGACAAGTTGTGTTTGTTAGAAGAAACGCCCACAGAAACAAATTAACATCCTATGCCAGACAACACTATCACATTCAAAAACAAAAAAAATACGACCAAAAAGATTAAAAGAGATTTAGTAAAAAGCATTGAAAAGTATATGGTGTTACAGGACAAAGATGATAATCTTTATGATCCTGGCCCTAGCATTAGAAAACGAAAAAATCCAAATTAAAGTAAACAATTATTTATTACCATTAGAATTAGGGAAAGCTTATAATCATTTATTTAACAATAAATTAAATTTTATTTTATTCCATAAAAGCTTAAATTTATCAATTATTAAATTTACTAAACAACACGAACTTATTTCATATATACTTAAAAAAATTCACTATGGTAAACAACTTGAAACTAACATTTCAGAACATGTCGCTTATGTTATAAAGTTACTAAAACAAGCAGAAAAACAAACCTAAAATATTTTTACAAAAGTCACAAACTTTATAACTTCCAGTAGAAACAAAATATTCTCTTTTTAATTTTATTGATTTTTAAAAGCAAATTAAGCAAGAAACATTAGTATAGTTAAAGGAAATATCTACCATTATCAATTCAATTTTTGCACTACTAATTTTTCTTGTAATAATATTAAGTGTTTTTGTATTGTATAAGTATAGAATTAAGAATAAAAATAAATTTCAAATAAATAGGGCGACTTCGTCATTACCTAATAATGGAAAGCCTGAGGGCAGTTTTTTAACTCGCCTCGGAAGAGTTATATTCAAGGACTTACAAGACGTCGCAAGAGATAATACAGTGCACGCCGCTTAATAGAATCACGTTGGAACTTGGGGTGTTTGATAGCAATAACCGAATAATAACAATATTCGAAATTCAGGAAGAAAAAACAAATAAATGTTAATTATTAGTTTAGAAGTTAAAATCGTAGCATCAATACAAGCAAAAAAATGTTTATAAAACGTTTGAAAAATTTAAAACTTTAAGTCAAATAAATCGAAAACGGACCTGTAGCATTAAATAGTTCGTTAACACTGTTAATAATAAGAAATCAAAAATAACGTTATGATGATTAATTTACTGTTCTAAAAAATACGCATTCCTGTTAAGTAATTTGCTTACACTAAAAATAAAAATAAATACGAAATAATGTTATCATATATGACGTAATTAAATGAAGTTATTATTTTAAAAACCAAATGCTGAACAACTATTTTTAGGGTACAATGATAATCACTCTAATAAGCCTATTGTGTAAATTCAGCTAAAAAAAATTCGTACAAAATAGATTATTACTTACTGGTAAGGTTTCTTTATCCTTCTTATTAACTTTTAATTAATAGATTTTAACTCTTCATTCAAGGAGGGACATAAAAACTATTTAGTTTTTTCTTTTTGGCGATGTTTCGAACACTAAATGTGCACTTCTTCCAGCTACTGCAATTTATTATAGTAAGTACTACAACTATCTGATCAAATAACGTATAAAGTATCCAATTACAGATGTAACAAACAAGAAAAAGATTAAATATTGCTTATGTACAGAAGCAAACCTGAGAAGAAAATTGGTAACACAAACCGAAATTACTATTACTATAAACTGTGTTTTTTCCATGTAGTAGCATACGTCCGACCCGTTCCTTAATAAAATGATAACGTTACTTGACTGATAACATTATCCGTGATTCCAATAAGCGGCGTGCATTGTATCACTATTTTCTTTTAGATAGCATAGTTTATAAATAACAGTAATTATTAATAAAAGGTAGACTAGTTTTTACTATTAATGTAATAACACAGATAAAATTGTTCAAATAAAAAATAAATCTTTTTAGAAACTATTTATTTGGTAACCCAAATGAAACTTATTTGTTTCGTTTTAATAATCGATTATTTAAGCAACCAACTTCAATTAGTTTGTTTTTGAATGGCTTGATACAGTGGAAAATCGTTACAATAAAAAAAATTGCAAATAGGTTGTTTATTGCTGCTACTACTAAACAATTTTAAAATATTTAAACTGGTTTTAGTTTTTACAGACACGGCAAAATACGTTAAATCTTTTCCCCTACAGGTCTGAGAATAACTTCGTGAACCTAAAAATAAACACGTTAAAGAATAAAAAAAAATAATAATACGGTATTACCTGAACATGCGGAGGAGTACCGAGTACGTAGCGAACTGCATCAGCAATGTCTTTAGGTTCCAAACAAGCCATCGAAGAAAGTATTTCGTCTGGTAGTCCAAGTTCTTTTAAAATTTCAGTTTTAACAACTCCTGGACTAATACTCTAGAAAATTGCAATTATCAAATAAATTCCATAAGAAAAACTTACTGTTATTTTAGTTTTTGATTTTATTGCGTTTAATTCTAATCTTAATGCTTCTGTCAAGAATGTTACTCCCGATTTCGACGCACCATAAACACTAAGATTAAAATCAGGTGGCACGTAATGTCCGGCAAGACTGTTTATGTGAATAATGTGGCCATCTATGTTGTTCTCTTTCATAATTCTTGTAGCTTCTCTTGTAGCAATACATAATCCCATAATATTTGTGTCCAGTATCAATTTCCACAACTCTGTTTTTCCATTTAACAAATCGGCTATTTTGAACGCGCCAGCATTGTTTATTAAAATATGTACTGGTCCTACATTATTAGTAATCCAATCAAACGCGTTAATTATATCTGATTCTTTAGTTACATCTGCTCTTACTGCAAGTAATTTTCCACTTTTATTTTTCAAACTTTTGGCCAGCTCTTCTATTTTTTCTTTACGACGCGCTAGACCTACGACCTAGACTAACTATAAAAGTTTTAAGTACATATTTTTACTTTACTTTTAAACCAGACTCTACCAGTTCTTTGCAAATTGCAGCACCAATTCCAGCACTTGCACCAGTTACAACAGCAACTTTATTTTGCCAACGTTCCATTATTGCTTCTTTAATGAACAACTCAAGATAAGATATAACAATGCTGTTGTATGTATGTAGATCTAATTTTTATAAAATTTAATACTTTCAAGTCATTCAATATAATAACGTTATTGCTCTATGTAATTAGTTTGTTAATAGCGTGACTGCAATGTTTAAATCTTAAAATAATAATATAGTTTTTCTTTTCTTGCATGTAAGTGATTATTAAATTTTAAAATTGTTGTGTGTACTGAACTAGTTAACTGATTCATAAATAAATGTTTTTTTTATTAGATTGATTCAGTTTAGCATACTTAATTTAAAAAGATAAAATTATGTCATTAATACCTAACGTAAAAGAGTGAATGAAGTTAAAACTTTTTATATTTATAAAAAGCACTAAAACAATACAAACTGTTAAAAATGTTTTTAGTGATACAATTTGATATTTGAATAAGAATGCATTGAAAGTAAATTTACGTAGGATGTTATCAATCTTTAAAAAATTACTTGTGACAAGTAATCTCGTTTTTACATATTATTTTGTAATACTGGCATTAATGATGTAGCTTTGCCTTGTAACTTCCACATTAACTCTATGATATTACTTTGTTTTTTTTACGTTTATGATGTAATTCTAGTTTGAATTATATTTTATGTTTTAACCATCACTATTGTTTTGTTGTTTCTGTTGTGTTCTCATATTTTGAATATGTTTGCATGAATTTCGCATATTATTTTTATACACATTTTTTATATGGCATTATGCGATGAAAAACAATGTATAGGATCGGATGCGAACAACATTGTTAATTTTGACGACATAGTAACTACGTGATTATGTCTTTAAATGTTATTAGTCGTAAAATACAACAACAATTGTTTTGCTAACGACGTTATCAAACCAATAGGCAATCCTTCCTAAGCGATACGCTATCTGGCGGCGTTTTTGATAAACAGAAATAATGAGATACGAACACAACATCATTTTAAATTTTAATAAATTTTTTTTTACAACGGTGTTTAATTACAGCTTCCATAGAAGATAAACGATAACTGCATCGTTGCCATCGATTAACTGACATTATTTAACAGTAAATTACATTTTACGTCTTAGTAATTCAACCGGTACATTTTACTACAGATAAATAAGGTATACAGATAGCCAACGTTATGAAGATTTTGGCAGTTAGTACGGATACAAAAATGTTAGTTAACTATAATATTTGTAACGTACGCAAATTAACAACAGATGGCAAAGTAAGAAAAATTGTTTTGAGTAGCAGATAAAATAATCATCACAACTTTGAAATAAATTGTCTTTTCTTTGACAGATGGTGTACTTGTAGTGTAACCTGCGTTGGATTTTAGCAGTGAATCTTTTATGTAAGACCCCGTAATTAGATTCATCTGGCTGAATTTGCGGTTTTTCTTTTTTTTTATGGATTAGTTCGATGTTAGCATCGAAAACGTTTTACTCGTTATTTTATTACGTTTGATTTAAGTTTATTTGTATTGCATAGTTATTTCACAATTATTACTGGTATTTTTTTTGAATGCATAAAGTTCCGTGGTTTTGATTTTGATTTAGTGTTTTACTTGTTTATCTCAGTAAAATAACAATGCTAGCTAATTTACGATTTCCTTTTTGGAATGTAATTTGATCAATTTTTCTTGGTATCTATATCTTTGTTTATGTTGAGTTTTTTTTACGAGCGCGATTGGAACCACCTGACAATTTAGCGAAGTAAGCGTCTTCTGTGAGAACATTTTCTTTCTTTCGAAGGTCTACGTGACAAGACGTACTTGGCCATTATATTTTTCATCTTTGTTAATTTACTTGGTTTAGTGTTGCATCTTTTACAAAGGTTTTACGGCGCAAGTTCATTGAATTAAGTGGGATTACGAGGTGTTAAAAGGAGTAAAATTTTGTTTTTGGGGGATTGTTTTTCGGTGGCAATTAAGAAATACCGGGTACCGTGATGTAGTTGAGTGGTTAGGGTACTTTTACCCTATCGTGATGTAATACCGCGGAAGTTAGATGGAACCGTGAAAATTAAGTGTAGTGGTGGAAAAGTTTGATTTTCCAAATTTCGTAATTTACGGTTTAAATAGTCTTCATGGTTTCCAAAAATTAAAACTCACGTTTCAAGTTGGATATGCAATCGTTGGGTTGTGCTAAATTCAGTCTTCGCATTTGTGCGGATTTTTTTTAAGTGTTAAAAAGAAAATTCTTCCGCCGTCATTGCAATTGTTTGGGGTACCTTTCAACGTTTTTCTACCTGTAGACAACTGGCTACCTAGAACCAACCACCGGTTCTTTCTTGAAGTTACGACGAATTCAAGGTATTTATGTTGCACCATTTATTTAATCGCGAAGATATTATTTACGTGATTGAGTGTTAAAAGCTTTGAATTTCAAGTAAAAATTACAAGTGTCTCGAAGTTAACGTTAATGTAACTAATTATTGTCCGTATTTATCGGAACTGTGACATAATCCCGAGTTAAAAATTTATTAAACGGGACCGAATTTTCGATTCAAGATTTATATATTAGTTTATATTAAATAAGTTTATTTTTTTTTGTTGTAAATGAGTAATTTCGACGCGCACACGGCCGTGATAAATTAAGATTTATAATTTGTGCTTGGTTTTATTAAATTCTGTATTTTGTATTGTATTATTTTGTTGTTGAGCAGTTATTCAAATAATTTTAAATTTTGGTTTTATCAAACGTTCATTGACGTTCCTTTTGTTGTTTTGGTTAATTTTTGTTGATTACTATACTTTATTTTTGTGTCATTATTATTTTTTTTGTGTGTTCAAATAAATGTTAAATTGTTAAATGTAAAGAGCTTTTAATTCCGTCGGCCTCCGCGTGTGTAACTTTATTAATTTATTACAGATTTTAGTGAGATACACTCTAACAAGGTAAGCCCGTTTAGAGTGTATCCTTCAGGAGCGGACTTGTGGTTGGCAAGGGCCAGAAGTCCATTAAGCTTTACTCCTTCCTGGCGCCCTTTGATTTCGACATTATTACTTTTCGATTTTGTGTTTTTTCGTCAAGTTGATCCAATTTAATCACGAAACTTTTAAATATAACCCACCCCGTCTCCACTGAGCAGCGGCACCCATCATTTGTGTTACCTCATTTCAGGCAGTGACATAGTTCCATCTTTTGCATGTAACAGTAGTAGTGACGTAATAAAATTCGAAGAAATTTTAGAAGAAACTTTAATGTCGGTTACATATCAGCTGAATTGTCGACTCAGAACAACAGAAATTTGAAACTGTTAAATTTTGCTGACTACTAATAATTAAATATAAAAAATGTAAAGTTTACGAAAAAATACAATGAATAATTTATATATTTTATTCATTCTTTTACTGATAATTAAGCTGTAATGTAGGCAACGTATTGTTACGTATGTATCTATTAAAAACTAATTTATTTAAACGATTAAAAATACGTTTACTGAATCTAGAAATATGTACACTTTTAAATTAACCGAACTAATGAAATCTAATAATATTTAATAAAAACACTTACACTATAATTTATGTATAACCGTTGTATAATACTATCACTAACACGAGATAAGATAACGTCCTCGGATAGCCTCACACTTGTTTGTTTACACTATTTATCACGTTCACGATTATTCTCGATTTATTTATGTAGACACACGCGCGTGCTAATCACTTATTTATCTTCACTTGATTAATCTTCTTAATACTGCATGCATTCACATTCTAGCAATAACTGACCTACGATTTCCATGTTCGGCATTTATAGACATCGGCGAATCCTTCTCGAATCCTTTTCGAACGTTCCCTACTTTTCGCTATATCTTCTAGACAGCTTCTAGAAGGCTCTTGCATTTGATATTTCTTGAACGTTTCAGTATCAATACAAGCTAAAAATAATGTTCTAATGCAACATTTCAAATATTTAAATTTGGAGCGAAATTACAGACATCTTACATTTATTACTGCCCTAGGTTTTTTGACACCGTGAAATAAAAAAAAATGAAAAACGATGTTATAATGATGTTATGATTAGAGATGAGTGATACAGTATTTTGTGTGTCGAACATTGATACCACTACTGAGACCTAGTTATGATGTTTAATTTAGTTCTAAGAACTATATATTTTTTCTCAGTAATTTACTGACACCAAAAACAAATACAAAATAATGTTATCACAACGTTTTTATTTTAAGAACTGCACGAGTACACTAAAAACAACTAGAAGATAACCTAGACGCTTAAATGAGGTGACGTTACGTAAGTTAGTTAAAATACGCACTTGAATAAATTAATAAATGCACTGCAAACATAAAGCTATACATGCAGAACGGTATTCAATTATTTTAAGTTTTAATTGAGCAGCAGGATTTAGCTGACTTTTTTGTTGTACTAAGAATGTGCAATAGATGCAAAATACGAAAAATACATTGTTATCCGATTCTTAAAACTTACTTAATTTAAGTGGAGGGTACGTTGAAGACGATATTTTTAATGCAGATGACAAAACTTTTCTTTAAATGTTTATTGTTTACCAAAGAAATAATTGAGATGCACACCACTAGTATAAAAAAACGCCATTAGAGATCTCAACAAAATATGGAATATCGATGTAAAACAGCAAACTATTATAAATTATTTTCATAAAGCAGACATTGTTAAACATGATTTTCAAGAAAGAGAAGTCAAATTTGATTGGGGTGAAGATGATTTTCTTCCACTATCTTACTCAGTTAAAATTATTTTGAGCTTTATATGCAACTTTAGCAGTTATCAACGTAATGGCATTTAAAGATTTGGTTAACGTGTACAAGAATTTGTGTATAATGCAACAGCACACAGAAAAAATTTTGGAGAGCGTCATTGAAAATATGTCAGTATAGTTAGCCCCGCCTTTTTTGATAAACTAAAAAATATTATTGTGCTGAGTTGTGTTTAGTATGTGCTACCTTGCGCCGCAAAAACAATTTCCTTTTTTCCATTTACTGTTTTCACATAAACCATCAATTTTTACGAAAACAGATAGCCTCGTTTTTTTCGATAAAATCAAAAACAACTAGTGTGCTGAAATTGTGCCCATTATGTACTACTATGTGCTACTTTTCACCATTTGCAGAGTTTATAAAGGCAAAATTATTATTATGATAGTAGATAACGTTGTCTTTTTGTTTTATACAAAATGAAAAATGACATCTTACTGTTTATTGTACTAGACTGAAAACAATCCGTGTATACATTTAAGATTACATGTCTGTAATAGTAAAAAATAATAATGGCAATACTTTATTCATGTTTTCTACAGTAATATTTAATCATAAATGTAAAGTTACCTAAGTAAAAATAGTAATATTTTTGTATAGTAACCTGTTTTTCAGTGTACTTTGTTTTGTACAAATAGGTATATGTTTTTCTCTTCATTTGAAATGAAATATAAAATTACTAGAAAAACTTGCTACTTTGCGCCGCAAATAGGTATGTTTTAATATATATTTTTTGCGCTTACAAATTTCATGAAAATGACAATATTTTTTTACTTTCTGCTGTCTTTCCGTTACATTTACTTAAAAATCTCAGGAACTACTAAACAGAACAATTTAAATTTTGTCATATAGTTTTTCCGACCACAAATATTGTGGTCATCTTCTAAGTCATCGGCTCTGAATTATCAATAATAAATGTTTTCCTAGAAGGAGATTTAATTTTGTTCTGTAGTTCTTAAACGAAGCGAAACTTTCACTACAAACGTTCAAGTTCAAAAACCCCAATTGACGTAATAATATACCAAAAAGTTTCGCTTTATTAAAAACTTTATACAAAACTAAAATTCTTTCTAAGAACACATATATTGTCAATTGTTCTAAAATCGATGACTTGAAAGATTACTAAAATAGTATGTAAATATTTGTGAGTACTTGCTAAAATGTGATTAATAATATCGACGCGCGTTCCAGAGTTGTAGATCGACTGAAACCTCGCCTTAATGTGTTCAAATCTTTTGCCAGAAATTTGAAATATGATGAATCTCTATTGTAAACGAATTAGTTTGTCGTTTGAGTTTAAAAAATTTTAACAACATCAATAATGGCACAGAGACTATATTGGTTCAAATTTTTTATAGTTCTTGTAAGCAAAGCTGTATGGTTTTTTTTACCTAATGATGGCATCTATTAGAAACCAACAATTTCTGGACCACATCAACGCACTGCACAGAGCAATCGAGCTTACTATAGAAAAAGAGCAAAATGGAAATCTACTTTTTTTAAACACGAAGAAACTCCAAAAGGAAAGCTACAAGTTGCAGTATATAAAAAAGAGATGCACCTTAAAAAAGTACTTAGGAGGAACTGTTACAGAGATACAAACATAAAGAAAGCTACGAAGGAAAAGTGGATTTTGCAAACGGAAACGCCAAGAGGGATAACTTGTACAATGGTTGTACTGCACGGAGAGAAAAGTTTACTGTAATAAAGCAAAATCAGCTATATTTCATGCAAATAGGCCGTTGGTTTTGAGTCAAGCCGATGTACGCTTAAATAAAACTTTCATTTTATTACAACAAATATTTTGAAAAAGAATTGTATAGATTTTATAATATATCAATTTAAGAAAACATCGTTTTCTTTTATCATTCAAAAGTTGCTTAATGTGATCGTAGAGAAGAACCATAGTTATGACAAGTACTGCTTTTTCTTATCTCTGTTAATTGTTGCGTTTTATCATAAATAGGTTTAATAGTAATAACACTTTGTATTAATTTAAGCACGCACTGTCCGAATGTTTGCTTTTGTGCAGCTTCAGGGTATGAATGATTTCAGTAAATATACACATAGTTTAAACGTATTTATTTGCTAAATTGAAAATAAACGTGTTATATTTTTATCATCACTAAAGTTTATGGTTGAATCCTAGATTACATTAAAATTTATAATTATTGGTAATATTACGGATCCAAATAATACAGTCCTTGACACCAATATGTACACGCATCAGCATTAATAGTATGTTACACTTAGAATATTAGTCGAATGTACACCATCCGAGTTAAATAAACTTGTAACTTTTGAAAAGTTATTTTTTGCTGTCAAAGGATTCTCCAACTTTTAAACTTTACAATCAACCCAAGCTCACCTTCCTTAAATATGTACAAATCATTTTCCGTTAGGCACACAAGGGATGTAACGTCAATTTCTTTTTCTAAAAGAAAAGCAAATGCACGATAATTTCATTTCATTGCAAAAAACTAAGTCATCCAAAAAATGTGCAAGCTTTGCGACATAATTCTAATATATAACGAAAGTGAAAAATATTCAAAATCAGAGTCAATACTTACTAGTAAGTTTCTTATAGTTTTCAATTATTCACTAATTAATGTAGTGAGTTATAGGTTATATTCTGCAAGCAACTCACTATAAAATGATGGATCCATGTCGTATAGCTCCAAACAAAAGACTGTCGGAGTCACGTTACACGTTAATTTAATTTATCTTTGCCACAGCTTTAGCTTGGCTTTAGCAAAGAATTTAACATATATTGCGAATCTTAACTTAAACTAAATTGCTGATATCTTATTTTAGAACAGCGTGAAACAAATAGTGATAACATAAATGCTTACTAGAACGCCTATTTGTGGTTTCGTAGTAATTTATTACGTACTTTAATCGTTGATACGATTTCTTATAAAAATTGGTTGAATTTGATCAATTTGTAGTCTTAATTTTAACAAAAACTTTTTCCTTGTATCATTATGATATTATGAATGACTTAATAAAAACATGTTTGGATTGCAATAAGAAATTTACTTTAAATTTTAGAACATGTAGGTTTAATTTTATTTGAACGTGGAAGTTTTAGAAAAAAAGCAAATGCTTTAAATATGAAATTGTAATGATTAAATTCAGCATAATATTTCTCTCCGTGTGTATCTACAAATCTTACATTTCCCAAACTGTGGTACGTGTAACACTAATGATACACGACACCGTGCTTGGTGGTACTCAAAAGTATTAAACCAATTTTTTTTTAAAATTAAGAAAAAAAACAATTTGTTGTTTCATAAAATCTACATATAAAAATAAATAATTATTTTACACATACTGAGCACAATTCAGCACACTAGTAAATTTGTAGTTTATCAAAAAAAGTGTGGCTAACAACAAGCAAGTAATGGATATTAGCATATCTAGTATATTAACTTCTAAACAAAAATTTAGAAAATGAAAGTGATAGCGTGGAATAATTTGAACAAGAAATTACTATCTCAACATTTTAAGAGATCTTGTATATTGAAAAAATGAGAACTTGATTGAATCAAGAAAAAATGTGCTAAATACGTTTTTTTTTTTATTATTATAACGTTTTTACTAGTAAATTAATGACAATAAATTATTTTTTCAAAAATTGACAAATTTTCTATAACATGTCATTTTAGTTCAATAAAAACAACCAATTTATTATTCCGTTTTAGTTGGACTTATTGTTATTGTTCCGGTATAATTATACATTTTTTGACATTTGTGTAACTTTCGTAGATTGAATTTGATTATCATTTATATATACATTCTTGTTAAATTATGTAATAATTATAATTTTATAACTTGAAGTGCACATAATAACAACCATAAGGGACACTTCTGTCGGCACCTTTGATATTGCAGTCCAGAAAATGAGTGTCCTTCGGCCATTTTGAAAATAGTGTTGTAGCGACAGATTTAATTTCTTTAAGTAGAATGCATTTTTTAGACAACAAATCGATTATTTTAACTAACTAGTTTAGTTATCTGTTTAAGCTATGACTTTATCATCTTAATTATTGTTTGTTATGCAATTAAAAAAATTCTGACGATTTAACAAATGCTTGAACTACAATTTTCTTATCGGAAAAGAATATTGTGGTATTTAGTCTAGTCTGTATTATTGATATTATTTATGTTTTTAACTTATTACACCGTGCAGCTAACAATACGAATTTTAACATAAATATAAATTGAGTAATGACGTTATTTTGGTCACTTTAATTTTCAACAAACGAAATTGTTTATCATAAGCATAATTGTTTGTATCATCATACAACGAAAAGTTTGTGATCATTACAAAGTTATAAGCAATAGTTTTATTTTAAAATCAACTCCGTCATATGTATTTTCTAAGGATGAAATTGATGCATTTGTTTAGCAATATATAACTAGCACTGATCTCTATAATAATATGGATAGCTGATACTTATGAGCAAAAAAATTAAATATGGGATTAGACTGCGTAGAAGACAGCTCCACACAATACTGAGATTAGAACGAAAATAAACGAATTTTACTGTACCGCTGTTTTTCAAAACAGAAAAAATTTTTATGATCATTCATTTTATTCAAATTGCATAACAATTTACGGAATTGCATAATACTGTATAAAATTTGGTGAAATTTAATGACTAATCAAATTTTAATTAGTTTCAATAAGATTCTACAAAAAATAACACAGTTAAACAGTGTTCTGAACTCGCTTAATAATTAATAACACATGCTTAACCCCCTTGTAGATTTAACGATCGAACGCATGTCAAAATTGCAAAAAAATCGAGAAAATTAAAGAACATAACATACATATTGAAATAAGAATCCAAAGCACAAGCTACTACTGACAATTTTCTAAATATTTTTAAACATACACTAATCTATTTCGAAAATATCTTACAGAAATGTTAATATTTATGATAATTACACTGACAATTAAACTATCACAAAAAAGTATGGTTAACGCTACATTTCAGTTCCTGTCTCAGTAATGGCGCTGATGATTTTTCTAAAGGTGTGAATGTCAAACTACACTATCAGCTATCTATATTATTATAGAGATCAGTGATAACTAGGTTCGATTTTAGGTTTTCTATAATGGTTCACTTCCGATGCATAATAAAAAACAATTTAGATAGCACTTACCAAGAAAACGTCTATGCGGCAATATTTAAAAAATTGCTAGCACTATAAATACATATTTTGACAATTTAGAGATCGTACGCGATGACAAAGCAAATCTAATTAATAACGTTGGATAAAAACTGTTCTAACAAAACAAGGATGTGAGTATCCTAAGGTTGCAAAAAAAACTTTACAAAAGCGGCAGTTTTAATAATAATGTGATGAAACAAATGTAGGATAGATAAAGCCAAAAGGCTAAAAGTGCGAGTTACGATCGTAGCGACTGGTTTTATTTCTGCAGTTTTAAAGATTTGTTCATTACCATCATGCAGTGTTGCGCAGTACTTGAGTATCATTTATATATTTGAGTATTGAGTATATGATTACTGAGTACAAAAGGTAACGACTTTTCACTATCTAGAAGGTTCGATTTCTTCTTATCCGACGAAGCGCGCCGCTTTTCTTTTTTTCTGTTGTTGGAACACGACAGTCTACGTAGGTTTTTTGGCTTCAGTAGCTGATGGAGAACCTACTTTTTAATTCGTTGTCAAAAATTGCACATCGGCCATTACGGTTTCAAATTAAGTTTGATATTACGAAAGAATAAAAAGTTCTGAATTTACGATCGCGAATGTGAACACTGTAGACTTTGTGCAAAGGCGTATCATGTCGGTTCATAAAAATTTTGCTGAAGAGGGAAGTACCATCAAAGCTTACCAGAATATCGGTAGATTCAAGTCTTACACTCAGTATCTTGTAGATAAAATGAGTCACGATTATAAGCGACTTTTGCCTTACACCGCATCGTAGTTGAACACCCAGACTTTCTATGTTTAGTCTTATTCTCTTTGAGAGTAAAAAGAAAAGAAGTTGAACTTGGCTTTTGCCGTATTGTCGTTCGTGAATCCAAACAAACTGAGAAACTCCTTTCTATTTGACACAAACTCTTACCCCCAGTAATAACAAAGTCTGTCAAACGGTAACGGAAAGTTCGTTAATTACCTAATTGCTAATGATAAAAATATCGTCACTTATACATTTTCCTTTAGTAACATTCACTATTCCAAAGATGCAAGCTACAAAGTTTTGCAAAACTTTGGTTTGTTTGGGTTCACAAACGATAATACGGCAAAAGCCAAGTTCTATTTCTTATTTGACTGTCAATGAGCGACTAGAACCAAGCCTAAAACGTCTGGGTGATAACCAAAAACACCGCAAAAGCTTAGGATTCTATATGAATTGAGTCCTTAATGTGATGTTCTAAACTTTTGATCACTGTTGCTTGCTTGTGGGTGGCTAATCCTGTTGCGCTGACAGTCGGCCAAAGAGGTTTTTCTGATTTGTGGATCTTAAAAAAGCCGTAGAAGTAAAAGACTCCACTGTTGGAATTGAAGACACTTTGATGTCATCTAAAACTTCCTTTTCCGATCTTCTGTTTGGGTTTTTCGTGATTTTCTCGTAGGCGGGTTCTTCCGAGAAAACTTCGAAGTTTGTAAATGACGCGGTAACTATCCCAAAAATCAAATTTTTAGATTGCAGTTTACGTATTTAATTTTAATTATCATTTTATAAAATTACATTAATAATAAACAAAAATGCACTTGCTTTAGAGTAATACAAAACCACATGTGTACTGTACATGCTTAAGTATATGCACAAGCTGGAAACAGGTTATAAAAAGAAACTAAAAAAACGAATGAAATACTTCGACTAGGTTGATGAAAACTATTTTTTGTTTGGATCAGCTGCAGAAGCGTGTAGTGTGCCAAAAACCACACTGTTAAAAAATACAAAAACGCACATTTCTATGACGAACGGAGCCAATCACGTGTGATATAGCAAACAAGAAGCTTAAATAGTAAAGCGTTGTGGTTTGCTGTAGACTTTAAATAACTGTTTACTTTAAAAGACTTGAAAAACGTTGTTAAGCAATATCTGGATAACCACCATTTTTTTTTTTAAGATAACTGTCTAGAACAAAACTGTTCTAAAATACCCAAGTTGGACTATAAGCAGATCAAATGAGGACACGTTACAATTAGCCAAAATCTTGGTAGTTTAGTGCTGACATTTTTGAAGATAAATTCAGTTTTATCGTACTAACATTCTTAATATGACTAAAAGATAAAAAAAGATAATTAACAATGATGTGGGAAGCCATTTATCTGTTCACGTTATCCAGTAGTGCAATAAACAAATATTGTTTTGACCATCAAAATCGACTGATATTTATCAGCTTCTAGACGTTGCAGTATTCAGAGTAGTAAAACTGTTAGAAAAGCATTTTAAATAAATAAAGGAAGCATGCATCATCAAAGTGCTATTACTCTATGACATTGAAATTGCAACACCAAGAAGAGTTTTGAAGATCGTGACAAAACTTGGCAGAAAAGTTTAGATACTCAGATGTAGTAAATTGTTCAAATTTTAAAGAAACGGAACAATAATAAATTTTCATTTAATAATGTGTTAGTACCCCTTCCCCGCCTATTGGCTTTACACTCTCTCACTCCTTGTGGCATCGATTCCAGCAGTAACAATTCCCTCTTGTGTTATTGTATCTTAAACATTTTGCAATGTTCCTAGTAGCACAAAATATACGTAATATATTAGTAAATAACATCTGGTAAATATTTAAATGTCACCCTTTTTTATATTGGCCATTTATTGTAATGTTATATCAATAATTTATATAAAATAAATATTTTCTAAATATTAGTTATAAATATCTTTTAAATATAATTTTTCAATATATGGCAGACATTAGATGTAAATGTCGTCTTAATATTTGTTTTCAATATATAGGAAATATTACTTTTTAATCTGTTCTAGATGTCTCTTACTATTTTTTGTAAGATATTTGTCAAATGTATACCTACTACACATATGTATGTTTGCAAATTATATTTGATCTGGTTTTTTTTTGCTACGCATTGTACAGTGTTTATTAAACCTTATTAAAACACTGCAGATGTTCTGTAAAAATATGTTTATTTATAAAAATGCAACTAACAAAATAAAATTATAAATGATGAATAAAGCATAAATATAAAACCTGTATACATTTTAAACATCTTTAAAAATATGTACACAAAAAAATGTATCTTAATTACATATTACTATCATCACATATTACATAGGTACTACATAAACGTTCAAAATTTTGCCAAATATAAAGCAACGGATTCACGTATGTAACATCCGTTACATTAGGATGTCGTCTTGTAATAGCATCTGAAAAAAAAAACACACAATTAAGATTTATTCTACCAAGTTGTATTAAAAACTCTACATTTTATAATAATTATTATGAAAGGTATTAAGGTTATTTTAATTGGTATAAAATATACCGACAAATGGTTTTAGTTTGATTTTTTCAATAACGAAACTCTATGAAGACATATATTTTTTTTTAAATATGGTTTAGAGATATTTTAACAGCATGATTTCTATTTATTTAATCACTTCAATAAAACATCCTCTATATATTGAAACGTTTGTTTTTTTACCGACTAGTATGAATTAATGAAGTTACAAAAAACTTCAAACATGATTAGTTTTAAAAGTGCACAAAAGCATTTTCTTGAGATTGCTATTCAAAAAATAAGGTTAATATTCAAAAAAATATTAGAAACTGTTTTTTGCATATATTTACTTACATATTTTTTAAAACGTGCTGTTTATTAATTATTAACCATAGTTACGTAAATAAAAGCATTTATTTACTTTATGTTTCTTATTAGTGATGACCGTTGAAATTTTTTTGAATTATTTTCTGTAAACGTTGAACAGCCAACTAAGCAAACATTCAATTTAGGGTGTACTCGCTGCGTTAAAATAAATTATTTACAAAATGACTTTTTCCTTTTTATATTTAGAAAACATGATGCGAAAAAAATAATAAAATTAGTAGGAACTTACCTGATTATACAATTACGTTGCACTAAAGCTCGATATAAAAATTTAAACTTTGCAAACTGCAAACACGAAATCCAAATGCATAATAGTAAAGAAATCTTTTCTTATTCTTGTTCAGGGTCTATATAACTGTTTCTGACCTCAGTACACAAAAGCAGGTAAATAATACATTTTTTCAATGTTGCAAAGAATTCTATGAAATTTACTAAAAGGTACTTTGTACCCCTTTAGAATGCCACAAAAATATTTGGAAGAAATGACCTTTAAAACCATAAATATCTACTAGAATTACAATACCTTGTCTAAAATTTCTTTGCAGTAAATGTAGTTTATTATTGTAAAACTACTATAGTTTTAGTTATAACGCAATTCGTTTTTCAATTTAATTCAAACGCATATGTTTCGATTTGATATTCTCCTTGTGTAATTTTTAGAAAATTAAATTGCGTTTCTTATACAATTTTCAACAGATTACATACTACGCACATAAAAATAATTTCTAAAATAAGCATATTTAAATCGTGAGAACAATGTATTAGAGTTTTTAGCAGAAAACGTTTAAAATCTAGAAATACGTTAATTTAAAAGTACAGTTAAAAATAAGCACAAAAAGTTAGATGCTGATTAAACATAAATATTAGCTCGGTATATATATATTATGTCGGTCAAACTTTAAAAAACATTTGTGACTTTGAAATTCAGAAACGATATTGTTGGTACATATTTTTATAACATTGTTTTTATCTAGTTTTACGATATTTAGAATACATTTTCTACATCTTGCAATAAGTAACTAGAATTAAGATATTTACCTGATGTCATGTAAACCTTGAAAACAGTTGTAAGGTTTGTAAGGTATATCAATTATGTTGTACGTATATATTTTTAGAGTTTTAGTATTATGCACTTTAACAATATCAGGAATATATCTATTACACCAAACAATATTTAACCGACTTTAAATATTGTACTAAGATCATTAAAATATCGTACATATATTTTGTGCTATTGGGGTATGCTGGAACGCATGATTACAATTGTACTCAATTACAAATGTACTCGATTACAAAAGTACTCAAAACGAATGAGTACAAAAATATACTTAAGTATTAAAGTAATCTAAAGTCATGAGTACAAATTTATGTAAAAATACAATTACGTTGAACACGCCTAAATAAGGTCAAGTAACAGTAGCGTCAATATTGTGTTGTTTATGCACAATTTTCTTAAAGGCGAAGGCAAAAAAAAGTTGATCTAAAAGTAAACCTTGTAATCTGTGATATTTTATGTACCTACTAGGTTAAAATATAAGAGGATTCAAACTCCGTTTCCAATGTTGTCAAGTAATTCCAAAAGTTATGTGAAGAAACCCAATCACTTTCAGACGAATCACAATGCAACGTGTTAATTCGTCACCTGACCGACCAAAAACACAAGATGCAATGGATCAATGATCCACAATCGTTCAAAGAGAAGAGTATTGAGACAATTCTTAAATTATATATTTAAAGTCAATGATGGGGTCTACAAAGATATCAATTCTCTGGAACAAAATCAGCAAAAACTAATCAGAGTTTCAAACCACCAAACCAAATTCATGATTGCTGCGTTATCAACTTTCAATGACACCGAAACAAGAATCAACAACCAATTGGGACAATTCAGAACCAAATTGAACAAAGTAATCAACAAGATGCAAGCATGGTTTAGGGCTAATGACGTGAATAAATTAAGCATTCATCTATTAAGCACGTATCAAGTAACAACCAATTTTATAAACAAACTTTGCAACTACTATTCACTGCTGTTGGAAATTCACTTTAATCGAGGTAGTCTTTACGATATCATCACACCTGCCCATGCCCATAAAACCATAGAAGAACTTCCAAATAATGTTACTATTATATCATTTCTAATAATACAAATGAATGTCAAGCATGATCAAGCATATATCCACGTTCTTAGTTATTTCTCCATTGCCGACAGTACCGACTTCGTGATGATGAAAATAACTTTAAAACCGCTTAATATTGAGAACAGATCATAATGGGTTATAGATATACCTAACGAAGTTATAGCTGTGAATTACAACACGCAGTTATATTTTCAGTTAAGTTACGAATAATTTAAAAATAGAATCACTACAAGGCATAACAACTATCTGTGTGCGCCAGCTGTCGTAAGGAACATAGAAACCAATTTCAATTGCATAATTGACGAAATATACCAACGTAGTTGAACCACCAATTACAAGATCCAAAAGAATAATATACACCCCATTGTATGGATTGGATTGTGGATGTTTATTGTCAACAAACCTATTAAGATTTCTGTAACATGCAACGGTTTGAGAGAAGATGATCTACTCAGCATTCTAGGAGTCATTAAAATAACGAAATATTGTATTATTTACACTAAGCTAAATATGCTAACACCTAAAAAAGTGGAAACTGTTTCTATTCTCGAGAGTTATACGAGGGCCATCCCTCTTCTCTGACCTTGGAACATCACAACTACACGGACATCCAGGAAGAATCAATGTTTACCGTCTTAAACAAATTGAGCAGCTTCCAAGAAACAGAAAACAATTTGCAACATGAAGTAAAGGAAACCATTTACCAAAAGACAAGACAACTTTCCATTACCACAAGCAGCATTACCACCGCAATTAGATTACGCACAGTAGTTTTCGTGTGGGAAATTTACTACTTCTGTAAACGATATCCGTGGTACCGCAGGAGACAGCCTCTTGAGGAGCAAATCCATCCAGCAGCAGAAACAGAGATGATCAAGCTACAACCATTGAGATAAGCATCCTTCCGTTGGAGAGGCACCAGAATGTTTAAATTCTAATTTAAACATTAAAATTTGGATGTTGAATTATTATGTAAAATAATTATGATTACTTAATAAGATTAATGAACCTTTCAGAATTCAACAGTCAATAGCATGCAGTTTAGCATAAAACTGGTAGTCGCTGCATTCCGTAGTTTCGTTAAATTGCAGAATTGCTGAATTACGTCTATAGACCACAATTTTTCTTATTATAGATATATTAATTTTACGTCACACAAATTATTGCATAAATAGTAGGGTTTCAAATAAAACAGCATTCAGTCAAAAGATTGTTTCACTACAATACTCTTTTCCAAGCCTATAATGGGACGTGAGGCTGTGAGAGTATTGCACCACTTACCTGTACAGGTGTGTATTTGTAAAATTATAAATAAGCATTATCAAGTAAAATTTGTTTAGTAGTAATAAACTCTACAAAGTTATTGGTTTCAAACATTCTTGATTATCAGTATAGCCGAACTCATGCGTTTTTGTTAATTGGCAATTTTTAATTAGCAGCAATAAATAGCACAAAATTTAAGTTGATCATCTGGATACAGCAGCACAAAATTGGCCATTTTTTTTAATAACTTTTTAAATATAACAACACAACATTTTTAATTATCAATAATAAATAGTACAAACTTAACACAAAATTATTACATAAAAGAAATTTTGATATGATCATCTGAGTATAGCTACGTAAAGTCTGCTGTACCCATTTGTTTTTTTTTATGATTTTTTAAATATACTAGCACAATATTTTTAATTATCAGCAATAAATACCACAAAATTTATAGATAAATATATTTATATTCGTAAACTGGATACGGCTAACTTTACGGACCTCAAAAGATGCTCCCAAACCGGTAAGCTCACAATACCGGACATTTTCTTTAAATAAAATTTAATAACAATACTGAATAAGACTAAAATCTGTAATTAAAAAATTTAATTGTTTTTGAAATAATTTGAAAATTACATAATTTCATTACAATTTAAAATATATGTAAATAAAACTATTATTGCTTTTAACAGTTGTAAAATATAATCAAAGTTATTATATATATATTTTTTTTTATTTTATTACTGTTGTTCTAAACAATAACATAGATATTGGTGTATGGTAATAAATCTAACAAAATGTCAGATGACGTAGATAGAATGATTATTAGTGCCAACTTCTAGTTATAAAATTCTACTACACTTTACCGGCCTACCCCGGAAACGTAAAATTTTTGGCCGATTACGATGCCTGCAAAGTACGTCAAAGCGGGCGGAGGTACAAAAAAGTATTTATAGTTGCAATGTTATAGAAACGTTTTATTCTGTAAATTATTAAAAACAAAAATTATTCAAAAAAAAACATCACTTCTAGTAATTTTATTTTTCATTGTATTACATGCTATCAATGTTAATAAACACTTTTAGAATGCATCTCCCACTGGTCTAAGAATAATTTCATGAATCTAAAAAAGAATTGTTTCATTAAAGAATTAAAAAAATGCAGTCTTACTTGAACGTGCGGAGGAGTGCCAAGTATGTATCGAACAGTTTCAGCAATATCGTGAGGCTCCAAATAAGGTATTGTAGAAAAAATTGCATCTGATACTCCGCTTTCGCTTAAAATTCCAGTTTTAACAATTCCTGGGCTGATACTCTACAAATTCCCTGTTATGACAGTTATTGTAAAAAACAGAACTTACCGTTATTTTAATTTTAGATTGAATTGCGTTAAGTTCTAATCTTAATGCTTCCGTTAAGAACGTAATTCCAAACTTTGACGCACCATAAAGATTGGACTTAAAATTTGGCGATACGTAATGTCCATTAATACTGTTTATATGTATGATATGACCGTCAACATTATTTTCCCTCATTATTTTTGCAGCTTCTCTTGTGGCAATACACAATCCCATCAGATTTGTATCCAACTGTAGTTTCCAAGTCTCGGTCTTTCCATCCAACAGATCGGATTTTTTATAAACGCCTGCACAGTTTACTAAAATATGAACTGGACCTACATTTTTAGTAATCCATTCAAATGCATTAAGAATATCTGATTCTTTAGTAACATCTGTTTTAACAGCATACAGTTTACCAGTTTTGTTTCCTAAACTTTTTGCCAGTTCTTCAATTTTTTCTTTACGACGTGCTAAACCTACAACCTATATTAACTATAAAAATCGTAACTGAAATTGTTAAAATAATAAAATAAAATAATTAATTGCCAATTCAATACATTTTTGGATCTATTTTGGAAATTTACCTTTAAACCACATTCTACAAGTAATGCGCAAATTGCAGCACCGATTCCGGAGCTCGCACCGGTTATTACAGCAACTTTATTTTGCCAACGCTCCATGTGTGCTTCTTTGCTGATAAACTTTGATGTACAATTTTAAACAGCAGTAGCTCTGGCTTTTAAACAAAATCTTGTGAGAATAATGATATTTAAATAGTTTTTATTTACACTAAAGTTGACACTTGGAATCCTATTGAAAATACTAATGTTACTTATCATAATTAGCTGATTTCCACTTTTATGTTATCAACGCTTACTATATTTTTATTACGTAACTTTTTAAATTTTAAAATACCATACTTAACTTTTTTTTGTTAAATTTAATTAAACCTTTAAAACATTTGTTACTTTAAAATATTCTAGTAAATTAAATTTAGAATCTGATTTATGCATACATATAATTATTAAAAAAACTTTAAATTTATAAGTAAGTATAAATTATTAAACTCTTGCAAAAGAAAAATGGAAAGTTAGCTCTTTGTAGTAATTTCTTTACAGTTTAACTTTTTGGTTTTTTTGATTGTGTCTTTATTAAATCTTAGTAAATCTATAAAAAACCAATTTGTTAAACTAGCACGTTTTCAATAAGTAAACAAACTTCACAAATAAACGCAAAACAAATTTCAGTTTAGATAGAGGCAACTCCAGCGTATATTTTTGCAAAACTTGTGAAGTATAAGTAAACTGCACATTGCTCATACTTGACATGAATTACTTGATCTTTATTTCAGTTTTATTTAATTTCTTAATATATATTTTTTATTATTTTACATTTTATTTATATTTTAATAACAATTTATTGTACATAATAAATCAGATAATCACATTGTTAAAAATTTAGTTTAGTTTCCAGATTGTAAAATATGAATAATTTTATGTTTAAAACATTTAACTTAAAATATTATGTGAATAAAATTAAAATAATGTAATGTAAATTAAGAAAAATTTATCAAAAGTCTGATTTTTTTCTTTATCATAACAATTTTACGAGCAGGAAAAAAAAGTTAGCTTAGCAAAACTATTTTTATTGTTTTGAAACTATTTTAATGCTTGTTTTTTAATTTTAAATAATACAAATAAATGTCAATATTTGAAAATTCTCACGATTTAAATTTGTAAAATAAAAAGATTACCATATTTTAAACATTCTATTTACCATTCAGACAAAACTAATAATAATTTTATGTTTTTAGTATTTTAATGTCGGTACATAGTAAGTTTTCAAATGGTTCTTACATAAAAGTTTAAAATTTATTTAAGGTTATACTTAGAATTGTGTTATATATTCCTATATAATTGTGTTTATCAGTTTTTAAAGTCAATGATAAGAGAATTAATTTTTATTTCGCAAATTTTTGCAACTATGATTTATTGCTTTATCAAAGAAACTAGAACGTAATAATGTTAAGAAACGCTCATAATGTACATAAAAGTCAAAGAAGGATTTCTAAAAGTACTCGAAGAGCTCTATAAAGAACGGTATCGGTCACAGGTATAATCAGATGTGAGCCAAGAAGAACAAAAAAGACTAGTTTGAAATGTAAATTAAGAAGAAATGCTACCAATAGACAAAAAAGAAATAAGAGCAGCGATAAAGCAATTCAAAAACGATATGACACCCGGGAACAACAAACATAACTGCTGCAATCTTAAAACAAGGGGGCGAACTTGTAGTGCAGGCACTGAAATTTGTCTTTAAAGATGCCTAGAATAAAAAGATATCTAACAGGATTAGAGGCAAAGCTAAATTTTTAAGAAACAAAAAAATCAGTCAAATTCTTAAATGGCTTCAGTACAATTTAACACTTACATACGATAAAATTCTTATAGAGAAGTCAAAAAAATACAACTTTTCTTTAGATGGTTTTTTAGATTATAGAAAGGCATTCGACACTGTAGGGCTTTAGACAACTCAACAAACTTTAAAAATGTAAGCATTGCAATGCAAACATTATTAGATAGATAGATGGTTTATTGTAATTTTTTAAAAATAAAAATACATTCTACTGTACAAAACCTGTACAAGTACATATGTATCATATAGACACACATTAAGTTTAAAATGAATATCTCATTCTTCTTCCTTTTTCCTCTTCCTCCTTTGACCATATAGAACTTTCTTCAACCATCCTTTTCTCCTCCCATCTTCGTGTAGCACCCAGATACCCGTCTGTTATAACTTCCTACATTGCCATAGTAGGTGCACCATTGTCTCGGAATCACAACCACACAATCTACAACCGTTCTCTTCTTTTTTGGCCCAGCTTTTTTCGCCCGTTGCTTCGTTGCCGCATCTAAATCTAGCTATTAACTTGTGGTTTTCTTTTTTTCCTTTTGTTTTTAGGTATTTTAGTACATCCCCATGTGTTGTTATTGTGCTGTAATTTTTCTCTCTCGTTTTTCCTTCTGGTTTTTGCCAGTGTATTTCTCTCCTTCTCTCTGTGACCTGTCTCTCCAGCTCACCTCTTTTTCTTTCTCTTCTTGTTTCTTCCAAGGACATTTCAGCGCTTTCGTACACTTGTTTTCTTTTCTCCACTTATTTTGTTCTTTTGTTCATCTTTTTTCATATCTCGCCATTCGCAACGTACTGCTCTTCTGACTGCTTCAATTTGTATTGTATTGTATTGTAGTGTATCTTTAATAAAATCATATTTGAATAATAGATATCAATGTGTTTTTTATAATAACAATATTTCGGAAAAAATTTGCATTAATAACGGTGTTCCGCAAGGTTCAATACTTGGGCCACTACTTTTTCTAGTTTACATCAATGATTTGCCTGCCAAACTTAATCATGATTGCAAATGTATTCTATACGCTGATGATGCTACACTAATTAATACAGGTTGTGATATGGACACTGCGGTAGATAAATCAAATAGCGCAATAAGAATTATAAAAGATTGGTGCAAGCATAATAAACTTGTATTAAACTCGACTAAAACAGTAAATCTTGCTCTTACTTTGCGACACATAAAAGAAGAAAACCATATACTATCAACCAAATTCCTTGGTTGTATTATAGATACTAAACTTGATTTTAATACTCATTGCAAGGAATTATGCAAAAGATTAAATCGTTCGATTTTTTTGTTAAAAAGGCTTGCTATCAGTACATCTAAAGCAGTTGTAAAGACAGCATATTATGCACTTGTGCATAGCAACATTTCTTATGCGATTGTAGCTTGGGGACACTCATATAACTGGCATACTATTTTTCGACTCCAAAGAAAAGCTATTCGTATTGTAGCAGGTTTAGGATATAGAGAGGATTGCCGTGCGTCCTTTAAATATTTAAAAATATTAACGATGCCTTCTCTTTATATACTGGAATGTTTGTGTTATGCGAGAAAACATATAAGTCAATTTTCTTTTCAATCCGAACTTCATAACTATGAAACCAGATTCAAAAACAATATCAGAACTAATCGATGTAGACTAACAAAGACACAAAATGGTCCAAGTTTTCAGGCTCAGTCGGTCTTTAACTCATTACCAGAACACATTAGATATTTACCTATCAGAAGCTTTAAACAACTCATTAAAAATTTTTTACTTGATAACGCGTTTTTTGATTTTGAAGAATTTTATACTTGCACCTTAACGATTTGATATTTGATATGTGATATATACATATGTTATTTACAGTGATATTTAGTTTAAGTCTATATATTTATATAATAATGACAAGTGTAAGTACTTTTGTACATAAACATTAATAAAGATATTATTATTATTATTATTATTATTATTGCGTTCCTGTTGCTCTCCGCCAAGACTATGTACGAGGATTTAGTTTTCTCCAGTTTTAGTCTCCATTTTGTGTACTTCAGCTGTGTAGTTTCTAGCTGCCCCTCAAGTCGCCAACCCAACACTTCCACTTAGTACATAAGTATACTTTTGACTATGGAATCAAAAATATTATTCTGGCTATGAAGTCATCTTGGAACTTTCGTTTTCCTATTCCTCATAGTTGTCTCATAGCGGCTTTTACTTTTTTCTTTACAAATTCCCAATGGGTTTCTGGTCCGTTATTCTGTTGCAGATAGTATCCTAGATAATTAAACTCTTTTACAACTTCTATTTTTTTGTTGTGCCATCTTCAGTCTTTATTTTTCTTTCTGCCGCCACCTCTCTAAAACTCCATTATTTAAAATTTTATTACCTTCAATGTTAGTTCTTTCTTCTGCAGGTATTTTTCTAAACTTCTTATTAAAGGCTTTTTTTCTTCTGATTTATTTGCCAATATAGTACTATATAGTCTGCGTAAGCTAGTGCAAATATTTTTGCATTGATTCGTGCGGTAACATTCGACGTAGAAGGTCGTATTTACATTTACAAACGTAAAAGAGAAATACAAGTGTAGAAGTTGGAGAAGATAGTTAGTGAAGGTGCTGGTGTTAGTAGTGGTAGTAAGAGGGAAGCAGGAGAGAAAAAAGGTGGGTAAAAAAGGAAGGGTGTAAAATAATAAATAAATTAACGGAAGAATAGAAACCGTAGTGGAAAATTATAAAACTGACGAACAAGTGTGATTAAGGTGAATAAGCAGGGTAATCGAAAAGGTCAGAGACAAAAGATAACAATAAATTTAAAAAAAAATTAATAAAAAAAAATTAAATAAATAATTAAATTTAAAAAATAAATAAAAAATAAATAAGAAATAAAAAAAAGGGGGAAAAGGATGAATAAAAGAGAGAGAGAGAGGAACAGGAAAAAGAAAGGCAACAAATATTTGAAAGAGGAAAAAAAACAATAAGATCACCAGACATTAAAAAGATATCGGAGGAGAGCGAAGGAAAAACCTCAAGAACAGAAGGAGGAAGGAAAGAAATGGAGGAGTTAAAAGAATTAATGAGAGAAATGATGAAACAGATGGAAATAAGTATGCAAGGAATAAGACAAGAAATCAAAAAAATGAAAAAGAAATGGGAGAAAGAGAAAAGAAGTGGGAGAAAGAAAAAGAGAAACTGGTAGAGAGAATAGAAAAACTGGAGAAAAAAGCGGAAGATGAGGAAAGATGGAAAAGAAAGAATAATATTGTGATAAAGGGGTGGAGAAGTGAAAAACCACAAAAGATTTAGCAGTGATGCTGGAAGAAAAATGAAATGTAAAAGTAGAGGTGAAAAAGTGACAGTAATAAACAAAGAGAAGAAAAATGAGATGGTGGTGGCGGAAATCGGAGGATGGGAGGAAAAACAGAAGGTAATGGCGGAGAAGAAGAAATTAAAGAATACAAGAATATATATAAGTAACGATTTGACATGGGAGGAAAGAAGAGTGCAAAGAGAAATAACGAACATAGCGGTGGAAAAAAAGCGGAAGAAAAAAGAGTATGGGTAGAGTACAGAAAAATAAAGATAGACGGAGACAGATACATATGGAACGACAAGGATAGGGGACTGAGCAGAGAAAGGGGAGAGAAATTGGGGAACCAAAAGACAAAAAACTAAAGGGCAAAGGGGGTGGTAAAGGAGAGAAAGTTGACGAAATGGCAAAGAAAAAGAATAATGAGAGATGGAAATGGAAAAGAAAAAGAAGGAAGAAAAAGAAAGTAAGAAAGAAGCACAGGGGAGGTGAGTGAGCTGAGAGTATTGTTTTGGAACGTAGCAGGAATAAAAACAAGGAACATGATTTCTGGAAGTACATCAAGGAACAGGATGTAGTGGGATTACAGGAAACATGGATGAAAGAAAAAGAATGGGAGTGGCGGGAAAAAGAGTTGCCGTAGGAATTTGAGTGGGTGGTGCAACATGCAGAAAGAGAAAAAAAATGGAGAGCAAAGGGGAGGGGGTATAAAAACGGGAATAAGAAGAAAATGGTTGATCCAGGAAAAAGAAAGAGAAAGTGCAACAGAAAAGAGGAGTTGTAGAAAGGAACATACAGTGGGGAAAAACAAAAATAAAAGTAGTGACGATTTATAGCAGTAGAATGAAAGAGACAAGGAAAAACATAGAAAAGATGATAGAAGAGAGGAAAAAGGGATTGATAATAGTAGGAGAGGACTTCAACGCAAGAATAGGGGAAGAGGGGGGAATACAAGAAAGAAAAGGGACGGGAAAGAGACAAACAAAGGACAAGGTGATAAATAAAGAGGGAGAAGAACTGCTGGAATTGTGCAACGAAAAAAGGTGGGAAATAATGAACGGGAATAGAGAAGAAGATGGAAAGGGGGAATTTACGTACATAGGAGGAAGAGAAGAATCAATAATAGATTTTGTAATGACAAATGAAGAGGCCGCAGAAAAGGTAAAGACATTTAAGGTGGGAGAAAGGGTAGTCAGACCATCAACCACTGGAATTGACAATGGAAGGAAGAGAAAAAAGAAGAGAGAGAGGAAGAGGAGAAGTACATAACTTAAAAAAAGTGGACAGAAGAGGGTATAAAAAGATATTAAGAGAGAATAGGGAAAACGGTATGGATAGGGAAGGAATGACAAGAAAGTGTAGAGGAAATGAGAGAGATGATGGAGAAAGCAACAGAGAGAGTCAGATTTAGAAAATGGAAGGGGGAGAAAACAGGATGGAAGAAATGGTGGGATAAGGAATGCAAGGAAGCACAGAAAAATGCAAGAAGAGCATTAAGACAGTGGAAAAAAGGGAGGAAGGAAAAAGAAGAATACAAAGAAGCAGTAAAAATATACAAAAAAACATGCGACAGAAAGAAGGAAGAAAACAAAAAGAAACAAGAGGAGCAGATCAAAAAAATAAATACGCAAGAAGATGTATGGAAGTACCTAAAGAAACAGAGGAAAAAAAACATGACGACAAAGGGAATACAAATTAAAGAATGGGAGATATATTTTCGGAACCTGTTGGGAGGGGAAGAACAAAAGCAGAAAAAAGAAAAAAGAAAAGACGCGGTAGTAAGACAGGAAGAAGGAGATAGGGATAGAATAAGTAAAGAAGAAGTAATAGAGGCAATAAAGAATATAAAAAAAGGAAAGGCGGCAGGAGAAGATGGGATACAAGGAGAAGAGTGGATATACGAGGGAGAAAGTGTAGCAAAAAGCATGACGGAAATACTAAACAAAATATGAAAAGGGGAAGGATTCCCAGAGAGATGGAGAGAGGGAATAATATGCCCAATCCATAAAAAAGGCGAAAAAAATAAAGTCAAGAATTATAGAGGGGTAACATTATTGAGCACGGCATACAAATTATATGCGACAATACTGCAAGAAAGGTTACAGAAGGAAATAGAGGAAAGAAGTTTGGTACCAGACGGACAAGCGGGATTCAGAAAAGGAAGAAGGGCGATAGACAACATATATATACTGAAACACTTAGCAAATAAAGAACTAGAAAAAAAAGAGGGAAAATGGTGGCACTATTCGTAGAACTAAAAGCTGCTTTTGACAAAGTGAATAGGGAAAAGCTGTGGGAATATATGAAAAGAAAAAAAAATCAATGAAAGATTAATACAAAGAATAGAGGAAATCTACGAAGAAACGAGGAGCAGGGTTAAAGTGAATGGGGAAGAGAGCGAGAAATTCATCACAAGGAGAGGGTTGAGGCAGGGATGTCCACTGAGCCCAAGCCTGTTTTCAGTATATACGGGGGATCTGGAAGAGACAATGAGAGGACAACAGAGAGGAGGGATAGTGGTAGAGAAAGCGAAGATATGGTCGTTGGCGTATGCGGATGACATAGTGTTGGTGGCTAAGGAGGAAAAGGGTAGAGACAGGAAAAAGAGCAATAAAACACGAAGAAGAAATGAGGGAAAGAACAGATTGCAAAATACTGCAAGAATGTTGGAAAGAGATAAAGGAAGGGAAAGTGAAGTACGGACAGGAGGGCAGAGAAGAGTATTACAAAAGAAACGGGTACGCGAGTGAAGAAGTGGAGATATTAGGAGAAGAGGGAGTAGGGATAAGGGAAGGAATAATAAGGAGAGATAGAGACATCGAAAAACAAGAAAGATGGACAAAGATAAAAGAGGGCAGATATAATAGGAATTATAAAGATATCAAGGGTGAAGGAGTGCCGGAATATTTAAAAGATAGAGAGAATAAAAGCAACAAAAAGAAAAAATGGTAGCAAGGTTCAGATGTGGCAACGAGGAGTTAGGGAACAAATATTGGAAAGAAGAACCAGAAAAGATGTGCAGGCTATGTGGAAAAGAAACGGAAGACCTTAACCACATGAGACAGAAATGCAGGGAACTAAGAGAATAGGTGATGAAAATAGAGGAAATCTTAGATGAAAACGGAAAAGGATCGGAATGGATGGAGGAAGTATGGAGCAGGAGGAAAAAGTTAAGGGGAGAGAAGGGATAAGAAAATGTATTTAAAAAAAAAAATTAAGTAGAATGTAAATGTAAATATAGAATGTTATGTAGTATAGCACGATCAAATTTGTAAGCCAAATGGCAACAAATAAAGTTAAACTTATATATATATTTGCATTGCTTACTATTTACTCCCCCTGCTTGTTCTCTGCCCAAGTGCCTTTCCATATCCGCCTTGCCTTTTACTGTCCAAAAAGTCTGCTTTTATTTACCGATTCTAATTACATTAATCGTTTCGGCGTAAATATGTGCATGCACTTAAACAGTTTTATCCTATTTATATTATCGAATCCTGCTTTTAAGTCTACAAAGAAAGTGTATTTTTTCCTTTTCTCTTTCTTTCATTCTCTTTCTGTCGCACAATTCATTATGTAAATATTACGGTGCTCCTCTTTTTTCTAATACCCATTTGGCTCTTCGTTAGGATAACTTTGACTTTGAGTTCTTTTTTTAGTCTGGCATCCACGATCATTGCATATATTTTGTATATCGTTTTTAACAAAGTAATGCCTCTATAGTTTCTCGGATCCAGCCTTTCTCCCGCCTTAAATATTAGATAAATTTCCTTTTTTTTCCATTCCGTTGGTATATTTCTTTGCTGCCAAATTTTGTTCAAGGCTTTTTCTAATATCTGCTTTTCTATTTCTGATAGGTTAATCCAAGCTTCGTTTGGTATATTATCTATTCCAGTTGCTTTAGTTTTCTTAAGTGTAATTATGTGATTGTTAAATTTCTTATTGGATTTTTTATCATCCACTTCGACCTGATCGTCATTCTCTATTGTTCTTCTTGTATCAACACCCTCTAGTAATTGTATAAAATACGCTTTCTAGTTTTTTGCTCTTATTTCTTGTGGAGTTGTCGTATATTTCCTTCTATCTTTATTTATATATTTCCATAGGTCCTGTTCTTCAGTCATTTCACTTAATTCTTTCAGTTCCTGTTTATTCCAGTCTTGTTTTTTGTTATAACACATGTCCTTGTATTCCTTCTTTGAGTTTAAGTAGAGTTTGATGCTGCTTTCTCGTTTCTTCCATCTTCTTAGTAGTTTTCTTGTTTCTCTTCTCTTCTGTCTGCAGTCTTTATCCCGCCATTTCTTTCTTCTTTTTTTAAACTGTTTTATATCACTAGTCTAATATTGCATTAACTTCTCTACCGTTTTTATCAGTTTTTCTATATTTTCGATCTCCTTTTTGCCGATTAAGTCATTAAAAGAGTTTTTGTATCTTATGATATCTTCTTCTTTGCGCGTCGTAATCTTTCTAATTTGCTTCTCATCATCTGTCTTTGTTATCCTTTATTTTGTCTCCTGCAGTTCTATTATCAAAGGTTGATGATCTGATTTGGTTTTTTTTCCCACTATAAACTTCTTTATTCTCTGCTCTGCCAATTTGTTTACGATGCTGTAGTCTATTGTTGTTGCCCCTCTAGGGCTGATGTATGTATATTCTCCGACCTCACCTCTTGTACAGATCCCATTTAATATATTTCATCCATTTTCATTCGTCATGTCTATTAGTTTCTTTCCTTCTTTATTATGTACCTTATGTTTTAACCTGCGTGACGGATTTCTTTTCCATAGCTCTTCTATGTCTATCGGCATGGGGCTTAGCTCTCCTATTATAGCGTTAAAGTCTCCTCCAATTAAAAGGTGTATGTCTGTCTCTTGTGCATCTTTTGTTCTTGTGATTATCTCTGGTGTTATCTTCTCCAACCTTTCATATTCCATGTTTGTTGTTGTATCAATATTGTTCTCTCTTGTATTCCTTCTACATCGTGATGAATTGTTTCAATTTTTTCTTTGCTAACTCCCGTGATTACTCTTCCTTTAGCTCTTTCTCTCTCTTTGTCTTTTACTGCTGCTTGGTAATTCCACTTAAATACTGCCGACACCTTATCTTTTATGTTTACATAATACCTTACAAAACTTATAAATAAATTCAATTTTTTTTTATTTGTATGTTAAAATGTGTTGTAAAATATTTAGGTGCGCATTATTACGTCAAAGTACAATATCTCAGTTATTATAAAAAAACATTTAAAAAGTCATTAACAAAAATTATAAGCAATTTAAAATTACACATTTTCAAATTATAATTTAATATAAAGCAATAATAATAAAGTAAAAAAATATGATAGTATATGAAAAAGAACGTAGCAAAAAAAAATCAAAGCTATCAAGGTATACAAACTGCAAAAACAACTGATAAATTAATTGCACACAAGAGCAAATACAACACAACAGTTGTGTTGTATTTGTTCTTGTGTTCAATTAATTTATTTTCAATCTTAGTTAATGTGATTAATTGTCTTTACAGTGTAAGTCAAAACAGATCATTTTTTTAGTTTAAAATAGGCCTAAAGAAGTGCGCACTCTGCTGCACGAAACGTTGCCTTACATAGACACATAAAGTGGTTTGATGCCGCTCCTCATACAAGAACCTTAAAGAAATCGTGTTAAGTCCAATTAAGTAGGAATATAATATACAACTTACCACAATGTTTTATCTTTGGCATAACTATAGGTAGCATCAGGAATTTTTCTTACGACTTATAGCAACGATTTGCTTTTGAGTAAAGAGATTCCTTTCAAAACTTACGTTCAACTCTTCCTTCTTTTTTCTTTTGCATTTGAGTTTCTCTTTTTTTATTTTCCTTTTGTTCTAGTGCATCCTTGTAGGGAGTTAAGTAAAGTAAAAACTTCACTCTTTTCACTCTTTTGCTTTCGAACCTTAGTTCTTTTTAAAGTCTGTGGCATTGGAGATACTTTCATGACAATAATGCGCATTTTTTTCTTCTGCCGATGCGCAGATACTTTGGGAGTGATCTTATCTCTTAAAATAGATCCGGAAAACGATTGGTGACCTTTGACTTCCACTACTTGGTAAGACGTAAAGGGCACTTTTTTTAACGATTGGGTGCGACATAGAAGTCTCGTCATCAACAACCAGGTTCAACTAAAATGGTTCATCAACGAGAGTGTTTAACTTAGATGGATTGTCTACAAGGACAGGGTTTGATATAGATTACCGGGATAGATTTTGAGCTGGAACAGTTGTAGGCAAAGGTTGAGTTTTGTCGAAACATTTAATAATATCAGTCATTATAGATGAAAAGAAATCAGTACCAGAAAACATATTTTTATTGTAGGGATAAATGCCTTCAAAAGAAAGTCTATTTTTTGCAATTTCAAGTCGACTGATTTTTGTAAAAGTTACACCAATCTTGCATCCTGATCTCTGGATGTATTTGTATCCACTGTTGGGAAGTTTCATTGTAAGCAAATTTAAATGGCTTCATCGCACAGCGGTCAAGAGGTTGATCTTTATGTGGTGTGTGAGGAGAAATGCTTAGAATATGAATATGGTTTTCCTTTGCCTGGTTACTCAAAATTTTACTGTTCGTGGCTGTCCAAACTGCAAACATTTAAAAATTTCCGTCTACTTTAAAACAATTTAACTTTGTGGTAACTTTGTTTGCAGCATATTCACCATCTACGAAGCACTTAAATTTTAGTTGGAACTAAATTTACATAGAGTAAAACACAAAAAACGTCACAATTCGACCATAAATGAACTGATCGTCTTGAAACTTTGTTATGGCCGACTTTCTATATATTTGTACTACTCAACTAAAAATGTGCGCTAGAACAGTGTCCGAAGGTACCGGTGCTACGCGACTTTTTCCTATGTTTGGTTCACTATGATAATACGTGACACTATGTATAAACAAAAATAATTTTAAATTGAGTAGTTTTAAGTAATAGTAATTTTTGTAAATTGTCAAGTTTTAAGTATGCCTTAACCATTAAAAACATGCAAACGTTTTTTTCCGCTTTCTATCATTAGATAAATTTATTGTTAAATTGTTGTAACTAATTTATATTTGTTTTTTAAGGAAATAATCTGATTAGTGTATTTTAGTGTACAAAGTTTGTTACATGCCAAAATTAACACAAAGTCACTGCCTGCAATGAAGTAACATAAACGGGGGGGGTTGTGCCACTAGCTCAATGGAGAAGGGTGGGTTTTATTTAAAATTCCGTGAAAAATTGGAAACGCGATCGTCGTAAAAATGGAACTAGAACGGTAAAATAGTCAAATAATCGATAAGGGCGCCAATCAAGGATTTCTATAAGGGGAAGCTTTCAAACCCCTGATTACTTGAAAGCTCATCCGGTTGGTCATAACCACAGAACTTACCTTGGGTTATAACAATTCTGAAAAACACTTAAACAAAAATTTACGTATGCGGCGGCTAAATGAATAAAAGCTCTTTACATTTAACAATTTAACATTTATTGATTGAAAATTTAAAACCAAGACAAAATAAAATAACAAGTACTAAATGATATCAAATAAATTTGAATAAAAGAAATGAAATAATCTTAAACAAACAAAAATGAATAATTTACACACAAAACATTACATTAAAATTTATAAAAAGAAATGCTACTACAATAGCGTTAATTCGACGTCAAATATAATTAAATCTCAAGATCTTGGCCGCATATTTATAACAAACAAATTATATAACACAAAAAAAAACAATACAGTTTATAACATAAATATGTCCGAACTTTAATTCGAACTAAACAAAATATAGTTTATAAGTCGTTACATTATCATATACTCGAAATACGAATCACTTCTCAACGCACAAAACAAAGTTAATTGATTTTAATTTTTGCGCAAACACTATACGTGTTCATTAAAATAATTAAATTCAACGTTAGTCGTAATTTCAATTGACTTAAAAAAATTGAAAGCTTTTACTGCATTTTTAATCGCGGGACACTGCACGATCAAACAACAAAATCGATAAATACCTTAATTCTTAATTGGTGACACCGGCTGAACTTTGGTTCCCAGTGGATTTGAAAGCTAACACCTTGGATGGACTTTAGCTGCTTCCCAAACAATAGGTTACCAGTGGAAGATTTATTAATCCGCCCCAAAGGCGAAAGATATGAGATTGCGAAACAAACTCACGCACAAATTCACGTAACGAAACATACGATATTAATTTAGGTAAAACAGTGATCTTAATTAACCGTAATTACGAAAAGGAAAGTTTGATTTTCCACTTAAATTCACTGCACCCTCTTCTTTTACTTCCACGGTAATTATTAGAACAGGTGAATTATCACCTTCGTTAACTACATTTTTCCGGCCGTCAACCAACTAACTTCCCACTCCTACATTTTCCAAAAACACATCTATATATCAACTTTCGTCGACTGCCCTTTCCACAAAGGCTGCGTTCGAAACTTCAAACACCAAAATTCTCTCGCGCAAAGGTGCAATAAAGAGGCAAACAAACATATTACGTCATATTTATATAATTAGGACACAGCGTTTCGCTTGTACGTGAAACTGTCAATTTGACAAGATATTATATTACAAGAATTTAAACTGCCTAATAAATTAAGATAACGACTTAATTTTTCCACGTAATCTAAACGTTTGACATAAAGAAATTCAAGTACGAATGTACTCGAACAAAGAACTCATAAACCAACTTAAAATAAACAAACGGCGAAAATAGATTTAATTACGATTATATCTCAAAAGGAAAACATAACTCACAACTGGAATTTTTACGGCGTAACAATATACAAAACTTTATCAACAATTACATTGTAACTTCGAATTTAAAATCGTAAAATAACTTATTAAACTCAATCTAAAATTCACATTAAACCAAATTCAAAATACATTAAATGAAAATCGTCAATCCAAATACTGTGTCCGTTATCAAACATTACTCAATCAACCAATCGATTTTTAAACGATGGTTACACCTCCCCTACTTAAAGAGGGATTTCTTAAATCACTCTATAAGCAATAGACTTAAGACGAAACGAAAACCCATAACCCAAAAAAAAATAAACGATAATGTAACTATAAACGCAAAAATAAAACGAAACTAAACCTATGGTTCTCGCGATCTCGCAATCCTCGAGAACCCCTAACGAAACTAAACGAAACGAAAACTAAACGATAGGAAGGGTAGCATATGTTTGGGTTCGACACAGATCACTCGATGCTGCACAATAGAAGAGGGCGCGCTGCGCTTCACGAGATCCGCGCATTGCGTTTTTCCCACAACTACTGCCCTCACCGAGCGATGGCACCTAGCCGCAAACACTACAGAAATAAAAGATAAGGACAGACAAGATAGCAGAAGAAAGAAAAATGGAAATAAAAGAACCGTTGTTTAGTCGCCTCTTACGACAAGTGGTGTCCCCACTGTAGAGAAATATTCTTAGTCCGTCTCTACACGGAACCCAAAAACGAAACTAACTAACCTAAATAAACGATAGAACAAAAACAAAAAAAAAACAAAAAAAAACAAACATTCAAACGGTAAAACCTAAAACTATTTATCCCCAGTCGGGTTCAACTTTAAGTCCTTGGCGTTCCATATGCCTTTTGATGCTCCCGTGTCATCAGACAACTCATAGGTCTGATACGAAACTTTCCGTTTCACGTAGAACGGACCGATAAACTTAGGTGCCAGTTTGGCCGAGAAATATCGAGATGCATCAGAAAGGACATAATTCTTTCGCCACACTGTGTCTCCCACCTCAAAAGGTGCTGGACGACGACGTAAATCGTAATAATGTTTAGCGCGGACATAAGCGGCATTCAAGCGATTCTTAATGTCGACGTAAACTTCTCTAAAAGCTGGGCCTCTTTCGGCCAAAAAGGTACGATCAGCAAAAGCTAGATCGTCGATAGTGTCTGAATCGGTAGTTTTTCCATGACGTGATCCGTCGAGACAGATTTCACGTCCGAAATTGGCGAAAAACGGCGTTAAGCCGGTGACTTCATGTACAGCGGTACGAATAGCACATGCTACTTTAGCAAGATACTTATCCCAATGTCGATGGTTGTCTTCGATATATGACGATAACATTGTCTTCATGACTCGGTTGACTCTTTCAGTTGGATTCGCTTGTGGATGGTAATTAGCGTTAAAAATAATTTTAGACTTATATGACGAAACCATTTTTGTAAATTCTGAACTACGAAACTGTGTGCCGTTATCACACAAAAGATATTGAGGAACTCCAAACATTAAAAATACATCTTCTTCAAGACGTTTAGTAACTGCTGCGGCAGTAGCGGAACGTAACGGGAAAAATAAAACAAATTTCGAAAAATAATCTGCAACCACAAGAATATACGAATAACCACTCTTAGATCGCGGTAGCGGTCCAACAAGATCGGTAGAGATCAACTGCCAAGGTTTGTCCACAACAGGATGACGGGTCATAAGGCCAGCAGGACGTTTCTGTTCTGGCTTATGCGTGATACAAACTTTACAACCATTGATGTAACGAATGACGTCAGCCTTCATCTTAGGCCAGTAATAAAGCGGAACTATTCGTTCGAGAGTCTTAAAAATACCAAGGTGTCCAGCGGTAGGCTCATCGTGAAACTTTGACAATATTTCGAGTCGTTTAGACTTAGGCACAACTTCTCTCCAATTGTCATTCTCAGAACGAAGATCGGGATAGTCTACGGTAACATGCTTAAATAGCTTTCCGTTACTAATTTTCCACTGTGGAAAAGCGTTAGGTTTTGAACGTACACGTTCCATAAGTTTCGTTAACCATTTGTCCGAAGACTTAGGTTCGGTAGTGTCACAATCGGTAGTAATATTGTCGATAGCTGGTACTGAACGAGATAGTGCGTCAGGTACGACATGATCCTTTCCTTTACGATGAATGATCGTAAAGTCAAATTGCTGAAGTCTAACAGCCCAACGTGCTAGACGACCGGTAGGTTCCTTTAAATTATGTAACCAGACTAATGATGCGTGATCGGTAACTACAGTGAATGTTGTTCCTTCAAGATAAGGGCGTAATTTTTCAATAGACCACAGGACAGCCAAACATTCCTTTTCGGTAGTAGAATACTTGCGTTCACACTTTGTGAGCGACCTACTATTATAACAAATGACACGTTCTTCACCGTCGATAAACTGTGTAAGAACTGAACCGAGACCAAAATCAGAAGCGTCAGTTTGAACTGTAAACGGAACATTGAAATCAGGGCAAGACAAAATAGGTGCGGAAACTAAACAATTCTTAATAATCTGAAAGGCTTCATCACAATCACTAGTCCAATTAAAGCTGGAATTCTTCTTTAACAGAGACGTCAATGGAGCGATAATTGTCGAAAAATTTGGTACAAATCGGCGATACCACGAGGCCATGCCTATAATTCTTCTCACTTCAGCGACACCAGTGGGAACTGGAATACGCAAAATTGCATCGACCTTTTCCGGGTCAACCGACAAACCAGTAGAATTTACTATAAAACCAAGATACTTAAGTTCAGGTTTACAAAAATGACATTTGTCTTTACTTAGCATCAAATTAGCCTCTCTAAGGCGACGAAGAACTTCAGTTAACACTTCCATGTGTTTCTCGAAGGAAGGAGCGCAAATAATGACGTCATCTAAATAAACAAAAACGTAAGGTTCTAATTCGGGACCTAAAACTCGATCAATCAACCTCTGCCAAGAAGCTGGTGCGTTAGCTAAACCAAACGGTAAGCGCGTGAATTGGAATAACCCACGGTTCGGAACTGTAAAAGCGGTATACTGCTTAGACTCTTCGCTTAAAGGAATCTGCCAATAAGCGGACTTAATGTCGAGAGATGTAATAAACTTAGCGTCACGAAGACGATCTAAAATAGACGAAACGTAAGGTAAAGGATAAGCGTCCTTTTCGGTAACTTTATTGACTTTTCTAAAGTCCACGCAAAAGCGATAAGAGTTGTCCTTCTTCTTCACCAATAAGATCGGGCTTGACCAAGCGCTGTTTGATTTTTCTACAACGCCTAACTTCAACATTTTCTCTAACTCCAGATCGATTTGTTTCTGGATAAACGGCGAAACTCGGTAATACCGTTGCTTAATTGGTTCGGAAGTAGTTTTGATCTGATGTTCGATCAAGTTGGTGCATCCAAAACTTTCATTCGAAGAAGAAAAGTGATTACTAACTAAATTATCTAACTGATTGAGCTGTTCTGAGGAAAGATCGAGACGAGACTGAATAACGGAATCTTTATCTTCCAATTGTGAAATGGTGTCCATATTTTCGAAACGCCACTCACCTTTTCTAAGATCAGGAACGATACCTGCTTGTTTCCAAAAATCAACGCCTAAAATTAAATTATGCGGAACGTCAGGAACAACTAAAACTTCTAAAACAACAATTTTTCCTTTAATTTCGATTGGGACGAGAAGTGAACCTAAACTTTGTACTGATTTACCATTAGCGACAATACAATTAACTTTAACTGACTTATTTAACTTCAAACCTAACTGACTAAAAATTTCCCAACCCTTAGAACCAACAATAGTGCGAGAAGCGCCACTATCTAATAAACTCAAAATTTCGTGACCAAAAACTTTAACATAGACAAAAGGTCTTTCGTCAGACTCAGCAGACTCTAAAACATAATCTAACACGACTTTATTCTTAACGAAACTCTTTTTCTTCGAAGAATGTAAACTATTAAAATAGACAGCCGATTTAACTTTAACCTCTGACGTCACTAAACGGCTTCTTAGTACGTCCTTTACTCGTTTCCCGAACACTTAGAACAAGTGCGGACCGTAACGTTAGGTTTTCCACAACGATAACAAAATAAACCTTTCTTAGGTTCTTTGCAAGAAGCAGCTCGATGGTTTGGCTTCCTACAATTCCAACATAATTGCGGACTACTTCGATTAGAAGAAGCAGGCGCATTAACGATAGCTAACCTTCGTGAAGAAGGTGCGATACTAGAAGACGGTAATCGTGAATTTTGTCGAACAGGTGGTGTAGATTTTTCACCACTACTAACGTTATTCGAAGAACGAGAAACTGCAATGTCCTTAACTTGAGATGTTACGTAAGCTAGATCAGGCTCCATGTCCTGCTTTCGACGAGACGGAGGCGTGTAAGCTTCAATAGCTTGCATGCGGTCCTCGATAATACGACCAAATTTAATTAATTCCTCAATTGAAGTAACTGACGACAAACCAAGCTGAGTTTGATAAACGGGAGAAATATTTCTTAATAAAATCTTTAACTGCTTTTCTTCAGAAAAAGGCTCATCGAGACGTGAAAACATGTTGCGAATAATTGCAACGTAAATACCCATAGGTTCATCATTAGCTTGAGTGCGACGCTTAATTTCTTCAATAAGTCGTTCGTCATAATCGGTAGGCTGGAATTGTTCACGTAAAAACTTAACTAAATCTTCCCAAGAATTAACTGAACTACGAATGGATCTAACAAAAATCAATGCATGACCTGTAAAAAGATCAGTACACTCCAAAAATAACTGATGACTTGAAACGTTACGCGATAATTGAAGTTCGGCAACTCGTTCTAAAAATGCATTCAATGAAATTGACTTTGCGTCACCTGAAAACTTTAAGTTCCATTTTGAAACTGAAATACTTTTAACATGATTAATAAAATTTGGACTAACAGCAAAAGACGTCGGTAAAGCGTTATCAACTACTAAAGAAGGCTGAACGACAGGTTCGATGACTTCATCGGCGGAAGTAGACGGATTTGAAACAACAATTTGCTTATCCAAAAGTTCGTACTGCGAAATTAAAACAACTAAATCTTTTAAAAACTCATCTTTAACTTGTGAATCGTCACCTTGAATAGGAATTGAATTGCCAATACGGTTTAACAAATATTTAATTTTGGTTTCAATAGTAGAAGAAATTTTTGTAGTCGGAGTAATTTTTAATGAATCTATTAACTTTCTAAGCTCATCGATACCTTCACGAATCGCTAACTTATCTGCATTAAAATCGAACGGATACACGGGACGAGATAATTTTCCGGTAGCTTCTTCAATAAGGAAATTCTTGAGTAAACCTCGTAATACGACAACACCTAAAGATGCATCACCACCTCTAATCAAAATTTCATAACGTAATTCGTTATGCGATAAACGATCAACGATCAATTTGTAACCCATTTTAAAATGTAATTACAAAACGGTAAAATCTTCCAAAAATCACGAAACTTAACAGGCAAACTAAAATTCGAAAAAGGCCACACGCTGGAGACGCCAAATTATTTATGTTACATGCCGAAATTAACACAAAGTCACTGCCTGCAATGAAGTAACATAAACGGGGGGGGTTGTGCCACTAGCTCAATGGAGAAGGGTGGGTTTTATTTAAAATTCCGTGAAAAATTGGAAACGCGATCGTCGTAAAAATGGAACTAGAACGGTAAAATAGTCAAATAATCGATAAGGGCGCCAATCAAGGATTTCTATAAGGGAAGCTTTCAAACCCCTGATTACTTGAAAGCTCATCCGGTTGGTCATAACCACAGAACTTACCTTGGGTTATAACAATTCTGAAAAACACTTAAACAAAAATTTACGTATGCGGCGGCTAAATGAATAAAAGCTCTTTACATTTAACAATTTAACATTTATTGATTGAAAATTTAAAACCAAGACAAAATAAAATAACAAGTACTAAATGATATCAAATAAATTTGAATAAAAGAAATGAAATAATCTTAAACAAACAAAAATGAATAATTTACACACAAAACATTACATTAAAATTTATAAAAAGAAATGCTACTACAATAGCGTTAATTCGACGTCAAATATAATTAAATCTCAAGATCTTGGCCGCATATTTATAACAAACAAATTATATAACACAAAAAAAAACAATACAGTTTATAACATAAATATGTCCGAACTTTAATTCGAACTAAACAAAATATAGTTTATAAGTCGTTACATTATCATATACTCGAAATACGAATCACTTCTCAACGCACAAAACAAAGTTAATTGATTTTAATTTTTGCGCAAACACTATACGTGTTCATTAAAATAATTAAATTCAACGTTAGTCGTAATTTCAATTGACTTAAAAAAAAATTGAAAGCTTTTACTGCATTTTTAATCGCGGGACACTGCACGATCAAACAACAAAATCGATAAATACCTTAATTCTTAATTGGTGACACCGGCTGAACTTTGGTTCCCAGTGGATTTGAAAGCTAACACCTTGGATGGACTTTAGCTGCTTCCCAAACAATAGGTTACCAGTGGAAGATTTATTAATCCGCCCCAAAGGCGAAAGATATGAGATTGCGAAACAAACTCACGCACAAATTCACGTAACGAAACATACGATATTAATTTAGGTAAAACAGTGATCTTAATTAACCGTAATTACGAAAAAGGAAAGTTTGATTTTCCACTTAAATTCACTGCACCCTCTTCTTTTACTTCCACGGTAATTATTAGAACAGGTGAATTATCACCTTCGTTAACTACATTTTTCCGGCCGTCAACCAACTAACTTCCCACTCCTACATTTTCCAAAAACACATCTATATATCAACTTTCGTCGACTGCCCTTTCCACAAAGGCTGCGTTCGAAACTTCAAACACCAAAATTCTCTCGCGCAAAGGTGCAATAAAGAGGCAAACAAACATATTACGTCATATTTATATAATTAGGACACAGCGTTTCGCTTGTACGTGAAACTGTCAATTTGACAAGATATTATATTACAAGAATTTAAACTGCCTAATAAATTAAGATAACGACTTAATTTTTCCACGTAATCTAAACGTTTGACATAAAGAAATTCAAGTACGAATGTACTCGAACAAAGAACTCATAAACCAACTTAAAATAAACAAACGGCGAAAATAGATTTAATTACGATTATATCTCAAAAGGAAAACATAACTCACAACTGGAATTTTTACGGCGTAACAATATACAAAACTTTATCAACAATTACATTGTAACTTCGAATTTAAAATCGTAAAATAACTTATTAAACTCAATCTAAAATTCACATTAAACCAAATTCAAAATACATTAAATGAAAATCGTCAATCCAAATACTGTGTCCGTTATCAAACATTACTCAATCAACCAATCGATTTTTAAACGATGGTTACAAGTTGTGGTTACATAATTAAAAAAAAACACTGATAACGTTAAGTTTGATATCAAAGCTATTATAACAAATCACTTCAAAATTTTGAATACCGTTATCAGCAAAATGTTATTTAAATACTGCTTAAAACCCAAATCTCAGAAAATTTTAGCTTATACATAATAGTTTTATTACTGAAGAAGCACACATGGAGCGTTGGCAGAATAAAATTGCTGTTGTAACAGGTGCGAGTGCTGGTATTGGTGCCGCAATTTGCGAAACCCTTGTGGAATCTGGTTTAAAAGTAAAATTAAAATTTTTTTTATGAAATTTTATTATTTAGTGTAGGTTGTAGGTCTAGCGCGTCGTAAAGAAAAAGTGGAAGAATTGGCCAAAACTTTAGAAGGCAAACCTGGTAAACTATATGCAGTCAAAACAGATGTAACTAAAGAATCAGATATTGTCGACGCCTTTGATTGGATTACTAAAAATTTAGGTCCAATACATATTTTAATTAACAATGCGGGTGTTTTTAAAAAAGCGGATCTGCTAGATGGAAAAACCGAACATTGGAAATTAGAGTTAGAGACGAACATTATTGGGTTGTGCGTTGCTACAAGAGAAGCTGTAAAAATAATGAAAGAGAATAATATTGACGGTCACATTATTCACATGAACAGTCTTACTGGACATTACGTTTCGCATACTTTCAACTCTAATATTTACGGTGCGTCAAAATTTGGGATAACATACTTGACGGAAGCGTTAAGATTAGAGTTAAACGCAATTAAATCAAAAATTAGAATAACAGTAAGTATAGTTTTTTATAGTCTATGTAATAACTGATATTTTGTAGAGTATTAGTCCGGGAGTTGTCAAAACTGAAATCTTAAACGATAGCGGAATACCAGACACCCTATTTTCTATGATACCTTGTTTAGAATGTAAAGATGTTACTGACGCCGTTTGCTACGTTCTTAGCAGACCTTCGCATTGTCAAGTAAGTCAGTATTATTTTTATTCTTTAATGCAATTTCTTTTAGGTTCATGAACTGATTATCAGACCAGTAGGAGACACGTTTTAACATATTTTACACCATTAGTATTTAGCAGTAGTAAAATGTTGTTATTAGTTGCGCATTTACAATACATAAAATAATAAACAATCTTCATAATGTTTTTTTTAATAACTAAAAAAATATTTTTTTTTGTTTACAAAATTATTACTTTTAATTTAGTAACGTGTATTAAATATAAATTTGTTATTTGTATCTAAAGATAATATATAGAGTGCCTCACGCTAAGATATTTTGGCTATAACTTTAACTTTCGTTAAAAACTTAAAATTGCATATTTGAAAATGCTCTAAAAGATAGCAAATGTACATCAGTCATAATAAAAATTGACAATTGATATTTTTTGCTCGTGTTTTGTTTCTGAGTTGTGACGTCATTAACTTTTTTTAGATGGGAACCCATATTTTTTTCAACGGATTTCGATAAAGTTCATCTTTTTGAGTATAAAAATTTCAAAACAGTGTCACCTTATAAAGAAAAGTTTACGAGACATTCGGTTGCAAAGTTTCAAAAATGTAAGTAAAAGTTATGCGATAAGACCAATTATCAAGGAAGCACTGAAAAAAACAAACAATTTAGAAGTTTGCCGTTTATTTTATACAAATATGGTAACAAAGAACCAATTGCACAGTCCACAGTTAGCAAGATCGAGCAAACATTTTTAGAAAGGAACAATGTGAGAGAACAGATGGTGCGCCGCCCGATTTTGCAATGATAGTTTGCGAATGTTTAAACTAAGTGTTTGCTACATAATGGATCGGTAACTACTTTTTATATGGGTATTAAAAAACAAAGTTTATTTTAATAGACCAAAAGATCTCTTCATCAAAGTATAACTTACATAACAAAATCTTTATATTTTTTTGGTATACTTATTAATCTACCTGATCGAATATGATTTAAAAATACTTTCATTAGAAGTTACATCACTATTACTAAGCTTACTATCATCTTTATCCTTTATCCTTATTAATATCATTATTAATAAATTTGACATAACATGGTTCAATAAAAGATTTTCCCAAATTCCCAACTATTATTTTCTTTTATTGTATTATATATCTGTATTCTGTACCTGCTATAGGTGTTGTTCGATATTCAAGTAATGCGTACAAAATATCATTTTCAGTTTTGGCGGTTTTTAAGTATTTGCTTTGAAATACCTATAGTTTTTTTGGCTAAGCCATTTGACCTTGGATATTTTGGACTCCTAAATGTTACTTTTATGCCATATGCTTTGCAATATTCAAGAAATCCATCTTAATTTTTTATCTGATTCTTGTATAGATTTATCATAAACTAACAGTATTTCTTATTTTCCATTTAGATAAATAATCTACACAAATTAAATACGTTTTACCACCATATTCAGTTAAATCTAATCCAATTTTATAGAATGGTAAATTAGGAATTTCATAGTTTATTAAAGGTTCATAACTAGATGATCTATGATATCTTTTACACAGTTTAAATTTCTTTACATGTCTCAATATCTCTATTTATAACATACTAACATTTTTCTTGCTCTTTTTTTTCATTACACGATTTGCGGAATCGCAATGAAAAAATTGAATTTATAAAAATAAACAAAAAAATCTTGATTAACTCGAATGCTTTTATTTTTCAAAATTTTTAAATGTATCTAATGTGATACATATCGTAAATTGTGTGACAAAATTCTTAAGTGGTATGGAACTTCAGGAAACAGTTATTATTTTTGTTTAAACAGAAATTAAGACCGCATTTGTTGCACCTAATAAACGAAAAAGATTTGCAAGAGGGGTACTTGCATCTCTGACGAGTTTCTTCATATAATGGCCAATGACTTGCTTCATCAAGTCTTACGTCTTTGGTTGGAACATAAGAAGTTCTTGCAGAACGTTTCTTTTTTATTTCTATTTTTTGTTCTGTTCCCGACCGTCTACTTTTTTTAACACAATTTTCTATGCCTATTTTGCATAGACAACAAGCTATGTCCACTCGAAATTCCGCTAGTTTTAGGTAAGTAGCTTCCCCTCTTTCCTCAGCTACTCGTCGGTAAAGTAACCAGGCATTCACCAACATTTGGTCCAGAAGATGATAAAATAATCGCATGTACCATTTCTTAGAACGAATTTTTATGTTATATCTTCCAATAAGACTATCCATTTGGTCGACACCACCCATGTGGAAATTGTATTCTGATATTATATTTGGGCACTCTATCTCAACTATTTTTTTTTCTGTCGAATCTTTGGACAGTTAATTTAGGAAGGATTCCTGCATATGTAGATAAGAGACAAAAAGTTTTGTTATCTTTTTAGGCAACACATGCGACATCGACGCCATCGTACATGCAAACAAATTCACAGGAAGTACCTCTGGCCTTTTATTAAATTCCTTTTCTGTTGGTAGCTTACTGTTTGAAATTCTGGGCCTCCTTACTGTACCCAACGAAAATATTCCCTTTTTTGCTAACACTGTTACTAAAGGAAGATTAGTGCAGAAATTATCAAAGTATACCACATAATTTTGATTTGTAAGAACAATTCTGCATAATATTTGAACCAAATTTCTGGTAGCTCCTAGATCATTTTCACGGTTTTGAATAGGTTCATTTCCGCCTTTTCCTACATATACTTCAAAATTGTAGGCAAAGCCAGATACTCCAGCCAGAATAAATAACTTTATACCCCACTTGTGTGGTTTGGCAGGCATATACTGATTCAAAGTATGCCTGCCTTTGCTGGCACACATCTGTTCATCTAGTGATAATTTTTTCTCAAGTGGAATAGATTGATATTTTGACAACAAACTTTCAATAATAGGTCTAATTTTGAACAACTTGTCGTAGTTGGGATCTTCTCGATGCAACATTTTACTATTGTCGTTGAAATGTAAGAATTGGCGAATTTTGTCAAATCTTTTTTCGCTCAGTGTTTCTTTTATTTGACGAAACCCTAATTGGCTCCTCCAGTAAGGCCTAACCTTTGGCATATGCACAATAGACATATACAGGCTGTATCAAATTTCGTGTTAAGTACAGGGATCTGGTTTATTATCAGAGATAGAGAGTTGGTTAAACGGACAAAAATGATCCTTGAGTTATGCCTAAATAAGGTCAACAAACAGAATTTATCCCCTTTATAAAGTTTCTGAAATATGACGGAAAATAATAAAATTGGTTTTTAGCTTTACAATTGTTATTTGGGGAGGTATTTAAAAACTGAAAAAACTTTTTTATCAGAACTTTTTCTGCTATTTCAGATGATGTCAATAAATTATTGTTATCGTTATTACTTTACTTTATATTAATACCAACTTTTGTTTTTCATGTAGTAGCCATTTTAGAGTTTTATGCCATAAGATAGAGAAAAAAATCCTGATTTTAATAATGTATAACATGTTCATTAAAAATTAAAACTAAGTTTAACATTTAAAGAAATTGAAAATTTATTAAGTTGGTCCACAAAAAATAAAGGAAGAGTTATAGAAGTTCGACCTCAAGTTCAATTTAGTTTAAATGTTTGTTCTAGAACATTTATTAATATGATTATCGAACCTATCATATAAGAAGAACATTTAAATTCTGATATGTGTCTCAATTTCTTACAAACCGAGTTTGAAAATTTCCTATACAATATTCTCCTAAATCAACTCAAATCAATTCATTTTCAACAAGACAATGCCCCTGCGCACAATGCGCAAGTTATCTAAAATTATTTAAACCAAAAATTTCCACGCAGATGGTTAAGAACAAATAGACTCATGCTTTGGCTGCGAGGTCTCTTGATCTAACACCACTAGACTTTTACTTTTGAGGTTACGCTAAGGATCAAGTGTATTCTGTAACTTCAAACACTGTTGAGCAAAGAGAGCAAATTATTAGTGCATGTAGAAATTGTCCGAGGGTTCACATTAGACGTGCTTTAGAACAAGCTTTGAGAAGATGTTTAGTGTGTCTAGAAATTCAAGGTCGTCAATTTGAACATTTATTGTAGTTAAATTTAGGTTATTTATTAATTTAGAAATGTATTTGTTGTTCACGGATATTGCTATTATTGACACTTATTAGTAAATTTTTAATCGGAACGGTTTTCTTTAAATGTTAAACGTACTTTTGATTTTTTTATGAACATGTTATACATTATTGAAATCAGAATTTTTTCTCTATCTTATGGCATGAAAAAAATCAAAAACACCAATATTAATATTTTCCGTTATATTTTAAAAACTTTATAGAGCGGGTTAATTTTGTTTATTCAATGTATTTAGGCAAGGATCATTTTTGTTTATTTAACTAACTTTCTATCTCTGATAATAAACGAGATCCCTGTACTTAACACGAAATTTGATACAGCCTGTAGATACATATGCCTAAATATTTACGAATATCTTGTTGGGTAATGGAATGATAACAAGTTTGATTCATATACAATCTTTTGCAAAAGGTCATCGGAAAAAATGTATGTGAAAAATGAATAGGGAGTGCTGAGATTCATAATTTCAGAAGATAATTTTCCATTACCTTTAAAAGATTTCACTCCATCGGTTAGTACCAAATTCTTTTTCTTCCAAGTGATTGCAACTTTTACATTAATTTTTTTAGCGCTTTGCACTTCGTAATCCGATACTTCTGGATCTACATTAGGTTCGTTAGGATCATTTTCTTCAATGTAATCCTCACTTGTATCAGAAGTTTGGTCATTGCTTTCGATTGGCGCGTCAATTGTAACACCATCATCAAACTCAATAATGGCGTTTTGAATATCAACATTGTCAAGACCGCTTCTTTCTTCCACGTCATCTAAATCAGATTGATCGTCATCTAAACCATCCACACTACCCACTTCAGAGTCCCATAAGTGCTCAGCATACCACTCCAATTCCCGTTCTGTAAGTGGTTTTTGATGTTCCATGACGAAACCGTGATTGGAAATTAGGTTCTGCTAGTTGCGCTATGTAGCAGATCTGATACGATCTAATTACAGGCAAATAACCACTAAACCAAAATAAAAAACATGAAACTTTAGCACTTAGAATAATAAAACTATTGTATACTTACAACTTGGTAAAAGATTTTCACAAATAAATACTAAAAACCGTTATATCTGAAGCACACGTTCACCGCCGTCAGGTTGTTACGAACTAACCTATATTCGATGTTTTCTGTCGGTCACATATAGGTCCGAACGATTTTTAACCTAATGTAATTCGAAAATAAAGACGTATCAGAACTGCTACTTGTCGCTCCTAAGCGAAAATATTTAACGAACAGCTGGATATGGGTTATTTATTCGGTTGTAACAAATATGATACAAAACGTAATGTAGGGTTAAGCAACTAATTTGAATTAAAATTATGCCATCCAAAATTAATTTGTTTTTTAATATCTAGTAAAATTAGGTCTTTTTCAGATTCCTTTTTAATATCTTTGAAATTATACTCCGGTATATTTAAAGATTCACATAATGTTATACTATGAACAAATTTCAGGATCATCTATCTCTACAGTTTCACTAAAATCTCTTGGCAAACAAAGAAAAATAAACATTTTATTTCCAGGTAAATCGTCAAATTATATTTAAGCAACTTTAATTTTAATCTTTGAATTTTTGAACTGGTTTTGTTAGAATTTTTTTCTAAAATATTTATTAGTGGCATGTGATCAATATTAATTTCAATATTATGAAACTTATTATAAGCAAAAACTATACCTAACAAATCTTTTTCTATAAATAGATAATTAAATTAATTTTTAGTTAAACTTCTAGAAGCAAATGCAACGGGTTGATTATTCTATAACAAACATGCCCTTAAACCTAAATTGCTAGCATCAGATTGAATAACAATATTTTCTTTTGAATTAAAAAATTTTAACCCGGGACTTTTAGTAATTAAGCATATTAACTTGTTAAATGCTTTTTCTTGATAGACCAAATCCACTAAGTATTTTTTTTAACAAAATTCGTAAAGGATAAGCAATTTGGCTATAATTCGGATTATGTAAAAAATTGATCATGCCCAGAAATCTTTAAATTGCTTTTGTATTTTTAGGTGTTAGAACATTTAAGACAACATTAATGTATTTTTCATCAACTTCAATGCCATTTTTAGAAAATTTAAAACCTAAGTACTGAACAATATCAATTTTACATTATAACTTGCTAGAATTAAATTTTTTATTATATTTTTTGGTTCTACCAATAACTTCCTTTAAGATCATCTTATGCTATCCTTCCGTATCAGACTCAAAAATAATAGTATCGAATAAATCTGCACTCCCGGAGTATCAACAAAAACCCTCATGTTCTCCCTCTAAAAAATTTCTAGACTACTGCTTAAACCAAATGGTTTATATCTATAATTTCCAAATGGTGTACTATAAGTACACAGGTACGATGAACTATCTTCCAATAAGAATTGATGAAATCCATCTTTCATATCTATTACTGTGAATAATGTCTGAATGAATAGTCTTCTACATGACTTTACTACTGGGACTGCATTGTTAGAAACTCTAATCTTGTATGTAAACGGTATGTTTAATCACTTTAGTGTTGTCTGACAGATGATAAAAAAAACAAAAATGATGGTACACGAAGTTAAAGAGGAAATGGGTGATGCACTTCGAGAAAACTTTTTTGTAAATCAAATTAAAAATGTTGAAAAGCTAAATCAGTGGTATCATGTCATTCAAATAAATTTTATAAAAGTGAAGTTTTAAATTGACACAGGTGCTGACATTAATATCATCTCGTTTTCAAATAATAAGTTAATAACTTATTGCGGAACTGAATTAAAACTGAAAGAAACCGTTGTGCTGCAATGTTACCCGAAAAATTATTAAGCAAAATTCATTCATTCATTCAAAATTCACCAGATAACTTTTACTTACATTTTTAAGACTTTGGAACGGAATATCTTGGACACCATTTCTTTAAGATCGCACTTTTTTAATATTTTCATACTCAGACAAATTAACTCTATCAGAAAATATTGGTTGCCATTTTAAAAAAACGTCATAGCTTAGAAACAAGAAATGAGTAAAAAATGTCAGTTGTGGAAAAAAGGGACGTTTAAATAAACAAAATCCACGTGTCCGAAAAAATTTCTCAAACTTTATTTTCCAAGTTCACTGTTTTCGAGTAAATGCTCTTACTTACTCTAAAACAACTTTTATTATTCTTTATAGTGAATCTTTTATATCTAAGATCTTGTATATTAATGCATTTTCAACATTTTTGTAAAACCTTAAGGTTATTTTGTTAACCTCAATTGTAACTTAATATGTACTATTGAGACATAACAATTTTTAAAAAAGATGACGTTTAAAGTGATTTAAGCAGAAGTGGACGAATTATGCTAAAGTGAGACATCTTGAATATTGATAACCGTTGCATTGTGTTACGGGTAGATAGTGTATAGTTTGGGTAACTAAAAGATAAATAAAGTTATAAAACCTTCATATCGGTTAAGACACTATCAAAATAATTTTGCCGAATAACACAATAGAGCGATCTAAGCCCGCAACTAAAAAAATCACACAAATACTGAAAGACAAATAATCATTCCAACAATTTAACTTTAATTATCAACGTTTAGGTAGTAACACAGTTATTATCACAGGTCAATTTAAAACTATAAATTTTATAGGTCATACATACAACACACCGCACAAAAACCTTAATAGCATATAACATTGGTTTTACAAACAAGATAAATTCAAGTTAGATATATAAACAAGCAAAACTAATACACGTATTTGTAGCAAAGCTTATTATTACATACAAAACAACTCCGTTTTAAATTCGACTAAGGCGACCAAAATAGTTAAGTATATGAGATACTGGCACATGAAGTCTCCTCGGCTAGATCTAACCGATAGATGGGTGAACTTGAATGGTCGTTTAGTGTAACAAATAAAAAGATAGCTGATGTGAGATTATTGTGAACTTCTTAGATATTGTTTTTTTTATATTTTGTTAAATTTTAATTATAACATAATCTTAACTTTTTTTGATGACAAAAAACACCATAAAACACTTGATCATAAATGACGTTAATGTGCTCTTTGTTTGTGCAGTTTATCAAGTCTATCTATAAACTTTAAAAAATGGTATGTCTAGAAATATACTTCGTGAACAACAGAACAAATTAAACCATGCAAATAATTAAAATGTTTTATGTAGTTTTAGAGCAAAACATTTTATAAAATTGTGATCTACTAGTAGAAGATTTATTATTGTTAGACGTACTTGGTCAAGTCGATCTTAAGTAATCACTCTGACTTGCTTGACGCTCTAACCGATAATCGTAGCTTTAGCAATCGATCACTTTTTTGTTGTGGTTGTTTGTGTGTACGAGTAATCAGCGTTATCAACGGCGTTTTAGAAATTTTGGGGACCAGTGGCAAGCATGTAGATATATAGTTTTCATGGGAACGCGACTGTTGTTGGACAGTAAGCGAGCGAAGTGATAAAAAAGCGTCACAAACAAAATTTTGTTTGGAAAGGAGCGTGAATGCAAAACAAAAGACTAACAAATAAAACTTTTGTTGCATATATAAAAATTCCACATTTTACTCCATTTTTTGTGTGGGCCAAAAGCTTCCATGGTTCCAGCGGTACCTACGCGCGTATGCATTATTATAAATAATTATTAGCAAATCGTTTATTTCCACTACGGTAGTATCATACATATTACAACACATTTACTTATATTTTTAGGTTGTAAAAAGCAAACGATAAGCGCACCAAGAAAAAAGCTTTCTGGGTCTGAAAACGGAAAAAAAAGTTAAACGTAAATAAATTAGTTTCTAAGATGAAAAAACCGTTTCACAAAGCAGGCGCATTGATGAGCTCTAAATTCAAGTACATAACCAGGTCACGAAAAAATTACAAATCAACAAAAATCATTCATTAGTAAATAAGTTGTATTAGTAAATGATGAACATCCAAATCACATAGAGTTTAGGTCCACTTAACGCAACGGTAGGCATTTGCTAAAAAACGCACTTTACTGCACACCCTGCAAACTATTGGCCAGCATTTATTCATCAACCTTGTATACAATAGTAGTTTACATAAGAAGAGTCGAAAGTAAGAAATAGCATAACGAACGTTAAAAAAAATTTAAAAAAATCAACAGAAATATAATGTTGGTACTACATTTATTACTAAATCTGTCAAATTTGACATTAGCTTTAACATCGTTTTTCTTCAATTTTAACTGAATTTCAAGATTTTTAAAATGATTTTTCTACCTGTCGCATACTTGTTCTAATATATTAATTGACTTTGAACACGTACTTTTGTGTGGATTCCTAGTTTTCATTTTGCCACTCTAGAGCTTTTTTCGTTAATTACGTAACTACACTAACGAACGAATATTGACGTTTGCGATGTTGGCAGCACAAAAATTTTTATTAATTGGAAAAATATATCAAAAAGATTAGTTGAGCATTAAGTATCATAACCACATAAAAAATGTTTTATCAAATGTAAAAGCCGTCTTCCGTAAATGAAATTGTGTCAGGGTATCGATCGCGACATAAGCAATTCATTCATTCTGAGAAAGAAAAATAGAGACATATTTTACATATAGCAATAGACGCCGTTATGCTTCTTACCACAAACAGTCTTTCTTTTCAAGGTTCTAAAGACAATTTTCCTCAACCTGCTCGCTAAATACGATTCTACTCTTAAACACCAGTTAAACCATGTAAAAAAAAAGACAAGTATATTATTTGTCAAAAGCAATACAAAATGGAAACATCGATATAATAGCAAAGTTTGAAATACCATTATCAATTAGATCAAGGAGGACAACTATTTTACCATTATGTTTGACTGCACTTCAGTTGTATCTCACATAGAACAAATAAGCCAAGTGATTCCTAATATCAAAACAACAAAAACTGAATATGAAATAAAGGAGAGCTTTATTGATTTTATTGAAATTGACGGAAAGACTGGAAAATATATGACACACCGAATTCTAAAAAAACTAGAAAATGATAGTTTGGATGTACATACATAAATGTAGTGGACAATCTTACGGCAACGAATCTAACATGTGGGGTATATACAAACAAGTTCAATCTAGAGTTATGCAAATGGCAGAGTTTATACTATGTCTACCACATCCTTTAAATTTTGTGGGCGTGCATTCAGCTTCATCTTGTCCAGAAGCAGTAAGCCTATTTAAGCTTGTATAAAAACTGCATTGTTTTTTTGTTGAATCTACCACTCGATGGAAAATAATGCAAAAATGTACAACAACAAATTTAAAAGTAGTCAAACCAATTCATCGGCTAAACACAAAGCTGTTGCTGCCCTATTAATCAACTGACCGGAAGTTGTCAAAGCTCTAGAAGAATTTAAAGAATCCACTGTAGCTGCGGAATCTAGAAGCTAGTCATTTGCTACATGCGCTGATGGATTTTAAGATTATCCTCAACTTAGATATAAGAGAAAAACTAATAGAACATTGAGAAAAAAACTGCATCTGTATCAAAAAAATTAGAAATTGAGCCAGTCCTTAAAAACAAACGCATTTTCAAAACAAAAATGCAACACGACTGTTTTCCAAAAATACAAAACTAGTGTTGACAAAATTTGAACAGGAATTGAAACCAGGGTAAAGAGAACAGTCTACATAAAAATTTTGCCTTCCTCAGTGACCACTCGTTTTTAAATATATTGAATGAGGATCTGCAGAAAAATGTAGTCAATCTAACACAGAGATATTAAAAAAAACTTTAATGCATTCAAAGATCTAGTAACCAAAATTAATAAAAATCAAGCGCATTTGACCAGTTACAACATCTGTGCAAGCATGACTTGCTAGAAGCGTTTCCTAATGTTAGTATAGCTTTAAAAATATACTGCACATTACCAACGACATCTGCAAGCTGTGAGCGAACCTTCAACAAACTGAAAATAATTAAAACCTATCTGTGTTTAACAATGAGTTAGGAATGAACTGCTTTTGAGACAGATTTTGATGAGCTAATAAATTCTTTCGCAGAAAAGAAAGCACGGCGTATTAAGCTGCAGCAAGATATTTATTTATATAATATTTGTAAATTTTTTTTAACCATTTATTTTAAACGCTAGAAAGAGGGAGCGTCACTATTTAGTTTCTAGCCCAGTTCAAAAAATGGTAGATTTGGGGTTGGCTTATACCGGAAAAAACAGTTATTTGCGAAAATTTTATTATGTTACGTTGTTTGTTTTCTGTTGCTAGAAAATGTACGAATTGCAGAAGATGTTCGACAATTCCGAGCGTGGTGCGAATTTTAAGGTTAGAAAAAATTTGTTCAAACTAATTTTTTGCGGTACTATTAACAGCATTTAAAATATGGGATGATATTCATTGTTATTAATTGTTATTGCTATTGCACTAATCTGATATAATTCATGCGTTTTTTTGTGATTCATAACACACAATGTAAATAAGAATTTTTTTTGTCTGTATCTAAGGGTCCCTAAGTTTGGACACTCAAAGTCTCCTAACACCGGACAGTTTTACAGCAAGTTAGTTTTTGTTGTATTTATTATTTTTATTTTTTGTTTTTGAGATTCAACATGGGTAAACCCAAACCGAGATGTGAAAATATCCCCAAACATGAAATATTAAAAAAAGCTCTCTATAAAGTGATCTCAAAAAATTTTCCCTGAGAAAATCTTCTGAAGTCTACAATGTGCCAAAAAGTACGTTGTTCGACTATATAAAAAAATTAAAACGAGGAGGAGAAATAATAGTACCACTTAAAAAAGGAAGCTTTGACTCAACTTTTACCAAGGAGCACGAAGAAGCACGTGGTGGATAGGTCAAATAGGTGCATGCCTTTATTTATAAAAGAATTTCTGAAATTGGCTTTCCATCTCGCGAAGCAATTAAAACTGAACCATCGCTTCAATATGGCCAAGAAAAGTGCTGCTAAACATTTTTACTACGATTTTATCAAACGCCATCCAAATCTCAGCTTGAGAAGACTTAAGTCAACGAGTCTGATGAGAGCTGTTGATTCTGCTGAGAGAGGTAAAAATGTGACATGTTTTGTATGAGCGCTGTTGGGTATTTTATCCCACTACTATTTATTTTTCCCCGACAGAGAGTTAATCAAAGGTTCATGATTGGTGCTCTATCCAAAAATGTAGCCTTAGCACAGCCAGATGGATGGATGAACACGGATTTTTTTAAAAATGGCTTTAACACTTTGTGAAATTCTCAAAACCATGTCTGTGCTTTTGATCCTAGATGGTCATTGTAGTCATAAAGATGTTGCTGTTATCAGTTACCCCAAAGAAAACCACGTGCACATGTTAAGCACCCTACCACACACGACCCACAGACTTTAGCCCTTAGATAAAGTTTTTATGAAGCTATTCAAAGATGCATATTTTGAGGCATGTTGGTTGTGGATGAGGGCAAACTCCGGTACAAGAATAATAAATGCACTGGAATTCTGCCTCTAAATCCAAATGTTTTCACAGATTTAGATTTTCTGCCATCAGCTGTAATCGAAGTGCCTATGCAGTCTGATACTGAACTACAGCATCAAACTTTAGCAACTGAAGTTAATGTTTGCAATTATTCCAATAAGGGTACACTCGAAAATCTGCCTCAGGAGCCTTTCGACGTCAATGAAAAGAAAAATATTGGTTGATATTCAAACGTCATCAAGCAAAGAAATTGTCATTATAATTCATCACATATCACCAGTCCTAAGCGCTGTATTAAAGAGAGCCACAAGTCGACGACGAAAAGCTGAGAAAAGTGAAATTTTAACGTCGTCTTCCTACAAAAATGCGCTCATTGAAAATAAGGTAACAAAGGCTATGCTTTCTGTAATTAAAATGGAACAACTAAAAGACAAGAAAACTATTGACCCGACTAAAATAAAAAGGACCAAAAAATCAACTGCAACGCCAAAGACTGAAAAAACAACTAGTTTAATCTGCTAAGAAGATAATGATGAAGATTGGGTTCGCTGTCAAGCTTGATTAGTTATATAGTAGACAGCTTATTAAAGAGAAATAAACAAATTACTCTATAATACGATTATTTTAACTTTTGTTATTCCTTAAGTGTCGGGTTCTCGGGGACCTCCCCCTACATTCTTTTGGGACTCTTCAGCACTGGGACTGTGCTAACTAACGTGTTGTCAAATCTATACTAAAAATTACTTCAGTTTGATCATAAAATCCGAGGATAATAATGTAAACTTACAAATATCGACTAATATTACTTGCAATATATTTATATATTTCTTACTTAGTGTGCAGATGTTTTTAAATAGATGGTAACAGTTATTATTTAACTCATCAAATCTTGGATTTTTTTTGCATTAGGTAATTGAATGTTTGTTGCATTTATCAAGTGTTATGTACATATAAGAATAAATCCAAGCAATCATATAATGCTTTATATCTGGTTGTTATTAAAATATTTGATTCTTTTTATAGTATTCTTATCTTATCACAGTGAATTAATGCTATGGTTTTAGATTCTTCTTTACATTGCAAATGTTGTTATTTATGCTTTAAATGTATTAGATAACAGTAAAAACATTTTAACAGCTTCTAGTAACATAAATTACTTTTTTCTCATAACGGTTTCACGAATGCCAAAAACATCAACAGTAATATTTTATAGCAAAATTATTTTTATTTAGAAAAGTTATTTGTATTTTAATTATGTACTTATTTTCATCTAACACAGATAGCTGTCAATATTTGGAAATTCACACAATTTAAATTTGTAAAAACACAAAATTACAATATTTTTAAGATTATGTTTAGATCAAGACAAGACTGTAGTAATTTTATGTTTTTATTGTTTTAGTTCAGAGAGTGGTTTTGAAATAGTTTAAAATTTCGAATTTAGTTGACATTTTTAGGCATCTAAAAATAGGTTTATTTGTAAGTATATTTTAAATTCTTGAAGATTGTTGAAAGTCTCTTACCTTCTTTTTTTAGATCATTAGGTGCATCCCATATTTTGGCTAATTACCAAAATTGATTGATTGGTTCGTATTGGTTTAAATCTACTGTATTATTGTAGATAGATAATCAAACACTTAAAAATTATTCATAACATATGTATAAATTGTTTTTTTTTCAATTTAGTTACATCTATCTTTTATAGTTTTTTTTTTCAACTAGCAGTGCCTAGTGAAAACATCGAACACCAAGTCATTCAAAATAAATTATATCAGGTTAGTCAAAACGATCTTTTTATTTTTCAGGTTTTTTAACTTGTTTGAAAATTGCTGTGACGAAGTAAAATTCATATTTTTTACTGTGGTCCTACAAATATAACATTTTACAGATTATAAGTTATAGTTTTCTATTTGTAATAATATTACAGAACTTATCGTCAATTATAGTGAGGATTAATTGATAACAAACTATAATTTCTTTATTGTTGAAAATTAATTTTGTTAAATGAAAATTTTTAATTTCTTATTTTATTTTGTTTAAATAGCTATAACGGCGGTAAAACGTTGAAAGTTGATTTTATACCCGATAAATACAAAATAAATAAAAATGCGAGATACAGCGTAAAGGGCATTGGATGTAAAATCAATTTTTAACGTTTTACCGCCATTATAGCTATTTACAGTAAAATTTTATCTTTCAAAAAAATGTTTGGTGAACGGAAATAAGTAAGTTAATTAAATTTTTATAATGCTATTTTCTTTCAATAATTTCATCAATATTAATTACATAAAAATTGCATTTCTCTTTTGCTTCAACAATAGCTTAACTTTTAGAATTGTGGCTTTTTATTTAACACCTGTTTTTATTTTTTTCTCTCCACAAACTTAATGCTTCAGTATAGACATAAACATTATAACAATAAATAGATGTATTTTGAAAAAAAAACTTTAAGCGTATCATTTCCAATTAATGTTGTAATACTATGCTCAGAAAAAACTTTTGCATTCAGTGGGTATTTATTTTACTTTTTCTCGTAAATGGTACTTTTGGTCTTACATTTGTTTATTCTGTATATATCCCGTGTAGTCAATTATTTATAAGCCGAGCTTTATTCCAAGTTCTAAAGATGCCCACTGCGACGCGCGACAGAAGCTCGGCTTGTGAAAAATCGACCACGCCGGATATATCAAGAATGAAAAATACAAAGATAACCGGTGAAAACTTGAATTCTATTATTATTTTTTATTATTTTGTGATCAATAATTTCTATTGTAAGTTACACATTTTTTAGTATATGCTAATTGCAAACGATTTTAAATACATATTCAAATTGCTAAATACATATTTGGTTCATATTAACAATAATAAATGATAATTTTAGTTAACATCAAATACACTTCACAAATAAGATGTTGAGCACTTTTCGTTTTACATCATTATGAAAAATCAGTTTTTAAAATTAACAATAACTGTAGTTCGCCCGTGATTGTAAAGTTTATTTAAGAAGCTGCAAGTAGTAAAATGATTAAAATGTAAGAAATTTCCAAAAATGTTGCAAATCTAGAAGCGGCACAATAATTAAAGTAAGTTTATGTAACAAAAATGGTTGAAAAGTTGAAAACAACTTTAGTAACTTTGGATTACATTTATAAAAACAATTAGTATCTCAATTTTCTAATTGCTCCTAAAATCAAATTAACAATACAGTTGGACTCTGAATAGAAAGAAAAAAAACATTTAAAATCTAACAAGAAGAGCAATTCTCTTCATTTGTAACTTTATCAATTGAATCTGAATTAGTAATACAATTGACATAGGCAAACAAGTGACGCGAAGGGGCGTAACTAAAAGCGCTGTCATTTTGAGGCTACATTTCAAGTAAAAAGTATTTTGGTGGTAAATTTAAATATTTCTGGTTATATAAGTTGCATTATATGCCTTTTCTATTCAAATAATTATTAATCATTCATGTCGTAAAAAACAATTTATCTTCACCTTCAATTTTTCTTTTTTACATTGATTACTGGAATTTGCATCGCACTAGGTTAGCAATCCGATTATTAAGATAACAACCAAAACTTACAACTGTGACAAAATTCTTAAATTAGATTGCAAGCAATAAACTTCCTCACATAGACTGCCTGATAAATATGGAGACAAAAATAGCAATTTATTGATAACATACCTACCAAGATTTTTTTCAAATATTGTTAACGACTTACATATGATTTAATAAATGCAGTTTTTTCGAGTTTTTTTATATTCATTATATTGTAATATTACAAACACACGTGGATCATAAATACAGTGCTATAAAACTAAAGCAATTTCCTTCGTAATTCAAAAAGTTACAAATTTACAAGTTAGATATTACTCATAAGACAATTATGTATTGCACAATAAACATAAGAACATAAATGTTATTACAAAAACAATTAATTGTTATGCTGTAATTATCGAGACACAAATCTATGACAGTTTCATCTGTTAGGCTTATGAAAATTACATAAGACACAATCATAAGACAATTATGCATTCTGTTATAATAAAGAACAACATAAATGTTATGGTAAAAACAATTAACTGTTTCAGTGTAAAAAACTTAGAACTTATTTTCATAACTTCTTGCGAAAACATTTATAATACGAAACAAATAGAATTAATTTTATTAGAACATGAAATAAATAACACAATAATATTTACGTTTTGAATTTTATGAAACGTAAATTGTGCAATTTATCAAAAACGGTTTCTTGAGTTAACTTTTAAAAATTGTAAACACGTTTAAACACAACCAATTTTTTTATATAAACCTTTAACAACATGTTACAAGCTTTTTTGGTTTTACGAACCTGCACGGCCAACTCACAATAGTCGGTGAGACAGTAAATGTGCTTAAGGGCGCCAGAGCTTATCCAAAGTCAATTCTGTCCCGCTCAAGACAGACGGTCTAAACTTGTAACAAGATGTTAGGTTCGTAATGCTGAAAGAAACAAAAAAAAAGAAACTAAGTCGTTAACAACAATTGCACTTTAATTACTCTATAAAGATAAATAGATTAGAATTTGAATAGCATGACAATGAATAATCTTAGTCCGAGTACAAATATAAGCAGGTACTAGAGAGAATATAGAAAATAGAATATCAGCAGGATCGGCAACTTACACTACACGTCAAACAAAAGTGTAACCACCATAACATATATAAATCTTCATCAGTACATAACATTAATAATGATAATTGACTGTTGATATAATCAGCAAGCGATAAGTCATTTACTTAAACTAATTGAGTAACAATAACAAGCAACCAATCAATTCGAACGTACGATTAGTAAATATAATAAGTCGTGAGAATCACCGTAGCGACAACGAATAATTAAATGAAAATTGACTTACCAAATCCAGGGTTACCTTCAGAAAAACGTTTTTCCTATTGGATTCCTGTAATTAAACTTCCTGAAAATAATCGTGTCTACCTGGCGACTCACAAACTATAAGTAAAAGAAACATTTAAAGGAAAATAATCGACCCGACACTTATCGTATACTATTACACTAAATTTTCGTCTCTGGTGGTATTAATTTATTGCCTCCGAAGAGAATTCAATCGTATCCAGTAATTAGGATCTTCCGAACAAGGTGATAGTCATTAAGGTATTAATTGCCTCCGAATCGAAATTCTGCGCTTGTATCGCAGCGTTCTTAGCTCTACAGCTTCCGATTATAATTTTCCCTTGAGGATTTTAGATTACGATAAGAATACCCATATTTAGTAGGTAGCACATGGCGTCTGCGTGGATGAAATCGGTTAATTCAGAAGACTTCTATTTTCCATCGTGTCCCAACACGTGGATGATTTTAGAAAACGATTTTCAATTCACGCAGACATAGGTACTAACATGCACGATGTTAAAGTCAAAAATGCCGGTCTCTCGCCGGATATCGCCTACTCAATACAAAGTGACCAACGAGCCCGATAGATGGCGTCGAGAAATATAAAAGTAATTTTTAATTAAACTAATATACAGGGTGATGCATTATTTAAATTTATGCACGTAACAAACACGAACACATATGTAAAAACGTCAAACAAACGTCTTCATCGTTATTCACTCATAGAGAATCATATTTCTTTTTGTCAAGTAGCGACATCAGCAAAGAACAATTTTCTTTCATTATAACTTTTTATAACCACATACAATTTGACAATAGAATTTTCTTGAGTTATCCAGTACACTTCTGTAATTAATTTTCTAAACTAAAATCCTTGTTGTTGATAGCTTTGATCTGAGGTAAAATCTTCTTGAATGTGATACACATTTAATCAAATAAATTGTCGTTTTTAAGATACGTTAATCAAATTTGTCAAACTACTCCATTTGATGTTTGAACACTTGAATATTTTTTACGTAGTTTCTTTTTCCTAATAACAATACTTATTATGTACCGTAAATTGGGGTGGCTTTGGGACAGCCAGGTGACTTTGTAACACAATGTATCTGCCGCAAAAATTCAAACTTAGTTACCATATTTAACGCGCGAGCGCTACTGTCCTGCTGTCATGGATATTCGTAGATACCTAAATAGTAGTTAATCGTACCGTTGCCATCGTCCTGCGCGTATGTGTGCCTCGAGAGTGATTTATATGAAATATACGTTTTTCGTGAATTTTAGTTTCTAGTTATACTTTGTCCTCTAGAGAATAAACTGTTATAAACAGGCATAATTTGGTATATACATAGGGAGGACTGGTGTATAAAGTAAGTATTTAAGTATTTACAATCTCAAAATTTTCATTATCAAACTAGTAGTAAAATGACAACAAAAAGTGGGGTTAATTTGTGACAGAATATACAAAACATGGGGTGAGTTTGTAAAAGTCTCTTTTTGTTTTAGTAATGCCACAATAATATGTTAGAAAACCTGGAACAAGCACATATAAGAATTATGCGCCCTTGACGCTTCAGAAAGCGCTTCGCCAAATAAACGCTAAAAAACTAAGTATACGAGAGGCTCCAAAAAGGTAAAAAATGTCCAAAATAATCAATAATGCTCAGATTATTTAGTTTTTAATATTTGCAGATATGGAATCCACCGCAATACTTTGTTCAACAAGTTGCATGACAAACATGATCTTTTTTATGGTGGTCAAACGACCTTAAACATCGAAGAGGAGCAGTCAGTTTATTCCCACATAATTGCAGTGTTTACGTTTGGCTTCCTTGTTACAGCACATGTCCTCCGTTTTATTGTAAAGACATATCTTGACAAAAGAGGAAATAAAGTAGCATCTTTTAAAAACAACAATTTACCCGGGAAAGAATGGGTAACATCATTACATGATAGACATAAAAATGTTTTGGTTAATCGAATTGCTCGAAACATAAGTATTTCAAGAGCTGTAGTGGATCACGAAGTCAAAAACAACTTCTTTAATAACCTGGAAAGAGAGCTACTTGATGTTGCTCCAACAAATATTTGGAACTATGACAAAACAGATCTAAGTGACGATCCTGGTAGTATGAAAGTGCTTATGAAACGAGGCACAAAATATCCAGAGCAAATCCAAAATGCTACAAAGGCATGTACTTTATTAATGGTAGCCGGTAATGCAACAGGAGATGTTGTACCAGTATATGTTGTTTACAAATCTCAAAAGCTTTGGCAAACTTGGACAGAAAATAGACATGAACATGCGCGGTATAACAGAACAAAATCCGAATGGTTTGACTACCAATATTTTGAAGATTGATTTGTTAATTTCATGTTAGCCATTCTCAAAAAACAGGAAGGAAGATAGGCGACAATTTAACTTCACACCTAAATATTGAGGTCATACGTCAATGTGAGGTGAATAACATATCTTTCAAAGAATTACTCCCTAATGCCACTTATTTGGTCCAAGCGTTGGACGTGGCATTCTTTAGGCCCATGAAGGGTAACTGGAGACAAATTTTACACAAATGGAAGGACACCGTAATTGGTAGTAGATGTGGAACCCAAAGAATTACTAGCTTTGTTAAGAAAGTTAATAAATATCATTCAAGAAAGAGCAGTTGAAGTTCTTCCCGCTGGTTTCAGAAAATGTGGTTTATATCTCTTGAACCGCGCAAAAGGACTAAGTCGTTTGCCGGCAAAAATTATAAATAACCAGAGTGCAAGCATAAAAGATGTTTTGAGAGAAAGTTTTTTGAAACAACTGCAGAGAAGCGAGACACAACAATTGCATAACGTCATCGTCAAAAGCGCAAAATGGTAAATATAGCTCTCGAAAAAAGCATAAGTGCAACGGACCTTGTTGCTGATGACTTGACAACAGCTAAGCCAAAACAAACCATACGGCGCAAACAGAAAGAACCAGTTAAAAAAGTGGCTTCAAACACTGAAGTGCACAATATACCATCGACAGTATCTGAAGAACCCTCAACGTCAGCACAATATAATGAACTTTCGACGTCAACTCAGTCAGAAAAACTGTCTAAAGGGTCTAGAAAAATTCTTCGATTAAGGAGTGATCAATGTGATTTGGAAGCAAGTGGTGATTCTGGTACAGTCATGTTTAGGGAAAGCAGCTCGTCTCCCATGTCTGAATTGATTCTATGGCTAAAGATAGGATACCAGAAATTGAATCAGCCGTTAATGATGACATCGAAATAAAGGTTGGAAATTATGTCATCATACTTTATGAAGGATTTTTTTTTCCTGGCGTGATCACGTTTCTTAAAGAAAATGAAATTTGGGTTAGTGACAAAGATTTTTGCGACAAATTTTTTTTTGTCAAATGTTCGGTTTACTAATACATATGGGTTAGATTAGTAGCCAAATGATAAAGCTTCATTTTTAATGTATCAGATGTTTTATTTTTATAAAATAGAATTTTATAATCGACAAAAACTGCTAAATCTGTTACAAAGCTACCCCAGTTTACGGTACGAATAATTTTTACATACGTTTAAATTTACCTTATTTGCTTTAAAAAAAACTTTGTTGATTTCCATTTACATGTATGCACACATAGCAGATTTTCTTTATCAAAAAACAACGACAAGATACATAATATTTTAGACTCCAACAAAAAAAATTGTTTTAAACACTGTTTAAAGATTCTAACCTATAAATATGTCGTAAACAGCTGAGAAAAATTATTTGTGAATTGTCATTAGGTTTAAAACCTTTGTCGTAAGATAAAGTTTTCTATAAGTTTGTTCTACAAGTTAAAAAAATGTAGTTTGTTTATTGAAATTTCAAACATTAAAAACGTACGATTGTGATACTTTAACTAAACAATTGTTAAGCAATGCGCCGTGGTGTAGAGTGTACAATAGTCTCCTATTACACCAAGTGTCCATGGTTTAAATCCCTTAGTTGCCACTTCTAAAAACTTGTCAAACAACCGCCACCGCTTTAATTAAAACTAATAAGTCATTAATGTTCAACGGTATTCTCTAAGAAATACAACAGATGCCATTCAAGAACCTAAATTTTATTTATTTATTTAAAAAAACACCGTTTTAGTTTACTTTCTAAAATTGTTTTTTATTCAACACCAACGTGACACTCTCCTAACGAATCGTTTATTAAACGAATCCAATTCATTTTTGTTGTACGTAGACATTTTTTTAACTAAAATTTTTATTTTAGCCCCTCTTTATTTATTGTATCAATTTCATAAACTACCACTTTTTTGTTTCTTTGAGAGAGATTTTAGTACTCCATGCTCAGCTTCCTAATAAAATCATTTTTTATTTACATACTTTAAATATGTACTAACTTACTTTATTTGTTTTATAAAATTTTGTTCATTTAGACAACTAATTCGGTAGCCTAAAAGAAACAACCACACAGCTTATTATTGCTTGTTGAAGATTCTATAGAATTGTAATATAAACAAAAACAAACGATGTTCAGAATTTATTAGGTTATGTATGATTGTTGTTATATAGAATAAGCATTCTGTACTTACCGTTTTACGAAAAATATTTAATAAAAGTAAATAAAAGTCAAATATAAACACCAATAACTTATAAACACGAGTACAAATTAAAAATTTTATTTGTAAGATACTTGCTAAGATTCCTTAATTTTGTTTGGATGATTATTTTACCACCACGTATTTTTAAATTTACTTTACATATTTTTTGGGATGATATCACTAGTCCAGAAAGTGCTGTTCTGTAAATATAATTTATATAAAATAGAACTATTATTGCTTTTAGCAATTTCATAAGGGTTTCATCATTCCAAACATGCGTGTTGCGAAAATTTGTTATTATATAAGCAGTGCGATGGCAGAGACACTACATATATAATAATACATATAGGTTAAGAGAAGTATTGTTGTCTTTTTGTTTTAATATTTTATGAATGTATAGGAGCATGTGTAAGGTGTGAATTGTATTGATTTATTATTGAAAATAACACTAATCTGAAAATAATATTTTAGCACTAAAGTCAGTGTCAAAAGCTTCTTGTTGCTGCAACCACTCACAAAACTCAAGTCGCGGTTCAAAATCAACGTCGGCTAACTGTTGCAGTTGTTGAACATGGTAAAACCACAAAAAATAATTTCTTAAAACACGATGTGGGACGCGTTACCTGCAGCCTATTTCTGCCGTAAAAAGAATTCTCTCAAACTCAAATGTTATGCGGAGCGTAAGAATAACCACGTCGAAAGCACCGGCAAATCCAGAAACTCGCATGGAAATTAAAATTTTACAAGAGTATTCAATATACGAGTACAGTCCTACCAATTTCGAGAATTTTTTGCTGGCGGATTCTAGAAGAGTCCAGTTGGATCCACAGAAAATGTTGATATTTGGTAAGTACCATTCAACATATAGTGCAAGTATAAAAGAATTATTTGTAGACGATACTCTTTTATTGTGTTCATCAGTATTCGCGCAAATATTTGTCATTCTGGCAAGAAAAAATGTGTTTCCGGTACTGTATTGTTTGCTGCCAGATAAAATCTTAAATTGTTCAACATAATAAAAAAAAAAATTGGCCAGAGTTGAGCCCCGAAAGCATCAGCGTGGATTATGAATTGGCCATTCATCTGGCGGTACGACAAGTGTATCCAGAAGCAGAAATTTGGGAGTGTTTATTTCACCCGGTAAAAAACCTTAGAAGGCATTTATCTTTCTGCAATCTCCTTGGGCAGTACAATTCTAATCCAGAATTTGCACTACAAGCAAAAATGATCACTTCACTGGCATTTGTTTCAAAAAAGGATGTGATTACTGCAATTTCCGAATTAGAACATTATGTGCCAGATGAATTCGAACTTATTTTAGGATGGTTTACCAATAATTACATCGGTCGTCCGAGAAATAATGGAACCAGAGCGCCAGCAACGTTTGTATCGACGATTTGGTCTGTTTACTTTCGTACTTTGAATGAAAGAGGCAGAACTAATAATTTCGTTGAAGTATGTCACCACAAGCTTCAATTGGCCTTCGGTTCTGGAATTGTTCATCCTACACTATAAACCTTCATAAAAAATTTAAGGAAGGTTCAGGCAGCATATGATGCTGACTACAAAAGAGCAATAACCGGACGCAATGGCACAATCAAAAGAAGACGCTATGTGGAAGCAGACCAAAGAATTTAAATAAAGGTATCAATTACAATGGGCAAAATATCACCGAATACCTTAGAGGGATATCCTACAGTTACAATATGGAATGAGATTTTGTAATATTATTGTATTTATCATTATAAATTATATGAGTTTAATCAGATTAAAGAATTCCTAAAACATCAGATTTGTTACTTTCCGTCTTATAAAAATTCGTCGTCGCCGATTTGACATCGCCGAGTTGACCATCGCCGACTTGCCATCGCCGAGTTGTTGCGTACCGGTAATAATCATTAAAAATGGAACTTCACTCAACTGCAAACTGGTTGGTATATCTACAGATTAAATAATTAGAATACTCCTATATGAAAAGTGTGTATAAAATTTATTAATGACACAATTGGAAGCTGTTGTAATTTTTTTAATTAGAACCAAATAAATGTCAAAACGACAACCTAAAACTTTTAGCTGTAGGATTGTCGTTTTAACTTTTTTTGCGGAAAATAGTAAATGCGTTTGCTAGCACATCTTGTGTCATGTGCCTTGTTAATAAATATGTAACTTCATATTTTTTTCTAAACCATCGTATAACAATAAACACGCCGTAATCGACTGAAACTAACCGCTAAAGCAAGATGGTACTTTACCTTAAGCGGTCATCAATGTGATCATCTATTAACCATTTTTAAAATATGTTTTACGTGATTGTTTTATGAAATAATTGAAAATCATTGCATTAGGAAACAAATTAAGGAACTTAGTCCATATATTATTGATAGATTTGATAATTTAACACTTCGAAATCAAGCACGTATGTTCAGATTACAAACACTTGCAGATATTATTAATGTTATGAATAATATATGTATGTAATAGTGATAGTCGAAGTGTGAGCACCAGAAAGTATCATCCTTGTAATTCATAATTCAAAGTTGGTGAAGCAAAATACTTTACTCTTTGTGTCAGATATTACAACTGTAACGAGATAAGTCATTTAATAACAACTTGTTCAAAGCCAAGAAGAAATCATGGTTCATGCTACATCTGTGAGCAGCTGGATGACCAACAGAAGGATTGTCCTACTCAGAAATCATCCAGACAAGGTTAAACGCAAGAAGGAAGCGGTACGTTGCAAGTTTCAAAGACAATTAATATAGTTCTGTGCCATTAGTTCAACTAGAGCCAGTACCAGCATGATCTATTTCACTGTGTATCGAATTTGATAAGTATAAATTTTATATTCAGGCAGTGCTATTTTCACGTATGTTATATGACCATTAGTTTGGGTTAATACTTATTTAAGAATTGCAGTTGTCAATATTTTGTTTTGATTTGATCGAGGCGATCAGAAAGTCAGAATGGGCGAGCTGTTGTGTAAAAATTTTAGTTTGTATTTACCGCCTCCGGAAGTTGAAGGAAGGCAATTGTGACAGGAAGCGGTTGACAACGATGCTCAGAAATTTGGGTTTGAGGTCCAGAACGATGATGTATCAGTTACGTTAAATATACAACATGTTTAGTAATAACGTTTATTTTATGAATTTATGAAATTATTTTATTGAACAATTTTATAATTTTTTTTTAGTAAAACATAACATAAATGCTAAACGTTTGAAAATATAATTATCAATACACAACATTGGAAAACAATAAAATACGTTATAACATTTCTCCTACTGGTCTAAGGATAATCTCGTGAACCTAAAAAAAATGATGTATTAAAAACAAAACATTTACATTGTTTACTTGAACGTGCGGTGGTGTGCCGAGTACGTAGCAAACAGCATCTGCAACATCTTTTGGTTCCAAATATGGTATTGTAGAAAAGATTTTGTCTGAAATACCGCTTTCATTTAAAATGTCGGTTTTAGTCATTCCTGGACTAATACTCTAAAAACGTAATTATTACATGAGTTTTAATATTTGTTTACATAGAGAGCCAGAAGTAGAAGACTACCCCCGCGGCCTAAGTTTCAGGCCCTACGAAAGAGGGTCTTATTGCAGACCGAGGGATTAATCTTCTTTCGATACAAGATTTTACGCATAACTGCAAAGCACCATAGTTAAAACGACGAAAAAATACGACAGTGATTTAAATGAACTGTTGCTAGGTTGTTACTTGTTGCTAACATCATTTGTTTCAAAATAAAATTTTAATAATTTCGGAAACACCTAATGTTCCCATTTCGTCATCTCCAGATTGTCTAATTTCATTCCAGAATTTGTCACGTTATACATTTTATATTAATAAATTGACTCAATAGCGCTGTAATTAATTAAAGTGATAGATTTTGATACGGACTTTTTAACGCTTTCACAGGGCCACAAACAGGTAAAATTTTGACATCTGAAATGTTGATATTTACCAATTCTAATAATACGGTTCTGTATGAGAAATTTAACATTGGAATGTAACAGTTTTAGTTTTCTGATACCAATAATAAAAACTGAAAGGAAACAATACAAGTTGTGTTTTAAATACTTCAACGACTTCAATAAGTTATGAGCCCAGATAAAGGTTTATTGAATTAAAACGGAATTAGTTTTTTTTAAAGAAGAAAATAAAAACAATGGAAAAATTGCGTAAAGTGTGTGCACGTGTATAACAAAACCGTTAAACAAAAAATAATTAAGAAAATGAAACAATGATGTTGTTTTTACTGGTTACAGAAGAGGAAATTCAATATTTAAAAACAATGGAAACAGAAGAAATTTTAATGGAAATTCAAACCGATGCACATATAATAAAAATTCATTAAATGAAAACTATAAGGTTAATAATTTTGTCTATAAATGTCACAATTGTGGTAAACTAGGGCATAAACTAGCTCAATGTAGAAGAAATCAAAGAGAAAGAAGTTTTCAATCTGGAATATCTGGAAGAGGAGGACAGACAAATTTAACATAAAAAAATACAAGGGAAAATAAAATTCCAATTTCATTTTTTACTTCTATGGAACAGGGTAGTACAGAGGATAAAATCGAACTTAAGTTTGATATGTAACCGAACAAAAACCGATAAACAATACTATCAATTTAGCAAAAATGAGTTGTACTATCAAAGCTTATAAACAAGGACCAATAGAAGTGCAAACAGAAAATTGAAAAAGTGTTATTATTAAAAATGTTTGGGTATGTGAAGGCTTATTTTGTAATTTAATGTCTGTAAAAAAAATAAAAGAAGCTGGTTGTGAAATTTCATTTAGATAAAATAAACTAATAATTGGGAAAAGTAATCAAGAAATAGTCAGAGGAAAACTAACTGGAAATCTTTATACGGTTACAATGAAATTTTGACAAACTGAATTGGCATGCACGGTGCAAAAAGAAACTACATTACTACATCGGAAAATTGGTCACGTATCAAAATATCTTATAAATGGAATTTGTGAATTATATTTAAAAATCAAAGCAAACTAGACAGCCTCTTGTACGACTACCAGCAGATAGAAAGCCAAAAAAATTTAAAAACGATCTCAACTGATGTATGTGGACCAATAAATCCCACAACGCATAATGGTTATAGCTATTTGTGAGTTTTATTTCATTTTTCTCATTTTTGCATGTTATGCTTAACCCGTAACTGCTACCGACCAATTATATTAGCGTAACTACTACCGACGGGTCATACAGACCCATTCAAAGTTTTGGAAATAAATAACTGAATTTTATAACCAACAGTTTATTATTCAAAATATTGTACAAAAGAACATAAATGTATATTCATTTACAAGAAAAAATTAAACTATTTGCAATTCGGGCAAATTTTAAGAGCACATTGAAGGCAAATTGGAATATTACATACTGAGCAATATACATTTGTTTTTCGATCTTTTTTCGAGGGACAAATGGCACACCGCTTTCTTTTTAATACTTCCTGAGCTTGCACTGGGTTGGATTGATCCCCCATAGAAATCCCAAGAATATCTGCTGCAAGGCAACGTAGTTTCCAGGGCACTTTTTTGTTGGTAATCCTAAGCTGAATGTGAGGAGTAATTAGAGCAATTCCTAGTTGCTTCAAATAATTATGGCGTGAAATTTCTGTGTTTTGTGAAAACTGGTAGACAACGCGACTGTTCACTCCTGATACATTCAGAATGCAATGGAAAATTGCCATGGGCCAGCGACGTGTTCGACGGGATGTTGAATATGTAGCGCATTTCTCGTCCAAGGCATCTACACCTGCTTTTGTGCTGTTATAATAGAATATAATTTCCGGTTTTTTGCTGACTTCATCAACTGTACCATTGTGATGCATACTGGAAATTAATACAACTGACTTTCCTTTTTTTGGTACGTATGACACTATTGTTTTTTCAGAAGTAAATCCAAAATTTGATGAATGAACCGCGCGTTTCTTATTGGCAAGAAATTCAGGGGGAATCATTCTTTTGTTTTTTTTTACAGTGCCCACATATGTTAAGCCTTTATTTTTTAATTCATCAACCAATTCCATAGACGTGTACCAATTGTCGCCTGTTACATTTCGGTTTGTTTTCTCAACAGGTTGTATCATGCGGAGCACAACTTCAGTTGGATGTGATAAAGTTGGTTTTTTTATGACACTCAAATTTTTGCCAGAGTAAATTTCCGCATTGAGCATCTAGTGGGTTTGTGAATCGGCTAATATTTGAACCTTAATTCCATACTTTGCAGGTTTGCTTGGGATGTACATTCTAAATGCACATCTTCCTCGGAATGGTACCAGCATTTCATCTATCGTTACGTTGGAACCAGGACTAAAGTTTTCTTTGCAGTTTTTAACAAAATTATCAAACAAATCCGAAATTGGAGCGAGTTTATTGCTTTTTACTCTCTCTTGTCTTGTTTGTTGGTTGTCAAATCTAAGACATGCTAAGAAAAACAGAAAACGCGCAAGTGACATTGTGCATCGAAACAAATCTCTTCCTGTGCCATCTGTTGCCCATAACGATCTTAGATCTTCATGGCCAGATTTAAACACGCCTTGCAAAAACAACAAACCGATAAATGCTTCAATTTCAATTTTGTCTGTAGCACATGTAAATGTTGGTGCAAACTTTGAGCGAGAATTTTTGCGTCGTCTAAAAGCGCCATAATGTGAGTTTACTGTATGTATTTTATCGTTTGTAAACTTGACTATAACGTTCAACATATCATCAGTAATAAACTGTTTCCAAGCTTCCATCGGACATGAAGGTGGGTTATTACGTGCGGGTCCTCTTGGTCCAGGTAAAATGCGCAATAAATTGTGAGATTTTACTTTACTTTTTTTGGGCGCTTCTTTGGCCCATTTTGTATTATCTTTTCCGTACCAAGCAAGCTTTGATCTCTTAGAGGTAAGATTGATAGTTGATTCATCTTTCGATTTATTGTCACCAGATATGATATTTTCTTGATCGGATAAATACTCAAAATCGCTTACAGTGTCGTGGTCACTAAATATTTCGATATCTTGCTCATCTTCATCACTTATATCTGCGTTGTTTAGTATTGTTTGGCCAGCTTCCGCCTCATCATCTGCTGTTGCAATATTTTCCGTTCTATCATCGTTATCATCCATATCCTCCCAAAATTCATTTGAGTTTATTATATCTTCTAATTCCGCGTCAGTCAGAAATTTGTTTGTAGAAGCCATTCTAATAACTAAAAGTATAATAAAAAATATGTATATGTATATTTTTTTTAATAGTTATATCAATTATTTATTATAAAATTTACTAACATAAAAAAGAAAAATAATAAAGTTATATTACCTGTGTTCTAAAAATACAGTTTACCAACGTAAGCACTACCGACGGGTCACAGTGACCCGACCACGTGAATATAGCGAAAACTGTCAAATAAAAACGTCCACTCTCAGTGCGTGTTAAATTGTGACTGACTAACTAGAGTATATCCAGGAATACAGCTCTCCCACCATCTAAATTAAAATGGAATCGCACAAACTCACTAGTGCTGGGTCAGAGAGACCCCGTCGGTAGCAGTTACGGGTTAATAAAAAGGAAAAGTGTAGTATTTGAAGTATTTAAAAAATATTTAAGTCTGGTTACTACAAAATTTGGAACAAAAAAAAAGTTCAAAGAGTTGTGCAAGAAAAATGGAAAAAGAATACAATATACAGTACCAAGAAATCCAGAACAAAATGGCGTAGCAGGAAGATTAAACAAGACAGTGATGGAGACTGCAAGATGTCTTATCCTTGATTTTCACTTAAATGAAACATTATGGGGAGAGGCAGTTCGAGTGGCTATTACAAAAAGGAACAACCTTTGCGGAAATATGGAATGATCAAAACCTTGATTTAAAAAAAATTAAACTATATGGATGTTCAGCACATAACTTGCTACCTAAGGAAGATAGATTTTTAAAAATAGATCCTAGAAGTAAAAAACTAATAATGATGGACTACTCAGAAAACAGCTACCGTGGAATCACGAATACAAGAAAATTGTTTACGAAAGAAACATGATATTTGATAAAAAAAAAACTAAGGAAGCCGTAACAATTGGTATAAGCAACAATAACATTAAAGAATTTGAAAAAGGAAACATTGTAGAAGACAAAAAGAGAAACAGAAACAAAAGAAACGCCCAAGAAAATAAAAAGGAAGAGGCGAGGAAAAGTTCAAAATTAAAGAAAACACCAAAATACTTACAGGATTATGATGCTAGCAATGAATTTGAAGCAAATCTAATGGCTACTCTCTCAAATAGGAATGTGATCTCTAAAGTACCAAAATCATAAGGAAGCTAAAAATGATGAAGATTGGCAAAACGCAATTAAAGATTAATTAAATTCTTTAAAAGAAAATAATACTTGGGATTTAGTTGAAACCTCCGCCGAAAAAATTATCATAAATTGGAAATGGGTGTTTACTCAAAAAGAAGTATAAGGAAATATTGTGAAGAAAGCAAGATTAGTGGCAAGAGGCTATAAGCAAGAAGTATCACTAGAAGAGGACATTTATACTCCAGTCGCCAGGATGAGTACTCCGAGTCTTACTAGTTTTAGCTCTCGAAATGAATTCGGAAATCCATCAAATAGACATCAAGTCAGCGTTCCTGAATGGAGAAGATAACGTCTGTAAACTCAAGAAGGCTCTTTATGGTCTTAAACATTTCACCTACACATCCATGTTTATATATTAAGTCAAATGTTTATTTACTAATTTGGGTTGATGCTTTAATTATAATTTCTAACTGTATAAATCATGTTATTAAAATTAACAAACAACTTTCGTCAAATTTAAAATGAAAGATCTTACTAATGCTATAATCGAAATTGTATTTTTAGGTATTGAAATAGAAAAAGTAGAGAACACATGTTAATTTCTCAGGCAAATTTAATTAGTAAGGTTCTAGAGCAATTTAATATGAATAGTTGTAAACCGTTAGATATACCAATACAACCTAATTAAATTTATTGATTGAAAAATGATTCCTAATGTGCCATGTAAGCAACTTGTAGGTTCATTAAAGTATAACATGTTAAAAACTAGGCCTGATTTGTGTTTTGCAATCATGTATTTCAGTCAATTTCAAAATTGTTTTAGTATAAATCATTGGAATCATCTGAAAAATGTTCTGAGATATTTAAAAAAAACGAAAATTATGTGTTAAAATTTACGAAAACTTGTAATATGAATTTGAACATTGATGCTTTTGTTGACTCTGATTTTGCTTATAACGTTAATGATAGAAAAAATGTTAGCGGATTTATTTTTTGGAAATCTAAGAAACAGTCAATTGTGACGCTTTCAAGTGCAGAGGAGGAGTATGTTGCTCTATCTAACTGTATGACCAAATGTCTTTTTCTTAAGCAATGTAACCGTCATTTAAAGTTGTTTGATTACTTTCGTGAAAGACCCGGTATTTTTATTGACGTTATTTATTTGATGTATTTTGGATTTGTTTTATTGATTTTAGATTGATTTTAATAAGTTATTTTACGTTTTTAAATTCAAAGTCATAATTTAAAGTTGTGGATAAAAATTTGTATTTTGTTACGCCGTTGAATCGTCTGTATTCTGCGATTGTGTTTATTTGACAATTTCTTTGTTTGATTAAAATTCTAGTGGTAATTTATGTTTCCCTTCTGAGATATAATTGTAATTAAATATGTTTTAGCCGTTTGTTTATTTTAAGTTTGTTTAAAAGTTCTTTGTTTTAAGTGCATTCTCAGTACAATTGTACTTGGTTTCTTTGTGTTAATCGATTATATTATGTGGAAAATTAAGGCATTATCTTAATTTGTTAAACAGTTTAAATTTTATGAGCGGCTTGAAATATGATATTTTGTCAATTTGACAGTTTATGCAGGAACAAACACCGTGGCCCAACACTATGTTTGTGACATTATTTAATCTGTTTGCATCCTCTTTGCACTTCTCGGTGAGATTGTTTTCTTTCAAGGAGTTTCGAACACAGCCATTGGGAAAATGGTAATCGAATAAGGTTATATATAAATGTAATTTTGGTGATAATAAGAAGTTAGTCGGTTAACAGTCGTCGAAATACTTTAATAAGATCGTTTGTTAGTTGGTTTTGAGGTGGTAAACTCATCCTTTTAAGAGGAAGTAACGCAGCAGAAGTAGTATGCCGAAAACGTGAATTTTTTGTGCAGTTAGTGGAGTTTTGTTTCAGTTTATCTTTACGTAATGTAGAACCGTGTTCGTCGAGTAATACGACGCGGTTATATCTTTGCCTTGGTGGCGGTTATTGAGAACTTTCCGATGGTACATAGTCCTCTGGAGGCCTCTTTCAACGTTTCTTCCTGATTACATCTGACAACCCAAGATCCAACCACAAGTTCTTTTTTGGATTTATGACGACAATTTAAGGTATTTATGTTGTATCGGTTACTTAAAGTTTGTGAATTTTCTTTACGCGTTTAAATGTCTTAAAAGCTTTGGTTTTTAATAAAAATGTGTGTTGCGATTTCATCGCTAATGTAATTCATAATTGATTATTGTCCGTATTTATCCAAACTATGTGACAAAATATCGTTGTGTTGAAAATTAGATTGACGTTAAACAGAAAATTTATTATTAAAATCTTAATTCTGTTTTTGAAAATAGATTAATTTATTTGATTCTGTATTGAATTGATATTAATTTAATGCGCACACGGCCGTGCTTTAGTTAACTAAGATTTGCTATTGTTTTTTTTTAAATTTTACTTTAGTTTCATTTCTTTAAAAATTTTGTTTGTTTTAATACGATTATACAACTTACTTTAATTTGTTTTTAACTTTGATGTTTATTTATCTTTTTTTATTATTATGCGTTAATTTAAATAGCTTTTTTTGTTTGTTTTATTTTCTTGTTTTGAGTAATTTTTGTTCAAATAAATGTTAAATAGTTAAATCGTAAACAAGCTTTTAATTTCGTCGGCTTCCGAGTTATGAAAAATTTAAGTTCATTTCAGATTTTAGTAAGATACACTCTAATAAGGAAAGTCCATTTAGAGTGTATCCTTTAGGAGTGGGCTTGTGGTTGGCAAGGGCCAAAAGTTCATTAATCTATATTCCTTCCTTGCGCCCTTTGAATTGACTTTTTGAGTTTGTTTTCGTTCGAGTTTTCCAAGCAATCACAGAATTTTTGAATATAACTCACCCCGTCTTCACTGAGCACCGCCAAAACTTCGTTATGTTACTTTCTTTCAGGCAAGTGTCATTGTTTCATCATTTGCACGTAACAGCAACTTTTAGAAAATATAATATTTAAATCAATTTGGCCAATAGTGATACACGAAGACAACCAGTCTTGCATTAAAATGGCAAAATCTCTAGAAACAAAAAGGTCAAAACATATCGATGTTTGACATCATTTTATTAGAAACTGAATTTCCAAAAATGAATCCAGAATTGTATATGTACCTACAGAACAACACTGTACAGACATAATGACAAAAACCTTACCATGCATTAAATTCGAGAACTTTAAAGAATGCATTGGTATTAATAATTCTGTTTAAGATAGTTTAGTTTTTTTTTCTTTTGTAATTATTTTGTTAAAATTTATTCAATGATATGTATGTATTTTTTTAAAGTAGTTTTCGTAGAATTGAAGTGTTGTTATCCACTAATTTTAATAATACGGTCCATATGTTAAGAATACGATTCTGTATGAGAAATGTAACATTGGAATGAAACAGTTTCAGTTTTCTGATACCAATAATAAAAACCGAAAGGAAACAATACAAGTTGTCTTTTAAATACTTCAACGATTTCAACATGAAATTCCACATTTTCGGTCATGGTAAGTAAGATGTATACAACCAATTTTGATACAGTTCTGCGTAAAAAAATACTTACAGTTACTTTAATTTTTGATTGGATTGCGTTTAGTTCTAATCTGAGTGCTTCAGTTAAAAAAGTTATTCCAAATTTGGACGCTCCGTAAAGATTGCTGTTGAAATTGAGCGGTATGTAATGTCCATCGACGCTGTTCATATGAATTATGTGACCGTCAATATTGTTGTCTTTCATTATTTTTGTGGCTTCTCTTGTAGCAATGCACAATCCCATAAGGTTTGTATCCACCATTAATTTCCAAAATTCGGTGATTCCATCCAATAGGTCAGCGGTTTTAAACACACCAGCATTGTTTACTAAGATATGTACGGGTCCTACATTGTTTGTAATCCAATTAAATGCGCTAAGAATATCTGATTCTTTAGTTATGTCTGCTTTAACTGCATATAATTTGCCGGTTTTGTTTTGTAAGTTTTGCGCTAGCTCTTCTATTCTTTCTTTACGACGCGCTATACCTACAACCTATACTACTATAAAATTTGTAATTAAGGTTTATAAATTTACTTTTAAGCCATGACCTACGAGTTCTTTGCAAATTGCGGCACCAATTCCAGCACTTGCACCAGTTACAACTGCAACTTTATTTTGCCAACGCTCCATGACTATAAATTATTGAAACATTTTGATATACGATGTAAAACCTTATAATCCTGGTGTTAACACCGCTTAACGCTTAAGTTTATTTCAATTATTATTATGTTGAGAATAAATTTTTCTTTTAATACGCAAAATCCATTTTATGAAAAGCGGGTATTATCGCAAAAGGCCAGTATGTAAATTACGCTTGCATAGAATGCGCATGTGCCTTTTGTTTCGCAGAACATTAAATTTTGGTGTCAGAAAACATGGGGTTTTGTGTTGTCGTGCAGAAGGGTTAAGAGGTCATCGCCGTGGATCAACAGCTAGGTCTAGCAGAACCACGACGACTAACTGGAGAACGGCAGCGCAAAAACGTAAGTAAGAAAATTTTATTTTCAACAATTAAAAGGCGAACAGAATTAAAATTAACGCGGTCCGCAGCGACACCTGGATTATGAAAAATTGTAACTAAAACTAATAGTATTTAGATAAAGTTGTTTTTACTTACTACAACAATTGGCACTGTTAAATAAAAGAGTTATTCAACACAATATACAAACTAGATAGATTACGAACTGTCGGGTTGTACGCAATAAACCTAGCGTTCGATTGTTGCTTTTAACAACCTGCAAAACAATGTTAAAATATTATTCATCCGCTTATTAAAGTTTGTTAACGACAAGTTTTATAAAATGAAATCATAAAACGTTTATGTAATTGAATCGTTTAAATTATTAATGTAATAAAATACGTGTAAAATTAATTTTTATATATTTTAATTAACAATTGAAGCTCTGTGGTTAGTTTTTACTATTAAGCTTTACAATACAAGAGTTTATTCCACCAATTATTAATTTTAATAAATTTACCTAAAATCAATTCTTTTACTGTAAAAGCTTTATGTCTGTAATAAAACAAGTTTGTTTGTAGAAAGAAGAAAAAATAAAAATACGTAATAATTATAAAGTTAAGCTATTGTTGAAGTAAAAAAGAGATGTTATTCTTATGTAATTAATATCGATGAAATTAAAGTTATTCAAATTTTATTAATTTATTTATTTTCTGCCATCAAAAAAATTTTTGGAAAATAAAATTTTAGAATAAGAATGCGATGGAAACAATAGTAACGATAAACTGTTGACTTTATTCCAGGCTATAAAGATGTTCAAAACCTGCAAGTAACTACAGCTAGTTTTATTTTACCTGCAACATTGTTAAAAAGACAAATCCAGACAAATGTACCTAATGTTGAAGTTGAAATAATAATGAAACTGTCAGTGGCATCATCTAAAACACAAACCAAAACGTGTAAGTTTAAAATTCTAATAAAAGTTTAGAAGCTCATTTCTTATATTATAGCGTTGTACAAAACTTACAAAACATCAGATGTTTTATCTGGTCGAAGAGTTGTAGACATTGCTCATTTTTTCAGAGGATTGCAAGCGTTAAACAATTATAAACCATTTGATTTCAACGTTTTGCATATTGTTTATTAAAAAGATAAGAAGTGGTGTATCAAATACATTGTTTCTAAGCGTATGCAATGTGCACTTTACTGTAGTAATTCAATTACCCACAAAAAAAAAGAAAAGGCAACGGCAACTCTGGTATCTGAGATTGGCATGGGTAAAGCAACTAATGCTGCGTTTACATTATTCTAGTCCAGTAATCTAGCAACTTAATCGATACCAATACTAAATTAGATCAAATCGTTTACATAGTCATTATTGTTGAATCGAAAAATTCAACAAAGAAGTTTAAAAATTGTATTAATTGATGTAACGAAAGAAAAACTGGAAAAAACAAATTTTGTTAAAACATTGAATAAACAAAAAAAAACAAAAAAGAAACTCAGCAATGTTTTTGCGACAACTGGAGTCAAAAGATCGTTCTAAATGCAGATTGGCAATGAGACTGAAGACAAAAAATTTTGAGTTGTTTTCATTAATTTCAAATAATATTCAACGTAGCGATACGTTATTCAGAGTTTCTAAATTTGCAAAAATAACACTAAAAACCATTCTTTTTTTTTATGAAGTGAAAATAGTTACAGAAGTCTTAGTAATCTGTTTCAGTTGCCAAAATCATCTATATTGCAAATTATACCCGAAGCTTTTAAGAAATAAAAAGAACATTAAGAGATCACATCAAGGTAACATATTCTCTTTAATATTAAAATTTTCCTATTTTCTACACTAATTTGCTTAAACATTATTAATAATAACGTTGTGATTTTAGCCCTTGGTTTATACAAAACTTATTTGAATTACGCGGGTATAAAATCAGCTTTCAACGTTTCCATCTCTATAGCCGTTTACATACTGTTATTAAAAAAATTGATAACAATATTAGTGTATTCTGAGTCTTTATCAATAAATTAAGTAAATCATAAGTGACTTGGGTGTCTGTAGTAAATGCTGGACCAATAGAAAAAGTATTCAAACTTGGATCAAGCGTTTGTCGTATATGAGAATAACTTTTTGAATATTATTTTGGTCCAAGATAAAGTATTTTGTAAAAAGTTTTCTTAATTCCGTCGCAATCTAAAAATGTCAAATTATTTTCAACTTTTTCTGATTTGGAGAAGTCATTTATGATCTTTTTCAAAACTGTTCTATTTATAATCACTTAAAAAATAGTAGTTTTATACCAAAAGAAGTAGTAGTTGTAGATGATGCTGCTTTTCCATTAAAAACGTATTTAATGGAATAATATTCTAAGACTAATTTAAGTGTTGAAGAAAAAATATCCAATTTCAGATTTTCACGTAACAGGCGCGTTGTCAATCATAATTTTAAAATCTCAGTAAACCAAATATAATAACTTAATATAAAAACAAATATAAACGTAACTGCAGCTTAATCACAACTAAATTAACACCAATCTTGTAACATAAAAAATTGTTTCTTTCCCATAGCATGAATCATTCAATCGTTTTAATAATTACAACACATTTAAATGGCTCCCTAAAATCGGCATATTTTTTCATATATTGCTTACAATTTACTAAATGATTCACTACAATACCAACCCATTGTTAATCAACATCTATTTTCGATATCGGTAATGATTCACAATGCTACCTAAACTAGTAGTTTTTTTTAACGATTTAACTAAATCGTCCATTTTAATTGGGCGCAAAGCATCCTAAAACTCGATTTTAGACTCGTTCACGTTAATACTTAGGACCTTCAGCACGGTTCTAAGAGTTTCTCATAAAATCACGAACACGATACACTGATCCATTTCTACACAACTCATGCAAATCAAATCCCGAAAATCCATCAGAGGACCTAGAAATCGATAGTGAGCAAAGGAACACGAGTTATTAGTGGTAGTAAGACAGCAGAAAAAGAGAGAAAGAGGTGAGTAACGGAGAAAGGGTGTAAAATCAAAGTATAAAACCGTGGTAGAAAAGTATAAAACTGTAACAAACAAATAAGATTAAAAGGAATAAACAGTATAATCGAGAAGATAACCTTCTACATTTATAGAAATTATTGCATTTAAGTTGAAATTAAAGCAAACACTACAAGTGAGAAATTTTAAACACGAAAAGTAAGAAAAAACGGTACGGAAGAATAAAAAAAAGATAAAGGAATAAATAAAAGAGAGAAAAAGAGGAAAAACACAACAAATATTTGTAAAAGAGAAGAAGAAAACATGCTAAGAATAACGCCAGAAATCAAAGAAATAAAAGAAGAAAGAAGAGAAAAGGAAAAGAAGTGAAAAAGAAAAAAATGATGGAAAGAATAGAAAAACTGGAGAAAAAAGCGGAGGATGAGAACAGATGGTAAAGGAAGAATAACATTGTAATAAAGGTGCGGAGAAGTAAAGCACCATAAAATGATTTAGTATTGATGCTGGAAGAAAAATTAAATGTGAAAGTAGAAGTGAAAAAAGTGAGAGTGATAAATATAGAGAAGGAAAATGAGATGGTGTTGGCGGAAATGAGACGAAAAGCAGAAAGTGATGACAGAGAAGAAGAAATTAAAGAACACAAAAATTTATATAAATCACAATTTGCATGGGAACAAAGGAGAGTGCAAAGAGAAATAATAAACATAAACATAAAATGAGTATGGGTATGATACAGGAAAATGGAGATAAACAAAAAAAGATACATATGGAACGACAGAGAAAGAGGCCTGAGCAGAGAAAGAGCAGAAAAAAGGGGTAACCAAAGAGCAAAAAACTAAAGAGTGAAGGGGGCGAAAAAGAAAAAAAATTTGACGAAATGGCAAAGAAAAAAAATGAGTAATGGAAAGGAAAAAGACCAACAAACAAGAATAAAAGAAAGTAAGGAAGAAGCACAGGGAGAGATGAGTGAACTGAGAGTATTGTTTTGGAACGTAGGGGGAATAAAAAACAAGGAACAAAATTTTTGGGAGTATATCAGTGAACGGGATGTAGTGGGATTACAGGAAACATGGATGGAAGAAAAAGAATTGGAATAGTGGGAAAAACAGATACCAAGAGAGTTTGAGAGGGTGGTGCAACATGCAGAAAGAGAGAAGAGTAAAAGAAGAGCAAAGAGGGGTATATTAACGGGAATAAGAAGAAAATGATTGAGTCAGAAAGAGTAAGAGAAAGTGCAACAGAGAAGAGGAATTGTAGAATATATAGTCGAAACAAAGAAAAATAAGAATAGTGACGGTTTATAGCAGCAGAATAAAAGAGAAAAGATAGAACATAAAAGAGATGATAGAAAAGAGGGAGGAGGGATTGATAATATTAGGAGACGACTTTAACGTTAGAATATGAGAAGAGGGGGAATACAAGAAAAGAAAGGGACGGGAAAAAGACAAACAAAGGAGAAAGTGATAAATAAACAGGGAGAAGAACTGCTGGAATTGTGCAACAAAAAAGGATGAGAACAAATGAATGGGAACAGAAAAAAAATGAATGGGGGAGTATACATACATAAAAGAAAGGGAAGAATCAATAATAGATTTTGTAATGACAAATAAAGAGACTAAAGAAAGGGTGGAGTCAGACCACCAACCACCGAAATTGGCAATAGAAGGGAGAGAAAGAGAAGAGAGAAACAAAATAAGTACATAACAAAAAAAATATGGACAGAAAGAGAGAATATGGAAAACGATATGAGTAGGGAAGAGATTACAAGAGAGTGTGGAGCAAATAAGAGAAAAAATGGAGAAAGCAAAAGAAAAAGTCAGTTTTTTAAAGTGGAGGAGAGAGAAAACAAGATGGAAGAAATGGTGGGATACAGAATGTAAGGAAGCAAAGAAAAAAGCAAGAAAAACATTAAGATAGTGAAAAAAACATGCGAGAGAAGAAAGGAAGAAAACAAAAAGAAATAAGAGGATCAGATCAAAGGAATAAAAACGGAAGAAGATGTATGGAAGTACCTAAAGAAAGAAAGAAAGACAAAATAGACAATAAAAGTATACAAATAAAAGAATGGGAGAGATATTTAGGAACCTGCTGGGGCGGAAAAAACAAAATCAGAATGGAGAAGAAAAGCAAAGAAAAGAAGCAGTAGTAAAACTGGAAGAAGAAGAGAAAGTAATAAAAGCAATAAAGAAGGTAAAAAAAGGAAGGCGGCAAGAGAAGATGGGATACAAGGCGAAGAGTAGGTATACGGGAAAGAAAATGCAGCAAAAAGGATGATGGAACTAGTAAATAAAATATGGAAACAAGAAGAATTCCCGGAAAGATGGAGAAAAGGAATAATATGCCCAATACACAAAAAAAGAGACAGAAATAAAAGGAAGAATTACAGAGGGGTGCCATTATTAAGCACGGCATTCAAATTATATGCAACAGTGCTACAAGAAAGGCTTCTAAAGGAAATAGAGGAAAGAAGTTTTGTACCAGACTGACAAACGGGATTCAGAAAGAAAAAAGAGTGATAGACAACATATATATACTAAAACATTTGGCGAATAGAGCTAGATAAAAAAAGGGGGAAATGGTGGCATTGTTCGTAGATTTAAAAACTGCTTTTAACAAAGTGAACGGAGAAAAACTGTGGGAATATATGAGGAGAACAAAAAATAAAAAATTAATATAGAGAATAAAGAAAATTTACGAAGAAACGAGGAGCAGGTGAGAATGAATGGAGAGAAGAGCAAGAAATTCGTTACAAGGAGAGAGTTGACACAGGGATGCCCACTGAGGCCAAACCTGTTTGTAGTATATACGGAGGATTTGGAAGAGACAATAAGAAAATAACAGATAGGAGGGATAGTTGTAGGGAAAGTAAAGGTGTGGTCGTTGGCGAAGGCGAATGACATAGTGTTAGCGGCTAAGAAAGAAAAGGAAATGAAGAAGATGATATAAAGGCTGGAAAAATACATGAAAAAAAAGAAATAGAAGTAAATACGGAGAAAACAAAAATAATGGTATTTAGAAAAGGAGGAAGAAAAAGAGAGGAGTGCAAATAGAGGGAAGAGAAAGTGCAGCAAGTAAAGGAATTCACATACCTGGGTTACAAGATGAAGCAGGATAATAAAGAGGGTGAACGCATAAAGAAAAGAATGAGAAAAAGAAACAGATTAATAGGACAAGTGTGGGGTGTGGGAGAAAGGTTGTTTAGGGTGGACATAGTAAAAAGAAGGCTGCTGTTTGAGATGTGGTGATATATGGGGCGGAAACATGGGGGTGGAAGTAGTATAAAGAGGTAGAAAGGATACAAGAAAAATACTGGCAGAGAAACACCGGGGTTTATCATAAGAGAGGTAGTGCAAGTAGAAAAAACTAGAGTAGGACAGAAAAAAGGACTCTAAAATACGAGGAAGAACTGAGAGAACAGAATGCAAAATACTGCTGAATTTTAGAAAGAGATAAAGGAAGGAAAAGTGAAGTACGGGCAGAATGTCAGACAAGATTATTATAAAAAAAACGGGTACGCAAAAGAAGAAGTAGAGAGAGTAAGGGAAGAGGTAGTAGCGGCAAGAGAGGAAATAATAAGGACAGATAGAGACATAGAAAAGCAGGAAAGATGAACCAGGATAAAAGAGGGCAGATATAGTGTGAATTATAAGAATATCAAGAGTGAAGGGGTGCCACAATATCTAAAGGTTAAAGGGAATAAAAGCAACAAGAAGAAAAAATGTTAGATAGGAGGAAACAGCTAAGAAGAGAAGAGAAAACATAAAATGCACTAAATGTAAATAGAATATAATGTAATGTAAATGTAAAAAAAAGGACGGGGTAAAATTGTAAATAGGGGAAACATGAATTATTTTGTAGATTAATTAAGTAAACAAATAAAGTTAAACATGACTTTCTTCATTGCGCGCCCCTCTCTATAAATTATCTGCACCTACGCGTTACTGTACACCTATTTTTTGCGAGTGGCAAATCTCAAATGTAATTTAATTTTATATTTCTTTGTTTTTATTATCTTTTTTAATAAAATAAAACTGGATATTGATGTTTTTTCTTTAACAGTACAAACTTTTTCAGATTTGTGCACCTCTATGACCGTTAGATATGATATTTACGTCTATCATTATAAACCAAAATTGCCGATGATGAGCTTTTGTTATATTATTTCAATACTACTAACAAAATAGCCTTCTTAATAATTTTCAAAAAAAAAATAAGAATTTGTATTAAAGTAGTTAGATTTTTTTTTAATCTTTATGTTTGATATGCCGCGAGCATACTTTTTCGACACGAAATATGTCGTAAAGTTGATATCTTCCAGTAAATACTACAATCAATGGTTATATGTTCTTGAGTATAAAATTAAAAAAGTATTGTTATGTTGTTGTTACAGTGTCATAACAAAACTTGTTATATTATGTTATATACATGTTTAATAAAAGTTATGTATATGTGTTTGCTGGGTGTCTTCCATGACTCTGATGATATCAGACCATGGCACGCTATTGAATGCGTTCTGAACGTAGAACATCACCAGGATGCAGCATCTTCTGTTATGGTGTCCTACTCTTCTTACTTTATCTAAATACAATTTTACTACTTTGATAACTGGTAATGCATGTTGTTTTAGTTCACTAAGTATATAACATTTTTAATTACTACAGAATGAGGTTTTGAGTTTGTATTTGAGTATAAAATTGAATTTTATTATACAAACAATGTTTTGATAGTTTTCTGTAATTTATAGAAATTGTATAGTAAAGTTTTAATATCTGCGATTACCTCTTTGCGACTGTGTGTAAAAATATTGGTAGTATCTTTTTAGTTTGAATGCGAGTTGTATAAGAACAAAAAACAAAACTTGTTGTTTCATCACTATCTTGAACATCAGTTAATTTTAAATTTTCGGGTAGGTAGAATTTGTTTTGCTCTAACATAAATTTAGGTATACTAAGATAAGAATGTCTTCCGGGTTTCGACCGTGTCATTGTTGTAACCGAAGTTGCCAACTTTTCGCCCACTTTCGTAAGCGGCTTCATCAGGGCGTGAGATAAATGGAAAAACTTAAACAAGCAACCGAAATCTAACTAAGAATCAACTTGTGAATGAAGCCAGATTCTAACCTCTAAAAAAGGTAAGAAAGAAAACGGTAAACTTGAAAAAGCAAACGAAAATCTAACAAAGAACCACTACAGAGTTAGGTAATCAACTTGTAAACCAAGTTAAATTCTAAACTCCATAGAAGTGAGTTAAGAAGAAATAGTCTCCGTATATAAAGAAGAGGAATCGTCACGGATGATTAAGCTCGACTCTGATTGACTTACAGTTGAAAGATTCTAAACCACCTCGTCTATACGGACTTTCCAAAGTTCACAAACAAGGCATTCCCCTTCGACCTATCGTCAGTACTATCCAATCTCTTACCTACAAAATAGCCAAATTCTTGAACAACATTTTTTGCGAGTTTACAAGTAAAACCTCTTCTCACATCCTCAACTCTCAGCATTTTATTCAACGTTTGGAAGCTATAAAACTTGAACTCCAAGATCTTATCGTGAGCTTTGATGTCACTTCACTTTTTGCTAAAGTTCTTTTAAAGGATTCGCTTATTATCATCAAACAGATTATGTCTCAACATGGCAAGACTTGAGTTTGCTTTCTCTTATTGATAAGTGTCTATCCTCTACTTACTTCCAATTTGATAACAGGTTTTACGAACAGGTTTCTGGTGCTGCTATGGGTTCTCCTTTATCAACTGTTGTAGCTAACATTTTTATGGAATACTTTGAAACGGTTGTTTCGGAATCATCAATATTAAAACTTAAAGTCTGATTTAGGTATGTTGACGACACGTTTATTGTCTGGTCTCATGGTCATCTCGAATTGTCTAAGTTTCTTGATCATCTTAACAATCAACACTTAGATATCAAATTTACTATGGAAATCGAAAGTAATGCTTCTCTTCCATTTCTTGACGTTCTTGTGACTCGTAAGCCCGACGGACATCTGGGCCATTCTGTTTATTGCAAACCCACCCACACGGACAGATACTTTCATGCTTCGTCTCATCATCATCATCCTGCACAGGAACGTTCTGTTATTGAATCTTTGGTTCATCGTGCCTTTTCTATTTGCCAACCTGAGAATCTAGACTCAGAACTCCGTCACCCCACTAAAACCCTAGTGAACAATGGTTATATAAAGCGAAATATTCATAGATTTATTGATCGTCATCTACATTCACGTACTCGATTACCTAAGAACATTTCTACTCCCGAATCCAACCCGAAATTGTCCTTTTTACCTTACATTCACAAGGTAATAGATCAAATACGGAAACTCTTTCGTAAGAATGGTATTAAACCCATATTCAATTCGACAGGCAAAATCCCTCAGATTCTTCCTTCTCCCAAAGACAAATTTCCTACACTTTCATCTCAAGGTGTATACCAAATTCCTTGTTCTTGTGGTTTAGTCTACATCGGTGAAACCGGTCGTTCCGTCATTACTCGCATTTCAGAACATGATCGTTGCATAAAGAAATAGCATATTTCTAAGTCTGCGGTTGCTATACATCATTTTACTACAGGTCACAGGATTGATTTTGATAACGTTTCGGTGATTGCCAAATCTCCATTCTTTTTCAACAGGAAATTTCGAGAGAGCATAGAAATCATCAAACACCCCAATAACTTCAATCGCGATCATGGTTTCGGGCTATCCAAGATTAGTTCTTTATCGAAAACACGCCCCCTTTCAACTGTAAGCCAATCAGAGTCGAGCTTAATCATCCGTGAATCTGGTTTGGTTCACAAGTAGATTACCTAACTCTGTAGTGGTACTTTGTTAGATTTTCGTTTGGCATTAAAAGCATGTTAATTAAGTTCAAGTCAAGTTTAATTGGTATTATTTGTCAACGTTAAGATTAAATTAATGAACACAAAACAATGTAGTAGGTGATTACCAGTTTTGATGTTAAAGGTGCACTATAACCTTATCGCTCGTGGCGCGATTTTTCAAATCGTGTTTACGCTAACACCAACTATCTTACTTAATAAAATATTTATTTATATTAAAATGTTGATATCGTTGTTTATGTTATAATTGTCGGCTAAAGCATATTTTACAAAACGACTGCAAAATACTTGAACTAAGTTTTTTGTGTAACATTATTAGATAGTGAAGTTAAGTAAAATGTTGATAAAACTATATTGTTTTGTTTACTTCGTTATAAAAAAAGAGTTCTTGAAGTATCAATTAATTTAGATTAATTAACGACGCAAGGTACACTCTTTTGTTTGTTATAAGTTAATGGTCATTATAGTATTGTATCTTATTAAAGTAACACTGTAAGTTAATGTATTTTTCTTATATTTTATTTTTTCAAAAGTTTTACTGCTTAACTTTCAAACAGCAGGAATATTTTATATTAGTAAATAATTTGTTTTTAAATTAAGTTTAACAGTTTTGCTCTAATAGCTAGAATTATTTGCAGCTATGTTTGTGCTTTGTCGCTATTGGTATATTTGGTAAAATTTGTTTAAAAACAATAGAACGGTTCGCCTCCTGATAAGTGATAATTTTAAAATTTGATCAAATTTTAAAATTTAAAAACAAGGTTATTTGATAATTTTTAGTCAGTCACGTAATTATCTAACTAAAAAATTACAAATTAGGTACTAAAGATTCAAATTTTGAACGTCATTCTAAATAAAATTACATTCAAATGTTATGCATTTTAAAAATTAATTAATCTTTAAATTTGAAATTCAAAACTCAAAAGTGTTCATTAACGAAGTAACAACTGACATGGAACGTTGGGAAAATAAAGTTGCGGTTGTAACTGGCGCTAGTGTTGGAATTGGTGCAGCTATATGCGAAACACTTGTAAAATGCGGCTTAAAGGTAAAATCAAAAACGTTAATTACACATTTTTTACAAATATTGTAGGTCATAGGTATAGCGCGTCGTAAAGAAAAAATAGAAGAGCTGGCTAGTAACTTAAAAAACTCAAGTGGTAAATTATACGCAATTAAAGCAGACGTAACTAAAGAATCAGATATTCTTAATGCATTTGATTGGATTACTAATAATATAGGACCAGTACATATATTAATAAACAATGCGGGGGTGTATAAAACAGCAAATCTGTTAGATGGTAAGACAGAGTCATGGAAATTAATCTTAGATACAAACCTTATGGGATTGTGCATTGCTACAAGAGAAGCCGCAAAAATAATGAGAGAAAACAGCATTGATGGTCACATTATTCACGTAAACAGCGTTACGGGACATTACGTACCTCGCACTATCAAATCTAATACTTACGGTGCGTCAAAATTTGCAGTAACGTCTCTAACGGAAGCATTAAGATTAGAACTAAATGAAATTCAATCAAAAATTAAAATAACCGTAAGTATCGTGTTACATAATGTATATAATTGTCGTATTATTGTAGAGTATCAGTCCAGGAATTGTTAAAACTGAACTTTTTGATAAGACCGAACTAGACACACTGTTTTCTACCATACCTTATTTGGAACCCAAAGATGTTGCTGATGCTGTTTGTTATGCACTTGGAACGCCTGCTCGTGTTCAAGTGAGACGGTATTAGTTTTATTCTTTAATACATATTTTTTTTTAGATTCGTGACATTATACTTACGGCTGTGGGAGAAATGCTATAACCTAAGTATTGTAAAAAATTTAGAAATCTCACTTTAATTAAATTTGCACGATTGTTATATGATGATGATAAACGTAACTAATTTTTACTAAACTTTAAACACACTCAAACAAGCTAACAATTTAAAAAAATAAAAAAACACGTACTATATCATTTATGTGTCACTGTAACCGTATACCTTTTGTAGATAAGACAGTCGCTTAAGGTGGCTTATACAAAGTTGATTCGCATTTATACGCCGCCAGATAGCGACTCTATTTGCAAGTAAACATTTATGTGATAATTATTTAATTTTTCCTTGAGAATTGAATTAATGCAGAATCGCGCAGAGTCGGAATTGTACCTTTTAAGTCGTTACAAAATGGCATACGCGCGTATTCTGAAATCGAAAGTTGCATTTTTGATTTTGACAGTGATCCATTCATATTTACTTGCTTCGTTCTTTTTTTGTCTATCTAGCGTTTTCATGTAGTGTTTTTCGTTTTTTTTATGATTGTGCATCCTTATATTAAAAAAAGTCTTTTTCAAGACTACATAGTAATTTTATACTTCGCAATGTAAGTATTATTATAAAGGCATTTACCGAACATGGTAACGTATTCGGCCCTAACTTCGACACGACTTTTGACATGATTTCATGCACAGATTTCGGTATTATAACATTGTTTCTAGAAAATATGTATTTTTTACAAACTGGCCACTAATAAGTTTAACTTTATTTGTTGCTTACGCTGACAAATTATTTCGTGCATCCCCCATTTACAATTACCTTACATTCTATTGACATTTTATTTACAATTTACTTTTTTTTATGAAATACATTTCATTATCCCTCCTCTCCTCTTAACTTTTTCCTCCTTCTCCATACTTCTTCCATCCACTCCGCTCCATTTCCTTTTTCGTCTAAGATCTCCTCTCCTCATGTGGTTGAGGTCCTCCGTCTCTTTTCCGAATTGCCTGCACATCTTTTCTTCTTCTTTTTTCCAGTATTTGTTACCTAACTCTTTGTTCCCACATCTGAACCGTGCTATCATTTTTTTCTTTTTGTTGCTTCTAGTCTCTCTATCCTTTAAATATTCTGACACCCCTTCACCCTTGATATTCTTATAATTCCTATTATATCTGCCCTCTTTTATCCTTGTCCATCTTTCTTGTATTTTGATGTCCCTATCTCTCCTATTTTGCATTCTGTTCTTTCCCTCAGTTCTTCCTCGTATTTTATGGCTCTCACAATATACCCCGGTGTATCTTTGTCCAGTCCCAAAACACATCTCCAGTATTTTTCCTGTAGCTCTTCTACCTCCCTCCACTCCTTCCAGCGCCATATTTCCGCTCCATACATTACCACCACCTTTATTAACTTTTCAAACAACAATTTTTTTTTCTATATCCATCTCGAATACTCTTTCCCCCACACTTGTCCTATTAACCTGTTTCCTTTCCTCACTCTTTCCTTTATGTGTTCTCCCTCCTTATTATTCTGTTTCATCGTGTAGCCCAGGTATGTAAATTCCTTCACTTGTTGCACTTCCTCATCACTCCATATCCACACCTCTCTTTTTCTTTCCCCTTCTCCTTTTCTAAATATCATTATCTTTGTTTTCTCCGTGTTTACTTCCATTTCTTTTGTTTTTCATGTATTTTTCCAGCGTTTTCATCATCTCTTTCATTTCCTTTTCCTCTTTAGCCACTAACACTATGTCATCCGCATACGCCAACGACCATACCTTCGCTTTCCCTACGACTATCCTTCCTGTCAGTTGTCCTCTCATTGCCTCTTCCAGATCCCCTGTATATACTGAGAACAGGCTTGGGCTCAGTGGACATCCCTGTCTCAACCCTCTCTTTGTGATAAATTTCTCGCTCTCTTCCCCATTCACTTTAACCCTGCTCCTCGTTTCTACGTTTTCCTCTGTTCTTTCTATTAATCTTTCATTAATTTTTTTTTCTCTTCATGTATTCCTACGGGTTTTCCCTATTCACTTTGTCAAAAGCAGCTTTTAGATCTACGTATAGTGCCACCCTTTTCCTTCTTTTTGTTTCTAGTTCTTTATTTGCCAAGTGTTTCAGTATATATATGATGTCTATCGCTCTTCTTCCTTTTCTAAATCTCGCTTGTCCGTCTGGTACCAAACTTCTTTCCTCCATTTCCTTCTGTAGTCTTCCTTGTAGTACTGTCGCATATAATTTGTATGCTGTGCTTAATAATGTTACTCCTCTGTAACTCTTGACTTTATTTTTTTTGCCTTTTTTATGGATCGGGCATATTATTCCCTCTCTCCATCTCTCCGGGAATCCTTCCCCTTTTCATATTTTGTTTAGTATTTCCGTCATCCTTTTTACTACACTTTCTTCCCCGTATATCCACTCTTCGCCTTGTGTCCCATCTTCTCCTGCCGCCTTTCCTTTTTTATCTTCTTTATTGCCTCTATTCTATCCCTATCCCCTTCTTCCCGTCTTACTGCTGCTTCTTTTCTTTTTTCTTTTTTCTGATTTTGTTCTTCCCCTCCTAGCAAGTTCCTAAAATATATCTTCCATTCTTTAATTTGTATTACTTTTGACGTCGTTTTTTTCTTCCTTTCTTTCTTTAGGTATTTCCATACATCTTCTTCCGTTTTTATTCTTTTGATCTGAATTTTTTTGCTTCCTTGCATTCTCTATCCCACCATTTCTTCCATCCTGTTTTCTCCTCCTTCCACTTTCTAAATCTGACTCTCTCTGTTGTTTTCTACATCAACCCTCTCATTTCCTCCACACTCTCTTGTAATCCCTTCCCTACCCATACTGTTTTCCCTATTCTCTCTTTATATCTTTTTATACCCTCTTCTGTTCACTTTTTTTTCATTATGTACTCCTCATCTTCTTCTTTCTCTTCGCTTTCTCTTGCTTCCATTGTCAATTCTAGTGGTTGGTGGTCTGACTCTACTTTTTCTCCCTCTTTAAATGTCTTCACTTTTTCTTCAGCCTCTTTATTTGTCATTAAAAAATCTATTATTGATTCTCCCCTTCTTCCTATGTACGTATATTCCCCCACTTCTTCTTCTTCTCTGTTCCCATTCGTTATTTCCCACCCTTTTCGTTGCACATATCCAGCAGTTCTTCTCCCTCTTTATTTATCACTTTGTCCTTTGTCTCTTTCCCGTCCCTTTTCTTTTTTGTGTTCCCCCCCTCTTTCCCTATTCTTGCGTTGAAGTCCGCTCCTACTATTACCAATCCCTCCTCCCTCTCTTCTATCATTTCTTCTATGTTTTTCCTTGTCTCTTTCATTCTACTGCTATAAACTGTCACTACTTTTATTTTTGTTTTTCTCCACTGTATGTTCCTTTCTACAACTCCTCTTTTTTGTTGCACTTTCTCTTTCTTTTCCTGACTCATCCATTTTTATCTTATTTCCGTTATTATACCCCCCTTTGCTCTCTCTTTATTTTTTTCTCTTTCTGCATGTTGCACCACCCACTCAAATTCCTCCGGCAACTCTTTTCCCACCATTTTCATTCTTTTTCTTTCATCCATGTCTCCTGTAATCCCACTACATCCTGTTCCTAGATGTACTTCCAAAAATCCTGTTTCTTGTTTTTTATTCCCGCTACGTTCCATAATAATACTCTCAGCTCACTAATCTCTCCCTGTGCTTCTTCCTTACTTTATTTTTTTCCTCTTTTTTCTTTTCCTTTTCTATCACTTATTATTACTTTTCTTTGCCATTTACTCAATTTTCTTTTCTTTATCGCCCCCTCCCTTCGCCCTTTAGTTTTTTGCCTTTTGGTTACCCATTTTCTCTCCCCTTTCTCTACTCAGGCCCCTATTCTTGTCGTTTCATATGTATCTGTCTCGGTTTATCTCCATTTTCCTGTATCCTACCCATACTCTTTTTCCTTTCGCTCTTTTTTCCACCGTTATGTTCATTATTTCTTTTTGCACTCTTCTTTCTTCCCATGTCAAATCGTGACTTATATATATTCTTCTCTCCACCATCACCTTTTGCTTGTCCTCCCATCCTCCCATTTCCGCAACAACCATCTCATTTTTCTTCTCTTTGTTTATTACTGTCACCTTTTTCACTTCCACTTTTACATTTAATTTTTCTTCCAGCATGATTGCTAAATCCGAGGGGTAGACCACTGGTGAAGTTTAGTGTACACCCGTGATGAAGTACATAAAGTCTTTATATGAAGTAGGTGAAGTACTAATGAAGTACATGAATTAGCAGTGAAATACATGAAGTACAAGTGAAGTACGTGAAGTATAAGTGAAGTACGTGAAGTATAAGTGAAGTATACGAAGTATAAGTGAAGTATACGAGGTATAAGTGAAGTCTATGAAGTATAAGTGAAGTACGTGTAATATATGCGAAACACATAACGTTTGTATGAACATATTGTATCAATTAATCTTTAGGGAGAAGATGCAAAATACATTTAAATGAAATACAATAAATCTTAGTACTACATTCTCAAAAAAAACTGAGCATATTCATTTTAATGTTTAATTATGAATTTTCATAATAACGAATCACATATTTCTTGAAAAAAGTTTAATATCTGCCGGTCAGTGCGGTTTTTCACGAAACGAGAGGATTTTACCACAGCTTAAAAAACAGGTTGACTCAATCCTTACAGTTTTTTAATTTCTCTAAATGCAAGATGATCTAAATAAATAACTACTAAATCTGCAAATTTAAAATGTTTTGTAAAGACGTATATAGGTTTGCCTACTAAAAAATATTAATGCTTTTAACAAAAAAAACAAAATATCCAGCATGAGAAATGCAGTCATTGCACTTGTTATTGGGGTACAATGAGTAATTAGGTCTTGATTTTAAATAAAGTTTATAAACAAATGCCGACTCTGAGACACTTGTTATCGCTTGTTATGATTAGATAAACAAAAATTTGGATTCATTCCCATGATTCTTTTTTCTTTTATGCTAGGTAATTCAAACTGATTTTACTTTCGGTTTCCATTTAAAAACTTTGACCTTGATTTTCCGGAAATCTGCACGATATAATTATTCATAATGATTCTTATGAAAAAAATTTACAAGAACCATATTCAAGATTTTTCGAAACTTCTTTTAATTTAAAAGTTATAAAAATTTAAAAACTGGCCGCGACGAATAACTTATCTGCTTTCGTTTTAAACAGTCAAATTGCATTGGTTAGGAACAAAACAAATGATTACAAATAATTGTTGTTTTGTTTAGTTTGTAATAGTTTCTCTGTAGTAATGGACGGTTTTAGTAGAATTATTTAGAAAAACTGTAAATATCGTAGAAGGGCGCAGAAAATTTACAGGAAAAGATTTTCAGATAGGTGTCTCCACCACAGTAAGTTTTTATCAGTGCATAATCGTTTAGTTGAAACTGGCGGTATTGAACCACATCGTGAAGGCACAATACTACAACACCAGTCTTTGAGAAAAAAATTTTAGATCGTGTAGATGCATTCCATTTATTAGCACTAGATGATTAAGAAGAATCATGAGTTGCGGTCATATGACCGTTTGGAGAGTTTTGCACGAGCAACTATTACACCCGTACCATCTGCAAAAGTAGAACAATTATTATCCGATCATTATACACCTAGAGTGAACTACTGCCTTTGGTTACTTAGGCGACTTTGAGTCTAGCTAGTTTTACAGAGAAGGATACTTTTCACTATCGAAGTGACGTTCATAAGAGAAGGTATTTTTAATAAAGAATTTATTTTAATAGACCCAATATGTATAATAGGTAGTGAACAATTCACTATTAATAAAAACTACCCCAACAACATAAACAAGGCTTAAATAAAATTATGAGGCGAGCTATGTAGATGAGTTTTGAAATCTGTATTTTTAAAAAGCAATAAAAATACCAACAATATTCTAATTTTATTTTTTTTTTAAATTTGATTGTGTTGAAGTTTGATTATTTCTTTATTTTATGACAATACTAATAACATTTTGACAATTTACGTGTATTTCTTAAATTTCTTAAAACTTCATAGATGAAATATTATGAATTATTGAAGAAGTACCTGAAGTACTATGAATTATTGGTGAAGTACATGAAGTACCATGAATTATTAGTGAAGTAGATGAAGTATTACGAATTAAGATGAAGTATGAAGTATGGTGTACATGATTCCTTCCTGCGGTTAACCCCTCGGCTAAATCTTTTTGTGGTTCTTCACTTGTCCACTTGTCCCTTTATCACAATATTATTCATTCTTTTCCATCTTTCCTCATCTTCCGCTTTTTTCTCCAGTTTTTCTATTCTCTCCACCAGTTTCTCTTTTTCTTTCTTCCACTTCTTTTCCCTTTCTCCTATTTCTTTTTTCATTTCTTTGATTTCTTGCCTTATTCCTTGCATATTTTCTTCCATCTGTTTCATCATTTCTTTCATTAGTTCTTTCAGCTCCTCCATTTCTTTCCTTCCTCCTTCTGTTCTTGAGGTTTTTTCTTCGATTTCCTCCGTTATCTTTTGGACATCCGGTGATCTTATTGTTTTCTTTCTTCTTTCAAATATTTGTTGTTTTACCTTTTCCTCTTCCTCTTTCTTTCTTTTATTCATTCTTCTTCCCTCTTTTTTTTAAATTATATTTAAAAAAAAAAAATTTTAATTTATTTATGTATTTATTTAATTTTTTTAAAATTATTATTATTATATATTTTTTTAAATTTATTTCTCCTTACCTTCTTTTCTTACTTTTTCGTGTTTTTAAACGTCCCACTTTCGCTTTAATTTCGATTTAAATGCAACTTCTGTACTTATATTTCACTTTTACTTTTTCTTAAATGTAAATACGACCTTCTACATTAAAAGGTACCGCACGACCAACTGGCCACTTATAATATACTAGCTATAAAAGATCTAAGATGGTAATTTTTACATGTATTTAAATATATAAGTTGGAAAAAATATGAGCACCAAAATCTTACATTTAAGTACATGTAAAGTGAAAAAATATACAAAGAAAAAGCATTTACTGCCGTTGGTTACCAATAAAAAAGTCGAGCCTAATTTTTGGGGCCGAAAAAACGGCCTTAATCGATAAACCCCTTTTGCTATGTTTGTTATAATCACGGATATTTTCGTTTCAGCGCTTTGTTGTGTTCATCCTTATAGATCTGTGCTTATAGAGAAATAAATGCTTATAGAGCGTTATTTGATTATTTATTTCCAAGTATCCAACAAGTTGTTGTTTAACCAATTTTTCTATTACCTTTGCTATGTTGGATGACATGGAAATAGGGCGGTAGTTACCAACTAGAGATCGATTATTACTTTTAAACAAATAGATGATTACAGACTTTTTCAAAATGATGGACTTTATTTTGAGCAGTCTGATCAAAATCAGATTTTTCGTCAATCAATGTAATATATGCAGCCATTTTTTCACCAACATTTCTAAAAAAATGATTAAAATAATAAACACACCTAACTGGATCATCCGAACGTGAATAAGATCACCATCAATGTTCAATTTTCATATGTTAGAGTCCTTATTTTTGTTATTTATTATTTCAGATATAGTTCCCCAATTCCCTGTAGCATCTTTACCTACCTCTAAAATCTGTTTACTCTAAACTGCCTATTTAGCAAATCTAATCAACTGTCTAAATTTGTTCCTGTATTTTATGTAGTATTCTCTTAATTTTCTATTAAAAGGCTCGTTGTCCTACTTCTTGTACAGAGAGTCCCTCAATCTTAATGATATCATTAAGCATTGTGTAATCTAAGGCTTCTTATTTTTATATTTACGGAGTTTTTTAATTAATTTTGTTTCAGAGCAAATTCTAGATTAGATTGTTAAATGTTAATGATACTTTAAGTAGCTTTATCTACAGATGTACAGGAATAAACCTCATCCCAAACCTGACTTTTAATTATATCAATAAACTTATTAAACTGTACTTTCTTTACAATCTGACCACTGCTGGTGAGGAAGGAAGAGTTTTCTCCCTCCCCAACAGCAATAAAAAAACAGGCTGCTCTGTGATTAGTGACGGTGGTATTAATAACCACGGCAGATAAGGAATGTTGATATTTAATGTTCGAAGCTATGTGGTCAATACATGAAGGTTGGGTGACACGGCCCTGACCAGCTGACCCATCGTCTATCTTAGTGGCACAGGTGACACGAGATAGGAACCCCTTGACAGCAAGAAGTTCGAGGTAATCATTTATTAGTTCTGTTTTGTTTGTATATTTACGTTGACATCACCAATTAGAATTGTACTAGGCTTTAACAGCGTTTCTAATTCCAACAAAAATAATTCACCATTTTCCGAAGGTGGCCTGTAAACAACCAAAACTGTATAAATTGAGTTATTATATTTAAGAGTCTTCAATACCACGGCTGGAAATAGCGGAATTGGCGCTACGCTCGTGTCTGTTTACGTCTAAACTAAATTATATATAGTACTAAAATTCAATTTTTTACCAAGAAGAAGCTTTATTGCACCTTTATATAACAACAAAAATACATTAAACTTTAAACAAGTTATAATATAACACGTGTAAATAACGCAATTTTAAGGTCATGTTTTAATTTAAATCCAGCTTAAATTAAAGCATAAATATAAAATTTGTTCCTATAAACAAGTGTTGTAAATCTTGGTTTGTGCAAAAATATTTTTTGTTTATGGTTTTCTATTCTAGATTAGTCAAAAACAGGCACGAGCGTACATGCTACAACAGCCAAAATCGCTGTAAAGTGTCGCCGTCTACGTTCCATCTATCAACTACCCCCTCCTACAGTTTATGCTGGGTGCGGACAGAAGGTATTTCATAGTTTCTGTATGAATATAGGTAAAGCCCCCGCGAATACAGCGGAAACTATTCGTCTGGTATTGAAGACTCTTAAGATTAAGTGACAGACAGCCACATTCAGTGATAACGAGTTCAAATATTGTGCAGGTTTTAATTTTTAATATAAATAACTAGACCACTGTTTTGGTTAAAATTATTTTTGTACTAAATTGTGCATAGTTTGGCAACTTATAGATATTCAGATTGAACCTATTACGCTTGATAACTAAATTATTTTACTTAAATTCTCAGATTCAGAGATTTTTATTATTTTTCTGCCCTGTTCATCTTTCCTCACCAACACTTTACCATCTTTAAACCAGGTATATTTATATCCCTACTAAGATTCCGGGCCTTGTCAAGTAGCCGTTTCATTGAGATAGTTAGATGCTCATGAGCATTTATTCTGCCTTGTAAAAAAATCTTGTGAAGCTTGCTTACAGCAATCTCGGGTGCATTGTTATCAGACTGAGCCATTTTTAAAAAAATTAGCCAACCAGTTTATTTTATCATTTCGACGCATACATTTAACAACTATTGACTTTATTTTCACCTGTGGTTGGCATACGGCGAGTCACACTAATTTCAGTTTTCTGAAGTATTATCGTTTATTAGCTTAGATAGTGAAGTTATAATATTCATAACAGATTCCTCTAAGAATTCAGAAATCCCAGTAATTATTATGTTTTCACGTCTAGCGTATTACTGTAGATCATTTAATTCTCAAGGTAGCATGTTCAGCAGTTTTCCATTTTTTTATCAGTATCTTTCTTATCATTCTTGTCTAGCCGTAATTTGAAACCATCAAAAATATCAGAAAGGCCTTGTACGGATTTTCGAATTGTTGAATCTCGATCTTTAGAGTTGATTGAACTATTGTTTTAATTTCGTCTACCAAAGTAATTTTAAGTGTTTTAACAATCAGATCAACATCTGATTGAGACAACATAACTTTCCCGCCCGTGCCAGTAGCACTGGGCTCTGATTGCTGGTCCTCAACTTCCAAGGCTATGCTTGCATCAAACGCAGAAATACTCTTCCTACGAATTTGAACGAAAGATGGGCATTTCCACTTATTCAATTTTTTGTTCGATTTGAGCCAGGCGTGATCATCAGGTTTAAGATTGGCACACTTAACACTCACGTGAAAAATACTTGTAAAAGCAGAGGATTGGATTGCTTTTTCAGTTCTTGCAATATTCAGAGAACACTTTCCACAAATCACCAATTTGTTTTAAATATTACCAAATTGTGCTTTAATGGTATATTGATAATATTTGTTTATTAATAAAAAGCCAAAAACAGCTATGGTAAGTTGAGAGAAAGAATAATAACACAATTTTAATTATTTAACTGTAACCTTTCAAAAATATTTCACCAAATGTGGATACCTATGATAAGAAGATTGATTGATATTGATATCACCTGTGGCTGTGTTTACATATTCGTTCAGTTACTTCCGCCTTGTTTCGGCTACTCTACCTCGCTCCACCTCACTTTTATTACTATAAAACCAACACAATGGCACACTTTATTAGACTTTTATTTTTACAAATTTAGATAATATTCCGAAGTATTTTTATATATTTTGTACACAGTTGTAAAAATCAACTAATACTAAACACTTTGATACTAATTTTTTCTTTTTAAACAAAACATTTACACTTAAATTTAATAAAAGAAATTGTAAATCACTCTCACGATGTGAACCGTAGCTCGGTTTAAGATCAACTTTAATTATGACGAGAAGAAATAATTCATCAAAAGACAAATACTTACACACCGAAACAAAATGGAACATTGGAAAGACTAAATCGTAGCATTGTTGAAAAGGCCAAGTGTTTGTTGTTTGATACCAATTTAAAAAAAAAATTATGGGTCGCGACATTATTTGAGAAATAGATCTCTAACTTCAGCGTCAAATAATTTGGAGTGTGAACAGGACAAAAACCATATGTTACTAATCTTAAGATCTCTGGCAGTACAGTGATGGTTCACGTAGCTAAGGAAAAACGGTTCAAATAGGATTAAAAAGCAATAAAGGGGATATGGAGAAGATATCAAAGACTACAGAGTTTACGATCCTAATAGTAAAATTGTTACAATCATTTGAAATGTAGTTATAATGGAGAACACTGAAAACAGTGTTGACGTTGCATAGGAAGAGGAGGTAAATGCAAAAGTAATTGAAGATGTAACAGTTTCAGTTGGGGATAAAACTGATGAAGTGAGAAGCATTGTCAAGGCTTGATGTAGAAAACTGGAAAAAGGCAATGATCGAAAAACTTGAATCCTTTGAAGAGAACGAAGCTTGGCAGCTTAGTGATGTTTCGGAGGGTAGCACAGCAGTAAACTGAAAATGGCTGTTCAAACTAAAAGTGGATAGTGAAGGTGATGTGAGTTATCGAGCGAGGTTAGTGGCCAGGCATCGACTACAATGAAACTTTTTCACCAGTAGTGCGACATTCCACTTTAAAATTATTTGCATTATCGTTAGAATTAGATCTACTCATTCCACATTTAGATATGGAAACAGCGTTTTCAAAAGTGTATTAGAAGAAGATGTATTTATATGAATCAACCCAAAGGGTTTATCAATTCCAATAATTGTAACAAAATTTTAAAATTGAAAAAACCAATTTATGGGCTAAAACAAGCTTCAAGGGTTTGGTAAAAAAGAGTTGAAGAATTTTTAATTAATATAGAATATAAGAAATCAGAATTAGAGCCTTGTTTGTTTATAAAGAGTTTAAATAGTAGTTTCAATGTTGTAGCTTTATATGCTGATGATTTTTTTATTTTTTTAAATGATACAGAAAAACATCATTTTTTTATAAAATGGAATTAGGTTTAAGATTTTAAGTTAAACATTTAGGGCAGGTTGAGCAATGTCTTAGAATACGCATTAATTTTGATAAAGGTAATAATGCCATAAGCTTGGATCAGAAGAATTATACAAATTATATGTTAAAAAAATTTAACATGTTTGATTGCAAATCGGTGGTTACTTCGATGGAACCTAATTTAAAACTTCAAAAAGGTGACGTTTGTAATAATTAAAGAGCGGACAGTCAGGCAAATGCCTGGAGCTTGCCTATTTTGTCTTTTTATGTAACTTTTTGTCTTTTTTGCCTTTTTAAAGAGTATTATTTTATATTGCCTTTTTACATATAAATTTTGAAAAGTTTGTGTAAACAATGTTTTAATAGGTAGACGACAATAACACATTACAAAATTTTACTTAAATTACGTACAACAATATAATTAACATTTTTTGCTCAAAAGGTCTTACCACGAACCTATAAATATCAACAGGGATTTTCATGTTTTGTTGAACAATGGTTTCCACAAAACCTTAAATACAAACCCCGCTTATAGAGAAGAACTATTGTAAGAATTTATAGTAGGATTATGTACAATGACAGGCTTAACATAACACTATTTACAAAACCGGAAAGATTTCGGAATGAATCATATTTTATAGGTCTATTCAGTACCTCAGTAAAGCAAACAAATATAGATAATTTTAATTCTGTCCTGTGGGATTCCTTTAATGACTAAAACACATGACTAAAATATTCTTTGTTTGCTATAAATACCTGTGATATTGTCATACTGTGATAGTTTATTGCTGTTGTGCTGTGAGTAAGTTTTAAAAAAATATTAAACAATAAAAATTTGAAAATTATTACAAGTAGAGTAAATTAGACAATAAATTAACAACCGACGGAAAAAATCTTTATTGCCAAGTTTGTTCAAAATCAGTAAGTTTGTATTATCTTAATTTAAATGTTTTTAATTACTGGTATATGTATTATTTTAGATGGGTGTTACTAAAAAGTACCATGTAAAACAACACTTGGGTAGTCGTTTACATTTAAAAAATATTTAAAAAACTATGAAACAACCGTTGTTAAAAAACGTTATAGAAGATCTACAAAATAAACCTGGCCCATCAAAAACAACTTTTGCTCTAGATTTATGCGAAACATTGGTGTCGGCTAAAAATTCATCTTAAAAAACTTGATAATATCAATTTTCGCAATTTCTTCGAAAAATACACCGAACAAGTTGTTTAGCAAATTATTTTGACATATGTTACTAATCGGTAAGCAGTTTAATTAAAGTATTAATAGTTTTCAAAATGCTGTTTCAAAATGACATTGGGGACCATTACATTTGGACTTCGGCTGATGAAACAACCGATTGCAGAGGTCTATATTTAGCAAATTTTGTAGTTGGTAAATTGTCTAAACTAGAACCAAGAAAAGCTCATTTGCTTGCATTCAAAGAAATTCCACAAACCAATCACAAAACAGTTGCAAATTTTTTCGATGATTGTTTACGTAAGTTTTTTTTTAATGATTGATTAATATAATCCAATCTATTAATCACAATTATATAATTTTATGTTTGTAGGACGTCTGTATCCCAATTGCGTAAAAAAAGAAACATAACTGGTGCAGCACATTATATCATGATATCCGTTCAGGCATTAGAAATATTTTATCCGAATTCAAAACAATTAACTTGTCTAGCACATGGAATACATAGGGTGTGTGAATTCATTAAAGACCAGTTTGAAATGGTAAACAAGTTAATTTCTGCCACCAAAAAGGTAAAAATCTCTAACATATTAAATTCTGTCTTTGATTATTGGATCTTGTTTCAGGTTTTTGTGAAAGCACCATTACGGGTAAGGGCCTATAAAGAAACACTTCCAGATGTTAAACTTCCACCGGAACCTATCATAACAAGATGGGGCACTTGGTTTTTTGCTTGCATTCTTTATGCCACACATTTTAAAAAAATTAAAGAGGTACAGTTCATACTATATTCTGACATTTTCTTATACATTCATTGAATTGTCTTACTTCAGGTGGTTGAATTATTTGACAAGCAGGCTTCTGCAGCAATTGCTAAATCTCAAAAAACTTTTAATGTCGAAGCTGTTAAGAGAGGACTAGTTTTTATAAAAACACACTTTTCTGGAATTCCTGACGAATTAAAGAAGCTAGAAAAAAAGCGAAACCGCATCGACCAAATATTTCGCTACATTCGAAAAAATAAGAGCAATTATAAGAGCATGTCCAGGGACTATAGGAAGAAAAATTAATCAAAAATTGGATTCCGTCACATCAGAAAACCCTTCTTTTGACCTCTTTAAACAACTGACTAAAATTCAAAAAGGAGAGTTCATGAAGCATCAACAGAAAATATCAATAACAGAAACATCGGCATTAAAATTTGCTCCACTAACATCTTGTGATGTCGAAAGAACTTTTTCCTTCTATACAAATATTTTAAAGGATAAAAGGCAACAGCTTCTTGATCAAAACATTGAAAAATATTAAATTTGTGCTTGGGAAAATAATAGAACTTAATAAACGCAAAACAAAAAAATAAACTGTAAATTTTAATAGATATTTGTGCATTTTTTATTGCCATTTTGGCAGGTTTAATATGCCTTTGATGCCACCTTTTTTGGTATTTTTTCTTGCCTTACTATCCGCTCTTTAGTAATAATACTCCTTATCAGCAGCTTATTGGCAGATTGATGTACTTGGCGGTATTAACTAGGCCTGATTTTGCTTATTCTCTAGTTACTTAAGTCAATTTAACAATTGTCATAATGATACACATTACAAATGTGCAAAACGAATTTTAAGGCATTTGCAAAACACCAAGATCCTAGGTTTAGTATTTGTAAAGGAAAATGTAGAACTGAAAGGGTTTGCAGATGCCAAATGGGCCAGTGATTCCTTGAATAGGCGATCTTATACCGGTAATTGTTTCGGGCTTCCAAGTTTTGCAGTTTCCTGAGAAAATAGAAAACAAAAAACAGTAGCCTCGTCAAGCATGGAAGTCGAATATATGATAATCTATGTGGCATCAAAGGAAGCTATATATTTGTGAAATTTGTTATTAGAGTTAACTGGAACAGCAAAATGTGTTATGATATTTACTGACAATCAGAGTGCATTGAAACTGTCGGCAAATCTGATGTTTCATAAAAGATCAAAGCACATTGATGTGCGGGACCATTTCATTAGTATTTGCCTACAACTGACATGCCAGTTGACATGCTTACAAAAGTTTTGACTCCAGTCAAGCATAATTATCTTTTATATAAGTTAGGTGTAAAGAATATATTTTGATATAGTGGGGGTGAATTTATATACGCACCATGTATATAAAGCATAAAAGCAATTTGGCATGGATGTAGCGACTATCATTAAATAGAAGTCGGACTGACTCAATATTCTAACTGACAACATTTTGCCAATACAAAGTACATCAGCGAATCAACTGCCTGACAATAAGTAGCCTCGTCAATTGCTTGTTTGAGTAGATACTAAATTACACCCATTCAAGCCAAATTTAATAAGAACCCTTTCTGTATTATAATTATAAGCAACCTTCGGCTTAGACTGCGTCGTAGTTAAACAACCAAACTTAGGCTTAGGCTCTCCTTGAGCTAAAACAAGAGGTAAAACTTGGCCTTTGCCGTATTGTCGTTTGTGAACCCAAACAAACTGACATTTTGCAAGACACTGCAGCTTGCATCTTCAGAGTGGTAAATGTTACTGAACGAAAAAATGTAAGTGACGATATTTATATCAATGGCGATTATCGTAATTAACGGACCTTATCTTTCCGTTGCCGCTTGACTGACTTCGTTATTATCCGGAGTAAGTGTTTGTGTCCTTTCCAAGAAGGTTGATCTTTGTCTTAGAGGATATACTACTGGTAGCCAAGATTTGCTGAGTCTTACTCATGATAAAAAACTATCATTTTTTAGACTACCTTAAAACATCCTCTGGTTTATCATAGAGTCTTAGCATTCTAGCATTTTATTTGTCGTGAGGTGAATGTTTTTTTAGTATGCAAATTAATAAATGCGTTTTCAGAATTTTTTCTTCCAAACCGACGATTTGTAACACGCATGAATCAATTGATAAACTCTTTATGTCAAAAGAAGCCTTACGTTGTTTATGAAATATGATTAGTTGACTTTATTTGTCAAAAATAGTTTATCTACAATTTGAAAAAGAATCATAGATTATAAAATTAATTTTGACTTTTGAGGAGGTGAGCATTATTAAACATCCTCAAAAAATCTTAGTATTAATAAACAGTATTCCAATTCTCTCAAAATTGTTCGAAACGGCCGTCCAATAGTTCACTCTAATGGTCTTTGCACAATTGCATTGACATTGTTTTAACTCCAATGGCATTTACGTTATTGTTCGTTTTACGGTTTTATCCTACTGTTTTATTCAAAAATATCTTGAATTACGAGAGTTTAAAATTGATTTACAACGTTTACTACCTTTGTAGCTATTTACAGTTATGTTTATATCTTATTCTATTGCATTTACATTAACAATTAATAATTGTAATATTTTAATTACAGTTTCTAATTTATTAAAAAAATTCCATAAAACCTATAATTTTGCATACCGTCAGGTGGTACCGTGACCAGTACCTCTTACTCTAAATCAGTCGATAGTATGATAAGTTCTATAGGTAAAAAGTACCAAAGCGTATTACTTGTACTTGTTTTCGATAACTAATAAGTAAAACGGTTAAATAAATTCAAAAATAACGTTAAAATAATCATCTACATATTTAAAAAAAAAGTTTTATTATACGTTGAATAAAATCAATTTTTCTTTATTTCATATTATTGATTTTTGTATTGTTATACATTGATATTTATAAAACAGTAAATAGATTGTATAAAAAATTTTTATCAATTCGATTTCAATAAAAAGCTATTTTTGTTTACATAATACGTATGGCAACGCTTATGTTTACTATGTAGAAAGTAATAAAATTATTCTAGACTTAATTTTAATTAATGATTATTATTTTTAACTAACAGAGTAATAAATACAAACTTTAATAAAACGGTTTCAATGATGAATGTGAATTTTGTTATTTATTTGATCTTGTGAATTTTTAATTAAATGACTAAAATAAAAAAAACATTTTTGTTTAGATACAATACTCCATTTATATAATACAATAACATATTTTGATTTTTTTTCACATGTAAATAAATAGTTATTTACGTAACATATAAGATATGAATACGTGCGTGCGTTAATAATATAATATTCTACGTGTTACTTAAAGCATTTTATCCACATCTTATAAATATTATTCTTATAATTGTTATTAAATTTTTTTAAAAAAATGAATACAATAAAAACGCACTCAAAATTTGTATTATTTTAGCCACAGGCATAGGTACAATTGTCACTAATTGTCAGCACAAGGAATTAATTTATTCAACCGTAACTGTAAGTTTTATTGTTAGTATTTACTACAAATACACTTTTGTATAATTGTATATGGTAAATATTTTATTTAAAAATGTCTACCATGATCTAAAATTTTATTTAGAATAATTTTAACACACTAGTGCAACAATAAATTTAAAAAAGCACTAATGTAGTAATAATAGACCCGCTTGATTAGTTATTAAAGCAGTGTGATTTGTCATATTAGCGTGACTTTTTAAAAATCTAAATATGTGATTGGCCAATCTAGATTAATTTTGCGTAAGAAATCACGATGTGAAGAATTTATGCTATTATTGAATTTATTATGCAACAAGAATTAGCGTATTATTTAATAGTCGTAGAGAGAGAGTACTAATGACATAAAGAGTGTCAAATAATAGTCATTATATGACCGTTGTAGATAATAGATAATTATAAAACCGAAGATTTTTAAATAATGTTTTTATGAAGTTAATTAATACTTACTTGTTTTTTTTTTGTTTAATTGTACGTAGTTATATAATATATTATTTTTCAGAAACTGTTATAGTACATATTGTAACGAATTTTATTATTAAAACTAATTTATTTAAACGACTAAAAATATGTTTTACTTATACTAGAAATATGTACACTTTTAAATTAACCGAACTAATTAAATCTAATAATATTTGATAAAACACTTACAGATAATTGATGTATAACGAACGCTATCACTTACACGAAGATAAGATAAAGTTTGCTGATAACTTCACACACTTGTTTACACTAAACTCGCGTACTTCGTAGATTTATTTATAACACGCGTCAACGACTTATTTATTTAGACTTGAATAATCTTCTTAACACTGCAGGCTTCGCAATACGGAAATATCTAACCTACGATTTGTTTCGTCGGTATATATACACATTTTGAAAATTATTCTCGAGTGTTCCATATCTTTCGATATACGTTCTTGACCTAATATTCTTTTTAGTTGGTAACTACAAACCAACAGTTGAACGCCTGTTCCTTGGAAGACGACCTCCAACATGTTTCGAACTGTTCTGCAATTCAGTTGATCTAAGCCACAACCAAGCTTGGGTACTGCTAATTTCTTAACATGGTGGAACTCCATTTCTCTCTTGAGATTCCATAATGTTCGCCACAAATCTTTGTATAACTGCTTGATACGTGAGTATTTCTTGGTGACCAGATAGAAAACGGAGCGTCCGTCACCACGTACTCCTAAAACTTTTCCGACTGCCGGTTGCTGTATTCGTAATTTATCTAGCTGCCAAAACTTCTTTTTAAACACGACTGCAACCCCTCTGGACATGTCAAGATCCTCGCTCACGCAATGTGTGATGGCGTAATCTTTTTGTGTCTGGAACAGGTCTTGTTGTTCCTCGTTGGCAACTCCAAACCTAGCTTTTTCAGAACCTCTGTATACGTTCATAAACTTCTCAAACTCCATTTCTTCGATTGGATTCCTGGTTCTGCTACTTATTACTCTGGTTCGAACCTGAACTTGCGTATTCTGGTTATCGCCAGCAAACGGGGCTAGACGATCGACGTGGACCACTTTTGGCTTGCTTTTGGGCGGTTTTCGGATGCGTCATAATATGACGTCATTAATACGCTGCATGACTTCATAGGGGCCCTCTCATTGCCTTTGCAGCTTCGGTGATAAACCACGTCTCCTTTGAGGGTTATACAACCAAACCATATCGCCAGGTTGAAACCCACCATTTTGTACCTTGACGTCATATCTAGTCTTCATCCTGTCGCTGGCAATATGTGTGTTTTTACGGACCTCTTCATGTATTTCGTCTAGCCTCTTGGTCAGCTTGCTGACGTAATCTTTTCCAGCAACTTCTACTTCCGGTCTTCGTCCAAATTGAAGGTCACATGGCAATCGTATTTTACAACCGAGCATGACACAGGATGGTGTTTGGCCTGTGCTTTCGTAAACGGATAATCGGTATGCCATTAGGAAAAGGTGCAAGTACTGATCCCAGTCTCTTTGGTGTTCGGACACTACCTTGCCTAAGTACTTGCCCATTGTTCGATTCATCCGTATAACCATGCCATCAGATTGAGGATGGAGAGGTGTTGTCCTAGTTTTCTTAATTTCCAACAGTCGGCAAACTTCTTGAAACAGCCCAGACTCAAAATTGCGGTCTTGATCGGAGTTCCAATTCCAACGGAATTCCAAACCGGCAGAAAAACTCTTTTACCAATACGTCTGCGACTGCAACTGCTTCCTGATTAGATATGACGTAAGTCTCCGTCCATTTCGTGAAATAATCCATCGCCATCATCATGTATTTATTTCCCGAATAGGATTCTAGGAACGGCCCTGCGATGTCAATCGCTACTCTTTCCAAAAGACTTCCTACGTTGTATTGCTTTATGGGTGCTTTGCGCTTTCTCGCTGAACCATTTCCTGATGCGCAGACTGTGCATTTACGGCACCATTTCATGACGTCCTCTTTGCAGTTCATCCAGTAGAATCGTTCTCGCACTTTACCCAACGTCTTAATGCCAAAGTGTCCTCCTGATGTCCCATCGTGGAGATGCTTTAACACTTCTGACACCTTACAACTGTAATCTGTTTTCCGTGCCCTCAGCACTTTCTAGGGATCGCTTAAGAAGACCGTCTTCTACTATCAAGGAATCCCACTGCGCCCAGTACGCTTTGATGATCCAGGAGTAGTCCTATTTTACTCAGTCTGTTTTTGTTGTATAATTTCAAAACATACATACTTTATATTTTACGTAATAGTATATTAAATTAAAACGTCACATTTGAATGTACGAATTCTATCAATATATTCCGTTTTCATTTCATTCTACATTGTTTCATTTCTTGTATCAAATCAAAAAATCATATAAACAAAGTATGCTGCAGGTGGAAAGGCAACATATAGAATGTCACTAAACACACTATAACCACCAAACTTGATAATGTAATAGCGAAGGCTTCCACGGCCGGAGTCTATACTAAGATAAGAGCGTCTTCCGGGTTTGGACCGTGTCAATGTTGTAACCGAAGTTGCCAACGTTTCGCCCACTTTCGTAAGGGGCTTCATCAGGGCGTGAGAGAAATCGAAGAACTCAAGCAAGCAATCGAAATCTAACTAAACACTTCTCAAAAGTTAGGTAATCAACTTGTGAACCAAGCCAGATTCTAAACTCAGAAAAGGTAAAAAAGAAAACGATAAACTTGAAAAAGCAAACGAAAATCTAACAAAGAACCACTACAGAGTCAGGTAATCAACTTGTGAACCAAGCCAGATTCTAAACTCCATAGAAGTGAAAAGAAATAGTCTCCGTATATAAAGAAGTATCGTCACGGGTAGTTAAGCTCGACTCTGATTGGGTTACGGTTGAACGAGGGCGTGTTTTCGATAATGGGTTAATGACCGGGAACCAAAGAGGGGATAGCTCCAAACTATTATCACGATTGAAGTTATTGGGGTGTTTGATGATTTCTATGCTCTCTCGAAATTTCCTGTTAAAAAAGAATGGAGATTTGGCAATCACCGAAACGTTATCGAAATCTATCTTGTGACCTGTAGTGAAATGATGTTCAGCAACCGCAGACTTAGAAATATGCCTTCTCCTTATACAACGATCATGTTCTGAAATGCGAGTAATGGCGGAACGACCGGTCTCACCAATGTAGACTAAACCACATGAACAAGGAATTTGGTATACATCTTGAGAGAAATAGGTTTGATACCATTCTTACGAAGAAGTTTCTCTATCTGATCTGTAACCTTGTGAATGTAGGGTAAAAAGGCCAATTTCGGATTGGATTTGGGAGTTGAAATGTCCTTAGGTAATCGAGTACGTGGATGTAGACGACGATTAATAACTCTATGAATATCTCGCTTCATATAACCATTGTTCACTAAAGTTCTAGTAAGATGACAGAGTTCCGAGTCTAGATTCTCAAGTTGACAAATAGAAAAGGCGCGATGAACCAAAGATTCAATAACAGAACGTTTCTGTGCAGGATGATGATGAGACGAAGCATGAAGGTATCTATCAGTATGGGTGGGTTTGCGATAAACAGAATGGCCCAAAAGTCCGTCGGGTTTACGAGTCACAAGAACGTCAAGAAATGGGAGAGAACCATTACTTTCGATTTCCATAGTGAATTTGATATCCAAGTGTTGATTGTTAAGATGATTAAGAAACTTAGACAATTCGAGATGACCATGAGGCCAAACAATAAACGTGTCGTCAACATACCTAAACCAAACCTTGGGTTTTAACATTGATGATTCCAAAGCAACCGTTTCAAAAGATTCCATAAAAATGTTAGCTACAACAGGTGATAGAGGAGAACCCATAGCAGCACCAGAAACCTGTTCGTAAAACTTGTTATGAAATTGGAAGTAAGTAGAGGATAGACACTTATCAATAAGAGGAACCAAACTCAAGTCCTTGCCATGTTGAAACAGAATCTGTTCGATGATAATCAGCGAATCCTTAATAGGAACTTTAGTAAAAAGTGAAGTGACATCAAAACTCACAAGAAGATCGTGGGGTTCAAGTTTTATAGTTTGTAGACGTTCAATAAAATGCTGAGAGTTGAGGATATGAGAAGAGGTTTTACCTGTAAACTCGCAAAGAATGTTGGACAAGAACTTGGCTAACTTGTAAGTGGGAGATTGGATAGTACCCGGTGCTGTAAGGTACTGTGCTGGATCCAACCCATTAATATTTAAACATATTTCTCGAAAATTTTCGTAAACATCGGTCAATAACAAAACATCTGGTTTAAGATATAAATCTGAATACTCCCCCAAATTTTTACATTCAAATAAATTCCATACCTCGTGAGCCCGCGTATAGTCAATTTCTGATATATTCGAATCGCGCAATTGAGCATAAAATTCATTATATGAAGGCAGTCGAGTTTCTTTTAGCCTCGCATACGAATCTATATAAGAATACGGAAAAACACCTTGTTGCCTGATAAGATTAAATTTTGTAACGTCGAAAAAATATTTTCTTACATGAACGAATTGGTCAGGGTTCAAATTTTGAGCAAGTTTATCTAACGATGAAGCCATAAATCGAAATAAATTTAAAAATTTTAATCGAAAAGGAGGTATTGCTCCCGTTTGATTAATTATTGTTTTACTAAAACTGATGTATTTTTTTTTATTCTGTGCAATAACGTTAATGTTTTTATGGTTACAAGCTAATTCTTTGATAAACAAATGTGTATCATAATTACTCAAATTATGAAAAAAAAACGGTATAAAATGTGGAAGCTGAAAATTTAAATTGCAAACACCGTGTGCAGCTCCTCGAAATTGGCCAGTTAAATGACAATGGTCCCTAACAATTTGAGAATTGGGTTCAAACTCATTTAAACAAATATGACAACATTTCGCATTTTCAAATTCAAATTTTTGTTCAAAAGTTAGATCGTGCATAGGTTTTGGCGTAACAAAATATTCTGAATAAATTTTCTCGCAATCGTAAGTTAGTGTTTCTATAAAAATTTGTGCGCAATCTGAACCTCTATACGTATAAAACTTAGATAGGCTATCACCAAATGAACATTTTAAGAAATAATAAAGATGGTGCCAGTGGGGGCGTCATCAATTCTGATTGGTTTAAAACAGGAGAAGTGGAAGGGGAAGTCTACATGTTAATTTCCCATAAAAAAAGTAAGAGGGGGGGAGTCGCTTAGAACCGGCGAATCTACCCTACTCGGGGCAAATCAACTTTTATCTTCTTTGCGAGATTTATACTGGCCAAACCCGGTAAAAATCTATTGCGCAAAATTGTGCATGAATGTGTAGCATGTTTTTGTGCAAAACCGCGTTCACACCATCCAATCATGAGAGATGTATCAAAAATTGCTATTACAGCATCACTCACATTTTACAACTGTGGTGTTGATTGCGCTAAACCAATTATGATAAAAACTAAAAAAGATCGAGGTTCAAAGCTCGTTAAATCATATACCTATACGTATTTTTATTTATTGCTCTACTAAGGCACTTTATCTTGAATTAGTAACGGATTTGACAGCTGAAACTTTTTAGATCGCACTTAAGCGTTTTGTATCATTTCACATTTTGGTGGACAATAGGAAACCGGGGTTAAATCTTTTAAATTTCATTTGAAATAAATCACCGTTAACGCATTTTTTACTTTTGAAGAATTTTATAATTTGTTTACGCAAATTGAGACGGTGTTAAATTCTCGCTCTATAAATTGTTTGCTTTCCCTTCAAGTATTGGAATTTTTTGACATAACCGAGACCACATTTCAAGTTACAAAGACTTTTGGTTTGAGAGTTATCGTGGGTACATCCAAAGATAATGTAAGAAAGATGCAGCACTCTGTGGTTAAACATGTCGAAAGAATATAGAACGTATCTTGATTTTCCTTCAAGATACGGAACCTTTGTCTAAAAAAATTGTTGCAAGCAAGATTCGAACCTAGATTATATATGAAATTTACTCAAAATCATAAATTAAATATCTAATAAACTGTTAGAAAAGTTGGTTAGTTCAAATTTTAAAATTTTTTTTTATTTGAATAAATTGTTAAGAAAAATTATCTTTATAAGAAAGTGTAAAAATAATTCGAATAATTTTTATACGTGCAAAATTATATAAGATATACCCACTTTGGGTTACTTTATTAGACCCATTTTTGATAGGACCGAGAGAATATAAAAGAAACAGCTGGATACCAAATTTCAAGTTTCTAGGACTTTAGGTTCGAGAGTAATCGTGCGTACATCGTTACACACACACACACACAGACACACATACCTAAAATTTTGTTGTAAAAAATACATTTTTCTGATTAAGAAAACCTTAAAACGTAAAATTAAGCAAAAAAATTCTTGAAAAAAAATTGCGGTTGCTATACTTTTCTTATAGGAAAGCAATGAATTGCCTGTACGTAAGTAACACAAATGAGGTAATTACCGATGCTCAGTAAAGACGTGGTTGATTTGGAAACTTAAAACGTAAAATCAAAATAAAACAAGTCATAAAAGAAAGCGCATTTTTTTACAAAATGAACGATGTAACATTTATTTAAATTAAACAAAAATAAAATAAAGATAATAATATTAAAAATGATTACATGAATTCAGATAGAATCACAAACAAATAAAATAAATGAAAAGCATGTAAAAGAAAAGAAAACAATGTAAATACGTCTTTTAAAAGTTAATTTACAAAATATAACAAACTGGTTATGTACCGTTAAGATAAATTAAATTTGCAAGGTTTGGAACACAGCAAAACAAAAAAAAAGAATAAGAAAAAGAAATGTACTCTCAAAATTAACATTTCGTAACAGTGAAATCAAAAAACTTAATATTTCTGTTTTGATATAATTTAATTGACGTCAATAGTATTATTAACCAAAAAAAACTGTGACAATTCGTCTTTAAAATAATTAAAACAATTACTAATTTGTAAGTGTCGTCAATTAAAACTTCTAATAATGGTACAAAAAACACAGGTCGCAAACTTTATTCTGTTTAAATTCAAAGCTGTCAAGCACTAAACGTAAAATACTTGATTTTGTATTGTCATAAACACAGTTTTTGTAGCTACAGGAGGTGGTTTTTCGATTGGTTATAAAGCCCTCTAGAAGATGTTGCCCAAAAATTACAGTGGTTACAGATTTGCAATGGTTCATCAAAAGATTTTTAACCGCCAAAAGCAAATACGGCACAAAATCGGCAGTTAACACAATAAATTCGATTGAACTTTAATTATACATAAGCCTAAATAAATCGTCAAAACCGTAAAACATACGAATTAGAAGAAATCCATTCGGTCAAAACCTCATTGAACTCATAATAAACCTACGAACACCATTATCTACAAATTACGGGTTGAGACTTCGTCGGTAACTACTTCCTCGAAAAAGGTAACTTTAAAGTTTCCTAACCTGAGAAACTTGCAAAAACAAAAATCAACTCCTTTATCATTTCGGTAGCCATTCAACGTTACACCAGTGACGTAAATTTTCGTGAAAGAAGAAGCCATAGTAAAACAATGACGTGGGAAAACATTTAAAGATTCAATTACATTTAAACGCAAAAGCACAGTTCGTTGACTCTTTCTTACGGCAAGAAATGCAACGTTAACAGAAACAAAAATATCCAAAGCAGAAGATTCAGTTACAATACAAACTTTGAAACTCAGTATTAAAAATAACTGTCAAATGTAATAAATTATAAGGTGAACTCAAAATGTAATACCATAAAATCAACTTAAATAATTCAAGTGCATATGCACTAAATATGTACTTAATAAAATTATACTTTAAACTTAAGATGGATTTAAAAAAAAACTTCAAATAAAGTCAATAACTCAATGCGAAATTACTTAAATGATCTTATCAAACACAAAGTGAATAAAACAAATTTAAATACCTGGTCTTTCACAAAAAAAACGTACAAAATCAAATGACGGTTACAATGTACAATTCTTCTTATCTGATATGTAAATTCTTTCTAGTTTGTCATTACTTGTTTTGGTTATCGCAGTATTACCTGTATTTACTATTAAATGACAATAATGACGCAGTAGTCGTAATATTAACAATCACTTTTATTAACGCATGCAGCTTGTGAAAAAATGCCAAACCCATTACTTTTCTGAGTCTCAACATTGCTTGCAATTTTGAATGTATACACCATAAAGTATACAAGATTTCTATCATGTAGGCAAGCATCAATGATTTATTTACACTTTTCAAATTTTATTTTCCATTAATGAGTAGTTTTTCAAAATCTTTACAATATGTACCATTTTATTTCTTTGAAATAATTGTTAATTTTGCTTTTTTGGTCAGTCATTGAATTTCGCGTGGAACGCTTTCTTCAAACGAATTTATTTTTTACAGAACAATTTTTGAAAACGCCGTAACTGCATAGAAACGTAAACAACAAAGGTTATAATATCTTAAGCTTTCGCGGTTGTTATGTTTTTGATTATAAGCAACTTTCGGCTTATACCGCGTCGTAGTTAAACACCCAGACTTAGGCTTAGTGCTAGTCTCTCCTTCAGAACCAAAACAAGAAGTAGAACTTGGCCTTTGCGGTATTGTCGTTCGTAAACCCAAACAAACTGACGTTTCGCAAAACATTGCAGCTTGCATTTTCAGAGTGGTAAATGTCACTAAAAGAAAAAGTATAAACGACGATATTACTTTCATTCACCACGAATACTTTATATTTTTTATGGTGAATAATCATTAGACAATCTACATTTGCTTTTAAATAAGGTTAAACTGTTTTCCTCTAATAGCCACAATATTTTAAAACTATGTTAGTGTTTTGCAAATACCATTCTTTTGTGACTTAAGTTTAAAAACACATGTAATTAAATTTAAATTGTAATCGACATTGGTGTAAACAAAATTAGATTCAAATGTTAATTAGTTTCTCACACTATTCTTTAATACTTTTATTTGTAAAATTTTTAAATTGTATTTCAGAAGTGTGTGTTTGAAGAAGCAGAAGCAGACATGGAACGTTGGCAAAATAAAGTAGCGGTTGTAACCGGCGCTAGTGCTGGAATTGGTGCCGCCATATGCGAAGAACTTGCGAAATGTGGCTTAAAGGTAAAATAAATACGTTAACTACAAACTTTATAGGTAGTATAGGTTATAGGCTTAGCTCGTCGTAAAGAAAAAGTAGAAGAACTGGCTAAAAATTTAGAAAATGCAAGTGGTAAAATATACGCAGTTAAAGCAGATATAACTAAAGAATCAGATATTCTTAATGCATTGGATTGGATTACTAATAATGTAGGCCCTGTACATATTTTAATAAACAATGCGGGTGTGTATAAAATAGCTGATCTGTTAGATGGAGAGACAGAATCGTGGAAATTAATGGTAAATACAAACCTTTTGGGGCTGTGCATTTTTACAAGAGAAGTTACAAAAATAATGAGAGAGAACAATATTGATGGTCACATTATACACATAAACAGCGTTTATGGACATTACGTATCACGTGAGGTCAAAGTCAATATCTATGGTGCGACAAAATTTGGAGTTACCTTTTTAACGGAAGCATTAAGATTAGAATTGAACGCAATTCAATCAAAAATTAAAATAACAGTAAGTGTAATTTTTCAAAAAGTATGTTTTAATTGTATTTTTATAGAGTATTAGTCCAGGACTTGTTGAAACTGAAATTTTAAATAATACTGAGATGTCATCAATATATACCATATGTCCTTCCTTAAAATCTAAAGATGTTGCTAATGCTGTTTGCTATGCACTTGGTACTCCTCCACACGTTCAAGTAAGACAATATTGTTTATATACTTTAATACACACATTAAATGATTTAGGTTCACGAAATTATTATCAAGCCAATAGGAGAAACGTTGTAACATATTCTTCAGTTTTCTGATTGTGTATTGTTTAGTAACTCATAAATTCGTTAGTGTTAACATTGTTTAAGCTTACTACAAAAAACTTTTCTAATGTAGTGTTTGCAGTCTCGTAAATATATTGAATGTTGTATTTACGTTTATATTATTTACATGTATATATTAAACTGAGCATGCTTATTATATCTTTTTTTTTTTTTTTGGTTTTATCGTACTTATTAGATAAACCACAAAATATACAAAATGTAATAACAAATAAAAATATTCTACATACTTGTAAAAGATCATTTTTATTTTAATTTTGGCGCATGGGTAGTAAGGCCTTCTTTCCTACTACGAATGTAATAATGTATACGATGGTGGAGGAGTAGGAATAAAATTTGGTCACATCGAAGAGTGAGAGCTACCGTTTCAAGAAATTATTTTTGCATGTGAGTTATCTTTTTCTTTCATATCATAGTTCCTTTATATTTTTATCTGTGTTATTTTAACACATAAATTTGAGCCAAAATGTCAAATAAATTAAATAAATTGATCGCAAAGAGAGATAACGCGTATGCTGCTTTAGTAAGATTTGAAGAATATTTTTTGAGTGTTGTTGAGTTTAACACGTTGACTGACGTGTCAGCCACCAGGGGCCGACACTAAGGTATTCCAGTTGGGCCGTGTACGCCACCGGTGGCCAACACGACATACCTAACTTTCAATTGTCTTCGATGCAGCCGGCCACGCGCTCTGTATAAACTACTATTAACACGTTGACTGCCGATAGAATTTTCATAAAATGTGCAAAAAATGTTTTTATGTTTTTAGGTTTAAACTAGCGCCGCGTCCGCCACTGGTGGCTGACACATCAAATAACACTATAATTTGCCCCAAAATACTCTCAAAACGAATAAAATAATTGTATTTCGACCTATTATATTAAATTAAACCTAAAAACATTTTTTGGACGTTTTATGAAAATTCTATCGGCAGTCAACGTGTTAATGAGGAAATTATTTACGAGTTACAGTTAAGAGTAAATATAATTAAAATTGTATTGGAGGAATTTATTAAACTTGAGTTACAAATCGGCATGTTACATGTTAATAGGCAAGAAAAACGTTTAATAATAGAATTTGAAAACTTGCATTACAATGTTGTTTTGCGTACTAAAGAATAGATTAGGTCGCATCGTAAAATGATAAATATTAATAAAGATGTCAAGGTAAATGTTCAAAGCGATTCTAGGTCGGTTAAGTTACCTGTGTTAGAATTACCGCGATTTGCTGGTTAATATGATAACTGGTTAGAATTTCGAGATATTTTCACAGCCTTGGTGCACGAAAATAATAGTCTTTAGAACATCACTCGTTTTTTTTACCTAAAAAGTGCATTACAAAGTGATGCTTTAAATATTATTGAGTCAATTCCGGTATGTAGTCGAAATTATAAAACTGCATGAGAATGTTTAATCGAAAGATATAAAAACAAAAAATTACTCAAGCATAATCACTTAAAATGTATATTTGAAATTCCACCAATGAGTAAAGAGTCGCATAAAGAATTAGGATATTTATATGAAACTTTAACAAACAATTTAAGAGCGTTAAAAACATTAGATGAACCCGTGGATGCTTATGATACTATAATTATTAAGTTAATTAGTAGTAAATTATATACTTATACTAGAAGAGCATGGGAAGGTTTACCGATTAGTGGCGATATGCCAACTATAACAGAATTTAATGGGTTTTTAAAGCAGAAATGTGAGATTTTAGAAAAACTAGACATCAATAAAAGTGAAAAAAAATATTTTGAATGATGAGACAAAAACTAAATATAAAGTTAATACGTTTGTAACCGTACTAATCAATTATTGTGTTTCTATTGCAAAAGAGAACATTCGATTTTTAAATGTAATACTTTTTTGTCATTATCGGTTAATGATCGAATCAATGAAGTTAAGATACGTAAATTATGTTTAAATTGTTTAAAACCGAATCATTTCGTACAAAATTGTAAACTTTCGGTTTGCAGAAAATGAAACAAATTCCATAGTTTGCTATTTCGCTTAAATTATTACAATCCAAAGGAAAGTAACGATAAACGTGACCCCAGTTCAAACGATAATCAAAATAGTGACGATGCAAAAGCAACAACGAGTATATCAAATTTAACAGCACATTTATTAAACAATAATTTACAAGAAGTTTTTTTAAATACGGCTATAATTAAAACTGAAGACAGATTCCGGAAGTCAAAGCAATTTTATTACAGAGATTGCTGTTACGATATTAAAGGAAAATGTTTATCCGATTAATTATGCTATTGAGAGTGTTGGCAATGCCTTGACTAATGTTAAATACGCTATAAATGTTACAATTAATTCAGGAAAGAACTAATGTGTATTGTTCCTAAGATTACCAACGACTTGCCTATTGAAACATTTGATATTTCTAATTGGAGTATGCCTAGTAATATTTTCTTCACTGATGTAACTTTTAATAAAAGTAGCCCAATTGACGTTTTGTTAGCAGCAAATGTTTTTTGGGAATTGTTATCGGTGTCGGTCAGATAACGTGGATACTAATAGTAACATCCCAGTAAACACAAAATTGATAATGTTTAGTAACAGTTTCAAAACAAAAAAATTATGATTCACTCTTGTTTCAAACATAAAAGAAACCTAACTGCAATAAAATTGCTATAAGTCCATCGCTGTTTCACTTATTTGAATCAGTATAGTTTCGGTATTTTAATTTCAGTTTTTAGACGGTTGCTGATTATGGGATAAAAATTGCAAGTACTGAAACGGTTTAAAACTGATTGTGAAAAATCGGAACTCTTTCAATTTATTCACTGTCAGTTACATGTAAATGATATAAAAATGGAACTAACACGAAACAACGTAATGAAACAATTGTTTTAATTTTGTGACTGTAACAGTTTCAATCCGTGTTTACTGGGATACGATTGCAAAATTCTAAATTAGGTTATTTAGTTACGGGTAACGTTACTTATCCTGCCAAAAGCAAGGAATTTTTAAGTTGCATAGCGACACAACGTGATTCAATTGATGAAGGATTAAGTAAATTTTGGAAGATTGAGGAATGTAGTTCTAAATTAAAAGTTATGTCAGACGAGGAAAAATTTTGTGAATCACACTTTGTCGAACATTTTAAACAAAATATTTCTGGGCGATTTATCGGAAAAATGATTTTAAAAGTCGAGTATAAAATTTTGGGAAAGTCAAAACGAGAAAAAAATTGCAAGGTAACAAAGAACTACAAATCAGTTTCACGGATTTTAAGCGCAAATATGAAAAACTTGGCCATATGTGAAAGTTAGACTTAAGCGAAATAATTTCGAAATAAAATAAATTTGTTATTATTTACCACACCACCCGGTAATTAAAAATACAAGCTTAACTACAAGGTGCCGTGTTGTTTTTAGCGCTTCTATGAAAACGGACAATAGTTTATTATTAAATGACATTTAGTACGCGAGGCCTACGATTCAAAATAAATTATTTATAATTTATTGCAATTTTGTCAATTTAAATACGTACTTAGCTACGGGTGATATTTCAAAAATGTACAGACAAAATTTAAATGACGAGGAACAGAAATGATTGCAAAGAATTATTTGGCGCGAGAATGAGAGTGATGAATTAAACGAGTATGAGTTAAATACGCTGACGCACGCTACAAGTTTGGGTCCATTTTTAGCATGTAGATGTCTTTTTGAGCTAACGGAGCAGCCAAAATTTAGGTTTCACATTGCGAGTAAATTAATTAAAAAAATGTTTTTATTTGGATGACTTGCTATTCGGTGCGAATTCTGAAATTCATTTGAAAAAACATTTTGAAAAGCGGTTGTTTTACATTGCAAAAATAGTTATCAAATAGTAAAAGAGTATTAGAAAAATTGCAAATAAAAAATTCTACAGACGCGCAACTATTAACCTTAAATAACACGATAGAAAATAAAACTTTACGGGTATTATGGAACGCCGCGTCAGATGTCAATGTCAAATTTCGTGGAAACGGAACAAAAAGAAATAATAATAGCTACGATTTTTGATCCGTTAAGATTCTTAGATCCAATTATAATTGTAGCAACTGTTATTCAGACTGTTATGTTCAGAAGTTATAGAGTATAGGATCATCATGGGACGAATCGGTGTCCCAAGATTTATTTAGTAGATGGATTAAATTTTACAATGAGTTGTGATTATTAAACGAATTAAAAATGTATCGTTACTTTTTAGTCCCTAATACGAAAATACGAGAAATTCACGGTTTTTCAGACAGTTCGGAGAAAGCATATGGAACTTGTGTTTCTTAAGCTCAGTCGATGACATGGGAAATCGTATCGTTCGGTTAATGTGTGCAAAAAGAGAGAAGCACCCATTAAAAAAATTACATTGCCACATCACATACTAGGGTTAGATGCTTTTATGGATAAAAACGAATTGATACGAGTGGGAAGGCAGTTAAATAAATCTAATTACGAATTTGAGAAAAAACACTCTATATTGCTTCTCAAAAAACATGAAGTAACTAAATTTTTAATGAGAAGGGAACATGAGCGTATGGACCATTGTGAGCCGCAACAATTATTATATGCTATACGCGAAAAATATTGACGGTTTGATAATCGAAATATGGCAAAAAAAAATTTTCGAAATTGTATAGTTTGTCTTAGAGTCAAACCTAGATTTAAAAAAATTAAAATGGGTAGTTTACCTAATTTTAGAGTAATTGCATACAAACCTTTTCATAATATCGCAGTTGACTTTGCGGGACCGGTAACTTTAAAAGAGAAAAAAACCAGACGTTTTAAATTAACAAAAACTTATATCTGTCTATTTGTTTGCATGTTTACCAAGGCCGTGCACTTAGAACTTGTTTCCAATATGACTACTGGTGCGTTTTTAGCAACTTTGAAAAGATTTGTTAGTCGACGTCGAATCCCTGAAAACATTTGTTCAGGGCAAAACGTTTGTAGGTGCAAACGCAAAATTAAGAGATTTTTATAACTATGTTAGAGATGAAACCAGCAATGTTTCAAATTTTAATTTACGCGAGAACATAAAGTGGCATTTTATTCCTCCGCAAAGCCCTAACTTTGGTGGTTTGTGGGAAGCGGGTATAAAAATCACATAAAATTACTAGAAAAAAATAATTGGAAATTGTTATTTAACTTTTGAGAATTACATAACGATTTTGCCTCAAGTTGAAGCAATTATTAATTCACAACTTTTATATCCTTTATCCTCTAATCCGAGCGAGTTACAACCACTTACACCAGCTCACTTTCTTATTGGAAACACATTTCCAGAACCAAATCTGGCAGTAATTCCAGATAATAGACTCAAGCACTACGAGTTGCTGACAAGCATTACACAAAAGTTTTGGAAAAGATGGGAGCTTAGGTAGTTATGTGAGCTGCAAGCAAAAGTAAAATGGAAACAAAATTCCTTCCGGTTACTTAAAAAAGGAACACTGGTAATCGTTCACGAAAACAATTTAGTACCTATGAACTGGAAACTGGGCAGAGTAATAAAAACTTACTATGGTAATGATCAACAAGTTCGAATGGTTGATGTAAAAGTAGGCGACAACGTGCAGAAGCGGCTCGTATCAAAATTATGCATCCTTCCAAATGCAATCGAAGACTTCGAAACTTAATTGAATTTAATTTTTTTTGTTACAATTTTTACATTGCATATAAGTTATTTATTATGTGTATTATAATTATAAGTAATTTTTGTTATAATTTATCACGTATTGAGTTTTATGTTCAAGTTTTAAAAGTACTTCAAGGCGGCCAGTAAAAAGCCTTTTACCTACTACAAGTGTAATAATGCATACGATGGTGGAGGAGTAGGAATAAAAACATTATTATTAAAAAGGGAAATTGTAATAAGAGAGTCGGTTTTATTTGCAAAAACATACAGTCCACATAAAAAAGTGTATAATCACAAACAATACTTATACTTTATTATTTATCGTTGTTTTTCGGTGTCCCAATCTAGTTTAATTAAACAGTTGTTTGTTTTATATTGTTAAAATGATCCTCTTCTTAAAGTTCGCGCACGCTTAGAGTGCAAAGCGGGGGTAAGTGGTTTTAAACTGTGGCGAAAATCAGCATGGATAACATTTAATTTGTGTAATATTTTGTACTTTTATGGTTTTTTGAACTTTATAAGTATGTAAAAAATTTATTAGAAGTCATTTACTGTATTATTTTTGAGGCTTTCGCGGCCTTGATTTTTTAACAAATAAATATTTTTGGGTTTTGAACCGCGTTTCATATTTACACTTTTCACGAAAGCTTTCTAAAGTTTATGAATTTCGTAAAAAGTGTAAATATGGAACGCGGTTCAAAACCCGAAAATATTCATTTGTTCATTTACTGTAATTTTAAACACTTTCTTGTAAAATTCTAAAGGCATAAAAATACTACTTGTTTTAGCATAAACAAAATACGATGCCAGAGCGATCTCATAGTGTAATTAAGTATGTGAAAATAGTAATTTAAAAAATGCTATAGAAGTGAAACTGTATAATTATAAAGTTTAAAACCTTGTCCACAATTGGAAGGACTCAATTCATCTAAGACCGACGATTCTGCTTCAATTGCTTAAACCACGATTTCAAGAAGAGGTGCCGAAGTCAAATGCGATGCTAACATTGTGGTCAACAACATCATTACACAAAGAACGACAGGCCAATTCAAAATCGTATAATGGAAATAATTGTAACACAACCTTCAAATATTCAACCCATATCAGAAAAAAAAGTCCAAATTTGCAAGATAAAGCGACTTTCCTCACAGGTCATCTTAGGAAACAAAACCACTACACATTTTTGGCCACGGCCTTTGTACGAATTAAATCAGCAGCAGAAACCATAGAATGTTTACGAGTGCTGATTGATCCCGGATCGCAATCATCATTCATGATAGAAAGAGCAGCACAATCATTGAGAATATCAAAAGAAAAGTTAAGAGCCGAATTAACAGGCCTGGGAGCTGGAGATCCAAAAGTATCAACCACAAACATTCAAGTTGAGGTACACCCACGTTTTCCAAGCAACTTCATACTAATTGTCAAGTTTCTCTGATGATGTCAAAGTTGACACAATTATTACCAAGCTCTGAGATATAATACACCCATTCAAACCAACTACAGAATTGAGCTTGGCTCAATTGACGCAATCCTGGAGACCAAAAAGTCTGAAAAAATAATTCTGCTCAATTCAAGAAAACCAAAGATGGTTTACTGGGTCAACAGACGGAACCAGATTGGATACTATTAAAAGATGCAAAAGAATATCAACGCAATGGTATCAAAATTATCACCATGATTAGTCGCACCGAAAAAGACAAACAGTTAACAAAGTTTTGAAATCTGGAAGAGATTTCAACAAAAAAAATTATGTCTTCAGATGACGCAGCATGTGAAAAAAATCACTCAAGGACGACCAAAAAACATTCAGATGGAATTTATACCGTTCCGTTTAGAGAAGATTCTGCAACTGAATTAGAGCAAAGTCCAGTGCCATCGCAAGATTACTACAATTTTAGAAAAGGTTACAAAAGAACAAGTTGGCAAACCAATACCAAGAGTTTATACAAAGTAGTTAGCATTTGACGCATCCTCAAAAGCATCCAATGGAGTAAGCCTCAACAAACTATTGCACGCCAGACCAAAATTGCAACAAAAACTCTCCGACATCCTACTAAGGTGGAGAAAATATCAAGTTGCATTCAGCACTGGCATCCAAAAAATGTACCGTCAAATTACAATATTTGACAAAAACTAAAAATTTTACCGAATCTTATGGAGTTTTGACCAATTCACGCCAATACAAAAATTTTGTCTCACAACTGTAACTTATGGGACAACCTCTGCATCATTTTTTGCCATAAAAACCCTTCAGCAATTGTTTGAAGACGAAAAAAAAGCATATCTTAAAGCATCTGATGTCGTCATGAAAGATTTTTATGTCGACGATGTTTTATCTGAAGCTGATAACATTGAAGAGGCTTTACGCAAATGGTCCAGTAATAAGCCACAATTACTAGAAGCCTTAACTGAAGAAATGAATGATCAAATCTCATTAGATGTAAACAAAGACAAAACGAACCGATTGAAGACAACTTTTGTTTTAAAGTGAGCACAACTCACCATCAGAGTGTTTCAAAACGGACCATCTTATCACAAATTGCTAAACTCTTCGACCCATTGAGATGTTTGGCTCCTGTGATAATAAAGGCCAAATTATTAATCTGATAACACTGATTTGCCGATTTAGAATGGGACCAACCTATTCCTGAAAATATCAAAGTGAAGTGGACTTGCTTCAACAACCAACTCAAATTTATAGAAGACATTAGAGTACCACGTTGGATAAAGAACAACAATGGCATGGATATGCAACTACAGAACCACCAACAGTACAGGAGAAGTTACCACCACACTCCTAATAGTTTTTTTCCAATCTATTATTTTTTTCTGTTTTCATTGAAAATATATAATGTAAGTGTAACAGTGTAGTTGTGTTTAATGACGCTTTAACAATTTTTGATATACTATACAATGTAAAATTAAGTTTAATGTTGACTGCTTACAATTATATAAATATTTAGATCTGTGGGAACCACGTATTTTTGTTTAATTTGTGACATTTTTTTATTGTGTATAAAATTTCAAAATACATTTATTTATTAACAAAAAACAAACACTACTTTATTAGTTAATAACATTTGTTTCTATTTATACAGATACTAAAAAAATTATATAATAAACAAAAATATTAAAGAATTTTTTTAGTTTACATGATAATTATAACTGTTTTGCTACTATGTCAATTTTGTTATTTTTCAAATACTTACATTGTTTTATAAATTTCCTGTAAAGGTATTAATTTTGAATTTTATAGTTTGTTTCTGTATTTTTGTTTTAATAATGAATTCTGTAAGACTTTAAGTTAAAAAACGATTTTTTTGTTTAAACAAATTTAAAATTTTTTGAGTACTTTCAAACTATAATGGAATGATAAAGCGTTTTTGTATGTTACAATTAATTTTACGTAACTAACAGCTTATTATATTTAATGACTATAATTTTCGATAAATATATCTAATAAATATCAATGTCATTCTCACATACTAAAGCTTATAACGTAATTCCATAATAAATTTAAACTATTTCTAAATTTTTAATCGAAGAAGTCTATATGGAGCGTTGGCAAAATCAAGTTGCGGTTGTAACTGGCGCTAGTGCAGGAATTGGTGCTGCAATATGCGAAGAACTTGTAAAATCTGGTTTAAGAGTAAAGTTTTCAATTTTTTCTATAATTTTTATAGGTAGTGTAGGTTGTAGGCTTAGCTCGACGTAAAGATAGAATAGAAGAACTGGCTAGAACTTTAGAAAACGAAAGTGGCAAACTATACGCATTTAAAGCAGATGTAACTAAAGAATCTGATATTCTTAACGCATTTGATTGGATTACTAATAATATAGGACTAGTACATATATTAATAAATAATGCGGGGGTGTATAAAACAGCAGATCTGTTAGATGGAAAGACGGATTCGTGGAAATTAATCTTAGATACAAACCTTATGGGATTGTGCATTGCTACAAGAGAAGCCGCAAAAATAATGAGAGAAAACAGCATTAATGGTCACATTATTCATATAAACAGCGTATTTGGACATTACGTATCTCGTAATTTTAAAATGAATCTTTATGGTGCATCAAAATTCGGAATAACGTTTTTGACGGAAGCGTTAAGGTTAGAATTGAACGCAATCCAAACAAAAATTAAAATAACAGTAAGTGCCATTATTACGAAATTAAAGCGGTGGTTATTTTTGACAAATAATAGTTATAAAAATAAATAAAAGTAAAGAGCAATCGGTTCTATACACAAATGATTGTTCTTTATTTTTATTATAATCATTGTCAAGATTTTATAAAAAAATAAGGATTTTTAGTAGTAATAAAAATCACATTTGCAGAGTATTAGTCCAGGAGTTGTTAGAACTGAAATGTTAGAAACAAGCGACGTGCCAAAAGAAATCATTTCGGCAATACCTGCTTTGGATTCCAAAGATGTTGCTGACGCTGTCTGCTATGTACTCGGTACTCCTCCACACGTTCAAGTAAGATAGTAATATTTTTACTCATTAAATTAAAAAAAAAAAATTTTTAGGTTCACGAAATTATTCTCAGATGCATAAAAGAAATTCTATAACGTATTTTGCTGATTAGCGGTATTGGTATTCAATTAAGCTTATAGTAAATACACCGACAATGCTAAAACTGACACGCAGACCAATAAAAATTAAAAACCTAGAATATATTAAGAGTTCTAAAAAGTAATTCAAAAACAAGTATTTTTTTATTTATCACATTGTTTGTGTTTCTAATAACTGTATCTCATCTTTCTTATTATATTGCTAAAAATTGACTTTATTATGTCTTACTTTGATTGTTCTATTTCTGGCACAAAATTACTCTATGCTTGCCATTACTTTTAAATTAAGTGTTCACTATTGTTATTACATCGAATTCTAGCCATATTTATAAAAATTTTATAATTTTAAACAAAACTCTATATATTTTTAGATATTTAAAAAGAACATAAAATTTTAAATAACAAACGTCTACATCTAAACTACAGTCGAACTCCTATATAGTGATATTCAAAATTCCCTTCAAAAACATCGTTATATAAAAACTTCATTGTATAGAATTGATACTTAAAAAATAAAACACAAATTTAAACGTACATAAGAAATACATATTAATTATAAACACTTTCGTTTTGTCATTTTTAACCAACTTTTCACTTAAACAACTTGAAACGAAAAAATTGCAAATGAAACGTGTTCATAACATGACAATGCATTTCAAAACTCGAAGGAAATCCTATAATCCTCTAAACAATTCATGCATTTATGTCATTTCCAAATGTACAGAATTTTTAGTACCATTAGTAATAGCCTCTGTATTGTAAATTAAGAAGTCTTATAATCCGCTTATCCGTTTAACAATGCGCTATTGTAAAGGTAAAGTTAATTGTACGTAATTCCAAGAAAAAATTAAGTAGTTGGGTAACATTTTCTTTGAAAAAGATCATAATATAGAATTTGAACATCTTATTTTAGAGGTGTTTTTACACGCATTTTAACCCGAAGGTCAATATCCTAAAAAAACATTACTAAATAGAAAAAATCATTAAATAGGAGTGCATTGAATGGAGGTCCGACTGTACTTTAAATTTAAAAATAAACATAGTACATTTAAATTCTAAATTTAGAACCAAATTCAAATTGTAACAAAACAAGCATTAACTAAAACCAAAAACACAATTTGGCTAAATTATCAAATTTTCAAAAAAGTTGCCTTGTTCGTGAAAAAATTTCTGTGCTATAATCGTAACATTTCGTGTAGAATGGAACTTTTTCGAATATGTTGTATAATTTCTCTGATTTTATTTTGTGGCGTAATGTCCGGGAAATGTGTATGTCTACGTATTGGTGCGTTTTTACTTTCAATACAATTATGAGCAAGAGCCTCATTTTGCTGAAAATAAAGACTGGCTCTCAGAAACAGCAAAAAATCGTTAAGAAAAGTTTAAGATTTCTGAATTTCTGATAAATAATGAACATAACGCTCTCCGGTTACAATACCCTGATAGAACACTAGAACACTAGCGAACCAATTATGTTCTACCAAACGCAAAATTCGAAAATGTATTGGTAAAACAAGGTGACAATCTACCAACAAATATAGTATACGTAACTATATCAATATTGAAACGTTCAAGAAATTACTTGCAAAGCAAGAGCCTTCTAGAATGCTGTTATCTATTTTCTAGAAGTTATAGCGAAAAGTGACGAACGATCGAGAAGGATTTCCGTATGTCTTTATATAGCGACGAGACAGATCGTAGGTCAGTTATTGCTGGAATGTGAATGCATGCAGTATTAAGAAGATTGTGCAAGTGAAGATAAATAAGTGATTAGTACGTGCGTCGTTTTAAATAAATAACAGTGTACACCGAATCGAGTGAACGTGACCTATAGTGTAAACAAACAATTGTGAAGCTACCCGAGGACGTTATCTTATCTCGTGTTAGTGATAGTATTATACAACGGTTATACATAAATTATAGTGTAAGTGTTTTTTATTAAATATTATTAGATTTAATTAGTTCGGTTAGTTTAAAAGTGTACATATTTCTAGATTAAGTAAACGTAGTTTTAGTCGTTTTAAATAAATTTGTTTTTAATAATAAATACGTAACAGTGGCGTCAGGTGTTGAGGTTCGCGATTTTTAGTGTGAATACCATTTGTTATTTGATATCGCTCTCGTAATTGATTACGCGATACGCGTGTTTATTTATAAAGTATAAAATAGTGTTTATTAAACTTTTTCTTTTAACAAGTGCGTGATTGCGATATTAATTAAAGTCGTTTCCGTGGTTTAATATTAATAAGTGGATAGTTATTAAATTTTGTGTTATATAAAAACTGCATTTTAAAAAGTAGTGTATTTAAACTTTATATTCGTGTTATATTTCAATTTATGCCGGTGACGCGTTTGCAAGCAGTTAAAATGGATGCAAAACTATTTGAATCTCTTGAATCGATAAAAAATGGTCAAGAATCGATGAATAGAAAAATGAAAGAAAATTCGCAGAAAATAGAGGAAAAGTTTTACGAAAATTCACAGAAAATTGAAGAAAAACTGTCGGAAAATTCCAGAAAAATGGAAGAAAATTCTAGAAAAATGGAAGAAAATGCTAGAAGTTTAAAAGAAGAAATACGGGCGAGCATGGAAAATCAAATAAAGACTATTGAGGAACAAATACAAGTTAGTGTAGGAAATCAAATCAGAATTGCGCAAGAGGAAACCCAAGCAGACATGTTAAACTTAAAAGAAGAAATTTGCGATTCTGTAAATGACATAATAGAAGAGAAGTTAAATGAAAATTCAAGAACCATAGAAGACAAGCTAGAGAAAAAATTGAGAGAAAGAATACAACTGCTTGAAGAAAGAATGACCCAAATGAATTGTCACGGTGAAGAAAGCGTCACGAGTAAAGATTTAATAATGAACCATCGAGAAGAAAACACTCACAAGTTCAAAGTTGTACCACCGAATTTTGATGGTAAAGTTCCATGGTCAACCTACTACAAGCAGTTTGAAGCCGCAGCTACTGCTAATGGTTGGAGCAACAAGCAGAAAGCGACGTCTTTAATAGTGTCCTTACGTGGAGAAGCGCTTGGAATTTTACAAACTGTTCCGGACCACCTGCAAGAAAATTACGAACTCTTAATATCACGTTTAGAAATGAGATATGGAGATGCTCATCTTCAAGAAGTCTATCAAGCTCAAATTAAAAGTCGGGTTCAAAAAGTTGCCGAAAGTCTTCAAGAGTTTGAGGCTGACATCGCCAGATTAACACGGCTTGCGTATCCTACAGCACCAGATACCTTCTTGGAGCAGTTGGCTATTCAAACCTTCGTAGACGGCCTCCGAGACAGCGAAACACAGCAGACTCTCCGGTTAGCTCGACCGAAGACATTGGATGACGCTTTGGTGCGTGCTTTGGAGTTTGAAGCAGCAAAACAAGCATCGCAACGAGGTGGTCATAGACTCTGCTGTGCTACAGAAGTACCCGCGCAGACACTTGAAAGCATCGAGGAGATAGCGCGACGAATACTTCGGGAAAGAGGAGTGACAGCTTTGAACTGCGATGAAATAGGCCATGTACGACGGCATCGTACCAAACCTAAGAAGAGGACTAGAAGAGCCCTCGAAAATTTGGAACAAGGCGAGCGAAAAAAACAAAAAGTAATCTCATGTAGTCAAACTCCGGAGGTTACAATCCAAATGGCATCGCCTAGAGAGCAATTGCATAGCATTTATCTCGATGGCAAGATCAATGGGAGAAGCGTCCAGTTACTGGTTGACACGGGAGCGACAAAGACCATCATTCGTCCTGACATGTTATTGGAAAACGAGAAGACATCACCAGTAACAGTACGACTTCGAACAGCGACGGGCGACGAAATACCTACTCACGGACAAGTCAAAGTAACCATTGGTTTGGGAAATGGAGTACTCGACCACCAAGTACTGGTAGCCGACATCACGGAAGAAGTTATCCTGGGAATGGACGTGATAAAGAAGTATGGGTTCCATTTGGATATGAAGAACGATGTCCTGAAGATTGACAATGATGAAATTCCTTTTCATTCGTCAGAGAAGGCAGCCGTGCGAGTCTTGTTGAGTGAAGACGTGATTCTGCCTGCAAGGACGGAAAATGTGGTGATGGCACGCCTGGATGGAAATCTCCGGGAAGGCTACATACGCGCGATTGAACCAATGGAGGGCGGCTTAGTTGAAAAGGGACTACTCGTTGGCAGAACCTTAGTACGAGTAAAGAAGACGATGCCAGTAAGGATCTTAAACATTAACTCAGATCCTGTAACGCTGAAAAAGAAGACCGTGGTAGGCCAATGCACGCCAGTATCACAAATTGTGAGATGCGTGAAGTCGAACGAAGATACGTCGCCGAAGAAGTGTCTACAACATCTATTGGACATTCTTACCACCAAATGCGAAAACCTCAGCCAAGACCAGCTGGCTAAAGTTAAAGTGTTGATCCAAGAGTACCAAGATGTGTTCGCGCTGGAGAGTGGCTCCAAAGGAAGAACTAACGTGGTGAAACATAAAATTAATACCGGAGACGCTCGGCCGATACGACAACATCCACGCAGACTTCCTTTGGCAAAAAGAGAAGAAGCCGAACAAATAATTACGGATATGGAGAGAGAAGGCGTGATGGAACCTTCAAGTAGTCCATGGGCATCCCCAGTGGTACTCGTGAAGAAGAAGGATGGATCAACGAGGTTTTGCGTAGACTACAGGCAGCTAAACGACGTGACCATAAAGGACAGCTACCCTTTACCCAGAATTGACGATACGCTAGACACCCTGTCAGGATCCCAGTGGTTTTCTACGTTAGATTTAAAGAGTGGATACTGGCAGGTAGAATTAGAACCCAAGGATCATGAAAAAACAGCTTTTACGATCGGAACTGGTTTGTGGCAGTTCACTGTAATGCCCTTCGGCCTGTGTAACGCTCCTGCAACGTTCGAGCGTTTGATGGAGACCATCTTGCGCGGATTGTCTTGGAAGACGTGCTTGGTTTACCTGGACGACGTGATCGTGGTTGGAAGGTCGTTTGAAGAGCACTTGAACAACTTGAAGGAAGTGTTCCAGAGATTACGTGGGGCTAACCTCAAACTGAGCCCAAAGAAGTGCCACGTATTTAAGAAGGAAGTCCAATACCTTGGCCACGTCGTATCTAGAGATGGAGTAAGGGCTGACCCAGACAAAATCCGAGCAGTGCAAGCATGGCCAAGACCGATCGACAAACATCAGGTCCGAAGTTTCCTTGGGTTGTGTACTTATTATAGAAGATTTGTCCCCGGATTTGCCAATATTGCCAAACCATTGACAAAACTAACCGAAGAAAAAGCAGAATTTAGATGGAATGAAGACTGCGAAAATTCTTTTAATCAACTAAAACAGGCCCTAGTCACTTCGCCGATTTTGAGTTATCCACGAGAAGATGGAAAGTTTGTTTTGGATACCGACGCAAGCAATATGGCCATAGGCGCGGTCCTTTCGCAGGTTCAAGATGGACAAGAAAAAGTTATCGCGTACTTTAGCAAAGTTTTGTCTAGGCCAGAAAGAAATTATTGCGTGACTAGGAGGGAGCTGTTAGCAGTCGTTAAGTCCATCGAACATTTCTACAAGTATTTGTATGGACAAAAATTCTTATTGAGAACAGACCACGCCGCTTTAAAATGGCTACTGCAGTTCCGTAACCCAGAAGGACAAGTAGCAAGATGGATCGAGAGACTGCAAGAGTATGACTACGACACAGAACACCGTGCCGGAAGCAGTCATCGGAACGCTGATGCCTTGTCCAGAAGACCATGTCCGGCGGACTGCAGCCATTGTTCGCGACTGGAAGAAAAAGTCGAATGCCTCCGGAGAACTGCTATGGTTGATGATGAATGGGAACCTGAGCAGTTACGTCGCGAACAAGAAGACGATCCTGAAATAAGACTACTCCTGGACTGGAAAGGAAGCGGCCGACGACCAACCTGGGAAGAAGTGAGTGCTTTGGGCAGAAATATCAAAGCGTACTGGGCGCAGTGGGACTCCTTGATAGTAGAAGACGGTCTTCTTAAGCGATCCCTAGAAAGGGCTGAGGGCACGGGAAACAGACTTCAGCTGGTAGTGCCGAAGAGCAGGGTGACAGAAGTGTTGAAGCATCTCCACGATGGGACATCAGGAGGACACTTTGGCATTAAGAAGACGTTGGGCAAAGTGCGAGAACGATTCTACTGGATAAACTGCAAAGAGGACGTCATGAAATGGTGCCGTAAATGCATAGTCTGCGCATCAGGAAATGGTCCAGCGAGAAAGCGCAAAGCACCCATGAAACAATACAACGTAGGAAGCCCTTTGGCTTCATTCCATCATCGGACAAACAATTGTCTATGTGCCTTTTATGCAACAAAGTTTTCGACAATGACGCTATAAAACCATCTAAGCTGCTCAATGATAAACTTCAGAAGAGATCCACGCTAGACAGAACGTTCGCTTTGACGTCACAAAGAAACGATGATGGTTTGCGGGCGTCTTACAATATCTCGCTACTATAATTAATCCATATGGTGACATAGAAGAAACGAATATTATAATACAAGAAGAACTGACTGAACTAAGTACAAACGAAGAACTTAAGGTTAAGTTTAAAAACGGATATCAGCAATTCTGGCTGCAAAACAACATACCCGTTACTTATCCCGTATTATGGAATATAGCGAGAAAATTTTAATTACCTTTCTACCGTCATACCTAGTGGAAAGGGGGCTTAGCGCTGTTACCAATCTCCTAACAAAAAAAAACAGACTGGACATCATTAGCCGAGGAGATTTAAGATTAATTCTTACAAAATTAACGCCAAATGTCGATAATTTAATATTAAAGCATCAGGTTCGTCCTTCTCACTAAAAACATTTATTTATTGCTTAGTTTATTTTATGTTTATTTTATGTTACGTATGTTTTATATAACAGATACAAAATTTTATTTTTAGCAGTTTCAATTTAAATTCAATTAATAAATGTATAAAACTTAACATGTGTTTTTACTTTAAGTTTTTAACACTAAACTTCACTACAGTTAAAAATTTACAAAAAATCAATATCAGCTAAGTAGGGGGTCTACCCAAAACCGAAAAACATGGTTTTTAGAATTTCAAGACAAAAATTTTGAATAATTAATTAATATTTACATTTCGGTTAAAGAACCTTTATTAACAAAATAAGAACAATTCTCAACAAAATCAGCAAGTGTTTACTAATATTAAAAAAATGCAAAAATATACAATGTACCAAACCTATAGAAAAATACATATAACTTATCTTTAATGTATTCTAACATATCGTTGCCTCAGATGCAAAACCATGCAAAACCAAAAAATTCGATTTTCAGATTTTTTTCGAACTAGCGCATTTTTGCATATCAGTCGACGATATGGTAATATAAATTATGCGTGGTCTGTGTCCATTAAAAAAATTTTGTAATACGATGAAGCTGCTGATGATTGCGGTAACGAGACAATTCAGGGCAAACAAAAAAACATCGAATCATATGAATGAGTTGAGTTGATTGCCAAGACTGATTTTGACAGTTTGAAATAGACTGAGATTGACTTGGTAGTAGATATTGGATATATTACTGTCAGAATGTGTGAGAGTTTGTTAAGGAAACTGTTACTCGATATATTAAACCCTCAATATCAAAAACAATCATAAAAATTCTATTTTTTATCAAATGTTTGTTTGCAAGTTTTAACGGTAGCTTTAATGCTGCTAAACAAAAGATCCAATTCGTCTTTTTCAACACTTTTGTTCTTTTTCTCCTCTAACAAATAATTCATTAGTGTGGTGTGCTACCATCAATTAGTTGTGTGGAAATGTCTTTAGCAGCTTTCTTTTTAAAGGTTTATTATTTTTTTTGTGTTTTTTCTGTTAAGTCAACACTAGACCTTTTAGACTCGACGTTGGATAGATTGGCATCATTTTCGGCATCATCATCAGCATCATTCTCAGCATCTAATATCGGCAGCATTTTCTTCATCTGTCAAGAAACTTAAAGACTGATTTGTAATTGACGCTAATCTTTGTTTGTCTCTGAAGTCTCAGAAATTATAAAAGGTTTTTATACTTTCATTGGGACCTCACATCGGCTGCTTGTCTTGTGCTCGTCTTCTTGAACTTCATAATCTTTTTATATTCACCGCGCATACATTCTCAAAGATGCTTGCACTGATGTAAATCTAAAATAATTTGAATTCTTTGTAAATTAAAAAGAAATAGTACATTTTAATACAACTTAATATTATTTGTATTTATTTACAAATTTCTAGCCACTGATGATTCTTTTCAAACAATATTTCTACAAAATTTTGGACTATTTGATATTTTCCTAATTGTTTAGGAGCTTTGGATGACTAAAACATTAAAATTGTAGTACCCGCTAATGGTGGTTCCAATTATTTTAATTATAAAGAAACGTTTTTGGTAGTCCTACTTGCATTGGTCGATACAAATTATAAATTTATAACCGTGGATGTAGAATCCTATGGTAAAAATGTTTGCAAACTTGAGACTAGACCAAGAAAAAATTATCAGTCAAATATTGAGGCACTATATATATTTTAGGAAATTCTGCTTTTCCCCTAAAAACGTATGTTTTGAAAACATTTTCCCAAATTCAAATTCTTAATGATAGGGGAAAAAAAATTATTGGCATTGTCGTGAAAGACGAGTGGCAGAGAATACTTTTGGAGTTTCACTTTACTTTACATTTTTTATTGCCGAACTCATGCAATGCTTCGTTTTCACGCACATATTCAATAAACATTTTATCATGTTTTGATAAAAAGAGGGTCGTTGTTGTCGTTTCATTTTGTATTTTTCAATACATTTATTACGCTACTGCTACTTCCGTAAAATACATAAAGTTCAATGCTAAAGGTATTTTGTCGAGTCCGTGCCGTCTCGTTGCCGTGTCGCTTTCTTGCACAAAAGTGAGAATCAAGCATAAAATTTTTTTTTTCTACTCTCTTACTAATAAATCGCATATTACCAACTATTTGGTTGCTAAGTAAATAGAGCATAACACGTAATGATTAGCACGTAATAAAAAAATTACGCTTCAGTTTATTAAAACACAAGTTCAGAATAAACGCGCCTCAATCACGAGACCGGGACTCATACAAGAGCCGCGCAGCGGCGAGTTTATGAAACGGTAGAGTGATATTGAAAGGTATTCTATGACGTGTGTTTTATACTATTTTCTATTCTATTCTATTTTCTATTTGATTCAGTTTTAATATTTTCTGTACAATTTTAATTTTAAAACATTGGGAAACTTTTGTATTTTATTGAATTGGCAACACTTACACTTTGACATATTGAAATTAATGTGTTAACCTAAAATCTCATACGAAATGGTCTCTTTATACTTTTATAAATATATAACATTGAATTAATAAGACGTCTTTATTTTATCTTGGCTTCAACATTTCAATTTCAATTGTTAAGTTGCAATAATATTGATTTCTTTTTCATGTAACGTCAACTTACGATACAGAGATAACAACTTTGAAAAAACTAACATTACTAAAATTCGATTTTAGTGTGAGAATCAATTGCGTTGAGTAACCATGAAAACGATGTAGTAGACGTCATTTTGACAAGTTGAATTAATAAATATTACATTTATGCTTTTTATTTTAATGAATGAAAAAAAAAATATAGTACATAACTAGAGTGTAACATGCTCGAAAAATTACCCTACACTCGCCGCTACGCGGCTCGCAACTTTTTTGCTCGCATATAATAAGCTACCTACAACGCTCGTAATGTAATATACTTTTACAATATAACGAATTTAAAGTTTAATTTATTTTCACTATTTATACTAATACTATACATTTATTGTAAATATAACTAATTTTTCACTAAACTAAAATTATAATACAACAAGCTAAGCGAAATAACAAACTAGCAATTGAATAAAAACTAATTTTACCATAATTGATATATGTAACTGTATGTATGTATGTAAATGTAACTGTAATGCACTTGTTTATTTAACATTTATTTATTTAAACCCATATTTGCTTTTTTGGACAAATAATTGTTTTAATTTCTCACATCTTTTATATTTTTAGTTTATTTGGAACTAGAACATTTCATCTGTTTTGACAATCGTCTCGAATGTTAAAAATGTTTTGAAAACGCTTTACTGCCCCGTTCTTAAAACTGTTCTGTTCCAGAACAGAAAACTGCACGCGACACCGGTAGAAAAAGTAGTGGCAATAGCAGCAAATCTTAATTTTGGCAACTTCCTTGAGCTTAGAAATAGCAGTCATAGACCTTTTTGGTTTATTGTTACATATTTTAAACTGTCTTCCAATTCAGTTGATCTAAGCCGCAGCCAAGCGTGGGTACTGCCAACTTGCTAACGTAGTCTTCTCCAGCAATTTTTTAATACTGTTTTTGCCTAAATCTGAAGTAGGATGGTATTCGTATTTTGCTATCAAACATGACACATAATGGTGTTCGACTTAAACTTTTGTAAACACGCGATTTAGAAGAGATACAAAAAATTTTTTTTTATAAATCGTTTGCAACTGTAGCTTGATCTTGATTCAATATGGCGTAAACCATTTTTTATGTTGTAAAATAATCTTTGCGCTATTGCTTGGGCTATATTCTTCTTTGGCAGTACCAATTGCAGTCTATTTTTAGTGCTCTTAATACTCTCTAGAAATCGCTTAGATTACGGCACACCCGCTCAGGTTTCTATTTGTTACAAAATATAGCAGTTCTTCGGAGATAATTGATCTTTTCCTCTAGTGGTGAACAAGAACTGCAGTTTACAAGACAAGTTCTCTTTGACAAAACTTCAGCGTTCGGATAACTGCTTCGGGCACGATGTTCTGTGTCGTAGTCATATTCTTGCATTCTCTCAATCCATGTTGCCACTTGTCCTTCCAAATTACAAAATTCCAATAACTAAATTTATGCGGCGTAGTCCGTTCTTAGTAAAAAATTATGTCTATACAAATATTTGTAAAATTTCTTTATGAACTTGACGACTGCTAACGGTTCTTTTCTAGTCCCGCAATAATTCCTCTCTCGCTTATATAAAATTTTGCTAAAATACGCAATGATTTTCTTTTCTCTTTTTAGCACCTGTGAAATGACTGCATATATCGCCAGATTACATGCATTGGTATCCAAGACAAATTGTCCATTTTGTCTTGGATAATTTAAAATCAGAAAAATTCTTAGATGCTGTTTTAGTTAATGGAAATTGTCTATTTCTAGATTTTCTAGGTGCACAACTCAAGGAAAATTTAAACCTGATGTTTGTCAATTGGTGTTGGCCGTGCTTGCGCTGCTCAAATTTTGTCTAGGTCAGATTTTACTCCATCTCTAGATACGACGTGGTCAAAATATTGCGCACGTATGTAGCATTTCCATCCGTTTAGTTTCAGATTTGCCCTACGTAATCGTTAAAACACGTTTCTTCAGGTTGTTCAAATGCTATTTAAACGATTTTTCAATAACAATCTCGTTGTCTAGACAAACAAACACATCTTCCAAGACAGTCGTTGCAAGATGGTTTCCATCAAACACTCGAATGTGTTTTTACGGTTTTTAGATTTCAGTTCTATCTGTTAATAAGGGCTCTTTAAGTTCAACCTAATAAATCACTGGAATCCTGACAAAATGTCTAAAATATTTTCAATTCTTGGTAAAAAGTGACTGTCCTTTTTGGTTACTTTGTTAAACTGTATGTAGTCTACGCAAAAACTCGTTTATTTATGCTTCTTCTTTGATGTGCTTTGTTCCACTAGAGATGCTCATAGAATATTTGAAGGTTCAATCACACCATCTCTTTCCATATTTGTACCCGTTTTGACAAAGAAAGTCGGCGTGGCTGTCTTCCGAGCATTCCGGTATTTTAGTTTTGGCTTCACCACGTCAGTTTTACTATAGAAATCACTCTGCAACAAGAACACATCTTGATACTGCTAGATCAACAGTTTAACTTTATCTAGCTGGTCATGGCTAAAGTTTTGGCAATTGTACTAAAGTTTGCGTATCTCACAATCTGGGATACTGGCGTACATTGCCTACAACGTTCATTTTTTTACAATGTCACCGGATCTAAATTGTCATACAAGATTTTTATTGGCATTGTGTTTTTTATTCGTACCAATGTTCTGCCAACCAGTTTTTTTTAAACAAGTTGCCCTTTATATGTTTGATAGCGGGAATGTAGCCTTCCCAGAAATTTTCAACCAAGTGTGTCATCACCACACTTTGTTTTTTCAGACAAAGTTACGTCTTTACATAATAAGACTCGCACAGTTGATTTTTCTGAAGAATGTAAAAGATTGTCAATCTTAAAAATATTATTTTTGATATCTATATATTTTATAACGTCTATTTCCAAGATAAGTTTTTTTGTGGTGTCGGCTACCAATTCTTGATGATCCGGTACTCTATTTCCCTAACCAATCATTATTTTTAACATGTCGGAACGAATTATAGTTTTTTATAGTTTTTGTCGGTTCCGTGTCAATCAGTAATTTAGCAATTCATCCGTTGATCTTTCTATTGAGATTCATTGAAACTGTAAAGCATGCGCTAAAGCACCATCTAACGTCTTAGCTCGAGTTAGCCGTAGAGTCAACTGCGTTTTGTTGTATTGGAATCCGTCTACAAAAGTTAAATCAGAAAAAAGCAATTCATAATATTCATAAAATACATTTATCTCAAAGAGTGCAAGGACGGATATGAAATGGATAAGAATTTGACAATTAGGATAAGGGCGTAGGTCTTTTTTGTAGAGCTTATTATTAACAAGTTTGCAAAAGTAATGGAGAAGGGTTAAGGTGATAAACAAACGATATTTGGTTTCAAATGAAGTGGAATTCAGGTCACAGGGATTATTTAATTTAAATGGGATAGAAGAACTAATTTCGCGAAAAATAGAAAGACTGTCAATAAACTTTGGAACGCTAGAAAAAATGAAAAAACGGTCATAGACTTGATTAATAAAATTGAATTTTGCGTAAACGAGACAGGAACCGTAATCTTTGTACACAATTAAATCATAACTTGTAATTCGAACCTTCGTTAAAAAAAGGGCAACAAGAATTGCAAATATGATTTAATATGCGATTTAAAAGGTACCCAGCAAAATAACCACTATTTTGGTTACTAAGTAACGATTCAGAATGTGCCACAAGTCGGTGAGCAGGTTGTGTAAGGATTTGTTGTGGATAAATTAAGGTACTGCTGGAATCAGAGGAATTTGGAGAAAGAAGGAATTCCAGGTTTGATAAGAAGGAATCTCCATCCACTTCACAATTTGCTCCAATAGTACCCAATTGTCGTTGTTCACCGACATAAAACTATCAATCCTAGTATCATTTTTGCTTTAGCCCAAAACTCGTGATGAACTGAGTTAATTTCAAGTTTGCGACCTAACGAAGATAAAGACTTGGCTGAAAAATTAAGCGTATCAAAAAGATCGTTTATGAAACTAATAATTTTTTTGGTAGCCACATACCTCATCTATCCATCACGCTGGATTCTATCTACAAATCTTAGTAGGGCAGCTACAGAGCCACTAAAAATTTGTGTAGCGAGTTTTACCTTCATCTTTTGTTTCCCTTCTGGAAAAATATGCGAGCGTGTAAGCTTACATATTTTATCAGCAGGGTCAGCAGATTGGCTGTCCTCGTACACTTGTTTGAAGTGGTCCCATTTCGCAACCCCACTTGAGACTTTAATATCCTTAGTCATAAAATTATTTCTAACTCATTTAATTAGATGCGGAACATCAAATAAATGTATAATTTTATGACCAAGGACATTGTAGACGCAATCATTCCTGTCACTACCAGCTGCAAGACTGCTAATCTTCTTTTCATGAACGGTTTCAATGACTTGCCTGATGCATACTTTAGCTGAACAGTATTCGCACATTTAGCGGAAAAATAGAAAGCAACAGGTTGCCTAAAACTTTTCCATAAACCGTGAATCATGAATACCAAAGCATGATCAGCAATTCGTACCCTTTTTCCCGCAGCCAATTTCTCAAATCCATCAAATCCCAAACTAAAATTACGAAAATGGACAGTAGGATCAATAGACATTTCATCTCAGGCTAAAAGAACAAACCTTTCCATCGGCATTAATGATTCACTAACTTTAGTTAAATAATCAAAACATTTGCTATTTATACCAAGTTTTATTTTAAGATAACGTTGGAGTTGTTTAAAGGTACTCAAAGAAGGAATGGTACAAAAAAAAGGCTTAAAAGAAGCAGTAACATTTAGAACTTTTAATGTAAATAGACAGGAAGAGGCATTTTTCACGAAAGGAGTATCTATGACCTGCAGGAGATTTGAAAACGAAATTTTTATGTTGGGAATAAAGAAAAGTTTGTAAGACAGGAGATAAATTGGAAAAACCTTGCACTCTTGAAGATTTTTTTCAATTTTTGTTTTTAAATAATTTAGATTGAATATTATGAATTACCCTTTTCTGTTTTCTAATAATATTTTTTAGATTTTGTATTTTTGCACTCACTTTTAGTTAAACTTTGACGATTTCTACAAATTACAAAACTAAAATATTTTTTATTTATGTCATTCATTACTTACCTGATTGATCTGAAGTGCCCGATACTTCTTAAGTAGTCTCAGTACTCGCAGGTCTTGCAGCACAATCGGTAGAAATCACAATTTTACTATAAGTTTTTGTAGTGTGTTGCACGACTTGAACATTACATTTATCTGGAGAAGTATCTGCATAAATAATAAAATACTTGTCAATAACATTATATAATTGGCAATTTATTACATACCAAAATAAGGTAAAACACTCGAAAGTGGAGTAACAGGTCGAGTTTGTCCAGTCCAGGACCTATTTAAAATAAATCGTTATGCGTATTAAATAAACCATGTATTTAATCTTACCATTCGGAATTGCATTGCGACATAACTTAGCGCACGAAACATGAACAAAAGCAGTACGTTGGAAATGGGCAGCGCACACACTATAATTTTTTAGTGTGCTATATGTTATAAGTGTTAAATCTTCACGCTGCACCATTTCCAACCACAAATCCCAACGGCCCTTACTTCTTGGTGAAGTAAATTGCATGTGAAGAGAGGGACATCCTCAATGCAATCACTTGTTATGTTAAAAAGTTGGTAGTTCAATTTTCAAGTATAAAAATTTCTTTTCAAGTATAAAATTTGTCCCTCGACATCCCTACCTTTTTCTTCGTAACCAACTATCAAAACGAATTCATTTCATTATTAAATTGTTTTATGCCACTCCACGTGTATATGTGGGCAAATTTTGCGTAGTGTTGAGTGAAAGCTTATTTTGGAGTATGTGATTTTATAACGTTTTTGTATTGAGGGCTTAAATTAATTATTTACCGGGTCCGATCCCTCTACCTGTAACCTTATCAGTGACGTTCGTAACACCTGGTAACTGTTTGTCGAAAAGTTTTCATGACGTCAGGTTGCTGAAAGCTAAGGGGTTGTACACCACTTTATGGAAATATTGTATGCATTAAATCAAATTACTTGTGCTCACACAATAAGTACACTTGTGTCAAATTGCATATTACGTTTTAAGTCAGACTGGTACGGAATTAGCTTATCCTCTACTGGATAATACAAAACTGTAAGTATTGCATTTTCTATTTTACTTTGTTAGTCATGTCGATTATTAGAATGGCCACACGTACATACTAGGTTGTAATCACAATTAATATTAAACCTTTTTGTGTGTCCCACAACTACTTCTGTGTTACAATAAATATATGTTCTGTGTTATTACTTCTGTCGTGTCTCCCTAATTTAATCCTTCATCGTCTTGGCGCTTTTTTAGCTTTAATCTATAATTTAGCATCACAAAGCCTGCGACTCGCTCTCCGGGGAAACTGTGTTAGCCGATGCCTCTTTTTTTGTTGTTACAAGAAAACCAGCGTAACAAATATTGGCTGTCCAACTCGAGGAACCTAATTTTCTCGTAACACACTCTAGAAGATTATTAAATAATTAGACAATTTATATTATCTATTAAAACATACCTTATTTATTGTCTTTAAATTAAATAGAATACCAATAAGTAAAGTTACTAATACCAATAAACTTTAACAACAACGTTTTAGTTTGGTTAAGATACATAAAAGCTAATATGCCAATAAATGCTGAACAGGCTGATTAAACGCAAAATAAGTTTGAAATAAACTGTGCGCGAATGATAGCATTGAAAAGTTTGCATCTTAGCTGTAAATAATCACTAATGTCAAAATGATTCTTAGGTCAATCATAGATGGCTCAGAAAATCGTGTTGTACATAAAAGCTGTATGAAACGAATACCCCCTGGCGTATGCTACCTTTCAGTATACAAACTAAATTACTACTTATAGTTTTATGTAATTTAATAACTTACTTTTGAATAAAACACGTAAGATAATTATAACACTTAAAATCGAATAAAGATATGATTAAAAACAAAATGAAATAAAAATCAAAAAGTGCAATGTAAGGTACAATTACAGAAACTAAAAATTTAGCATCCGTATTAAAAGTACTTTACTTCAAAAAACTTAATGCTAAATAGTTATTTAAGATTAACTTGAGATTAAATAAAATATTATTTAAATGACATTGTTTTCACGGACAATTAATTGTTTAAAATTCAAATTTTGTCAAATTAAGAGTTTGAATGAAGTGTTGAGAAGGTAACATACGTATTTTACAAAAAAATAAACGAAATTAAGCACCATTACGATTTACTTTATGTTTGACTTCTGCCATAAACTATAAAAATTTCCAGCGTTTATGTATTATTCATTGTAAGATACGTGTTGTTTTTATATATCTACCTATATATTTAATTTTTTTTACTATATATTGTTTTAATTGAAACTTTGTCTTTTTAATCGTATTAAAAGTAGTTAATCCAACGTGTTCTAGTTAGTTTAATAAAAAAATTATAAAAACGGCAATATAAAATATAAAAACATGGTAACCAATGTTGCCGGACAAAAATTATCATTAAATAAAATAACTCAATTTATTATATGTATTTATACAAGTCGTATTACACATTGCTGTATTTTAACTTTTTATTATGTTTCTTATGTGAAAAATCCAGGAGGACACCCTAAAGCAGCAAGAGGAAAACTGTGGGCTACGTACAATTATATGAGAAAAAATTTAAAAAAATTTGGCTTAATTTCGGCGTCGTACAAGAATCAAACTAAATCAAATCCAGACGATTCTACAGATGCTTCTATCGATGCTGAAGGTATATACTTGCATACTAAGATAAGAATTTTGTGGTGTAATGTGCATAATAATAACATAAGTGTAAACTGTTTTCTTTTACAGAACATTTGCAATGGTTGAAAAACAATAGTCAACCGTTTCCTTTAGTGCAAGAGAAATGGCGAATTTAATTAGATATAAGGTACTTAGTGTTACTTTACGAATGTTTATTTTGCATTTATTTTTTATGTTTTAAAATATTTGTATACCCATAATGTAATCTCTAAATAAATTTTTCCATTTCATAGTCGCATTTAATTTTAACTACAACCCTTGATATTCTTTTCTACAAAAATGAGATAAAATTTTGAACAATATTGTAGCAGTCTCTTATACTAAAGTGTAACAATGAGTTGCACCATATTTAATAAGAAATACTCTTGAACAAATCTAGTATTGAAACAATATTGTTAAACGGTTTCATACAAAGTACAGTAACTAGTTAGACAATTTTTACTATACAAACTGCGAATAAAGAAATGAAATTTTATAGCAATATTGTTGGAGTCTTGTACAAAATTGTAACAAATAGTAAGACAATATTTATTTAAAAAATACTCATTAAAACATTAATTTTCAAACAAGTATATCACTAAAATTTATACAATATTGTGGTAAACTTTCCAACATGTACAATTCATTATCTCGCTATAAAATTGTATTTCAGGAACACACAATATTTTAGCCACAATCAATTAGTAAGTAAATACACAAGTTGTTGCTAGTCGTATATCTACTATAAATTGTAGTAAAAATTTGAACATTTGTTTTTTCTATAGCCACATTTTTTTTTCCGTGATAATACTAAGTAAATCGAGTTTTTTAACAGCACGGGCGTACACTCTTTCATTATTTTTTTTAATAACAAGTTTACGATAGTATGTGTATATTCTTCAAATAAAAATTAATTAAGAGTTTCTATTTCTTTACAGAAGACAAACTAAACAATGTCAATTTAATTTTAAATTGCATTTAGTAGTTGAAGGCACTATTACAATTCTGTGTAGTATATTTTTAGAATTTTGATATTAAATTTTTTTTTAGTTTCTAATTTTTTTGTTACGTGATTAATAATAAGCGTGTTATAAATCAAATGATAAATTACAAAAATATTTAAATAAAGAGTAAAATTTTGTTTACATATATTATTACTTTCGCACAGTATAACTTTTGACTTAGACATTAGTGTATAAAAATTTTAAATTGTATATCACACGTTTCCCTTGAACAAACAGTCATGGAACGTTGGCAAGATAAAGTTGCAGTAGTAACTGGCGCTAGTGCAGGAATTGGTGCCGTAATATGTGAAGAACTTGTAAAATGTGGTTTAAAAGTATAATTAAAATTTTGTTTACAAGTTTTATAGGTAATATAGGTTGTAGGTTTAGCTCGTCGTCAAGAAAAAGTGGAAGAACTAGCCAAAAATTTAGAAAACAAAAATGGCAAGTTGTATGCGGTTAAAGCAGACGTAACCAAAGAATCGGATATTCTTAATGCGTTTGAATGGATTACAAATAATGTAGGACCAATACATATTTTGATAAATAACGCGGGAGTATTTAAAATAGCAGATCTGTTAGATGGAAGCACCGAGTTGTGGAGATTAATGTTAGACACAAACCTTATAGGATTGTGCATTGCTACAAGAGAAGCCGTAAAAATAATGAAAAGAAACAATGTCGACGGTCACATTATTCACATAAACAGCGTTTTTGGACATTACGTATCGCCTAATATGAAAGTGAATCTTTACGGTGCCGCAAAATTTGGAGTAACGTTCTTGACGGAAGCATTAAGATTAGAATTGAACGCAATTAAATCAAAAATTAAAATAACAGTAAGCGTTGTTTTTTTACAATTCCTGTATTAATCGCAACATTATAGAGTATAAGTCCTGGAATTGTTGAAACAGAAATTTTAAACAACAGCGGAATGTCAACTTCATTATTTACGACGGTACCTACTTTGGAATCTAAAGATATTTCTGATGCCATTTGTTACGTACTCAGCACTCCTCCACACGTTCAAGTAAGACAATGTTATTTTTGTTGTTTAATACATATCTTTGTTTAGGTTCACGAAATTATTCTGCGACCGGTAGGAGAAATGCTTTAACATAATCTGCTTCTTTCTAATTACGGAGCATTTGGTAAATGATCGAGTTGGTATCACATTTTTAATTTCTTTACAGAACTATTAAACTTTTTTTCAGTTATTTGTATTAAACATATGAATGTATAGTATTTGTAGGATCCTAATAAATATTTAAAATGTGTTTAGTTTTATATATTCTCAATTACTTGAACTCAGTGTCATTAGAAGTTTTACACCCAGAAGGTATAACTTCTTCAACTTGATTTTTTTGCAACAGAATGACTATATTTAAAGCATCTTACCTTAACTATGTAAACTGTTTATTTTAGATGGAAGAAACACGTTTATGAGAGCCGACTAGTGCAGATATTTTTAGTGTTGAAAACACTTATAGGGAGCTTGATTCGAAGGCTTGTGTAACGAAACGATGAAACGCTCAGATATAACAAATCTGGAAATTGCAGTGGTTCCCAATTTCTTGTACGTTCTAAACAATAGAAGGTAATTGTACGCTTTCGCGAATTTTTTTATAATAAGTTTTGTCCACTATAAAAATGTATATGTGCAACTTTCCTCTATCTTGCAACGTTTTAGGGTAGTTTATTTGTTATTTTCATTAGGTTGACTTTGATGCTGTAACACTCTCGTTATACTTCACGACCAATCGCTATCATATTTTAATGGTCGAATATAATGATCGACATAACAATCACTGCTAAAATAGATTAGCTGTATCGGTATTTTATTTATATCGATATGTCGCCCACTATCTTGCAATCCTTATTTTGGAAAAAAGTATCGCCTTTAAAAAAACAAAAAGTGCTATACGACCGCCGAACGTATAAGAGTGAATAGGATATAGACCACGCGCCGTGCCGACGTAAAACATCTGGCCAGTAGATTTTGAAATAGAAAAAATCCAGACTAAAACTACCTGGTATGAAATAAAATTCACCTCCATTAAGTGACGCACATCATCTCTCGATAGCCCTTGTATTAATTCGAAATAAAACTGAGTTGCAAAACACACCGTTAGATAACTTAAATCTTTTTTATACATTTTGTTTACGTAGATACTTCAAACGGGTTGGTGTTTTCGAGTAAAATGCTCCTTTGCCGGTATAAAAAAATTAGGGCGTGTACTAGTGTACACATGTAAGAAGTGAAACTTCTTTATGGCCTTATTTTTCGCAAAATGATCTACATGCAACTTTTCAGAAATTGGTTAAATAAAGTTAAATTAGATAAATTTTAAACGAAAGGATTTTATTATCATAGACATGAATACAAATTTTTGTAAATCAATTAACTAATTTTTGTAGATTCAATTTCATATTTCAGTTACCATAAGCCATTAATTACAAAAATATATAATAACGATGACAATGATAGTAATAATTCTATTACAATTAATGAAATGCTGTAATAATCTTAGTAGCAAAAAGTTAAAGTTAATAAAGTTAAATAATTGTATTATTTGTATTCATGTCTATGATAATAAAATCCTTTTGTTTAAAATTTATCTAATTTAACTTTATTTAACCAATTTCTGAAAAGTTGCATGTATATCAATTAATTGATGTTCATTAAATTAGCAGTCTTATTAATTAATAAATACTATTTTAATGAAAACATATACATTGACCGATAGTTACAATAAGAAACTGAGGTTAACCTTAAATATTTTAAATTTAAAATTAGATAAATTTAAAAAAAAAGGATTTTATTATAATAGACAGGAATACAAATAATACAATTATTTCACTTTAACTTTTTGCTACTAAGATTATTACAGCATTTCATTAATTGAAATAGAATTATCACTATCATTGTCATCGTTCAAACAGAAACTGCGGTTAACCTTAAATATATTAAATTTAAAATGTCATCGTTCAATCAAAAACTGAGGTTAACCTTAAATATATTAAATTTAAATTAATAACATATTTCAGAATTTATACTCTATGTCAATTAATTCCACCCAAGTATTAGAAAAATAGATATAATTACTTACTTTTGTTAAAAATCCACTGGAATTAGAATTAAAATAAAGCCTTTGATTTTGTTGATCACTTTAGTATTGATATATTATTTATCACGTCGCTATTGCGTTTCAGAAAAAAAGATGGCGCGTAACGGAAAAAATGTGACGGTAAATTTTTTTCCAACGCCGATAAAGAAGTTTCACTTCAAAAAATATGTTTCTAACCTTACTTTTTTAAATACACGGTAAATTTAAAAAGACACTTTTTCTGATTGCATTTTCCAGTTCCTCGTATAATGCAACGCGCAAAACATTTCCAAAATTCATTTTTTTATACAAAAAAAGTTCTCAAGCCTATACATCACAATGGTTATGTTTATAACGGCTACCAAAACGCCGCCGTTATATCATAATCGTTATGGTTCAAAATAACGAGAGTGGATAACGAGCGTCGACATGAGTGGAACCGTTATAAGTTATACAGCATACCGATTTTACAAAAATAACGATTCGGCTAGATAACAACATCGCTATTTATAAGAAGAGTGATATAGTATCAGGGAATCACTGACACTGACAAAAGTACCCTTACCCGCAAAAAAAACCGCGGTGGTCACCAAAATCAACTAGACCGAAACACACATGTTCGACTAAATCGATAATTTATGTTCAAATTTTAAAATGCATAAACAAAGTAGTAATTTAATAAATCTGATTTATAAAGTTTTATAACAAAAACTATCAGTAATTACTAGTTTGAGTCATAAACGATTTTACTGTAAAGATATCAGCATTGAACGAAAGTATGTAAAATAAAATTTGAGTAAATTTTGAATGTTGAAATTGTATCAACAGTCAGGCAATTGTAAATATTATTACTATTATTAGCGTTATAAATCTGTTAAGATTAGAGAAAAGAATCATGGTAAAGTAAAGCTCATCTCTTTAATGCTTTTTTATAATCAGTAGCGCATTTGTTTAATATTAATAGAAAAAAAATAGTAGCATCGGTAAATTTTTATTCCATTTGTAGCATGCGGCGCCGCCCAATAACATAACGTACTAACATCTTAAGGGTAGAAAAGGGCACAACGCCGTTTTTAACAGATTGAGTAAAAAAAGAAATACTAATTGGCAGATATAGTACTGAGAGCGTTCCTGAACTTGTCCAATCAGAAAAAAACGTTTTAGGATATAAAGTCAAAATTGCGTACAAAGAAAGAGGAGAGTTTTAAACAAAGATTTTAAAAACCCTGATGCGGTGCAAAAACGAAAAAAGTTGCATACGAGAGTTTTTCTTTTAAAAGGTCAGAAATTAGTTAAATTTATTTGGATATGCGTTTGTAAGTTTTTTATTTGATTATTTTACGACAGATACGATGAATTGAGATATCGTCTAACGCGAGAAATTTGAGAATAACTTTTTAAATGTAATTCTATCATTTAATGAGGTTTTTTGTTCGTTTTTTTGTTGTAAACGGAGAGAGCAAATTTAATATTTTCTTTTCTTTGTCTTTGGCAATTGACGGGTCGCTTATAAGATTAGTTTTACTTTTTTGCGCCGAAAGATCACGCTAAGAACACCTAGAGAATGTAATAAAAATGCATGTCGATTATTTCACGTCGCGAATTGTTTTTATTGCTAGTTCAGTCTGTTGTAAGTTTTTAAACTGTAGATGCACATTTCCAAAGATGAAATCTCCACTTTGAAAATTTACATCTGAAAGGATGTTGCAACGTAGCTTGAATCGTGTCATAATCTTAGAAGCTGTTGAATTGTGAACCGTTATAAAACTCTGGTCAAGTCTAATAATCATTTTATTTTGTTTTTTTTAAACGCGTGTCAACTAATTAGAGTGTAGTGAAACAATTGCCAATGATCACGCGATATAAATTGTTTATTTAATCCGACCGTATTCAATCAAAGTCTGGCAAAATTTCTAAAACTTCCACTTTGGCTTTAAAATTGATTGTGTTCAAAGAAAAATTTAAATTTTACATTTATCCGAATGCTTTTAACCGTATCGAAGCCAGCAGAAAATGGCAGTCAGTAGACATGAGGCTCAATTTGTTTTACCTTTTCTCGCATAACATGCGTGTGAGTGCAATATGACTATTTGAGTTTTGCGAAGGTGATTTTTTGCCTTGAAAATATATTGTGTAAAATAAAGTTAGATGTTTTGACTGTTGTCAACGTTTGAACTGGTGGAGAACGGCAGCATCGGGAAGTAAAGTGGCATAATGTCTTCAGCAACAAATCAATTTTGTCTAGATATGCACGATGACCGTAAAAGGGTAAGACGTCGCCGTGAAAAGTGACATTGAGATTGCTGTTGAGAAGCATGTTGTAGAAATGGTTTGAGAAACTATTGCGTACGTTAGCCAATCACCACTTATGTTTATTCGAGGTAGTATGAGAGCTGCGCGTGTTGATGATGTCCAACAAACCGGTTTATTGCGTTATCTAGATGGCAGTCCACAAGCTCGTTTTCAGCAAGACAACGCACGTTTCCGTATTGTTTGTCGAGTTATGAACTTATTCCAAAAATACTAATATTAGAATGTCTTCCGGGTTCGGACCGTGTCATATTTGCAACCGAAGCTGCCAACGTTTCGCCCACTTTCGTAAGGGGCTTTATCAGGGCGTGCGATAAATCGCAAAACTCAAACAAGCAATCGAAATCTAACTAAGAACTTCTCAAAAGTTAGGTTATCCACTTGCAAAACAAGCCATAACCTAAACTATGAAAAGGTAAGAAAGAAAACGATAACCTGGAAAAGCAAACGAAAATCTAACAAAGAACCACTACCGAGTTAGGTAATCAACTTGTGAACCAAGCCAGATTCTACTCCGTAGAAGTGACTTAAGAAGAAATAGTCTCCGTATTTAAAGGAAAAGGATCGTCACGGATGATTAAGCTCGACCCTGATTGGGTTACGGTTGTTAGGGGGCGTGTTTTTGATAAATGACTAATAACCGGGAACCAAAAAGAGGATAGTTCGAAACCATGATCGCGATTGAAGTTATTGGGGTGTTTGATGATTTCTATGCTTTCTCGGAATTTCCTGTTGAAAAAGAATGGAGATTTGGCAATCAACGAAACATTATCAAAATCTATTTTGTGACCTGTAGTAAAATGATGTTCAGCGACCGCAGACTTGGAAGTATACCTTTTCCTTATACAACGATCATGTTCTGAAATGCGAGTAATGACGAAACGACCGGTTTCACCAATGTAGACTAAACCACAAGAACAGGGAATTTGGTATACACCTTGAGATGAAAGTGTAGGAAATTTGTCTTTGGGAGAAGGAAAAATCTGAGAGATTTTGCCTGTCGAGTTGAATATAGGTTTAATACCATTCTTACAAAGGCGTTTCCCTATTTGATCTGTAACCTTGTGAATGTAGGGTAAAAAGGCCAATTTCGGGTTGAATTCGGGAGTAGAAATGTCCTTAGGTAATCGATTACGTGGATGTAAACGACGATTAATAACTCTATGAATATCTCGCTTTATATAACCATTGTTCACTAAGGTTCTAGTAAGATGACGGAGGTCTGAGTCTAGATTCTCAGGTTGGCAAATAGAAAAGGCACGATGGACCAAAGATTCAATAACAGAACGTTTCTGTGCAGGATGATGATAACACGAAGCATGAAGGTATCTGTCCGTATGGGTGGGTTTGCGATAAACAGAATGGTCTAGAAGCCCGTTAGGCTTACGAGTCACAAGAACGTCAAGAAATGGAAGAGAACCATTACTTTGGATTTCCATAGTAAATTTGATATCTAAGTGTTGATTGTTAAGATGATCAAGAAACTTAGACAATTCAAGATGACCATGAGACCAAACAATAAACGTGTCGTCAACATATCTAAACCACACTTTAGGTTTTAATATTGATGATTCCAAAGCAACCGTTTCAAAGGATTCCATAAAAATGTTAGCTACAACAGGTGATAGACGTGAACCCATAGCAGCACCAGAAACTTGTTCGTAAAACTTATTATCAAATTGGAAGTAAGTGGAGGATAGACACTTTTCAATAAGAGGAACCAAACTCAAGTCCTTGCCATGTTGAGACAGAATCTGTTTGATGATAATAAGCGAATCCTTAATAGGAACTGTAGTAAAAAGGGAAGTAACATCAAAGCTCACGAGAAGATCTTGGGGTTCAAGTTTTATAGTTTCTAGACGTTGAATAAAATGCTGAGAGTTGAGGATGTGACAAGAGGTTTTACTTGTAAACTCGCAAAGAATGTTGGACAAGAACTTGGCTAGCTTGTAAGTAGGAGATTGAATAGTACTAACGATAGGTCGAAAAGGAATACCTTGTTTGTGAATTTTGGGAAGTCCGTATAGACGAGGTGGTTTAGAATCTGATGGGGTAAGTCGACGTTTAGTTTCAGGAGGTAGATTGGAAGATTTGATGATTTGGCTAACCTCGCGTTCAATCCTCGAAGTAGGGTTATGGGTTAGAAGAGCGTAGTTTCCTCAGACAAAATAGAATTGATTTTCGTAACATAATCAATTTGGTTAAAAACTACAGTGGCGTTGCCTTTGTCGGCTGGAAGAACAATAATATCAGGGTTCTTACGAAGACTTTTTAGAGCTGACTCTTCCGACTTAGAAATGTTGGATTTAGGAATTTTAGATGATTTTGCCAGTGTTAATACGAATGGGATCTGAGATGTGGCGAGGAAGATGTCTTATAAAAGACTCAACAGCACATAGAATATCTTCTTTGGGAATACGTTTGGGAGCAACCGCAAAATTTAAACCCTTAGAGAGCACCGATTCCTGTTCTGAAGTGAGAACCAAACTAGATAAATTGACAACCGTCTTTACTGAGTTAGTAGTAGAAGAAACTTTACGATTCTTGGATTCCAATAATTGAAACTTTTTGAGATGACCTTCAGTGGTTAGTCGTAGAGCGGTATCAGACTGCTGGTAAGTAATGTTGTCAAAAAATTTCCAATCATCCGGCGATAGAGTGTTGGCCAACTCAAGATGAAGATAAAAGAGTTGTTTCGAAATGGTGTCTAACTCTCGCCTAGTTTGCTTAATCCGTTCGCGTATCAACGCTAGACTAACACGGTGTAGGATGTTTTTAGAAGAACGTGTCTGAATGTGGAACTTAATTTTGAGGAATGCAGGAATGATGTTGTGGTCACGACAACGACTAAGAAAGGTTAAATTGCACATAAGTTTGACGAGTTTGTGACGAAGTTTGGAAAATACGGAGGTTTTAGAAGAAATATTCTCCCCGTAGAGATTGTTAATGTAATAGCGAAGGCTTCCACGGCCGGAATCTATACTAACATTAGAATGTCTTCCGGGTTTGGACCGCAAACATTAATGGATATTATTATACCGGTATGAAGTTAAGCATAGATTTCAGCCATAAAAATTAATTTCCAGTATCAGTAGAAACCTGGCAGCCTCCCCTCCACTTTTGACGTCATTACTGACCTCGTCGCCAACGTACGTGAAGGTTTTTTTTGTGAAAGTATTTTTCTGGTTTTTTTTGTGAAAGTATTTTTCTCTCTCTAACAATGAAATTTTTCTTCTCTCTCTTACAGCAATTTTTCTTTCTCTCTCTTACATTGTTACATCATCGCATAATTGGTAATTTTGTTTGCGTCGTGCGTCATCGCGTAACTGGTAATTTTTTATGCGTCATAAAGTCTCATGATTCGAGCGAGAAAGAAAATATTTTTATTAAAAAATGCTGTGAGTGTACCTGGATTCGAACTCGGGTTTCTTCCATTAGAAACCAACGACTTTGGCTAATGCTCCACGAGGGTATTGGATTTAAACAGTCAATTTAATATTGTATACAAAAAATTGCAAATTAAAAAATTAAGTTTTAATGTGTAATAGTTCTATAGTAGTTTTAGATAAGGAATTATTAAAATTGTAAACTGAAAAAAATAATAAAATTGAGTTGCGCGATAATTTTTTCAAAACTCAAGTTTTAGAAATTAGAGATAAATAATAATTCTAATATAAACAAAAATTTAAAATAAAATTTTAAACAATTTTAAACGAGTAAAACAAAAAGAAATTAAAAAATTTGCGGTAAAAATACTTTTTAAGATAACTGAATCATTTTAAAAATGGTGACAAAAAAAAAATTTAAAACAACAATAATTTTTAACAGTTGGTACTAAAATTAGTTTTAAAACAGCGTAATACATGTTTTAAAAGAAATTTTAATTATGGGAAAATAATATTAATAAATGAATTCAATAAGTAAAACAGAAAAACAATGTACCTATAGTATTTATTTTAAATTTAGATTTCAATGTGAAATAAACAATAATAATAAATAGCTTTATATTAAGAAGTAATGAAAAAACCGCAAAACAACGAAAATAATTTGCAAGTTCAAACTAAAGTTAAATAACTATGATACAAATCTATCAATATTTTAAATACAGCACAATTTAAGTCGTCAACGATTCATGAATTAAAACGAAATTTTTTTTAGAGAAATGTGAAACTTCTAGATTACTCAAGCACTAAAAATAAAAGAGTACAGAAAACAATTTTTAAAATTTAGATTTTAATGTGTAAATAATTTGATAATAGTACGTTTGACTAAGAAGTAATGAAATTGTAAATCTGTAAAACAACTAAATTAATTTGCGCGTTTATTTTTTTTTTTAAATTCAAGTTTTAATGTTTTCAAAAATTATGTTAAATGATAATTGTGATATATATCTATCAAAAATTTAAATAAAGCATAATTTTATATTGTCAACATTCATGTTTTAAAAGAAATTTTACTTATGGTAAAATAATAAATGAATTCAAATAAGTAAAACAGAAAAACAATGTACCTAGTATTTATTTTAAATTTGGATTTTAATGTACAATAAATAATAATAAATATTTTTATATTCAGAAGTAATGGAAAAACTAAAAAGAACGAAAATATAATTTGCGCGTTCAAACTAAGTTAAATAATAATTATGATATAAATCTATCAATATTTTAAATACAGCACAATTTAAGTCGTTAACGATTCATGAATTAAAACGATTTTTTTGAATTAAGTTAAAATAATACTCATAAATGAATTCAAATAAGTAAAACAAACAACAATGTTGTATTTATTTAAAATTATTATTTTAATGTGCAAATAATTTAACAATAATAGTTTTAAATTAAGAAGAAATGAAAAAACTGCAAAACAACAAAATTAAATTGCAAATGAATATTACAAATTTAAGTTCAAGTGTTTTTAAACTAACATAAACAACAATTAAGTTAAATAATAAAAATAGGTTTTAATGTGTATTAATTTTACCGTAGTTTTAGATTAAGAATTCTTTAAACTGTAAACTAAAAAAATAGCAGAATTAAGTTGTACGTTAATTTTTCAAAACTCAACTATTAGGAATTGGAGAGAAATAATAATTCTAATCTATACAAAAATCTAAAACAAAATATAACAATAATTAAAAAAACATATGAAATTTTGTTTTAGTTAAGTCAAAATAAAGTCGAAAAACAATTTTGAATAAGTAAAACAAAAAAAAAATTTAAACTAGCGATAAAGATACTTTTAAGATGGCTACATAAATTTAAAAACTGGTGACAAAATAGTTTTTAAAATTTTTCAGTTGGTAGTAAAAATAATTTTGAAATGGCGTAACAACTTTTAACAGTTGGTAGTAAAATATAGTTTTAAAATGGCGTAACAACTTTTACAATTGGTAAAAAATGTTGTAAAAAAGGCAGGGAGAGAAAATGTGTTGATACCCCGCATCCCAATGGTACCAACTGACGTACCATTTGAATTCAAACAACTGCAATTTCCAGTGCGACTTGCTTTTGCTATAACAATAAATAAACCTCAGGGTCAGTCATTGAGTGTTTGCGGCGTTAATCTTGAAAACTCATGCTTTTCTCGTGGACAGTTGCATGTTGCCTGCTCCCGCGTAGGGAAACCGTCAGATTTATTTGTTTACGCGCCAGGCAACCAAATAAAAAATATCGTATACCATAAAGCATCAGAATGAATATAACATTTGTAAAGTATTGCAGTGTACGAAATAGAAAACTTATTTTTGTAAGTAATCGTCGTTTATTGTCGAGACATAAACAACGTGATCACTCCGAAATATGTTTTATTTATTTAATTTTCTATTAACTTTTGACAGAATGAAGTCTGTCCGGGCGGCTAGTTTAGAATACAATTGTTAGAATAAAGTGTTTGAACTTGTTATTTAAAAATTAAAATATATTCTTTAAAACGTATCTATAAGAAACCAAAACGTTTAGGAATTTATTTCTAACATATTGTTAATGCCGATGTAATTAACATGTAATTTCAAAACCAAGCAATTTCCATAGAACAAGATTTTTTTTAAATTTTAGATTGTGATAGTAACATTAAATTTAACCACTAACTTTGCAATTTGTTTTAATGAAAGCTTTAAAACATTGCTTTATATTTTAATTGAGTTTAAATCGTCAACACAATTTCCTTGTTCGTCTACTAAAAAAAAGTTTGCACTTTTAAAAATGATCTTGTAACTATTATAGCAATAAAAACTTAAAATGCCACCAGTGTCTAGATTAAAGTCATTAAATAATTTGGGAGATCTTCATTTAGCACATAATTTCATATTTTATAATAAATAATAATAATTGAACGCGCTTATTCAAACGTTTTTGTAACAATACTGCGGTAATTACAGATATGAGTCGTACGTCATTACATTAGTAACAATGTAAAATTTAATTTTTATATTATTAATTTAAAACTTACATTGTACAACGGCAACGTTATTTGTACACTTTACCAAAAGATACAAAATTGCTATAAAACATACATATCTACAAGAAATTAAACGTAAATAAATGTATTAGTAATGCAGTTAATGAAGATGTAATTAACTAAACTTTTAAAACCAAGCAATGTTGTTACAGTAAGAAAGGTTTTTAGCAAAGACAATTATATAATGTAATTAATAACTAAATTTTTAAGACTAAAAAAACCGTCATAAAAATGAAAATTATAGCTAACGTCGAAACTAAACGACATTGTTGAAACAATAAAGTTTTTCGAGTAACATTATTTTGTACTTTATTTGTCAACAAAAATTTCGATTAACCCGTTAAAACTTGTTTTATATCAAATTTCTCTAAAAACACAATTTAACAAAGTTTTTGCAATGTCAGCTAATTCAAAAACTATTGCTAAAAAAATTAATACACCTTCCTCTAAGCTGTTGAAATAAAATTCCTAATAAGATATGTCTACGTTTCTTTTACATTAGTATTACAAACTGTGTACATCAGTCTGTAAATATTATAACGTTAGAATTGCTTAAAATTACAAACAGACATTGCAAGAACATATTTTTTACAGTTGTATTTTATCTACTAAATCAAAGTTATTCGAAAATCATACATAAAGAAATATATTTTTATAAGTATAGAACACGTTTAAAAATAGTGAATAAGTTGAAGATTTATTTTACACCTCAACTAGACAATGTAGAAAAATGTGGTTATTTTCACGATTTTATTGAAAATGTAGTATACTACTTAGCTAATAAATGTCTAACCAAATGAAAATATTAATCGTTTTTGTAATAAACACGTGATTACTAACCAATAAACTTTTATATTATAACTTAATGATTTACTGAAAAGAAAGAAAAAAAACATTTTTAACAAAAACAATTGCACAATTTAAGATTATTAAGGTAAGACAGTAAACTACTTAAAAGCAAAATTAACAAAAATTAATTAAAATCATGTAAAATAGGAAATTTTGCTTGCAGTTAGTAATTACAGTGAGTAACAATGTAGTTAATGACTAAGTTTTTCAAATTAAGGAACGCCACGCAAATATTTTAAGCGAAAACTAACTATTAATTTTATTTTGAAACGATTATAATTAGATATATAATTAGATTAGATATGCTGTAATCTCAAGAAAAATAAAAACTTATGAAAAATTGCTAAAAGTTGCAAGAAAAGCAATAGGAATTTACTGGAGTCATTAGAAATGATTGAAGAAAAAACCTTTCTCAATGTTAATAATTAAGTAGTCATACTGTAATAGAAAACTTATTGCGGGTAACTACAATCTAATTAAAGACAAAATTTCTAAAACTAAGAAACGTCACAAAATGTTTTTAACAAAAACTATTTAGCAATTTAGTTTTTTGTTCAAATAATTAAAATTAGATGCTCTACAATCTCAATCAGCAAACAAATAAATAATTTTTTTTAATATATACCTACAATAAAAGCAATAAATGTACTTAAATTATTGAAAATTAAAAAAGAAAACTTTTTGCAAATAGATATCAAATTGTTTAAACAAGTAAATGTTACAATGTTACAACTACTAAAAACTTTAAACAAAATTTTGAAAGAACAAAAAAAATGAAAAACTGTTTAAAGAATATCTGTTATAATAAAAATTGTTTTATGAGAAATGGTGTTATTTTTTGATTAAAAATTTAAAACTTGCAACCTTTTGAAGGTGGTTTACGTTCTTCTTCGTCAGGTAATAAATCACAATCGCAAATATTTAGAAACATTTTATTGTAAATAACATCATGGTTCTAGTTTCACCATTCGTTCAAAATTAAATAACTAGATTAAAAGATCGTAACTAAGAAAAAAGAAATCACTTTAATTATATCGGACACTCATTTCAATTTTTTTTGTTTTGGCGTGTTTTAATAATATTAACAAATGTTAAATCGATTACGAAAAAATACCAACACATTCATTTATAAATTTACTAGGTATATACATACGCAGTGACGCAAAATGCGTGGGGTCAAGTTAAATTTCCCGCTACAAAATTTATTAAATGTTGTTATCTTAAGTTGGTAGCAATGTATTTAAAAGTAAATAAATAAATTGATGAAGGATATGTCGTAACTTTTAAGAAACATTTAGAGTCACTTTAGATTATAGAAGATAAAGTATGCGAAATAGATCTACGCAAACCAAAGCCAATTCGTTTCCAATCTGCACTTCTTTTAACATTAACTATGAAAACTTTATTGTCTACGCCAAAGACTCTTGGAATAGTTATATTACCTGTTTTATAAAAATTATTAGTTAACATGAAGTGTAAGCCCGCTTTAGTAGTTATTTTACGACTAACTGCTTTCTTATATTTCATAAAAATTGCAAACAGCATAACAGACAATTCTTGTTTACCTGTGTAAGCTTATTCTAAGCTTTTTTCTTCTGCTATTACTATGTCAATTAAAACTGCATAAACCACCATTCCAGCAAATAATAAATTACCTTCAAACAAGATTTATTTCAAATATGTATTAAAATTAAATCGCGATACACAACTTGTTGTAAACCACAGCAATGGCAGTCAGACACAATCTTTGCTTTAAATAAAATGACGCGCACTAAGTCTCTTCAAATTATTTTTTTTAAATAGATTAAGTTACAATGCATCTATGAGTTTTACTTTGCGTATTAAAAGGGCTTGGTAACTTTTTTCTATTTTTAATAAAGTTTGATTTTAATGATGATTGTTCGTAACATTAACTTTGGGTAGAAATTTAAACGTTACGTAGGTAGTACCCACAGAGCTAAACTTTAAGTTTAATAATTCTTAACTTGCAAAAACGTATTATAATATTTAAATAACGGCTTACAGTAGTGAATACGTGGAACGAACTGTGTTTTTAAGATTACATTAAACAAAAGAAAAATATTGGTAGAAAAATTTAAATTATAAACAAATTTATTACTATGTGAATATCTAGAAGCTGCTTTTCATTACAAAATTCTGAGTACATAAACTGGATATCGGTAATTGTTCAAACAGATTTAAGTTTAATCGATTTAACATTTGTTAATATTATTAAAACACGCCAAAACAAAAAAAATTGAAATGAGTGTCCGATATAATTAAAGTGATTTCTTTTTTCTTAGTTACGATCTTTTAATCTAGTTATTTAATTTTGAACGAATGGTGAAACTAGAACCATGATGTTATTTACAATAAAATGTTTCTAAATATTTGCGATTGTGATTTATTACCTGACGAAGAAGAACGTAAACCACCTTCAAAAGGTTGCAAGTTTTAAATTTTTAATCAAAAAATAACACCATTTCTCATAAAACAATTTTTATTATAACAGATATTCTTTAAACAGTTTTTCATTTTTTTTGTTCTTTCAAAATTTTGTTTAAAGTTTTTAGTAGTTGTAACATTGTAACATTTACTTGTTTAAACAATTTGATATCTATTTGCAAAAAAAGTTTTCTTTTTTTAATTTTCAATAATTTAAGTACATTTATTGCTTTTATTGTAGGTATATATTAAAAAAAATTATTTATTTGTTTGCTGATTGAGATTGTAGAGCATCTAATTTTAATTATTTGAACAAAAAACTAAATTGCTAAATAGTTTTTGTTAAAAACATTTTGTGACGTTTCTTAGTTTTAGAAATTTTGTCTTTAATTAGATTGTAGTTACCCGCAATAAGTTTTCTATTACAGTATGACTACTTAATTATTAACATTGAGAAAGGTTTTTTCTTCAATCATTTCTAATGACTCCAGTAAATTCCTATTGATTTTCTTGCAACTTTTAGCAATTTTTCATAAGTTTTTATTTTTCTTGAGAGTACAGCATATCTAATCTAATTATATATCTAATTATAATCGTTTCAAAATAAAATTAATAGTTAGTTTTCGCTTAAAATATTTGCGTGGCGTTCCTTAATTTGAAAAACTTAGTCATTAACTACATTGTTACTCACTGTAATTACTAACTGCAAGCAAAATTTCCTATTTTACATGATTTTAATTAATTTTTGTTAATTTTGCTTTTAAGTAGTTTACTGTCTTACCTTAATAATCTTAAATTGTGCAATTGTTTTTGTTAAAAATGTTTTTTTTCTTTCTTTTCAGTAAATCATTAAGTTATAATATAAAAGTTTATTGGTTAGTAATCACGTGTTTATTACAAAAACGATTAATATTTTCATTTGGTTAGACATTTATTAGCTAAGTAGTATACTACATTTTCAATAAAATCGTGAAAATAACCACATTTTTCTACATTGTCTAGTTGAGGTGTAAAATAAATCTTCAACTTATTCACTATTTTTAAACGTGTTCTATACTTATAAAAATATATTTCTTTTATGTATGATTTTCGAATAACTTTGATTTAGTAGATAAAATACAACTGTAAAAAATATGTTCTTGCAATGTCTGTTTGTAATTTTAAGCAATTCTAACGTTATAATATTTACAGACTGATGTACACAGTTTGTAATACTAATGTAAAAGAAACGTAGACATATCTTATTAGGAATTTTATTTCAACAGCTTAGAGGAAGGTGTATTAATTTTTTTAGCAATAGTTTTTGAATTAGCGGACATTGCAAAAACTTTGTTAAATTGTGTTTTTAGAGAAATTTGATATAAAACAAGTTTTAACGGGTTAATCGAAATTTTTGTTGACAAATAAAGTACAAAATAATGTTACTCGAAAAACTTTATTGTTTCAACAATGTCGTTTAGTTTCGACGTTAGCTATAATTTTCATTTTTATGACGGAGTTTTTAGTCTTAAAAATTTAGTTATTAATTACATTATATAATTGTCTTTGCTAAAAACCTTTCTTACTGTAACAACATTGCTTGGTTTTAAAAGTTTAGTTAATTACATCTTCATTAACTGCATTACTAATACATTTATTTACGTTTAATTTCTTGTAGATATGTATGTTTTATAGCAATTTTGTATCTTTTGGTAAAGTGTACAAATAACGTTGCCGTTGTACAATGTAAGTTTTAAATTAATAATATAAAAATTAAATTTTACATTGTTACTAATGTAATGACGTACGACTCATATCTGTAATTACCGCAGTATTGTTACAAAAACGTTTGAATAAGCGCGTTCAATTATTATTATTTATTATAAAATATGGAATTATGTGCTAAATGAAGATCTCCCAAATTATTTAATGACTTTAATCTAGACACTGGTGGCATTTTAAGTTTTTATTGCTATAATAGTTACAAGATCATTTTTAAAAGTGCAAACTTTTTTTTAGTAGACGAACAAGGAAATTGTGTTGACGATTTAAACTCAATTAAAATATAAAGCAATGTTTTAAAGCTTTCATTAAAACAAATTGCAAAGTTAGTGGTTAAATTTAATGTTACTATCACAATCTAAAATTTAAAAAAAATCTTGTTCTATGGAAATTGCTTGGTTTTGAAATTACATGTTAATTACATCGGCATTAACAATATGTTAGAAATAAATTCTAAACGTTTTGGTTTCTTATAGATACGTTTTAAAGAATATATTTTAATTTTTAAATAACAAGTTCAAACACTTTATTCTAACAATTGTATTCTAAACTAGCCGCCCGGACAGACTTCATTCTGTCAAAAGTTAATAGAAAATTAAATAAATAAAACATATTTCGGAGTGATCACGTTGTTTATGTCTCGACAATAAACGACGATTACTTACAAAAATAAGTTTTCTATTTCGTACACTGCAATACTTTACAAATGTTATATTCATTCTGATGCTTTATGGTATACGATATTTTTTATTTGGTTGCCTGGCGCGTAAACAAATAAATCTGACGGTTTCCCTACGCGGGAGCAGGCAACATGCAACTGTCCACGAGAAAAGCATGAGTTTTCAAGATTAACGCCGCAAACACTCAATGACTGACCCTGAGGTTTATTTATTGTTATAGCAAAAGCAAGTCGCACTGGAAATTGCAGTTGTTTGAATTCAAATGGTACGTCAGTTGGTACCATTGGGATGCGGGGTATCAACACATTTTCTCTCCCTTATATTTTCCTTTTAGAATTGTTGCTTCGATCACATTGTTAAGTAAATTTTTTACTGCTAGCCGTGTGCCGCTAGATTAGATTGAAAATTTGCTTGGTTTGTAGCATTTCGACTTCTTCGACCCAAATTACTGCACCCACGTTTTGGCGGCATGGGTCTAAACGTAATCACACTGAGCACACAACTAGTTTTAAAGAGAAGTAAAAATATAAAAAACAACCAAGAAACTGCCACGCACAGAAGAATTAATGGCGAATGACACGTACAATAATATTATTTTCTTTGACGATTTTTTCCAGAGGCATGGATTATCCAAACGCGCCTTTGTTTTGTTTAGATTGACGTTGACGATTTACGTCAAATGTTTAACAACTGGTTTGTATGTATGTGTATGTTGTTTTTACTATTTTCCACGCCATTTTTTTCTATTCATTAAAACTGTGCCTTAAGGAACATATGACAAAAAAGAATAGCCGCATTGGTCCAGCCGTTCTCCAGTTTTGCACTTAGCAACATTCATTTTTATTTATATAGATTTCTTCTGTCAAAAATAGTTGTTTCTATATCGAGATTTCTAAGTCTGAAAAGTTATGATTCAATAAGATTTTGCATATGAGTCAATACAATAATTAATAAAAATTAATTTGAAGGTGGGGATTTTCAAACATTTCTAATTGTATTTAGTATAGTTTGTGTCTTCTTCGTGTTAAAATGTGTACGAGTGAGCTCTTTAATATTAAATTAAAATTTATAAATTTAAAAACAAGTTAGTGGCATATGGGGTAAGTGTACTTTTTTAAGTAATTGTTTTGTTTTTTCTTTTGCTTAAACAGAATCTAAGTTTATTGCTTAATAAATTGTTTTTTTTAAACTTTTATAACTATAAATTATATTCTTAAGTAGGTATTTCAAAAACGTAGATATTATTTAAAGTTTTACAAAATGATTTTTACTGTTAGCAACTAATTTGTAAATTTAAAAAATCAGTTTTACCTGCTCTTGTAAATTATTATGACTAAAGTAACTAATATAAAATTTAAAAATTATTCTGCCTTTTTTACAACATTTTTTACCAATTGTAAAAGTTGTTACGCCATTTTAAAACTATATTTTACTACCAACTGTTAAAAGTTGTTACGCCATTTCAAAATTATTTTTACTACCAACTGAAAAATTTTAAAAACTATTTTGTCACCAGTTTTTAAATTTATGTAGCCATCTTAAAAGTATCTTTATCGCTAGTTTAAATTTTTTTTTTGTTTTACTTATTCAAAATTGTTTTTCGACTTTATTTTGACTTAACTAAAACAAAATTTCATATGTTTTTTTAATTATTGTTATATTTTGTTTTAAATTTTTATATAGATTAGAATTATTATTTATCTCCAATTCCTAATAGTTGAGTTTTGAAAAATTAACGTACAACTTAATTCTGCTATTTTTTTTAGTTTACAGTTTAAAGAATTCTTAATCTAAAACTACGGTAAAATTAATACACATTAAAACCTATTTTTATTATTTAACTTAATTGTTGTTTATGTTAGTTTAAAAAACACTTGAACTTAAATTTGTAATATTCATTTGCAATTTAATTTTGTTGTTTTGCAGTTTTTTTTTCATTTCTTCTTAATTTAAAACTATTATTGTTAAATTATTTGCACATTAAAATAATAATTTTAAATAAATACAACATTGTTGTTTGTTTTACTTATTTGAATTCATTTATGAGTATTATTTTAACTTAATTCAAAAAAATCGTTTTAATTCATGAATCGTTAACGACTTAAATTGTGCTGTATTTAAAATATTGATAGATTTATATCATAATTATTATTTAACTTAGTTTGAACGCGCAAATTATATTTTCGTTCTTTTTTAGTTTTTCCATTACTTCTGAATATAAAAATATTTATTATTATTTATTGTACATTAAAATCCAAATTTAAAATAAATACTAGGTACATTGTTTTTCTGTTTTACTTATTTGAATTCATTTATTATTTTACCATAAGTAAAATTTCTTTTAAAACATGAATGTTGACAATATAAAATTATGCTTTATTTAAACTTTTGATAGATATATATCACAATTATCATTTAACATAATTTTTGAAAACATTAAAACTTGAATTTAAAAAAATAAACGCGCAAATTAATTTAGTTGTTTTACAGATTTACAATTTCATTGCTTCTTAGTCAAACGTACTATTATCAAATTATTTACACATTAAAATCTAAATTTTAAAAATTGTTTTCTGTACTCTTTTATTTTTAGTGCTTGAGTAATCTAGAAGTTTCACATTTCTCTAAAAAAAATTTCGTTTTAATTCATGAATCGTTGACGACTTAAATTGTGCTGTATTTAAAATATTGATAGATTTGTATCATAGTTATTTAACTTTAGTTTGAACTTGCAAATTATTTTCGTTGTTTTGCGGTTTTTTCATTACTTCTTAATATAAAGCTATTTATTATTATTGTTTATTTCACATTGAAATCTAAATTTAAAATAAATACTATAGGTACATTGTTTTTCTGTTTTACTTATTGAATTCATTTATTAATATTATTTTCCCATAATTAAAATTTCTTTTAAAAAAAAAAACATGTATTACGCTGTTTTAAAACTAATTTTAGTACCAACTGTTAAAAATTATTGTTGTTTTAAATTTTTTTTTGTCACCATTTTTAAAATGATTCAGTTATCTTAAAAAGTATTTTTACCGCAAATTTTTTAATTTCTTTTTGTTTTACTCGTTTAAAATTGTTTAAAATTTTATTTTAAATTTTTGTTTATATTAGAATTATTATTTATCTCTAATTTCTAAAACTTGAGTTTTGAAAAAATTATCGCGCAACTCAATTTTATTATTTTTTTCAGTTTACAATTTTAATAATTCCTTATCTAAAACTACTATAGAACTATTACACATTAAAACTTAATTTTTTAATTTGCAATTTTTTGTATACAATATTAAATTGACTGTTTAAATCCAATACCCTCGTGGAGCATTAGCCAAAGTCGTTGGTTTCTAATGGAAGAAACCCGAGTTCGAATCCAGGTACACTCACAGCATTTTTTAATAAAAATATTTTCTTTCTCGCTCGAATCATGAGACTTTATGACGCATAAAAAATTACCAGTTACGCGATGACGCACGACGCAATCAAAATTACCAATTATGCGATGATGTAACAATGTAAGAGAGAGAAAAAAAAATCGCCGTAAGAGAGAGAAGAAAAATTTCATTGTTAGAGAGAGAAAAATACTTTCACAAAAAAACCAGAAAAATACTTTCACAAAAAAACCCTTCACGTACGTTGGCGACGAGGTCAGTAATGACGTCAAAAGTGGAGGGGAGGCTGCCAGGTTTCTACTAGTATCACATCTTAAAAACGAATTAGAACTATTACAAAATGTTATATCTTTTAATATTGTTACTAAATGATAAAAACAATCAATATTTATCAATATTTAAAAAAAAAAATTTTTGTAACAACTCTTACAGATAAAATTATTTTCTGCATTAACGCTTATTTTTTGCAATGACGTGTAATTCTGATTTTTCTGCAAATTTACATACGTATATAATAAGCATTAAATAAACAACATATCAAAAAATTAGGATTTAGTTATTTCTAGAATTAAAAATAATTCGATTCAAAGTTAGGCTTGCGCGTCACGATGCTGAATGCTAATTATATGTAAATTATTCCTTTTAGGTGTAATACTTCTAATGTCATTGAGTAGATTAGTTTCTATGCAAGTTTTGTGAATTTGTTGTAGAAAAAAATTTTATTTTGTTTTTAAAATGGTTAATTGAATTTTATGTAATTGACATATTTTAAATTTAAGTATTTTTTTGAATCTATATTTTGTAGTACTTTTAATTTTTTTTTCCTTTTGAAGTAAATTATTAATTTAAAAATTTCTTAAATTTATATATTTTCATTGTACTTAATAGTTGCTTTAAGCCAGCGTTTCTCAAAGTGTGCTCCGCGTGGAGTATTTTTATGGGCTCCGCGAGCCTAAATAAACAAGTCAGTCAAGTGTACAAATCATTTGATTTTTAAAATGTCTGTGAAATGATAAAAGTATGTTTTTTTTTATTCACAGCAGAATCTACCAAAATTTATGGTAGTCATATACCGACCTGAACAAATTTCTTCCGGTAACACTGATTTTATTTTCAATCAACAACGTTAATGAATGCCAGTGGATCATAGTTGTTTATGTTTTATGAACAGTGTGTTTTCAATTGATTGCAGTAAGGCGTTGGCTGAAAACAGGATCCTTTAAAATACATCAACATCAGAGAGTTCACAAGATACAGAATTAAGCTAGGTCTTCTAATTCAGATATAATATATTTTTTTATAACATATTGTTAGATTTTTTTTTCAGAATGTTCAGAAGCAGTAAGCTTAGTTATACCAAAAAACAGTAATTCTTTCTTTAGTATTCTAACTTCACATTAATCATATTTAAATAAATCTCATAACACATAAAAAGAGAGATTATTACAAAAGTTACACATATTTTGGATTTATGGATACTGATAATTGTATTCAGTGTGTCTTTTGTAATAAAATATTACCAAACAGTTCCTGTTTCTTGCAAAAATGTTTTGTTATTTCCAATATTTGCATCCGGAATATAAAAATAAGACGCGGCAGAATTTTTTACGCAAAAACGCAGGGTACTCTTATGAACAAAAACGCTTATGTTTCAAGCATCACAGACTCTTTAAGAAAATGCTACCGAACCTTCCTATATTGTTTCGTACAGAATTGCAATGGCTGGAGAGGCTCACATAATACCAGAAAAAGTTATAAAAATAAAATGTATGTTTGACGAAACAACAGTTTATAAGGACATTTTTGAATAAAACAGTATCTCCCCGCATAAAAATCCTCTCATATAAGATAAAATCTAAGTTATCTTCTCATCTAAAGTCTTGTGAGTTTTCTCTACAAATGAACGAACGAACGAATCCGCTGATGTAGCAGAGCTAGCAGTGTTGTTAGTATTTGTACGGTACCAATACGAACATACTATAGCCTCCTCGTCTACTTATTTGTAAGCCGTTAGAAAGTAATGCCACAGAGGCGAAAATTTAAATTTTTTTCAACAATTATTTTTGCAAAAATGGATTACCATGGGACTATTGCATCAATGTTTGCACTTATGGAGCAAAAGTGCTGTTGCAAAGATCAATAAGATCAAAAATTGTAGCAGTAGTCACTTTATAATTCATCGCCAAGCATTTGCTATCAAAAATTTACTATTTTTCTTTAAACCTGTTCTTGACGAATCAGGGGAAATAGTAAACTTTATAAAGTCTCTACCTTTAAATATGGGTAACCTGCATACATCTTTACTACTGCGCACAGAAGTACGATGGTTATCTGGAAATAAAATTTTATTTAGGTTGTTTGAGTTGCGAGGTGATGTGATAAAATGTCATTATCCAGAATTACCTATTTAAGGAAAATATTTTCTAAACTAAAGAAAGTTAATCTGTCTCTACAAAAAAAATATCACATAATTTTAGCTTAGTTGCGTAAAAAGTAGAGACTTTAACTGCTTCCAATATTAAAGGAGTTTAGTCAAGAGTTGGAAACAGTTGAGCTACCTAAAGGACAAACAAGTGAGATTATTGAGCATCTTACATACCTATGTATTTCTGTGAGCCAATACTTTCAAAATGAAAAATTGGTTAAAATATCCTTCTGCTGTCAGAAAAAAAACCGCATGGATTTTACGGCAAGAGTATAAAACATTTATAGATATGATTTCAGACTATACACTAAAAACGAAATTTGAGAACCGATCACTGTCAAAACTTTAACTTGAACTGATTCTTACGTTCAAACTGATGCTTCTAATTTTGATATTGGTTTTGTTTTTTGCTGAAGTGATTGATGGGAAAGAAGATGTTATTTGTTACAATAGTCGTTTACTAACTAAATGTGAAAGAAAATATTCTACTACCAAAAAAAATGTTTGGTTCTTTTTTGGTCTATAGAAAAATTACGCTTATATCTAGAAAGCTCAAAGTTTATTATCATTACCGATCATGCATAGTATGGTTGCATAATTTTTAGGAACCTATCGGACGATTGGTGCGTTAAGTCGTCAGGTTTCAACAATTTGATTTTGAAATTATTTATCGAAACTAAAGAACTATATGCTTTCTGACACCCATTCAGAATCAGTGCCGACTATTGACACTATCGATTTAACTGAATGTAGCAATGATGTTAGTAGTACCAAACTGAAAACTACCGATAAATAGATTATTGGTCTGATGACTCAAGTCAGAGCAAATCCTGGTGCTTTTCCCTATTGGAAAACTGTAGAAAATAAGCAGCATAAACATGTTATTGTCAATTATCCTGATTTGCGTACCTAAATGGATAATTGGAGAAAAGCTGTTCCTAAATCCAAACGATTGAAAATTTTGTTTTGTTTTCATTTTTGTATTTTTAAGACATTAGAGCGTATTTTCCTCAAGTACTATGCGTTCAGATGAAAGCCAAGGTGATACGTTAAATCAATCATTGTAGAATTTGTATTACGCAAAAACCAAAACAAAAACATTCAACCGGACTCGTCATCCTGTGGTTGATCATCCTTGGGAATTGATTTTAGCTGATATTGTAGGACCTTTTTCTAGTTACAAGAAAGGTTATTCTTGCATTTTGGTCGTGGCAGATTGTTTTTCCAAATTTGTATTGTTCTTTCCATTACGTTCAGCTACCGTTAGTGCTGTTGTTAAAAATTTAGAGGAAAATATATGTTTAATGTTTTCTATTTTGTTATATGTTTTGTGTGACAATGGTTTACAACTTCGTAGTACTCAATTTAAGAAAATGATCGCATCATTGAAGTCAAAAATTATTTATAACGCTAATTACCATCCTCATGCTAATGCATCTGAAAGAGCAAATTAAGTTTTAAAGACTATGACATAGAAGACGATCAACAAAACTGGGTCTAATACTTAGATAAGGCTCATGAAGTGACTAGTATGACTTCTTTTTTTGCCAATTTTGGCAGGGAGATATGTTTAGACGGTTCTGGTCATGGTTTTCAAACCGATTCTGAATCCATTGATGCACCCATTTGTACCAATCGTGACCAATTAGCTTAAAGAAGCTCAGTGTTTAATGAAGTATTTAGCGATATTAAGAAGCGCTTGAACACCGCTTGTACAGGGTCCGCTAAGGGAACCTGACGAGTTTTGGTATTAAACTACACAGTTATGTAACAAGATATTTATTTTCACATACAAGTAATCGATAGTATATTACATACCATTTTATTTATGGAAAATAATGTCGCTTAAGTGACGTCCTTTACCGCGTACACACTGTCCCAAGCGATTTACAAAGTCTTGGGCAGTCAGTTCTTGAACAGTTGCTAACTTATATGGGTGGAAATTTAAGTCCTTATGCAAAATACGCCGTACTGTTGTTTCGGAAATTCTTAAAGCACTTGCTTGTCGATTAACTGAACGACGTGGACTTCGTTCGATGGCTATTCTCACCCTCTCAACAGTTGCTGGTGTTCGAACAGTGCGTCGCATCCCTGGTGGTTTAACCTTCATTGCAGACGTACGTCGACAAAAATTTTTAACCCATAATTTAATTGTGTTACGGCTTGGAACACTACCATGACGTCCAATGTTGAAATGGGTGCGAAATAAACGCTGTGTTGCGATCACCGAATCACTATTTTTAAAATAAGTTTCGATAACGAATGCACGATGTTCACTGCGCCACGCTTCCATGATTACTGCAATGGCAACTACTAAAGATGTTGTTCCCCCACTTACCGCTATTCTACGAAGTACAGTGGCTTCATACTATACATGTTAAAAACATCAGGTTCCCTTGGCGGACCCTGTATTAAAAGTAAGAAGTATTACGACTTGCAACGTCGTTCTAAACATTTACAGATAGATGATATTGTCTAGAGAAAGAACAATGTCCTCTCCGATGTTTCTCGCTAATTTGGTACCCAAGTTTTTTGGAACAATTTACGTTAAACGTCAAGTATCTTATCCGACTTACAAATTATCTGACAAGACAGGAGCTTCCAATAGCATTTGGAATGCTAAGGATTTGAAGCTTAGCCCATGGGGAGTTACTTAATTTAGTTTTGTTTTATCTGGTGCCCGTTGCCGACTTTGACTTTGATTCTCGTTTTTTCTTTTAATGCTTCCAAAGTCCAAACTTCTGTGTGTAAAAGAACCTGCCACTGAGTTTTTAGTCAAATAAAACATATTTTTGTTGGGATTTTAAAGCAATTACTTCATTAACATCTTTTGCACGTAACAATTTTTAGATGCAGCAAATTAATATTGTAATTACTTTCATTTACTTATTCTAAACCGTGTAGTTTTGAAAACTTACTAATGTAACGGTATAGTGTATTTTTTTACTTTTTACTTATAAATTAAGTTTTTAGTTTAATTCAATACATTAATTTTCTATCCATTTTTTAACAAATAATTATTTTCGGGTTTTGAACCGCGTTCCATATTTACACTTTTCACAAAATTTATAAAACTTACAAACTTTGAAAAATTTACAATGTTTGACGTTTCGACAGTCATGTCGCTGTCTTCTTCAGAAAAAACTGAAACTGAAGATATAGGATCTTGACAAGCCTTTATATTACGCCGTTCGGGTCAGTGGTTCGTTATCCCTATTAAAATTGTCGTACTTCTGGATTTCAATGGCTTCTTTGTATAGTCTAGGCCAGACGTTTTGGGATTTAGCCAACATTGTTGCCTCTTCAAATTTTATCGTGTAACCGGTGTCTAAACAGTATTCCGCAACAGCAGATCTTGTGTTATGTTTCTTTGTATCCGCTTTATGTTCTTTTAATCTGGTAGCTATGTTGTGTCCCGTTTGTCCTATGTAAGCCAGCTCACACGAACAAAGGATTTGGTAGACCCTTGGTTCTTCGAGTGGTGCTTTTGTTTCTTTTAATTTTAAGAAATTGGCGGCTATTTTATTTGTTGCAGCAAAGATCCCTTTGATATTTTTCCCTCTAAGTATCCTGGCTATTTTATCCGTGCAGCCTTTTATGTAAGGAAGGAAGGAAATTGCCACAGATTCCTCCTTCTTTCGTTTTTCCTTACTGTGTTTGTTAATTGCTCGATATATGTCTGCTTTTCTGAAACCGTTTTTTATTAAGGCGTTTGTTAGGTGACCTAGCTCGGTCTTTAACGTGTTGGGTTCACTGATCGCCTTGGCCCTGTGTACTAAAGTTTATAGAACTGCAAACTTCTGAGCTTGATGATGATGTGATTCGGCGTTAAGGTATCTGTCAGTATGTGTCGGTTTTCTATATATTTGATGTCCCAATTTGTTGTCCATATTTCGAGTGACCAGTACGTCCAAGAACGGAATGCTTCTGTTTGTTTCCTTTTCCATGGTGAATTTGATGTTGAAATCTAACTGGTTGATGTAATCCAGAAAGTTGTGTAGTGTTTCTGTTTTATGAGACCACATTACAAATGTATCGTCCACATAACGTAGCCAGCATTTTGGTTTGAGGGTAGCGGTTTCTAACGTTGTTTCTTCAAAATCCTCCATAAATATATTGGCAATGACTGGAGAAAGTGGTGATCTCATGGCTGCCCGTTCAATTTGATCGTATACAATACTGTTAAATAAGAAGTACGTGGACTTTAAGCAGAGCTCAATTAGTCCGGTAAGCTTCTCATCCTAATCCGCTTTTCGTAATTTAGCCTTTATGATCTCCAGTGCGGTTTGTAGTGGCACTTTAGTGAAGAGAGATTGTACATCAAAACTGACTAAAATGTTTTTTGGTTCCAATTTAATTTCTTTAATTCTTGAAACGAAGTGCTGGAAATTCTTTACGTGATGGATGCTTTTTTCCGTAAGCGGTTGTAAAATGGTACAAAAGTATCTAGCCAAAGGATGAGTGGCTGAACCTGTAGCACTCACAATTGGATTTTTGGAAGGCCGTAAAGCATCCTGGTGTCTGTAGGAATTAGTCGTTTCTTTTGATGTTCCTGGATCGTGCTTGCGGATTTTACAGCGGCCGAAATCTTTCTTTCTATAGGTTTTATTGGATTCCTCTTCAGGATCCTATATCTTCAGTTTTAGTTTTTTTCTGAAGAAGACAGCGACATGACTGTCGAAACGTCAAACATTGTAAATTTTTCAAGTTGTAAGTTTTATAAATTTTGTGAAAAGTGTAAATATAGAACGCGGTTCAAAACCCGAAAATTATTATTTGTTAAAAAATCATGACCGCGAAAGCCTCAAAAATAAAATTTTCTATCCATGTTTTGCCAAAATCTTCAAAATGCTAAAACAGATTTTTTTTTTTAATTTTTAGATTAAGTATTTGATTTTATTTAATACGTTGATTTTTTGGTAAAATTTTTAAAGCTAAAACAAAATTTTTTTAATTTTTATTTTATTCTCTTCAGTTAACTTTTGCTGCTCAATTTGTTACTCACTCTTTTGTTTAATTTTGCTGAATAGTTCATGTTATTATTTTTAAAGCAACGATTCTTTGTCTTTTTTTAAACATAATTTTTTCATTTTGGCGCTAAACTATATGTTGCGTTTGTTATATTTGTATTATCATAAATAGTTAAAACAAACTGAAAAACTGTTTTGAAGTTGAAAATAGCTGATATGAATTTTTTTACACATTAGAAAATTATTAAAACGTTTAAATTAAATAATAAAAAAACGACAATAATAATTAGTCTAAATTACGTTATTTTAGTAATTTTTTACTAAGCGTTGCTTTATTTATAAAATATGCATTTAAAAAATGAATTTAAAAAAATATCTGAAAATTAAATAACTTTACTAGACAAAAACGTTTTTTTATTAAAGATCATTAAGTCTAAAATACATACATTATAAATGATTGATGTAATAAAAATGACAAATTCTAAATGAAAACAATGATATCACAACTACTTAATAGTGTTTTTGATGATTATTGTGTTCTTGGTTGTGTTGTCCGTAAACAGCAAAAGCAGGAGCAACATGTGTTTCAGGATGAACGGCGTGCCCAGATTTAATTACTTCAGCATTAAAACCGTTTTTGTGATCAGCTGTGTATTTTACTGTGCGGATGGTGCCATCAGCTTCGTGAAGTGAGTATTCACCTTGTACAAAATCTCCATCGCGAATTTCGTGTTGGCTATGTTGATCTTTAGTGTGTTCGTCAGAAACTCCATATTTGAATTCGTATTTGGGGTGAGCCTAAAATTTGTTATTAGAATCTGAAGCATCTATACTTTACTTAACGTACGTAATAATCGACGTGGTGATCTTGTCCGTAACTTTGTTCTTGGTTGTGACCGTATGCATGTACAGCTGGAGCAGCATGCACTGCAATAACGGGAGCAGCATGTGCAGCTACTGGAGCAGCATGTTGGTACACCACATTGTGACCTAAGTTATAATTTGCATCTTGGTGTCCACCGTGACCTAAGGAAATTGAAGAAAATGAAGATCCTGATCCTGCGTGACCGTGACCTTGTCCGTGGCCACTATATTGTGCATTGCTTATAGCAACCATACAAGCAAACAATCCAATTTTCTAAAACATATTATTGTATATATTATAAAAAACCGCTATTGCAAATTGTGTGAAATAGTCACAACAGAATAAGTAATTCTTAAATGATTGTAAAATCTTTTATATTTTCTTTTTTTAAGAAACACATTTTAATATTAAATCGCCAACAAATGATCTATGGTAACACAACCAAAAAACAATGTTTCACACTTATAACATAAACTACTTAATACTTACAAATGCAAGCATGTTTTTGGTATAACTATTGGTTTATAGTTTATTATATAAACTAAGAATTTGAACTAATTCAATCAAGCGAGCGCGGTCATATTTATACTCAAATTTGCATTCGCCGTCACTTTCGATCTTAAACTTATACAATATTTATCCATAGAGAAATGCATTTTTATGAGTGGTTATGTTTATTGATCTAATTACTTTTTTTGTAGGTATACACCTAATATTAATGTTATCTAACGTAACAGAAATTTGCGTGGAAAATTTCGTAACGGTCATCAAATCTATATTTGTAATATGTTAATTGCCGTTTACGTAAAACAATTTAAACGAACAAGATCATTTTGTACAAAATTAATGTATTCAATTATAAATGTATTGCAATTTTTGAATCAAAGAAATTTGCAGAAAATATTTGTAGTTTAAAACAAGAAAATATCATCAAAAATAACTAGATATTAATCTAAAACTATTGTTAAGCTCTAGTATCGCCATTAAACTAAGATTATAAATATATTTAAATTGGTCAATGTTATATTACAATGTAAATAACTATAAAAAAAATTAAACGAGTTAACTTCACTCGCATGAGCTCACAGAAGAAGCGAAACTTCTTTGCTAATTAATTTATTTTATTTTTATTTATTGATGAAAAAGTAAAATTTTTCTGAGACTCTGCCATTTTAAATTAAATGAACACTGTTTTGTTTTATATTAACGATGTTTTATATTCTATAGAAAATTTGTTTATACCACTCTCATTTTTTAAAGAATTTTTACTCATCAAATAAATTAATTTAAAAAATTTATTTATAGTTTATGTCAATATAAACGTCAGAAATGTAAATAAAAAAATATATAGTTTGCTAGAACTGTGCTGCCCTTTTTTTCGTTACGGTTAGGTTTACCGGAGAATCCGGGACGGTCCGGTTTTTGAATAAACTTTCGGCTGTCCCGCCAAAAGGCCTTGCGGGACGCCTCTTGTCTCGGAAATTAATGGATCAGAGATACTGAACGTTAATTTTTTTAAACCCCGCCAAACGAATAACTACACTCAATTTTACGGATTTACTATTTAATTATGATTTTATAGAATTATCATGTGTGATTAAGATTTTTAAACGAGCGTACACTGATTGTTTGAGATTTGCTGTATATTTTGTTTAAGACAGTTTGAGATTTTCTGTTCTCTTTTCCAACCTCTCTACCTATGTGGTTTTGAAGGTTCATGCGTGAGTTACCGTTAAGCCGTCCGAAAAGTTAGATGTTAGATTAAACATTGTCAATTCTTTTTTATCATCATGTTGTAATAAATACCCTTAGCAAAGTGCTCAAGTCCACTATTCAGTACCTTGCTACAATCGAATCAAATAAACGATTCGACGAGCAGTTACGCTAGATTGGTCCTTCGATCCGAATTTTTACTTATCGTACCGAATTTGGAGTCAAGTTTGGTCTAAACCAATATAACAATCAAAAAGCGCTAATTCGTATTTCAATTTTGATGCATATTTGTAAATCCAAGAAGGACGCCTAGATACATGGGGTACGGCACTGCTTCAGTTTTATTTCTGGCAATTTGTAGCTTATTCTAATTAGGCATCGATTGTGAAGTTTTTAATGCACAAATTTCTTGAATCATCAATCAATTTTATGTTGATGATCTGCTGACAGGAGCTGATAGTCTTAATAAAGCTCGTGATATCTGCTCACAACTTACTCATGTTTTGTGTTCAGGGTGCTTTAAATTGCGGAAGTGGATTTTAAACAATCCAACAATATTATCGGACATTCCTGAATCTGATCTGCATCCAATTGTTTATAACTTTGGAGTTCAAGAGCGTACCACAACGCTGGGTGTCATTAAGTCCGTTTTGCTTCTACTAAGAGACCAACAACCAAACTAATCACCTTATCAGAAGTATCTCAGATTTTTAACCCACTCGGTCTTCTATCGCCTTGTTCTGTTACAGCAAAAATTCGTTTGCAAAAATTACAGTTAGAAAAGTTATCATAAGACCACCCAGTCCCGAATAGCATTCAGTCCACATAAACTACTTATCGTAGCAAACTTAAAGATGTATACGATTTAAAGATTCCCAAGCATGTTCAATGTAAAAATCCAGTCGACATACAACTCCATGGATTTTGCGATGCTTCCACTCGTGGTTTTGGTGCATGAATATATATGCGTTCAGTTGACATGGACAATCAAGTTCACGTTAATTTGCTCTCCGCAAAACCTAGGGTTGCTACCCTTAAGCTTTTAACTGTGCCCAAGCTCGAGTTGTGTGGAATTTTAGGCAAACTCTCAGATCACGTTCTAAAGGTCTTGGATGCTCCAATATCCAAATGTTTTCTGTGGTCTGATTCTAACATTGTTTTTGGGTGGTTGAAAACCAGTCCCCACTTACTCAAGACCTTCGTCTACAATAGAGTCGCAGACATTCAAAGACTGACATCCGATGCAGTGTGGCGTTATGTCCCCACTAAATGTTACTTACTTTCCAAGAGAACCACGCCCCAAATCCTAAAAACCTTGACGCTGTGGTGGCAGGCTCCACCTAGGCTTACCCAGAGCTTCCTGATATGAAGATACAATTCTAGTACCTAGTAGCAACGGAGCGACCCTTTCCATTTTCAGACTTCTTGAGTCTTACCAGGCTCGAACCAGTCATCTCATAATAATTGGGATTCTCCAAGAATTGTTCAAGCCACAAGGTCGTTTTTTAGGGCTTCTTATGCACATAGAAATTGGTAGGTCTCCATTAATCCTAATTAAAGCCGCTCAAGCTGAATCGTTTCCTAATGAACTCAAGTAACTTTCACAGAGAAAACCATTAAAAACTACTTATTGCTGGGCTTCAACCCATTTCTGGATTTCGAAAGCATAATTTGCGTTGTCGGTAGGCTTCAAAATTCCCAATTTGCTTTTGACAAAAAACATCCCGTTCTCACAAGGAAAGCATCCTTTATCAAAACTTATCGTTGAACGTGAGCGTATTCGTTTGCTGCACGCGGGTTCTCAGTTGTTGCTATCTTCATTACGCGATAGATTTTGGATTACTTCTAGTCGAACTCTAACCAAGCAAGCCGTACATCGCTGTGTTAGATTCTTTAGATTTGCACCAAAGTTGACCCAACCGATCATGGGCAGCTAGCCATCTTTACGAATTCAATCATTTCATCTTTTTCATGTTGTGGGTGTTGGCTTTGCCGGCCCGCTGATGGTCAAAGATCGCAAAGATTGCGGTGCCAAAGTTTCATAGGCATATATTTGTTTATATGTTTGTTTCTCAACCAAAGCTTCTCACCTTTGTGACAGATTTATCAAGAAAATGTTTTATTGAGTTTTCGTAAATTTGTAGCGCGCCGTGGCAAACCCCTATTTTGTTGGTGCAAGTTCTGAAATACGGGAGTTTAGTAAATTTTTACGGTTGTAAGATAAGATAAATCCCGAGGCCGTCGCGTGCAAATGAATTAATTTTGCACCGGCACACAGTTCTCACTTTGGAGGATTGTGGCAAGCAGGCATCAAATCCTGCAGGCATCACCTCAAGCGTGTTATAGGAAGCTGTATTGTAACATTTTATCCGTTTTTCAAAAGGTCCAACGGATTCAGTAGCATCTATGACGTTGGAACAAAGAGTACATCTCCGAGTTGCAAAAAAGGCAAAAATGGAAGTCCCATCAATCTAATCTTAAACTGGGAACATCAATTGCCGGGAGACATGTTTGAGATTTACTGTATATTTTGTTTAAGACCGTTTGAGATTTTCTGTTCTCTTTTCGAACCCTTCTACCTATGTGGTTTTGGAGGTTTATGTGTGAGTTAGCGTTAAGCCGTCTGTAAAATAAGACGTTAGATTAAACATTGTCAATTCGTTTTTATCATTATGTTGTAATAAATCCCCTTAGCAAAGTGCTCAAGTTTTAATTGCAACAAGTGAAAAAAATACAGTCCATTATTCAGTACCTTGCTACAATTGAATCAAATAAACGATTCAACGAGCAGTTACGCTACACTTATCAACTGATATTTAACATTATCAATTTAATATCAATAATCAATAATAACAATAAAGACGTCTTAAATTTTCTTTTTAAAAACAGTGATTACTAAGTTTTTTTATGACGCTATCTCTTATCAAATAATTACGACGAATGTTAACAAAAACTTTAGTGTAAGTTGTCAATTCTAACACGCTGCGGTGCAAGTAGTTGTTTTCTAACATTCATCCTCTCTCTCGCTCGCCATCATAAACAATAATAATTGTGTGGTGGTTTAGTAGACTTAATTGTGTTGTGATTGCTAGTTTTATTTATTAATGATGTCAGATACAAACAGTGAAGAAGAAATAAGGAAAAAATAACAAAAACCTATTTGCGCATACCGCGATAAATGAGAACAAACGTATAACTTTTTATCCAAGGATACTAGAAGCGTTTCTAAAGTCTTTTGCAAGGTATACCGCAAAGCATTTTCTATTTTAGATGGGGGCCAAAATGACCTAAAAAGGCTTGTATCAGAACCAAAACATCAACGTTTGGAGAAAATTACCAATAAACATCAAACATTGGCTACGTTTCTGAAAAGGAACATTCTGGCAACAAATAAAGAAAAAAATATAGGCGCGAAAGTAGTACAAGTATGTTACCGTGTAAAACATAGTATTCTTTATACGATAACTAACTGTTTTGGAAAATTATGCCACATTACATTTTTTGACTCCAAGATTGTCAACAAAATATCCCTTGGGAGAACAATAGCAAGTTCCATAGCGTTCACTGCATTTGCCTCAGCTCCTCTCGATTTTACAATTCCAAAGACTTCAGGCTTTGTGTTGCCTTATTACATTTTTGTAAAGATCCGAATGAGAACGGTGCTAATATTTTCACAAACTTGAAAACAAGATTAGAAGCACATGGTTTAACTTTCACTAATGTTTCCAGCTATTCCGCTGACAATTGTAATGTTCATTCGGAGATCCATAATTCGATATATCAATTAGTTTTAAAGGAAAATGAGGGCAATTGTTTTGCAAGATGTTCAGCTTATATGTTGCAGAATGCACTCAAATATGCCGTGAGGAGGTACAATTTTGATATTGAAAATTTTGTTTTAAAAGTTTACGGACTTTTTCCTTACCACTCACAAAGAGTACAAAAATTAGAAAAGATTTTTGAGGAAATTGATATGAAATATATAAATATTACCAGACAGGTTACTACACGGTAAGTAGCTATCATTATATATTGCGGTTGAAAAACTTTTACGAGATCTTTACGTGTTAAAAGAATATTTTTGTCTCTAGAACACAATTGTTCGGTCACTTTACTGAACTATTTTAGCAATATCAAAAAAACTGAGTGTTTTCTTGTTTTTTTACAACACACTAAAAATGTTTCAAGGCGCCATATTACTTTTAGAAAAAGACAAGGTACTTTGCTGTACATTTTTTGACATCATAAATGGTTTACGGAACAAAATAAGAGAACGGATTGAAGACGAATTTGTTGGATTTACTTGTACTAAAGCAATTAATGAGTTAACCGATGAATATAAGCAATGGATAAAGGAAAGCTTTATGAAATTAATGAATAGGTTCTAGAATACTCTTCACTAGAAGGGGCAAATTAAACCACTTAAGATTTTTTATATGGCGACGTTTCGTGCAATCATGCGTGCACTTCTTCAGGCCAACAAAAAGGTTAGAGTGGACTCGTCCTTAACTCCAAACAACATGACAATTAATTACACAATATAAATATAAATAACATGAATAAATTGTTAAAATGTTTTTACTAGTTTCTAGAAACATTTTATCAATTTAACAATTTATTTATGTTATTTATATTTATATTGTGTAATTAATTGTCATGTTGTTTGGAGTTAAGGACGAGTCCACCGCTTTTTGAAACCCTAAACACGTTAAAACTAAGTAACTGATTTGATGTGGACAAACTGTATGATGAGTACTGTAAAGTCAAAGAAACGTTAACGTTGTTAATACAGGAAAATAAAAATCAACATCCGAAAAAAAATTAAGTTCTTATAAACAATGGCATAAATTATTTTTGAATATAAAAGAGGCTCCAGAAATTGCTAGATCTTTCTAGCTGTTTTAAGAATAAATGAAATAATTGATTCTGAAATTCAAACTATAATAAACAGAGAAACTAAATACTGGCAAGCTGTTATAGAAATAATTTTCTACGTGATTCAGTTTTTAGGTCAGCAAAATTTAGCTTTTCGGGAAGTAGCAATAAGTTGTTTGAGAACAACAATGGCAACTTTTTAAAATGCATAGAAATGATTTCCAAATTTGACCCGATTATGTCAGAACATACAAAACGCTCTCAAATAAAAGATCACAAAAACTATTTCGGGGACAAAATACAAAATGAAGTAATCAACTTGATCGGTGAAAATATCAAATCCAAAATTTTAGAAGTAACTAAAAAGGCAAAATATTATTCCATATTATTAGACTGCACTCTTGACTTTAGTCACCAAGAACAAATTTCAGCTTGTATAAGATTTCTTAATAAAAAGATTAAAATTATTCAAAAACCGAACTATGATGTTGCTCAGTGTTGTAATCATTTAAATAATTTGAACAATTCTTCGAAAGCTTATCGCTCCGATAAAGGTTTTAATGATCTATTGATTGATGCTAAAGAAATAGCATCCAGCTTAGACATAGAACCTAAATTCAAACAAAGAGGTCTAAGACCGCAAAAAAATTAAAAAAAACATTTTGATTATGAATGTGACAATGAACCGATCCACGACGAAACTTAAAAGTTCAAAGTTGATTGTTTTTTTAATGCTCTAGATGTAATCATAACATCAGTGGATTAGAGATTCCAATTACTTTCTTTTTACTCTAATAATTTTGCGTTTTTATGGAATATTGATAAATTTAAAGATTATTTTGAAAACGAACAATTAGAATTATGTCAAAAAGTTGAAAATTTATTAAACGACAAAACTCACAATGAACGAGACATAACTGCCGTGGAACTTGTTAAGGAATTGTAATATTTATAAAATTTTGATGAAAAAGTTATTACGTCTCCAGAAGAAACTCTAAATTATATAACAATTAGCAACTTAGTGGATTCTTTTCCTAATACGAGCACAATACTTCGTGTTTTAAAAACAATGCCGTTTCTGTTACTACCGCAGAACGATCTTTTTCAAAACTCAAAATAATAAAAAATTATTTAAGATCGATCATGGGGCAGAACCGACTAAGTAATTTTGCCACGGCATATAAATAACAAACAGCTCTCTCTCAATAGCGGGAATATTCTTGCGCACACGCCCTTTTAGTCTAGAAGTTTATATCCCGCGAAATTAATCAAATGGTTCTTACGATTTGTTATTATTATTTACCACTATAAATGTGAGTCGGTTAGTATTAGCTATTTAATAACAATTATATTCTATTATTTACTTTACATTATTCCACTAAATTTTTTTTGTTATAAGTAGTTATTACATTAAAAAAATTTGGTATAAATAAATTGAGTTAATTACATATTTTGAAGTAGCAATATGTCAATTTAATCTTATACTAAAAAAATTAATTTTAAATTTATGCATTAGTTACGTCATCACACAACTTTGCAAACTGAATTAAGCATATTCTGCATAAAAAATAAGTCTATTAATTGTTTTGCCTTCTCAATTAGTTAATGTATTTTAAGTTATCCATTGTGAAGTTAATATTTTGGTATAACTACATTTTTTCAATTGTAGCTTGATAATGTGACCAAAGAATTAAGTGCTTCGAAAAAAATAAAGCCGGACCTGACACGTATACGTTCCTGATTTCTATACCCGAATGGCGTGTCTACAAGGTCAACAATTTTAAGTCTCTCACTTCAAAGGTGCCGCCCGAGAGTTGCACTACTGTTTGTTATTTATGCTGTGATCTTGCTATCATTTCAATAGAAACGGACCAGCTAAAAGAACTAGACGTCGAAGATTTAATTAAACAGTTTGCAAAAATTAAAGCACTCAACTCATTTAGCTAAAATATTAATAACAATACCTAATACCCGGATATTAACCTTTAAAAGATGACATGTTGCATTATTAAACTAATACTACATTGTTTTGTTTTTATTTGTCGATCAGTTTCGTTCTGTGATATATAAACGAGTATTTTTAATGTTTTAAATATTTTTTTTTATTTCTTGTGGTTATGTATCATATATTACATTTGAAACTAAAATACAAAAATTTTTAGTTGTAATACGAATCGAATATATTTCTGTTTTCTACAAATTTATAATTCTGTTATGTGCCTCAATGAAAAAATACTTATATGACATAGCTTGTACTTGTAAAATATAAAAATGAAAATAAAACATTTTGTACCAAAAAATGCTTAACTAGAGCTCAAAACATATTTTATTTAATAACAAAATAAGTTTTCTATTTTAATAATTACTTTTGCTTTGTCTTATAATAGTTCTTTAAGTAAAAGTTTAGCAGTCACTTGTAAAAGTGCTAAGTTCTTTTTGAAAAGTACAATTCAGTAGTTACAAACGCAAATTTTAATAGTGGCAAGTTTGAAATAAGATGCGTGACATTTCTTTTAGCATATATGATTTGCCAAGATTTTGCACGATTCAAAAAGATACTTTTAAATACTAAAATAATATGCTTAAAGACTGAATTTATTGACTTTGATAATATGTCGACAAAAGTATGTAGGTTGTGGTATAGTTCAGAATCAACACTAATGTAAGTATACAATGTTTTTGCATGTTCTTGACAATGTTGTACTCATATTTTAAAATACAAACTATATAACAAATTATCATATAAAATACAGTTAAAAAAAGTTTTAGTATAAAAGTACTATTGTAATTTTTGTAATAGATATTGATTTTATAACATTAAGTTTATTGCATCTCATTATTTTGTTATACATATCCATATTTTGCATTTACTATTATATATTTGTAATTGCTAATTAAGCATAGCAATGCATATTAAAAAAAAATAATGAAATAATTTATTATATTATACCATAAAAAAATAACATTAAAAAATAAAACCTAAACATTAATCAAACAATTATTTACAACTCTTCCGTAAAATACTTAAGCGATATGAAATGTACATAGTTGCGTAAGAATTTCAAAATACATAAATTTGCCTCAATTGATAACAAACGTTGTTAATTAGAAACACATAAACTAATATCTACAAATCAAGTTTAATCAATCAAACTGTACGCTCTAATAAGATACATCAGATACCGTTTCGTAATACTTTCTAATACTAAAAACAAAGTCAATAAAAATCAATACTTTAAAATAGGTTTATTACAAACATTTAAAAATTGATATTAATGTTTTATACGTTGTGTCCCACGCTAGGGGTACCCCATGGGATTTAACATGGGAAAATTGAAATTATTTTTTTCCTGCTTCCCAAATTAAAAAATCGCACAAATTTTGACGCAGATTTAAAGTGGCACTTAAAGCGTTTCTAAAAACAATTTTTTGATTATAATTTGATAATTAATAAATTAATTACATGCATTTGAAATTCGAAATTTTGAAGTTTTTTCGCGCATGCGATTCAGATCGGCTATCTTTGGTTTTTAAAGTAATATGGATGCTAAAATTAAATTTTAGCCCGTCAAATCAACATTATGCAACTTTATTTTTGAGGAAATGGAAATTTGAAGAACAAAGATTAAAAAAATTAGATTTGAAAATTTTCTGTAGGCTAAAAAAACTAAATTGCGCCCGCATTTGCGTGCTAATAAACCAGCTTATGATTCCAAAATGAAAAAAAAAACTTAAATTATGTTCAAGTAAATAGGTATTAAAAATCAAGTTAGCATTGATTTGTTATAAAACATTTGAAGTGTTGACAGTTTTGATAGAGTTGTTTTACAAGCTTCGAAAATGAATGTAGAAGAAAAAATTCTTGTGGTAAAACAAAATTTTCGAGGTGTTTCAAAGGTCCAAATTCGAGAAAACTTTGCTGGTTTTTTCGCTGATAGACCAATACTTTCTTTAAAGAGTATCAAAAAAACGATACAATTATTTGAAACCACTGGCTCCGTAAATCCACCATGTAAATGTCAGCGTTTACCACCCTTACACAATCATGAAGACAACCCTCAGAAGTTGGCAGTCCTTTCAGCTGTAGACCAAGATCCTGATGTTAGTTTGCGAGAAATTGAAATTAATGTAAGTGTTCCTCGGTCGTCTGCATTCAGGTACCTCAAACAGGAGGGCTTTAAAAGTTACCATTGGCAATGCCATCAAGAATTATTACCACACGATTATTATGCTCGTATGAGATTTTGTGAAATAATCACCGAAATAAACAATACCAATCGCAATTTTGTAAAAACCATTTGTTTTTTGGATGAAAGACCAAATCGACAAAATAATCGTACATGGTCTCTCGAAAATTCACACAAATTAGTAAATGGACCAATGGACACCTCATACCCAAATAAGTGATTCGCCGTGGTCGTTCCGCCAAGCAACGGATCGACAATGTTGAAAAAGCTCTTTAAAGGGCCGCAAATTCTCAATTGAAATGAATTTTGCACGACACGACGATTATTCGAGCAATCTTCCTGCGTTCGACCTATTGGTACCACGATGAGTGTTCGTAGATACCTATGTAAATGTAAATTTATGTTTGATGAATTTTTTTTTCTAGTCTGCTACAGAAAATTTTCAAATGTAATTTTTCTAGTCTTTGTTTTTCAATTTTCCATTTCCTCAAAAATAAAGTTGCATGATGTTGATTTGACAGGTTACAATTTAATTTTTGCATCCATATTACTTTAAAAACCAAAGATAGCCGATCTGAGTCGCATGCGCAAAAAACCTTCAAATTTCGAATTTCAAATGCCTGTAATTAATTTATTAATTATCAAATTATAATAAAAAAAATGTTTTTAGAAACGTTTTAAGTGCAACTTTAAACCTGCGTCAAAATTTTTTGCGATTTTTTAATTTGGGAAACAGACAAAAAATGATTTCAGTTTTCCCATGTTAAATTCTATGGGTTACCCCTAGCGTGGGACACAAGGTATATTAAAATCGTTTACTAAAGTTTAATTGTACTAGTCCCTAAAACATTCAGATAATGTACATAGTATTTGACATTCACCTGCATATTAAATTGTGACACGTATAACAAAAATTAAAAAGTAATTCTTATTGAACCAAATTTTTATGTCAACAGAACGCTACTGTATAAACCAAACCCAAAATCTGATTTTTATTAATTTAAGTGAAAGTGTTACATAAATACAAATTATGTCTACACTTTATACACAGCTCATACGGTAGTTTAAAGAATGCGTTAATATTTTTTACAATACACATAATACTTAATTAAAAAATTCTCAAATTTTGAAGATTATCTTTCATATTAAATGATGTTTCGGTAATTTTAAAAAAATCTGTTAAGCAACATCGAGAAAATACAAAGAATGCAAGATAATAACTCAAGCAAAATTTTGAATAGGTAAATACCAACCGTAATGGTTACATTTTACTTCACTTTCACTTTCAATGTCCATTTTAAAAATTTACAAAGTTGTGCACTTTCTTAAATTTGAATTCACCATTTTCATTTGTCTTTTTTTTATTATTGTTTATAACGTATTTGTTTTTACAAGAATGGCAATACCATCTACATAAACAATATATTTTTTTATATTTTTATTCTGATGTCTCAAATAATTTTGTGTAAAGTCACATTCAACAATGATGCTGACGGTGGGTCTCTTTGGCTTAACCCTCTTTTTTAGATAGAAATTTGTAGTTTATGTAACGCTTTGTGAAGAAATACTGGCTATTATAATTGTAATCAAAAGACATTAATTTTGTAATTTGTTATTAATGTTTTTATTTTATTTAAATTAGAAGACTTTTTTGTAAAGAAAACTGCATTTTTACATTGACCAAGATAACTGCTGCAATATTTCTTATAATCTGTATAATTTTTGACGTAAACCTTAATTAATCACGAAACTAAAAGCGTGCTATAAAATTACTGTTATTATGAGTGAAATTGGACGTATTACTAATGTTATTCAACATTGCCAATGACTTCATAAGTAGCTAATTTGCATTCGCCGATTTGAAATGTGAAATTCTCATAAAAAAACGTTCTACATGTTACCATTTTTTAAGTTATGTAATCATAAACGGTAACATTGTTCTTCAAATGTAATCTAAGTTTATTAATTTACGTTTTAATTTTTAATTTAATTTACTATAATTAGTTTATTAATAAACTGATTTGGATAGATAATTATGAATCGTTGCAGTTTTTTATAAGCACATAACATCAACGATTTAGCTACAAACATCAATCTTATGTTTACCTAAAGTAAAAACAAAGTATTAAAAAATTATAAACATTATTCATTATCTTTCAGAAAACGTCTATTTATTTTTTTTGCATCAAATATTGGAAAACCATAAATAAAAACCAATAAGGTGTGAATTGTAATTAGAGTAGAATAAAAGTAAGAGTTTCATAGCAAAAAATATGATTGCTTAATACACAACTGCAGTTTTTGATATGTATCATTTCCGTAGCTGAAAACAAATTAATATAAAATAGCAGTAAAACCGAATGTAGCATAAAAACATATTTCGTTTCCAGGAAGTAAAAAACGTCGCTTCCGACAATCTTCAATATCTTAATTTGTCTTCTTTTTACATTCACTTCTTACATTTTTTCTAAATAATTTATTTTTGATTATAAGAAAGTATGACAACAGATAATATAGTTTTGTTGCATTTATTTATTTACATGAACAATCAGAGTAATTTACGTAACAAGCGCCGAAGGCACAGCATAGCATAACGAACGTTAATGCAACCGAGCGTTGCACGTAAGTCAGTTATGCTATAAAACTTTTGATAAAAATAACGTACGTTGTTTTGTGTTGCCCTTTGTAAAATTATTAAAAAAAAACATAAAAAAATACACCAGAAATATAATGTTGGCAGTACATTTATTACTAAATCTGTCAAGTTTGACGTTAAATTTATCGTTTTTTTTTAAATTTTAATTAAATTTCAAAAATTTTCTAATGAATTTTCTACCAGTTGGATAATATAATAATTGACTTTGAACACTTAGTTTTATGTTAATGTTTAGTTTTCATTTTCCCAGCTTTTTTCGCTCATTACGTAACTTCATTAACAAACAAATATTGGCGTTTGCAATGTTGGCAGTACAAAAAATGTTTTAACAAACATTACCAACGTTTTGTCTATACTTTCATCAGGAAAACTAATTAAACGTTTCTAAAGCAGGTCATTTACGTTCGTAATTTTTTTATCAGCAGTAGCTGTCGCTTTTAAAGTAAAAACGTCTATTATTGCAAATGAGGGAGTACACTCAATTAAACAAAAAACGGGACACTTTGGTTAGTTCAAATGAAATAGCTAGGGGTGTAAACTAGGCTTGTTAGCGAATGCAATCGGTAATTATTCGCTGACGTTTGCGATGATATTCAAGAAATCTAAATTAAACAAATAATAAACATTGAGAATACCAAAAGGTCAAACTGTTTATCGGCTAAAACTAAAAAATTAATATATTCTTATTTTTTAAATCATTTGGAACAGTACACTGCATCTTATTTTGACACGAAATATTTTGTATGTAAATAAAAATCCCGTATTGAAATAGTGCATTATAAACTTTATAGGCTATTTTTTGTAAATATAAACTATTGCACTTAGCTTTTAATTACATTCTAAGTAGTTGTTCTTTTAATTTTTTTTTTGTTGAAATGTCAAATAAAGACAATTATATTAAATGTTTTAAAAAATTGCTATCACACTTATAAAGTCTTATTATTGTATTTTATTTTTATACAAAATATTTTCGTGTATAACTAAAATTGATTGCAACGTCGAACTATTTATTTCTTTGTTTCGTCAATGGATGTTTATGCCTTTTGCCTTTTTCTGCATTTTTTAGTTGAACAATCATTTAGATAACGTTAATTCAATTTTCTTTTTGCGGTACGGTAAATAAGGCATTTATTTGAATGTTGTTAATATGTATGACTTAAACGCGCACAATCTTCCTAAGAATAAATAAATCAAACTTAATGTGCCATTGCGTTACGTTCCTTTAGAGGCGGGAGAGGGCACCAGCACTAATATAATAAACAACAAATTCCTATATCCTTGGTCACTCACATCCTGCTTTACCATAATATAATAAATAATCGTTCTTATTAAAATTTTCAGGAATGTCACTTGTTACGTACGAAATTTTCATTACGAAATACCCTGTATATGTAATTGAAATTAGATTCCGGTTTGGACGCCCCCTACCCATCGCTTTGTGTGACTGTCATTTACGACGAAATCGTTAATCTGTCAACTGCATAAGATGGCCGGTGTGGCTTAAAAATAATTCTCAAAGATCATCCGTAGTAATGGGGATCAAATTATAAGTGTATTACGATAATAAAATATTTGAGTCGTCACCGGGTAAGATAATTGCTGTCGTTTATTAAAATTCTGTTGTAATTTCTCGTTAATTTTGATAGCCGTTCCACCACGTTCTGGCACATGTTTCTATTTGTTAAATTAAAGGCACTTTGTTGCTTGTAAGAAGCTTTTATTATATTTTAGGACATACGATCTTATCACGTACAAATATATATGAACAGAATACAACGTACAACATGTACGGCATTACGTTACTCTCATAGTTGTCAATATGGCGCCTAATTTCCCGCCTTAAGTATATTATTTTACAATGTTGCCAATGTTCTATTTTTACATTAATTTGTCATCTGAATAACTCCCCCTTTCAAATTAGATGTATTCTTGTTTCTTTTTTAATTATACTTAAAACTACAAAAAATAATAAACAAAAATTTTATATTTCTATGAGTACATCTTAAAAATATCAAAAATCATTTTATGTTGTTAAACCTAAATCTTTTATACAAGTTGTAAATACCGATTTTGATAGTGGTTTTGTTAAAACATCTGCCGTCATTTCTTTAGAGCAAATATGATTGACTTGCACATTTTTATTTTCAATATGTTCCTTTATAAAATGATATTTGATATCTATATGTTTAGATTTATTTGATATAATATAATTTTTGCTAATGTCTATAGCACCTCTATTATCACAAAATATTTTAATGGGTTGGTCAGAATCATAATTGTAGTCAATTTCTGAAATTAATTTTTTTAACCACAGGGCTTCCTGGGTTGTGAAAGATAATGCCATATACTCGGCCTCGGTAGAGGACAATGCAATTGTTTTTTGTTTTTTACTAAACCACGAGATAGCTCCTCCGTGCAACAAAAACATGAAGCTGTTATAGAGAAACGGTTGTTCAACTTATTACCCCAGTCTGAATCACTGAAGCATTTCAATTCATTATCCGAGTTTTTAGTGTACTGTAGTTTATAATCAAGTGTACCTTTTAGGTAGCGAAATATTCTTTTTACTGCATTCCAGTGAGAATTATTAAAGCTATTGTTAAATCTACTTAAAAAGTTGACAGAGAATGCAATATCCGGACGGCTAATTTGTGAAGCATACAGTAAACTTCCAATTGCTTCTTGGTAAGGTATATTGTCATTTAGTTTTCTTCTTCATCATTGGGAAGCCAACCAGGGTCCATAGGGGTGGACACAGCATTACAGTTGCTCATTCCAAATTTTTCTAGTAGCTTCTTTATATACTCAGTTTGATTCAACATTATGGTTTCATTTTCATAAATTATGTTCATTCCAAGACATTTTTTAACTGGTCCTAAATCTTTCATATCAAATTTCGAAATTAATTCATTTTTAATTTTAATTTTAGTTTGCTCTCGGTTATAAAAAATTAATAAGTCATCAACGTAAGATGCAATAATCAATATGTAATGTTTATCGTTGTTGGTATACACACAAGGATCAGCAGCAGTTGGTGTTAATCCAAATTCTAATAAAGAGTCGTTTAATTTTTATTCCAACATCGACCGCTTTGCTTTAGACCATAAACCGATTTTTTAAAAGCCAAATTTTATTATTTGGACAGTTTTGAATAGTTGGCGGTTTTACGTAAATTTCTTCCTCTAAGTCACCATTCAAATAAGCTGTAGATACGTCCATATGGATAATTTTTAGTCCCATTTTTACTGCATAAGAAAATAAATATCTTAGTGATGAATACTTAATTACGGGAGAAAAAGTTTCTTGGTAATCGATTCCGGGTTTCTGATTACATCCTTTTATTACCAATCTGGCTTTAAATTTGGGTTGTTTATTAATTTCGTCTTGTTTAATTTTAAGAACCCATCTGGTTTGCAGTATATTTTTATCAATTTTTTTATCTACTACTTCGAATGTTTTATTTTTTTCATGTGATTTCATTTCATTCTCCATAGCTCTCCTCCATTCGGTTGAATTTGGGCCTGCCAAAGCTTCTGCTATTGTTATGGGTTCTGTCAGTGAATTCACGTACGCTGTCATATCATAATCACTTTGCCATGTAGGTGGTTTTATGATTCTACCTGATCTGGATGTTGCGTTAGGATTCTCTTCAGGATTAACATTTCCCTCTAAAGATACATCACTTAGTTCTGGTTCTTCTTTTATGATATTGGATTGTACGTCTTGAATATTTTGTTGTTCGTATTCATCTTCTTGAACATTTTGCAATTCTTCTTCATTTTCTTGTACATTTTGATTTTCATATTCACTTTCTTGTATATTTTGATTTTCATCTTCACTGCTTTCGTCGTTTTCTACGAATTGGTTTTCATCAAAAAATGGAAAATACTCTTCTATATTGTTTTCTTCAGGTTCTTGTGTTTCCTGTTTTTCATCTTCTAGGTTTTTATTTTTAGGTTTGAATATTACATCACGCGATATTTCTATTTCGTTCTCTTCAGGTAAATATATTCTTAATCCTTTTTTGTTCTCATCGTATCCAACAAAAAAGCCTTTCTTACTTTTAGGATCCCATTTTTTCCTTAATTGTTTCGGAACATGAATGAAAACTTGTGAGCCAAAAATTTTAAAATTTGTTAAGTCAGGTTTTTTGTTACACCACATTTGGTAAGGAGTTTTATTTTCAGTATAACTAGTACTACTTCTATTTAACACGTAAACTGCTGTGTTGATAGCTTCCGCCCAAAGATTTTTGGTTAGATTTTTTTTTTCGGGCAGCTTCAACTACAGTACGGTTCTCACGTTCTATTTTACCCGTTTGTTGCGGTGAATATCTTACACTAGTTTGTTGAATGATGCCATATTTTTTTAACAAATTATTTACATCTATATTTACGAATTCCGATCCTCCTTCGTTTCTTAGTATGTGTACTTTTTTATTCAACTGAGTTCGAACAGTATTAAAAAATATTTCAAGTTTTTTAACCGTTTCATTTTTATTTTTAAGAAAGAAAACAGTCCTGTATTTAGAATAATGATCTTTTAATAATAAAAAATAACGAGAACCACCAATAGATTCTTCTTCCATTGGGCCACAAAGATCTGCACTGATTGTATGACAAAGGTCATTCACCTTTGTTGTACTTTTTTTGAAAGGCAGTCTCATTTGTTTTCCAAAAGGGCAATTTTCACAAAAAGGCTTGTTATCATCGATAAATTTAATTTTTTGTGTTTTTAATATTGATCGAACTTGTTGAAAGTTTTGATGAGCTAAACGCTCATGCCAAGTTTGAATGTTTTCAATATTAGTTGTTGCATAAGCTGCAGAATCACAATTCTCAAAATTATTATTACTTACATGCATATCTAAAACAAATACATTATCTGTATATCTAGCAATTGCATAAGTTTTATTTTCTTTTTTTATTTTTACAATATTGTCGTTACCTGTGATAGAGTAACCCTTTTTCATCGCCTCACCAACGCTAAAAAGGTTTAATTTTAATTCCGGCACATATAGCACATTTTTTAGAACACTTTCTATCACTTCACCATTGATTTCAGTGTTTACATTTATTTCACCCACGCCATGGGCTTTCAAAAGACGTCCATCACCAATTTTTACAAAACTTTCCCGTTCACAGAATGTTGAAAAAAATTTTATTTCACCTGTCATGTGTTGACTGCAACCACTGTCCAGATAGAATTGATTGTTCATAGGAGTTGTTTTATTTATTACTACAAAAGCATTTCTTTCTTCTTTATTTTTTGATTCTGATTTGTTTTTCTTCATTTTTCATTGGGTTGAAACGACAGTATTTCGATTCATGATATTTTCGACATCTGCTGCAAAATTTGTTGCTTTTCTTACGAAAAAACAGTTTTCTGTATTGTGATTAGTCTTTCTGCAATCTTCACAATGTTTTGCTGTTTTAGAGCATAGAGCTAGGTTTTCTAGATCAAGTGTTTCTTCATTCGATACGTCTGAGCGTTGTTCTTCAATTAACAGACGAGCTGTCAAATTATTTATTGTTTGATCTTTTGTAGGTACTGATTCCCATGCTGTTATGAAATGTTTATATGTTCTAGGTAACGACATTAATATTTTAGTTATTATCATTTTGTCTGAGATTATTTCACCATGCTGTTTTAATTTACTTACGATCAAATTTATTTCTGCTACGTGTTTTGCTAAGTTATTTCCTTTTTCTTGTTTATATTTATAGGAGAAAAATTGTTGTTGCAGTGTATGTAATGTTACTTCATTATATTGATCATAAATGGAGAGTAGTTTAGTCCACATTTCGTGGGCTGTTTCACAAGTCATGATGTGCAAAAGAGTTGTTTCGGTCATTCTCGAAGTAATTAGTTGTTGAGCGTAGCTATCTTTCTTTTGCCATTTTCTTATTTCTTTAGCTGAATCTTCTTCAACATCTGGTTTTATGTTATTCTGTATTACTTCCCACACATCTGCTGATGTCGCAAAGATTTTTATGTTAAACTTCCATACGTCCCAATTTTCTGTACCTTTCAGTAACACTATTTGAGTTGTATTATTTGAAGGCTTCATTTTTAATAGTACATGCACAAAATACCATTAAGTGTTCGTGAAATGAATGTTGTGTTTTTATTTTATTTTAACTGAAGTTTGGAAAAAACTTTGTTTTTTATTTTAAATTGCACAACACATTACACTTTTTAATTTATTAAAAGAATGCGGACCTGGGCCCATAACCTGTTAAATTAAAGGCACTTTGTTGCTTGTATGAAGCTTTTATTATATTTTAGGACATACGATCTTATCACGTACAAATATATATGAACAGAATACAACGTACAACATGTACGGCATTACGTTACTCTCATAGTTGTCAATATGGCGCCTAATTTCCCGCCTTAAGTATATTATTTTACAATGTTGCCAATGCTCTATTTTTACATTAATTTGCCATCTTAATAACACTATTCGATAACGAATTATGAAGGATTAACTTCGAAAAATACTTTCGTGGGACGAGTATAACTCTATCTATAAGGCCTGCGGTTAAAACTAAATAAACCGAAGATAATCACATTTCGGCGAGATTCTACTCAGGCGGCAAACACCTGCAAAACCAACTGTCATCAACGGTGTACAACAGCATTCGACAACCGGGTTATGTTATATGTACTTTCTTTAACAATAAGTAACCATTTTTGTAGATTTTGATTTCGTGAGGCATTGGTTTGACACGATTTGCTACTTAAAGTTTATTGCAGGCTCACTTGCCGGGGAAAGCGCCTTCTTCGACCAAGTAGGAGTTACTGTATTGTGGGTAAGTTTATTTATTTACTTGTTCGCTGTCAGAAAGGTCGCTCACGAAACTTTAGCTAATGTCAATTCCGTACTTGCTATCATTGTTTTATTACCATTAAGGTAGTATCATTAGTTATTTTGTATATTTCGCATGCTGTGTACAACCAATAATTATTACGAAAGTTTAGTATTAATTCAGTAATTACTATCACTGTTTTATTATCAGTAAGGTCGTCTCATTAGTTATTTTTTCGTGTGTTTCGCATGCTGCGTACAACCAATATTTACTACGAAATTTTAATGTTAATCCCGTAAGTGCTATCCTTGTTTTATTACCAGTAAGGTAATACCATTAATTATTTTGTATGTTTCGCATACTATGTACAAACAATATTTACTACGAACTATTCTTCGCTGTTCGCTTCAACTTAACTTACCTATGTATTGTGTGTTGCCGATACGGCTGGCATTCATGTACTGAAAATTCGATATATTTGTGATAACCATCGACGTTACTAAATTAAAGTTGTTATACTGGTTACTCTTTCTTTTATGGCAACATACCTTTCTCTTTTGATCGTCGTTACCTAGTAACAAATTGTGGCTACTCGACCATCAGAATAATAAGGATTACGAACCTCCAATTGAGTTACAAGTTTGGACCGTCTGTCGTGAGCGAGGCAGAAGTGTTATCTTGGATCAGCTCTGGCGCCCTTAAGCATACTTCCTGTAAACCTCCCCTATCTCCGACTGTGTGAGTTGGCCGTGCAAGGTTCGTAAAACCTAAAGCTTGTAACACACTTAAGAACAATAAAGTATTTTAGCTTTATATTCATTTACAATTTTTAATTTTTTACGTCGCTCTTATAGTTATATGTGAATTATGAATGTGAATTACCGCCACTCTTAATTATTGTAAAAGTAATTGTAGTTTTTAGTTTAATTTATGGTTTAGCAAAAATATAGCATTAAGTTAGTAAATTTCTCTAGAAAACTATTTTTTTCTTTATAATACTTGCACATAGGAGTGTTGATTTGAAGGCTCAAATCCTCGCGCAGGTACCGCGCGGTCTTAGTGTTCAAGCAATTGCTCGAATGCTTATGATTTCACAAACTACTGTAGAATATATCCGAGTTAAATAGTATCGCGAGCACACGATAAACAAGACCATCGGGAGTGGCAGACGAAGAGTGTATACGGTGATCCAAGACTAACATGTTACTCAAAATTTTTTTTAACTTTTCGAAATGCTTGAAGCGACGTTTTCGGGATGCCAGTTCAAGAATTTTGAAATTGTGTTGTTGACAAAAATTTTTTAAAACCTATAAAAGTGTTTCGACGCCCAAGAAGAAATCTTAAGCTTTCGCGGTTATTTTGTTTATGAATATAAGCGACTTTCGGCTAGGCTCAGTGACATTTGCCGTCCGACAATACGGCAAAGACTAAGTTCTACTCGTTACTTGTTTTGGCTCTACAGGAGAGACTAGAGCCTAAAAAGTCTGGGGGTTTAATTACGACGCGGTCTAAACCGAATGTCGCTTATAATCATACCCAAAAAGTTATAGAGTTAACTAAACAAACTTCAAAAAGTGTATCGGTCACTTTGCAATAAAAGTATAGGGTTGGGTAAGTTTTCATGGCCCAGGCATTTGTTGGGGATTGAGGGTCCGCTTACATCTTTCAACAGGTGAGCTTCCTTAATACTTAAAGTTATCTTAATATCCCCGTTATTACAATATGCACTTCAAACAATAATTCAACAGTTACTTAGGATATAGGCTAGTCATAATCTTTTTAACTATTATTATTAATTCTCTTTAATCTCTATAAATTATGCCCATATACATATGTACATCCAGGTCGAATACAGCAATATATCTTAAACGTGTTATCGTGGTCAAAAATTAGTTAATAATGACCGAAAATGTGATCATCACCAAGTTGAAAAAATTGTTTTCTAGGTACGGTTTACCAGAAATAGTTAGCTCAGATAATAGACCCCAATTCTAATCTGAATTCAAAAAATTTGCAAAAAAAATTGATTTTGTTCATATAACAAGCAGTCCTAAGTATTCTCAGTCTAATGGATGCATTGAAGCTGCAGTGAAAACTGCTAAAAATCTTATTAAAAAAGCTAATGATTTATTCTTATCTTTGTTGTCGTACCGTACCACCCTTCTGAAAAATCGTTTTACCCTAACCGAATTATTATTTAACAGAAAAATTCGTTCTCCTCTTCCAATTTTACCGAAGTTTCTTAATCAAATGGTTGATACAAGCTTAGTTTTCCAGCGAAAGGGAAGGTACAGGGATAACATGAAGCGAAATTATAATAGGCGTCATCGCATAAAAGAGCTTTTAGGGTTAAAAGTTAATGATAGTGTATGGGTGACTGATCTCAAAACATATGAAAAAGTTATTCGAAAGCTTAAGGAACCAAAGTGTTATCTTGTCAAAACTCATACTGGCAATTTTCGAAGGAATAGATGGTTTTTAATATCAACAAAACATCACAACTTTGTTTCTGATGAAATTGTTCCTCAATTCAATAATGAATCTTACGTGGTCACTTACACCATCAGTTATGGTGAAAGTGTTACAGAAACTGAAGTTATATCCAGAGTGGTTAAGAGTAATGCCGATAATGACGAACGTGTTAGAAATAGTAGACGAGTGCGTAACGTAAAAAGACCCTCGTATTTAAAAAACTATGTCACTTAATTACTCAACGTTTTTTTCTCATTATAAAAGAGGGGAATGTTCTGTCAGAATTTTAAGGAAAAGTGACAACAAGTGGCATAGGGATCTCGCGTCAACATAGAGATAACAAAAGAGCACAATCAGCAGATATTATTATTATGATAGGTGTGTTACTTTTAGTATGTAATGTAACGTTTATTTGTTGTTTTCTATGATACCATCTTTGATGGTATTTTTACTATTTAATAATAAACTAATCATCGAATCTAGTGTTTGATCTCTATTATAGAAGAACCCAACATAACACAAACGAATAGAAGCAATGACGTTACTGGTAGGAAATCTGAAACTAAGAGACTAAAATATGCATGCAAACATGAACTAAAAAGTTGAAATATTCACTAAAACATGCTTTTACACACTAATTTGTAGGCAGAAAATATGTGTTCCACTTCACAAAACGTCAATAGAATCAATTTTTATTTATTTATTGAAGAGGGTTCTACCTAAAAATTATCATGTCGCGTTGAATATGGGTTTAATACCATTCTTACGAAGAAGTTTCCCTATTTGATCTGTAACCTTGTGAATGTAGGGTAAAAAGCCCAATTTTGGGTTGCATTCGGGAGTAGAAATGTCCTTAGGTAATCGAGTACGTGGATGTAGACGACGATTAATAACTCTATGAATATCTCGCTTTAGATAACCATTGTTCACTAAGGTTCTAGTAAGATGACAGAGTCCGAGTCTAGATTTGAGAATAAGAATGGTATTAAACCCATATTCAACTCGACAGGCAAAATCTCTCAGATTCTTCCTTCTCCCAAAGACAAAGATTTTCGTTTGCTTTTTCAAGTTATCGTTTTCTTTCTTTCAGAGTTTAGATTATGGCTTGTTTCACAAGTGGATAACCTAACTTTTGAGAAGTTCTTAGATAGATTTCGGTTACTTGTTTGAGTTTTGCAATTTATCTCACGCCCTGATGAAGCCCCTTACGAAAGTGGGCAAAACGTTGGCAACTTCGATTAAAACCACAATGACACGGTCCAAACCCGGAAGACATTTTTATCTTAGTATTACTACCTGGGATTGGATTTCTTGTGAGCTACGGTAATACATTTTAGTTTAGGGGATTTGTGTTTGTTAATAGGTTTTAGTGCTAAATTCTACTTAAAGGGAGCTACATGTGCTATGATTATGTTTAATTAGTCTCTTAGCGACTACTGTTAAGATCATTTTTGTTCTTAAAGCATCGTGTGTTGTCTCATGTAAACCATGTATTCTTCAGAAGAAGAACCTCCACCTATTAATTCATCGGACTCTGATTCGGAAACAAACTTGCCCGATTGGAATAAAACCTTCTCTGGTGAAGATCCTTCTGAACTTATGGCCTTTTTAACTAGAGTGGACAAATTGTGCATGTTTCGTAGTGTTTTGCACCACCAACTTTTGCTTTCAGCTTTTAAAGTGCTGTCCGGTAAAGCTCTATTTGTGTTTAGAGCTAGAGGTCATTCTTTGCGTTCTTGGAAAGATGTTGTTACTCTATTAAAAAAGGAATTTCTTCCGTTTGATTATAATGAACGTCTACTAGATACTATTCGAAACTGTAGGATAAAACCTACCCAATCGATTAGAAAGTATGTTGCTAATACACGGTATCTTTTTATGCAGTTGTTATAACCAGTCTCGGAAAGGAGACAGCTTAAAATCATTCGCTGCAACTTGACTTTGTTTTATCAATCTCAATTCGCACTGGTGAATATTAGATTTTTGTCGCGATTCACATCCTTATGCAAACGTTTGGAATTAAACCTTAACTCTAGTAATTCTTTTAACTTTCCGACATCTGAGAGAAGTGATCGACTTCTAGAACTATCTTTAGTTTATACGAACAAAACTGTTGCTTCCGCACCTTCAACTAATGCTGGTTTTCTTCAAATTTCGTCGTTTCCTTCTTCTGCAACTACTCCGAAGTTTACTACTTGTGTTCACTGTCGTTCTAAGGCTGAGAAACTTTTACGACCTATTCGTTCTTTAGCTTCTCTTCCTCCAAATTTTTCTTCGGTTGCTAGGATTATTTGGCTTACTACCGATCCTAGGTATTTAAGTTTAATTTCTAGTTTCTGCTTTTCCTCGACGGTACTCTCGTTGGTGTATTGTGGAAAGTCTTTTATACAAACGTGTACATATCTCTTTGTCTGATTCTTCTGTGTGGAAATAAGTTGTCCCATCGGACCAACGCAAACAACCGGTCTATTATCACCATCTTCCATCTAAGTGTAAACATGGCAGTGTTAAAATTGCTTTGGAAGGTCTCACTTCTACTAGCTGCATATGAGATCCAAAGTTGCTGAGAATATACGCTCTTTCTAATGCAACTCGCAACGAATCAATAATATTAAATCGAATTCTCGCTCATTGCCAGGTACTATGAAGCGTTCCAACAACGACGTCGTTACTAGGTATTCTACACATCTACGTAAAGATACTACATTTGCTCCGGGTGTAAAAGCTGCTACTTCCTCTGTTTCATCGAGTTCTTTGGTTCCTTCCACTTGTGCATCGACGTCTCTTTTTTTTAATGGTTCGCTTTTCTTTTATCGGCGTCGCTGGGAAATTCTAACAACGCGTGTTGACTTCGGGCTGTTGACTTTTAGCTATCGTCTTGGTTCTTGTTTTTTGGAATTGTGTTATTATTCTGTTAACTATGTCGTAGATATTTTGGTTGTGGTAACTCGGATGCTATCCATTTGCTTTCTTCCAATTTTTGTAACTGCTTTGCTGTTGTTTTGATTAAGTTGTTTGACAATTTTCTTTTGGTTTTCTTTCTTTACCATCTTATTTCGGGACAGACTCCCTTCCGTATGTATATAGTTATACCTACTTAGTTGGCATTTTTTTGTATTGGTATGTCACTTATAGGTTTCTCTGTTTCGCTTTTAAAACTTGAATTTTTTTTGGTTTCCTATTCCGCTCGTCGCAATTAAAGTCTTGAAGTAAACTTTTCACTTTGGGAACAGCATTTGGTACACATTCGTTTTATAGCTAAACACGATATATTTTTCTTCTCTTTCTAAATTTGTTGTTTGGGCGGTTGGTTAGGCACTGTAGGGTGGTCTTACGGGGTGAAGAATCGGACATTACATCTAGTCTTATCTTTCTCCGTTTTTTGCTATATCTATCTTATCTACTTTTATTTCTTTCTTCAATCTAGTTACTTCCTCTGTACCAACCATTCTTGATTCTTTTGTTCCTCTTAAAGTTCGCTTTTTGGGCGGTTCGTTGGGTAGTAGGGTAAGGTCATTTTGGGTCGACTAGCTAGGAAGAGGTAATCGAGCCGTAAACTAACACCTGTAGTCTCCGTTTTCCTTCTGTTTTTCTTTCTTACTTTTTTTTCTCTTTTGTTGCTTGGACACTTGCTTTACTTTTTGATAACTTTTCTCTTGAGTGTTCTTTCTGTTGCTTGATTGAACTTAGTGTGTCATTTGGTTGTTGTGTAAGTCTGAATCTTGAGGCAGACTACAACTCCGTTTTTCTGTACTGTAGTTATTCTTAGAGTATCTCTTTGGCTACTTTTCTTTGTTTTTTTCGAGAGTATTCTAATCCGTTAATCGGTTTCAACGTCGCAGTGTGACATTTCAGAACAGTGATCGATGATTCACGAGTGTTCGATTAGCAATAGATACTTCTCACGTTTTCTTATTTCTACTTCTTTCTTTTCATTTTCTTAGAATTACTAGTACTGAGATTTTCTCCTTGAGGTGGGCTTATGTGGGTTGGGGTTTTTCTCTTTTAGGGGTTACTTTTATTTGGAAGTTTTCTTTTGGGGTTTGCTTAGATACGGGGTGAGAGTTTCATTAAGATTTTGAAGCTTTTGGGTGCTTGACGCTAGTCGAAATTTTCCTTCTTTCTCTCCTCTTCTCTTTTCTCTCAGTCTCTGTTTAGTCTGCTCTTCTCACTTGATAGAACGTCTCGTTGATAATTTATACCCGGAATCACCTTTTGGTAGCTTTGATAATTACGTTCGGTTTTTAATATTTGTCTTCTAAGTTCTCTGGAGTTTAGTTTCTCGGGCAATACCATTTTGCTTTATGCGTCTCTAGTCTAAGTCAGGTCTGTTTGATTTTAATAAACTTCGAAATTTCCTTTTCCTTTGACTATATAGTTGGATTTTTCTTTAGTTTTCGGTTCTTGGGTTGGGTTTCATTTTTTAATGTGTTTGTTTAGTGTTGACGAACTCCATTGCAAGTTCCGCTCTAACTCATGCTTACTACTGCGTTCGGATTTATTTCGATCGTGGGTTTCACTTCTTGCTAGGGAGAATTTGTAACGGTTAAATTTTAACGACGAATGAATACCTAACCTTGAGTAATTTGGTTGAGTTTGATGCTGTCAGATAGGGCAAGCTGTAATTCATTTTTTAAAGACATTTCCGGTCAATTTTGATTTTTGTCACATCCGGTACGGTGTGTGTGTCGGCGTTAAAATGCGAAAACATTGGTAAAAAAAATGAGATTTTGTCGTCAATCGACATCTGGCTTATAGATGTTTTTCTTTTAGTGAAATCTGAAACCAATCTTTTGGATGTGTGACTCTTCCAAAGTTATTTACTTTCAACATATTTCAACGGTGAATAAACCGAGGAACGAACGCTGTATCGACCCTAACTTGATCGCGTGCTGTTGCGGTCTTTCGGATCGCTTCTCACTTATAACAATTTAACTGTGTTCGTCAATTGTCAGAATGTTTAACAAAACAAATTAATTAATGTAGTTATAAACGAGGTTCTTTATCATGTGCGCTTAGTAGATTGTTATATTTTGCTCCGTTTACGATATTATTACACTTAACCTTCATAAATTTCAATATTGTTACTTAGCTTTCTTTAATTTCCATATTATAATAAACGTAAAGAGATTAGATGTACGTGTTGTAGTTTGATGTGATGTTACCGGGTGATACCATCCTATGTAAATATCTGGCTCGCGAACTTGGCGTCAATGCCACGGGCGGATTATAACCAAATCAATTACGAAGATGTATCTAACTATTGCTACCGTTGCGGCGGTATATTAAAATATCTTGTTCCAGAGCCTACTTTAGATTTGTTTAGTATTTTCCGGATTTGTGTCATAAATATAACGATACCAGTGTAAACGACATTTCAACTCCAGCTTTATTTTCTTTCGTGAGGGTCGGTTGTCGTAGATAAACGATACAAAAAAAGGAATCAGAAATTAATAAACGAAACTGTCATTTTCTTATTCGAATAAGTGTTTTATTTCAATGTACTTTGAAGAATGCGGGTCTGGGATTTCCTATTTCAGGCCTATAGACGTTCAGTAGGTACATTACTCGTCCGTAAGAAAAGGTGGCGCAAAAGGCATTGGCTTATCGCAAGAGTCATCCGACCCACAACCATCTGCGGCGAAGCTAGCCAAACGGTAAGCCAAACATCTACGATTATAATTTTTTCTCACCTCCCCAATTCGTACCTTACAATTTGAATATCTAATAAAAAATCAGAAACACTAAACTCTGTATAGATTCGTCGGTACTTGACGTTGAAAATAAGTTTTAATTGTAAAACAATCGGACACAAAACCAAGTTAATATAAATTATTATCATACACGTACTCATGAACCTTTCGAAAGTCCCGCAACTAAATGTCTATGACCTACATGTTTTATAAAGCCGTATAAAAGAATTAGTTTATACGTTTTTTCTGTGCTGTTAAGAATAGTGTGATTGTTATAATTCAAAACTGAAAAAATATGAACATATTTATTTAAAAACTAAATCAAACAAATACTATTCTACACCTGAGTATTTAAAACCCCAAATAATCTGTCTAGCGTAATCCCTCTTAGGTGCTAATCACTTAGTTTATCATTTCCATATATACCTTAAGCTACATAGTAACTCGTTCACATATTGTAACTGGATTTGGAAATTGACAAATTGGACATTCATACTGCGGATCAGCAATTTGGTTTCCCTACATAAATACTTTAGACTTAGAAAGCATTAGAAATAATTCTCACCTTCAAGCATGTGTAACAAAATATATGAGGACAATTCATCCTATAAGGCAAAATTGGAGACATTCTACAATGCGTACATATAGTTTGAGTAGTAAATGTCAACTTAGAATGGTCAGTCTTAGATCGTTTAGCCAATGGAAAAACTTTCATAAGCATTCTTTTTAACTTATGATAATTAATAAGTGGAATAATGTACACTAAAATCTCCTACAAAAAGAACAACAGTGATTGTGAAATTATGCCACTACAACATACGATAAATCCATTCCATAACAATTCCCTAGCTAAATATTTTGATTCAAAACTTCTTTCAACATCCTGTGCGTACACTTGCTTTAATCCCAACATTCTATCTAATAAAAGTGGATACCTACCATTCCTCAAGAAATACGATATATTTATAAAGCTACACACTTTTAAAAGAGCATCAAATTGAAGAATAATTTTATAGATAGTTGTAAACTGTGATAATACGTTAAGCTTAGGTAAACAATCGAAACAATTTAATATCGAGTATAACGTTCTTTTTGAATTCGTCATGTTTTCATATTTGATTGCGAGTAACTGTTGACCAAAAGTATTTCCATTTTTAATTATCGAGTAATATAGAATTAGACATTTCAACAACAACTCCATTTCTGCTGTGTACAATGCAGAAAACTTTGCCTGGAACAATTTTGTATTGAATAAAATTTAAGAAGACGAAATCTTACAGGTAAGTAAGAGCTAATCTCGTGCAGTATTTGTAGTAGCATTTTGAAAACTTCTCTATCTAAATATAAAGCATCTAACTGCGTAACTCGAAGTAATTTACTAGATGACATATTTGAAATTATTTCTTTAGAAAATAAAAATTAAATTATAAGAGATAAGAAAGACGTAAAAATTAAAGGTTAGTTCATTCGATCTACTATATTTGTTTGATTTGCTCTACTTCAGTATAATTGTTATATACAAAGATGAGTTCAATTTAAATACTTTTACATTCAATTTAAATCTATTCTTGTATTTTGTATAAAAGTTTGATTCTTAATTGTTAATTAATTTCTATTACACATTACATTACATTTATTACATTATGTATGTATAGAATTCGTATAGTTAATAATGCCACAAAATAAAAAAAATTAAAAGTAAATCTTGTAGAAGAGATTTGCCCATTTCTCTTGTGGTTAGAAATCATTTTATGTTACCTATGTTAGAAATCAGTACCTATGGTAACAAATTGTAACTTAAAAATTTATGCCAAATTTGCAGTTTTCGATTTTTATAGATACATTTTAGTAAAAGAAAAATTTTGAAAATGCTTGGTTGTAGCGGCTTTTAGTTTGAGCGAAATTAACTATTAGTGGTATCACCGCTAATTCCCAGCCAACTATATCGCGTTTTTATTACATAACATTTACGTTATTAGAGTACACTTTGCTCGCTTCAGTAGATTCAATTGTTTTTATATTGCTATGTGTACCATCATGCATTTCAAAATCAATTTGTGTGAAATTATTAACCAATATTTTTACAAATTGTTAATTAAAACTTAATATAGGTATCGACGCGCCTGAAAGAAACACTTGAAATGTAATTTAGATTCATGGTATTTTCGTTATTTCATAATTTCATTTATTTGTGATTTTGAACACATCATTATACGTCGGAAATTTAAGACTATAATAATTAACCACTTAATTTATACTTAAATTTAAAGATTATTAAAATGGCGTTGCTCAGATGTTTTTCTGTTTACAAAAGAACGTTACTTAAATGTCTTTCCTTATGTGCTTTTGTCATTTATATACTTATGACGTGTTTTAGAATCAATTTGCGTTAATCTATATTAAATAATTTTTTTGCAAGTTATTAATGAGAATATCTGGCGTCAATTTTAAATTATATATAGCTTCGTTTTTGAACACAACTTCTTTAAGATTGTTTTATGAAGAAGGACATCAAAACACTTTTAACGTCTATGGAAAACGACGTTTTGTGCAGTTAAGTGCGTACTTCTTCATACCTTTGTTTTATTAAAAATTGTACATGTTACATGGCAGCTAGTTAAAAGTAATTGATACTACAATGAATTACACTTACAATTATAAAATAAAAAAGTGCGCGTCGAACTGCATTTTGAAACTCATATAGATACTTTTAGTATATGTTAGCATTTATTATGATGGTACATTTTTCGTTGCAAAAAATTTTGCTGAAGTGTAATATTATTTGTTACAGCAGCAGTACACTAAAACGCTCATTCTATGTTCTTCATGATTTCAATTGTTTGTGATGTTGTAAAGTTATCAAATTGATTTGATGTTATAGTCAAATGGGAGATTTGAACGTGCATGGTATGTAAATTATTTTGTGTGCACAAAGTTTCAAAATCAATAGAGTGTTTTGACTAATTGGAAACTTTTGTCAGGATTATTATAATGTTTTTGAATAATATAAAGTAATTACATGTATAATGTTTAGAGGTGAGTAAAATAGTTTTAAAACATATTTAAAATGCAAAATAGAAAATACATTTCTTAAATATATTTAAAATACAAAATGGAAAATGGTTTCTATCAAACTATTTAAAATACAAAATAGAAAATGGATATCTATAAATACAAAATAGTTTAAAACATCCAATGACTAACTTATTTTTTTCAAACCCACTGATAACATTACTATACCAAGAAGTTACTGTTTGGTTTACTGAGAAACAGTTTCTCAAATGTTTCATTCTTCATAAACTTGCATTTAGATTTCATAATCATTCCCGCGTAAGAAAATAACTTCTCAACGGGAGCTGAGAAACTGATAATGGACTATTGAATTTTATAAATAACTTGTTGGCACCTTGATATTGATGCAACATGTTAAAATTTGAATAATTTTTTTGCTGTAATTGCAGTTCTTGAAGCTGCAAATTGTTATTATTTCTCGATTGAGATACGGGACTAGTGCTGGATGCTGAATTTACCATTATGCCGGTAGGCCCAGGCCTAGGGACATACAATGCTAAGGGGCGCTACCTATTAATTATGATACTAACTGTACTTATATATTATTATTTGATTCAATTGAATCGGTGAGTGGAAGAAGGGTTTAAGTCCAGAAAAAGCTGTTTTGACTTGAGATGGTGAAAGTGGAAGTACTGATAGTGCTGATAGTGAAAGTGAAAGACAGAGTAGGCGGAGGGTGAGAAATGTTAATAATTAGAAAAATTCTACACGAAAGCGTGCACGCTTGGCTGGTGAATCGTACATGAGTACATCAGAAAAAGTTGTACAAGCAAAAACAACAGGAGCATCGTGCGGGTAAGTTGGTACGATTGAAATAAAATGAGATTATGTTTGCAGATGTAAGAAAATGCACAGATAATTTTACAGCAGATGAAAAACAAAACATAATTTTTACATTGTATGCCGGGCAACCAAAGAACGAACAGGATACCTTGTTAATTGGTTTGATTGAGGTAAAACCTACTAAAAGAAAAAGAAAACAAACTGAAGGTACAAATTCTAAGGCTAATACGTTCACGTATTTTGCAAAAGAAGCAAATGTGCGCAACCCTGTTTGTAAAAAAGCCTATATGAGCCTTTATGCGTTATCGCAACATAGGTTACAGCGGTTAAATAATCTGCTTGTGTTAGGACATTCTCCTTGCGATATGCGAGGAAAACATAACACAAGACCACATGTAATAGCCCCAGAGATAGCAATAAAAGTAAAGGAACGTATTGATAGTTTTCCAAAGAAATCAACTCATTACAGTTCAAAAATTATTACGTACTGGGATGCGAAGCAATCAAATATGAGTATTTAAAATACTTCAAAGAAAACTTTTGTCTTCGGTTTGGTAGGCCATAGGTGGAAGTTTGTTCAGCATGTGAGGCTTTGAGTGTGAAACTAAAAGATCCGCAGCTAAACAATAATGCGAAAAGGCTAGCCATTGCAGAGCTGTTAGTTCATAAAAGGAGAACGAAGAAGTTTTACAACAAATTGTCTGCAGTAACAAAACTATGCGAGGATAATCCGGAGATCGCTGCATTTTCCTTCGATTATATGCCGAATTTACCACTTCCGCATATTCCTGTACAGGAAATATTCTACTATAGGCAACTATAGGTTTATACATTTGAGGTACATAACCTGAAAGATAACAGGGGTCACTTCTACATGTAGCACGAAGGTCAGGCTAGAAAATCTCCTGATGAGATTTGCACTATCTTGTACGATTACATCTTAAATAATATGCCTCCAGAGGTGAAAGAACTAACTTGATGTTAATTTCATACTGTTTTTGGCTTGATGATGGAAAATTACGTTTATATTTTTTTATTTTTATTGCGTTTCTAAATTTTTTAAAGTCAATTAATGTATTTGAGTGGAAGAAGAGTTTAAGTCCGGGCCAAATTTTAGCTTGTAACTTTTTCCCAAAAAATTTAATATGATTGTTACGATCGCCACACTATTTCTTGCAAACTGATGAACAAATTTCCTGTAGTTGCCAAAGCTCTAATATCATCCCCGAAAAAGATAAACACTTTTTTTGATTCCTGAAAATTTGCATTTTCGGACTTAAACCCTTCTTCCACTCACCGATTCAATTATAGAGATTATATTGCTTAAATTATATTTATAAGTGACTTTTATACAATAAAAAGTTCATTGTCATCATAAGGATTAATTTTTTTTGAAAAATTGCCGATTTGACTACTTATTTCCTTGTCATTAACACATTATTTAGGTTCTAACGAGAGAATTTCTAGTTCGTTGAAAAACAACTGCTGAAGTTGTTTTCTGTCATCTTTAGAAACGCATTTAAGACACTGTGCACTAACCATATTATAGTCACGTGTTTTAATCTTGAAAATCTTTTCGTTTAATATAAACGGTGTTGCTAATGCTAGCATTATCGCTCTCTGAATCCTGCTTCTCCCCAACAGCTGCATTTTATTTATGTTTAGTGAACATCAAAATATTTATTAATCGGCTTTGATATAGGTAGCAAACTTGCAATTTTATCCCACGCACAGAACACTTTTGCAGAACACAAGAAAAAACAATGGATGCTATAATTATTTGTAAGAAAAAGGTTTTCATGATCAGAACCTGTGACGAAAATGTAGTCACAAAAGCTTGCACAAACGTTGGTATATTTAGGTCGCCTATGAGTAAGTATTTAAAATAGAAAATGTTTCTAAAATTCCATTTAAATTAGAAATACAAAATAGATTTCAGTTAAGTATTTAAAACAGAAAATAGAAAATGGCATTTTCAATAGGTATTTAAAATAGCCCACAAAACCATAAGTTCCATGTAGGTTCGATAAGCATTCCCAAATATTCATTTCTAAAGCATGCCAATAGTAGTTTGTGTATGGACTTCTAATAACACACTTAATTTAAAACGTATTCTATAAGAATTCCTATATAAGAAGAATAAAGTACTCTAAAAGATTCTTTTAAAAACACTTCTATAGGAATACTATATTTAATTTAAGAAAGAAGTGCTTATAGCAGCCTTAAAATTGGCAGTTGATTGGAATCACTAAAGTATTAGAAATGTAGCATTATAATGGCGTTCCCATATTGATTCTATAACAATGCATATAGAAGGAGAATAAAGTACCTTAAAAGATTCCTTTAAAATCACTCCTATAGGCCTTCTATATTGATATAAAAATAAAGTGTTTATAGCAACTTTGACAATGTATTGAAATTCAAGTATTACGACTAACATGATAACATTCTTTTAGTGTTTTAGTACCTCTAAAATCGGTTTAATCGTTCTTTATTTGAGATAAAGAAATATAATTTTTAATATCAGAAAACCGTTTGTACAAGTTGGTAATTTGTAATACTTAAACAAAAATAACTTCGTGTAGAGATTACACGCCCACATCTAAATTTTGTTGATAAAGATATGTATGCAATAAAAAACTTATGCATTCGCGTTTGATACTGTAAATGTAGATAAGATAATTTGATTTCTGAGAATTGTGACGAAATATGTACCGACTACCGAGTTTGATTCACCAGAAACGCTTCTAAGTACGGGTATATGCAGTTTTACGTTTACGAAAGGAAGACGACTTCGGGCTTAGTCTGTATTTGTAAATGTGTTTTTTTTTGTGCTGAATTAAAGAAGAAAAAGCTATTAGAAGTTCTGCTGATTTAAGTAAAAGTAAGTACAAAAAGAAACAATTTTTATACGGTCAGCTTATCCACGTTTTAGCGCTTTATTGTTATTGTTTATTTTTACTTGGCATCCAGTTATTTTTAGAACAGGGGTGACCAACCTGCGGACTTAAACTTAAAAAGCATTGTAATAAAAATTTATTTTATTCATAAAAGAAACATATTTTTGATATGAATCTAGTGAAAATGCATGCGACTGATAATAGATAATAAAAAATAATTAAACGCATAATTTTGTTATAGAGTTAACCCAAAGTTGATTCAAAGGAGTTCCTATAGATGTTATTAATGAGGTGTTCCAATGGCTACGTCATGGCAAAGCGAGATTAAAAATGAAATAATTAGGATGATGCAGCAAACTACAAATTCGCAAACCATTGATTAAAAATTATTATAGTTTAGACAAAGATACTGTACAAATTTCTTAATAAAAAATGACTTAAAACTAATCATTTCATGCTTTTTGTGTTTCTTATGGTATGCTATTAAAACCCTGTAAAAGCATGCAAATCAATTACCTTTTAGTCGTTAACTTTGTCATGCTATTCTAAAACATAGGAAAGTACTACATTGGCACTATTTTAAAGCATTCTAATGGAACGTGAAAACTTCTACCTTTGGCCTGCTTTTGTACAACGTCTAATAGGACTCTATAAGCACTAACTGTACAGCATTCTACTGGAGTGTCAAAACCTATCTCTAAACATAAACCATTCTACTGCTACAGGAAGGCTTTCAGTAATATCAATACTGCCTCTATGCTTCTAAAAGCATTATTATGGAACCTATTTGGTTTTGTGGGAGATTTATTCCCACCTCTGATAATGTTTGTTTTGCTTTTATGCTAAATGTTTTGATTTCTGTTATAGGCACCAAATGCGTTTGCAGCCACATTAAATTGAAGTATATGAGTACGCAAAGATTGTATTGTCTATCTTTTGTAACTATTTTAGGACTGGTTCTATAATAATGGTATAAATGCCAGTTAAGTTATATTTAGTTTGATTGTAAAATACTAGTCATTATTTGCTGTGTTATTGGTTAGTATAAATAAAACTATCAACCAAATATGTCAGTATTTTAAAATTAAAGTAACTATAACTAAACTTACATTTATACCATGATTGTACAAGTGGTCCTTAAACATATTGCAATATTTAAAAAAAAAACGTTAATTATACATTTTTTATACATTAATGTAACATTTGTAAAATATCATAAATATATATAAAAAATATTATTAACTTTGCAACGTAATTCTGGTCATTAAGACGTTTTTGCAATGTTTTTAAAAATGTAAATATATCTTTTAAAACGTTGAAAAAAACATTTCAAAAATGTTTCCTTGTTGATTGGGAATGTAAAACATATATTTTAAAATATTTAAACCCGTAATTTAAAAAATGAAAATTTTAAGTTAAAGTGACTTTAAAATTTAAAGCTGATTATGAAACTGATCGGTAATGTAACAAATAATATTCGTTTCTTTTTAATTTTATACCAAAAATTAAAGAAAATGCGTCCTTATTTGGTCGTAAGAATACACTGAACTCGACCAATTCAAATTAATTATTGAACGCGCCCTACAAACAGTAACTTCTAGGGAACTTGTTTTTCTTGTATTACTAACAAAACCCAAGCAGCAACAAAAACAACTCGTATGCTTTAAAAATAAAAGCAAATTACATCTTTAAATTTTATAACAAAACTAATGAAAATAGAAAGTAATATGTCTACTAAAAGTACAACGTCTATCGACGCGAGAGGCGAATTAGCAGAATTGGTTAAACGAAAAGCAGAAATTTCAGTAAGTTCGGATACATATATCGTACTTCCTACATTAACTCACTTTTAGGAAACTTTAGCGAATTTAGAAAGACAAATATATGCATTTGAAGGCTCTTATTTGGAAGATACGCAGCTGTACGGTAACATTATTAGAGGGTGGGATAGATACCTATCCAGCAATAAAACTACTAATTCAAAATCGGATAAACGAAATAGGAAATTTAAAGAAGCTGAACGGTTATTTTCAAAATCTTCAATAACATCAATGGCTGTAAGTAACTATTTCTATAAATTCTATTTCTCTTAAGCTTTTATTAATCATTTGAAACATTTAGTTTCTAAAAAAAAATTAAATTTGTTTTACATCTAACATCCTGAATTTTTAGGCTGTTAGTGGACTCATCGATCACAACCAAGATAAATGTAGGTACTTAAAACATTGCTTTCTGTTATTTTTTGACTTTATTTATCATAGCTGAAAGACAAAGTGACACAGAATCACAAACAAATGAAGATTCTAGTGATACAAACACTGCAATGCCAACAACAAATCATATAGACTCGACTCTAAAATCGACAGGAAAGCACTCAACAAACTCTACCTCATTTGGTTCTAACGGAGTTCAAAATCAAAATGGGTTGGATCGCTCAAGTCCAGCAAGAGACGAATCTGCTAAGCAAAAAAATTTCAGTAATAGCGCTAAGAAAAACAACAGTAAAAAAGCGAGGCATAGATAGAACTAGAAATATACATATAACGTAATTAGCGATGTTATTGATGTTAAGCTAAAAGTAATGAATAGTAAATGGAATATGATTCCCTTTTTACGTTAATGTGTCAATCTTATACATATTTTACAGAAAATGCTCTTGATGTACAAAAAACTATTTTAAATTTGATAAAAACGATAATTGTGTATAGTGACGCGTGAATTTAATGAATTATTGATACCGATAAGCCAATCAAGTTTTACTTTTGTTAAATTTTTAAATACCAAATAAAATCCTTTCAAAAAATTGCTTTTGTGTATTTAAAATTGGACCTTCTCTTTCTCACCATTTTTACTGTTCATTGAACACATCGTTGGTTCACCGAGCCTTGTAAGCATATTTTTGAGATTTTGTTTATATACAATAAATTCTCTACAGTTCACTCACACAATGATAATATATAGACTCAAGTAAAAAACTGACAGCTGTTAGGATTATTAAAAAAATTATCAAAACACGATGTTCAAATTTAATTCTCATAAAATAGAAACAAAGCTTTATTTGAAATGCTACAGATTAATCATCTTTTCGATTCGAATTATTATGGATTTTCATATGAGTATTTAAAGTATTGCTTTGAGTAAAATTAGCCCCACAGATTTGACAGCAATAAGGCCTTTCCCCGGTATGAATTCGAATATGAATTTTAAGAGTCGACGATTCTCTAAATGCCTTTCCACAATATTTGCACAAATGGTTTTTTTCACCTGTATGTATTCGGCGATGAGATGTCATATGAGAAGATGCTCTGAAATTTTTCCCACAGTAATCGCATTGATAAGGCCTTTCATCCGTATGTATCCTTGTGTGAATTCGTAATTCGGCAGGTGTGCTAAACTGCTTTTGACAAACAGTGCACGTGTAATTTAAAGGTTTCCTTTCACCCGTGTGGTGGCGTATATGATTTTTTAATTGTTCCTTAGTGGGGTAAGATTTGTGGCATTCGTTGCATAAAAAGGGACATTCGTGTGTATGTTTCGTTCGTATATGGCTGTCCAAATTTACCTTCTGTGAAAAAGATTTATTACATTCTGGGCATATAAATGAACGTTCACCTTTGTGAATTTTTTTGTGAGTGACCAATGAACCACTATATGGGAATGATTTATAGCAAATGTCACAAGTGTATGGCTTGTCCCCAGTGTGTGTCTAAAAGTGTATGATTATTTGAAATCTCATTTAAATAAATACTTACTTTCATGTGTATATGAACTTGGGCTGGTGTCGCAAATGGTCGGGTACACACTTTACAACTGTATGGTTTCTCGCCAGTATGCGTTCTAATATGAATTGTTAATTTGTTTCTTTCATAAAACCGAAGACCACAAACATTGCACTGGTGTTTTTTATCTTTATTGTGTTTTCTTAAATGCTTTGTTAAATTTCCAGGTTCGACAAAGCTTTTATTGCAAAGTTTACATTTATGTGGTTTTTCTCCTGAGTGTATTTTAATATGTCTTCGTAAAGAATGTATAGTTTTAACTTGCTTTTTACATATATCGCATGTAAAAGCATTAGCATCAAAAGTTGCATTTTCGGTTTCTTGTTGATTATCACAGATCTTAGAATCACTTAGATTGTTTAAAAGGTTGGGATTGTCAACTATAAATTCGTGTATTGTCTCAACGCTAGGGTTTTCAAAATCAGAATTTTCCAAGTCATTTTTCTGTTGCCTCTCTAAAATAACACATCTCAATATTGAGTCGTTATTTACGACTTGCTGCTTAAATGCATACCAACGACTTACTTCACGAATACATAGATCACACAGTGCTTTAGGTAAACCATCATTTTCTAATACCTTTAAATTTAATTTAATTAATTGAAAGCAATATTCAAGATTAGAGTTATTTACTTGTACCGAAGATAGCTCTTGTAACATATTTGCTAAACTTCCCTTAAATAAAGGCCTTAAATCTTGTTTTTGTTGTATACAAATTCGACAAACTTTTTCTATTTCAATGTACTGATAATTATCCATTATTTAATAAGAAACAATAATACTCTATAGTAAATAAATAAATAATTGAAAGGAATATTTTTGAGGTGGTTCTTGTTCCCTAATTTTTTATATAGAGTGCGTCGTCGTAGTTTTTATAATTAATGGTTTTATTACTTTGAAATTAAGCAATTTCCTGTAATTATAAATTTTTTAAAAGTAACAAATTACTTCTCTACTTTACATTGTAAAAAAATGTTATTTTGAAAAGTATTTAATTGTACAATAATATTAAATGTAAGCAGGCTTGTATTATGAATTCAAGTTTACCCAAGCAACCAGATCACTTTAACGTTACTCGATTACCTCTATTACGTTAAATGTGTAACGTAATGTTCACCGTATAATTACGACAAAAGGACCGCGAGATCCCTACTTTAGTCGTATACCTATCCTTAGCATCCCTAGTAGAAAAAATCCGTTTTTTAAATGCTACAAATTTATTTTTTCAAAAACAGTAAACGTTTTAAATTTTGACACAAAAATGCTTTATAATCACTATAAGAACGTTAAATGTCCGCGTACAAGAAAACGAATTGGATTCGTTTAATAAATTTTTTTAACGATTCGTTGATAGTGTCACGTTGGTGTTGAGTAAAAAACAATATTGGAAAATAAAATGAAATGATGGTTTTTTAAAAATAAATAAATAAAATTTTGGTTTTTGAATGGCATTTGTTGTACCTATTTCTTAGAGAATATCTTTGAACATTAATGACTTATTAGTTGTTTAACAAGTTTTTAGAAGCGGCAGCTACGGGATTTGAACCATGGACTCTCGGCGTAATAGACACTATCGGACACTCTACACTACGGTGGATTGCTTGTAAACTGCTTAGTTAAAGTATCACATTCGTACGTTTTTAATGTTAATTTGAGATTTCAACAAGCAAAAAATACTATTTTATACAAAACAAATATTACATTTTTTTAACTTGTAGAACAAAGTTATAGAGAAATTGTCAAATTGTTTAAAAATTTTACGACAAAGGTTTGGTAATGGCAAAGTATAAATAATTTTTCTCAGCTGTTTACGACAGATTTGTAGGTTAGAATCTTTAAATAAAGTTTTTTTGCTAGAGTCTAAAATATTATTTATCTTGTTGTAGTTTTTCGATAAACAAAATCTGCTATGTATGCATACCCACACAGCACAAGCATATCTAATGGATATGAAATGTACACACCAACCATGGATACCGGAGGTGCACCGAACATCCATATTTAATATTATGGAGCAAGGATGGAGGTCCAGTGGATATATCATTCCGTCACGGAATAATCTTCATAGTATATGTCCATAGGACCTCCAGGTGGATAAACGTTTTACATCCATATGGAGATATATTGAACAATCATATGAACGTACAAAATACATACATATGGAGGTTCAATGAACATTTAATAAAAGTATAATAAACATTCATTTTTTTATAGAACCTTCATATGTATGTAAAATATATGTGCATATCTATGTATTACCAAAAAATATGGCCACACGTCAAATAAAGTCAATACAAAATGCCAATATAGTGATATTTTCCAGATGCAATGGGAGATGTAGCTGCACAATGACGAGGAGTTTGTAACAGGGTACGAGCATCAGCTGGAACACCTAAATTTTGTTTTTTTAATAACACTAGTAATTTTGAAAGGGACCCCAAGGTTATTTTTTCATTAATTGCCCAATTTTGCAATTGTGCTCAAAAAGAATCTGTTTTATGAAAAGGTTCAGTATTTTTGAAGTTATCATCATCACTTTTTATATTGTCTATAATAATTGTTGACTCATTTAAATTATCATGTTCGTATTCAAATTATTTTTATTATTTACATTTACATCTTCAAACAACAACTCCGGTTGGTCCACAGAAAACGTGTTTTTTCTATTCTCGTCATTATTTAATATGACCACTTGTTCATTTTCACTCAAACACAATCGAACTTTTTTATTTACACATTCTCTCATTTTTCTAGACCTTTTAACCATTATTTATATTATAGGAATCCAAATACTTACTAGATTAATGTACAGCAAAAGTAAATTCAAATATGCAAAAATACCTTGTCTTTACCCAATAAACACAAATCAATGGGTCTGTACTGGCAATGTACTCCTTAGCCGGCACTTAGAATGCTGGCAATGTACTAAAATGAAGTACACTGCCGGTAACCAGGTGACACACCGGCCGATATATTGCCGAATGAATTTTGCCAATGCAGAAATTGCATCGAACCAATATCGGCAAGTTATGTATATTAATACAAGTTAAATGCAGAATGCCAGTGAAATCTGTGCAATATAATATGTACTTTGCCATCACATAAATAGTGCGCAATGGCAATGTTAGCAACTTAACACAAATTAAATGCATACAATGGTATTATCATTTTTAATTTAATTAATAAAACAATTTGGAAACTTAACATACAATGTCCATATATGTACTGAAAAAAATTAAAAAAATATATAAAACCTATTTACATTCATTCTGTGCTTATGTTTATTGGCGTCTTTCGTACCCACTACTCCTGGTGTTTATTGCGTGTTGTAAAGCTGCACCACAATTTGAATTTTTTCTTATGGATACTGTAAAATAAAAATTACATTGTAATGCTACTCAAATAACTTATGCACTTTGTTAGCAATTTCTAAACTAAATTTTGAAGTTTTTGAAGTAATTATAAAGAATTGCTTTGTAAATAGTCGTGAAATAAAATACAACACGAAAGTCAAGTTTGGCAGTAATGCACTTGAAATCACATTACGTTAATATACATATAAAGTTAATGTTTTAAGTTTTAACCTATAAACTATAAAATACTCTGAAGCCTCTTACCATAAATTAAATTTAAAATATTTTTACAAATTTGTTTTGCTTGATCCAGACCAATTACTTGGTTAAAACATGTCTCGTTTGCTGTATCTTTTCATCCAACAAAGTAGATTGAATCGATCTAAAAAAAATTTCAATTAAATAAAACTCAGCAATAAGAATAATCAATTGGGAAATTGTAGATAAACTCACAAACTGGCTCTTAGATTACAAATTCCAAAGTCATTATATATTTTTTCGAAAACGTGTTAGTTTTTAGGTTATATATTTATTATTAAGAAATAATTTATATTTGAATTTAATACTTACTTATTTTGTTTACCCATCCATCCTAAATGATGAAAAACAAACACACTTTTTCGAAATTTTAAAGCACAAAATGGTTTGCATGCGATAAATACAAGCTAAACAAAAAGCCAAAACGTTTGCGTGTGCAATCTTTGGTGCAATCATTCAAGTGGCGATAATATAATATACGCGAAAACCTTGGCGAAAACAAACGAACAACGAAGAAAGTTTAAATTAAACCGCGCCAAGTATTTTTTTTTACTTTTACAATTTTTCATTAAATTTGTTGTTGCATGTTAAATATTTACTACAAATGTTAAATTTTAGAGAATATAATTATTTCTAAATAATTTTGGTAAAAAATAGCAACTCACAAAATTATGTAACATGATACATAAAAAAAAAATGTTTCCGAACATAACACTTATAACGCTTAAGATAATCCTATTTCACAGATATCCATGAATGTATATACGGTGCATATACAATGGATATTAAACTACGGATGTACATCAATGGATATTATATGGATAAATATGTATATCCATTGCATCTCGCGTGCTGTGTGGGCTGTATCTATATAATTTAAAAATTATCTACAACACTGATAATTACGACAAAAAGACCGCGAGATCCCTACTTTAGTCGTATACCTATCATTAGCATCCCTAGTAGAAAAAATCTGTTTTTTAAATGCTACAAATTTGTTTTTTCAAAAACAGTGAACGTTTTAAATTTTGCACAAAAATGGTTTATAATCACTATAAGAACGTTAAATGTCCACGTACAACAAAGCGAATTGGATTCGTTTAATAAATGTCTTAACGATTCGTTGATAAAGTGTCACGTTGGTGTTGAATAAAAAACAATATTGGAAAATAAAATAAAATGATGTTTTTTTAAAAATAAATAAATAAAATTTTGGTTCTTGAATGGCATTTGTTGTACCTATTTCTTAGAGAATATCTTTGAACATTAATGACTTATTGGTTTTTAATCAAAGCGGCGGTGGTTGTTTAACAAGTTTTTATAAACGGCAGCTACGGGATTTGAACCATGGACTCTCGGCGTAATAGGAAACTATTGGACACTCTACACCACGGCGGATTGCTTGTAAATTGTTTAGTTAAAGTATCACATTCGTACGTTTTTAATGTTAATTTGAGATTTCAACAAGCAAAAAATACTATTTTATACAAAACAAATATTATGTTTTTTTAACTTGTAGAACAAAGTTATAGAAAATTTGTTAAGTTGTCTAAAAATTTTACGACAAAGGTTTTAATCGTAATGGCAAAACATAAATAATTTTTCTCAGCTGTTTACAACAGATTTGTAGGTTAGAATCTTTAAACAGCGTTTAAAATAAAGTTTTTTTGCTGGAGTCTAAAATATTGTTTATCTTGTAGTAGTTTTTCGATAAACAAAATCTGTTATGAAGGTATGTATACATATAACTAGAAATTAAGAACATTTTTTTAAAACCAAATGAGGTAAATTTATAAGTATGTTACAATTATTCGTACATAATAAGTATTGTTATTAGGAAAAGAAACTAAGCAAGTCTTCAAAGATCAAATGGAGTAGTTTGACAAATTTGATTTACAATTACAGAAGTGTACTGGATAACTCAAGAAAATTCTTTTGTCAAATTGGATTTGGTTATAAAAAGTTATAATGAAAGGAAATTGTTGTTTGCTAATGTCGCTACTTAACAAAGAGAAATATGATTCTCTATGAGTGAATAATGATGAAGACGTTTGTTTGACATTCTTACATGTGTTCGTGTAGTTAAAGGTTTTAAAAACATCAAAAATATTTGGTTATTGTAATCTATAATGAACTTGTAATTGCACACGTGTTTTACCACAAAACGTTTTTAAAATTGTTTAAAGTTAACTCAAAAAACCGTTTTTGATAAATTTACGTTTCATAAAATTTAAAACGTAAATATTATTCGAGTGTTATTTATTTCATGTTCTAATAAAATTAAATCAATTTGTTTTATATCAAAAATGTTTTTGCAACAAGTTATGAAAATAATTTTGTGTTCTAAGTTTTTTACACTGAAAATACGTTTTTGATTTGTTTTGAGTGGCTTTGTTCTACTAGGTATTGAGTTATAATATAGGGAGGCCTAGTTTTATATTCTAAAACGGCACCATTACCGCCCTAGATTACCGCAAAATTGATTAATCCAGAATACTGTCAAACTGTCATCACAGATTTATATATTTTTTTCTTACATTAAAATTTATAAATAAAATCAGTTTGTTTTTTTTGCCGGTTGATCATAAATATATAATTTGTATTACAAAAATTTACAGTTAATTAGATTAACCTATTCGTAAGTTTTAATGTAAGAAGAAAAAATATGTAATCTGTGATGGCAGTTTGACAGTTTTCTAGATTAATCAATTAATGATAGACTAATGTTATGCTAATGTCAAGTGCTTTGTAGTTGTGCTTTTCAACGTTTATAGTCCTAATAAACGCACGACGTCCCATGGACGTTCGTTTTATTTCCAAATAATGTCTTTACATCTCGGGATTTAAAACGGATCTCTTTAAGATGTCTTTTATATGACGTCTTTAGGATGTCAATAAAGAACGTACGATGGGATGTCCTATGCGGGAAAACAAATTTCGGCGTTTGTCAATTCATATTTCTAACCAAATTTTAAAAAAATTGAAAAGAAGAATTTTTGTATTACCTAATGAGAATATTTCTTTATAATTACTTATCAAATAAAATTAGAACAGGATTATACATTCATTATATATAAATATAAAATAATCAACGATATAAATATAAAACAGTTAAATAAATATTATCCATCCATTAATTTCGGTTACTCTGGTTAATCTTTTTTTTTTATGTAACAAATATTTTGAAGATGTTGATGTGTTGATTCACTTCAACCACACCGATAATCGGTTTTCGCACTTAAACGAAAATTTTTTTTTCTTTGTATTAAAAGTTTAAAAGCGTGACGTTATCACGACTTTTATCGTCGCGATTCACAATTCACCCACTATACCTGTCCACCAAATTGTGTCAAACGGCAGGAATCTTTCGGTAAAACACGAGTCGACTTTACAGTATCAATCAACATGACCGATAAGGCACAAAATCGCTAATCTAACTAAAAAACTATAACGTTATCGCTTTCTTGGTAACAACGTCTTAGTTCATAGTTATGATTAGTGTGCGGATTTCTGGTATTGTATTACTGTTTCCACAATAATTAGTTAGGAAGTTAAAAATACGTCTAAAAATAAACGAAATAATTAATTTTGTTTTTACCACGTTTCTCTGATGAAATGTAAATGCGAAACGTATAAACATTCTTAATGAATTTGCCAAACGGACGTGCTCACAAAAACATTTTTTTAAAACTATTTAAACAATTTTTGACTGGTTATAATCGATCATCTCTTGTGATTTAATCAGTAATAGACTCGTCAAAGAGATCAATCAATAATTCTACAAAATAAGCAGAAGTATCAATTTATCAATATTTTAATTAATAAATAATAATAAATAGCCTTTATTTCTTGTAAAAAAGAATTTTTTTTTGACAAAGAATTCGTATTACAAACTAAACACAAAAAAATCCTACTACATAGAACAAATAAAAACTAAATAAAAGTAAAAAAAAAATAATAAAATAAATAAATAATTGAAAAAAAAATATAATAATAACCCTAAAAACCCTCCATCGCTAATCAATCCTTTAAAGCTCCATATGTCTCCTTCATTTTCTAACATTTTTATGTTCCTCCAACTCTATTTTATATTCCTCTTTTCTCTTTCAACGCTCTTTTCTATATTGTGACCTTAATCTTTTATATTCATGAATATCAATTTTTCCTTTTTTTCGTCTTCTTTTGCCTCTTCTTACATCCTTTCTGGCTTCTCTACATTTCTTATTCCACCACTTCTTTTCTTTATACTCCTTTATGTTTTTTTCCAGAATTTTTTTCTTTCTACTGCTTTATTCATTTTACTGATTAATTCTTTCACTTCTTCCTTTACTCCTTCCTACACTCATTGATCTTCCTCTATTTTTTTCTTATAAACCTCAATAATTTCATCTGTCCATACCTTTTTCTCCCTCTTCCAACCTTTTAGCCTTAATGGCCAGAATCAATCTCTTCTCTTATTTTAAAACTTTCTATTTCTTCCAAAACCTCCCTACTAACCATTACATAATCTATTATAGATTCTTCCGTGTCACTTATATATGTATATTCTCCTTTATCCCTTACCTCCATATTTTCGTTGAGTATAGTCCACCCCTTCCCCTCACATAACTCTAATAGCTCTTTACCTTGTTTGTTTAATGTCTTATCCATCGTTATTCTTTTTATTTCCTCCCCATTCATTATCATACTCTCACCTTCACCAATTCTCACGTTAAAATCTCCACCTATTATTAATTTTCCTCTCTCCTCTTCATTTCTTGACCGTATACTGTTATCACTGGAAAGATGAAAGTAGATCTTCCCTTAATATTTGATACTATTCCTTGCTCTTGCATTTTATTTTCGCATTCTTCTACCACTCATTCTTCTCTTACTCCCGATATTATACCTCCTTGCGCTCTTCCTTTTTTTTCTTTTCTTGTTGCGAACTGTACATTCTATCTATATCCCTCTGGTGAATTTACTTTCCATCTTTCCCAATCTTTCTTCTCCAGCCACGTTTCCACAATGTCAAACCCTTCTATATACTTTCAAAAATCAGCTCCTTTATTTTTAGCCCTTGCAACGTTCCAAAAAACTAAACCTATTTCTTTTGTTATTTTCTTATTGTTTTCTTTTATCTTTGCCTGCTCGTCCCCTTTTTTTATCCTTTACCCTTTTTATTTCTAGTTTTTTGGCCTCCTTCTCTCTAATTTATTTTCTTTTACGTTCCAGTGCATCTCTTATCCCTCAACCCAGAATTTCATAAACCCTACTTTTGTTCTTTTTCCTTCTTCGTTTAGTCTTCTTTCTTCCATCCTTATATTTTTTTGCACCTGTTTTTCCACTGGAGTCATATCTTCATCTATAAATATTCTTGTTTCTCTTAGCAATTTTTTAATTTAGAAAAATGTAAATTCTGACTACATAGAAATACCAAAATAAGTTTTTTGTATTAACTTTTTTATCGACTCTACCTGACGATTATGATCTCGTATGTAGTTGTATTGTTTTAGGTGTCATTTAAAAAAATCGAGGAGAAAGTATAAAAAACTGGCTAAGGAGGGCAAAAGAACGCCGGGCTCGAAAAGATAAAAAAAATGAAATAATCTCTAAATTCATTTTAATTGAATATAATTAGGATTATTATTTAAAAACATAGTTTTATGTAATGATAATTTGTATTTTCCTTGATACAGTTATTTTTATTCATTACGGCAAGTCACAGAGGAGTAAGTCCTTAATTTGGTTAAAAATATTTATTTATTAGGAATATTGTTTAATTTATTTGAACAATATGCACAAATAAGAAAATGTTTGATAAAATCAGTTTATGGTGTTATTGTCTTTACTTCAGAATTTGTGCTAATAAATATTTTGTGTACATATTTCATATAAAATCACAAATTGTTTAGGTACTCCAAAAGTATTCAAAAAATATTTTTTCTTGCAGTCTTATCAATAAGACTTAGAAGTCCAGACCCTAAAAAAACATTTCTTCTATATTGTAAATGTGATTATTACAGTCAACTAGAGATTATTTATTCAATACAATTTCATTCAATCCTAAAGTACCGTTATTGGCGTTCGTAGAAGATTATAGTTTTTATTTTTTATCCTTTTGTACTGTTTTTGTGGCTTAAGTTTTTTTCATAAAATTTAACTGCGTCGTACTTACTTCTTTTTTAATCATTTTTCACCTATTAGTGTGGTTTATCTAGGTCTCTATATACAGTAGAGTGTCGTTATTCAAGGAATAAACAATTCTTTAATTATAAACTTATGATTCCAAGTGGTTATCATCACGTCACATTAAATTTCAACTTTAAACTAAGTCGATTGTACGGTGATTTCAGAAAGGTATCGTTCAAATTAAACTCGACTCCAAGTTACACTACCGCAACCGTTTAAATGATTCATCTAAATCCATATTCTATTAATACCGCTAAATTGAAGTTACGTTCTTTTGGAGGATATAGCTCAAGTTTTGCTGTAATTTAGGCCTTTTAACATCATCGTCAGTTTGGAAAAAAAACTTTTCCAGAGAAAAAAACAGAGACACGTTCTAGGATAAGAAAACCGACTTGAAATAATTATAGTCTTCGCCAATTTTTGTGTACAATTTAAAACTATTTTTTGTAACTTAAAGTTTAGACTAGATTAATATAAAAACGTGCAGTTTCAATAATTTTGTTGTGATTTATATAACGCCATTGCAATTCAGAACTACAACAATTTATTTTTAATGAACTTACATACGTGTCGTTAATTATCTTTGTTTTATTACCCAAGTAAGTAAAACGGACTAATGATGTTAAATAAACATAAAAACTGTTATTCCCTGAGAGTAAAGTCGCGAAATTTCTGTCATCTTATTGATTAAATTACATTTTTTTTACACAGTCACAAAAACTGTTAGGTACAAACAAGTACAATCACATTTTGTATGAGTATTTATAGTTTTTTTTATTTAATTTGTATAACCTCGTCTAATCAAAAAATAGTATAAACGTAAATCTTTTAATTTTAACAAATTATTAAATCAAACCAAAAACTTAGATGTAAAAATGAAAGAATCAGAATAAGAGCTACAAGATTATTTTGTTTCTCATTTTAAAATAAGGAATATAAGTAGTATGTTCTTATTTTACTTTTAAAACATTTTTTTAAATAATTATTAAGTTTCTATTGTTGTTTATAATATTATTTCAAGAAATGTGTAATCAATTTTTAAAAATTTAATTTTTTTTAATTGTTTTTCTGGTAGTACATTGTATTATATATTCTATAAATCATTGTATTATGTACTGATGCTTTTTTAATAAATTCTTGTATCTAATTTTGCAATGTATGAACAGTGAAAATAGGGCTGGAACTATTATGGACGTTTTTTGAATGTCCAACTCTGTGCCAAAGTAACGTACTATGGACGTCCATAGTATTTACTTTGGATCTTTTGTGGACGTCCGAAAAATGTTCAGATGTCGATGAAAAGACTTCCATTGTAAATCTATAGGACATTTTTGTGCTATTAGGGTATTAGTTAAAGTTTCTTTTTTATTAATCGAATGTATCATTGTAGGTTACAAGTACAACCCGATTGTACTTTTCATTATTTAGATTTAGCAACGACTCCAGTTAAATCCTCAAAAGGTATAGATTAATATATAGTCTTTAATTTTTATTTATTGATTTTCTTTGTTTTTCAGATGTTTTTTCGCAAACCTCATTGACTGCAAATACTCAATCAAAATTAAAATGCGGAGAAAATTGGATGTTTCTAGAAAAATTGTGTGTAAAGAAAAAATCGTGGTAACAAAAATAATTGATGAGCAATTCTGCAACTATTACGCTAAACACTTCCTTAAAATAACTGTCACCCATGCTGCCACCTTTGTAAAATTGCAATTAAGGCTAACAAAAACTGCTCCGAAAAGTTCTAGATACTCTAATAAACTTTTACAGTTTGCATTAGAAGTATATTTTGATTTCAATATACAATTTTAGTAATAGTGGATGTTGCACGTTAATTATTTTTGTAATGTAAAAATTAAATAATACAATAAAAAGTTTGTTTTTCTTTTAAATACTGCGTATACATTAGCACTGGGCCGTCAAAAATTGCTATACAGTTTGATAAGAATTAACTTGCTAACATCGATTTTTTCAAATTCGGGACACGTATAAATTACATATCAGTGTTGACTATGCACATCTAAATTTTGCATAAACAGCGTAAATACCATCTTATAATGGAGGATACACATTCGCGGATTATTTTTAGGTTTGTAATTCTTCAATTTCTATGGAATAAAAATTAGTTACTTTTATTGTTTTTTAAATTTAAAAAAAACTAGTTTGTTTTAACAGTATTAAATAATTTCAGTTGCTATTACATAAATAGCATAGAATTGATTTAAACAGAAAATAACAACCGGCGTGAAAAAGTGAATGCTACTGACGCTTTGAATTAAAAATATTTAAGATATGAATCTAGCGCTGAAAATTGTCCCACTCAAATCAACTCGTGGTAAGTAGCGCAAGAAAAATTTTTGGAATAAACATCAAACGTGCCGACAAAGAGTGATGTTACTGGATCTGAAAGCATTATACTGTGGTATTTTTGCAATCACCCTGTATGTAATAAACATTTGAAAAATCATCTTATTTCCCGCTGTGTGTTAACATAACCTGATTCATCTGATTAATGTTGCATACAGTTGCGCAATAAAAGCGATAAAAAAGCAGTAAACAAAGGTTCAGGTTTGATAAATTTTAGTATTAATTTGTAACTAGAATTTAATTATAGATGGATGCATATGATGATGATGAATGGGCGGATTCAGATTTTGAGGAAGACACAGAAACCACTGAGAGACCACTCGAATACAAGCCGTCTTACGTTCTTATTGCAGTAGACACTGACAAATCTATGTTCGAAAATGAGGAAACTGAGAGTTACCCTTTTAAAGTTGCATTAAATTCATGCTACGAACTGGCAAATTCGTTAGCATTATCAAGTCAAAATTCTGTTAAAGGACCTGTGGGCATTGTATTAGCTCATAACAACACTGTAAAATCTAATCTGGTAGAATTTGAACAAAGTGTACCTGATACTATCAAATTTTTAAAAACTCTTAAAGGAGAATCAAAAAATGAGTTACAATTCAAATATGAGCGTCAACAGAATTTTGATTTGGCAGACTTTTTTTTGATGTGCAAAAATAAATTGTTGAGCATCAAAACTGACGTCTACAAACGAATAATTATATACATTACAAATGATGATAACCCCATACAAAATGATGTCAAGAAGAAGTTTAAACTTATTAATGAATCACAGAAATTCCCCAGTTTTCAAATGGAGCTTGTTGTTGTAACTTTTAATCCAAACTTTGATTATTCCAATTTATATTCGGAAGTATTAGCTGCATCCAACAGTGCACCAATTGAAAAAGTATCTTCTGGTACATTAACCCAAAAACTAAAATCTTTAGTTCAAAGAAAACACTTGGTGAGGAAATGTAAGTTTTACCCATTTGAAGGCAACACTGATTCATATTTTGATGTTGCTGTTTCTAAGCCAACGTTAACAAGCAGAATTTTAAAAAACATGCATGTAACTCGAGACACTCAAAAAGAGGTTAAAAAGACAATACAGCAAAATACTGCTGACAGTTATGAATGCATTTATTCAAAAACCGAACTTCCTATAGTAATTAATGAAATGGAACGTCAAAATTTGGGAGAGACTAATTTACCAGTTGGTTACACGCTTGCTTATGTTGCTAAACCGAGGCTTAAGCCCGGGTGGGTGATTAAACCTCCATATTTAATGGAAAAGCATTATAAAGAAACCTTAGAATTATTTGATATATTCTGGCAATTTTGTAGAGACCAAAATAAATGTCTCGTTTGCTATCAGAAGTTAAAGAGAGCTGGTGACATTCGTTTTGTTGAGCTAGTACCGAAGTTTATAAATGGAAGTCGGCAGTTCTTGGTTAGAATTTTGCCATTTAGCCCAGAAATATATTATAATCCTGTTAAAACGGGTTGTCTTGAGTTTACAGATGAAGAAGAAAACGCCATGGAAAATTTTGTTGATTCCTTAACTTTTAATTTTAGTGTTGATTGTTTTCGAGATCCTGTTGAAAGCAAAAAACAGGCTTATATAAAGTCGCAGCTGTTACAGGAACACATGGAAGAAATCGACGATGGTGTTGAGAGTAATGAGATAATTGATCAGCGCATTTCAGAAAGCGTTATGATGTTGAATTCAGTTAGTTTGTTTGAAGAAGTTGGAAGCAATAAAAGACCAAGAAAGGCTGCTAACCCTAAATCCAAAAAAGTAAAACAAACTGAATGATTAATATATATTATGTATACACGTTTGTACTACCAAAAAGAGTACTTGTAATTCTTAACCATTATTGTGTTATTACTGTTTCTTGAAATTGCATATGATTGTATCGTAGCATTTATAATTAAATATGTTGTATTTACACTATTCAATATTAATACACACAGCTATTTTATTATTGTTCTCACATCCTAGTAATTTTTGATTCTCTTTGTGACAATGCATCAATTTTAATATAAAAATTTAATACAAAGAAAAACGAATAAAAAAGTGCTGTACTATTATCTCAAAGATCTAATTATTAACCAAAAAAAGCAGAATGAATGTAGATAAGTATGGAAGTCGTAGTAAGTACAGATTACGGTGAACTAATTAGTGGTGGGACTGACAGCCCTGTTTGAGATGATATAAATAGAAAGAAAAAAAATATATACACAGTTTATTTAAAAAAATTATACAATTTGATACTTAATTACTAATTAATCCTAAATAATCATCCATAAGAGTTCCAATAGCAAACTGAAAACATCAATTTGTATAGTGTAATCGACTACAATTTAACTTACAATTCCTGTTGCATCAACTCTTGTACCAACAATTTTTAAACGAATTTCTCCCTCTGCATGAATAACTACATCTTCATCTTTAGTTTTATAACATTGTGGACTAACATTTGGACAAAACTCCATTTCGGCAGGTATAGACTAGAACTGTGTCTTAGAAATCATTAATAAAATGAATTTTACTTACATGATGTGAAATAAAGCATGAAAGAGGACCAATTTCGGCAAACATTCCAACCTAAGAAATTAATATATAACATTTCTTCTGTCATAATAAAGTAACAGAATTTTTATTAATCTACTAAAAATACCTTATTAACTTGTCTAACAACAGCATCCAACACTTCTCCTTTAAAAGGACGAAACACAATCGCTTTATACTTTACAGGATAAATAACAAAACCTTGTCCAGGTAAAATTAAACCTGCTCCTATGCTATCTATCGTAGTAACTGCAATTACAAAACCATACCTAAAAGCGTTAAATAGAGAAAAGCACAATAAAGGGATTGATTTAACATACTTTCCGGTACATGTTCCCTCTACTTCGGTGTATAACTTTGTTTTAACTTTTTCTAAGAGTTGGGGTCCGAAATATTGGGGATGTAAAAGAATTTCGTGTTCCAAAGAAATCTAAATAAAATTTAGAAAATAACAATTAATATTTAATGCAAAATCTAAAATATTACGTGATAGAACATTTCGTTGTCTAATTAATCTTTTTGAGTAAAAACATAAACAGTTTAAATGTTATTTCTAGGTTATGTTTTCGAGAAGCGCGTCAGAAACATATTCGAACATCCGTCAAAAGTATGTACTGACGTGAATCAAAGATACGTGAATATATTGGTGTTTTGGGTGCATGAATTTTAATTTGTATAAAACTTCAAAGCGATTGCTCTGGCTAGCTAATACTGTCAAATGCTTGAAAAAACTTTCTTAAATCACTTGAGGGTGACCTATAAATGCAAAAAATATTAACAATGTTTCTACCTATCTCAAATCTAACACTAAAGAATTCACAATCACGTTCTTTTGCGCAACTAATTATACATATTTTTTTCATGCATAATCTTTTTCTACCCCACCATGTTGATATACACACCTAACACAATATTAAATTAGTTTAAAGTTAGTTATTTTTATGTACTTAATATCACTATTTAATAACCAGTGTTCGGTCAATAACAAAATCTCCAGTTGATACGTTTCCACGAAAATTTCGGCTAAGTGTATTTTACTCATTAACGACCTTACGTTAACATGTCCAACTCGAATTGCTAAGGTTTTGCATTTTTCAATATATTTTTTTCTAAAAAAGGAATACTATGTCATTTCCCATCTCACAAATTGGCACGTATACTAAATTATCCACATTTACAAATTTATTACTACACAGTGTAAAATTATTTATTATTTGAATGAGCCGTTTCAGGATTTGACTTTTCTCGCACTATTCCATATGTAACGTATATATACCGAAAATTACCTTGCGTACCACTTTGTTTACACAATTCTCTTTGCAGTTGTGCCAGTAAGGTGTTGACACAACGACTATATTAATCTTATTCATTAATTTGCGTAGTCTACTGAAGATTTGTTTAACATTCATCCTTGCTCCCATTATAGCATTATTTGATCCTCCGATGATTACAACATAATCGTTTGAAGTAAACTCTCTTGTTAGCGGTTTTACATCTAAAATCACATCTTCTAATAGTGCATTTGGTTTAAAAATATTTAGAATATTCACTGATGATTTATTTAATAAAGTTTTAAACATTAATTTCATATCCCGCGTTTGACTGTCGCCCAATATTAATATTGATTGCTTTATTGATGCAAGTGACTTGTTATTCTTAACACTTACTCTCATTTTTTCCTTTAGAATGCTGGGGAAAATAAAAGTAGACGATAAAGTGTCAATATTGGCCTCTGCAAGTTTATTAAACAAAGATTTATCTGATTTTTTGTTGGCTGCGGCCGTTGTACACATATTAATTTTTAAATTACCCTTTTATTGTTTCAATGGTTTACTAGTCTCTTGGCGTTTGTTAAAGAAAGATTTATGTATATTCTTAATCGCCGGCGTCTGATCTTCAACAACTATTTTTGCACTTTTCACAATTTGAGTAGCTACATTCTTAGTGTTTAAGTCAGTTAGTTCGAAACAGTTTTATATAGAGTTTGAATGGCAGTGTCATAATTCTTCTCAGTTTGGATTGACCTATGTGTACGCTTTACATTAGGCTTTGACCTTACAACTTCCGATTCTAATTTATCCATAAGCTTATGTTTTTCTTTACGTAAGTTTTTTATTTCCATCTTTAGGTTGAAAACAAGTAGCTGCAGCTTAGAATTTTCTTTAGTAAGTAAACTCTCCATTGAAGTGCTCTCGTTGAGATTGTCTTCAATTTGTGTTTTGAGGGAGCAGTTATACTTTTTAAGTGATGATATTTCATAATTTAATGTATTGATTACATCATTATCCATGACTGCCGTAGATATTTAATGGAATTTATTTAATAAAATTTTTATTCGCACGATAAAAATTGGAAATATCTCAAGGATAAACTATAAAAATACTAAGAGAAGGAAAAAATAAAGAGTTATTACAGATGAGGGATAATAAATTTCAAACTCAAGGATAAATAATCAACAGTAACTTACTTTTTTTTTATGTTTGAGGCTTTATCGGCCATGATTTTTTAACAAATAATTATTTTCGGGTTTTGAACCGCGTTCCATATTTACACTTTTTATAAAATTTATAAAAAATTTTTTTATTGTGTGATTCACACCATAAAATTTGAAGAGGCAACAATGTTGGCTAAATCCCGAAACTTCTGGCCTAGACTATACAAGGAAGCCATTGAAATCCAGAAGTATGACAATTTTAATAGGGATAATGGAATCGATCTAGCGCCAATATCGAAAAACATGTTCCGGAAAACTAATGAAACGGAACCGTCAAGAACCACTGACCCGAACGGCGTAATATAAAGGCTTGTCAGGATCCTATATCTTCAGTTTCAGTTTTTTTCTGAAGAAGACAGCGACATAACTGTCGAAACGTCAAACATTGTAAATTTTTCAAAGTTTGTAAGTTTTATAAATTTTGTGAAAAGTGTAAACATGGAACGCGGTTGAAAACCCGAAAATAATTATTTGTTAATAGTAACTTACGTTAACAATTTGATTCGTTGACGCAATAAACCAAATTATTTAGCATTATGTCACTAATTGCATCAATATAATAACGGTTTTCTTTATAGTTTTATACACGACGCGATAAGAAAACTAGACCATTTCAGTCCGCTGTCTATTTGCTGTCAAAGTGTCTCACAGAAGTGACTTTCTTTTTTCTAAAACTAAAGTTTTGACAGTATCATTTTAGTACATTTTAGTTTAAGAAAAAAGAAAATGGCGTCTGTAGGACAGTTTGACAGCATATTGAAAACGTTTATACGTCTCACAATGAAATAACCGCACACACCAACCTTTGTAGTAGCAATTTATTAGCGAATGCAACTGAAGCACGCTATATTCCACTAAGTTTTACAGAACAAATACATAAGAGTTAAAACTATTTTAATAAAATATGATATTTTTCTTTAAGTCAATCCACAATTATATTTATTATAAAACTAGTTTCAACAATTTAAGTGAAGATGACAATTTAAATTGTCGAAACTAGTTTTATAATAAATATAACTGTGGATTGACTTATAGAAAAATATCATATTTTATTACAATATCTTCTCCACTTTACTTTAACTATATTGAAACTATTTTAACTTTATGTATTTGTTACGTTCGATCGTAAGAGGTGCATGAACACTATTGTGAATACATACATTGCTTATAGTGTATCCCAATTTTTTGAGTGATGTATCTGATATGTATTTGATATGCTCTTGCTCATTGTAAATTTGCACTTAGCGATCTAGTATATATTAATAGCAAATATAACCATCATTGGAATAAGTGCAATTCTGAATTTTTTAGTTGATTTGTCACGTTGAATTTTAGAATGTGAATCAATAATGTCAATTTTAGCAAGTCTAATAATATTATATTTGTTATAATACTTATTTTAATATACGGTATTTGTATTTTTTTTTCAATTAAATTACAGGTTAAAAAACAATCTTAAACGTTTTGTTCTTTAACGATAAAGTTATAAACAATATAAAACTGATGTAATTTTTGTTGTTGTTAAACTGTTAAAGTTTGAAAGCTAAAAGTAAACGATTTTAACTGTATCGCAAATATTATTCGAAGCGAAAAATGTTTGTGCTGTAAAAATAACATTTAAAAAGGTATAATTTTGTTAACACTGTACAGTTAAAATTGCTTAATTTGTTATCGCATTGCGTGTTAAGCACTTTACTTATTATTTATCCAATACTTGATACTAGAAATTGTTTGTATGTACGTAGATTATAAAACTGCTTTTGTTGTTTTTAATAAAAAATAAAATAAAAAACTTTATCAAGTCATAGTAAACATAAAGTAGTACATTTTGACTGTTAACGATTTGTTTGTGTTACCCACCAAATGTTACGAGTGAAAGCTTCTATCGTCGATAAAATGAAAGCAATAACGAAAATTAATCGAGTTTTTAAAATGCGTTACGCAACATACGACACTAGCAAAAGCTTCGTGTTCATTTTAATTCTAGGACGGTGTTTTGCTATGTTTCCAGTCAAAGGACTTGGAAAATTAAGCGTTCAACATTTGCATTTTAAATTCTTTTCTTTGTTAATGCTATACTCGTTTCTATACCTAACTGGTATATTAATTATATTAATATTTTACGTGTTCGATGCAATTATAAAGAAGAGATTCAATTTTGGAATTTTTGGTATTTATAAATGAGAATCTGTAATTAGTATTTAAAGTAATCTATGCTGTTTTAGTGTCGCTGTTCTTTTTTTCTTGTGCTTTTTTAGCAACTGTGTTATTTGTTCGATTATGTCGCAAATGGCCAAAGTTAATGAGTTATTGGACAGAGGTCGATAACAAGTTAAAAGAATTTGAACATAACTATAATCTTCCTCTTCGACTTAGGATTATATCTGCCGTTGTTTTGATTGCTGCTTTGCGTAAGTTTTATTTATATTTGTTATTTGTTCTAAGACTCAAAGTGATTTGAGATTTTTTTAAAGGCGTTTTTAAATAAAATCGACTTTAGTAAAACAATTTTTATGTTATACTTCTATTTATATGATTTTTCACATTAAAAAGAATGTAAAAATTAAAGCAGGTATTTTTTTTATATAGTTAGTTAGCTTATTTTTACGCTTGTAGACGCTTGTAGTAAATATAATATCATGTTTCAAAAAATTAAATTTTGTAACACTTTTTGATTTTATTGAGAATTTTATTTTCAAAAGTTTATTGACTTATTTTAATTTATCAGTGTTTTATTCACAAATTTTAAACGTTTCTTTAAAGTTTTATTAGTTTTGACTTTTAATAATTACAAATTTATTAGCCTTCATTTAGGTATTGTCTGCTGTTGATGTAGTAGTTTTAATTTTACTTTGTTTATTTAAGTTTTTTTACACTAATCAAGATTAAGTTTTGAGTATGGTTTGTTTATTTTAAATCCATTTCAGAATTTTTGCAACGTTTCCACATGTTTGGTTAGGTTACTTTCTCATTGCATCTTTATTTGATTCATTGCCATTGGTGTATTTTTTTTTTTGATGCGTGTATCGGAATGTAAGAGAAATTTAATTTAATAAACTCGAGTTAGTTAATTAATACTTAGTCGATTAACAGTTCTCAGTAACTAAGTTGTCAAAGTTTTTTTGGAACTAGAATATGTTTTATGTAAAGATAAGTTAAAAAGGGTTGTGGAATTAGTTTCGCAATTATGCCGTCTTATAGAGTTCTTTAATGGATCGTCAACTAAGGTTTTAACACACCTTTTTTTACATATTTTGAATTGTATAAATTGTTTGTAAAGAATTAGCATTATTTTCAATGACATAAGTTGGTAGAAGATTACAATGTGAAAGGGATTATTTACTAAAATTTAACATGTTTGAAATTAATAACAATACACTCTGTGACTTAAGAAATGCAACACCAAGGAAGAAATTATCGGGTATATTTCTTGAAAGATTTTAGTCAATTTCAGTATTGTTTTATTTTTTTATTTTGTGTACTTTTTTGCGTTTTGAGGATGAAATTATGCTTAGAATGCGGCGACGTGAAAATTATCGACAACTGCGTGAATTTGACATAGGTCGCATGATTGGCTTACGTGAAGGTGGTTTTTTATTCAGAAAATTTGCTAACCGTCTTAACCGTAACCAATTCTCTGCAATACGGTGTTATCAAACAAGGTCTGAAGAAGCTCAAAAACGTCGTAGTCAATTAATGATTTGAAACGAAGGACGTACGATAACCTTTTGTCGGTTTCGTCCTTTAGGAAGAAATCGACTACCTGTTGGAATGCATGCCTAGAAAAGTACCGTAGTGGTCTAACACATTATTAATAAAAATGCTTTTATCTTTGGGTTTTTTTTAGTTTTTCACAACCATAAAATACTGCTGGGGAAACGCATTTTTCAACGAAACACTCATACAAAAACTCTTGATTGATTGAAAAATTATATTACTGGTTCCAACTGTAGCGTCAACGTGAAATGGATAGCTGGGAAAAATTTTTAACATTTGCTCAGAATGTATATATAAACCGTCTGCAACACAAAAAAATGTATTTGTTTTTTTGCTATTTTGGCGCATACATTTGATTTCATATTTATCACCTTTCTTCTTCAGCATTTTCGCTATAAATTGTTTTGTTTTTAGTATCCTTGCTGTAAATAAAAATTACAGCTTTTGATCAGAAAATTTAGATTTGTCGTTGACGAAAACAAAACGTCTCAAATGTTTTGATGAGCGCTTTTGTTTTATTTTTTTGTTTCTATTGACTCATCTGCAAAATCATTATAACGTTCATTTTCATCTTTGGCTCCATTGTCGGATTGTAGTAAATCCATTGCTGATACAGATTTTTTGGCAGGAACGTTTATTTTACTTTTATTTTTTATACATGGTGTTACAGTGACCTTTGTTTCACTCACAATCTTTTTGAATGATTCTATCAAGAAATTGTTTTCCTTAAGTTTTTCAATTTTTCTTGGCATCAAATACTTATTTCTATTGATTGGATACAGCATAATTGCTCTGAATCCTGCCTAAATACTTGCAGACCCAGTTTCCTGTATAAATTCAAGAGTTTCTGAGAGCAAACAAGAAAAAACAAATTTAAAAATGCACCCTCTGTAAATCAATTTCTATTTTGTAATAACGGGATCCATTTCCCACGTGACCTATGAGTGGAACATCAATATTATTTTAGGTTGGTAGTGTAAGCGTTTAGTAACATTCAACAACATTCAGTAACCTTCTCGTTTCACGTTTTGTTTACATCGAGTATGATTATGTTTCGTAGTTTTCTTTATTTTCTATTTTAAAACAGTTATTATCATAACTATTCAGTACTACCTATGCTTTCTCTGAGAAACTACTGAATAACAGCTGTAATTTTAAGGTTGTCTAATTATTGTGGCGCATTTTCGAAGTAGTAGTAGTAATCCTGATAGAACTTGGTAGTATTCTCTTCAAAGTTGCATCAATCAATTCAACAAACACTTTCCAGAAGCAAGATTTACTAGTTATTGTCTTTAATTAAATACTTAATTTTTGCTTTACTTGATGTCAATCTAAGCAATGTTAGTTGCCTAACATATATGTCATGTCAGACACAAGTATTTATGAAAGGTTTGTAGTTTGATTCGATGATGTTTTTGAGCCGAAAAAATAAGACATCGATAACAGCATTACGAACTAAATATTATTTAAATCCGAAGTCTATTATAATGAAGTTTAGTTTAAATTATTGTTATTTGTTTCATTATAATTAACATCAACAGTTTTTTATTTTAGATTTAACTTTAAAGCGTCAATTGAAAGTTTCATATTATTTTTTTAAGCAGCTAAAACAACACTCAAGCAGAAGTGACTGGCAAGATTATCATCGATTAAGAATTTAAGGTAAACTTGCTTTCTATGATAAAGCATTGCTATTTTAAGTAACCATAATCTTTAAAACTGGTCAAACTACTTAAATTCTAATCTGCGATTTTTTGATATTAGTGATTTTAAAGCGTGACGTGATCACAACTTTCGTATGGCTTTCTCAAATAACGAAATTTAAATTAATAATGGAACCGTGCCCAATAAATGTAGCGAATTCGCGCAATATTTGATCACCGCTTCAATATTTATATTGTAACCGTGGTTTAAAATTGTCTGATTACTTTCGTGAAAGTTCCGGTATTTGAATTGACGTTATTCATTTATTGTATTGTGGAATCGTTTTATTGATTTTAGATTGATTTAAAAAAATTATTTTACGTTTTTAAATTTGACTTTGTAATTTAAAGTTGTGGATAAAATTTTGTAGTGATTTATTTCAAAATTTATTAAGCTACTGAATCATCCGTCTTCCGTGTTTATTTGGCATTTTTCTTTGTTCGATCAAAATTCTAGCGGTAATTTATGTTTCCCTTCCGAGATATAATTGTAATTAAAGCTATTTTAACAATATGTTTATTTTAAGTTTATTTAAAAGTGCTTTGTTTTAAGTGCATTCTCGGTGCAGTTGTACTTGGTTTCTTTGTGTGAGTTTGTTAAAATAACGTGGGAATAAAGTCATTTTTATAATTTATTAGACAGTTTAATCTTTATGACCGTAATGTAATTTAATATTTTGTCAATTCGACATTTTTACGCAGAAACAAACACCGTGGTCCAACACTACTTTTGTGACGTAATTTAATCTGTTTGCATCCTTTTTGCACTTCTTGGTGGTGTGGTTTTCTTTCATGGAGTTTCGAACATAGCTATTGTGGAAATGGTAGTCGAATAAGTTGATATATATAAGTGATTTTGGTGGAGGAAGTTAAGTCCAGTTGATGAAGTCCTTCGAAATGTTTTAATAATCGCGGGTGATAAATTAACCCTTGGCTTTAGATGATAAATTACCACGGAAGTCATTAAAAATTGGTACAGTGAATCGTTCAAGCGGAAGCAACTTTCCTACTTCGTAAAATAATTACAGTTATTTGAATTCACTGGTTACTGGTTTAATTTTGTATTAACCTGTCGTGGATTTGTTGCGTGAGTTTGTTTCGCAATCCCATTTTTTTTCGTCTTGATGGCTGATCATTGAGAAATTCTCCCACGGTAAATTGTTCATATGGTTGTGGTACCCTATCGAGGTTCCGGACGACGTCAACTGGCTTAAGCTAACCAGGAGCTTGCCTACAAACAAACAATCAAGGTATTTGTTAATTACCTATTAAGTTTATTCGCGAGTTCAGTGATTGAAAAGCTTTGAAATTAATTTATGAGAGTTCATTGATAGATACTGAATATTTCGATGATTCAAATCATTTATGGTGTTAATGTGAGCTAAGTTTAATTATACTTATTATGCACTGTAATTAAACGACGTAATGTAACCAACGTCTAAAGTGTTACATCGACATATAAAGTAAAATCAAGAAAGAAAAATATTCTTATTTTGCGTACCATAATTTAAGATTGTCAAGTTTGTTGAATACAATTACGGAATTCATTTGATTTTAATAAGTATTTTATTTTTTTTATTATGCGTACACGGCCGTGCATTATTAATTTTTTTTACATTTATAAAGATAATTTAGATTATTTATTTATTTTTTTATTTTATTATTTTCATTTTATTTCAGTGTAATCATGTTATTCTTATTCAGTTTTGTTTTAATTCAAAATTTTGTTTGTGTAAAATTGATTTAAAGTTTTAATGCAATTTCTTGTTTTATTGATGCCTAATTCCATTTCAGTTATGTAATAAATGTTAGATGGAACGAAGTTTTTATTCAATCGGCCTTCGTGTATGTAAATTTTTGATCATTACAGATTTTTAGTGTAATACACTCTTAAGGTAAGTCCCATTTGAGTGTATCCATTTTAAGCGGACTCTTGATTGCCAAGGGCTTCTAGTCTATTCAGCTGTACTCCTTCCTGACGCTCCTTTGATTTGAATATTGATTTTGTTTTTGTTTGAGTTTTCCAAAACAATCACAAAATTTTGAATATAACTCACCCCGTCTTCACTGAGCACCGACATAACTCTGTTTATGTTAGTTTATTTCAGACAAGTGTCATTGTTTCAACTTTTGCACGTAACAATATCATTACCAAAAACCAAAACTTTGCAATCACCAACCAGTAAACAGTGCAGATCAAATATCATTTCTCACGAGATCCCGATTTTACAACAAACACGAAATAACGATTTTACAATAACATGATCAAATGTGAAAAGTAACGAATTTGTAAAATCGCTGATACTTTTACAAATTGGTAACAGTCGTTCTTTGTGATTTGTTGGTATTAGTAAAAAAATCACAGTTCGTAAAATATCGCTCATCACAAATCGCAGTTCGGTGGACTATTTTTTCTATTCCGGGTAAAAGTTATCGCCTTGTATACAATGTATTGGGGCAATAAGAAATCGTTGGTTGCCCCAGCAAACATTACGAAAACTAAGTATTTTGAAGAGTCGATGTGCCATCTTACGCGTTTAATGCTTTTCTGAGCAATAGTTTTTTCTGCCGGGGTCGTTCGGAATGTTAATTTCATCATAATTTATGACGTTTTAGTGTGGAACATTGTAAACTGTCTTTTCAAATTTGCTAAAAAATACATTTAGACCTTCATCGGAAGGTTTTGTATTCTAGGCCAGTCTTAATTGCAATTGTCTAGGTTTGCTTCATGAACTGAGGCAACTAGTCTTCACCTGGTAAACTTTAGTAAATCAATAAATATTATTTTCTAAACAAATCAATTATTAGTTAATACTTTTCCGATTCAAATAACTTTGAGCAAATTTTTGTAATTGCATTGACTTGAATAGAAATCCAGCACAGCAGACACAAAATTTTATTTTCTTGTTGGTTCAAAACGATTGGTCTGCTTTACAATCCTAAATTTATCCCAAGAAACTTTTGACGGATCATGTTCTTCGGTACGTTGTGCCTTTTTGTTGTTTGTCTTTTAAAGCTTTCTTTAATGTATCTTTCTCGTAATCCATACGCAGAGTAGTTTAGCTTTTTTTGAAATGTCGCGAGGCGCTGTCTTCCATACATAAAATACATACATTATTTTTTTCAGTCGGAAATCGGCAACAATATCTGGTACAACACGATCAATTATTAGGTTACAATCTCATTTATCACAAAAACATTGCATCTTTGCGTTGAGAGCACTGCTCGTAGAAATAAAGGCAAAAATATTCAAAATTCGTCCATTGTCCCATAAAGCTCTAGCTGACGGTAATACAATTTTATTGTGACTGTGGGTTATCTGTAGAAGGTGTCTTTTGTTTCAAGATTATCTTTATTATCCAATTTTCTATTTTTGAATTTTCAAGGTAAATAATCTTACTACCTGATCTTCGGTTAATAATTGACTTAGGCTGACTGATGGACAATCGGCTTTGACGTTTACTAAGAATTGATCAAAAAATGTCTAAATATTTATAAATAATTTACCGTTTGTTGCAATTGTTATACTGCAAAAAATGTTGTAATCAAATGGTTTTGAATACACCAAGTATTGAGTGTAGTTTTGTATTTAAATTCAGACAAAACTTGATTTAGTGTATGCTATTAATTTGTTCTACTAATAAAATTGCGCCTGTAATGAATTAATAATTTATAACTTCTTCTTCTCGTTATCTTATTTTGCTTCTTCGGACTGTCAGAGGTGGTATTCCTTAATCTTCATTTATTCATTTCTTTCAATTCTTTCGGTTCCGCCTTCATTATTTGCTGTTGTGTCTTATTTTTCACTCTCCTTATATCATCTATCTGTCCCATACATAATTTCCTCGATTTTCATTTTCTTCTTTTCTATATCTTTTCGCTTCTATAATTCTTCTTACCAGCCTGGTCTAAGTCATTTCAATTATGTGTCTATACCAATTCAGTTTTCCGTTTTTGATTTATGTTTCTATCGGTTCCTGCTTTACTTCATCTCAAATACGATCACTTCTTAATAAGTTCATTTTTGCCTTTCCCGCAATTCTTCTTAATTGTTTCATTTCAGCTGCATTTATCATACTTTCATATTTTTATTAGTTACATGTTTCACTACCGTATAGTAACGTTGGTATGCTGATAGAATTGTATACTTGAAGCTTCGTGTTTTGTTATATTTCTTTTTTGCCGAATATTGTGTTGTTTAGGCTGTAGTATATTTTTGTCGCCTTTCTTTCTCTATTTGTTATTTTGAGGCCTATTTTCCCATCGTTTGTGAACATCACTCCTAGATACTCGCATGTTGACACTATTCTTATCTGTTCTCCTTTGCATATCATTGGGCCTGTATTTGTTATATTTGCCTTCTGTTTATCTATCTTCATGTATTTACATTTGTTGGTGCTAATAATCATATTCATCTTTTCTATCCTTATTTGTGTATCATATCGTTACCTGGAGGTTTTTCTTAGTATTTTTAATTATTTTATATATTATTAATATGAATAGCATCCAGATAAGACTATCTCCTTGCTTAATTCCCTTATTCATATCAAACTTTTATGATATTTTTCACCCAATTTGTACCTTTCCGTTTACTTTGTTGTATGTACTTTTAGTTACTTCTATAACTTTCTGATTTTGTTTGAGTTTTTCCATGACTTTCCATGTTATTTCGGTAAATTGAGCCAAAATCCGCTTTAAGATCAATGCAAAATGTATAGTTCTTTTTCTATCTCATTTCTGCTTTCTGTTTTCCAGTATAAAAATATTATCCGTAGTTTGTCTCTCTCTGCTAAATGCTGATTGCTTTTCTTCCAATTTTTCTTCAATCATTTTTCTTTATCTGCTTTTTCCATTCTTGTGTATAGGTAGTTTGAATGTTACAGATGACAAGCATATATTTCTATAAGTATCGTACTCAAATTAATCCTCTTTTTTGTAAATTGGTAATATTAAATTGTTTTCCTCTTCTTTCGGTATCACGTTAGTTTTCTATGATTCCTTCATTTCTAGTGACCATTTTCTTCCCTCTTTGCCTAACTATTTTACTATCTCAGGATCTATATTATCTGCACCGCCCGCTTTTCCTATCAAAATTTTTCTTAGCTCCTCTTTTATTTCATCTATGCCTATTTCTTCTGTCTGGATATTATTGTCCTCCATTTCATATTGCTTGTCCATCTCTCTCGTCTGTATTGCTTGTTCCTCCTTTCTCTTTATCGTATTTATTTTTATAATGATCTTTCCAAGTTTCTATTATTTTGTCTAAGTTTGTTTTTATAATGTAATTCTTGTTTTTTATCCCTTTTATCTCATTTCTATTCCTGCCTCTTTTTTTCTATTACTTATTTTATAACTTTGCTCCATTGCATCTCCAAAGTCTTTCCAGCTCTTTCTTTTTTCTATATTTATGGTACTCTATTATGTCTTGTTTTAACTTTATATTGTTATATTGTTTTCTTGCTTTGAATTTCTTCCTGTATTTCTGCATTCCACGAACCTGTTCTTTTACTATGTTTGTTGACTTTTGATCTTTCGCATATGGCTTCTGCTACTCGTGGTATTATATCTTTAAATTTATTCCATTGTTCTTTCTTTCTCTTCCTCTATTTTTTCAAATTCACTATCTGTTTCTTCTTGGTACCTCATCTTCAGATCTGCATACTTTAATTTTTTATTGCTAATTATTTTCTGCTATCTGCTTTAGCTTTCTCCATTTTAGTTCTACTGTTAATAGCTTATGATGAGTTCTTATTTCCGCTCTATTATTTGTCCTAATTTCCTTTATTTTTTGTCTTATTTGTCTTGTATATAGTATGTAGTCTATTATGCTGTTACCTCCTCTTTCTTTTGCTATAAATGTGTATTTTTCTGATAATGGTTGCTGTGAGAAGAAATTTCCTAACATTAAATCGTTTATTTGGCAGAATCTGATTATCATTTCTTCTTAATATTCTGTGTTTTTTCTCTCAATATACTTATGCAGCCCAATCCTATGTCTTCGTCATTTCCTACCTTACATTCTAGTCTTCCACCAGTATGACTTTTCCGCACTTTTTCTTAGCTGCATATAGAAATCTTTCATTTTTTCTTGCTTTTGTTCCTTTCACTAGAGCATACAGTTGTGTTATGTACCAAGTTTCTAGCTTTATGTACATTATTCTTGACGATATCTGGTTAATTTAGTTATTCTTGCCTCTACACCCTCCGTTACCATTATTCCTACTCCTTCTTTTGCTTTTTGTCTCATCTCGACTCTAGAGTAACATATACTGAAATATATTATTTTAAGTTTTCCATTTCAAACTTTCTTTGTCTTACTTATTTCTTTCAGCTGCATTTTGAATTCTTTCATTTCTTGTGCTTATTTATGTTTTAGTCATGTTATATTCCATGTTTCTATTTACATATTTACATTTTCTCCATCTTTCTTATTTTCATCTTGTTCTTTTTTTTTGAGTATATTTTTTATAGGGGCCGTTTATTTTTTGACTGTTCCGATTTTTCTCTTTGTTAGTTTTTTAGACGTCGTTCAGTGTATGTTATTGTTCTCATTTGTTTTTTATTTTCTTGTCTTTTTCATTTTCTTTGAGAGATCTTTTACTAGACGTTCTTGTTTTAAAATTTTTGTACCCATCTTCATTTTTTCCATTATTACTTTTTTATCAGTTTTTTTCTCCTTTTCTAATTTATTTCCTCTACTGATTCCATTTCTCTCTAATTGCTCTAGCGTGTAGATTTTATTTTCAACTTGTAATTTGTTATATCGTATTTGCCAATGCTTCTTGCTCTTTTCATATACTTTATTATTTTTTTTGATCTTGTATTTGTTTTGGGTAGTTTTCGTTTATCCAATTTTTTTCATTTTAGGTTTTTTTCAGTTGTGTGTTAAATAGAAATTGTTTCCTTTAATTGCAATAACTTAGTGTTTGCAACTTAGAGACGATTAACAAATCCCATTGATTTCTTAGTAGCTTGCACTTTCAATTTTTATGGTGTGTAAAAAGATTCTGCTTTTAGCTGCTTCTGCAACTTAAATGTGATATTCTTCCCACCAAACGTTTGTAATGATTAGTGCAATAACATTCTGATCGGGTTTTTGTTAAAGATTAGTAACACATAAAAGGAAATATATTTTAGTTTTTCATTTAATTTTACAGACATTACATTATAAACAAACGTTTTTAATTTACATTGAATATTAACATTTGTAAGTGACAATCCTACTAACTACATAAAGCAAAGTTAGCTATGCTGTTAGCTGACGCCGCTGTTAACTGAATCGTAGCTATTGATTTAACAAATCAGTCAGCAAAACAATTGATTTTGTACCAATGACAACGCTTAACGACATGATCAGGTAGATAACTACATCGTCAAAGTTAACAATGCTTTATGCAACTGGACCTTAGAAACTGTTAAATAGCATTAGCATGTGACATAAACATCGAGATTAATAAACCCTTTTCATTTTTAAACGAATTATCGCATAAAGTATTATTCAAAGTAAAAAAAAAATGATGTAAGATTATATAGATAGTATCTGTACTAAGTTGGCGCATCATATGACAAATTTACAAAAATTTTTTTAGTGGAACACATTTTGTTTCTAACCTCAGTAATATCAAAAATCAAAATAGAAGGTTTTGAAAAAATAAGAGAATTTTTGCAGTCTAATTACCAGTACATTTTTGACCATGTTACATTTACCGTTTGGAAAGGTGTTCTGTTTTTGGCAAGTAAAAACATTTTTTTTTAAAGTTATCTGTATTAATTTAAGCGTTTCAGATGTTAAACATAATGTGCACGTTTACCTGGAATTATATGGATTTATTCATAATGTTAATAAGTGCCTCTTTAACGCAAAAATTTAAAGTGGTTAATTACCAGCTTAAACTAGGATTAGTCAGCAAAGTAAGTAATGTAGCAAAAATATAATAACATAAGTGGTTTTTTTCGTAGTTTAAAGATTTTAAGTTTTGGAACAAACTAAGAGAAAATTATGTTGCCGCAGCTAATCTGTGCAAAACTGTCGATGATTCTATTGCAGATATAATATTGCTATCTTTTGGAAATAATCTGTTTATTATCTTAGTACAACTTTTTAATAGTTTAAAGTAAGAACATTTAAAGTCATTATTGACATTTACTAATATCTTAATAGACCTCACAACGACACCACTTTTGGACGTATATACTTTATGTATTCGTTTGTATTTTTGATTTGCCGTACAACAGCTGTATTATTATATGCTTCAAGTATACATGAAACTAGTCGAGATGCTGCAACTATGTTGATGTCTACTCCTCCTGATGTTTACAACATTGCGGTAAGCAAAATAAATTAGAGCACATAGTAAATGCACTTTAATAATTTACCTTAATTTTCGTCACCTATTTATATTAAATTTGTTTGCATTTTCTTTTTCCTTTCGATAAAAGTTGTATCTATGTGTTTTTTTAAACTGATTCATTAAACACATAACTTATGCCAACTTGAGATGTTAAATGTGTAAACGAAGAAAAACTTCAAGTCTTCCCTACCAACTATAAAACATATATAAAAAAGTACGCCTCAAGAACATCTTTAAAAGTGTACTATAACTAAATTTTAATTCATCATAATTTAAGCAAGAACTTTACAGCTATTAATAACTTTGTAAAAACCGCTCTTAAAAGATTTGAAACAAAAACTGAATAAAAACCAACACGTGGAGGCGAGTACCAACACAAATACTTTTTCACACAGAAAAATTGGATTGGCAAAAATTATAAAGTTAAAATAAACAAAAAAATTGATGTATAAAAACAAAAATCTGACTACAAACAAAAGTAATTAAAGATTTTATTCAGTGTAAATAGTTTCTTGTTTTTTATGTACAAAACGTGTTTTAAATTTTGTTTTAGATTGAAAGATTTCTCTATAAAATCCAAATAGATCCACCTGCGCTCACAGGAAAACGGTTTTTTAAGGTTACAAAGCCATTAATACTTAACGTAAACAGGTTTTTAAGTGCATTATATTTTAACTATTAAACACGTTTCAGATCGCCGGAGCAATTGTTACATATGAGTTGGTTTTAATACAATTTCAAGTAGTTTCCTATTGAGATAATTAAACTTTGTAGAAACTATAATAATTTAAAAACTAGAAATTAACTGAAATAAAAGTTTAATTGCTCCATTTTACGGCAAAAGTGTTAAACAAACAAAATATGAAGTTGAATACAAAAGGAAAATCCTAATAAATAGTCTCCGAATCAGTTAACATTATTCACAGGATTTTAATACACTAAAGACTAGGTCAGAAGATTTAGATCTTTTTATCATATTTACGTTTCGTGGCATGTGTAGAACACCCATTGTGTATGAACCGTATATTTATGTATATTACGGATGAACGGTACATCCTCTAATAAGCGTAGCATAACATTACGTAAAAATTTAACGTACACTTATATGAAGAGATACTAACACTGCAAAATTATATGCCTTGTCAAAATTTATTTTAGAGATCGAAATTGCATTACCGCGTTTTATTATGCAATAATTATTTTTTTAACTAGAATTCTAAATATCAAGAGAACATGAAATACAAATGCAACTGTTTAACTCGTTAAACACCTCGCAATAAAACAACAACATTTCAGTAGAGTATTAGAATAACTTCATTATAAATAAAATTCATAATTCTTTTACAAGCTACATAAAGCACGAAGTCATTAATTTTGAACAATGATTATCTATACAATAATTACTGTATAAGAATTCCTTTTATTCTCACTTTTGTATAGGGTATGTAGCTAATATTCGAATAATATGTATTAGTATAATCGTTTTAGAATTAACAAAAAATATACTTGAGCCTAATAAGTTTTTAAGTAATGAAAATGAAACATGCCGAATGAATACAAACTTAAAGGCTAAGTACTCAAAAAGTGTAAATTAGCATCGGAAAATCCCATTGTCTCATTTTTTTTATATGAGTGTATAATTGGTTAATTAAATGGTTTGAAAAAACAAACTCTTATTAGATAGTCTCAAATTACAATAAGCCAAACGTTTCTTAAGAATTAATTAATTAAGATAAGTTAATTGAACAATAGCATGTAGACTTTTATCTGCTCAAACATAGATATTGTGGAATTTAAAAATGTAATTTTTTGTAAAATTAGCTTTGCAGCAAAAGAACAATGTATCATCAGTATCGGTCAGAATACATATCATATTGCAGCATAGTAAAAATCTGTAATTTTTGAATATAGTTTGGTAATTTCCGCTTAGTTTGACCAATATTAAAAGAATTACAGTTACTGCTTTTTAGCTTATAAACACCAGATTTATATATTGTTAACTAATAAAGATTTAAGGTTATAATGTTTAAAATAGTTTTCAAATTGAACAAAAGTATGTATATCGTATATGAAAAAGAGTAATAAAATTTTGGCTTGTTTTAATAAATTGGGGTAAAAAGTAGATGCATTTTTACTTTTAATTAAGTGTGCAATATTATTTTGAGTGTTTTTGATAGTGAATAAGAATAACCGTTAATATATGTTAAATTACATATAAAGCCTACTTCTTTGTTAAACATTTTAACAAGGCGGTTGTTTATAATGACTTTTTAGTTTGCATTAAAAGGATCTATTAGTAGATAAAATATTTCAAAAGTTTTGTATATATGAAAGAACATTATTAACTAAATTATAAAATAAAGTTGTATAGCCGCTATAAGTGGTTTTATTACTTTTATTTTTACTGAACAATTATTTTGTACTAATATTTAAATTTTTACTTGTTATCTGTTTTTATTTATACTGTAACTTTTTTTTTAGTTAATTTTGCTTTGAACTGTATCTTAGAAATAAAATTGTTATATAGTTAATTATCATTTTATTTTGTGTATAGGTCCGCCAATGGAACGAAAAGTTTTCGTAAATAATTCTATTGCAAAAAATTATGTTGTTAAAAACTTATAAGATATTAATTGAAAGTAAAATAGTAGCCCTGTTTTACAAAAACAAAAAATTGTTTTTTAAGTTACGTTTGCCAAATGCTTTCCGTTGATATTTATACATTCTTGGAGTCAAGTCGGAAAGTTTTGCATAAAGCTGCTGCAGTTTCTTTGCTGGGATTGTTCTGAGTAGGACAATTTTCAAAACTTTTGTTTTTAGATAGTCCCATAAAACGAAGTCGCAAGCTGTAAGGCTGGAAACTGAGAAAACAAATTGATATCGTCGTTTTAAAAAACTACACGTTCTAAAAAAAACTATCTACAGCATTTATTAAAATTCTTGCAGTATAACTTGTTGCCCCGTCTTGCTAAAAAAGTATGTTCTTATTCACATTTGATTGTGGCGCAAAAAAGTTTAAATCATTGCAACGTATTGCTCAGAATTAACACCCCTTTTTTATCTTCATCCTCAAAAAAATGTGGACCATTTGCGAAAATGGCACATCATACCGTTACTGTCTGAGCGTGACGTGGCGTGTTGTGTGAAGTAAACGACGGTTTTCTGTCGTCCAACATCCGAAGCTTTGTTTATTAATAAAACCGAAGAGGTGAAACTGCGTCTCAAGTTGTAGACTTGGTCGTATTTTGCTGGGGATTTAAAACACTTTTTATTGTGTTTGATGGAATATGTTTGTTCCAGAGTATATTGAAATGCTGTCAAAAATTACAACGCATTTGCACTAAACTTCCGCCATTTTGATAACAAGCTTTAACTGAGTAACTCAAAAAAAAAACTGAAAATCCATGAAATTAGAGTGTCTTTGAATAAAATTGCCGACGTACAACTAAGATGCAAAGCAAATATCGTTTCTAAAATTTTAGAGATCGATGTAAAAAAAGGAAAACTATATCTTAATTTGAAAGTGTTAGCTAAAGTAAACTTCAATATAATTACTGTTTTTTTCAAAGACAGTTTCTGTGGTCGGAAGTTATTATATACAAAAATGTTTTGTTAGTGTGTACTGATGCTGCGCCGTATATGTGTAAATCAATTGTAGTGTAATGTGTGAGTATTTAAAAAGAGAGAATACCCTGCGTAAAATCGTCTACCAAATACGTTGCCAAAATAAAATTTAAGCTTAACCCAACACCAAAAAAACTATATTTCATTACTTTGTTTTACTCTCGGACATTAACATGCGTGAAATAGGTCTGTCCATAATAAGAAAGGTGAGAGAGAGATAAAAAAAAACTAACACTTGTAATAAAATGTCGATTTATTGTATGACTTCCGCTATGCTCGATTACTCGATGGAGGAAGAGCATGCAAGAAACTCCACCAGTCGTTATCTTTTCATATCCAAAATATTTAACAAACGGGAGAAAATTGTTAGTAAAATCAACAAGGCATTTCATACATAGCATAACGTAGAATTAAGGTGAAAAAAAAGACACACAAGAAGTCGCAGCAAATTCCGTTTACAATCACAAAAAAAAACAACATGCCTCTGAAACTACGTAGATGTAATCGTTTATGATTAAGTTTTCTTTCAGCCGCGAGAACAAAGAAATCGATGCGTAAACTCAAGATTGATACCTAAATTCGATAGCAAATTCCATTCAATTATTCTGATACATATTAAATCAAAATTTAATACAAAAGAACCAATTACACTAACTTTTAAATAAATTACAAAAAAATGTCCTACAAGAAGTAAAGAAAAATACAACAATTAAACACCAAAACTAAGACAGCGCAATCTAATTCCTTTGTCTTAAGTGAACAAAGGAAACATGTATCAAAGCTTTCAAAATTAATTTTAAACTGCCATTACAAATAACATTTAATTATGTTAAATTTGAATGTGTGGAATGAATTCATACCTGCAATTGCAATAGCACTATTTACTTATTTTTTTTTTCACCCGTAACTTTCTTTTGTTCTCTTTTTCTTTGTTTCTACAACCACCAGCAATCAAAAACTACCTCCCTCATTCCCTCGGGTTTCAAAGTCCCTCTATTTTTTTCCTTTTTTTCCGCAAGCGCTAACCCACCCCCGTTTCCTCGCCAAGATTAAGACACGTTTTCTTAGACAAATAGCTGTGCAGGCAACCAACAATACTTGTGAAATTTGAACTGGAATATCTGGATACTACACAATAAAAGTACTTAAGTTATAAAATACATTTAAATCTACCCACAACTGACATAGACCAAATGACAACACAAAAGTGGTAACACAAAGTATCTTTATTTTTATCACAGATAGCAGTTTACGTTAGAAGAAGGTACACAAAACTTTCACTTAACGTTTCGCCGATCATGCTGTCAGTTTCTTCAGAAGATTTCTATAGTTCTAAAGTTTTGTGACGCGGCAACACCCGAAAAACAGTGCTACATTAAACAACGGCCGTGAAAGCTGCATTCTACATACGTATATTTATATAAAGTTTTGCAAACGCTATCACGTAGGTTGGTATCACAGACAAAATCTAAACTATGCCTTCGACTAGGCAACACGTCGTACAACAAAGTGAGGTAGTTGGCCTAACTTTTACATTCAGAAGAGAAATGACGTTACATTCGTAAATTACAATACAAAAATCGAAGATTTGGAGAATCAAAGCGCGCCGTATAATAATATGTGACATAAACAAAAATCTAACAAAGACGTACATACGGCGTTATCACAAGTAAACTTTTGTTAATTCTACGTTGACTGAAAATAAACGAAAACACAGAGTTTCCTTCAAATTAATTTCGTAAATTTTGGGAAGTGTTTCTTCCAATATGATAGTAATTGCATCCAACGCTTCAAAGGTGTAGATAGTGTTAGTTACGTAACGGGACGTCATTAAGAAAATTTTCCCAATTATAACGTCTGCTTATTATCTCCATAGACAAAGAAATCGTGTGAGGGTATGGAAACCCGCTACCGGGTTTACTCCAAATAAAGACTTTTACTTGGATTGTCACAATATTCTATTTTATATTCACATTGATGTGCGCAAAATGTCTAACAATAAAACCCTCGTTGGGCGTAGACAACGCTAGATGATGCTGCGTTTTTCAAACTTTACTTGAAGAATAAAATGTGTTTAAAATTTGACATGTTATCCCTACTCAAACAACAAAAAAGTGGAGGTACCGAGAATCAATTTTATACAGGAGACAAACATTATACTAAAACATCTTTAACATAGGTTCACAAGAGAAGTAAAACTTATTTACTATTGAATTTATTTTATTTTTATTTATTGATGAAAAAGTTAAATGTTTCTCTTATCAATTAAATTGAACATTAAAAAAAAATTAAAATAATTTTTTATAAACACAACACAAAATTAAATTAAAAGGTAGAATAACTTATGTCAATAAACACGTGAGAAATATAAATCAAAATGTATAGTTTGCTGCGATTGCGTTGCTCCTTTTTTCGTTACGGTGCAACTAACCAAAATTTTCACTTTAAAAAAATCGAGAAAGTAGACGAAATTAGACTCAAAAGAAGCACAGAGGATTTGTTATTTATGCAAGTAAATTTGTCATGTATACTAGTTGCAATAACTAAAATTGAAGAAGTAATACTACGTTTAAGTGAACTGAAAAAAATTGATCAATAAGTAAAAAGGAGTGTTTTTAAAAAATACATATTATCAGCAGCTAAAAAACATTAGTGTTGCAAAATCAAACTTTGCTCGATGCATGAAATAAATAGTTTTTATTGACATCCGTTGGTCATACATTTTAATTTTTTCACTATAGTTTCGTTCAATGTGGAATGAGTCTTTTCGAAATACAAAAATATTCTTGCCGACAACCGACATCAATTTACATTTGAACATTTATTGCGCAATGTTATTATCAAATGTAATCAAAATCTGTAATTTTTTTAATTAGTATTTAGTACTACCGTTAGAGTTGCCAGATGTGTTTGAGAAAAAAAACGGACAACTTTAGATGTTTTTTATTAACCTGATAAATACCTATTACTGAAATTGCACAACAGTTTACAAATTACTTTTTTATATGTTTAGCATTTGATGATACTGCTTTTAACAAAAGTTTATTGGATGATATCTCATCTTTGAATTCAGTGCAACTAGCACTTATATTGCTGAAAACACACAATTCAGTTTTTACAGTGTTTATGACGAGACGAATGCTTTTGTCAGTCCATACATTTCCCATGACGTTTAAGATTCGTTCTACAAAAGCGTTGGATACAGGAACACTACAGACAAACTGCACAATTTTCAACAAATTCGGTGCTTTTTCTTTTTTGAAAAAATTGCACCACATGTTAATGGAGTTGCCTTCAAGTGAAGAAAACACATTTTGAAGTGCAGCTAGCTCTTTGTAAATATGTTCGGGAGGAGTTTGCTGCTTCTATGGAGATATTGACCATAATTCGAGCAGTTGATCCAGCGTGGGCAATTTTCCGCATTTGAGATTCAAGCAACTTAAGGTTTTATAATTATGGTTTTCAAATGGGTACCACTTCTCTATATAAGCTAATGCTCTTTGGTAAACATTCGTAGCGTTTTTGGTAAATTCTTTCAATTCATGGTCTGAAAGATAACCTTTTCTGAATGCCATATGGACTTTCATTCCGAAATGTTTATCACGTATTTTCTTTGAATTTGTGTCCCAAAATTTTACCATTATATTGTGTAGATTATATGCTGCTGTGGCATGTTTTTCTAACAACAGAATAATTTCTTGAAAAGAAGCCATAAAGTTATGGGTGAAATACAAATATAGTTCATTGTACGTAGGATTAGTTTTTGTTTGAAATTTCGTTTTCTTGGTCTGATAAGATAGCCCAAAGAGCTGTAGGACAATTATCTAAACCTTGTTCTAAAAAATACCTTTTCAATGGCCCCCACGATAAAAGCATCCTATCAAGAGCTTTAAATGAACTAAGCTACCTTATAGGAACGTGACGAATCACTTCTCTGTATTCGCTCTCAAACAAATCAAAGCACTCCTTCAACTCTTCTCGTTTCTTTGCAGAACAAGAAAACTCTGCAAATACTTTCGTCACTATATTTTCGACATCAACAGGCATTACTTTTAATGAATCTTTAGCGCAGTTATAAAATATGTGGTCATTACAGTGAGCAGCTATTATGTCGTTGTCTTTTTCAGACTTCAATTTTTGAAAAACAGAATTATTTACTCCAAAATTAACAGACGCGTTGTCCGCTCTATATGCTGTTACTCTGCTCCATGGCAGTCCTGATTTTTCCGTAACTTTACATAAAAGTTCCTTAATAGATGTTGAATCTTCGAATGAGTCTTCGTAAAAATACAAAATTTTATGACAAATATCGTTTTTTGGTGAGAAATATTGAATAGCTACTGGAAAGCATTTTATATTTTCTTTATTTCAAGCATTAGTAGCGACGGAAAAGGGAGCTTCATTCTATAAATCTTCCTGCACAAGTTTAATTGAATATGGAAATAAAACTTGATTTACCAAAGCCGTACATTTTGTTCGTCTTCCGGTCATTTGCTTTACAATATGTGAATCATTAACTATTTGTTTTAATACTTTTATAGAGCAATCTTGAGCAACATAAGTAATGTGGTGCTTGATACTATGGTAAACCTCAGTTAATTCGGCAATACTGACTTTTTCACTTTGCGCGCTGCCTTTCGGTGTGAAGAAAGACTTCATCCTCTGAGACATGGCTACAGCACTTTCACACTCTTTGTGCTTCTTTGACGCAGCGTGATGGGTTAATGCTTTTAAGCCATCATAAGCTACAGTGAACGTATTTTTACACAATTTGCAATAGCCTTTTGTGTTGCCATCGTCACATTTACTTAACCAAAAAAATCGCGATTCCCAGTCAACATTATAGTAGCAAACTCTTCTTACTTTCTTAGGCGGAGTTACTTTGCTAGTAGATGCTTCCTCGTCGTTAATTTTGACACACACAAACACGACAGTAACACAAACAATGAAATATGTATTGATGCCGTTCAGAGGGCGACGTTAACACTCTTCTAACTAATTAGCTACTGAACAGACCGCGCGAGAGACGGACAACCGACGACATACGGACGGGATATTCAGTTGTGGGACTGGGAAAGCCGATGTGCGCGCTATCTATCTACCTACATACAATCGTACTTGTTGTGTTGTTTGTCGCCTGTCGGCAGAAGCACCAGATATTACGCGAAATTTCTTTAAAACCGGAGAATCTTATGTCCGGTTTACCCAATTTTTCTTGATCGGACAAACATAAAGAAAACCGGATTGTCCGGTCGAAAACCAGACGTCTGGCAACTCTAACTACCGTTGATTTATTCATGTATCATATAGAAAATAAATAATAAAATTTATAATAGACACATATTTTAAACGCATAATTAAGTGCATATTTTTAGTGTTTTGTGTACATATTTATATGCACATTTGAAGTGTTTCTAGTACATAACTATCCGAAGCATACTCATCATTAACTTAAATACTTTTTGGTGGTTATTGTCATTTAAAGCACTTATGTCAAATTAAAAAAAATTGTAATTAGCCGCAATCCGAACAAATCAATATTGTTGGATTTCTTTTTGTCCAAGATTTCAATTTGCTATTGTTCAGTGTTGCATGGATCAAGTAGTGACACTAAATTATGTCATTTTAGTAATTTAAAAAAACGTGTATCTGAACTGCGTGTCTCTCAAACAAGACACGAAAAGAAAAAAATAATTATTTTTGTATATCCATTCAAATTACTCTGTATTTAAATCATAAAATCTACATTCTATAATAGTTTAACCCAGGCGCGGGCAAATACTTTTAAGCGCGGGTCAAAATGAAATTTTCATAATGTCTCACGGGCCGGAGGACTATACCGCTTACGTACAAAATCGCATAAAAGAGATTAAAAAATTGCTTCGGGATTTTTCAACGGGCCGGATAAAGTCAGCAAAGGGGCCGGATGCGGCCCGCGGGCCGGCTTTTGCCCACCCCTGGTTTAACCTATACTTGAATCTTAGGTTGAAAAAATATTGTCTGCGATTATGTTATTTAAAACACCAATTCTGTGTCGATTCAGATCGATCAAAGAAAAAAAGGCAGAAAACGAATAAGGTTTGTAAACATGTTTACCACAAAGAAAGTAACCATTTATCAAACAATAAAGTTAGAAAAAAAAACTTGTATATGCAAATCATACTTTTTAAAAGTACTCGTCAATAATGTCTTGCGTGCCAACAATGCAAGTGCAACGTAATTACACATCATTCACGTTTTGAAGAGACAAGTCATTTAAGTACTTATCTTGTTTGTACATATATGTCAGCGTTACGGAAAATATATAACACTATATTTATAGATCATGCAATAAGTATCAGTACAGAGCGTAATCGATCAATAAGTTTGCGTTCCATTATTCATTTTCTTTATTTATTAAGGCGTTTATTCTTACGTGTTATAACGTAAGAAATAACTAAAGTTAGTTTACTATTCTAATACGAGTTCCATCAATAAAATAAAAGTGGTATACGTGCGGTTACACGTTTGATAAGTCAACAAATAAATATGTACACAAAAAAACGTAATTTGAAGAAAGGCCTTAATGAAGTTTATACAATATATAAAGGTCGACAAGTTTCTCTATTAAAACCAATTAATTCTTCTAGTAGAAGCTTTCATGGAGCTTTAAAATGGATATTAATAACTGCGCAATGTTTCGGTCAAATTCCTGTTATAGGCATAACCAAACCCGATGTTAAACTATTTAAATTTAAATGGAAATCCTGGAGAACGTTTTACTGTATCCTAAATTGTACTGGAGCGTTTTTTCTTACTTCAACTTACGTTATAAACGTTTTTGTAAATGGCATGGATATTTTTTCATCTAGTAAGTATGTGTGCTATGTTTTGCGTATACCCAAGTATAGTCGTTGCCATAAAAGATGATACCCGCGTCATCATCGTCCGCATTTGGAAAATACGTTCCACTGTGAGTATAACAGAGATAACACCACTTTTATTTTGTGTTATGAATAAATTGATTAATTGAGTTCATCGTTAATTTATATTAGTTGACATTTGTTATAAGCCGCTTAGTTACCTTTTAGTGCCGCCTTTACAAACATGGTATAAACGTCTAATTAGTTATACTTAGTATAATTTTAAAATTCTGTTATACTATTGGTTGATAGTTATATGTTAACCAATAATATGACAGTATTATAAAATTATATTAAGTATAACTAATCTGACGTTTATACCATGTTTGTAAAAGCGACCCTTAATGTTTCAGTTCTTCGGAGTATATAAAACTTACGAATAAAGGAACAAAACATCTTAAAGTTCAATTTAAATCAATCTAATTATTCATCCGATTCATTCGTATTTTTTTAAGTTTTTACTTAATGTAGATGCACTGTGTGACACAGGAGTCTTCTTTCCTGACAACGACTATATAACTTATTAATTATACAAATTAAAAATTGGAGAAAGTCAACAAAATAAGTGATACTTGTTTTTATATATTTTTTTATAATTATCAAATAGTAATAATAATAAAATAATAAAAACCTTTTTCTTACATTAAATTAACATTCGGATTACATACCTGTACTAAAACTTGTTCATAAATTCTTTTAGTTTGCTCAATATACTCGGCGACTAATAATTTAATAAAATAGTTAAGAAATTAGTTACGAGATTAATTTTTTTTTCAATCATTTATTTTAAACTGTAAAAACTCATTACAAAAATGGTGAAAATATTGTTGAAACAATTCGTAAAATTTGTACTTCTTTTGTTCATCATGAAACGCTGTTTTTTACAACTATAGATTATATTAATAAATTTAAACGTCTAGAACAAGTTAGTAATGTGAAAACTTTAAATCGTGGTTACCCGGTCAAGTCAGTTAGAAACGTCGTCACTGTCGCCGTATGTGTGACTGAAAACTATTTTGAGAAGATTACAAAAATTGGGGATATCACAAGAACGTGAAGAAACTTTAAAGAAAACTAATGCAAAAATAACAACAAATTTTTTAAAACTAACAATCTCTAACGAATACAAAGACTTTCTATCTATATCAAAGGCAAAATTAGGAACTGATACCAGTTGCAACCAGTTTCCTATTTCTTGATCTCTACAGTATGTTTAACTATTACCAAAAAACTTCTGCTAAAGAAAATTGAATGCAACTACATCAACTTCTAGCGGATATTGTAAACTTAATGACGTCTAAGAGAAATGTTTTTCTCTATTTCGACATAAGAATTAGCAATTCGCACACTAAAATCCGTGTAAGAATTAACAAATTCTTACACGAGTTTTCGTAATGTTAGTTTTTGCATCTCTGCATCCTAAGTTAACGTTACATATATATAAGAAATCAAGATGATTGTAACTTAACAATTGAAATTCAAATCTTAATGCCAATATGAAATAAAGATGTCCTATTAATTCAAAGTTATTTACTTATAAAGGTATAAAGAGATCAACTCGTATTAGATTTTAGGTTAACACATAAACTTCAATATGTCAAAGTTTTCCAATCTTCAAGTACTGTAGGTTACGTCCTCCTTTATATTTAATTAATGAATAGGTTCTAGAATACTCTTCACTAGGAGGGGCAAATTAAACCACTTAAGATTTTTTATATGGCGACGTTTTCATTAATTTTCCAATCTTGTTTTAAAATTGAAATTATGCAGAAAATATTAAAATTGAGAAAATAGTATAAGGCACACGTCATAGAATACGTTTCATTCACTCTACTGAACTGAACCGACTGAACCCAGTAGAAACCAAATAATTTCCGAATTCTTGATCTCTACAGTATGTTCAACTATTACCGAAGAACTTCTGCTGAAGAAAATTGAAGGCAGCTACATCAACTTCTAGCAGATATTGTAAACTTATTCACGTCTAAGAAAAATGTTTGTCACTTTCTGGGTATCTAGAGTTAGAAGCAAACATTTTGTTTCTCCGTCATCTTTAATTCTTAGTGGAAAATAGATCAGGTCAGATAAAAATCATATTCATCCTTAAAATAAATCCGGTCGTAAGTTTTCTGACCCGTTTTTTTACTAAAATTATAAATTATAGTATAATATTAATAAATAAAAGTAACACTAAACACTGTAGCGTTAAATATATTTAATTCACAATAATTCAGCAACTACAATAAATTGTATACTTGTCGTATACGTGTATCGACAGCTATCCTGTCATACCCAGCGAACTGTTACTCTTTTGTTTTACATAGCAACTACAGTAAATTGTATACTTATCGTACACGTGTTTTGAAAGCTATACTGTCAACTCCAGCAAAACTGATACTAAAACTGTAATTATGACTAAAGCTGATTTGTACTAAAATTATGTGACGCTTGGTTACATCTCACTGATATTCACAATTTCAGAAAACCTGACGGTCTGTAGTCATCATTGTTTATCAATAAACATTTGTTTTTACAAATTTCCAAACTTTCGTATCAGTCTAGTTCTTTTCTATTGTTTGTATGTCTTCTATTTTATGATTATTGTCAAACATATATAGGACAACACTAAATTTATCTGTTCTCTTTTATTTGAGATGAGTTAAGTGCATCTATATAATAGATTTTTAGGGGTCTTCTGGTTTGCCCTATATATATTTGGTTACAATCTTTATAACTAATTTTATATATTCCCGATTTATCGTACATATGTATTGGATCTATAAGGTTACCTAAAAGATTTTTTATGTTATTGTTAGTGGTTGTTACTAATTTGTAGTTGCAATCAAATTTTGAGAAGATTTTTTGAAGTCCTTTAGTATATGTCGGATAATACGGAAGTTTTATATAGTTATTTTCCTTTTTGCTGTTAATATTTTATAACGTAGTCCCAGTCTTAATATTTAATTTTTTTCCAGCTTTTTAATTATATTGTTGACTATCGATTTCGAAAATCCATTGTATGTTGCAATATGTTTAATATATGTATTTTAAGTGAAAAACAGCAAGTTTATGTGGTAAGCTATAGTTCGAATCATTTACTATAAATCGCATGGTGTTGCCGAGTAAACACGGATTGAAACTATTACAGTCACAAGATTAAAACAATTGTTTCATTACGTTGTTTCGTGTTAGTTCCATTTTTATATCATTTACATGTAACTGACAGTGAATAAATTGAAAGAGTTCCGGTTTTTCACAATCAGTTTTAAACCGTTTCAGTACTTGCAATTTTTTTCCCATAATCAGCAACCGTCTAAAAACTGATTTATTTTAACCGAATATTTTTTGAATAACTAGAATTGTTTGAAGATCGGTTAAATAAAACTGAATTATTTTCAAAACAGTAGAATCGTTTTAGTAAAAACGAATACTTTGTGATTAGTCAGCATTAGTCGTTGCTATATTTTGATTACTGTCGTCAACGCTTGCGCTGCAAATTGATATCTTTTCATTTGTTCGGTTGCAGTTTGATAAGTGATGCTGTGTGTACAATTACGAAATGGAACAATAAACGGTAAGTCGAAGCATTTTATTATAATCCATAAATGTAATCAATATTATTATCATTTCTGTTCTTTATGTATCATGTTTTAATTTGTATAAAAAATGTAAATTAACACACATGATTGCGTTAAGGTAGATTATTGCGTAAATCTGATGATACTTTAGAATTTATAATTACAGTTCAATTCTTCAAGTTTTCTATACGATTATGTACAGCTAAAGGTATTCACAGTGTTTTTATAACTTTCTTATGATTGCTAAAGTGATATTTATATTAAGTTTGTGTTGTTTTTGATTAAAAAAGTGTAATTAATTTTGTGTAACTCTATGATTATGTATGTATATAAACGAAATATTTATTTCTATGTTACAGATGCGGTTAAAAGTTGCTACCCAACAGTAACTGATGGAGTTTTCGAGGTTTCCGCGAAAAGACCACATCCAGGAAAGTTGCAATATGTAAAAAACTCAATGTGATATTGTATTTAAAAATATTTATTGTGCAATAAAATTTGAAACGTGCATTCGAAAATGTATTATTATATTATTGAAAGAATTGTTTTAGTTCATTATTGAAACAAAAAAATCATACATGTATCAATCATTTAGTATCAGTTCAAGAACGAAGCTTTTAAAACGTAAACCAAATGCAACATTTAGCTTGCAACAGATTTGAATTTAAAATACCGAAACTATACTGATTCAAATAAGTGAAACAGCGATGGACTTATAGCTATTTTATTGCAGTTAGGTTTCTTTTATGTTTGAAACAAGAGTGAATCATAAATTTTTTGTTTTGAAACTGTTACTAAACATTATTAGTTTTGTGTTTACTGGGTGGTATCTTTACGGTAAATGTCAATATCTAACTTATTGCCCTTTCTGGTCACTAAAGTGTCCAGGAATGGCAACTTTCCATTGTTTTCTATTTCATGGGTAAACTTTAATAGTCTCAAATTTTAAATTTAAGACCTAAATAAATTCTTGGAAGCTGCAAACACTATACCCTATTCCAAATAAGAAGGTAGTACGTGGCGCTGCGTTTAAAGGCAAGTTTACAAAGCCAAGTTTTTTGGTGTTTTCAAAAAGGAGGGAAATTTTAAAAATAGTTATTTTTTGTAATAATAAAATCAATATTTAAGCGGTGTTGCAAAGGTGAATGTAAATATGCTGATAACTGTAGGTCATTATTTGAATTCATGAGCTTATTTTTATAGTATTTTCATAGAGAAATTAATTAAAATTGATTAATTCTTTATGTATTAATTGCAACCTTGATTTTTCTGCTTCAATTTTAACAATATGAGAATCCGCAAAATAATATCTTTATTAAAAACTTTAATTCATAGGCTCAATAATGAGTAATATTAACAAATCAATAACACACTAACGTAAAAAATATGAGTGCGAACAATGGAATAAACTTAAATTTTTAATTTTAAAGAATGTATGATCGCAAAATTGTAATAATTGAAGAATGATGTTTGTTACTAATCTTCATTAGTCGATTCTTCAAAGGAACTGGTTTTGGTGTTCAAATTTATAATTACTTCTAACATATTTTCCGTGATACCATCTAAATCCCACATTTTCTTTTCTTCTTTAATTATGTGTTCGACACAATCGTGCCATTTTTCTTTGGTGACAGTAGCAACACCTTCGTCTAATAAATTTTTCACATCAGAAATCCTATAAGTTGTATTATGAGCTGCTACGTAATGCTTTAATTGTGACCATACTAATTCAATTGGATTTAAGTTGCAGTGGCATGGAGGCAATCGTAGTATGGTTTTACCGCTTCTCTTTACTAATTCGTCAATAACGTAAGGTGTTGGATGAGTTGCAGAATACTCTTTCATCAACTCCAACAGTTCTAGTTGTATTATACCCTTATTACGAAGCCATTCAATAATATCGCCTTTTCTCCAATTTTGTGTAGGAACTTTATCTGATTTCACACTGAGAGATCCATGATTATGACAGAGTTATCTTCTAAAAGTGGTAGTATGCCTTCTAAATATTTTTTAAACACTTCACCATTCATTTCTTCATGGTAATCATCTAAACCAATTGTACATGTTAGTAAATTAATCATTTCTAAAACTTTAAATAATGTTCACTTGTTTTTTTCGATTCAAAATTCAAATAAGCACGTTCCACAAAACCAGTGTCGCTGCCGATGTGTACAACAATCAAACGTTTTCCTTTTCCAGTTGGATCTTTAATGCCAGTTGAAAGACCATCCATGTGTGCTTGCCGAACAGTTGTTACGGTTGTATCTTTCCAAACCTTATTAACGACGTGACCTGCATTAACCCAAGTTTCATCGGTGTAATAAATTTTTCTTCCTTCACTTCGATATTTTTTGATAGAAGTTAGGTATTTACGTCTCCATAAAACAATTTTTTTTTTCAATTAAGGTATTTTTTCTGCTGCGTTTGTCATATATAAACCCTATTTTTTTAATATTCTCCAGAAAGATGTACGTTTTAAGTTTGGTAATGAACTGTTATCATTTACCACTTTCAAAACTTTGTCTAAAGTTGGTAATTCGAACGAATGTACATGTCTTCGAATACCACATTTTTCAAAATCTTCAAGTCGTGTATAATGGGTTGAACATGTTCGTGTCTTTTTAGGGGAACGAGCAATTCCAGAAGTTTCTATTTCCTTCACAATATTCTACACCATTCGCTCACCAAGACCACATTCGATAGATGTCAATTTTATAAGTTCCGTTTTACTGTTATCTGCTTTGTTTCGTAAGTAAATGTTGTAGCCATTAATTTTTGACCACTCCTTACCAATTTGCCCTTGTGGTTTTTTAATTGAATTTCGTCCGCCATAGTAAATAAAGGAAATACTGTCAAAACATATTTAAGTTATTAAATGCTGTAGAGATGGGATGCAAACTTACATTGAGAATTAATGCAGATAATGTCGAGTTCTAAAAAGAACTATTTTATAACAGATTAAGTTGACAAATTATTAAAAGCAGAAAATCAAAACAACAGGAGCATTCAACTACACAAACGCCAAAATGACAGCATAAAACATGAATAACCTCAAATGACAGCATTGATTGACATAACATTCAATAAGTGTTGCCAATCATATACATTTATTACTAATTTTGAGTTATATTATTTAAACGTGTAAAACTGGTTTCGATTTTCTCCAATCAGAATAAAACTCATATATATAGATATGCTTTTCTTCACTACCTTCTCTCGTGGAATGAACTATAGTATCAATGACCGAAAAAAATGTTGTTCACATATCTAAGTAATTTAAGTTTTATTTTAGATCGATTTCAAATCTACTCATAAACAAATTAGTCATAAATGGAGACAAACTGCTGCCCATTCTTGTTTCGTTTTTTTGGTGGTAAATATTACCGTTAATTTGAAAGTATGATTGATCCACACATAATTTCGCTAATTCTATAAAATTTTCAACTTCTGAATTGTCAAAATGGTTTTTAGATAATATATCTTTTAGAATTTAGATGATCCAAAGTCTTATCAGTAGGGACACTGCACTAATACTAAATGATGTCAACTCAGCGTTTCTATTTTGTTTTCAATAAATTTGTAAGAATTCTTGATGACAGCATAGCTGTATCAAATCGCTGAAAATGACAGCATAGCTGTCAAAACACACAAGGATGATTGTTATATTTTAAAGAAAAAATCCTGTTGATTGCTTTTATTGCAATTTTTTAATGTTGCCACAGGAAAATTAAGTTTCACTTCTAGAATTTAAAGCAATGAACACATGTGTTAAATTGATTGAAATAGAATAAAATCATAGATTCTAAAGCACAAAAAATAGTTTATCGAGAAACAAAATATTGGCATGCCGTTGTTGCCGAGTGTATTTTCTATATGGTTCAATTTTTGACTAAACAGAATTTAGCTTTTTTTTATAAATACATCAAAATGAAACGAACATGTCAACCGGTCTCAAATGAGAGCGCACAAAAATATGCGTCATTATCTTGGTGACAAGACGTTAAATTCTAAAATTTTAAGCACGTTAAAAAAGCTAAGTATTTTCATCTTTGACCAAACGAAGCTAACATAAAGGTAACCATACCTTGTTGTAACTATAGCGTAAATCTTCTTGTTAACGATAGTGCAAAACCAAATATACTATTCGTCAATGTTTTCTTTGACCCATTAATGGATGATTTTGAAAACATATATATTAAATTTAGCTTTAAAACTGTTGTTAGATACCTAGTGGGTGAGCCAAATTGATGTTATAACTAGTGTTGTGCGATTATGAATGATATAATCGAGATATATCGATTATAGCCAAATAATCGATCATTCGATTATACTTTCGAAATAGTCGAAATATCATTCATTCGAAACAACAGAGAAGCGAGAATGCAACGAATAATACAAAATATAAAATGTCAAATATATAGAAATCGACACGACTCGAAACGAACTCGAGACCATATCTCGAATCATTCGAAATAATCGAAATATCATTCATTTCTACAACCGAGAAGCGATGCTAATGAATGAAACGAAATATGAAATATCAAATATATCGAAATAATCGAAATCGACACGACTCGCTACGAGTCGAAACGAACTCGAGACCATGTCTCGAATCATTCGAAATAATCGAAATATCATTCATTTCAACAACCGAGAAGCGATGCTAATGAATGAAAATTTCAAATCGAAACATATGATCGATAATACTGCGCATGCGCCATCATTCGTAATCGAACAAACGAATGATCATTCGATTATGCAAAACGAGATATTTCGATTATTGAAATATATCGATTATGCCCAACACTAGTTATAACTCATTTAAGGTATCGAATAAGAGAAATATACAACGCTACTTTTGAAATTACTTTTACGTAAAATTTTGATAACGCTGCTAAAAAAAATTAAATTTTTATGCATTATGTTACAGTGCACGCCGCTTATTGAAATCATGGATAATTTTATCAGTCGGGTAATTGGATCAGTTTATTAAAGAACAGGCCTGACGTAAGCTACAATGTAGAAAAAACACCGTTTATAGTAATTATAATTTCGGTTTATATTATCAATTTTCTTCTCAAGTTTGCGTTTATACGTGAATAATAATCTATTTTGCAGAAATTATTTAGCTGAATTCTCACAATACACTTGTTTAGAGTGAAAAATTTTACTGTACAACTGTAAATACGTTATCTTTAGATATTAACTTAGAAAGCATGTGGGTTCTTAGAATAACAACATCATGTAACCGTTGAATGTAACCACGTCTTATGTGATAACGTTATTTTCTATTTATTTTTTGTGTCAGCAAATTACCGAGAAGAAATTAATAATTATTAGAACAGTGAATAAAACATCATAACGTAATTTTTTTAATTAACGGTATCAATAATTATTTATTTAATGCTACAGGTCCGTAATTTTCGATTTAATTGATTCAAAATTTTAAATTTTTTAAAACGTTTTATGAAATTTATTAATTTTACCTTTTTTGCTATGATTTCATCTTCTAAATTAACAACCTGTTAATTAGGTACACGCTGTATGTATTTACTGCTTTCTAACCAATGAACATTTATTTGTTTTTTTTTCTGAATTTTACATACTGTTATCATTCGGTCATTGTTACTAAAAACCCCAAGTTCCAACGTGAATATTTTAAGCGGCGTCTATTGTATTATAGTTTAATATTTTAAGCAAAGCTAATCTACTTTCCAAAATTCTACAAACTGAAAAAGTAACAAAACAATTTAGTTACGATGACGATGAAGCAATACAAAATGAATAATTAAAATACAGAATAAACTGTTTTTTTTTGACTTCATAGATATTACCAGAATATTTTGTAACGATACATTTGAACTGTAATTTGCTGCAATTTTCAAATGTTTATGAAATATTCTGAAATTTAGTAGTCACTCTGAATCGGTTAGAGTTTCATACAAGACTCGAGGGTACATTAAATGACAAATCCAAATGAATGAGATAGAATTTTGAGTAAAATATCACCTAATAACCAATTCTTACCTTAAATTACATTGCAATCAATAGTTTACAAAAAACTTTTGTGGCGTAACAAATTTTATTGACGATTCTAATTTCTATAGTCGCAACGAAAAGATTGTTCTCTAAACTACATCTTTAAAACTTCTTACGTTCTACTATAGCTGAAGAACGATTGGAAACTTTTGCTATCATTTAATTTCAAGCAAAATATGATGGCAGAGCCATCTCATAGTGTAGATTTACTATGTAAAAATAGTAATTTGAAAATTGCTGTCGAGGTGGAAAAGTTCACATGCTAATTTTTATATTTGAAACTTATTTGAATTACGTGGGTAAAAATCAGCTTGTAAACGTTTCGGCTTCTATAGCAATTTTTAAACTAACATATGATGTTAACTCATTTCTATTATCGTTTTGATTATTTTCGTAAGAATTCGTAGAAATACATTCAAAATTATTATAATCTATCATTTTAATTTGATAAATTTTGAATGTATGCGAGATAGAAAAATTTAAACTGTTGATGATTTATTTATTTACTATTAAAAAAATTGTCACCAACCAACAAGATAACAAAACTTAATAAATTTTTTTAGCGGAAAATATAAACTCAATAAATTTTGCTCACTCTGTAAATTTGATTAAAAGATTTACTTAAACTTAAATTACAAAACGATAAAAATTAAAATAAATAAGTAATAAATAAATACATTTTTATTACATTTTGTTAAACATGATAATATATATTTTTTATTTACTAATAGTTTACTAAAATCTTAATGCAACCCAATTATACCCCAAAACGTGTGGTTTTGACCATCATCGACAAGTCTAAACATTCTCATATTTCTTTAATAAAAAGTATTTAACATGGGTCTGAATTGAAAATTCATGATGTCGATCGATTTATAAAATGCAACCATATTAAAAACATTCGTAAACGTTTCAATTAACTTTTAAATGTAGAACAACATTATACAACATAACATATTTTACGTTAACTCACGATTAATTACTCAAAAGGAATTTACTATAAATGTTGTGTTACATTTTCAGATATTATTAAATGAAAGGTTTCCGGCCTGCAATAATAAAAGAATAATACGCCATTATTTATTTTAATTTAAATAATTTAATCTTATTAGGCAAAAAGGTGTTTTTTTGTATTTTTAGAAGATACAATAGTTAAATAAGCATTTTTATTAATAATGTAATATAAGCACATTCTTTGCAATATCTACAATAATTGTAACAGAATGTAAGTGAAGACGTAATAATTAAATGTAATAATAAGCTTTTTTTTGTATATAAATTTTAATAATTACTAAAAACGATGAATAGAGTTTATTAAAGAACTACTATAAGAAAGCGAGAAATTACTGAAGAAATTACATAAATATTGTAATTTACAATTGCAAAATTAATAACTTTATTGTAATGTCTATAACTGTAAGATAAAATGTAGAAGATACAATAGGGAAAGAAACATTTTTATTAATCAGGTAACATAAGCACGTTCTTTGCAATTTTAAATTTACATTAAAAAATGAATTGTTTTTTTATTTTTAAATAATAAATATGAAATTGGATATATAATTCTTTATAATCTGATGTGTGATTTTAAAGTAATCCTAAAAAAATTTGATTTTATTCTTTTTCATTCGATTTAACAGATCTGTTCATTGCTTCAAATACTGAAAACGTAACTTACTTTCTAGTAAAAAGCTTCTGAGAACTTATGATCTAATTTATCTTTAGAGTAAATATAGTTTCTAATCTTTAGAGTAAATATAGTTTTGACCTGATTTATTATTTATTAATAATTAACCTTGGATCCTCAAAACGTGACAAAAATTTTTCTTCGGCGTCATCAAGTTTGCAACATTGCCTAGAAGTTGATTGTAGCTGCATATTGACACTGTGCTCTTTCATTAGCAGTTTTTTAGCAGTGGTTGGATGAAAACCATTTGGCTTCTTGTGAGTTCAGTTTTTAATTTTGTGTTTGATGTAGACCAACAGTGTTTGTTTTGTTTAAAAATTTTTGGTTTTTAAAAAAACATTTTTGCAGTAATTTTCTCTAAATATTTTTCTTGTTTTCAATCAATTAATAAATTAATTTGATTTAAAAAAATGTAAGTTGTTTGAAATTCACGCTTAATTAAATGTGAGTATTTGTTGAATTATATATATTTTAGATATAATCAATGCCTAAAGTAATAATGTTTTTAAACAATTTAAACAACATTGGTAATAAAAACTTACGTTATCTGTTTATTTTTATGTCTTAAGTCGCAATTTATTTCAATTACGTCAAAATTAATTTACTTAAACTAGTGACACAAAATAAAACACTAAATTGATTTTAATTTTGAAATTGAGATCTTAAAATTTTAATTTGATTTAGTATCAGATAAATAATTTTAATAATCCCAGTAGTAAAAAAAATTGTTTATAAACCGCGGTTGAGAACATGATTATAACTTGCGCGACTTCGCGTCTTGCAATATAATCTGTCGTTTAGGTTATAATCATACACTTCTCAACCTTGGTATATAACATACTATTAAATATTTCTAAAGTTGCGGTAAAACTTTAAAATATAAGTAGTTTCTTTAAAACAAGATCGGTAACTAAAAACAGTGTTTTTGTATCAAACAAATTTTTACCTCAAGTTCTTTTCTAAAAGTACTGTAACAAAGTAAAAACAAGTAACAAGTATAAAAAGCTTTTTATTCTTTAGGTGTACATGAAATATTTACACGTATTGTTGTAGCTTCCGTAGCATTTCACATTAACACTTTAGCAGTAACATTGTTATTTCTAAAATTGGCAACGCAGTGGCCAAAATTAATGTACAAATGGGCGGAAATGGAACAATCAATGAAGCGGTACGGATGGCCACCATATTTACACATTCGTCTGAATGTTTTAACATTAATTGTATTGTCTATAGCACTAGGTAAGTATGTATATTTTGAATCAAAATTAAAAATAAAACTTTGGCTTTCAGTCGAATACACAATAGTAAAAACAAATAAATTTTTAATATCAAAAAAATACAAAACAAATGAAAGCATATTTGAATATTACATAACTATAACTTTGTACCCGCATATTTTTCCTTATACAAAATATGCACACTGGAAAGGTGTGATTTTGCAGGTAATTTATTATATTACTACAACATTAGATTACAAACTTTAAGTTTTAGATAATGAATATATTGTTGACATTTTCTTGGACTTTTAATGATTTATTTATTATGCTAATAAGCACTGGCTTAGCAGTAAGATTTCAAGAAATTACAGTTAGATTACGAACTCTAAAATCTTTGAAAGTGATTTTTTACCAAACATGTAAACGCGTAGTTTGAAAATTTATTTTTAGAGCACCACCATCGAAACCTGGCGAGAAATACGAGAAGATTATAATAGACTTAGCCAGCTTACGAAAACAGTAGATAATGCGTTATCTTACATTATTTTAGCATCATTTACAAATAATTTATTCTTTATTTTAGCTCAATTATTTAACAGTTTAAGGTAAAATCTTCTATTGAAATTTATACGTTTAATTTTTGTATTTTAGGCCGATGAAAGACACTTTAGAAAAAGTTTATTTTTTCTTTTCGTTTGGTTTCATGATAATTCGAACAGTGAGCGTGTCAATATATGGGGCTTGGATTTACGATGAAAGTAAAGAACCAACAACAATTTTAAATTCAATTTTGTCAGATACGTACAATGTTGAGGTCGGTATTTACCAGAAAGCTTATTTTTAATTCTGAATTTTAGATCAAACGATTCATTAACCAAATTAAATTTGACACGGTGGCATTATCTGGCAAACACTTTTTTTATATTAGGCGAGGTTTGATATTAAGTGTATGTTCAATCCAATTGTATTTGAAATAACTAACACTGATCATTTCAGATGGCTGGTGCAATAGTTACGTACGAGTTAGTGTTGATTCAATTCAACGTAAATTTGCTTCAGGAAGAGACATCTGAAAATGGCACTATCACTTATTCATAAGTATAAGTTTAAGTTAGAGTTGTAATTACTACACTATATAAATATATCATTACTTTACTGTATTACAAAAATAATCTGCTGTAATTAATTCCTGAGTAAATTCTCCCATTAATCGCTTAAAGGTCTTCAAAAATTCGAAAACTGTTGGAAACCGGCTACAATAAATTGCGTAATGTATACCTTAAAAAAAATTTAAAAACTTTGACATTTGAGAAAGTTATTAAAAAAACCTAGTGATAAAAAATTAAAACTTTTGTTAAAGATATGATTTATCTTATGTAACAAATCCTGTTTCTAGCCAAATTTATTTGTAAAGTTGGTAATGACATTTACTACTTCTTCTTTGCCTAAATAACTCCCGAATCTTTATTAAGTTTGATTATCGGTTTGGGTTTGGACATTGGTCATTGTTGTTGTAACCGAAGTTGCCAACGTTTTGCCCACTTTCGTAAAGGGCTTCATCAGGGCGTGAGATAAATCGCAAAACTCAAACAAGTAACCGAAATCTAATTAAAAACTTCTCAAAAGTTAGGTTATCCACTTGTGAAACAAGCCATAATCTAAACTCGCAAAAGGTAAGAAAGAAAACGGTAACTTGAACCAGCAAACGAAAATCTAACAAAGAACCACTACCGAATTAGGTAATCAATTTGTGAACCAAGCCATATTCTAAACTCGGTATAAGTGACTAAGAAGAAATAGTATTCGTATATAAAAGAGAAAGATCGTCACGGATGGTTACGGTTGATAAAAGGCTTGTTTTTGATTGAGTCTGCATTGGTGAAACCGGTCGTTCCGTCATTACTCGCATTTCAGAAAATGATCGTTGTGTAAGGAAAAGGTATATTTCCAAGTCTGCGGTTGCTAAACATCATTTTACTACAGGTCACAAGATAGCTTTTGATAATGTTTCGTTGATTGCCAAATCTCCATTCTTTTTCAACAGAAAATTCCGAGAGAGCATAGAAATCATCAAACACCCCAATAACTTCAATCGCGATCATCGTTTTGAGCTATCCCCTCTTTGGCAAAATTTACATTCCAAAAAAAACAAATTTACATTGGCAAATATAATACATACATGCACTATAATAAATTAAAAAAACCAAAGCGCACCTTTTAATACTATATTACACACAAAAAAAGTTTTGTAGTTAATTGTGACAACAACCTGATATGTACGTGCAGTCGTACGTGCAAACGACAACGTAGATAAAAGAAAATTAGAAAAAGAAATAAAATATTTGCAAATAATTTTTTTCTTTTGAAGTAGGCGGCTAGCTAGCGACACTTTCCTTACAATTTCCTAAAATTCACTGAAATAAACAATCACATACATATGGTGTTATCACGAATAAATTCCATTTAGTTTATACGATCTATAAAACAGATAATTAATAAAATGTTTTGATATCTTTAATCAAGGTAAGTGCAACATCTTTTCATTACATCGAAGGATGTGACGTCATCAAAGGAATTTTTTCAATATAAATTAACAGGTGTTAACATCTACGCATTAATGGAATCCATGTGAGTATCTAAAATTAAATCACAAAAATAAAATCAATTCGTACCCCAGAAAGACTTTTACACAAGCAGAAGCAACAAAAGTACTACGCGTGAATATAAATAAATGAAAGTCTCAAAAATCACACCGACACATTTAATATAATAGTTTTGTTGTTAGTAACAAGACGCTACTTACATTTTTTTGTCTATTTATTTTGTCATTTATATACCCATAACGTATTGTAGAATTAATTTGCATTAATCTGTTAAATTATTTTCTTTTGAAATTATTAATGCTAATATATGGCTTCAATTCTAAATTATGCATAATAATTTTCTACATCTTTATGATTGTAATATTTACTTATTTGATGGTGATTCTAATGGGTTTAATAACAGGCAAAACACCAGTGTATGCATTGACTGGTAAAATGTAATCTAAAGTCCCGGTAGGTTGCTTCCTGACTGGACCCTACACCTTTGTTGTTTGATATATTATTCTGTGTTTATTATGTATGTGTATTTTTGACACTGATTTGTTTGTCCCGACTATTCACGTAATAACTGAGTTGCTTACGTAGCTAGGACCCTAGTATCTACTGGCAGGCTTTCAGTTAACTAACTCTTTTTCTGTTTAATATAATCATGTTTGTGCATGTGTTTATATGTGTTAAGATTTAGGTAAACCTGTTATCATATCTGTGTATTCGTTTAATTGACTTAAATTTTTGATGTCTTAACTTCTCTATGTTTATTGATAACTTTAATTTAATGTAGAAAGAAGGGGGTAGTTAGACGATTACAGCCACAGCTATGTTTTTTCGGATTGCGGATTTTAATTCTCAACTACTAGTGGGTTACATAACATATTTTATTGTATGGTTTCTGGATTGATTGTATATGTCATTGGTTGTTTATTTATTTAATTTTTAAAATTGTAACAAGTTCAATCCAAGTCTTAAACCTGTTTTTTGTTGTAAGTGTTATCTAAATAAGTTAAAGTCAAAACCTAATGTGCTCTTATTGTTTGCTAAATAAAAAGTGGATGTGATGAAGTGCGGACAATAGCGTCACGAAACGTTGCCGTAAAATAACTACAGCCAAGTTGTAAGTCATTTGTCTCTCTTACTAAAAGGTTAAATAGAACTACATTATTCAGAAAGTTTGTTAATTAAGTAACTCAGTTTTTACGGTCAGTTTTATTTGTTGGGTGAAAATTTAAGGAAGAAAGAGTGTACTGTGTATGTGCAATTTAACGGATGTTGCTATCATAATATCTATAATTATGAAATAAGTTAATATTACGCAATTTACTTAATTGGAAATGTTAATTAGCGAGTAATAAGATGAGTTATACTACCATACTTGATAAATATTAGAGTTTATTACTAAATTTTTAACTAGTGAATTAAGAACTATTATTTTTCGTACACTTTTGGTGCACACATCATTTACTAAAAATTGGGTAATTATAAAAAAATTGTCATAATTGGAAGCGGCTAGCTTATTTGCTCTAGACTTAAAAATGCTTGTTGAATGCAGTGTTAGCGACGGTCCATTAAACTTTATCGTAAAATTCCATGGTTATGGTAGAATACAAATACACCAAGGTCGCGGTCGCTACATAAATGTCACATCTATGTAAAAAAACCTTTACTTTTTTATGGTGTTCCGCATACCCAAGGTGTTTATCGTCGCTTCTTACTACGCGGTTTACAGCAATGTCAATTTTGAGGTCTACGAACGAGATGAGCGCGGTTTAGGTCGCGGTTGCACCTCGATATCACATCTATGTAAGATAAACTTTTACTTTTTTATGAGACCATGCATACTTAAGATGCTTTCGCCGCCGTTTGCTTGTTTATAGTATAGAGCAATGTCGGCTCCAAAACAAAATAGTTTGTTTTTTATTAAGGTAGAACTGTTGGCATTGTAGTAGCAAGCTCATTGGTCTACTTCAAACCACGTAGCATTTACTTACTCATTAATAAAAGCATAAATTAGAAGAAAACAACGTACAAAAGTCGTTACGGCGTTATGGTCGTTTGTTTATTTTAACACCATTTAGAGTTTTGTTTTATCATTTGACGATTTTGCGTTTGTTGCAAGAATAAGTTTTTGGTTGCTTATGTTTAATTAAGTATTAACTTGATACCTTTTGCATCTTTGTTGGTTACACTTTGAAAATATGATATTTCTTTTGATACTTCCTTTGTCAGAACGTGTGTTAGTTTATATAAAACAACGCAGTTGCCATTGAGTCAATATTGATGTAGCAATTCCAAAGCAAATTATATCAAAAATTAAGAGTGACACGTTGGGTGTTTGACCTCTTATGATTGTGGTAAATTATGTGCTTAGAGTTGAAAAATATCCGAATTCGAAAATTTTTAGTTATACAAATTAATTCGTTACGTAATACGGGTTCTCGTTAAGTTTATGTTTGGGTGATGTTTTTCATCGTAGAAACCAACGTACTCTAAATTTGGATTCTCGCGGCTAAATAAATATTATACTCATCATCGCCTTTTTGAGTAGATTTTACTCATTCTTTGAGATTAGGATTATTATTTAGCTTCTGGGTCTAGCCAACCGCAGCTTTCATCAAGAAACAAAATCACATTAGGTATTTACAAATTACATTTACTGCAAAAGATTTCATGGGAATTACGTTCGAGCTTAGTGTAACTTAAGAGCTGTGAACTTATTAAAGTAAATTTGATTTTTAACTTGAACAATAATGTAGCAATTGATTCGCCGTCGGTAAACATGTTTAATTGATCGACAAGTATTGATTTGTGTATTTTGGTTTAATTTTAAGCTAAATAAAATTTGTGTCATTTATAATATACCTAAATGATTAATACGCGAATGTATAATTGGTTGTATAAGCTGCAGTTAAAAAAATGTTTTTGTACAAAGTGTGAATAATCTTGGCTACTGTACAAACAACTCGATTTAATTGAATCATTAATTAGTATAATCACAACTAATATGGTTTTTTTAACAAAGCTTTAATTGAAAAATTTAGAATGCAGAAAAATGAAAACATTTTGGTACAAATTACAATATATTATATTTATCTCTTATTTATTAAATAACAGCAATATGATCGACGTTAATAATTGATTAATTATTGTTACCTAAAAATTAGCTGTCTTTAGTTTCTCTCTCATCCTCACCTGAATCACCATTATTCACTATAAACTTCAAACTTTCCACAATCTTATCAACTAAATCATTCAGTTTCAACATTTTTTCATAAATATGTGATACAAGATTGCACAGCTTTTTCCAATCTTTCCTTGTTAAATCAGAAAATGCATTTTGAACTAAGCTTTTAATATCAATACTTTGTTGTGTAATATTACTCAATGCAACTTTTTATTTTACGAGACTCTATATGTATTACATATATTGAATTAAGCTTAGTGTATTACATCATTTCTTGTAATAAAATACAAATTTTAAAAAACTCAAAAATTTTCGAGAAATTTCAAAACTGATTTGAATTAGATATATTTATTGACAAGCTACTTGTTATTTATTATATAAATCAATGACATTAAAAATAATATTTTCTGTTTCTGAATGAACAACTTTTCGGATTATACTTTTCTTGGATTAAAACTGTAGTACAAAAAATTACTTGAATTAATAATTATTACTGATTTTGTACTATCGACAGCGGCCTAGTGTGTACAATGAATTTGGAGGGACACTGTTAAAAAAATAGAGGGTGTTCGGAAACTACCCTTTAAAAGCTTTGGGGGTTTACAGAGTTCAAAACAATGCAAAAACAATTATCCGTGATTTGTTGTAGCAGGAATTGTTTGAAAAATTTCTAATTCCCACGTGAGTGGAGTCCTCTCTTGAAATTTTGAAGTAAAATCAAAACAATTACTGACTAAATGGTTGTACATTAAATTTTTTTAACAAGTTTATTTTGAACATAATTGTTTTTAAAAATTTATAAGAAAACATGTTATTAGCTAAACTAATTTGTGTAAATAGCTATAAGTTTTATTTAATGAAGCATAAGTCTTCTTTCTTCTATATTTGAAAATCTGTCAATTAACAAGTTTAATTTTTTTTGCATATACTTTAATATCATTTCTTGTTCGATAGTCATTAGGACGAGTTTACTTAAGCGACCTTTTGTCGTCATTATAACGTACGGATTGATCGTTCTGTACTTGCTGCAATGATGGGCAAAGAAAGTGATATTTCCAAGAGTAGCCATACATCTGGTGTATGTTTTTGCAGATTATTCTGAATAAAAAACTCAGATAACTCGTGAAAAGTTAGTCACACAGTTTTTTTTTGTTTATTTTAACAAAATTGTTCTTTGCATAACCGTGAATAAACTTGAAGTGCGAAGAAAAGCTTGCAGATAACTTATAGAACTTCTAGATGTTTAGAATCTTTTTGTTATCAATGCTATTCTAATCAAATAGTAATTGGGGAATACAATTTTTATCATAGTCGTTCTTAGAGAAACGAGATTGTATGCTTACGATTTTTGTGCCTAGCCCGGCAAAGTAAATGTCGATTTTAAACATTTGTTCAGTTGACTGATGTGATGATTCTTTAACAGAAGGGTTATTGAATTCAAGTTTTTTTGTAATCTTCCGTTTGCGAGAAAAGGAGCGTCTTTTAACAGTCAAACCTTTCAGGTTATATTTGTTTATCTGCTCTTTTGAACGATTCCATATCTGAGTACATCCATCGCCATATCTGTCTGGTTTAAAACAGTGAATGACTGATTCAACCTTTGCAAAAACCTTCGAATTATCAAGAGATACATTTTACAGCGTTTTGCAGAAGATATCAGTTTGACTGAAAACGTGGTGCAACAGTTTTAGACTAAACATAAACGCTAAAGTACTGATTTGTTTGGTTAGACCATCTGCTACAGCTGCAATGTTACTATTTGTAGTATCATTTAAAATAATTTCGAAAGTTTTGTAAATTTCTGGATTTTGCTCCAAAATAGCATCGATTGCCTTGTGACGCCCAGTTCATCTAGTTTGAGACAAACTCACCAGTCTTTTCATTTTGTTTTTTCGCTATGCTTACGTATTGAGTCAAAAATTAAAAATGTATTGGTCAATTCATTAATTATGTTGTACAAATTATTTACTGTAAATAAACAATTGCTAAGCGGTTTGATTTCTTAAGGAAATGTTATAGCAGCCAGATCAAGCAAATGAGCATGGCAGTGAGTGTACAAAGCTTTAGGTTCTTCCTTTTAAAACCTTGGAGCAACACGCATAAACTTCCCGCTCACATTGCTGGCGCCATTATAGGCCTGGACATGCATTTTATTGATACCTATACACAACTGCTATAAAAACTTTTGATAGTTTGGTACAATTTTTCACCAGTCGTATCGGCAACATCGACAAAACCCAAAAACGTTTTCTTGATTTTGATTCGTCCGTTAATCTTAGCAATAAATCGTATACAAATGCTAAGTTGTTCACGCGAGGAAACGTCAATTACAAATAATTCAGTAAGCCAAGGCCTCACTTACTTCCTGTACGGTTTCTTGTTGTTGTTACTTGAGGTGTATTTTACATTTTTCATGCTTTCTAAACTTGTTAAGTTGTTACGTGCAAAAGTTGGAACAATGACACTTGCCTGAAATAAAGTAACATAAACAAAGTTATTGCCGGTGCTTAGTAAAGACGAGGCGAGTTATATTCAAAAACTCCGTGATTGTTTGGAAAAATTGAACAAAAACAAAATCAAAAGTCAAAATCAAAAAGCGCCAGGAAGAAGTAAAGCTTGATAGACTAAAAACCCTTACCAACCACGAGTCCACTTCAAATTGATACACTCAAATGAGACTTACTTTAAGAGTGTATCACACGAAAAATCTGTAATAATCTAAAATTCACATACGCAAAGACCGGCTGAATAAAAGCTTTGTTACATTTAACAATTTAACATTTATTACATAATTGAAGTGAAATTAGACAAGCAATAATACAGGAAATTACATTAAAACGTTAAATCAATTTAACGCAAATAAAACCTTAAAAACAAAACTGAATAAGACATGATTACACTGAAACAGAATAAAAACAAAATAAAATAAACATAATAAACAAAACTACATTACCTTTTTAAAGGAAAAAAAAATAATGCACAGCCATGTGCTCATAAAAAAAATAAAATACATAATAAAATGAAATCAATTCCGCAATTGTACAATACAAACTTGACAATCTCAAAATTATGGTACGCATAAATAGGATTATCTTTCTTTCTTGCTTTTATTTAATTAATTGTCGATACAACAATTTAGACGTTGGTTACATTACGTCTTTTATTTTTGTTGTTTAATAATAATAATTAAAATTAGCACAAGCAAACACCATAAGTTGTTTGCATAATCGAAGTATTCGATAGCTAGCAGTAAATTCTGATTAATTACAAAGTTATTTAATCACTAAACTTGCCAATAAATAACTTAATCGGTAATCAATAAATACCTTGATTGTTCGTAGGCGAACTCCTGGTTAGCTTTAGGCCAGTTGACGTCGTCCGGAACTTTGATAAGGTACCACAAACATATGAACAATTTACCGTACGTACAAACCCACGATACGTTAATAGGAAACCAAACCGGTAACTAGTGAAACTTCAATAAGCCGTAATTGCTTTACGAAATAGGAAAGTTTTTTCACTTGAACAAACTATTTACTGTTCCATTGTTAATGACTTCCGCGGTAATTCACTAAAATCACTTATATATATTAAATTTATTGACTACCATTTCTACAATAGCTGTCTTCGAAACTCCATAAAAGAAAACCATACCACCAAGAAGTGCAAAGAGGATGCAAAAAAAATAAAATAACGGCACAAAAGTATTGTTGGGCAACGGCTTTTGCGTAAAATTATGACTTTATTCCAACGTAATTTAATCGAATTAACATAAAGAAAATAAGTACGACTGTACTGAGAATGTACTTTAAACCAAGAACTTTTAAACAATCTTAAAATAAACAAACTGCTAAAATATGTTTAATTACCATTATATGTTAAAAGGGAAACATAAATTACAACGGGTATTTTGACCGAACAAAGAAAATGCCAAATCAACACAACTGCAGAATACGGATGATTAAACAGCGTAATAATTTCTAAAAAAAAGAATACAAAATTTTATTCACAACTTTGAATTATAAAATTGAATTTAAAAACGTAAAATAACTTCTTAAAATCAATCTGAAACCAATAAAACAATTCCAAAATACATGAAATGAATAACATCAGTTCAAATACCGGGTCTTTCACGAAAATAATCAAACAACCTCAAACGACGGTTACAAAGTGTCTTCTTCCTAGCGCTCAGTCTTCCGGTGACAAATAGTCGGCATGGATAACAAAACGCAGCGTCTGCTATGCCAAGAAAATCCTTTGTACAAAGTTTGCTTGAATTGCCTTGAAGTAAAATTAACGTTGCTTATCTTAAAGCAGCCAATGAGTTAAAAAGGACATCTGCAGTTTGTAGCCTCCTGTTGATTATGTGATTATTTTATTTGTGGACTGTATATTAAAAAACTTGTATTTAAATATTGTATTTATTTGCTTATACAAGCTCTTACATCACTACTTGTCTTTATTTTAATGCTTGAATAAACACCCTTTTTAAAAATCTTAGTACTTACTCATTGTCTCCACCCTTACTACTTGGGGTGAATGTAATTTACAATGAATCATTAACCGCGGCGTATCTTTAAGATTTAACACCCCCAACGAAGGATCCCTGCTCTCCCCCCTCAACTTTCACTTTTTTGACATTAAACTAATGTATTTGTCAAATAAATGTAGGCTAGGCATGTGCGCGTAAATGTGGAAATACAGGAAAGGGTAGTGCAACAAAATTAAATGCGTGCTGAAGTACGAAGTTACTATATTATCCACATGTAGGAAACTATGAAGTTGTTAGTTAGATAGTAAATATTACAACCGCGAATTTCAAAAAATGTATTTGAATTATACGCGGCATAATATTTCTAACTGTACTACGCAAGTGCAAAAATTTGTTTATATAATTGCAGAAACCATCTTAGAGACCAGTGGACAGCTGTTTCCTCCTATTTGGACTCCTCAGCACTGGAATACTCTAATGCAGTTTCCACAACTATATAAAACAAATTGCCATAGTTTTAATCCCATTCGGGTGTTAATTGATTAACAAACCTGAGGCTAAACGCCATCTCGTAGGAACGGAGCTACGTACGAGTTAATCCACATGTAGGAAACTATGAAGTTGTTAGTTAGATAGTAAATATTACAACCGCGAATTTCAAAAATGTATTTGAATTATACGCGGCATAATATTTCTAACTGTACTACGCAAGTGCAAAAATTTGTTTATATAATTGCAGAAACCATCTTAGAGACCAGTGGACAGCTGTTTCGTCCTATTTGGACTCCTCAGCACTGGAATACTCTAATGCAGTTTCCACAACTATATAAAACAAATTGCCATAGTTTTAATCCCATTCGGGTGTTAATTGATTAACAAATCTACAGTGACTTTATACTTAGACAGTGTAGACATTCGAATGTCTTCGCTGTTATTCGTCAAGACGGTCACGTGGTGTATTTCCGCCATGATGTTGCCATTTCTGTTATTATTTACGTTACCGAACTGTAGTAGTTTGAGTTAAAATCGTGGTTTTTTAAAGTTTTTATTACATTTCTGCGCTAGTTTCTTAGAAATAGTTCTTTTCAGAACTTCTTTTTGTGATTTAATTCAATTATGTAAGTATAAAATGAAAATGTGTTAACTTTTTTTTAATGACAGTGAATGTTCTTTCTGAAATTTAAATAAGGCCCATTCAAATTATTTAAGTATTGTACCTTATGTATTTACGTAAATGTGTACTTTATCAGATTATTTCATTCAACAAAGAACCAAAGCTGAATTTAAAATAGTACTAATTATCAATTTATGTTTCAGAGTAGTAAAATGCCGGGTTGTGCAGCAGTTGGTTGTTCTAATAGAGCGGAAAAAGGCTTTCTTATGAAGCGGTTTCCGAAGGATCCTTTACGAAGGAAGCAATGGGAGATTAAGGTACGACGAGAAGGGCGGACTCCAACGGATACCTCCCATATATGCGAGGTAATATTTACTAATTAATAAATAACTATAGATACATTTGATTATAAGTGATCTTAAGTAATATTTAAATTTAAGTTATTAATTACATATTCACATTTTTTATTGTAAAAAAAATGATTTTTTGTGAGTAACAGCGTTCTGATCGTATAACCTCAATTAATCAACATAAACTCCAATGTTAGAAATATTAAACAATAAATGTTGTCTTTTGTAGGTTCATTTTGAAGAACACATGTGGGAAAAGACTAGAGTAGACGGCACCCGAAAACTAAAGTATGACGCTGTTCCTACACTATTTGTTTTTTCTAAAGAAGCTACAAAACGCAAAGCACCCAAAGCTAGAAAACCGGTTTTGACAAAGATGAAACCGCAGCCTGAAAGTGGAAATACAAAAGAACTTCTTGTAGACGAACTTAACATCGAAGAAAATGAAACTGTATTGCCGTTACCAATGCCGTTACTATCTGAAGAAGCAGAGAATACTACAGTGTTGTTAAACAAAGTTAAGCAACATGAAAAAGCCTATCAAAAATTACAATTAAAATATGTAACTAGTCAAAAAAGATTGCGGAATGCAAGATTAAAAATTAAAAAATTAGAAAAGATTTTGGAACAAAATAGTGAGGAGCAGGAAGATACAAAGCTGTTGAAAAATCTTTTTACAGAAGATCAAATACGGGCAATGAAAAGAAATTCAACCAAATTTATGAAGTGGTCTGATGTTACAATAAAAAGAGCACTAAAATTAAAATTTGCCTGCGGAAACAATGGGTACGAGGAACTAATTAAACAAAAACTACCATACCTTCACTCCGCACTTTAAGTCGAAGACTTGAAAATTTGAAATTTGATGTAGGAGTTCTACATGAAGTTTTTGATGTTTTAGCCATTAAGGTTAATAACTTTAAAAACGACTATGAGAAAGACTGTGTGATAATATTAGACGAAATGGCAATTACACCTTCAAATTTATATGATGTCTCACTAAAAAAATATTTTGGAAATGTAACAATTCCTGGACATTCTGGTGTAGCAACTCATGCTCTTGTATTTATGATTGGCGGTGTTAGTTCACGTTGGAAACAAACAGTTGCATTTCATTACAGTGGTAATTCAACGGATGGTTCAGCCTATGTTAGTATCCTAAATGAAATTATTTTTAAAGCCGAAAATATGGGTTTGAAAATTATCAGCATTACTTCAGATATGGGGCCATCAAATCAAAGTTTGTGGAAAACATGGGGTATTCTAGCAGGTCGTCATTCCAAAATTTCGAACTACATTTGCCATCCTTTTGACAAAGAGAGAAAATTATATATTTTTGCTGATGTACCACACGTATTCAAAAACATAAAGAACATGTTTGTGTCGAATAACATTATAAAATTACCCGCATTTCTACAACAAAAGTATGAACTACCAACTGATACTATTAATATAAATCATATTCGACAGCTAATCAAGTTACAAGAAAATTATCAATTTCGACTGGCACATAAATTAAGTGAAGAAGATTTAATGCCGAACAACTTTAAAAAAATGAAAGTGTCAACATCAACTAATGTCATGAACCACAGTGTCAGTAGTGCACTAAGATTTCTGTCTGAGGAATTGAAGAAACCAGAATTTGTAACCACAGCATGGTTCATTGAAGTAGTTGATAAATGGTTTACTTTGATGACGTCTAGACACCCAACGTTAGCTTTAAGTAAATTCAATTTAGAAAAATATAAAGAAGCATTACACTTTTTAGAATCATTTATTGAAATTATAACTTCTTTGAAAGTTGGTCGAAATGAAAATTGGAAACACTCCCAAACTGGGGCTCTTATTTCTACAAGGTCGATACTTGACATCGCGCAACTGTTTTTACAAGAAAAAAATTATAAATTTTTGCTCACTTCAAGGTTTACACAAGATTGTATTAAAAATTTATTTAGTGCAGTACGCTCCAAGCAAGTTGTGCCAACAGCAGTGCAATTTAAAAACAATTTAAAACTAGTTTTTGTTGCTCAATATTTAAAAGATGTTTCCAAAAGTAGTTACGAAAAAGACGATAGAGAATTTTTATCTGATTTTTTGGATGTAATTAATTCTAAAACTCAAAATATACATCATGCAGTAGTCTTACCTAAAAATATTCCAAAAATGTCAATTAATTTAAGTACATGTGAATTAAATTCACTGTATAACATATGTGGGTATTTAATAACTAGCATAAAAAGAACCACCAAAATATGCGATGTCTGTATTGATGCAGTTGGCTCAAACAAATTCAGAAAATGTAAATTTGCAAAACTTTCTGCTTTTAAATGTTACAGAAAGAATACACTGTTCTTTTGTAATGATGCAACATTCATGTTTTTTATTGATATGGAAGCTGTATTTAGACAGTTTTATACTATAGTTGCACCTCAAAATATAAATGTTAAGGATTTTTTTGTTGATAAGATGAAATTATTACTGGCGGGACATATACCTGTGTGTCATAATTTAAAATTTAAAATAATTTCAAGATTTGTGACTTTCAGACTAAAAATTGCTGGAAAAAAGAAAATAAAAACTGCAATCGATAAATTTGCAAGCAAATCCGCTTTTTGTCATTCTTAGTAAACAAATGTTTAATTTTTACATAAGTATAGCTAAAGTTAAACAACTTGTAATGGTTTTATATATAATTAAACGTTATGTTAAATAAATGTTTCTATAAATTAATTTATCTGTAAAATTTCTTGAAATATTTTGGTAACCTACATAAATATTTGCTTAATACTTTATGTCCTGTATTAAATAGCTAACCACATTGTGTATTTGCTCAAAACTATCGCTCTTCCAGACGCCAAAAAGCCTTGCTTAATTTTAAAATGGCTTGAAACTACCAATATTAAGGGAACAAATGTAAAGATTATTTTTATTTTATTTACTTTTAGCTATTTGGAAGGTTGTTTCATTAAATTTATTAAAATATTTGCACTTTGCGCATATTTGATCATAGGATTCTATATATCTACATTCAAATTTGGCAACAAGATGGCCGACTCCTTCCCATTGTCTATACTGTCTAGTATAAAGTTACTGTAAACAAATCTAAGGCTAAACGCCATCTCGTAGGAACGGAGCTACGTACGAGTTAATCCACATGTAGGAAACTATGAAGTTGTTAGTTAGATAGTAAATATTACAACCGCGAATTTCAAAAAATGTATTTGAATTATACGCGGCATAATATTTCTAACTCTACTACGCAAGTGCAAAAATTTGTTTATATAATTGCAGAAACCATCTTAGAGACCAGTGGACAGCTGTTTCGTCCTATTTGGACTCCTCAGCACTGGAATACTCTAATGCAGTTTCCACAACTATATAAAACAAATTGCCATAGTTTTAATCCCATTCGGGTGTTAATTGATTAACAAATCTAAGGCTAAACGCCATCTCGTAGGAACGGAGCTACGTACGAGTTAATCCACATGTAGGAAACTATGAAGTTGTTAGTTAGATAGTAAATATTACAACCGCGAATTTCAAAAATGTATTTGAATTATACGCGGCATAATATTTCTAACTGTACTACGCAAGTGCAAAAATTTGTTTATATAATTGCAGAAACCATCTTAGAGACCAGTGGACAGCTGTTTCGTCCTATTTGGACTCCTCAGCACTGGAATACTCTGATGCAGTTTCCACAACTATATAAAACAAATTGCCATAGTTTTAATCCCATTCGGGTGTTAATTGATTAACAAATCTGAGGCTAAACGCCATCTCGTAGGAACGGAGCTACGTACGAGTTAATCCACATGTAGGAAACTATGAAGTTGTTAGTTAGATAGTAAATATTACAACCGCGAATTTCAAAAAATGTATATATATAGTTGTGGAAACTGCATCAGAGTATTCCAGTGCTGAGGAGTCCAAATAGGACGAAGCAGCTGTGCACTGGTCTCTTAGATGGTTTCTTCAATTACATAAACAAATTTTTGCACTTGCGTAGTACAGGCAGAAATATTATGCCGCGTATAATTCAAATACATTTTGAAATTCTCGGTTGTAATATTTACTATCTAACTAACAACTTCATAGTTTCCTACATGTGGATTAACTCGTATGTAGCTCTGTTCTTACGAGATGGCGTTTAGCCTCAGATTTGTTACTATATTATATTATATTATAAGAAAGTAGAAGTTCAAAGTTCAAGCATTGACAAATTATTTACTAAACATATAGAACAAAATAACATGCTGCATGAAGTATTTTGACAATTACAAAAAAAATTATAATTTAAATTAACTTAATAATGTTATTTTGGTGAGTCCTAAGTTTATTATATGGTCATATTGTAGGGGCACGTGCTTTCCCGTGCTCCCCTGGAACGGCACCACTGACTATAAATACAATAAAACGGTTATTTTGTATTGTAAATTAAACAGAAATAATTTTAACCTAAAAATACTTACCAAATGTAATACGTGTGAATTAAAATAGATTGTTCTAAAATATCAGATTTGTACACAAGCAAGACATAAATTCAAATAGAGCCAAAAAGTAATATAAAAAACCAAAATCACAATTAAAATAGAAACCAAAATGTTTACAACAAAAATGTAATTTAACGTATTGCCATACATGAATAGTCAAATGAATAAAAGAAACACTAAGCACTGTAGCGTTAAATATATTTGATTCTGTGAAGATGACAGCATAGTTGTCGAAACACGTGTACGACAAGTATTCAATTTATTGTAGTTGCTGGGTTTATTGAGAATTAGATGATTAGTCAACACAATTTGTTCTTTAGATTAGTTCTCATATTTTTCGCGGTTTTTATATGCTTGGTAGCACAGTAATTACTGTTTTTATATAGCGGAAACCATGTCATATTTGACGTGAGCGTCAGAAACACTCAAATTTTTGTTCTTCATAATTGCAGCTCTGTGTTTGACCACAACTTACGTTATAACCAGAATACTGATTTGCAAATAAAAATATAGATCTCCAAGGTTAGACTTTAATTTCCAACTCACATTTGTACCTCATGTCACTATGCTTTCTATCATCGTCCATCATAGTCAATTTTTTTGTGATATGTTTGATTGAAAGTGTTAGATTTAGCTGTCTTTATTTGACATATTTTACATTTAATGTCACTGGTAATTCACTAACTTGTTTTAGAATCTAAAATAGCATTTTTCAGTAGATCGTACAGAAATAAAAAGATGCAAACATTTATTTTATCAACGATAACTGATCTAATATGTAGTAGAAAGAATTTATTTAGTAAAGATATACTAATTTAACAAAAATCGTTACATATTCCTATTAATACCAATTTTCGCTTAAAAATTATTCTTAATATAATCACTCAGGCCCCTTTTAAATTTATAAATATTTTTCTTGTGCTTAATTTCATCTGGTAAATCAGTATATAATTTCAGACATTTGTACAGAAGAGAATTTTGTGACTTTGATTTTGAAAATTTTGGCAATCTGAAGTTCTCGTGCTATGTGAATGTATATCATAGTATCACTAATTTTGACATGTAGTTTGGAAGCAAACCATTAATTATTTTGTATACCAACATTAATGAATTAATAAAATATATCCGCTGTTTCACACTTAACCATTGTAAACAATCTAACATTGTATTGATTTTGGTATATTTTGAACAATGTAATATAATCCCCATTTCGTTGTTTTTGTAACCGTTTTAAGTCGACTTCGTAGCACGTTAAAAATATACTTCTGCAAAAATCAAAATAAGGTGCAATAATTGTTTTATAAACAGTAATTTTGGCATTAACCGTCAATTTGTTAGATATTCTTTCTAATAGGCTAATCTTATTTTCTACTTTTTTTATTACATAATTCACATGGCTTCTAAAATTTATATTCTGATCTATAACTACTCCTAAATATTTAATTTGCTCAACCTGTTCTAATTCTATATTTTCAATTTTTATTTTTGTTGTTTCGACATTATTATTTGATAGTACCATTGTTTTACTTTTTAGCACATTTAATTTTAATTTGTTTGATTGTAACCAAGTTGCAATAATTTTTAATTCTGAGTTTAGCTTTATAAATTACTGAATGTGCATTTTTAACAGTAATTGATACAAGGGTATCGTCTGCAAACAAATTATTATGATGATAATTTGTTAATAGGAAACACACTAGGGAAACAAGAAATGGAAGATAAGTACACCTTCGTGGCAGAAGAACGTAACGCAAAAAGCTTGATAGATTATATAGTATTCACACAAACACTAAGAGAAACAATATAAAACATAAAGACAAGAAAAGAGGCGGAAAAAGGTTCAAACCATAGACTAGTAGTAGCAAAAATAGAAGAAATAGTAGATAAAAGTGAAGAAATAACATACAGCAGAATAGCCCCATACAAACTAAGAAACCGGAAAGGCAAGAAGGATACCAAAACAAGACAAATAAACAATTTCGTAAATTATTACAAAAAAACAAAGAAAGAAGATCTGGAAACATAATGGGAAAACTTCAAAGAAATTACTCTAAACGTAACGGAGTTGGTATGTGAAATAAGAAACATCAATAAAACCCTAAAACGAACAAGATGGTAGACTGAAAATAGAATAGTGAAAAAAAAGAAACAGGCTTGGAAGAAATATATTTAAACAAAGACCAAGAATGTAATAGCGAAGGCTTCTACGGCCGGAATCTATACTAACATTAGAATGTCTTCCGGGTTTGGGCCGTGTCATAGTTGCAACCGAAGCTGCCAACGTTTCGCCCACTTCCGTAAGGGGCTTCATCAGGGCGTGAGATAAATCGCAAAACTCAAACAAGCAATCGAAATCTAACTAAGAACTTCTCAAAAGTTAGGTTATCCACTTGTAAAACAAGCCATAACCTAAACTATGAAAAGGTAAGAAAGAAAACGATAACCTGAAAAAGCAAACGAAAATCTAACAAAGAACCACTACCGAGTTAGGTAATCAACTTGTGAACCAAGCCAGATTCTAAACTCCGTAGAAGTGACTTAAGAAGAAATGGTCTCCGTATTTAAAGGAAAAGGATCGTCACGGATGATTAAGCTCGACCCTGATTGGGTTACGGTTGCTAGGGGGCGTGTTTTTGATAAATGACTAATAACCGGGAACCAAAGAGGGGATAGTTCGAAACCATGATCGCGATTGAAGTTATTGGGGTGTTTGATGATTTCTATGCTTTCTCGGAAAAGAATGGAGATTTGGCAATCAACGAAACATTATCAAAATCTATCTTGTGACCTGTAGTAAAATGATGTTCAGCGACCGCAGACTTGGAAGTATACCTTTTTCTTATACAACGATCATGTTCTGAAATGCGAGTAATGACGGAACGACCGGTTTCACCAATGTAGACTAAACCACAAGAACAGGGAATTTGGTATACACCTTGAGATGAAAGTGTAGGAAATTTATCTTTGGGAGAAGGAAGAATCTGAGAGATTTTGCCTGTCGAGTTGAATATGGGTTTAATACCATTCTTACGAAGGAGTTTCCCTATTTGATCTGTAACCTTGTGAATGTAGGGTAAAAAGGCCAATTTTGGGTTGGATTCGGGAGTAGAAATGTCCTTAGGTAATCGAGTACGTGGATGTAAATGACGATTAATAACTCTATGAATATCTCGCTTTACATAACCATTGTTTACTAAGGTTCTAGTAAGATGACGGAGTTCTGAGTCTAGATTCTCAGGTTGACAAATAGAAAAGGCACGATGGACCAAAGATTCAATAACAGAACGTTTCTGTGCAGGATGATGATGAGACGAAGCATGAAGGTATCTGTCCGTATGGGTAGGTTTGCGATAAACAGAATGGCCTAGAAGTCCGTCGGGCTTACGAGTCACAAGAACGTCAAGAAATGGAAGAGAACCATTACTTTCGATTTCCATAGTAAATTTGATATCCAAGTGTTGATTGTTAAGATGATCAAGAAATTTAGACAATTCAAGATGACCATGAGACCAAACAATAAACGTGTCGTCAACATATCTAAACCACACTTTAGGTTTTAAAGATAAATTTCCTACACTTTCATCTCAAGGTGTATACCAAATTCCCTGTTCTTGTGGTTTAGTCTACATTGGTGAAACCGGTCGTTCCGTCATTACTCGCATTTCAGAACATGATCGTTGTATAAGAAAAAGGTATACTTCCAAGTCTGCGGTCGCTGAACATCATTTTACTACAGGTCACAAGATAGATTTTGATAATGTTTCGTTGATTGCCAAATCTCCATTCTTTTTCAACAGGAAATTCCGAGAAAGCATAGAAATCATCAAACACCCCAATAACTTCAATCGCGATCATGGTTTCGAACTATCCCCTCTTTGGTTCCCGGTTATTAGTCATTTATAAAAACACGCCCCCTAGCAACCGTAACCCAATCAGGGTCGAGCTTAATCATCCGTGACGATCCTTTTCCGTTAAATACGGAGACCATTTCTTCTTAAGTCACTTCTACGGAGTTTAGAATCTAGCTTGGTTCACAAGTTGATTACCTAACTCGGTAGTGGTTCTTTGTTAGATTTTCGTTTGCTTTTTCAGGTTATCGTTTTCTTTCTTACCTTTTCATAGTTTAGGTTATGGCTTGTTTTACAAGTGGATAACCTAACTTTTGAGAAGTTCTTAGTTAGATTTCGATTGCTTGTTTGAGTTTTGCGATTTATCTCACGCCCTGATGAAGCCCCTTACGAAGTGGGCGAAACGTTGGCAGCTTCGGTTGCAACTATGACACGGCCCAAACCCGGAAGACATTCTAATGTTAGTAAAGACTAAGAAGATAAAGAAAAATAGAAAGAAAAAAAAGTAAAACTAGAAATCAAAAAAGCGAAAAAGAAAAGCTGGAAAGAGTTTAGACAAGAAATAAATGACAAACACAAGACACACACAAAAAAGTTTTGGACAACAGTGAAAAGATTGAGAGGGACTAAAAGCAAAAAAATAATCAGCAGAAACTCAAAATGGAAATAATAGAAATATTGGAAGTTTGGAAAGAGTCCTACTCAGAGAAACTTAGAAAAGAATTAAATGTAAAAAAAGAAGATAAAGAAGACACAGTAGAAGTACCAGAGATAACAAGAGAAAAAGTACAGGAAGCGATAAATCAATTTAAAATAGGCAAAGCAAGTTTAGAAGACAAAATAGCACCAGAAATGCTTAAATATCTAAGAGAAGATAAAACAGAATGGCTACATAAAATATTAAAAGAGGCGTGGAAATCGAAGAAGATCTCCAAAGACTGGAAAATAAATCTAATAATTTCTATACATAAAAAAATGAGACAACAAACTGTAAAAATTACAGAGCGATATGCCTAGCCCATACCACACTAAAACTGTATACGAGAATACTAAACAAAAAACTGAAAAAATACGTAGATCACAAACTTGAAGAAGAACAAATAGCATTCTGAACAGGAAGACAGACAAGTGACAACATTTATATACTAAAAACGCTTATAGAAAGAGCAATAGAAGAGGATAAAGAGCTATACCTTATATTAATTGATTTGAACGTAGCGTTTGACACTGTACACAGACAAACAATATGGAATAGCCTGGAAGAACTAGAAGTGCCGACACAACTTATCCAAATAATTAAAAACACGTTCAAAGACAGTAAAGGGGAAAGTACAAATCGCAGGACAGCGATCAGAAGAATTTGAGATGAGAAAAGGAATAAAGCAAAGGGACAGCCTAAACCCAATTTTATTCTTGATAATAATGGACGAAATAGTAAAACAAACCAAGAGAAAAGAATACTTGAAAACGACAGTAGAATACAAGTTAGAACGTATATCAATAAATAGTCTATTAGGTACATGCGGATGATGTAGTTCTAATAGCGGAATTATTAAATATCGGAGCAACAAAAATAGATGAAATGAAAATGGAGGTAAACAACAACAAAACAAAATTGATAATAATAAATAAAGATCAAACAGAGAATATACACAAATAAATAAAATGCAAGAACACATTTCTAGAAAAAATAACTTTCAACTATCTAGACACAATACTAACAAATAATTGAAAAATAAACGCAAAAATAACAAATCGGTCTAATAAATCAACAAAACTATATTACGCACTCAACCATATACTAGGACACAAAGAAATAGATAAAGAAACAAAAAAGAAAATACAAAATACAATAATGATTCCAACAATCACATTTCCAGCAGAAAATTGGACAAAAAAACATGAAAGTAAAATAAATGCAATGGAGATGAAACACCTTAGAAAAATAACAGGGAAAACAAAGTGGGACCACGTTAGGAATGAAACCATAAGGAATGAAATAAAACAAACACCAATATTAGAAAGAATTAAAGAAAAAAACCTACTATCGTACGGGCATGTCATGAGAATGAATAACGATCGGCCGACGAAAAGAATAATAAAAGGAGAAAAACCAAGAAACAAAAAAAGAGGAAGACCAAGAATAAAATGACTAGACCAGATAGAAGAACATGGAAGAAAAAAAGGAAAACAAAGGAAGGGATGGAAAGTTTAGTAAGAGATAGAAGAGCGTGTAAGAAATGGATTAAAGAGGGCCGTGACCCACAATACGACGCCTGAAAAGGGCAAAAGAAAATGAGAAGAAGAAGAATACAATTCGATCATTTGTGATTTTCTTCTCCATCAACAGAACATTCTTGCAACTTATGTGAGCTAGCACATTTTGGACAGGCTTTTTGTGCTTTATGGATAAATCCATTACATCGATAGCATCTTCTGATTTTAATAGCATGATAGACTATGCATCTATTCCAACCTACGTTCATCTTTTCTTCATTCATTATAGTCCGATACGTGTATGCATTTACTTCCGCATAAGCTATGTAACTTTTTCGATTTCTACCTTCTTTTGTGTACAATCTTTAAAGACGATTTTTCTGAATTTAGATGACTGTTCTGCACTTTGATTTTTTTTCGATTATTTGCGGTAACATATTTTCAGACAATCCAACTATTTTTATTCTTGGCAATTTTGTTTTGTAATTGTATTTTGTAGGATTCTCTCATTTTAGTTTCCGCTTTCTCTTTTAATTTACATACATCATCCATATTTTTACATTCTATAAGTATACCACCATTACTTACAGGTCGTATTTTGGTTATATTCATATCAGTAGGGTCAATAAATTTCTTAATATCATTCTTGGTATCCACACTTTTCTGTTCTACGTTTTTATGTTTTATTATTAAAGCTGTTTTATGCTTTTTTAATTTAAATTTATCCGCATATGTTGGTTGTGATCGTTCTTCAATTATTTCAGTTATATCATTTTTTAATTTATCTTATCACTATGATTTGCTGATTAACATTACCAATCTTTTCATTCTGCTTATGAACACAATCCTTCAGTTGTTTTAATGCTTTTATACCATTCAAAATAATTTCCATGTAACTTTTTCTATCTACACAGTGTTCACAAAACCAACTAAAATTACGATTAGTAATTAGTAGTAATGTTACCACATTTGTAGTGATCCATCCTATCACAAACCCCTGCACAACAAACAATTTTATCACTTTTAGCTAGGTCAGCATTACATTTTGCGCAACTTGCTACTTTAGACATTTTTATAGTAATGCCCTTTAGGGCTTTACCGGTTTCAATTAATTTTTCAACCTAATTTATTCACTACTTCCAGAGCACACATAAACACGTTCGTACTCCGCGCGCGCTTCATGCAAGTTGCACGTGCAATAAATCTGATTTTACTTACGACAGGACGATGTACATGATATTAAAACGTAAATAGACTAATTTCTATTTTTTTAGTAATATTATTATTATTTATTATTATTATTTATTGATAATTGTTAAGCCATTCGGTCTTACAATGGATTACGTTACCCTTACATCTTTTCCCTTTACATAATAAGATAATACATATAATACATACAAAAATTTATAAAACTAAAATAACTTTCTCCAATAAATTATTCCAATCACCATCTTACTATTCTATTTCGTTAGACCTAACCCTCCCCTCTTTTCCTTCTTTCCTTTACTGCTTTCATCCAATCCAATCCCTCCCCCTCCTCCCCAAGCAAAGCCTTCCTCCCCCTCATTTCTTCCCTTAGCTCGTCACACTCCTCACTCAAGTGCTCTATGTCCTCCCATCCCTCCCCACATAATCTACATCTCCTCATTACATCCTCCTTCCAATACTTATTTAAATTCTCCTCATTTCCACATCTAAACCTGGCTATAAGCTGTTTCTCTCCTAAGTTTCTCCTCCCCATCAGATACTTAGGAAATCCCCTGGACACTATATTCCCATACCTTACGTTATACTTTCCTTCCCTTATCTTTCCTTCCCTCTCTTGCACCTGAGAGTCTTTATCTCTTCTTACTATCTCCTCCGTATTTAACCTCCCTTCCTCTCTCCTTCTTTCCACCTCTTCTCTTGCGAAACCTCCTCGTTGGTAGTACAGTTTCCTTTCCTCCTGCCCATATATATTTTTGCTATCTTTTACCGTCCTCCAGCAACATTGCAAAATTTTAAATTTTCTCCTGCCCTTCATTGTCTCTTTATAACCCATCGCTCTTTTTCCTGCTTATATTCTAATCTTCTCTAACTTCCCCTTCTCCTCTATTATGTACCCCGGCGTCTCCCTGTCTAAACCTAGTATCCATTTCCAATATTTTATTTGCACTCTTTCCCATAGGTTCCACTCTTTCCAACCCCATACCTCCACCCCGTACATCATCACACTTTTAATCAATTTTTCGAACAGCCATCTTCTCTTCTCGATCTCCTTTCCAAATACTCTTTCCCCTAAACTCCATACCTGCTTTAATACCCTGTTACCCTTCTTTGCTAACTCTCTTATATGCGAATCATCTTTATTATCATACCTTAGCCTATATCCCAAATATGTCACTTCATTCACTGCCTCTATCTTCTGTTTTCCCCAACTTAACTCCTCCTTTATCTTCCCTCCTTTCCCTTTTTGAAAAACTACCATCTTAGACTTTCTCACATTTAAACCAAAATCTTTCCTTTTCAGGTACCTCTTTATCGTATTTATCATAACTTTCATCTCCAACTCATTTTTTGCCACCATGACCATATCGTCTGCATATGCCAAAACCCACCCTTTAACCCCTCCCTCCATAACCACCCCACCACACTGTCCTCCCTTCAACACTTCCTCTATGTCCCCTATAAACAGTGCAAATAAAATAGGGCTAAAAGGACACCCCTGCCTTAACCCCTTCCTTGTCCAAAACACTTCATTAACACTATTCCCTATTTTTACCCTATTCTTAGTCTCTTTATATATCCCTTCTAGTTTCCTCACTAGTTGTTCCTCTATTCCCTTTTTCCTTAACACCCTCCATAGTTTTTCCCTATTCACATTATCAAACGCAGCTTCGATGTCCATAAAGAACGCGTATACCTTACCCCTTTTTTTATCCAGTTCTCCATTCACCAACTGTTTCAATATCTCATCTGCCAATCTGGTAATAGACTTTTTTCTTCCACTTCCTTTTCCAACCTCCTTTGTATAATCATGGCATACAATTTATAACTTACATTAGTGACACTAATCCCTCTATAGTTCTTTACCTCCTTTCTATCCCCTGCCTTATAAACCGGAAGAATTAAACTTTCTTTCCAACTCCCTGGCAATTCCTCCCCTTTCCATATTATATTAAAAAATTTTCTTATATTTTCTCTCACTCTCTCCCCTACATATTTCTATTGCTCTCCTTGCGTACCGTCCGTTCCTGTCGTCTTTCTTAATTTTAGTCTATTTATTGCTTCCTCCATTTCCTCTTTTGTTATCTCCCACCCCTCCTGTATTGTATTTACCCCTTGCAATGTCACTTGCCCTGTTCCTTCTATTGTGCCTTCCAAACGCTCCATACAATAACCCAACCACACCTTTAAATCCATTAAACCTTATCTCCTCTTACCTCTTCTCCTCTCCTTGTGTAGTAATTCTTATTTTTCTCCTTCTTTCTTTATTTCCTTTACTTGTTTCTTCATTTCCTCTCTATAAGACACCTTTCTCTCAAAACATACATTTTTAAAATTCACTTTCTTCCCCTTATACTCCTGTACATCTATTCTACCTTTCTTCCATTTTCTTCTAGCATTTCTCGTCTCTGTTTTTGCCTCTCTACATTCTCTATTCCACCATCTATTTTCGTTCCTCTTTTTTCCTTGTCTTTTCTCAAACCTCTTCTTTTCTACTGCCTTCTCCATTTCTGCCGTCAACTCCTTTAGTCCTTCTTCCCCCCCTACATCTCCCCAAATCACTTGCTCCAACTTCATCTTATATCTTTCTATGCTTTCCTCAGTTCACACCTTTTTCACTCCCCATCCCCTCTGTTCCTCCTTAATTCGTTGCTCTTTTCCTTTTAAAATCACTTCCAGTGGCTGATGGTTCGATTCCTCTTCATCCCCCACTTTAAAACTTTCTATGTTCTCCCACATTTCTCCACTCACTATCACGTAATCGATCACCGATTCCCCCTCCCTCCCATATAAGTGTTGTCACCTCTGTCTTCCTCCTCTGTATTTCCATTAAGAATTGACCACCCTTTTTCCTCACATATCTCCACTAACATTTTCCCATTCCTATTAACTGTTTTATCCATGCTAACTCTTCTCTTTATTTCCCCTCCTGTAATCACTCCTTCCTTTTCCCTTGTTTTCGCGTTAAAATCACCCCCTATAATAATCTTTTCCTTTTCCTCCCCTTGTACCATTTTCTCAATCTGTTCACTTATCAACTTCATATCCCGCAAATAAACTGTTAACACTATATATTTCCTTCTTTCCTTTCCTTCTCTGACCACATAAGTTTTTACGATCCCTTTCCTTTGCTTCTCGTCTCCCTCCTCTTCTTCCACCGACCAGTTTTTTTTATACCTGTTAGTATTCCTCCCCTTACTCTACCTTTACTTTCTTTTCTAGTTGCAAATTCCACCTTCCAATTATAACCCTCTGGTAATTTTTCCTTTCATACTTCCCAGTCTTTTTCCTCCAACCATGTTTCCAACATTCCCATCGTATCAAAACCCTCTACGTATCTCTAGAAATCCTCTCCTTTATTTTTTATGCCTGCCACATTCCAAAACAATAATTTCATTTGATTCAGCATTTCCATCTCTTTTTCCTTAAAACTTGCTAAGCCAACATCGTTTGATCCGTCCCTCCCCCAACTCTTAGTTTTTTGCATCCTTCTTCACTAGAGTTCCTTTTTCCTCATCCCAAAACCTTTCTTCACTTTCCACCCACACTTTCAAGAATCCTATTTTAATACTTTTCCTCTCTCCCTTCATCTTACTCGCCTCATATCTTATTTCTTTTGTATTTCTATTTCCCTTCTCGTTATGTCATCGTCTAAATAATTGTTCGTATCTCTTAACCTTCTTTTTTGCTTCCATACATCTAACTTATCCTCAAATGTACCCATCCTTACTAACATTACACGTTCTGCTAGCTTTCTAGTTTCTACCACTGTTTTCTCTATATTTAAATCCTTCTTCATCCAATTTTCCACTTGCTCCTTTTGCTCCTTCTTTCCACCTTTCACTTCCATACCTCTTATAATTATGTTTGTTCTCCTTTTTTCTTTTTCCGTTTTTTCCCAGCTTCTCTCTATCTACTCCAATCTGGCCTCCAACTTTCTATACTTTTCTCCCATTTCTTCAAATTTCCTCTTCCATTCTTTATTTGTCTTTCTTAATTCTTTTTTCATCTCCTTTACCTTTTTATTATTCTCTTCCAACTTCTTACCCATCTTAATTTGTTCCTCTATTATACTCTTTACCTCATTTAACTCACCATCTTTTCTCTCTTTTCCTTCCGCTACCGGTGATTTCCTTACTTTGGTGCTCTTCCTAAACGCTTCCTCCACCGTAGCTTGCCTTTTTCTTCAGACCACCTTTCCTCGGAATTCGACATAATTTCCCTTCTCCTCTTATCGTTACACTACTTAACTGTCTACCCTTTCTGATTAACGAAATGTTAATTATATTAAATTCACCAAAAAATTCCACGTATTTTATGAATACAAATGCAATATATAAACGCCGGAAAATCCACGTTGATTATTATATTATCTTATCCGCACGCCGCACCTTATTTCGTAATCAAAACGACTACGTTATAAATGCACTACTGCGTTTATCAACCTTTAAATTTTTACTTAAGTTACTTAAGTTTTAATACGTTTAAACGCGTTATTTTAGATTTATTCAATTTACATATCAACCTTCCTCTTTCACCGCCTAAACGTAACTCCGTATTTTTTTAGTAATATGAAACGTTGGTTATCTATTTATTTTGAATGTTTTTTTTTATTTGAACTTATACAATGTCAATGTCAATTTCAAAACTTGCATTAGAAATATATTTACAACAAATAATAATATCAAAAATTACAAAAACCCGTTTTGACAATACGAAAGAAGAACCAAATTGGCACGATCGTGACACACCTCCTTTCTACCTTTTTACCCTCATTAAAAAGGTTAAAATGGTATTCAGAAATACCAAAAAAGTGACATTCCATTTGACAGCTTTGAAATAATTAGCAAATAATGAAGTTTTAGGAGATGTTAACTGTTAACGGTTTAAAAATACATTGTTTGTGAAATCTTATTTGGAAAAGTAATTACAAGAACTGTTCAAAATATTTACTACTTTTTTCTAAACAAAAAAGTAATCGATATAATTTGTTGTTGTAAATCTTGTAGATCTGCTGAATGTGTCTTATTAACGATTTATTTGATGTGGCCTCATAAATAGATATCGGTGTCAAATCAGACGATCGCGATAGCCTTTCGATTGCTCCTCTAGGATCAATCCAATTTCCTGTATAATATTCATCTAGCCATTATCTAGTTTTGACAGCGTAATGCGGTGGAGCACCATCCAGTTGAAGCTGAAGAAGATTTGCATCTAATCGCAGCTTGCCATCTATTGATCTTCTAAGTTTGTACAATCAATTACTCTATTGTGTTTTCAAGCAAATTCACAAAAATATCACAGGTAAGGTTTCCATTCAGAAACAAAAGTCCAACAATTTTATTTCCTAGAATGCCAATCCAAACATTTACCTTCTGAGGATATTGGGCGTGATTCTCTCGTACGATACACAGGTTTTCGTTATCCCGATAACAACAATTTTGTTTTTTGACCTGCCCGTTTAAAAAGAATGTGCCATCATCAGAAAAACAGTTGTTGTTTAAAATGTTAAGATATTGTTCAAATTTTTCAATCATAGTTTATCTTCGTCTTTTAGTTTTTGAAGAATGTGCATTTTGTAAGGAAAACACATATGTGTTTTTAAAACTCTCCTAACCGATCCATGTGACTTCTACAATTTTGCAAAGCGACGTTGTTGGAAGCTTGACCCAAAATTTCAATTTGCACACCATCATCCAGGATTCTTGGCTGCGTTACTTTAATATTTGGTACAATACCAGTGGCTTCAAATACTGTTGGTGTAAATACCTGTAAACAATTGGTGAAACGCTCAAACAAATACCTTTTATAAAACATTTTTTTTTAATCTGTTGCTTCTGATTGTTGTGATTGAGATAATAGAACTCATCGTATTGCACGAGAGTATCACACTCAATATCCTCAAAAATAATTGCGCTGGATATTCCAGGAGATACAACATGTAATATAACTATCCCAAAAATAAGAATTTTTCATCACAAACAGTGTAACTTTAAAGGCACCATCTCTCCAAACTTCATTATTTACTTATTACTTCAAAACTGTTTTTTGTATTTCTGAATAGCATTTTTAAAAACCTTTTCAACCATGTTTCATAAGTGGAGAGTTGCAATTTATATTTTGAAGTTCGGGTGGCCGGGGGCGAAATGGTAGGTGGGAGTGTGCTACTGACTATGTCAATTTGGTTTTGTCTCCGTATTATCCAAACGGATTTTTGTAATTTTTGACATTATATTTTGTTGTAAATATATTCCTAATCCAAAGCTTTTAAATTAATACACTGTACATATATCTTTTTTTCTTTAGAAAAATAAGAAATGAAGGTTATAATATTTACTTATTTACTATAGCTTTAACACGAAATATAGTAAAAGAGTTCTGCAAATTAAGTAACTTTGATAAAAATTTTTTTGGGGTACTCGAGTTATTGATTATCTTTTCAAACAAACGCGATAACAAGAAATAAAGTGTTATCGTTTTTCATTCATAAAAAAATCTACTCCAGTAATCAACTAACACATGTTAAAAAATTTATGTTTTAATAACTAAGTTTGAAAAAATACAAATATAAAGAATAACCTTTAGTATACTATACTTTTTTTTACAAAACACTTAATGTTAAATTTACCAAAAAAAACTATATAATTGTATTCTGTGACTAAGAAACTGTTTATAAATCATACTTTAACACACATCAATAATGGTATTGCGACGTTATCAATGAAAGTGCAACGTAATTGCACATTGTTCATGTTTACAAGAGACGCGTTATTTGAGTTGTTATCTTGTTTGTTTCGAAGCTTGTAGGAGTTTTTCAATAAAATGAATAACGCAACGATTACAGATCATGCCATTAGTGTCAGCTGAAACACAAAAAAAATTGATTAAAAACTTCAGGTTCTATTATTCCTTTTCATATTTTATTAACGCTGTTATGTTAAGTAAAATGATCTACTTTAGTATTCTAATATGAATACGAACAGAATTATAGTTACATAATTAGTAAATTGCTTAATGTAAAACATGTACGTTATTAAACGTAGTCCCAAAAGACTGTTTACTGAAATTTATACCGTATACAAATCTAGACAGCTTGCTCAAGCAAAACCAATAAATTCTTCTAACAAAAGTTTTCAGGAGTCTTTAAAATGGATACTAATAATTGCACAGTGTTTTGGTCAAATTCCTGTTATAGGCATAAGCAAGGCTGATCCAAAACTCATTAAATTTAAATGGAAATGTTGGAGAACGTTTTACTGCCTCCTTAATTGCACAGGAGCGTCCTTTCTGACTTTGACTTACATTATAAATGTTTTTGTAAATGGAGTAGATCTTTTTTCATCTAGTAAGTATTAATTCTTTACATAAATTGAGTTTCACTACTATTACTACTTAGTAGTCCTCTTAAAGATGTAAATGCCTCTACAATTTATTTTTTAGGCAAAACCTTGGCGAAAAAAAACATAAAAATTATAGTCAAAGGAGTTCATTTTTTAATTAGCGAAAGTTAATGAACAAATAAAATACTAAGTCAAAAAACAATTATTATTATTGGGTTTTGACTACGTTGTTATTTTATTTATTATTGAAAATATCGGTTTGAATGAATTTGCAATATTACACAATTTTTAAAATATCGGTAATAATAGGCATTTAACTCCAAAAGTGTTACGATGATTACGCTCGGAGAGCAACGTGATACAGTCCACGAGCCTCTGGTTCGAGCATGTATGTTGCTCGATCGGCGTATCATTCAGTAATGCACACATCTTTATACAATACAAGATCTAAAAATAAACAATTGTTCATTTTACTAAATCTAGTAGTCTAACAATAAATAATTTGCGCATAACCTTTTATTTGTCAAAATTAATTTTACAATTATAATGAATGTGTAAAAAATATGTTGAAAAAACTCACAAAAATACCAAGGTTTTGTAAATTTGTTACATTAGATAAATTAGATTTCAGAATTGACCAGCGTTTAGTAGAAGCTGAAAAAAATACAAACATTTCTTGAACTAAAGAAAAAAAATTGATGCTTAAAGTATTCGATTTTGCGGCATCATTAACGACTAAATTTAGTGTATGATTGCAATAAGAAACAAAGAAAGTTTGCGGATAAAATTTTGGATTTGATATTTTCACCGATCAAGTTGATTACTTCAATTTGTATTTTATCCCCGAGATATCTAGTTTTTGTGATATTTCATTTAAGAGCGTTTTGTACGTTTTGACATAATCGCGTCGAAATTGGAAATCATTTCTATGCATTTTAAAAAGTTACCATTGTTTTTCTCAAAGAACTTATTACTACTTCCACGAAACGCTAAATTTTGCTAACCTAAAAACTGAATCACGTAGAAAATTCTTTCTTTAACAGCTTTCCAGTATTTAGTTTCTCTGTTTATTACATTTTGAATTTCAGAATCAATTATTTCATTTTTATAAAAACGGTTAGAAAGCAATTTTAGAAAATTTTCCATATGTAACTTATTGTTTTCATGAATGTTGAAATGTTCACTTAAATGCTACTAGTCATTGTAACCAGATTCATAACTAAGGCGAATAGATTTTAAATCGCTGTCATTAAAAATTTTGCAACAAAAGTAGTAAGGTAAATTTTTTGTTTTAGAATACAACAACCAAAAACGCTAAATTTTTTCTTTGTTCAGTAAAATTCTAAAGAAGTAACTATTGGAAAGCTTACGCCTCGACTCCGAACTATCTCTCGGATAAATATCCTTTTTATTTTGATAATGAGCAGGGCCACGTTCTACTATTAAATATTATTAGGACGTAATTTCTTCGGCCATAGTGCAGCATCTTTCGAAAGTTGACTCATATTTACCGTTCTGGTAATTTTTGAAGGTGTTGATTTCTCATTATTAGCGGAAATTGAAGATGTTGATGGATTGCTTTCTAGAAGATCAGTTTCTTGTCTTCTGCTGATACTTGTTTCAAGTACAGGTTCAAAATATTGGAATTCAGCTGTATTATTGTTGTTATTAATATTTGGCAAAGTAGACTCGGGTCTTCCTCTATTTTTCTTTTATTATATTAGCAAATTTTGACATTCAGACAATTTCTTGTTTTCTCTGACATCCTGTATACTGTAAAGAAATTAATACGTAAGTAAACAAATTGACAAATTATTCATAAAAAACTGGAAATGAAAATTTATAAATTTTTATAAATAGTAATATTAGTGCTTGTCAATTATTCTGTTTGAACTTACTTCAATTAGCAATGATGTTTATATAATCAAATATAAAAGGGTTTTTAAAATGCAACTTTTGATAAACTCACCTTAATTTGAAACACATCACTATAAAGTCTATAAAACTACAAAAAACTAAAGTTTCAAAAGCAGATATCTTTTACCCTATGCACCTTTTCACTTCGCTAAGTTAATTATCGATCGGGCATCAGGCAACAAATGAAATCGCGACCGATGCAGCGCTTAAATATATAAAGTTTTGTACATTGCAAGCTCAGACAGAAAAAACGCGCTTGTTCGCTCGTTAGCTTGTTGCAAGCCAAATTTAAAGCTCAAACATGAATAAAATCAGATTTGTTTGAGTTCACACAATTAATGTTACGTATTAGATCGAATTTAATACTTTCTAATCCGATAAGAAAAATAGCTCGCGTTTTTTCGATACAACAAAAGCAAAAAATATTAACACGTTACAATAGGTCAAGTTTGAACTTGTTGTCATTGGCCATTTATTATGTTTATTACGCATTCTGTAACCGTATCTGCAAACTATTAGATTACACTAGCAACTAATTTATTATCTGTTATTTTTTATCGTTTATTTGAATCACAAAATATCCCACAATTGAAAGTTTTGTGAGATAAATATAAACTTTACAATTTATTTTCCATTACTTTTCAAAACTGCAATTTTTCATATATGCATTTTTTTCAAAAGAACTACTATAATTTTATACGACAGTTTTGTATTGAGGTATTTCAGCGTAATGTCAATTCGGTCATACAGTTCTCTGTCAAACCTAATTGTTTAATAAATATTAAATTGTATAAAAAAAAATTAATTGCATCGTAAGGTCAGTGACATTTTGAACATTTGTATTGAATAGTACCGTTTTGAAGCATTTTACAAATTCTTCATATGAGGAGTGACTTTGCCAAACGCGGTTTGTTACATAATTGCAATTTTTAGCTAAAGATGGCGTAACCACATGCTAAATCGAATCATAATAAAAAACAATTAAAAAAAACAGTTTTACTTGCAGAATTTAGGTCGTGAAAACATAGCATCACAAAAAACGCAATTTTTGATCAACTGTTTTTGTGTGTCGTTGACTGATGATATTTTCCGCGCGCAAAATGGTAGCAATACCCAATAAAAGTGTAGTAACGTGCCGATTTGCATAAATATAATGGATAGTATGGGTGTGAAAAATGTGGCAGTGAACTTAAGCAAAAAGGCTAAAATAGTTAATAAAACGTTAAACGTAACAAAACATCACAAATGTACAAACAAAAGAGCTAGAAGTGGAAAGAGACAAAAAATTATAAGAAATTGGTTTGTCAATATACAACTTTCTTTTAAAGTTAAATATACCTGAAAACTGCCATGTGCTTAGACTGTTTTGTAATAATTGCTACGATAAAAATACAAATTCCATTGTTGTAGAAATGCTAATGTTTTGATTTACTAACAATGTTCCAAACAGACTGACAAAGATAATTTTCGTTTTTCCATTAAGAGTATACTCTTCTTAAGTCTTTCTACGGGGTTTAGAATCTGACTTTGTTAACAAATTGATTACTTAACTCTGTAGTGATTTTTTGTTAGATTGTTGTTTACTTCTTTAAGTTTTCGTTTTCTTTCACGCCCTGATGAAGCACCTTACAAAAGTAGGCAAAACGTTAGCAACTTCGGTTACAACATTGACACGATCCGAACCCAGAAGACGTTCTAATCTTAACACCTACACAAAAAAACTTAAGGAGGTTAAATCAGACTTTTAACACCCAATCCGTAATCACATATCGTTCGTACGTTTTAAAAGTGCACGATGTACGAAATCACATCACGTCTTTTAATTTAAATGTATCAATTTTAACTTAATTATTCTCGAAAAAAAATTACTTGACTCAGTGTGAGCGAGCCTGATGAAGTGTTCATCCAGAACACGAAACGTCGCAAATTACTGAAGTAGTTGCTTTCATCCAACCTCCTAAAAAAAGGGATCATTAATTTGATCGAGTTTTAAAATAATCAACATAACCTATATATTAATTGTCATTTTTCTAAAATGTCAATTCCCAAAAAAAGTAAGCGACAGTCTTTTTCAACTTAAATACAATTGTAAGTCAATTATCAAATCAACCAAAGACTTGTTAAGCGGTTTTACCAGTGAAATGATGACGGTACCATACCCTCTCTGAAAGCTTTACTTACTGTTCCTTTACTGAACGAAAGCAAGAACTTAATTACTTTAACAAATACAAGATTTATTAAGACTATAATATGCAAATAATATTGTTCTATAGAGAAACATTATCGAGAAAGTAAAAGATCTTAGTTGCAATGTAAATCCTTGGAACATCCACGAAAACAAACAAAAAATTTACTCGTTTTTTGATCTTCCAAAAACATTTCAAAACAGCAAACAAATAAAAAAAGAATATATACTGTTTTCTGTACTCTTTATTTAGAGAACTCATTTTTCGAGCAAATTTTCTTATATATTACACCGCGTATGTAAATACACGATAACAATCATAAAGTATCGGAAAAGTGTAGATACTAATTAGTAGCATTAACAGCTGTATAAAAATACAATTTAGGAAAGAACAAAAATACTGGACAAAAGTTCTGCAGAAAGTAATGTCGCTGGTGACCTTCTTTTCATAAGTGAATCAGCTTTTTTCGGAGACGCAGAATTACTTGGTTCTCAACATAATGACAACGACTGTTTTTTGAGTAGGCATTTAACCATATATGGAAATCAAGGTAGAGGAAAAAGATATATGTTCTGCAATACCACTTCGTTTTCACAATCTGCTCATTATAAGAGTTAATTAAACTGTAAGTTTTTACTAGTCATATTAGTCACCCCTACAAAATTGCTAAAGTGGAGAGACAGACGTTCTTTATGACGTAATTTCTGTGGGGCGGTTAGTGATTTTTTGCTTAAATAGTGACAAAATCAAATTTCAATTTCCTTAGTATGGGAAAAGTTTATATATTGAACCACCTAAAAAAGTAGGTCTGTAAAATAAAGAAATCCATCCAATTTTAATCAAAAATCAAAAAACCTGTTATGATAATGATAATTACAATAATGAAAAAAAAATCAATATTTCCAATTGGAGGTTATGGTCCAATTTAAGATGTTGGGTTCTTAATTTAAACCTATGGTTTCCTAAATTGAACCGCATCTATGTTTCAAAGCTTTGATTTGTAAAAAAATTATTGAAAGAAACTGTACAAAATTATAAAAAACATTATTAGTATGTCAAAATATTATGTTTTATTGGTGTAGTTAAAGTGTGCCCATTTTTTGCAAACTGTACAACGAATCCACTCTGCTCTTGGATCCGATTGTAAAAATGGAGACAAACAAACAATGCATAAGCAGTCTTTATCTTCGAACTTGCTTGACACAGCGCTTTTTCTTTCTAGATTTACTTTGACATGAAAGCTTTTCTTTTGACACTGGCTTGAAGACAAAAAAAAATTTTTACTGTTTTTGGAGAAAGCATTTTTTTGCGCTCTCTTCGTCAAGCTAATTCTTGTATTAGTTCCTTATTCTTGCAGACTGAAAAAAAAGGCGTGCGCAATTTTTTTTAATTGGCAGTGGACAGATTTCAGTCACAGATTATCAATTTTAAAATGATGATGTTAAAGCTTGTGTTTCCAATAATTTTAAGTTTTTTTTTAAATGCCTGCCTGTAATGTTTGTTCAAAGTGTTTGTTGACGTAGATGCATTTTGAGAGTTTTCTAAAGATCCTATTTGGCACTCGAACGTATTTATGGTAGTGGCAAAAGTATTGGCAATAGAAACAAATTTAAAGTCATCGAATATATTGGGCTGTATGCTACGTTTTGCCAAATTCTTAACTGCATTTCCAACTGAGGCAGCTTTGGTATATTCCTCTCCAAATAATCTTGATACTTAAAACTAAGTCGTATTTTGGCTAAGGTTTGTACGAAATCATTTATCAGCTGCTTGGTTATAGTACAACATAAGAGACTTAATAAATTGCAATAACATAATTATTCCATGTTCTCTAGTTATAGTTCTTCTAGATATTTTTTGTGTGTGGTATGGCTGTCCATTATATATATAAAAGAAGTTTTTTATCTTTAGATGGTTTTGCAAAATTTATAAAGTGCTATAGCCATGTTCCAAATAATTTAATAGTAATCCAGCCGGATTCTGAGCAAGTAAACAGCGTCAATTGTCAATAGATTATTGACTTTCGCTGTCATTAAATCCAATGACAACTTTTCTACCCTCCGTACTAATTTATAGTTTTCTATATTATCCTATGTGGTATTTTTACCACAAGATGGCATTCTAAAAACGTTTTAAATTTAAAGTAAACTCAGTTTCTGGTGGGAGACATTTTTTAAGTTCATCTTTAAATCATGCATTTCAATATAAGCATGGGAGGGATGTACAAGCCAGCACTATTAAAGCAACAAATGCATGTGGTGTTTACTCCCCGCTCTCTACTTGTAATAGATCCTACTTGATGCTCACCTTTTTGTCTAATTATTTTTTGTGGTTTTTGGGTTGTAGAGAGACTAGTCTCATCGACGTTATATATCTGCAATAGTCCAAAGCTATAATCGTTGTAAAGAGCAGTGTTACAATTAAATAAAACCGTCACTTTTTATTGCTGAATCATAAAAGCCTAGCCGATACAATAAGATTTTGGTTTTAATGTAGTGATATTTTTTGTGGCAAGACACAAAGCAATAGTACCATTTCTATCCCGTTTATTCAGTTTTGAACCGATCCGGAATACCATTTGATTCAGCGACATTTTTAAGGTCAATTAACAAAATTTAAGGATGACAAAAAGAATTGATAAAAGTATTAAATTCGATCTTAGCTATATCTAGAATGTGGTAATAAGAAAGTTTGGAAAAACCAGGATTACAATGGTATTATGTTTTTGGCATAACCGCAATTGAACCTAATGATTCTTTTTGCATAAATGATAATTAAAAATTTTAATTTTTTGGCTTATTTACTAATGGGGAACTGAATATAGTGAACCAAAAACTCAAAATGTTATGCTGAACTATTGTAATGCAAGCTTAAAAGAGTTTTGTCAAGTAAGTATATACTATATCCATATGATAAGAAATATAATTATGTCTTTGCTTGTACATGTAATAAGTATAGCAAGCGTACGTTTAGTTGCACGTCATTTTATCTAGATGTAATTTTAATTCAATTTCAAATTTTGACCAAACAGAAAAAATAAATGCAAATGTCAAATCACAACACATGTCATTCACCAAATTCAAAAAAGTGCTATCGTCAAACCGTGGTCTTTAGTTTGTCTAGACAGATTAATAAAATTATCTGGCCATTTGCCATTTTATGTTTTATATTACTTATAGTACTTAACTATCTAATTTTTGTCTATTATCATTTAAAAAAATACATTATTTCATGTATTACATTTTCTACATAACCTACATTTTTTACATGACATGGTTAATTAACCGCGATGATACTTTTTTTTGTAAACGAAGACTATTTTTTTAGTCTGTTTATAGCATGTTCTGTTTACCTGCTCAGTTTAAACTTCTTAGTAGCATTGATTCGTTTAAAGGTTATTGCTCATTAACTAATTGTTTTCGTATTATAGCCCAGTTAATGAATACAAATAGCAAAAGGTCGGGAAGTTTTGAAACTTGGCACATACTTAGATCTTAAGGTTTTCAATGACAACCTAATATTGCAAACACAGCGTGGCGCCGCTTGCGACGCTATCTTAAAAAAATGGGGCATGAAATTAGAAAATTAGCCATATCTTCCTTACCATACGTTTTATTGGAAAAATATTTTTATTCAAAATTATTTCTTATAAAATTGTCTGCAATTTGGCTTTAAATTATTTTTTTGTATAATTAATATTTACAGAGATATAGCATCTCAAATTGGAAAAAAGAGATTTGTCTTAGAATATAAAGCAATTTGTTTCACCAACTATTGGCAACGGTTGCCCGACGTTAGATAAAAAATCTATTATCCCTAGCAGGCCTGATCTACAGTCTTGACTCTCTAAATCAAAGACCCGACGGACCGGCGCAATCATCTCCGCATCTTCTATGACATCCTCAGCAACACCATTTTTGTTCCGGAGCACGTCAAGTTCGTCGTCTTGGTCATCATCCAGACATATTTCGGCTACATTGCTGCATACATTTCCATTGCAAACAGCACACATTTTGAAGCATTTCAAACCCGTCTTGCGACAGCTGCACGCGGCACCACAACCTTTTTTACAATTGCAAAAAATGAAATTACGGAGCTTAGCTGGAGCAAGTTTCTTCTGCGTAGTCATAGCAATTAGGCCATATGTTAATTTTTTCCACCTCCAATCTAGTGGATTTAGTTGCACACCAAGCCACTGTTAAACTTGATGATACGTTCTATCTGAATGCTCTCGGGCGGCTTCGGTTGTTGGTGGTAGAGAAGCAAGATGGAAGGTACGTTTTGCAGCACACTTGGCAAAAAAGTTATACCGAAGTGAGTTGAGAATTGGTTTCGAAATTTTTTGCGTATATTTGAATAAAAAAATTTTCACCAGCTTCAGCAAAGCTGGAGGGATCATCATCACGAATTTTGAAAATACAAATAATGTCACTAGAGACCTCAAGTTTTCGAGTGTTTTAAAAAATTTCACTTTTCCCTGATTGTAGATTGATGATGTGGTATCGCAGCTACTGAATGCGTAAAGAAACAGAATGTTGTCTATTACAGTTTCATCGTATCGTAAACTGCGTGAGGTGTATATTTTCTCGGAGACTTTTCCTTTTCCAGGTTTTCGAAGATAAATGTTGCCATAATCGTGCCCGAGAGCTGTTAGGAGAACAAGCAAATCTATATCTTCTCCTACAATATAAACAGAGTTATACATAGAGGACATTTCCAACACTGTAGTGACAATAAGAGTGTCTGTATCTTCTGTAGCCTGCTTTACTTGATAATGAGCTTAAGAATGGCGATTAAACGATCTTTATTTGACTCATTTGATAAGAAACGCTCTTGAGATGAAAGCACCATTATGCTTTTATCAAAAACTATTTCAAGGGACTTGTGGACCCGTAAACGGGTTGTGTTTGCTGTATTGTCATATGAGACCAAATGCTTGACCAAAATTTGTCACTACAACGAATGATGAAATAGTTCTTTCTTTTATTTTTGCTTCCTAGTGGAGCATGTGTTGTAGGTATAGTTGACCAGCCTTGGCATATGAAAAATGGCCATTGGCATAAAAAAAAGGTAACATCTGCTATATTGTATCTACATAAAGTTGTCAATTGCCCATCCGTTCTGCTTCTGTAAATCGCTTAACCAAGCACACCATCTGAAAATATTGCAATTTTGCCGTTGCACCATTTTGTTCCATTTGCAGCAGCTTCTGGTAAAAATTATCAGCAAATGTCTGCACCGCTTCATTTTCACTCGTCAACAGGTTCGATTATTTTCAAGCAAGAAATGTTGTAATTCATCTTTTTTTTTGGAAAGTACAATGCCCTGCAACCCATTAAATACCCGATAGTTCCCATAAACGACATCAGCAAATGGAAGTCCCCTAGTACGGGTTTCAAGATACGTAAGTAACTATTTTCGTCGGCATTACCAATAATATCACGTGCTTTAATATATAATGGCAGGTCAAAAGTGATTTCTAGGCGCCGCCAGTAAATTTTCCATACAGTCACATTAAATCAAAAATTAAAGGCAAATCTTTGACGGAAACGGGATGCAATGATTCTAAATCTTCAATGGTTAAACTTGATAAGCCCGATTCACTTTGTTTTTAAAAGATTTGCAATGGAGTTTTGCCAAATTCTGAGACTATGTCATTGACACAGAAAAATTGTGAAAATGCATCCATGCTAATTTCGATACTGCGTCGCATGACAGTTGAAATAATACGCATTCATGATAGGAAACAGAAAATCCCAATGCTGACACGATATTCAATAGTTCCCTTGATCCAAATTTTTGGTACGAAAATAAACTAAGATCAATTTGTAAGGGGGACAAAAAAGAGCGGGGTCTTACCGGCGCAATTATAGCGTGACACAAAGCAGTATACTTGGCACGCAAAGAATCTTTTGAACTGCGCTTGTGTCTCAAGATAACCCCTCCAATGAAAGTATTCAATGTTTCAGGAATTACTCCCGTTACACCTTCAAGGAATCTATCGGACGGTGGATATTCCTGTGTTTCATACACCTCTGATCGTATGTCTTCTAGTACAATACCTGCTGCGGCATTCACAACACGTAATCATTCCGCACGCATGTCGCTTTCCTTATTTGTATACCATCCTTCCGAAAGTATCTTTTATCCCGTATTTTTATAACATATCATTGTTGGTCGTGTTCCACGCAAAACTATAATAGTATCGTCGCTGTACTTCTTTAACAACCTTGACTTTATTGTTCCCACATCTGGAGGATATTCCTGGATTTGGTCACATAATTTATTAAGACTAAATTGGCATTCAGTGTCGATTTAATCCTTCACTCATTTATATATGTCTTACGGCAGTAAAAAATGCGCTCTAAGACAAGGTCGCGTCGCCAGCGGGGCGACGGCGTGTTTGCAAAATCAGGTGGTCATTAAGGACGCCAAGATCTAAGCATGTGCCAAATTTCAAAAGTTCCCGACCTTTTGCAAATAAACCCTGTTTTTATGTATTCATTGACTGGGCTATTATTTACGAACGGAAACTTTTAATTTGTTATGTTCAAGTTACATAATAACGATAAGGGAGTAAAATGTATACTTTATGATTAGTGTTTAACGCTTTCAAAATATTTTGAAATCATTGTACTTGCAATAATTAACAAAAAAACTAGTATTTTTACAAATTCTAATTTAATTCAAATATTTTTAGCATCTATTGCTTTTCATGTTAACACTTTAGCAATAACCTTACTATTTTTAAAACTGGCAAAAGAGTGGCCACAGTTAATGTCTAAATGGGCAGATATGGAACAATCCATGAAGCGCTACGGATGGCCACAGCATTTACATATACGCATCAATGTCTTGAGCTTACTGGTATTTTTAATAGCATCCAGTAAGTACGTTTAAATACATCTTCAAAATAAAATTTCAGTTGCAGTTGAATCTACAATGGTAAAAGTAAACAAAGTCTTAATATCCAAAACCTACAAAACTAATGAAAGCGTATTTGAATATTACATAGCTATAAATTTGTACCCGCATATTTTTTCACATATAAAATATGCACATTGGAAAGGTATTTTTTTGCAGGTATTTGTTTTTGTTATTAATATAATAGAATACAAACATTTACTTTTAGATTTTAAATATTATGTTAACATTTGCTTGGACATTTAATGATTTGTTTATCATGCTAATGAGTACTGGGTTAGCAGTAAGATTTCAGCAAATTACTGCTAGATTACGATCACTAAAAATCTCAACAGTAATTTTTGTATTGACTTTGTAAACGCGTATTTCAAGTTTTTGTTTATTAGGAAATTCCTGTTGAAACTTGGCGTGAAATACGAGAAGACTATAATCGACTTAGTCAACTCACAAGAACAGTCGACAACGCTTTATCATACATTATTTTAACATCATTTATAAACAATTTATTTTTTATTTTAGTGCAGTTATTTAATTGTTTAAGGTAAATTATGGCGTTTTATTTTATACATTTTACTTTTGTATTTTTAGACCTATGAAATACACTTTAGAAAAACTATACTTCTTCTTCTCTTTTGGATTTATTATACTTCGAACATTAAGTGTATCAATGTATGGCGCTTGGATTTACGATGAAAGCAAAGAGCCTATTACTATCTTAAATTCTATTTCATCAGATGTGTATAACGTTGAGGTTAGTATTTTGAGTATAAACTTGTTTTCAGAACAGTGTTTTAGATTAAACGGTTTATGGATCAAATCAAATTTGACACGGTAGCTTTGTCTGGAAAACATTTTTTCTACGTTACGCGAAGATTAATATTAAGTGTAATTATGTTTCAAACAATTTTATGATTTTATCATTTTGTTTTAGATGACTGGTGCAATTGTAACGTACGAATTGGTATTAATTCAGTTTAACGTTAATGTGCTTTACCAAGAAACACCTTATAATGTTAGTGTTGTTTATAGATAAACAATAACTATGGCAAAATTTGGTAATTATTGCCGAGTGTGTTTAATACACATATACCAATGGTAAAAAATGTATTTGAATTATATAATTTTTTTTGTTGAAATAACCAACATAAATATATCGGTAATTTTGTAAAAAAATTGATAAAATTCGTTGCTAACTAATGTTTGTGTTTTGATTTTATAGAGCAAGTAACATGTTTTCTACAACAAACTTTTGTAAAAAGTGTTTCTTGTTCTAAATTTTGAATTGATTACGACATAAACAAATGATGACGTAATTTATTTATTTAGTGCAAAAACAATGTAACCTTACGGTAGTACTTATTTTACTTTCGTAAAGCAAAGACGTGTAGTGAAAATGTGTGAGTGATACTAATAATATTGGGACATTAGCGAAGGTCGCAGAGTCAAATCAGTTTTAAATTATAAAACATAAAATAGGAAATTAAATAACGTAAGGAGCTAAATGACTGGTTCTTAAGATACAATTATACGACACCACTAACTTGCAAGAGCTACTACAACCGAGTGCTGGCACAAAATGATTACTAAAACAGAATTCTTTGAAAAAAATATAGTTAACTATTATGGATTGTGACAATAAAATCTGTGGTACTAGCAAAAAAGTTCAAAAAAATATTCAAAAGGACACTATAGTTGTTATGTGTAAAGATGATGGATGTTTTGAAAAACTCGAAAAAGACTGTAAATAAAAAAGTGGCTTGCACAAAGAGATATACGAAGTGCTACAAGTTTACTTCTGAAAAAGCAAAATACACTAATTGTATAAGAATGTTTCCAAAGTCGTTTGATATTCTACTCACAACAGTTTATCCTGACATACAACGACCTAACTCTACAATCAGAATAGCCATCTGACAAAATAAAATTGCAGAAATCATTGTCATACTTATAGTTATAATAGTTATCGAAATCTGGCACCAAAATATCGTGTATTACGACCTGCTATTATAATATATTCAGTATTCTACTATGCACGTGTTTACACGAGGAAAGTGATGGAATGTAGCAGAAGAGGAGCAACTCGTTTCATTGGATAGGATGGCTTTTTATTTGCAGTTTTGGAAGTAAGCACTAGAATATCTGTTTACATAGCATTTGTGGTACTTGGTTTCAGTAACTTGTACAAATTATTAGCGTCGTGTAACTGAGCTTTTAGTGTTATATGCTAGCACAAACGACTCTATTACAATCAATGCATTATGATCCAGTCAAAATATGACGTATCAACATGTGTAGGTACAAAGGCAACACCCATACTCTCCTTGAGAGCCAAAACAAAAAATTGAACTTGGCCTTTGCCGTATTGTCGTTTGTGAACCCAAACAATCTGACGTTTTGCAAGACCCCTTGTTTGTCGTTATCAAATGTAAACCAAGTGTTTAGGATATCCTTAGTCGTAAAGACAGTTTTGATAATATGTTTCTATAGAACCCTCCTTATTTTGTCTGTTAAACCCGTACAGTATGGTAAAAAAGCGACGCTAGTAGGAGGTGATAAATCTTCTTTGACTTTTGGATTTATTGCTTACTATGCGTTTTAAATCTCTTTGAACTCGTATCCATTTTGTTGTAAAAGTAGTGTTTCTTTTTTCTTTTGTAGATTTTCATTATCTGACACACGTATAGCTCTTTTAGCTAAAGTATCTAAAACAGTAGTCTTCTGCAACGGATGGTGGTTAGATTTGGCGTTTAAGTAACTATTAGCGTGCGTTTTCTTTCTATAAGCGGAATGTTCCAATATTCCGTTATTTTTTCTTATCACCAGTACATCAAGAAACGCTAGACTGCTGTTATCTTCTAACTCCATAGTAAATAAATGCTATTATGTGCAGAGTTTCGATGTTGAAAGAACTGATTTAGTTTATCTTTGTCATGAAGCCACACAACAAACGTATTATCAACTTATCTGAACGAAGTTTTTGGATTTAATTCGACATGTTTTATAATTTCAGTTTCAAAATACTTGATGTAAATATTGGTTATAACAGGAGAGAGTGGTGAACCCATGGCCGCTTCTTCTACTTGTTTAAATAGGTTGTCGTCATAACTGAAATAAATGTTTTTAAGACAGAGTTCGATGAGAAGAACTTCTTGTTCAGTAATTTTCACCTTGAGCAAAAACAACACTTCGTCGACCGGGACTTTGGTAAAAAATACCACGTCAAAACTAACTAGGATATCTTTTTTTCTTATAAACAAGTTCTTAATTTTATCTACAAAGTCTAGAATCTTCAATGTGAGTTTCTGTATTTCTTGTTAACGGCAACAGTTTTGTAGCTAGATAACGTGCTAACGATAGGGTTGGAGAATTGATAGTGCTCATTATCGGTCTTTTTTGTGTATCTTGGAAAGACCGTATTTTCGTGGCATAACTAGATTTTTGACAATCAAAGTTTGTTTCTTGTTAATATCTATAGTAGCAGAGTTTTTGATGGCGGCGTTTACTTTATTGCATAAAGAGTTTAAAGCGTTTCTCTTTAGACGTATATATCAATCTTGCGAGAGTAAGTTCGTCATTTTGTCGTTGTAATCTTGTATGTTTATAACGACTGTAACGTTTCCTTTATCTACTCTCAATACTAACATGTCGTTATTTTCATGTAACCGCTTAGCTGCTTCTCTTTCCTGTCTGTTAGTATTAGAGCGTGGCGGTTTTATTTTTTTTTACAATGTTTCAAACATCTTGTTTAATAGTTTCAGAGATCTCCTTAGGCAGAGTGCGTATTGCAGCTTCTAATCGACATACTATATCTTCTATTGGTGTTGTCTTAGGCGTTACGTTTTTTTAGGCTTTGTAGGATTTAATCGCTCGAATTTGTTAGTTTGTTGTTCGTAAATCTTGTTTGCTTAGATCGTAGTAATAGCATCTGTTTTTTCCATATCGAGTGTTCTAATTTGTTGGACAAAGTTAATTGTAGCTTGTATAACTTTTTGCTGACAGCTGCGTTTATTGTGAATTTCCGAATTTCAGGTTTGTGAAAAGGTTTAAACCGCGTCGTAGTTAAACACCCAGACTTTTTAGGCTTGGTTCTAGCCTCTCTTTAAGAGCCAAAACAAGAAGTAAAACCAAGATTTTTTTTAAACTTTGGCATGTTTTAGAGCTCCTTATTTGTCTTTAGCAGAAGTAAACCAAGCGTTTAGGGTATCCTTTGTCGTAAAGATAGTTTTGATAATATGTTTCTTTAGCACCCGTTTCATATTGTCTGTCAAACCAATACAGTAAGGTAAATAAGCGGTGCTAGTAGGAGGTGTCAAGTCTTCTTTGACTTTTAGATTTATTGCCTACTCCCATGCGTTTTGGATCTCTATGAACCCGTATCTATTTTGTTGTAGGCACTCCAACAGTGTTTTTTTGTCCGAGCAACTTATAATTGATTGTTGATACTTAAATGTTTTAGACTAAAACAAATTAAGTAACCAGGAAATTAAAATAGCAAGATAAACAAACAAAACGAATAATTGTAAATAAGCTATAACGGCGGTACACGTTGTAAGTTGATTTTACACTTGCGTATTTTAAAATAATTTTAAATAAAACTGTTGAATAAAACCACAACGTAAAAGACATTGAGGGTAAAACAATGTCAATGCAATTGTGCAAATGCCACCAGAGTGAACTACTGGACAGCCGTTTTGCCCTTTTGAGGCTCATCAGCAGTAGGAAAGCACTCTAATGTTATTCCCACAATTGCATCGACAACCCTGTAGCTTTATATTCAAGTATGAACAAAAAATAAATGTAATTATAAGAACAATTTAGATTAAAAATTGAGACTATTTACATTACATTAACTGAATATTAACTGAACTTACGAAGAGCAAAAATCCTAAAAAATAACGATGTCAAAGTGACATATTAATTAATATTAATAGTGTAAAAAACGCATAGAATTAAAAACAAACTTTAAATTAACTAAACTAACAAATAATTGGTCAAATAAACGTACAACTACATAAATAGCTAACAAAATAAAAATGGTTAGATATGGAAAAGGATTCACAAATATTGACGTCATAGTTTTTTTTATGGAAACTATTTTTTTTTACATTATAATTGGTTTTATTTTGTTATATAATAGCTAAAAATAAATAGAATTTCTACATCCAAAATAAGTTTTACGCTTTTGTTTTTAGGTTTATTTATTTACATAAAACGTAAATGAATAGAGGCGTGTGCAATGTGAACTTTGTGAACAATAGTAATGATGACATTAAAGAATCTTTCAATTTACTTCTTTTTTTTGATTTTATTGTGAAAGGAAATTGATCTGCTCAAAAAAAATGTAATTAAAGTACTTGGAGGGACAAAATAAATATTTTATTGACAAATCACGTTGATTGGATTAAAACACCGCTTTGGTGAACTATATAAAATGGAAACACATTAAACCTAAATCAACTGTTTATGTAGTGTCAAATGAAAACAATTATATCATCAGAACATCAAAACAAAAAGAATATTAAAACAATTATTTTTTGTAAATTAGGCACTAAAGTAAAGTTAAATAATAAGATGTGTAAAAAATTCCTTTTAGAAAAGTCACAAGTAAAAATTTGGCACTAGACTCAAGCTTACAAAACCTGGTGAATTTTTGACTGCTGGTGTGTGTCGTCCATTTGAAATCAAATCAAAGTTAGGTTTTAGATATTTTGTTGTTTTTAAAATCGAGTATACTTGGTTTACAATGGTAGGTTTTGTTAAAAAAATGTTTAAAGTTGTTAAAAAAGTTAAATCTCTACTAGCTAAAGCTTCTCTATATTTTATAATCTAATGCAGTGGTTCTGTAGTGGTCTTTACGAACTTCCAGGACTCCCCAAAATCATTCAGGGGGTCCGTGCAGATAATACAGTACTGAATATATGAAATATGGTTTTATTCCATCACCGGGAAATAATACTTTACTTATGTATCTTCTATGTAATAAAACAATGTCAACGATTCAATGAAACCTTCTAAGCTTAAGAAACATTTAATAAAAATTCAGAGTGACAAGAAAGATAAAGATTTAACGTTTTTTTAAACAATCAAGAAAAATTATTTGAAAACACCGATATTGCAAGAACTCATAGAGACTAAGAGAAATGACGATTGTGTTTTTTTTATAATATTTCTTTAACGAATGCGAAGTCCGAGAAGCCGCACACTATTGGTGAATAACTTATTCTACCAACTGTAAGTAAGGTAATACGCATCGTGTTGCACAAACCGGCTTACGATATTATAAAAAGAATTCCACTGATGAATATACTGTACGTAGAAAAATCGACGAAATGGCTCAGTGTGTAGAATACTGTTTATGTGACTACTTAAAAACATCTGAATTCTCTATACAGTTTAACGAGTCAACATTGCCATTACACAAAGCTTTACTTTTAGCTTATGTGAGATTTGTAAAAGAAGAATTCAAGAATTGTTATTTGCTAAATGTTTACCAACTGATACGAAAGGTAAAATGTTGTCAAAAATATTTAAAAATGTAGTTAAAAATATTTTTCAACGTAAAAGCTATACCCTTGATTAATATAATCTTTGTTGATACTGACGGTGCACTAGCAATGGTAGAACGACACTGATGCTTTCTGGCATACTTAAAACAAACTATACCAAATGTATTATCGGTACAATGTGTCATTCATCGACATCAGTTGATCGCAAACAACCTTAGTAAACGTTTGCATGAATCAATACATTATGTCATTAGAGCAGCTAAACAAAATCAAAATGAAAGATTATTTGCTCAACTTTGTTTGGAAAATGATGATGATTATAATCGTTTACTACTTAACACAGAGGTACGTCGATTATCTAAAAGTGCATGTTTGGATCGCTTCTATGCGTTATTTGATTCAGTGATAAAATTCCTGGAGAGTAAAGACAATGATTTGCGGCACAATTCAGTTATCTCAAAAAATGCGTCACTTATATGATTTATTTGCCAGATTTAACTAATTTGAAACTACAAAATGACACATTAAATTTAATCAAAGTTAAAATTGCAATATTTGCGTTTGTTGAAAAACTTTTTCTGTTCAAACAAAATTTGCGAAGAAGATAATTTTGTCAGTTTCCAAATCAAAATTTCAAAATAGAGATGAAGATTTGTTAGCTTATTCTCAACACATAACGGCGCTTTATATGAACTGTAACCAAAGATTTGAAGACATTCTTCACTTAGATATTTCCGAATGGGCGTTGAACCCTTTTGCAAGTAGTCAAACTCAGAGCACAAATACAGATGAATACATACTAATACAAGAGCAACTTATTTAATTATCCACAAATGAAGAGCTGAAACCAATGTTGAAACAAAGATATGACAACTTCTGGTTACAAAAACAGATCCCAATTTTATATGCTTTTCTATTTGGTAGAACGTGGAATCAGTGCTGTTATGAACCTCATCACCAAAAAAAAAACCGACTAGAAATTAGTACTCGTGGGTATTTGCGGTTGATACTCACAAGCATTAAGCCGGACATAACACACTCATAACATTCCATCAAGTTCATCCAAGTCATTAAATTTTTGTTTGTATTTTAAATAAAAGTTATAATTTCAATAAATACTTTTTCAACAAAATGTTTTATTTATATTTTCCTTTTACTTCACCATTTACCATTTCCGTTTACCAAAAAAGTCTGGGAACCACTGCTCTAATAAAAAATTGAGATAAGCGTACAAATCGTACTATAATTAAAATAGCCAGTATTATGATGCAATTAAAAGAATAACTACTTCAATAACACAATTAGGAATTACTGAATGTGAGTGTTTTGTTCATATTTTTAAACAGAAGCAAAAAAATAGACCGCAAAACTGTTAAAAAGGTATAACTGGTAGATATAGAATCTAGTGTCAAAACAAAAAATGTTTATAAAACGTTCAGATGTAATTTTTGATGAGAGACATCTTTCTAATAAAATTTAGTTTGACTAAAAATGAAAATGCTGTTCTACAGGTTGTAAAACACGAAAGCAGATAAAGATTCTCAAGTCGAAGAAAGCTTCTCAAAGTGAAAAGAACTAACTGTTTGAGTTAAAAGAAGAAACGTTAGATGAACACAAGGTTGATAGTTTCAATTTAAAAAATAGATTAACGCTACGATTTCCTAATAAATACATAAAACGTAAATTGGTATCTGAAAGAAAAATTGACGTTGGAAAAATCTTTTCAGAACAAACTGCTGATTTGCTCACAAAATTTTTTAGTAAAAAGAAGTGTTGACGTCATGGTTTTTTCAATGAAAAATACTTTTTTTTACTTATAATTTTGTTTTTTTTAATATAATAATTGAAAACGAATAATAATCAGTCAACATTTTTTACGATTGTATGTTTATTTCCGATTAGGCAACGTTGACCAATTTCATTTTTGTATAAGTCTAAGTCATTTCCATATAGGTTAAATCCATTATTGTGTAGGATAATAAATTATGAAAACATAATTTAAAAGTTTTTTACGAATATTGTGTGCATCACAATTATAAAGTCTGAAAACGGAATCATTTAGGGTCGTGTCGATGTTATTGTATTAGTATTAACGGTAGGTACAAAGAGTAAACAAAGTTTGACTTGTAAATTAAATATTTTTGGTGGTTTGCAAACGGGTATTTAGTAATAACACTCATTAATTAAAAATTATCTTTAACATTTACAAATTTTACCATTTGCTTTTTAAGTCACATTCACATGTTATTCTGTTGCAGCTTTTATGAAAATGACGTGTATATACATCGTATTTGTCGGAATTACTTCAAGACATTGTTAACGATTCAGGCTTTGCCATAAATAGATTTCTGGTATTTACTGACTGCAAAAACAAAATGCTGTAAATAGTTGATATTTTTTTAACTGATCTAGCTCATTCATATTAACTTTTGATTGTAATTAATGTGTTAAAAGAAAAGTAAATACTATGAGTTTAACTTAAATTGCATATATTTAAAGTATATACTTATCATTTTTTTAACCAAGACGAATAGTTAAAAGTCAAGAGTTAAAATAATACTTGCACTTATAACTAGTAGTATAAACGCTGACAACTTGACATACAAAAATAAAAAGTTTTGACATATAATTTTTTAATTGTCGTTTTAGGTATTGTTACAAGTATTACAAACCCAATTTTTTAAATTTAGATTATTTATTTTCCCCGTTATCTGTTCTCGTAAAAAATTAACTTTTTTATTTAACTTTTTGATTAATAATTAAATAATGTAGAAAAAGTATTGTATATAATTTAAAAAGAATGTGCATTGCCACTTATAAATTGACAGCCCTGCCTTTGGCTCAGCTACTAACTTTCATGCTTGTTGGCAATGACAACTATTTCGTATTCATTACACAATGTACTATTTCTTTATTTCACATATACGATGACTACTTTTCGAAAAACAGTGTTTGTTAACGCGATCGTTTGATTTTTAGTCGTTTCCGTTAGATGCGCTTTGAGTTCCGTGACGTGCTGTCCCCTACTTGTTGCTTCGTTATTTACTCGTTAAAAATTTGAAGATTTGAATGTCACTTAACCTAACTTGATACTGGCATCTCATCTTCTTTCATACCATTCTGGTAATGGTTGTTCTCAAACGTTATTTCGGGGAAAATCGAAACCTCAATTTATTTAGGGGTTCAGGTAAGTACATTTTCATTTTCTATCTTAATTACTATTGCTCCGGTGGGTCGCTGCCGGAACTCCTCTTACTACTTTAAAATAAAACACAGTCTACCGTTCGGCTTCTGTGTGTCCGAAACATTTGGTTCTTTGAGCTGGATATTCAAGAACATTCATTTGAATTGGTGTGTTCAAGATCATAACGTTATCACTCGTGCAATAACTTTTTATTTAAGAATTTACGTTGATTTAGTTTTCCGTTATTTGTATTTTTTGTACTAACTTATTAAATAGCAGAAATAATGTTCAAACGTGATTTGAATGTCCTGGTAGTAACAAGGTCACAGGTCTTTGCCGACGTCACTAAGATCACTGATCGTTGTACTAACATTTCCAAAAAAGATGCAAATCTGCATCTATTTATGCTCTACGAATTGTTAATTTGCGAATCCAACAAATATGAATTAAAAACTCTACCCTGGCTAAGAAAGATCAAGTTCCTACTCGATCCGGACCATCTTTGCTAAGGTAATAGCAAAGGCTTCCAAGGCCGGAATCTTTACTAAGATAAGAATGTCTTCCGGGTTTGGACCGTGTCATTGTTGTGACATAACACGGTCCAAACCCGGAAGACATTCTTATCCTAGTACATTTTTGCTAAGCTTCAAAGTGCTGTCACTAACAGCGCAGCATCACAACAGTTATGCGGTTCTTTTCTGTTAGAGCAGTTCCGGATCTAGTCTCTGCTATTACTAGCGCTATGGTTAAAAATTTAGGTTTAACTCCAAGCCTTTCTTAGTTACAGATTACGGGAGTTGGGCAAATAGGCTTTCGTACTCTTGGTACTGTTGACTGTGTAATAAAATTTTATTACTCTTTCGAAGTGCTCCTTGCGTACTTTATTTAATATCTCAAAACCTCTTCTTGGTTTGCCGAACAAATCTGTTCTACTCTAAAATATCGTGAAATAGCAGATAAATATTTTTTTGTACCTGGCAAGAAAAGTGTTTAACTTGAGATCCTTCTCGTTATGCCACTTATCAACAATTTATGTCCGAGTATTGAGATTTAGGTCACATATCTGTTGTTACTTTTTTTGTGTCATATGTGCTACCCCAACACTGTGTTTCTAAATGCAATGAAAAAAAACTAAGATTCTGTTGTTTTTAAGGGTTCGTCTTTTCTTCATGGAAGGTCTTTAAACGAGTAACTTTTAAGTGGTCCTAATTTACAAAAAACATTTCTGCTATTCTGATAACTTTTAGATTATATCCGGTCGTTTTGTGTTGTGACATTCGCATGTATATACAAATTTTACTACGTTGTCACAATCGTTGTTTACAACACATTTAATGGCGCGAATCCATTCATAACTCTGTTGTTAAGTATAAATTAAATACGGTAACGTACGGCTTAACTACTTTAGCTTACCTGGCTCAACGACATCTTTAAGGCGAAGGTTCACTCTACCCGGCAGCGCCCTCGCCATCTTTAAAAATACGTATGTTGATGACGTAATAACTGGCATTGACAGCGTCAAGAACACATTAATTTTACGCATCGAGCTTACCAATCTTTTGGGAAAAAGAAGGTTTGAGTTGCAAAAAATGGTCTAGTAATGTCCCTAAAGTTTTAGAAAGTTTAACTGACAATCATTTAGAAACTCCTCCTATGTTTTTGAATGAAGATAAGTTTCTCAAAATCTTTGGTTTCTGCTAGAATCATCGTTTAGACATTTTTTCCTTTCAAGTTTGACCCTTTAGTGGCGACTGTACTAAAAAAACAGTTTTCTCTTATATTGCTAGCTCTTTTTTGATTTTTGCAATAAAGCTCGTTCTACAGCTTATATGGGCTAAAGGTTTTAATTGGGATTACGTTCTTAGCCCCGTTTTTGTCTCCGAATGACTAAATTGGTAGACGGCTTGCTTTACATCTCTTAAATGTACATACCAAGATGCATCTCCTCTTTTTCTTATCAAATCTTACACGTTGTTGGATTCTTCGATGCTTTTTAGAAGAAATACGCTACCGTTACTTACACTTGCTTTAGTTCTGTTGAGTCTCCACACCTACAGCATGCCACCTGATAATTGTTAAATCAAAGTTAGCTTTATTAAAGGTTCTGTCAATTCCAAGACTTGAACTCTGTGGAGGTAAACACTTCTTTTCTTTTTTAGAACAGTTTATTGATGAGGAGAGTTTTCTTCAGATAGGTCAAAAGCTGGGTTTCTTCACCTAGCCGTCGTCTGCTCGTCATCCGCTGTTATTAGCTTAACAAGCTTATCTTTCCGGTATTTTACTAATCATGTCGTCTCTCTTCATTCTGGTCTTCAAACCGTTCAAGCTCTATTACAGTCTAACTTCTGGATTATTTCGCTGCCCAATCTACTGAGAAAACGCATACGTCAATGCATAACGTGCATATCGTTTTATAGCTAATACATTCAAGCCGTAAAGTTCTTTACCCTAACCGATGTAGATTATGCAGGACCTTTTATTGTTAAGGTTAATACTTTTTGTTTATCTCGTACTACTAAAGGCTATCTGTGTTTGGAGTGTCTGGAGTTTGCTTTGTCTTTATCTACAGAAGCTTTTTTTGTTTGTTAAATAGGTTCATCGGGCGTCGGGAAATACCATATCGTATTAGATCAGACTGTGGTCCCAATATTGTTGGCGAAGCTAAAAAGCTTGCTAATCTGTATTTTGCGCAAAAACAATCATTCCTTCTAAAAAGAAGTTATTAAGCCCGCTAAGGGTCTGTTATACTACAAAACTAATACCGCGGCTTAATTTCCTGATTGGTAGGATGATGATGGTCTTTCTCGACTAGCCACCGTTAAAACAGCAAATAGTTATCTCACTCGCTTTCTTTCGCGATTAGCTCTGTTTCCTGGATCCTATTACCTTTTTCTTTTCATTTTTATTTGTTTGGTTTCGTTTGTTCTTATTGTTTTGTAATCGTATTCCTTTAATTTTCTCTTTAAAATTTAGCGTTGCTTATTTTAAGTTATGTTGACGCTAGTGTTTGATTTTTCGTCGTTTAGTCGACATGCTGCCCCCAACGTAAGTTGAGTCGTTACTTAAAAAAAATCGTTGAAAATATCAATGTCATTTTACTTAACTTGATAGTGGCATCTTGTTTGCTTTTTGACTATTCTGGTAACAGTTGTTCTTGAAACGTTATACATTGTCCAAAAGTATTTGATGGCAGAGCCATCTCACAGTGTGATTTTACTATATGTCTAAAGTTTACTGTAAATAGCTATAAACGGCGGTAACACGTTGAAATTAGTTTAACACCCGCGAAATTCAAAATATGCTTTGAATAATTCTGCGAGATAAAACCAAAACGTAAAAAAAATTGGGGGTAAAGTAATGTCAATGCAATTGTGCAAACGGCCGTTTCGCCCTTTTGGGGCTCATCAGCAGTAGGAGATACACATTAATGTAGTTCTCATTGCATTGACGCCTCTTATAGCTTATATTTAAGTATGACGAAGTAACGATTCAACACGGAGAGAAATATTATACTGAATTTAATCATTACGATTTCATATTTAAAGCATTTGCTTTTTTTCTAAAATTGATCCACGTTCAAATAACATTCAACGTAAATGTACTAAAATTTAAACTAAATCTCTTATTGCAATGCAATTACAGCGACAATCTAATAAAATAGAAGTTTAATTCAAGCGTACATCGGCTTGACTCAAAACCAACAGCCTTTTGCATGATACATATCAATTCCGCATAACCTTTTTTTCCGTGAAAAGTGTTTGATGGCAGAGTCATCTCATATTGTGATGTTACTATGTGTTTAAAGTTTATACATTGTGTTTAATAATTAAAACCTGTACATCTGAAAAGAAACACATAATTAAATATTAGACAAAAAAATGTATAAACATAAAAATATAGGTAATATAAAAGTTGAAATTAAAGAAATATAATTAATGGCAAATTTTTTTTTTATAAATATTGAGAAGAACAACTGAATAATGCTAAATGATGTTGGAGATAAACAAAAAGCTATTATGTACGTATTTAATAATAATAAAAAAATAAAAATAAAACCCACAAAGCGTATTCTAAGAAACATCATCAGGGAAACAGATGTGGTCAAAAGGGAAAATAAAGACACTCATTTTGCTTTAAACAATCAGAAAAGCTACACGCTTAACTATTTAAAAATTGTCTTTAATATTTAAATTTTCTGAAACCCAAAAACAAGTGCTGTCAATAACGTTGGAAGACCCAAAAATACAATGCACAGGGTTCAGGCTGAATCTTTGTCGTATTTTGCTTATTTAAATTATTATATTAGCGTTACTTTAATAATTATGTGTTAAATAATACTCTTACGGTACATTATATGAAGTTAGTATCTTTAATTAAAGGTAGTTGATTAATTTCAGTTTAATTCAAAATAATGGATTTTGTTACATACAAAGATTTTAAATTAATGGTTCCAAACATTATTATTTTGTGTAGTGTAATAAAAAGAATTATTACATTTTTAACATTTATTCAAATGCTTTTTAAAAATAGGAATTTGATTTAATAAAAATATTTACTACATATTTGTAAAAAACACATTTAAAATTTTTGAACTGTTTCCGGTATTATGCTTCTATAAAAGAATTCTTGAAATTGACAATTACGTTCTCTGTAAAGGTTGTTATTTTTAAGTGATATAAAACAAACATAAAAGAACGATTTCAAATAATATGCGTGTCAAAGTGTACATTAAAAACCAACCTTTTTAGTGTTGTTTATGCAGTTAAGTTTGATAAGAAGGCGGTAACGAGGACGAAGTAATAGTCAGTTCCAATGGATTATAAAATATTTATGCAATTACCTTATACAGATTGTCGTAGTTTCAAAACAAAACTTCAGTTGTAAACGCTGATGGCTCAACAAATACTACAAAATACACCCACTTACAATATTTTTATGTTTATCTTTTCTTTGGGTCAATTTGTAGGAGTACTTCCTTTAAATTTTATAGAAAATGTTAAACATAGTACTATGAAGTTTCGATGGACTTCATATAAAACTGTTTATTCTTTTATGCACGTTATATTATTGATGTGCATGGTTATCTTTTGTGTTGCTTATGCACAGTCGTCAAAAAGCGGTTGGACATTTCGTCACATCGGTAAGTACTTGCAAAGAAAAACAATAAAATCACATTTTCTTCTAGTGCGAACATTATTTTACATCTCTAGTTTATGGGGCGCATTATCTTTTTTTTTAATAACAAGAAAATGGCCAGTACTACTTGATAAATGGATAGGACTTGATTACATGATGGAAAATCATTATGGATTTCCTAAAAATATGTCGAAAAGAGCTAGAATAACTGGAATTGTATCAATTCTCTATGGTTTAAGTATTGGCACCAACGTCTTTATTAATTGCAATTACGGTAAAAGTTTTAGCGCAAATATTAATTTTTTTAGTGTACAATGTACAAAATACAAGAAGAATTGCATCGAATAACAACGTACGTTTCGAACATAGCGTCTATTTTAAAAACGTATTTCCTCAAATTTTTAAATTTTTGCCCTACTCCATCTTTATTGGTCTTATAGCTCAGGTACTTTTAATTTTAGGTTTTAATGTAAAAATAAAAGTTGTGTTTTAGTTTACGTACATTTTTTCTGTGTGGAGAATGGCTTATACTGATCTGCTGATTTCTTTCATCAGTTCGTTTTTGAGTATCCGTTTTCAACAAGTTACGAATCGTATTAACCAATCTTTGAACAAAGTAAGACATTTTTTAATATATCTAGACCAACCATTACGTATTTCAGTTTTTTTAAATGTTTATGGTATTCTAAAATATTATAACGAGACGTTTCTAATGGTCTTCTATTTTGTCAACCATGACACTAGCAACAACTTTGTGGCAATATTGCCGTGCTACTGCTTTGTCAGTAAACTTTGTTTTTTTTTTCATCTTGATTTAGAAAATTTTTATTTTACTTTTTGTTATTGTCTGATATATTTTTGGATTTTTTATTCTTACTTCCTGTTCTTTGATTTTTATAATGCCTTTAATTGCTGTTTCCATATTTTTTTACGGAAAAAGTTAAATTCAAATATAAATCGAAAACATACCGCTAACTAAAATCATTATAACCACGTGTTTTTTTTGTTTGGAATGAATTAAATTAAACTGAACTAAATTAGTCGCTCAACGGGTAAACAAATACATATAAATACTTAAACTAAATTAAGATAAACGCATAAGTTAAATAAACTAACATCCTCATGGTGCGGCATAGGCAAATTTTGGTTAGAAGTTCTTTGACCAAACCTCGCGCGGTCTTGAAAGTGACAGCACAAACGATGTCATACTTACCATATTGTAAAGTTACTATACGACCTAGTTGCCACTGCAGAGGCGGAGGAGTTAACGTGTCCTTTCTACAACTGCACTATCAACTAAGGACGTAGTGGAAGGTTGATACTACTGTGCGCATTGTTGGAGTGTAAGTAAGTATTCATAGTACAACGACGCCAAAATTCTTGTTAACAACGCTAAACAAAACGTTAATGTGACAAACGATTTAATTGGAGAGACGTTACATCCATGTCAGAACGAGCGGTCAACGGCTCAAGGGTCAAGAAATGCTCAGGAACGAGAACGGACAAATAATTAAGATTTGAACTCGGCGGATACAATGGACGTAAATTCAACACGAGTTTGATTTGGATTATGGCTGTATTAAATTCTTTATAAGTGAAGATTTAACTTCCGCTTCCCACAACTCACCAAAACGCGAAGAGGAAGAAAGATTAAAGTGCCATTTGATGGCCAATCTGTCAGCGCACTGTCAACACCACTTCTGAATTATACGATTTGCGTCTACAAAATTGGTGTCACAGTTACTGTAGATATTACTACAACGATCCCGTCGAACAACAAAGCGACGGAAACCCGCAAGAAATGCCTCCATATTCAAGTCTGAGACCAATTCTAAGTGGACAGTTTTAACGGCGCCGCAAACAAATATTCAAATGTAAATTGAGTGATTTTTAGTCCTACCATGAAGAAAGCTTCTTTTTAAATTGAGTCCATGACTCACAAACATTTAAAAAAGGGAGGTCATTCCACCCGAGACTTAAAGTCCAGAGATGCGGAATAAGTCTTTTGGCGAACAAAGTTATTAGAGATAAAAATCCTAATGCATCGTACATATTTGCGATTTCAGAGAGAACCGCTTGTTTGGTACGTAAAAGATCTTGTACCTTAAACGTGAACGAAAACGCGTCACCGTTAAATTGCCATTGTAAGCCGAGAATTTTTACAACCAATTCCGGATCTTCGTGGAATGTTAATGGCAAGAAAGCAGTAAACACATACAGCGTGTATCTAATTAGCAGGTTGTTAATTTAGGAAGTGAAATTATACCATCAATCAATCAATGTTGAGATGTTTAATTCATTGTTCTAAGAACTACACATTTCTTCTCAGTAATTTGCTGACACTAAAAATAAAAATAAACACAAAATAACGTTTTCACATAAGACGTAGTTAAATTAAGTTATTCTAAGAACTCACATGCTTTCCAAGTTAATTCTCAAAAATAACGTATTTACAGATGTTTAAATGATGATGTAATGTTATGTAATTAGTCAAAATACTTGAATAAATAAATAGCACTGCAAAAATAAAGCTGAATATGCAAAAGAACCATTTTTAAGGGCCACTGATTAAATTTTTTACTATAAACAAGCGTATTGTGTAAATTCAGCTAAAAAATTCATGGAAAATAGGTTATTGTTTAAGGATAGAAACAAATCTGAATAGAAAATTGATAACATAAACTGAAATAGTAATTACTATAAACGAAGTTTTTTTGTGTAGTAGCATACGTCCGGTCGGTTCTTTAATAAAATGATAACATTACTCGACTGATAACATTATCCGCGATTCTAAGAACCAGCGTGCACTGTATTTAATCTTATTTTTGGTGTCTGTAAATTATGGAGAAGAAATATGTAGTTTTTAGAACAGTCAATTAAACATTATAACGTTATTTTTGATATTTTCCTATTAACGGTGTAAACATACTATTTAATTAATTTAATGCGACAGGTACGTAATTTTCGATTTGGATCAAAATTAAAATTTTTTTTAAACGTTTTAGGAAATTTTTTATTTTGTCATTTTTTTGTTTGTATTGATGCTATGATTTAATCTTTGAAATTAACAACCTGTTAATTAGATACACACTGTATATATTTACTGTTTTCTAACTTAAATTTCCTAAATTTGGGATTTTGTTATCTTTCGGTTAATGTTGTAACACTCCTCCAGGGTGGCTCTGGAGATGTGCAATTGTTTTTAGGGTTTATGGTACGAAATTAAACAAAATATAAATGGAATGAAATATATATTACTAAACTAACAATTCACCGAAGTTATCCCTATTAAATGATTATCGCATTGTATTGATTTGGAACAATTACATTGTCGCTTGCCGCACATAAGACATTGAATTATAATTTAAAAGTTTTTACAATAAAATGTGAACAGTTAGAAATTACAGTGTCTGACCTTATTTTGTTTGTTGACCCAACGTTGACGCAGCAACGCACTTTTTACATTAGTCGGTTTCGGCGTTTCTGACTTTTTAATTTTTAAACCTTTTATCATAACAAATTTTTCTTTGAGGTTTACACTGTCGGTGATTTGTGTTTGTGTACAGCTGACTGGTTGTACGCTTATATGCTTGTTGCTTCTATAATTAAAAATTTACAATAACAAATTGCCCTACTTTGAATAAAATACTTATTTATCTTAAAAAAACTAGTTATTTATTTTCTAAACTAATTTTGGGAAATGTCATCTATTATTCCTATATACAATTTTCCTTTGTTGTTGGACCATCTTTTATTAACATGTTCCAACGAAAAAGGAATTAAGTAGTCTACTTATTTGAACGCAACCGTAGCCTTGAAGAGGCTCTTACTCCGTCCTGCTCTACTGAACCTAAATTTTGTAGATCACCTAAGTTTTCAGTGTTCTCTTTTATTAACCTCCTGGCATTTTTGCTGATGTTTAATTACCAGTTCCCGGGTTCTTTTAATGGTTTCCTTTCCTGTTGATTTATTGCTCGTTGCTGTTCGAGACCCTGTAAAATTGTTAGTGTAACATCTTGCGATGTAACAGTATCATTACTTTCTTCTACATCGTCAACTTTATCGACATCCCAATTATTTGAAGGATTATTTGCTTCATCCGTGCTTTCTTCTTGCTCCGTTGTATCGGGGGTAAATAATTTTAATCTATTTGCGTGGACTATTTGCTCTTTGCTTTTATGCAATTCTTTAATTTTATATGTGACAGGTCCTTTAATTTCTATAATTCTATATGGTTCTAACCAAGATTTTTTTAATTTTTTTGAAAATACCCACTTTTGTGCTAGGATCGTAAAAATATAATAGATCCCTTAAATTAAATGTTCTTTGTTTGGTAGTTTTATTATACTGTACGGCTCTTCTTTCTGCTGCTTTTTTCATGTTTTCTGTCGCTTTTGTAAACGATATATTCAATCTTTTTAACAATTCAGAAACGTCGAGATCGTACCTTACTCTTGTCGCCGTTAAGATGTTGTCCAATGGTAGTATTGGATCTCTGCCGTGTAGTAAAAAATGAGGACTATATCCGGTTGAACTGTGCGTTGTCATGTTATGTGACATTTGCATATACGGTACCCAGTAATCCCAATCTATTTGAGTTTCATGCACATAGTGACTTCAAAAAATTTTTAATTCTTGGTGAACCCTTTCTATTGCTCTGTTTGACATTGCATGATACGGGGTGGTTTGTATCTTCTCAATTTTAAGTTGTTTACACAGTTCCTTTAATACTCTTCCAATAAAACTTGCTCCTTGATCAGTTATTAACTTTTTTGGTGTACCATGACCAGATATAATATTCGTAAAAAATGTTTGTGCTATAGTATCTGCTTGTTGATTTACGATTGGAACGAGTTTGATATATTTTGTAAAGTGATCAATAAATGTTAATAAGTATTTATTTCCTTTTTGTGATGTTACAAAGGGTCCTGCTATATTCATGGAACAACGTTCGAATGGATACGAAATTTCTGGAAAGTCTTTTTAAAATGTGGTGATGTTTTTCGCTGATTGCATGAATGACATCTGGCTACGTAATTTATAATATCGCTTTTCATGTTTGGCCAAAAACACCTTTCTCTAATTAGGTTAAATGTTTTCCTTTGACCTTGATGTCTCGAAAAAAGCAAATCGTGAATCGTGCAATACTTTCTTAAAAAATGTCCTAGGTATCACTAACATGTCTTTCTTGTCTTCTGATTTGTATAACAGTCCTTCACAGTCTTGGTAAAATCCGAAATTATCTTCGTTTTGATCTTGTAATTGGTTTAGTATAGTTTTACAAAAATTATCTGCTTGTTGTTCCTTTTTTATTGTGTCTCGATCCCATAACGGTGTGGCTACTGGATGCTCTTCCGATTTTACTGTATTAACATCCAACTTTAACTTAGTCAAATTATAGATTATTATTGTGATCGATGTGTTATAAAAAATTAACTTTATCATTTCAAAAATTACTTTCCATTGTAATTTATCTAGGCCACATGCTATACGTGGTATTGCCAAAAATTTATCTGCATTTTTTTTATGAATTTTTTCAGATTATGTAGTGTATGCCATAAAGTTTCATATGTTGGTTTGTCTAAATATTTAGATTTTGTAATTTGGTAATAAATGTTGCGCTCTGGAAAATTCGATTCCACTACTTCTGTTAGTTTCTTGTTTTGCTTTAACAATAAGTGTTTAGGTCCAAAAGTGCGTTTGAAATCTGCTGCAATTCCTTTTGCCATCTTAAAGTCCTCCGAAACGCAGTGCACTAAAGAGTAATGTTCTGGACAATGGAAAAGATTTCCTTCTTTTTCGAATACATTTTTACTAATTATTTGATTTTTTTTGTATTAATTCCAACAATTCTGGCAGTGTAAGTGTGTTGTAATCTTGTTTTTGATAATTTTTTCCTTGATCTTTTTCGTATACTCTACTTAAGGCGTCTACATATCCGTGTTTCTATCCAGGTCTGTACAATACTTCGAAATCATATTCCCCTAGTAACAAAGCCCATCTTGCTAACCGTGATGTTGTGTCTCTAAGCGACATAAGCCATCGAAGCGGTCGGTGATCCGTATAAATCCTAAATTTTCTTCCGTACAAATAACATCTAAATTTGTAATAGCGAAGGCTTCCACGGCCGGAGTCTATACTAAGATAAGAACGTCTTCCGGGTTTGGACCGTGTCAATGTTGTAACCGAAGTTGCCAACGTTTCGCCCACTTTCGTAAGGGGCTTCATCAGGGCGTGAGAGAAATCGAAGAACTCAAGCAAGCAATCGAAATCTAACTAAACACTTCTCAAAAGTTAGGTAATCACAAGTTGGCGAAACGTTGGCAACTTCGGTTACAACATTGACACGGTCCAAACCCGGAAGACGTTCTTATCTTAGAACATCTAAATTGTTTTATGCCAAATACCACTGCTAAGCATTCCTTTTCAGTGACGCTGTAATTTCTTTCCGCGTTATTAAAAGATTTGCTTGCAAATGCGATCGGTTTTTCAAAAACTCTATGAATCTGACTTAGAATCGCTCCCATACCTGTACTGCTAGCATCTGTGGCTAGTATGAACGGTTTGGAAAAATCCGGATAGCATAACCCGTTGTCTGAAGTTAGTCCATTGCTTCTAAAGCTTCAATATTCATGTTAAATTTGACGTCTTTTTTCGTTAAGTTCGTTAATGGTGCTGCTAAAGTTGAAAAAATTGGAATAAATCGTCTGTACCAGCCAATTAGACGTAAAAATTAACGAACGTTTTTAACATTTTTTGGTGTAGGAAAATTTCTAACAGCTGCGAGTTTTTCCGGGTCGGGTTTAAATCCTTGCTGTGAAATGATATGCCCTAAATACTTGACTTCTGATGTTATTAATTTGCATTTGCTTGGTTTAAGTTTAATGTTGGCTGCTCTTAACCGGTCAAAAACTTGGCTAATCTTTTGGATGTGATCTTCAACTCCTTTTGAATTATGTACTAATATGTCGTCTAAATATACCCAGCTAATGTCTCCTATTAAACCACTTAATGTAAACGAAATAAATCTTTGAAAAGTCATCGGGCTGTTGCACAGGCCAAATGGCATTTTCGTAAATTCCCAATGTCTATCTGACGTTGAAAATCCGGTATATTTAATACTGTCTTTGTGCATGGAAATTTGGTGGTACGCAGAAGTAACATCAAATACGCTAAATAGCGTGGATTCTCCTAATTGATCGGTTACATCATAAAGTAGAGGAAGAGGGAATACATCCTTCCTTGTTATTTCATCTAATGCGCGATAATCGATGCACATTCTAATTTTTTTTTTCGCCTGATTCTTTTTTCTTTACAATTAATACGACTGGTGCATTCCATGGAAAAGATGATGAGCGTATGATGTTAGCTTTTAATAATCGATCTATTTCCTTTCTTAATATTTCCCGTTGTGAATGAGGAATTTTATAGGATCGTTTCTTGATTGGTTGTTCGTTTTCCACAATAATTTTATGTTGTACATCGGATGTGGTAGTTAATGTACTTTCTCCTTCACTGAATATGTCCGAATATCGACCTATTAATTCATGTAGTAACCATATTGTGTGCATGTCTAAATGTCTAAAATCAAAATATTTGGCGATCCAATCTGTGTTAGTTGGTTCTATTGTACATACTTTTCTTACTGCTTCCCTGTCTTTATTCTCAATTATTTTATATACTGGTTGAGCATTTGCAATGTGACAATTTTTTCTCAACAGTACTTCGTAGTTATTTACATTGATTAAACGGGCTGTTATTAGTTCTGTATTTTTTTGTATTAAGTGTGCGGCAAACACTTCATTATTTCCTGTTTTATCTGGCTGTACTTCAATGAATTCTCCTAGTAATTTATCGAAGTTTTTATTTATTGCTGCACAGTCTATTTCACACTATGCAGGGATGATTATCTCGTCCGCTAACTTGATTACGTTGTTTTCACTAATTCGATCGTTACTGAAATGCTTTTTGCTGTTTTGTTCTATAGATCTGTGTTCCATTTTGGAGTCATTTTCATCATGCAGAAGTTTGGCTGGTTTTGCGAGTGAGGTATCTACGCAAAAGTTTGTATCTTTTCTGATTTCGCTACGTATTTGTAGTTGACTCGATTGTAGATTATTATGAAGCTTTTTCCTTTCGTTGTTTGTTTTATTAATTATAAGATTTTGTTGACGTTGTTTGAATGCACTATGGAAATCCACTTCTTCTTCAAATAATTCTCTGTATTGTATAATTTCTACTTTTGTTGCTGTATAATCGGCGCTGCTTTTCTTGTTTTTTCTTTTATTATTGGAAGGTTTCCTGAGTTATACTGTAATTTATCAGGGTGCGCTGAGTTTAGATTTTCGGTTTCTTTAATTTGGTCTATACCGTGTATGTTTTTTCTGTGACATATTCTTGATGTGGTTTCTTGGCTCGATTTATTTAGAAATTCCTTGATTTTTGTACCATTGGTTTGATTTTCTTTTGTACATAATTTTAAGTATCGATCTTCAAATAATGTTGTGTCGTAACCGTTTTCACTTTGTTTTTGTGGCATGTCCTGTAACGCATCATAAAATATTTCATTGTCATAGTCTTCCTCCGTATTTATATCCTGTGTATTTGTGCTCCTCTCTTGCGTACTTGGATAAAGAGGAAATTTATTTGCTAACTCATAGCTAATGCCTTTCTCTTTTTTGCTTGTAACACTTTCTTTTTCAACTAGCTCATAGTTGATTGCAATTATAAATATTTGCAAAAATGTCTTCCCTTTCAAAGCTAATTGGAATCAATTCGTTCCAAATTTGTAATGTGTTGTTTTTATAATTTATGATAGAATTTGTTAATCTCAAAAAATCTCTCTAAATTATCTAATGTATTTTCTTTTATTATGGTAATGGCACTTCCACTATCCAATAAAAATTTTCTTTTTACTCCATTTACATATAAATAAATCATACTGGGGGCTTCGTAGTTTGTGTATAATTTAAGCTGTGGAATTATGAAAGGGGTGGGCGTGTTTGCGACGTTATTTATAATTCGACAGGGCTCGTCTCCCGAGGTGTCAGAGAGAGTCCTTTTATGTTTAACGCTTCGACTGGATTTACATTTAATTTTCTTATTGGTTGTATATGGTCTGGGTTATTAGTGTAGTTTCTTCCATTTTCCGGATAGATTCTATATTGATGAGCTGTATTCCTTGGATTCGTCTGTCTTTGTTGATCTCGTACCTCTTTTTTGTAAGTGTTGTTAGGCCTTAGAAAACTATAATCTCTAGAAACATTATCGTTGTGGAACGCCTTGTTATTATACCTAAAATTGTGTTTTTGAAAATTATTTACATGAAAACGACTAGGATGTTGTTGATGGTGGTTGTAATTTGTCTTATAATTTTCGTATCGATAGTGTTGTTGTTTTGGTGTTTCTTGTCTAACATTTTTAAAGTTATGGTGTTGATTGGAATAATTCCTCTGATTACGCTCGTCTATTTGAAATCTACAATTTTGTGAAAAATGATTGTTTTTTCCGCAATAAAAACATTTCCGTTCTAGTACGGCCATGACAACTGAAGATTGGTTTCGACTGTTAATCATCAGCTCTGATAACTCGAATTGCTTAGCGAATTTTTCAGCTGTTTCCAAGTTTAAGTTTTCGGTTTTCATTAGTAGTGGTGTTAACTGTTTCATTAATTCTTTCTTTATGCCAATTCTAAATTGGTTTAAGACTAATTCCTCGCATTTTTGTTTTAATCCTGGTATATTTTCCTGCACTGCATTTTGTAAATCTTCTGCTAGTATTTGGTTTCCTAAAGATTTAAGTCTGATTACGTAATTTGCTATTGATTCGACATGACGTTGATAACATTTGCTTAACCGAAGTAACGCTTGTCCTGGTATTCTTGCCGGTAAAAATTTTCCGTACATTTTTTCTTGAATATAGAATAATTTGTTTCATTATAAATTGCTGCATCAGATTTATAAAATTGGTATGCTTCTCCTGTTAATTTAAATTTTACTAGTTTCAGTGTAATTTCGTCCGACCAACCGTCAAGTGATGCCCTATGTTCCAATTTTTCAAAATAATCACGCACGTCTTGCCGTCCTGAAAAACTTTTTAGGGTATTTGCAATCATCCCTAGCGTTATGAAGGGTTGTACATTAGTAGGGTACTATCATTTCCTTCTCTCGATTTGGCCATGTCTGGAACAGTCCCTGTGCTATTTGCTTGTTGCATTTGAGATTATAAAATTGGGTATTTACAATTAAATGTAATAAACAAGAAAATAATAAATATGCAAGCGACACCGGATCAAATTTTGCAGTAAGTTGTAATTGTATCTCGGGAATACTGACCTACTTTAACGACTGAAGTTTCCTATTGTACTAAGTTGTAATTATAGATATTAAATAAAGTAAAATACGCGTGTGTTAACATCGATAAATAGAAGATTTTAAAAATATAAGCAAATATTTTTTTTTCTGGGTAATTGAATAAGCTTTTTAATGACAACTAAAAAATTTACTTTAGTCGCTAACTATAACCGCTGCCACCAGTGTAACACTGTAAGTGTTCACATCTTATTGGAAATTCAAATTCATTGTAAGAATTAATTTCCAATAAGATGTGAAATTCAATATTAAATTTCCTGTTGTTTACGTAATTCGCAGTCATCAATAGAAACTGCATTTTACAATTTTCATAGGATACACATCCGTTGGAAAATTGATTATATTAACAGAATAAAGGTCGTCAATGACGGTCAACACCCTAAGAATGCAATAACGCAAAATTTACAATTATCGTGGAGGCAATTTTTGATTTGTTAAAGGCAGTCGATAACTCGCGATCGGTCGAGACGGTGAACCTCAAAGAAAAATTTGTTATGATAAAAGTGTTTAAAAATTAAAAAGTCAGAAACGCCGAAACCGACTAATGTAAAAAGTGCGTTGTTGCGTCAACGTTGGGTCAACAAACAAAATAAGGTCAGACACTGTAATTTCTAACTGTTCACATTTTATTGTAAAAACTTTTAAATTATAATTCAATGTCTTATGTGCGGCAAGCGACAATGTAATTGTTCCAAATCAATATAATGCGATAATCATTTAATAGGGATAACTTCGGTGATTTGTTAGTTTAGTAATATATATTTCATTCCATTTATATTTTGTTTAATTTCGTACCATAAACCCTAAAAACAATTGCACATCTCCAGAGCTACCCTAGAGGAGTGTTACAATGTTACCAAAGTCTCCAAGTTTCAACGTGATTCTATTAAGCGACGCGAGTGCACTGTGTATACAATTCAAAACCAACAACGCAATAGCTAACCAACGTTTATCAGATTTGTAATCAAATTTCTGAAATACAAACTACTAGAATATTTTTATAGTTACCCTGCATCATCTTTTATAACAGCTGTTTGGATGTTTTAAATGTTTTCTTTCTTTGAACGCTTTTTTTACTGTTATTTTGTAATTTTTATAGAGGATTTTTACTGCTTTTATTAGTCTTTTGTTTACGTCTATTTTTTTAAATATTTTTTATTATTTTGCTATACGAACGCCTTGTACTTGATGTTATGCTAAAGCCACTACATTTTATGCGGTCTCTCTGTTTAAATATAACTCTTATATAGGCTTTTGTTCATTTTTCTGGTACCTTCTAAACGTTTATCGCTCTTTGAAACATGTTTTTTGGAATTTGGTACAGTTTATTAAATTCGTGCTAAATCAGCTCATTCACTATACATATCTCCCGGTCTTGCTGCTTTATTATTTTTTGAAAATCTTATGGTTTCTTCACTCTTTCATAGTGTATTATATCTTTTTTAATTCGATTCTGTTTATTTATTGTTCTATTTTTGGAATTTTGGTCTATCATTTGTTCACGCATTTACTTTCTGTGATATATTGTGTGTATGCTTTTTTGTTTTTCTTGGCTACTGTTTTATACATCAATATGTTTTTTTTTCTGTATTTCTTCTTTGTTTACCTTCTTTTTTGTCTCAGTATTTTGTCTCTGTAATTTTGTGTTTTTCTGATTTAACCATTTTTCGTATATTTTTTTCAATAACTTCTTTGGTTTTTTGGTTGTTGTAGTTTTTTAGTTCTTGTTTTATTGTCTTCTTAACGTTTTTAGGGCTACTTGCTTCATACATTTTTTTATGTGGTCAACTTACTTAACCTTTTTTAATTATTTTATTGCCTGTTAAAGGTATAAAAGGATTAAATATTGGTAAAGTGTTAGTTTTGTAAAAAATGTAGAAAAGTTAAAAGTGAGCACATTTTCAATAATATTAAAAACAGTAAGGACTTTTTATCGACCGAGTCGCTTCGCTCAGTTTCCAATATTGTCTGACACAGGTAAAACCTATAGTATTTGTAATGCTTATGGTATTTTTTGCACGATAGAAACATTTTTTCCTCAATCTTACTACTCTATCTTAATAAATGTCAAAATGGCCTTTTTTTGTGCCACTTAAGGGTTTTTTTTTCTTTTGTTTAAACTAGTTGGCTTTCTAAGCGCTGTCACGGTGTCATAATTGTTGGCATATAATTTGTCGGTGGTATTCACGACTACACGTAAATTTTCTTGTACTTATTGTTCTAAAACGGTAAATTTAGCCCACATGATACTGCGTATTAATTAATTACCACAAAATAGACGCTTCTAGTACTGGTTACAAAATGAAATCAAAGTGACACAACAAAAAGGAGTTGTGTTTGAGATAGTACGTTAAACACTGGTTGAAATTTAATCATAACTATTTTACTGTATAAAATTACAATACTTTTAACAGAAGAAAAATCTGCCAATACAAATTAAAAGTTGGAGTTATTTCACGTCTATACAAAAAATTAAAAAAAGTTAAAAAAAAACTAAACAGAACCAAAAAAAACGGAAAAAAACAGACTAAATAAAAAAAAAGTAATGAAAATGCAACAAAATCAAAAAAATTTGTAAAATCATTACCTACAGGTATATTCGTGCTCGTACTATACATGTCTGCTCCGCTTCTATGGTGTAAAAACTATTCTTTTGTTGTACAAGAAACAAGAAAATGATTAATTATTACATTTTTCTAGAATAGGACTGTAGCGTTTTGGAGAGAAGTTCGTGAAGATTACGATAGAATTTGTACGTTATGTAAAGAAGTTGACGAAGTAATTACAAATGTAGTGTTTGTCTCTTATGCCGCAAACCTAATGCTACTATTAGTGTATCTACGCTACTGCACGATTGTAGAAGGGTAGTATATTTGTCATTTTTTTTTATTTGTGTGTCTTTCTATTATTTCACAAATCTACAAAGGCAGATTACGCAAGTAATCATCATTTCTCAAAATTGTTTTTGCTTACTTTTTATTTTTATTACTTATTGTACTATATAGGCAGTTATATTATTACATTATTTGTTTAATTCTGCATCAAAAATCTTAATGGTAAACTGCTATATCATACTTCATACGTCTTGGCGAAAGATTTTAGACTTTTGGTCGATAAATAAGTGTTAATTTCGATATCTGTTGCTAGAGATAGCTGTGATAAAGGAATTTTGATACTTTTGTTTTGTTAACGATTTCTTATTTAACTTCAAAGTTTGTTTTCAACATTTCTTTATTAACGTATTTATACGAAAAAACACATTTAGCAGTGTTGTAAAACAAAATTTCCATTCTAATGCGATTTTAACAAATTTTAGTCATAAGAATTGGACAATCATGTATCGCGTTCTTTGTTATTGTTTTGTCCACTCATAATGGCTTTTACATTCAATGAATATGCCGATATATACCTGATGTACGGTTTCTGTAATGAAAATGCTGACGCGGCCGCAAACAAATATGGCATACGTTTTCTAAATTGAAGACAACCTAGAGGAAATCATATCGAAGACTAGATCAACGACTTCGAGAAACGCAAATGTTGATCGACCAAGACAAATACGTGCAATACAACTAGAAGAACATATTCTAAACGATGTACACGAAAATTCTTCGCTTAGTACCCGACAGTTAGCTTCAACATTAAATGTCAACAGTTGGTTTTACAAGAAAACCTGCTTCATCCATATCACGTTTCTAAAGTTTAGCCTCTATGATAACGACAACATATTACGATAAATTTTTGTAACACATTCTTAAATTTGATTCAAGAAGATGGCGACTTGCTTTGGCATATTCTTTAGAGCAATGAATCTATGTTTACCAGAGGTTGTGTATTTACTACTCATAATCTTTACTATTAGGCAGTTGAAATTTGTATAAATTTATAGAATCTAATCACCAAAGAAGGTTTTCTATTAACGTTTGGATGGGTATAATAAATCACAGGGTAGTTGGGCCAATTTATCTACCAAATCGTCTTAATGCCAATAGGTACCTTAATATATTGCAACAAATCATTGGCGAGATGCCGTTGTACATACGTCATAACAAGATTTACATGCATTATGGAGCTCCTGCTCACTTTGCTCGTAACGTAAGAAAGTGATTAGTTGAACGCTTCCCCAATAGATGGTTTGGTCGCGGTGGTCCTATCCAATGGCCTAGGACTTTTTCGTTTGGGTTTTTATTAAAGAGTGAGTGTATGCAACGCTTTTTCAAAACGCTGGTCAAGTTACAGAAAGAATTAACGGAGAAGTATTAGAAATTACACCATGAAGACTAGAACCAGTAATCTAGACGTTGCAACTATGCATAGAGTTAGATCGATTTCAATTCGAACAATTTTGTAGGAGTTAGTGTCAATGACTTACTGTCAGATAAAATTTAAAAAAAAACATTATTAATTTTATGTACCTAGGTATTATTCTGAAAATAAATAAAATAAAGAGTAAATTATATCTTGCGTAATGTGTAGAATTTAAAACGCGCTACCAATGACGAGTAAAATGTTTTTAGAGATTGAAAAATAGCAATGACAGGTATTACAGTCGCATGCTAGTTTACAGTGTTGCCAAATGTACATTTATTTTAAATGGTTCCTGAAGACATGCTTCGTGCAATAGGATTTTTGATTTAGAATTGAACGAAGAACGTCGCAACGTGTAGTTTTTTTTGTCAATTTGTACAAACCCTGTATAAGCGGGGTTTAAGCCTCCAGATGGCCTAGGCCAAAACTTTTAAAGATGTATCGTTATTACATGACAATGAGTTTTAAGTATTTATAAGATGACTGGTGCATTAAAGTTTTCAGTTTCATTTCAGATTATCCTGGGAAAAAATTTATAACGCAGTATGTTTTGTAATATATTTAATTCGTATATTTGTAATTTCTTTGTATGTATCGTGGATCAATGACGAAAGCAAAGAACCCCGTTCTGTTTTGAACTCTGTGTCTACAGCACAATATAATAGTGAAGTAATGAAATTTTAATACAGTTTTATCGTAAATGTTCATAAATTGTTTTAGATTCAAAGGTTTTTGCAACATATCAGTTTTAATAGTGTGGCGTTCAGTGGAAATAAGATGTTTAAAGTTACTCGAACGCTTATATTAAACGTAAGTAGTGATTGTTATTCTTTATTTCTAAATAATTTAAAAATATGTTCTACGTGTCTTTACATATTTTTAAGTATGATTTTGTTACAGTAATTAAAAACATTAAACAATGAAGAAATAATAATGCAGTTTATAGGTTCTCAGTAACATATTTTAAAACAAAGGAAAACTAACTAACATAACATTCTGCACAAAATAGTAGCAATTAACAAATAAACTACAATAAAATTTCTAGAAAAAAATTTTCAAAAAAAAATTAATTTACTCAATATACAAAAATGAAAAGAAACAAATATTAAATAATCACAAAAAACACGTGTAAAATCAAATATTTAAACATTTTTTTTTTATTTGGGTTTTTGTACCATATAAATTTGTATTGCGTATTGCTACAAACAACAAATAAAAACAAATTTAACATATTTAACTTTTATTCTTCCAATTTAGGTTCTTAAATATGACTTCAAGGGTAGTGGTGAATAATTTGGGTAAAATCGTACTTACTTGCATCACTCCTCTCTTGACTGGTTTTGTGTCTTTCTGCAGCTGTTATATACCATTGTGTTTAAACTCTTCCTTCAGTTTAAGTATTTTATTCTCTGTACTTAAGGGATATTATAGCTTGCAATAGTTATTTCTAGATTTTTGTTACCAGTTTTGTTTCTAGTTTTTGCTCTTCTCCAATCTCTGCTTTTTTCAGAATTCTTAAAGCAACCTGGCTGTGCGGGATGGGATTGTGGACCTATGATTCTATTTATCTGAGATATAACAGTTTGAAAATCTGACATTTGTTTAAAAAATACAAGTTGTCGCGACTTGCTGACTTAGTGATAGTCTATCTAACTAAAATTTTCTAAACAGATTCAAACCATACTCCTAGGAGTAGCTCCACATTTGGTCACGTCGTGGAATTCTAGCCTTTTTTTATCTATATAAGTTGTATATTGTTTTAGTTTGTAGAGGTTTCTTTTGCCATGTCCGGTTAACTCTACATAGTTTTGTCTAATAGCCAGAACAGTTGCCCGGAGTGTAATGCTAATATGTCAGATCTGAATAGCTTGCGGGAACCAAGCGGTACTAGTCATTAGTCATTAGGTTTCTTGTCAGTCTAATGTAGCTACCTATGACTGAGAGGTGTTACTTCTACAACTTACTCCATAACTTCAGGTTAAGAGTTGTTATTTATATGTATAGTATAATAATGGATGTTTGTGTATATATACATGTTATCTTTAAACTCCAGCACCGTTCAACCGATCACCATGAAAATTGGTATGCATATCTATTTTTCGTGGAAAGTTTGGTTTTGGCAGGGCACCGTCTGCTGCTTTAACTAGAAATAATATAATTTTAACGTAATCAAAAGAAAACATTCAAAGGCGTCCGACAAAAAATGATGATGCTTGTATCGATATATTGATTTTTGTCAAAAATGAGTTTTGTGAATTCAAAATGGGATAAAAAAAAGTGTGTAATAATAAATTTATATACGTGTTTTGCTTTTGATGAAAATTTGATATAGGTTTATAAACGGTTAATGCAAAAATGTTTAGAAAATAAATGAGTCGACAAAAATTAGTATTTCTGAACAAATTATTATTTATTTAGAAAATTCTACAAATCTTAATCATAAACACTGAAATACGAAAAAAAAACGCTACAACAAATAATAGCAACTTGCTGAGAAAGCATTTAACATAATTTACTTTAAAATCATACTATTAAACAAATATTTAAGCGTGTGAGAAATGAAGCTGATATTTCTGCTGTTCCGCTAGATTTTAAAATTTAATAAATTGTTACCAAGATGCAATGGAAAATCTGACCACTCCGCATTTTCGTTAATGTAATAAATGTGCCCTTAAAAAAATAGACTTATTATTTTTTTATTTATAAGTGTTTTCATATTAATTATTTTAAAAAGATATAAGTTAAAAAACGCCGATAACTTAAACAGCGTTCTGTCAGTTTATATGTCAGTTTAATTCACTCTGAATTCAATTACCTATTATTCAAACATAAACTGTTTTTAAGTCAAGAATCGTTATATTATGTGTTGTAATTGGTTATAACCATAAGTACATTTTAAATATTAAATTATTTTTTAATTTTATTCCGTAATACAAATGGTAGCATAATTATCTACATTTCTATCCTAGCTTTAGACTTTAAAAGTAACAGGATAGGATCGTAGTATATTTAATTTTAAAACATGAATTCAAGAACCATGGTCTTTCAATGGATTAAATCACATACTTGTAACCTACAAAATATATAAAAGTTTCGATATTTTGATAAAAATTAATTATTGGTTTGAAATACATTTTCAGTAATACTAAATATAACTCGTACTGTGCCATGCTACAAATTGCATTGGCGTTTGTTAAGTTTTAACTTCACATGGGCAATTACCTAAAAGAAAAATACAAATTATTGTGACTATTAAATCTTCATCTTAAAACTTTGTTTATAGTTCACTGAGCTATTCTTGCTACATAAGTTGATAGCAGTACTCAAAATCTCAATATTTTATTTTATCGGCATTGCAGGTATCACTTATTATGCGCGTGCTAGTCAAAAAGGAAATACGTTTTAAAAAGATTAAACTTTACGTTGCCCACCGATGAGTCATAAGACACCTTTTGCGATCACGACTATATGTCAAAAAACCTAATAAGTATTCACTAACTACAGCAACATTTGTTTTTTCTATTGCTAGTTTGTTACGCTGGTTTTCTTGTAACAAAAGAATAAAAGACGACTAACACAGTTGTTCCCGGAGAAGGAGTCGCAGCCTTTGTGATGCGAAATTATAAATTAAATCTAAAAAAGCGTCAAAACCATGAAAGATTAAATTAGGGAGATATTGTTTAACTGTAACCACAGCTGGAAAAGAACAAGTAATACAACAGAAGTGATAACACAGAATATATTTATTTTATCACAGAAGTAGTTGAAGAGGACGAAGACAGTACATAAGTATATTTATATAAACGTTGCAAACAATATTACATGGGTTGATATCACAGGCCAAGTATAAGTTACGCCTTTGACTGGGCAACGCGTCGCACATCAAAGTGCCCTAATCGGTCTAATTTTTACATTTTACTTTACTTTATTAAGTTAAATTACAAGAATGCAAAAATCAAAAGTATAGAGAATCAAAGCGCACCACATATGTATGTGACATACAAAAGAAGTTAAAAATTAATTGTAATTACATCCTAGTATGTACGTGTGGCCATTCTAATAATCGACATGACCAACGAAGTAATATTCGTATAAATAGAAAATGCAGTACTTTTAGTTGAGTATTATTCAGTATGACTTAAAACGTAATATGAAATTTGACACAAAAACGTACATACGGCGTTATCACAAGTAATAATTTATTTAATTCATACGAGATTTGAAGTAAATGAATGCACCGAGCTTTCCTCTAAGTAACTTCGCTTTATCGACCTTTTCAAAAACCAGGTGTTTTATCAGCGTCACCGATAAGGTTACAGGTGGAGGGATGCGACCCGCTAAAAAATTAATTTAAACCCTCAATACAAAGAAAATATAACGACTTACTTCGACTAAAGCTTTCAATTCAAAATACGTAAAATTAGACCACATATTCGCGTGGAATTGCGTGAAAAAACTCAATAATGAAAATCTTGTTCAGCCTAAGATACCGCCAACTACACAGAGGTCTATGTTGCACCAAATATTACCGGAAAATGAATAAATACGCGCTTATAAAATTTGACATTCGCCAACGAAAAGTGCGCATATCGAGGACAAATTTTATACTCGGAAAATTTTAACCTACCAACTTTTTAACATAAGAAGTTGTATAAGCTTGTATTATTACGTATCTTGTAAAGTTGCACTTTTTTAAGTGCAGGTAAATAATATATAACCAGTAGTTAATAACGAACATATTAACATTTTCTGTTAATTATGTAACAGTTTTAAAGGAAAAAAAATTACAAAACTGTTTATCAGGAGCAAGAGATTTCAGTTAATGTTATTTCAAAAATTTATATCATTTATTAAACAAATTAATTTAATTTTAAAGTTGTAAGTTATTTGAAGTTTGCGCTAAACTAAATATAAGTTTTAACAGAATTAAATATATTTTAGACATAATCAGTGCCTAAAGAAATATTGTTTTTAAACATTTTCAGTAAGTTTAGCAAAAAAAAACGTTATCTATTTTATTTGTGCTATAAATCACATATACAAATTATATCAAAATTAATTTTTATTAAATTAACAACTGTCACAATTACTCACTTGATTTTGAATTTGAAATTAACATCTTAAATTTAAAACTTTTATATTGTAACAGGTAAAAAGGTTTTAATAATTCTAGATTTGCCAAAGATAATTTGAATATTGAATAAGAGTTAATATAGCTGTATAAATTTTTTTTGTGTTTCTAGAATGAACCAATGGAATTAATGGTTTTGAGTTACCGTTATAAAGTAAAACTGCTCTGTGACTTGTTTTCGACAGAGCGATAAAGAATCGCCATTCTGCAGAGTTATATTCAATACTCATTTCATACAAGGTGAGCCAATAGTGCGTCAAAGTAAAACATCTTCCTTATTATACAAAATATAAAAAAATATTTCTAAAACGTATAAGGTCCTTAAAGTTTTATATTTTAAAATTATTTTTAACTATACAGGGTATTCCATAAATTCAGGACAATACAAATCTATATTTTTTAAATAGAACACCTTATATACGAATACGCGTTTGGAATTCTTTTGAGCAACTAAACAAATTTTGAACAACTAAAAACTTTTGTATTTTACTTTCAAATAAAACAAATGTTTAAAACATTAAAAATACTTGTTTATATATCACAGGACGAAACTGATCGACAAATAAAAACAAAACAATATATTATTTTAATAATGCAACATGGCACCTTTTAAAGGTTAATATGCAGGTATTAGTTATTGTTATTAATTAATTGAAAAAGATCGTTCTGCGGTAGCAACAAAAACCAGCATTGTTAATAAAATACGAAGTATTATGCTCGTATTAGGAAAAGAATCCACTAAGTTGTTAATTGTTATATAATTTAAAGTTTCTTCTGGAGACGTAATAACTTTTTAATCAAAATTTTGTAAATATTGCAATTCTTTAACAAGTTCCACGGCAGTTATGTCTCGTTCATTGCGAGTTTTGTCGTTTAATAAATTTTTAAGTTTTTGACATAATTCTAATTGTTCGTTTTCAGAATAATTTTTAAGTTTATCAATATTCCATAAAAACGCAAAATTATTAGAGTAAAAAGAAAGTAATTGGAATCTCTCATTCACTAATGTTATGATTACACCTAGAGCATTAAAAAAAACAATCAACTTTGTATTTTAAAGTTTCGTCGTGGATCGGTTCATCGTCACATTTATAATCAAAATGTTTTTTCTTTCGTCTTAGACCTCTTTGTTTTTTGAATTTCGGTTCTATGTCTAAGCTGGATGCTATTTCTCTAGCATCAATCAATAAATCATTAAAACTTTTATCGGAGCGATAAGCTTTAAAAAAATCATTTAAATTATTTAAATGATTACAACACTGAGCAACATCCAAGTTCGGTTATTGAATAATTTTATTAACAATGTTAATTTTACTTAAACTATTATACCACAATATAAGAATGCAAATGAACTCAAAATTTTGCAATTTTTTGGCCAACGATGCAGCCAAATTTTTTATATTATTTTTACAGTTTCCTTTGCTTATTTCAAACAGAGCATTATAAACCTCCCCAAGTTGATACCTTAATCTATTCTACTAGACCATCGAGTATCCAATGAAGGTTTTAAAGTTAAATTTGTTACATTAGATAAATTAGATTTCAAAATTGACTAGCGTTTAGTAGAAGCTGAAACAGTTCTTGAACTAAAAGACAAGTAATTGATGCTTAAAGTATTCGATTTTGCGGCATCATTGACGACTAAATTTAGGGTATGATTGCAACAAGGAACAAAGAAAGCTCGCGAATTAAAACCTAATTTTTTTTAGACCATTATGTATGGAACGCCGTTTTACTTTTTATTGCCCGTTTTTATACGTAACTTATAAAATAACTTCTTGTGCATATTACAAATGTTTGTTAGAATTTAAATGTCGCTTTAAAAATTTTCGCGTAGTATATTGTAATTTGATTTAAAATGTTACTTGAATAAAAATAAATGTTAAAATTAAAGTAAGTAACATTATAAATACTCGAAATTTCACGAATAAATTAAAATGCTAGAATAACTTTTAGCAACTAACATTTTAAATGATACAATTAAAATGTTAGTTGATAATTTTAATTGGTCGCTTCAATCGGTGGCGTCATTTAGAACTACAATGTGCATGTATTTCCTTATACTGAAATAGTTTCAAAAGCTACCACCGATCACAGCGACGAATTAAAATTATCAACTAACATTTTAATTCTAGCATTTGAAATGTAAGCTGTCAAAAGTTAGTCTAGCATTTATATTCATTCATAAAAATTAATTGATTTCTAATGTTACTTCATTTATTTTCAACGTATACTTTTATTCAAGTAACATTTTAAATCAACTAACAGTTAAAAACACCAAGTTTTTTAAACCAACATTTTAAATGTGGTAAAAATCAATAACATACATTTCAATTAAAACTTTTAGTTACTTTATTGTTTTACTATTAGTTACTAAATTTGTTTTGCTACAATTTTAAACAAACTTCAGTTTTTATTAAGTTTATTTTCATGTTTGTCTACTTATTTTAATACAATAAAACTGTTTGTTAATCAAATTTAACACATTTAAATTGTTAGCTGAAACGTATTTAGTAATGCAACACATTTTGCTCAAAATTTTCTAACAGTCTTATTAAACACATTAATTTAAACTGAGAAATAAAGTATATGAACAAACATTTTATTTCATGTAACAATTTTTATTAAACACACAAAAATAACAATCATTTAAATTGGAGAATTAAAATGTATGTCGAATTAAAATGTTACATGAATTAATATGTTTGTTGATAATTTTAATTCTTCAATTTTAAATCAAGAATTATTTTTTCCAACAAACATATTAATTCTGAATTAAAATGTTTGTTGATAATTTTAATTTTTCAATTTTAAATCAAGAATAAAATTACTAACAAACATATTAATTCTGAATTAAAATGTTTGTTGATAATTTTAATTCTTCAATTTCAATTGGCGCTGTAAGTTGCGGAAGTTGTGAGTACTTTAACCAAACTATAGTGCAAGTTTACCACTGGTTAGAGTACTCACAACCTCCGCAACCTACAGCGCCAATTAAAATTGAAGAATTAAAATTATCAACAAACATTTTAATTCAGAATTAATATGTTTGTTGGTAAAAATAATTCTTGATTTAAAATTGAAGAATTAAAATTATCAACAAACATTTTAATTCAGATTTAATATGTTTGTTGGTAATTTTGTTCTTGATTTAAAATTGAAGAATTAAAATTATCAACAAACATTTTAATTCATGTAACATTTTAATTCGACATGCATTTTAATTCTACAATTTAAATGATTCTTATTTTTTGTTTGTTATATAAAAAGTGTTACATGAATTAAAATGTTTGTTCATATACTTTTTTTCTCAGTTTAATTAAAGTTTTTAACATGATTGTTAGAAATTTTGAGCAAAATGTATTGCATCAGTAAATACGTTTTTATTTAACAATTTAAATGTATTAAGTTTGTTCAACAAACCATTTAAATGTACTAAAATAAATAGACAAACATAAAAATAAACTTAATAAAAATTGAAGTTTATTTGAATGCAACGGAATTAAATTTAGTAATAAAAAGCAAAACGGCGTTCTATAATTATGCCTACCACGCATATTTGCTCCATTGTCGTAACCCTGACTTCGCAAATCGTTAATATTTAAGCCGTCTTTTTCTAACACCGACAGAATAAGCTTTGTCAAACCTTCGCCCGACATATCATCTATAGGACAAAATAATAAAAAATGTTATTCTATACTAATTTGCGTGCTCTTTAAATTAAAAAAGTCTTATACAATTTGAAATTTGTTCTTAGTGACTAGAGTCAGGAGTACAGTCTAATAATATGGAATAATATTTTGCCTTTTTAGTTAGTTCTAAAATTTTGGATTTGATATATTCACCGATCAAGTTGAATACTTCATTTTGTATTTTATCCCCGAGATAGTTTTTGTGATCTTTTATTTGAGAGCGTTTTGTATGTTCTGATATAATCGGGTCGAATTTAGAAATCATTTCTATACATTTTAAAAAGTTATTATTTTTTTCAAACAACTTATGACTTCCACAAAAAGCTAAATTTTGCTAACCTATAAACTAAATCACGTAGAAAATTCTTTTTATAACAGCTTGCCAGTATTTAGTTTGTCTCTTTATTACATTTTGAATTTCACAATCAATTATTTCATTTTTATTAAAACGGTTAGAAAGATCTAGCGATTTTAGAACAGTTTCGATATGTAACTTGCTGTTTTCATGAATGTTTAAATGTTCACTTAAATGCTGCCAGTAATTGTAACTAGATTCATCACTAAGGGCCGATTTTACAAACATGGTATAAACCTCAGTTAAGTAATACTTAGTTTAATTTTAAAATACTGGCATATTATTGGTTAGCATAAAACCAACAACCAATAATATAGCAGTATTTTAAAATTAAACTGAGTATAACTTATCCGACATTTATACCAGCTTTGTAAAATTGGCCCTAAGGCGAATAGATTTCAAATCACTGTCATTAAAAATTTTGCAACAGAAGCAGTAAAGTGAATTTTTTGTTTCGGAATGCAACAACCAAAAAACGCTCAATTTTTTCTTTGTTCGGTAAAATTCTAAAAAAGTATTTATTGGAACACTTACGCCCGACTCTAAACTATCTATCCGATCAATATTCTTTTTGTTTTGATAATGAGCAGGGCCACGTTCTACTAAACGTTGAATATTATTAGGACGTAATTTCTTTGGCCATAGTGTAGTATTTTTTGAAAATTGATTCATAATTTTCGTTCTGGTACTTCTTGAAGGTGTTGATTTCTCATTATCAGCGGAACTTGAAGATGTTGTTGGATTGCTTTCTAGACGATCAGTTTCTTGTTTGCTGCTGATAGCAGCGGGCTTTAAAAAAATGCGTAATTTTGACTTGGTTTTCTAGTTCTTCCTCTCTTTTTCTATTATTCAGCAAATTATGGTATCCAGACAATTTCTTCTTTTTTTCTGACATACTGTATACTGTAAAACAATTAATACGTAAGTAAACCAATTGACAAATTATTCATGAAAAATGGTAATGTTTCCACGTCTCAAACTTAAACTAGAAAGTATTTTCTCATCATTACTTATTTCAAGTTATTTCAAAATTTATAAATTTTTATAAATAGTAATATTAGTGCTTATCAATTATTCTGTTTGAATTTACTTCAATTAACAATGATGTTTATATAATCAAATATAAAAGGATTTTTAATATGCAGGTTTTGGGCTTTTAATGCTTTAATAAATCTAAAATAAAAAATAGATTTTAGATGAACTCACTTTACTTAACAACACAAAAAAAATCACTATAAAGTCGGTAAAACTACAAAAACTAAAGTTTAAAAAAAAAACGTTTGTTCGCTCGTTGGCTCGTTGCAAGCCAAATTTCAAGCTTAAACATGAATAAAATCAGATTTGTTTGAGTTCAGATAATTCATGTTATCATGTTACGGATTACGTATTCGATCGAATAAATGCTATTATTGCGTACTCTCATTTGGAAAATATATTATTTTCGAAAAGTAATTCGGTTCTTTCGTCTTAAAGAGTAAAAATAAAAAAATAAACTAATAGAAAACAATGCAATAACTAGCAATTCTTTTCTGGTTTATTTATCATTGTAAATTTTGTTTTGACAATGTTGTTTGTGGCTTTATTTTTTTTTACTTGTTAGTTTTGAGGCTTTTTCGCGCATTCGCACAGTGGGAGAAATCTCAATTTTAGGAAATATTAATTACGAGTTTGCAAAAAAATTGTTTTTGATGACAAATACTTCATTAATCTTCTTAATTTGTTATAATATAATTGTAATACAAAAAACTAAGGTTCAGTTCAATTTGACCACAAATGTGCCACTTCATAACAGTAAGACGATACGAAGTGTGCAGTACACACTCAAAACACTGTATCCACACATGTAATGTAGAAAGGTCATGACTACATAGTCTCATCCGGTTGACAATTTATAAGACTTTCTAATTTATTCCTCATTTTTGGTGTTGCTCCACAAATTCCACAATTTTGTGATGATGATTCTAAGATAACAGAAAAGGTTTTGCCTTCAATCATTGTCTTTGTCTTCTTTGGCCTGTAAAATAAGCTGCTGTTTATACGTAGAGCGGTTTGCACTTTTATCACGGCCCCATTCGTATATAATTTAAAAATCTTAAAAAGTGGCGACTATGTGATCCACAACATCTTTTTAAGCTTTTATGAGTCTCTAAACAGTGTGATCAACGAGACTTTGTAACCTTACTTCAGCTGACATATCAGTGACTGTTATGCAGTTTTCATTAGGGTAGCAATTTTGCTTCGCAATTTTCAACGTGTCATATGACGTATATATATATTGGCATTTTTAAGTTTAGCGCCAGACTGCATCAGCATGTAAGAATTTTTTATGTAATTCCCGTCTATGTATAAAGTCAATGCTTTTTCTGGTGTGTACAGTATTATGCATTTTGCAAGAGAATGGAAAGTTTTCTTAATTTTGGACGCTCCTTTTGGTGTGGTTTCCAGTTTGTTCAACATCTTAGCAGCCTTTTTTTTGCTAGATTTATGTAAACTTGCTACTCCTTATGAGAGACCTTTTCCAACAAGAAAGAAATTTTCGTTTAAATTGGTCACTTACTTCAGAAAACCTTTTCAAATGGCGTCCAGGTTTTCGTATTGATGGTCCTGGTATGTCTGATGCTTTTGGTTCCGGTACAATGTTTGTCGATATCTTTTGCCAGCCATTATTCATTTTGCACTTTAAATTTTTGTAAACTGGTATTGACCACTTTTGACTTAATCTACTTATAAAAGTTCGCAAAATTTGCTTGGTCTTTGACACAGTCTTTAATTATCACTATTGGATAAATCCATTTTTATAAAAACATAATCAATAACTGCACTCGTTTTTTTTGTCGTTGCATTTACTCTGCGCCAAACTTCGAACAGTTCTCTGTAAGATACCGACATGTTTTCTGAAAAAAATTGTACACAGTTAAAGAGCAAAAAGGTGCAATTTGTTTTGCTTGAACTGGAAAGATAATGGTCTATACTAAAAGACCATAGTAACAATTGGCCGGCATTTCATGAATTTTTGTAGTTTAGGTCTCGTAGAATTGATTATAATATAACAATTACACATTTTTTACTATTGGAAATGAAGTACTTATTTTGTACAATATGAGTAAGTATTTTAACAAATCTATATATTGCAAAATTAGTACATACCTTGAGGTACAAGGAACACTTGATAGATGAATTGTATCCTGCTTTAAATTTTCGTAGTAATTATTTTAGTTTGACGAACAAAAATTGACTGACAAACTTGTAAAGATACATTAATATATCACTTAAGTTTGACGATGTGTCATTCAAGACTAGACATGCTAATCACTTTTTTACTAACGGAACAATGTAACTTGATTATCTTTTTGTTGTTTAAAAAAAACAAACACAATTGGCGATAGTCATAAAAATGAATTATTAATTCCTAGAATTGCTCATTCTCCCACTGTGATTCGGCGCCTCGGCGCCGTCGTGCACCACACGACTTTGCCCTTATGTACGGCGCGGGACTGATTAACACCATCCACTACAAGGGGTGATATGAAAAATAGAATTACACAAATTTTTCAACCCAACACATTGAGAAGTTTTTTCGTTGTTATAAGCATTATTGTTTGTCCCTGTCAATTGTTTCGTACCATGTAATTTTTCTTGTTTATTATTTTTTTTACTAACAAATAACCAAATATTAATAACTGTCAAAAAGTTTACTTTTGTCAAAAAATTAAAGTATCTTTAAAACTATTGCTTTTAAGATAGTTACATGCTGTATCATTTTGATAGAGATTTTAATGGTCTGCTAGATGTCGAATTACATATTAAGTAGTTACATTCAAAAAATTTGAGTTGTAGCTCTTTAAAATTCTGCATCTTTGACTTTTAATATAAAACACCCTGTATTACACAATTACGTGTTTGAAACTTTTATGGATACTTTAAACAGTGCTAAACCTCATACTATAGCATTACTAATATCATTACTATACAAGACTTAGTTTCTCAAAATCATATCATTCGTTGAAATCATAAACTTAGAAGAACTGTTTATGTAACAAACTCTCATTCTCCTTGAATATACACAACGAACTGTAGACAATAACAACAATAGGGGCAAACTCTCCAAACGTTTACAAAAGTACAGCAGCGATAAACACTCATCTATCATAAAATTACAACTACCACTAAAACACCAGCGTTGGACTGCCCAACGGCAAGATAAACCCAATATATCCTCTTCTCCTCTTTTTGTATATACACTGTAAGTGTGTAAATAAAATAGTGTTTTAGGACCTCTACATTTTTTCAATTGCAACATTCTCTCGACAATTGTAAAAATTAATTTAGAGTGACTATAACCTTATATCTGTGCAGTAACAGAAATTTATTTCAACTTTGCAAAAGAACTACATTTTTTGAGACGTTTATTTAATACAGAGATTGCAAATGAATTTAAATGCATTGGAATAGGAAACTCACAATCAGTAGTTTTCAACGGCATGCTTACAGATGGAATGTCTGGATACGTTACTTTGTGTGATTTTTTTTTTAACTTTTAAATTTTTGCAAGTCAAAAGTAACAGACTACTCGGAGATTTTTACAGCCTCTTGCACGGTTTTTTAATCTTGAAAATTACACATAACACCATTTGTGGAACACTGCTTCAAACTTTCTTAGCTAACTGACAGTTTTATGACATTTCATTTGTCTCTTGCCAAACAGCACGTATCGATTCTAGAAGTTTATATTTTAGTATATTCTGCAACGAATAATTTATTAGAATTCTCTACTTCTCTTTGGAATGAGTAACGTCGTATCTTTTATAGTCGCTCTTCACGCATTGACTGGAAATATGCTCGAGTTTGTTACAACAATTTCTTAGTTTTAAATCTTACATTAATCTTAGTGAAAACACATAAATATATTCTTTTGTAGACGTGAGGTGACACCTTATGATAGAATACAATTTTTATGTTTAAAACAATGCAAAATACTAATGTTTCAGATTAATAAATTAGTTATAAAAATCGTCTCGGTTAGTGTTATCAATTCAATCAATTTATGTTCCTAACATTTAAAGAGTTATCCCAGAGAAAAAAATCCTGACTGTACTACACAAATGCACAAATTTGTTTATATAATTGCAAAGCATCATAAAGACTAGTTTCGTCATTATTGGACTCTTCAGCACTGAAATACTCTAGTTTCCATAAAACAAATTTTTATAGCTCATTCGGGTATTAGATTTATACGTAAAATCTAAGGTTCACTGCCATCTCAAACAATTAAAGCTTGTTATATACACGTGTGGAAAAATATTAAGTTGGTTATTAGTTGGATAGTAAATCAAGCGCGTATTTAAAAAAATATATTTGAATAAAAATTTGTTCATACTATTGCAGAAACTATTATTAGAAACCAGTAGTGAGCTTTTTTGTTGTATATGAACTTTTCAGCACTGGAATTCTCTAATGCGGTTATCAGAACTATATAAAACAAATTGCCGTCTCCCAAAATTAATTAAAACGGAGTATATTATGTAATACAAACAATACAAAAAACAAATAGATACAAAAAAATACAAAAACAATTTTGACAAAAAAATAATCAAAAGATATTAAAAGTAAAAAAATTAAAAGTAAAAATTATCGGAAAAATTATAGAAATACGATTATGTATTATTAATGTGAATAAAATCAAATCATAAGTTTAATGTATATAAATAAGCAAATAGTTAAAGACGCATTTATTTAAAACAAACTTAGAATCATATATACTATAAATTGAATCTAAAAAAAACTCTTGTAACGTTAAATGTTATGCCAATGACAAACGTTATAACTAAAGCCAAAGTTTCAAATGAGCAAAGATATAAAAGAAAAATGTGGGAATATAGTACCATTGTTTAATTTAGCGCCAGAACATGTTAAAAAACATGATTTAAGTAGGAAGAACTGCAAGACAATAAATAGATGTTAACAAAATTTTAAAAAAATTTATAAATTTTTTATGTGACTAAAATGTAACATAAGGATACATTTGGTTTTGAAATCATAATAATGCAATGACAGTATTATTAGAAAATTAGAGTAAGTAAGAGTAATTGCAAAGGAATTTAATAACAAATATATTGATTACAGACTATATTATTTTTGAAGTGCAGTACGTTATTAATTCATTTCGATTTTAATTAAAATGTGACGAAGTTGTTAATTAAATGAATTGTATGGTAGTTAAAATAATTTACAAGAATTATTTTTAGATTGGAGGAATTATCCTAACGTACGAACTGGTGTTGGTGCAGTTTTCAGAATTCAATTTCAACTAAGTCGCAATGTTTGTACAACGTCAAAGTGTTTACATTATAAAAAGCACTATGCATATGTTATTTCGCACGTTCTTTATATTTATATGGCTGCCCTATTACATTATAGCACTATTGGCGTAAACATATTAATTTTATTTAGAATTCTTTATTTGTAACTCGCTTTTGTTATCAATAAAAAATGTTGATTGAGGGTTGAACTACATAATTTTTTTTAATGTTTACCTATTTTGATGGATAGAACGATAAAAATCTATAATGCAGTAGTGAACTGTATGGTAAACAAGTTTGTTACTATCGATGTGTGTGATAACAAAGATTGTATCAAAACAACTTAGTTTTATTTTCTTAATGCATTTGATCGGTCGAGGCAAATATTTCTATTGGACAAATGGTGTACGTTCAAGCATGGATAATCCTAAAGCGAATTTGACGATAACTGTAAAATCTAAAGATGTCGTTTCTCATCCACTATCTGTACATAAATCTCTCTCGTTTTTTATTATACTTTCGCAATTCTTTGGTTTAATGCCTATCTACGGAATAACACACAGCAATGGTCGCAAATTAAAATTCAAATGGAAATCTCTAAGATTCGTTTATTCAATATTAAACGCAATTGGAGCTTTGGTGTTCGCAGTTTTTTGTTGCATCGAATTTACGAAAACTGGAATTATATTAGACAAATGTGGTAACTACTAATTATTAATTTATATCTTTTGTTTAATTATACAAATTTACAGCTACTTTATCATTTTATTTGTGTAATTTTTTTGGAGTGCTGTTTTTTATAAGAATGGCATATAATTGGAACACTTTGATTAAGGAATGGTCAATAGTAGAGAATTCTATGGTGGATAATTATGGGTTTCCTCCTAAATTAAAAAATAGCATTAGAATTATAACCATTATTGTTGTTATTTTTGGATTTGGTAAGTTTATTGGTAAGCGATTCTGTTGTTCTATGTAATCAAGTAGACACAATTATTATTTTTTAACAATTTCTTAAATGCTCGCTACTTTTGTGTATTATGGAAATTACAATACATTCGCAAAAAAATTATTATTTTTGGTTTGGACTTTTTTGCAAAAATGTATTGTTTAGCGCTTTTAAATTTTTGTTTATACGTTACGTCTGAAATTTAAGTCGCTCAACGAAAATCTTTAATTGTGCTTAATTTATTAGAAAATTCATTAAAATTCAAAAAAATGTAATAATTACTTTGATACAACACGTTGTCTATATTTTTAATAGTTTTCTACTTCTGCTAATATAGAAGTTTTTGTCCTAAGTAAAAACTCAATTTGCTGATTTTATTTGAGATTTTTATTGAAAGTAAAGCTTTCACCATTTAAAATGTTTGCAATAACTAACTCCTAGATGTTAATCTAACAAATCTTGGAGTGTGTTAATATTATTTTATAAACAAAGAATGATAGCCAAAATTGAAGAGACTAAATGTTGCAACGTAAATGAAATAAACGTAGTTTTGTTACACAACAAGTTGGACAACAAAAAAATTGATAAGAATAATAACGGAAAAAACAAGGAAAACCGCAAATATAAAAAAATGACACAGAACAAACAAAAACGTAATAAGACAAGCACGTCTTCTGGGTTTGGACCGCGTCATTGTTATAACCCAACTTTCGTAAAGCGCTTTATCAGGACTAGAAAGAAATCGAAGGACTCAAACAAGCAACCGAAATCTAGCTAAGAATCTTTGAAGAGTTATGTAATCAATTTGTGAACTAAACCAGATTCTAAACTCTAAAAAGGTAAGAAAGAAAACGATGAACTTGAAAAAGCAAACGAAAATCTAACAAAGAACCACTACAGTATTAGGTAATTAACTTGTGAACTAAACCAAATTCCAAACTCCATAGAAGTGAGTCAAGAAGAAGTGGTCTTCGTATAGAAAAAAATTTTCACGGTTGGTTGGGGACGATTAAAGTTATTGGGGCATGTGATCGTTTCTATGCTCTCGGATTTTCCTATTAAAGAAGAATAAAGACATCCTAATTGTCAAGAAAAACTTTATTAAATGATTTTCAGCAACCGCAGACTTAGAAATATTTCTTTTCTTTATACAACCATCATGTTCTGTCTTAAAAACGGTTGTCAATCTATATAGTTTGACTTTAATTTCAGAAAATGAATCGGTGTTATCTAAGAGTTTGAATGTTGCCATTGCTCCCAGCGGCGTATTTTAAAATTTGGCGCCCTAGGCCTGTAAGGTTTGCCGCCCCATAAATTAACGTAAAAAACCGGATAATAATAAAAAAAGGTCATACAAACGAATAAACACCATTTATTAAATATTTACATTTTTTGCGATGCACAAATTGGTTGACAAATTTGTCAATGACACTGTCATAATTAATAGATTTTGTTAAGTCAGTTTCTATATTAAGGATGGCTAAACTGTTCAAACGTTCTTCGCTTATATGGGAACGTATGGGAACGTTTGATTGTTTTGCGCACGGAAAATAAACGTTCTCCAGTGCAATTTGTCACTGCAGTGCACAGAAACATACGTAATGCTATTTCTGTGTATGGAAATGCTTCCTTCAAATCATTTTCCTTCATAAATAGATAAAGTTGCCTTAAACTCATTTTGTTATCATTAGCCGTCAAGAATTGTTTTAAAAGAACACATTCTTCTTGTAAATCATCTGCGAGAACAATAGGGTATAACTTTTGAAGTTTTATAGCGTTAACTTTAACTTCCGCTTCAGACATTGTATCCAATTTGCATAAAAATGCAAAATTGGCGGTTACTGCGTCATACGAAGTTTTGCGTCTTCTTAACTCGCCCACTAATCTGTCACATATTGGGAGGAAGGTATTAACCCTGAAATAATCACGTCCTTGTAACAACATTTCTCCCTCGCTATCGCGACACTCATTGTCTCGTTTCTTCCTCTTAATGATTCTTTTGTCACTGGTTCTGTTATTCCTCTAAAGTTTTTTTTTACCAGCTGCTTCAAAAGCATCAAAAGATTCCCGTTTGCTTTCTACAAAAGTGATTAGTGACTCGTAGAGCCTGGAAACTACTTCTACGTCTGTATCGACACCTTGTAAAATTCTGCCGTGACCAATCCAGTCGAACTTGACGCTTCGTCATTATTCTTATTGAAAAGGGCGGAAAAGCTATCAATTTTATGTGTTTTTTTTTGAGAAGTTGTTCCTCCTTATGTTTTTTTTTCTAAAGCTTTTCTTCTATATGCGTGTCCGCTTAGTTTTTTTTAGATTAATCCATATCAAAAACAAACAAAACGAACTGCAAACTACTTAATATGATAAACTCATTTATAAACACTACTAACACTGATAGGTAAGTATTGAGAATATTCACCAAATCCTAATAATTTGATGCGCTGATTAGAAACAATTTGAAACAAGTGACGAGCAAACTACGTGCTATTGTTTTCATTCCACCAAGTACCAACCACCCCCGCCCGCGCCCTTCCGAGACGCAATAAACACGCCGGCGCCAGCCCGGGCGCGGCTGCAACACGATCGCCCCGCGCTTTTGTTCTAGTTAGATAAGCTTTTTTTAAATTTTTTTAGGGAAGTCAAATGAAAAAACAATTAAATAAAATATAAATAACGATTATCAAAGGCGCTTAAACAAACCAGCGAGCACGTGGCGGCTAGCGCCGCCCCTCGCAGCGTATCGCCCTGGGCCATGGCCCCCTTGGCCCTAGGATAAATACGCCGCTGATTGCTCCCAAACGCATTTCTAAAAAAACATATTATGTGCTGTTGAGTTTTCTATAAAGATCACGTGGTAGAAAGGGAAAATAAAAAAATGAACCTTTGCCAAAACGATTTTCACTTTTATTTGGCATGTCTTTTACATTTCAGTTGTATTCAACGGCGTCAAAACGTTCCTGCCGCTATTCATTTTACAGAGTCAAGCAGATGATTTCAACAAATTTAGTATTTTTGGAAAATTACCGCGGTGCACTTTTGCTTCACTTTTTTGTATTGCTTTAAAGTGTTGATCTTCTACCTTTAAAAATTTGGTGGGGACATGAAACGAAAAAATTTAACGATGGGACGGGGAAATCTTACTCAAGTTCCGTATGCGGTCCGCAGGTCATAGGTTACTCATGTCTGCTTTAAATAAATTACTAAATTTAGTTACAAAAAACGTTCTTATCGTTCTTGTATATAACATTAACAAGACTAACATATATTGTAGGCTTGTATCGCACTTTGTTCTAAGATATTCCACATACAACGTTAATACGAGTTAGCGATCCTTAAGAGATGCTGCTAGGCTAACAGTATACGGTACAACGCATAATCGAAAGATGCTGGTACTTATTGGGGCTTCGCTAACGTAGAATCCGTGAGATATAACCATGCGCGCTCTCTTTTGTAGGTGAGGGTGGTAGTGTATTTCTATACTGCTCTAAAATACGTGCGTGTTTTGTTGCCTACTTTCGTGTTACAGACTTTCGTTCTAAACGGGATTTTTATCCTGACGTAAGGTTCAGGAAGTTTTGTTTTTTAAATGTCTTCCCCTTTTTCTAATTGGAAAGATTGCTTTCGAGACATTGGTTTCGCTTCTCTTGTATGACGTTAGCATGTATATATGATATTTCCTTAGTAATGTGGTTGGAGCGTCTGGTGCCGCTACTTAGTATGTGGTAGGAGATGTTTGGGTTAAGACTCGGCGTTGCTAAGTGGTTGTCACGTCTCTCTTGATCTGCGATTTTTTTGGCACAATCTTTTGACCGTTTGTTATTTTCTTCTGCTTGTCTGATGGTGTCAGGGTCATAGCAGGTATAAACGTGTTTGCTTATATAATTGCCTTTTGGTAACGTGTCACGTCATCCGTGTGTTCTGTGCTTTGACATGCTGCCGTATTTAACAGCGAACCTAATAGCTGGTAACTGGTCTGGCCAGTTGTTGTGTGTGCGCTGTATTAGCTAATTAGGCCTGATGATATACTGGTGCGAGGCATTGCTGGATGGAGGCACAAGTCTCCGCGTCTGCAATTTTGATGGCGAACAATTCTACCCATCTCGACAATATATCTTCTGTAGTGAAAATCTATTTTTTCTATTGAGACTCTATGGGAGAGACTTCAACAAGTTGATGGCGAGTGTCTTGAATCGTTGGGTTGGTGCTGGCGTCTGCATCAGACTCGCTGGTTTCTAGTTGTTTGCTTTGAACTATTTTTGGCACTCGATGCAGTGTTTGACGTGGTCGGCAATGTTCTTCCTCTGCCCACCCAATAGCACCAAATGGCTATACGCTGGAATGTCTAGCCTTCTTTGTAGTGATCGGCTGTCGGGGTGTTATGTTATTCTTTCATAATAGCCATGCGTTCCTAATAGACTTTTTAGTGTTAATTTTGGTAGCGTACCGGAATAGAATACCTTTTGACATTAAGTATCCTTAGTCTGTGCACCGAGAGAAGTCTATCGGTGTAGAGTATGGTTGTACAAAACATTGTATAGTTTTTTGTAGCGCTGGATCTTGTAGTTGTTCCTTTCAAATATAGAGTCTGGATCTTGTAGGGACGTCAATAGATACCATACACGCGAGGTATCTTTTCCTGGTGTGGGCAGAGTGGCCGTGATAACCCGTTTGCTACCACGTTTATTTTTCTTGGAGTATATGTGTCCGTTATTCTATAGGATTGAAGTGCTCAATGAGCTTTTCCGTTGGAAACTTCAGCGTTAAGAGCCACTTCAGTGTTTGGAGGTTTGTCATCACGCGTCCTGGGTTTTTTCCAAGTAACTTGTTTACAGCGCAGATAATGGCGAGAGCTTCCCGCTTTGTTGTTGAATAGCTTTCTCAACTGGCAACAAGAGTCTGTTTGTATGTTCTACTGGCTTTTTGTCTAGACCTTTAAAGGCTCTGAAGGCGTAACTACTAGCATCCTTCCTTATCGTAAAAGACATGGATTTGCTCGTCGTAAAATAGACACTCATGTTAGTAGCGTCTTTAGTTGATGAAATGCCGCTGTTTAGTCTGGAGCTTAAATCCATGTTGCGTGTTTCTTCAGGCTTGACAGTAATCTTGCACTTTTAGCAAATTTTGGGATAAAGCGCCGATACCACAAGCAGGTTTGCAGATATGACATTACTTGCTTTACCGTTTTCGGCTTTGTCAGCCGGAAAATGATTGTAATCTTTTCTGGGTCGACTTGGATCGCTTCCGGGTTTATATAATGCGTCAAATATTTGATTTGTTTGCATCCGAAAATGCACTTACTTTTTCTTACGTGCAGTTTGTAATTTTGTAGCTGTCGTAAAACGACTTATAAATCTTTTACGTGTTTTTCACTGGATTTTAAGTGCAGGATGAGGTCATTCAGGTAAGTTAGTAGGGTAACTTGTGGGATGATAGTGCGAAAACGGTTTATTAGCCGATGGAATAATGCCGGTGCGTTGCCGGGTAGCTATGTGGTTTAATTTTCAATAGTCTACGCACAGGCGCACTTGATTGTCCGGCTGTGGCATGATTAGTACCGGCGCATCATACGGTGAATTGCACTCCTTGTTAATATTTGATTTCAGAATTGTGTCTATTTCTTCTCGTAGCACTAACTTTTGTTCTCTGCTAACCGGTATGGAGCTGTTGCTACCAGCAGGTTGTTACCAGTCTCAATCCGGTGTTCGCCGTAAAACGTTGTTTCCTGCTCCGGGAAAAACACATTAAAAAATTTTTCCGGTGTAGTTTGAGTGGTTTTACTTTGGCCATCTGTATATCCACTCGTAGAAACTTTCTCCTGGCTTTTGGACGAGTACTTATCGACTTGTTTCACACTTAGTGTGCATTGATTCGGACAATCTTGGTTCTCGGATCGTTGGGTGCTGGTGTGTCGTATGACAGCTTTTGGTACATAGGGATATCGCTTTTTTCATTTTTAAGGTTTCATCTGTTTCTGCTGGCGAGGTCGAGAATGATGCCATTGGGTAGTAACACGAAGTTTGTTGGCATCGCTTTGCTTTTGAGAACTACGTTAACTTTTGTTGTTTGTTGCAACAACAATCATTCGTTGTGCGAGCGTCTTTCACTTCGTAGTATTCAATGGGTCTTTAATCCTCCATATGCTCCTCATTTTGGAGGACTTTGGGAAGCCGCTATTAAGTCCGCTAAGCGTCTTTTATATCGCAGAATTGGTAACACGGCCTTTACATTTGAAGAGTTTTGTACCATATTTTCTCAAATCGAAGCGGTATTAAATAGCCGTCCGTTGTGCGCCTTTTCATCTGATTCCGCCGAAGATGCAAACTATTTGAGTCCGGGCCGTTTCCTTATTGGTGAGCTTTTGTTATCTTCTCCTTCCTTTCTAGATACTAATCACTTTACTTTCAAACAACGCTGGCGTCATCAAAACAGCATAATACAGTACTTTTGGCGTCGCTGGTCTGCTGAATATTTGCATACCTTAACTCAACGAACAAAATGGTTTCAACATAACCCCGGTCCTCAAGTGGGTGATGCAATGCTAATTCAGGATTCCAACCGACCGCTAATGTCATGGTTGTTTGGTCGAGTGACTGGGTTATACCCAGAACTTGATGGTCTCTCTCGGATAGCCACTGTGATAGCCGGTGATCATCTCACTCGCTCGCTTTCGCGGTTAGCTCCGCTTCCAGAACCCGTTTAAATTTCTTTCCTTTTTATTTTTTTCTATGTTCTTCCTTTTTTTAATACTCTTTAATTTTTTTTAAAATAGAGCATTGCTCATTTTAGGTGGGCGGTATGTTAGCGCGAGCGTTTTCTTTTAAGTCGTTTTCCGCGCGTTGCATTTTCGGTTTTGTGACTTGCTGTCTCTTCTTTAAGTTTCACTGTAAATACAAGTTTTTGATAAATACGACAGTACGTTACTTAGTTTTGATCAGAGCATTAGGCCTCCTTTATTTCATTCAATTCCGTTAATTTTCGTAAATCAGACCGTGCTGTTTTAGTGGGTAACCCGTGCGCTCTTTTGTGTGTGATAAAGACTTAACTCCTCCAAACATGGAAACGTAAGATCAGGGTAAGTCGAGTAATCGCTCATTTCTGGGTGAATCGAGGCCTTGATTTATTACGGGTTTGGGTGGTTGAGCGCTCCCGATTTCCAGAAGACGCATGAACATAACGTAAGTAATTGTCGTTTACTAATAATTCGGTGGGTTCTTACCGAAAGTCCTCTCCTTTCTAATACATTAAATACAGTCCGCTGTTTTTGTAGTCGGTATTGACCGTCTGTCAATATAAAATTGATTTGATGCGGCGTATACTGAGCTTCCTGTAGTTTGAAGAATTTATAGAATGTGATTTTGTTTTGGTGTGCTTCTGTATCAATGTAAACACACTCGATTGTCTTGCCGATGTTGACGTGTACGATTGGGCACAGTCGTTTGCGTGTTTGTTTTGGTAACAGTTCCTTCTTTTCTACTAAATAGAATGTAAATTGTGCCAACGCTACCTAGTTGTCGTTGAATCTTTGGCATTGGCTTTTGATGACGTTCAAATTCTTGCAACTGAACCATGCAAGCGGTGCACTACTAGTTGTAGTAGGCGCAATGGATGTTTCCTGTTTTTTTTTCTGCACTGTATAGGCGAGGTTTTTGTAATAATTGTACTTATTGCGTGTGGTATTTGAATTTAGTCTTGTTCGGCTTGGTTTGGGTGTCGGCGTCATACGTTCTTCTTCAAACGTACGTAGTTCTGTTATCAAAATTTTATACTTGCGTTTTCGTAAGTTATTTTATGGGGTAGCGCAATATATCGCTTCTAGCTGCAGCGGTTCAAGCATACGCCGATTTTCCGGAAGTTCTGCTAGAAGTGTTCGTTTTTCGCAGTGGTTTTGCTCTGTGGCAGAGATCTATTTTAGTACTTGATGAGGTGCCTTTGTGAACTAAAAGGTTTTTGGGAGTTATTCCAGGAGCATTGATAGTCCCATTAACGCATTTTGTTTGCTTATGTGCTTGCAGTCTTTATAGATTTGAACTGAATTTGTGAACGTAAGCACATCATCTCCTTTGTCATACTTGGAGGTGCTACTATATACTACCACTTACATGGTTTTTAATTGGTCATTGTTTTATAGTTATACTTTATGAAATATCAATTTAAAAATTTTATTTACGTAATGGTAGACGCTTAATAATTAATTATACATGTAGAAAAAAATAAATAATAAAAAAGGATATATTTATACATTAAAAATTTATTTCTAAGTCAAGAACTGTACTTTCATTTCATGACTTTATTGAAAACGATAATTTATACAAATAGCTAAAACGCAAAAATAGACAATGTCGTTCTAAAGCTATAAAACTTCTAGTATCATTTTCTTGTTTTTATTCAAATAAATTTTGTAATTTATGTGGTTTACTTGGCAAGTAATTGTATATAGTATACGAAAATAACGCTATTATGAGATGAAGAATAATAATATGTTATCAAAGTATTTCGAGCAATTGTTGACATAGTAATAAAGCATATGAGCAAGTAAATAATTTGTCAAAAAACGTTAATCCAAAATGAGTCAATCAAACAAGAATAATAAAGGAATTTTTATTTATCAGAAGCAGCGTCAAGTTTATTACTTAAAAAGTCCATTACAAAGCACTAGAAAACTTTCCAGCAGTGAGTAGAAAAATTAAAGAAAAATGTGCAAGGGCCAAATAACAAATTCTAATTGCGTACTTTGTTGAAAATGTTTGTTTTTGTTTATAACATTTATTCGCACAGATTTTCAACATTTTTAGTTGAAAATGCTTAAATCTTCAACACTATGGTCAGCTTACTAAATACTGAGAAGTACTTTACAAAAATATGAATGTGGATATTGCTGCATATCAAAAATTGCTGGCTTACCTAAAACATCGAAAAGACGGTTATGTGGCAAAAAAAAATAAAGTTTTATCGATAGATCATGTGAAGGAGTTTCTAGAAAAAGCTATTCATACTAGTTTCCTGCTTATGAAAGTAGTGTTGGTAGTTGCATTGCATAGAACATGTCGGACGGAAGAACTACGTTTACTAAAAGTAGATTATGTAATACATTGCCGATATATTTTGGTCATAACATTACATGACACAAAAACAAAGAAAAAACAATTCTATTTATAACTAATTAGTATAAATACTATCTACAATTTAACTGTGTACTTAAGACTACTCGAGCCAAACAGCTTCAAAGACATCAGCGATCTTTTTAGTCAGTAGTCAAGTTGACATTTAAGTTTTGAAGAGACAAAGCGGCTGACATCGTAGTGTTGCTGCAGAAGCTGTGTAGAGAATAGCATTGAAGATAAAGTAAAAATTGTAAAAAAGATGTCAACCTCAACAGAAGGAGCAAGCGAAGTAATCAATTCTAATTTATCAGTGTCTTAGTTGCGGTCAGTTTCATCTTTAGTGTAATATTTAATAACTTAACAAATTGTTTATTTACAATTCACGCTAATAAATAGATTGAATAAAAAAATGTTTCTAACGAGAAAAGCCTCACTTTTTTTCACAATTTTTGGTTAAAAAATGTGTCACTTTTCTATCAAGTACACGGAAATAGCATGTTATGTACCTAGGGAGAAAAGTATAACATTCTCACCTACCTGTTCAAAAGGCATTTGAAGCGGTTCTCGAAAAAAATGAAGGTTAATAACAAATGATGACAAATCAATTTCAGACTTCATCTGCAAATTTAATATCTATAAAAATATTTCAGCCTTAAACGAGCTTATATAATTCAACTTTTTCATTATTTCTATGATAAAACTCAAATCTACTAGTCGGTAACAGTCTGTTGGTTTACCAAAATTTTTGGTTTTGAAATTATTTTTTATTCATTTTGCAAAAATTCTTTTATTCATTTTTTGTATTTATATATAGTATGCAGACTGTATCTGACATTTATTTTTTTTAAACTATTTTTTATTAGTCTGATTGCAGTGTTATATATGTTTAAGAGTAATTTTGATATCAAACACATTTACTGCGAATAGAGTTTTAACACAATCCTTTTCAGTTGAACATTTATTTTTTATTCTAAATGCTCTTAATTCTATGTGGAAATGTAAAAATCAAACTGCCGAAATTTACTTCACCTATGCCTTCCCACAATTTTTTACTACAGTTTCTTATGCACACTGGAAAGCCGTATTGGTAGAAGTAAGTACTAATGCATTTTTAATGCTTAATAATAATTTTGACTTTTTATAGATACTAAACATTCTTGGTACATTTTGTTGGAACTTCTTAGACTTATTTATAATTATTATAAGTTTCGCCTTAGCAGTTAGATTTAAACAAATTTCTAAACGAATACAAAGCACAGACGTACGTTATTTTCAATTATAATATTTTAAATAATATATATTTAAATTTTAGAGTATACACGGAACTTTTTGGAAAGAAATTCGTGAAGACTACGATAAACTATCCGCTTTGTGTTCGGTGATAGACAAACAAATAGGTCCTCTTGTAACTATATCATACGTTAGTAATCTATTTTTTATATGTATACAATTGTATAATAGTCTTAAGTAAGTATTTTTAATGTTAATATCAGATACTACGAATGTATTTATTTAGACCTCGTTTTGGAATTATACCAACAGTGTACTTTTTCTATTCATTTGGATTTCTTCTTACAAGAATAGTTTTTGTATCTATGTATGCAGCGTGGATAAACGATGAAAGTAGGGAGCCTTTAAGGTTTTTACAGTCAGTTCCATCAGAGATGTATAATCCAGAAGTATAACACTAAACATACATGTTTCAATAACTATTAATACTTAGGTGTTTGTAGGTCGATCGTTTTATTCAACAAATCCATACTAATCCTATCGGCTTAACAGGATCTAAATTTTTTCTTATAACCAGGAGCTTCCTATTAAGGGTAAATATGTTTTCTTATCTAGGAATATGTATTTATATAATTGGTATTTGTTTACTTTTTTCTATAAATGTTTAATCAACAACTGTTGTTTAGTTCTCTATTATTAAATTTCTAATCTATTTTTTACTAATTTTCTAAATATTAAACTAATTTCTTTATTATTTTAATAACAAATACCCCAAAATTAATTTTCATAAGATTTTTTGTACAGTAATACTGTTAAAAATTAAACATTTTTAGATCATACACATAATCTGAGAGTAGATCATTGGAAATATTTATGAAGATTGTTTAAAAGTCCAGCTGGGCCGATACCTACTTTTCAGATACCAATATTTCAGATGTACAGTATCTGACATAAATTTTTAAAATTATACATGTACTTACGTGTAATACAAATAGTTAAAAATAATTAAGGTTTTGCTAAGGTTTTATTTATGCATAAAGTATATAGCTGCCTATGATTTAACAATACAATATACGTAAAAGGTGGAGTATAATCAAAACCTAATTTGTATTAGGTTTTTAATACATTTTAGTTCTTTTTTATAACTACAACTACTTTGACTACGTATCTCCATTAGAATACATACATTTCACAATTTGAGATACTGGCGTGCATTGTTCTACCACGGTCTTTTTTTCAATGTTATTGGATCTGAGTTGACATTCAAGATCTTTACTGGCATCGTGTTTTTCATTCGTACTAAAGTTCTGTCAACGAGTAGTTTTTTTTAACTAAATTGCTCTCATTGCTTCAATCGCGCAAATGCAATATTACCGGAAATTTCCATCCAAGCGTGCCATCACCACACCTTCATTCCTTACAGGCAGAGTCACGTCTTCACTCAATAAAACTCGCACGACTGCCTTCTCTGACGAGTGGAAAAGAATTTGGTGACTGTCGATCTTCAGGAAATCGTTCTTCATATCCAAATGGAACTCATACTTTTTTATAGCGTCCATTCTCAGGATAACTTCTCATGATGTCGACTACCAGTACTTGATGGTCGAGTATTCCATTTTCCAAACCAATGGTTACTTTGACTTGTCCGTGAGTAGGTATTTCTTCGCCCGTCGTCGTTCAAAGTTGTACAATTACTGCTCATTTTCCCGTAATATTTCCGGGCAAATGATAGTTTTGTCGCTCCCGTGTCAACCAGTAACTGAACACTTCGTCTATTAACTTTGCCGTCGAGATAAATGCTATGTAATTACTGTCTAGACGATTCCATCTCTGGTACATGACTAGATGAGATTTACTTTTGTCTCTTTTAGTCAACTCGTTCAAAACTTTCGAGCGCTCTTCATGTTTTCTTCTTAGGTTTAGTACGATGCAGTCGCATGTGGTCTATTTCACTGCAGTTTAAATTCGTTGCTCCTCTTTTCCAAAGTATTCCTCGCGCTAATTCCTCAATGATTTCTAGTGTCTGCGCAGATATTTCTGCAGCACAGCGGAGCTTATAACTGCCTCGGTGCGACGGTTGTTGTGCTGCTTCAAACTCCACAGCATGGGTTGAAACGTCATCGAACGTTTTCGGTCGAGCTAACCGAACAGTCTGTTGCTGCTAGAATACTTAAGCTATGAAATATCGGCATTTACATAAACCGGGCTTCTCAGGCCCGGTATGTAAATTTGTGTATAGTCATAACCAAAACACAGATATTGAAGTAAAACATTGTTTATTTTTACACATTAGGTTACAAACATAAAATTAAGTGTGAAAGTAAACATTATTGTTGTAATGTAAACATTAGTGTTGTAAATTATTGAATTAAAACCAATTTATTCATACATATACACAATGTGAACAAGTTTAGTAAAACTTTATTTTTTATGAATACACGTAAAGTAAACTTATTATTGTTGTAAAGTAAAAATTTAAATTACACATTATTGTTGTAAATTATTGAAGTAGACATTTATTTATTTATACATATACATTATAAACGAAAAAAATATAAAAGTTTAACAAAATATTTAAGTGAACATTTTTTCAAAAACATCAAAAAGTCTTAGGGACTAGAGAAGCAGTTAGTGTACATTTTAATACTATGCTCATTGCAGATATTATTTTTACAAGTAATACATACCATTGTACTTTTACGATCAATATTTAACGGGCAAACTGAGCATCTTTTTCTCGTTGCACTTGCTTTAGCGGCTGGAGGATCAGATATGTCAATAAATCTGTTCATACACTCGCGGACATTACCCCGTATGTTAAGGTTAGTAGATCTTATCTACATATATCGCATTACTAGTTACTTCGCTAAGTCTTTCAAACATACTCTGTGTTGCACTTATATTTGTATATATCTTATTTAAAACTCCAACATAGGATTTATAATTACTTTTATTAACAAAGTTGAGATTACAGTCAAGTAACTCTTTACCCAGTGTAATAATATGGATGCCGCCAGCGCTGTTGCCACTGTTACTGCCATGCTGCCGACATACTTATTTTTACTCTGCACTACACCTTACCCCTTTTAAATTAAACAAGTAAATCTAATACTACTTTAACTTAAATCAAATAATTTGTTCTTACAATACATTTATTGTATATAATCATTAATCCATTTAGGTTGCTTTAAATACCTACCACTACGAGTTTTGTAATTATTTGTATTTGGGTTTAAGTTAACATTTTCCTTATAATTTAGAATTTCATCTCCTACACGTCGAGACTGTGAAGATTCTACATTGTTATCGTTCACATTCTCCTTACTCAAATTCTTAAATGTATTTAATTGTATTTTCCCTAACTTAAGATCATAATTTCTCTTATCTTCCTCCTTCGTTGACGAGTCCAAAACCGGTGACCACGAAACTTTTTTCTTAAGGTGTTCGTCTTGGTTATCTCTCATCAACGAAGGTTTTAAAAATATTCTATTTCTAACATATGTTCCTTTATTATCAACTAATACTTTGTATCTACGTTCACCTAAAACTTGTACGATTTTTCCTGGTTGCCAAATTGATTTAGGTTTTAATTGTACCAATACCCTGGTATTTGGTTTTAATATCGAAAGCGTCTTAACACCTCTCTTCTTGTTGTAATAATTAGATTGTTTTATTTGTTTGTTATTTAAAAATTGATTATATTCATTTCTGTCAATTACATGCGATTTTAATTTGATAATTGGTGTTGGCAATAAAGGATTTCTCGTAGCACGTGACATCAAAATTTCACTTGGGGAACTAGTTCCGAATGTAGGTGTGTTACGTAACTGTAATAAAGCTAAGTGAATATCTTTATTGTCTTCTATTGATTTTTTAACTAATTTCTTAAGCGTTTGTACGTGTCGTTCAGCCATCCCATTTGACTCACTATGAGTTGGGGATGTGATTTTATGAACGAAGTTCCATTCTTTTGAAAACACTTTAAATTGGTCTGATGTAAACTGAGGGCCTCCATCTGATACAAAATATTGAGGTACCCCAAATCTCGCAAAAATATTTTTAAGTTTATTTATATTATGGCTTGTAGTATTGTGATTTAAAATTTCGAGCTCCACATATTTTGAATAATAGTCCACAACTAACAAATAATGAACACCGTTTAATTCAAACAGGTCGCAGCCCACTCTGTACCATGGTACTGCTGGAATTTCATGCGGTTTTAAAGGCTCTGAAGGTTGTGATGCTCCATACTTTTGACAAACAAAACATCCATCAATCATTAATTTTAACTCATTTCTCATAGTCGGCCAAAAAACAGATTGTTCGGCTAACTTTATGCACTTGTTATACCCTAGATGACTGTAATGTATTTTCTCTAACACGTTTTTTCTTAGTGTATGTGGTATTACGCAGCTGTTGTTTTTATACACTATTCCGTCCTCTACAGTTAGTTCACTTTTAAATCTACTGTAGGGGCGTATCATCGTATGCAATGATTTATTATTATTTGGCCATCCTTTAAGCAAAGTTTGCGTTAACTCAATTAATTCGGGATCATTTAATGTTTCGGATTTAACTTTTTGCATGTATTCGTCCGAAATATTTACTTCTTGAACTATACATATTTGATCTGTAAAGTCCAATTCTTTATCATTTTGTGATACGGGTGGACAAGCCCGAGATAAAGTATCAGCTATAATTAATTCCTTTCCAGGTCTATACGTAAGTGAAAATTGGTATCTTTGTAGAGATAATAATATACGCTGTAAGCGTGCAGGTGCATTATTTAAAGGTTTCTTCATTAATGCGAGCAAAGGTTTATGGTCGCTTTCTACTATTACTAATCTCGCAAAAACATAGTTATGAAATTTAGACAATCCAAACCATATTGCTAATAATTCTTTAGTTATTTGTGGCTGATTCATTTGGCTATTCGTTAGAGCCTTAGATGCATAGCATACTGGTCTATTGTCCTGTAATAAGCACGCACCCAATCCGTTTTGGCTCGCATCTACCGACACTGTTATGGGTTTATTCGGATCGAAAAAACTTAACACAGGACTCTCTTTTAATTTATTTTTGATTCTGTGAAAAGCTTCTCTATGATGATCATCCCAATTAAAAAAAATTTCCTTCTTTAACAAATCTCTTAATGGCTTTGTCTCTTCTGAAAAATTTGGAATATATTTATTTACATAGTTTATAACCCCTAATAATCTTTGCACGTCTTTTTTTGTTTTAGGTTCAGGGAAGTCCTCAATGGCTTTTACTCGTTCCGGATCTACCGCTACACCAGAATCGTTTATAATATGGCCCATAAATTTAATTTCTTTTATTCTAAATTGACATTTATTTAAATTAAACTTTACGTTATTTCTACTAGCAATCTCCAATGCTTTTTCTAAAACCATATCATGTTGTTGTTTCGTATTCCCCCAAATAATTATGTCATCTATATAAATTGCGACATTTTCTACTTCGAAAATTTGCCTAAACCGTTCATTGAATACCTCCGGAGCACATTTTATTCCATATGGCATTCGTAAAAATTTGTACCGTCCAAAAGGGGTTCCAAAAGTGCAAAGCTCACTACTAGCGTCATCTAATGGTATTTGATAAAAAGCTTGGCTAGCGTCCAATTTAGAAAAATACTTAGCACCTTGGAGTTGACTTGTAATTTCGTCTAAGCTCAGTAATTTACAATGCTCCCGTTTTATTATTTTATTTAAATGTAAAGGATCGAGACAAATTCTTAAGGATCCATCACTTTTCTTTACTAATACTAGAGGATGTACCCATTCGCTTGGTCCATTTACTTTTTTAATTATATTTACTTCTTGTAAATGATTTAAGGTCTCCTGTAGTTTACTTAGCAACGCATGTGGTACATTTCTAATAGGACATATTACTGGTTTTTCATTGGGTTCAATATGTATGTGATACGGCGGATTAATACAACCTATACCTTTAAACACATCTTTATATGAATGAATAAATTCGGATTTATTTGTTTCTCTTGAATTTTGAATTAAGTTAATCGAGTCATTAATTTCTGATTCCTTATTCTTACTAATTAAATTAAGTTGTATGCAAGATCTTAACCCTAACAAAGAGTCTGTTATGTGATTAATAACATAAAACTGAATATTGTATGGATTATCGTTATGTTCACACCTTAATGTGCATTGACCTATAATCGGTATATAGTCCCCTGAATATGATTTCAATGTCACTCTACTTGGTTCAATTAATGAAAATGGGATTCCTAAGTTAAGAAAATCTGTAATAGAAATTGTATTCACCATAGCCCCTGTATCAATTTTAAAACAAACTGGTTTCCCCCTAATTTTCAATTTGGCTGACCACGAGGTTTGATTTTCATTATTATTTATGTTAGTACCGGTAGCTACGCTATTTATATAAATAACATTTTCATCTGTAGTACAATCATTATAACTTAAACTATTTACAATTCTTGTGCTTTTACACATGTTAGCAAAGTGATTTAGTTTTTTACATTTTCCACATGTTTTTTTAAAAGCAGGACATTGATTTATTTGGTGCGACACACCACAACGCGTACACTTTATAATATAATTAGTTTTACCTTTATATCGATGTTGTGAATTATTACGGTTACTCGAACACGGTCTTTCATGTTTACGATCATTCTTCGATTGACTTCTATGGTACCTAGATACACTCCTGTCTGGGGCACGGCTTCTAGTTGCTTTTACCATACGATCCACCTGAGCTTCACGTTCTGATTGGTTATCCATTTTTCTTGCTTGTGATTTAGATTGTTCGATTATCGATGCTAATTTTATAGCCTTTGCCAGGTCTGCATCGTCTTCTTGTAATAATCGATGTCTAATTTCCCCATTATTGGTTCCACATATTAGCATTAATTTAATGAGGTCATCTTTTAGATTACCAAAGTTGCAATTATTGGCTTGTTTGCGAAGATCTGTTATAAATTGTTCCAACGTTATTTGTTCGCCTTGTTTTGATGTAATAAATTTATAGCGAGTGAATGTTAAATTTTCCCTTGGCGTAAAATGATTATTGAATTTGTTTATTACTGGCTCCAGTTTATCTTTCTCATCTTCATCAAACTGAAATGTACTATAAATTTTTTGTATCTCCGTACCTGCAAAATGTAGTAGCTGTGCTACTTGAATTTTCTCTTCCTTTTTATTTACTTCTGTAGCTGTTAAATATATTTTAAAACTACTTAACCATTGCGCCCATTGTTCTGCAGGATTTCCACCATTATTCAATGCCAATTGCGTCAGCACGTTTTCAGCCATATTTATTTAATTTTCTTAATTTTGTTTTTTCTTTTGCACGTAATTTGATAACTTCTTATTTGTATTAAAAACTTTGTCGCAGCGCCATGTTGCACTTGTATTTGTATATATCTTATTTAAAACTCCAACATAGGATTTATAATTACTTTTATTAACAAAGTTGAGATTACAGTCAAGTAACTCTTTACCCAGGGTAATAATATGGATGCCGCCAGCGCTGTTGCCACTGTTACTGCCACGCTGCCGACATACTTATTTTTACTCTGCACTACACTCTGCGTTTGTGAGTCATTCCTACGTTGTAGTTTGGATGTTCCATCGTAAAGACTATATAAGCATTCAGTGCTGCAACATCAATGATGATAAAGTAAAATGTCAAGGGCCATCGTTTACTTTGCTTCTTGCACGTGTATGTCGACACCAGTTGATCCATGATGTCAACACCGCATTTTGTTTTATTGTAATGAGAGATGACTTTGGGCTTCATCTTAGCGCTATCATTGATAGATGCGTCGTGATGCATGGTGCTCAGTAAAATTACGCATTTGGTCTTTTTAGGTCTGTAACTTCACACGGATAAGTTATTTTGAAAGTAAAATTATGACAAGTGGAATAAATAATTGTTTGAGATTTTTATTTCTTTTGGATTGCCACTTTTATTTTGACGTAGTGTACCCACAACAGTAATATTTTTCTTTAATTGAGATTGAGACCAGAATTACAAATGCTATGCACAAGAGTTTGTACAAGTTCAAGCCCCAGGTTTGTATGCGGAGGTTTCCTGGGCTCGCCACGAACATAAATTGAACAATCCAGAGCATAACCAGACCTAGATTCACACATCCAAATTATTTTTAGTTCATATTTTACTGGTTTACTTGACATATATTGAACATATCTGCACCAACCTCTGTACCCTACGAGTTGTTCATTTTGTTACGTGCAAAATTTTCACACCGGAGTACCCTGTATGTCGACTTAAAAATTAGTTTCTGGTTTTGACGCCTTCTGACGACTTTGTTGGTTACTGAAAGGCTATTTTGGAGCTGTCAACTACGTGAAGCATAATTACGATTGATAAATACCGTTACCGAACGTATAAGCTTTTGGAAGGGCGTACTACCCATACGAAAACGAGGTCTCGACAAGCAATACGTTGGAGATGTTAATTCTTGTACACCAGTCGATTGCGTTACCACCCACCTGTTCGTAATTACAACCAACAGCATTCGATACAACGGGTTCTTATATCGCATTTAATTTATTATTATTAATGATTTTGTAGTTTCCTATCTTCGTGAGTTATTGTGTGACACGATTTGCTATTCAATATTTATTCTAGGCTGCTAACGGGGAAAACGTTTCCTTTGCGTAAGTGAGCACTGCATTTTGGGTAAGTTTGTTTGATTATTTTTTTTTCGCTGTCATAAAAGTCACTCACGGAACGTTGGTTAATGTTAATGTCCGTAATTACGTTTACTGTTTACATACCAATCAGGTAATTTCAATTATCATTTAGAGTGTATCGCATGCTGTGGACAGACAATATTTATTACGAAAGTTGCTCCGCTATCTCGATGTAATTTAACATATGCATTGTATGTTGCCGATATGTCTGGCATTTATGAATTGAGAAATTAAACATACTCCTGTTAATCGTCTACGTTGTTAAGTTAAGGTTTCTACACTTGTTAAGCATACTTGTTAGTCTTTCTAGTATTTATGAATTGAGAAATTAAACATACTCCTGTTAATCTTTTACGTTGCTAAGTTAAGGTTTCTACACTTGTTAAGCATACTTGTTAGTCTTTCTAGTACTTATGAATTGAGAAATTAAATACATTCCTGTTCATCTTCTACGTTACTACATTAAAGTTGTTATACTTGTTAATCTTTCTTTTATGGTAACATACCTTTCTCTTTTAATTGTGGTTACAGGAACACCAGAGTAACAAGGATTACAAACCTAAAAATTAGTTACAAGTTTGGACCGTCTGTCGTGATTGAGAAGTGTTAATTAGGATTGATCTGGCGCTCTTAAGTATAATTTCCTTGAACCTCGCCTATCTCCGACTGTGTGAGTTGGCCGTGCAAGGTTCGTAAGACCTAAAGCTTATAACAATTTATAGTTTTACATTCTTGAAGGAATAAATCACAAGCATATATAAGATATCATTGCTAATTTATCAGTTTCCAAACGCGTATTTTGAAAAATAATTATTTTTGGGTTTTGAACCGCGTTCCATATTTACACTTTTCACAAAATTTATAAAACTTACAAACGTTGAAAAATTTACAATGTTTGACGTTTCGGCAGTCGTGTCGCTGTCTTCTCCAGAAAAAACTGAAACTGAAGATATAGGATCCTGACAAGCCTTTATATTACGCCATTCGGGTCAGTGATTCGTGACGGTTCCGATTTATGAGTTTTCCGGAACATGTTTTTCCATATTGGCGCTAGATCAATTCCATTATCTCTATTAAAATTGTCGTACTTCTGAATTTCAATGGCTTCCTTGTATAGTCTAGGCTAGAAGTTTTCGGATTTAGCCAACATTGTTGCCTTTTCAAATTTTATCGTGTGATCGGTGTCTAAAAAGTGTTCCGCAACAGCAGATCTTGTGTTATGTTTCTTTGGCCCCCTTTTGCTCTTTTAATCTGGTAGCTATGTTGCGTCCCGTTTGTCCTATGTAAGCCAGCCCAAACGAACAAGGGATGTGGTAGACCCCTGGTTCCTCGAGTGGTGCGTTTGTTTTTTTTAATTTTGAGAAATTGGCGGTTATTTTATTTGTTGCAGTGAAGATCACTTTAATATTTTTTCCTCCAAGTATCCTGGCTATTTTATCCGTACAGCATTTTATATAAGATTCTTTTGGTTTGTAATGTTTGTAAAACTTCTTTGTGTCTGTTGTGTAAAGATAAAAAAGTTAAAAATATTTCAAAAAAAATTTGACCTGAAGAAGTGGTCAGAGATGTAGACGAACATATTCGTGCACTTCTTGTCAGTACCTAAGGGGAAAATTGGAAATTAAGAAAATACATGAATTATTTTTTTACTACAAGATATTTAAGGAGAGTTTCAGGTTGTCTTTTGGTAGACCACAAGTAGATACTTCTTGTACGCGTGTCAAACTTTCTGAGAAAATTAAGACTAAGACATTAAACGTGTAGCTGTGGTGGAGAAAATTGTACACCAAAGAAGAGCTAAAAAAATTTATAGTAAAGTAAAAGCTGTTTAAGAATTATGTTAAACAGATACCACGGTAGACCTAATTTGCGTTAACTACATGCAAAATCTTGTACTTTCTGCTATACCAGTTCAGGATACATTTTAACTGCACCAACTAACTGTCAATGATTTGAACATCCACGACTGCAAAACTGGAAAAACTGCTTTTTATATCTACCATAAAGGTATGGACAGAAAAGGACCCAACGAAGTTTACTCTTTTATTATAGATTTTATAAACACAAAAATATAGCCAGACATTTACATATATTCACTCACGGATGTGGTGGTCAGAATAAGAACCATTCGGTTGTTAAATGTGTTTAGGTCTTGAAGATCTCGACAGACAAAAACATTTTCAGTGTACTTATTGGATGAAGTCAATTCATTGATCAAAGGTTTATAAAAACTAGTAGCCTGTCTACTACAAAAATACTCTTAATCAACGGCGTCCTACGGACGGAGTGTCGGCAAAGAAAATAAAATTTAATTTCTGATTTCAAACTTTATGCACTTTAACTACAACAAGTAAAATAAGGGTGTTGCCTATCAATTTATTCATGGCCTAATCACGAATTTAGGTTGGGAACATCTACCTCCGTCAAATCTTTTACCACAATTATTGCATATCCAAATACAAAACTTCTAATTAGTGCCAACAAAATGGTAAGTATTAAAAAGTTTAAAAGGTTTATCGTAAATCAAGATGAAGAAATTGAAAATTTTTATTGACAAATATTTGAATAGCTAACTGTAAGTAACGAAGATGAAGAAGTACATGGTTTTTCATTGTTTTGTGTTGTATTTCTGATTATTTTCACGTAACATAAAAGTTTTTGAGCAAAAGTTTTGTATTTATTTTAAAAACCACCATTTAATTTTTTTTCCTACATCAACATAGGATTTTGTAAAAAATGTTACAGGTGATACATGGACTGTATATTGTAAAACTTGGTTTTATAATTTTTTTAGTCGTTTTCATGTAAAATACTTTTCCTGATTTTTCTCTAGATTTATATTTCTGGAGATGTGAAGTTTCTCAATTAAGTAATTCATTTGTCATGCTTGTAAAGTTTAGAAACGATAACAGAAATTGCATATTTTTGCTCGACAAGGCGCTTCAACATTCTGTATGTTGAATTCTATCGTGTAGGTTTATTCTGTAACAACTTGTTTCCTTTTCGTCGTAATGTTTTCTATGCACCATCAAGTGCCTTTTGTGAAAGTTTTTAAAACGACCCACTATACGCCAGTATCAATAAGCAACTTTAAAATTAAGTAATTTATTATATACTACACAGTGGCGGCTGGTGGTCAATCATACAAGAGAGTCATTTAAAAAAAAACGCAATGATCGCAAAAAGGCTAAAAAAACATTCTTAAAGTAACGTGATTTATATTTAAGATCAATTATGTTTAAGATTTAAGATATTCGTCTATAATTACAATTACCAAAATGATCAATAACAAGCTAATTAAAATTTACAATGTTTTTTCAATGCGTAGCATAGAAATGCACATCTTTCTTGTCTCATAGTATTGCCAATTGCGTAGAAATGTCTGAATTCTTTTTAACACAGAGAAATATCGCTCTCTTTCCACTCCAATCAATTGTTTTATTTAATATATGTATCTATTTTTAGTGTTTACAAACATTTTCATTATAGTCTTTAATTGACCTCACAATTGCTTTTTACTTTCTATTTTAAATGCTGTAAATCCGTAACATTATTTTTACAACATAATGATTAATGCATCATCTGAAAACAGTAAACATAAAACACTAAAATCTATTATTTATTTTAAATCCACAAATTTAATCTAACGAATCATACACAGATTTTTTAAAATTACTGTAAACTTCTTTATTTTTATGTTTACTGGTTGGTCGAATTTGAAGGAAAGGCTGAGAACGGGCATTAACCCAGTAAACACAAAATTGATAATGTTTAGTAACAGTTTCAAAACAAAAAATTTATGATTCACTCTTGTTTCAAACATAAAAGAAACCTAACTGCAATAAAATAGCTATAAGTCCATCGCTGTTTCACTTATTTCAATCAGTATAGTTTCGGTATTTTAAATTCAAATCTGTTGCAAACTAAATGTTGCATTCGGTTTACGTTTTAAAAGTTTCGTTCTTGAACTGATACTAAATGATCGATACATGTATGATTTTTTTGTTTCAATAATGAAGTAAACCAATTCTTTCAATAATATAATAATACATTTTCGAATGCACGTTTCAAATTTTATTGCACAATAAATATTTTTAAATACAATATCACATTGAGTTTTTTACATATTCCAACTTTCCTGGATGTGGTCTTTTCACGGAAGCCTCGAAAGCTGCATCAGTTACTGTTGGGTAGCAACTTTTAACCGCATCTGTAACATAGAAATAAATATTTCATTTATATACATACATAATCATAGAGTTACACAAAATTAATTACATTTTTTAATGAAAAACAACACAAACTTAATATAAATATCACTTTAGCAATCATTAGAAAGTTATAAAAACACTGTGAATACCTTTAGCTGTACATAATCGTATAGAAAACTTAAAGAATTGAACTGTAATTATAAATCCTAAAGTATCATCAGATTTACGCAATAATCTACCTTAACGCAACCATGTGTGTTAATTTACATTTTTTTTATACAAATTAAAACATGGTACATAAAGAACAGAAATGATAATAATATGGATTACATTTATGGATTATAATAAAATGTTTCGACTTGCCGTTTATTGTTCCATTTCGTAATTGTACACACAGCAACACTTATCAAACTGCAACCGAACAAGTGAAAAGATATCAATTTGCAGCGCAAGCGTTGACGACAGTAATCAAAGGTATAGCAACGACTAATGCTGACTAATCACAAAGAATTCGTTTTTCCTAGAACGATTTCACTGTTTTCAAAATAATTCAATCTTATTTAATCGATCTTTAAACAATTCTAGTTATTCAAAAAATATTTGGTTTTAATAAATCAGTTTTTAGACGGTTGCTGATTATGGGATAAAAATTGCAAGTACTGAAACGGTTTAAAACTGATTGTGAAAAATCGGAACTCTTTCAATTTATTCACTGTCAGTTACATGTAAATGATATAAAAATGGAACTAATACGAAACAACGTAATGAAACAATTGTTTTAATTTTGTGACTGTAACAGTTTCAATCCGTGTTTACTGGGAAATTTAAATTCTAGATGTGTAAACAATTATTAGCTAATCATTTTTTAACGTCTTGTACCACAGTTATTATGAAACAAAATCTGTCACATGTGATACGAAATCTGTATTTAACACACACGTGCTGTGAAGATAACGATAGATGACGTAAGACACGTAAAAAATGTAAGCATTGCACTCAAAGATAATTGCACTAAGTATTATCTACCCTGCGAAAGCATTTCAACATTTACTTATCTTCTTTTCTAACTCACATAAAATTGTATTATGTGTGTATCACTTTTGATTACAACAACTATCATCGTAATATAATGTAAATGCGGGCACAAGTTCGTGTCAGCCTCAGGTAAATTCGCAAGCTTTCGTATCTGTTGCGTTTAAATTGACAATTATTTAAACGCATGAAGTTTAAACGCTGATAATTTGTAGTAAAATAAGAATGTCTTCTGGGTTTCGACAGTGTCATCGAAGTTGCCAACGTTTTGTCCACTTTCGTAAGGGGCTTCATCAGGGCGTGAGATAAATCGCAAAACTCAAACAAGCAACCGAAATCTAACTAAGAACTTCTTAAAAGTTAGTTCATTCACTTGTGAAACAAGCCATAATCTAAACTCTGAAAAGGTAAAAAAAAACGATAAGTTGAAAAAGCAAACGAAAATCTAACAAAGAACCACTACCAAGTTAGGTAATCAACTTGTGAACGAAGCCAGATTCTAAACTCCGTAGAAGTGACTTAAGAAGAAATAGTCTCCATATATAAATGAAAAGGATCGTCAGGGATGGTTAAGCTCGACTCTGATTGGGTTACGGTTGATAAGAGGCGTGTTTTCGATAAATGACTAATGACCAAAGAGGGGATAACTCAAAACCATGATCGCGATTAAAGTTATTGGGGTGTTTGATGATTTCTATGCTTTCTCGGAATTTCCTGTTGAAAAAGAATGCAGATTTTGGAAATCAACGAAACATTATCAAAATCTATCTTGTGACCTGTAGTAAAATGATGTTCAGCTACCGTAGACTTGGAAATATACTTTTTTCTTATACAACGATCATGTTTTGAAATGCGAGTAATGACGGAACGACCGGTTTCACCAATGTAGACTAAACCACATAAACAAAGAATTTGGTACACACCTTGAAATGAAAGTGTAGGAAGTTTGTCTTTGGGAGAAGGAAGAATCTGAGAAATTTTGCCTGTCGAGTTGAATATGGGTTTAATACCATTCTTACAAAGAATTTTATTTTTATTTTTGAGGCTTTCGCGGCCATGACTTTTTAACAAATAATTATTTTCGGGTTTTGAACCGCGTTCGATATTTACACTTTTCACAAAATTTATAAAACAACAAGGTACATGACTCCGTCTATCAATTTCTGGTGTGGTAAATCTAACAAAATTTTTTCTTCACATTTGATTGTAGACTTGGAACCCTAAGAATGTCTACATATTCACCATTTGCCTTTCTTAAAATTTCTAGCAATATCTTTGTTCTTTAAAAATAATTAGATTATCTCATTCACTTTTATGAAAAATTTTTCAACACAGAAATATTTCTAACTTTTCAGTTGTCACGTCAAGTCGATTTATATATAAATTTTCTTCTGCTGAAATGGTAAGTAATAGACAAATAGAACTTTTCAATTGGTGCATAAGTTTCATTGTAACCAATACCTAGTCGCCGTGCAAAACCACGAGGATACAATTATTGTATCTTTATTCCAGAGCTTTAATTTAAATTTTTATTGCGGTATTCTATACTTTAGCATTTCTTTTTCGCAAGTCTTCTTTCACATATAATGAGGACAGTTTATAATTAGCAGTTTAGGTAGACTATTTTATTTCTTCTCGGTTTTTCAATTTTATATTTTTGTATATACATGTATAATTTATAGAGTAAACATCAAATTGATACGAAAAGGCATATTTAATAATAAAGTCAAAAAGTACGATTAACACAGCTTTTTAATTGACATAATTACCTTTAATATATTTATCAAAATACTAACATAAAATAACTAACTAAAAATACAGTAGTTGTCAAAGAACAAACAAACAAAATGTTCAAATTTTCAGTTTAAAGTCCAACAGTTAGTCGCAACCGATTACAGCAGAAAAGGCATTAAACAATCTTTCCTTCTGCAAAACCAAGAGTAACTGCAAAATCTAAGTCTCAATTGTTGTCTATCGCTTATCTACCCTATTTCAAAGATACTATAGATCGTATCGGAAAAATGTTGTCTAAACGCAACATTATCACTTGGTTGTCTACTCCTCCTAAATTGGATCAACTCTTCAATTCTGTGAAAGACGTAATTACTTTGCGTTCTGACGGCATTTATAGCATTCCTTGTTTTTGTGATAGTGCGTATATTAAAAGAACAAGCAGAAGGAATTTGTATTAAAGAACATTAAAGATATAGTCGTCTTAAGCTACGTTCTAAGTCAGCAGTAGCACAGCACTTACTATAAACGGGTCATCGAATTTTATTTGAAAACACTAAGATTTTGACTAATGTTTCTAATAACTCTAGTTTTTTTATTGGAGTTTTGGAAACTAGTTTTTTCGATCGGAGGCCGGTTTATAAAAACAAGACTTCAAAGCGCAATAGATCAGTTTATTCCAGACTGTTCACTGCGATCTGTTAGGCAAGCTCAACTTGTGTGATAACGACAACACAGAAATTGTTCAGAATGGAACTTATGTAGTGTAAGTTTTGTTGAAACAGTGTTTATTATCGCCGCATCTGTCTTTTTGACAAGCTCCTTTTTTATATTCGCAAAAAGAACAAACGTCAGTCCTTGGATTTAGAAATCCAATTCTTCAAAAAATAGACAGCAATTCTGAATTGCAAAAGTTTATTAACTGATTCAAACAAACTTGCGCATACTCGTACATAGTAACCATCGATTTTACGAATAAAATAATCATTGCGTTGTCGTTTAATAGGATTATAAGATCTTTGTACTCTGACGAGCGCATGCAATTTTGGGTTATCAGCTGCACTGTTACTTTTAACAGGACCTTTTTTTGGTTACTTTTATTTTCTATACTTCCCCGTTATAAGTATCTAACATATTTAACTATTAACTATTGTTTATTGTACTAACACAATTTACAAATAGCGTAACAAACACGAGATTACACAGATCACACGAAGTGAGTAATTGCTTCTTAGCTGTTGATCAGCTAACAATAATATCACTGCTTAAGCGCATTAGCATAAATGTAGGTTAGTTTCGGAATACTAATGTGTGTAGACTTAAAAGAGTTTTAGAATACATCCTAAGCAAATGTATATAATTTGAGTGGGACGCTTTTTCAAAAATATAAATGTAGAAGTTTGGTATAGTTTCATGTTATAAAATAGCAAGCAAATGTCAATTTTTATTTTTGTGGTTTTAAGTGCTTTTAGAATCACGCTTAACTCTGCACCAATAAAAGGTTCCGTAAAAACTAATGTAGTCATGATTTCCCAGGCTGTCCAAATATCAGTAGCTTTAACAACTCCAAAATCAGTTGGTGTTTTCAAAATTTTATTTACGGCGGGTTTCGACTTTTGCATAAAGACTAAGAATAACTCATCGGAAAATTATTTGCTACTAAAAATGGAATTTCTCGGATAAATCAGTTTTATTAAATTAATAAAATTTCATTTTTGGCGAACAAATAATATCAGTGATCACTGCATGAATTTCATAAATTTTGGATTATGTATGTCATTCTATATAAAATCATCTAAATTTAGAATGTGGTCAAATTTTGGGGAAACCTTTTTTTGAGTTCTAAAGAAGAAAATCCACACATATTTCATTTTTATAAGCACCTGTTTACATCTGACCGTAAACGTATGGCAATTTCTAATAAAAAATTTTACAATTAAAGAAAAAAAAATAAAACTAAAAATTACTTTTTCAAAAGGTTTTAACACGGTCAGGTGGAAACGAGGGTTTATAAAAATTAATTGATCGTAGGTTTCATTGTTTAGGACCTTCTCTCAAAGTTTAACTAAAAACTAAAAATAGCCGAATGCCAATTAGACGATTTCATATGGAATAATTTATAAGCCCTTATTTTTTTAAACGCCGCTTCCAATGTTCAATATAACAAAATAGTTAAACTGGAGTTTGAACCTCAAGAACTTACAGTAGTACCGCTAGAGTTTTCTACAAAATATTCAATTACTTATTTTTTTAATTTAACCGTTAATGGATCTATTCACAGTTCGCACTAACACACTGTTATCAGTTTACGTATTTATTGAATGATTATACGGTACTCTGCATCTGTGAGAACTGCTAATCAGGGAATTATCTAAACCCATAGAAGGCGCCACATTGGCGAAGAGGTGACTCATCAGGCATCTAAGTTACGTACTGCAATTGTTTTTTAGCTAAGTGTAGATACTTTGTAGATGAAAATGTCTAAAATTTTAGGTATCTACGAGATAACTAAGAGTATCGGCCGATACCTGACATCGGTATCGGCCCATACCCGACATCGGTATCGGTCCAACACTATTTAAACGTTTTTAATATAGTTAATGGTTTTGTAACGTTTGTTTTAGATTGCTGGAACAATCGTGACTTTTGAATTAATGCTGTTACAGTTTGGACCAATATTAGAAAGAGATTTTGTATCGCAGTCAGCGCTACGTTCTAATGTATTAAACTGTAATCCTATATAAAAAATAAAGTATAATTTTTATAATGTTAACTTTTTATTTTAATTTAATATATTTATTACCATAGGAAAATGTACACAAGTTTTATTAAAACTATCAATATCAACATCATAGTCAAATTAAAGTACTTGAACAATTAAATTTATGTACAGAAGACTTCTTCTCATCTTCTAATCTTTAATGCGCTTTATGGCGTCGGATGGCTAGTCCTGTATCCATTTTCCCATCTTTTTGTGACCTTTCTATTGTTTTCATTTTATTGATTGACGCTCTTCTTTCAGCATCGATTTCTTTGATTCGCTTTATACATTTTTTCTGGGTTTGGTTTTTAGTATTTTTAATTGGTTTTCCCTGATTCTTCTTGTTATTCCGTCAAGTTCCATTCTTACTATATGTGTATATCAGTTTCCTTTGTGTCTATTTGTATTTGTGTCTGTTTGTTTGTATTGCTTTTGTACTTTCCTTTTTATCTTCCTTTATTCTCGTCCAAAAATTCCTGGTATCTGTTGTTTGTAATTCTGTAATCTCTTTTCATGAGTTTTTACTGTAGTTTTTTCTATTGTAATTTTTCCTATCCTTCATTTTTTGTTAGGATATACCGTTTTCATGCTTTTTTACCATTCTTCTTATATCTTCAGTTTATCAGCTTGTCATTTTCATGTGTGTGCTGTATTCTCTGATTCCACATATTTTTTCTACAGTTTTTTTTGGAAAGCTCTCCTTCTTTTCTCTAGTGTTGATTTTAAATTTCTCTTTTCTTGCAGTTTGTTTTTTTTCGCATTTTTCTTTACGATATGCATCTTTGAGTTTCTATTGCTAAAGTATTGTATTTTCCTGTTTTTTTATTGTTGTCTAATCTGACCTGATATTTTGTTGCTACTAATCTGTGCTGTATTCCAATATTTTTTACTAGTCCTTCCTCTCAACTTATTTTTTCTGTTGGTGTTCCTTCACTCTCTGGATTTGCTTTAAGTTTTTTTTTTTATTTAGCGTTATTTAAAGTGTTAAAACAGCGAAAGTAAAAACTAGGTAATGTAAAAATTTGAAAGTGATTTAGTAGACAGTGTTAGTGATAATAGGTCAATTAAAACATATGGTTTAAAAGTCGCTTTTTGCCGAAAAAGCAAGGTAAATATAAAACAAAGTCGATAATATACAAATTTTGTTAGTCAAGAATTTTACAAGCTCAAGTGTAATAACGTAAATAATAAAATTGACTTAAAACATTGCTTAAACGTGCGGTAAGTTAGGCAACCCAAATATCATGTAATAAAAATGAAACTGTATATTAAATCGAACAACTATTATAATACAATTAGTTAATTAAAAATTAAATAAACACCACGCAAATCATACTAGTGAGAAATCAAGAAAATACGACTAATACGAAGCAAATGAGTAACAGTAAAAACAACGATATTACGAGAAAGTTTAGCGTAGGATCTATAGAAGTAGACTTATTTATAACGAAAAAAGAAGAAAGCAAAAAACATAGCGAGAAAATAGAAACCCTAAGAAATCAAAAAAAAGTAATCAAAGTAATGGAAAGAACCCCATCAAACACAAGTACAGAAAACAAAAAATTAATAGTAAGTAAAACTGAATACAATATAGAAAGGCTAGAACAATTAATGGAAAAAATAGTCCTACAAATGAATGAAACTAAAGAGGAAGTACTAGAATGGACATAAGAGGTACAAATGAAAAAACAAGAAGAAGAGATAAAAGCTTTTAGAGAGGAACTAAAAAAAAGATGAAGGGTGGCAAATTGAACAAAAATAACTACAACAAGAAATTAAAATAATGAAGAAAAGATTAGAAGCGCAAAAAAGTAGTAGGAAAAACAGTATAATAAATAAAGGAACTACGACGCAAGACGAAAACTTAACGAAATGTGTAAATGGGTTAATTAAAAAAGAAACAGGGGCTATAGTTGAAGTAGAAACGGCTTACAAGATAGGAAAACAAGAACCGAAGATGATAATAGCAAAACTAAAAAACTTTAAAAAAAGATGGAAGTGATTAAAAACTAGTACAAATTAAGAGACAAAAATATCTATATTGACAGCGATCTCACCTACGAAGAGCACAAAACTCAAACAATAATAAGAAAAATTGTTAAGGAAGAAAAGAAGGAAACAGTATCAAAGTGAGCTACAAAAATCTAGAAATAAATGGTGTCAAATACATATGGAATGAAAAAAAAATGAACTTACAAAAAACTAGCAATAAATAAGACAAATGATAATACAACGACAAAGATACATAACAAAATAGACACGATAAGAAAAAACAGAAAAATAATAGAACAAAACAAAGAGAAAACTGGGAATTCGTCTAACGGAAACGGAAGAGAAATTAATGAAAAAAAAAGAGTTAGTACAAAAACTACAAAAAACAACTGAAGAAAAACACATAACCAAATCAAAAGAAAAAGATCAAGACAAGGTACAACTAAAAAACTATATGTGAAACGGAAAAATAAGTAGAGATCAAGAACGCTAAAGGAACCCAAATGCATCAAATATACATAAAAATAAAAATAAGAGAATTAAATTTGATATGAATGATTAGCAAAATAAACTAAACATAAAAAATAAAACAAAAAACGAAAGTCGGCTTTTAAAGGTGGTAACATGGAAGGTCTGTTGGGAAAGAAGAAGAGTTAATACAGGAATTCAAAGAGTCAAATCTAGATATTTTAGCAACAAGCGAATCTAAGAAAAAAGATGCGTTTTCGGAAGAACTAACAGGTGTGATAGATGAACTCAGAGATAGGATTTTAATATTAAGAGAGTAGGTAAAAAGAAAAACAGCACTGAGAGTTTCAAGAAAGAAGTGACGGACGTAAAAGTTAGAAAGGGCCCAGAAATTAACAGCGACCACTAAAATAAGAATAAAAACTGGCAAACAAGAACAACCGAAATTAAACGTAAACAAAACAGAACGAAACGAAGTAATAAAAACATACAAATTAGCATACAATCAAACTGCAGAAGAATACAAAGAAAAAACGGAAAAGATAATAATGCAGACAACAAATGAGGGGAAAGCAAAGCAGTAGACCAACTATGGCAAAACTTTAAAGAAGCTGTCTTACGTGTTGCAAGACAAACATGCGGAGTGGCTTTTACAACTCATAAAAAGAATCAAACAAGATGCTGGAACAAAAAGATTAAAACGCAATTCAAAATAAAAAAACTGAAATGGAAGAAATATCTTTTAAAAAAAACAGAAGAAAATACACAGAACATCAAAATGAAAGAAAAAAGACAAGAATGTGGTCATGAACGCAAAAAAAACGTGGAGAAAAAGCAAAACGATTGTCTCACAATAAAAAAGAATGGTCTAAAATTGTATACATAAAGAATAGTCATTGTTTGTGTTGATTGTATAAACAGAATTATAATAGTAGCATAGTAGTAAGTTCAGAGTTTAAGATTAGTCTAGACATTTTGGTAAGAAAATATTTTTAAGTTACAACTAAGTCAAAAAAAAATTTAAGCAAATAATTACTTAAGTTTCTTTTTTCTTGTTGTTTTCCTATTGTTTATATTATATAGATTATATAATTTATAGTTTAAAGTTTGAAATAAATGTAAATATGTTATACCTTAACACCTTAACGGGTAGACAAGAAAATGATTATATACATGATATACATATATGTGTTTTATATATATATATATATATTTTAATATTGCATAGTGTTATTGTCTCTTTATCTTATTCCTGTGTTTTATAAACGTTTTTCTGATGTTTTTGTGTGTTTTATTTAGTAGTTTTCTTCTATGTATACATTTCTTCTATTCAGGTTTTTAGTTCAGTTTTAAATCTTGAATTTTTTTTGTTTCATATTTTAGTTTCACTAGTATAAGTCTAGTTTTTTTATTTATGTGTTTGCCTAGACTTTTACTTTCTAGTACCACATACTACATTACAATTTCTGTTTACATGTCTTTAAACAACACCCTTATTTTCACTTATAGTTGTAGATTACTATCCTCTTTCTTGTATTTCATACAGGGTGTTATTACGTTCTTTAACTTTAGGTATTAAATTTTATTTTTATTTATTTTAATTTTTTTTAATTGTATTATTTTGTAAGATTCAATTTGCTTTATCCACGTAGATCCTTTTCTTTCATTCTGTCTAACTTTTTATTTATGTCCCTAGCATTTGTTCCATTTTAGAAATCGTTGCTTCCTTGCTATAAATTGTATTTTCCCAAATCCGTCCCTTCTCTTTAATTGCTTATGTAGCGTATTATTGTTTGCACTGCGTGACCAGTTTTTACAATATTTTATTATTTGCTGCAATATCAGGTGACTCCGAATTGTTTTCTCGGAAGGTCACGCCGATCTCAGATTTTAATTTTTTTCTAAACATAATTAATTATGCTAGTTCTTATTTTAGTTTAATTTTTTTTACTGCTACCGTCAGTTATTGTAACTTTTCACTTGATACATGAATTTAAATTACTCTCTTACACCCACTAATTTCCAAACGACAACCATTCTACCTTCAAAGCGTTATTTTTAACCGACTGATCTTGACGATCACTAAAAAAAAAGACGAAACGTTTATTTAGTTTTAGAAATTCATCAATAAATATATTATGTGATATTAAAATTGCAACACCAAAAAAGGGTGAACATTTTGTGATCAAATTTGGTAGAAAAGTTTAGCTACTCAGAAGTAGTATATCATTAAAACTTCAAAGAAAAGGAACAAAGATAAACACAATTTTTATTTAATAATTTCTTAGTCCCTTCTATTGGTTTCACTCTTTGTGGCATCGATTTTAGTAGGTGTTCGATTTTTTTTTTGAGTTATTGTATTCTAAGCAACTTGCAGTTCATGTCGGAGAACTTTCTGAGTCTGTCTAAATTCTTCAGTCTTCTACCCATAGTGTCCCATATGTGTTCAATAATAGAATTCCTTGCCATGTGGACACGGGTATTATTCTGTTCAAAAAGTGGGTTTTCCAACTGGTGAAGAAATGGAAGAATATGGGGTTCTACTACCTCGTTAACATTCCAAGCGTTTATATTGACTCGAATAAATACTAAACAAGACTTACTTCTATAGATTATAGTACTCCATGACATAATCTCAACAGTGTGGAGCACATGCCGCTCAACAGCGGCCGTTCTCCGTCTCCGTCTCACTCTCATACGGCCATCTTGCATCCCTAAACAGAAACGGGATTTATCACTAAAGACTACCATATGCTACTAAACTACTCCAAACGTTGATGTTGGTGTTGACCCGTCAGTGGTAGCACAAGATGTGACCGATAAGATTGCAACCCGAAACTTTTGATTCAACGGCAAATTGATCAAAAGATTACAGGAAGACCTTCATTATCTAACCATTAATCGGCGATTAATCTGGTACTATAAAATCGGTCCCTTACAGTCATAAGTCAAAGATATCGGTCCTCCATCTCATTTGTTTGCCTTTCAGTTTCTTGTCTACTGCGATTCTGATCTTTCTTCGTTCATATTTAATAACAGCACATGATAATTGATTAGTTCCGTTTAAAACGATTTTCAATTTCTCCACAAGAGATAATTAATACTAATTTTAGATAAATCTGACACTATGTTTTGATTGCTTTTGACATGACGTAAGTAAACTACAACGCGTAACGAAATAGGCATCATTAAAGCTTAAAACAAGCTATATTTTTGAAGATATCCACTACGATATACGAGGAAAGCTTAGCTAATAGCTAATAATATAAAAGCATTTTTATAAACTTGGACACTTAGAGAACAGGTAAGCTCACATGTCTTATTAACAAACCTGGTTTACACCATTATAATTTTATTTTTACACAAAAACTTTGTCTTGTTTATTTATAAGTTGAGGTACACAGCAAATCAAGCAAATATTAGTTATCAAAGAAAATTAAGTCATTAGCGTATATAACGCTTAAAATCAAAAGTGATTACACGACATTTTTAGTGGCATTTAGGAGTGCATTTAATAATGAAACTTGTTCATAAAGGTATACAATCATTGGATTTAATGACAGCGAAAGTCAAAGATCTATCGACAAGGAACGCTGTCAAAATTCCAACTATACAATAGGTTAGAAACATTGATGGTACAATTGTGGAAAACGACATAAGAACTAGCGGACAGCTGTTTCGTTCTTTAGGAACTCGTCAGCGCTAGGATACACTACTGTGTTTCCATAACCATACCGACAGACAACTGTACTATTTTGTCGTGTACTTTTATAGTTTTCTGTATATGATACTTTTCAAATATGTTGGTAACCCTGATCTCTATAATAATATGGATAGCTGATACTTAGAGAAAAAAATGTAATTATGGGATTAGACTGTGTAGAAGACAGCGCCACACAATACTGAGATTAGAACTAAATTAAACGAACTTTAATTGACAAAAGTACCGCTTTCTTTGAAAAAATCATCATTCATTTTGTTGAAATTGCATAACAATTTTCAGAATTGCACAAAACTAAAATTTTGTGAAGATTAATGACTAATAAAATTTTAATTAGTTTCAATAAGATTATACAAAAAACAACACAGTTAAAGTCATTTTAACTCGCTTAAGACACATGCTTAACACACTTGTAGATTTAACGATCGAATACATGACAAAATTGCGAAAAAATCAAAAAATTAAAGAACATAACATACATATTAAAATAAGAATCCAAAACACAAGCTACTACTGATGCGCCCAAACAATTTTCAAATTATTTTTAAACATACTAATCTATTTACAAAATATCTTACAAAAATAATAATATTTATGACAATTGCACTGACAATTAAACTGTCACAAGTATGGTTGTTGCTATATTTTAGTTCTTGTCTCAGTAATGAGTGGCGCTGATGATTTCTCTAAAAGTGTCAATGTCAGCTATCCATATTATTATAGAGACCAGTGGTTGGTAATGTCTACACGACATAAAAGAGTACGGTATGGTTGTGGGAACCCATTGGTGTATCCTAGCGCCAACGAGTTCCTAAAGAACTAAACAGCTGTCCGCCATGTCTGATGTTTTCCACAATTGTAGCGAAAATGTTCCTAACCTATTTTATAGTTGAGATTTTGGTGGCGTTACTTGTCAATAGATCATTGACTTTCGTTGTCATTAAATTAAATGACAACGTTTCTACCTTTCGTTCTAATTTGTAGCTTTCTATATATCATACGCAGAATTTTTACCGCAGGATGGCGTTCCAAAAACATTTCAAATACTAACATATGTATTATTTTAATCTGTACATTAAAGTACCAAAAAGTACGGGGCAATTCTGAACAACATTTTTAATTTTTTACTTTTTTTCATGTAAATATTGTCGTACGTACCTGAAAATTTAAATGTAGTATCTTCAATTCTTTTTATACACATTTCAACAAGAATGAAATTTGTACCCACATTCGTGCATGGGGGTAATTCCGGACACCAGATTTATTTTGCTTGAAATCCGATTTAAGCGTTATTTAGGATAATTTTGAACACGGTTTAGAGTTTTTAAAAAAGAGAATGATCGTTTTTAAAGCAGTCATAGGAAATTCTGAATACTTGCATATTTTTTAAGTTTAGAGAACTGAAACTTTTTTCTCCTACAATCTTTCACCTGGAGTTTAAAATTTATATTTACATTGCAAATTGTTTTAACATCTGCGTACAATTTTGACCCGCCGTCTTCTTAAGTTATGAACTTTACTAGTATGAAATCTACTTTTTCAAACTGCTCCGGCTCCAACTATTGAGGTTCTAAATCTTCTCTTTTTTTGGTATCTTTGGGACGAACAGAGACATTTTTTGCCATGACTACCTACACGCCGCCGTGTGGCGCAGTTGCACTATTAGTGGCAGTAGGACTTACTTGATAAGACGGAAAAGCGTTTACCTCGCTTTGATGAACCGGAAGTTATAGAAAAATCTGCGTTTCTTCTACTACTCCAGCTTTCTAACCAACACATCCTACCATGTTTAATGCAATTGTTTCGCAAATTCTACTCTTAGACCATTGTATAATACTTTTTATTCAAGAAAACAAGACCACATGCCTTGAACCTAGCAAAAATATTTTGTAAAACCTTATCTCTTATATATCCTACAGCACTCTTTAAAATGAATAAAAAATCTGTTTTTGACACAACACAACAATGGCTGGCACAAATGCGTTAAGTTTTAAGGCAGCAGGATGAACTCTATTGTATTTTCTCGGGCCAGATTAATAACTTTTAGAGACAAATAGCCAAATGGCTAGCTAGATTATTTCCTATCATTGCTGTTTTTCTTTGTTTATGACAGAAAAAGAAAATAATGATGTTTACCAACCAATATTTAAATAGTGCCATTTCAAACCATTGCAGGCGTAATTAATATCTTGCAGGCCATCCTCCATTGTACTTGGCTTTGTATGCGGTGTAGGTTGGTAAAAGCTCCCGACTTCCGCTGCCGGCCAAGACTTTCAGGAAGAACTTTAACCAAACAAGCTTCTAAGTTTTTGAAGTATTTCTCTAAATCATCAAGACTGACAGCTGCTCTTGAGCGCTTGATATTTTCAGCAAAGCGCTGGGTTACCTCTCTATGCATTTTCAAGAAGCGCAACTTTGCTCATTCGGTTCAAATATGAATGTACTATAGCTTGAGCGTCCATTGCATGGAAACGAAAACTCCATTCCGCACACATAATTAACCCATGAACTAAGTAATCTTTTTTGAAATCGGCGAGAGCAGCTGGTCGTCCAATCTGAGGAACTATTTTGTTTGCTTGGCGTACTTTTACATTCTCAGAAATCGTAAGTTTCGGTACACTATATTTTTCAACTGCGTTGCGAAAGCTGCTTTTGCCATTTAAAACTTTGATTACGGCTTTTTCCAGACAACTAATGGTGTAATTTTTGTTATGTTAAAAGTCTGTATGATGCCTGTACCGTATCAGATCTATTCTCAAAACATCGAACTATCAATGCGAGACATCAAAATATCAATGCGAGAAAACTTTCGCTGCTTTGTGAAAATTTTTCTAGCCGTTATTCTATTAATGCAAAAATATTAAAACCCGTTTTGTTTATCGGTAAAATTTCTATGATGACGTCACGCCACGTTGATTGGAAGTATCGAAACCTTTGCTGAATTAATATATCTACTACGTTTTGGCGCTTTTTCAAATTGTTTTATAATTAGCATATCGAAAGCTACCATCAATTTACCAAATAAAACTAAGTTAGTCGCTAGCAATTAAGTAGTTAAAAAATTCTCAGAACAAAATTTGAGGCCCGGTAGTCTAGGGCTCGATTTTGTATGTGCAGTTATAATTGCTTCTATTTTCATTGATTTTTTAATCTCTTTATTGATATTAGTGGGGTTGACTTACTCAAAATTTTGCTTTGCTTTTTTTGTGTTGTTGCAGGACCTGGCTTTGTTTAGTAGTACCTTGGCTTAACTTGCCTTAATTATCAAGTCATTCTTTTTTGTTTATGTTAGTAGGTTTCTAGTCAGTCACGTGTTGGTGGGTTTTGTGGTTTGGTTTACTGTTTTCATTAGTTTGCTGTTTTAGGTTTTAGTGTGTTAGCTATGTATTGTTCAGATCATGCGCTACTACTTCAGACTCTGATTCGGAAACAAACTTAGAAGATTCAAATGTTACTTTTACTAGTGAAGATTCTTGTTTACTTATAGAATTTCTTATTCGTATTGGCCAGTTGTGTTTGTCTCGTGGTTTTTCACAGCATCAACTATTTTCTCAGTTTTTAAGGTTTTATCTGGCAAAGCCCTTCTTGTTTTTAAGACGAACCGAAATTCTTAACGTTCGTGGAATGATGTAGCTGCTCTGTTGAAGTCTGAGTTTTTGCTTTATTGATACTTAAGTTACCATCATGCTATATCTTGATCTTCAGTTATCGAAACCGGTCCCAGAGCAAATTTAGCTCAAGATAATTTTCCGTAATTTAACTCCGTTGTATTAACTTTCGTTAGCGTTAATTGAGATTACATCTACCTCACAGTTAGTATGCCAAGCGTTTGGAGTCGAACATCAACGCCCGTAATTCTTTTAACTTCTCAACATCAAAGACCAGTGACAAAGTTTAAGAATTATTTGTTGCCTGTGCAAATAAGATATTTACTTCCGGCTCTTCTGTTATTCCTGCTGCTTGTTCTCTTAATGTTTCTACGTTTTTTTCTTCTTTATTTATTGCTACCTCGAATATCTGTGTTTGTTGTCGTACTTAAGGTCATAAACTTTTAAGGTAGGTTGGTTCTTTTTCTTTCTTCTAATTTCTTTTCAGTTTCTAGGGTTATTAGACGCACTACTGATCCTTGATATTTAGATCAGACATCTAAAGTTAATACTTCTCCTCGTTTCTCTCGTTGGTGTGTTGTCAAAGATCTTTTGTGTAAATTTGTACATGTTTCTTCTTCTGATCCTTGCGCTTGAAAGTTAGTTATATCCTCGGACTAGCGCAAACAACTTATTCAGGATCATTACATTGCATCTGAATTGTAAACTCTGCGCTGTCACTTCTACTGGCTTTGTATGGGACCTAAGGTTGCTAAGTTCATACGCTACTGTTCTTCGTGTTTAAACTCACACCGAAGTCATCTTATTAGGTCACGTCACGCATTACTAAGTATGATGAAACTTTCAAACACTCGCGTTACTACGAAACCTTCTACACGTTTACATTTTTCAGATGTAAAATCTGCTGTATTGCTTTTGCATGTACTTCAGTCGCCTTTAATTATTTTTTGCTGTCTACTTTTTCTAATTGTTCTCTTCCTTTCTATCGGCGTTGTATACGTCGTAAGTGCGAGTTTACTTTTTGGGGTTTTTAACTTTTGATTTTGGTAGTTCGAGTCTTTGACTACGCTGTTGATATTATGGTGGTTGTAGCCTAGACGTTACCCAATTGTTCTTTCCATTTTGCTGTACTGAATTTCTTTTTTTACTTAAGTTTTTAATAAATATCTTTGAGGTTTTTCTTAACCATCTTACTTCGGGACAGACTACATTTCTATGTGTATATAGTTACATTTGCTCAACCAATCATTTTGAGATTGGTAAGACACTAGTAAAGCTCTCAATTTGGTTTTAGTTTAGTTTTTCTTTTTTTTGGGTTATCTATACCGCTCGTCAGCATTAAAGTCTTGTAATGGACTTTCCGACTTGGGATAGCAATTGGTACGCTTTCGTTCTATGAATAACTGGTATATTTATTCTTTTTTTTTTTATATATATTTAAGGCAGTTGGTTGGGCATTGATGAGTTGGTCATTCCCTTTTGATTTACTTGTCATAACACCGTATGTACGTGTTTGTGTTGCATTCTTTAAAAAAAAACTAAATTTTAATTATTATATTCCGTACTGTAATCTTTGCATCTACATTGTCAGTCGGTTGCACGTACGACTGCACCTACATATCACGCTGTTGTCACAATTAACTATAGAACTTTTTTTGTGTGTTACATATTATTAGACGGCGCGCTCTTGTTCTCGAAATTATCGAGATTTATATATTCGTGTTGTAATTTACAAATGTGATTTATTCTTTCGGAATGTAAAATTTAGGTCGACAAGTTTAATTTTTTGTACATGTTGCCCAACCGAAGGGGGCTTACTTCAATAACATTTGTTTGTGATATTGACCTACGTTCTAGCGTTTGACCGCACTTATGTAAAATTATCTTCTTTTGATAGCGTTGGTTTGCTCAAATTTTAGTATATAAAGATATTCAATGAGATTTTTCAGCTTTACTCATAAAAATAACATTTTTTAATACTAAAACATCTTCAAGAATAGCAACAATTTACTTATGTTTTTGTCACACACAACGATGGCTGGTCTTGTACATCGAATCGTTTTCTGAAAAAAACACTCGTAAAGGTTATGTGGTTGCATACTTGCGAAATTTAAATTTTTCGGCGTTTGCGTAGTTGTGCCTGGAATTACACTGCCAGTCCTAAATTACATTTACGTACCTGCGGTATATAACAACAAGTATAAGTTGGTTTTATAAAATCTATAAAAAAACAAAATTTGAGGTGTTTGTATTGCTTAAACAACAACTAGAAGGGGCTGTTTAATGTAGTTTTTATCAAACAATATTTTTATAAAATTGGCTTATAAATGCACTTAACAAAACGAGTCTCTATTTAAAATCTAAATTTATTATAGTACGGTTTTTATTGTAGATTTTACCATACATTATAACTTCTCAAACACATATATTTTTTGTAATGGTGAAGCAAGTAGTTTAAGTCAAATGAATAAAAATAGATCATAATTACGAATACAACATTTGAGGCGACAAAAATTAAAATTTTGCCTGTGACAATACAATATAAATCGAGCACTTACATTAGCTCTTAACTAAACTAATAAAATTACATAAAGACCGGATCTATTAGATCGGGTACACTAAATGAAGGCCGTATGAATTGTTACTAAGTTTGCTGCAATGTAGTTCAAATTATGCAAATAAATGAATTCAAAATCTTTAAGAAAATACTATACCATAAAGCAGCTTTTATTTTTGGTAAAATGCAGAATTGTGTATGTGTTCTACTGTGCTAACAAGGTATTTAGTTTTTCAAATGTATTAAATGTATAAACTTTTGATGTTTTTTTAATATTATTTTGACCAGGTGTTGACTTTAAAACTACTTTTTATAATGAAGTGCTTGAATAACTCAGCGCCTCATAGCATTAAAAAAAGTTAAATAGTACAAAAAGCTACATGAAACAGAAAAACGTAGGACGGAAGCTATTAAAGACACAATCGGCTAAATCAGTTTTTCTCAGCCTCGAACCCGCTGTGAAATATTTTGTGATGTATGCTTACAAAAATAAAGTAAACTAAATTATACTATATAATTTTTAATTTGCAATAAATTAATTAATTGTTGTACTTTGAAGTATTAGATAGTACGCTGTTGATAAAAAACTAGTAATATAGAGTGATATATAGCAAGAACTTGTTCTTGAGTTCCGAAGTGCATTTTTTCAATTTGATAAATTCGTAAGGTAATCATTTGTACTTTTAAGTTTATGTCTATTAGTTTTAACGTAAAATTTAAACGAGTATTAGTTTAGTATTTACCAGTATTTTATAAAGTCGATTATAATTATTATTGATAAATTATTAATAAACAATAACATTATTTAATGCTTTACACTAACAAAAATTTTAGAGATGATTTTTCCAGGAGTAATTGTATAGGCTTCTGTGTTTTAATGTTTTTAAATAATTTTAGTAATTGTAGCAAAGAAAAAATTACGTTATTTATTTATTTTTGTACAAATTCCGGTTGGTACGTCAAAATAAATTGTACTAAACTAGTGACAACTGTCACTTGATTTAAAATTAATACTTTAAATTTTAATTTTGATTAAATAACAGTTAAACTGATTTTAATAATTTTAGTAGTAAAAAAAATTGTATATAGACCACAGTTGAGAAAATCATTATAACCTGCGCTACTTATATCACTCGACGCTTCGGTTTTTGCGATATAATTTGTTGCTTAGGTCATAATAATACACTTCTAAACATTAGTATGTAATATACTATTACATAAAACTATGATGCATTAAAATATCAAAAGATAACTAGAAAACAGAAATTTACATTTACAGTAAATTGTTAATTATAGAAAAGTTCTCTATAATCATATAAAAACGTGTGTGGTAAACATTAAGATTAACATGTTTTCATTTTGTTTGTTTTTAACAGTTACTTATAAAAAAATACACGTTTGTTAGTATTACATGAATTATTTTATTTAATGAACTAATATAGTTATCAATTGTTATGTTCAAACTGTGATTTTTTACTAAAGAAGTTATATTTTTAGATGTAATATGGTTCTTGAAATTAATAAGCAAGAAATCGAATTACAAAAAACAAAATTATATAAAAAACGATGGTTTATTCTATTACTATATGTAGTTATTTATCCTTGTGGTGCTTTGCAATGGACTCAATATGTTGTAGTTGCCGACGTTATAGTTGATTATTACGATGTATCTTATGAAGATGTAAATTGGACCAATCTAATTACGGCATTATTTTATGTAGTGTTTTCCTTGCCTTCTTGTTACGTGATTGATAAATACGTAAGTTATAATGCTTGAATATTTTTAAGTTAATATTACAAAAAGAAATGTAGGGAATTCGTAAAAGTGGAGTTATTAGTGGAATTGGAGTTTGTGTGGTGGCATGGATTAAAGTAGTATCAGTTGCGCCAGACAAATTTTGGTTAGTGATCACTGCACAAGGAGTTTTAGTAATACTTCAAGCACCTTTCGTAAATATGGCTCCAAAAATTGCTGCAAACTGGTTTGGACCAGATGAAGTATCTATAGCATGTGCAATCGGATTCGTTGGAATGCAGGTACAGTTCATATTGTAACAAATATTAAAATTAATTTATTTATACTGTAAATATTTACAAGTTTATAACTAACGGAACTAATTCAATCTAATGATATTTAATAAAAACACTTTCACTAATTAATATACATACTACTATCACTCGAAAGATAATGCCCTCGTAGAACTTCTATTTATCTAAAAACTGACACTTGTTTACATTCAAGTCACGTACGTTTTTAAGTCGTATTTATTTTGACACGCGATAATCACTTATTTATGTAAACTTGAATAATCTTCTTAAAACTGCTGACTTCGAATTACGGAAATAACTCACTGCTGATTTGTTTGAACCGCATTTATACACATTTTGGAAATCCTTCGCGAATGTTCTATATCTTTCGGTGAACGTTCTAGAAAATCGATAACAACTTCTAGAAAGCTCTTGAACTTAGGAATGATTTCTCGAACGTTACAATATAAAACTTTTAACGTAATTTTTTTTTGGTTTACGCATTTTTTTCTTAACCTTAACATGCATAAGCTTTAAAGCCCGGAATAAATTTGGTAGCTTATAATTTATATAAAAAATTCTTAAATTAATTTATATATTTATTCAACTCTTTCTAAAGTTAAAAACACTCTTTGTTTTATTTTATTTTATTTTATTAGTCCCACAAACAAATTTTTCGTATTCGAGTCTTAGCGTGTTAATGCTGGTGTGTGTTAAAGTAAACGAGTATGCGTGTTTGTACAACTTGGAGTTTGCATTATTACAAGATGTATAAAAGTCTACTTTAAAATTTAGTTAAACTAAAAAACTTGACTAAAATTGTGGTAGAAAAGCAATTATAGCATGCGTATAAAGTGTAAGTTTTGAGGAAACGTTTTAATGTTTTTTTCTACTGACGAATAAGCAACTTTGCTACCGTCGACATACAAATACCTAACCTCGAGAAATTTGGTCGAGTCTTACGCCGTCAGCCGGCGCAAGTTGTAATTAATAGCCTTTATTTGTCGTAGAAAAAAATTTTTTTTAACAAAGAATTCGTATTTTAAACTAAACACAAAGTTATCTTACTACATAAAACAAAAAAAAACAATCCCAAACCCTCCACCACTATTCAATTATCTATATACATCTACTACACTACTTGAAATCTTTTTCTCCTTTTTAATACTACTTCCATCCATCTCACTCCTTCTCCCAAAATTTTCAACCTTTTTCTCTCCTCTTCTCTTAGTTCTATGCATTCCTTTACCATGTGCTGTATATTTTTCCACCCCTCCCCACATAGTCTACGTATCCTATTTTTACCTTTTTTCCAACACTTATTCTCTTGTTCCTCATTCGCGCATCTAAACCTTACTACCATTCTTTTTAACTTCAAGCTTTTTTTGCCCATTATGTACCTTGGAATATTGTCTATCACTATATTTGTATATCTCTCATTGTATTTTCCCTCTCTTATTATTGCACTTGTTTCTTGTCTCTGTATATCCTTATCTCTTCTTATTATCTCATCTTTTATTTCCCTTTATCATTCCCTTAATCTCTCGCATATCGAACTCTTTCATAGTACCTTTTTTTTTTCTTGTCCGTATTTAATTTTTCCATTCTATACCTCTCTCCAGCATGAATGAAGCAATTTACATACTTCTCTTTCTTTCATTTGTGCTTTGTAACACATTGCTCTCTTTCCTGCCTGTACTCTTAACTTTTATATCTTTATTTCCTCTTCCCCACAAAACCAAATAGGTTCCATAATAATGCTTTTAGAAGCATAGAGGCAGTATTGATATTACTGAAAGCCTTCCTGTAGCAGTAGAATGGTTTATGTTTAGAGATAGGTTTTGACACTCCAGTAGAATGCTGTACAGTTAGTGCTTATCGAGTCCTATTAGACGTTGTACAAAAGCAGGCCAAAGGTAGAAGTTTTCACGTTCCATTAGAATGCTTTAAAATAGTGCCAATGTAGTACTTTCCTATGTTGTAGAATAGCATGACAAAGTTAACGACTAAAAGGTAATTGATTTGCATGCTTTTACAGGGTTTTAATAGCATACCATAAGAAACACAAAAAGCATGAAATGATTAGTTTTAAGTCATTTTTTATTAAGAAATTTGTACAGTATCTTTGTCTAAACTATAATAATTTTTAATCAATTGTTTGCGAATTTGTAGTTTGCTGCATCATCCTAATTATTTCATTTTTTAATCTCGCTTTGCCATGGCGTAGCCATTGGAACACCTTCTCATTAATAACATCTATAGGAAATCCTTTGAATCAACTTTGGGTTAACTCTATAACAAAATTATGCGATTAATTATTTTTTATTATCTATTATCAGTCGCATGCATTTTCACTAGATTCATATCAAAAATATCTTTCTTTTTATGAATAAAATAAATTTTTTATTACAATCCCACAAAACCAAATAGGTTCCATAATAATGCTTTTAGAAGCATAGAGGCAGTATTGATATTACTGAAAGCCTTCCTGTAGCAGTAGAATGGTTTATGTTTAGAGATAGGTTTTGACACTCCAGTAGAATGCTGTACAGTTAGTGCTTATCGAGTCCTATTAGACGTTGTACAAAAGCAGGCCAAAGGTAGAAGTTTTCACGTTCCATTAGAATGCTTTAAAATAGTGCCAATGTAGTACTTTCCTATGTTGTAGAATAGCATGACAAAGTTAACGACTAAAAGGTAATTGATTTGCATGCTTTTACAGGGTTTTAATAGCATACCATAAGAAACACAAAAAGCATGAAATGATTAGTTTTAAGTCATTTTTTATTAAGAAATTTGTACAGTATCTTTGTCTAAACTATAATAATTTTTAATCAATGGTTTGCGAATTTGTAGTTTGCTGCATCCTAATTATTTCATTTTTTAATCTCGCTTTGCCATGACGTAGCCATTGGAACACCTTCTCATTAATAACATCTATACGAACTCCTTTGAATCAACTTTGGGTTAACTCTATAACAAAATTATGCGATTAATTATTTTTTATTATCTATTATCAGTCGCATGCATTTTCACTAGATTCATAACAAAAATGTGTTTCTTTTTATGAATAAAATAAATTTTTGATTACAATGCTTTTTAAGTTTAAGTCCGCAGGTTGGCCACCCCTGTTCTAAAAAAATAACTGGATGCCAAGTAAAAAATAAACAATAACAATAAAGCGCTAAAACGTGGATAAGCTGATCGTACAAAAACAGATATGTTGTCAATTGTTTCTTTTTGTACTTACGTTTACTTAAATCAGCAGAACTTCTAATAGCTTTTTCTTCTTTAATTCAGCACAAAAAAAGAACACATTTACAAATATAGACTAAGCCCGAAGTCGTCTTCCTTTCGTAAACGTAAAACTGCATATACCCGTAACTGTATAAGTACTTACTTAGAAGCAAAGATAAGCGTTTCTGGTGAATCAAACTCGGTAGACGGTACATATCTCGTCACAATTCTTAGAAATCAACAATCTTATTTACATTTACAGTATCAAACGCGAATGCATAGGTTTTTTATTGCGTACATATCTTTATCAACAAAATTTAGATGTGGGCGTTTAATCTCTACAGGAAGTTATTTTTGTTTAGGTATTACAATTTAGCAACTTGTACAAACGGTTTTCTGATATTAAAAATTATATTTCTTTATCTCAAATAAAGAACGATTAAACCGATTTTAGAGGTACTAAAACACTAAAAGAATGTTATCATGTTAATCGTAATACTTGAATTTTAATAGATTGTCAAGGCTGCTATAAACACTTCATTTTTTATATCAATATAGAAGGCCTATAGGAGTGATTTTAAAGGAATCTTTTAGGGTACTTTATTCTCCTTCTATATGCATTGTTATAGAATCAATATGGGAACGCCATTAGAATGCTACATTTCTAATACTTTAGTAATTCCAATCAACTGCCATTTTAAGGATGCTATAAGCACTTCTTTCTTAAATTAAATATAGTATTCCTATAAAAGTGTTTTTAAAAGAATCTTTTAGAGTACTTTATTCTTCTTATATAGGCATTCTTATAGAATACGTTTTAAATTAAGTGTGTTATTAGAAGTCCATACACAAACTACTATTGGAATGCTTTAGAAATGAATATTTGGGAATGCTTATCGAACCTACATGGAACTTATGGTTTTGTGGGATGTTTTTTAAGTTTAAGTCCGCAGGTTGGCCACCCCTGTTCTAAAAAAATAACTGGATGCCAAGTAAAAAATAAACAATAACAATAAAGCGCTAAAACGTGGATAAGCTGATCGTACAAAAATAGATATGTTGTCAATTGTTTCTTTTTGTACTTACTTTTACTTAAATCAGCAGAACTTCTAATAGCTTTTTCTTCTTTAATTCAGCACAAAAAAAGAACACATTTACAAATATAGACTAAGCCCGAAGTCGTCTTCCTATCGTAAACGTAAAACTGCATATACCCGTAACCGTATAAGTACTTAATTAGAAGCGTTTCTGGTGAATCAAACTCGGTAGTCGGTACATATCTCGTCACAATTCTCAGAAATCAAAGTATCTTATCTACATTTACAGTATCAAACGCGAATGCATAAGTTTTTTATTGCATACATATCTTTATCAACAAAATTTAGATGTGGGCGTTTAATCTCTACAGGAAGTTATTTTTGTTTAGGTATTACAATTTAGCAACTTGTACAAACGGTTTTTTCTGATATTAAAAATTATATTTCTTTATCTCAAATAAAGAACGATTAAACCGATTTTAGAGGTACTAAAACACTAAAAGAATGTTATCATGTTAGTCGTAATGCTTGAATTTTAATACATTGTCAAGGCTGCTATAAACACTTTATTTTTTATATCAATATAGAAGGCCTATAGGAGTGATTTTAAAGGAATCTTTTAGGGTACTTTATTCTCCTTCTATATGCATTGTTATAGAATCAATATGGGAACGCCATTAGAATGCTACATTTCTAATACTTTAGTGATTCCAATCAACTGCCAATTTTAAGGTTGCTATAAGCACTTCTTTCTTAAATTAAATATAGTATTCCTATAGAAGTGTTTTTAAAAGAATCTTTTAGAGTACTTTATTCTTCTTATATAGGCATTCTTATAGAATACGTTTTAAATTAAGTGTGTTATTAGAAGTCCCTACACAAACTACTATTGGCATGCTTTAGAAATGAATATTTGGGAATGCTTATCGAACCTACATGGAACTTATGGTTTTGTGGGTCTACTATGTACCCTGGCGTCTCCTTTTCTAATCCTAACGTCCATTTCTAGTAATTTTCTTGTACTTTCTCTAATTAATCCCATTCCTTCCACCCCCATATTACCGCCCCGTACATCATCACACTCTTTATTAATTTGTTAAACAACCATCTTCTTGCTTCTATTTGCTTCTCAAACCTCTTCTCTCCTATACCCCACACTTAACCTACTATTCTATTACATTTTTTTGCCAACTTGAGCCGGTCGTATCTGATTCGATACCCAAATAAGTCAATTCAATTACACTTGTTTCCCCGCTTTCACTCCGCTTTTTTAACCCCCATTCCTTTTCTGTACCACTACCGTATTTGTTTTTCCCACATTTACACTGAAACACTGTTTTCCAGATACTTTTTTACTGTCTTTATCATCTCCTTCATTTCTCTTTCTTTTTTTGTTATAATCACTATGTCATCCGCATACGCCAAAACCCACACTTTTATCAATTTCAATTTTTTCCTTTTTTCCACCTTCTTTTACTTCTTCTTACCTCATTTCTGGCTTCCCTAAATTTCTTATTCCACAATCTCTTTTCTTTATACCCTTTTATGTTTTTTTAATTTTTTTTCTTTTTATTGCTTTATCCATTTTATTAATCAATTCTTCCTTTACTCCTTCCTCCACCCATTGTTCCTCCTATAATTTTTTCTTATAAACCTCAATATTTTCATCTGTTCATACCTTTTTCTCTGTGTCTGAATTTTTGTACCTCTACCTTCTCCAATTATCTCGTTAAAATCTCCACCTATTATTAATTTTCTTCTCTCTTCTTTAATCAGTAGCAGGTTGTATGTAATTTTTTATGCGCCAAGTACGGTGTGTGTGTCGGCGTTAAAACGCAAACGGATTGGTTAGGGATAATGAGATTTTGTTATCAGTCGACATCTGCCTTATAAATGCTTTTCTTTTAGCAAATCCTTTCTTAACATTTCATATGTGAAAGTCGGCAAGACGATTCATTAATATTTCAAATCACCTGCTTGAAGATTAAATTGTAGGTTAGTATTTAAACGTGGTAAACGTTGTTGCGAGTTACCAACTATTTCTTGTTATTGTAACTTTTATGTCTTGCTTCTGGAAATAACTAATATGACGTAATTTCTGTGGATAATTTTGATAATCGCGGTTAGTGGCGTTATTGATTGCGGATTAGGAAACCAATTATATAGATAACTTTTATGAATCGCTTTGTGGAGTTCATAGATGTATAACAAGATTGATTACCTACTGTTAACACTTTTGGGTTCTCTCTCCAACTATCTTCTCCAAGAACAAGATATTTATGTTCTATTATTTCAACCGTAAATAATCCGTGGAGAAAGCTCTTAATAATTAACTTTTATTAATTTTACTGCTATAATAAAAAAATACTATTTGTAAAGGAAATGGAAGTACGCGACGACGTTTTGTTTAATGTTACCGGGTAATTCAAACCTATCTCAACATCTCACTGACAAGCTTGACGTCAGGGCTACGGGTAGATCGTACCTTAGATAGTTTTCGCATAAGTGCTTACAGTAAATACTACCGTTTGTCCATTGCGCGGTATACTAAAATACCTACTTCCAAGGTCTATAATAGCCTTGTTGTTTATTATGTGTATTTATGTAATAATACTAATGATAACAGTGGTGTAGTCACGGGAGCATTTAAATAAACAAAACTGTTATTTTCTTATATTAACGATTGTTTAATTTACTGATGATATTTCCTTTTGCCTAGCCTAGACGTTCGTTCTATTACTATCCGTATGAAAAAGGTGGCGCTTGGGCATGGCTTATCTGAAGAGTGATTATCACTAGCAATCCGACTCACGGCCATCTGCGGCGAAACTAGCCGAACGGTAAGCCAGACATCTACATTTCGTTTTCTCACCTTCCCAATTTGTACGTCACAAATAATTTTGGCACCTGCAACGTGTGCAGGTATAGCTGCTTCTACTTACGCGATAAAGCCTGGGTTTGCTAATAAACTAAATGTAGTATTCAAAGAGGATGACTTAATTTTTCTGCTAGAGTTTTTAACTAGGGTGGACGAGTTAAGTGTCGTTTCTGGCATTTTTTTTAACCAACCCTTTGCTTCTGCTCCTAAACTACTGACTGAAAAAGCTCTATTACTTTATCGAACACGTAAACAAATTGGAATTTGTGTATACGAATTATAGTAAACGCTTCTTGGATGAAATCAAAGCTGGGACCTGCGAAATCTATAGGTCTGTACATTGCGACTATATAATGTCTACTTTAACGGTTGAGTGATTCTTTACCTGAGGCACAACAACTTTGCATTATTCGACGTAATCTTACGTTGTTCTTTCAAACAGGTTTAGCTTTTTGGGGTGTCAGTTCGAACCATAGTTTATTTTAGCCGAGAAACTAAAATAATTTGAATATAACTAATATCTGACTCAATCTTTTAAACTAACATTTTCTAAACGCCCATCTCATCTTCTAAAACCAATGTGGAGTCTGCTACTTTTTTTCTGCTTCTTCGACTAGTTTGGTTGAGGATTCAACATGCTATCGGTAAATACCAAGACTCAAACTCTGCATTGCTATGGTTGAGGAAAACATGGCGTCATAAAACCTAACTTCAAGCGATGTAAAAGGAAAGGTTTAAACTAGCAATTAGGGTCTCGGGCCGAGTGATAGACTCCGATGGTTGTTTAATCTCGACAAGTCCTTTTAGTGGTTTAGACGAGAAACATCGTGTGTTGTTAAATTTTATGTTTGCTAATGCACGGGGCGATAAACGTCCGTAATTAATGTGTCTATTTTTGGTACTTCTCTCTGTGCTCTTCTGAATTCTGTATCAATTTGCATTATTCTGGGGGCACCTGGCTGGAATATTGTTACCGATCACTTTAGAAGGTAAATTGAAAGCACTGAATGTGTTAGTAGTCCTAGAGATTTTACAATATTTGATTTTAGATATTAATTTCTAAAATGATAAACTAGGTTCCGGATTTTTGTTCAAGACAATGGTCTTTTTCTTCTCCTATCTTTTCCATCGGTATTGATCAAGTTTCTTTCAAGTTGTATTTGAAATCGAATGAACAAACTCTACCAACTTCAGTAATTGATAAATATTTCTCTTCTCTAGTTACGAGTCTAAAGTATAGGATGATACTTACCGATTTTGCGTGGACTTCCGTAAAGTAAACACGGTTACTCAAAAAGATTTGTCCTTATCCTTAATATATTCTTGATCGTCTCAAAGGTGTTAAATTCTTGTCTAGCTTAGATATTCGTTCGGCGTACCGGCAAATTTTTCTTGCTTCTGATTCAAAACCGATTACTGTTTTTATTGTTCTAAATCGGAGGCCTTTTCAGTTTACTCGGATTCCATGCGGATTGCACAATTCACTTACTACGTTCTTACGACTCATCGATTGGATATTGGGCCAAGAATTAGAATCGTTTTGCTTTGCTTATCTCGACGATATTATTATCGCTAGTCCTTTTTTTGAAAAACACCTATATTACTAGTGTTACGACGTTTTGGCACGCTTGGTCTAACTTTTCGTAGAGACAAGTGCTGTTTCGGTAAACCAGAAATAAAGTATCTGAGTTATGTGGTCAACCAACATGGTCTACTGATGGATCCAGATAAGATTCGGGCTTAGTTATGATTTCTCAATTTGTTCGTTATATAAACCAACGCTTCAGATTTCGGTTTGAGCGCTATTTTTCACAATCTTTTCACGAAGGAGAACAAGTCATAAGTTATGTTAGTTGCTCGTTGAAAAAAAACGAAAGAAACTATTCTACTACCAAAAACGAATGTCTCGATGTGCTCTGGGCTATTGAAAAACTCGGTTCATACATTAAAGAGACTAAATTTACTGTGATTACGGATCATCATTTTCTCGTGTAGTTTAATAAATTAGAGTCCTCCTCTTTTCTTATTCATCGCAAAGAAAAAAACACGTCGTTCCGAATGCTTTATCTCGATCTGTACCCGTTTTAGAGTATGTCATACCGGAAGTACTTTCATTTCCTGTTAGGTGTTCTATTTCTATTACACACACCTGATATCAGAACCTATCTTGCCGTATTACTTCTTCTTCTTTTTGCAAATTTGCGTGGTGGTGTATTGTCAATGAACTCATTTACAAACGTACTCGTCCTATTTCTTTTTCTAAACTTCTGAACGACTGGAAATTGTTCGTGCCAAAAGGTTAAAGATCTAAAGCGATTGGCGATTGTCATGATCCTCCTACATTTGGTCACGGTGAAGATAAGAAAATTCTGGGGCGACTACGCCAATAATACTACTGGCTTTAGATGCAACAAAAAGAAGCAGAATACGTCCGTCGGACACTGTTTGTTCAACTCAAAAGGTAGAACAAAAGAAACGTGCTGGCTTTTTTGCTTCTCTTGCTAAAGCTACTCATTCATCTAAAGGACATACTTACATTCTTGTGGTTGTCGATAATTTTATAAGTTTTTTTGTTTCTTTCCTATGCAATCTGCGACTGTCCCTACTGTTTCCAGGTTTGCAAAATAAAACATTTTCTTACTGTTTGGTACGTTCTTAAAATTATGATTTTCGCTTATGTAAAGTAAAATCATCGATCGTGAGATGCGAATCTGTCCAAAATTAGGTGTGCGATTTGCACGGCAAACCTTAAAACTATTGTGTGTACTCCTTTCTCTGCTCTTTTTACTACAAAATATATACTTTATGATCTGATGGAGATCCTTCCAACGGACCAAATAGAATTACCTGATCCTGATCGTACTCCTTCTACGTCAAATACCTGGTAAGTCTTTAAGAGTAAAGATTTGTTACGAGAAAATCAGGTTCCTCGAGTTGGGCAGCCAATAATAAACTGGTACGCTGGTCTTCTTGTAACAAAACAAAGCAACGGCTAGCAACGCTTTTCCGAAGAGGGATCGCAGGCTGTGATGAAAGATTAAATTAAGGACATACCATCTAACTTTACCCGTAGCTGAAAAAGAAAAAATAACACCACAGAAGTAATAACACAAAATATATATTTATTTTATCACAGAGGATGAAGAAGGTATATAAATCTAAATTTTCCCAAACATTGATACGTGGGTCGGATCGATTATAAGTTGCGCCGACTCAACGCGCACTGCATATGAGTTTGTGAAACACAAAATGATCTTCTTATTAATTATGTTAACCTAACATGCACGAACGGTCATAATCGACATGACCACCAAAGTACAAATCGAAAAAAATTTGAAATAGTAATACTCACAGTTAGGTTTTATCCAGTAGGGGATTAGCTAATTCTGTACTTGAGTTACCTAAAAAGGAATATTAAATCCAATACAAACAAGCATATAGCGTTAACACAAGTAAAGTTCCCCTTTAGCATCCAATTATTTAAGAACGCAAATGCGCAGCGTTTCCCTTTCAAGGAACAAGGACAAGGAAGGAACCTCCAAGAAGAAAGCGAGTAGAAAGCGACTAATCACTGGCTTTCGGGTGTCCCCTGGAAACGATAAGCGAATTATCGGCTAATCCTTCCAAAACCAGAAGCATCACCAATGAGCATAGAAATGCCTAGTGGCGAAAGCCCAAGAAGGTTCTTATCAGAACCAGCTTTGACGATTATCTCTGTGAACATAGAAGGTCTTTCAACATGCAAAGAACAACTCCTGCACGATCTCTGCCAAACTAACCCTGGACCGGACACTAACCTATAAGAAACATTGCCACAACACAAAACTAAAGGTCTCCGCCAGAAACAACATCATTCGAAAACTTACATCTACCTCATGGGGTGCAAAACCACAAGTTCTTCGAACCAGTGCCATGGCTCTAAGCTACTCGGCAGCCGAGTACGCATGTCCCGTGTGGTATAGATCGTGTCATGCCGGCCAGGTGGATGTGGCTCTGAACGAAACTTGCCGCACAATAACAGGCTGTCTGAGACCGACACCGACCGAAAAATTATACTGCCTAGCCGGCATTGCACCCCCCGATATAAGACGCGAGGTGGCGGCTAGGAAGGAAAAGCAGAAGGCCGCCACATCTGCAGCACACCCCCTATTTGGTCTTCAGCCCGCCCATAAACGGCTCAAATCAAGGAAAAGTTTCCTACGTACCACCGAGGAACTCACACAAACAGCCCAACAGACTAGAAAAACCCTCTGGAGAACACGCTGCCACCTTAGCGAAGATTGGATGACCTCCACCGAAGACCTCCCACCGGGGCATAAAGAAAACTGGGGAAAATGGAAGGCTTTGAATAGACTTCGTGCGGGTGTAACGAGATGCAAAGTAAATAAAATAAAATGGGGCTTCCCCTGCGAGTCCCCCCTATGTGAGTGTGGAGAAGAAGAGACCACAACACATCTCATGGAATGCCGACTATGCCCAGCCACCTGCACAATGGAGGATCTGGTAAACGCAACACCAAATGCGCTCGACGTGGCCAATTACTGGTCCAAACATGTGTGATATTTGTATGTGTATATACTTTGTATGGTGTATTGCTACATATACTTTATATATTATATATAATTTTACCCTTTTTTCGATGCTTCTGACACGAATAAATAATAACTTAACAGAATAAGTTTTCCAAGTTTTTGGTAGTAGTTAATCTCCAAAGGAGGTATAATCCTGAAGGTTGCCAACCCTTGACGGTGTATAATAAATAACGTTTTCAATACCGTGACGTCATGGAAGTTTTCTAACAATGCCACCTGATCGTTATCTTAAATGATAACGGTAAACATGTGGTGGGTACCAAAATCCACTACAGACAATTAGCACAGAATCAAATTAAACTCCCAGAAAAGAAAAATTTACAAAACTTACCCCGATTTAGCATTTACAAATGTAATTGCATATTCGCCTGAAACGATCTAAAGGTGAAGGTTGCACCGGGTGTAAAAGTACAGAGCTTGTCGATGGTCTTATAAGAAGTAAAATTAAATATGCTGTCTAAAATTTGTCATTTTGACGAAAGAGTAAATAGTTTTAAGGACAAATTTTATACTGAAATAGAAATTTTTATATTCCGAAATTGAACTGCTAACTTTTAACAGAACACATTCTCAACAAGCTTAGGAAAGCTGCTATAAAAAACACACATACGTACAATCTCTGTCGTCGTGCTATCAGATTCAAAGTGGGCGACAAAGTGTGGAAGCGTATTTATACTTTGTGCTGTGCTGCAGTTCTATAACGCTAAGTTAGCTCTTAAGCTTGTCGGGCCATATCGTGTTAGAACGCTGTAGTTTTCGTGGACGTACGAGTTAGTAGATAATACATTTCGATCTTTAGGTATCTTATTTATTGTAATAATTTACAATTATTAAAGGATTAACTGGTACGAGCAAGATCAAATTCAACTTCAGCGTCTAATAGAGGAATGTTGTCAAGAGGATAACGAAGTAGACACCGAGGAAATATTTGATGATGACGAAAGCGAAGATGATTTACTTGAATACCATGTTTTAGATAACTTGACAATTACTAAGTGGTTCACTGGCATCAAATTGAATTAAAAACCTGTACAAGAATTACAAATAACAACAATTGGAACTATAATGAAGCATAAGAAGGAACTTCCATCAGATCTTGTTAGTTTGAAAAGAAAACCGGAAAGATCAAGCATGTTTGATTTGGGAATGTTGCCACGTTGGTACATACCTTACATACCCAAAAAACAAAAAATGTATTAGTTGTGTCGACCTTACGGAATGATGATATAAATTGCAAAATAGGAAAACTAGATATCATAATTGCTTAAATTAGATGGCATTCCTTGCTCTTGTAGTGCATATCTAGAAAAAACGGATAGAAACCTGGGAATTCGTATTTTTGATAAAGAGCATCAAAAATGTAGTCGTCTTAAACAATCTTCAAAGTCAGCGGTGGCAAACACGTGCTAGAAATGGCTCATCAAATTATGTTTAAAAACACTAAGATTTTGGCGAATGTTTCTAATTTCTGTCGGCAAAAAATTGTTCATTGAAATAATTAAAAATCTTTTTAATATTAACTGAGATTCTAGTTTTTCTTTACTGGAGATTGGGAAACCAGTTTTATCGATTGAAGGGCGGTCTATAAAATCAAGACTTCACGGCGCAGACAATCAGTTTGTTACGGACTCTGAAAATGTTCTCTGTGACGTATGACAAAAGTTTAGCTTGTGTAATAACGACACACGGGAATTATCCACAATAGAAAATTGTATTACAAATGTAACCTGTGAAAACCTGAATTTTACTATATCTTCTAAATGTTTCAAATAGTGTGATTTTAAAAGAACTTATTGTTATAGATCGGCGTTGCTCTTGGATTTGTGCTACCACCACTTTTAATAAAAAAAGAAACAGTTGAAAATGATTTATTTATGACAAACACGGGTATAGCTGTAACTTGTACAATAGCTGCCTTATTGCTATTTTTATGTAAGTATTATTTAACTAAAACATTGTGATGATTTGCTTTTTCAATTATTGAAATAATAGAATTAAAATTTGACAAATATTACTATTCACTTCATTACAAATCATAATTCATTGCCATCTATCTAAAAAACAAAAATTAGTTTTTTTAGACAAACCACCTATACCTCCTTCGTATGCTACAATGAATCAGAATCATCAGATTGAATATATCGAAAGTGCAAAGAAAGTAATAAAGAACAAGTCATTTGTACTTATACTATTGGCATGTGGTCTTAGCTTATCAGTTTGCGTAGTTTTACAAACGGTTTTAAATCAAGTCATTTTAAAATGGTATCCAGTAAGTATCGAATTTGATTTTTTTAAAATATATTTTTTTTTATTTAAATTCTTTTTACTTGACGATGGTGTTTATATATGCTACTTCATCAATAAAATTATTACTTGCTTTTGGTTTAAATACATATAGATTTTAATTAACAAGCTGTTTACAGGATGCATCTGAAGATGTTGGTTGGATAGGTCTTTTAATGGTAATAACTGGTATCTGTGGAACTATCTTTGCAGGAATTTTAACAGACAAATTTAAAGCGTTTAGGTTTGTAGATAATGTATTACATAATAAAAAATGTATATAATTACAACTTACAGGTCATCATTATTGTTCTTCGGGTCATTTTCAGCAATGACGTTAATTGCATTAACTTGTACCTTGCATCTGAATATCATTTACCCATATATTTCTTGTTCTTTATTTGGGTAATTATCTCTAATTTTTTATAAACAATGGATTATTTTAATTTTTTTAGATTTTCTGCAACATGTTTTTGGTGCGTGTGTCTTCAAACAGCAATTGAAACGGCGTACCCAGAACCCGAAGTAATTATATTTGGATCCATATTGGGGTTAGGTCAGCTATTGGGAGTTGGATTTACATTTGTATATTCTTATTTATTTTATGAAATAAGCGATTTTTGGGGAAATTTTTTTCTATGTATTTGTTGTATAGCTAGTTTTTTAATATTGTTGTTTACAAAGTTTGAATTAAAACGATCGAAAATGAATTCAAAAAATGTATTAGATAATTGTACATCAAAAGTGGAAACAATAACAAGGTTTTAACATATTTTGCAATTAATTTATATTGTTAAATAAATTTTTATTTATGACCGTTGCTAAGTAATCGTTGGTTTGCTTACTTTTGTTAAAACACTGATTGTAATTACAGGTTAATGATCAAATGTATGGAGATAAGTCGTGTTTGTAGCATAATAAATAAAGTAAACATAAGTTTTTTTTTCGTATTTTTCAAAGCATGCTTTTTCAATCTTTAAAATTGAAATTATTTTTTAGTGTTTGAATAGGCAGGGTTGAATCTCAAAAAATAAAACTACAAATCAAATTTTTCTTTAGAAAAAGTTTTTATCTAAAACAAGTGTAGCTTTTACACAGTACGATGTGTTATAAATAGTTGCATGGCTCGGTATATCTCTAGACCTAAATCTTATAGCGGTAACATGGAAGGGGAGTGGAACTTCATATGCAAAAAGATCGTTTTCTTTGGTTTTAATTATTTATAAAGTTTAGGAAGATTTTCTTGTTGGATCTCTTTGTTAGATTTTGGCGGACAGCATGCGCCGAAGACTTTAGAGTTGTATGAATAACAAAGATTATTACCTATATCAATCATTAAAATGCCGTTACATTGTGTATAAATTGTTTACTTTTAATCAAAACTCTGTTTTAATGATGACTATTTACAATCAAAGCTTCAAAAAATGTAGAAAAAGAAAATGATTGAAAAGGTAAAAATATTACAAAAATGTATGACAAGTTGCAACTTGTTGAGGCGTTTCTTTTACATACTGAATTTGTTTGTCAACTTTTAGTTTTTATTTAGCATTTGAACAGTGCAGTTGTTTTAGACTCGAGTGTTGATAAGAGTCGCGCATAAGTAATTATGGATCCAATTGTGTTTTATGGGTTAGTCTTATGAAAATAAAGGTAAATTACATATAGACGTAAATGGGTTTTAGATCTGTCGCTATATATAGACTTTTGACAAACGCGGTTGATGATGTTGAAGTTTCAACATCGGCAAAAGAGATGGATGTAATAGTCCTTTCTACAGAACCTGCTGATCAGTATATTCACAGTGATGAAGATGCAATTGATGACGATGTACTGCATTTACATCAAATGCCCGAAGAAGTTTCTGGAAAAGTGAATCTACATTTTTAAGATTTTTCAGATGATAAAGAGAGAGAAGAAAAAACACCAACAAAAAAAAAGAGGAATGTGGGGTCATTTCATACCAAAGCAACACATGAAAGTTGTCATAGAGATTATCAAACATTTTTTTTTCAAATATTTCAAACGATTTCAAAAATACGGCTATGTAAAGTTTCTTAAAATCCGTTAAAAATACCTAACCACATATTTTGAAATCACCATACATTTTTTCCTAATTAAGCTAGAAAGATAGGAGTTCTGTTTTAAATGGTCTTTTTTTTATGTAGAACACATCGTGCTTTGTTATAAAAAACGTTGTTAAGAAATTTAATTCAAAATTTCGATTTTGATTTTTTCAAAAAAAAACTTGAAAATTTTTAAATATTTTCTATAAATAGTTTATACTTCTAGTAAAATGATTCTCAAAATTTTAAAATGGAAGGCTAATGGGTTTATAGTTAAATAATAACTTTAAAAAAGGATGTTTTATAAAACTGTTAATCAGCTTACCTTCTACAGGTTTTTTTTACTGTATAACTAACATCTTATTCAAAACTTGATCATTTGTGAAGTTTTTATGACTTCTTTAGATGTTATTACACAAATCCTTCCTGTAAGAGTGGTGAGATCAACTTTACAAAGTACATCTGGCAGTGGTATCTACAATATGTCCGGTTTTGTTGGATAAGAAAATGATGATGACGTACCAGCAGAATGCAAAAATGTCAATTTTATTCATCTTCTTCTTTATTCTTCTGCAACACATACGTCAGCCACCATTTTTGGTCATATACAGCGGTTATATATCTAGTAACTTCTGCTATTTGTAGTTTTTCAAGACATTTTTGGATGGTCACTGTTTCCTCTGTTGTATCTTCAGAGAATATTTTTACACATATCTTTAATACACTTGAATTTACAAGCATATAAACATGATATTGCTGCGTTTTCTTAATAGTTACTGCTTGGCTGAAACGGTTATTCAAAAATCTCTCAGACTAAACATACTCATCTTGTGTGGAAAAGGTGAAATTAATTCCAGATGAATTTTGAACTCCCCAGTTTAATGTTGGATAAGTGTTAAAATTTGGTCGTCATATGGACGTTGTAGACTTGCTCTTGCAGCAAGTCTCTTTACTGAGTCGCCAACTCCATCACATAGTCCTGCTTATGATAACGTAAGTTGATAAAGCTTTTCTTATTTGTCTATTGTGCAGCGCATCCAAATAAGTAATAAAAAATCTTGTGTTAAGTTTATTATTCTCTCTGTAATAAATTACAATTGGGTGTATTGTCACATAATCACTTGTCTAGTGGAAACTTTGAGCTTCGTCCTGAACGACAATATTATAGTTTTCAGATAAATCTAAGTTTACTAGAAGCTCACATTCTTTAATATTTTCTTTTTTATCATTAATGAAGAATTACTGCTGCTTTGCAATAAAATCGTGCTTTTTTAAAATGGTTAGTTTGTTACAGAAAATATTTATAAAATCTTGATTAGATTACTATAAAGTTTTGATGCTGCAACGATCAACAAAGACCCACTGACGATAAGTGACATTTTCTACCAAATTTTTTTCAAAAACCTCTTTAATGATTTTACAAATTGGAGCAACACAAAATTTTTGCCAAACAGTATTTCTAAGTCCATTTGTCAAAACTTCCACTTCGTATTTTCTATCATTAACTTCAAGTTCTGGTGGATTGTGCATACACAGACTGAATGTGTACTACTTTGACTTGCTAGTATGCAATGTTTTGGTCGAACCTCGGCAAATTTTGAAAAACCTATTGTAATATCTGAGAATCTTTCTTTAAATAATAAATAAGCTTCTTTAAGATTACACAATATTAGTCGTTTGAACATTTTTGTTTTAATTCTATTCGAATCGACTACACTTAAACAATCCTTAATACCAGGCATTATTCTACTGATATCATCACAATAGTTTTTGAAACTACCTTTTCAGACTTTGGGTTAAGGTTTCCTAAGATACCTTTTTCTATTAATATTTTTTTGCCTGTTCTACCATATAATTTGCTACATTAAATTAATGCACCTTTCTGATGCATATTTCTCGGACAAACACGTAAGTATTACTAACTACTTAACTCCATTTGTTGATATAGAAAACTTTTATGCATTGTTTCTACGTCAGTGTCAGTTTTTCAATTTAGACCCAGCGAACAACTTCAAAATGTGGATTATTTATCAAAGGCACTAGTACTACATTTAAACAACGATGAAACATTTGCAGTTCATTCAATATTTAAAGTTTACTTGATTAATAATCACAAGTGAACAAGTTCGAAGAAAAACAGAAAAGGATCCAGATTTGCAGATGTTAAAAAGAGAATTATTGTCAACCAACACAAGTCATAATCATTCTTATTATTCAATCCATCATGGTATTATAGTTTGAAGAATCAGAGTAGTTATTCCAATTTCATTACAGCAACCAATTTTAGAAGAACTGTATGACACACATGTTGGCATAGTGAAAATAAAGGCAATTGCTAGACTGACTTGCGATTGGAAGAATATAGATCAAGACATAGAAACCATCACTCGCGCCTGTCTTGCATGCGCACAGAATCAATAAGACCCTCATCAAATACCAACACATCAATGGGAAATACCAAGCCATAATTTCTAATACATGCAGATTTTGCCAGGCCGATCAAACGGAAACAATTTCTCATTGTGATTGATCGTTTAACTAAATGGGTAGAAATAGTTACATTCGCAGAAGCACCAACATCATTGTCAACCAATAGAGCTTTTAAGAATATCTACACAACCCACGGATTAGCATTTGATTTAGTTACAGGCAGCGCGACCATTTTTAAATCACAAGAATTTTAAGAGTTTTGTCAGTACAATAGCATAAAATAACTATTTTTAGCCCCAAGGCATCCAACTACAAATGGACAAGAAGAGAGAACAGTACAAACCTTTAAACACAAACTTGAAGCGACGTTAACCACCGAAAAACAGTCATATGCTCGAACCACCATTACCAGGGGTAACGGAATATAAACGGAAGGTTAAACAAATTTTGAATATAAACCACGAGTACACAGAAAGAGAGTAACTTTTCAATTACCACCAATGACAACAACATCCCAACCGAGTTGTGAAATACAAAAAAAGAACAATTGTACCCAGAGTGACCACAACCATATCACAATCATCGAAGAGTAAAACAAAACATAAAGTTGAAGAAGTTCGAAGATCGCAAAGAACAAGAGGGCAAGTACAAAGATTAAATTTATAACTTGTGTTCAACTTGTTGTGTATTTCATATTAGGTGTGGAAGAATTGTTATATCTTTGGTATTAGTATAAACGCAACTTATTTGTTCTGTTGGTGTAAACGGAGCTTAAGTGTAAAAATATAATTATGCGCGCATTCTGCATGATTTTGCATTATTGAATGTGTCCAATATACTTTTAATAACGCTAATTGTTACAACCATAAGTGAACCATAATATTATGTAAAAATCAAAAATAAAATATACAAAATTAATCCTAGAAGATCGAATGACTGGGACGTTATTGTCGTGTTTCAATTCGACGACATACTGAATGTTGTCTGTGATCGAATTCCAAGAAATACCTAATGTTTTTGCGTTTTCTCGCTGTCCTAAAGAAACTGTATAAAACGATAAGTTGCTCGTTGCATTGTTAGACAAAACTTTACTACTATTTGATACGAACTTTTGTATGGGGAACCGGCACCTTTCATCACTTTGCAGTCTTAATACTGCTTCGGGTGTACTTGCTTTGTTAATAAGATCGTCCATGAAAAATCATGTTTTACAATATTAGCAACTTTAAGGTATTGAATAGCATTCAAATCTGCTATTCGCTGGAGACATTTGGTAACGAGATAGCTAGCGCTTGCAGTACTATATGTTATAGTCTTTCTTTCTGACGAGTGAATCAAAACCTGACCGTACATCTTTTCTATGTCACCAGTCAACGCAATCTTATGTTGTTTGTAAGACAAGATAAATAAAAAGATTAGACTGTATCTGAATTAGATAATGACTTGGCGCTAGCATTGAATACCACCCGGGTTTTGGTAGTAAATAAATTGGATTTAATAACCGCATGATGTTAAACGTTTTTTGACAAAACAAGAGTGTTTAATGTTTTTATTGCACAAAATGTCTCACCACCTAGCTTCTCCAAATTTGAATTAAAAGGGATGGATACCACAAATTCACCATTTTGATCGCGAACATTTCTGTCATCAAAATGTTGCTCACAAAATCTTTTTTGTAGTAAAAGCATTGATAAAAGATTCTGTGGATGAATATCTTCTAATGTCCAGAACAATTTCGTGGATTCGTTCAAAGAATTCGCAACTGGATTTATATGATATGGACCAGCAACAATCCAGTCTGACAAAGTTTTTTGTAGGATTGGCTTATGTTTACCCAAAGATATCTGGCCTAAGCACATGAAACTGTAGAAATGACCTGCACCGGACGGGATTTGTTAAAATTATCATCCGCTAATTTAGATTAACTAACTATAAGTAGTTGACTATTCTTGTTAAATGAGCGTATTGAAGTTCCTATATTAAAATTGAACCTTTGATGTGGAAGATAGACAACAGTCTACGTGGTTATTCTGGTTACGTTTCGTTAGCTATTGTGCTAACTTCATCAGGCCACCTTAACCAAAAACATTTAGTTTCTGCCCATACATACAAGTAATTAACATTAAAAGTAAGACGAAGATATATAACAATATAATAATAAATTATACGACACAAACGTAACCCACATATAAGCTGAACTTTAATGACTGAATTCCATTGTAATTTTAAAGTAAATAAAAAACCTTTCCCTATTCATTTTTTCCGATGGTCATTGACCAAATGACCTAATAAAGAAGCCGACACTGAATTAAAAAACCTCTATTTAAAAAATTGCAAATTGCAAAATAATTTAAACACTGTCATATTGTGTAAGTGGTGCTTTAGTGAAGTATTATAATTGTTCATAAGGTAAATCAACCAACATAATTATGTATAATAGGTATAATTCGGCATATTATTTTTGTTTTACTGTTAATTTATTATTCTACACTTTTTATCATGTCTGTACCTACCCCTGTGGGGATTTAAATTTTTTGAAAATTAAATACATTTTCTTATTTTAAGACGAATTTTATTTAGATCGTTTTAGATAAGGGAGTTTTGCAAATTTTCTACAACACTAAGAAATTATGTATTTTTAAAACTTGCGATAAATTTTCACATGGTAACTTTAAATATACATACACGGCTTTTTTTCGGCAAGTTGACTAAAATTTGCAGCTACTTGGCAGATGATCTTTACGAATCACTTAAAAGTTTATAATTGAGATTGGAATAAAGACAGGTTCAACTACTGCAGAAATTTTCCAGAAGTATTTAGAAACTAAACTATTAAGTTTTGTGGGGTTTTTTGTCACTTGCCGCATTTTTAAACTACAAGAATATACAAGAAAAATCAAGAATCAGCCAATATTTTAGCAAACTTCAGTGACTTTAATAGGAGGTTTCTTTTCTCTTCTCTTATAGGAAATGAAATAAAATTCAAAATCATTATGTATGGCAACAGGTTGTTAGGATGAAATAAGAAACAAATTAGTAGGTTACCATGGAGTTTGTTTATTTAAAATAATAAATTAGCGCATTGTTTATCTATGATTAGCACCTTTATTCAAACACGGAGACAGATTTCCGAAAGCTGAAGAAAATGTGTATTAACTTATTTGAGTTATTGTTGTTGTTACGACATATTGTTGTGACAATGACGAAAAATCTAACAAAACACTTAGCTGCAAATTGCATGTAGGCAACAAAAAAATACGTAAAATATAAAAACACTGGGTTCAACTTTTGACAGTTTTTTTTGTAAAAACTATAATTTTTCAGATGTCTCATGAAAGAAAGAAAAATAAACTATGGTGTTACAAAAATTTAATAAACAAGAGGAAACGAGACGAAGAGCGTGACTAAAAAAATAACAGTCTTTTTCTGTTCCATCTATATCAATTTTGAGTACTTGTTCTTCTTGCTCTTTGGCTTCGGAAAAGACGTCTCCTAATGATAATGAAAATTCGGCATTGTCTTTCGATAACACCTTTCCTATGTAGTAGATTACAGATGATTTTGAACAATATTTTACTATCACAAAATCATCAACTTTTACGACATATTCTTCTCATGATTCAATACAAAAATCATCTACAGATGAGCTGTCATCAGAATCTTCTTGGAAACTCACAAAACTGTCCGAGGAACTTTCACAGGTCTCGAAAATCTTCCGCTTTGTAGTTTTTGCGGATTTTAAAGACAGTTTTCTCTTCTTTTCTAGTTCTGCTTGCTGCAGTTCGTTGAAATCTGGAGTTGAAGTGTAGATCTTTGACTTTTATTCTCTACTTTTTTCCTTACTTGTCTTCTTCTTAAGTGATTTAGGTAGCGGCTTCACATCTTCGATTCGAATCTTAGATTTATTTCCATTCATCATTTGTATTTCGTTTTCATCGTTTTTGTCCTTATTTTTTCTGTCATTTCTATCATTTGTGATACATTTTTTTTCCGTAATCAGGTCTACGCCTACCTTCTCTCCGACTTCTTCAGTTTTGTCTTCATTGCTATTGTCCTTCGAGCAGCCAGGTTGTGCTATCTGGTTTTGATTTGTATCCTGTTTTTCTGTTGAATTATTATTGAAAAAACTGTCACAGAAGTCATCGTCGCTGAAGGCTTCTCGATTCAAAGGCCATATGCCTGTTTTCTTAAAAGCATTGGTTATATTCCAAACTGTAAAAGCTCAAATAAATGCTGTTTTAGTCAACTCGCCTATGTTTCTTATTGTAATTACTTCCCCAGGATGTGAAACTAACCAATCATTGAAAGCAGTTGCTAGAGATGATTTAAATGGCCCAAAGACTCCAACATCAAGCGACTGCAAACGATGAGTTGTGTGTGGCGGGAAAGACAACATTTCTATTCCAGATTCTCTACATACTTTTACTGCTTCAAATGATACATGAGATTCATGGCTGTCAATTAGCAAAAGGGTTCTGTTCAGTTTAGAGCAGCGAGTATGTTTTATGATATGATCAATAACTTTCAGAAGCAACTCTTTTATCATCCATCCTGATTTGTTGTTGAGGACTAAAGATGAAGCAGGAGCACTAGTGATGTATTCGTGGGGATTCCTCATTCTGGGAATCACATAAACTGGTGGAAGGGCATTTCCCAAGCCATTTACGATACCAACAAACGTCACTAACTCTCCTCTTTCGTCAGAAGATATTTGCCCTACTTGTTTCTTCCCTTTTTCAGAAACTACGTTAATTGTTCTCATCACGGTGCTGACGCCACTCTCATCCAAGTTATAGATATTTTCGGCTTTGAATTTGAATTTCTAACAGAGAGAGATAGTTGGCAAAGAAATTTTCGACTTTTTCTTTGTTGAAAACGATTGATCTTAAGAAACTGGTGCTCTCTGGTTTTCTAAGAACAAGTTCAGGATGTCTTGCCATATAACCATACAACCAATCAACACATTGAAAAGAAATCAGTCATTGAATAAAATGCTACCTATATGACGCTACATTAGATTATAGAAATAGTGAATGTTATACTTACCAGCCATTTTATTGTCTGTCCATTGGGAAGGAAATTTGCATTCAGGTATCTTAGATGCAAATTCATATGCGAGAAATCGAATTTGTTTGTATGATAGACATTAATGAAGACGCAAACACTCTTTTATGTATTTTGAGAGAAAAAACTTGTTTCACCGTAGATTTGCTTTGGAACGTTCTCTCATCATCATCATCACTGGATGTGACGCCAGAATCCGACGATTTACAGTACTCCCCTTCTTTACCAAGGGTTTTGATTCGCTTCATTCGTGACATCAGTGTGTCTCTCTTTATATTGTACTGTCGAGCTATCTCTCGAATAGACCCTGTTTTTTTTAAGCATCTCTTGAGCGCGATCTTCATTACGTTTTCGTCAATTTCTCGATTCGTTTTTCTTTTGTACACTCTGGGCATCTGTAGAAAAGTGCAAGTTTCAAAATCAATTTTTCTATAGTAGTTCAGAGAGATCTAAGGTACATATGGGGCATATTCAACCAGTGGTTGAATCTAACCCGTATGTGTTGGTTGAATGTACCCCAAAGTCCATGCACATGCAATGTTAGTAATTCAAATATGAAAGAAGCATGTTGAGGTTATGAATTGTGCACCATGTTAAAGCTAAAACAATGCCAAATATTGCAGTAAAAACTCAATTAGTGAATACAGATCTTCTTGGAGTGACAAGCAATTCTGTCTACATTGGAAACTTACCTTGAAAACCACTAGTTTTCACTTTTATTTATTAAAACACTTACAGAGATGTGAACTATTTTCCATCATAGACACACTGACGGCTTCAACAATGTCAATTAACAAATAAATTGACCGGCGCGAAATTTGAACCTGTTAGTGATAAACTGCAATGGTTTAATCTACCCCATAGTTGAAGGATCCCCACTCTCCCCTAGTGCTATAAAATAAATAAATTGATATTTTTCTTAGTTTCAATTGAAATGCTTTAGATTGCTGCAGATAAAATTTAATAAAAATTTCAAACATTTTTACTTTAAATTTATAAAGCTTTTAGCAATATAAATTTCAAAATATGTTACTATACAAAAAAAGACCTCAATTCAACTTAAATTTTCTTATTGTTTAGGATTGTATGTAAAGGAGTACAGTAATGACTGCAAAATATTATGTATTGTCAATATTTGATGAATACATTGGTACAACAAATATCTACAATAACAAATTTAAATTGATATATACAAATTAATTTAGTTTGCATAGTACTATTGATAGTACTATTATGATATTACAGCCATTGAAAACCTAAATGGTTCGCAACTTTTCAATCACTACCGCATCACTAATTACATAAGTCTTGTAAAACTAAAAACTACTTAAGTAGTAACATGTTATTACTTAAGTTCTGCTCCACGTACCTATATATACTTTATTTATTTATTTTAAATTAATTATGTTCCGGCATTATAAAATGCTATCGTCAGTAATTCTACAATTATTATAAATTATTAAAAATAGATGTAGCTACTAAATTACGTAATTAAATATATACCAAGTATAAAAAATGAAACTGACAATTGTCAAAATTATAAAAATTAAAACTATCAATAAACACATCACCACAGCCAGAAATATGAAAATGAAATAAAAAATAAAAAAAGAGAAAAAAGAAAAGTTTTTAAATTTAATTATTGTTAAAATTATTTATATTATCCACTACTGTTACATTCTAGGGTTATAATTAGACTATTTGGAAATATCTTATGATATGGGTAACTCATATGTGGTTTATTACAAGACTTCATATGTGGATTATTATTAAATCAAATCAAACTGCAGTACTATAATTTACCTATTTTATTATTTTGTATTTAAATTAATATCAACTTTTAATTGTACATTTTCTTTATTGCTGTCTTCATTACATTTAACAACTGCGACTACGCCTAGCTTGTCAATTATAATTATTAATTCAACCTACAATAAAATATAAATAATTTATGTATTATTATAATAAAAAATTAAAATTATTTACCTTCATCGTCACATAGGTTTCATTTCCTTTTTAAAAAAGCAATATGCTTACTGCATTAGACAATATCAATGTTCTTGTGAAATTTTATACCAGTCTTCAACATAAAGTATTAGGTGCAAAGGGATGACGCAACACACCTATTATTTAGCGCAAAAAATAGGCTAGCAGAATATATTTGTTTATTGTTTTCAATACACCCATTTTTTTTGCGAAACTACGAAATCGGCAAACTTCTTTTCATAAGCATCTTTCGACTTCTTTGGTAGAAGTTAAATTAGCTTTTTCAGTATCATCAATTATTTATTGTGGAATATTATTTTTTATTTTTGGAACAATATTATTGCAAAAAGTTTTTTACAAGAACGGATTTGATTGCAATTAATTTTCAGAAGCTTTAGTAAAAATATTGCAATTAGACAAAACTAATGTTAGTTTTCTCTTCAAATTTTAAATTAATATAAGTAGCAACAAATGATTTTATTAAATTAAATTAATGAGTTTACTGTTATTCATAAAAACCAAAGACGATTTGACCTGGGCAATGCTGCTAAAACACTTATTCTAAATATTCGTTTAATAAGTCGCGGGCAATAACTCAAAATATCATTTTTACGAGAATATATAGCAAATCTTACATACCTTACTTGCACAGAAACTAGCAGTTAAAAATTTTTTGCGAATGTATTCCTAAAATTGCGAAATTATGCACTTTCATTAACTGCATGTGCATTTGTAGAATTGTGTTAGAATATGCCTGTATGCAGTTTATATGCATTATGCATATTTCCCGACCGTCTTTTTCATTTACCGAGATAAGATAACCAAGATAACTCGAGCTTGACACATTATTAAAAAACCTGATTTGTAAGAAAGAATTTAAACTGATTCAACTCAACGAGCAAATATATTGAAATTTTTTCCAGAATATAATCAAGCTTTAAATTCATTTTCTTATTTGCCAATTTTTCAATAAAAAATATATATTCACGTTTTTTGTATCTATATATTTCCAACAGAGGTTAAAATAGTTGCGTTTGAAAGCGTTAATAATAACAAATACAATATACTGTAACAACAAAACTGTTATAATAATGCACTTGATGAATTTTGATCATGGTTATATATTTGCTAGAAGCGCGCGCGGGGTGCGGACGTGTTTATGTGTGCTCTGAAAGTAGTGTTTGTAATAGGATATATCACTACAAATGTGGTAACATTACTACCGACGAATCCGGTCTATTGATGACGAAACGTAATTGTGGTTGGTTTTGTGAACACTGTGTAGATAGAAAAAGTTACATGGCAATTATTTTAGATGGTATGAAAGCATTAAAATAACTGAAGAATCGTGTTCATAAGCAGAATGAAAAGATTGATAACATTAATAAACAGTAATCTCTTAGTTTTATTGCCTTTTTTAATGTCTGTTTTGCAACATTTTAGCGATGCATTTAAATAAATAATACCATTGTTGTAATAATTTTAACGAACATTATTAGCCCCTTCAATTCACGAATACCTCAACATATCCGCCTTCTCTCTCAATATAGGTAATTGTTCTATCACAAAAGTTTTTCAATACTCTTCTCACCATAGCCGGAGTAATACTCTGGACAGATTCTGTAATGATTTTTTCCAAATGAGCAACATCTGTAAATGGTCTTTGAAGATACACCTTTTGCTTTAGCTAATCCCAAAAGAAAAAATCGAATGGCGTCAAATCTGGACCCCGAGGTGGCCAAAAAATTTCCGAAAACCGATGTATAACTCCTCCATTAAAACGATTTTTAAGGTATTGCCTTACATCTAACCTACTGTGACATGGAGCACCATCCTTTTAAATCATAAACCATATTTGTTGACGTTAAAGGAGATTTATGAAAAAAAATGGCCCTATTATTTTATTTCGGTAAATTCCACACCGCACATTGGTTTTCAATGCATACTGGTCGCGAGTCTTGAAGGTAAAATTTGGGTTAGTATCACTTCACCAACGGCAATTTTAGGAAGAAATTGTTCCATTTGATGTAAATGTTGTTTCATCCAAAAAAAGAATATGTCTTCCCATAAATGGGTTATCTTCTAACATTCCTTGGATATCACAACAGAATTCAAAGCGTTTGTCACGATTTCCTGTTCTTAACGTATGAATAAATTGGGGCTTGTATAGGTGCAACCTGTTCTTTTTTAAAATTTTTGAAACCGTATCTTTGTATAGGATATGACATGGAAGCTGCCCTTGTTCGCAAAGATTCTTTAGTATGTTCGATTGCTGAGAGCATTATTTGAAATTCCGTATCATCATTGACAACCCGTTAATGGCGTTTGTTGGTAAATTTATTACTTACATCTCCAAATGTCTTGATTGTTATTATTTCTTATTATTTCTTATTTAAAGCAGTCTTCTTATGGTAATTTAATAAATAATATTTAAAAAAAATTATTTGATATCAAATAAAATCCATGATGCGTTTACGCAACATTGGGAACATATGTAAATCGGAATAAAACAGTATTTTTTTAAACTAAATTATTTAATGGTACTAATGTCAAAATTATTATTAATTAATGATAAAAATACATTTTACAATTACACGTTATAAGTAAATCTATAAAAAATACTCAAAAAGTAATAACTTAATATGTTGCGTTTGCGCAACGTTGGGAAGAACACTAAAGTCAAGTTTTCATGATATTGCTTAAAGCATTAACATGAACATGCACTTTACATTTTTCGCAGTGCTTAATAGTCTTACTTTTTCGCAACTTAGATCTTCTCCTAACTTTAGGTTCAGACACAACAATAATGTGAATTTATTATATTGAGTAACCACATTAGGTTGAGAAATGACACTTTTGGCACATCGTCGTAAGCAGCCTTTTCTAAATTTATTTATATTTTTTACACTTTCGATAGGACAATGGTTAGTTCTATTGTCTCTTATTGTCCCAGTAGCAAAAACTTGTTTATTTTTTAAGTAAACAAATAATTTGTACGACGAAAAAAAATTGTCAAAAAATATTTTATGGTTGAAAAGATTTGAAATAATTTCAAGTAAATCTATTACTATTTTTCCGCCAAATTCAAGCACACTCTTAGCATTCTTTGGCAGTACTCCTCCATATGGTATGGCTTTAAATGATTATACAACAGCAAAACAAATACTGGTGTAATTTGCAGCCGAATCGGACAAGCTTCCTTTTTATAAACATTTTACAGGAATACTTTCCAAAATATGGCCCCATTTGTTTATCAATTGATAAATTATGTGAAAAAAATACCCCACTGTAAATTTTTTTGTTCATTTTGTTTAAAAATGGTCGCACTTTTGCAAACTTGTCGTTTTTATCAAGTAAACTGTTATCACATAGGTATAAGTTTCTTTTGATATTTTGAAATTTATTTCTGCTCATACACTTTTTAACTACATTTATCTTACCTTTGTTTCCATCCTGTGACCAGTACATGGAAATTTGTGGTAACGTATGGTATCCAGAAAATAACATGATTATGCAGATCTTCCCAATGATGCGTAAACGCAACATAAACATTTATTAATGATTGTACTTTTACTGATAAAGGCATTTAAATATTTTACACGCATAAAACATACCGATAAGTCTTGAGAATTAAACTTTATAAAAACTTTGCAAAAATATTATATGCCAAGTATTTTATTGGATAAAATGTAGACAAAGGTTTTTAAGCCATGTTTTCCTTCAAATTGTTTACGTTATAAATCCGTTACCAAGAATTAATTCTGTGATTAAAATTATGTTTTGGTAACAAGAATATTGGGAGGGAATGGGTTAATATTTTCCTTACTGTGACGTAGTGAAAATTTTTCTATGGGTGTCGGCCCACAATTAGCACAATTTCAATTTTATCTTCAGTAATTAATATTGCTGGCATTTCTACTAAATTTTATAAATACGTTCTATCAAATTTCACTAAATGCAACTGATGTTTTCAACCCCACTATCAAACATTTGTTGCTATAAACATATCATTTATTTATCAATGCATCCTAGATTTCACGTAACTACACTTACATTTGCATTGTTATTGTAGACAAAAATAGAAAGAAATTTTTTTAAGTAGCAGCATGTAATTGCATATTTGAAGATGGTTTTCAGTTCTGATCAACTTTTTTTAATAACAATTTTCGATATTGTCAAAAATAAACGTTACTCTTGAGCAAAATTCATATTTTTTGACAAACCGCGTACACGACGGAAAAAAATTAATATCTGATGATTGTATTTTAGATTTTAGAAAATTGCGGAACATTTATAAAAAATAACTTTTTTTCGTAAAATTAATAATAAAAAAGTTTTCCATATGTTGCCAACTTAAGTAGACACATTGTATATTACAAGAAATAGATTTATGATATCATAAAATAATTTGCCGACGTAAAGGCTCGAAAAGTGGATTTTTTGTGAATTGCCGATTTTGTTACGGTAATTTTCTTTATGCACGCCTTTGTTGTTACGGTCGAAATTTCTTTGGCGCACGCCTATGTGTTTCGACGAAAAATTAATTTACGTTTTGGACGCCCCCTAACGATCGTTTACGCGTGACTGTCATTTACGACTAGCTCTTCAACTTGGAAACTACATAAAATGGCCGGCGAATTGACGAGTGAACATTTTCTAAAATTATACACCATCATGGTGAGCAATCTATAAGTGTAATACACTTAAAATTCGTTTGCGTCATCACCGGGTAAGATTGTAACTCTCATTTATTAAAACTTTGTTGTAATTTCCTGTAATTTGACAGCCATTTCGCCACGTGCGAATCCCTAGTTCTAATTGTTAATTGTTAATGAGGAGTCCATTTATCTCGTCAAACAAATATTCTATGAGGCATACTACTTATGGCAGAAACCGAATGTATCGAGGTTAACTAAGAACTGTCGAGATCCTACTCAGGCAGCAGATACCTGCGTAATCACCGAAAAGGGGTACCACAGCATATAACAACCGGTTTATATTCTTTATACTTTCTTGTATCTTAAGTAATAATTGTTGTAGATGTGATTTCGTGAGACATTAGCTTGACACGATTTGCGATTCAAATTGCTTACAGGGTTATGTGTCGGGGGAACGTACGTTCTTCACACCAAAGAAAATTCCGGTATTTATGGTAAGTGATTTTATATGTTTTATTTCGTAGTCAAACGGGTCAATCACAAAACTTTTGCTATTAATTCTGTAATTATCGCTATTGTTGTTTACCAGTTAGGTAGTAAATTTTAATTAGTTCAAGTTGTGCATGCTGTGTACTACCGATTGATTAACGTTAATGCTGTATTAATTTCACACGCTGTGTTATGATAAGGTAACATTAGCGTAGTACTTTCTTATTTCTGTATTTGATTGTCAGTAATGCCATTTTACTAATTATGTAAACGATATTTACTACAAACTATTCTTTGCTATATATTTTTACTGTATGTTTACTTATGTACGGTGTGTTGCCTATGCTACTGGCATTTCTGTATTTAGAATTCATTATATTCTGTGATAATCTTCAGCGTTTCTACATTAAAATTGTTATCGTGGTTAGTTCTTCTTTTACGACAACATACCTGTTTCCTATGACTATCGTATTAACTAATTGCTTCTGACTACTCGAACAGCTGAGTGGAGGAATTACGAACCTAAACATTTAGTTACAAGTTTCTTACCATCCTGTTGTGAGCGGACAGGAGTATGACTTTGGGATGAGCTCTGGCGCCCTGAAACATTTTAGATATATTATTTTTTTGAACCTACCCTCTCTCCGACTATCGAGAGTTGGCCGTGCAGGTTCGTAAAACCACCAAAAACTTGTAACAATTTTTTAATTTGTGAAAATTAATTAGGTAGGTCTACCTGACGGTTCTGACAAAGACAATATTATTTAATTTTATTTGTTAGAAGTAGCTTGTAAAGGAGGATTTGTTTTAATTACATGTTGGATATTTTTTTGTTATTGTTAAGAGTTATATAATGGTTATATCATTGCATTTGCATATGCATTAACATACCGTGTATAGTGTATTTGATTTGTATATTTTACAGTTTTCCTATTCTTTGTATTATTGTCATCTGAATAGATATTTGTTTGTTTTTACTGAACTTTTTATTTAACAATACCAAACAATTCTTTTAACTATAATTTTCATGGGCGCCATGAAAATTTTTGCAACAGTTAACTGAAATCACAGATTATCGTACTTTTCATCTAAATTTTTATTGCTGTCATAATACATTTGAATTTGAGCGTAGCTTTTTATCAATGTTTTCGTTTGAAACTAATGATAACCAAGTTTCAAAATGGTCTAGCTTTTTAAGTAATGATTTTTTGTTAGCAAGAATTGTTCGTACTTTAGTTTTGGACATTTAGAAGTTGACTTTAGTCAAAATAGAAGTTAAATCGAATGCAATTACAATTTAATTTAAACTGTATATTTAGAACGGCAACTTTAAGCTGCAGTCAGAAAGATTGATTAGGTAAAAATATGCAACATTTAGGTAGATAAAGAAACATACCTGTTTGTAACGTTTTTCTATAAGTATTGTAGACCTTGATGCTATTTTCTATGAACTTTCCATAATTTCAATTACGTATCGTTGAAGCAGTTGTAATATAGATAAATCTATTTAATGTCGCTGCGAAAGACCAATTTGTTGTTGATAATTTGTTAATTATTGCATCTTGAAGTCGCTGGAACATGTAATAAATCTTTTGCAAGGTTGACTACGCGAAAGTGCGTTTATTCTTGAATATAAAAATGCATTGTTAGGTCTAATTCTTTTAATATAAACAGTGCAAACTTAAGTTTTAACAACGGTATGCGTACGCATAAATTTGGTTAAAAAAACTTAACGTGTAAAAATGTAAACAATCGTTAACACTGCTAAAAGATAATGTACAACTTAATTGCAAGAATATGCATTTACATTTTGTTTATCTATTTGTTATAAAAGTTATTTATTATTAAGTGTTACTTCTTAAACAAGTGTTTAATTATGATAATGTCTCATTAATATTTATTTATACAAATTAGTACATTTTCATGATTTTGTGGTTTGTACTTTTTATGTTGGTTTTTCAAATTGATGCTGTAATCTATTTAATAATACATTGATTCAGCATACCTACTCTCATTAGTTATTATAATACTTCAGTTTATAAACAACTAATTCTTAGATTTCAAATAGTAAATGTTAAATGAGTACTATTAGTATATTTTTAACTTTATAGAATTACATTAAATAAATGTTATTATTTATTAACTTTTTATTGTAGTTAGAAGCGAACGGTAAAGACATAATACTCTATCATAAGTAATAAGCTATTTACAATGTTTTTTGCATATTAAATTTAATTACTGACGACTGTTCAGTTGTAATATAAAACTTAGTTACACTAAACAAAACATAATAAAGTTTGAAAAGAGTCAGAAGAGTATATAAATTTAGAGCGGTCTAGAGACATAATATTTAAGAAGTTAGCAAACAATTAATTGTAATAATGTTATACGACTAATGACAATTACCAGGTTGTGCTTCAGTACATGCTGTCGAAGTTCCACATCAAGTCGTTTTTAATATTTCTAATGTTATGAATCCACAAATGTTTCTAGGTGAGTCTTATTTAATATTATTAAAGTATCAGCAATATGTATTTGTTAGATTTTATTAATCAAAATGGGACTATATTGAGCAAATAGTATAAAAAAGATAACAAAGCGTATTAATTTAACTATATAATAGTTTTATCTCAAACGTAGTCACCTTATACTTATCAATTTATACTAAAAACTCCTTCGGCAACATATGTATCCGAGTATCCGTACTAGAATATTTATGTAACAACTTTCGTTATCCATAACTGTTAAGCTCACAGCATAATGAACTCCAAATAAAATATCAAAAGATTATTATGTAGATATTCCTAATTATTTATAAAATAGAATAAGCTATTATTATCTAGTCGTTACAACACAGTTGAAAATACTAAAGGTATTACCGACGTACGCAGTAATTACCATCTATTAATAGTAGATTACATACCGAGGCGGAAACTTTTCCATTTCTGTCGAGAGAACTATAGTTTACCGAGAGGCATAGCCTCCAGGTAAACTAGTTCTCGAGACAAATGGAACACTTTTGCCAAGGTTTGTATACAATTTTATTCACAATCAGCCATTAAATAAAATAAATAACTAATAAAAAATGAATGAAAACCTACTTCCAAAATATTATCGTTTATTTCGGTAAAATATTAACAAATAGTAGGCACTATACAATTGACATATACGTATTTAATTTATGATTGTCATGTTATCAAATTAGTTAAAACAAAACACACAAATTACAGGTTCGGAAAGTGTACATTACTGACCGTGAGGTTTCATTACATACTCGTTTTTTTTAACCATGGAAACCGCTCACTTACCAACCTTTAAAAGGTTCGGAAAACTGTACGTTACTAACTGAGTGTGAATAAAAGTCTATAAATACGCTTATCACTAAGAAGTAAATGAAAATAACTAACAAACAAAGTTAAAATATTCTTAATTTAAAAAGTTTTTGCTTCCGATTAAATAAAATCTCGCTTTCTGTACCAAAATACTTAGTTAAACTTGACTTTTGCCGTTATGTACTTTGTGAACCAAAACAAGCTGACATTTTGCACGATATTGCTGCTTGTATCTTCGGAGCGCTAATTGTCACTGATAGACAAAGCATCAGTGACTATGCTTTCGTTCTCCTAAGGAAGTACGGTGTTACTTCTGTTACGTACCTAAACGACGGGAGTGGCTGTCGTACCAGGATTAACCCAAAATAGTCCGAAAGGGTGCTTGCAGCTGCAGCTCAGTAGATAAGGTCGAGCTTAACTTAGAAAAAAATCTCGCAACAAATATAACTTTGGTCTTAAATCTGTTATATTGAAAGTGTTTTAATATTGTGTTTGTCCCCTGTATATGATCTATTCTTGGAACGCCCACGTTTTGTCGCAGGAGCTGAGATAAATATCAAAATTGAAAAATTGTTTTTCGTTGACTGTGGTTGGCTTCACATATATGACCTATATGGTCTAATGTTAGCGCCCAGCGAAGTTCCCATTTATAAGTTTTTACAATAATCTGTATTGTGGATGGGTGTATTGTTTTAGCTACTTTTGTGAAAACCTTTCTGGGGTAAGCGTAGACTCATATTTTTGCGATGATTTTCCCGTAATTGTCATAACGATTTACGATACCGCCACGTGTTGGGCCAACTTGGAAGAATTCATGATTAACCCATTACCTTCCGCTGGAGGCTAAAATTAGAAGCACGTACTAAAGTGTGCTCTTGGTTAATTAAGCCACTTCTAAAACAATCTAAGAAATAATGTCATATTTGTACTTTGTGTGATGTTTAAATAACCTTGGAGCCAATAACAATAGTGAAAACCAATCGGATGCATGACGCATTTAACTACGATTCATTGTTTGTCGATAAGCAATTTAATTGTAATACGATCATATATCTACTTTTACTTCATTTTCTTAGCCCTTTTAAAGGACGATTGAAGCGATAGCTATCTGCATGACTTGGACAACCGTAAATACTTTTTTTACTGGTTATTAATTTTTGCATTTGTCAAACGTAAAATAGGTGCGACATAGATATCGCTATTATCACAATTAACGCTTGCAGATTTTTGTTTCCACGGCTTCAATTTACGCTAAATGCGATTTGCTCTGGGTGTAAAGTTACTAGCTTTGATAACTTAATGTGTAGAGGGTTGTCTAACATCAAGGACTTGACTATGAAAGCTATAACTGTAATATTTATAGAATTATTCTTTGATACTATATATGTACTTAATTTTGTCTGGCTTACATAATTCTTTTAACTTCTCTCATTATTGAAAAATAAATTTATTTGTCGTTATAACCAGTGTTTTGTTATTTATTCTATTTCAATGTTGGATAGATTTAAACGGTGTCTATAATTCTAGTTTTTAATTGTTCTGGCATCTTTTTAATTTGTTTTATCATGTAGCACCACGAAACTTACAGCCCAAATCATCGAATCCAACTGACTTAGTCGCTAGCAATTTAGGTTGCGAAAAAATCTTCGTAACAAATTGTCAAAATTACTAAAGGTTAAAGCAGCGTCCCAGAGGTCTTGAAAGCTAAGAGCACGAACTCTGAGAGCATCAATGTTCCGCTAAATTGTCACAGTAAATAACGAACACGAGATACTTTCAACGGTCTGTATGGTTTGCAACTCATCACAAATATTATAATAACAATATATAAAAATAAAAAAAGTAAGATCCATATTTTAAAACACAAAAAAATAAAAAAGAAATGCATTCATGTAAAATATATGTTACAATTCCGACGCGCAAAACCGTCGTCTCATCAACCTAAATCTAGAAAGCGTAAGTATACAAATACAAGAAATTCACTTTCGCATATAGACAAACTGAAGTTTTCTCTCAACTCAAAGTTTCGAAATCCACTTTGTAGAAAGAAGGCAATTAATAATCAAAAGTGGTTCAACATAAATCAAATTTCATAAAAGAAGTTAAGCAAAAACAAAATAGAATTGTACTTTCGGAGATGATTCTTTCATCGTTTACTTTTCTGTGATTCGTTACGTCAATTAAGTAATTTTTTCAAACTTTATATGCTGTAGAGCGTCGGCGTCCAACTCTGTGTGTTGCGTTGGGTGGAAATTTGTAATTAAAACAGTAGGGTCAGAGCTCTTTTTGTGTTCTTGGCGACATAGAAAAATCCACAAACTTGTGTGATGTAATCCACAAAAAAAACATAAAAACGAATACACCAAACCAAACCCAAAACTGACTTTAAGTCGAAATGCTTTTTGCCCGAAACGCATTCACTTTCGGACTATCACTTTAGTGTTAATCACGTCTTCGAACGATCAATCCAAAAATCGTTAATTCTAAAAATTAATTAAAACCAAATTTATACGTGTTTTCCTATTTATATCACGACTCCGGATGGTCAAATCGGCCACCGAAAGGCATCGGACCCCACCGCAGTTTTCTAGAAGGAAAGAGAAAAAATCCTACCACGCAGAGATATTTTTGTTTATGATACATAAATGGTATATATCAATAGAGTAATTTTATACTTGAACAATGAATCCATTGAAACAGCAAAATAATGAGCTAGTCGAGTTCTTAGATTAAGAATACTTTATTAAAACATGTACTGCAGATTAAGTGAGCAGATTGTTGGCACCACACAGAGTATATTGATTTTATCACAGACAAAATATAAACTAGGCTTTTAACCAGGCAACGCGTTGTACAACTAAGTAACCTAGTTAATTAAAATACACAAATACGAAACTCGAAGATTTAGAGAATCAAAGTGCACCGTGTAATAATAAGTGACACACAACAAAACAATTTCATAATTAATTGTGTTAACAACCTGTTATGTACGTTCAGTCGTTCGTACAATCGAACTAACAATTAAAATAGAAAATACAATACTTACAATTAGTTTTCCCCAAAGGCGGCGACTAGCAAAATAAAGACTTTCACTCAGATTACAATAATATTCTAATTTATATTCACATAGATGTGCGTGAAACGCTTAACGATGAAAGGCTTGTTAGGCGTACACAACGCTAGATGATGTCTGCGTTCTTTTTTTTTCAGCAAAAATTAGCAAAAACTATAACACCTCCTTACCAAAAAAATATTTGCCCTAAAAAACTTTAGAAGAAAAAGAGAAACAGAATTAAGAAAAGAAAAAAATCGCCAAAATCGTTAAAATGTCTTACACCTCGAGAACGATCCGGCCAACTTGCCAATGAGAACGAAGGAAACACACAAATCGGCCGAACGAACTATGTACAAAACAGGAGCATAGCAGAGGGTACACCGGATTTCACGAGATCTATTCTTTGTGTTACTCCTACAACACCCTCTCATAAGTACACTGCATCTAACTATTTATTATAAGAAGAAGGGTCATTTGGGTCAACCTTTAAGTCTTTGGCATGCTATACGGCTTTAGGCTCACCATTGCCAGTAGTTAACTCGTATGTATACCTTTCTTGATATAAAAACGGACCGACACATTTCGGTGCTAAGATCTCATTAAAATATTTCGAATCTTCCGACCAAATTTTACAAAATACAGAGTCAATTGGGTAACCTCGTAAACTGCTGTTCTAATTGCAGAAGTAACCTTTGCTAAATATTTGTCTCAAACTTTCTGATTATCCTCTAAATAGAATGAAATTGCTGATTTAACTACTCTATTGACACATTCTGTTGGATTAACCTGACCATAATAAAAAATCGTTCGCAAATTATAAGTTTTTGCCAACTTATGAAACTCGTTGATATATTACGTTACGTTTAATTTTGGCCAGTAATATTTTTGCGTGATGTACTTAATTGTCTTAAAAATACATAAATGACCTGAACTCGGTTCGTTATGATTTTATTTAATAATTTGGTTTTTAGTATTTTTTGTTACTACCTCACGCCAACAATTATCGTCTGCTATTAAATTCGGATAAGTGCTTCTAGCACGTTTAAACAAAATATCATTGAAAACTTGCCATAAACGATATTCTCTTGTTCTTTTATTTTTGACATCATATCTGTGTACGAATTATCGTTAATAGTTTCTTGAAAACTACTAAAATTAGATTGTGGATCTGAGTCTGAGCATAAACTACTAGCATCTGGAATATTTTTTAAATTTAACACCGGTACTGACCGAGAAAGAGTACTCGGTACAACATGGTCCTTACGTTTTCTGTAAATAATCTTAAAATAAATTTTTTTTAAACAAACTTGTTAACGAGCCAATCTACCTGTTGGTTTCTTTAAATTATAAAGCCGAATCAACGAGTGGTGGTCCGTAATGACCGTAAAGTAAGTGCCTTCTAAATAAGGTCTTGACTATTCTATTGACCAAATAACTGCTAAACATTATTTTTCTGTTGTGGAAAATTTCATTTCACCCAATCAAATTTACTATATTTCCCCAAAAGTTGTGTCAATGGTCCTATTAGCATCCAACAATTAAGTATGAATCGTCGGTACTACGAGCTCTTCCTTATTACCTGTCTAACCTGTTTAACATTTTTAGGGGTAGGTATATTTAAAATAACTTTTATTTATTTAGCGTCAACCGATAAACCATCCCGGTTAACAATATAACCTAAATATCTTAATTATGATCTACAAAAATAACATTTCTGCCGAGATAAAGTCAAACCATTATCGCGAATTCTTTTTAAAACTTCACTATCAATTTCTTAGTATTTCTCAAAGGTCGATGCATAAAGATCAAGGACTATTACTTTTATCAATTACGTCTAACTTGAGCATTTGATTTAAATCCAAATTAATATGTTTTTGAATTGCAGGAGAAACCGGATAGTAACGTTGTTTAATTGGATCGACTGTTGCTTTAATTACATAAAAAAATCTTTAACAATCACTAACTTATTATTAATATGATTACTTAAACTGAGACGAGTTCTATAAAAAGTTTTATTTTAGTCGGTTAGTCAATAATTATTATTTTATGTGAATTGCACTCAGTTAACCACAAATTTGTTGTTCAGTTTAAATTATTTTTTAACCGTTCTTTAATTTTTGTTACTAAACCATAATCTGTTTGTAACTTATAAAACTCTTCATTAAACAAAAATAATAAATTGTACATAATCTTTGAAAACTCTGAAGTTGGTCTGTATACAAATTATATATTTTTTTGAATTACTGTAATCTTTAATTATAATTAATGTTTCAAGCACATTTATATCACTTGTTTTATCAACACTTAAATATTTTTTACAATTTTTGCACTTGATTCTTTTATAAAAATAACCCGCAATATAAGCTTTTTCTTTTCTTCTACTATTTTTTTGTCGTTAGGTTTAGTAATTATTGTTTGAATTAGGGTAGGGAACAACTTGTCACTATTCATTTCACAGTTTGCTTGTTAAATTGGTACGCATTTACATGTTGTGCTGTAACGCTATCCTGAATTCCCGAACAGATGGTTGGGAATTATATCCTTATTTGGCACGGATCTTTCAAAATGAATTTTCCAATGATCTTAATTAATCCTTGACAACAATAAGTACAGATTTCCTTCTTTTTAAAATCTTCTCATAACATTAAACGCGTATTTATAGTCTATTGAAATCCTACGCAACATATTTTTTGTTTCGTCGCCGTTTTTAAAAACATATACAGTGTTAACATATTTCAACGAATTTCTTAATGTTCTGTAGGAAAGGTTTTTGTATATCGAAAGTCCACGTCCTGTTAACGCTGAACTATTTAAGCAATCAAAAATATCATTAATTATCTTGATAAAAGACGCAATGTTTAAAGCTGTACCGTTCTTTAATTGGCCTATAGGCAACGCATTCTTAATTTCTGCAGATACAGAATTATTAAATACTTGGGCGGCATATTTAACGCGCATTTTTTGAAAATGTACATGCTTCTCTGCAATTTTCAGCATTGATCTTGCAACGTTGCTGCTTTTGTCAATATACTATGTCTCAATAAAATCGGACCAATCAATTTTCTTATCTTGTACAAACGCGTCCAGTTTTGCTTTCATGAAATTGTTTCTTAAACTCTTTAATATGTGAGAAGGACGTATGCAAAATACACGTCATTAGCATCGACAATCCTCATAAATGCGCTAACGCTGTTTTATTGTTTGATTCCTAGTTCCATACTAAAATTTGAGGTTTTAATCCAATTTGAAGCAGTTTTTCTACAACTTCTTTCAAAATTGTTGCGAGTGATTCAGATTTTACAGAATCATTGCTTATAAAATAAACAAAACGGTTGTTTCTCATTATATAATAACCCCTTTAAATAAAAAACTAACCTTTGTATCCCTTAATAAGATTTACCACCTAAACTACCTAAATATTAAAACCTTTTGACGTAATCCCAGTAGTTATTGTAATGTAAACATGGTCATCTGTTTTTCTTCATTTGTATTCCGTCTTCTTTTTTTTAAAGATTTTCTGTAAGACAGTTAGTTAACCTGCTTTCAAATTAGCTGTCTTCAACCAAGACTTGATAGTCAAAATTCTGAGTAAAACAAAACCTAAATCGTTAAACATAAATTTATAAACTTCTTTTAAAAAGCTATGAAATACTGTTGTTGTTTTGAATTTTCTTATATGATTTTCGCTTTTTGTCGATTTAGTTTATTTCGTAAATATATAATTTTTTCAGAAACTGTGTTTTTTTGTGCACATCGGATGCTGATTTGGTTGTAATTGTAAATATTAACAAAGAAGGTTAAAATAAAACTAATTTAGAAACAGTTTTTTCTTTCCTTTGTAGTTAATTTGTGTAATAACAAAAGGAAACAAACAAAAAACAACTAATGAGGTATTGACAGTATAAGTGAGTACGTGTGGTCTAAAATGTTAACAACACATTTATCAAAACAAGCATGTTTAAAATTTATCTTTTGTTTACGAATAACTTTTTCGTTATTACAAAATCATTTAAAAATCAAAAGTATTTTCATTGTGAATAAAAAGATAAATCAAATGTTAATAGTTTTGGTAATTCAATAAATTACTCAAAACACATTTAATTTTTTTGTCGGGTTTAAAGGGCAACAACGACTGTTTTATAAAAATTTTTAATTTAAGAACCGAAGAACGTATAAGATAAAAAAATGTCAACAAACTACAACTATCAATTTTTATTATTATTAGAAATGCATAGCATTTATCTATGTATTTATGAAATAAAAGTTTTCAAGTTTCACTGTTTTATTTTAAAAAGTGTTTGTATTAAAAGAAATTGTTTCATAATTTAATTAAAACTTCTGAAAGCCGAATCGTGCATAAAACGGAAAACTTACTTGGTTTTGAAAGATGTAATTACATAGCAAACAATTTAAATATTTACATTACTAAAGTGCCCTCGCAGAAATATTTTATTATGATGTCAAAAATAATTTATCTAAATATAGTTTGTCATATACATAAAACTACAATTAGACTTTTTAATTAAAGTAACATCAATGTCAAATGAATACATTAACAAATAAAATAAAAATTTAAAGTCCTACATAACGTTATTGTACGTATGATTATTTACCTAAATTTTATACATAAAACAGTAAATAAGTACAAATCTCGTACATAAATTATTGCGTAATACTAGCAACATTGTTCAGAAAGTATTTCAATATTAGCACAATTAAAGGAAACTTACAATCTTGTTAGCAACACTTTATACCACACTGCACAGTAACGTAACAAACCAGTTTAGTACAAAGCTATATTAACTATATCTAATGCGCAGTATCAATTTATGGGTCGCATATTCCCGTAAGGTTTACTATCTTTAAGAATATTTGAATCAACGATCATAGGTTGAACTTTAGGTGTCATAAACTCAGTTTAATGATGCATGCTCTAATTTCTTGCAAAACGTCAGATTGTTTGGGCTTACAAACGACGTGTGTTTTGTTAGATCTAAAAAAACTTTTTTTTGTATTTATCGTATACAAATTTTTGAGTAAAGAAAACTTTATTGGTGGGTACAGTAGCAAAACATTACCGAAATGGGGTAGTTAGGCGCAACACTTTTGGGCGCGCATCTTTCGTGGTAATTCCTTCGGCGCCAGGTCTTTTCGGTGCGACTACATATTTTACTGATATCGATCTCTCTCTCTCGAATTAACTTGTCTAGCACTGCAGCTATGTCCGTGCTCTATTATAAGGGTAGAATGTGATAAACATGCAGACCATGTGGTTCTGAAAAATAAAAGCCAAACAATAAAATATGTATGTCTGTTTTCTAACAAACAAACGCGTTCATCCGCTTATTTTATCACTGCTTCGAGTTAAATGTTTACAATATTTTTTTCATAAAATATGCGGCATTGGTGCTAAAATAACACCATTATTCTGATTCATACCCGGTGGTATTTGTTGCAAGAGTTACTTTGATGTTCATTTTAAGTTAAATTAAATTAAATTTTAATTTAATAATAATAAAATTATTCACGGATAAATTTTAAGATCTATACTTGACCTTAAGGTCAAGTATTTATTGTTTGATAACCCGAGCGCGCGATTATATGCAACCTTACACTTCGAATTTACATACAGCAAGACCCGAGTCTATCAAAAAGATGTCAAAGACATGGCCACCCACGGAAGTTCTGTAGAAGAACACCAGCCTGCGTGAAATGCGCAAGAAAGCACATAACTGCACAATGTACTAAGGAGAGAAGCAAATCTGCTAAGTGCATCAATTACTCTAAAGCACATCCAGCTAATTATTGAGGATGTACAATAGTCATTGAGTTACAAAAAAGAAGGGACGCGGTCAAAACAAAGAAGACAATCCCTCAACCAAGACAAATTGTCCCAAACATAATAAAGCCTGGGATATCTTATGCCTAACGCACACAACAAAAAACAACCGAACCAACACCCACCCCATCGACAACTGAAACATCTATGATGCAGCTTATGCAGAATATGATAAATATAGTCAATACAAAACTAGATAGATTAAAAGCCAGGAGCACTAATGCTATATCAAAGACAAAATAAATTATAGACCAAAAAGATCTACGTATTGCTGCCTGGAATGCCGACGGCATTCTAAACAACCCATGACTTCGAAGTCTTTCTAAATACGCAACATATTGATGTCTGCCTCATATTAGAGACACATATGACAAAGTAATCATACCTCAAAAAGTGGATACACACCATTCACCCGGAAAACCTATCTAAGGGTGGTAGTGCAACTCTTATAAGAGAATCACTCAATCACTTTGAAGAATGTCAACTGCAAAGAGAAGATGTTGAGCTCACCGTGGTTGGAATCAAATCAACAAAACAAACAATGAAAATTAGTGCTATATACTACCTACCAAGATATAACACTAAGGAAAAGGATAATAAAAAGAGCAGCTAGAGCTACTCTTACAAGCAAAACTACTAATTGGGAAAGCTTTCAGATTGACATTCAGAATAACATTAACCTGAACATCAGTCAAAGAACCACTGATTAATTTGAAGAAGAAACTGACAAATTCACTAGCCTTATCCAAACAACAGCATACAACAATAACAAAGAGATCACACATATAACCAAAGGAGTAAATCATCTAGCTGAGATCAGAGAACTGGTCAAGGAAAAACGAAGAGCTAGAAGAAGATGGCAACAGTCGAGAGATCCCGCAGATAAAACCATACTTAATAACAAGTCCCAGCAACTTAAAAGAGAAATACAAAAACTTAAAGAAGAATCAATATGCACCTATTTACAAGAGTTATCAGCATACGAGGAGACTGATTACTCACTGTGGAAGGCAACCAAGAAGATTAAAAGACTGGTGATGGATATTCCTCCGATCAGAAACAGCAATGGTTCATGGGCCAGAAACAATAAGCAAAAAGCAGAGCTGTTTGCAGAACACTTGGCTGAGATATTTACTCCCAACCCCAGGTAAGTAAATCAAGATATCACTAACATTGAAAATCAAAGAACTAAAAATATCACACCGGTTACTATTAAAGAAGTAGCAAATGAGATAAAAACCAACCTAAACCCAAAGAAAGCTCGAGGATTCGATCTCATAACTGGATAAATTTTAAAGCACCTGGTATAGGGTATAGTCATGTTGACTTGCCTATTCAACGCAGCCTTTAGATTATAACATGTGCCTGCATGCTAGAAAGTTGCAGAAGTGTTTATGTTATCAAAGCCAGAAAAGCAACCTAATGATGTTAAATCATATAGACGAATCTCTCTCCTGTCCATAATCTCAAAACTCTATTAAAAACTGCTGCTCAAGAAAATGAGGACGGTAATAGAAAATAACAACTTAATCGCAGTTTATTAATTTGGATTCAGGCAAAAGCACTCTACAATAAACCAAGTGCATAGAATAACTGACGTAATCGAACGTGCACTAGAAGAAAAGCAAGTTTGTTCAGCAATCTTTTTAGATGTGGCACAAGCCTTCGATAAGGTATGGCACGAAGGACTAATACACAAATTAAACAAATTGTTACCAAAACAACATGCTGACATGTTAACATTGTACATATCAAATAGATTATTCAGAATCAAACAAGAGGACGAATACTCTGACCTAAAGGAGATAAAAGCGAATGTGCCACAAGACAGTGTTCTTGGGTCTATTCTATATCTACTATATACTAGCGACTTACCAATGTTAGAGGAAGCAGTCATTGCTACATTTGCTGATGATACTGCTCTTCTCGCAATGGATCAAGACCAAGAAAGATCTGTTAGTAAGCTTCAAACAGCAAGCAATGCGACAGTTGATTGAACCAGACAATAGAGGATCAAACTTAACGAGCTTAAATCTGTACAGGGAAACTACACTAACAAGAAAATAGAAGACCCACATCTGATAGATATTAATGAAACAATTATACCATATTCGACTAACGCAAAATACATCAATAAAAAGTTGTAAATCTTGTTTCTAGGTTATAATATATAATATTATTACTAGCGAGAAAACCTTTTTTTGTTATTCTATCGCTTGTGTTAAACACTAAAATTTGTTTTCAATTATTTTAATTTAACGTACTTTGTTATGGTTAATTCAAATTTATTCTAACTTTAAAAACTAAATTTTGAAATTTATTAAAGATAAAATGTTATGCTTAATATCACTAACCTTTTATAAGGCAAATATTTTGCAATAATAATAACTTTATAATTTTGTTATACAGGTTTGTAAATGTATACGATGCTCAAATAATAAAAAACAAAAACTTCTTTAAACTTTTATAACTTTAAAAACAATAACAAACATTAGAAATAGTAACGATAGATATTAGCATTACTTTTAATTCTTACTGACGTACTTTCAAATTCATGATAATTGATAAAAATGATAATGATAAATGATAAAAAATATCTGCTTTTAGTTTTTTTTAATAAAATTTGAACAAGTCGCTTTTTAATTAAAATCAAAACCAGTTTTTTTTGCTGCAGTCAACAATAATAGATACTTCTGTTAGTTTAACTTGTTTAATTTTATTAATTTTGTCTATATAAAATAAGTTTTTCATGTTTTTATTTTAAATGTTTTCTAATGTCATAAACGATTGTAGTAACAGCACGCAAGTTTAGTAAGTGGATTTAAACATTCTTGCTGTTTGTGATTTAAATAAACCTAAATATGAGACAATTATGGTAAGTATTTTTAAACAAATAATTGACATTACATGCCAGATTGATTTCAATAACTAATTAACCACATCAAATAATTGTTTTCATCTTTTGCTAATGTTATTAAAATAGTCATTTAAATTTGACAATTCGACAATATTAACATTACGCATTGTCAATAATTCTTAGTATGAAAAATCATAATTTCATTAAATTATTCGTTGCAGATTAGATAAAAAAATTTCAAATAAAGAGAGACATTTTTTAACATTTGATATAATATAATGTTACTGATTAATTAATTTAAAAATACCTATATTTGATACAGAACATTTGAGAAGATTCAAGTATTCTTCTCATTTTGCACACGTTTTTTGCAAGTATTTATAAACCATTAAAGATATCGATAAGTTTTTACTAAAACATTTCTTTTTGATGTTACGTTCAATTTATATTGTAACTTAATGATCCTTAATGATTGAGAAATCCTCTTTTAAACAATTCTAAGATTATTAAATTCTAACATCAAAAATGTTATCCGGTTTTAGAACCTGCGATCTCTTGCGGCCAAAATTGAAACTCTAAAACGTTGCTGAATTATACTAATTACTTTTTATTCGTATAATAGAAGGTTAATACAACTTAAAAATAATATCTAATGTAGAAAAAATCGCTAATAAAAAAATTGGTGTGGTTACCACACGACTTTTCTATAAGGAATGATGAAAGAATGTCTTCATCTTTTTATATTGTTATAAATAAATAAGCTTAATTTGCCATATTTCGGTTATATCTTAATGAAATCGACGAGACAAATTTCAAAACAATTATAGCATGCTAGGAGTCAATACAAACGTGTACATATCACTTCATAATGGTTTTATGACATCATAACCTTAAAAAAAAATGTAGACTTTCTTTTATCATTCCTTATAGGAAAGTCGTAAAGTGACCACACCAATTTTTTTTATTGCTTCGCACCTTTTTAGATATTGTAACGAACTTTAATATTAATTTATTTAAACTAACTAGTTACACGTAATTTTAGATATGATTATTACGTCGTCTAGATCAGTGATTTTCAAACGCTTTTGACCCACAGACCCTGAGTAAAGAAATGCATACAAGCAAAATTACAAATTTAACTTTCTTGTCTTAAATAGTAGACGCTGACGTAAAAATTAAATATAAATAAAAAATTTTGTTAAAGAAGTATTTATTGAAATTGTAACTTTTGTTTTAAAATACTTACAAGAAAGTTTTTAATTTTATTTTATGTCCGGCTCAATGCTTGTGAGTAGCAACCGCAAATCTCCACAAATCTAATTTTGAGTCGTTTTCTTTCTGATAACTCATAACTGCACTGAATCCACGTTCTACTAAATAGGAAGACGAAAAAACAATCAACAGCTTTTGAACAATAACCCATAATGCTGGATATAAAATTGGGATCGGTTTTTGTTACCAGAAGTTGTCGTATCCTTGTTTAAACGTTGGTTTCAGCTCCTCATGTGTGGATAACTCAATAAATTGCTCCTGTATTAGTATGTAGTCACATATATTTGTGCTCTAAGTTTGACTACTTGCAAAAGGGTTCATCGCCCAGTCGGAAATATCCCAGTGAAGAATGTCTTCAAATCTTTGGTTAAGTCCGAATGAAGCGCCGTTAAGTGTTGACAATAAGCAAATAAATCTTCATCTTTATTTTGCAATTTTGAAAAATTTGAAAACTGAGAACAATCTTCAGTTTTGTTTGTACAGCAAAAGTTTTGCAACAAACACTTTTAGCTTTGATTAAATTTCATGTGTCACCTTGTAGTCTGCGTTGAATCTGAAAAATAAATTAGTCTAATTCAACGAGCAAATAGAAGCGATCCAAACATACGATTTTAGATCAACCAACGTTCTGTGTTAAGTAGTAAACGATTATAGTTATTATAATTTTTCAAGCAAAGTTGAGCAAATAGTCTCTCATTTAAGGCATTCTCTTTGATTTTATTAACTGCTCTAATGACATAATGTAGTGATTTACGTAAACGTTTACTAAGGTTTTTTGCGACCAAATGATGTCGATGAATCACATATGTACCAACAATACATTCGGTATAGCTTGTTTTAAGCATGCCGGAAACCTCGGTGGCGTCCTACGTCGGAGCACCGTCAGTAGCAACGTAGATAATATTAGTGAAGGGTATAGCTTTTACATATATATTTTTTTTAATTTAATAAATTTTACCTTTTCTATCAGTTTCTAAACATTTAGCAAATAACAATTATTTTTTTTGCAAATCTCACATAAAGCTTTGTTTCCTGGTAATGTTGACTCGTCAAGCTGTATAGAGAATTCCAATGTTTTTAAGTAGTCATACATAAAGAGTTTTCTACACACTGAGCCATCTTGTCGATCTTTCTTCGTACAGTGGAATTCTTTTTATAATATCGAACGCTGGTTTATGCAGCATGGTGCGTATTAGTTTACTTACAGCTGGTAGAATAAATTCTTTACCAATAGTGTGCGGCTTTCCGCAATCATTACAGAAATACTATAAGAAGCACGCAGTCCATCGTCATCTCTTTTAGATGTTGTCCCTAAGAATTCTTGATATGTCGGTGTGTTTTTTTTTTGATTGTTTAAAAAAACGTTAAATTTTTATCTTTATTGTCACTATGGATTTTTATTATGTTTTTCAAGCTTAGAAGGTTATTAAATCGTTTGAATTCGTTCATATATTTAATACTGTAGTGTCTGTATTTTTTCTTCGGCTTGCTCATACTGTTATCTGAAAAAAATAGGTTTAAAAAAGTATAGAAATATATATATATCAAAATTTTTATTTGCAACGAACCACTGTTAATTATAATATTTTTTATTTAAATGGAATGCTGCTATGTAACACTTTCTTGAATTAATATTTGAGATGTAAGGTTAAAACTTTATGTAAATGTCACATAGTGTGTAGGTACCCATTGTGCACCAATTAATTTTTTAAGAAAAATAAATAATTAAAAAATTAAGTAACATTAGAATATAATAATACAGTAATATACGGTATTTCCAAACATTTGCGGATTTGGTTATTTGCGGAAGTAAACAAAATAAACAAAAATATAAAATAGTAAACTATAACACATCTGTGTTAGAAAAACTTATAATCCTTTTTTAAGTTTTTAATAAAAAAATCTTTAACGAATGTTAAGGGATTACTGTACTGATAACTGTGATATATATCTTTTTTAATCAAATTAAACCAGAGTGTAACTTTGTTTAAAAAATTTAAATTAATAGCAGATGTCAGTTTTATTCAAATATACTTATGTAACAAAAATACGTATCTGCGTAACAATACAAAAAATTATATTTTTTTGTCCAAGACTAGAAAAAATTGTTGTATGCACTTCACATCAAGCATAACACAGATCTTAATTGTTGATTAGATGCACGACTCTTTTATAGTTCATATTATAGACTAGGTGGTGTAGGTATCGACTATTGCGTTCTTGTATAAACCTGTATAGATAGACCTCACTCACCGCAGTGACAGTTATTACTTGTATTTTATGTACCCGTCTATATTTTATTTAGGACGTAAAAATTGCTAATAATTTATTCATTGTTATTTATTTTAACTTCTACATTAATAAAAACGTGTCATATTTTAAAATCTTTTTATTAAACCTAGCGCGGACCGTCATGTTTTCTAAGACAGTCCTCGTATGATGGTCTCTATCAAACGCTCAAACGTCATTTGGCACCGAGCATAGGTACGAGACGGATTTATTTTGCTAATTATGATTTTATTAGTTTTCTGTTAGTCTTATCTTTACAGCAGTATTTATTACTGCAAACAAGATTGGAAATTGTGGTGATATCAACTCCGACTTAGGGCTTCTAAGAACGTTGTCATGTATAATTTATTCTAAGAATAATTGATTAAAAACTTAATTCCGTCTGCAAAATGGAAAAGAGCAAACATTCGGACGCCGTTGCCTAAAAAAGGCGGGAACTACAATCTCCGAAGGAAGCTGATTAACAAGCTAAATCAATTAGACAAGAAAATTAGAAACTTAAACGTTTTAGTTAGTAACACTTAAAACACACAAACAGACATAAAGAACAAAATCTCTATAATTAGCAGTATGAACTCTATTAGCTCAATTGAGCAAATGCCATCGGCAATCGAGAATCTCTACACTTGGACCCGGCAGCGGAAGCTCTAGGTAGGTTTATATGCGACAAATGCGGATTTGAAACTATCAATGAAGTTAGTTTTGATAGAAAGCTTTGGTGATAAGATGCCACTGGAAAATTCCAACTTGACATTTGTCACTTTCACTCAGGCGATTAACAATGAGTGCGATAGCAGTGATAACATTAATGAAGATGATATCTTAATAGGTACGGATAAATTCATTTACGGAAAATTTGATAAACTCAAATACATTAAAATAAAAGACTGATAACAGATAAGGCCATTAAGGTGTATAAAAACAGGTGTGAAATTCATGTTTGCTAACGACATTGTGTTATTAAACAAGAACTTTACTTTACTTTACATTTATGCGTAGTTTATATAGATCTACTCTTGAGCACTGTTTATAAATGCGTAAACTATTGAGATGTTTTAAATGTAAAATCTCTCAATGACCACTTCCACATGAAGATTCATATTACAACCTTGCCGTACAAACTGGAGAGAACAAGCATTTCCCGTCAGTTATGAGACGTTAAGATTTTAAACACTGCAAAGCTAATTTCGGCTTTTTAAGAACTCTTTACCAACAACTTTGTAAATGTTAATAAAAACTAACGCCAAACTCCACACGTACTAGTAAAACACGGACATTAAAAGTGTTTGGGTCGCTTGCAAATACGCGAGAAAAAGAAGAACTAAGAAATGCTATAAAAACGTCTAAAAGAGCATGTTGACTCAGTTTAATTAAAAATATAAACTAAATAAAATACTTGTGCGTAATTGTAGATAGCAAACTCACTTTTGGGCTTCACTGATAGCTTCATGGAGCAAGGCCAATATTTGTATAAGTTTATTAGCCAGGATTCTACAATCAGTCGAAATTATGGATTTTTGCATAAAAGTCATCGCAATGGTTGCTGAAACAAAATTTTTCTACGTTTGCCAGGTCTGGGGCCCTACAGCACTCAAAAAGTCTGCATATAAAACGTTAATTGCCCAAATTAACAGAAAGCTTTTATTTCTTACTGCATACAGAACAGTTGTGACTGAAGCGCTCGTGGCATTATTCTGATAAAAAAAGAAGAATTAAAGTCGGCCAGCGTCTTTAGGAATGATCGCTGAACATACAATAAATACCCTGCTTTGTTTCCTTGTTTATTGTTTAATCCTGATGAAACCGATAATATTTTAGTAGTTACCTACATAATGCCATAATGATATCTGAAAACGTTCACATTACCTACAAGCATTTTAAAAAATGTAGCGCACCTTAAACCCAACCCACGAGCCGCTACTGCTTGTGTTTGTAGGTAAGAATGTCTAATAGATCTAAAAACTTTTTCATCAACGTAGTTTTATTAGAATTATTGGCAGGCGTACTAATATTCTGCCAACTACTTTTTCCATCACCTTCTATTACTTCAATTACACTAATGTAGATTTTCCGGAGATTATGGCATTATGCAGAGCAATTCCTCTAACTATTAAAATACAGTAATGAACAGAGGTGTTTGGTGCATTGCATAAAGGCGCTGCCTTAACACGATCTAATAACTTTTTTTTAATCACATCTTTTCATTTTCATATTTGCAATTATATGTTTGGTTTCTTCTCGTTTTGCCAAAGAAAGTTGGTGTGAATGTTGTCGTATCGGCCGAGCGTCTTCAGTATTAATTTTGTGCTTTACCATGTTGGTTTTTCTTTTAGAACCATCTCCAGAATAAAAACACTTCTTAATATTATAGGATTAACAATTTAATTTTAATCAGCTGCACTTTGCTAGCGTCAAGCGTCAAAACCAAACATTCATTACAACAAAAAATATTTTAACATTTTATAGGGTATATGTAAGTATCATCTACTTTTTATTTCTCTAAAACATTAATTTAATATGGTCGTCGTTCAAATCAAAGGTAAATTTAATAGGTATTTCTTTATGTTCGTGTTACTTAAGTTCATGTCTCATATGTAGCAGAGTGTTGCACTGTGATTTGCGACGTTCATTATGAGATTTTCACATGCAGATTTTACGTACAAAAGGACTCGCGCTGTTATTGCCCGCGGTTCAGTACTGACTTCTTGTAGAACGTATACGACGCATTCTAAGTAAAACGATATATTTGTCGTAGGTAATTTCCAAAAGATGCAAATACAATATATTTTTAAAACTGAATTTTTAACACTATCTTTAGAAGAAAAGGTTAAAATATAATTTTTCAGATCGCCTACTCCAAATTTGGAACAAATCAAGCAGATTAAACTGCAAAACGTAATTGAACACGGCATTTTTTTAGTGCAGTTTACAATTAAAAAAACCAAAAAAACCGACTTCAGAAAATGCACTAGAATATAAATCTTAGTTTAATTTAATATAAATTATTACAATGTTTTTTACTTTTTAGTGCATATCATACTTTAAAAAAATATTCCGACAAATTGAGAATCGCCTCTATTTTTTCAATGTCGGTTGAAAAATAAGTGGGTATGTGGATGTGATGTAATTAATGCCTTGCTTTGTTACCCTGTTTATTGTTTTATCCCGATAAAACCGATAAAATTTCAAAACATTTTAGTAGTTACCTACATAATGCCATCATGATATCTGAAAAAGTTCACATTACCTACAAGCATTTTAAAAAATGTAGCCCACCTTAAACCCAACCTCACGAGCCGCTACTGTTTGTACTTGTAAATAAGAATGTCAAGTAGATCTGGAAACTTTTTCATCAACGTAGTTTTATTAGAATTACTGGCACGCGTACTAATATTCTGCCAATCATTAGTCCTTTTTCCATCGCGTTCTATTACTTCAATAACGCTAATGTAGACTTTCCGGAGATTGCCATTTAAACGTGCTATCACCACACTTTTAATTCTTTACATCTTCACTCAATAAAACTTGCACGGTTGCCTTTTATGACAAAAAAACAAACATTTTTTTACCGTTCATGTTAAGGACATCGCTTTTTGCGGGATGTCGACTACCAGTACTTGATGATTGAGTACTTTATTTCCTGAGCAATCGTCGATTTTACTTGTCGTGAGTAGTATTTCTTTGCCCGTGGCCGTTCAAAGTCGTGATGTATTTTCATCAAAGTTTGAAGTCGTCACTCCTCTTTCTAAAAGCATTCGTAGCACTATTTCTTTGATGCTGTCTTGTATTTGCATAGATACTTTTACCATACAGCGGAGCTTATGGTTGGTTTAGTGAAACGTCTGTTTTGCTGTTTCGAACTCTATAGCATTGGTTAAAGCGTTATCCAACGTCTTGGATCGAGTAAACCGTAGAATCTGCTGCGTTTTGCTGTCTCAGAGGCCGTCTACAAAAGCTTGAACAGCAAAGTGCTCTAGAAAGATATCTGATGTAGAACACTCAAGCCGTGTCAATTTGGCGATGCCAGTCTTAATTTCTTAACGAGTTCTCCGTAGCTTTGTAAACTCGTCTTATTATTTAAGCTTGGTATACTTGTTGAAGATAAGCATCTCCGCATCTCATTATTAAACGTAAAATGAACAATTCGTAATTTCTTTGAAAATAGTCAATAATATTCTGCAAATTTCTAAGCATATCTCCACGTAAAACCCACTATTAAAAACGTCGGTTTTTGCTTTTTGTTCTAACCAATAGCTATGGCTTCAACCTGTTTATGGTAGGTTGACCATGGAACTTTGCCATCAAAATTTGGTCGTACAATCTTAAATTTGTGAGTGGTTTTTTTCAGATAACCCATTAGTAAGTTTTTGCTCATGACAAGTCTTTTACCATAGCAAATCATTTAGTTTTTTTTCAAGCAATTGCATGTTTTTTTCACATTTTTGTTCTAGTTTAGTCTTTTATGGTTCTTAAATTATCTTGTATATTTTGTTCTAATTTGTTTGCTTCTTTTGTTTTGGTTTCTATTGCTTCTTTTAAATTCAAAATACCGCTTTGCATTTTTTTTAACAGTTTTAATCTGATTTTTTTCATAAATCTGTATTTGTTTTTCTACAGTATTTACATGATTTCCAATACTACTAAGCATTTCTTTCACTTTTTGAAGAATTTTAAGTAGTTTTTCTTTCATTTTCTAGAGTTTTCTGTAATCTAATAACAAATTTAATAAAAATTCAGTCACCATTAAATATTTATTTTCAGTTTGGTCAATTAGCGAGGATTCTTCTAAGATCAGTAGAAATTATGGGTTCTTGCAAAAACGTCATTGCAATGGTTGCCAAAGGAAAATTGTTTTATGTTTGTCAGGTCTGGGGCTCTACAGCAAATAAGAAGTCGACATGTAAAACGCTAATTATCCAAATTAGTAAAAAACTTCTATTTTTTACTGCATACAGAACAGTTGTGACTGAAGCGCTTGTGGCTTTATACAGAACAATTCTTTTAACTCTTAAAATACAGTAACGAACAAGGACGTTTGGTGCCTTGCATAAAGATGCTGCCTTAACGCGATCTAAGTACTTAAAAATCTTCCAGGGCGTTGATCAATTTTTTGTTTTTACTATTACCACTAGGGACGCCTATAGACTATTTGAACGTTTAATTACACCTTTTCTTTTTATATTTACAATTATATGTTTGGTTTCTTCTCGTTTTGCTAAAAAAAAGTTGATGTGGATGTTGTCGAACTTTGTGTTAATGAAAAATTCAGTGACCACTAATTTTTATTTTCATTTTTGTCAAAGTAAGATTCTTTGTTTTTTGGTTTATTTGTGTAGCATTACTAAGTTTTATTGCAAATCTAAAAAATTTTTGTTTTTTATTTTTTGTTATGTTTTTAATTTGTTATCTTGCTTTTAAATTGTGGAACGTTTAACACCTTGACTGCGGTAGTGTACACATTGTTATTTGTGCGTTACGTGCTCTTGGGGGCATGTGCTTCTTTTTTTGCATTGTGCGATGCATGCCATGGAAGGCACGTATAGGGTGCTTGGGAATGGAAGCATCTAACGGTCTGTAGGTAAATTATATTACAAAAAATTTTTAAGAAAGTTAGAATGCACAAAATATACGTAATATATTAGTAAATAACATCTGGCAAATATTTAAATGTCACTATTTTATATTGGCCATTTATTGTAATGTTATATCAATAATCTATATAAAACATATTTTTTCTAAATATTAATTATAAATATCTTTTAAATATATGTTTTCAATATATGGCAGTCATTAGATGTAAATGTCGTTTCAATATTTGTTTTCAACACATGGGAAATATTAGTTATTAATCTGTTCTAGATGTATCTCACTATTATTTGTCAGATATTTGGAAAATATATACCTACTACATATGTGTATGTTTGCAAATAATTTCGTTTTTTTTGCTACGTATTGTACAGTTTTTATTAAACCGTATTGAAACACTACGGATGTTCTGTAAAAACACGTTTATTTATAAAAATAACACTAACAAAATGAAATGATAAATGATGAATAAAATATAAATATAAAATTTGTGTACATTTAAACATCTTTAAAAAATAAGTACACAAAAAAAAAATGTATATTAAAATTACTTATTACTATCATTACATATTACATTACATAAATGTTCTAAAGTTTGCCAATTGTAACGCAACGTGTGCAACATTCGTTACATTAGGATATCGTTTTGTGATGGCATCTGAAAAAAAACACACATGATTTACTTTACCAATGTGTATTAAAAAATCTGCATTTTATAATAATAATTCTAAAATGCATTAAAATGTATCAAAGTTATTTTAATTGGTATGAAATATACCTACAAATGGCTTCAGTTTGAATTTTTCAACAAAGAAACTTTATGAAGATATATATGTTATATCTAAGAATCTGTTAACACAACAGGAAATAGGTTTAATGCACTCTGACGATACTGACGTAATACTGTAACATCAATTCGAAATTTATAAATACAAGCAAATTGCAATAAATAAAACCTAAAGTGTACGTGACCGGCGAATCTTAATTCCTTGGTTAACAACAACTTCAGCATCCCATAAACCAAAGGCGCGAAAAGAAGAAACCCAGTTACGGCGACCAGCAGTCTAAGTGGCCAGCGAAGGTGCACCGAGCATACGGTCGAAGGCAGCAGGAAAACGCATAAAGGTAGGCAGCTTATATTCGCATTGTTTATTATAAACACGTAAGGTACTTCCTTAAATATATTGTTTATATTTTTCCATTAATTGGAAGTTGCGTTTGCAAGACTAAATTAAAAAAAAAACAAGTTTTAAACTGGAAGAATTAGTAAATTCATTAGACTCCTTAAAATTAGAACAAAAAATGTCAGTTAATTTTCAATTGTTTAAAATTGAATTAGACACCATTCCGCTATTTGACGGAAGTGAAACACAAATCAACGCATTTTGCATGGCTTGCGAAAACATTTATACTCGTTATAAAAGTGTCGATGAACTTCAAACGGTAATTAGGGCAGCGATATTTTCAAAAGTTAGAGGAAAAGCTTGCGAAATTTTGTCACTTAGAGATGATTTAATTGAATGGCCTCAGATTAAAAAGGCATTAATCGAAAATTTTTCGGATATTAGGGATCTCGAACAGTTAACTGTAGAGTTTAATAATGTAAAATTAAATAAAAACGAAAATCTTGTAGAATACGGACATAGAATTAGAGCAGCATTAGGAAAATTAATTGCAAAATTAAGTTTGTCCGATTTATCACACAAAGCTTTTAGACAAGAAATACTGATATCAAATGCGTTAGACAGATATTTAGTAACAATACCATATCAAATTTCTATGCAAATTTGTTCAAGACAACCTAAAACTTTAGAACAGGCGGTAACGTATGCGCAAGATGAACTAAATTTTGCTCAACGTGCAGGTCAAAGCATTAATTCTTTTAGTACCACCAGAATCGCCCCGTCTAAACCATTAACACAAAATTCATTTTAGAAAATTTCTTCTAACTTCAAACCACCACAACAAACCTTTAGACCCCCGTTTCAAAACAACTTTCGAAATTTTAATCAGAGACCTCAATTCAATTTAAATCAAAATCAGTCAAACTTTAACCAAAATCAACCTCAATTTAAACAATTTAATAAACCCGTTTCTAACGTTTTTAGACCTAATCAAAATCTTAATTTATCCAAACCAACCCCAATGTCAGAAATTTCAACTATAAGAAATTTCCTTCAAGAAACGAACCCTGAATCATTCGTTTACGACGAAGAAACCAATCAATATTATGCCCCTATAAATGTAGAACAAATCGACGAATTAAACGGCACTTCGAATGAAGAAAACTTTTCAATGCTAAATGAAAATACTCCCACCGACGTAACCGAATCAGAGATAAATTTTTTAGAAGGTACCTCAACAACCGAATTAAGATGACAGAGTGTTTACCCTATATTAAATTGCAAAACCCACCTTTAAACATTTTGATAGACACGGGAAGTGAAATAAACATTTTAGATCCTAGAATAATTTCAAAATTTTACCCCAATTCCACCCAACCAATAAATTTAAAAATTAATAAGGCTAACGGAACTACTACGATGAAAACACTAGCAACTGTACCAATTTTCGAAAAGTGTAAAGCATCGGGAAATCTAAAATTTATTGTAGTTAATTTTCACGAATTTTTTGACGCTTTAATAGGTATACGCAACTTAAAAAAATTAAAGTTTAATATCGATTTGCAAAATAATTTACTCACACGAATAGATACTAATAATTTTCCACTCTACTACGATAAACCCGTAAAAATTAAAACTTTACCTCGCACAAAACAAATTTTAACATTACCTTATGCTAAACCAAATCAAGACGTTTTAATACCGGAACAAGAAATCAACGGAATAAAACTAAACGAAGGTTTATACAAAATTTTCAATGGAAATGTAAACGTTGTAATTGAAAATACTACGAATACGGAACAAGAAATAGAAATTAAAAATCTCGATGAAGAAACAATTGACCCACAAGATGTACAACCATTTTGTCATTTGCAAGAACCATCGCTAAAAAACTTAAATAACTTGATTAGATTAGACCACATAAATTCTGAAGAACGAAGGATAATAATCAAAACATGTCAAAAGTATATCGACATCTTTAAGATGCCTGAAGAAAAATTAACAACAACAAACCTGGTTAAACACAGAATAACCACCAAAGACGATTTTTTTAAGATCGTATAGAACACCCTTTACGACCAAAGAAAAAATTAGAGAACATGTAAGAGACATGCGGGATCAAGGGATAATTCAACGAAGCATATTGCCTTGGGGATTTCCAGTTCATCTAGTAAAGAAGAAAGTAGACGCATCGGGATTAGAAAAAACCAGAATGGTAATAGATTACAGGCAATTAAACGCCAAACAATTGACGACAGATATCCGTTGCCAAACATCGAAGACATCCTAGACAAATTAGGACGAGCACAATACTTTAGTGTTTTGGACCTAACATCAGGTTATCACCAAATTGAGATGGAAGCAAGCTCAAAACAAAAGACCGCATTTAATACCGAATTTGGACATTTCGAATTCAATTGCATGGCGTTTGGTTTGAAGAACGCTCCAGCAGCGTTCCAAAGAATGATGAATAACGTGCTAAGCGAATTAATAAACACACATTGCCTTTTATACCTAGACGACATATTATCTTTACTCCTAACCTAGAAGAACATCAAAAATCTTTAGAAAAGGTATTCCAAAAACTACAGCTACATAATTTGAAACTGCAACTGGATAAATGTGAATTTTGTAAAAGAGAAACAGAATTTTTAGGACATGTTATCACTGAAGAAGCAATTAGACCGAACCCAAGGAAAGTAGAATCAATAAAAAATTACCCAATACCGCGTAGCCAAAAAGAAATTAAAGCATTTTTAGAACTTCTAGGATATTATCGTAAATTTATCAAAGATTTCGCTAAAATTACAAGACCTTTAACAAAGAGATTAAGAAAAAACTCAGAACTCCAAATTGATAACGAGTATATCGAAATAATTAATAAATGTAAAATACTTGTAACAAACGACCCAGTTCTAAAATATCCTGACATGAACAAAGAGTTCACCCTTACCACAGATGCATCCAATGAAGCAATAGGAGCAGTTTTAACACAAGAGAACCACCCAATAGCGTACGCATCAAGAACCCTCAACGATGCGGAAAAGAATTACAGTACCATTGAAAAAGAACTGTTGTCAATCGTATGGGCAACTAAATATTTTAGACCATACCTATATGGAAACCGATTTACAATAGAGATCGACCATAAACCACTGACATGGCTATTCTCACTGAAAGAAGCAAATTCCAATATAACCAGATGGAAACTCAGCTTAATGGAGTATAACTATGACTTAAAGTACAAAAAGGGCAAAGAAAATTATGTTGCGGATGTCTTGTCAAGGCCACCGAAAGACGTTTACGTAAATGATATAGATTTCAAAACACTAATAGCGAACGCAGATAGACCCACAGATGAAGACATAGCCGAATTAGATGAAATACTTCAAAACATGGGATCGGAAGAACCAATAGAAGACAATGCAACAATCCATACGTCATCTGGAGATGTACAAATAGAAATCCCATATAAAGAAACACCAATAAATATGACAAAAAACCAAATACTATTTGACACCCACCGAAGTAGTCCGGACGCGATTATAAAACATATGAACTTATTTGATAACACCAAAAAGAGAATCTACTGTAATTTACGTTATGGATTTAACGACCAAGATATTTTAAAAACACTAAAAGAAATTCTTCAACCCTCTTCAACCCAATACCAATTTTAGCATTTATTTCAAAAACCGTAAAATGGAAAGAGATATATTAAGAATAATAAGAGAAAACTTTAATAATACCATAAAACTAAACAATAGTAATAAATTATTAGAAGACATTGAAGACAAGAACAAACAAACAAGATTGATGGAATATTATCATACTGGAAAAACCAAACATCGTGGAATTAATGAAACAACTAGATCATTGAAATAATGGTATTACTGGCCAAACATAGAAACCAATATAACAAAATATATTAATAACTGCGACGTGTGCAACGTATCTAAAATTGATCGTAACCCACAGAAATTGCCAATAGCACTAACACAAACAGCAGATAAACCCTTCCAAATAATACGCTCGGATTTGTTATTTATTAATCAAAAAATTATACTCGCTATGGTAGATGCATTTTCAAAATATGGACAACCATACGTATTACCTGATCGAAATTCAAAAACAATATTGGAAAAAATAACATTATTCATGTCCCATCACGGCATATTTTCTAAATTAGTCACAGACAACGACCCCTCCTTTTGTAACAATCTTATTTCAGAATTTCTTAACACCCATCAAATTAAACACCATAAAATTTGTACTGAAAATTCAAAGTCTAACGGAATTGTCGAACGATTTAATTCTTCCCTAATCGAATCATTAAGGGTATCAAACGTTGAAAAATCAAAACTTTGATTTGAGACTCAGTTACGCATTGCAATAACATCATATAACAACAGTATTCACACGACTATTAAATTTACACCATTTCAAATAATTAACTGAAATGAAAGAAACATTTTACCTTTTGACCAGACCATCAATAAAATAACTGAAGACTACATATGCGAGAGAGATAAAACCACAAACTTAATTAACCAGCAAGTGAAAGAAAACATAGTAAAAGCAAAAGAAAAGGTGCAGTAGAAACAACCCGAGAATAAACTAGAAGAACACAAACCACAACAAATAGTCTATGTTCGAAGGAACAAACAGTGAAATAAACTCACACCCTATGCCACCAAAGTTAAACTACAAAATGTAACCGATAATACAGTGACATTCAAAAACAAAAAAAATACAGACACTAAGCTTAAAAGGGACGTAATCAAAAGAAATAAGAAGTATATGTTGTTGCAGGATGAAGATAACAATCCTCACCTTTTTAACCATAAACTAGTTTTTAGCGTAGAACATAACGATTTGAACTTATTAATTTTTAATTTAACCGCGCAACATAAGTTAATCTTATATAAAGTTATAGAAATTAAGCATCATAAAAAATTCAATCACTTTATTTCCGAACACGACATAAACGTTATTAAGTTACTTACACAATCAAAAAATCGTATTGAAACAATTTCCAAAAAGTATGAGAATTTTATGATTCCCGTTAGAAATAAACGATCTCCCTTCAATTTTATCGGCAAAACAGCCAACTGGCTTTTTGGACTAATAGACGACGATGAAAAACAGAAAATTTATCATGCTATAGAAATACTTAATGTAAACCAAAATAATGTTATAAACAATATTAACCACCTAACCTCATTATTGCAAAATACAATTACACAACTAAAAGATTTACTTAATGTTACTAATAATAATATGAAATTAATTGAAAAACATTTAAATCATCTCCATGACGAAATAGAACTTTTCAACAGATATTTGTTATTACTTGAAACCATTACCATTTTGGAAACTAATATAAGTGAAGTAGACACCTTCATAAACGAGTTGCAACAATCCATTGTATTAGGATTCAGAAATCAATTGCATCCTTTTCTATTACCGTATCCACAGCTATGCAAAGAACTAAGTCATTTAAGACGTTTATATCCAAATGGAATATTAAATTTAGTAAATGATCATTATTATTACTCAATTCTTTCGGTTAAAATTGGATTAGATCTGGAAAAAAACTGTAATTTCTGTAGAATTTCCAATAGTGGAAAATAGTAGTTTGGCCTTATATTAAATTGCGAAGGTACCTTACGGCGAAACGTATGTGTTAGAACAATGCGATTATTTAGCGTGGTCCTACAATAAATCAACATGTGTGAAAGACTTTTTTCTTGTAGAAAATAATTATATAATTAAGAGTAGTGTTTATATGAAAAATAGTAGTGATTGCATGAATAACCTTCTACAAAACAAAATCAAATGTTGTTCAATAGTTAAAATCAAACAAACTGATAATGAAATAATAGTATTAAATGAAGCAAATTACATACTAATAACAGATAAGTAAATTTGTTAAATTATCAATGTAAATCAAAAGGAACAATTAGCATAAGTAAAACTTCATTGATTAAACTACCAATAAACTGTTCAATTAAATTCAACAATCAATTGTATATTAACACTAAAGATAAATTGTACCAAGAAATGAAGTTACCTAAAATATCTTTAATACAAATTGAAAACACTGTTAATGAAAAACCGTTCGAACTAACAAAAATAAATATGAATGATAACTTTAAAAATCAAATCATAAAGATGAATTGATGTACCAAAAGGAAATTCCTTTTAATTATCAGTTTTCTCATTATTTTATAATATGTTGTATAATAATTATAACTGTTTTAGTAATGTATAAAAATAAGGGTAAAATATTAAACAAACTCAAGAAACTGAGAAATGGAAATACGGCAGAACCGCAAAGTAATCAAAAGCCCGAAGACGGTCTTCCATCTCACTCCGGAGGAGTTATATCTAAGAATCTGTTAACACAACAAGAAATAGGTTTAATGCACTCTGAAATTTAAAATTGATAAATACAAGCAAATTCCAATAAATAAATTAATATACAGTTTGTCACCTTAAGTAATTATTATTCTGTTATCTTTAATAATAAATAACAGGTTTTAATATTGCGTTTTGTTTTTTAAAAATACAAATTGGGAAACTTAAAATATAATTTATATATATATTTTTAAATATGGTTTACAGACATTTCAACAGCATTACTATTTCTATTTATTTAATCACTTTAATAGAACATCTACTATATATTGTAATGTTTGTTTTTTTACCGACTAGTATAAATTAATAAAATTTCAAACATCATTGTTTTAAAAGTGCACTAAAACTTTTTCATTTCAAAAAAAAAGAACAATATTCAAATAAATTTTAGAAACTATTTTTTGTATATATTTACTTATATATTTTTTGTAGTGTGTTGTTCATTATTTATTGACCGTAGTTACGTAAATAAAAACATTACTTTAATTTATGTTTTGCATTAGTGATAACCGTTCAAATTTCTTTAATTTATTTTCAGTAATGCCTGAACAGCTAACTAAGCAAACATTGAATTTTTGGTGTACTTGCTGCGTTAAAATAAATTATTTACATAATGACGTTTTGCTTTTCTATATTTAGAAAATATGATACAAAAATAAAAAATAAGATAATTAACAGGTGCTTACCTGATTATAAAATTACGCTGCACTCAAATTCGATATAAAAATTTAAACTTCGTAAACTGCAAACACGAAATCTAAATGTATATTAGTAAAGAAAACTTTCCTTATTCTTGTTCAGGGTTTATATAATTGTTCGTGACCTCAGTACCCAAAAACAGGTAAATAATATACTTCTTAAAATGTTTGCAATGTTGCAAAGAATTCTACGAAAGTTACTAAAATCTATTTTGTGTAAACCCGTTTAGAATGCCACAAAAATATTTGAAAAAGATGACCTCTAAAATTATAAATACCTAATAGTAGTTTTACAGCAGAATTACAATACCTTGTCTAAAATTTCTTTGCAGCAAATTTAGTTTATTATTGTAAAATTACTATAGTTTTAGTTATAACGCAATTGGTTTTTCAATTCAATTCAAACGCAGATGTCTCGATTTTATATTCTCCTTGTGTAATTTTTAAAAAATTAAATTGCGTTTCTTCCATAATTTTTAACAGGTTACATACCTACTATGATTTTGGATTATTTTTTATTAATATATACGCTCATAAAATTAATTTTTAAAATAAGCTTATTTAAATCGTGAGAGGGTTTTTAGCAAAAATAAAAAAAAAAGTATAAAGAAAACGTTTAACATCTATAAATACGTAAATTTAAAAGTACACTTATAAATAATCGTAAAAATGTAAGCTACTGATTAAACATAAATATTAGCTCTATATATAATTATAATATATATTTTATGTCAATCAAACTTTGAAAAACATTTGTGACTTTAGAATACATGTATGATATTGTTGGTACATATTTTTATAACATTGCTTTTATCTAGTTTTACAATGTTTAGAATACATTTCTACACCTTGCAATAAGTATCTAGAATTAAAATATTTACCTGATGTCATGTAAACCTTGAAAAGATCTGTAAGGTTTTAATACTAGTTTACGTAACAAGAGTCGAAAGTAAGATATAGCATAACGAACGTTAATGCGACGCGAGGCCGCACGGCCGAGCGTTGCATGTGAGTGAGTTATGCTATGTTTTTTTCGACGAGAGTAATGTACATTATTTTTTGTGTTGCCTTTTATAAAATTACATTCTTTTTTGAAAAAATTAAAAAAAACCAACAGAAATATAATATGTTGGTACTACATTTATTACTAAATCTGTCAGATTTGACATTAACTTTAACATCGTTTTTCTTCAGTTTTAACTGAATTTTAAGATTTTTAAAATGATTTTTCCACCTGTCGCATACTCATTTTAATATATTAATTGACTTTGAACACTTACTTTTATATGGATTCCTAGTTTTCATTTTGCCACCCTAGAGCTTTTTTCGTTCATTACGTAACTACACTAACGAACGAATATTGACGTTTGCGATGTTGGCAGCACAAAAAATATATTAATGATATTGTACGTATATTGATTAAAATGAAGAATGCTGTTGGTGTTATGTTTACTTCTAATATTTTTTTGGAGGAATAACAATTACAGCAACAGAAAATGGGAATATTTTTTTTGGTTTTTTTAATTAATATGTGTTGACATTACATTTCGCACTACTAGTGCTTTTTCAAAAATCTGTAAATACAATATATTTTAATAATTAGGTAACATTAAAAATTTTAGATTAAAATAAATATTAAGAATACATTTTGTTATTTACTAATTATATTTATTTTGATGAATACTAAATGGATCCCTAATGAAATTGCAAAATTAAAAATTAACTTAAAGGAGGGAATTTTCACCTCCATCAATGATTTTAACATTTTGAAGAATTATTTTAATTTTAATTATATATAAAATTTAATTTATGAATGGTGATAAGAATTTGTGAAAAGTATTTGAAAATAAATTTTGATTTTATAAGGAAGAAAGTAATAGTAAATTTTAAATGTTAATTAAAATGTTTTTTAAATTTAATAATTTAAATGTTTTATGTATTTATGATTTTGCAGTAAATGTTACTTAAATTTATGATGTCATTACGGTAGTTGATAGATTTATTGTTTTTTTTAATTTCAAACATTTCTAGAAAAAGTCTATTGTTTGAATTAGATTCATTATATAAAATTTCTGGGTTATTGAAATAAAAAAAGTGGTTTTTATTAAACGAATGTTCTACTAATGCTGTTTTGTTATTGGTTTGAGTTGTGAAGTAATTTTTTACAGAGATTTTATGTTGTTGCATACGTTTCTTTAGTAACTGTTTAGTTTGTCCAATATACACATTCGGACAAGACAAGCATGATATACTGTAAATACATTAGAATGAAAAAGTAAAGGAGTAGGATCTTTTAATTTTGTAAAAAATGTTGTTTTTAAAGCATTTGTGTTTTTAAATGAAATTGTAAAATTGTAATTATTGAAAAGTTTTTTTAATTTTTCTGAAACATTTGACATATGGTAAACTACGGTAAATTTTTCTGTTAACTAGATTGTTACTAAATTCATTTCCTAAACAATTAGGTTGTAAATTAATTGTTGTTTCTATGGATTGTTCTTTGATGTAATAAATTTTTTTAGACGTGATTTTATGTTTTTGTTTATAAAATTAATTGGGTAATTTTTATTAATAAGTATGTTTTTAATAATGTTAATATTACTAAGATAAAATTGTTTTGAAGATAAATTTATTGCACGGTCTATTAAATTATTTATTACTGATTTTTTATAAGAAATCGGTGTGCTAGAATTATAATTTATGTATCTATCTGTTTTGATCTCTTTGTTATACCAATTGGTGTCAATAGTTCCATTGGTAATATGGATTATTGTTAAATCTAGAAAATTTATTTTATTGTTTTTCTCTATTTCATGAGTAAATTTTAATAATAGATGAATATTATTAAACATTTTTAGAACATTAAAATTTTATTTTTATGTAATATGATTAAAATATCATCGACATATCTTTGATAAAAAGTAATATTATGAGAGTTATTAAGTATTATATTTTCTTGATCACCGAATACTAAATCCGCTATAGCTGAAGAAATTGGTTGACCCATTGCTAAACCTTGAATTTGTTTGTAAATTTAATTTTTATAAGTAAAAATGGTTGAGTATTAAGTTTATAGCTATAATAAATTCATTTTTTGGTATTAATGTATGTTTTTCTATTTTTGTCCAGTTGTCATTGATAAAATTAATAACTAGGTTATGAGGTACGTTAGTATACATGGATACTATGTCAAAAAAACAAATAATATGTTGATTTGGAATCTTTAAGTTGCTAATGTTATCTTTAAATAACCATGAATTTTTTATGTTGTGTTTATTTTGAGTAGTTATATTTGAAATGATTTTTGAAAGAAATTTTGACAATTGGTATAAAGGACTGGTAATTAGTAAATAACAAAATGTATTCGTAATATTCATTTTAATCTAAAATTTTCAATGTTACCTAATTATTAAAATATATTGTATTTACAGATTTTTGAAATAGCACTAGTAGTGCGAAACGTAATGTCAACACATATTAATTAAAAAAACCAAAAAAAATATTCTCATTTTTTTTGCTGTAATTGTTATTCCTTCAAAAAAATATTGTACGTATAGAAACAATTACAAGAAAAGATTAGTCTCTGAAATGATCTTCATCAACATATACAAAAATAATATTAATTTTAATACGGACACTAACAATTTAAGTAGTATTTATAATAATATAATTTCTAAAATTACAAAAAATTACTAGTGTGTTTCGCGGTTATTTTCAATTTTTAGTATTATTTGATTACAGGTTACCTTGAAATAATGTTTGATTATACATATCACAGTGTTTGTTCCCCATGTTGAATTGTTTGTCATTTATTATTTATTATTTATACTTATTTATTGTTTTATTCATTGACTTTTTACTAATCACATTGTTATCTATTAAGTTTAGGACGTGTTTCATGTTTGTCGAAAAACTTCGGAGTAACTTGCTCTAATGTTCTACGTAAGTTCTTACGTTTATTGTTTTCTGGTTATATCTGTAATTTAGTTACTACTAACTTATTAAATTAGATAGTTGTTTTGTACTTACTCTAATAAAATTGCAGTGGCCTGATGAAGTGCACATTTAGTGCACGAAACGTCGCCTCAAAGAAAAACTGAGCAGTTTTTTTATGCCCCTCCTTGAAAGAAGATTTTAATAGGAGGATAAAGAAACCGTACCATTGTACGTATAGATTTTAGAATATTAGTATTATGCACTTTAACAATATTAAGAATATATCTATTACACCAAGCAATATTTAGCCGACTTTAGATATTGTACAAAGATCATTAGAATATCGTACATATATTTTGTGCAACTAGCGATATCTTCCTTTGTTTTGAGCAGTTTATGTCTCTGGGGGTTTGTACTGCACATAAACAATATCAAATATTATTATTGCATCCATATGTTAACACTAATACAAAATTTTGTAAATAGGACTTATTAAAATTTTATTATTGAAAATCAGATGAATCAACAGAAATATTGTTAAAAAACAAGTATATTTTAGTTATGGGTTTCATTAAACCATTGCACACAAAAACCAGATTTACCAAAACAGTCTTAACAAAAGTTATTACCTTTTATACTTTCTTGTCCGTTTCACGACTAGTTAGAGATTGTCTTAGAATTTTGCAACAACATTACATGGTCTTCCCTATTTCTGTTTTTTCTTCAGTGTGCTTCAAGCTAATGTCATCGTGTGGACAACTTGAAACTATCAACATCTGGAGTTTGTCTATCGATCCTATTAATCTAATGGTAATTTTATTTTTCAAATTTCATGGCAACCCTTTTCTTTTGGGATTTAACGTTCCACAGTATATTATGTTATATTGAAGTAAAACTGTAATAAACAGTAGACTTGAGTAAACGTTGTCTACATATAGTATTTTACCAGAGTTGCTTCGTATTGCCTCTAATAATTTTAGTACAACAGATTATGAGTGTCCTAAGCTAGGAATAGTGACACCTTTACCGCTGTATACCATTACCTTAAACGTATAGCCTTTAAAATAACAGAGTTATAAAGTTTTCCCCCATACTTGTGGTTTTTATGCAGTGTATATTGACAAAACGTTAATCTCCGGCGAAATAGCACCAGCGACTCATTTTGTCTATTTTAAATAGCCGGGCTTCACGATTATAATTTTTATTATTTTCGAAGTGAATAAGTCATGTGCCGCATAGAATAACGCAGCTATTTCTTCTGTGCGGTACGTATCTCTGTATTTTTTTTTATAATTGAGGTAGTATATAATACAACAATCTATAAGCTACCTACAACACAAAAATTTGATAATAAATGATAATAATATTGCTTTCGCACAGTCGTAAAGAAAAGCACGTGCCTCCGGGGCTTTGTAGCGTAGTTAACGTGTTAATTTTAAGTTTTTTTATTTTTCATTTAAATTGTGATGCTCTAAGTTAACTTCTTTTAATAGTTGTACTTTTTTAATTTAATTTTCTACTTATTTATTTGTTTATTTTCTATTAAATATTTTTTGTTTATTTTAAATTTTTATCAAACATTGTATGTTTTAATTATAACGCTGTGGTTAACAAAAATTGATTAATAAAATCTTTACATTTTTTAAAGTATAATTTTAATTAATTACTTCAAAAACTTCAATTTGTAGTTTTTAATTGAATGCAACCGAATTTGAAAAGAAATGTTAGAATTAAAGAAAAAACAATTTTAGTTTTAGGTGTTGATTGTAGCTGTTAACGGTCAAAATATATATACACATTAAACAGTTAAACAAATAACACGCTTTCAAAATAATTAAAATGGTTTTATAATTTTAAGATAATCACTGATAAGAAAATTTAACATTAAATTATATATAAAAGTTCCGTGTGTATACATAAAAACATAGTATAATATTGTACCTTTGTTATAAATTATCATTCAAAAAACGTGTTTTGTTTAAACTTTTATATACATATTATGTTAAAATTTGTGTACAATTAAATTTATTGTATTTGTGAAGCGTTATATTTAAAAAAAAATCGATTTAAATAATAAGTATTTTATTACAATACAGAAAAAAATATATTACTTACAGATGGATGACGCCGAAAATGTTAAAAGTGTATTTCTAAAAAATACACATATTACAACGCGTTTATACAAGAAGCGATGGTTTATGTTATTAATATATTTTGTAACGGTTCCGGTCAGTACTATGCAGTGGTCACAATTTAGTATGGTAGCAAACATAATGGTGGACTATTATAATGTTTCTTACGAAGCAATAAATTGGACATACTTAATTACGTTATTAAATTTTGTAATATTTATTTTTCCATGCAGTTACGTAGTTGATAAATTTGTAAGTATTAAATAAGGCAAGCATAAATTATGATTAAATTTACAGGGAATTAGAAATGGTGCACTTGTTGCTATGGGTGGAACAGCTATTGCAGCTTGGATTAAAGTAGGTTCTGCTTCATCCGATAAATTTTGGGTAACAATATTTGGACAAACTGTTTTGTCAATACCACAAATTTGTTTGTTTGGAGTTGGTCCAAAACTAGCTGCCAACTGGTTTGGACCAAATGAAGTCGCTGTTGCAAATTCAATAGGAGTTGTCGCAATTCAGGTATGTTTTTCTTTATATTTTTTTTAAACCTCAAATAAACAAGAGTTATCTTGTAGTTCTGTTGATAGAATACAACAATAGGTGTATTTTTTTACAATCTTGTTTTCTATTTTTTTGTTCTTAAAAAGATTCTAAATATTATAAATTTGAATTAAATTTGTAGCTACGATAACAACTACAACGTTTTTTAAAAACAAATTTTTGGTTTAACGTTTATTGCAGTATTGACTCAATTTTGTAAAAGTTTATTTATATTGCTTGCGAAATATATTTTAAACGATTATTGATAAATGTTTACAATTTAGAAGTTAGCAAAAATTAAACATCAGAAACAGGTAATAGTAGAATTTGATTTTTCGATTTTCTAAAACACCCTTCTTTCACTTTAATATTTATTTATATACATATTTACATAACAGTTGTTTTTTTGTATTTTGACATTTTGCTATTTTTTGTAAAAGTTTTGCAACCAAAATGTATAAATTTTTTGACCGTTCCTTTCGAATTATATTCTTTTCTTCTTTCTATCATTCTGAAAACCATAAGTTTTGGTTTTGTGATTTATATTAGGATATTTTCTTTATCTTAAAAATTGTTTTTAAATCTTTTTTTTTTCAATAAAATAATTGTTTGCATCTGATAACGAGTAACGACCACATTTCTGTTCGTTTTACTATTATTCCTTGCTTTTTGCTGTATGCATAGAATGTACGAAAAAATCTAGAAACTTTAAACACAATAATCACTTCTAAAACAATCTGTTGTATTTTAAGAAAACATGATTTTAAAAAACAAAATATTTAGCAACATCTTCAACAACAGTAATTTTTATAATTTTTTTTAACAACATTTATTATTTTAATATAAATTTATTAATTTATATATAGCGTTCATGTATTTTTTCAATCTTTCACGTATAATATGTTATCTTAATATTTACATCAAAATGTTTAATCTTTGCTAAAACATTGTTTTACGTAGTTGATACGTAAATGAAATGCTATTTTTAAGTACAATTTTGTATTTTAAGTATGTGTTCATATGCACTTTTTTATTAATTTTCATTAAACTGGAACGTGTTGAATTGCGAAGTAACTTACGGTAAGACTGTGACTTATTTTAGACATTTTGAATTTAGTGTCAAAATATGACTTTTTTATAAACGTTAAACATTATGAAATATTTAATATTGAGTTATTAATAGTGTACATTATGAAATACATCTAGTGACAGATAATTTAACTTTGCCTGTCGTTGTAGCGTTTGGCTACATTTGATTAACATTTACAGGGTGTATCTATTTATGTGTCAATATATTTTAATTAGGTTTGGTTTAGTATAAACAGAACACTTTGTTAGTTCTCATTAGTAATATTGATTGAAATTTTTTAAGCAGTAAAATACTAAGCATATACGTGTGTATAATTATGTTGTTAAACTGATTTGCATAAAATAAAATAACACTTTTGACAAAGGCCTATTTCTATCTGAGTCAACTCACAATCTACGTATATAGTGGAACAATATCGCTGTTTTTTCTGTTTGTATACATAAAAAAAATTTACAATAACAAATTAAAGTATTATAACGTATATGGTAATGTTTGCGGTTTTTAACACGAAAACTTGCATAACGCTAAATCCAAAAGTAAATTGCGACGGCAAACTACAAGTTTTCATAAATTTAACTTCTTAATGCGGAATGCCACAAAATCAACTTATCGCATTTACAAAACATTAATAAATGTACTATTGTAGTTTTTACTATTTGTAAGAAAAAATATGCGGCAGGTAGTGTAATAAACTTAAATCTAATGCTTAGACAACCTGCGTAGGTACAGTTTAATAATACATAATAAAATGTACGTTTACTTTAAATTTGATTATTATGTATTGTTAACTTAAAATACAATTTTTCCATTATTAGATTAATTTTTTATTTTTATTTTGATAAAAGTATTAATATTGTTTACATATTGTTATGCATGCGTCATGCTATTTAGATATTTATATCAAAATGTTTAATCATTGTCAAAATATTATATCTACGTATCTTTGTATATGTTTTGTGTGTTCATATGTACTTTTTTAATGGAAGTTTGTTTTACAAAAACAAGATAAAATGTTTAAATACACCATTTTTAAAGTGTGACAAATTATTTACACAAAAAAAGTTAATAGTTTATTTAATGCTTTATATTTTTAAAAATTACGAAAACGTATTAGAAAAATCGCAATGAGTAAAGTTTAATAAAAAAATTAATAAAAAATTGGAAATTAGTTTAAACAACTAAAATGTTTATTTGTACAATCGCCTTCAACCAAAATGACCGCTTAAGATCGCACCTATTCACATTCTAATAGTATAGTGTTTCTCATTAGAAGTTTGAAGTAAATAAATCATTGTAATTTTATTACCTGCACAGTAATAAAATAATATAAACTTAAGCTTACTGATCTGTAAATAACAATAAGTACGGTATGCCAGATTGGTATTTATTTCAAATTTTAAATGTATCTAATGCTTAAAATTTATTTTTAGAGAACTGATATCTTATGCAAGCTAATAATTCTAGAATGTTTACATATTATATTAAATATTGCCACTACTAACATTACTATCATTAATTGCATATTAACGGCTTATGTACGAATTAATAATTATAACGTTTTATGTATTAAATAAACGTATTCCTATAGTAAAACAACTAACCAATAAGAGAAGCGATTCGGTATTAATCTAGTTAAAACTTTTGTTGAAATGATAAAGTAAATCGTTATTTCACGAAAAATGTAAATAATATTCATTTTAGAATCTGAAGGTCGTTTTGTACTAAAGAACGGAACGAAAGAATTTTTTACTTAATTGATTATTTAGCGTACTTTAATCAGTCCACTATTAAAAAGATTTAATTTATTATCCATGGTAACTGCGGTCATTATGGTTGAAGGTGATGTACACTCGCCTTCAATCAAAATGACCGCTTAAGATCGCACCTATTCACATTTTAATAGTATAGCGTTTCTCATTAGAGGTTTAAAGGAAATAAAACATTGTAATTTTATTACCTACATAGTTCGATAAAATAATAAAAACTTAAGCTTAGTGATCTATAAATAATAATAAGTATGGCATTTATTTTAAATGTATCTAATATTAAAAATGCATTTTTAGAGAATTGATATCTTACCCAAACTAATAATTCTAAAATTTTTATTTCTTATATCAAATATTTATATAAAGTATTGCCTCCACTAATGCTACTATCACTAATGTTATATTAATTGCTCATTCGGAATAACAATGCATAACTAATATCATTTAAAGCATAAAAGCAAAATACTTCAATATAAATACTGTGAAAATACTTTAAATATGCAATTAAATAAATAACCATATCGTACTGTTCTTTTGTGCAAAACGACCTTTATTTTCCAAACATTTTGTTAACCTGTTGGGCATCGAGTTAATTAATTTTTCGCAGAAGTTCGATCCTCGGAAACGTTCCCAAATTTCATTTGCAGTTTGCACTATATTATTTAAGTTTCTGGCCGAAATGTCAAGGCGATTATTGGTTCAAGTTCTGCGCATAGCTGCCCACATGTTCTCGATGGGGTTTAAATCAGGAGATTTTGCTGGCCATTCTAAAGAAATTACGTCGTTTTTGTCCTTAAGCTACTCATTTACGATTCTGCTTTTATGAATTGGCGAATTGTCTTGGACAATAACAATTTCTTCCAATTCTTCTTCTGAATAAAGTGTTCGCACACTTGGCACCAAAATCGTGGTGGAGAAACTAGAACCAATTTACCCGTCCCAGCTTTTGAAATCCACTCCCCCCAAATTCCACCAAAAATTCTTCCACTTTGTCGATTTTTACGAACATATTCGGTACTAAATCTTGTATTTCGTAGTTGCCAAAGTGTCATAGACGACTCTTGTGAGATGAAAATACCTTTTCGTTCGTAAAAATCACCGTTTTTTAATAAAGTATTGACATAATATTGACTCAATTAAATATTAAATTAAAATCCGTGCGTAAAATAAGCAGACTTTTGAATGTTTATCGCTGGTATATCTTGTCGCATCATCTGATGAAACTATTCTGGTTGATTCTAAATTGTTGAAATTAGTTTATTCTTCAGATATTTTTTTTAGTTTTGGACGACAAATAATAAGATTTAAAATGTGTTTTTTTATTCAATTAAGACAAATTACTTCTATACGCGAAGTTGCTGAATTACGCTTAATTCACACCCCAGTCTCTCCCAAAGCAGATACAAAGCAGTATGTCTCAATCTCGTCTTAGCTCTTTGGCCACAATATCAATTAAAAAACCAATTGCTGGTTAACTTGATCTGGGTAAATTAATTGACCAATTAACAGTTTTAAGATTTGTAAATGTCTTAATGTAGTTTATAACATCATGTATAATTAATTCAACATTACTGTGTGAATATGTCATATATTTAAAATTATAGATCAATTGTCATTAAATAATGTTTAAAATTGAAATAAAAAAACAAGACTAGAAAATTTAGAATTTTATTGCAACATTTGTGAGAAAAAAAGGAGGAGCACAGATCTTATTTGCTCCAGGGCGCTGTATATGTAGCTACGCCTCTGAATTTAAATAATGTAGCGCAAGTTGCAAATGAACTTTGGGAACGTTTCCGAGGGTCCGACTACTGCAAAAAATTAATTAACTTGATGCTGAACAGGTTAACGACATATGTATATACGAAATATTAATTGTAACGTTTTATGTATTAAATAAACATATTTCTATAAAAAAAAACTACTAACTAATAAGAGAACCGATTAGGTATTAATCTACTTAAAAATTGTATAGATTTAGTTCAGTTTAAAACAATGATTTAAATTAGTCGACATTACTACGAAAAACGATTTTTTCAGTTTATATATAAGGACAAAGTAAATTTGTATTTCACAAAAAATGTAAATAGTATTCATTTTCGAACTTGAAGGTCGTTTTGTACTAAAGAACAGAAAAATATAGTTTTTTATTTAATTGATCATTTGACGTATTTTTAATCAGTCCACTATTAAAATGATTTAATTAATTATGCATAGTAATTGCAAATATGTTATGAATACACTAGTAATGATAGTAGTATTAGTAGAAGCAATATTCTATATAAATATCTGCTATAAACAAAAAGATATAAAATCTCTAAAATACACTTTTTAAATATTAAATACATTTAAAATTTTATAATAAATACCAATCTAATATTTTTATTATTTCTTTTGCTAAACAGGTAATAAAATTACAATGGCTTATTTGCTTTAAGGTTCTAATAGGAAACACCCCATACCATTAGAATATGAATCTTAAGTGGTCATTTTGGTTGGAGGCATTTGTTGTTTTATTGATGTATTTCTCTGTTTATTTTCTTCATCAGCATTTATATTTAATTTTAGATCTATTCGTATGGGACAAGAATTACAATCCTCAAAGTTAAAACGTTTCAAAATCATATTCAAGTATTTTTCTTGTTTTAATTTAAAAATGTTTCTTTCTCTTTTATATTGTATTTTTAATCCCAAAAAAATTCTTAATTCCCCTTTATCTTTAATTTTAAAATACTCCATTATTTTTTTGCATTCTCCTAAAACGGTCAAATGAGGTCTTGATAATATTATGTAATCATATATACCAGGTGAGCAAGTTTAAAATAACGTTTTTTTTCATGAAAAATAAGCAATTATTTAAGAACAATGACAAAACATTTTTTATTCAAAGTATTGGCCTTTGCACACAATAAATAAATAATAATAAATAATAATAAAATTGATTAATAAACACTTGCACAATTGCAAAATGTACACTTAACTAAACTAAAAACGAAACAGTTCGGTTAGTTTAAAATCTTAAGCTTTCGCGGTTGTTATGTTTATGATTATAAGCGACTTTCAGCTTAGACCGCGTTGTAGTAACACCCAGACTTAGGCTTGGTCCTAGTCTCTTCTTGAGAGCCAAAACAAGAAGTAGAACTTGGCCTTTGCCGTATTGTCGTTTGTGAACCCAAACAAACTTCACGTTTTGCATGACATTGCAGCTTGCATCTTCAGAGTGGTAAATGTCTCTGAAAGAAAAAGTGTAAATAACGGTATTTATACCAATAGCGATTAGCGTGATTAACTGACCTTATCTTTCCGTTACAGTTTGACTGACTTCGTTATTACTCGGAGTAAGTGTTTGTGTCTTTTCCAAGAAGGTTGATCTTTGTCTTAGAGGCTATAATACTAGTAACCAAGATTTGCCGAGTCTTAAACCGTCTTCTCGGTTCATATTACATAGATGTTTTTTTTATTTCCACAGCTTTGCAGAGTAGTTGGGGAAAGTAGAAAGGAGTTCTAGCCAACACTTTGCTTATTTACCATACTGTATGAGTTCGACAGACAAAATAAGCAGGGTGCTAAAAAAACATAATATTAAAACGGTTTTTACGACTAAGGATACCCTGAACACCTGGTTTATCTCTGCTAAAGACAAACAAGGGGCTCTAAAAGATGCCGGAGTTTACAAAATTCATTGTTACTGTGGATCAAGTTATATAGGACAGACGGGACGCTCTATTGAAGTTAGAGTAAAAGATCATATGGCTGACTGCAAACACCGCAGAGTTACTAAATCAGCAGTGGCAGAACACGTGTGGAACCAAGGACATACGCTGAACTTTGACCAAACCAAAGTGTTGGCTAGAACTTCTTTCTACTTTCCCAGACTAATCCGCGATGCTGTGAAAATAGAAAAACATCTATGTAATATGAACCGAGAAGACGGTTTAAAACTCAGAAAAACTAGGCTACCAGTATTATATCATCTAAGACAAAGATCAACCTTCTTGGAAAGGAAAACACTTATTCCGAGTAATAACGAAGTCAGTCAAGCGGTAACGGAAAGATAAAATCCGTTAATCACGCTAACCGCTATTATATATCGTCATTTACACTTTTTCTTTTAGTGACATTTACCACTCTAAAGATGCAAGCTGCAATGTCTTGCGAAACGTCAGTTTGTTTGGGTTCACGAACGACAATACGGCAAAGGCCAAGTTCTACTTCTTGTTTTGGCTCTCAAGAAAAGACTAGAACCAAGTCTAAGTCTGGGTGTTTAATTACGACGCGGTCTAAACCGAAAGTCGCATATAATCATAAACCTTGGTAAGTTTATATAGTTTAAATGAAACAATTAACAGTGTAAACTAGACTTGTTAGCAAATGCGATCGGCAATCATCACAAACAAAAGTTTCATATTGAAACAGTACACATTTTATATTACATCCATGGAACATCCTATTAAATAACATTGTAAATATAAACTATAGCACTTATATTTCAATTACATTTTGTTTAGGGTTTGAATAAAACCTTATTATTTTCATTTAACGCGAGCCGATAGACATATATTTGCCACGTTAAACCAATACAATACAAGCGTAATAATTTTTTCCTTAAAACTACCTCTGCTTCTCGAGCTGCCTTTGTGCATGTCTCGATTACCTAAAATGCGTAACTAAAAATGAGTTGCGTTCAACATGCCGCCATCTTAAAGGTTTCCCGTCTTTCAAATGAGTTTGTTTTATTTATTTTCTATAAAAACCCAATAATTCTAAATTAGTTAATATTATAAACTAAAAAACATACTGTAAATGCTCTAGATATAACTTAAACAAAAGTCTATTTCATGTTATCGTCTATTGGTAATACACATAGTTTATTTAATGCACGTTTTAATGTACCATCTTTTGTTTGAACGTTTACTACACGCATTTGGTTGTCGGTGCCACCATGAAGTCACTCTTCCAAATAACTCTTGAATTGGTGCTAAGTTTTATTCTATAATAAGGACCATGTCTCCAATTTTGAGATTCTTCTTAGTAAATTTCCACTTTTGCCTTTGCTGAAGATGACTAAAATAGTTGGGCATAGTTAGGCATACCATTGTTTTCAATGGTGTTGTTGTAATTTTTTTTCCAGTTGCCACCTTGATAGTGTGTTTTATTTTATATTTATCAAATCAGCTTTCACTTCTAAGAGAAATAATAGAACGGGAGTTGATACACGCTTCAATTCTCGTCAAAACAGTACACATATCTTCAAATGTCAGATTTAGATTGCTGATTTACCTGTTTTATACTCGGTTCCCAAAACCCACAGTGATGTTGGGGTCTGGGTGGTTTAAAATGCCAATTAATGTTTTGAGTGCTTAAAACAGAAATTACTTAATTTTTGAAAAACTCGTTTTAATATTACAATTTCGCGTTCTGCACCAAAAAAATTTGTTGCATTGTCGGCATAAAAATCAAACACGTGACCTCTACAAAAAACAAATCGTTTTACAGCACCCAAAAATGATTTAGTGGTCAAGTCGTCCACTAATTGTAAATGAACCTCTTTTGTCGCTAAGCAAATAAATAGTGATACAAATGCTTTGATTAAGCGTTTTCTTCATATTTCTTTCTTTATTGACAATGAGCCAAGATTATCAACCCCGAAATGAATAAATGGTCTAGCAGGTGTGACTCGGTTTTCTAGTCAATTGTCCATAATTTGATCGCATGTAACGGGTTTTACTCTAAAACATCTTATACATTCGTTTAATACATTTTTACCTGACTTTTTCTGCGATAGGTCAATATTTCTGCCGTATAGAATGCAATGTACTCAACTGAACTGCGTGCAATAATCAAACGTGCTCTTAATGAATTAATGAATTTGTTAAAGTGGCTTTTAGTAAAATCATTTAATGTTTTGCACCATACACTAAATTTGAGTTATACAGCCTTCCTCCTACGCGTAATAAATTGTTATCATCCAGAAATGGATTTAAAGAGCAAATTGTACTATCACTATCAAAATATTTAACTTCGGTTTTGAACTGCTTACTAAGAATGTTTACATTTTAGGTGACCACACGCGCGGTAAATTGTGAAATCATATACTCTAGAATGTTTTGTTTTTAATTCCAATTAAAAATTATAGTTCGTGCTACTTTAGATATACTAAATATAATAATAATTTTGTGAACTAAACGAGCTAACGCGTGCAACGTTTAATTTTGAACATAACAAATTATTAGTTGCAGATTGCTTATAAATTACCGACTTGATGTAAATACATGCACCATGCGTCGAATCGGGAGAGAAGAAACTGATGTCGTTTTGTAAGTTACGGTATTTAGCTCATAATCATAATGTTGTAACGAATGAGTATTAAAAATAATTCTTGTTGCAGTAAAGGTCCGACGTGTATAATAATACCAACTGATACCGTTGCTAGTTTTGTGGCTTTCGTCAAAAACAACGCGTAGTTTCGTAGTAATTCTATTTTCGTTAAAAATCGCGTGATATGGTAAGAACCATGAGATATTGTTATCAGTAATCGCGTTAACTTTAGGAGATAAGCTCATATGCCTTAATTGATAATATTCATTCATAAAATACGTATATCTAATTTTTAAATCGGTTTGTTTCTGAAATCCGTTTTCTAAAGAATACACTCGTTTTTCCGCAGTACGCAAACTGTTTGGGTTTTGCTTGAAATGGCAGTCTTACAACAAACTCGCCGTCTACATTACGACTATGAGTAGTCCAAAAATGATTTTGGAATTCTAGTTCGTTTGAGTGTTTACATTGGTTATCATTAACTTCCTCGGTTTTGCAAAAACGTTTAATATTGTTATTAATTATCTCAAGATTTAATTAATTTACGTTATGATTTATACGTTTTTTTTAAACGATTGGCGGTTAATACGTACGCCACCGAGTATCCAAACCAAATGTGTTTTTGCAGTACAGGTTGATTTTTGTGTTTAATTTGTCCTACATGTAATAGGTTCCAAAAAACTTTCGCTTCTAAAATTTCCTTTCGAATAAAATATCTCTAAACTCGCTGTCAATAAAAAGGTATATGTTTCTGATTCTAAATATTTACTAATGTGATTATAAGATGTTACATCGGATTATGTCGATGTAGATGCTTCATTTTCGATCGTTTACGGAAAAGTTTACACCGGGTTAATCTGCAATTAAATGTAGTATAACCTTCATGTGATAAAAATGATTGCAAAATACGCATTTATTTTTGCCAATTATCTTAATTGTAAATAGCGTTTACAGAACGTGAGTACTGTAAGTGTTGTTTCTGTTTTGGTACGTATTGTTTATGAAGAACCTCCTTATTATTGTTATCAAATTGTAATGACTCTAACAATTCATATTTTTATTTTAAAAAATGAAGAAGATTGCTTAATTTTGGAATATCGGAAGTAAAATGATTTTCCCATTCGCGTGTAGTAAAATAATCTAATTATGTAACGATTACGTGTGTGACCAAAGCATCCCAATGTTCGATAAGTAAGTTTAAACTGCCTAATATTTTTAAACAACTATGGAAAATATAGTAAAAAGGGGAAAACTACTGTATTTACATTTACGGGCATACATGCAGCCTTGACACAATTTTCAAGCAGAGCATATGTAGAGCACTAACCCAATTACATGTATGGAACCAACTCCAACAAGCCATCTAAAAACTGTACAAACATACAAAAGGAAGATTGAGTCGGAAAGTTTCAAAATTGAAAAGGGTTCTCTCAGCCTACTTTTATTTATACCAATAATGAACCAAATAATAAACAAATGTAAAAAGTCCAAATTTGGAGTAAAAATTAAAAACTAGAATCTACAAGCTTCGTGCAGATGACATAGCGCTACTAACCGAATCAGCAGAAAAATTACAACAAATAGTTGATAAATAGTGCAGAGCTATTAAAAGATGGAGAATAAAAATCAACACAAACAAAAGTAAAGTAATGTTTATAACAAAGAAGAAAGCATTAAACAATACATAAATATTATGTAGTGGAAAACAGATAGAATAGATTAAAATTACGGATATCTGGGAACAATAATTAATAAGACTGGGACAATAAAGCAAGAAATATTAAATTGAACGAACAAGACCAACAAAATATATTACGCATCGTATAGAACAGTAATTTTTAAAAAAGAAGTAGGCATACTAACAAAACTCAGAGTGTATAATAGCATATACGTACCAAAATTAGCATACGCATCGGAAAGTTGTACAATACAAGATAAAATAAGAAGCAAGATAACCGCCGAGGAAATGAAGTATTTGAGAGCAGTAACACGAAGAACTAAATGAGATCAAGTGAAAAATTTGGTAACACAAGAAATATGAACCCAATAGTGTACAAAATAGAAAACAAACAGTAAAAATTGTAACCGGTCCTGGGTTGTAATTTTTATTTACAACACCCTAGATAGCTAAGTGGAGAAATTAGTAACACAATTAAGATGTATAATAAAATAATCTTTGCGTTTTATTACATAAAGTAAATAACAAAATTAAATTCCAAATTACACTAAACAAAATATATTATATAAACAACAATGCAACCAAATAATACATGAAAAAGGAAACTGAAACTAATTCGGGAAGGCTCGGTATATCTCATTCATCGACTGCGCCGGCAGCGCCTTCTGTGGGCTCGTACACGACCCTGTCAACGTTGACGTTAAAACACAATTAAAAAATACGGTTTTTGTACCAGCGTTCCACGGTGTTAAATTGACACAAATCTCCTTGCCAGCGGTGCCTTTTCCTGTGTGTTGATCGGGATATATTCAACAGGTAGTGCCGGGGAAATTTGACAGGTTAGTTTGTATACAACTTCGTCGAATTGTTCGTACGTTGACCTCAGGTGCGTTTTAAATACAATGTAATTACTGTGCGTAAGAACATACGATTTCAGGAATTTACAGGTCGATGCGGCGGATTATTAAGGACCCAATTTAATTGATTTCACGTAGATCAAACGACAATTAATATTATATTGGCGTTTTCTATTAGTTTGCCAAGGTCGCAAATGAAATCTGTATGAAAATGGATTGAAATACACTTCAATATGTATTTATAAGGTTTGTAACACGACTCGGTAACAAAACGAGTTTCTATTGTATTTGTTTATGGCACAGGTATGAGTTACATAAAGTTAGTGTCGTACAACTCGAGAGATGAATAAAATCACCTTAAACACTTACGGCGAGCACTAAGGTACTCTACGAACAAATGTATAAGGGCTACTCCTCCGGGTCGACCAAGGTGCAGTATGTAACAATCCAGTAATAGTGAATAACCCTTTAGTTATCTACGGCGAGCACTAAGGTACTCTACGAACAGACAACTTCAGGTGATCAACAATTACTAACAAGGATAACCCTTTAGTTATCTACGGCGAGCACTAAGGTACTCTACGAACAATCAACTTCAGGTGTTCGACAAGTATTAACCAGGATAACCAAATACAACACTCCAAAACACAACAATTTACTAAATATACGTACGGATTAATGGAAAATGATTCGCAGTTTATTGCGACAGGTGAAACGCAGGTTTCGATCGTTCTAGTAACTGATCAGGATTTAATCAGGTTGAGCAAATGCTCCAGGTACAGGCGGTGATCGTTTACGGGATTTAATCAGGTTGAGCAAATGCTCCAGGTACAGGCGGTGATCGTTTACAGGATTACAGGTTAACTTACGGTTAGTTTTCAGGATCGGCAGGCGGTCTTCAGGATGTCCGAGGTGTCTTCAGAGACGCCGTTCGGACGACGACGGAAAGATGCCTTTCTCGACGGTGCAGCCGCTTTTATATCCTTTTTCCCTTCTTACAGTGCCGGTTTTAGAGCGGAGATCGTTTTGGCGCTGGTGGGATATACGAGGATGGGGGAAAAGTCTATGCACCATTTTAAAATTTGTTTTCAATTTTTCCAAAATGGTGGACTTTATTTTCGTTTCGTTACAAAATAGTTCGGGCATATAATACGAATGAGTCCAAACAGATATCCAAGACAGGCATTAAAAGCAAGACCACAAGGAAAACGCAGTAGAGGAAAACCACGTTAGACATGGGAGCAAAGCATAGAGAAAAGAAAACGAATGAAAGATTTAAGATCAGTAAGGCGAATGATGTGTATTAGGCAATCTTCATTCCATTTGTTGCAAACGTGAGGATTGGCGTTATAAATAAATTCTTGTGTGGACCTAACTATTAGTTTAAACGCCAATTTATATAATAATTTTTTGGAAAACTTTCTTTCTGATGTACTAGAAGACGTTTCAGTAAATTTGTGCGAAGAATGTAAGATGCAATTGAACGATGCTCCTACTTATTATGGACAAGTGCAGCAGTAGCTAAACAAAAATTATTCTTGTTGATGGATAGAACGTCTGGGCGACAGTCTTCAATAATATACCAACTTAAAAAAAAATTATAAAATATAACAAACCATAGGTTTTGACATAGTGCATCATAACATTAAAAAATATTTTGACTGCTTAAAAAACATGTATCATTAATTTGATTTATAGACAAATACAAAATAATATTGACAAAATAAAATATACAAAATGAGCAAGGTTGTCAACGATCCTATAGTTATTATCAGTAATTAAATTGTGGTCCAAAAAAGATTGTCCAAAATAATAAAAATTTGTTGTTTAGGTGGTAAAACAGAAAAAAAGATTTAACGGAGTAGTAGACTATAACCGGAAATAACTGCAGATCAATATTACTGTGTTCCGTCAGAAGATAATAAAAGACCATCAGTGATAACACTTGAAATCGAATAACGTGTACACTTTTTGATTTAATACTTCTTATTTAATTTTGCATTTTTGGATTCACTTCGTAATGCACATTACTCATAAGTGATTGGTAGAGCATTGTTTTAAGTCATCTTTCGTTGCACTTCCGAAAGACAGGGAAATTTCTACATACAATTGCAGAAAATGTTCACATGTTAAATTTGAACAGTGTATTTTACTTTTGTCGTTATTCTATAGCATTACGCTTTTTGTAGTTATTTGTCATTGTGCGATAGTCGTTATTATGAAAAAAAATCATTTTCAGTTACGACACATTTTTCTACGAGCAACGTACGTTTTCTTTACGATTTACGAAATTATTGTTATTAATCATCTATTTAAGGTAAAACGGATCAATCAAATCATTGTACGAAACCAATAAATAACAAATTTTGAAGATTTCATATCATTGCGTCATTCAATTGAGTCAGGTGATGAACACGCTCGAGGTAACAGCATGCAACAAGTGATAACCAATCTTTAATAACACGTATGTAAATAACTTGTAATTAGAAGTTTTAAGATTTTTTTTTCCTTTGAGGTCAATATTTAACCCTTCTTAGTATAAATAATATTGTGGCGTTCAAATTATAAAATTGTGATTTTTTTTTTAAATTAAAATTGTAAATTTAAGTATACGATAGAATACCCTTGACCCTAATATAGTTTGTAAATTTGTCTCGTTGCTCTATATTTTATCGTTGTTTTCTTGTATGTGAATATATTTATATAAGCTGTCACGGTGCATTATTTGAATTATTATGTTAAAGTAAGTTACATAATTAGCGCTGAACATTCGATAGCGTTTGTACGTTAATTTTGAATTATTAATTTAGTTACAATTTTGCCACGCGCTGTTGAGTAGTGTACTAAAACCAGCTAAAATCAAAACACTCAGAAGTAACACCTGTTGTTTTATGGATAAAAATAAATTATTGTTGTAAATAAACATAATGGCAGAGAACGTTGTAAGTTGATTTAAAGCCCGCGTAATTCAAAATAGTTTTGAATAAAACTGCGAGATAAAACCACAACGTAAAGCAATGATGATTGTTATCAAAAAGGAGCTCAAAAGAAATATTTAGAATACCACTTTGCATCGGAAAATGTAGGAATGTATTCTAGTAATTTTGTTTAATAATCGTGTGTTATTATTAAAACAAAACACCTAGCAAAATTATCAAAATACAAATAAACTAAAAAAAACATAAGTAATTACTTATTTTAAGCACCACTATGATAGTTTTCTAATAACACTTAAATAAATAAATGTTTATAAAACTATTTATGCATAAATGTGTAGAATAATTTCTTTAGAACTTTCAGATTTAAATTTAGTATTTTTCTAAATTGTCTGTTTAAATAAGCATCATCTAATTTAAAGCATTACTCGATATAATGTTGTTGCAATGCCTATAAAAGTCAAGTAATGCTTATTTAAATCAGTGCCATACACCAATAAAATAATATTTTTTTTTTTATTTTTATATCTATAATGTTTAGAAACAAGCTGTAACTACATCAATATATTTGTTGATTATTTACTAACAAAATTTCTAAAAAATGTTGCCTTATTAGAATCTTTATCAAATGAATTAAAGCAATTTTAATACTTAACTTACTAATTATTTAACTGCTAAACTAACTTACTATAAATACTATTAAAAAATAAATATTTGTGACGTATTTTTTTAATTGCAGTTGGGCATTGCGTTAGGTTTCGTTCTACCACCGATGCTAGTAAGAAAAGAAACAGTTGAAAAAGATTTATTTAGAACAGCTATTGGCTTAGCAGTTATATGCACATGTGTTTTTATACTTGTATTTGTGTGTAAGTTTCAGCGTAACTGTAATTATATTGTTTTATTGTTTAGTTTTAGTTTTCGTAGACAAACCCCCTACGCCACCTTCACAAGCATCATTAAAAAAAGATATGAAGATTGGGTACATACAGGCCACTAAAAAATTAATTAAAAATGTTCCATTTGTGTTTGTACTTTTAGAAATGGGTTGTAATTTAGGAATATTTTGTTCAATACAAAATATGCTAAACCAAATAATAATACGATATTACCCGGTAAGTTGAAACACTGTTTGTATTTTAATTTATAATGGGTTTTCAAAGACAAAAACAGCTACAGTAAATCACTATTGGCCCATTTTACAAATTATTTATAACCACAATTGTATATTTCGGTTTTTGTATGTATGCTAAAATTTATTATTTTATAGAATGGCGAAGAAGATGCTGGAAAAATCGGGCTTCTCATGATGATCTTATGTATTGTTGGATGCATTAGTAGTGGTATAATTCTATCTAAGTTTAAAATATACAGGTAGGGTACTGGAGATTCATATCAAAATCAATAACTGCAACACTGATTTGATAATAGGGCGTTTTCGCTTTTTTTAATACAAAAAATTAATTTTTTAGAAACACTTCAAAAATGAAAATATTTGCACAATTAAGGTTTTATTTGAGTAGAATTATAAAGAACAATTACATTAAAATTCAATGTTTATAATATCACTTTATTGTTGTTTTTTTAATTTTTTGTTTACATATTTGCTAATACAATTTTACAATTACGTATTGTTTATAAGTGTGGCGATCTATAACCATTATCAAAGTATATTATCGTGATTGTAGTATTTTAGTTCCACTTAAACTATACATCAAATATACATGGCACACAATTTTAATTTTGTACTTTCGTTCTAATAAAAGTACAAAATTAAAATTGTGTGCTCTAGCAATGTACAAAAATTTCTTTTTATATTATTAATTATTTGCAGGGCATGCTTTGTAGGATCCATATTTTTCTTAACAATCTCTTTGCTGATACTCACATGCACACTTAAAATAAACATCATTTATCCATACATAGCGTGCACTTTATTTGGGTATGTATAAAAACTATATAAATTTAGATTAATAAAAGTTAATATTCACAGATTCTTCTTTGGCTCATTGTGGAACGTAAGTTATGAAATAGGCGTAGAAATTACTTATCCTGAGCCGGAAGCAATAACCGTAGGTTTAATCAACGGCATAGGACAAGCAATGGGGATAGTATTTACTTACATTTACGGATTTTTATTTTATAAAGTAAGCGATCCTTGGGCCAACATTTTCCTTTCAACAATTTCATTTCTAAGTTTTATAATAGCACTAAATACTAAATGTGATCTCAAACGAACGGCAGCTAATTTAAAAACATAGTTTTGATTGTATACCTATGGAATTACGTAGTAAACGATAAATAAAATTGTAATAACTTATATTTGTTTGTTTGTAGTACTTTATTTCGCAAAAGACCCGGAATTTTGGTTTGTTTTATTTATTAACAATCATTTCATTTGTTCTGTAGACACTAAGCACAATAAACTTTGCATTGTAATTTCACAGTTATTTATCGTTTCAAATTAATTTTAATTTTATTGTTTAAGCTAAGTTCATTTAGGCCTATTATTGTTGTGATAAGTTCAGATTGCATAATAATTTATTATTTCAGTCATAAGTATTTCATTTCAGTAGTAAAGATTTGGTTTGTAATTTAATATTATCTAGTTTTTAAGTAAGTTTTGTTTATGTTAGCGCTATAAAATAATCGTTTGTTTTTGCCGACTCCAGTGAGAAACGTTCTTTTTATGGGACGTATAGCGCGTAATGCTTTTAATTGTATCCTTGTTCACTTTGTTTCTTAGGTATCTTTTTTGGAAAATCTAATACTGGAGAGAAAACCTAGGTGACATATGCTAAAAATTTAAAAATTTTTATAATGCATGTAAAGCTTTAGCAATTTTAATTAATTTTTAATTAAGAAATTAATCTCAAACTATTGTTTTTGTTTCGTTATTTTATTAAAATTGTTTTTCATTTTAACTGTTTTTAAATCATTTATTTACTGTTATATTTTTTTGTTTTTGTGTCTGTTGTTTGTCTAATTCAATTAATTCAAAGTCCTGTGGGGGCAAATCGGGTAATCGTGAAAATCATTTGTTTACACTTATCAATTGGTAACCGAAGATCTGATGATTATAGTAATTGCAGCATTAGATCCGCGCGAACTTCCGCCTTGTACGCTGCATAAACGGTACAATATAGCTGAAAATTGCACGTAAAGAATTTATTGAGCACAAAATTTACTACAAAAATCCGTGGGAGTATATAATTATATCTAATAGTTTAAGAGTTACAGAATTTTAATGTAATTTTCGTGCAACTTTGCACACTTGTATCTTCTGAACTATTGAACGTAATTGTACCATTCCATCGACTTCTTTATAGTAAATTTTGTCCTCTATAAAAATGTTTATGACAATCTTGTACCATTTTAGAGTAATAGTTTATTGGTTATTTTAAATTATTAAGCAAATCATTTCAATACAAAAATTGTGGCGGTTTCGATGCTGGTGTAATATTACGACATCGACAAAGCTATTCTTAGCCGAAAAAAATCCGCGGTGGTCATATAATAGTTTTGAGTTACAGAATTTTAATGTAATGTGAGACATTTTCGTGCAACTTTGCATACTTTTATCTTCTAAACTATTGAAGGTAATTGTATCCTTCCGCAGACTTTTGTATAGTAAATTTTGGCTTTAAAGTTTATTGTGTCTTTAGATGGGCCATAGTTTTTTTATTGAAAAACCTTTCGTTTCTTCCTGATTACATCTAGCAACCTAGAATCCAACCACAATTTCTTTCCTGGATTTACGACGACGACAATTTAAGGTGTTTATTTTGTACCGATTACTTAGATTACTAGTTTGTGAAGTTCATTGAGTTATACTCCTTCATGGCGCCCTTTAATTTGACTTTTTGATACAATCACGAAATTTTGAATATAACCCACCTCGTCTAACTGAGCACCGGCATAACACCGTTGATGTAACTTTATTTCAGACAAGTGTCATTATTTCAACTTTTGCATGTAACATAAATATTTGGCGTCTCCAACGTGAGCCCGGCCTTGGCCTTTTTTTTGAATTTTAGCTTGCCTGTTAGTTTCGTGATTTTTGGAAACTTTTACCGTCTTGTAATTTCATTTTATAATAGGTGATAAATTGATAGTTGATCATTTATCGAATTACGTTATGAGATTTTAATTAGAGGTGGTGATGCATGTTTAGGTGTTGTCGTATTACGAGGTCTACTCAAGAATTTTCTTATTGAAGAAACCGCCGGCAAAGTATCTGGAACCGCATATCCATTCGATTTTAATGCAGTAAAATTAGGGATTAGAGAAGGTATCGATGAGCTTAGGAAATTAATCGATTCATTGAAAATTACTCTAACTACAAAAACTTCTTGTACAATCGAAACCAAAATTAAAAATTTGTTAAACCGTATTGGCAATTCTATTCCTGTTCAAGATAATGATTCTCAAGTTAAAGATGAGTTTTTAAAAGCATTAGTTGTTTTAATTTCGCAGTATGAACTTTTGGATTGATAAATTGTTGTTTTTATTCTTTCTACTTCCGCCGATGAAGTTATCGAACCAGTCGTTCAACCTTCTGGGGTTGATACCGCTTTACCGACGTCTTCTGCCGTTAGTACAAATTTTGTTAGTCATGTTAAGATTATTTCAATTTCGAAATGGAATTTAAAGTTTTCTGCTGATGCAAAGTCGATTTTTTTGAATGCATTTTTAGAACGAGTTGCCGAACTGCAATTGTCGCGTAACGTTTCAAGCCATTAGTTAATTTTGGAGTGTACTGATCTTTTTACAGGTCATGCATTGATTTTTGTTGGGTTTATGCGTAGTTCAGTTAATTCTTGGGAAGATTTAGTTCAGTTAATTCTTGGGAAGGTTTAGTTAAGTTTTTGCGTAAATAATTCCAGCCTACCGATTATGACGAACGACTTATTGAAAAAATTAAGCGTCGTTCTTAAGCTACTGACGAGCCTATGGGTTTTTACGTTGCAATTATTCGCAACATGTTTTCACGTCTCAATGAGCTTTTTTCTGAAGAAAAACAGTTAAAGATTTTGTTAAGAAATATTTCTCCCGTTTACCAAACTCAGCTTGGTTTGTCGTCAGTTACTTCAATTGAGGAGTTAATTAAATTTGGTCGTATTATCAAGGATCGCACGCAAGCTATGGAAGCTTACACGATTCCATCTCGTAGAAAGCAGGACATGGAGCCTGATCTCGCTTATGTTACGTCTTAAGTTAAGGACACTGTGGTTTCTCGTTCTTCAAATAACATTAGTATTGGTGAAAAATCTACACCACCTATTAGACAAAATTTACGAATACCGTCTTCTAATACCGCCCCTTCTACACGAAGGTTAGCTATCGTTAATGCGTCTGCTTCTTCTAATCGTAGCAGTCCGCAATTATGTTGGAATTGCAAGTAGCCAAACCATCGAGCTGCTTCTTGCAAAGAACCTAAGAGAGGTTTATTTTACTATCGTTGCGGAAAATCTAACGTTACCGTCTGCACTTGTTCTAAGTGTTCCGGAAACGACTAAAGGACGTACTAAGAAGCCTTTTAGTGACGTCAGAGATTAAAGTTAAATTAGCTGTCTATTTTAATAGTCTTTATTCCACGAAGAATAAGAGTTTTATTAAGAATAAAGTTGTATTAGATTATGTTTTCGAGTCTGCTGATTTTGACGAAAGACCTTTTGTTTATGTTAAAGTGTTTGGTCACAAAATTTTAAGTTTATTGGATAGTAGCGCTTCTCGCATTATTGTTGGTTCTAAAGGTTGGTAAATTTTCAGTCAGTTAGGTAGTTCATATTGCATAATAATTTATTATTTCAGTCATAAGTATTTCATTTCAGTAGTAAAGATTTGGTTTGTAATTTAATATTATCTAGTTTTTAAGTAAGTTTTGTTTATGTTAGCGCTATAAAATAATCGTTTGTTTTTGCCGACTCCAGTGAGAAACGTTCTTTTTATGGGACGTATAGCGCGTAATGCTTTTAATTGTATCCTTGTTCACTTTGTTTCTTAGGTATCTTTTTTGGAAAATCTAATACTGGAGAGAAAACCTAGGTGACATATGCTAAAAATTTAAAAATTTTTATAATGCATGTAAAGCTTTAGCAATTTTAATTAATTTTTAATTAAGAAATTAATCTCAAACTATTGTTTTTGTTTCGTTATTTTATTAAAATTGTTTTTCATTTTAACTGTTTTTAAATCATTTATTTACTGTTATATTTTTTTGTTTTTGTGTCTGTTGTTTGTCTAATTCAATTAATTCAAAGTCCTGTGGGGGCAAATCGGGTAATCGTGAAAATCATTTGTTTACACTTATCAATTGGTAACCGAAGATCTGATGATTATAGTAATTGCAGCATTAGATCCGCGCGAACTTCCGCCTTGTACGCTGCATAAACGGTACAATATAGCTGAAAATTGCACGTAAAGAATTTATTGAGCACAAAATTTACTACAAAAAAATCCGTGGGAGTATATAATTATATCTAATAGTTTAAGAGTTACAGAATTTTAATGTAATTTTCGTGCAACTTTGCACACTTGTATCTTCTGAACTATTGAACGTAATTGTACCATTCCATCGACTTCTTTATAGTAAATTTTGTCCTCTATAAAAATGTTTATGACAATCTTGTACCATTTTAGAGTAATAGTTTATTGGTTATTTTAAATTATTAAGCAAATCATTTCAATACAAAAATTGTGGCGGTTTCGATGCTGGTGTAATATTACGACATCGACAAAGCTATTCTTAGCCGAAAAAAATCCGCGGTGGTCATATAATAGTTTTGAGTTACAGAATTTTAATGTAATGTGAGACATTTTCGTGCAACTTTGCATACTTTTATCTTCTAAACTATTGAAGGTAATTGTATCCTTCCGCAGACTTTTGTATACAAAGTTGTATTAGATTATGTTTTCGAGTCTGCTGATTTTGACGAAAGACCTTTTGTTTATGTTAAAGTGTTTGGTCACAAAATTTTAAGTTTATTGGATAGTAGCGCTTCTCGCATTATTGTTGGTTCTAAAGGTTGGTAAATTTTCAGTCAGTTAGGTTTAAAGTTATATAAGTCAGTTAAAATTAATTTTGTTGCAACTAATGGTAAATCAGTACAGAGTTTAGGTTTACTTCTTGTCCCAATTGAACTTTGTTGTTGATATTGTTGTTTTAGAAGTTTTAGTTGTTCCTGACGTTCCGCATAATTTAATTTTAGGTGTTGATTTTTAGAAGCAAGCAGGTATCGTTCCTGATCTTAGAAAAGGTGAATGGCGCTTCGAAAATATGGACTCCATTTCACAATTGGAAAATAAGGATTCAGTTATTAAGTCTCGTCTCGATCTTTCTTCAGAACAGATTAAGCAGTTAAATTCTTTAGTTAGTAATCATTTTTCTTGCTCGAATGAAGCTCTTGGATGCACCAACTTGATCGAACATTAGATCAAAACTACTTCCGAACCAATTAAGCAGCGATATTACCGAGTCTTGCCGTTTATCCAAAAACAAATCGATCTGGAGTTGAAAGAAAATGTTGAAGTCAGGCGTTGTAAAAAAATCCAACAGCGCTTGGTCGAGCCCGATCTTATTGGTCAAGAAGAAAAAACAACTCTTATTGTTTTTGCGTAGACTTTCGAAAAGTCAACAAGGTTACCGAAAAGGACGCTTATCCTTTACCTTACGTTTCGTCTATTTTCATTTCCTTCGTGACGCTAAGTTTATTTTTACTCTCGACATTAAGTCTGCTTATTGGCAGATTGCATTAAGCGAAAAGTCTAAGCAGTACACCGCTTTTACAGTTCCGAACCGTGGGTTATTCCAATTCACGCATTTACCGTTTGGTTTAGCTAACGCACCAGCTTCTTGGCAGAGGTTGATCGATCGAGTTTTAGGTCCCAAATTAGAACTTTACGTTTTTGTTTACTTGGATGATGTCATTATTTGTGCTCCTTTCGAGAAACACATGCAAGTATTAACTGAAGTTCTTCGTCGCCTTAGAGAGACTAATTTAATAAGTAAACACAAATGTCATTTTTGTAAACTTGAACTTAAGTATCTTGGTTTTATCGTCAATTCTACTAGTTTATCGGTTGACCCGGAAAAAGTTGATGTAATTTTGCGTATTCCAATTCCCACTGGTGTCGCTGAAGTTAGAAGAATCATATGCATGGCCTCATGATATCGCCGATTTGTACTAAATTTTACGACATTTATCGCTCCCTTGACGTCTCTGCTAAAGAAGAATTCTAATTTTAATTAGAGTAGTGACTGTGATGAAGCCTTTCAGATTACTAACAATTGTTTAGTTTCCGCACCTATTTTGTGTTGTCCTGATTTTAGTGTTCCGTTTACAGTTCAGACTGACGCTTCCGATTTTGGTTTTGGTTCAGTTCTTACCCAGTTTATCGACGGTGAAGAACGTGTTATTTGTTATAATAGTAGGTCGCTTACAAACTGTGAACGCAAGTACTCCACTACCGAAAAGCAGTGTTTGGCTGTCCTGTGGTCTATTGAAAAATTACGCCCTTATCTTGAAGGAACAACTTTCACTGTAGTTACCGATCACGCATCATTAGTCTGGTTACACAATCTAAAAGAACCTACCGGTCGTCTAGCACGATGGGCTGTTAGACTTCAGCAGTTCGATTTTACAATCATTCATCGTAAAGGAAAGGATTATGTGGTACCTGACGCATTATCTCGTTCAGTACCAGCTATCGACAACATTACCGCCGATTGTGACACTACCGAACCTAAGTCTTCGGACAAATGGATAACAAAATTTATGGAATGTGTACGTTCAAACCTATCGCTTTTCTTCGGTGAAAGCTATTAACGAAAAGTTATTTAAGAATGTTACCGTAGACTATTCCGATCTTCGTTCTGAGAATGACGATTGGAGAGAAGTTGTGCCGAAGTCTAAACGACTCGAAATATTGTCAAAATTTCATGATGAGCCTACCACTGGACACCTTGGTATTTTTAAGACCTCCGAACGAATTGTTCCCCTTTATTACTGGCCTAAGATGAAAGCTGACGTCATTTGTTACATCAATAGTTGCAAAGTTTGTATCACGAATAAGCCAGAACAAAAACGTTCTGCTGGCTTTATGACCCGTCATCCTGTAGTGGACAAACTTTGGCAGTTGATTTCTACCGATCTTGTTGAACCTCTACCGCATCTTTGTGTTCAAGAAAATGATTTCGTCATAGAAATCCACAATTATTTTTAACGCTAATTTCATCCACAAGCAAATCCAACTGAAAGAGTCAACAAAGTCATGAAGACAATGCTATCGTCTTATATTGAAAACATCTATAGACATTGCGATATGTATCTTGCTAAACTAGCAGGTGCTATTCTTACCGCTTAACGCCGTTTTTCGCTAATTTTGGACGTGAGATCTGCCTCGACGGATCACCTCATGGGAAAACCACCGATTCAGACACTATCGACTATCTATCCTTTGCAAATCGTACCTTACTGGCCGAAAGAAGCCCAGATTTTCGAAAAGTTTACGTCGAAATCAAGAATCGCTTGAATGCAGCTTATGTTCGCGCTAAACATTACTACGATTTACGTCGTCGTCGTCCAGCACCTTTTGAAGTGGAAGACACAGTGTGGCGAAAAAATTATGTCCTTTCAGATGCATCTCGAAATTTCTCGGCCAAACTGGCACCTAAGTTTATTGGTCCGTTCTATGTGAAACGGAAACTATCGTATCAGACCTATGAGTTGTCACCCCCTTTAGATAAAGAAATACCGCGGAAGTCTTCAACAATGGTACAGCGAATCGTTCAAGTGGAAAAACTTTCTTATTTCGTAAAGCAATTATGGTTTATTGAATTTCACTGGATAGCGTTTTGGTTTCGTATTAACGTAACGTGGATTTGTGCATAAGTTTGTGTTTCACAATCCAATTTTGGTTTGGTGGCGGCTCATAAAAAACCTTCCGACGGTTCATAGTTTTTTTTTATTGGGGAACCCTTCGTTTCTTCTTAATTACATCTGGCAACCTAGGATCCAACCACAAGTTCTTTCCTGGATTTACGACGACGACAATTTAAGGTATTTATTTTGTACCGATTACTTAGTTTACTTAAAGTTTGTGAATTTTATTTACGCGTTTAAGTGTATTAAAAGCTTTGGCTTTTAAGAAAAATGAGTGTTTCGAACTAACGATTTCATGGATAATGTAATTAATTAATGATAATTGTCCGTATTTGTCATAACTATTTGACAAAATTTCGCTGTGTTAAGAACTTGTGTGACGTTAACTGGAAAATTTATTATTAAAATTTTTATCCTGTTTTTAAATTAGATTAATTTATTTCTTTTTTTTTGTTGAACTGATATTTATTTAATGCGCACACAACCGTGCTTTAGTTAATTAAGATTTTCAATTGTTTCTTTTTATGATTATATTTTTTTTTAGTTTCGTCCTTTAAAAATTTTGTTTGTTCTGATACAATTACTCAATTTACTTTAATTTTTTTATGCGTTAATTTAAATAGTTTTTTTTGTTTTGCTTGTTCTATTTTCTTATTTTGAGTAATTTTTGTTCAAATTTCAGATTTTAGTGAGATACACTCTATTAAGGTCCATTTAGAGTGCATCCTTCAGGAGCGGGCTTGTGGTTGGCAAGGGCCAGAAGTCCATTAAGCTATACTCCTTCCTGGTGCCCTTGGATTTGACCTTTTGATTTGGTTTTTGTTCAAGTTTTCCAAAACAATCACGAAATTTTGAATATAACCCACCCCGTCTTCACTGAGCACCGGCATAACACCGTTTATGTTGCTTTATTTCAGGCAAGTGTCATTATTTCAATTTTTGCATGTAACAGAATTTTTTACCTTACTTACCCAGATTTATTCTTATTACTTGATCAATCAACCGCTAAAAACTAGCATACATATTACATAGGCTAAAAAAATTGCAAGTGAAAAACCACAATAGGAAATAGTAAAAACAAAGCTTTAGAATCTTCTAAGAATGAAATCTGTTAACATGCCAATCAAATGTGTAAACCAAACAGACCAACATCTTTTCAGGTCACTTGGTTTATGTTCCCAAAATGTCCGCAGAGACAATATGTGATATCCTTTTTACAATTACAGTACAGTAAAGCCGCACTACGGATCGTTACTACATTAAACCTAATTTCTTATTAGCAAGCTTTTGCAAATAGCATTGTTGAATCGGTTTTGCCAAAGTACGTATGTTGCATCCGAGAGGTACGCCAAAACTCAGAAAACTGCATCAAAAAACATTAGCGACGACGTTGTTTAAAAGAACAGTAAAAAGTTTGGTAAGCGCACTAACAGTTGCAGAAAAAACAGTATCCAAAAAAAGTACAAATTCTAAAAAATATGCCTAGTCAGGTATGAAATTTATTGTTTTTTAGAAGTTACCTTCTAAAAAGAAAAGAAAGCGGAACTGATCTTAATACAACATATTTATTGTCAATACTCATATTAAACAATAACACAAAAATAAGAAATACTGATTTTAGCATTATTCATCTTAAACCACTCAAATAGCTTAAAAACCACCAGTATTTAAAGAACCAAAAAAATGCGCTGCTTGTTGGTTAGTTTAAAAATAAAGTTCAAGATTAAAAACAACATAGAATCTACGATTTGGTTTGTAGACACGATTTAATTTGGTAAATGTAAACACTTAATAAGTGTTATTAAATTTTTAATATCAACTAGAATTTATTATCGTGATATAAGCACTTGTACAAATGATATTGTTTAAAACAAAGATAATTTTCTAATTTTGATATGATAACGATCAAGCGACAAAACTAAATATTTCTTAAAAATATAATTTGGTATCAATTCGTTTTTCGGACAGATACGAGTTTGTATAGAAATATTAATATTGTTTTCTGCTTATAAATTTGGTAAGCGATTAAATATTTTATTTGTTTTCACTTTTAATTGTTTTTGTAGACAAACGTCTTACGAGGACAATATATTTATACGGGTTATCAGTGCACTTTATTATTTTACACTATCATACGGTTTCAGTGTGAAATTAGAGACTGTGTAAAAACATGTAGTATAAAAGGAAAGTTGAAGCACTACAATTCCAATAAAAATTATAATACTACTTGGACATTTTAATAACTAGCAGTTTTCAATGGATAAGAACGAAATTAATCAAAACATAATCATAAAAACTGACACAGAAATACATTTGTACAAAAAAAGATGGTTTATGTTATTGGTATATTTTGTAGCAGTACCAATCAGCACTATACAAACTTTGCAATATAGCATAATTGCAAATATTTTAGTTGATTATTATCACGTCTCATACAAAGCAATTGATTGGACTTCTTTAGTTACATTATTAGGCTTTATAATTTTTGTCTTTCCTTCTTGCTACGTAGTAGATAAATATGTAAGTGCAGCGCAAAGCATAAAAATAAATTATTACGTAGTTGTAGCAACTATACAAAACGAATCTTACAGGGTATTAGAGCTGGAGCTTTATTTGGAGCGGGTGGAACTTGTCTTGCCGCTTGGATTAAAGTTGGTTCTGCTTCATCTGATAGATTTTGGTCAACAATATTAGGACAAAGTGTTTTGTCAATAGGACAAATTTTTTTACAAGGAATCGGTCCTAAATTAGCCGCTAACTGGTTTGGTCCGGATGAAGTATCTATAGCAACTTCGATAGGAATTGTTGGAATTCAGGTACATATTTTTTAATATAAACGCAAACTAAAATAAATAATAGGTTTTGTGATAATTCGCCTTCACATTTTGATTTTTGATATTTATTAATTAACTTTTCAACGTATTTATTCAAATAATCAAATAATATTTGAAGTTCTTAGTTCGACATAAATAAAAAACAAGTTTTTTTCATAAAAAAAATTATTTTTATAATAAAAGTCTATAAAGCGTACGGTAGGTTTCTTTATTTTATTTTTATTTGTTCAAAATTCTGTTGATAATCCAGTTGTTTGTTTACAATAATAATAAGATAATTACATGTTTTTATCGGTTCTATTGTAGACATAACAGTTATGATTTGATATTAGTCTATATATTCTCGAGTTCTTTTTATAGTACAAAAACTTTAAGAAAAACCTATGCTGCAAAATATTATTCTTATAAAAATGTTAAAAACCGACTATGTTATAAAATAGTAGAAATTTTTTTTAAGCTTTACCTTGCATACAATTAGCTTAAAATTTTTTAACTTAAAATCATAGGTTATGATAGTTTTGTATTAACCCCTTCAAATACGATAATTTTAAATAATGAATGAAATTACTTTAAAAATAATATTATACAGTAATTTTAAATTTTAAAAATCAAAACCACTTTTGCCTTTGTTGGATTTTCGGAACCACTTTACGACTCCATCGGCGTCAAAAATGTTGAAACATCTACTGCTCTCTCAGAAATGCAAATAAGCGATTGTGCAAAGTGTGAGTTAAATCTGCTTCAGACATAGAAGTCAAAAGACGACTGATTAAATGACCTGGAGTTAAAAGAATAAAGTCTTCGTGTCCTGAGGATATGTAAGATACGGCTTTGAGTTTAACACCGTTTCTATCATAGCCAGAAATATATATAGCTCTTCAAATTTGCGTTTCCAAGTGGACGCCTTAAAAACATTTTAACGGACTTAACCAAACTTCCCATAAGCTACTTTCACGAGGGGCTCTAGGTTTAATAAAATTTCACTTTATGGACTTAGAATACAGATAATTAACAATTTTATTATGCGACTCCTGATAGTGCAAAATTTTGAATAAAGAATCTAATTTTTATTTGCCGCCGCGAAAATTGGTAGTGTTATCGCTTGATATAGAACCCGGTAGTCTTCTAAGGGGAATAAAACGTTTTAAAGTGTTTAAAAAAGCATCGGTAGATAAAAACGTTACTAATTCTAAATGTATACCACAGGTAGCCATGCAAACAAACAAGCATATAAATGCTTTAAAACTACGTGCTCCCTTCGTTCGTCTATTTTTAATTAATATTGGGCCTGCATAGTCAAGTCCAACGTTATAAAAATTAGCTAGTACAGTCGATGTCTTAAGCTCTTCAATCTTGTCTGTTTCTCTCACGTAATTAGTATGAAATGGTAATTTGTTTTCTAAAAGGAAATTAGGGCCATGGAACCAAAAAACATTGTTTTTTAAATTTGTAATGTTTGAACCACGAGAAATTAAATCAGCGGAGTTATTAGAAGTGCTGACATAGTACTGCCATTAAATATTAGTAAATTTTTGGATCGAACAGAACTGATACAATTCAAAACAATTTTAGAATCTGTCCATACATAAACTTGAGTAAGCTCAAGGTTAAAAATGGTAAGAATGGTGTCCCAACACCATTCCGCAAGTAAAATTGTAGCGTACTGTTCCAAACGATTGCTAGAAATAGTACGCAAACGTGAAACTCGAAATTTACAATCAATAGATTTTAAATAATCAGCTGGTAAAAAAAGTACAACAACGCAAGAAAAAACAACAACCATACGTAACACCTTGGCGATAACAGAAAGAAGTTCTCATTTTGTGGGAATGGCATCGCAGTCAGATGCTTCAACTTTGCAAAATAAGCAATTGTTTTCCAAAATCCAATGCAAGCCTAACGTTTTAGAATCAGAGCGTTCACCTAGAGGAACGGTAGCGAGGTCCAGAGCTGTTGTATCAGCAAAATTAAAAATTTGTTAGACAAAAACTTCCTCACAACAAATTCAACAGAAGCAAGAATAGAAGAAACTTCATTCTTGAAGCGAATGTTCTTCTCAACTGAAATAGTTGAAAGGAAAAGGTTGTCCATATAGAAGTTTGTCGATATAACTTCCGCCGCTTCGAAAAAAAGCTTTCTTATTTAATTTAACAAGATAAATTAGACAACGAGTAGCAAGGAAGTTGGCAGATGCAGTGCCGTACGTAATTGTGTTTTAGCAAAATATAGAAAGCAGTTTGTCAGGAGTTTCTCTCCAAAGAATATACTGAAACTTTTTTAAATTAGGTTTTACCTTAACCATGTGGTACATTTTTGCAATGTCTCAAGAAATAGCGACTTCGTGCGCGTGAAAAAGTAATAAAATATCAAATAGATTATCCCACCAACTGAGCGTCATTAACTAAAAAATCACTCGCAGATGTAGCACTGGAATCGAATACGACAAGGAATTTTGTCGTTAAAGATGCCTGGTTTAACACAGCACGATAAGGAATGAATTGAATTAGTACTAGACCAACATTAGAAGATTCATCAAAAGTTTCAACAAAATAGTCAAATAGCGAAAAGCATTCCCTTTCGGTAATTTTAGTTATATATCTAAGTTTTTCATAATCGAACATAAACTTGAAGTATTTTTAAGAAGCTTAGGATCCTTATAGAGGCGCTTCTCTAAGTACTTAAAACATATTAGCGCCATATGGCAAAAATTGTCCAACCACGTTATTTTTAAGTTGAACAGAATGCGTACTGAAAGATGACTACTATCATCAACACGCATTGACTCCAAAAATTGGCCTTCACAGAACTTTTCTTGTAAAGAGAGCAAAAATCACCTTAAAACTGGTTTATCATTGTCTAAATCCCAAAATTTAGTCAATGATTAAAATTAGATTTATGGATCTAACTTGTCAAATGGCAACAAATAGTAACGTCATTAAGGTTGTACACCTTTGAAGAACACCTGATCGAGTTCTTAGGTAAGTCGCCAGAAACGACTTAACCAAACAATGTATTTTGCAAAAGAGGCTTAGATGCACCTAGGGATACTTAATCAAGTAATAATAATTTATAAAAAAATAGACGAACCAATTAACAGATCAATATCTCCGGGTTCGTGATATGAGATGTTCGCTAGACGTACATGAAAAGATATGTCAAGAAGATCCTTGTTAAAACGGACTTTTGGTCATTTATCCGTGATTGTAAGAACTATTAAAGAATCAATACTTAAATTGAATCTACCACTTGTAGAATGTAATTGAATATATGTGCACTTTGAACATGGAACATTCAACATTTTATAAACCTTTTCTGAAATAAAGTTGTTCTCAGACCCCAAAAGCTTTAAACATCTGTGGCATGATTCGTATTAGGTTGAGCAAATCTCTTGAAACAGAGTAGATGATTATGACGTTGCTTACAAAATTTTCAATTTAAAGTAGACGTCCATTTTGATTTATTGTTGTGGTACATAATTTAAAGACTCTTATTTTATTAAAACGAGCTGAAGCTGACAAAGTCAAGAATAACGAACAATTGTTTATAAAATGGTCTTCTTTGCAAAGAAAGGAAGAACTAAACGATTGTGTCACTAAACGATTGTGTCAAAGTGTATGAAAAATTCTTGGTTTCAGAAATAAATTTTTTGCCACCTAAATGCGACTTACTTTGATTTCCTGGCGGGTCTTTCAAAACAGTGTCGCAAGTTTCTTCAATTATATTGCACCTGTCAGATAAAAAATTACAAATTTCCTGTACAGAAAAGATTCGTTTTGGGAATAATTTTGCAAATTATTTTGCAGTTCGGCTATGAATTTTTGATTTAGTTATATAAACTAACACCGCATTTTTATATTCAACGGGATCAATTTTTTAATTATCAATAACTCTAATATAAGTAATAAAGTTATCATAATACGACCTCATTTGTAATACTTTTTTCGTTAATTTAGGAGAATCTAATAATGAATCAAAATGTTTAAAAAGAAGAAATTTTTATTGTCGTAGCGTTCTTTTAGTAACTCAATTGCTACGTTATAATTAATCTCGCTAGTTATTAACTCACCAATAATTTGTCTAGCAGGACCCTTTAAACAGTTTTTTTAAATGAAAAACCTTACAGTATCGTTCGGAAAGCTTAATGAGTTCCGTCGAAATTTGGTAAGAATATGACGGGAAGCTTTACTCGGTCTTGCGAGTGAAAGCCAGTTGAAGTAAATTAATTATTTGAATTTATTACCGCGCTATTTTCAGTAACATTATTTTCTAAAAGAATTTGTGCTTTAACTTTTAATTCTAAACTGAGCAAGCGTTAGAAATTGATCAAGTACAAGGTTTGTCGTAATGCTTTCTACTAGAAAATTTGAATACTGTTTCAGTAGAGGATTGAAAATATTAAGCTCGAAGCAAATTTGCCTTTTACTTAAATCAGTAATGCATTCGCCAGTTAAGGAATCTATTTTCTTCTTATTTTTATGTGTCATTTTAAGAAATGTATAATCAAAATAAAAACGCGGGCTTAAAACAGTATACTTATTTAAAATCAAATAAGTTAAAAATAGACAAACAAATAAGGGTGGTTTTAAAACGCTTAACGTTTGACTTATGATTTAAATAGCGCGTGACAAATATGTCTAGAAATGGACGTTAAGAACGTTAAAATAATTTTATAAGTCTATATAGTTCTACCAAAAGTATTTACAAAAACATACAAACACAAACGCATTTAAATAATAAAATTAAGCACATATTACACAACGCCGTTGTATCACAAAAAACAAAAGAAAACGGGTTGTAAAAGAGGATTAAAAATCACTCACCAAATTCACATGCGTATATTTCTCCATGATGTTTCCATCACTTAAAAATTATATGTGTCGCAAAATCTAGATAATTTGAAGAGTCCGGCTCGAAGGACCAATAATTAGTTGTATTCTCTCTTTATCTTAAGATATACATAAAAATTGTCATCGTGGCACCATAATTGGGTATTCATTGTTATTGTGGCACCCATAAATACAAAGAGGCACCCAAGTTTGGGAGCCACAGTACTTTTACATTAAAAATTTTTCTAGAGCTTATCAACACTTTTTAAGCTCGTACGCAAAAAATTGCTTGGGAGCCATTTTGTCAATTGGTGGTCAGATTTATACAGTTTGGTTCATTCATAATAAGACAGAGGGCGTTGTGCGATATACAGGTGTATATAATTTTGACGTATTGACTATATGGCACCCCGATAATTGTTGTAGATTGTGGCACCATTTTTAGCGGCAACATTGTTGAACAGTGCAATATCGTAACAAAATAAATGTACTAAAATATAACTTGCGTAACTCATTTTGATTTAATAAAAACTTGATAATGGTTTTTGATATCAGTTATGTTTTTGTTTAATTATTTAACTATTTGATATTTATTAACAAAATAATCAATTAAAATATTTTAGATAGTTTTTATACTGTATGTATCAAAATTATTTCTAAATTTAAAAAATATAATTTTACAAAGATTAATTAATATTAAACGTTCAATATTTGTTTTAATTAGTTTTTCATAAGCAATAATTTATGCTTATTTTAGCGTAGGAACTTTAACTTGTATATTATTTTCTATTTTAAGTTTCTTGTATTTGAAAATTGATTTTGTAAATAAAATATATTAGAACAAAAACTTATTAAACAAAAATAAACAATTTTTGTTGTTTAAAGTATTATAAAGCGTTAAGAAGAGTATTTTTAAGTAAGTTTAAAGTAGTAAGTAAATGTTTTACTAGTCATTTTGTTAGCTATTTTATGAAATTTTTACTGCACTTAAAAACAACCTAAATCATAGTACTATCATTTCCATATTTTATAGTTTTTATTTTTTCCAATATTTTTTATTAGTTGTTGATAAACTGAAATGTACGACGTTTGCTTTCAAAAACTTTAAATTGTGATTCATCCGTTCAAACAACTGTTTTTGCTTCTAATTTGTATTTTCTGCAAGATTGATTCTAATTGAGTTTTTCTGTTTCTGCAGCATACATAAACGCGCGTCGTTTATTACTTACTTTCTATAACTTAAACTGTTGTTACGGTAACTGTAGTGCTGTTGCATATGATTAAATAAATTAAAAAATAAATAAAGATCGTAATATTTAGTACTATAAAAATTGTCTTTTGAAATTGTGTCATCTCATTAAATTTATTTTGAGGTTTAATAATTTTCACTTAGTTTATAGTCGAAATTGTTTAGTTTTTTTCTCTGTTCTTTTCATCTTAAACACAGGTGGCTAGCCAAATCCATAACAATGTCCCTAGAACTAGACACTAGCTTAAGTACTTCCAGGTTTTAGAATTCCAGTTCTTTCTTGAAACATCCACTTTTTAATCATGTTTGCTAATTGTTTCACTGTTATAACATTTTTTAGTTGCATGGATATCTGATTAAAGATGCCAGGTTCTATAAGTTGTATTGATTTCTGACCCATTTTCTTATTTGGTTTTTGTTATACGGTTTTCCTTTGCTTTATCATGATTGTGATTTATCTTGTTTGTTATTAAATTATATAAGTGTTGTAAACAAAAAATGTTATTTTTTGAAGATTTTTGAAATTTAACATTTTTTCTTCAATGTAAAAAATAACTTTAAATTTAACAATCAAAATTATATTTTTGTTATAAAATGATACTACCATATTCCAATATACCTAACCAAATGTATATTATTTACAGTTATATTTGACTTTTCTTGAGCATTCTATAGATTTTCAATGTAAATGAACAAAGATTTTGTATTAAATACTAAAATAGAAAACATCAGAAACAAGTTGTAGAATTTTAGAAATTGACAGCCGCATCCTAAAAAGTAGTTACTTCTTTAAAGTTGCTAGACGTAAACATTGTCCACAAAGAAAATTTGCTACATTATTGATAAATGTAAATACAAATTTAATATTTAATCTATGTATTTTTAGTTTTGTACTTTTAAACTTTCTGACTTTTACCTTTCCTTTTTTCAGTATTTACCTTGATCCTTTCTGGTAATTTTGTACGTACAAAACATTAGAAAACAAAACGAACACTACATCTAACGTTTCTTATGACAAAGAATTGATGAACATTTATATCAAACCTACAATTTTAAAATTATAATTATTTTAATAAAGTACTTAGCAAGATACCCACTGATGAGTATTAAAATCAATACACCATAATCTGCCTTTCTAAAAAGTATGAACCGAAAATTACACTTTTAAGAAACTCAAAACACAGGATTATTTATTAACAGATCAAAAACTTTACTACTAAATTTCGTAATTAATTATATTCATGCTTTTGTATTTTTAATTTTAAGATTTGACGTGAAACTTGACATTAACAGATAAATCCCCTAGTTCCAGCAAACCCTAACTCACAAACTAGTGCCCTAACTCAAGAATTTAAATATGGAAAATAGGCCGAGCCACCTCTAATTTGAAGCGTCTTTCAAGTTTCTATGCGACAGTAAAAAGAAACTAAAATTTACGCAACGGAAAAATTTCGTCGACGCAATATTGAAGAATGCCGCTAAATTACACCATAGATCTTCCAAAATGTAAGGAAACGTTTAGAGCAGAATTTGTATTATTGTATGGAAGTTGGTTGCGCACAATTTGAGCATTTGTTGAACTAATAAAAATTTCTTCTGACGTTGAATTTTGATGTTTCAAATTTTTCTACACTTTTAAACTTTTTATATCCTTCAAAACAATCATGCGCACCCCTAGAGACTCAAGAGACCATTAAAATCAGGGTTACTCGACCACCTTACTATAATTTTTGTTTTTGTTGGGGGTTATTGGGGCTAGAAGGTTGACCTGACAAAATCAAATTTGACGCCAAAATGTGTCGTTCAAAAAGTCAAAAGTGGCGTGTTTTAGGATTTTTTCTAAACAACACCCTCACCTGATGTAATCTAGAGGGTTGTTTTTTTATGGGGACAAAAAAAATAATAAAACTACTTTTGGCCTTGCTGTCGTATAGAGAATTAAAAGACCTTTTAAATGACAGGTCGTTTGACGCCCTTCTCTTGAATTAGGGGTTGCTAGATCTAGAGGGATGGTATGTCAATTTCAAGTTTGATATTTAAAGTTGTCTCCTAAAAATCAAGAATCGATTTGTCTGAGTGTTTTTTAATAACTTAGTTTCCCCACCTTAGTTAATCTAGAGGGTTGTTTTTAATAGAGACGAAAAAACATTGGAAAAAACTATTTTCAGCTATGCTGTTGCATAGAGAATTAAAAGACGCTTTAAATGAGGGGTCATTCGACCTCCTTCCCCTATTCAAATTCTTGAGTTAAGGGTTGCTGAAGCTAGGGGGTTGATGTGTCAATGTCAAGTTTGAAATTTAAAGTTGTCTTTTAAAAATCAAGAATTGATCTGCCCGAGCGTTTTTTTAAGAACCTAGTCTCCCCACCTTAGTTAATCTAAAGGGTTGTTTTTAAAGAAGACGAAAAAGAATTGGATAAATCTATTTTTGGCCATGCTGTCGCATAGAGAATTTAAAGACGCTTTAAATGAAGAGTCATTCGAGTTCCTTTCCTTATTTAAATTTTTGAGTTAGGGGTTGTTGGAGCTACGGGGTTGATGTGTCAATGTCAAGTTTAATATCTCAAATTATTTACTAAAAATCAAGAATCGACCTGTCAAAGCGTTTGTTAAAAAACTAGACTCCCCCACTTTACTTAATCTAGAGGGTTGTTGTTTATAGGAACACAAAAAAATTCAATAAAACCACTTTCTGCCATGCTGTCCTCATAGAGAATTGCAGGTGGTTTTAAATGAAGGTTCGATCAACCCCCTTCACTTATTTAAATTCTTAAGTTAGGGGTTGCTGGGTTCAGAGGGTTGATGTGTCAATGTCAAGTTTGACAATTAAAGTTGTGTCCCAAAAGTGTCCTAAAGCACGGATGTTTTTTTTTCAAAAGCTTACTCCATATAAGCAGCATTATAGAAGTGAAATATCATATACATACAGTTTAATTAAAAACGAAATATTTACTAACTGGCACCTTTACTATTTAATTTATATGACAACAATGTTGGGTGTCATTTACTATTTTAAACATGTATTTATATACAAATGAGTGCCATTTGCATCATACACATCGATATGCCACAATGACATATATTATCAAAGAATTTATACACCCGGGTGTCTTTTATGCAATAGGTATGGTGGGTGCCACATAATTCAACACTTACGTATATATATATATACGTAAGTGTTGAATTATGTGGCACCCACCATACCTATTGCATAAAAGACACCCGGGTGTATAAATTCTTTGATAATATATGTCATTGTGGCATATCGATGTGTATGATGCAAATGGCACTCATTTGTATATAAATACATGTTTAAAATAGTAAATGACACCCAACATTGTTGTCATATAAATTAAATAGTAAAGGTGCCAGTTAGTAAATATTTCGTTTTTAATTAAACTGTATGTATATGATATTTCACTTCTATAATGCTGCTTATATGGAGTAAGCTTTGAAAAAACATCCCTGCTTTAGGACACTTTTGGGACACAACTTTAATTGTCAAACTTGACATTGACACATCAACCCTCTGATCCCAGCAACCCCTAACTTAGGAATTTAAATAAGGGAATGGGGTTGATCGAACCTTCATTTAAAACCACCTGCAATTTTCTATGAGGACAGCATGGCAGAAAGTGGTTTTATTGAATTTTTGTGTTCCTATAAAAACAACCCTCTAGATTAAGTAAACTGGGGGAGTCTAGGTTTTTAACAAACGCTTTGACAGGTCGATTCTTGATTTTTAGTAAATAACTTGAGATATTAAACTTGACATTGACACATCAACCCCGTAGCTCCAACAACCCCTAACTCAAAAATTTAAATAAGGAAAGGAACTCGAATGACTCTTCATTTAAAGCGTCTTTAAATTCTCTATGCGACAGCATGGCCAAAAATAGATTTATCCAATTCTTTTTCGTCTTCTTTAAAAACAACCCTTTAGATTAACTAAGGTGGGGAGACTAGGTTCTTAAAAAAACGCTCGGGCAGATCAATTCTTGATTTTTAAAAGACAACTTTAAATTTCAAACTTGACATTGACACATCAACCCCCTAGCTCCAGCAACCCTTAACTCAAGAATTTGAATAGAGGAAGGAGGTCGAATGACCCCTCATTTAAAGCGTCTTTTAATTCTCTATGCAACAGCATAGCTGAAAATAGTTTTTTCAAATGTTTTTTCGTCTCTATTAAAAACAACCCTCTAGATTAACTAAGGTGGGGAGACTAAGTTATTAAAAAACACTCAGACAGGTCGATTCTTGATTTTTAGGAGACAACTTTAAATATCAAACTTGAAATTGACATACCATCCCTCTAGATCTAGCAACCCCTAATTCAAGAGAAGGGAGTCAAACGACCTGTCATTTAAAAGGTCTTTTAATTCTCTATACGACAGCAAGGCCAAAAGTAATTTTATTAATTTTTTTTGTCCCCATAAAAAACAACCTTCTAGATTACATAAGGTGGGGGTGTTGTTTAGAAAAAATCCTAAAACACGCCACTTTTGACTTTTTGAACGACACATTTTGGCTTCAAATTTGATGTTGTCAGGTCAACCTTCTAGCCCCAATAACCCCCAACAAAAACAAAAATTATAGTAAGGTGGTCGAGTAACCCTGATTTTAATGGTCTCTTGATTCTCTACGTGTGTGCATGATTGTTTTTAAGTTTATAAAAATTTTAAAAGTGTAGAAAAATTTAAAACATCAAAATTCAACGTCAGAAGAAATTTTTATTAGTTCAACAAATGCTCAAATTGTGCGCAACCAACTTCCATACAATAATACAAATTCTGCTCTAAACGTTTTCTTACATTTTGGAAGATCTATGGCGTAATTTAGCGGCATTCTTCAATATTGCGTCGACGAAATTTTTCCGTTGCGTAAATTTTAGTTTCTTTTTACTGTCGCATAGAAACTTGAAAGACGCTTCAAATTAAGGGTGGCTTGGCCTATTTTCCATATTTAAATTCTTGAAATAGGGCACTAGTTTGTGAGTTAGGGTTTGCTGGAACTAGGGGATTTATCTGTTAATGTCAAGTTTCACGTCAAATCTTAAAAAAAAAATTAAAAATACAAAAGCATGAATATAATTAATTACGAAATTTAGTAGTAAAGTTTTTGATCTGTTAATAAATAATCCTGTGTTTTGAGTTTCTTAAAAGTGTAATTTTCGGTTAATACTTTTTAGAAAGGTAGATAATGGTGTATTGATTTTAATACTCATCAGTGGGTATCTTGCTAAGTACTTTATTAAAATAATTATAATTTTAAAATTGCAGGTTTAATATAAATGTTCATCAATTCTTTGTCATAAGAAACGTTAGATGTAGTGTTCGTTTTGTTTTCTAATGTTTTGTACGTACAAAATTACCAGAAAGGATCAAGGTAAATACTGAAAAAAGTAAAGGTAAAAGTCAGAAAGTTTAAAAATACAAAACTAAAAATACATTTTTTAATATTAAATTTGTATTTACATTTATCAATAATGTAGCAAATTTTCTTTGTGGACAATGTTTACGTCTAGCAACTTTAAAGAAATAACTACTTTTTGGATGCGGCTGTCAATTTCTAAAATTCTACAACTTGTTTCTGATGTTTTCTATTTTAGTATTTAATAAAAATCTTTGTTTATTTACATTAAAAACTATAGAATGCTCAAGAAAAGTCAAATATAACTGTAAATAATATACATTTGGTTAGGTATATTGGAATATGGTAGTATCATTTTATAATAAAATATAATTTTGATTGTTAAATTTAAAGTTATTTTTACATTGAAGAAAAATGTTAAATTTCAACAATCTTTAAAAATAACATTTTTTGTTTACAACACTCATATACCAATTTAATAACAAAAAACAACAAAAACCATAAAACACAGTCATGATAAAGCAAAGGAAAACCGTATAACAAAAACCAAATAAGAAAATGGGTCAGAAATCAATACAACTTATAGAACCTGGCATCTTTAATCAGATATCCATGCAACTAAAAAATATTATTACAGTGAAACAATTAGCAAACAAGATTAAAAAGTGAATGTTTCAAGAAAGAACTGGAATTCTAAAACCTGGAAGTACTTAAGCTAGTGTCTAGTTCTAGGGACATTGTTATGGATGTGTTTAAGATGAAAAGAACAGAGAAAAAAACTAAACAATTTCGACTATAAACTAAGTGAAAATTATTAAACCTCAAAATAAATTTAATGACATAACACAATTTCAAAAGACAATTTTTTATAGTACTAAATATTACGATCTTTTATTTATTTTTAATTTATTTAATCATATGCAACAGCACTACAGTTACCGTAGCAACAGTTTAAGTTATAGAAAGTAAGTAATAAATGACGCGCGTTTATGTATGCTGCAGAAACAGAAAAACTCAATTAGAATCAATCTTGCAGAAAATACAAATTAGAAGCAAAAAAACAGTTGCTTGAACGGATGAATCACAATTTAAAGTTTTTGAAAGCAAACGTCGTACATTTCAGTTTATCAACAACTAATAAAAAATATTGGAAAAAAAAAACTATAAAATATGGAAATTATAGTACTATGATTTAGGGTTGTTTTTAAGTGCAGTAAAAATTTCATAAAATAGCTAACAAAATGACTAGTAAAACATTTACTTACTACTTTAAACTTACTTAAAAAATACTCTTCTTAACGCTTTATAATATTTTAAAGAACAAAAAATTGTTTATTTTTTGTTTAATAAGTTTCTGTTCTAATATATTTTATTTACAAAAATCAATTTTCAAATACAAGAAACTTAAAATAGAAAATAATATACAAGTTAAAGTTCCTACGCTAAAATAAGCATAAATTATTGCTTATGAAAAACTAATTAAAACAAATATTGAACGTTTAATATTAATTAATCTTTGTAAAATTATATTTTTTAAATTTAGAAATAATTTTGATACATACAGTATAAAAACTATCTAAAATATTTTAATTGATTATTTTGTTAATAAATATCAAATAGTTAAATAATTAAACAAAAACATAACTGATATCAAAAAGCATTATCAAGTTTTTATTAAATCAAAATGAGTTACGCAAGTTATATTTTAGTACATTTATTTTGTTACGACATCGCACTGTTCAACAATGTTGCCGCTAAAAATGGTGCCACAATCTACAACAATTATCGGGGTGCCATATAGTCAATACGTCAAAATTATATACACCTGTATATCGCACAACGCCCTCTGTCTTATTATGAATGAACCAAACTGTATAAATCTGACCACCAATTGACAAAATGGCTCCCAAGCAATTTTTTGCGTACGAGCTTAAAAAGTGTTGATGAGCTCTAGAAAAATTTTTAATGTAAAAGTACTGTGGCTCCCAAACTTGGGTGCCTCTTTGTATTTTTGGGTGCCACAATAACAATGAATACCCAATTATGGTGCCACGATGACAATTTTTATGTATATATATATATATATATATATATATATATATTAATAAGTAAACTATGTATTTATCTACGGCGGTGGTATGGTGGTTGGTATCTTCGAGCTTGGGATCACATAAAAAAAATACTCATACTATTTAAAGATTTTAATGGATGCACAACATATACTATATGACATATGCAATGTTGCAACGGCAACTTCTACATTTACGTATATTTTTAGGCGGCTATAATGGTACTACTCCGAAATCTTTTTTTTTTCTCTTATTTGAGATATTTGCCACACCCAGGTCAAATTTAAAAGCTGGCACATATATAAATATTGAAATATGTATGTACAAACTTACTAAAAAACTTATAAATAGGTTAATAATTCTTACTAATAAGAAATCACAATAATGATTACGGATAAAGACAAAATAATTACTGTATTAACGTTTTAATATCTAACTATTAAATTATTGCAGGTTCAATTAAAATGATTTTTCAATCGTTCTTGAACCATAGCAAAACGTATAAAGTTTTTTATAATTTTAATTTGGATATGACTATGAAAATTAGCATCATCCATAAAATTCGTAACGCAACAAAAGTGTTTGGATAAGAATAATGTAAATTATTAGTTACAATGTAATTTAGGGTAGTTATTGGCAAATAAATAACATTTTTCTGCATAAACAATTCTAGCATAGGTTCTATCCTATTTATATCAAATTTATTTAGATTTTTGTCACTTAATATACCAATGAGCAGATAACAATTTGAATCTATCGTTACAAGATATTCCGGTAATATCTAAGTAAAAAAAAACTTATTTTAAATATTAATTCTTTATTTTGTATTGAATAATCGTCATCTGCGTAACTAAATTGTTGTTTTTTTAATGTTATAATACGCCTTTATCTTCAAATGTTGGATCGATATCTGATTAAATCGTGAAATCGTGTAGGTTCTACTAATAACTCTTTAAAACTGTTATATAAACAACGTTTTTTTTCAAAATTAGTAAAATTATTTACTTGCACATTAAAATTTTGAGTTTGAAAAAATTTGGAAACTGTATTAAATTAAAATATTGAAACGTTCGAGAAGTTATTTGCAAATGCAAAAGCCTTCTAGAAGCTGTTATCCATTTTCTAGAAGATATAGCGAAAAGTAGGGAACACTCGAGAAGGATTCGCCGATGTGTATATATACCGACGGAACAATTCGTAGGTCAGTTATTACTGGAATGCGAATACAACAGTGTTAAGAGGATTATTAAAGTGGAAATAAATTGTTAGCACGCGTGTGTCTAGATAAATTGACCGAGAATAATCGTGTACGTGATTTTTAGTGTAAACAATTGTGAAGCTACCCGCGGACGTTATCTTATCTTCTTGTAAGTGATATAAATTCGTCTAAGTGTTTTCATTAAATATTATTACATTTAATTAGTTCGGTTAATTTAAAAGTGTACATATTTCTAGAATAAGTAAACGTATTTTTAGTCGTTGTAAATAAATTAGTTTTTAATAAATAAAAGACGCAACAATATTAAACCATAAAATCATCATGCATACAAAGTAAACCTTTTTAACATTTTTAGCAAGCGCCATTGTCAAAATTTTGCTCAATAGTAATTTAAAAAAACCTTTTATATTTCACTTAGTTAATACCTAAATGAGTTATATCTTGACCATCTGGTATCTGACAACAGCTTTAGAGTTAAACTTGATATACGTTAAAAAACTATGGTTACAACAGGGTACGACAAATGCTCTTAAATTAACATCTTATATTTTTTTGTAAACAATTATGTTTACCTTTTATATTACTTTGTGAATAGTCTTGGCCGCGTAAATTAATAGTAATTACCCCATAACTACAATTACAAAAAAAATCTTAAACCTGCACGGATAACATCAGCAACGGAACAAAAACCTAGAAAGTGTTCTTCAATACTAACTTTCGAGTTGTTTAAATAGACGAATCTGATAGATACTAAAATTGTTCTTGGTGGCTAACTTCGAGTGTACAGTATGATAGAAATATATTAGCTTTTTTTGCTATGTTTATTTTATACTTATTTTTACGTTATTTTCTAATAAAGTTGTAACTTCCTTTTAGATCTTGTCTTCAACATATTGAGATATTAATAAAAAAAAGCTTCTCCTACGTAAGGATAATAAGAATGAATTTTGCAATCGTTTTGATACCTTTCAAAAAGTTATAGCCATATAAATTCTCACGCAAAATTGGGAAACGTTAATCATTTTTCGCGCAGCTAATATAGTACTAACAATTTTAGTGAACCGCATTGTAAAAGGAGTGTTAAATGACATGAAACTAAAATTGCATTGGTTAACTTTTATCTTAAAAAAAAATAGGTTAAACTTAAAATCCAGCAAATGTGTATAATAATTCAAAAACGTTTAAAAATTAAATACATATAAATATGAATAATTTGGTTATTATGATTTTTAATAACAAGTTTTCTTGTAACATAAACAGGTTCGTTAAAATAAATTTATAATAATGCACGTGCTTATCTTATCTACTAAATATACGATATGTTTGAAAAATATACAAGTGGCGATTTAGGCAAAAAGATGTTTTGAACAAATCTATTTACAAATTATCTAAGAATGTACTTTCACCAAAAATCTATTAGTTTTCAAGAGTCTTTACAATTTTTTTTAAATAGATAATGGCATATTAGAAAAGTGGTGTTAAGAAACTGAAATGCATGATCGTACCCTAGTGTAGTCTAATCGCGGCCTTGCGTTCTTGCGTCGATCTCATCCGGTTATAGTTATAGTACCTCGAAACACTAAGTTTTGTTCAACTAAAAATTAAACAGTATAAGAAATACGCTCAATAACATGCCAATATTTTGTTTCTCTATTGAATATCGTTTGTGTTCCAAAACTTATAGTTTTATTCTTTTTCATTTGATTTAACAAATCTGTTTATTGCTTAAATTTCTGGAAACGTAACTTATTTTTTTTAAATTTTTTTAAATGTTTACTTAAATAATGCTAGTCATTAAACCCATTACTGTTACTTAAGTTTATAGTTTTTGTACAGAATTTGCAACAATTAAGAGTTTTTTATAAAAACAATTTAAAAAATTAAGTCGGTTTTAGGACGTGCTCCATGTGACAAAGATTGTTTAAGACAATTACACCTCTGATGCTCCTTAATGCAAATTTTCACGCTTCTACCCGTTTTTTCCTATGTATGCACAATCACAAGAACAAGAAATGCTATAAACACCGTCAGATTGAAAAGGAATAACGTCTTTTATTGGATTTAAGAGAAAACCTGAATAACAATATTGGGTTTAGACAACATTTTTTCTATACGGTTTGTGGTATCTGTGTCATAGGGTAGAAAAGCGATGGAGACTGGTTGAGACATAGATTCTGCTGTTACTCTTGGTTTTGCAAACGTAAACCTTGTAATAGATTGTTTAATACTTTTTCAGTTGTAATTGTACTAAGACTTTAATTAGATAGTTTAACTCTTTTTGAAGATTCTGAGGTTGACTTAACGAAAAAGCACTGTACACTGAAAAATTCACTACTGATAATTTTTTAGAGAAGATAATAAGTTAATCCATTTAAATATTTATCTGTATGAGTAAGTTTTCAATACATTAAATGTGATAATGTACCATTTTCATTACGATTAAATCAAACGTTCAAAAATGGCAAAGAAGAGATTCTTTCTAATTCCATAGTAAAAAGTATATTTTGATGAATTGTGTTTAAATGACATAGATACTTTTTGAACGTAAAAGAACCATATTGCCAAATGACAAAGGTGTCATCAACTTATTTGCACTTGGGTTTTAGATAAAATATAAATAAAGCTTTTTTCTTAAAATGTAACATAAATATATTAGCAACAACCGGTGAAAGCGGAATAAAAATCCGATAATGTTAATGTTAGGTGAGTTGACAATAGGTCAACCCCTAAACCTTCAAAAAGAATTAAATTATCTAATCAAAGTGTTAGCCGCAAAGAATTACAATAGAAAAAGTATTAAACAATCTATTACAAAGTTTAGGTCTGCGAAACCAAAAGTAACAGCGGAATCTATGTCTCAACCTATGTCTATCGCTTATCTACCCTATGTCAAAGGTACCACGAACCTTATAGGAAAAATGTTGTCTAAACATAACATTGTTACTCGGTTTTCTACTTTTCCTAAATTAGGTCAACTTTTAAATCCGGCGAAGGACGTTATTCCTTTTTAATCTGACGGTGTTTATAGCAATCCTTGCTTTTATGGTTGTGCATACATAAATAAACGAGTAGAAACGTGGGAATTCGTATTAAGGAGCATCAAAGGTGTAGTCGTCTTAAGCAATCTTCAAAGTAGTAGCGGTGCTAGAACCGAGTCATCAAATTATGTTTGACAACATTTTGGCGACTGTTTCTACCCAAGTAGCAAAAATCAGTTACAAAACGGTTGTAAAACTCTCTTGCAACTATGGTTTCAGTAAGGTATTTAGTTACAGAATAGTTGTTGAGTCTTTCCTAATACGTTGTCAATACCGGATTTGGTCAGTTGCAAGGCAACTGCAGTAATATTATAACCGTTTTACAACGTGTCTGAAACCGTTGCAATTACTACTTTGTAACTGTTTTGCAGCGTTGCTATAACGGTTTTTTACAAATCATGTTTACCTATTCTGAATCGTTTCTGTAATGGTTTATCATCACGGTTTTGTAATTGATTTGTAACATTGTAGTTACCGTTTGCAGCAACTGCTATGTAACTGTTATGAAAACATGCTTATTACCATCATTTGAAACTACTCTATAACCGCTTTTGTTAAGCAACTTATCCAAGATTTTAGTTACTAACTGCATCATAAAGATTAAAACAAAAGTAGAGATAAAAATATATTAATAAAAAGATACAAATATATAAAAAGTTATAATAAATGTACATTGTTTAAATTTTTATAGTTTCTTATAGAACTAAATTCAAACAAAAAAGATATAATAATAGTATATTATATATCAAGGTTGAGAAGTGCATCATTATAACCTAAGCGATAGATTATATCGCGAGACGCGAAGCGTCGAGGGATATAAATCGCGCAGGTTATAATGAACTTCTCAACCGTGTTATATATACAATTTTTTCCACTACTAGAATTATTAAAACCTTTCTACCTGTTACTAAATCAAATTTAAAATTTAAGATATTAATTTTAAATTAAAAATCAAGTCAGTAATTCTGACAGTTGTCATTAGTTTAATAGAATTAATTTTGACGTAATTCTTAATTGTGATTTAAAACACAAAAATAAACAGATAACGTAAGTTTTTATTGCTAAAGTTGTTTAAATTGTTTAAAAACATTATTATTTTAAGCATTGATTATATCTAAAACATATTTAACTTAATAATATTCACATTTCATTAAGCCCGAACTTCAAATAACTTACTTTTTAAAATCAAATTAATTTATTAATTGAGCGTTTTGAAAACTTAAATTAGCATTAAATAAAATCTCTTGCTCTTGGTACTTAGTTTCGTAAACTTTTTTTCTTTTAAACTGTTGTAGTATTATCAGAAAATGTAAATATGTTCATTATTAACTACTAGTTAATAATGAAATATTATTTACCTGCGCTTAAAAAAGTACAACTTCACGGCCTTCTATTATACGTAATAATGCAAGCGTATACAACTAGTAGTGGAAAAAAGAATTTTTACATCTGTTGCAAGTAGGTACCAGTAAACAGGTTTTTACGGCAAATTTTCAAGAAAAGCGGATTATGTCTATTATTTATAAACTTTGTAAATAGTAAATGCATAAATTTTCTTAAGAGAAAATGTCTTTGTGTTAAAAGACCATGGCGGATTAAGATATTCCTCACATGTTATAGTTTAATGCGTCTACGTAATTCTTAGTTAAATATTTGTATTAGGCTACAAATGCACATGTGCAATTATAATCGGTTCAATGATCATAATCTCGACTGCTTTTTTAAAGATTATAGGTGTTCGCAATAGCGATCTAATTTACACGTTCGGATCACTGTGTGTAATATTGTAATGTCCTTGTAAACAAATTCTATTTTATCCTAGAAGAAAATAAAATTAATTTAAAATTTGCTTACTTATAATTGGCAACTAATTCTTCAACGTTGATTAAATTAGAAACAGTAGTTTAAATGCACGATTAAAATTATAGTAATATAATATACCAATAATTGTACTTACGTAGTTTTGAATTAGAAACACTTTCGGTACTGTTTATTGGATAATGATAATAGACTATGTGTCTTATAAAAATCTCGTAAAATGCACTTCTTCTGTTGCTGTTTGAACGTATAGATTAACACTGTAGTGTAGTTTTAGAAATTCACACTTGTAACCATAGTTTCAACACTGTTACACTCGAAACCGAAATGAAGGTTTTAATGTCATTAAATTGACATTGTAGTTACATAGGGTTTAAGAAAAACTTACTTATAACCATAGTTGCAAAATGGTTATTTCTGTAATAGATTTGAAACCTCAGTAAATTACGAAAGTTGCTGCTACGTTGCTGCAACGGTTTATTTACCATGGTGCTAATGCTACTAATTTGCAACTGGTTACCACGTAACCACGGTTACAAAATGTTGCTTGGGTAATTACTATCAATAAAAAATTTGGGAATCTATTGAAATCATTTAAAATCCTTCTAATATTAACCGAGATTTTGTTTTTCCTTTACCGGCTATTTGGAAACCAGTTTTATCGATCGGGAGTCAGTCTATAAAAGCGAGATTTTACGGCGAAATTAATCAGTTTGTTCCGGGCTTTCAGCTTGTGTGATAACGACAACACGAAAATTATCCAGAATGGAAAAATTCATAACGTAACTATTGTCTTCAAAATTACTATTTGAGATGGGATAATAGATCGTCGTTGCTTGTTTGATTTACAGCGTTGCCGTCTTATACAGTTTTTCAGATAGATACAGCAAATGTTTACTTACCAGCAGCATTGTTCTTATCAAAAGACTTTGACAAAATTGTTATTAATCTAGGAGACGGCATTAATAAATTCCCTTAATTTACTGCCTCCGAAAACAAAATGTTGTAAATAATTTATATTTTTTTAGTAACTACACATGTATTTAATACATGTAAATTATAGTCACCGTTTTCTAAATAGAGATAAATACCTCAAAACAAAAAATTAAATAATAATAGTAAGAACACTAACAACTGAAATAATATAAACGCAAACAAATTGAAATAAATAAATACAAACGTTTGAAAGGTAATTTCTTAATTGCGATTTGAGAAACCTATTATGTTTTAAGTATTACCAACACAAATTTTCAAGTTTAAGTTATTTATTTTTATTTGCGTTATAGATTTTAATTTAATGAATAGGTAAAACATTAGAATAATGTTATCAATTAGCCTAAAACAAATTTCACAATGTAGTCATTCGCATTATCAACTTCACTAATGTCACAAATCAGGTCTATGTTCTAATTTTGTTTATTGCAATTAATTTACATTTAAAAAAATGAGAAAATCAAGTATTTTCAGCAACATTCTAAAGTTTATTTCACACCTTATCACAAATATGAAGAAAATAGTAATAATCTTTTATGGTTGTGCCGTTGTAAATAGATGTAAATAAGCAGAATCATATTAATAAAATAATTAAATAGTTTGTAATTTTGATATAATAAAAATAAAGTACCAAAACTATATGTTTTCTTAAAATCTAATTTGATCAATATACGTAATTTGTTTAGTTTATTACTACAGATAATAGTTTGTATAGAAACTATTTAGTTATAAATTTATTAAGTTATTAAATCTGTTAGTTGTTTTACAGTTATTATTATGTTTTTGTAGACAAACGTTTTATAACTAACCGTTTATTATATCAATAATTCTTAAGAAGACAATATATTTATATGTGCTTTAGTGCACTTTATTATTTACAATAGTTAATTTTTTTACATTGCACCTACAACGTTGCAGTGTGAAATTAGATTGTGTAAAAACATGTACTACAGAAAAAAGTTGTAACATCAAGATAAAAGATTAGTACTATTGAAAACCTGCAATGGCATTCAAATCTTTAAAACTGGTTTTATTTGGACCTTTTAATAGCATTAGCATTTTGTAATGGTTATAAACGAGATTGATGAAATCTTAACTATAAGAAGCATTAACATACAACCACGATTGTATAAAAAACGATGGTTTATGTTGATGTTATATTTTTTAGCCATATTTATCAGCACTATGCAAAGTATGCAATATAGCATAATTGCAAATATTTTAGTCGATTATTACAACGTCTCTTATGAAGCAGTTGATTGGACTTCTTTAGTTACATTAATAATTTTTATCATTTTTGTCTTTCCTTCTTGCTACGTAGTGGACAAATATGTAAGTGCAACGCAACGGATTAAAAATGTATTGACGCAGTTGTAGCAACTATACAAAACATATCTTACAGGGTATTAAAGCTGGTGCTTTATTTGGTGCGGGTGGAACAGGTTTTGCAGCTTGGATTAAAATTGGATCTGTACCACCTGACAGATTTTGGTTAATCATATTAGCACAAACTGTCTTGTCAATAGCTCAAATTTTTTTAATAGGAATTGGTCCTAAATTATCCGCTAACTGGTTTGGTTCGGATGAAGTTCCTATAGCAACTTCAATAGGAATTGTTGGAATTCAGGTACATTTCTTTTAATCTAAATTCAAATCAACTAAAGATAAATAAAATAATTTTTAATGTGATAATTTAGTTAGCTTAGATATATATATATATATTTTTTTTGATAATATATTCATTGATTCTTAGAAATTTTAAAATATACTTTTTCTATTTTGGTACTCTGACAGGTGCTTTAAAGAACTCGTTTGAGTTGTCTAAAGTAACACTTTATAGCACCCGAACTGTGATTTTGTTAGATTGGCAATAGTGATATCTGACAATTAAAATACAGCAATCCAACATGTCAAATTTGAGATGCTAGTAACTTATTAATAAAGAAAATTATTTTTCCTAATCAATAAAATAAAAGTAAAAATGTAATTTATATTTATTTGTACATATGATTTCCAAAATAGAAAAAATATTATAAAGTATACGTTTCATAAGACATTTTAGCGCAATGGATCATTAAAAAACTACCCACGTGGTCGTTTTTTAAACTTTGGTCTCGTGCGCTAAAATGACCCTTTATGAAACTAGTTCTTTAATATACCATTAACGTATCTAATAATTAAATATTATTTTAAGTTCTTAATCTAAATCTACATAAGAAACGATTTTTTTTGAAAAACCAAAAATTAATTTAATAACTTTTATGACTATGAAGCTTAAGTAGTTATTGTAAGCTTTTTTTAATTATTTAAAATTCTGTTTTTGATCTAGTTGTTTATCTTTCAAATTTGTTTTCTTGTTTTAATCATTTTATCGGTTTTACTTTAGAGATAGCAGTGATACTTTGATAATCTAGTGTCTTGTTTTTTGTTTGCGCAGATGATACTTTTCTTTAAGTACAAAAACTTTAAAATACGTGTCGCAAAAGTTATTAATTTCATAATATTTTTAGAAACTAAACAAACGAAAGTAATATTATACAATTATATACAAAACAACAAACAAATAAAAAAACATCACTTAAATTTAATATAATAAAATAGCTTTTGGGTAAATGGTGTAATATATTTATTTAAAAAAAACTCACAAGCTTTCGAACGTAGTCTACGTTAAGAAAAGCGTTATAGACCTCCAGTGCTTGATTAAACTAAGATTGGTAAACTCTTTCTTTTGTAGGAGAGGCTATAAAAACTACTTTATAAGTTTTCTTAGGGCGACGTTTCGTGGAACGGTTGTGTCAACTTCTTCAGGCCAAGGAAAACCAATACACAGTAGAATTGTCCGCAAACAACGTCATTAATACAAAATTAATAAATAACGAAAAACAATTAATGTAAAAATACACGAAAATCACTACAAACTAAATCACTAACATATTTACAATTTAATTGTCGTGTGATAAAAAATATGAGCAATTGCATTAAATTATAATGTTAGTGATTTAGTTTTTAGTGGTTTTCGTGTGTTTTTACATTAATTGTTTTTCGTTATTTATTAATTTTGTATTAATGACGTTGCGGACCATTCTACTGTGTATTTGTTTTCCTTGGCCTGAAGAAGTGGACACAACCGTTCCACGAAACGTCGCCTTAAGAAAACTTATAAAGTAGTTTTTATAGCCTCTCCTACAAAATAAAGGGTTTACCAATCTTAGGGGTCTACGTTTTTCTTTGGGTAACAGTTAATAAAATTTTTGATTAATTTTCCTTCCTATAGTCCCTGGACATGCTCTTATAATTGCTCTTATTCTTTCGAATGTAGCGAAATATTTGGTCATTGCGGTTTCGCTTTTTTCTAGCTTCTTTAATTCGTCAGGAATGCCGGAAACGTGTGTTTTTATAAAAACTAGTCCTCTCTTAACAGCTTCGTCATTAAAAACTTTTTGAGATTTAGCAATTGCTGCAAAGGTCGTCTCGTCAAATAATTCAACTACCTGAAGTAAGATAATTCAATTAATGTATAAGACAATGTCAGATTATAGTATTGTTGCGAATTTATTATTAAAAACTAATTTATTTAAAACGACTGAAACTACGTTTACTTATTATAGAAATATGTATACTTTTAAATTAACCGAACTAATTAAATCTAATAATAAAAACACTTACACTATAATTTATGTATAACCGTTGTATAACACTTAAGATAAGATAAGATAACGTCCTCGGATTTGTTTACACTATAAGTCACGTTCACTCGATTCGGTGTACACTGTTATTTATTTAAAACGTCGCGCGTGCTAATCACTTATTTATCTTCACCTTAATAATCTTCTTAATACTGCATGCATTCACGTTCCAGCAATAACTGACCTACGATTTCTTTCTTACGTATTTATAGACATCGGCGAATCCTTCTCGAGCGTTCCTTACTTCTCGCTATATCTTCTAGAAACTAGATAACAGCTTCTAGAAGGCTCTTGCATTTGCAAGTAATTTCTCGGACGTTTCAGTATGAACTGTGCCTCTTTAATTTTTTCAAAATGTGTGGCATAAACAAGCAATCAGATAACCAAGTTCTCCATCTTGTTATAATAGGTTTCGGTGGAAGTTTAACATCTGGAAGTTTTTCTTTATAGGCTCTTACACGTAATGGTGCTTTCACAAAAACTTGAAACAAGATCCAATAATCAAAAAGAGAATGTAATGTGTTAGAGATTTTTACCATTTTGGTAGCAGAAATTCACTTGTTTACTATTGCAAACTCGTCTCTAATGAATTCACACACCCTATGTATTCCATGTGCTAGACAAGTTAAATATTTTAAATTCGGATAAAATATTTCTCATGCCTGAGCGGATTTGATCAAATAAGGTGCTGCATCGGTTACAAATAAGAAAACCTTTTCTTTTTTTACGCCATTAGTATACAGAAGTCCTACAACCATAAAATTATATAATTGTAATTAAAAGATTGGATTATATTAATCAATCATTAAAAAAAAAATTCCATGAACAATCATCGAAAAAATTTGCAACTGTTTTGTGATTGGTCTGTAGAATTTCTTTGGATGCTAGCAAATCAGCTTTTGCTGGTTCTAGTTTAGACAATTTACCAACTACAAAATTTGCTATATATCGACCTCTGCAATCGGTTGCTTCATCAACTGAATCCAAATGTGATGGTCTCTAATGTCATTCCTTATTGTCTGTATTTTCTATAAAAGGTAAACCAGCATTTTGAAAACTATTAATACTTTAATTAAACTGCTTACCGATTGGTAACATATGTTGAAATAATTTTTTCTCAAAGTTGATTCATGTGGAACAACTTGTTTGGTGTATTTTTCGAGGAAATTGCGAAAATTGATATTATCAAGTTTTTTAACAGGAATTTGGCCGACACCAATGCTTCGCACAAACCTAGAGCAAAAGTTGTTTTTGATGGGCCACATTTAAGCTGTTGATCTTCTATAACGTTTTTTAACAATGGTTGTTTCATAGTTTTTTTAATATTTTTTTAATGTAAACCACTACCCAAATGTTGTTTTACATAGTACTTTTTAGTAGCACCGATTTAAAATAATACATATACTAGTAATTAGAAGCATTTAAATTAAGATAATGCGAACTTACTGATTTTTAAACAAACTTGACAAAAAAGGTTTTCCCCGTCGGTTGTTAAATTATTGTCCAATTTATTGCACTTGTAATAATTTTTAAATTTTGATTGTTTATTAGGTGGCATTTTTTAAAACTTACTCACAGCACAACAGCAATAGACTATCACAGTGTGACAATATTACAGGTATTTATAACAAACAAAGAATATTTTAGTCGTGTGTTTCAGTCATTAAAGGAATCTCACCGGACAGAATTAAAATTATCTATATTTGTTTGCTTTACTTAGGTACTGAATACACCTATAAAATATGATTCATTCCAAAATCCTTCCGGTTTTGTAAATAGTGTTCTGTTAAGCCTGTCATTGTACATAATTCTAGTATAAATTCTTACAATAGTTATTCTCTATAAGCGGGTTTTGTATTTAATGTTTTCTGGAAACCATTGTTTAACAAAACATGAAAATCCCTGTTGCTATTTATAGGTTCGTGGTAAGACCTTTTGAACAAAAAATGTGAATTATATTATTGTACGTAATTTAAGTAAAATTCTGTAATGCGTTATTGTCATCTACCTATTAAAACACTGTTTACACAAACTTTTCAAAATGTATATGTAAAAAGGCAATATAAAATAATACTCTTTAAAAAGGCAAAAAAGACAAAAAAGTTACACAAAAAGGCAAAATAGACAGGCTCCAGGCATTTGCCTGACTGTCCGCTCTTTAATTATAAGTAACTTTAATGTCATGTTTCTTCAGTATTCTTCCAATTTTGTCACTTATATTGGCAACAAAAGGTAGAACAACAAAATTGTTGCTTTTAGTTGAATTGTTTGGTACAGTAGGTCTAGTTTTTGTTCGAAGATATTTTTTAATTTGTTTGTAGTTCATCTTCACCATGGGATCAGATTGCAAAAGCATCTAAGCCATAGTTTTAGTTTTTTATATGCAAATTTTAAAGCTTCTTTTTCAAAATGCTCCATAAAGTAATTTGCAATAGATGGAGAAATTAGTGATCCCATTGCTACACCATCTATTTGTTTATAATATTCACCATTAAATTAAAAGAATGAAGTTGTTAAACAATGTTCAAATAACTTGATTGTGTTGTTATCAAACTGTCGTTTTAAAAGATGTAAAATATCAATTATTGGTACTTTTGTGAACAATGAGGCAACGTCAAAACTAACTATTAAATCATTTGAAGATAATTTCTGTTTATTAATTATTTCAATGAAATGTTGTGTATTCTTTATAAATGAATTACTTAATCCAATATAAAGTTGCAATATTAAATTTAAATACTTAGCTAATTTATAAGTTGTCGATTCAATACAGCTTGTCGAAGAGGTAAATTTAGCTTGTGTATCTTAGGTAATCCATAGAACCTTGAAATAAGAGGATCTTTTGGCGTTAGTTTTTTAACAGTCTCCGTTGATAAATTACTTTCTTTCAATAGTTTTGTTGTTAATAATTTGTATTTGTTATTAGGTTTTTTTTGTAGTTTTATGTAAGATGTGGGATCATTAAGTAAATCGTTAACTTTTTTGATGTACTCTGTTTTATCCATCATTACAGTAGCTCTTCCTTTATTTGCTGGTAGTATTATAAGACTAGTATTGCTTCTTAGATCTTTTAGTGCTTGATGTTCTGCATAAGTAAGGTTTTTTTCTGGAAGTTTTGCTTTTCGTAGTTTTCTTGTTGTTTCAAAACGGATCACGGCTGCTTCACAAGATGACTGATGCTAGCTTCAATGTTGGATATAATTTTCTCAACAGGTATTCTCAAAGGAGCAACAGCAAAATCCAAATCTTTATATAAAACAGAACGAGAAGTATCGGATAATGCATAAGAGCTTAAATTAACTACTAGCTTATCATTTCTGCAATTAATGTCTTTAAAGGATCTATTAATTTGTTTGTTAAGCAATTTATTAAATTTACTTATCTGTCTAGGTTTGGTAATATTTTCGTGGTTCTGTAGTCTGTGGAACATAAGATCATCAAAAAATTTCCAATCACCATTTGACAGTTGTTGACAACTTGTAAGTGATGAATTTTTGTATCAATCTTATACAGTCCACTTTTTGTAGTTTTAATCACATTTTGTAGGAGGGTAAAACTTGCTTTTTTAGAAATCTTTTTAGCTCCTGGACTTTGAATGCAATGTTTGATTTTTATGAAATTACGAATTAAGTGGCTAGATCTACATCATTTTAAAAAGGTTAAATTACATAGTTGGTTTACCTTTTTTCTTCTTTAGCTTTTCAAATAATTTGAGATTTTTTAAAACAGCTTACCCATATAAGCGTTTTATTTTAGATACAAAATTTTTACCATGAAACATAATAAAATAATTTTTGGGTAAATGGTGTAATAAATTTATTTAAAAAACTCAAAAGCTGACAATTTTATTAATTGTCACCTGAAGACGAACGTAGACCACGTTCAAAAGCTTGTGAGTTTTTTTAATGAATATATTACACTATTTACCCAAAAACTATTTTATTATGTTTCATGGTGAAAATTTTTTATCTAAAAAAAACTTTAATATTGTAAGATTTTTGAAAGCTCTTAGAGATGCTGCAATTTCTTATTTCTAATTTTTAGCTTTTATATAAAAAGGTTACTATCAACCAGAACTTTTTTTATATCTTAAGTTAATATTCACTTCAGAATGTAAGTCTCTCCCATGTTGTTTTGTACTGGGTTGATTTCATCTAATTATTTCCAACTCATTTTTGAACGCCGTTTTGCTAGCGCTTTGTATTTTTTTTATTTTTGGACGCCATTGTAATCAGTGTGGAAAGTGTCAATTAAATTGGACAGGTTCGCATTTACAATAAAAGCACACTTTTGAGGGTCGGAAAAGCAAGTGGCGTAAAAGGCAATTTTTATTAAATTAGCGTGGTTACGTTTAAATCGCAATTTTAATTAATTACATATGTCAATTCATCTGTTAAATCAAAATGATAATATTTTTATTTACATAACAAAAGTTCATAAAAAAAGTCTAATGAATACGATAGTTAAATTCAAGCGTAATATCATTTCAGTTAATGTTAATCGAACAATTTCTGCACCACTAAATTATCAGATTCGTAGTTTTCCTCTTTAGGTACGAGACTGCTAGTATCAATAGCAGCATAGCTGCTTCTTGTAAGTCAATAACGAACATAAAGTAAGAGCTTAAGCAGACTCAGTGGTGGTCCATTTAACAGGATGAACAGTCAGTAATTATCAAGTTCACTGCGCTGAAAGCTGGTTTGCATTCAGGACTTGATATTGGAAAACACTTGATACACATCAGCAGGTCATTTAGTTTAGAAACTATCACTTTCTCTTTGCTTTGCTTGTACTTACAGAAGCTTCTTACAACAGCTTTGTTATTCAGCTAAAAGCGGTCACAAAGAGCAACAACTTCATTCTCTCTTTAAAAAATACCGATGTTATCGTTCCAGTAAATCGCACTTTAATTTTTTCCACAAGCTGTTCATATGCTCTTTCATCTACTTGTAAATCAACGGCACTACGACTTGCATGTGAAGATCTCACGGTCAACATTTTTTTTTTGAGGTTTTTTTGTAGACTTCGATAGAATTGAGCGCGGGGTATCACTACCACAATTGCAGCACTTCTGTTTCAACCACCACTCTCATGCAAAGCAAATCCTGCAAATTTCTATTTCCCAGCAGCTTTCAAAGATACAGATTCGAAACGTCCAGGTTCGTCCACTCTTGCCTCAAAAACCAAGATCTGAATATTAATACTATGATGTGCCCCAATAATCGAAATGTCACGTTCACGTTCTTGACGAATTCAACCGAGCTGAGAAGACTTGCACAACTACCATATATGGCTTTGTTATTACCATCACGCTTTCCTTCTGATTGGAATTTCTATAAAAAAATTATATTGCTTGAATAACTTCATATAAACAATACAGACTGCGAAATTAACAAAAACTAAAGCACTACAATTTAACGTTATTTGAAAAATATTTTTTAATGCATTAATTGAGAGCGACGCACGTTAAAATTTAAATGATGATTCATTAATAAGCCGCTCAATTAAAAGAACAATTTAAAATCGCCATGAGAAATGTATTTCTATCGTTACCATTCCAGTAATTCGTCACGGAAATGGCTCCAAATAAAAAAATTAATTTTGTCAAGAATGTTTTTGAAAATGTATGATGTTAAATTTTACTTCGAATGCTCGGTGGAGCTGGTTCGAACTAAACCTTTCTTTTAATTTAATTGTAACTTGAAATAACACCACAAACACTATTTACAATTTATTTACAATAATTTACACTGGTTACTAACACTATGATAATCATTTTTGAAATATGAAACTGAAATAACGGTAGCTAACGCTACAACTGTCGAAGCGTACCTTCTCGTACAAGGACCGAGGTACGAATGCAATGCCCTTAATGCCTCACAAAAAAACTATCTTAAAACTAATAGAAAAAATATATACACAAACCGGCCACCTTGAAATGCGGTAGCATTCAACATATAACTATTACATTAAAACTTTTATACAAAACAAAAAAAAAATGTTAGTAAATAAGCAAGACACATAACGGTACATGGAAATAAAACAAAAAAAATGTTTACACTGGTAATGCACACAACTTATTCACTGGCCGTTTGATTATATTACCACTAGGCGTTTTAACTGCACATGAACGTATAACACCATCAACAGCTTGATGAATTTCTGTAACCCTGCCTAGCAACCAGTTGAGAGGTGGAAGATTGTCTTCTCGAATGAGAACTAAAGTACCAATTTGTATGAGGTTAGGTAAATTTTTGTACCACTTAGTTCGCTGCTGTAGCTCTGGAACCACTTCTCTGCTCCAACGTTGCCAGAAATGTTGCACAAGTTGTTGATTTCGTTGGTAGATAGATAAACGGTTTTGTTTAGTAGTTAAATAGTTAGGCTCTGGTATTGCGCACAAGGGCTTCCCAATTAAGAAATGACCCGGAGTCAAGGGATTTAAATCTAAAGGATCCGTGGATAGACAGGATAAGGGTCTGGAATTTAGAACACATTCTATTTGGTTAAGAACTGTACAGAAATCTTCATATGTTAAATTTGTGTTACCCAAAACCTTTGTTAAATGTAGCTTTGTAGATTTTACTCCACCTTCCCAAATACCACCTTGATGCGGTGCGTGCGGAGTGATAAATTCCCACTTAATGCTCTGAACATGCAAATGATCTGAAATTTTGTTTTGCGTACTTGAGTTCTGTAAAAAATTATAAAGATCCTGCAGTTGGTTCCTAGCACCTACAAAGTACTTTGCATTGTCACTAGATATTGTAAAAGGTTTGCCTCGACGTGCAACAAAACGCTTAAGCACCGCAATAAATGAATTTGTAGATAAATCTGTCACGACTTCAAGGTGTACTGCGCGCGTAACCAAGCAAACAAATATGCAGATATAAGCCTTTATTAGTTTGGCTCCTCTCAGCTTTCTATCCCTTAAAAGAATCGGTTGAATAATAATTCAGTAAGGGGATGACTTTTAGGCAGTAACACTGGATGTTTTTTTTCATATTCGAATCGAGACTTTGCGATGCGACCACCTACTCTGAGAATGTGATTCTCGTCTAAAAATGGATTTAAAGATAAAATGTTGGAAGTGGATTTTAATGGATTTTTACCCATTAAAGCTTGTATTTCTTTAAAATAGCAAGACTGCTGACAAGCTCTTATTAACAAATTAGATGATTGTTGCAATTCTGTAACTGTTAAAGTTCCAAGGTTGCGAAGATGCGAGGGACCCTTGCAATTTGATATAAATCTCAGCATGTACGCTACAACACGCTGCAGTTTCCGAAAACTTGAAAATTTTTTGTATAAATCGTTTTGCAATAATTCATAGTGTGTCACGGTTAATGTAGTCGCCTTTAACTCTAAAACTTCTGTACTAGAAGTAGTAACGTAATCCCTTTTCCATGATTCTTTTGTATCTGATAGAAAATTAGGTCCAGTCCACCACTGAGAATTAGTTAGCATTTCAGCTGTTGAGATTCCCCGAGAAATAATATCTGAAGGATTGTCTTCAGACTTTACATGACGCCAATGATCACCGGGAAAGAATTCCTGTATGGCAGCAATACGATTGGCTATGAATGTTTTGTATTTGTTGGGTGCGGATTGAATCCAGTTTAAGACTATTGTTGAATCAGACCAAAGAAAGACTGAACTGCAATCGATTGTAAGAGCATTTCTCACCTTATGCATGAGCTGTACTAGTAACACAGCTGCGCATAATTCTAGCCTGGGTATTGTTATAGTGTGTAATGGAGCAACCCTAGATTTAGAACATAGTAGATGTGTTGACACTTGATTGCTGAAGTTTGTACATCTCACATAAATACATGCACCGTAAGCAACCGAGCTGCTATCACAAAACCCGTGTAGCTGTATTGTGCATTTTGGACTCAAAGTTACGCACCGCGGAATTTGTAATAAGTTTATATTAAGTAATTGCGACTTGAAATTAATCCACTGCGACTGAATAGAACATGGAACAGATTCATCCCATGAAAGCTTAAGCTGCCATAGTTTCTGTATGATTATTTTACCTGTAATTAAAATAGGCGACAATAAACCTAGGGGGTCAAAAAACTGAGATATCATTGAAAGTATTGAACGTTTTGTTATCGAAGGACCATTGTTGTGAAGTTGCACATTGTAATAAATGTAATCGGAAACAGAATTCCAAAAAAGGCCTAATGCTTTTGCATTAGAACGTTCACCCAAAGGAACAGTGAAAAATGTGGTTTTCGAGTCACCAGTCTCGTTCATGACGGTTGGACTATTAGACAAAAACTTTCGAATTGGAATGCTTGCTGTATTAAGAATTTCAATTATTTCATTCTTTATTTGCAGGACTTCTTCTACAGTATCACATGTAAAAAGTAAATCGTCCATGTAAAATGAAGTTTTGATGACATTTGTTGCCTTTGGAAACCTGTGTTTATTTTGATCAGCCAGATACTCTAAGCATTTGGTTGCTAAGTAGCTAGCGGATGCAGTGCCATAAGTAACTGTATTTAAATGATATGTATCAAGGGTTTGTTTTGAATTGTCTCGCCACAATATACATTGGAATTTTTTCAAAGACGGGTGTACCTTTATCATACGATACATCTTTTCACAATCTGCAGTTAGTGCTATTTTACCTTGTCGAAAACGTAACAGTATAGAAAATAAGTCGTCTTGTAAAACAGGACCAACAATTTGAGTTTCGTTGATTGAAATATTTGAATCTGATTTTGCACTACCATCAAAAACGATACGTATTTTGGTTGTTAATGAATTACCTTTAAATACTGCGTGGTGGGGGAGATAAAAATTGGGAATGTCGTTGATTATCATTTTCCTATCGAGAGTTGTAATTGTGTAAACGGCGGCGTCTTCTAGACCTGCCACATTACTAGTTATTTTTGTTGCATGACCCAACTGAATATATTCATGCATGAATTTTGAATATTTTTTGTAAAACAAATGATTCTTTGCAAATTTTTTCTCTAGGCTGTAAAATCTGTCTTGCGCACGCTCTTTGGAATCACCTAACAATGATAGTTTTGAATTGAATGGAATTGAAACTACGAGTGTACCATTTTCATCTCGCGTTACAGTTTCAAGAAAGTGTTTCTCGCAAAATTGTTCTTCAAAAGATAATAAAGAGAGGGGATTTTGTGGTTGGATACTTTCAATTTGCCAAAACCTAGTAAGCGTTGAATAGAGTGTTTTATTCGAAATGTTACTTTCTTGCTCCTCAATTTCATTTGTGAGAGCAACGTTGCAAAAGCTGAGTTGAGACTTGACATTTTTCCTTCCAAGATTGCCTGAAATGACCCAACCCAATAAAGTTTTCTGTAAGACGGGCATGTTTCTACCTATTGAAATTTGACCAATGCACATTAGACTGTAAAAATGAGTAGCACCGATAAGAATATCAATGGGACTAGATTTGTTAAAGTTCATATCCGCCAATTTTATGTTTGATGGAATATCAAGAAAAGTATTGTCAAAGCTTCTAATCGGCAAGTTTTGTGTAATTTTGGGAATTACTAAACATGGGAGAGTTGTCTGAAACGCATTTTGTAACGAAGAAACTTTGATTTGCATAGTCTTGTTTAAAATGGACGTGTTTCCATTGATACCAATCACAGAAGTATTTATTGTAGTAGGTTTATAACCTAACTTTCCGCAAAGATCGTTTGTAATAAAACTAACTTGAGATGCAGAATCTAGCAAGCATCTTGCATTTATCCATTTATTTTCCTTTGTGAGGACTCTAATAATTGCTGTAGACAGCAAAACTTCATTGTAACTAGTACATGATAGAGCAGTTTGCTCAGATGAAAGTGAAGAACTCGAAATGGTGATTTCGCCTGAACCTGAAGGACCTGGTTCATCGCCTTGAGAAGTTCTTGAGACTGAAGTAATTTCCGAGTTGGAAAAACACAGAAGACTGTTATGAGGTTTATGACAATTCTTGCACTTATGGTTTGAATTGCACTTGTAGTTGCTACTATGCTTCAAACAATTTTGACATATTTTCAATTCATTTGCTTTTTCTAACCGCCTTTGTACTGATAACGACAAGAATGCTGAGCAAGAATAAATAAGATGATTACCCTTACACAAAACACAACTGTAATTTTTTGTAATTGAAAATGACTGTTTTACATTGTGCGCAACATTAGGTTTTGTAAAGTACTTGGAATTTTTAATACTGTGATTTGTGGACGATCTAGTATTAAGGTTATGATTCTTAAAATTGCTAGGGGATATATCTTCTAAAATCTCACATCTAGATGACAAAAATGAAAGTGATTCATCAACAGATGGTATTTGCTTTAATTTAAATTTACTGTAAGAAGCAGCTGTATTTACATCTACTTTTGATTTGATTATATATGCTAAGACTGCAGCTTTAAATTTATCATCAGAAAGTTTGTAATTATCTAATGCCCTCAAGTGACAGGTTAGATTGTCTTGAAATTTTCTCATATCAAAGGCTGATTCCTTTGTTAGTTTAATTTTTTTGATTCTAGATCTGAAAAAATTATGAGTTTTACATTATTAAACCTGTTATTCAACATACTTAAGGCTATTTTGTACTTCGCAGCCGTCGCTGTTAAATCGTGAGTGAGTTCCTTGGCGGAACCCCTTAATGAATTCTGTAAGTATTAGAATTTTTTTCCATCTGATAAATTAGAGTTATTATGAATAAACGCTATAAAAGTTTCATGGAAGCTAGCCCAGTCTGTATAGTGACCTGAAAACGTAGGTATGTTTAGCATCGGAAGCTTAACATTGCAGTTCGATTGAAGTATTTCTGAACTGTTTAATGAATTACTGGGTGATTGCGAATTACATCTATCTTTGTTTTTTAAAATGAGCGAGGCCTTAGCAATTAATTGAAAATATTCCTCTTCGAACTCTTCGTAACTAGGCAAATTTTCTAATGTTATTGAAAATGAGGACGCTTGTGCTGAAAGTTCTGTATATTCATTTGCTATAGATTTATTTTGATCTAACCGAACCTCTAATGACTGAAATTCTAATTCACTGCAAATTTCTGGATCTATTGAATTAATCATGTTCCGGAATCTGTCCAATTTATTAACTAAAAATTGGAGCTTGGTAATTAAGAGTTTTGTATCTTTCGATTTTGCCATTTTGAAAAATTATTTGAAAATGAATGATTGAAAATGTAATGAAACTAATTGATATATTTTTTATATCAAAGAATTCTGTAATAATGAAAAGAACATTGTAGATAAAATACTGTAAAAATAATGCAACGTTTTTGCATTTATTGAAAATACATACAACTAAAAGGTTTGGGATAACTTGAAATTCATGTTCAGGTAAAAATGTGAACAGTACAGTTCTAAAAATAAAATGTTTCTATTGTAATTAAAGGAAGTGGTTTACCTGGAATATTCAAGGATGCCACCTCTTTGTTCTTTGTTGTGTTGAAGACTTGCTTTCACCATTTTATTAGCACAAATTTTCTTAAATTCTGTATTGTCTTTATTACAACATTGATGTTTTCCATATTAATTTGTAATTAAATCTTGAATCCGACTCGTAGGACCAAATGTTTTTGAAAATGTATGATGTTAAATTTTACTTCGAATGCTCGGTGGAGCTGGTTCGAGCTAAACCTTTCTTTTAATTTAATTGTAACTTGAAATAACACCACAAACACTATTTACAATTTATTTACAATAATTTACACTGGTTACTAACACTATGATAATCATTTTTGAAATATGAAACTGAAATAACGGTAGCTAACGCTACAACTGTCGAAGCGTACCTTCTCGTACAAGGACCGAGGTACGAATGCAATGCCCTTAATGCCTCACAAAAAAACTATCTTAAAACTATGAATGTTTGGCTGCCTATACAACCACCTTAATAATAGAAAAAATATATACAAAGAACTTGAAGATAATTTTTATTTTTAATAAAATGAATGATTATTATTAATTATCGTAATAAATTATACCAGACAAGCAAATATTTCTTACTTTGCAGTGAGTAAACAAGGCAGAATAATTTTCCCATATAGCACGAACAGTTCTTAAGCTTGAAGCTACCCAAGGAGCGCTTAGAATTTTTCTGATTTTTAACAACTCCACATCTAGGTTCTTTGCACGTTCTTTTAATTCTCACTGGGTTTTTGGGTTTGTAGTATAAAAGCCATGCAGCTTTTCGATAAACACTTTGAAATGATTGATTTGATACAGTTTTTTTATGGTATCTCTAACACACAATTCAAGACAGTTAGCAGAGCAGTGCCAGATGACCAACTTGGAATATTGTTTCCTTAACAATTCAGCAACACTTTTTATTCTTCCAAACATCACTAAGGCCCGGTTTCACCATTAAGAATTTAACTCGAGATTAACTAATCTACGATTAAATTTAAAATCCTGTAATATCATTGGTTAGTGGTTTTAAGCTAACCAATAATATGACAGGATTTTAAAATTAACCGTAGATTAGTTAATCTAGAGTTAAATTCTTAATGGTGAAACCGGGCCTAAGACACGCACAAGTTACGCCTATCAGATTTCGTTAAATTCCCTGACTTCTTAGTGTAGTAAAGACTTTATTACAGATGCCTTTATTAGACATGTCGTTAAGTTTGACTAATTGTAGAAATATATTAACTGGCAGTTTAGCTTCCTTAATAATGACATGCAAATAAATCTCGATTAACGCAGTTTGCTACGCATTTCAACACCAATGAATTCAGCAGTTTTGGCACGTCGTTTTCGAGTGGAGAATAGTGCTCATATCACAACCGTTCTGTTTCTGCATGTCAATATTTGACGAAATGGCTTTATCTGGTAGACAGTTTTTCATCCAATTGTGCACGGTACAAAACACGCGCTTTGTTGTTAGCTAGAACTTTATTTGCTTGTTCACAAAATAATTGTCAAAGTCGAAGTCCTTCAATTTCACCTTCTGAATGAGAATGACAATAGTCTAGTGCGGTTTTGAATTGACATAATCACGAATTTTTTTTCTCATAGAAATTTGTTAAATCAGCTTCTCTTTACCGTACTCCTTGACCTCTATCTTTGCCCATTGCTGCGTGGGTGTTATTTGTAATTTTTCTGCAGTCAAAACATCTAAGCTTGTCATTTTTTATGATAAGCCATAAATACTTTTGGTAAAACTCATTTCTTTGCTTGGTGTTCTATTATTTGTATTTAGTTTTTATAGTTTTTATGCAGTAGCATTTCTGGAACAAAATTTAGATTGCCATTGTATGTGGTTACACAAGTCCATGTCTTGATTAGATACTTTGATGGCGCACTAAAGTTCTTCTTTCTTGATTTTGAAAATATATACATATATGTCTATTCCAAAATAAAATATTCTTTTTTTTTAAAAACATCTACCAAATTTCAACTATTTTGAACCGACAAACGTACCGAGTTTTGAATTCTCAGTTTTGCAATACTTTGGCTGAAACTTTCTACTCCGATTCACGTATTACGATTACGTAGACAAATGCACTTTGCATGCAAGCTATTTTGTTAATCTTTTACTTTGTATAATTATGGGCTAAAATGCTGCAGTCTGGTGCAATTTTTATTTCCTTTATTATTAAGTTTGTTTTAGCGCATTTTTATATTTACTTAGGTACTAACTTTTAAGGTTTAGAACGATTTTTATAAGCTCCACTAGAGTTTTGGAAAACCACTTATCTGGTTTCTGGTGACAGAAACTACAGCATATATGTTGAATGTTAATCCATCAATTGACATATTTCTAAATTTTGTCTTCTTTGCGACTCAGTTTACTCTGTCATTGTTGGCAGTTTGTCGTCAGTTAAGAACGTTTGCTGTGCCCAAAACAGAGCCGGTTCGCCGAACCTGCGACTCCAGAGCGACCCGGTTCAGCGAACCGGTGCAAACCGCCGCACTTTCTGCCCTGATTGTAATATTTTAAACGTTCACTACTTTGAATCTGGTTTTGCAATGTGACTTCTTAATCTACATTTTAGTTAAGTCGTCCTTTTGATATGCTTTTTTGGTTTAAAAATCTTATTTCCCTAAGCGCTGTCGAGTTTTTGCCTATTCTTTTTTTCATTTGACAATTTTACCTTCTTTTCTTAGCTTGATGTTACAACCTAAGTATATATATTTTTGATGTTTATTTGAGCAATTTCTCTAATTATATTTAAGATTTAAAAAAACGTATATACTTCAGTTTTGTTTCAATCATAGGATGCAACAACATCGTATTCTATGTGTTTGTGTGTGAGTGAGAATATTATTATTTTATTAGATTTGATTAACGTAATTAATTATAAAGCAAACAATAAATGATGCTGATTTAAAGATTTAGATTTGTTTTATAATAATAAAGATTTTTTTAAACGCTAAATTACTCAGTATAATTTATGCCTAGTTATTTATACCGAATTGTTTATAGGCTCTATTTAAATCTTGTTTGTTTTAACAAATTACAACTAAAACGCAATAACAATTTTCCTAAAAACTATTAAAATGATGATAAAAATTATAATAAGAGATTTATTTTTGCAAGTTAAATCAACTATTGTTTAATACATTTGAGAGTTTAGCGCAGATTTCTAGAGTTGTTGAATCAGCGCTTGTCAGAAAATCGTTGAAAGAAATGGTTTTTATACTATTAGAAGTTTTTCTCGCAGTCCATTCTAAGTTGGCCACTAATTGCATAAAACGACGCAGAAGTAAAACTTTTGAAGAGGTTTTGCAAAAGAATATTTTCGTTGCAAATGCCGTTGGCTAGGGTTGATTAATATTTACCGATACATTTTGTTAATGTTGACTACTATTAATTGTGTAGGTATGTTTGTAAAATCGATACAAGATAGAAAAAAACACTCAATAACAAGTAATTTTGATTGTTTTCGCTTAACACTGCTTCAGAAATTTCCAGTACTTGTAAGAGGAGACTTAAATTCGTCGAAAGTCGGCAAGTTCAAACCTGATTTGTTTTGAAGCGTTTTCTATAAACGAGATTCCTTGAAACAACATATATCACAAAAGCTCTAAAAAACCGTCCAGTTTTCGCGAAGCAAAGACGGAAAAGTAACATCTTTAAATAAGAAATCAGAAAGTTTAGAAGCGAATTCATTTATTAGAAATTCGGTTTTTAAAATTAATTTTAAAGAGTTTTGGAGAAGCATACGTAGTTGATTATAACTAAAACGAATTTTTGATAATGAATTTGATAATTCCTGGGCGTCAATTGCAAAGATTTAATTATTTATAAAGCACCCTCAATTGAACTAGATTTAAAGTAGTGTAAACGTTGCATATCGTCAAGCTCTGTTTTATAAATTAAATTATTAAATTGTTACATGTCATTATTTATGAGTGAAATGCGATAGCAAACCCATCTCATAGTATAAATTTACTATGTATAAATAAATATTATGTAAATGGCTCTAGAGATGAAAACGTCGAAAGGTGATTTTATACTCACGTAATTCAAATTTGTTAATATAAAGCTATATGACTGCTAATGCATTTGTGGAAGTACAGTAAAGTGTTCTCCCACTGCAAAAAAGTCCCAAAAGGGCGAAACAGCCATCCAGTGGTTCATTCTGGTGGCGTTTTTACATTTGCATTGACATTCTTACCTTGTAATTGTCATTATATATAATAATTCACGCTGTCACTGGTTTTTCGATTGCATTGTTGCAAATGCGTATCGTAATTGATGGTTAAGGGGGAAACGCAAACGAAAGGAATTTTTACTCGGTCATTTTGTACCTTGATTTTGTTGCCATTGTTTGATTTTATCAAAACGCTTTCCGCTAACTCAATAATGCTGTATATGGCAAAATATTGTGGCCGGATTAAGCAATTTAGTAAATTAATTCAACGGTTGCAGCAAGTCTGCTAGAGTTTGAGACGGCTTTCTCTGAACAATCATTAATCCGAGGAAAATCCTACTTCTTGTTGTTTATGAAGATAATAGTCCAATAACCTCCAGAAGCTTATCTCGTGGAATTTCTAAATGGCAATTACTGCCTTGAGCTTTAATCAAGCTTATTTACAAGTATTGTACTGAAAAACAATTCTCTTATTTGTATTTTATAATTTTCTATATTTAGCCTTTACCCTGTGTTAATTTTATTTTACCGTATTACTAATTTTTCTAATTTGTAACATTCAAGAATTTAATCTTAGATCATATAAAGAATTCTGCTTTTTAAGTCGTAAATTTTAAAACATTGATAAAATTATTTAATGCAGCTGTCCTGAGAACGCTGACCTAACACCCGTCCAGTTTCTCCGATTGATTTCATTGTAATCAAAGACAGTTTAAGCACATAACGTCGTACGTAAGCTTACTTGCTACGCAATTTTTTTTGTCTATAACACATTAGGGATAGTAAACGTTTGCTGCTTGATTTCAAGAAACTTTGATGTGGTTTTTGAATATCTTCTTTCTTTAAGCGGTGTGCATAATTAGATTTGTTAATTCTCAATGTGATACGGCTGTATCTAAGTTAAATAGTTGATTAATCATGTTCTCAGTTTGCGGTGATTGCTAATAATTCTATTTACTATTCAAATGTTTAAATCTCTATTATTTTCTTTAACCTAAATCACAAAAAGTAACAGTTAGTTAATTATCCTATTTGTTATTAAACTTTTTAAATGTTTATAATTGTTGTTAAAGTGAACTTAGTACATGTTGTTGTTGGATGGAAATATATATATACACTTGTTACATTGTTTTTGCTTGTTTGTTCTCTATCCTGTTCGCTTTGCAGTGAGTTCAAACGTACTCTTGGTATCTGCTAGCCGAGGATCTCTATTAGGTATTTTTCTATCTTTCTTAGTTTTTCAATCACGCTTAGTTATTTGTGATGATATGGTTGTTACTAAGGGGGTCTACTACCGAAAAGATTGCTAACAAAATGTGACAGGTGATAGACTTACATTTTCATCAAAATTGAGATAGGAATGTGCAGCTTTAAAGTGCATAACTTTCAAAGTACAAGGTATCAAAATTTTAATTTTATTTTTGATTTTTGTCAATTATTCCTTAATAAATCGACACAGCGATCCCAAATTACGTATCGAGTTTTTTTAAGGCGAGAAATACAAATTCATTCACGGTTTTGATATCACTAGTAAGCGGCATCAGTTACGGCACATCAAACTTTTTTAAATTATCAAAACTTTTTTTTCAGTTTAATGCATTGATGTGAATATTAATAAAATCAATTTTTCAATCCTTTTTACGTAAAACAGATGTACTTTCTTTAAGTCCCTAAAGGGAACCGTTTTCGAGATAACCTTAATTGAAATTTGTAATGCAACGGAAATTAATTGTAAAAACTTAAAGAAAAGAATTATCGGTATTCGCGCGCAAATAAATATCTGGATTAAAAGATAATCTTTTACATATCTAATTTTCAAAATATTAGGCGTTGAATTTTAAAAGTCATTGGAAAATGCTAATAAAAATTGTTTCAAAACTGATAAGAAAATTACTTTTGTCCTTGAAGGCGTCAAAATTTTAGCAAAAAAAACTTCTTACTCTTATAATTTGTTATTAAATTTTGTACATAATTTCTTAAATATTTTATAATAAATATGATATAATGTTTAAGTCGAGCGATCGAGAGGGCCAGAAGTGCGGTCCACCTCGACCGATCTAGTTTTCTCTGAATTTTTCCGTCAGATAATCTCTAACACTTCTATAAAAATGGATATACGCGCCATCGTGCTGAAACTACATATCTTTCTTAAGGGCTATCAGCGTCTTCCAAAAGCTCAGGAAGAACTTCCATGAGAAAGCGTCTATTACCCCCGTTCTAAAATTGCGAGCGGGTTATCATCTCACACGTGACTATTTCGTGAATTAAATACTTTTTGCAAAATCTACTCTTACGGGATTGTCTCTCGGTTCGAATGCATAAATTTTATAAGGGTATAGCCGTTGTTCTTGCAAAACTTTATGATTTGCCCACGTTCAACGCCTGACTTGTTGTTCTAGTACTTACAGATGGTTTTTTAAAAACTTTAATTAATCTTGCTTCTTCTGCACGGACATTTCTAGTAGTTCTTTGCCGTTATGCATTATTTCTTGTAACAAGTAAATTACCGGTTTCACAAAGTCTTCTTTCCACACTATTAAATATTTATATGTTTTGTTTTTTTCCGGCCTCTTCGTATACTAGTAGCATCTCAATAAATTCATCAAAAGAATAATCCATAGTTTACAAACAGAATAAACCTAATAAACTATTAAACTTCTTAAATAATCAATGAGAAAATTCAAATTGCTCCAGGCAATGTTATACATCACTAAAATGTCACTGTTAATTTAACTGCAAAAGTTCGTCAACTTAATTTTGTTTATTTTATTTAGATTAGAATGCACACGTTAACACCTTTAAGGAAAAAGTAATTTGCTTATCAGTTTTGAGACAATTTTTATGAGCATTTACGAATAACTTAAACACCTAATATTTCGAAAATTAAGTATGTAAAAGATTTATCTTTTGATCTTGATATTTATTTGTGCGCGAATACCGATAATTCTTTTCTTTAAAATTTTGCAATTAATTCCGTTGTATTGGAAATTTCAATGAAAGTTATCTCAAAAACGGTTATCTCTAAAGACTTGTACAATTATTTACGTAAATACGTAAACAAGGTTAACGAATCTTTTTTTAAGTTCTATGTGCTGTAGGTAGCGCCTCTTACTAGTGATGTCAAAACCGTAAATGAATTTGTATTTCTCGCCTTTAAAAAGCCCACGATGCGTAATTTCGGATTGCTGTATCGTTTTATTGAGGAATAATTGACAAAAAACGAAAATAACAGTAAAACTTTGATACCCTGTATCTTGAAAATTAAGCACTTTAAGGTTGCGTGTTCTTATCTCAATTTTTATGAGAATTTATGTCAAGCGTTGTCAGTCAAATATCCAGAAATCCTGTATACATTTTTAGTAGATTAAATAGTAAAGCTTTATGGGGTGGTTAATGTTAAAAACGGAATCACCCAAGACACTGTCACAGCTTGTTTGATAACATCAGTGTTACACCCAGAAAAAATAAATTTGTCAATTTAATTTGCTGACAATGTGGTAGTCTTAATTGAAACAATAATATTTTCATAAAATTTTATTAAAATGTAATCTGAAAAAAAAATAATGTGTTTGGCAACCCCGTACACGTACTCCTGTACACGTCTAGGCATCGACAAAATGAGTTGGCCGATATCTGCTTGTGGTATCTTGTTCTAAGCAACTTGAACTTCTTAGATTACCTGTGTTAGAGTCTGTGAAGGATGGTGCAAAGTGGACAGTCTCTTCCCCATCACTTAACACACATGTTCGATGGGATTTAAATCAGGTGAACGTGTTTATGCCAAAACATTAACGCTTGCGTCAATAATTTGACGAGCCGTACGGGAACGGGTGTGTTGCCCAGCTAAAAAAAAACGTGTAGACGGTCATTTAGATAAGGCAGTAAATCAGTTTGTAGAACATCATCAACATAACGCGTTACTGTCATATTGCCTCCAATAAAGTAAAATGATGATCCGCTACCATAGGCAATAGCCCCCTCACCCCAACCATTACTCCAACAAAACCCAATATCATGTCGTTTTCCACGGCAGCGTTTTACCCTTCTACGGTCATTGCGCATACCTACACAGAATCGTGATTCGTCGCTGAAAACAAGCATTATGCCATTTCGCCTCCAAATGCTGCCGTTTTTTGCACTAGTTCAAACATTGCCAGCAGTGCTCCGAAGTGAAAAGAAGAAGAAGAAGAAGTATCGTAAACGGTATGAAAAAAAATTCAAAAGCTCAAATGCGGCGATATATGTACGCATAATAACAGACCTATCTTCTTCCCTAAGGTATTCGTCAGCGATTTGATGGGTAGTAGCAAAACGATCTTGTAGAGTTAATTATTTGAAGCACGCGTTACCGTCATTCCAGTACAACGAACATTTTGATAGGCAACAATTCTACCCCTAGCAAAGTCGCTAAAGATAGTTATAATTTTGACGTTTTTGATCTCGATGCATTTTGATACGTTTAGCACTAGTAGGCAGAGGCACAATAACTAAAAACATATGTACTAGTGCAATCTTGTAATCCGGTTTTTTTACACAAAACTAAGAGATAAGATTTTGTTGGCATAGTTACCGCTTTAAATATAGTCATTCTCTTGCCAAAAAAAAATGTAACATTTTGCGACTGATACTGTTAGGTGTATTTAATACTTTATATCGCAACAGCATTTTCTGACTACTGATACAAATAGTACATCCAGGTTTATATTTTTTACTTATCTAATCAAAGTTTGATTTACTTTAAAACATAAAACTTGATAAATACAGTAAATTATCTATACCCTAAGTAGTCTCATCTAGTTTTCATTTGTAAAAAATTTTGGTATCAATTACCTGGAGTAAGAGTTTTTTTATTACTTTCTTATCAACTCCTTGCTGTAGTAAATAATAATGAACAAAAACTTTTTAATATGTTATTATCTTACACTACACTTGACTGATGATGATAATTTATATTTTGAAACTAGTTCAAATTTTATTCTAATTAGTCCATTTTGAGATGGATTACTTTAGTTATATTAATCATTCTTGATATTTGATTAATCAACAAAAACGTAATAAAGTTCGATTTCATTAACTTTACAAATCAAATAATGCATTAGTGCATTGTTACTGCAAGTATAGGTTATATCTTTGTAGTATAAATCTATTATTGTTTACGGTCGTGTTTTGAAGGTGATTGAGTGAGGACGTGTTTAATAGTTTAATAGGAGTACGGAATTTGGTGTAATTTAAGGTGATTGACAGCAATTAATTTTACGTGTGCGTGTTTAGGAATGTGAAGGTGGCTCAGATAACGTATGCGAAGGCGAGCGGGTATCGCGGACTAGATTAAAGGTCAAGCGCGCGCTTGTGATAACAGGGAAATACAAACTTTTATTTATATACTTTTTCGAATATTTGTGGTGGGCGTTAATTAAATACAATTAGAAGAATCATAGTAACTATAAATTTAAAAAATATTAATAAAGAAAAAAAAATTAAATAAATAACTAAATTTGAAAAAAAATAAATAAATAATAAGTAATAACAAAAGGGGGAAAGGGATGAATAAAAGAGAGAGAGAGGAAGAGGAAAGAGAAAGGCAACAAATATTTGAAAGAGGAAAGAAAACAATAAGATCACCAGACGTTAAAAAGATATCGGAGGAGAACGAAGGAAAAACCTCAAGAACAGAAGGAGGAAGGAAAGAAATGGAGGAGTTAAAAGAATTAATGAGAGAAATGATGAAACAGATGGAAGAAAATATGCAAGGAATAAGACAAGAAATCAAAGAAATGAAAAAGAAATGGGAGAAAGAGAAAAGAAGTGGGAGAAAGAAAAAGAGAAACTGGTGGAGAGAATAGAAAAACTGGAGAAAAAAAGCGGAAGACGAGGAAAGATGGTAAAAAAAAATAATATCGTGATAAAGGGGTGGAGAAGTGAAAAACCACAAAAAGATTTAGCAGTGATGCTGGAAGAAAAATTAAATGTAAAAGTAGAGGTGAAAAAAGTGACAGTAATAAACAAAGAGAAAAAAATTGAGATGGTGGTGGCGGAAATCGGAGGATGGGAGAAAAAACAGAAGGTAATGGAGGAGAAGAAGAAATTAAAGAATACAAGAATATATATAAGTCACGATTTAACATGGGAGGAAAGAAGAGTGCAAAGAGAAATAATGAACATAGCGATGGAAAGAAGAGCGGAAGGAAAAAGAGTATGGGTAGGGTACAGAAAGATGGAGATAGACGGAGACAGATACATATGGAACGACAAGGATAGGGGACTGTGCAGAGAAAGAGAAGAGAAAGTGGGGAACCAAAAGGCAAAAAACTAAAGGGCAAAGGGGGGGTGGTAAAGGAGGGAAAGTTGACGAAACGGCAAAGAAAAGGAATAATGAAAGATGGAAATGGAAAAGAAAAAGAAGGGAGAAAAAAAGAAAGTAAAGAAGAAGCACGGGGGGAGGTGAGTGAGCTGAGAGTATTGTTTTGGAACGTAGCAGGAATAAAAAACAAGGAACATGATTTCTGGAAGTACATCAAGGAACAGGATGTAGTGGGATTACAGGAAACATAGATGGAAGAAAAAGAATGGGAGTGGTGGGAAAAAGAGTTGCCAGAGGAATTTGAGTGGGTGGTGCAACATGCAGAAAGAGAAAAGAAAAAAGGGAGAGCAAAGGGGGTATAATAACGGGAATAAGAAAAAAATGGTTGAACCAGGAAAAGAAGGAGAAAGTGCAACAGAGAAGAGGAATTGTAGAAAGGAACATGCAGTGGGGAAAAACAAAAATAAAAGTCGTGACGGTTTATAGCAGTAGAATGAAAGAGACAAGGAAAAACTTAGAAGAGATGATAGAAGAGAGGGAAGAGGGATTGATAATAGTAGGAGAGGACTTCAACGCAAGAATAGGGGTAGAGGGGGGAATACAAGAAAGAAAAGAGACGGGAAAGAGACAAACAAAGGACAAGGTGATAAATAAAGAGGGAGAAGAACTGCTGGAATTGTGCAACGAAAAAGGGTGGGAAATAATGAACGGGAACAGAGAAGACGATGGAAAGGGGGAATTTACGTACATAGGAGGAAGGGGAGAATCAATAATAGATTTTGTAATGACAAATGAAGAGGCCGCAAAAAAGGTAAAGACATTTAAGGTGGGAGAAAGAGTAGAGTCAGACCATCAGCCACTGGAATTGACAATGGAAGGAAGGGAAAGAGAAGAGAGAGAGGAAGAGGAGAAGTACATAACTAAAAAAAGTGGACAGAAGAGAGTATAAAAAGATATAAAGAGAGAATAGGGAAAACGGTATGGATAGGGAGGGAAGGACAAGAAAGTGTAGAGGAAATAAAAGAGATGATGGAGAAAGCAACAGAGAGAGTCAGATTTAGAAAATGGAAGGGGAGAAAACTGGATGGAAGAAATGGTGGGATAAGGAATGCAAGGAAGCAAAGAAAAAGGCAAGAAGAGCATTAAGACAGTGGAAAAAAGGGAAGAAAGAAAAAGAAGAATACAAAGAAGCAGTAAAAATATACAAAAAAACATGCGATAGAAAGAAGGAGGAAAACAAAAAGAAACAAGAGGAGCAGATTAAAGGAATAAAAACGGAAGAAGATGTATGGAAGTACCTAAAGAAGCAGAGAAAAAAAAAACAGGACGACAAAGGGAATAAAAATTAAAGAATGGGAAATATATTTAAAGAATCTGTTGGGAGGGGAAGAACAAAAGCAGGAAAAAGAAAAAGGAAAGACGCGGTAGTAAGACAAGAAGAAGGAGATAGGGATAGAATAAGGGAGGAAGAAGTAATAGAGGCGATAAAGAATATAAAAAGGAAAGGCGACAGGAGAAGATGGGATACAAGGAGAAGAGTGGATATACGGGGGAAAAAATGTAGCAAAAAGGATGACGGAAATAATAAACAAAATATGGAAACGGGAAGGATTCCCAGAGAGATGGAGAGAGGGAATAATATGCCCAATACATAAAAAAGGCGAAAAAAGGAAAGTCGAGAATTATAAAGGGGTAACATTACTGAGCTCGGCATACAAATTGTACGCGACAATACTGCAAGAAAGATTACAGAAGGAAATAGAGGAAAGAAGTCTGGTACCAGACGGACAAGCGGGATTCAGAAAAGGAAGAACGGCGATAGACAACATATATATATAATGAAACACTTAGCAAATAAAGAACTAGAAAAAAAAGAGGGAAAATGGTAGCACTATTCGTAGACCTAAAAGCTGCTTTTGACAAAGTGAATAGGGAAAAGCTGTGGGAATATATGAAAAGAAAAAAAATCAATGAAAGATTAATACAAAGAATAGAGGAAATATACGAAGAAACGAGAAGCAGGGTTAAAGTGAATGGGGAAGAGAGTGAGAAATTCATAACAAAGAGAGGGTTGAGGCAGGGATGTCCACTGAGCCCAAGCCTGTTCTCGGTATATACGGGGGATCTGGAAGAGACAATGAGAGGACAACAGACAGGAGGGATAGTGGTAGGGAAAGCTAAGGTATGGTCGTTGGCGTATGCGGATGACATAGTGCTGGTGGCTAAGGAGGAAAAGGAAATGAAAGAGATGATGAAAACGCTAGAAAAATATATGAAGAAAAAAGAATTGGAAGTCAACACGGAGAAAACAAAGATAATGATATTTAGAAAAGGAGGGGGAAAAGAAAAGAGAGAAGTGGAGATGGAGTGATGAGGAAGTGCAACAAGTGAAGGAATTTACATACCTGGGCTACACGATGAAACAGGATAATAAAGAGGGAGAACACATAAAGGAAACGGTGAAGAAAGGAAACAGGCTAATAGGACAAGTATGGGGTGTGGGGGAAAGAATATTCAAGATAGATATAAAAAAAAGAAAATTGCTGTTCGAAAAATTAATAAAGGGGGTGGTAATGTATGGAGCGGAAATATGGGGCTGGAAGGAGTGGAGGGAGGTAGAGAGGCTACAAGAAAAATACTGGAGATGGGTGTTAGGATTGGACAGGGATACACCGGGGTATATTGTGAGAGAGGAGGTTCAGATAGAAAAAATAAGGATCGAGACAGGAAAAAGAGCAATAAAATACGAGCAAGAAATGAGGGAAAGAACAGATTGCAAAATTCTGCAAGAATGTTGGAAAGAGATAAAGGGAGGGAAAGTGAAATACGGGCAGGAGGGCAGAGAAGAGTATTACAAAAGAAACGGGTACGCGAGTGAAGAAGTGGAGAGATTAAGAGAAGAGGGGGTAGGGACAAGAGAAGAAATAATAAGGAGAGATAGAGATATTGAAAAACAAGAAAGATGGACAAAGATAAAAGAGAGCAGATATAATAGGAATTATAAAGATATCAAGGGTGAAGGGGTGCCGGAATATTTAAAAGACGGTGAGATTAAAAGCAACAAAAGAAAAAAAAATGGTGGCAAGGTTCAGATGTGGCAACGAGGAGTTTGGGAACAAATATTGGAAGGAAGAACCAGAAAAGTTGTGCAGGCTATGTGGTGAAGAAACGGAAGATCTGAACCACATGAGAAAGAGATGCAGGGAACTAAGAGAAGAGGTGATAAAAATAGAGGAAATCTTAGATGAAAACGGAAAAGGAGCGGAATGGATGGAGGAAGTATGGAGCAGTAGGAAAAAGTTAAGGGGGGAGAAGGGATAAGAAAATGTAATATATATGTAATGTAATAACACGACCAAATTTGTAAGCCAAATGGCAATTAATAAAGTTAAACTTATATTATCTATTATTGTTTACTGTTATTAATTTAATTTGTTGCATTTACATCTAATCTATATTTAATAAAATTGTTTGATTACAGTTGGGTTTAGCACTAGGTTTTGCTTTACCTCCTATTCTAGTAAAAAAAGAATCGGTGGAAAAAGACTTATTTACAACTAGTTTTGGTTTAGCAATAATATGCACATTAGCTTTTATACTGGTATATGCTTGTAAGTATAGTTAAAGTTTCTATATTTTTTATTGCTTTGTATAAGTTTTTACAGATAAACCATCTATTCCTCCGTCTCAAGCTGCGTTACAAAAAGACAACAAAATTATGTATATTACAAGTTTTAAAAAGTTAATGAAAAATATACAGTTTTTGCTTTTAACAATTCAAGTTAGCGTTAATATAGGAACATTTTGTGCAATACTAACTTTGTTAAATCAAATGATAGTCAAATATTACCCGGTAAGTATAACATTTAGAAATGTAAAAAGTCTAGTTGGTATTATATGCAATATTAATACAGTGCTCACTGCTTAATAGAATCATTTTGGGAATTGGAGTTTTTGATACCAATAACCAAATAATAACAATATCCAACATTAAAAAAATCAAATAAATGTTTATTGGTTAGAAAGCAGTAAATAGATACAGCGTATGTATCTGATTAACAAGTTTTTGGTTTAAAATGTGGAATCATAGCATTAAAAGAAGCAAACATTTGTCAAAATAAATTCACTGTTCTAAAAACTATACATTTCTTCTCAGTAGTTTCGTGACACTAAAAATAAAAATAAATACAAAATAACGATATCATATAAGACGTAGTAAAATGAAATTTTTATTCTAAGAGTGCATATGCTTTCCAAGTTAATTCTCAAAGATAACGCATTTACAGATGTTTAAACAAGATTACGTAGGTCAGTCAAAATTGATAACATAAACCAAAATTATGAATACTATAAACGGTGTTTTTGCTATGTAGTAGCATATGTCCGGTCCGTTCTTTAATAAAGTGATTAGTATTACACGACAGATAACATTATCCGTAATTCTAATAAGCGGCGTGCACTATATTTCGTTATTTTTAAATCAAAAAAATTGTTTAAATTAATACTGCTAACAATTAGATTGCACTTCGTTAATTGCACTCCCAATATTGTTTGAAACATTCTTCTTATTGCTAATACTGTCTTCAACGTAAGCACTCACCACAACTGCCGTCTTATATTCTACTTGTCATTGAATTTGATCTATTGTCATGCATTTTCCATACTGGTAGCGGACGCACTTTAAAACGCATATCTGGTGTATTTTTTAAGAGGTAATTTGCAAGAGACCTGATCTAAATGTATGAATACCATCCACTTGATTGGCGCACTTTTTCTTATCATACCGTAAGAAAACTCGGCCTGTACTTACATTTGGTGGGCGCATTGATAAATACTGCTTCACCAAACGCACATAACAAATGCTCTTACTGTCGGCAACAATAAGACCCTTTCATCTTCGTTGATGTCATACAAATTTAAATCGCACAATTCACATCTTATCCAGGAGTCAAAAATGCCGCAAATGACAAAATTCAAAAAGAAATAGGTATCATTCGGAGTATCTGTAAAAAGCTTCCGCAAATCGTCTTTTTTGAATGCATATACTTTCTTGACTACGTCATTTTTGTCAATTGTTTTCATGAATACGTACACTTTTACAAATGACTTTATATACCTCTTTGTTTATTCTCAACATACTTTACAATTTTGAATGGATAGCTCACCGTCAACGCCTTGTAGTGCTCCGACATTTACATTACATATACAAACACAACTCGTCCATCTGTATCTGTTGCCTTTTGATCATCCATTTTACATTATTAGTTTTTATTTTCATATTGTAGTATTGTTGTTCATGGTTTCAAAGTGTACCAATAAAAATATAATATTCGTGGATAACGGGTCTTTAAAAAACATTTGTTCTATTATAAATACCTTAATATCAACTTATACTTTAATATACTAATAAGAGTTCAGAGCTTGGCACTATTTTCAGTTTTATCTGTTTGAAAATACTTAAAGCGAGTTGCACAAAGCAAATCAAAAATGTAGCAAGTGATTAGTTCTGAAATCAATTGTTACATCACGAATAAACGTGGTTTCATTGGCTATGTAGCAATTGTTTTGAGAAATAATCAGTTGTTACATTTTTGATTTGCTTTGTGCAACTCGCCTTTTGTAATTACATATAAACTCTGCTCTTTTGACTCATTTTATTTGAGTATTTCTCTGTTGCTTTTTTAGTTTTTTTATTTTCCCCCATGAGTACACACTGCATCGGTATACCCCGCTTTGGGGTTAGTTAACACATAGCTGAGGTAAATTAGTGTATACATTTGAAAATAAAAATAAGCAGAAAATTGTGAAAAAACCTGTTTATTGACATGAACTAAATATATATCAACATTTATCCACAAAAAGTTTATCAGACAAAATTAAACAAAAATAAAAAACAAAACTTGGATTAAAAAACAGTTATTAAAAAACATTTAAGCACTACCAAAGTATATCATAGATATGTCGTCGTACTCGCCTAAACAATTAATACAAATGAAAATAGATTTTAAATCTACGCCATACGTTGCATGTCTCTAGAAGCACTATTGCGAAAGTTGTCAAAGCAATACCAACAAAAGTAATCTGCTGCAATCCTAGCTTCTTTTTTAAGACGAATTTTCTGTTTGTTTTGTTTATTATCATTAAAAGCTTTTTTTTGTGACACAACGTTCCTTTTTGGTATTTGCTTTTCTCTGAAAGTTTCTTTTATTGACGTGTCTGTACAGCCCTGCGATGTCAATCGCTACTCTTTCCAAAGGGCTTCCTACGTTCTATTGCTTCATGGTACTTTGCGCTTTCTCGCTGAACCATTTCCTGATGCGCAGACCGTGCACTTACGGCACTATTTCATGACGTCCTCTTTGCAATTTATCCAGTAGATTCGTTCTCGTACTTTCCCCAATGTCTTCTTAATGCCCAAGTGTCCTCCTGATGTACCATCGTAGAGATGCTTCAACACTTCTGACACCCGGCTCTTAGGCACTATCAATTGTAGTCTGTTTTCCGTGCCTTTGACACTTTCTGCGCCCAGTACGCTTTGATGTTTCTGCCCAAAGCACTCAGTTCTTCCTAGGTTGGTTGTCGGACGTTTTGTTTTCAGTCCAGGAATAGTCTTATTTCAGGATCGTTTTCTTGTTCGCAACGCAACTGCTTAGGTTTCCACTCATCAACCATAGCAGTTCTCCGGAGGCATTCGAAATTTGCTTCCAGTTGCAAACAATGGCTGCAGTCCGCTGGACAAGGTCTTCTAGACAAGGCCTAGTCATATTCATATTCTTGCAGTTTCTCCATCCACCTTGCTACTTGACTTTCGGGTTACAGAACTGCAATAGCTATTTTAAAACGGCGTGGTTCATTCTAAGTAAAAAGTAAAAATTTTCGCACATACAAATATTTGTAGAAATGTTCTATAAACTTGACGACTGTTAATTTCGGACCTGATGTTTGTCGATTAGTTTTGGCCATGCTTGCACTACTTAAATTTTATCTGGGTCAGCTTTATTCCATCTTTAGATACGACGTGGTCAAGATATTGCACTTTCGTTTTAAATACGTGACACCTTTTCGGGCTCAGTTTAAGATTAGCCGCTGGAACACTTCTTTCCAGTTGTTCAAGTGTTCTTCAAACGACCTTCTAACCACGATCACCTTGTTTAGGTAAACCAGGCACGTCTAGCAAGACAGTCCGCTCAAAATGGTTTCCATCAAATGCTCGAACGTTGCAAGAGCGTTACACAGGATGAATAGCATCACAGTAAACTGACACAAATCAGTTCCAATCGTAAAAGCTGTTTTTTCACGATCCTTACCTTCCAATTCTACCTGCCAGTAACCACTCTTTAAATCTAACGTGGAAAACCACTGGAATCGTAAAAGGGTGTCTAACGTATCGTCAATTCTGGGTAAAGCTTAGCTATCATTTTTGGTCACGTCGTTTAGCTGTCTATAGTCTACGCAAAAACCTCATTGATCTATCTTTTTTCTTTACAAGTACTACAGGGGATGCCCATGAGCTACTTGAAGGTTCAATCAATGCCTTCTTGCTCTAAATCCGTAATTATTTGTTCGGCTTCTTTTCTTTTTGTCAAAAAAAGTCTATGTGGATGTCGTCGTATCGGCCAAGCGTCTCCGGTGTTAATTTTATGCTGCACCACGTTAGTTCTTCTTTTGGAACCACTATCCAGCGCGAACACGTTTTAATACTGCGAGATCTACACCTTAACTTTAGCCAGCTGGTCTTGGTTGAGGTTTTGGCATTTAGATGTAAGAATGTCCAATAGATGTTGTGGGCACTTCTTCAGCGGCGTATCGTTGTTAGATTTCACGCATCTCACAATTTGAGGTACTGGCGTGCATTGGCCTACCACGGTTTTTTTTGCAACGTTACAGAATCTGAGTTGATATTTAAGATACTTACTGGCATTGTGTTTTTCACTCGTACTAAACTTCTGCCAACGAGTAGTCTTTTTTCAATTAAGTCGCCCTCCATTGGTTACATCGCGCGTATGTAGCCGTCCCGGAAATTTCCATCTAGTCGTGCCATCACCACGCAGGCAAAATTACGTCTTCACTTAATATGACTCGCACGGCTGCCTTCTCTGACGGATGATCTTCATATCCAAATGGAACCCATACTTCTTTATCACGTCCATTTCTAGAATAACTTCTTCCGTAGTGTCGGCTATCAGTACTTGATGGTCAAGTACTCCATTTCCCAAACCAATGGTTACTTTGACTTGTCCGTGAGTAGGTATTTCTTCGCCAGTCGTCGTTCGTAGTTAAATTGTTACTGGTGATATCTTCTTGTTTTCCAATAACATGTCAGGACTAATGATGATCTTTGTCGCTCCCGTGTCAACCAGTAACTGAACACTTCTTCCATTGATGTTGCCATCGAAATAAATGTTATGCAATTGCTCCATCGGCGATGACATTTGAATGGTAATATCCGGGGCATGGCTCATTGAGGTCGACTTTTGCCTCATTCGACCTGTTTTAGTTTTTCGGGCGCTCTTCTAATCTTTTTTTAGGCTTAGTACAGCGTCGTCGTACGTGGCCCACTTCCCTGCAGTTCTAGCACGTGACTTCTCTTTCTCGAGCTACTTGTTCTCGAAATACACTTCGCACTATTTCTGTTTATGGCTGCCTCGGTACGACGCCTGTTTTGCTGCTTCGAACTCCAAAGCATGGGTTAACGCGTCATCCAACACCTTCGGTCGAGCTAACCGGACAGACTGCTGTGTTTCGCCGTCTCAGAGGCCGTCTACAAAGGTTTGAATAGCCAACTGCTTTAAGAAAGTATCTGGTGCTGTACGATACGCAAGCCGTGTTAATCTGGCAATGTCAGCTTCAAACTTTCAAAGATGTTTGGCAGCTTTCTGAACCCGAATTTTAAGTTGAGCTTGATACACTTGTTAAAGATAAGCATCTCCATATCTGATTTCCAAACGTAAAATTAAAAGTTCGTAATTATCTTGTAGGTGGTCAGGAACAGTTTGCAAGATCCTAAGAGCTTCTCTTTGTAAGGACACTATTAAAGACGTTGCTTTCTGCTTGTTGCTCCCACCATTGCCTGTAGTTGCAGCTTTAAAGTGCTTGTAGTAGGTTCACCATGAATCGTTATCATCTAAATTTGGAGGTAGAACTTTAATTTTGTGAGTGGTTTCTTCCCGATGGTTCATTATTAATTTTTCGCTTGTGGCGTTTCCTTTACCGGGGCAATTCATTTGGTTAATTTTTTCTTCAAGCAGTTTCATTCTATCTTCTACTGTTTCTATTTTGTTATTTACAGATTCGCAAATTTCTTCTTTTAAATTTAACATATGTGCTTGGGTTTCTTCTTAAACCATCTTAATTGGGTTTTCTATACTAGCTTGTATTTGCTCCCCAATAGTCTATTTGATTTTTAATGCTCATTCCTATTTCTACTTTTAAACTTCTACAATATCTTTTTAGCATTCTCTTCCATTTTCTAAGAATTTTCGGACAGTTTTTCTTCCATTTTACTAAAATTTTCTTCTATTTTTCTATTCATTAATTCTTGGTCATTTTTTATCGATTCGAGATATGCAAATAACATTGCATTCATTTTAGTTTGATAACGACTTACCGGCATCAGTTATATATTACACGAATAAAAATTTTAAATACACTACTTTAACGAACTGAAATTAAACGCTATAAATAAACACGCGAATCCCGAACTAAAGTTTAATAATTTACGTAATCAATGTTCGTATTACGGGAGCGATATTAAATTACTTAATGATATTTACACTAAAATCGCGAACTCCACACTTAACACTACTGTAACGATTATTAAAACTAATTTGTTTATACTAAAAATTTGTACACGTTTATGACTAACCGAACGAATTAAATCTAAGAATATTAAATAAAACACTTACACTAATTCATATATCAATATCACTTACTTAAAAGATAATGTCCGCGGATAAGACTTGTTGTTTACATTAAAGTCACGTATGAGTTTAATTTGTCGTATTTACCTTGACACGCGTTAATCACTTATTTATTTAAACTTGAATAATCTTCTTAACACTGCCGACTTCAAATTACTCAAATAACTGACCTATGATTTTGTTTGTACCGCATTTATACATTTTAGCAATCCGCGAATGTTCCATATCGTTCGGTGAACGTTCTGGAAAATAAATAACAACTTCGTGAAAGCTCTCGAACTTGAGAATAATTTCATACATTTTGGCAATCCTTCGCGAATGTTCCATATCTTTCAGTGAACGTTCTGGAAAATAAATAACAACTTTGTGAAAGCTCTCGAACTTAAGAATACTTTCTTGAACGTTTCAATAGCATGATTTTGAATTTAATTAATGCTACACTTAAATCAAATTTCATAAGGTTGTTTTTCAAAATTGCGGTCAAACAGTGAAAGTAGCAAAATTACCTAACTTTTTTTTAACTTTTTAATACAGGAAATTCTAAGCTATTTAAAGCCATTCAGCAAAATGAAATAATAAAAAAGTTGAATCTAAAATATAAAAAAAATTCTATAAATAAATAAAAAAATAAGATACTATTTTGTAGAATAGTGAAGAAGATGCCGGACAAATAGGGCTTCTTATGATGATATTATGCACTGTTGGATGTTTGAGTAGTGGTGCTATACTGACAAAGTTTAAAGAATACAAGTAATTATAAATGAAGTACATGAACATAAAATTTCTTAGTTTTTATATATAACCAGGTTGTGTTACATGGGCGCATTACTCTGTATGATAGGCACGTTGGTGACCTTTACATACACCCTAAAAATAAGCATCGTTTTTCCATACGTAACATGTAGCTTGTTTGGGTACGTCAAACAATTATTTTATGTATAAATATTTAAAAGTTAAACGTTATAGATTTTTTTATGGAATAGCTTGGAGTGCAAGTTACGAAATAACCGTTGAAGTTACGTATCCTGAACCAGAAGCAATAGCTATATGTTTCGTTAACGGTATTGGACAAGCAATAGCCGTAGGTTTCACTTACGTCTACTCTTTTCTTTTCTACAATGTAAGTGATGTATGGGCAAACACTTTTTTTACAATAATGTTATGCCTAAGTTTTGTAATGGGATTATTAGTAAAATTTAATTTCAAACGTACAGCTGCTAATTTAAAAAATAATTTAGATTACGTACCGATTAAAGTTAGTTCTGAAATATAAATAATATTCAAATTATTGGTCTATTTATTAATGCATTTTTGTATCAAAAATGAATAAAATATAACACCAATTAATTTTTTACATGTACAAACTTATACTTTATCTTTGCTTTTTTTCTATAACGACGTGACTATTAAAATTAGAAAATGTTTTTGTTTTTGCATAACGCTATTGTAATTGTATTAATTTTTAGTTGTTTACAAGATTTTTCTCTGTTGTTTACTAACACCTTAGATATAAGGCATTGATGTGTATAAAAACGCTATATCAAATGTGGAATTTTACAGCGTCAATATTGTTTTTGACATACCATGTTTATCTCGTTTATGTTTTAGAATTTGTTAAGCGACATTCAAGTATCTAAAGTAGTTAATTACTTTGCTACAGTGTTAAAATTACGGTTAAACAATTTTTGGGTATAGTGTGCTTTTACAAAATTCTTTTCTTTTTATTGTTTTTAGTGAATTTTTTTAACACTGTACTTTAAGAAATTACTGTTTTTTTATTGTTTGATGTCTTACATATTATAAGTTGTGTATTATTTTATAAATATATTTTTTTTAAATATTCTTTTGTTTTAAAGTTTTATACGCCCTTACGTGATTTTTAAAGTTTGAAAGAAAAAACTGTTTAATTATTTCATTGCGCATTAGAGTAAATTACAGAGTAGTCTTTAACTAATATTTCGGTTGTTACAATATTTGTTATAATCCAATGGGGGAGGTGGAGAAAAAAAGAAAGAAAGAAGAAATTACTTAAATTAATTACCAAGATGTTGTTGCTTACCTTTCGGCTAGCCTCACCGTAGATGGTCGTCGGGTAAAAGAAAATCGTAAGACACCAAGTTTTCTTTAGGTAAGCTAAATGCCCAAGTGCGCCACCTCTTCTCGAATTTTTGTCGAAGATACACAGTCTAGGTAGGAGAAAAGGAGATCCTAGACCCGAGGTCCCCCAAAAGAAACATAGTACGAATCAACAATAACCATTTATTAAGGATATTGATTAATAGCCAATTCCGGAACGGAAAAAGTCACTCGACGGTTACGCCACTGGTATAATCCGAAATTAAATTATCTTACATAACACCACAAAATGGTAACAATATACATACAATATACAAATAAGATGAAAGCAGGTCCCAAAAATAGAATCTGGGAGCCAAAAAAAATTTAAAGCGTTAATATTTAAAAGGTATCTTCGCGGCTACCGTAAATTTATCCGCGTTAAAGTACGTAACACCGCCTGTGGACCTTGACGTCAAGTTCAGCACGACCGGTAATAAAAGTATCATTAATTTAGTGTACGAGAGACGTTATAGCTCCCAAATTTCTACCCTTGATAATGGCAATATTCTTTTATATGAAACAACAAAATAATAAGTGTAGGTTACGTTAAATAATCATTATAGATCAACCATTACAATGAAGGCGTCTGGTAAACATCGTAATTAATTCTATTAACATTATAAAGAAAAGTGACGTTAAATATAATTAATCAGAATTATTCAAGTTCCAAAAGTTCATTAATATCGTTCAATTAAAGAAATTAGAAATAATTATAATCGAATATGTGTACCGGATGTACGAGATAACGTTTGAACTACAAAAGTATTTACATATAAAGTCCGCACTGTTTCCACTTAAAACGACACGCCGCGTACGTAGCGAGAGCAGCAGTCCTGACCCCGAAGCGCGTGGACGAAATGAGCTGACGGCTAGTAATCTCCCGCGGTTCCAAATTTAATGATCTTATAAATACCTCGATACTTCATTCCCCCAACCTTTAGTACAGCGCCAACGATCCACTGGGATCCTTTTACTCTGCGACTACGATTACCGCATTAGTTCAGCGATTCCAAAAGCGCACGGTCCACCATCTTCAACCGAACTCGTCAGAAAATTCCAACAGACATGTAAAAACCCCAACAGTAAAGACGAAAAGACGAAAGAACGAAAGACGAAACATCTAAAATAGCGAATATTAGTTGATAAGCCTCCATTTTCTTAACCACGTGCGAAATACTAACCTACTTTATGAGTTTTGCAGCAAAATACATCGCTCTTGTATTGTATGCATCGAACGTTTAGTCGGATTTGTTATTGATTCCTAAAATAAAGCGTCGTTGTAGTAGATATTAAACGATGAAAGAGAAACTTTGTGTTTCTTACCCATCCGACGTTTCCACGCTCCTTACACAGCAAAACGACAAAACGAAATGAAGTTTGTAGATGGCCGACTACTCTCGAACGCCCTCTGCGAGCGTAACTTAAAATCACGACTCGAGGTCGAGTAATTATCCGTTTTTACGGTAAGTTGCCTAACTATCAGGCGGATTTTTGCTCCATTTCGAATTTACACGGTTACGAATGAAATCTGAAAGATGATCGTATGCCGTATCGCATGTAGGTTTTTTTATTTTGAATGGTCATTGCTTTATGTAAAATTCGCAATAATTGGAAGCAAGTAATAAGCAAACTATTCCATATTTTTAAATTTTAAATGCGTACCGCCCTAATGTGATACTTTATTAATGTTACCCGAAAAATTCAAGCTAATATCTTTTATAATAACAGATATTAACAATAAAAAAAATTACAATAATACACCGAAAATTGCAATAAAGCGTTGTTGAGAAATGCTGCTATGTTTTAATTACTGTTACATATGTAATTATCGCAAATGAAAGTCGCGGCGTGATAACTTGCTATTCAAAATACGGGGTGTGTTCAGAAAATATGCAATTTTAGTATACACATGATTATTGTATGATTATTGATTATATTGTAGTTTTAGACCTTTTTAAAATTAGTAGGAAAATAATAATATATTTAAAAACATTTATTAATTAAATTTATTAAATAATAGTTAATCCTTTATAATAGAAATACTTACTAAAATATACAATAAATCATTTTCTTTTATCGTAAAACAAAAATCTAATAAAAAACTTACTTTTTCAATTTTGTTTTTTGTACCTTTTTCTCTTTGTGGCGCTGTTGCGCTTCTGCTATATATTGAGGATTACGTATTGGCATATTTCGTACATGTCTCGGATCTACAATTTTAGGAAGGACGCAATTCATATGAAACTGAATTAATTTAGATTTCATATGGTTTTTCTAAAAATCATTCTTCTTGAAGACATATTCAACTTTTAGTGGAAATGATGGTCTTGTCCACACAACAGCATCTCCTATTGCTGACCCGTAGTTGTTTCTGGATTTAGTAGTACCATGAATGTTTCATGTTTATTTTATAAAATGTTTCTTCAAAATTTGTTTTTTTTATTTGCAATACCCTCTTCAACTGATTGATTAAATGCCGAATATGGACATTTAATCTCAACCGTAAGGTTTTCACCGATTAAACCATCTGGCGTTGCACCAATGAAATTAAACTCTTCGTCAATAAATATGCCATTGTCTGTAATAACGACATTCTCTCGAACTTCAAGAGATTTTTTGGCAATACTGTTGTATTGCCGGCCATGTTTTAAAGACGCTACGTTTGACAAGTCGCTCTTGTCATACAAAAATTTGCAAACAATAGCTTTACAACTAGTTTGTATCTTGTCGATTGCAAATGGAATGAAAATTAGAAGCAGTTAATAGTTTTCTACGTAATTCTAATCACAATGCTCTATCAGCTTGATGTATTGTGTCGTTTTCTATTTTATTTGTTTCTTCGGATGTAAGTTTAAGAGATTCCAAAAATGTACGTTCTTCAATTTTGTATATTTCGGGATCCATGTCTGGCTTTTAACAAAATTCTGCGTAATCGACGCCTTGTTGAGATTTATTTTCGCGTTTAAACAAGCGTTTCTTTTTTGTTTGAAAAAGTCTTCTTTTTTTCCATACATACTTTTGTGTAAAAAGTAATGTGTTTTGTATTGTGAGAAACAACTGATGCGTAGCACCTGCTTTGATATAATCTGCGATTAGTGAAATTTATTTTCTTGCCACCAATAAACTTTGCAACAATAGGATAACATTGTTCAACCATATAATACAGAGATCGCCGAAAATACTAAACTTCCCGATGATGTGATTCAGAAACGAAGATTTATTTAAACACTTGCATAAAACATCAACTATATTATACTGACTGCAGGTCGCTATGGATCACCTGTCGAGCTGGTACGCCGACTGGAGGATTACGGTAAACCCGACAAAAAGCACTGCAGTACTTTTTACGCGCCGCAGGGGAATCACACCAGGACGTCGAGTCAACCTGAGAGGAGCCGACATACCGTAAAAGAACGAAGCGAAGTACCTTGGCCTCGTTCTCGACAGACGCTTATCGTGGAAGAAACACCTTCACAACGTAGCAGCTAGAGCATCCGCAGTAATGTCAAAGCTGTATCCGATCATGGAGGGAAACAGCGTCCTATCCGTGGACAACAAGCTGCTACTCTACAAGTCGGTGATACGGCCCACCATGACCTACGCTTAGCCAACGTGGTCACACGCGGCGAAAACGCACATAGAGAAGCTCCAGCGAACCCAAAACAAGGCCCTACGCAACGCAAACGCACCGTGGTTCGTGAAAAACAACCAGCTTCACCGGGATTTACAGATGCCCAGCATAAAGGAGCTCCTTCGAGAAACGGCACAGAAGTTGGCCGAAGAAATACCGACACACCCCAACGAGAAAGTAAGGAAACTATGGAGATACGATTCCAGGATCGTGCGCAGGTACAGGAGACCGAAACACGTACTTCAATAGACTAAAATAAATACGTTTTCGGGAAACCGAAAACGGCCATGAAAGCGCGAAACATCAGATCTAATATAATAGTAAGATTTTACTGAAATATTAATGCCATTTAAGTCCAACGTCCAACGTCCTTATTGCTGTTCAAGATCTATATAACTGTTTCTGACTTTAGTAATCAAAAGCAGGTAAATGAAAAGAATTCTACGAAATGTATTAGAAGGTACTTTGTGTAAACCCGTTTAGAATGCCACATAAAACATACCTACTAGTAATTTTATAGCAGAATTACAATACCTTGTCTAAAATTTCTTTGCAGCAAATGTAGTTTATCATTATAAAATTATTTTTAGTTATAACGCTATTAGTTTTTCAATTCATTTCAATTGCAGATGTTTTGCTTTCATAATCTCCTTGTCTAATTTTTTAATAATTAAAATGCGTTTCTTCTACGATTTTTATCAGATTACATATTATGATTTTGGATTACTTTTCATTAAAATATACGGACCCAAAAATAATTTTTAAACAAGTATATTTAAATCGAGAGCACATCGTGTTAGGGTTTTTAGCAAAAATTAAAAAAAAAGTTTAAGGAAAACGTTTAACATCTATAAATATAAATACGTAAATTTAAAAGTACAGCATAAAAATGTTAGATACTGATTATAAATAAGTATTAGCTTATATATAATTATAATATATATTTTATGTCAGTCAAACTTTGAAAAACATTTGTGACTTTGGAATGCACGAACGATTTGTTGGTACATATTTTTATAAAATTGTTTTTATCTAGTTTCACAATATTTAGAATTCATTTTCTACATCTTACAATAAGTATCTACAATTAAAATATTTACTTGATGTTATGTAAACCTTGAAAAAATTGGTAAAGTTGTCAATAATATTGTACGTATATATTTTTAGAATATTAGTATTATACACTTTAACAATATTAAGAATACATATATCTATTACACCAAGCAATATTTAACCGACTTTAAATATTGTACCAAGATCATTAGAATATCGTACATATATTTTGTGCTACTTACCCCTTTAGTAAATCAGAAAAAAAAATTGTCGCAGGCAGAATTCGAAACTATATTATATTTGTGAATGAATTTTAAATTACAAATTAAACATCTGATAAACTGTTAATGTTAGAATTTTTTTTTATTTGAATAAATTGTTAGGAAGAATTATCTCTATAAGAAACTGTAAAAATAATTGGAAATGGCGGATACACCCATTTCCGTTTTTTTATCAGAATCATATTTTGATAAAACCGAGAAAATATGAAAAGTCGTCTACATACCAAATTTCAAGTAACTAGGACTTTTAGTTCGAGAGTTATCTTGGGTACATCGTAACACACACACACAGACACCCAAATTTTTTTTGTCGGCAATAAATATTTCTGATTCAAGAGACTTAGAAACGTAAAATTATGCAATAAAAATTTTTTGAAAAAAAATTTCGATCACTATACTTTCCTTATAGAAAAGTAAAAACAAACCGAAGAGATGTTGTAACAAAGTAATTTCAAGTTTTTAAAAATAGAAGTTGGATAACATGTCCTAATTATTATTCCTGACGTTGACAGAGGTCGTTTGGCACCTTGTAATGTAATGTCCGTTGTATTAGACAAAATAGGTTATTTATATGAGCTTGGAACTGCATCCGGAGTTTTTGATAAACTTTATACAAGAAATAAATTTCAAGTAACTATTGTTTAAACTAGAACAAAATACATATCATTTTAATGTTTTTTAATTTTCTTAGATGAACAAATTAACACCTTAAGATAACGGAATCAAATTTTTGCCAACGCATTGTAAGGTGCAATTGTCGCAAAATCTGCGATGCAACTGCGTTTTTACAGATGTAGAATGCAATAGTAAATGTCATTCTAGTACACCGTGTAGAAATGAATAAATATTTCATAATCGTAAGTCTGTTTTATTCAAGCAATTATTTTCTTTGGCATGACACATCGTAAGCCTGCGTACATAAATTGAAAGAGTGAGATGCCAAAACAGTATTGCTTTTCGGCATTTGACCGTTGTGTAATGGGCATATGAAAATGTGTCTATATTGAACTAGGCGTCTGTCGCCATCACATACACTAAATCACTGTTTTAATTTATAAAATGAATAATGAATAATAATGAAAGGTATAATAAAGAGTATAGACTATTTTGTAAATGGAAGAAGTAGAATGCAGTTAATAAAGTCAGTGAGAAAATAATCCTGTTTGATTTGGTAAGTTTGTTTTGGAGTTTTTTAGTAGAATATCAGTTGTGTCGTAGTAGAACATCCAGACTTTTTAAGCTTAGTCCCGTCTGCTTGAGAGTCAAAACAAGAAGTAGAAGTTGAATTTTGCCGTATTGTCGTTTATGAATCCAAGAAAACTGACGTTTTGCAAGACATTGCCGCTGGCATCTTTAGAGTGGCGAATGTCACTGAATCAGTGTGTAGTTTTTTGCTCAATAGTTAAAGCAATGTTAATGCTCTGAGAAAACGTAGATATTCTAAGATACATTTCTAAAGAAACGGTCAGCTACACAAAGCTAATCAAGCAAAACCACTCTTCAGAGACGAAACAAATAAGTCTATTAAAGAAGAGTCGGGTGAGACGTATCTTTTAGCATAAGTAAGAACACAATTATTTTGTGATCAGATTATTGCCGAAATTGAGATAGCTGGTGGATGTCGCGGTGAGGAGCTGAATTCAATACTTCTTGATATTCAGGATACTAACTCACAGCAGGTACTGAGTCATAAATCAAAAGCAAATCGGTGAAGAGTATTAACGGTTATCGATAAATGTAAATGTTTTGCAACCTTTTCATAGAATACCGTAACGAAAAATGTATTTCGAAGCGAGTAGGAATTTATACCATCGGAGAGATTTCGAAGAAAATTGCCCAGTATTTAAGTTTAGCAAATCATGAGATCTATACCGGCATAACTTTTGTCGTACATTGGCTACGTTACTAGCAAATTCTAGAATTGAAGTTTCGGTATTGAAAAGACCGGGGGTTGTAAGAACTTTTCAGAAATTGTTTGTATGATACAAGACTGCAAAACTTATGTGGAAGTATTATCAGAAAAATAAAAAAAAGCTGTTTCTGCGAATTCTCTTGTTAATAATAAATAAGTAGTTAACTACGCGATTATGTCGTTAAGCGTCGTCATTAGCACAAATTCAATTGTTGACATTCTTAAATCAACAGATACGATTTAGATAACGACGTCAGCTAACGACATAGTTACCTATGCTTTATGCAACTGGGTCTTAAATTTTTGTAAGCATGCACTGACTTGGTTCTTAAATTTAGTGTTGGTATTATCTCTACCTTTTATATTTGTACGATTTTTGATCATAAAGATAACTTAACTAATACATTAATTGTTGTTATAAAAAGATAGTAATTGTAGAACTGCGAGGCTATATAGATAAAGTCATTCAAAATTTTGAAGTATCAAAAGTTACTTTAAAAATTGGTAAAAAATACTTCGTCAGCAACAAATACGAATTTTATTATACGCGTTAAGAAAAGGTGAAAAAAGAAACAAACCGCTTTATCGTAAGTAGAACTGCAACTATTTTGTAGTACAATTTGAAAGAAAAACAAACGGAAAAATGTTTATAAATGCTTTACATGTCCTTATATAAACTTTAAATTATACTAATTTAATAGGAATTTATGGTAGAAATAATCATTGCTAAGACACAAATTTATATTAAACTTTAACAAACTTTTTTTGTCTATAAAAGTGTATTCGAAAAGTACAAATTTTATAAAAAAATGTATAAATTAATTAAACGATTTATTAAAAACTTTGTGAGAAGGTTTGCCGTAAATCTTAAAATTAAATATTCCTTTAACATGTCTAAATAAGGAAGATGATGTATTCATAGGTTTTTTAACTTTTTTCTTATGCCGGTTTCATAAAAGATTATGGAATTATCAAGGTCTTTCTGCTGGTTTCCCTTCTTGTTTATCAAACAATATATTTCAAAAACTTTGTACAAAGCATTTATTTAAAAAAAATTTACCTACTTATAAGAATGGTGATGTTTTTAGATCTCTTCCTTACTTTGGTCATTGCTTACAATTTCTTCAAAAGATTTTGAAGAAATATAATAACACATCATTTTCGACGCATAGTATTTGTAAATTATTTTTAGTTAATAATAGACATCTGACTCCTGACCTACATACATCTGGAGTTTATAAACTTATATGTGCTTGTAATTATTTGTATGTTGGACAAACCGTTATAAAAATTCAAAGATAGTCTACGCAAGCCCGCGCCTAGCACTTTTAGCGACCTTGTGAAAATTTAAAATAACGCCCCAAATTTGTATTACGTTCATATGTAAGTACAGATACCGGTTAAGTAAGGTATTTTATACACTATTGAAAAATAATTTTAAAAAGTATTTTTATAAATTTATTTTCATTTTTATATTTTACAAGTACCTACAAGCCATAAGCCATACAAGTATTTTTTCATTGAGGTACATAACATAATTATAAACAGAAATATATTCTAACAGTATTACAACTCAAAATTTTTGTATTTTAGTTTCAAATGTAATATATGATACAAAAGTACAAGAAATAAAAAAATATTTAAAACATTAAAAATACTCGTTTATATATCACAGGACGAAACTGATCGACAAACAAAAACAGAGCAATATATTATTTTAATAATGCAACATGTCACCTTTTAAAGGTTAATATCCAGGTATTAGGTATTGTTATTAATATTTTAGCTAAGTAAATTGAGCTTTCCGTGCTTTAATTTTTGCAAATTGTTTAATTAAATCATCGGCGTCTAATTCTTTTAGCTGGTCCGTTTCTATTGTAATGATAGCAAGATTACTTAGTCGGTTTTGCCCCATGGTCGATCTTAAATAATTTATTATTTTGAGTTTTGAAAAAGATCGTTCTGCGGTAGCAACAGAAACCGGCATTGTTAATAAAATACGAAGTATTATGCTCGTATTAGGAAAAGAATCCACTAAGTTCTTAATTGTTATATAATTCAAAGTTTCTTCTGGAGACGTAATAACTTTTTAATCAAAATTTTGTAAATATTGCAATTCTGTAACAAGTTCTATGGCAGTTATGTCTTGTTCATTGCGAGTTTTGTCGTTTCATAAATTTTCAACTTTTTGACGTAATTCTAATTGTTCGTTTTCAGAATAATTTTTAAATTTATCAATATTCCATAAAAAACGCAAAATGATGTTATGATTACATCTAGAGCATTAAAAAAAAACAATTAACTTTGAACTTTAAAGTTTCGTCGTGAATCGGCTCATTGTCACATTTATAATCAAAACGTTTTTTTTTATATTTTTCGCGGTCTTAGACTTTGTGTTTGGAATTTAGGTTTAAACTGGATGTTATTTCTTTAGTATCAACCCATAGATCATTAAAACCTTTATCGGAGCGATAAGCTTCACAACACTGAGCAACATTCAAGTTCGGTTTTTGAATAATTTTACTAACAATGTTAAACTATACTTAAAATATTATACCACAATATAAGAATGCAAATGAACTCAAAATTTTGCAATTTTTTGGCCAACGATGCAGTCAAATTTTTTACGATATTTTCAAAGTTTCCTTCGCTTACTTCAAACAGAACATCATAAACCTCTCCAAGTTGACACTTTAAAGGAGTTATTGCATTTATTATAATAGACCATGGAGTATCCGATAAATGTTTTAAATTTAAATTTGTTACATTAAATAAATCAAGTTTCAGAATTGACCAGCGTTTAGTAGAAGTTAAAAAAATATAAACAGTTCTTGAACTAAAGAAAAAAATTGATGCTCAAAGTATTCGATTTGGCGGCATCATTGACGACTAAATTTAGGCAACAAGGATTTTGCCCCATTTTCGTAACCCTGACTACGCAAATCGTTGATATTTATGCCTTCTTTCTCTAACGCCGACAAAAGAAATTTTGTCAAACCTTCATCCGATCCATCATCTATAGGACAAAATAATAAAAAAATGTTCTTCTGTACTAATTCCTGTGCTCTTTAAATTAACAAATCTTATACAAACTGAAATTTGTTCTTGGTGACTAGAGTCTCTAGCACTCTAATTAATATGGAATAATAATTTTGCCTTTTTAGTTAGTTCTAAAATTTTGGATTTGATATTTTTACCGATCAAGTTGATTACTTCATTTTGTATTCTATCCCCGAGATAGTTTTTGTGATCTTTTATTTGAGAGCGTTTTGTATGTTCTGACATAATCGGGTTCAATTTGAAAACCATTTCTATGCATTTTAAAAAGTTATCATAGTAAAGTGAATTTTTTGTTTCGAAATACAACAACAAAAACGCTCAATTTTTTTTTGTTCGGTAAAATTCTAAAAAGTAACTATTGGAAAACTTACGCCTCGACCCCGAACTATCTATATCTCGGATAAATATCCTTTTATTTTGATAATGAGCAGGGCCACGTTCTACTAGTTCTTAAATAATATTAAGACGTAATTTCTTTGGCCATAGTGCAGCATCTTTCGAAAGTTGACTGATATTTTCCGTTCTTATAATTTTTGAAGATGTAGATTTCTCATTATCAGCGATACTTGAAGATGTTAATGGATTGGTTTCTAGAAGATCAGTTTCTTGTCTGCTGTTGATACTTGTTTTAAGTACAGGTTCAGAATATTGGGATTCAACTGTATTATTGTTGTTATTAATATTTGGCAAAGTAGACTCGGGTTTTGAAAAAAATGCGTAATTTTGACATAGTTTTTCAGTTCTTCCTCTCTTTTTCTTTTATTCAGCAAATTTTGGTATCCAGACAATTTTATCTTTTTTTCTGACATCCTGTATACTGTAAAGAAATTAATACGTAAATAAACAAATTGACTAATTTTTCATGAAAAATGGAAATGTTTCGACGTCTCATACTCGAAAGTATTTTCTCAACATTACTTATTTCAAGTTATTTCAAAGTTTATAAATTTTTATAAATGGTAATATAGTGCTTATCAATTATTCTGTTTGAATTTACTTCAAAGAACAATGATGTTTATACAATCAAATATAAAAGGATTTTTAATATGCAAGTTTTTGGCTTTTAATGTTTTAATAAATCTAAAATAAAAAATAAATTTTAGATGAACTCATCTTAATTCACAATACAAAACACATCACTATAAATTCTGTAGAATTACAAAAAACTAAAATTTCAAAAGCAGATTTCTTTTACCCCATGTTAAGTTCTTTATCGATCGGGTAACAGGCAACAAATGAAATCGCGACCGATGCAGCGCTTAAATATATAAAGTTTCGTACATTGCAAGCTCAGACAGGAAAAAAACGCTTGTTTGCTCGTTGCAAGCTAAATTTCAAGCTCAAACATGAATAAAAACAAATTTGTTTAAGTTAACACAATTCATGTTATCATGCTACTTCCCAGTAAACACAAAATTCATAATGTTTAGTAACAGTTTCGAAACAAAAAATGTATGATTCACTCTTGTTTCAAACATAAAAGAAACCTAACTGCAATAAAATAGCTATAAATCCATCGCTGTTTCACTTATCTGAATCAGTATAATTTCGGTATTTTAAATTCAAATCTGTTGCAAAACAAATGTTGCATTCGGTTTACGTTTTAAAAGCTTCGTTCTTGAACTGATACTAAATTATCAATAAATATATGATTTTCTTGTTTCAATAATGAACTAAAACAATTCTTTCAATAATATAATAATACATTTTCGAATGCAAGTTTAAAATTTTATTGCACAATAAATATTTTTAAATACAATATCACATTGAGTTTTTTACATATTGCAACTTTCTTTGATGTGGTCTTTTCACGGAAGCCTCCAAAACTGCATCAGTTACTGTTGGGTAGCAACTTTTAACCGCATCTGTAACATCGAAATAAATATTTCAATTATATACATACATAATCATAAAGTTACACAAAATTAATTACATTTTTTTAATTAAAAACAACACAAACTTAATATAAATATCACTTTAGCAACCATTAGAAAGTTATAAAAACACTACCCTTAATCGTATAGAAAACTTGAAAAATTGAACTGTAATTATAAATTCTAAGGTATCATCAGATTTACGCAATAATCTACCTTAACGCAACCATGTATGTCAATTTACATTTTTTTAATACAAATTAAAACATGATACATAAAGAACAGAAATGATAATATTGGTTACATTTATGAATTATAATAAAATGTTTCGACTTACCGTTAATTGTTCCATTTCGTAATTGTACACCCAGCATCACTTATCAAACTACAACCGAACAAGTGAAAAGATATCAATTTGCAGCACAAGCGTTGACGACAGTAATCAAAAGTATAGCAACGACTAATGCTGACTAATCACAAAGTATTCATTTTTCCTAGAACCATTCTACTGTTTTGAAAATAATTCAATCTTATTTAATTGATCTTCAAACAATTCTAGTTATTCAAAAAATATTCGGTTTTAATAAATCAGTTTTTAGACGGTTGCTGATTATGGGAAAAAAATTGCAAGTACTGAAACGGTTTAAAACTGATTGTGAAAAATCGGAACTCTTTCAATTTATTCACTATCAGTTACATGTAAATGATATAAAAATGGAACTAACACGAAACAACGTAATGAAACAATTGTTTCAATTTTGCAACTGTAACAGTTTCAATCCGTGTTTACTGGGTTATTATGTGTTCGATGGAATAAATGCTATTATTGCGTATTCTGATTTGGAAAATATATTATTTTCGAGAAGTAATTTGGTTCACTCGTCTTTTTAACTTTCGAGTGTCGAGTCTTTTCGACGCCTTCGGCGCTTCGACACCGTCGTGCACTGTACATTCATATTTTGTAGAAAAAAGTACTGAATCTGTCCATACTATTATTAAGTATGCCTTTTTTTCGGGCCTGCTTCTAATTCGTTTTTTTATAGCAAAAGTAAGTGTAGCAAGATGAATCCTCAACAAATTACAGACGCTTGGTTATTTCACTAACGTAATTTTGAATCAGTTTTTGTTTGACAACGTTTGGGTACGTTTTACAAGATAATAAGTTAAAGATAAATTTAAAATGTTTAATATATATTAAAATACATTTTCGTTTAGAAAAAACGCGTATTTTGCAACTTTTACAAATTGAACTATATTTAAGAGCATCATGATTATGCATTGTCAAGGTTTTAGCAACAACTCAATAGTATTACTTCTTAACAGCAAATATTTTTTTATAATCATTATCAATAATTATATATTTGTTGTTAAATTTAGTGTGATTGTTGTTTTAAAAGGAATAAGCCGTAACTTTTAGCAATCTACATGAAACATGTTGTTATCTGATAATTTAACTGTTTTTTATGATAGATATGCTAAATAATATTGACAAATTAAACTAATATGTGCATATATGTAGTTTATTAGGTTAATTAAATTATTTGTTCTTAACAAACCTTTTTTGTTTTTGTTTTGTTCACAAAGATTATTAATTTTCAAATATTCATAGCATCTATTTATTGTGAATTGTATTTGTTTACATGTACTGCAACAATTTTTTTTTAATTATTTGTCAAGATAATACCACATTAAAATTTATTTATAAACCGGTTAATTAAAAAAATAGTTTGAATAAATATAAATCCTATTAAAAAAACAAATATAAATAGATTGGCTTGTCATTGTTTGTATTTTTTTGTACTAGGGCGTTGGCTCGCCGCAGCAGACTCAAAAGACCCTTGACACGGTCAATTATGCAAGGTGGCACACATTAATGCTTTCTTCACCCTTACATAACCTCGAAAAAATAATCAATCAACATTTAATACCAGACCATTACCAGCTCCCATCTCTATGTACTAATAGTCGACTAGCCAAGCTTGCACAAAACAACTTTTATATAAAATTTAACATGTTAGACTGCCAGTCCAGAGTAAGCAAGAATAAAATGTCCTTGAGGCACCATAAAAACACACAGTAAAAATCTTAGTATTACAAGAGAAGTCTAAAAATGAATTTAAGATGAGTTAAGATTAGGTAAAGGTTTAAAAGTTAATACATCACATATTCGTGGTCTGGTCTACAGTTTTCCAGTCTTCGCTATGCTTTTAGTAGTGCTTTATACCAGTCTTTCCATTCCTGTTCTTTACTTTGTAGAATTTTTTGTGACGAAAGCGTTTATATCTGACCATGAATTTTCGTTTCCCACTATTAGCTGGATGATACTTCTCTTGTTCATTTTCTATTTTCGGATTAGCTCCTCTCTATTTTGCTGCCAGCGTTGGCATTCCAAGACGGTGTGACATGCGTCATGTATTTCCTTCTTTTCAATGCCACTCAGGTATGTCCCAAAGCAGCCATGGCTTGTTAGCGCTTGGGTGCTATGGTAGCTCAGGATTCCGTGTTTTCTATTACACCAGTCATGAAAGTCTAGAATGAGTTTTCTGGTCTAGGCCGCTTTTGTATATTCTGACCATCTTGTTTGCTATTTCTGTTGTTTCCGCTCTATTTTGCCCGTTCTACTCTTAGCATTCATTCCTCTTTTCTTCAGCTAACAGGTCTATTCGAATAGTGCCTGCCAAAACCCTCGCTGCTTCTAATGAAACCGTCCTTTATGCCAATATTATGCTCAGCGCTAGTTTCATTTGTGTTTTAACCACTAGATTTCTCAATTTTGCAATATTTATTGCTTTATTCCAAATTGGCGATGCGTATAATATAAGTGAAAACCTTTGGCCCAGTTTAACCATTAAAGATTAAACTGCAGATTAACTAACTTACGGTTGATTTAAAAATTTTGTCACATTATTGGTTAGCTTAAAACCACTAACCAATGATATGACAGGATTTTAAAATTAACCGCAGGTTAGTTAATCTAGAGTTTAATCCTTAATGGTGAATGTTCTGTTTTCCTTATCACTTTTTTGTGCCTTCCGAATCAGGACTACCTGTGCTGCTTTCCACTGCTTAGGGAAAGTTCCTCTCATCTGTTTACTGTTGTACATTTGTAGGAATTCTTAGTAAACTTTTTAACCGCTATCTTTTTAACTTCCACGAGGATGCCATCAGGTCCTAGGGCTTTTTTGTTTTTGGTCCTTTTGGTTGCTTCTTTTAATTATTCCGTGATGAACGAGCGAAGTGAAGTGGTTTCACCTATTACCCATTTAATAGGCCGGTTCGGAAGAAAAAGTTTGGGTATGATTTGTATCGCTTCCTCGCATGATGGTGTACTTTGATCTTTCCTTAATCTAAACGTTTTGGTAAGAACCTTGTAGCCGTTTCTCAATGGGTTTCTTCCAATTCAGTGAACATAATGTCCCGTGTTTTATTTTCGCAGTAGTTATGACAGTCTTGTATTGCTTTTTTAGTACTGCATACACTCTCTCCGCTTTTTGTCTGACCTCATTGGCGTCGATCTTTGATGCGAGCAGCGCCTTCTTTCTGATTAGAATGGATTTTTTTCTCAGTGTTTTCAAGTTCTCTGACCACCAGTAAAGGCAGTTATTACGCTTTGCCTTTCTTGTCCGTGACATGCTTTAGTCGCATATCGTCTACTTTATATTCTGCCTTTGCAGTTAACTGTATTTTCATCGTATCAATCAGTTTTAAAGTGTTTATCTTGTTGATATTCTATCTCGTAGCCTAACGTCCATCTTCTGAGGTTTCTAGTATATTGTTTTTCCCTATCTTAAAGTAAATGTAGTTGTAATTGCCTAGAATAGGTTCATCCAAGACTTTCTACAAAATTACCTTTGCCGTCACATCTGTGGAACATAATGTTAAGTTGATAAACGATCTTTTTCATGCGCATTTAAATATTAAGATCTCGCCTATGTAAAGTATAACTAGGTTCTCGGCTGCCCCCTATTCCCGTTCATGGCGCGTGGCTTAAGCAGTGACAGTTTGTGCAATGTTTCGTATCGGCGCTTGCTCTTTATTTGTATTGGATAATATAATTATACACTAAAATGAAAACGTTGTAACAAGTTTTTTGTGCTTACAACAAAATATATACTATTAGAAAAACTGGCGAAATACAATATAATATCAATACAAAACTAGAAAACATTTGTTTTTTTTTAGTTTATAAATTCCGCTATTACTAAACATGGAGTAGACACTTTTCGCAATGTAAGTTTTTTTTTACCAAACACTAAACATTATTAAAAGAGCCATTAATATTGATATTGTAGCGAATTTTATTATTAAAACTAATTAATTTATTTATACTAAAAATATATATACGTTTAAACTAACCGAACTAATTAAATCTAAGGAAATTTAATAAAAACACTTACACTATAATTTATGTATAACACTATCACTTACACAAAGATAAGACAAATCACACACTTGTTTGTTTACACTAAAGTCACGTACAAGGTTATACACCGTAAATTTATCTCACACGCGTTAACGACTTATTTATTTAGACTTGAATAATCTTCTTAACACTGCCGTCTTTGAATTACGAAAATAACTGACCTACGATTGGTTTGTACCGTATTTATATGTTTCTGCAAACATTCTAGAAGCCTCTAAATCCTCTCGTGAACGTTCTAAAAAATGGATAAAACGTCGAGAAAGCTCTTGAATTTGAGAACGTTTCAATATGATTAAGTCAGTAGATCAATGCCATGATTGACTCTCTAATTTTCTAGACGGAATGGAAAAACTCAAAAAGCTGGTTCAATTACTGACTGAAACTAATTCTCGGCTAGAGGAAGAGAATTCGCAACTTGTCCTACGGCTCAACAAAATCTAACAAGCTGCACCAGAAAACTCAATAAACATTAATGGTCTGCCTGAGTCGATTAAGAACAATCTCGATAGTAATGTAATTAACCTATACAGAGCTCTAAGCACATCAAATGAATCCAGCCAGTTGACTTCTGTCGAGCGAATTAACTTTAATAAGTTTACCCAAACTACTGTTATCCGGGTTTCTCTCTCGGTCTATTCAAGAAAATGTTTTCAAAACTCGGAAGGTCAAACGTGATCTAGTACACCTGACCTACCGAAACCCATATTCGTGGCTTCTATAGCAATATCAGTTGTCTGTTGAAGTAACGTATTTTTTAGTGTATATTATATACATTATTATATATTTAAATTTGTCAATTTTGGTTATTTGCAGTATCTTTTCTTCTTGTTTCCTTATTTTTCATATTTATGAAGCAATCTTCAAACTCAATTATTTCAGTTACAATTTCATATATTAATTTTTAGTACATTTAATGTCGTTTTTTATCTATTACTTCTATTACTTTCCAACGTCTGATATTGCTTGTTTTATTTATAATAATCTGCTTTTTGTTACCTTTCTCCTCTAAACTGTTATGTTGTTTTGTGATTTACCCATACATTAATACCATCTTTAAAACGTTGTACAATGTGTACCACTGCAGTAACTTCTTTTTCATGATGTTACTCTCCTCCTTAGCCTGAGCATAGTAACTCAAATTTTGCCGTCCCCGGCCACGTTGCTAACGACTGAAAGATTGAAAAAGCTTTGTTGTAGGCATCCCCGTACAATTTTAATGCGCAGAGTTTGCTCTTTCTAATATAGAAAGCATTAGAGATTATGTAACCTATTGTACTTTACATATTACAGGATTCTATAAGACTTGACTGCTTGCATCCTTGCGCAATAGCTTAGTAACTATTCCAGGCTAATCTCTGGTGCGTAATGATAAGGTTGAAAGGAGAGGAAGTAGTGTTGGCTTGTATACAAAATCTGACGTTAAATATAAAGTTCTATCCAAGATTTTTGAATACATTTTACATAGTCGGCTCTCCACTTCTATAGGGCATGCGTAAAGTTTGGTTTTAAATAAGTTTGAGTTTAGGCCTAATTATAGCTGTGCCACAGCTCTGCTCAAAGTGACTGATGACTTTAGATCATTCATTAAAAAGGACAATGGTGTGATATTGACGCTTCTTTCAATTGACCATTCTGTTTTGGTGACAAAATTATATAACAACTATTCACTCTCCGCATCTTGCTAAATGTTGTTTTCATATCTTACTGGTAGAACTCAATAAGTCCAATATAGTAATTCATGATCTACTATCATTTGAATGTAGTGTGCCACAGGGAGAATCCTGTCACTTCTATTATTTTCCTTCTTTATAAACGATCTACTTCGCAAATTAAATGCCTACGAATACTATTTTTCTGCAGATGATATGCAAGTCAATGGTGAGGTTGATAAAATTAATCCCGAGGTTGGATTATTGTCTTAAGTTAAACCTCATTAAGTCTGAAGCCATATTTATTTTGTCTCAATGGTCTTTACCCGGCCAAGTTAAAATTATTAACGAGGGAATGACCGAGATATTTTCGAAGACGGTCAAGGATTTAAGGGTCAGCTTTTATAACTAACTGTCTTAAGTAGATCATATTTTTCAATGATGTCACCATGTTTATTTAGCTTTTCACTTCATCTGTGTCTTTAATTCTTGTGTCTGTTATGTGTATAACTTTAAACCCCGTAAGCATGGCTCTTTTGTTTTTTCCAAACTTCTCGGTACTAACCTCAATATTTCTACGTTTTCGAATGTAGGTGTTTGTTTCTTAAATACTAAAGAATCGTTTCCCTCCTTATCTTTATAACACCATGTCGTTAAGTTTATCTGAACGAACTCAAACTCTGATTGGTTTTTGACAGAGAATCAGAATCATGACTGATTTTATTGTAGATTTTTTTTTCGTTGCTCATTCGTTATTCTGTGTCGCTATCTTCTTTCTTTCCGCTACGCTTTTTTTCTGTTTTTTTTTCAAAAAACTGTTGTCCGTTTTTGTCTTACGCCTACTTCGTGTTAATTATACTGGTAGGTATTAATTATGTAACAATAACATTAGTATCAATTGCTTGTACGCTAGGTGGGGCTTATGCTCTAAGTACAATAAATGAATACACAAATTAATTAAATAAATCAATAGAATTTAGTTTTATATAAAATAAATTACACTAAAATAAAAATAAAAATTTTTTTAATAATACTTAAACTACGTGTTTTGTCAAATCAAATGTATACAGGGTGTCCCAAAATATGTGAGCAATTCTTCGGATACAGATAGAACACAAAAATTATACAAGTTTCTATACAGGCATTTTCAATGCTTTCTCTACGGACATACGGGTTCATATCTTTTTACACCTTGTAGGATTAAGACAATACTATTTTTAAACAACTTAAACTTTTAACTAAAAAAAGATAGTCTTGATTAAATGAACTGTTGACTAAAACAATATATTTTCGTTTTTATTGAATAATTTTTTGTATGTCGGTTCAACATGAGCTCTTTCTACTCTTATACATTTTCTAGCTCTAATAATTGAAGATTGTTGTTCTTCTACAATGCCTCAACATTAGTTCTTATTTCACAAAAATTTAAATCAATCATTTCTAATAAGTGTCCTTGATTGTCTATTAGATTAACTGCTACCTGCAAAAAAATTTCATAACGTAATACCCTGTATATTGAATTAAAATTAGATTCCGGTTTTGACGCCCTCTGCTGATTTTTCTGGTTACTTACATGTTGCGGAATTTATTTTCAAGCTGTCAACTACCTAAGATGGTCTGTGTCGTTTGAATTGGTCTAATCCAAAGATCTAATAGTACATCCACTGTGATAGACATGAAATTATAAATTAATTACGTGTTTAACATAATTTATTCGTCACAGGCCGTTCCGCCACGCTTTGACCACATGTTTGATTTAATAAAAGAACAATGAAGAATTAATATTGATAAATACCTTCGCTGAAAGTGGAACGTGAGATTATGGAAGACATATTATCCACAACAAAAACGAAGTCTTGACCAGCATTTGCCTTTGAGATGTTATTTCTTATAAGCCAGTCGATTGCGATACTTTTTGGTAATTGCGAATAACAGCATTCGATACAACGGGTGTTTATATCTAATTTCCTTTATTATTAACGATTTTGTAGCTTCCTATCTTTGTTAGTTATTGTTTTGACACGATTTGCTATTCATATCTATTTCAAGCTCACTCACCGGGGAAAACGTTTTCTTCGATCAAGTAGGTACTGGATTGTGGACAAGTTTATTTAATTATTTTGTCGCTGTCAGAAAAGTCACTCACGGAACTTTTGTTTATGTTAATTTCCGTAATTACGATCATTGTTGCAATACCATTAAGGTAGTTTCATTAATTATTTTGTGTGCATCGCATGCTGTATAAAAACGATATTTATTACAAAATTTTCTTCGCTATTCATTTCGATTCAACTTATGTATTGTATGTTGCCGATACTTCTGGCATTTAGGGATTGAGAATTAGATCTACTGTTGTTAATATTCTACGTTACTATATTAAAGTTTTTATACCTGTTTGCGGGGTACTCCAGGAAAAAAGTTAAAAGTCGTCGACTGAAACAATAAAGTTTGAAGAAAGATACCGTTCTAACTGTTTCTTCTTTTGTGTTTACTTATATACGAATAGTAAAGTTACAAATTTATAACTATGGATAACCATTCAAGTCAATTGTTTATCAAATTTATAAGACGCAAAATCATGTATGTCTTTATCTAATCTTACGTAATAAATTATTTTTAATTTAATAATTGGGGTTGAAAACTGATTACACACTGTTTTTATATAGATGCGGTAACTATAAATATGAAGTTTATATGTAAACATTGGATAGTGAAATAAAGTAAAATTAACAAACAACTTAATTTAACGTTTTATAATAAAATTACATCGGCGGCTTTATGCTGTTTGTAAATAAACCGTAAAACAAACGATAATTATTCGAAAATTTGGTATACAACATAATCTAAATTATGATTGTTGTATCTAATCACGGTTTTACTTTAGAAACGGTGTTTTTGATGCTGTTCGTAGACTTGCAATTTTAAATAGATATTAAAAACAGCGGATTGAATAAAATGCTATTAATGTTTTCAGGTTGCTATATACTATTAATGCCGTCGTTCCAAACATCATAAATCTTGTAATTTGATATCGAAGTTAAACCGCAATTTTAATAAGAACGCCTAGAAATAGGCAACTAACATAACAAAAATTGCAAAAAAACACATTTCGTAATGGACATTTATCTCCCAATCAATAATATCTATCGCAATAATTCAAAGATTGTTTGTTTTAGATAGAATAAATCTAGGTACCTAAACGGCATTTTTTAAATTCAAGGTTGTAATTACAAAGATAACATACTGCAAATATAGGTCAACTTTAATAAGGTAGAAATAAAAAAAGAGCAACTTAAAATAAAATATCTCTCTTTAGGTACATACATTCAGCCTTCCTTAAGAACTATAAGTTTGATTTGTTCAGTTATCTTTTATAGTTTTCACAAAAACTTTCCATTACGAACACTCTAAAAATGAATACCGGGAATACCCCCTTAATCTTTCTTTTATAGTAACATACGTTTCTTTTTTATTGTGGTTACCCGAACATCAGAGTAACAAGGATTACAAACCTAAAAATTCGCTACCAGCTTGAACCGTCTGTCTTGATCGAGGCAGAAGTGTTAATTATAAAATATTTCGCGCCTTTAATTATTATTCACTTAAACCTCCCCTATCTCCGACTGTGTGAGTTAGCCGAGCAAGGTTCGTAAGACCTATAAGCTTGTAACATAACATAGACTAAAGTTATTAAATAACCCCACAAAAAAAATTGATTTAAGCCAGGCGATCAAAGATGTCAAGTCACGGGTCTTCCTCTTCTTATTCATCAGTTTTCAAAATTCCTGTTTAGATGTTCTGGACCTTCTGGACTAAAATGCATGAATCACATAAAACGTCGTATTGTCAAAGTTAGATCTAAAAGTTCTGGCATAATTTTCTGAAGAAATTCCAAATAAAATTTTCCCGTTAGTCTTCTTGGCAGTACAAATAATGAAGGATATAAATTTAATCCGATTATTCTGTTTCATACGTTCAAATTGATGCTGATGATGCGCTATAACAGAAGCATGGGAATTTTTCTCTGCTTATAAATGCAAATTATGGTAGTTTATAATGTTGTTAGTAAAAATATTATTGATTTTAGTAGATAGTACTAGTCTCTACGTGACTTTTCTAGTTGTAGTAACAAACGTTAGAATAATATAATGAACTAATTTGTTTTTTGAATATAAATGAATAAATCATTAAAAACATGTTCTAATCTCACTGATAGAGTGGATGTGTATTGCACTTTTATCCAAACGCATCTATAACACAATACAGATATTTGTTACTTTTTTAAGTCAAGATTAACTTGGTTTCAATACGGTTTGTTGTTTTTTATTTAATTGTAAGCGTATTATATAAAACTTTTAGTGCATAATTAATTTTTAATCAAAGTTCTAGTTACGATAACTATATCGAATCTAATATAATCCTTATTTCCTGTTACCTACAATTGTTTGATTATTCGAAAAAATATCTGCATGATATTTCGCACTTTAAGTACAGTTTCTATTAAGTGCAATGAGACTAATAGATTAAAGGTCTGTATTACTACCAATTTTGTAATTTAAGTTTTAATTTAATGTGTGCTATTATATACTGTTTAAAAAAACGTATTGAAACTAATGATAATAAACAAAATTTAGTACGGGTTTATTTATTTTTTCGATTGTTGCATAAGTTTTTATTATTACGTATAACAGTAGGTTGTGGTTATTAACTACTATGATTAATGAATATATTTACATTTATGATAATTTTGTAAAAGCTTTAAAGAAAAAAAGGTTGCAAACCTATCTACTAAGAGCGCGATATTCTATTTTATATTATTTTAAGAATTAAAATTGTTTTGATTTTAAAAATGTAAGATATTTGAAATTCGTGCTTAAATAAATGTAAATATCACTAAATTGAATACATTTTACGTATAATCAATGTTTAAAGTAATAATGTTTTTAAACAATTTTAGTATTTTTAGCAAACGTTATCTATTTAGTTTTGTCTTCTAAATCACAATCATGTTAATATTAATTGTATAAAACTGTCACAACTACAAAACAAAACACTCCTTGGGTTTTAATTTGAAATTAACATTTTAAATTTAAATTTGATTTAAAAACAGTTATAAAGATTTTAATAATTCTAGTAGTAGAAACAATTGTATATAGACCACGATTGAAAAAATGATTATAACCAGCGCGACATATATCCCTCGACGCTTCGCTTAGGTTACAATAATACGCTTACCAACCTTGGTGTATAATATATTATAACTAAACGATAAATAATAAATGCTGTAGATACATAAACTTTTTTTCTAATAACACATTTTTCAAACAAGACTTTTAGTGATCTGATTACAATGTTTATAAAAACATATTCTTTGAATTAAATGTAGAAATCATTATTGTATCGTATAACAACAAAATGTAATCAGTTTTTAAAAATAAACTTGTCTAGTGTGCAATAAAACATTATTGTATTTTTAATATTTTAAGATCCAATGGGCACATTAATTTGACTTATTTTCTGTAATATATTTTTTTTTTATTTTCTAATACCTTATTTACGATTTTTAATAATATTTAAAAAAACCTATGGCTCTTTGATAACGAAGACAAAGCACAAGACTTTTATAAGGTTTTACAATGCAGCAGTTAAAATATTTCAAAGTTTTCACATTGACGAGTTACTTCAGAAAGCTATTAAAAAAAGTAAATCACCGTATGCTTTTTTGGGTTGTAATCGTATGTTTTGTGTGAATTATCAAAAGTTAAATACATTTCTTTGTTTCTGACCGATATCTACTGCTAAAGATTGACGATCTTTATTACTTATCTACACACCCCGTCTATATGTCAAGTATCCACTTGAAGTACGGTATCATCAGATATTTATGACGGAAATATGCAAACCAAAAACTGTATTTAATACACCGTTTTAGATTTTTTCAATATACATTTTATTTAAGTAAAGAAATAGACATGAAACATTATTACTATTGAACTGCCACCGATATGGTTAAAATTAATACGGCACATCTGAATGTGCGATCATTGCTATCACAATTTGATTTGTTCTCTGATTATCTCCGTAGATCGGGGCATGACGTTGTTGCTATATCTGAGACTTGGTTGACTGAAGAAGTACTAGATGATGTGGTATATGTCCCTGGGTATCGTTTTATTCGATTGGATCGTCCTACAGGGGCAGGTAGTGTTGCGTTTTATATAAAAGATTATTTAAAATTTGAAATTAGTAATTGTAGATCTATTCTAGATTTTGCCGAATTTCTTTCTATTACTATTCACTAAATTACACCAAACTTGCTGTGTGTGTGTCTTATATAGACCGCCTTCAGCTAATGTAGAACATTTCCTTGAGTTCATAGAGGATGTATTTCCAGATATCATCTTATCACATAATGATTTTGTTTGTCTTGGAGATGTTAATATTGATCTTTTAGGCAAATCTTCTTATGTTCGTCGTTATATTTCTATTTGAAGTGGGCTGGGATTGAGGCAGTTTATTGACAAGCCTACACGGGTAAGCAGATCCTCTTCTACTTTGATCAATCTTGCCATTTCCGCTGCATATTCTGCCGTTTTTGAATCAGGAGTAATTGATACCCTTAGTTTGTCTGACCATTTTCTGGTGTTTGTAACACTTAATTATAACAAAGATCATGCGACTCCCAAAACATTTAGGTATTTTAATGGTATCCAAACAGAATTATTTTAAAATGATATAAACTCGATCCCTTGGAATAATTTTTATCGCATGAATGAGATTGACGAAAAAGTATCGTTTTTCAATATTGCTGTACTTGAACTTTTTGATACACACGCTCCTTTGAAATTATACAAATCTTATAAGCTTTCTACTCCTCGGCTCACTGATAACGTTAAATTAATGATGAAACTGCGAGATAGAGCTTTGCGCCGTTTTAAGCGTAATCGTGACTCTGCAAAATGGGATTATTACAAATCGTTAAGAAATCTTGTTAACGCATCTGTACGCAGAGAAAAGAAAGCTTATTTTGAATATATTGTCTCTTGTAATAATGGCAACACTCATAAACTCTGGAAGACAATTAAATCTCTTAATGTGCAACGGTCGCCTGCTAGTAATCTACCTCCTCATCTTCGAGATTCTGATAGAATTAACACATTTTTTGCTGCTTCTTATAATAGTTTAATTACTCCTCATAACTTAATTTCATACTATACTAATAATGTTAAACCTGGAGTTACGGAAGTGTTCTTATTTGCGCTGGTTTCTCAGCAGGAAATTGAAGAGGTATTATATGATATCAAGTCTAAGGCGGTAGGGCCTAACGAATTGAGTACACGAATGATACAATTTTGTTGTCCTTCAATTTTGCCAGTTCTGAAGCATATTATAAATTCATGTTTACTTGAGTCCACGTTCTCTCGTTTTTGGAAAATTGCACATGTTCTAGCAATATCTAAAGCAAAAAATTGTGATTAAATGATCTCCGTTCAATAAGCATTATTTCACCTTTATCAAAAATCTAAGAAAAGATAGTTGTAAAGCAAATTAATCCTCATCTTACCAAATTCAATGTTCTTCCATCAGTGCAGTCTGGTCTCAGACAGGGGTATAGTTGTGCGTCAGCGTTAGCTTCAGTCACTGATGATATAATTGCTGCTTTAGATTCTGGTCTTAATACTGCTTTGATATAACTTGATTTCTCGAAAGCGTTTGATACTATCAACCATAATCTATTATTTTCTATTATGCAATTCATAGGATTTTGCGAGTCTTCTTTAAATTTCGTTAAACAATTTTTAGGTAATAGGTCTCAATGTGTCAGAGCTTATGATAAGTTGTCTAAATCTACTTTAGTTTCCTGTGGCGTTTCACAATGCTCCGTCCTTGGACCCTTGCTATTTTCTATCTATACGTGTAATATTTTCCAATGCCTAAACTACTGTAAGTTCCATTTATATGCTGATGACTCAATTACACTTTTTGTTTAAAACATCTGACTATTTAAGAGCACAATAATACATAAACCCGGATCTCTCAAACCTTTTACGGATGACTCACGACCACTGCCTCAGTATAAATCCGGCGAAATCATCGGTTCTTTTGTTCTGTAGCAAGACTGTGAGGAATTTCCGCGAGACTAATATATCTATCAACCTGGGTGATATTGTTCTTGTATTTCAGCATGAAGCGAAAAATCTAGGGTTAATCTTGGATGTTGTTCTTAGGTTTAGGAGTAATATATCTTTTACGATTAGAAAAGCATACTCGTCTTTTCGAACGATCTATCCGTTTCGTCAATCTCTTTCTCTGTATGTTCGTAAACTTCTCTGTGATACGCTAGTTTTAAGCCATTTTAACTATTGCGATGTTATTTATGATCCTTGTTTAGATTGGCGTGATGCTAATAGGATACAAAAGGTTCAAAATTGTTGTGTACGTTTTATTTATGGTATAGGTCGCCGTCAATATATTTGATTTGCTCTGAAAACAGCGCAATGGCTGAAAACAATTCAGAGAAAGCACCTACATTTCTGTATTTTTGTTCATCGAATACTATTGTACAAAAGTCCACTTTACCTATGTGATAAAATAACTTTCCGCACAGATATCCATAACTTAAATCTACGGCACCGTATTTGAATATCTGTTCCACGACAAAGTAAGACGTTGTTTAGACGGTCACTTTTGTACAATACCGCTTCGATTTATAATAATACAAATTATGATTGGAAGTTGCTTATGCCTGGGTCGTTAAAAGCGCATTTCAAACAAATGTTAATAGCTCAACAGCAATTGTAACAGTAAAATTTGTTTGTTTGTCCACTTCGTTGCAATTACTACTTTGTTTTATAATTAAGAAACTTAAATGGTTGTCCTTTTTTGTTGTCTTATTTTGTTTAATATGGGTATACTTATTAAATTTTTATGCGATTGAGAAGCGCTGCAATAAAATATACAAATTTAGTATACAAGACCTGGAAGAAAAACAATGCATCTGCTCAGGTGGGTGACTTGACCAGGTACTTTTTGACAGGATATTATATCAATTTTGTTATAATGACTGTTATGTTTTTGATCTGTCAATAAAATAAAATAAATAAATAAATATGGCGCCGAAATAATAATTTGGCAAATGCAAATGGAGTCCTAGTATGAAACCTCCTGTATAACTGCAGAGAAACGTTAAATTTAACCACGTGTTGGTTACTTTAGATCCCGATGTAGCAGAGATGGTGTCTGATTTTTTGGCACAGCCATTATTTGCAGCGCCATACTAAGATTTAATGAAACGCCTCGTATCTAAATTTGAAGAGTCTGAAGAACGTAAGGTTAATAACCTATAGACAGAGTTAGAGTTGGTTAACAAAAAACCATCCCAATTACTTTGACAGATGCGCTCACTAGCCAGCATTTAACTTAATGACGAGTTTTTACGCACTACATTCATTCTGCGTTTACCAATAAATGTACGATCAATTCTGGCACCGAGTAGTGACCAATTGGATAATCTGGTATGTACGGCAGACAAAATTATAGATATTTGATCCCCACAATTTTATGTCGTGCATTCTATTAATTCCTCCAACCCATCGTCATTATACCAGGTCAGTAAATTCAAAGCACAAATAGCTCCATTAACTGCTACCATTAATAAATTAAAAAATTGTTTATTATCAAAAAATAATAGTGGTAGTTTTAGATCTAGGTCATCTTCAACTATCGTTTTGGTAGTAAAGCGACTAAATGTGTAACACCTTGCTCCTACAAATCCAACAAAGTTTTGGAAAATTAAAAAACCACTTACTTGACGTGCAATTAATTTTCTAATAAATAATTTCTTATCGACACTGGGGCGAACGTTTTAATATTACCTCTGATGATTTTGTATGTTGTTAATAGAGCTTGCAGCTCAACTTTTAGAAAACAGTTGGTTAACTTAGATTTAGGATCACCTAGACAATTTTGCTGGCCTTTTATTGTTCAGACGTTCAACATCCTATTATTAGAGCTGATTTTTTCAGTTACTTTGAACTATTAATAAATATAAAAAACAACAATTGATTGATACTTCTACCATCCATTCAAAACCTAGTTTAGCACTATTCTCTAGGCAGGTGTTAACAATTCGTGTACTCAATCGTACACATAGATAGTTTTGTTTGCTGTAACAGTAACAGCTTTTGCAAAAGTAAACTTTTTTGAAAGACTAGCTCAAGCTAATCTAGAATTACAACATATGTTAGACTTGGGCATTTGTAGGTTTTCAAAAAGTAATTGATCAAGCTTGCTACACTTTGTACCTAAGAAAGTCATGAAAACCGGTGGAGACTATGGATCATTAAACGCTAAAACTATTTTCAATTAGTATATAATCCCACACCTCCAAGATTTTAATACGCAATTAAAAAGCAAGCTAGATATTGTTCGAAACTTTTATGACATACCAGTTTTTCTTGAAGATATACCAAAAACTACAGTAATTACACCACTTGAATTATTTGAGTTCCTCAAACATTTGGTTTATAAAACGCTGGACAAACATTTTAAAGGTATTTACATTTGGTCTTAAAGTTATTTGATTTTGTTTATTCGTACCTTAACGATATCCTAGTTGCTTTTACTTTTGAAGATGAACACGAATCACATTTATTTACACTGTTCACTACTCTTCAGCAATTTGGAATATACATTATTCATCTCGTTCTTAGGGTATCAAGTTAACAAATCTAAAATATATTCTCTTCCTGAGCGCGTGAGAACTTTGCACAAATTTTTACTTCTAGAAACTGTTGCAAAGCTCTGCAGATTCTTAAGGCTTGTCAATTTTTATCGAACTTTACTTCCCCATTCTGCTGTGACCTATTAGCTATTGTTTGATTTGTGTAAAAGTCCTAAGAAAAGAAATAAAAGTGAAATCAAATAGACTACTCAAACCCAAGAAGCTTTAGATCATTTGAAATCAGAATTAACAAACGCAACGTTATTAGCGCATCCGTGTTCCGCATTACCTCTAGTTTTTAATGTTGACGCTTCTGATTTTGCCGCACGTGCGTCAACAAATGCAACAGATTAGTCTAGAGCCATTGAAATTTTTCTCAAAAATACTTGACAACAAGCAAATTTTTTAGTAGATGATATTGAACTCTGAGCTGCCTACCAAGCAGTCAAACACTTCAAGCATAGTTTGGAGAGCCGTACTTTTACTATTTACACTGATCATAAACAGTTAATATATGCCTTTAGACAACGTTCCGAAAAAGTAAGTCGCAGACAAGTTTGCCATCTAGACTTCAACGAACAGTTCACGACCGACATACAATACATACCGGGTTCTACAAAAACATCCTATCCGACGTATTTCACTCAAATTGAAACATTGCTCAAGTACAATTATCATGCAATAAACTTAAACACCAAATCGAATCAGAAAATTTATTATATAAGTTTTAAGACTTGCAGTTGGATTAATTTTAGTATAAGATTCTTTTACCAAAAAACTTTGTCCATTTTTCCTTTTGTTTTTCCAAAATAATTTTTTGATTTGTTACCCAATTTGTCAGATCTTGGTATATCTGCTTCAGTAAACCTTGTACAGAAAAGATTTTGTTGGCCCAAGCTCAAACGCGTTGTAACTAAAACTAGCGTCGCCTACCAGAGAAATAAAATATGAAAACATACTTTAACTGCTATTGGTAGTTACACAGCAGCAGACAGAAGATTTGTTCATGTAAATATTGACATTGTAGAATTATTAGCACCGTCGCCGTCGCAAAGATTCCGCTATTTACTGAGGATGATATATATTGTCAAGTTGGCCAGAAGCTGTCCCACTTTTAAACATTACTGCTGAAACCGTAGCAAATGCAGTTTACATCGAAAGAATTTCGCACTTTGGTGCTCCTAAGTTCCTCAATACAGACAAAGACAAGCAGTTTGATTGTCAACTGCTTAATAGTCTAACATGACTACTCAAAACTGAGCACAATAAAACTACTGCCTGTCTATAGAACTATGGCACCGAACTTTAAAATCATCATTAAAAGTTCACTTAAGTGAAGATTACCGTTTTTTTAGAACTTTGATCGTATATTATTCCAGAGCACTAAACTACGTCAGTTAAGATGACATACGGTAAAACAATCAGACTTTGCAGCCACACGATACACCACGATTCTTGTCTAAATTAAGAAGCCAAACCAGTGCCAAACAGCATATGTTTTTATGCGTCATAATGCAACGAGAAAACTACTACAACCTGTAAATGACGGTTTATTTAAAGTACTTCTGCGTACTGAAAAGACATTCAAGTTGTAGACTACCCATGGCACAAAAACGGTTTCCATCGATAAACTGAAACTTGCGTTTTTGTTACCTGAAACAGAAGAAACAACATCACAACTATTTCAAGCTAATACCACACGGTGCAGACGTCAAGTACGATTCTGCAAATTTAAAACAAAAATATTGCGAAAATTGATTGAAATGAATTGTTTTGGTGAAGAAAGTGTCACGAGTGAAAAATCATTATTAGATCATTGGAAAGAATCCACTTACAAATTTAAAGCATTACCTTCAAATTTTGATAGTAAAGTTCCATGATCAACCTACCACAAACAGTTTAAAGCTGCAGTTATAGCTAATGGTTAGAACAACAAACAAAAAGCGAAGTTTTTAATAGTGACATTGTTTAGGAAAACCCTTGAAATTTTGTAGACTGTTGCTAACCACCTGCAAGAAAATTAAGAACTCTTTATTTCACGGTACAAAATGAGATATGGAGATACTCATCTTCAACAAGTGTAACAAACTCAAATTAAGAGTAGGGTTTTGAAAGCTGCGGAATCTCTTCAAAAGTTTGAGGCTGATATTACCAGATTAACACAGCTGGCGTATCCTACAGCACCAGATACTTTTTTGGAGTAGTTAGCTATTCAAACCTTTGTAGACCGCTTTCTAAACAGCAAAACGCAGCAGACTTTATGGTTAGCTCGACCTAATACGATTAATGAAGTTTTAACCCATCTTGGAGTTTGGGGCAGCAAAACAGACGTAGCACCCAGGCAGCCATAATCCCCGCTGTGCTGCAGAAGTACCCGCGCAAACACTTAAAAGTATGAGAAGATAACGCGACGAATACATCGGGAAAGAGAAATGACGACTGTAAACTGCGGTAAAATAGCCACGTACAACAACAACGTACTAAACCTAAGAATGAGACAAAAAAAGAGCATTAGAAGACCTGGAACGAGTTGACGAGTTTTTATCTAGTCATGTAACAGACATCACCCTTTAAATGGCATTGCCTATGGCGAAATTGCACAACATAAATCTCGACGGCAAGATCAATGAACAAAGTGTTCAGTTACTGGTTGGCACGGGAGCGACAAAGACCATCATTCGTCTTGACATGTTATTGGAAATTAATAAAACATCAAGCCCTAGTCACTTCGCCGATTTTAAGTTATCCAAGAAAATATGGAAAATTTGTTCTAGAATCCGATGCAAGTAATCTGACCATAATTGCATAAGATAGACAAGCAAACATAATTGCGTTTTTTAATAAAGTTGTGTCCAAGCCAGAGAAGAATTATTACGTGACTAGAAGAGAACTGTTAGCAATGAAGCACGTAAAACATTTTATAAAAATTTGTGTAAACAAAAATTTTTACTAAAGACGTATCACGCCGTTTTGAAATAGTTATTGCACAACTGTGACCCAGAACACCGTGTCGAAAGCAATCATCGGAACGCTGATGCCTTGTCCAGAAGATCATGTCCGGCAGATTGCAAGCATTGTTTGCGACTTACAAAAAATAGCTAAATGCATCCGAAAAACTGCTATGGTTGATGAGAAGTGGAAACCTGAACAGTTGCGTCGCAAACAAGAAAACAATCCAGAAATAAGAATAATTTTAAACTGGAAAGCAAACAACCGACGACCAACCTGGGAAGAAGTGAGTGTTTTAGGCAGAAGCATCAAAGCACACTGGGCGCACTGGGAGACTCTTTGAGAGTGGAAGACAGTCTTCTTAAACTATCCCTAAAAAATGTCAAGGACACGAAAAACAGACTGGTAGTGCTGAAGAGCCGAGTGTCAGAGGTGTTGCAGCATTTGCACGATTGTACATCAGGAAGACACTTTGGTAAAAAAGAGATTAGAAAAGTTCTAAAAAGATTTTACTGGGTGAACTGCAAACAGGAGGTTATGGAATGGTGCCGCGTACGGTCTGCGTATCAGGAAATGGCCCAGCGCAAAGCACCGATGAAACAATATCACGTGCAAAACTTTTTAGAGAGAGTCGCAATTGACATCGCAGAACCGTTTCAAGAATCTGATTTGGTAAACAAATACATCCTGGTAACGATTGATTATTTCACGAATTGGACGAAAGCTTACGCCAAACCTAATCAAGAAGCAGTTACAGTCGCATAAGTTTTAGTGAAAGAGTTTTTTTGTCGGCTTACAGTTTTGTTAGAATTACATTTCGACCAAGGCGCTGTTTCAAGAAGTTTGCCGATTGTTGGAAACTCAGAAAACTTAAAACGACGCTTTTCCCTCCTCGGTTTGATGGCATAATTAAACATATTAATCAAACAATAGGAAAGTACTTAGCCATAGACTCGTTGTTTACAAAAGTACAGGTCAAACGCCGTGTAATGCTCGGTCGCAAAATACGACTGCCATGTGATTCATATATTGCATCCAAAAACCACTCAAAAACAAGCCAAAAGTGGTTCACATCGATCGCTTAGCCCCTTTTGCTGACGATAACTACATTACTCAAGACCAGCTTCAAGCCAGAGTAATAATTAACAGAACCAAAAATGAAATCCAAAGAATTAACATCGATAAGTTTATGAGCATGTATGAAGGTTCTAGGAAGGTTAGGTTCAAAGTTGCGACCAAGGAACAACCAGACCTGTATCAAACACGAATAGGTTACGCTATCGCACATTGCGTCAGCGAAGATCTTGACATGTCCAGAAGGGTTGCAATCGTTTTTAAAAAGAAAGTTTGGACGGCTAGATCAACTACGAAAGCAGCAACCGGCGTTCAGAAAAGTTTTTAAACTACGTGCTCAGCGACACTTCGTTTTCTATCTGGTCACCAAGAAGTACTCACGTGCAAAGTCATTATACGAAAATCTGTGGCGAGCATTATGGAATCTCAAAAAAGAAACAGAGTTCCACAATATTAAGAAATTAACTTGTTGGAAGTTGCTTTCCGAGGAACACACGATGAAGTGTTTGTCAGCAGTTACTATTCAAGTTTTTTTTCTTACCTGCTAATCTGACTAAAAAGATGTACTTAAATTTTATTTTTGAGGCTTTCGCGGCCATGATTTTTTAACTAATAATTATTTTCGGGTTTTGAACCGCGTTCCATATTTACACTTTTCACAAAATTTATAAAACTTAGAAAATTTGCAAACTTTGAAAAATCTACAATGGTTGACGTTTCGAGAGTCATGTCGCTGTCTTCTTCAGTTTAAGTTTTTTCTCAAGAAAGCAAATTTTACCTATATAATTAAAAAGATCATTGTGCTCTACAACACTCATGTTTTGTTATTAAGTGGCCACCTTGTATATATTTTATGTAATTTTAAACTATACTTGTTTTTCATTGTTTTATTATACCTTGTTAGTTCTAAAAAAAGTGTCTATGCAAAAAAATAATTTATTTAAAAATGTTGTTATCTTAACAAATTGTTATTACTGTACGATGTTTTGTTATAAATATATTATCATTTTTTTAGAACACCAATTATGAAGAATGTCGAAATTGAGAAGGAAGATAAAACACATAAGACAACAGAAAAAGTTAAATTGTACAAAATACGATGGTTTATGCTTTTGCTGTATTTTTTAAATTGTGTTATTAGTTTAATGCAATGGATTGAATATTCAATAATCAGTGACGTCATTGTGAAATATTATAATGTGTCTTATAAAGTATCAAATTGGACATCAATGATTTATCTTTTTCTCTACGTTGTGTTTTTACTGCCCGGAAATTTTATACTAGAGAAATTTGTAAGTATTAAGTTTTTTAATTTTTTTAACTACATGACTAGAAAAAAATACAATTAAAAAATATTTAAAATAAATTATGTGATGTTAATTTTAAAAATAATTTTTTTTAAATAATTTTAAGTACAGATTTAAAGTTGTTAGTATTCGGATTTTTTGAAATTTTTAACTAATTTTCAACAATAATAAAAATTATATTGCAATTTAGTAAAAAAAACTTTAAATTACCAGCAAATTTTACATTTAAACGTATTTTAACTATAAGTGTTTCCTCTCTTTTTCTAATTATAATGGTACAATGTTACATCTCGATAAAATCAAAAATTAAATCTAACAAGTTAACTATTTCCAAAGGTGCTAAAGGCAATTGTATTGTTATTCTTTCTCGTTCAGATTATATTAATAAAGTTAATGATTTTCTTAATGCTCGTGGTTTTAAAATTCTTTTATATCTTGTCTTTAGTCTTGTGAATTAACTCTTAATTCTCTAGAAAATCGTAACATTTATCATTTCAGGTTTATGAATCCTTCTATACCCCTTCTTTATGGTCTTCCAAAAATTGATAAGCCTTCAATCCCAATAAGTCCTGTTGTGGCCTTTTGTAATTCTCCTGCAGCTAAACTTGCTCCTTGGCTTAATAGCGTAATTAGAACTTATTCTAACTTTACTAATCAATATGCTATTCTTAATTCTTTTGATCTTGCTTCTAAGATTAAAAATTATCCCTTTCCTTCTTCATGTTATCTTGTTTCTTTTGATGTTGTTAATCTTTTTCCTTCTATCCCTCCTGAAGAATGTGTATCTCTCATTCGTAATCTACTATTTTTTAACGGTTCTTTAAACACTTACCAAATCTTAGATGTTTGTTCTCTTCTTGACTTAGTTTTCAAGCAAATTTTTTTCAAATTTAATAACAATTATGATTCACAATTATCAAGTTTAGCTACGGCTTCAAACATTTCTCCCCTTGCTGCTGAAATATTTATGAATAATATTGAAAATATTTTTTTTCTATTTGTTCTTTTTCTAGCATGATTACTTTTTGGTTTATATATGTAGATCACTGTATTGTTTTTTTTAATGGTTCTTTAGACGATTTAAGTAAATTTAACGATTTTATTAATTCACTTCATTCCAAAATAAAATTTACTTATGAAATTGGAAACAACTATATTCTTCCTTATTTAGATCTACTTATTTTACGTGATAATGAAAAATTTAAATTTGAAATATATTGTAAACCTACTTATACGGATTCCTTTTCAGTCTAATCATCCGTATAATCATAAAATTGCTTCTTTTCGTTTTTTAATTAATCGTCTTTTTTCTATTCCTCTTTCGATAACCAGTTTTAATAAAGAATTGAAAATTATTAAACAACTTGTTTATAATAATGGTTATCCTTTTGAAATTTTAAGCACAGTTATTAAATTAAATTTGGTATAGAATAAATCTAGTAGTAATGATATTTACCGTTCTATTTCTTACTTTAGTCCTTCTTGTCTTTTCCTTAAAAATTTGTTTAAACAATTTAATGTTTCTATTTTTTTTTCTGCGAATGATAAATTAAAATCTTATTCAAAAGTGTTTGATGGCAGAGCCATCTCATTGTATAATTTTACTATGTGTCTAAAGTTAACTGTAAATAGCTATAAACGACGGTAAACACGTTGAATTAGTTTAACACCCGCGAAATTCAAAATCTGCTTTGAATAATTCGTCGGGATAAAACCACAACGTAAAAGGACATTGGGGGTAAGCAATGTCAATGCAATTGTGTAAACGCCACCAGAGTGAACTACTGGACGACCGTTTCGCTCTTCTGGAGCTCATCAGCTGTAAGAGATACACTCTAATGTAGTTCCCACAATTGCATTGATGCCCCTTATAGCTTTTATTTAGGTTGCTTACCCCCAATGTCCTTTTACGTTGTGATTTTATCCCGACGAATTATTCAAAGCAGATTTTGAATTTCGCGGGTGTTAAACTAATTCAACGTGTTTACCGTCGTTTATAGCTATTTACAGTTAAAATCTTATATTGCTAATAATAAAAATCCTATTTCCGCTTTAGACAAATCTGGTGTTTACAAAATTTCGTGTTCTTCTTGTAATTCTTCTTATGTCGGCCAAACTGCAAGAAAGTTCAAAATTAGATTAAAAGAACATATTTGTTTTATTAATAGAAATTTAAATACTGATATCTCTAATACCTGTTTTGCCTTTGCTAATCACATTTTGTCTACTAGTCATACTTTTTCTCCTGATCTTAATATTAAATAAATGAAATATTTCTATTCTTTCTTTCACGAAGTATTAACTTTTAATAAATTTATAATTATAAAAAGTGCCCAAGATGTCACAAAACAAATATGAAAAATTTTATTTAACAATTTCAATTAGTCTATTAGTCAAAGGTCAATATCCTAAATATCACCATTTCCTGTACACACTGTAATTAAGGGATTTTCTTATTGCTTGATTTAAAAGACAATATAAGAACAAAACGATAGTATCTATTATGACATTATATGTAATTTTTCAATAAAGAGGGTTTACTGGGAAAACCTTCAATTTTAGTTTCTTTATCAAACTTGATTTGTTGCTACACCGATACACATACAATTTCAGATTTGCCCTTTAAAAATATAAACTAATTTGTTGCATATAATTAATTTACTTCAATGATTTTTGCAGTATTATTAACATTCAAACAATATGATAATTTGAAATGACAATAAAAGGTAAGTCGATATGTAAACATTAATAATAGTATTTTTCATCGAAATCATCTCATGCAGGATCCAAACCTTAGGAAACAAAAACACAATAATGCAATAATGAATTTATTTAAAATATTTAATACTTTGTATACTATCCGTTGCTTTCAAAACAGTTTTGTAGTGTATTGGGCAAACTATTTACAATGTTTTTACAAATATTTGGGTTTCGAAGGGAATTCCAATTATCAGTCACGTGCCGCGTTAATTCGTTGACATTGCGTTCTCTAATACCGTTATTAAAATTGTTCCAGTCTTTCACGCTAGCTGCCCAGAAATTTTCTATCGGATTGAGATCTGGTGATTTTGAGGGCCATGGTAGAAGGTCAATTTCCGGGTGATCTGTGAACCAATCTTGCACAATTTGTGCAGTGTGGATTGTGCAATTGTCCTGAACAAAAACAAAATTTTCCATCATCTTGTTTTTTTTCGGTAGAACGTTCTCCACTTCATACCTGGTTCCATTTCGCCTCTACAATTGTGTAGGTGCATCTTGCGATGACGAATAGGTTTTTTCGTCTGAGAATATTACAGCTGACCAGTCTCTGTTGAGGTTATCTTGGCATAATTGGAGACGTCTCGCTGCATGTTCTGGTGTTATTAAAATTTTTCTTGCTGGTTGACGGCAATGCACTCCTGCTTCATGCAATCGACGCCTTATAGTTCTCGCGGAACACATTAGTTGCAAATTTTCTTTAATTATTGTTGAAGATAGAAAACGTTGATTATCAGCAATTTCTACAATAGCGTTGTCTTGGTCCGGAGTAGTAATCCGCGCTGCTCCTGGATGAACTGTAGCCATCTCTCCGATTTCACCGCGATTAATCCACCGTCTCACAGTTTGTTTCTAAAACAAATAAAACAAAATAAATATAGTTAATAACAACGATAAACATAAAGGATAAATGGTTTAAAACAACTGCAATTGTTTACAAAGCAAGCTTCATAATACAGTTAATGATATTGATGCTAATAGGTATTGTTATTATTTATAATCAATTATATTTCTAATTTATTTTAATTAGATTAAAAATCGTACTTACTGAAACATCCACAGTTTGTGCGATTCTTTGAACAGACCATCCAGCTTCGAAAAGTCCTACTATACGTCCTCGAGTTTCCATTGAACACTCTCGTTGACCGATGCGTCTCTGCATTTTTTTAAAATGAGGAATTTAAAAATTAAATAACTTTAGAACTCAGTTCAACGTTTATGCAAATGAGTAAATGATTAAAACTAAGTGAATCTCTGCTTTTATTAAGTCAATTATTCCCTCCACGAAATATTGAAAAAGTGCATTTTAAATATAACTTAGAAGTATTGTATTGTTTACATGTTTTGATGGAATATAGAATCTTAGTATTTGAAATCGTCAAATTGTTGTAAGAAATAACCAGTTTGAGTTACCGTGACATTTTCCTGAAGGATTACAAAGGTTCGTTCTTTATGTTTTAGGGTGTTTAGTTATGTTAGTCAACTCTAGCATCGTGCATTAGGTTATTATAATTAAAAAAATTGCATTTTAAATTTTAATTTAAGTTAACAACTTCCGGAAATTTCTTTCTCGGCGCGTTATTTACATGACTTTTAAATTATCTTATTTTTTGAATGTTAATAATACTGCAAAAAATATTGAAGTACATTAATTATATGCAACAAATTGGTTTATATTTTTAAAGAAAAAATCTGAAATTGGATGTGTAGTGGTTTAGCAACAATTCAGGTTTGATGAATAAACTTAATTTTCAAATGTGTTTTTAGTCAAGTGTTGAGACTGGTAACTTCATTGTCATCATAATCTACCCTTATTCTTCATTAAGAATTAAAATAAATAAATTGAGTTGCGAAAGAACCCACTGATTCGGTCTTCCGGGCATTTTTGATTTAATTTCAATATTAAATGACGGAAACACTTTAAACACAATACTATCGGTGGGTAAATAATAAGTAAGAAGTACGATTTTAAATTAAAGGTTTTCCCAGTAAATCCTCTTCATTGAAAAATGAAATATAATGTCATAATAGATACTATTGTCTTGTTCTTATATTGTCTTTTAAATCAGGCAATAAGAAAACCTTTTAATTACTGTGTGTACAGGAAATACTATTAAAAGAAAGATACTTAGATAATGATATTTAGGATATTGACGTTTTGACTAATAGACTAATTGAAATTGTTAAATATAATTGTTCATATTTGTTTTGTGACATCTTGGGCACTTGTTATAATTATAAATTATTAAAAGTTAATACTTCGTGAAAGAAAGAATCGAAATATTTTATTTCTTCATTGTTAAAATTGTAAAAATTTTATAAATAACAAATCATAAATACGGTGGTGTTTATTACCTCAGAGATTATAAGGGTCACGGTACTTTTCTGTGTTAGACTGTGACCACGTTCTTTTTTTTTACCTGACAGGATCCATTTTCAATGACCACGACTGTACTAATTAATATGTTTAAAATGACTACTTAAACAAATGGAAACGTACGTTGGAAACGTAAATGCTGTAAAATCTGTAAAATGTATTGATGTATTGTGTTAATTATTGTTTTCTTTAATTTTTCATCATCTACATAATTAATTGTTAATAAAATAATTAAAGCAGATAATAGTGTTTATTTCTTAGCATTATTACTAACCTAGCTTAACAAAATGAACTTTGTGTACGCGATCATGTTTATCTTCAGTTATAACTAAAACAAGACTTAGATTAATCGCAAAATTCAACTTTCTTAGAACTGAGTTTGATTTTGTTTTAATTTTTTAACGAATTTTTTTACTTGATGCTAAGTGATTCGTGTAAACGTACTCGTACTTCATAATCATTATTTGAATTTTTTTATTATGTACAACAGCAGAATACAGTGGTACTGTTTTAATGTACGGTGAGTGCAATTACAAACTCTACACCACACGTAGATTATAAGTTGAGCGATATCCTAATAGACAGTTGCTTTCGATCAATTTCATTTTGGCGTGTGCGCAAGGACTTAGAGTAGTAGAAGTATAATACTTACAGTTTAGTTTTCCTTTGAAGGATGCGACTAGCTAGCGGCACCTTTTCGGAAATTTCTAACATTCGGTAAAATAAACAAATAAAACGCGCCAAGTTTCTCTCAAATTAATGATATGTTTGCATTAAGTGAGTCCTAGTGCGATTAAATTCTTTTCAATACTAGATATCTTCAACGCAAGTGATGTGAGTCATCATAGAAATTTTCCCAGTAAATGAATAGTTGAAGTTAAATGGAAGCGTTGCCGTCGATTGTGTTACGATTAAATTAACAAATTAATTATTTTAAATATAAGAAAATGTTTTATGTCATATGCGCCTACTTAAAATTTTACTCCAATTGCAATCTTACTAATTTACTTTCATTAATTTCACTATTATAATAAAAGAATTACTATTTGTAAAAGAGATGACGTTGTGTTTAAGGTTACAAGGTAATTCAAGCTTCTAAGCTTGGCGTCAAGGCTACGGGTAGATCTTACAATAGATAAATTTTGCGTATGTGTTTTACAGTAAATACTACGTTGTCTATTGCGGTGGTATATAAAATACTCTAGGTCTATACTACGATTCTTTTTTTCTTTTTTTTTTGTGTATTTGTGTAATAATACTATTGGTAACAGTAGCGTAATCATGGAAGCATTAAAAATTTTTATGCAACGACAATTCGATCCTGGATTCTATCTTCTCTATTTTCTTTCGCTAGGGTCTGCTGTAGTAGCTAAACAAAAAAAAACAAACGAAACTGTTATTTTCTTATATTAGCTATTGTTTTATTTACTGATTTACTTTGAGGATTGCGGGTCTGGGATATTTCATTTTGTCTAGCCTAGACGTTGATTCTATTACTATACGTAAGAAAAGGTGGCGCAAAGCATGGCTTATCTGAAGAGTGCGGCAAAGCTAGTCGAAGAGTAAGCCAAACATCTATAACTTTTTTTTTAATTCCACAACTTGTACGTTCATTATTGTTAATAGCGTTTATATTAATAATTATATTTTTTCTCAGTCAATGAGAATATATATAACGAAAAGATCAAATTAAATTAATAGACAGTGTTATTTTATATACAGTCAAAACTGCTGAATTGATTATTACTATTACTACTAATGCTACAATCATCACTGTTAGCTGTATTGTTTAGGTATATTTAAATATACATAAATTGTTTTGTTTTTACTTACTATTTACATTATTATTTACAATTTAAAATTGTATAAAGATTTACAGCTGTATTCATAAAAATTTACTATTGCGTTACAGAGCTCTTCAAACCTATTTTTGCATAAATGTCAAAAAACACTATTCATAAACGCGTTTTAGCTTAACAAACCTTTTGTAACAGTGTTGTAACTTAGCAATATTTAAAATAGGGCCTACCTTTCTTTAAACCTATTTTAACTTAAAAAATTGTGTATAATCAGATTTTTTGAAGAGAAAAAAAATTATTTAAAAGAAATTTAATTTGTTTCTGCATTTAATTTAACACGGATGCAATAGATGATATTAATATCCATTAATATTGTAAATAATATAATTGATATAATTCGCGACTTTCAAGTGAATTTTGTCATCTTGGCGGTGCTAAAAATCTTGGTACTTTTTGACAACACGTAATCATAGTTTTACTTATTCTAATTCTTTTGTAATCAAGTTTATTGTTTGTATTCTCCTAATTTTTTTCTCATAATGTACCTAAGTTAAATATTACGTCAAGCGATGTTTTACTGCCCATTGGTCTGTGCCATACGATCGGAAAGAGAATTTTGATTTCTTTTAGGTATAACATGGAATTCATTGATTTAAATAATTTTTTATTTATTTATATAATTTCCACTTCTTGTTTTCTTTTTACTATCTGTCATTATTAATTACTACCATAATTATTACTTGACAGACGTAACTAATAAACGCAAAAAATAGTTCTAATGTTTTGACGTTACCAACGCGACTACATTAAATTTACTGAAATCGGTATTTTAACTCTATTTTGAGTACCTAGAGTTTACGAACCGTTTATGAATGAATGAAAGTTAAAACGTTCTGTAAGCCTTAAAATACGTTTTAAATAAAACAAGTTTAAAGAGTATTTTTGAATATTTTTATGAATACAGCTGTTAAGTTTTAATAATGTTACGAAATCAAATAACATAAAATGTAACTTACAAAATCCATGCAAGACTGAAAAACAGATTATCTTAAATTTATGGCGATTGCGCAGCAAATCATAAATCTTGATAGTATACTATGATCAAAGCTATTGAATGCTTGCTGAGGGATAACCATAATCGGGCCAATATCAATTGATCGAGCTATACATCTGTCGATCTACGGGATTTTATTAATTTTTCATAATCTTAAGCTTGACTATTAAAATAATTAAATCAAATGTTATTTTTTAGAAAATTTTGTTTATTAAATTTGAAAAATATTTTAGGGTTTGGGTGCGGCGATAAATTTAGGTGCAGTAGGTACATGTCTAGGAGCTTGGATAAAGGTATTTTCTGTAGAACCTGATAAATTTTGGGTGTTAATGCTCGGACAAAGCATCGTAGCAGCATCTCAAGTATTTTTTCTTGGAACTTCTGCGCATGTAGCTGCAGAATGGTTTGGTTGCAACGAAGTGTCATTCGCTTGTAGCGTTGGTGCAGCTGGCATTCAAGTATAAAGTAATTAAAACTATTTTTTAAGATTACAATAATACATTTCAGGTAGGAGTTGCAATTGGTTTTGTAGTAACACCAATTGTAGTAAAAAGTAACAATAACTTAAGCAACATTAAAGCTGACTTATTGCTCTTATCGGTTGGTGTTGCTATGATTTGTTCGTTAATTACGTTTTTGACGTTACTTGGTAAGCATACTTTAATATTGTATTTAAACAATTTTGTATAGCTTTTAGAAACAAACCGCTTCTACCACCATCGCAAGCGCAATTGTTAAAAAAAGTTGGATACGCCTCTACGTCAATTTTTACAACATTAAAGGAGTTACTTGTAAATCGAAACTTTGTTATTCTTGCTATTGTTTATGGAATTGACATAGGCATTTCATACTCAATGGCAATGCTTTTGAACGAAATTATTTTGACGTATTATCCAGTAAGTTATTAAAACTTTGTTATTTATATATTAGTCCAGTCAATGAGTGCTCAAAAGAGGGGTGTAGAGTGCATGGAATATGCGAGAATTTTTTACTTTAGACCTTTGTTAGGAGTTAGTAGGTAATCATACTAAAAGTCTCTGTCCGTGAGAGGTCAGCTGCTAAAGGCGGAAGGGTGGTCAAAAGGTATCATTTTGTGATTTTTCGCCTATATCTCGAAGATAATTAAATTTCTATAAAACGGTTTGTATACATATATGTCGAATTCTCAACGGTTTTCGAAATATACGTTATTGAAAATCGATAATTTCCAAAAACATTATTTTTACCTCACTCTTTTTGTCGAACATTTGCTTCTAGTACCTCCCACAATAGTTTATCGGAAAAATTGTCTAATCCGCAGTTGTAGAACATTAAATTTCTTTGAGTTTGATATACAATTTTGCTAATTTATCTTTAACCAATCAAAAGTTATAGAATTTCTAACATGTAGGTACGCTCAGTTCGCAGCTAACTAGTAAATGCTCCACTACCCCAATCGACAACCACACCTCACCCTCACTCACCTTCGGTTATTTTAAATGACAAGATTGGTAGGGATGCAGTTTCTAGGCATATTCTTTATATTGGTATTGAGTTTCAGTCCCCTTCAAACGTTCGTCGAGCGTTGTAGACAATTTATTGTGTCGGTGTTATTTGCGTCGGTTTTTCGTGATTTTTTAAATTTATGCGAACATTGACAGCGTAGCGCACAATGGTTACTCGGTGTTTTGTGTGTGATAAAACAATTGATGGTCCAGGCAATAGTGTTTCCACAGTGACAAAAAAAGGAATATTATCACTCGTCAAAGTAAGTAAAGAAAGGGCCGATGGTTATAGCTCCTCTTTAGAGAGTTTGGACACTCTTCTCATTCACACTGAATGTCGAAAAAATTATACTATACGGCAATCTATCAAGGCTTCTTTAAAGGAACAGACAATTTCAACATCCTCTGAACCATTTGAGCTTCCAACTTTGAGATGCAAACAATTTCAATTCGATTTCAAAAGAAAATGTTTTTTTGTGCCAATAGTGCTGCGGGTGAGCAAAAAAAGCCTAAGAAGAGACGTAGGAAGATATTTTCAGCTACTAACATCACAAAAAGACGCGGCAAAACTAACATACAAGTAACGAGTATGGATGCTGCTCGAGCTAGACATGACCAATGGGGAGATCAAGTGATGGGTCGTCTTTCTTCCATAAATGAATTTGTTGCGGAAGAGGCTGTGTATAATGATGAGTGTCGGTTGGACTATGTGAGGTCGTTATACCAGAAACCCTCAACGTCCAAGCATAAAAACTATGTTTCAAACGCAATGGAACAGGTTAGTGACTTACTGGAAGGAAATAGTGACTGTCAGTTTACTATAAAACAAATTATGAACGCTATTACTAGAAAGAAACCTGAATAGAGAACTATCAAAACAGAACTGTTGAAGAGGTATGAGGATCGCATAATCGTGATCCCAGGATCCAACAGATTTAAGGTACCAGTAATTTGTTTTAGAGACACTGCGACCCGGTGACCGAGTACAAATTGCTAACCAACACTTGAAATGCTCAGAAGAAAATTAATAAAAATAAGAACGACTCAGGATTGTCCGAAAAGCTGCTGAGATAATAAGGCAAGATATTCAGACTAAAGTATACAATTATAACACTTACCCGCCAAGAGATATCTTTCTGAAGGATGCTGATTCTCTCCCCCAATCGTTCCAAAGTTTTCTTGAGGAGGTTATGTTAAAAAATACCAAAAAAAACTAAGGAATCAAAGAAGAAATGTGTTACTATTGGACATGCTATCATATCAGTTGACAGGCCTCGTATCTTTTTGTCACTAATACTGACAGACATCTTTTTTTTACTCCACAAGAAATACGCCTCAAAGAACTTGATTGAACTTTTAGCAAGTCTAGGTTTCAGCTCATCATACTACAAAGCACAAACATTTGAATTATTTGCGATTTCCCATGCTCAGCTAACTTACAAGCCTGCTGTATTCAACCAACGTGTTTTTGATAACGTGGATTTTAATGTATGCACTATAGACGGACCTAATACCTTCCACGCTATGGGTGGATCAAATGTGTCACTCCGCTACCCACGTCTGCTAAAACTGGAGAACTCGAAATTATTCCGCTAGGAACATACGCAGCAATAAAAGCAAGTCTAAAAAAGTATCTGTGGCACCAATTGATATACTAGAAGAGCCACCACATCCTGCACCACATGACATCCTGTAGTTTGTTGCTAAAAAGCAAGGTATTGTAATCCCAGAATGGAGGGGGTACACGCACTGTATAACTGGAGGAAAACCAAGTAAAAAAACTCGAGTAATGACCCTTCTTTTTATAAATGCCCCTTCATCAAAACATGACACAGTTTATACAGCGCTGCACTATGCACGTAAAATGTGTGACGAAATAGATCGAAAACATGTATTCGTAACTTTTGATCAACCCCTATGTTGGAAAGTCAAGGATAATGCTGCAGCTACCATAAATACATCAAACACTAAGCTGTCGAGTTGTGTTGTACGTCTCAGCGGATTTCATCTGCTAATGTCATTTTTGGAATGTGTAGGGTACCTTATGATGCGAGCTGGTTTAAGAGAAGCTTTATCCACTATTTATGCTCCATTATCAGTGAACAAAATGCTGACTGGGCACGCCTTTGCAAAAGAAGTACGGGGTCATTTTCTAGTCGAAAATACCTTGTCAAACATGATATTAGACGAAGTCGAACTCTCGGAGGAGGAGCAGAGATGCATCAACACTCTCACGTCAGATTTCTTCGCCGAGTCGTTTCATTGAATTGTTTGAATGAAAACAAATTACTCAACTCGGTGGTTATCAAACTTAAAGAAGCGATGAACAGGCTCAGCAACAATGGGCCCACTGCAATGTTATGGATCCAATACTTCAAAATGGTGAATTTGATAAAACAGTACATCCATGCAGATAGGTCTGGCGATTTCCTTGCTCACCTGAATTGCTGTAAGCGAATGATACCTTATTTTCACGCTGCTGGATACTTTCCATATGACAAGTCTTGCCACTTATATGTACAGGATATGGAAAGCCTCTCTACTCTGTTGACACCAGATGAGTATAAGAAGTTCGTGAACAAAAGCTACTTCGCTATGAGAAGAAATGACCGATTCTCGCCCGGTATGTGGTCAGACATGACTATTGAAACAACCTTAATGAGGTCATTCTCAAGCCGAGGTGCAATGACTCGTGGTAGAGGTATGACAGATAGTGCTCTCAGTAAATGGGTAATTGGGATGACTGCAACTCAAGACATATGTGTTTCACTCGAAGAATATTGTAGTGTTTTGTTTTCATCAAGCGAGCAGCACAAGGATTTTGGAGAAGCTCGCCAAAATAGAGACGTAAGTGACATTGGCAAACTTACATAATGGTTTGATAATCACCCTCCTTTTCTATCGATCGATAGAAAAATAATAAACTGTCACGTAAAAATCGCGCGCTTCCTCTTTTCTCAATGAATTCGACAAGATTGACAATGAAAAAGTTGTCGTGGATTCATTATTGCTTTTTCAGCAAATTTCCATTACCAAATCGGACGAGGATTTGAAGAATTATATGCAATATGAATTGGCACTTTACCCTCTGGCATTTTTCAACGAAAGTGGAATGAGAAAATGCATAAAGTCAGTTATATACACACTGTTTAAGCAAATTGATAAGGACGTTGATTTAACTATCTTTGAATTTGTTGTTGATGGAGATTCCTAGTTCCCAAAATTTATTGGCAAAAAGAGACAACTGTATTAACCATTTGTGAGGGTTACGTTATATTTCTGAAAAACCATTATCATGGGAGAGGTTGTACAGTGGTTTTTGATGGGTACACTAACACATCAGAAGGCACAAAAACAGATAAACAAAGTCGACGACATCGACTCAGGAGATGTGTGGACATCAGTTTGGAAAGTGAAATAAAAGTCAAACAAGAAGATTTTCTTTCCAACTTTCATAATAAGAGTCAGCTGATAAGCTGCTGATAATGCAGCTGCAAAAAATGGGATAAAATTGTTCCAAGCTTCAGGTGATGCTGATGTTGGTATTATAAAGACTGCTATCAACATATCGCAAAATTTCTCGGTAGTTTTTACTGGAAAAGACGTCGATTTAGCTGTTCTCTTGGTAGCCAAAATCCCACCTGATCGTGACATTTTCCTGGTAAAACCTAGAAGAGGAAAGAAGACTATTGTATATTCTTCACAACAGCTGCAACAGGAGTTGAAAATGAAGACAATGCCCATTCGTTATTCTTACATGCATTCACAAGTTGTGACTCAACATCCACAGCGTATCGCAAGAGTAAAGTGGGTTTTGTCAAAATGTACCAGAAGTCCAAAACCATACAACAGGCAGCTGAAGTATTTGTCAGCCGTTCTTCTTCCCCTAATTCAATTGAAACAGCTGGGATCATGAGTACTCTCTCGTGGTATGGCGCTCCAACTACAGAAAAATCCCTCAACGAGTTCCGCTACAAATCATTTATCAAATCAACTGCAAACATAAAGCCTGATCTTTCAGCTATTCCTCCAACTAAAGGAGCTGTTGAGCAGCATGCATTCCGGACGTACCACTAAGTACATCTGTGATTACGGGAAGAACCTAATGGCGGGGCGCCAAATTGGGGTTGGGAGAAAAGCAATGACCAACTAGTTCCGAAACTTACAGAGTTGGATGCCGTCCTTGAAATTTTTAATATGATTTTTGGCAATGTACGAAAAGAAATTCAGCAAACATGTTAGAAATTCTATAACTTTTCATGAAGCAGCAAAAGAAGTGTATCAAATTGAAGAAAAATTATTGTTCTACAGCTTCATTTTGGACATTTTTTTAGAAAAACGATCGTGAGGGGCAGCAGCAAATGTTCGGCGAAAAGAGAGGTAAAAATGTTTTTTTCAAAAATTCATTCTTTGCATGCACCGTTTCCGATATATAAGCGAAAAACTAAAAAATATTTACCTACTAACTACTAACAAAGTCCCGAAGTCAAAAATTCTGACATATTTCATGCACTCTACAATATATTAATTGATTGGACTTATATAATATAATTAAAAAAAATAAATTACTGCACGTTTTTCTAAACTTTAGTAATTTTCTTTGCTCTTGTGAAGTTAAGCTTTGGAATAACTAACTTAAACTTGTAGTTTAATATTTTTTCATACCGTTTTATAGAATGCATTTGAAGATGCTGGACGAATAGGTCTTATTATAATTTTGACGGGAATTATTACTTCGATATTGTTTGGAATCATATTGGACAAATTTAAACTTTACAAGTAAGTATCTAGTTTATGAACAATATAAATTTACGTAAATATCATTTTTAGAATTACTATTTTAGTAGTCCAATTAGGTTGTATTGGAACTATTATCTTTTTTAGCCTTTCTCTGACGTGCAACATTATTACAGTGTATTTTTCAGCAGGATTATTGGGGCAAGATAAATTACATTTTTTTTAATAATGTACAAAATTTTTATTTTTAGAATGTGTATTTATGGTGTTCTGCCTGTAGGATTTGAAGTCGCAGCAGAAATAACATACCCTGTGCCCGAAGGAATTTCATCGGGTTTATTGAATATTTTTGCTCAAATTTTAGGAATCTTAACAACATATCTTTACTCGATTTTATTTTATCACATAGGTGTAGTTTGGGCTAGTGCTATAACAGCTATTATATTTTTAATCGGATTTATTATGCTAATAGCAATTCCGTTCGAGCTTAAACGCCAAAAAGCCAATTCTACAGTAGTTAATAACATCACTATAAATACATAAATAATTTTGTTGTTATAGTTTTGTTAAATATTTTGTTGTGTTCATACTTGTGTGTAAATATTACTTATACAAAACAGTGTTTAGAATTTTTTACGAATTTCTACTAGAAAACTTTTCTTTACAACATTGTTTGTTTATAAGCTTTTTTACTTTCTTATAATGAAAGTATAGCAATCGCAATTTTTTGTTTGTGTGTATGTCTGTGTGTAACGATGTACCTACGATAATTCTCGAACCAAAAGTCCTAGTAACTTGAAATTTGGTGTAGAGCTGGCTTTTTATATTATCTCGGTTCTATCAAAAGATACGCCTGATAAAAAAACCGAAAGTGCGCGTCTCCGTTATTTTTAACAGTTTTTTATATATAATTTTGTACGTATGTAAATTATTCGAATTATTTTTGCAGTTTCTTATAAAGTTAATTCTTCCTAACAATTTATTCAAATAAATTTTTTTTCTAACATAAACAGTTTATTAGATATTTGAATTACAATTTTACGTAAATTCCATATATAATCCTAGGTTCGAATCTGGCCTGCGACGATTCGTTTTAGAAAAAAATTCCATATCTTGAAGAGAAAACAAGTTACGGTAAAAAATAACCATTTTTCTCTATATTCTTTTGACTTGTTTATATATGAAGTGCTGCATCTTATTTAAATTATCTATGGATTTGCCCATGATAACTCTCGAACCAAAAGTCCTAGTAACTTGAAATTTGGTTTGGAGCTGGCATTTTATATTTTCTTTGCTTTGTCAAAAGATGAAACCTGAAACGGTGCGTATAGATACCACTCGATTTACACCATCACTACCGGGGTATAATTGCACAATGTGACGTAGCTTCCAGCGTAGTGGTGGAAGTTTTTCTTCTTTGAGAAAAACTAACGTGCTTTCTTGCAGCTCGGAAGCATTTGATCTCCATTTTACGCGTTGTTCCAACGTTGCCATATGTGTTGTTGTAGCTGTTGTACACTTTGGTGGCTGGTAAATCTGGATTTTTTCAGTTGACGTGCGGATCCGGTATAGACGTAAAAGGTTTTTGGGATCAAAAGATAGTGGAAGGCAAGTAAAAGTTGTTTCTATGTGAGCGAGTAAAGTGGTAAATTCCTTGTAAGTTAAAATTTCATAACGTACGGATCGCTTGATGTGATGCTTAGTTGATTTAATTCCAGCCTCCCAAAAACCCCCATAGAAAGCACTATGCGCGGTTATAATATGTCATTCAGTTCCCTCACTAACAGCCGCGTCAGACAATGACAAAAAAGCATTTTTATTTAAAAATGTGGATAATTCTTTAAATTGAAAATTAACGCCAAAAAAGGTGCAAGGTACAAAACGTCAATAATCCATAATGAAAGGTTTAGAAGACAACTTGTTACTAACTCTAAGTGCACAGCTTTTGTTGCAAACCAAACAAATAAACATAGAAAGCACTTGTAAAGTTTGATTCCACGAGCTTTGCCACCCCTAATTTGAAATAGCCTGTCATAATCAATCCCCTAGTATAAGAAGGTGAATAAGATTAAGGTAGGTCTCCCATAATTGGTACTAGAAAGCTTGGCAAAAGTCGTAAATACCTAATACAGTCATGAACTACTCGCTTGACACGACATTGGCCTGAAGTTATCTCTTAGCAAATATAACAGTAATTGAGTGGCCGCATGAAACATTCATATATGCTCTCGTCTAACAATAATTTTAGAGAAGCGATGTTTTCTAGAAATTAAAATAGGATGTTTCCTATCAAAAAATATTACGTCCTCCAGCACGAATGACATCAGCATTATCAAGAAAAGGATTTAAGCTGAGAACTACTGATGACCTTTTAACGGTTTATTGGCTTGTAATTATTTTATTTCATCTGGAAATGTTTCTATTGGAAAAATTTTGACCAAACGCAAGAGAGCAGATCTTAACACAATGATTCTAAGAAATCTTTTCTGTAAAATCAAAGGCAAAATGCTATCGCCCTTTTCAAACTATTTAAATTGGAGTAGTTAGTGATAGGTATTAGAAAATCAACTATTGTAACATAAAATTTTAAGACCTTTTTCATTTCAAGAATGTTTGAGCTTACGGAGAAGGATTCAAGCCATGTACCACCAAAGATCAGCACATCTCAAAGCTTGAGGAGTGACACTTCAAGATAGTAGATCGGCTGGAATATCTTTAGTAAGCAGATGTTTCCAAATATCATTGGACGTGTGATTTTGGTTGGAATCGCGATTGCAAACAAAGTTCATTAAGAGATTCGACCTAGTTTTTAATCAACTCACTACTATAGTAGAATCCGACCATAGATCAATTGCAGAAATAGTCATATTTCAAGCTTTAGATAGTTGCCGCGGCGCATAATTCGAGCTTTGGAATGGTGGTAGGTTTTAAGAACAAAAGTTTTGGCTTTGCACACAAGAGGTATGACTGCAGTTTCAAAAAATTATCGAAACTTTTCAAATCAATAATAATTTAAAATGGATTCAAAGAGGTCTTGTAGAATATGACAAACTTCATAAAATAAACCCTCTCGTAGATATTTTCAACGTAATATTTTTAAATGTCTATTAGCACTTATGACTCTAAACAGCAAAAAAAACATTTACCACTTTACTTTACAAAAAACTTTCTCCTTATATGTCCAATAAGCGACAAGTGCCAGAAAAAGTAAAGCTCTCAAGAGTTAAAAATCACCTGTCTTAAAAAAATGAAAAATTTAGAAGATGCAGATTTTGCAGTAAAAAAACCATGAACAAATTCAACATACGCTTGCTCAAAATACAAACCAACATATGTGCATTAACCCTTACTTTTTAAAATTTTACGTAAAATGATGTTATAATTTTTGATATTCAAGTAAAAATTACATTTTTACAATTATTTTAAATTTCATTGTGACATTCCAACAGAATGAGAACTGACTAACAATGTTCGATTAGCAAATGGAGCTTGTTATTCTCTCTTATTTACTGTTACTTCTTTTTTTTTCTTTTGGTGTTGTTTTGTATTACGCGGTTTGAATTTCATCTGTATTGGTAACACTTAAGTACTAAGTAGCTGTTACCTGTCAAAGCTGGAATAATGACACTTGCCTGAAATAAAGTAACAAAAACCAAGTTTTGCCGGTGCTCAGTGAAGACGGGGTCGGTTACATTCAAGATCCCGTGAACCTTTCGAAAAGTCAACAGAAAACACAATCAAAAATCAAAGGGCACCAGGAAGGAGTAAAGCTCAATGAACTTCTGGCTCTCGCCAACTACAAGTCCACTGCTAAAGGATACACACTAAATTGAACTTACCTTACTAGAGTGTATCGCACTAAAATCTGAAATAAATTTAAATTTTACCAAACACTAATCAACTAAGTACAAATGCACTCTGAACGTACTTAATACAAAGAACTTTTAAACAAACTTAAAACAAACAAACTGCTAAAATATATTTAATTACAATTATACCTCCGAAAGGAAACATAAATTACAACTGGAATTTTGACAGAACAAAGAAAATGCCAAATCGACGTAAATGCAGAATACGGATGTCTAAGTAACGTAATAATTTCTAAATATTTAAATACAAAACTTTACTTACAAAATTGATTGACAAAGATGAATCTAAAAACGTAAAATAACTTCCTTAAATCAACGCGAAATGAATAGAACAATTTCCAAATACCTAAAACAAATAACATCAATTACATTACTAGGTCTTTCTAAAAAAAATCGCACACACTCAAACGAAGGTTACATAGTTTTTAGTTTTTTGCAACTTTGTGATTGTGATTTCTGTATTGCTGATTTGCTTTTCTGCCTTTTAGGTAGTCCGACTTGTGTCGACGTTAATCAGAATTTTTGGTTGAAATTTCTTCGTTTGTTTTTCTTTCTTAGATCTTAAAGGTCTGTTTGGTTTTTTAAGTAGAAGAATCTCAAACCGTCTGCTGACGATTTTTTGGCACAACTGTTTTAGTTTTTTTTCACTTTTTTATTTTTAAATCCGCATAATATAAATTATTTAAGGTTGTGCGTAGAGTTTGCTTGATTGGTAAAAGACCTATGTGCGATAGATTTTTGCGTTACTTTTTAAAAACAATGGCGTAGCAAAACGCCAATTATGGTATTACATTTGAAGGAATGCATTCGTCGTGTAAGTTTCATGTACTGCGTATAAGACGTGACAGGTCTTTTACAAATTATGTGAACTCTGATAATCCTTTAGAAATCTTGTTTTATCAGTTTTTTCAAGTACAAAAATATCAATATCTACTACTACTATACTTAACGGAATATAGAGGAAGGGGATAGAGGAGAATATACATATATAAGCAAGAGGAAAGAATCTATAATAGATTATCTAATGATTACTTGGAAAGTTTTGGAGGAAATAGAAAGTTTTAAAGTTGCGGAAGAGGTTGATTCTAACCATCAGCCATTAGAAGTAAGGCTGAACGGTTGGAAGAGAGAAAGAAAAAATTCAGACACAGTTTGGGGGGAAAAAAAAAGTATGGGTGAAGTAGCAGTAGAAAGCAAAAAATACAAGAAAAAAACATAAAGAAGTATAAAGACAAGAAGTGATGGAATAAGAAATGCAGGGAAGCCATGAAGGAAGAAAGAAGAGGTAAAAGAACGTGGAAAAAACGAATAATTGATATTCAGTAATATAAAAGATTAAAGTCGCAATATAGAGAAGAGTGTTGTAAGAGAAAAGAGGAATATAAAAAAGAGTGGGAGAAACATATAAAAATTTTAGAAAATAAAGGAGACATATGAAGCTTTTTAAATAAAGAAAGGAAAAGTGGTAAAAAACGAAGGATACAAATTGATATGAAAAATGAAGAAAACATTGCGTAGAGGTAGAAGAAGAGAGGAAGGGTGAATTCGAAATAAAAAGGATAATTAAAGGAAGGAGCAGTACTCCTATACAGAAAGAAGAAATAGAAGAAGCATTAAGAAAAATAAAAAAAAGGAAAAGCAGAAGAGACGGAGGGGACGCAAGAAAAACAATGGAAATATACAGGAGAGAGAACTAAAGGAAGGATAGGAAAAATTTCAAATAGGATATGGTCAAGTGAAGGGTTTCCGGATTGGAAAAAAGCAATAGTATGCCCAGTTTACAAAGGAAGAAACAGAGAAGTGGTAAAAAACCATAGAAGCATAAGTGTGGCAAATGTGGGATATAAGATTTATATGACAGTTTTGCAAAAAAGACTAGAAAGAGAATTGGAGGAAAAAAGATCTTACCAGACTAGCAGACAGAATTTAGAAGAGGGAGAAGTTAAATAGAGGGAAAGTTTTTGCGTTATTTTTGGATATAAAAGCAACGTTTGATAATGTAAATAGGAATTATGTAAATTATGGATTATGGAAGAACTAGTAAGGAATATAGAGGAAATATATAATGAGACAAAATGCAAAGTAAGGATAGATGAAAAGTTAAGTGCAGCATTTTAAACAAATAAAGGATTAAAACAGGGGTGCCTACTTAGTCCTAGTTTATTTGCAAAATATTTAGAGGATTTAGAAAAAGGGTTGATGGGGCAACAAAGTGGAGGAAAAGTAATGGGGCGGGGTTAAAAGTGTGGGTTTTGGCGTATGCGGTTGACATAGTGATTAAGCGAAGAAAGAAAGAGAAATGGAGATGATAAAGACAGTAAAAAAGTATCTGGAAAAACAGTTTTTAAGTGTAAAAGTGGGAAAAACAACCAGGGTAGTGTTTCAAAAATGGAGAAGAGTGAAAAAAATGGAGTGGAAGTGAAGAGACGAGGTAATAGAATGTGTAAATGAAGTGACTTATTTGGGTTATCGAATCAGATACGACAGACAATAAGGATGAGGTTTATATAAAGTGGTTGGCAAAAATATGTAATAGAATAGTGGGTCAGTGTGGAGTATAGGAGAGAGGAGGTGTGGGAAGCAAATAGAAGCAAGAAGGTGGTTGTTTAACAAAAACGCAAAAATGCGATTATGTACGGGGCGGAAATATGGGGGTAAAAGAAATAGGAGAAATTAAAGAAAGTACAAGAAAAATACTGGAAATGGACGTTAGGATTAGAAAGGAAGACACCAGGGTACATAGTAGAGGAGAATATGAAGTTAGAAAAGATAAGAATACAGGCAGGAAAGAGAGCAATGTGTTACGAAAAACAAATGAAAGAAAGAGAAGAATGTAAATTGCTTCAAATGTGCTAGAGAGAGGTAAAAAATAGAAAAATTAAATATGGACAAGAATAAAGAAAAAGGTATTATGAAACAGTTGGATATGAGAGAGGTAGAGAAAGTAAAGGAGACAGGAAAAGAAATAAAAGATAAGATAATAAAACGAGATAAGGATATACAGAGACAAGAAACAAAAGCAAAAATAAGAGAGGGAAAATACAATGAGAGATATACAATATTCCAAGGTACATAAAGGGCAAAAAAACTTGAGATTAAAAAGAATGGTAGCAACGTTTAGATGCGGGAATAAAGAGCAAGAGAATAAGTATTGGAAAGAAGATAAAGATAGGAGATGTAGACTATGTGGGAATGGGTGGCAAAATATAGAGCACATGGTAAAGGAATGCACAGAACTAAGAGAAAAGGAGAGAGGAACTTTGGAGATTTTGTATGATGTAGATAGAGAATTGATTAGTGGTGGAGGGTTTAGGATTGTTTTTTTTTTGTTTTATGTAGTAAGATAATTTTGTGTTTAATTTAAAATACCAAATAAAATTTTTTTTAACGACAAATAAAGGCTATTAATTAATTTATTACTTACAATAACAAAGACTGCGTCATACTCAGTGAAATCAAAAAAATGCAATTGGTATGTATCGAGTTTCTCAGTTCAACGTTCTGTCGTTTTATCAAAAATGCGATCAAGGTTAATTGCAATTTACAGTTTACACGATTATATTATAATTATATCTATTTTATGTGTCTACAGTTGAAGAATGCGAAATTGGACGATAACCGCGGAAAAAGACAACTGTTAATTTCAATTTTCCTAATGTAGAAATTTTTCTTAGTTTAAAGATTGTCCAAAGAGAAACTCAGCTTTACGTTTCTCCTGCAGACTTTTTGGGACCAGTTCGGGAAAAGTCGAAGACATCTATACCAACGGGAAGTTTTCGAATTGAAAAAAAGCGCTGCAAAAGCTTTAGGAACATCAGAGCACGCTAGTTTACTTAAATTGTTTTGAAAAATAGTGTATTTACAAACTTTCTCTTAAACGGGGAAGTGTAGTTAATAAACTTGATTCTGCGCAAATTAAGAATATTAAAAAAAGACAAGCATATCTCACTAAGTTAATTGACATCACTTTAAGCAAACAATGTATTCCTTTGCGTAGACATGAGCAAAATCAAAATAGTACAAACGTAGGTACTTTTTTAAAAATGCTTTAATTCAATGTATTACTTGCCCCCCACCCTAAGCACTTTTTTTAACGACACCACTATTTAAAAAATTGTTTTAAAATTTTCAAAACAAGCTGAAAGTACTTATGAATCTATATAAAAATTTGCATTATGCCTATAATTAAAAAAAAAGCTAAAAAATGCATTTAGTATATTATCATTTATCAACTATAATAATTTGATTTTATCATTTACGTAATTTCTTCTTAATTACGGAATAAAATAAAACGCAAAATAAGTAATCGACGATAATTAAATAAAGCTTAATTAAGTTAACGTTTAAACTTTTTTACGATTCAATATCAGAAATAAGAAAATTCTAGCATGACTGGTTTATTATACTTCCCAAACAACACATACCCATCTAAATGTAATTTAATAGACGTCTAAAACCATCTACGAACGTCTAAATAAAAAAGTTGATAGGTAATAGACGTCTATTGTGGTATTAATTTTATTTAGACCTTAAATTTACATAATTTAGACTACTTCTAAAGTTGCGAAAATCTTGTATCTTTATTAGAGTGTTATAAATTTTACATAAAATAAATTCAGCAAAAGTTATTTCTAATGGACGTCTAAAATCTCACTTTATTTTACTACTTTTTAGTCACATGAGGAAAACATATAAAAACAACTTTTTGTTTGTTAGCAAAGAATAATTGTGCAAAAAGTAACATCCAATTGAAGTATTTATGATACCAAATACTTTAACGTATTATCAAGAAATTAAATAAACAACAGAAAATATATTTAATTACATTTTTGTGCAAAACAGTAAATTAAAAACAAATTAATAGCCTTAAAATTATTATTTTTATGAGTGTGATATTTTCTTTCGCGATTACAGCGATTACAACGCTTATCTTACAACACTAAATCACTAGCACTCACAGCGAATTCTTTCGAGCCTCGGTCATCAGTGTGAGATTACATCATTGTCGAAATTGTCAATTCATGCTTGTCAGAAGTAGGTGCAATAAGCGTTTTACTTTAACGAATTTATTAAAATTACGTTGTTCAGTCCAGTGTGTGTGTGTGTATAAAAACCTGTGTAGTAGGTAAGTACTTAGATAAGTGCAAACAAAAACGTTGTTTTTTAGAACGTACTAAACCTTTTATTGCGAATCCTTTAAATAACATCTAAATTTTTATTGCATACAATTGATTAATACGCGTTGTATGTAGGTTTAAGTTAAACATTTTCAGTATTTTACTTACATTGTAGTCTAAAAACGATAATGGAAGCAATATGTGGATGGTTTTTTAACATTCACACAATTCTCTATGGTTTATTGGTTGGATGACCTTCAACAGCATCACCATAATGTAACGCTTATGAAGCGTTATACACGGTGATTATCCCACAGTGTAATGTAACGGTATATGTTTATTTTGAAGTACTATATAAAATCTGTTGTGCTCGACATTGTTATCTGAAAACAAACTTCGAATTTAATTTACAATGCATTTTATATATGATTTATTAAACATCTAAATGAGTTTTTATATATCTTCTATAATTTTTGATTGGAATATGTACGAGAAATAATTTTTTTTTCTAACAAAACGGCACATTACATGTACTATGTAGATGATGGTAAAAACTTAGATCTTATATGTAATATCTTTGCAGAGGCAGTTCACCTTCAGATAAACCTATAGATTTAACAGACTTGTCAATCACAAAAACCATTCAAGATTGGCTTCGGTCGGCAGCACGTTATAACTACATAAAGAAAAGTAACCCAAAAAGTACGCAAGAAAATTAATCTTTACGTAACCCAGCTAAATTTGGATACATGTTAAGGCAAAAGCTAGTATTCTGGTGTTATTCAAGTGAAAAATAAAACGTATAGAATGTATTGTTTTTAGTTTTGTTTTAAAAAAATATTACTCAAAGATAGGCGATGTCTATTGCATATGTTTATTTGTTTATTTTATGTAAAAAAAGATATTACAGGTTTTTATAATATTTTTTATTTAAAAAATGTACTTACCAATTCGGTTATATGTAAAAGGTTTGAATATCTCTACCACTTTTATAATTTAAAGCAACTTCTAATTTGATGTATCTAATGTACATAACCGAACTTTATTCGAATAACGAAATCACATTTAAAATAAAAAAAGTAACGTATTCTGTGCGTGTTTAAGATGATATCTATACGATGTTTCATTTTCGCAAAAAATGAACGTCTAATATTGGCATATTCTTTATACACATTATTCAGTCTGAATTTGTTATACTCTAAGACATCTTTTAGAGATACAAAATTTAACGTTAAATGTACGTTAAATTATAATGCTACAACTCGGTACAATTAAATACATCTTTTAGAAGTTGAGAAACGAAACATTGTAAATACGTCTAAAACTAGATTTAAGTTATACGTAAATACCGCGGACATTTAGATGTCGAATATCCGTCCGACTTTGAGTGAATTATACTATCTATAGACCATCTACGAGTACGTTTAATTTATGTCTTTTAAACATTAGCGTGTTGTTTGGGTTATTTTACTTCTTAATAAACTATTTTTTATAAATGTAAATACAAAATTAGTATTATATTTACAGATACTATTCTATGAAATCATTTTCTTGGTGATTATTTAGTTGTAAAATATATAGGTACTTCTTTTTATAATTTTTACATAATTATATAACTTCTGAGAATATTTAAGCCAAATGTTTATTCAATGTGTAAGTAGAATTTTATGTTGTTTTTCAAGTTATATAATGTTAACAATTTAATAACGAAAAAAATAATGTAGAAGACAAACAAGTTTACATAGAATCGGTAAATAAATAAAGAATATATAACCAATAATTAACAAATGTAATTACTTTTTGAACTATTAATTAACTGTAATTACTATACAAAAAAGGTTAACTACTTTTTGCAATATTTTGACAGTTTTTTTATCGAAACAAAGTTTTTGTTCAATGGTACTATCAATAAATTGTTTGTGTCTGTACTTGCAGTCACATTTGCATTCACCCGAACTAAGCCTGTTTAAATTACAAACTTAAAAATGTTTTAGCTTGTAACAAATATATATTATTTTAGTTACAGTGCACGCCGCTTATTAGAATTACGGATATCAGTCGGGTACTGTTATCATTTAATTAAAGAACTGGCCGGACGTATGCTACTACACAGAAAAACTTCGTTTATAGTAATCATAATTTCAAGTTGTTATCAATTTTCTTCTCAGATTTGTTTCTATCCTTGAACAATAACCTATTTTCCATAAATTTTTTAGCTGAATTTTTACAATACTTTTGTTTAGAATAAAAAATTTAATCAGTGTAACCTAAAAATAGTTTATTTGCGTATTCAGCTTTATTTTTGTAGTGCTATTAATTTATTCAAGCATTTTGACTGTACGTAACATTACTTAATCATTTAAACATCTGTAAATACGTTATCTTTGAGAATTACCCAACAAACAAATAAATAGTGCAGTCCATATTATAAATTGAAGTATATTTTTGTTTATATTTGGATCACGTTCGCATGGTTTGTTTTATGTGCTGTGTTATCAGCATATGTGCATACATTAAAATCTAAAAATACTGTATTTGATGGGATAACTTGGAAAGCATGTGGTTTTTAGAATAACTTAACTACGCCTCATTTGATAACGTTATTTTTGTTTATTTTCATTTTTAGTGTCAGCAAATTACTGAGAAGAAATGTGTAGTTGTTAGAACAGTAAATTAAACATCAACATAATTTTTTATTTTTTTAAATTAACGCTATCAACACGTTACGTTACGTTTTATGAGAATTTTTATTTTGACATTTTTTGCTTGTATTGATGCTATAATTTCACATTCTAAATTAACAACCTGCTAATTAGATACACGCTTTATGTGTTTACTGCTTTCTAACCAATAACATTTATTTATTTATTTATTTTTTTGAATTTTGGATATTGTTATCATTGGGTTATTGTTATCAAAAACCCCAAGTTCCAACGGAATTCTATTAAGCGGCGTGCACTGTATTTAAAAATTTATTTAGGTATGGAATAAAATGATATGTTTTTGCTCCATGTTGTACAACTTTTTTTGTTGATTTCTCAGTTATAGAAAATATTGAGCAATAATTTTTTGTTTTAGAACTAAATGAAATTATTTTGTATGTAATTTAAAACCAAGAAAGAGTAATGGCGTAGATAGAAACAGATAAGTAAGAGAGAAGTTGGTTTTTAGTGTAAATAGAGTCAAGTGGACTACTGGTATTACTACATATTTCGTATTTGTGCAAAAGGAATTTCTACCAGGCATTCTCGCTTTGTGTAATGGGTGTATAAGTCTCAAAATATATTTTAAATTTGTGTAACGGTATATACTGTTATGCCTTTGCATAAACGTTCAAAAAAATGGGATAGTACAAACGAGTACAAGTTCGCTTGAGTCCTTTTACACAGTTGCTTTAATACGATCAATTTATTTACTACTAACTACACCCGCTAATAGGAAGTATAAAACATAACCTTAGAAATAATAACATTAATTTTCTAATCGATTAATATTTATTATTGTTTCCGAAAGTAGCCCTGCTCCGTTTCTCAATCCAGAAATTCACGGTGATATCAATTATAATCGTAACAGCTTGTCAGCATTCACTGTAATGGTATTAAAAGTATCGCTTAAGTAAGTTTAGCAGCAGAGACAGATTCTTACTACAATTCCGAGATTATTACAAAAGAGAGTCAAAACAAATCTGCTGATAAACTTTTTGATGGCAGTGATCAGGACCTAGATTATGTCGATCAGGCAGAAAATTTTAGAAGCAATATTAACATATTTGAAAATATGAGAAGAAATATGAAATGCTTGAAAAAACTACAACAAACAATTGAATGCTTTGAAAAAAACTACGGAAACAGCAGCAAATGGTTCCCAGCAACGTCAATCCATAAAAAATGCAAAAAAAACGTTGTCATCTTTGTGCACATTTATCTGCAAAAATGTCATCGGGTTTTTGACTTTTTCAATTACACGATGTGTCTGCCATTCTTAAAAAACTGAATCAGACACGTATACAAGACCACCATTTTCAAGCTTCCTCACTATTTCACCTATTTTCTTTTTTGCAAATGAATAAGTTTTGGTCAGAAGAGGGTGATCTTCCAACCAAGGTAATGTAACTTCATATCTACTCTCTTTGTTGACCCCTATAGTTTGCTAAAAACAATCCTTGGCCGTTCTGTTTAACTCATCCACAGATTGCCTAAAAGAAAGTTCTTTTGTTCCAAACTAAAACTGGAACTATTCTTATTAAAAGAGTCTCCACGGCAACAAAACCGCTTTTCAAGACACGTACATCATCAGTGTACAGTACAGACTCTTTTCTTGTGTCTCGAACTTTGATGTTCATGCCCTGCAGTTTATCGATCCCTAAACCAGAGAAAATAGTAGAAACTGCACTGCAAGTCTGTGGCTGGTCCAACTTCAGACTTGCCTATTTAGACCTCTTACTTACTTTTTTGGTTAAAGCTGTAAGCCACTGCGTGGTAATGCGCGCATACTAACTTGCACAGAACAGATATGTAAGACTGAATGTAACCCTTATTTTTTATCGCTATTATTAAAAAGTTTCGTTGTAACTAAGATGTTGGGTGTTCTTTCTAGTTAAAAAAGGGTAACAAATATTTACGTTCAAACAGTGCCCATGCTGCTACAGAGTCAATTTGTAACGTTGATGCATTCGCTCGGACTGAGCACCTCCGAATAGACAGTGCTTAATTCGTTTCTCACCAATTACCAACAGACTTATTTTACGTGCAGTTGACCTTAGTATATATGAGCGTTTCAACTCAGTGTTAATCAAAACTTGCACGTTACATAAGATTCCACTTTCTATCAATTCTTGCAACAACACATGCGTACTGTTGTGATTGGTAGCATTTACCTCTTGCTTCACCTGTAAATCATCACTTGGTGCTGGTAATCCATTTAGCACTTTAAGATTTGATTCTAGATCAAGACACTTCGAGGTTGCGTCTATTTGGTTCACTTGAAACAATGGCCCGATAAAACATTCCTTCTTTTTGTTTATAACTTGCTGCTTCTTGTCGAAAGTATAATCTCGTGCTTTAAGGCAGTTCAAACTTTCATGTAAACTACTACAAAATATGCACGTGGCGACTTCGCTATTGTGAATATTGTTTCGTTGTATCGGATAAGTTTTAAATTACTAAAGGTTTAAGTGCTAAAATTCGTTTATTTATTTACTTACACTACTAACTTTCATTAAGGTACAGAAAAGACTAACTACTAAAACGCTGCAGGTAGATATTTTACCAAAAGGGTTACAGCCCCCTCTTTACCTGCCCTACAATATAAATTTACATTATGTATAATTATTTTCTACAGCTATTGACCAGCTCTGCTGCAGTGCGAATACATAACCCGATTTCGGTGACCTTTTTTTAGAGCTGCTTCCCGAATTACCACTCCTAGGCAACTTAGAATCAAATCCAGATTCTTTGTAGGCTAAGAAAATGCATTGCTTATTTTACATTTCATTTAAAAAAATCGATCAAGCGTATAAGGTCATTTGTCAGACTAATACTTGATCCATAACATTGCTTAAAACTTGCTATAGAAACTATCCATTCTATTGGCTTTGCGCTGTTTCCATGCACCAACCCACGGATGATTGTTACCACACACGTAGCAGGTAAAAGCATGGAATAACATTTGTTTGCAGTTATTCCCAACGACTCCAAAGCTGAGTTGCGTTTGAATCGGATTGTACAAAATTAATTTTAAAACTACCCGGTACTGTAGCTTGTGTCAAATACTCTACTTTATCTGCATCGTCAATGTCTATATTATCGTTCACTTTCTTATATTGAGATCAGAAGGAAAAATAGTCACAAATCTCGCCATCAAACCTTTTAAATTGTATTACCGACTATGAGCCAAGAACGGTTATCAAATGTATCTATCATTTCAATAAAATCATCTATATTAGAAGAAATAGATATTCACCATATCATAAAAAAAATTGCCGACATGAAGGCCCGAAACGTAGTTTTCTTTGTGAAATGCCGATTTTTTAATTTGTGAAAATATATTTTATTTTGTTTTGTAATATTAGGTAGGTCTACCTGACAGTTCTGACAGAAAGAATTTATTATTCATTTTTATTTGTTAGAAGTAGCTTGTATAGGAGAATTTGTTTTAATTACATGTTGGATTTTTTTTTTGTTATTTCCTTGTATAGTGTATTTGATTTGTATATTTTACCATTTTTGTATTTCTTGTAATATCGTAATCTGAATAGATATTTGTTTGTTTTACTTAATTTTTTATTTAACAATACCAAACATTTTTTTTTAATTATAATCAGTGACGGGTGCGTATTCTACATCATGTAGAAAATGTATTTTCTACGCGTAGAAAATAACAATTTTCTACATTACACATTTGATGTAGAAAATGTCGAGTATGCAGAATATGTATAAAATACAAATAAAATGCGTTCTGAAAGAGCCACAGGCCCCGAGAAAAAAAATGGTTAAGTATTTACTGTGTTATCAAACATAAAAACACCCTGTAAAATATACCTACGTACCACACGATTTACCTGCGCAAAATTTTGTTGAAAATCATCAAATATTTGTTTATAAATTTCATCGACGTTTTGGTTCCATTTTACGTTGTTACTCGTATTCTTTTTACGTTTTAAAACAATCTATTTAAATTTCCTTGTATAACATTTGGTAAGTATTTTTTAGATTAGTGAAGTATTAAAAGAATCTTGCCGAAGACTCACCTTCCAAAAAAAGTCGAATTGGTCAACAATATTGAATTAGATTCTTATCAAAGTAATTTAAGAAGGTTTACACATATTGATAACACATAATAACAACCATAAGGAACACTTCTGTCGGCACCTTTGATATTGCAGTCTGGAAAATTAGTGACCTTCGGCCATTTTGAAAATAGTGTTGTAGCGCGAGATTTAATTTCTTTTAGTAGAATGCATTTTTTTAAACAACAAATCGATTATTTTAACTAACTAGATATATAATTGAAATATTGTTTAATTATCTGTTTAAGCTGACCACATTTGCAAAGTAATTGAAATTACTTTATCATCTTAATTGTTGTTTGTTATGTATTTAAAAAAATTCTGACGATTTAACAAATGCTTAAACTACAATTTTCTTATCGGAAAAGAATGCTGTGGTATTTAGTCTAGTCTGTGTTATTGGTATTATTTAGGTTGCTAACTCATTACACCGTGCAGCTAACAATACGAATTTTAACATAAATATAAATTGAGTAATGACGTAATTTTTGTCACTATAATTTTCAACAAACGAAATTGTTTATCATAAGCATAATTGTTTGTATTGCACTCAAGTACCGCATTTGTAAATCCTTGACGTTTATTTATCATAGAAGATGTAAATACAAAAGAATTCCAAATATAACTTAATTTGTCAGAAACAATAAACTCACGACCGCCATATTCTTATGTGTGCAAACTAGCACCTGCGCTCTCAATTTTTTTGCGCGGGAAACTGCTGAGTGTCCCTTATGGTTGTTATTATGTGGTGATAACGTTATTTTGTATTTATTTTTAGTGTCAGCAAATTACTAAGAAGCAATGTGTTCTTAGAACAGTAAATTAAACATCATACGTTGTTTTTCATTTTTTTTTAATTAACGGTGTCAAACTATAATGTTACAGGTCAGTAATTTTCGATTTATTTGGCTCAAAATTTTGATTTTTGTAAAGGTTTTATCAACATTTTTATTTTGACATTTTCTGCTTTTATTGATGCTATGATTTCATCTTCTAAATTAACAACCTGTTAATCAAATACACGCTGTATGTATTTACTGCTTTCTAATGTATAAACCTTTATTTGTTTTTTTCTGAATTTCGGATATTGTTATCATTCGTTTATTGCTATCAAAAATCCCAAGTCTCAACGAGATTCTATTAAGCAGCGTGCACTGTATTTCAATAAACCATTTTTTGTACTCGTAATTATTTCCATTCGACAATAATAAAATGGAAAATATAATAAATATTTAAAAGATGGTCATTACTAAAACTAGGTGTCGAATCTGCTCGATACACAATACAATGTCTGCAATTACAATGTGGTAAAACTGAATTATAATATGAATTAGAGATGAGAATTTTAGTTCCTTTTTATGAACTAGTTCATCAGTTATCATTCAGTAAACAGAACTAGTTCAATGAACTAGTTATTTAGTTCATCTCGACAAAACAAAATTGGTGTTGCAGGTTTGCATATGATGACTTTGCTATTTAGTTCTGTAATTCAATTAGAACGACGACGCGTGCTTTTCAGTGTTCCGGCTATTACTAATCTATTTACTTACGTTGCAAACATCTGTACCCAGAATTAAGTTTGTCATGTCATAAAAAATAAACCTTCAAATGTTTTAAATAGGTACTCAATTTTATTGAAAATTTGGTAAATAAAATTAACAATTATATACTAAAAAACAATATAAAATATAAGAAGTAGTAACATTGACATGCAATATTCAGCGTCAAATTTAAAACTTCTATTGTGCTTTACCATTAAAAATAAAAAATATAAAAAGTATTAATAGTAATTGTAATAAAATATAAGTATGACTAATATTACCACTTCACATATTAACATTCAAAAATAAAATTTTGGAAACATTATTTGCATTTAATCTGGATCCTTTTTCTGTTAATATTTGTCCATCTTTGCTAAATATTCGTTCACATGGAACTGACGTTGCAGGAATACACAATCGTGTTTTGACTATGTTATACAGTTGTGGATATATAAATCTTCTTTCATACCACCATGTTAATGGATTATCACATCTACTAATAAGAGGTTCATGTAAATAGCGATCGAGTTCCAATATACCCACTACTTGATTATCTAAAGCTTTTCTGAACTCAATTGTTGGGGGTTTGACAGATTGTAAAAAATGTATAATGCTTGTTTGATCAGATGTTGTTTTTGCTCTTTTTGAAGTCACATATTGGTTTTCTGCTCCCTCTACCGTTTTTCTTACATCAGTACTACAAAAACTAGTACTTGGTTTTGATATTGCTCTTACAGATATACTTGTATCTATACATAATAATATATTTTTAATTGTATTGATGTTTACCGATTTGCACTGAATTTTTGAAATTGTTGGAATTTTGAAATGTTGTGACCGATAAAGTAATTGTACGACAAAAGATATGACAAGAACTTTCAAACAAAAATATAGTGAGAATTAAAAACACATTCAACCTTTATTCAAATCAATATTGATTTTCGTTAACTCGATCATTAAAATATGTTTATTTCTTATGATGCTAACTTGCCAGTATTTGAATTCGCTACACAAGAAAAATCCGAAATTTCCTCGTTTAATTGCCTTTTTATTGAAATGGTGGTGTGTTTATTTTTCATGTGACGATGATGATGTGAAGATTCCCAATTGATCCACCTTTAATATTTATAATTTAGGAGCAATAGTTGCATTTTGTTTTTGTTTTATCTGGACCCGTTAAATCATCAAAGTGCAACCAAATATCGCTTCGCTTTTTTGACATATCTATTTGTATTTACTTATTTCACGTATACTGTTATGCACAACAAAAACCTCGCAAAAACACTCTTTTTGATTCGCTTATTTCAGATGAATGGCAAGAAACCGAAGTACATGCCTACATGTCGCATGGGTATTTGCTGGTTGATTACCATATCTATGTACCTATATGTATTTATATCATTATAAAATAACAGCCGAAATTGTACTGGTTAAAGTGCTCAATGCTAATTCGGAAAACGGCATGAATCATTTTGTGTTCTTTCTACCCGTTTAATTAGCGGAAACAATGGTATTAAAAATAATTATCAACGTTTTTAGGTGTTTGTAGTTACTACTTTTTAATTCATAATTAATTTCAACTAAATCTTGGTAATAATAAAACAAAGTATGTCAAAAGTTTTTATTATGATAAGAAACGAAAAAAAGAGATTTTTTAATTAGCTTTGTAAGCAGTTTTTTGTTTGCTTTTTTTTAAAATTAATTAACTACGAAAATGTAGGTACTAACATAAGTAATAGGAGAACGCGGGATATAAAAATCAAGATAATCAGAGTATTTCTTATAACAAACGTGATGATAATCGATGCGAAGACGAACGGAATGTGCTCTTGTAGCGAAAGCAGTGAGAACGTTGGTTTTGTACGTAATTAAGGATAAGTGATGACGAAAACAAATTTTATGATGAATGAATGCACTAAAGTACTACCTAGTTCATTTTATGATTGAGAACTAGTACATTTAGTTCACCGATGAGACTAGTTCAATTGAACTAGTTCGGTCAGGAACTACACATCTCTAACATAAATATATAATACCGCATCTTTACATCATTCACTATTTTCATCGATATCTTGATGGAAATCGTTGAACCTACTTTAAAATAAAATAGGGTTCTTGACAAAAGTTTTTTTTACGTTTTCGTGATAATTATTGAACAAATTTTATTCAAATTCGAAATTTTAGTACTGTTTTTTGGGTGTTCTGTTTTGACTTTGGTAAAGACTTAAATATTGCTATTCGCTTCACTGTAACACAAATTTTAATCAGCAAATGTCAAATTCTAACTTCAACAGCTGTTGGCAGGTTGGGTTTTTAAAAATGGCCCATCACTGATTATATATATACATGAGCGCCATGAAAATTTTTGCACACTGGCGCCACTAGGTATCATCGTGGCACTGACTATTTTACATAATAATATTAAATTTCGTTAATTCTAATCTACCTAATTACTTTAACGTTTTTGCAAAAACTATTGTGACAATTTGTTAGAAAGAAAATATTACCTTAAACGGTTTCTATCGGGAGCTTTTACCAAAATTTTGTTTTATGAATAACCTTTGATTTATTTTGCTAAATTCTATTATTTGTAGCTCATTATAATTTTCTTATTTAGGACATTTAAGTTTTAAGAAGTTTGTAACTTGTTCATTACTACTGTTTATAAAACCACAGTCAATGTTATCGAACTCTAAATGATAATTGATTATTAATATATTTCAGTAGAAAACAAAAGTAACTACTATTTGATGAATGTAAGACTTTCTAAATTTAATTAAAATTAGTGGGTACGTTCATTGCAAGTGCGTTTATTGTGTGCGAACGTTGAAGAGGTACGTAAATTAGCTAATATACTTTTTATTTGAACTTTTATTGTTATTTGAGCGATTGTTTGTGTGATTACAGTAACTTAACATGTTTATTGACAAATCATAAAATGAAGTTTACTTTAGAATTTGTTTCAAAAGTTTGTGTTTTAAGGGTAAAATAACAATAACTGTTGTCAATTAATTTTTGACGAATAAACCGATGAAAACATGGGAACCTGTCTCGCGTTTAAAAAAACAATTTAAATTTTGTATTTAACAGATAAGAAAGAGTGTTGACTTTGTGACTTTAATCATTGTTTTATTTCCTATTATTGGAATAAAGTTTATACAATTCAGAAATATTAAACAGTTTTAATTGGCCCATAAGAATGAAATTTATGATGAATTATAGTGTTTAATTAAACGTACTTTTAATTAAAAAAACGTTTAAAATCAATTTATTAAATTACATTGTCAAATCAGATATTATACATTAATAACATTGTTTATTATTCAATCTACCGCTAATTAAGCACATCTCTGATCGATTAAATGACCGGATAATTAATTCGGAAAATGTTAAGGTCGTCAATATTATCATATAAGGTCTTAAGTTATCAATTTTATTTTGTGGTTCTATTGTAGGAATCCTTTTTTATTGAATAAATCTAGTTTTTATACAAATTTTAAGATTCTTCCCAAAAACAAAGGGTAATTTAATACATAGTGAGAATCTTTTTGCAATAATAAACGAAAATACTGTCGAAATTAAATAATGTAGGAACTTGAAAATTCATCCTACAAACCTGTGCGATAAGTAAAGTAATAATAACAATAATAAACGTCTTATCTTTGGTGTTTATTTACTTACAAAAATTTAACTCTAATAGTATTAGTGTAATGGTTTTCATTTAAATTTGTTTATACTTTCACGTACAGTTAAATTACTTTTGGCATAACTTCTATTTAGGTACAAATTATGATTAAAATTTAATCACAATTAAATCTTGCACCAATATTTTAATGTTGTACTTAGAGGTAACTTACATTTAATTGCCATAAAAACAATTGTTACAAAAATTAGCGAATCTAGTAAATATAACTTAAACATTATTATTAATATGTACTCAAATAATGCCCAACCTTGCTTTCCACTATTAGAAAATTAAGAATATTATGTAATAAAACTGATGTATTTGTTGATCAGTTCACTCTTTTATCACACATTTATACCAGGCTATAATAAGGTTTTTAAACTCAAGTAATAACTATCTACACAGATAAGGAAAAAAAGAGAACATCAAAAGCTATAAGATTTCTAAAAATTTGCTTCTACGTTAGAATTCAATCAAATTTAAAGTTAAGTGAAAACACGTTTGATTTTTAAACTAATTCTTATCTTTTACTGATAAATTTACTATTTGTGGTTAAGAACGTGACATTTTCTTTTGGTGCAGCTGATTCCACGTTAGTAGGAATGTTATGTGTAGTTTATATCAAAGCAAACTACATTCAAATTAGAATCGCACAGTTAGATTTGAAATAAGCATGTCAATTAACAATTTTTTATATAAATAATCTAGTAAACAAGTAGTTTTATTTGTATTGCTAGTTTAAAAATTGCTATTTTCCAAGTATAGACAGATTTAGACTGAGGTAATTGATTAATAAGCTTCGGATAGTTATTCATTTTTATACTTGCATACGCCGGAAGTGACATCAGCTTTTTTATTTTATATCGAATGCTATACTTTTTATTAATTTTTTCAATTTTACGTGTAATTTTAAACTAATTTTGTTCATTCAACGGTTTATGAGATATTTCGATGTTTTTGAGCATTTTTACGTTTGTAACATCAACTTTAAAAATTCATATCTTGTAAAATTATGAAGTTTAAGCTACGATATTTGTATCAATATTTATTCAAATTATCATTTTTTAAACAACGTTTTGTAGAGGGCCAACAGACTCTACAAAGTATTCAAAATATAATGCTAAAGTTAACAAGCTCATTTTTTTTAAATAGAACGGCTTATACATATTGAGATGCTTAAAAACACAGTAAAATTCTGCATCAGTTGATATAATAGTTCTCTATACCCATCTTTACCCGTTAATGAGCTAATATTGTCGAAAAAAACATTCCTTAAGGAACCAACTAAATAAATTGTGGTGATTGAGATTTAGGATCTCGCCACTAGAATGATTTTTAATTGAAATTTGTACTAATATTAAACAAATCCTTATAACTCATTAAAGGTTAAAAATGGGTATAGAGAACCCTTACACCAATTCATGCAAAATTTTTAACCATCCTAATACGTATGTACAGGCGGTTCTGTTTAAAAAAATTGAGTTTTACGCATGTAAAAGTTGTTAACTCTGGCGTTATATTATGAACACTCTGTATGTATATTGAACCTTTACAAAATGTTGTTGAAAAGATGATAATTTAAATAAATAGTGATATTAAATAAATAACGCAGCTTCTTCTTCATAATTTGACAAGATATGAATTTTTAATGTTGATGTTACAAATGTAAGAATTCTCAAAAACATCTAAATATCTCAACTACTTTTGGGATAATGAGCAACGAACAAAATTAGTTTAAAATAACACGTAAAATTGAAAAAAATAATAAAAAGTATGGCATTCTATATAAAATAAAAAAGCTGATGTCACTTCCGGTATAAAACTTTTAACGAACGGGTTACGTGAAAAACCCTGTATATATAACTGGGTTTACATTCCATTGCGGAATTGATGTCGCTCCTATTGGAGCTCTTCAGAGTGTTTTACTGGGTTGGTTCGTCACTCCTCTCCACCTTTCTTTCTTTTCTTTTACTTTACAGGTCGTTGTGTTTCTTTGCCTCATTGATTACTACACCTTCCCATTTTATTTTCGGCTTCCCCTTTGCTCTCGTATCTTGTGACTTTCATTTCATTATCTTTTTCGCAATTCATTCTTCTTCTTTACATGTCGGTACCAACGTATTCTCTTAGCTTTAATTTCCTTTACTATGTTTTCTCCTTTTAGTATTTTTTGTATTTCGTGGTTTGTTAATCTTATATGTAATTCTTCATTTATATTCTGTGGTCCATATATTCTTCTAATGATTTTTCGTTTAAATACTTTCAACTTTTCTGCATCTTTATTTGTGATGGTTTGCATGGTTTCACTTGCGTATAGTACTGCTGGTCCTTTTGCTACTTTGTACATTCTAATTTTTGTTTGCTTTGTTATTGGTTTACTTTTTATAATTTCTTTAAATTTGTTGTATGCGTTGTGTCCTTTTGTCTCCGTTTATTCTTTGTGCTGTTTCTATGTTTCTCCCGTTTTTGCTACTTATAACTGTTGCAAGATTTTTGAAGGTTTGAACATGCTCGAATTTTAATCCTCGTTTTTTTGCCTCGTCCTCTATTTTCTGTGTCATTTCCTCTAAGCTTTTCTTGTCTCTTGTCAGTACTGCGATGTCGTCTGCATACGAAATTACTTGTATTGACTTTCGTATTATGGTTCCGGTTATTTTACAATTTCTTATTACACCTTCTAATGCTATGTTAAATAGAGCTGCGGGTAGTCTATCTCTTTGTATTACACTTTTTACTTGTTTTTCTGCGTTTGTTAATTCTTGTGTTATTACAACTGTCTTGGATTCCTCCAATGTCATTTTATTTAGTCGTTTTATCTTGGTTGGTATTTCTAATGTTGATATGTCTTTTATTATCGTTCTTCTCTCTAAGCGGTTAAATACTTGTTTGATGCCTATGTACAAAATATTAATGTCTCTTTCATAGCATTTTTCTATCACTTAATTTAGCATGTGTATTGCATCAACTGTAGATTTTCTTTGACTGAATCAATTTTGGTATCCTCCTACCTCTCTTCGTGTGTAAGTATTTTTAATATTATTGATGATAGCACTTTATACACTGCATTTAGTAGCATTATTCTTCTATAGTTGTCACATGTTGATGATAATCATGTTTCCATGTTTTTTAGGTATTTTTGCCATGTTTTTAATTTATTCCTGTTATTACCTACTTCCCTGTTTGCTGTCTTATTTGTCTATATAATTTTGTGTTGTTTTTGTTGTCTTTTTTAACTCCTCCATTAGTGTTTTTAGCCATTTTAGCTTCTTGATTTTTTATTAATTTTTTATAAATGTTATTATAAGCGACTTTCGACTTAGACCGCGTCGTACTTTAACACTCAGACTTAGACATGGTTTTAGTCTCTCCTTGAGAGCTAAAACAAGAAGTAGAACTTGGCCTTTGCCGTATTGTCGTTTGTGAACTCAAGCAAACTGACGTTTCGCAAGACATTGTAGCTTGCATCTTCAGAATGGTAAATGTCACTGAAGGAAAAAGTGTAAATGACGATATTTATGTTTCCGTTACCGCTTAACTGACTTTGTTATTACTTTGAGTAAGTGCATGTGTCCTTTCTAAAAAGGTTGATCTTTGTCTTAGAGAATATAATACTGGTTGCCAAGATTTGCTGAGTCTTAAACCGTCTTCTCGGTTTATATTACATGGATGTTTTTGTATTTCCACAGCTTCCCGGAGTAGTCTGGGAAAGTAGAAAAGAGTTCTAGCCAACATTTTAGTTTGGTAAAGTTTAGGGTGCGTCTTTGGTTCCACACGTGTTCTGCCACTGCTGATTTAGTAACCCTGCGGTGTTTGCAGTCAGCCATATGTTCTTTTACTCTAAACTTAATAGAGCGTTCCGTTTGTACTATATAACTTGAACAAAGAATTTTCTAAACTCCGGCATGTTATAGTGCCCCTTGTTTGTCTTTAGAAGATGTAAACAGTTTTAATATTATGTTTCTTTAGCACCCTGCTTATTTGGTCTGTCGAACACCTACAGTATGGTAAATAAGCAGTGATAGTAGATGGTGATTAGTATTCTTTGATTTTTGGATTTATTGCTCTTTTCCATGCGTTTTGGTTTTTTTTTTGAACCAGTATTCATTTTGTTGTAAGGACTCCAACAGTGTTTCCTTTTCTGTTTGTAGATTTTCATTATCTGACACATGTATAGCTTTTTTAGCTAAAGTATGCAAAACAGTATTCTGCTGTACTAGATCGTGGTGAGATTTGACGTATAAGTATTTATTAATGTGCGTTTTCTTTCTATAAACGGAATATCCCAATTTCCATGTGACTTTATGCTCCTTTTTATGTATGTACTTTGTGCTTGCTATGAACAACTTAAATTCCTCTGCTCGGTTACATAATAATGTCCCATTGTCATTGGTCATAGCATTGCATTTAAGTCTCCTAGCAATATTAGCGTGTCGTGTTTTGAGATTTTCTTGCATGTACTTTCTAGTTTCGTAGAATATGTCCTTTTCTTCATTTGTTGCTACTTCGGTTGGTGCATATACATTTATTATATAAATATTTGCTATCTGGTTATATAAGATTCTGCCATTTATTTTTTTGAATTCCAGTACTTGGTTTCTATATTTTTTATCTATCATAAACGCTGTTCCATTACTTCCTTGTTTTTCTTCTCATACGTACATTATTGAATATTTTTCTTTATCTAATCGGCCTTTATCTCTCCATCTCACCTCTTGTAGTGCTAATATATCTATTTTATATCTTTGCATTTCCTTATTTACTTCTTCCATCTTTCCTATTTCTAATAATGTTTTTATGTTATATTTTCCTAATCGTGCTTTATTTCGATACTTTCTTGGCTTTTTGCTCTTTTTCTATTTCCTCGCCATTGTCGTCTATTCTTTGTATTTTCTGTTTGCGTATCTAGTTTTTTAGTTGGGTTTCGTTCTTTGTCGTCGAAACCCCACTAGTAGACTTTGTATTCATACAGTCTTGCTTCCTGATGGCTTTAAATTTTCTGCTTCCTGAGTTATTCTGTTATTGCTATTTTCTCTGAGCTTTCTATGTTTTTTCGGTAATCTTTCTATCGCTGATCGTTTCTTGCTTTTTGTCCCTTTGTTCTCATTTTCTAAAGCGTCTTTTTCTTGCTGTTGTAATTGCTCAAGTGTGTAGTATTCTCCATTTATTATTAGTTTATTGCCGATAAGATATGCTTTGTATTGCTTTGTTCTCGCTTCTTTCATATAGGTTATTTAATGTTCTTCTTTGTGGCCGTACTTGTTTTGCATAATTTTCTAAAATTTAGATCTCCGTTCCTTTTAATTTATTGGTTGCTTTAAGGACTTCTATTTTCTTATTCTATGAGTTAAATTCTATAATAACTGGTCTATTTTGTCTTTGTTCTTGTGATTTCCTACTTATTCTCTTTATTTCGTGTAGTTCCGTTTCCATGTTTAATGTTATTTACATTTTTCTTAAGATTTTTCTTATTTCTTGCATCAGTATTGGTTCCTGTTCATTATCGTTTTTTTTTATACCTTGTATAGTAATTTTGTTTTTGCGTATTTCTTTCACTAGTGTTTCCATTCTTATGTTTTGTTCTATGATTTGGGTATTTAGTTTTTCATTCATTTCTTTGAGTTTTTGATTATCATTTTTTATATTTTGTATTTCTAATTGTTAGTTCCTTTCATCTATTGCTTGAAGCTTATTGCTAATTTTACCTAGTAATTCTTCCATATTTTACCTCTCTCTTCTGTTCTTCTTTTGTTGTGTTTCCTCTATTTTGTGGTGGAACCCGTTGCGTTAGCTCGTATGTGGTGTGTTGTTTATCTACTAGCGGGCTTAGCGTCACCCGTCTAGTTATCTATTCTTAGCTTACTTAGTTCGTCCATGAACCCAAACGGGCGCTGGCTTCATTCTGCTATTGTGAAATAGATACTGGTGTTCTTTTAAAATCTTTTAATTTTAGAGAGTAAAACCACTAACTATAACAACATTCAAATGCAATAACAGTACTTTATTCTCGTTGTTCAACTTTTTATACATCTATAATTTACTACTTGTTTGTTTATTTATTACGGGTATTTGACTATCAATATTGAATTTATTTATTTGCTTTTATTTGACTTTAAAAAAGATTTCAATTACGTGCGTTAATAAAAATAAAATGGTTGGTGTATAAATTATTTGTGATAACCATTAAACGTCTGTTTACTATGATAATAGATATTTCGTATTGCACGATTATTTATGTTACTATAATAAATGCATTTTTTACCTTTAAATATCCTGTATAAATTTCTCAATATTATTTGTTGAATCTGTCCACTAACTACTTATCTCTTTTTCATATCTTACTAATTTTGCTATTTAGACTTCTTCGATAAATTATTAAAATAGCGGAGCAAGTTCACTGCACTGCAGTATACTATACACTTGCATATGCATATTTTAGACATTTTCTCTTATATATGCATATATGTATTTACATTTCAAAACATAATTGAATATTTTACAAAATTAACACGCTTTTAAGAGGTTTTTACATTTGCACACTGCTTAATTAAGAAATAAAAGTAAGCTTTTGAAAAAGTATACCAAGCGGAACACTCTTGATAAGTGTACAATAAAAAATAATTATGTTCCGAAACTATTTAGCAATACTTTATAAAAACTAAGATAAAATGTAATCAAGATTTGTAAAGTTTTATTAGTATTTATACTATATTATTTAATAAGGACGAAACAAAAAATAAATAACAAAACTTATAAAATACACATATTTTAAATGCATATTTTTAGCGATTTTTGTGCATATTTGCAGCATCTCTAGTGCATAACAATATAAAGCATATTGATTAAATTCAATTTTGAAATTTTATAAAGCTTAACTTAAACAATAAATAACTTATTTACTATATTCTATATATAGAGTGTAAAAAGTTTAGTAAGTAACTCAATGAAGTATTGACATAGTTACTTCTTAAGCGAAGCTACTTAATAAGCGTATTGTTAAAAACCACAAACATTTCTATTTAAAAATTGAAATTTATGGTAAATAAAATCTGAAATGCTTGATTTTACGCAAATTAAGAAATTTGTAGTCTAAATTTTGGTCAATTCTATCTAAATGTAAAAAAAACATCACCATCTCTAGTTCATTGAAATAAGTTATTATATTTAATTTTAAACCTTTAACAATAAAATCTTTCTTATGTATTCTATTGTTTACGAACAAAATGTATACAAATTTCTTAGAAGATTACTCACTGTTAACTCAGTTTCAATCGACATAGCTTTAACTTAACAAACACAGTTACTTAAACAATATATAATTTCGCCACAAACAAAGTAACCTAATACATAGTTTTTAGAAGACTGTCATTGTTAGTTATTCTTATAGAGAATGAATAGGTGTAAATTTTAAATAAGATTAGGTAAATGGAAGAGTTACCAACTTGTTACATCCGTCATTTTGATGTATATTTAATCATAAAATTTTAACAATAAAATTTTTTTGTACTCGAATGTTTACCTACAAAATGTATACAAATTCTTTAAAAAAATTTATCATTAAAAAAACGGAACTCAATTTACTTGCTAAACGAATTATGGACTTATGACTGAACTGCCGGAATTTTTACTTTGTAAAAGTTTTTATTTACTAACCGACTGTTTACTAACGGATTTCTACGGAATTATATGTATTATTATTATTATATATTTTAATTTAGATTTTTTTATTAGTAGAGCAAGTATACCTAATTATTACAGTAGTAATCAAAAACTAATTTGTAGTGTGTGTTTAGTAATGTTATGGAATGTTAGATTATAAACATGATTAAAAATACAGATGTTAATCTTATTATAAGTAATTTTTGTTTACATAGTGTTTTTGTGATTATTTGATAACTGCATTTTATTAATATCAATTAATTTAAAAGTATAGTTTATGGATGTAGCGCACTGAATCTTTATTGATATGATTTTTTGAAATTGGTTAAATTTTTTTTAAATATTCAACATGTCCACTATAGTGTTAAAATTTTTTTTATATTTTCTAAGTATATATTCACAGAATTACTCACACTTAAATTGCGTACATTTTGTACTAATTAGGATTTATTTGACTGTAGTTGTTCTAAGTAACTGCTTTTAATCTATACCGCCAATTAAGTACCTATTATCGGTTGGTAATTGACACTTTAGCTGTCGTTAAATAGAAAGTCACCAGATAAATTCGTCATTATCTGCATTTGCAGTTGAAGTTACTTCCAATAAAAAACTTTACAGTTATTTAACATTAATTGTCATACAAGTGATGAAATGGCTCCACTATTAAGATGTCTGTCTTAGCTCACGTAACTCAAAATTTAAAAAATGTTATTTATAAAGTATGTAGTTTATAACCAACAAAACCAAATCTTTGAAATTAAAGGTACGTCAAACTGATTTTTAAGTTTAGAATAGTATAGTAAAAAACGAATTTCATAAGAAACGATTTTTTTGCATGCCACCAAATTTAAAAAACGATCCGCAAAGCGGAGAGTTTTTTAATGGTAAAGTGCAAAAAAGTACTTTTAAACTTTTTTGCACTTTATACTATTTTATACTATTTTTTCTATTTTTTATAAATTTCACATTTAAAGAAAAAATTTGCATTTTAGTAATTTTTTAAAATACTATAAAACTGTAACACTCTTTCAAAACAATGTATGTATTACTTCTATATTGTCCGTAGAATATATTGACGATTGTAACATTTGTAAAACTATTTAACATGAAATATATTATTATTATTATGCAATTATACATCGATACCAATACCAACACTAACAAAATAAAAAAGCATGCTATAATATTAGTTAGTAGAGGCGTTTCATTATGTCGTGAACTGTGACCTTGAGTCGAAAATCGGAAAAATTTGACAAGTCTATCTGAATTCCAAAAACGTTGGTCTATTTAAAAGGCACTCACGTCAATAAAAATTAAAAATAATTAGATATTTATTTATTAATTAAAAATTAATTTACTTATAATAATACCTAAAGACCTATTAACAAAAAATACAACGATAAAAGCAAAGAAGGTTAGAAAAAATGTACCGGCGAATGTTTGTAAGACTGATAATAACAATATTTTGACATATACAGACTACAGCGCCACAGTTCACGAAATCCTGAAAGACGTCTACGATACGAGAACACGTGTCGTTATACCTTCATTATAAACGCTAAATAGAAAAAAAAAATTGATGCGTTTCAAATTACTAATAAAATAGCAATATATTCAATTTAACTCAAAAAATCAAAATCCATAACTCAAATCAATTAAAAATCTTTACTAACAACTCATGATAAAATGTTGTTTAAATGCTGTTACTAAATTGAAAATGATGGTTATATAACTACCAAATAATGTCACATATAAATAACAAACAGCTTAAGTTGTGAATCAGGAAAAGTGGTAAATCTTTCTAATCCCTTCTCCTACTAGAAATATTAACCATCTTTCCGAAAAATAATTAACTACACAAAAATTGCCATTTGCCTTAAAAATTACTTAACTTACTATTATGAGAGATGTAGCAATTGACAATAAGCTACAGACACACAGACACAGGTTAAATAAAATACTAGTTTAGTTCACTTACATTTTGGCTTACGTGGTCAATCTTTCTGTTGTAGTTGAGAATTGTACAAAAAAATACTTTTCGTGCTTATTGCAAACATCAATATTCGTTCATAAGTGTAATTACCTAACAACGAAAAGAAAACTCCAGCATCGCAAAGTAAGAAATCAAAATCTAAGTAAATAGTAATTTATGTAACAAGCGCCGAAAGTGAAACATAGTATAAGGAATGTAAACGAGGCGCGAGACCGCAGGACGAGCGCTGCATGAGACTGAAGTATAATAAAAACGTCATAAATGTAATGTTGGTAGTACATTTATAACTAACTGAATCTGTTAAGTTCAAAATAGGAATGTTTTACGTAGTACCTACTCTTAAATGTATGGTTCTCTTAAATTTAATTGATGACATTTTTAAAGCGTTTTTCTTTTGATTATAATTAAATTTTAGAATTTATCAACAGATTTTAGTTGACTATCAAAGCATAGTTTTACGTAGATTTTGATTTTATAATAAGAACATCACAAAAAATACGTTCTCAAAGCTAATTATTATTTGAGTAGAGGTGTGTCTGGTGGAATATATATTTAAGTCTCTAAAATTAAAAAAAAACTAGTTTTTCAAAAAAGTCTACAACAAATAATGGATGTTACTCCTGTCCAAAGTGTTATAGCGTACTCTCATGCATTAACGTTTGTTAAGCTATACTTTACTTGCAAAAATTAATTTTTGTTTGTTAGTGTAGTTACGCAACTTAAAAAAAAAACTAGAGTTGCAAACTGAGAAATCGAAATTTAGACAAAACTATATTTTTAAGTTCAATTATTATTTAAAAAAAATCTATATTAAGTAAAAAATATATATAAAAGTATAGAAGCTTTAGTTAAAATTTAAAAAAAATATTTATATTCCAATACTAGAGTATTATACAGAGTTACTCACTTGCTCTATTTTCTGCTATAGTAACTTTAATTATAATTTTGCGAGAAAATGTTAAGATATTTTTTTTTCAGATATTTTTCTTTAGAATATTTTGGGTCTCGCGGGGGTCTTAACTTCTTCTGTACAGGACCGTACCCAGTTTTTTTTAAAATAAATTACCCTTTATATTTTAGTCTTTTTAAAATCTATACTTAGAAGAAAAAAGATATTTCTTAAAGTTTCTCGTAGTAATAAAAAACAAATTTGTTATGAAAGGGCCGTATTGATTTTTATTTGACAACAGAAAAATTAGCAAAAATGTTAGATGTGGGTTTATATAGGAATAATGGTGATAGCTGTGACTGTTTATAAACCCGTCATTATGAAACGTTGATTCATCTGTGAATAACACAAAATTTTAAAAAATCTTTCACTGCCCAATTTTTCGTTAACCTAACTACAAAAACCTAAACAACTTAATTGATCATTATGAAATAGTTTCTAGTGCTTTTGATTCCGGTATGGTTGAAAATAGATGCATTTAATTGTACGCCAAACTGATGTCTTGCTAGAATTTGAAATTTCCTTCATTTGCTGAGCACCTCTTCTTGGTTCTTTAACCAAAGCTATCATTATTATTTCTTTATTGTGTTCCCTCAGAACTCATCTACACCGAAAAGGTTTACAATATGCCACACTTCGGCCTGAGGAAACGGATCTTGCAAGAACATTTTCAAATGCAGTTACGTCCGGATGGTGTTTATCAGGATACCTCTCTTTGTAGACGCGCGAAGGATATTGCAATTGTTATTTACATGGCACTTCTGTTAAATTTAAAACAGCAAACTCTTGATGTTTTGATACCTAATAGCATTTTTTTTAAGTTTTGTAATTTATTGAGTAACAACACACGTTAAATAATTTTGATTGAATATAATTTTAGTGCAAGGATTAAGCCAAAACAAGAAAATTCAAACTAAGGTATTTGTCTGTGAAACTATTACCTACAAGTATAAGATTTATTCAACAAAAATTAAAGTAAACTTAATGGAAAGTTTATTCATGAAAAAAATATACAGGTTATTACATTTAAAAATATTGATTTTTGCAATTTTTTTTTGTAATTGTTAAAAAAAATCAATACGGCTCTTTTACAACAAATTTTCTTCAAAATCAACATATTAATAAATCAAACATTCTTTTGTTTATGACGGTCTCAAATTTCATCGCTCTGCTGTTAATGATTCAATAGTTAAGATTTTTTTTACTAATTGTGTTAATTTCGACGAGAATCTTAAAAAAAAATTTTCTTCCTAAACTAGTAGACTTAAGTTGGTAAAAATATTAACAAATTTGTTCCAAATTTGAATATAGATTTTAGAAATACAAAAATATATAGAGTGTTCCATTCCAAAAAATGCCCTGTATAGATGAAATCGAAATCCCCGCGGGACTCAAAATATTCTAAAGTTGTAAACGAAAATCTGAACATTATGTTATTTTTTTCTGGTCAAATTATTATTAAAGTTACTGGAGTTCATAATATGTGTTAGTGCTTATGCTACGTACAGTAATACAAACTAACCTAAGATTTAAAGTTGATTGTGAAAGTTGACATTTTTGTTAGTAATAAATGTAATACCAACATTAAATTTTTGATGCTTTTGACCTCGTTCTTTTAAATTAAAAAAAAATTAATTATGCAAAAAACAGCACCACAAATAATGCATTTAACTCTCGCCTAAAACCACACAACACGACTTACTTTTGACACTAGTTACATAATTTTTTTTGGGCATGAAAACATTTTGTTGCATATACTTTTCGTGTGTTACAATTACGTCATACTTTCCAATTGCATCTTGATTTGATTTTTATCACGTTTCTGTTTTTTTTGTCTGAAAAAAAAATTCAAAATTTTTTTTAGTCCTTGTAACTAACTTGGTGGCAAATTCTCTCTATTGTGCAAAAACATTAAGAGTTTCCACAGCGTCATCTTAGGGTATACCGAGACCTTTGAGCACATCAGAATTTGATGCTTCGTTAGAAACAAAAAAAAACCCTTTATCAGTTTTTATTTTGTATTGATTTATTATGGTTAATTGGTACAAATTATTAATTGTTATCAGAAATAGAACGTAAATAGATACGGTATTCAATAAAGTAGTTTTGGTTTGAATTGGTTACGAGAATGTTTTTTTCTTCAGATGTCTGTTCTGCAGAACTTAATATATCTTCAAAGTAAATCGTTCTTGTAACAATGTCGTTCGTAACACATTTTTTCTTTATTTTAGCATTAAAAATAAGCACTCTACACTACAATCGGTAGTCATTAAGCAAAGAAATATTCAGCATTTGAAAAAGTTTCTTTTAACTTACTGAACTTGATCAGGCTATGTAAGGTTGAAATACTCAAATTTGCTGCTCGTTGTTTTGCTATAAAAATATTCTAATATATACTTATAAGCATTAATGTCTTCGTGGTAGAATTTTGCACCTTTTTTGAACTTTATTGGCTTTTAACTGTACAGTCACAGATATTTCTTTAAAAAAAGTGAAGCGCGTGCTGCAAATTCGTTTTCTTTCAGGCTTATCTTTATAGTTAGCATTTCATATTTTTTAGCAACTGATTTGTACAGATAGAAATTATTGTGTGCATTATTGACATTATCAAAGATGCCTAAAGTTTTGTTGGAACGTTCATGGTCATAATGTTATTCTGTAAACTTACTGTTTTATTCATTATTCCTAAAATAAAATTAGAAATCTGCGTTAAAAGAATAGTTTTCAATGTTTCCATTTTTTTGAGAATTTTTTGAGTCTTGTTTTTTGTTTCTCCGGTTGATTGATGTCACTTGCAATTGATGCCAATGCTTCAAAATGTAAACATTACCATTTTTTAAGCATTAATACCATTAACACGTGCAGACTATCTAGTATCCGATAGAGACTTTAGGGCTTTATTTGCATCCAAATAATCTATCATAATTCTCCATCGTTTGGTCAATGCCAAGAAAAATTAAACAATTTTTGAATAAATTAAAAGTATGTAACAGCTTCTGAAACACATTTAACAGCCTGAACACAAACTAAATTTAGTGAATGTGTCACACATGGGTCAAAAATTACAACTAGTCATATTTCATGCATTATCGTAAATCTCTCCGCAATAATTTTTTATAAGAATATTAATTCTTTCAAAAAAGCTTATGTATTAAGTATTATTTTTATCTAAAGGCAAAAATTGCAAAAATTTCTCAATTGGCTCCCCGTCTTTTATGTATCTAACGATAACAGTCAGTTGGTCAACATAGAAGAGACCTGGTGTAGAATCCACGTTAGTTTACTTTTTTTGTTTGGTTGTTTACTACTCTAAGTATAAAAAAAGAAGAGTAGTATTTTGATGCATTTACATAGTCAACTTTAGTTTTTAACACTTACTGTCCCATTATATTAATAAATTCATTAAAAATATTTGCAAACTGAGTTGAAGATAGCGTCAACTTGATACACTTTTAGTGCACTTTAGAAGTTAACGTTTTTAGTGTGCATTTAATTAGTGAAAGTGCTTTCTGATCAACCAATGACCAGACGCTACCAATTTGTTACGGTATAACATAAACCTGAACTGGAGTAGTAGCTAATGGGATTCAACCTGGTCTTTAATGTGTTGATTATAATTTAATTAAATAGGGCCTAAAACGGGAAAAAACAATCAACACAAGTCTAACAATGAGTCTATTTATTGCAATGGCAACATCCAAAAATAAAAAAAACAATCAGATAACAAAGTACACAACAAATTATTGTGCTCAAGTAAAAATACAATAAAGCTAGTATAAGCGGATCTTTGAAGTTAGGCAAAACTTCATACACGTAGGTGATGAGTTGTTAAATGAAGTTAGTGAATATAATTTGGTAAATACAAAAAAAAGAATCAAATTAATAACGAGGATAATTTTAACAGATAGTTAAAAAAAAATTTGCCTAAATGCATCGCGATAACATGCATATTTCTAAGTCGTTGACGATCGGCACCAAAACAAATTATGAAATACAAAACCCCTTAAAATTGCTGATAGTGTAACTAATAGATGTATAATGATATCACAAGTAAGTTGCAAATAGTTTATTCAATGATTAATATACACATAATGCGCCAAGTTTTCAAAATACTTTTTCACTAACAAATTTCAGGTGTGCTACCGAGTGTTAATTATATTAATATTAATAATCTAACCAGTATTTAACATGGTTTAATTCTAATCAGCCATTAAGATTTAACTATTTAATTTTGGCATCCGTGGACGTCCTGATTATTGATCCAAAAGTCTAATTAGGTATTATTTAGCAAATTTCTAAGATAACAGACACGTGGAAGCGACCAAACTTGCTGCGATAATATAAAAAAATTAAACTGCGTCGTAAAATAGAAATGCATTATTACCCATGCGAATCTTTCACTTGTAACACATCAAAATCGAAATTGATTTACACATTAATAGCGTGGACGTTCCAAGATATTTAAAATGTAGATAACACTAGGGCGAACAAAACGGAAATCAATTTGAACGGCAAATCACCTCGTAGATGGTGTTTACGACGGTGCGAAATTCCTACAACGCATAGAACCATACTAAGGTTTTTTAGCATAACAAATTTTTAACTAATGTATTTTATTACGTCTTTACGTTTGTTTTCCATTTTTTAACAAATTTGTTTTTACGTACTATTCATGATTTTCTTCACTGATGGACCTGATCATTTTTATGTTACGTTTTTCAGGTGAATTTATCGTTACCATCTCATTAGCACATAACAAGGTGATAATACCAAGATGTTGGTAAAACATTTTTTGCTATTGTTACAATTTGTAATTTAGTGTGAACTAAAAGAATAGTAGCAAAAGTCTTAGTACTTGATTGTTTAAAATTATAATATAAATCGTAACAAACATTTAATACTATGCTAGAATATAATTTTGATAGCAGTTTTAAAAGCAATGCATTAATCGTACCATGGTGTTCTATATCTATAAAGCAAATTTTTTAAAGCTTATTTACAAAATTTGACACCGACATACTTTACAACACTGGTAGAAGAAATTTTAATTGTCATTTTTTTTCAGATTTTATCGTACAGAATGGAAAGCAATATTCAAGCGCTTACAAATAACAACAATAAAGAGATTGTTGTAAAAGTTACTAAAGTTTATAAAAGAAGATGGCTTATGCTATTTTTATATTTTGTTAGTACCATTATTTGCAGTATGCAATGGTCACAATACTCTTCAATTGCAAATGTTATAAGTAATTACTACGATGTTTCTTATAATGCTGTTAATTGGACTTCTATGATATTTTTATTAATATATATTCCACTAATGTTTCCAGTCAGTTACATTTTAGAAATACTTGTAAGTATAAGTAAAATTAAAATATTTATAATAATCAACGTTTTAGGGTTTACGATATGGCATTTTATCTGCGTTGTTTTTAACTTGTGCAAGCTGTTGGTTAAAAGTAATTGCTGTAAGTCCTGAAAAATTTTGGTTAGTGTTATTTAGTCAATCCATAGGTGCAGCAGCAATGCCTTTAGTTTTGTCAGCACTTACTTTATTATCTGCAGAATGGTTTGATTTAAATCAAATATCGACTGCGTCTAGCATTGGAGTTTTTGCTTACCAGGTATGTAAACCGTTTTTTCAATCTTATTAAATAAATAATATTTAAAAAAGTAAAGTATCTTTAAAATTTTAGATAGGATGCGGAACCGGTTTCATAGTGCCAACTTTTGCAGTTTCTCAAATTTCAGAACGTAATACATTTGAACATAATTTTTATATTATGTTATTAAGTATTGCAGTATTTTCTACAGTATACTTAGCAATATTTTTTCTATGTGAGAATAATTTATAAGCGCAAATATTCGATAAAAAATTATTATATTACAGTTTTCGAGAACAAACCTCCGCTGCCACCATCTGAGGCTAAGTTAAAAAGCAAAGAAGGAACTCAAAACTTAGCTGATTTTTGGGTACTTATTCTGACTTTAATTAAAAACCGTTCATACGTAATGGTGTTATTAGTATGTGGAATAAGTAATGGCATTAGTACATCGATTGATACTTTGCTCAATCAGATCATGGTTCCATATTATAAAGTATGTCTAAGTAAAAAAAAATTTTTTTTAATTTTTATTATTTTAGGATGCGGCTGTTGAAGCAGGGAGAATAGCGTTTGTTACATATGGTTCAGCTGCAATCGGCCCGATAGTGTCTGGATTAATATTAGACAAATTTAATCGCTATAGGTAAATACATTAGTCGTTGATGTTTTTAATTAATTATACATTTTATTTTAGATTTACTTTTATAACTACGTTCCTTTTATTTTTATTATTGCTACTAGTATTTACATTTACATTTAACCAAGGCATTTTATGCTTATACATTACTTTGTCAACATTAGGGTAAGTTAATTTAACATTAAATGGTAAAGTCTCATTATAAAAATATTTCTTGTAGATTTTTTGCAGCAGCTATAGAATTGCTTAGTTTAGAAACTGCGATCGAAATTACCTTTCCAATACCTGAAAGTATATCGTCTGGAATTATTTTTGGAGTTTTTCAAGCATTTTCTGTTGGCTTTATTTATTGTTATTCTTGGATATTTTACAATTTTGGAGAATTTTCCTCAAATCTTTCTCTGTGCATATTTGGATTAATAGCATTTATAATGACTTTAACTATTAAGTTTCAATGTCATAGACAAAATACCCGTTCAGTAGTTGTATAGGTTTGTTTTAGATAGTATTATTTATTTTAAAATTATAATAAAATAATAAAAACTAACAAACAGCGGCGTGTTTTTTTAATTTAATGTTATACGACAAGATGACAATATGAAAAGCAAACAGAAATTGATTCTTAAGAGTGGGTTTTAAGTATAGTGGGTTGCCTAAAATATAGCATTTTTATGCAGTCACCGTTTTATAGCTTTTTCAAAATTGAAAACGAATATTTATGTTTTTATTAATGAAAACTCTAAAAAACATGTTAGGCCATCGCGTAAGCTAATTTATTTCTTAAAATAAGGTAAGACTTAAAAGTTATTGATACTCAAAGTTAGTCAAGAAATGACAGTGTTATAATGTGGTTTTATAATATTTATAAAACGATTATCGTAATTATAATAGCTCAGTACGATGAAGTAATACATCAAATAATAGTACATACTTTTAATTTTCGAAAATGTTGTCTATTTTTCGAAAAAGCTATAAAACGGATTTCACTCCATATACCTAATGTAAATCGCATCTAAATTACAGGAAATGATAATTTTTTAGTTCATCATTTATCCAATAGGTGGTCGACTGCTAACATGCGCGCATTACGTCATTACTACTTATTATCTTTATTGTTTTACGAAACACAATATGCTTGCAAGCTTGCAACAACAAAACAAAGATAATTAATTCATACAAGATTTAAACGAAACATTATCACGCTGACGCAACGGTTTGAAAAAAAGACCTATTTCGTCTTTTCGTTTTTACGTAGTTATCTTCTTTGCCGTGTAATAATAATAAGTAAATTGTGCGTTTTTTCGAGTGAGGAAATTTTTGAATTGCTTACAATGAAATCAGTATTTCCCTGAAAATAATACTAACCTACGCTTTGCATTTTTTTAATTGAATTAGGAGTAAAATTTCTAAAATTCGGCTGGACAGTAGAGAAGCAAAACTTGTTAATCTTACTTCTTTAATATTTATTTTAATGTCCTCCACACTCCAGTGCTAATGTTGAAATTTTTTTTTCTCAAATAAATTTAAAAAAAATAGGAACTGCCTAGAATAATTTCTTCTAATAAAACTTTGGTGGTTCCACAAGTGGCAATTGTTACAATGTTAAAATTATCCTAGATTTATTAAAGAAAATTACAATTCAAATGTACAATTTGGACGATCAAGGAGGTGTCAAGATATAAAATAATTGTAATAAATTGTAATAAAAGTTAGGTTTTTTTAAAAATTTATTTAGTTTCAGTAACAGCCAAAAAAATATTTCAGCTGCATTGCAGTCGGAATTTGACTATAAATAACCAAAAAAAGCATAAAATTTAAATTTTATTTGCTCCAATTTCTAATGTCTCGCGATTTTTTTGTGGTGACTTAAAGAGTTTTTACAATCGATTTGTCATTATACATTAATTTTTTCTAATCGATTAATAAATTTAAAGAAATTGACCGAGAATCGTAAACACTACAAATATGTAGCATAATATTAAAGAACATAAATTAATTGTAAAAGAATTCGTTAGTACACATATAAATATTCTTTTTTGTACTTCCGTCCGTTTTGATGTATTTTGCAGGCATCATAATCGTCCGGAAATTTTACTTTTCCGGCCTAGGCCGGTAAGGTGTAGTAGAATTTTATAACTAGATCAAAGTTGGCAGTAACAATCTTTAATTAATTAAACGTCATCTGTCAGATTTATTAACATACACCATAATCTATGTTATCATTTGGAATAACACTAACAAAACTTTTTTAAACACATATAACAAATTTGCTTATATCTTATACCATTGCTAAAAACAACAATAGTTTTATTTCCTTTCAGTCGGTCTGCAAACGAAATCTTCGTGCGGCAAAAAGTCTCATTGTGACATTTGTTATTCAATAATCCGTTTTGACAGTTTTTGCGCAGTTGTCAACATAAACGTTAAACTGTTTTTGTGAGATTTTGAGAATTTGGGAGCTTTGCAGTTCCTGTTCGAGCAATAAAATATTATATTCAATTTGTTCTTGTGTAAGTTGGGCTTTTTTTCCTCGTGGACTTTTAAAAGCCCAGTTTCACTCGGGTTTAAGAATGCCCAATTGTGAAAAAAACGTCCAATTTATACAGGAACTCGTTAAATAAATAACTATTTTCATTTCTCATTCAAACTTCGAGATTAATTTTGCCGAAACGATTATTTCCAAGTTTAGTATATGTAGGTTGCAGAAAAAATCGATTATTGTGCCATCAATTTTTGCCTAGATTGATTTTTGACGCATCGATTATAAACGAATTGCAAAAGCGTTCTTTTTCAAGAAAAACTACAATATTATTAGTTATCAATAAAATTTGGTTTTTTGATTTGAAGTTAGAAGAAATTAAAGAGTAAATGTAGTACAGTAGCCTCCCGATTATCCGGATCCCGACTAGCCGAAACGTCGGATTATCCGAAACAAACTGAACTTTTGAACCCGCCGAAATCGAAGCGAAACCAATTTAGACGAAACATCTGGTCGGTCATTTCGTTGAAAACGTCGAGAAACCCAAAAATATTTAATAAAAATTTGACTGCTTATGAGGGTCAATTATACTTCCAGTCTACAAACATGAGTCATCTCTTTTCATAAAATGTTCTTTTCAGACTTTATACAAAAGGTCTTTGTAAATGGTTTATTATTATTACTTTTCTCAACATTTAGAACAAAACATTCAGTTCTAAATACGCCACTGTCAACATGAGTAACATAATAAAAAAGCGGAAACGTGTTGTTGTTACTGTGCAAGAAAAAAACTGCAATTAAACGGTTTCATAAAAGAAAATCCTTGAAAAGTGTTGCCAAGGATTATGGTGTAGGTATAAGTACGGTTTCCAAATAAAAAAAAATCGACAGAAAATTGAACAATGGTGTAGTGTACTAGCATCCTAACATCAAAGCCAGAATTATATGAAACAGGGCGAATACAATAAAATTGACGAGACATTGTGTTTATGGTTTACTCAACAACGCGACCGTGGTATTTCAATCTCAGGCCTTATATTACAGCAAAAAGCAATTGAAATCGGTGAAAATCTTCTTGTAACCGAAGCTTCTGATGATACATTTATAGCAAGCGACGGCTGGTTATCGAGATAGAAAAACCGCCACGACGTACGTTAACTAAATATTTGCAGTAAAAAATTGTGTGCTAATCAAACCGAAGTTGAAAACTGTAAACAAAAGTTTAAGCAACTCATAGAAGTACAGGAATATACGCCAGATCAAATTTATAATAGTGACGAAACTGGTCTCTATTACAAAATGTTACCAAAGAAAACTTTAGCTGGAAGAAATGAACGCGTTGCGGCCGGCTACAAAAAAAAATAAGGATTGGGCAACAATTCTTGCCTGTTTAATGTGCATTAGCAAATCCGCAAAGCTAAGAGCAGAAGAGTAGACATTGGTAAAAGACTCATGGATTGTTTAAAAATAATAAATATAAAGAGGTAATTTATTTGCATGGAATAAAGTGAAAAGTACAACGTTACAAAAACTTTAGGCAAAGATAATACACCAAGAAGAACTTCCTGTAGACAATGATGATGAAGAAGAAGCTCCGCTTCATGAAACGATGAGAAATTTAGATGGTTGGAAAGATATTGGCCCAGAAAAAATTAAGGAGTGGATAACATTTGACAAAAAAGAACAAGAAGAACTAACTGACTGAAAGGGATCGTGAAAATACTAGTGATAATCAATCAGAAGGTAATGAAGAAAGAGAGAAGAAAATTTTGCACTTTTAAGCTTTTGATGCATTAAACTGGTTAAACACAGCATTTTTATATGTAGAGCAACAGCTTAATACAACACCAAGTGACATCTTTACTTTTAGCAAGTTGAAAACACATTACTTCAACAAAAAAAAACGCTTGGATGCAAAATTTAAACAGATTGATTTTTTTTTCACATCACCAAAATAATATACCAATGTACGTATATTGTAGTACATTTTTTTAAATAGAAACTACTATGTATTTTATTTCAAATATATTTTTTTGTTCTTTGAATAGATACATATTTATGTACCTACATAAATATTTTACGTTTTTACTTCTTTTAGTAAAAACTCCATATTAACCAAAATTTCAGTTATCCGAAAAGGCTTCGGTCCCGACTTTCGGATAATCGGGAAACTACTGTAGTTGTGTTTATTAGTTGAAATTCGTAATAAAGAATTTTTAAATGACAGAATGAGAAATAATATGGAATAAACCTCCACTATATGCTTGTAATTTTATTTATTTTATTTTCATACATAATTATATCATTCGTGTTCATTCAAATTACAACTATTGCTGTTGAAATTCGAATCAGCAATTTGACTGCTATTTTTAAATTTGCTTACATTGGCACATTCAAAGATAAAAATAAAACCTTGAATGAAATTTGATGAAATTGAACCAACTTTTAGTGTAGAGTTGGGTGTAGACACTATACGTCTTATTACTCGTATTAACTCATTTTATAATATATTTAAAACAATTGGTTCTTAAAACGAAATTTAATGTATGCATTAATTTTATAATTCCTTTATTATTTCTTGGAAGCAACTACTGAAAAGATTCTAATAACAACTTCTACCCATCTCTAATTTTCTTTATGCGTCATACGAACAGTTTTCTACTTTATAACTAAGCTGACATCTGTTTTAAATATTTTATATTATTACTTCTATTAATGCTCACTACGTATTTGGAATGTCGCATTCGAATGCGCTCTTAAAGAAGAAGCTGTCTGTGTAAAATAAAGGCATAGTAATGCCAGGTTGCATAATGCAAAGTTAACTATGTGGTTAGCTGATGCCGTTGTTAACTACGTCATTTGTTGTCAAGTACATTTGATTTTATGTTTAACACTTAACGATATGACCACGTAGTTAACTACATAACCAAGTTAACAACGTATTATGCAACTGGGTCTAATTGTTTTAACGAGTGTGTTGTTTAACGCATGTACGTGTGTGTGTGAGTAGAGTTTCATAAAAGTTCATTAAGTGATTAATTATACTAAAACTCGTTTCACGTAAAATTGGGAACGTCAATCATTTTCCGCGCACCTAATGTAGTACCAAAATTTTTGTTAGCGGTGTAACATACTTATTCAAAAAAAATATGTATCGAAAATCGCACGTTTGATAATAATATGAAAGTAAAATTGCTTTGATCTTCAAAGGAGATTACTTATGAATAGGTTGCAACTTAAAACCTAGTGGTGTGTATCATAATTCCAAAACATTTAAAAATTAAATACATACATATGAATAATTCGGTTATTATGATTTTTAATAACAAGTTTTTTTGTAACATAGACACGTCGGAATAAATAGCGATTACTTTCACCGCAAATCTATTATTTTCCAAGAGTACCAACTAACTTTTTTACAATTGCACTTCAAAAAAGTGACGTTAAGAAACTGAAATGCATGATCGTACGAACAAGACATAGACAAAGTGAAAAAGAAGGCTTGAAATGAGCTGTGTGTAGAGTTGCATAGTAACCCCTGTTGTTTAGCATAAAAGATTGTGTCAAAAAAACTGAAACTGGGAGGTGATAGGAACCCACCGACATGTGAAGAAGGGGCTCACATTATAACAAAATTCTTCCCTGCAAACTCGACAATGCTGTTTGAGAGCTGCTTCTTACATTGCGGTATTTTGCAAGTGGGTCATTCTATATAGTAGCAGCAGACTTTGCTGGTGTAAGTAAAGCTACAGCAGGAAAGATAATTGCAAAAGTTGCAAATGCAATTGCAAGTCTGCGGTTGTAGTATATTGCATTGCCAAATAATGAAGCAGAGCGAAACATTGTTATCGACCATTTTTATCGAATAGCACGTTTCCCCCGAACTGTTAGAGGAATAGACTGTACTCATATTCGGATTCAATCACCAGGTAATGAATGTGTTTGTACCTCTATAAACTATTGTATTGGAAATACAGGTGGAAATTTTGCAGAAAATTACCGCAACCGTAAAGGTTATTTTTCACTCAATGTGCAGGCTGTAATTTATTGATATTGTTACTCGTTGGCCTGGTGCCTCACACGATAGTAAGATTTTCGATAATTCACGTCTTCAAGCTTGTTGCGAGAATCAGGAATTAGGCAATGCAGTAATAATAGGGACAGTGGGTATGCTGTTCAAAACTATTCAATTATATCGTTAGCTAATCTTTAAACTCCAGCTGAAAACTTGTTCAATGAATCTCAAATTGGTACCCGAAATGTAATTGAAAGAACATTTGGTGTATGGAAACGACGGTTTCCAATTTTGTCCGTAGGCATGCGATGTTGTATACATTAACACATGCTGTAATTATAGCTACAGCAATACTCCACAATTTGGCAAGAATGAAAATGAAAAGTTGCCTCCTGATAAAAACTTACATCTAGTAGAATTAGATGATGATAATGTATTACATGATCCACCTGCTGCTGCTAATGACCATAATAATAGTATGCAAAGACAGCTGACAGAATATTTTTCCAATTTATTATAATCATGCAGTCATAAAATAAATTGTTTATTAATTTAAAAATTGTTTTATTACACATATCTACATTTATTTATTTTTTTTAAGCTGCTGCTTTAATATTTCTATACTTATTTTATGTTCTTCTTCAGCACGTTTCATCTCTCTTAAAAGTTTCTTTATTTTATTTATCTCCATATATTTTTTAGCTACTGTCAATTGAAATGCAATTAACTTTTGCCGTTCATTTGCGAATGCATCGTATTTCCCATTTGGTATGTCTTTTTTTTGACAACTCTCTGCGAGGCTGCTTGCGAAGAGCGAAGGATTTTTTTGAACGCAATGAAGATGGTGTTCAAGTATTCCACTTTTTCGTCGTAGAATTGAATTTCTATAAAGAAGTACAATGAAAGAAATTGTTATACCTACTTGGTAATACTGTTTTCTCTGTATCCACTGCTACCGGCTGCAACTACAAATTTTTTTTTAAATTATTGATCACATAGATGCCTTGCAAACCTAATAATTACTTCACATACAATCTGCATTTTAGAAACTTCAACAATTTTGGGGTTTTCTTGTATTAATAAATTAGAACCCTACATATCTTTACAAGCAGAAGACAGAGATACTACATAATTTTTTTTAATTAAAATTATAACAAAAATTTAAAGTATTGTGCAACCATGTACCTGGTACCTATCAATTGCTTGTTGCGATGAGACAACTACAAAGTAATTTTTTGTTAAAGTTAACACAAAATAATTTAATGTATTGTGCGTAGAAGTTCTCGCATTGAAGGACAAGGCCCCTATCTCCTATGCTTCATTTTTTTCTTTCCACGTTAAAGCATCGGAAACTTTACTTTCAATTGTGTCATTATGCTGTAACACGAGGTTCACTAATAATCTACTTTCGGTTTCTGAATAATGAGGATGCTGCTTGCGTTTGATTTTTTTTTCAGACATATCACATTAACAATTCAAATTCACGAAATAACAATAATCAAATAATAACAAACTTAACAAAACTACAATAACAAATTTTAATGAAATAACAATAACAAAGTAATAACATTCTGTTGAACTTTCATTGTTTATTATTTTGAAATGAATATACACAACGTTTCGATTGCTGTGGTATCTGCAATCGTCATCAGGTGAATACTGTATTTTTTTGCAAACAAGGCTTTGCGAATGTTAATTTAACTTAAGGCATCTAACCAATTTGTTGCATTATGTTAATGTATGTATAATTTACATTTTTTATTTTGTTATTTTTTTTAATTTCTGCGATTTTAATTTTATTTAAATCATGTAATAACTGTCACATTTTGTTTTGCTTTATTTTTGTTAGGCTTATTTATTTGAATTTAATTTAACTTACTTCAATTTATTTTTTTTTACTTTTTGTGTGAAAATTAGTTTTCAATAAATGTTAAATAGATAAATGTAACAAGCTTTTATTTCGTCAGTCTTCGCGTTTGTGTAAATTTTATAATTACAGATTTTGATGTAATACAGTTCGATAAGGTAAGTTCCATTTGGAGTGTATTAAACAATATAGCAGAGTTTTTGGTTGGTAGGGTCCAGAAACCTTTTTTGAGCTGTAAACTTTCCTGGCGCCTTTTTGATTTTGTTACAATATTTATTATGATCTAATGGGGGAGGTGGAGAAAAAGAAAGAACAAAGAATAAATTACTTAAACGTAATTGCCGAGATGTTGTTGCTTACCTTTCGGCTAGCCTCACCGTAGATGGTCGTCGGGTAAAAGAAAATCGTAAGACACCAAGTTTTCTTTCGGTAAGCTAAATGCCCAAGTGCGCCACCTCTTCTCGAAATGTTTTTATCGCAGAATTCCAGTCTAGGTAGGAGAAAAGGAGAGCCTAGACCCGAGGTCCCCCAAAAGAAACATATTGCGAATTAACAATAACCATTTATTGAAATTATTGACTCATAGCCCCCTTCCGGAACGGAAGAAAAAAGGCCCCTCGACGGTTACGCCACTGGTATAATCCGTATTAAATTATTTACATAACCCCCAACAAGAAATAGTAATAACATATCTACAAATTACACATAAGTAAAGCAGGTCCCAAAAATAGATTCTGGGAGCAAACAGAGTTTAACAAGTTGCAATAAACAATTATCTCCGCGGCTACTGTAGATCGTAGCAATACGTAATCGCGTTAATGTACGTAATACCGCCCGTTGACCTTGATCAAGTTTAGCACGACCGGTAATCAGTGTAACATGTAATTAGTTTCCGAGAGACGGCAGAACTCCCAAATTTCTACCCTTGATGATAGCACAAATACTTGATATGACACAAATTATTAACTGGAAGTTACAATAAATAATTGTAATTAATCAACCATTACAAATAAGGCGTTTGATAACCGTATGAATAAATACTATTTATATTTTACAGCAAAAATGACGTTAGATATTCTTAAACTTAAATCGGCAAGTTACAGACATGCATTACAATTACTATGATAAGGTAAAGTTACAAAAGTGCATTACAATTACTAACGTTAATTAACTTAATCGGTTAAAGAAAGATTACTTTAAATATTATTTATCACTCTTATGTCCGTTACAAAGAATATTCATTATTCTTACTCCAAGAAACTTTATAATAATTGTAGTCGACAAGAAAAGAGATTTACGATTTCACTTAACACGAACCGCGCGTAGCGATAACAGGAGTCTGTTGCGCGTGAACGAAATGAGGCCGACAGCTAGTGCGTCTCCCGCGACTCGAAGTTAAGGATTTTATAAATACCTCGCTACTTCATTCCCTCGCTTGCACAGCGCCAACGATCCCCTTTCGACTATGATTCGCCTTAGTTTAGTGAATCCACCATTCTTACCGGATTCATACTAAAATTCCCCCAGCCATGGTAGAAACCCCAACAGTGCAGATTACAGATGTAAGAACAACGAAGACGTAACTAAGGACTGCGGACTAAGAAGTAAGAACCAAGAAGCTAAAATAGCGAGAATTAGTTAATACGCCTCCATTTCTAAACCACGTGTGAAATACTAACCCACTTTATGCGTTTGGCCGCCAAATACATCGCGCTGATCTTATCCGCATCGAACGTTTAGTCGAATTTACTCTTAATTGCTAAAATAAAGCGTCGTTGTAGTAGATGTTAAAAGATGAAAAAGAAATTCCATGGATCTCACCTCTCCGACGTTTTCACGTTCCTATTCAACCAAATGACAGCATAAAAATGAGGTTTGTAGATGGCCGACTACCTTCGAGCGCCCTCACGAGCGTGACTTAGAATCACGACTCGAGGTCGAGTATATTACGGTAAGTTGCCTACTCTCAGGCGGATTTTTGCTCGAATTGGAATTTACACGTTACAATTTGGACTTTTACTTTCCCATGTTTGAGTTTTTGGAATTATTTATGGATTTCTGAATTTAACTCACGACATCTTTACTAAGCTTTCGGCAATTACCCCATTTATGTTGTTTTTGTTTAAACAAAGTGAGCACATTTAATTTAATGCTTAGCGAAACTTTTTAAATCAATAGTCGTCCAGTCAGAATTTACCCGATGTTATTCGAAGTAATTGCTGCTGATGTTACGCCTAGACGTTTTGCGGTTAGGTTTGGTTTTCTTTTTAGCATTTACTACCGTATTTCTGTTTTTTTTAAATTATTGTTGTTGTAGGCACCTTTATTAAACTTGTGGGAATTGTCAAGTTTGTAATTTTTTTTAAAAGACAATAGGTCATGAGTATCGCTACAATAGGAAGGGTAATGGAACCCCGTTTATAAATTCTGTCGATGCAATTACGGTAATATTCTAAATTGCACGTACTTCAGTAGTGAACATACATATTATATTCACCAAAGACTATAAAAATATTAGCTGTAATATAATAAACAAATCTTTTTCAATCGCTAAATAACGATCTAGCAGATTTGAAGTAAAAGCCAGTACTCAACGTCAGTTCAATCAGGGTTTATTCTAATAGCATTTTTACATTTGCATTGACATTTTTTACATTACAACGTTATACGTTATAGTTTTAGCCCGCAATATATTCAAAGTTTATTTGAATTACGTAGGTATTATATCAATTTTCAACGTTTTTTAACTTTTTTAACTATTTATAGATTACTATTCTTACGTAGTAAAATGAAACTGCAAGATGGTTTTGCTATCATATTGCAATCATGTTATTATCATGTAACGTTTTAAGAAATTTTGTAGTACCGCTGTCATTTCGTATAAAATAAAATGCATTGTTTTGCGCAAACCGAAGAAGAGGGTCGTGGGAGTTTAAGTTAATTCCTGTAAAGTTTATGTGCATTTATGAAATGGATTAATTTATAGTCATTAAGACAAATATCAAGCATGTACTTTCTATAACATAACATTAAATTATCGTATTAAAATTATAGTTACTTGATTCATCGTACTGCATTTTGCTGTAATATTTAATATTGAAACTTTTGTTGTGACAATCTTTGCATTTGTCGTAAAGAAGAATCTTCAAATTTGTTGTAATAAACTTATCGCATTGGTGTCAAAAAAGGAAAATTTCGTTTCATTAAAGAAACTATTGTTTTTGTTGTGCAAAAAAAATTAAGCAATAGTATTAGATACTTTTTCCATTCTAGTTGTAATTAAAAGATTAAAATCCTATTCATCCTAGGGGTACGCCGTGATTTAGTTTTAGGGTTCTGGATAATTTAGGGCTTCACATAATTTTAAGGTCTAATATAATTTTAGGATAACAAATAGTTTAGTATCTACAATAAGTTTGAGAGCCAGCAGAATTTAGGATTTCTAATAAAGCTGGAGATATTAATAAACGCGATAAACCTGTTTGCATTATCCATTTGATAACAGGTCAAAAAATTTTAATATATTAATAATAACAACAACCAGAGGAGTAAGTCAACTACCTTGTTCCATTATTGACGTAATCGTAACGGCGGATATGATACGGTATGGTAAAGTAACGTATCCTCCTGTTTGTTAAGTTGTAGCGTTGGTTGTAGTTAGTACTAGATCTTGTCTTCCTTAGGAGGGGCAATAAAAACCACTCTAAACTATTTTTATGGCTACGTTTCGTGCCTCTAGTGTGCACTTCTTCAAGCCAAAGAAAAGGTTATGAGTGGAGACAGTTCACTGGTCCAACAAACATACCGAGTAATACTGTTACTTATTCTAGTTAACATAAAATTATTAAGTCAATGAATAAAATTAGAATTTAAATGTATATACAAAGAAAAACGACGGACATTAATGTTAAACAAACAATATACACTCTACACTATACTATACACAGTTATGTTTATATTTTATGTAATATTTTTGTGCGTTTATTTTTTGTTTTATATTAAACATTTGCATTGTTGCTTTTAATTATTATATTAACATCTAAGTCATATTTTAAAGGTTTTTGTATTTTTTATAAACTTAATCATAAATAGAATTTCTCATTTTCATGATTGACATTAATAGTGTACAAAACAAGCCTATGTTCTGAAACATATTTTTGTATATACCTACATGAATTTAAAGTTAATTACTGTACTTACTGAAGTCACCATCTTTGCATTTAATGAATAAAAACCTCCTGAGCTTACTTCGATCGGTTCATGAAGTATTTGATAGCAAAATAATGACCTCTAAAATGCGTTTAAGTATTTATCAAACTTATAATAATAATTGTTTATTGCATTTACCTTATCTGAGAGATCGCTATCAAAATAAGAGTCAGTTAAGTTGCATAACAGCCATTTCAGTCTGGCATCCTAAAAAATATAAATTAAAAAATTTTTATATCATCTTAATTTATTTTTTTAAAGTAACTGTATAAAAATTTATTTGCATTTTGTAACTTTTTATTGTTTATTTTACTATGTTTTTATCATTTTTATATAAAAATCTCAAAAGCAAATTTTTTCAGTCAAAAACCTATTTTAATACTAATGAAATCATAATTGTAGCCCTTTTGACTTGGTGCTTGGACTTGGAGCATGTGTGTACGATATTTATATACTGACATCTAAGAGGTCGTTACTATAATACCAATAAGTAATTCAAGTGATTTTAGTGTTCATAGTTATAATCATTCATTCGGAAATCCGGACAGAAAAGATACGTGTGGGCTCGTTACGGTACAATCCTCTAGAATCCTCACAATCACCCAAAAAGTTAGACTACGGATATGGAGTGAGAAGGTATAATTGATTCTTCAAATAGTCTATGGACGTCTTCAGTGGTACTAATTAAAAAGACAGATGAATCAACAAACTTTTACGTAGACTACAGACAGTTTAACGACTTGACCAAAAAGGACTGCTATCCTTCACCAAAAATTGACGATACATTAGATATCCTGTCAAGGTCTCAGTGATTTTCCAGGTTGGATTTGAACAGTAGTTACTGGCAGGTAGAATTGGAACTCAAAGATTGTGAAAAGACAGCTTTTACGATTGGAACTGGGTGGCAGTTTACCTTAATGCCCTTCAACCTGTGTAACGCTTCTGAAAAGTTCTAGCGCTTAGTAAAGACCATCTTGAAAGACGTGTTAGGTTTATTTAGACGACGTAATCGTGGTTAGAATGTCGTTTGAAGAACATTTGAAGGACTTGAAAGAAGTGTTTCAACGATTACGTGAAGAAAAAGAAAAAACGGGCCCAAATAAATGCCACGTACTTAAGAAAGCAGTGCAATAATAATGGCCACGTCGTTTCTAGAGATGAAATATAAACTGATCCTAGCAAAGTTTGAGCAGTGCAAGCATGGTCAAGACCAATTAACAAACATCAAGTTTAAACTTTCTTTATATTATTATAGATGATTTGTACCCGAAGTTGCCAATATTGCTAAACATTTGACAAAACTAACCAAAGAAAAAGCAGAATTTAGATGAAACGAATACTACGAAAACGTTTCCCATCAACTAAAACAGGCTGTAGTTATTTCGCGGATTTTAAGTGATCCAAGAGAAGATGTAAAATTTGTTATGGATACCAATGCAAATAATCTAGCTATAGGTGCAGTCCTTTCACAGGTGCAAAATAAACAAAAAATGGCGTATTAGAGCTGTTAGTAGTTGTCAACTCCATAGAACATTTTTACAAATATTTGTATGATTGAAAATGTTTACTTAGTACGGAAAGTATGACAATGACACAAAACACCGTGCCAAAAACAGTAATCGGAACGCTGATGCCTAGTCCCGAAGACTATGTCTGGCAGATTGTAGCAATTGTTTATGACGACAAGAAAAGATCGAATATCTCTAAATAGCTGCTATGATTGATGACAAGTGGGAACCTAAACAATGGCGTTGCAAACAGGAAAACCAACGCAAAATAAGAAAAGTCTTAAAATGGAAAGCAAACGGCCGACGACAGAACTAGAAAAAAATGAGTGCTTTAGGCAAATCCATCAAAGATTACTGGACGTAGTGGGACTCTTTGAGAGTAGAAAATGGTTTCCTCAAATGATCCCTAGAAACTGTCTAGAACACCAAAATCAGATTGTAGTTGGTAGTGCCAAAGAACCGAATGACACAGATGTTGCAGCATCTGCAAGATGGCACATCAAGATGATACTTTGTCGTGAAGTAGACATTAGGGAAAGTTTGAGAAAGATTCTACTGGGTAAATCACAAAAAGGACGTTATAGAATAGTGTAAGTACACGGTCCGCGAATCATGACATGTTCTAGCAAACAAGCGCAAAGTACCAACAAAACAGTATAACAAAAACAAATACATCCTGGTAGCGATGAATCATTTTACGAAATTGACGCTGGTATACGCCATACCCGATTACAAAACAGCTACAGTCGCAGATAAAGTTTTTCTAATGGTTTGGAGTTTCATTGGAATTATATTCCGACCAAGGTCGCAACTTTGAGTCGGCGCGGTTTTAAGAAGTTTGACAATTGTTAGAAATTAGGAAAATTAGAACAACGGCTTTCCATACTCAATCTAACGGCATAGTTGAACCGATCAATTGCACAATGGGAAAGTACTTAGCCAAAGTAGTGTCTAAATACAAAAAGGATTGGGATCAGTACTTGCTCATCTGTTTACAAAAGCACAAGTCTGTGTCACAAAATACGATTGAGAAGACTACGTCAGCAAGTCGATGAAAAAGCTAGACAAAGTACATGAAGCGGTCGGTAAAAACACATAAATCGCCAGCGACAGAATGAAGACCAGATATGACGTCAAGGCACAACACGGTGGGTTTCAACCGAGTGACATAGTGTGGTGGTATAATTCTCAAAATAGACGTGGTTTGTCGCCGAAGCTGCAGAGGCAATGGGAGAGCCCTTATGAAGTTGTGCAGCATATTAATGACGTCATATATTGCATTTGAAAACCACCCAAAGGCAAGCCAAAAGTGGTCTACGTCGATCGTTTAGAGCCGTTTGCTAGCAACAACATTACTTAAGACCAACTCTAAACGATAGCAATAACAAGCAGACCCAGGAATCAAGTCAAAGAAATATATTTCAATAAGTTTACGGGGCGGTTTTGAAAAGACTAGGTTAAGAGTTACAACCAAGGAACAACAAGATATGCTTCCAAACAAGAAAAATTATGCCATTGCACATTGCGTGAGCAAACATTTTGAGATGTTCAAAGAGGTTGCATACGTATTTAAGAAGAAACTCGGACGGCTAGACAAACTACAAAAACCGCAACCGGCGCTCGGCAAAATCTTAAAACTAAGTGATGACCAACGCTTTGGCCGTCATACAAATACATGTGCCGAGCATTATGAAATCTGAAGAGAGAAATAGAGTTTCACATCATTAAGAAATGGACAGTATCCCAGCTCGGTTTTGGATTAGATCAACTAGATTGGAGGACAGTTAGAAATATGTTAGAGGTCGTTTTTCAAAGAAGAAACGAAGTGTTGATCTGCAGTTACCATCCGAGTAGAACATCGGGTCATAAAAAGTTCATTGACTGCTCAAGGAAGTTTCTAAAATGGATAGAACTGCTGCTATCGTCACGACCTCTTCTACCAATGCTGCATCCAGTTTTCTGTTCTGGGACATAACTGTCTTAAGATAGGAACACTGAAGCGTTCTCGAAGTATTTGGAAACTTTGGAACGCTGATAGAAAACAATGGAACATTCTGTATTTCGATAACAGAAAAATATAGAAGAATTCGAAGAAAGATAGAGTTCAGTTTTCAAATTCAGTCGGAAGTCTTAAAAAGACTACGTTGTCGGTTTAAATTAATAGTGCTTAACACGTGTGTTAGTATAAACTAAAATTAATTAAGGAAAAATAATTTCAGCACAAAAAGTGAAACTTATTACGGACAGTATTTCTAAATATCATATCGTTACATTTTATTAGTGTTAGTTAAGAGTAATTACCTTATCGTGTAAAATAAATTTAATTTTAAAATTAGTTACAGCATTATGTTTGGATCCAAAGTAACTGCAGGAATCTTTACCTATTGCAGTACATGTACCGTTTGGATTTGACCATTAAAAACTTTTAACACCCGGATGCCTTGTTTAAAAAAAAACTTATTTTGAATTTTTCAGACTTACAACTCTTTAAAAAAAATATACGACATTTACCTTAAAACAGCTTACCTCTCTTTCTATCATTTCTCCAAGTAAAATCGTCGTATACGCCGGAATTGCATACACAGAATTGATATAAACCATAACCCATAAATCTCCATCGACTAGTTGGCCTCGCAGCACAATAGATGCAATGAGATCTAAAAAGACTGTTGACGTTGTTGCAAACATTGACCCACTAAACGTTTTGTTAACGTTGAAAGCCAACTTATTAACGTATCCATGAAGTTTACACGCCGTTGTCAGCAACTTATCGACTGATGTGCGTGAATTTGGTCGATTTTCTTCAGTTTGTTCCATACATGTATTTAACTGATACAATCGTTCATATATAATATAAAATAAGGTATTGTAAAAATAAGCCGACAATAATCTGACATGAAAAACAAAACACCAGTTTATTAATTGCGCAGAGTTTACTAAGCATTCTCTAGAAATTATTCCGTGGTGAAAAATGTCTTTAATCAAAATATGTACAGTTGTTAAAAAATATAAAGGAGATACTATGCTGTATATCAAGAGCATAAGGTTAACTGGTTTGTACGTTATTTTTACTCCTAAATTTTTTATTAATGCGTCTATACGCATTGCGAGCTTAAAACATTTAAGAATAGTATATTAAAACACAAGTTACAGAATGAACGCACTTCAATCACGAGACCGCGTTTCATACACGAGCCGCGCAGCGGTGAGTTTATGAAGCAGGTCAGTGATAAACTATTCTATGTCGTGTGCTTTATACTATTTTCTCTATTTCGATACAATATTTAATATTTTTCGTATAATTTTAATTTTTAAAACAACATTGGGAAATTTATATTTTACTGAATTGGCAGCACTTACACTTTGACATATTGAAATTTATGTGTTAACCTAAAATCTCATACAAAATTTTCTCTTTATACCTTTATAAGTAAATAACTTTGAATTAATAGGACATTTTTATTTTATCTTGGCATCAAAATTTGAATTTCAATTGTTAACTTCCAATAATTTTGATTTCTTTTTCATGTAACGTCAACTTACGATGCAGAGATACTAACTTTGAAAAAACTAACATTACTAAAATTCGTGTAAGAATTGGCTTATTCTTACACGGATTTTAGTGTAAGAATCGCTAATTCTGATTTTGAAATAGAGAAAAGCTTTTCTTTTACACATCACTTCCCATATTCTTACAAAAGTTCCTAACTGACCTAATACATATGCGACGCCACGAACAAAATCATTAAATGTCACCGTTCTGGTTTTTACTTCTCCGGCCATTCGTATAATTGCGGTAATAGTAATGACAACGCTAATAACTGAAATGAAATCTATGCTTACACGCTAAAATGATAAAAATGTATTACTCACCTATTACATACATATAGTATTTAAACAAATGCTTGTACATGACATAACGTTTATCACTATTTTCAGAGATGTTTCTAACGTATGGAGCTAAACCAAAAAATTTAGATGGGTAATAAATAAAATCTAAAATTTCTAAAAAACAAGTAGCAAATTTTATCTTTAAAACCATTTGTATAAATAGAAAAGCTGTTTGTGTAATATTGTAAGGTCAAAAGCAACACCGTTTTGCAGTTCTTTTCCAAATCGGTAAACTAATACATTAGATGTTAATCTTTTTTCCATGTTTTTTGAAAAAACTAACCTTAAAGTTGATAAATGCATACACTAATGATAATAGTGCATTATAATTATGTTTAGTAACAAAAATTTACTTGTAATTGTAGAAAAATGTATTAACGATTATATCATACTTTATACGATTAAAAGTAAAATTTTTATTTTATGATTTTGTTATATTTAAATTCAAATTAAATTTGTTTTTGTTCCTAAATAATTTTACTAATTAAACAAAACAGTTTAAATGTAAACCATAAATCAAAATAGTATTGTACTCATCGTGTTTTTATTTTAATTGATCTAAAACAGTTTTGAAACATATACAGGGTGATGGCTTGGAAAACGCAACATGGATTTCAATGCTAACTTTTAATGACTCTTACATGTAAGTGCACTTATTTGGTTTTATAACTCCATGACGTTATCGATTTTTTTAACAGAATTCTATTTCTTTCATTTTTTGGTTCTGGGAAATAAAAAATTGTAAACAATAGTACCTACAGATGAATGCAGTATTTTTTTCACAATTTTTCTCTAAAATAATTAGGAAAGTAAATAATTCAACATTAAAGATTTAGCATTGAAACACCTATGCTGCGTTTTCTAAGTCACCTCTCGATATAAATTGATTAAAAACTATCTTTAGTAATAAAAAATTGTTACCTTACAAAAATTTTCTGTTGTTAAATCGTTTTGTAATGTATGTTCTTTATTTCGAATATACAATGGCTATTGTGTACAATTTTTTTTCGAAAAACTGTGTTATAAAATTCAACTTTGCGCAATCAGAAGTAGTGATTTTTGTAAGGTTGCTAGTAAGTACCAGATGTCAAATCAACGTATTGACCAGTCAATGCGAAAGCTATGAGTATAATAATACAAATATCAAGTATGGTTAGACAGATTTTACTGTTACCAACTACCATATATAAAAAATCACTGTTTGTAGGACCTAAATTCAAATTTTGAATTTAGCGCCAATAATTGTTAAGTTGGTAGGAAGTGTAGATGTCCCGAAGAATGTTATGATGCGATGTAGTTATAAAGCATGGAAAAGCAACGTTGATTACTGTAGTTAAAATAAATATATATACAGGATATTTTGACAATCTTATTGAAGAAGCTTCCTATACGTTACAGGGTAAAAGAGGAGAGTTTTAAAAAAGTATCCAAAATTTCTTTGTTATAAGACTAAAATAAATATTTTACAATTTATTTATTTAAAAAAGACCATCTATTAAGCTTGTTTAAAAAATAAAAAAGAAAAACTCTATAATGGACTATTGGAGGAGAAGTAAAACTTTCAGGGTAGAAGAGATAAACCTTATAATTTTTGCGGTTTTTTTGCTTCTGTAACGCAGCACTTTTAGCAAATGTTTACAAAAAAAACTGGTGTGGTAACCACACGACTTTCCTATAAGGAATGTTTTTGCGCCTCGATATTACTTACCCCTTTAGTAAATCAGTAAAAAAAAATCGTCGCAGGCAGGATTCGAAACTATATTATATTTGTGAATAAATTTTAAATTATAAACTAAATATCTGATAAACTGTTCATCTTAAACATTTTTTTATTTGAATAAATTGTTAGGAAGAATTATCTCTATAAGAAACTGTAAAAATAATTCGAATAATTTACATACGTACAAAATTATATACGAGAAACTGTTAAAAATGGCGGATACGCCCACTTCCGGTTTTTTATCAAATCCATAGTTTGATAGAACCGAGAGAATATGAAAAGGCAGCTCCATACCAACCTTCAAGTAATTAGGACTTTTGGTTCGAGAGTTATCGTGGGTACATGCAAAGAAAATTTAAATAACATGCCGCATTCCATATATAAACAAAGTAAATATCTAATAAACTGTTAATGTTAGAAAAATTTTTTAATGAAATAAATTATTAGGAAGAATTAACTCTATAAGAAACTTAAAAAATAATTCAAATAATTTACATACGTACAAAATTATATAAGAGAAACCGTTAAAAACCGCGGATACACCTATTTTCGGATTCTTTATAAAAATCACCTTTTGATAGAACCAAGAGAAAATAAGCTCCATACCCAACTTCAAGTAATTAGGACTTTTGGTTCGAGAGTTATCGTGGGTAAATATAAAGATAATTTAATTAAGATGCAGCACTCCGTATATAAACAAATCAAAAAAATTTAGAGAAAAAGTGTTATTTTTTAACGTATCTTGCTTTTCTTTCAAGATATGGAATTTTTTTCTTAAAAAAAATGTCGTAGGCTGGATTTGAACCTATGATCATATATGGAATTCAATTTCAATTATAAATCAAATATGTAATAAACTGTTAATGTTACAAAATATTTTTATTTGAATAAATTGTTAAAAAGAATTAACTCTATAAGAAACTGTAAAAAATAATTCGAATAATTTACATACGTTCGAAATTGAAATTATATAATAAAAACTGTTAAAAATGGCGGATACACCCACTTCCGGTTTCTTTATCAGACCCATATTTTGATAGAACCGAGAGAATATGAAAAGCTAATTTCATGCCAAATTTCACTAGGATTTTTGATTCGAGAGTTATCGTGGGTACATTGTTACACACAGACACACACACACAGACACCCAATTTTTTTTGTCAAAAATACATTTTTCTGATTCAGGAGACCTTGAAACGTAAAATTATGCAAAAATTTTTTTTTTTTTAAATTGCGGTTGCTATATTTTCTTTATAGGAAAGTAAAAAGCACAGCTCTCGAAAAGCCAACGGTTGCATACTACACATTGTATCCACTCATCTGGTTTCTTAGTGAATTTGTAATCTTTGCTGCATACTACGCATTTGTTTTCTAAGTCGCTGATGTGATGTTCACTTCCACTGGAACTGATGTCGAAAATAGGATTATCAGCACATAAAAATGTAGAGTAATTTCTTTTATGTTTTTCTGAAATTATAAGTGCTTCTGTAAGCGTTACTTTACTGCAATCATTTTCTTGTTTTTTCTCTTATTTCTTTTTCTGCTTTAGCTTTTATCTGTTTTTCTATTTTCTTTGCTCTAGTTTTAATCTTTTTATTTCTTTGCTTTAGTTTTTTTTTGTATGTATTCGAGCGAAGTATTCAAAGGACAAACGATTTTTCTACAAACACTTTTTAAAGCAAGAGTTACTGATAGTACAAGAGAAATCACATCAATTGTTTTCTCAGGAGTTACCTCTAAAGATTCTGTAGCATTTTCTAGTCACTTGTTTAGGTTTTACACCAGATGGCTGGATTTGACCATATTAAGACCAAGTCTCGCATTTTCTCTAGATTACTTGTTTTTGTTCTTTGCTTTATCGTTGTTTTAAGGATGCCAAACGTTTTAGCTGTCTTATTTACACTCATTTCATGTGTCATTACTGCAGTTAACACAGAGTTCAAACATTCTGCACTACAACAACTTCGTGGTATTTCTTTCTTTTACGAATATATGTGTTCAGCATTTTCTACGAAAAAACAATATAATCTATCTCTTCTCCACTACACTTGCTAAAATTTACGAACCTTGCACGGCTAGCTTGCAATAGAATTGAAACAATTCTTATCAGAAAGAGGGAGAAATTGTAATGAGCGCTAAATTTTGTATTGCAGATACAACTCTTGTTAGATCAATACAGAAAGCTTGAACTTTGCATTAAAATTTTAAAGTTCGTAAAGTTGAAAAAACGAAGAAATAAAACAAATCGTTAACATTAAATTTGACTTAATTGTCTTAGAATAATAACGTATAATTAAAGTTAAAACCAATAACAAATAACTCTCAAACTTGGTAGTCACACAAGAGGTAATTTAGTTTGATTAGAGGTACAACATTGGTTATATAAGAACACCAGAAGCATCAGCAACTCACAATACATCTATATAGAAAATCTAAATGGCAAAAACATATAAATTCTTTGTAGATGAATAACCTCAAATAATAATAAGAAAAAGAAAGGGAACTTATAATGGACTTGTAATGTATGATGTAATGCACTTGATGATTTATCTAATCTATACAATTTGTTACGTGCATAAATTTAAAAATACAGTACCCTGTATATTGGTTGAATTAAAATTAGATTTCTGTTTTGATGCCCTCCGATAAATTTTCTTTTTACTTTATTTCCTGTCAAGACGTTAAACCGGCAACAACTTAAAATGGCTTGTGATGTTTAAAATTTTAAGTTTCTAACAACATCGGCGTTAATGGAAATAATAACGCATTTATAGTAGTTTATTCATTACAGAGTAAGCTGTTTATATCCGTTTTTAGAATTCTTTGTTAATTTCCTTCTTAATTTGATAGCACGTCCCGCCACGTTTTTGGCTGTATGTTTTGATATATTATTGATCAATGAGGAGTTAATATCGACAAATATCTTCATGGAACGAGTATAACTCTGGAAGGCCTACGTTCAAACTAAAAATTAAGACAAGAACTTTTCTTCGAGATTCTACTCATGCGTCAAGCAACTGCGAAACCAACTTTCACTTCATGTGTGCTACAGCATGCGATAATCGGGTTCTTAAATTATTATTATTGAAAACAGAAAATCGAACTACAAAACAAACATAAAAAAAAAAACAAACAAACAAAAATTACATCAAATGCTCAAAATGTCCTCCTTCGGCATTAATACAACGACGGCTGCGATTTAAAATGGACCGAGTAGCCGCTCGAAGCACCTGCTGGTTGTTCCGTGTTCGTTGACACACATCCAGGATACGCTGTATTAGTTCAGCTCTGGTATTAACTTTTACTTCGTATACTAAACTTTTCACATGACCTCACAGATAGAAGTCCAAAGGTGTGAGATCGGGCGATCTCGGTGGCCAAGCATGCGGGCGTCCACGCCCAATCTACCTATTGGGGTAAGCAACATTTAGATATTCGGTCACATGCCGACTAAAATGTGGAGGAGCTTCATCATGTTGCAGAAACATTTGTTGTCGGTAGCAATTCATTCCGCAAAAAGTTAGCATATGCTTCTCCTGTCAGACGTTCCTCAAAGAAAAAAGGTCTAATAAGTTGATCGTCAATCATGCCACACCATACGTTAACAAAAAATCTGCGCTGAAAGTTAGTTTCTGTTGTGCCATGTGGATTTTGATATGACCACAAATGAAAATTACATGTATTGTTCACTCCATCTCTAGTAAATTGCACCTCGTCGCTAAATAAAATGAATGGAACTAATTGTGAATTTATCCGTAGCCAGTGGCACAAATTCAACCGGGCAGCAACATCTCCAGGTTCCAGATGCTGAACCTGTTGTATGTGATAGGGATACAAAAGCCCTTCATGTAATGTTCGCCATACTGACATACAGGGGAGTCCCGTCCGAGAAGAAATTCTTCTAGTAGTCAACCCTGGACTCCGATCAACCATCTGTAGAATGTTTTTCTGCTCATTCACATTTAACTGCACAGGACGGTCAGATCTTGTTGAAACTGATGGAAATGAACCATGAGTCCGTACATGTTAAAACACAGAAGAAAAGGTTTGGTGATTTGCACCCTCCTGTTGGGAAATCTTCGTTCATATTCCGTAACGGCAGATCTCGCATTTCCATCACAAAATCCATAAATGTAAATGATATCAGTATACTCTTCGTTAGAAAAATGAGAAGGCATTTTGCATTTAAATTACACTTCATTTAATAAAATCGACTGTGACATTATTAGAAAAAAAAGCAATAAATGACATATTGTTCGGCTTCTGTTTCCCAGTTGACTAAGAATAATTAATTTTCAAAAAATGTGTGATCAGTTATAAACTTTGAACGCTTGTATCTGTGTAACTATGGCAAATTGGACCTATGTTTATAGGACGTTTTCTACTTAAATCGACCTAAGGAACATACCATTTCAGTATGTACAGTACTTCGTGGGACACCCTGTATAAACGAATTTCAAAATTTTTAATAAAATTTTGATTTTGAAATAATAGATCTTTTAAAGAAGTTTTATACCGCAAATTTCTGTAAAAGGATAGCTCTTAAAAAAAGCTACCCAACAGCATAGTTCCTTGTACCATTCGTTAGAATGCCAAGTAGCGAACCCTATTGGACTGTACAAATGTGGTACTCGTTTTAAACGTATATGGTTGCGTATTTACACAATCTTCTATAATCAATGCCAATACCTTTCTTAAGGGATGTTTGGTTGATGTTACCGCAGTTTCCCAAAGGCCTTCAAAATGAGCCAAGTATGGCTAACAATTTTCTCTAAGTCTCTCAGCATTGACTCCAATAAAGGTCGTGCCATTGTCGGAATAACTGTGATTTGGAAAACCGCGACAAGCTATAAATCTTTTCAAACATAATATAAAAGTTTCTGTGAATAGATCAAATACAAGTTCTAGATGAACCGCTTTGATAGCAAAACAAACAGTAATGCATATATAACATTTAGAGGATTTGCTACATCTGCTTTTTTTGTCACGCAAAATAAAGGTTTCAGAATAATTCGTACCGATACTTTCAAATAGAAACACATACTGTGTACGACTCTGAAGCAAATTGTCCATCAAAGGTTTAGTGACGTAAAGAGTACAACAAAATATTTTTACACATTTGCAAATTATTTGTTTACAAAGAGATAGACCTGAAGTAATCCAAAAACGCTCTTTAGTTGAAGCAAGCGTAAGCTGTAAACCAGCATGCAGTAATCTTATGTGTTCTCGCGTTATAATTAGTTTTGCCAAATGATGACTACCAGGCATATTGTCAAAAAGATACGTAGAATTTTGTAATCTGCCTTTACGCGATGTAGATCACGAGAATCTAAGAAAGGTATCAATCTAATAGACTTTTAAATGGAATGCAGTCGATTTCAAAAAAGTAAAACATTGTATCTTTTTGAGCTCATGAAGAGATTGAGAACTGTGATACAGAAGTATAGGTAGCCACATGAATTTATCTGACAACAACTATCCAAAACCGTGAAACCAAAGTTCTGAACCTTTTAACTCATTAATCGCTGCGCAGCGAGAAAGAGAGTCGGCGGGATTTGCTCTTGAAGAGACGTGCTTCCAAATAGCGTTTTCCAATAGTTTTTGAATTTTAAAAATTCCGTTTGCCACAAAGGTTTTTAGACGATTTGGAACCATTTTTAATCAACCCAAAACAATGGTGGAGTCAGTCCAGAATATGCATCTATTAAAAGAAATACTTAAATTCAGTATCGCAGCACAGCTCTAGTTTGAGAATTGTAACTGTTTTTAAAGGAGATACTTTAGATTTCAAACATAGAAAATTAGAGTAAACAATTTCTTTTGCATGGTCCATATCTAGTCACGGGAACATCAGCCAAGGCATAGAGCTCAAGAACTTCCAGATTGTCACAAACAACTCGCTTTGGAAAAACAAAATCATTTAGGAATGATAATCTATTTCTAAAGGCTAACTAACAATTTTCAATTTTTGAAAAAACTGTATCATCCCATGACATCTTTGTCAACTAAAGTGACTGTAGCAAGATCTTGGCATTCATAGTGCAAAGAGAAATCAATCATAGAGGGTCAAATACTTTAGCTATATCGGTAAGAATTATCCTCTTTTTAATTGTATCATGTGAAGGTTTCGTTAGTGCAAATATTAAATTGTCAGAATTATTTGACCACAACAAGCTTAATTTTTTAGCACATCGGCCGAAATTTAAAGCGCCAGTATCAATGATATCTAGTGCAATATTTTTCAAAACTAGAGGATCATTTGAGATGCATTTTCTTAGAGGAAAACGTTCTTTTCCTAAAGTATTGTTTAGTGACCTGCAGAATTGTTGTGCCTTTTGTAGCAAATTAAATAGCCTCTAAACAAATCATCCACATAGAAATCGTGCAGAATAATATTTGATACTTAAGGTTGAGACTCAGAGCATCCAATTTTAAGCTGTTTCACAGAACAAGTGGCAAGAAAAGTAGCAGAAGCCGTAGGTCACGGTATTTAATTCATATATTTGAAGTGTTTCTCATCAGCAACTAGTATTTGGCATCTTTTTTATGTCTGCTGATATTGCAAAAATATGCTGTCTAAAACGCAAAAGTATTGAAAATATGTCTGACTGTACAGGACCAACGTGTTGAACGTCGTTTAACGAGACTCTCATGATACTCTGTGCACTCTCATCGAAAACTACTCTTAATTTACCTGTAAAACTTTGTTCCTTAATCACTCTATAATGCGATAAATAGAACATATTTTGTGCTTCTTGCTCAAAAACAATAATCATATGTCTAAAATGTTTATACTTGCGAATGAGCTTAGAATAATTCTTACACAATTTAGGGTTCGAGTTTAATCATCTTTCTAATCTATAGGGACGCCTTTTAGCACGCTCAAACGATTCACCGAGCTCAGTAGCAGGTTTTTTGAATGGAATAGACACACAAACCTCCCGGAAAAATAACGACAAATATTTTTTTTTAAATAATATTCCCACTCTAGCTTGTCTTTTGAGAGAACCTTTTACGGCAATACTTTTTCTCCTAAAAGTGAACCAACTGCTCCTATATGTCGCAAAGTATTGATAAATTACAAGGAATATTTTACAAACGGAAATTGGCAAATCCATCAAAAATGAATGTCCAGCATATAGGTTTTCCAGGCCTAAACGAATTTGGCGATTTCAAATTACGTCCCAAAAACAGTTTTATACCAACAAGTTATCGATTTCACCAGAAACGTCAAAACTTGGATCCGGCAAGAATAATATCTTCCGGAATCTTCCAACCATCAAAATCTACTTCAATACCTGGCATCGCGCCTGAAATTCGTGGAACTACAAAACAACTCGAAACATTAGAGCGGATTGTAACAACACAACGAAAATTTATATTGGAAGCTTCATTGGTTTGCCTAATTACTTGCAATAAAACTGTTGGCTGTAATACCTTTTCCGGATAGGTATCAAATGAAGAAAGGCTGAGGTTGATCTCAGAGTTACTTTCGATCGAAACAAGAGCAGGAGTAGAAATAGAGTTAACCTCTTTCTCTAAATATAACAAAGTGTAATGTCTTGCTCTACAACTGTTTCAACTTGTTTTTGATTTGCAATTTCTAACTTGATGACCTCTTTGCAAGCAGTTGAAACAAAATCTTAAATCCCTACCCTTTTCCCTGCGTTCAATCACGGCTAATTGCTTAAACTAGGTGCAGGCATATAGCAAATGAGGATCATTACATATTAGGTATTGCGGTGCGATAGATACTAATGTGTGCATTTGACGTTCCACATTACACCTGGAGTAAATACATCGAATGAGGATAAATGATTAGAATCGTTATAATTTTCAAACTCTTTTAGGGTCACAAAATCTAACTTAGTATTAACCAAATAAATTAAGAATGGTTTCCACAAATAATCCCTATCAACAATGGCATTTAAGGAACCCAAATTCTTCTCAACACAGTCAATAAGTTTTATTAGTTTTAAAAACGATTCTTTTCCTGAATTTTCTAAACTAAAGAAAGATTTGAGATAAATATGCACAAGACAATTTTTGTTATCATAACGATCTTTAAAATTATCCCAAGCAATTTGATAGTTTGAATTTGACAAATTCAGATTTTTATTGACTCGACGGCTTTAGCTTTCAAAGAAACACAAAGGTAATGAAGTTTATGTTTGTCTGAAAGACCTTCATTATCGTGAATAAGACAAATCTTCTTTAAAATTGAACCAATCTTTAGGATTTCCAGTGAAAATGGGTAAATCAATAGTGGGCAACTTAACAGACTGATGTAACTAAATATTATTTGACCTTTCTGAGACGGTATTTTCTTCCTCACAAGCCAATTGAGAAAACAATCAATTTTTACCCAATTTACATTGATCAAGAATATGCTCAGCAATGCAAACTATATTGTTTGTTTCAAATTCCTCAGTATATTCCTGCTCAACTAAGAGTTCTTTTGACTGGACTGCAATCTCTACCTGCAATTCTTCAAACTAACTTTTCTTAAATCTTCGATAACTGCAATCATCCGGGTCGTAGGACCAATATTTAAAGTTCGTTTACAAAGGACCAAAATATCGGAAAATTAATGAAATTCGTTTCGTAACTAAAAATAAACAGATTTTTACAAACATTCCAAATGAGAAACTGTTCTTATGTATATTCTTTATTTTATCATCAAAACAACAACTTAAAATCCAAACGATCTAAATAAAATAATTTTTCCGCCAAAGATAAATGTAACGAAGGTTGCATCTACGCAAGGCGCATTAGACGTAAACGCATACGAATGCATTTTTCTACGTATTGCACATACGTAGAAAAACGCATTCGTATGCAGTTTTAATAAAACTAACTCTGTTCTGTCAGATTTGTCCTGAAAAAATTATATAAATATATAAAATAACTACACTATAAAATTTTGCATAGCAAATACATAAAGTTGAAACCATTTGAAATTTATGTATTTGTTACGTTCGATTATAAGAGGTGAATAAACACAACTTAAACTTGAATGAATGAATTATTAAGAAGCATCTGATACACATACATTGTATATTATATTTTAACTTTATAAACTACGCATTTGATTTTTTATGGTAAGTGTCAACAAGGAAGCGTGTCTTCCAAAACGAGTTTCTTGGCGAACAAAGACCTAGAAGCTAATTTTCAAATATTCAAAAACTTTTGGAGCAAATTTACCCTTATTGCTTTCTGAGCTGGTTGAGTAAACCATATTTATATTACGTAGGCAAATCTTCATTAACATCTTTTAGCAAAACTAAATTTTGGTTCCAAAAGTCAAATGTCGTAATTTTTAATTGATTGCTATAAATGTACATCGAAATACATTACATATAATCAATTTTGTTTACAAATATTGTTTGCAAATTTTTATTTTGTCAATCGTTATTCTCATCGTATATGAATATAAAGCTATAAGGTTTGTCGATGCAATTCTGAAAATACACTATAGTACTGCTGATGAGCTTCACAGAAGCGAAACTACCGTCTAGTAGTTTACTCTGGTGGCATTTGCACAATTGCATTGACATTGCATTACCTCCAATGTCTTTTACGTTGTAGTTTTAGCTCGCAGATTTATTCAAAACTATTTTATTTAAACGCGGGTTTAAAATCAATTTACAACGTTCTCCGTTTTTATAGCTATTTACAGTTACTTTTGATGCATAGCAACTTAAACTATGAGATGGTTCTGTCCTCAAAATTTGTTAATTTGTGTTCCTACTGCTGATAAGCCCCAAACGAACGTAGCGACTGTCCAGTAGTTCACTCTGGTGGCATTTACACAATTACATTGTCATTGCTTTACCCTCAACGTTATTTACATTGTAGTTTTGCCTATAGTTTTATTAAAAAGTATTTTGAATTAGGCGGGTTTAAAATCAATATAGTAATTGCGGCATTACTTAACATATGATAAAATTATGCATTATTATTTTTATGTAATGGTAATTAATACTTACGTACATCAAAAGAAAACAATTTAAGAAATGTGTAATAAAACCTATAAAAAACACTACAATAACCGAAACAAAAACATTTTTTAGGTTAAATATAAAAAATAGAAAATTACGTAATGTAATTACGTTACATTACTATTTTGACAGTTGTTTATATGTAATTTAATTTTTTATCTGTTATTGAATAAATCAGTCAGTTTTTGCATTTTGTTTTATTGATTAAATTATTATTTATTCATTACCAGACAGATCAATGCAGCGTCAATTCTATATCTACATGCTTGATAACAACTTTACCTACAGTTAAATCTTATTTTACAATATAATTTATTCAATTGTTTAATATGAAATTTGCGACTCATATATTAGAGATTATAGATATATTGTACTATCCTTCAAAAATATTTGGTATGGCGGCTTACGTTAAATCTTTTAATACACAAAATGAAAGAGTGTACTTGCAGAATACAAGACCTTTGAAATACTATTTATATCTGATTAGTAAGTATTTTTAAAATTAACTCTAGATATACTTACATCCCGCGTAATTTTTAGTAATTGTGATTTTGATATTGGCCAGTAGTCTAACACGAACGATGTTGGAAATCAAGTTACGTACTGTAACGTTTTTCGATTCTATTCGTGGTGTTATTTACGTATCATCTCAAATGGCTGGGATTATAAAGTTGTTGGAGTTTGTTCAAAAACAGAAATCATTTTTGAAGTGCGTTAGTCTTATAAAAGGATTAGATGAAATACTAAAAGATGTTGGCGTCGTTGTGTCATATAAACTTAATCATATATTACTGCTAATTTTATATGTGATGTGTCCAATATATTTGTTTGTAATGGTGGCTCCAATTTGGAAAGTGAGAGAAGAAGTACAATTAAATGGTTTTTTATCGAAAGCCAGTCAAATTTATATTGTTCAATTTATAAATTTGGGACTTCTTTATGGGATTAGATTTATTTCAGTTTATCTCTATAATACGTTTGCTTACATTGCAACTGATCGACTGCATTTGTTGAACGAATACATAACAACTATAGAAATCGAAGCGAACACTTCAATCAACCAAGTAGACAATGTGATATTTATGACATATCGAATGCACAATTCTATAACTAAATTAACTCAAAAAATTAACAAAACGTTTGGATTGTCTATGTTTACAACCATATCGATGTGTTTTTTAGAAATAATTGCATCTATTGTGATGCGGGGAGAACTGACACAGTCGGATTTAGCATTTACATGTTTTATAAATATTGTGTTTTCTGTAACTGCATTGGTCATTTTGCTTATCGGCGAAAGACTTAAATACGAGGTAAGATACTTAGATTACAAAAAGCTTTTTACAGTTAATGTTATCGGTGTTTTTAAATTAAAAAAAGTACATTCCGCTTAAGCCAATTTTAAGTAAAATATTTTTGCTTTAAAATTGTTCTTTGATTCATTTAATCAAGTTAGATGCTGAAGTTGTAAAAACTGTGGGCGTTGATAGTAGTATTTATTTGAAGATAACCAACCTTACGACGTACTTTGTTTCGAAAAAGTATGATTGCCGCTAAGAAATTAGCATCGATCCATCTGTTAGTCAGAATATTTACTAACCGCTTTGTTAATTGTTGTAGATTACTGCAGACTCTTGATTTTACATTATAGCGATGTTGCCATGCAGCACTTGAATTATTTTGAAGTAAAAAGCTTCGTTTATTGAGTGTTTATAAGAATCTTTTATTGTGAAATAATTTTTTGAAAAACAAAAACTGCGTCTAGACGAATTAACTACTTTTGTTATAAACTAATTTATTTAACATAAATAGATACGTGCAAGTAATAAAATTATTGTTAAGAAACGATATTTTCATAAATCGGTAATATTTGAGATTTGTTGACATCTAAAACCATGACCAAACACAACTTTAATCTGTGATAGTTTAAGTAGTGAGTGAGTCACCTTTGCTTCTCCGATAACACTGGTCTGCAAAAAAATATTTTTTATCGAGCCCTGACACTATTCCGGGTGATTCTTATGTAAAATGACGTCTTGAATCCAAATATGTCTTCCGTTTTCTTCCATCACCCACCATTTTCGAGGGAGCCCCAAATATCTAATTTTACCACTTTTCGATAAATTAATTATAATTTATTTATCGAACGATAATAATAATTATAATAATTATTATAATAATAAATATATGGACATGAATTTAATTTAAATGGGAAAAAGAACTATTTTAGCTATAAACAGTAATAAATAAAAAGATATTCATCGTTACTTGGTGCTTGCTTTCCTTTTATACCCTGAGGTACAACTCTCTCGTTTCAAAAACCAGCAGTACTCCGCCAACATTCTTGCATTCCACTTCCCTGAAAATCTCTTCTCCAGCTTAGCGATGTCTTGATGGAACCGTTCCCCGTGTTCATCCGAAACTGCTCCTAAATTTTTAGGGAAAAAGTCCAGATGCGAGTGAAGGAAGTGAACTTTAAGAGACATGTTACATCCTATGTCCTTGTACGCTAAAAGCAGTTCCTCGACGTGAGCGACATAATCTTCACTTTTGTGGTTACCTAGGAAGTTCTTGCAAACGTTTTGAAATGCAAGTCAAGCTCGTTTTTCTGTTCGATTTAGGTGTTCAATAAACGTCAAATCTTGGAAGAGTTGTCTAATCTGGGGACTAACAAAAAAGCCTTCTTTGATTTTAGCTTCGCTAAGACAAGGAAATTTAGTTTTAAAAAATTGAAATGCGCCACTTGTCTTGTCCATTGCTTTCACAAACTGCTTGATCAATCCAAGTTTGATGTGTAAAGGTGGTAAGTAAATATTTTCCTTCGGAATCAAAGGATTGTGGGCGACATTTTTCTGACCAGGAATAAGATTTTCTCGCAGAGGCCAGTCCCGTACGATGTAATGTTTATCTCGGGCTCGGCTATCCCATTCACCAAGGAAGCAGCAATATTTTGTGTATCCTGATTGCAGGCCCGTGAGTAGAGCATCAACTTTTAAGTCAGCGCAAAGTTTCCACTTATAATCATGATAACTATTTTTATCAAGGATTCTGAAGGTGTTTTCGTACGTTTCCTTCATATCAACAGAGTATGCAACTGGAACTGATGAGAAGTCATTCCCATTTGCCAACAGGACAACTTTTAAGCTTGTTTTTGATGAGTCTATAAACAGTCTCCATTTGTCTGGGTCACATGGCATCTGTAGCTCTGTCATCAATAAATTTGCATTAGAGCAGAACACTAAACCTTTATCTTCTGAGAAAAGACATTTCAGGGTTGCTTGTCTGGTCCTGTAAGAAGATATTTTTACTCCCTTTTCTAAGAGATTCCACTGTTGAAGTCGCGATCTTAGGAGCTGAGATTTAGTCTTGAGTAACTGCAAATCCCTGACAAGATCATTTAATTCCGATTGAGTGAGGAGGTGAGGTTGCCGAGAAACTAAATCTGCGGAATACTCATCATCATTAAACGTATCATTTGCAGCCCCAGGTTGTGGCTCAGAGTCTTTTAAATCAATTTCCGGCTCTAGAGTATAAGTGTTTGATGGCTCTGGAATTGGCAAAGTATCGTTATGAGGAACAGATCTTAGAGCTGACGGAATATTGGGATACTGAATTGTAGGTTTACTTTTGCTCAAAAACCCGACGGTGGAAGTCATACAAAAGTAACAATCTGTAAGATGACAGCGAGGTTCACGCCAAACCATGGGCGCAGCAAATGGCATTGATTTACGGGTACCTTTGAGCCATTTGGTCAAACTACTGTAACAAGTCGTACAGCAAACTGATGAAGCCCAAGTCTTATCCTGGTCGCCAACTTGACAATCAAAGTACAATTTATAAGCTGTTTTAACAAGCGGAAAAAGGGGTTTTCGTTGCGCTTTTAAAGTTAATTCCCCGCAGACATAGCAGAAGCTATCGGGATGAGTTTTACACTCGCGTGGCATAATTAAACAGTAATTCAACGCCCGACATTAACCACAAATCACACTTAGTCACTTGAAAAAATCCGGAGTAAAAATAGTTTTACTGTTTTACACAAATGAACAAAAATGAACACAAAATCCAGCACGTTTAAAACGTCGACAAGTTAACTCTGCAACAGTTATAGATGTACTGATCGAAGCAGTTAAGCAAACAATGTAATATACTATAATGAGAAGAGTAATGCAAGTTCAAGCCCGTCGAAAATTCCTATTCAAACCTGCATGTGGTATTGAGATCGCCAGCGTCGTGCAGTGAATCTTCCTAACTGTTTATTGATATTTTTTTACTGTTCCCATATATTTGTATTTTATTGTTGTTTCTATATACATTTTATAGCAAAACTTTTGCCATATACTTTGGTATAAATTTTATTACCTGCTTTGGGATGTTTAACGGCTATAAGTTAAAATTCTAAAAAAAAAATGCAAAAAATAAAATAAAAATGGGGTCCCCCCAAAATAAGTATGTGATGGGTAAAAACGGAGCTCATTTTTGGATTCAGGAGGTCATTTTACATAAGAATCGTCAAGAATGGTATCAGGGCCGATTTTCATGCAGACCAGTGTAACCTAAACCGTCAACTGACGGATTTATAATAATGACAATAGAAATTGTCGTACATAATAAATATCATTAAATATAAATTCGTTTACTTTCAGCAAATTAAAATAAGAAGAAAACAGTGGGAATTAATTAACATTTCAAATATTTTAACGTGGTAATTTGTGCTTATACGGCTGGTTGCATTATCAAGGTTTGTATTTAAATTAGACTTAAAATTAATTTATCAATTTACATATTTACTTCGTTAGCATATCAAACATAACAATTAGAAACATATAGTTAAAAAACTTAACTATCTCAAAAATAATCCAAATTTTTTTTTTCGAAAATTATTAAAAAAACTATGTCGTTAGCAGTATGAAAATAATATAACAAAAGCTCATCATTAGCAATTTCGGTTTATAATGATATATGTAAATATTATCTCTATCGGTCATAGAGGTACACAAATTTGAAATCGTTTCTACTGCTAAAGAAAAAAACATCAGTATTAAGTTTCACTTTATTTAAAAAGGTAATAAAATCAAAGAAATATAAAATCAAGTTGCATTTGAGATAAGTTTGCCACTCGCAAAAAATAAGTGAACAGTAACACCATTAAATTAGAAAATGGAATAAATTTAAATCATGGCAACTTTGCTTGTAAGATAACTAGTAAATGATAAAACATTTGTAAGATATTGTGCTGACCGTCTGTGGCGACACTAGCCGGTTCAGATAATTTAATCATGTTTCACACTTATTAGCACGTACTTGGGCATCTTCCAGTAAATACTACAATCAGCGATTAAAGTTTTTAAATAAATTTAGTTAAAAATAAATAGTTTAATAGGTATTGATTGTTTTCTTTATTAATAGTATTGAATATTTTGCTTGACAAATTTGAATTTTTAAGTAATGACGTGCTTGGAAATTGTTTTGACATAACCAACCAAAACAAAATATAGCGACTATTCACCTTGGTGCTCTTAGATCATATTCCTCAATATTTAATTAAATTAAGAATCGAATAAAATAAAGTGTTCGTAAATACAGTTATTTGTTCAAATGGCTCAGATTACTATAGAGAATGTTCCACATAAGAACTGACACGGAGCAAAAACATGCAGGGGAACTCAAAATATGTACTAGTAATACTTGAGCTTAAAAAACAAAATAGGTAAGCGTTCTGAGTGTACCAAGGACATTATTCGACAGTAACTAGAATGCAACTAAAGCATTTTAAGAAGTTAATAAGGGATGATGCTTAAAATGTTACACAATATTTTATCCTAATGACAGACCTAAAAAATGATTTTTTTACTTCATAAAGAATTTAATTTTGAAACGTTTCTTAGTACGAATGTTATTAAAAATCACCATAAATTCAATAGTTGACTATGACATTAGACGTCAATCGTGTCAAACAGCAAAAAATTATTTTATTTTAGTTGTTTGCTGATTCTTTTGTAAATGACCGGACAATTTTTAATTAGCGACAAGACGAAGAAATTTTTGAACATTACTGAAGACGTATTAGTACTAAAATGTATTTCGCAAAACTGGTTTATCGAAAACTTTTGTGCACCGAAATATCAGACGCAATCTACTACATCCAAAAAGTGCAACAATTGTTACCGGAGAATTTTGATAAACGAGTGACTTTCTTCCTTTAGCTAACTTTATAATAAATAGTATAATAACCCTTAACTGGTGACAATGCGTTTCGCAGATTCCGCACGACCGTTTGCATGTTGGCATTTTCTACCACAAAGATGTAGCAAGCGGCCGTTACGTCTACATATACAGTTTTTACTATTCTTACATATATCTTATTGAGATATATGTCCGTTGTCTCATTTTCAAAATATGTGTCGCGGAGTCTAGTTATCATTATTGTTTTATAGCATGGCTGGTTCTTACCGCAAAGTAAACGTATTAGACAACGATTTTGAGGAACTGTGCACAAAATGGTTTAATGAGACAAACAGTGATATAAGTGATAATAAAGTAAAAGAAGAATATTATATAAATAGTGATCATTTAACGGAAAATAAACAAGAAATGTGTGAAAACGAAGCAGAACATGATCCGGAAACAATATCTAGCAAAGACGATAAAGTGTACTTCCACTAATGTGTTCACGTGCAGAAAAGTCTGAGAGTCCAGTTTATTATTTCAATATAATGTTTTTGCCAAATATGTACAGTCTTGTTATCAATAGAACTAACAAAGTTTTTGTAATTATTTACCCAAAACATAAAAAACATAATAATGAAAAAGCCAAGCTGATTGAAATTGATGGAATAGAATTCAGAGTTTTTTTGGGACTACTTCTTTATACGATATACGAAGTCTTTCTGCTGCGAACGGAAAAGGAAAACCTATATTTAAAACTTTTATGTCACAGAAGCGTTTCCTAAATCTAATGGCTGCTTTAAAATTTGACGATGCCTCGGACCCAGAACAAAGAGCAAAAGGTAATCGAGCAGCTGCTATCTAAGATTTTTTTGATTTATTTGTTTGAAACTCAATAATCGCAGATAAAGTTAGAATCAATGTATGCGTAGACGAGTGGCTTGTAAACTTTAGAAGAAAGTGTCGTTTTAAAATGTATTTATTCCTAACAAATCCTGTAAACATGTCTGATGCACGAACTTGGTATTTACACTGCGTCTACATTTATACTAGAAAAAGTTTAGATGAAATTAGCCTGACACAGTAAGTAGGAAAAATGAGCAGTAATTAGATTAGTCAAACAAATCTACAATACTAATAGAAATGTGACTGCGAACGTCATTTACAAAAAAATAAACTTACTTATGTCGACAAAATTAGGCGAAATAAAAAAAAATTCTCTCACTGCTTCTCCCAGGACGAAATCATAATAAAGGCGACACTTTATATGGATTTACAAAACAAAAAAAACTTCTGTCCTGTAAAACTAAAAAAAAACAGAGCTGTAATAGTTTCTTCTATGCATCACTCTGTAGAAGTTGATACAGATAATGATAAATTTGCAAGATTTGTGTATTTGCTGGTATTTGCTTTTTTTTATATATAAAATATACTTATTTTTAAACACATATTATGTTAATTTGCATATGTAAAATTTTTTTAGAGTGTGATTTTTATATTGTTTATATTAATTTTATATAACAAAAAATGTAATTTATTTAGTGTTTTTGATTCTTTTTTTTTCAATAAATTTTAATATCATTACAACATTGTTTATTTAATTAATAAATATTTTTTTGTGCTGCCACATCGCAAAGGTCAATATTCGTTCGCTTGTGTGATGAACAAAAAAAGTTTTAGTGTGGCAAAATGAAAACTAGAAATCCACTCAAAACTAGTGTTATTATATTAGAACAAGTATGCGACAGGTAGAAAAGTTATTTAAAAAATCTTAAAATTTACTTAAAATTGAGGAAAAACGATGTTAAAGTTAATGTCAGATTTGACAGATTTAATAATAAATGTAGTACCAAAATTGTATTTTTAAAAAGAATGTAATTTTACAAAAGGCAACAAAAAAAATAATGTACCTTACTCTCGTCGAAAGTTTCATAACATAACTAACTCACATGCAACGCTCAGCCGTGCGGCTTCGCGTCACATTGTACGTTCCTGATGCTTGCTGATGCTATGATGTACTTTCGACGCTTGTTAGGTAAATAACTATTACATAACTTTTGAAAAAATTAACTTCTTTAGCTAGGATTCTGATAAACTTATGGTCATTGAAAATAGAGTCACCAGTTAAGGAATAAAATCTTTCTAAAGAAGACTTTTATGAAGCAAAGTGACACAACTCTAAATAGCACAGTTTACAATTTACACAAATACAAACATACTACTCCGTTTACATACACGATAAGCGATATGTAAAACATTAATATAAAGCTACGTCTGAATAAGTAAAATTCATATTAAAGAGATTTTAAAGAATTTTTTTAAACCGCTGGTCTGCAGCTTATCTTTAACATTAGATTTTCAAATAATTATGGTGTTTACAGTGTGTTTCTAAAATTAACAAAATATGCGGCTCCCGTTACAAAACTTGACAGTTAACGGCGCATCCCGGTCTTAACCGATGTCTATTCCTGTGCCGTCGGTATAATACCTATGTAAATAAAATTTTTTAATTAGTTGCTAAATAATTTGTAAATTTAATTTTTCTTAACGGTACTAAGCTAAATAAATACGGATGATTGTCCATAAATGTCTTTATATGAAAACATGGTTCAAAAGTGATTAATAACTTTAAGGACGGTACGCTTATGGAATTCGAACTTACACGCGCATAAGCTGCTTTTTCCAGGTTTTGTGGCGGGAACTATAATTTGTTTTTAACTATATCATCACGTCTATGCATTTTTAAATTATTCTATTTAATTTGAAATATATTTTTCTAGTGTTAGTTTCTGAATAATTTATTGATCTTTGATCTTTTAGTGTAATTGTTGATATTTTAGTTAATACATAATAGGTATATTACAAACATTTTTTATTATATTATGTGTTTATTTTTTTGTGTAGAACAGTAGAACTGGACGTATACTTTGCGAATTGACTTTGCCATACCTCAACAAAAATCTTTCTAAAACTGTAAGTTTTAATTATGTACATAATAGATCGTGGTTTTTTATTATTTTTATACTTATTTTAATGTTTTAGCGATGCTCACTGCTGCATCAGATACTTCAAGAACCAATTCAGTTAACGGCTGGAGGTTTCTATCAATTAGATGCGAAAACCATTACATCAGTAAGATCTTGTATTTTAAGCATCGATATGGCAACAACGGAAAGTTATAATTCCCTCTGGACGAGTAATCACAGGGTGAAAAATGTACACAACATTGTAATAGATAGAAATCGTTTTTCTAAACAAACAGTACTCACTACATGTCAAACGACTATTTTGTTTGTTTACTTTTACATATTTCTAATACAAGCTCAAGATACATTGTATTTATATTTCATATTTAACGTTTGATTCAATTAATTTTAATATCTACGTACTTCAAATAATGCTGCTAGAACCGATTCTAAAATTTGAGGTTGTAAGTATGTCAACAACAATTGACAAGTAGTGTGCCTTTTTTATATGTTTGAGACAAACAAACACATTGCAAAAGCATACAAATTATTCGTCCAGAGAAAAGCATAGCTTTCCGATGTTGCCAAGTCGATTTTAAGCTACAATAAAACAAAAACAATTTTTGTTTTAGCACATCGGATTAATATCAACATTGTTAATGTTTTGTTTAAAGATAAGAGACATGTTGCAACTATAACTCTTACAAAAACGAGTAGATAACACTAATATTGTATTATTCTTTCAATTATAAATAGGTTTAAATGTTTAGAGTAATGTTTAATTTTTTTTGAAAACGTCTAGGTCTATTATAGTTACTTTCTAAAATTACTTTAATATTATACAAGTTGTCGTAAATGCTGTAAAAGTATCAAAATTGTGTTTTTTAAATAAAATCATATATATATATTTGCATTTTTTAATTTTTTGCTGAAAATAAATGTGTGTTTTAGTAACGTTTATGTTATCTCTGTTGCACCCACAGTTTTCTCTTTTTATTGGAATAATGGAACGTGTTTTTTTTTCAAATTCCGCGGTCATGACACAGAGATCATATTTATTATTGAAGCTACAATCGAGATATTTACATTTTTTTAATGGAACACTGTATATTTTTACACAATTTAAAAAAAAATGTAACATCAATTATAAAAAAAACTTGCTTCTTCTTGCTTTTTTAAATGTAGATTTATTGTTTCTGAATTGTCTGTATAATTTCAAAAAATACTCTATAATTGGTACTTGCCGATTCGGAAATCTAAGCTGGCAATGCTGTAGTGCATTTGCAGAATTATTTCTGCACATCAAATATACCTCAAACATGTCACTTTTTTGTAAATGAAAGACATTTTAAAGCTGTCACAAAAAAATATTGAGAAACAACTATTAACAGATTTAACTTATCTAATGTCTCATCCATAGCATTCTTAAGTTTAAGTGCTTATTATTTGTATATTTATGTTTAGAGTAATTATGCATTAACAATTCTTTGTTAAAATTTAAATGTTTATTTAGAATGTATAAAAATATACAAAGTGTTCTATAGAAAAAAAAATTGTTTTTATGAATATCTCGAAAACAGGACGTTCAATTGTTATTCTGTTGTCACTAATATAATAAGCGGAAATAATAACGTTAGTTTGCCCATTAAACTGATCTTGTAGCTCCAATAATAACGGAGATAGCAATGGTGTAAGTTTAACTTCGGACACAGTGTATATACTACTGCCATTATCAAAGCGGTAAAGAATGTTGAAAAAGCAACATATCTAAAATAGCGTAACACGTGGTTACAGCAAATATATGAAAACAGAGTCAAAGAGTAACTGAACGGTGACTATACGAGCACAAAAGAAGTGCCGGAAGACTATTAACAATGTGGTACGACAATATAAAAAAAACCAGTAGAAGTTGCATGCATTTGAAAAGCACAAGATCAGAACAACTAAAACTCTATAACAAAAGTTTAAATTCTAACAATAGAATATAATATACGCTAATGATAATGATGAGGCGATTATACATATATGTAAAAGCAAGGAATACAGGAAACATGAGGCATGTCGACCACTTAAGAAAAACTATTTGTACTAAAAAATATAGTTTTAGAAATAGATAGCCATAGCCATTTCATGTTTCATCTCCATTTTTCTCACATTTTCTTTTTGTTTTGTCTTTTTTTGTTTTATTGAAGTTTTTTGCTTTGAGTTCATCTCTCGTTTTTTTTATTTTTCTCGTTAACAATGAATTCTTCCTCGTTGACAACATCTCTATCGATTAAAAAAATTTCCGTTGTCTAAAATGGTTTTACACCCTTCTCATTGTAGTTATTTTGTTGTAAACTTTTTTAAACAACTTAGCAATCTCAGACTAGTCAATTTTTTGATAAATGACTTGAAAAATAATTTCATTTATGATTGTAAGTCGCTTTTAAAGACCCATAAAAGCAAGCATCGAGTTGTTGTAGCCTGTGGGATGTGTGTGGTGGCAGGGTGACTATGGCTATCCCATTTTTCGTACAAAAATTGTATACATTTAGTTTACATGGACTAATATGGTTATCTACAACTAACAATACTCTATCATTATTAATTCACGTCTTGGTAAAGTGCAGAACATATTCAAAAAAACAAAAAAACATCCAGCTTATATTGATACTTTACAGATAGAATTTACAAGCTCATTTTTTGTGAGTTCGTATTCTTGACTTTCTAAAGACGAACATGGGAGAAACATAATTTCCCGCAGCACTCACTGCACAAAAAATAGTTACCAGCTTTCCACGTTCGCAGCTTGTAATGGCACGAACTTCACGTTGCCTTTTTGCTGTCAAGATTACTGGAGTTATGCCAGTTTTATATGCATGATATATTCAATTTGCAGGATATTTATAGTGTTCAAATGCTTTGGATAATTTTAAAGACTATAAATCAACTTCCTGTTTATTGAATCTTTTTGTTTCGTTTAGTGAAATATTCTTTGGTTTTCTGAGCAAGATGTGAAGATGTCTTTTTAAGAACCCGTAGTACCAATCATTATCACAAGTTTTTTTAACTTTGTTGTAATTGTTTAGAATTTTATTGGATTCCGCATACTAATAAGTTGTTTTTTCTTACCTCTTTACCTCTAAGACAATTTCGTAGGGTGCCATAAGATATATGATATGTCCTAGAAGCTTTTTTATGTTCATAGATTTAACTTGAATAGTTTTTATTGCTTGAGCAATGTTCTAAAGAGACCAAAAATCACGATCTCTTTTATTGTTATATTTAAACGGCATGCTGAGAAAACATTTTAAATAATGTTGGGTAAAATTTATCAGGATCGGGTAAAACCAATGAAGAGGTCCATTTTGCACGCCTTGTATGCTTTTAATGTTTCTTCTCGCACGTGTTTATTACAAAATAAGACTATGTATACTAAAAACTACAAATATGATTTTATAGCACATCGTCCAAAAAATATAACTATAACGGCACCACCAACTTTACTTTGTACTGTGCTAAAATTCTTACCACTAGCGCTGTGTTTAATCATAGTTGACGCGATATTTTAAATTTATTCATCCTGGTCGGTTTTAACAGGCTAGTCGATATTTCCCATATTTCTCTTACATAAATTATAATAAAATTTGTGTTAGTAATACCTACATAAATTTTTTTGCGTTTATATTACAAGTTATAAAAGTTATTACTATTTAATTCTTGACTTTTAACTGTTTATCTTTATTTACAAAACGGTGAATATAATTTACTTATTTTAAATACATGCAAAAAAATTTTTTTTAATTGTTTACACCATTAAGTTTTTGCACTCAGTAAATTAAAGAATGCTATACATGCCAAAGCTTAAATCGTTCTTTGGTCAAACAAGATATTACTATGTAAACGTTTTTCTTAGAAACGCAACAAAATAGCATAAAAACAATATAATTTGTAAATGTTTAAAGATGATTTGTATTTAATGGATGTTGTCCTTAGGAATAAAGCTCGGAATAAAAGTTTAAAAACTAAAAAAATAATTATATTAAAATCTGTTTAAATTCTTTTATAAAGATTTTTATTCTATAAACAAATGATTTGCATTGGTCCTAAAACGTTTTGGTATTTTGCAAATGTTGATGCATGCCAAAAGGCAATTAGTCATGCATGCATAAAATGAATGAACATTTAATTGAAATGTTTTAATTTACTCTAATCATCTTAAACTTGTTTTTTTTATATATTTGTACTTATTTGCAATCTTTGCGTTTTGCAAAATACATTATACCTAACCTAAAACACTTAATTTACAAACCAAACATTTTTTATTCTATACATACCATTAAAACTAATACAACAGCATCCACGCTGTTTTAAATTGTTGTTTAAATTCTTATAGTTGCGGTGTAAGAAATATTTCTACAAGTTTTTTAAAATATGCTTTCATAATTCAGTATTCTGTACGAAATAACATTGACTTGTACAAAAATCAGATTGCTCATAAAGAAGGCACAAGGTAGGCTAAGCCCTAAAGGTAAAATTTGTTGTTATTATCTGTTGGTTGTAGAAAAATACTTTTTCATTTATGCTGTAAATATCAGTATTCTTGCTTAACATAATTTATAATTCAAAATTTCCACAAATTATTAATGTTGAGTACATTAAATGTTTTACTTTTGAAAAAGAAATCACAATTAAGTTAAGATAAAAACTTTAAAAAACGAATTTTAAAATAATCAGTGAGTTGATTGTAAGATACATTTATAAAAAGTAAACAAGATTTTAATTTTATATTATAATTATACTAAGATACTATTCCATCTAAAATATTACACAACTGATAAAAAACTAATTCTATTATTACGTTAATGTAAAAATCTTGATACATTACAACAGATTTTTAATATTTAATAATTGATCATTAATGTGTAGCAACATTAGAAACACATTATACGTACAAACTTTTATCGTTGCTATATTTTTTAACACTATTAATCTAATTATTTTGTTTAACCTTATTTAAAGCTTATATTAATAATAACAACTCGTAAATTAAAATTTGATTTTCATTAAGTTATTTTTACTTTCCTATAAGGAAAGTATAGCAATCGCAATTTTTTTTCAAAAAATTTTTTTTTGAAGAATTTTACGTTTCAAGGTCTCCTGAATCAGAAAAACGTATTTTTGACAAAAAAATTTTGGGTGTCTGTGTGTGTGTGTATTGTACCCACGATAACTCTCGAACCAAAAGTCCTAGTAACTTGAAATTTGGTATGGAGCTGGCTTTTCATATTCTCTCGGTTCTATCAAAAGATGGGTCTGATAAAAAAACCGGAAGTGGGTGTATCCGCCATTTTTAACAGTTTTTCTTATATAATTTTGTACGAATGTAAATTATTCGAATTATTTTTATAGTTTCTTATCGAGACAATACTTCCTAACAATTTATTCAAATAAAATTTTTTTTTATCATTAACAGTTTATTCGATATTTAATTTACAATTTAAAGTGAATTTCATTATATAAAATAGGTTCGAATCCTGCCTGCGACGATTTAAAAAAAAATTATTTTTTTTGCATAAGTTTACGTTTCAAGGTCTCTTTAAGTCAGAAAAAAATATTTTTGACAAAAAAATTTTGGGTGTCTGTGTTTGTGTTTGTGTCTGTCTGTGTGTAACGATGTACCCACGATAAATCTCGAACCAAAAGTCCTAGTAACTTGAAATTTGGTATAGAGCTTGTAACCATCGTTTAAAATCGATTGGTTGTTTAAGTAATTTTTGGTAACGGACACAGTATTTGGATTGACGATTTTCATTTAATGTATTTTGAATTTGTGTTAATGTGATTTTAGATTGAGTTTAATAAGTTATTTTACGATTTTAAATTCAAAGTTATAATATAAATTGCTGATTTAGTTTTGTATGTTGTTACGCCGTGAATCATCTGCTTTCGCGATTTTGCTTATTGAATGTTTCACTTGGATTGTTGAAAAATTCCAGTGGTAATTTATGTTTTCCTTCTGAGATATAATCGTAATTAAATCTATTTTCGCCGTTTGTTTATTTTAAGTTGGTTAAAAGTTCTTTGTTCGAGTACATTCGTACTTGAATTTCTTTATGTCAATCGTTTAGATTACGTGGAAAAATTAAGTCGTTATCTTAATTTATTAGGCAGTTTAAATTCTTGTAATATAATATTTTGTCAAATTGACATTTTCACGTACAAGCGAAACGCTGTGTCCTAATAATATGACTATGACGTAATATGTACTGTTTGCCTCTTTATTGCACTTCTTCGCGAGAGTATTTTGGTGTTTGAGGTTTCGAACGCAGCCTTTGTGGAAAGGGCAGGCGACAAAAGTTGATATATAGGTGTGATTTTGGAAAATGAGGAAGGAGTTCGAAGTTGATTGGCAGACGTCAGAATGTAGTTAACGCAGGTGATAATTCACCTTTTATAGTAGTTACCGCGGAAGTAAGTGAAAATGGTACAGTGATGCTTAAGTGGAAAATAAAACTTTCCTTTTTCGTAATTACGGTTCATGGAGATCACTGTTTTCCTAATTAATATCGCATGTTTCGTTAAGTGAATTTTGTGCGTGAGTTTGTTTCGCAATCTCATCTTTCGCCTTAGGGGCGGATCAATAATAATTCTTCCGTTGGTAAATTTATTCATCTGGATTTGGTACCCTATCGAGGTCCCGGACGTTTTGCTGGCCTACGCTAACCAAAAGCCCGTCTTCGAGTAAATCAAGGTATTTATTTTGCACCATCTATTGATATGTGAAATTTACGTTTACGCGATTAAGTGTTAAAAGCTTTGAATTTTCAATTAAAAATTACAAGTGTTTCGAAGTTAACTTTAATGTAACTAATTAATGACCGTATTTTACGGTACTGTTTTATCCCAAGTTTAAAATTTATTAAACGGGACCGAATTATCGATTCAAATTATATGTATATAAATTAGTTTATAAGTTTATTTTATTTTGTTTTTAAATTATATCGACACACACGGCCGTGATCATAGATGTTTTTAGATTGATTAATTTGTGCTGTTTATTTCTTTAAAATTCTGTATTGTGTATTTTATTATTTTGTTTGTGTATTTTATTCCATTAACTGTAAATTTGTTTTGATCTAACGTGCATTCAAGTAATTTTTCTATTATTTTGCTACTGTTTTGTGTGATTAATTTTGTTAATTTCAATTCAATTATTTTATTTTATTATTTTATTCATTTTGTTTTATTTTGTTCAAATAAATGTTAAATTATTAAATTGTAAAGAGCTTTTAATTCCGTCGGCCTCCGCGTGTGTAACTTTATTAGTTTATTTTAGATTTTAGCAAATGCACCCTCTAAGGTAAGTCCGTTGGGGGTGCATACTACAGAAGCGGACTTATGGTTGGCAAGGGTCATTAGTCCATTAAGCTTTACCCCTTCCTGGCGCCCTTTGATTTCGACATTATTATTTATCGATTTTGTGTATTCGTCAAGTAAATCCATTTCGATCACGAAACTTTTAAATAAAACCCACCCCTTCTCCATTGAGCTAGTGGCACAACCCCCGTTTATGTTACTACATTGCAGGCAGTGACTTTGTGTTAATTTTGGCATGTAACAAGCTGGATTTTTTTATTCCCTGGGCTTTATCAAAAGATAGATCTGATAAAGATACCGGAAGTAGGTGTATCCTCCATTTTGAACAGTTTTTCTTATATAATTTTGTACGTATGTAAATTATTCGAATTATTTTTACAGTTTCTTATAAAAATAATTCTTCCTAACAATTTATTCAAATACATTTTTTTCTAACATTAACAGTTTATTAGATATTTAATTTATAATTTAAAGTGATTTCTATTATATATATTATATAATCTAGGTTCGAATACTGCCTGCGACAATTTTTTTTAGAAAAAATAAATAGCCGGTTGCACAAAAGTCTGGTTAATTGGCGATTTACTAATCGTTTTTAATACAAACATATCACTTCAAAGTGGTTTTATGACAACATAACCTTATAAAAATACATTTCTTCATCATTCCTTATAGGAAAGTCGTGTGGTGGCCACACCAGTTTTTTTTAATGGAAAACGGAAATTTTACTTTTGAAATTCATTAGTACTGAAGTAGCACATAGCTATAGATCAGTGGTTGGAACATTACTTTTTCAAAGGAATGAATTAAAATTACTCATTATTTGGCTAAAATGCATTACAATTACTAATTACCGAAAAAAGTAATTTATTATTTTGAACATTACTTTTGTCGTTATTAAATAGTATAAACAAAATTTTATTCTACATTATTCATATTTAAATTTATCAACAATTTCGTTTCAAAATTGTTATCTACGAGTGAGTGAGATTTCGTTTTAGAAACTTCTGCTGCAACACTGAACATTTGAATCATTATCATTGAGTAAAGGGAACTTAAAAATCATAATCGTGATCTTCAGATGTGTGTGATTGCTTGGCCTAGTATTTGATACATTGAAATAAAAATAATTTTATTCCTCGATCACATAATTGTATGCCGTTTTGCGTTTATTTATTTCAATCCATTTTATTTTGAATTTGGTATAGACAAAACTAGCAACGACTAATAAGCGGTTCCACCAAACAGGCTTGAACCTATAAAAAGAAAAAAACATTATTTACTAATTACTTCAACAAAATACCGTCTAATAAGTTGCGTTGACACGGGTCAAGTGACTTAATCAACTCACTTGAATTCAAGTCAATTGAACGTTTGAAAAGGTTTACACGTTTCATTTTACATGAAAGCATTTCAGTAAAAAAATGGCACCGAGAAAGATGCATTGCGTTATTTTACAAGCAGTTCTAGGCATTGCTAATAAAATTTAAAAAAATCTTGTCAATAAAACTGTTCGGCGCAAAAGAAGATTCTGGTGTAGGGAGTGGATTAAACGGAGAAGTAAACTAAGGGCATCGGCAAGGTAAATACACGAACTGAAAGATGAAGAACCAAAAGACCATATTTTTTTTTTAAATGACTGAGGAGCAGTTTAACTTTTTACTGAAAACAGTAACACAAAAACTCTCAAAAACTAACAGTTTTATGCGAGAAGCGATTTCTCCTAAATTAAAATTAGAAATAACACTTGGGTACTTAACAACCGGTGACTCTTTCAAAAGTTTTGAATTTCTTTATCAATATTATTTAAAAAAGTATTTATTTGATATTATGATAGGTAGGTATTTTTACATTTCAAAATTTGTATTATAATTATTATAAATATACTTGATACTAGCTTATACGAGAGTTGATCTCTTTGCTCCGCCCCTGACCCACTTACAAAAAAAATTGGCAAAATCATTTTTATTTTTCAATATAGTCTCCATTTAGGCTAGCACATTTTTCCCATCGATGTTCTAGCATTTCTAATGCTTCTCGAAAGATTGTTCAAACTCTGCAAACAACTGATTTACCGCACATATATAATCCAAAGAACATCGTTGACCACACAAACATCTTTAAGTTTTTGAAATAGCCGGTAATTGCTGGGGAGTAAATCTGGCAAAGATGGTTTGTTATTAGATTACAGAACACTCTAGAAAATGAAAGAAAAACTACTTACAGTTCTTCGACAAATGGAAGAAATGCTTACTAGTATTGGAAATGTAAAAACTATAGAAAAGCAAATGCAGATTAATGAAAAAAATCAGATTAAAACTGTTCCAAAAAAACGCAAAGCGGTATTTTGAATTTAAAAAAAGCAATAGAAACCAAAACAGAAGAAGCAAACAAATTAGAACAAAATATACAAGAAAATTTAAAAACCATAAAAGACTATACTAGAACAAAAATGTGAAAAAAACATGCAATTGCTTGAAAAACAAAACCAAATGAATTGCTATGGTAAAAGACTTGTCACGAGCAAAGACTTACTAATGGGTTATCAGAAAGAAACCACTCACAAATTTAAGGTTGTCCACCAAATTTTGATGGCAAAGTTACTTGGTCAACCTACCATAAACAGTTTGAAGCTATAGCTATTGGTTGGAACAAGAAGCAAAAAGCGACGTTTTTAATAGTGGGTGTTACGTGAAGAAATGTTTAGAATTTTGCAGAATATTATTGACTATTTTCAAAAAAATTACGAATTGTTCATTTTACGTTTAATAATGCGATGTGGAGATGCTTATCTTCAACAAATATACCAAGACGAGTTCAAAAAGCTACGGAGAACTCGTTAAGAAATTAAAACTGACATCGCCTAATTGATACGGCTTGAGTGTTCTACATCAAATATCTTTCTAGAGCAATTTGCTGTTTAAGCTTTTGGAGACGGCTTTTGAGACAGCAAAACGCAGCAGATTCTACGGTTCACTCGATCCAAGACGTTGGATAACGCTTTAACTAATGTTTTAGAGTTCGAAACCACAAAGCAGTCTCACTAAACCAACCATAAGCTCCGCTGTATGGTAAAAGTATCCATGCAAATACAGACAGCATCAAAGAAATAATGCTACAAATGCTTTTAGAAAGAGGAGAGACGACTTCAAACTTTGATGAAAATACATCACGACTTCGAACGGCCACGGGCAAAGGAATACTACTCACGACAAGTAAAATCGACGATTGGTTTAGAAAATAAAGTACTCAATCATCAAGTACTGGTAGTCAACATCCCGGAAAAAGTTATCTTGAGAATGGAAGTTATAAGAAAGTATGGGTTCCATTTGCATATGATAAACGATGTGCTCAACATGAACGGTAAAAAATTTTTGTTTGTTTGTTAGAAAAGGCAACCGTGCAGTTTTTATTGAGTGAAGATGTAAAGAATTAAAAGTGTGGTGATAGCACGTTTAAATGGCAATCTCTGGAAAGTCTACATTAGTGTTATTGAGGTAATAGAACGCGATGGAAAAAGGACTAATGAGTAATTCTAATAAAACTACGTTGATGAAAAAGTTTCCAGATCTATTTGACATTCTTACCTATAAGTACAAACAGTAGCGGCTCGTGAGGTTGGGTTTAAGGTAGGCTACATTTTTTTAAATGCTTGTAGGTAATGTGAACGTTTTCAGATATCATAATGTTTTGAAATTTTATCGGTTTCATCGGGATAAAACAATAAACAGGGACACAAAGCAAGGCATTAGTTACATCAGATCCATATACCGACTTATTTTTCAACCGACATTGAAAAAATGGAGGCGATTTTCAATCTGTCGGAATATTTTTTTAAAGTTTGATATGTTCAGCGATAATTCCTTACGACGTTGATCGATTTCAATTGTTCTTTTTTATCAGAAAGGGAGTAATTTAGTAGTGGTCCCATTTTAATTTGATCAAATTCTGATGATAGGATCCATAAAAAAATGATCAAAGTTTCAAATTTACATGAAATTTTTTTGAACGATGTGCATTTTGAGGGTTAACATCACTAAAAAAGAAAAATAAAAATTTTTAACAAAAAAAACGACTTAAAAAAATGCATCAAATGAAATGCACTAAAAAGGAAAAAACATTGTAATAATTTATTTACAATGTCATAAATGGCATTGACTTCAAAAAGTAATTTCGTATAAATAAAAATTGTTTCATTTAACTTTTTTGGAGTTGTGCAAAAAAATATACGTTTTCTTTTCTGCTTCGACCCATAGATGGGAACTTCTAACTCGCAAAACAAAACTAAAATTTACATTAAAAAGTTTAAGCCAGACCAGATGGTCTTGTCACTATGATGCTGTCAAAGCTTTAAAAAATAATTATGATAATATTATGAAAATTTTCAAAAGTTTTAGTGAAAATGAGGGTGAGAAAGTCGATTTTCAAAATGAGGCACGAAATTTATTTAATAAACTGGCAAAATTCGATACCGCAATTTTAATTATTTTTTGGTAAGAAATTTTAGAGAGATTCAATTTAGTTAACAAAAAAGTCCTGGTTTGGATATTTGTGAAGGTAACAAGTTAATTATGTCATTAAGAGTTCGTGAGCAACATACGTCATCAATCCGATCAGAAACTAAACAGAATACAGTGATATAAACAAGAGACGCATTACTTTAAAATTTTCAGATAAATCTACATATAAAGTCTCAGCTTACGGCGCAAAAAAATTTAAAAGAGACACGCTAAACGTTACTTTAGATAAGCTGATTATGGATTTAAATAGAAGAAGCCTATGGACATATAGTAATTGCTGTTGCAATGGTAAACCTGTAACCGAGTACGTTATCCTGATGCAAGAGAACACCTTTGCGTAACTTCCCCCCATGTTTTTTTTTTATCGCGTCACGTAATTTTGAAACTAAATTGTCATAATAAGCACTTGTAATTGTGGCTTCCTTTTGCAGGTAATCTACTAAAATTACGCCTTTAGCATCCTAAAGTACGGATACAAATTTTGCGACGGTTTAATAGTCACACTTCGATCTTGTAACACGACATCATAGACTTTCTTAGCATTTTCGTGTGTGGTAGCGGTTGTGAGTGCTCCATTTGGATATTCGTCTGTGCACGACTGTCTACCACTTTTAAACTCACGACACCACCTTTTTACTATGTCATATGATACTGCAGATTCCCCTAATTTATCCACCAAATCTGCATAAATTTGCATTGGGATCATCTCTTTTAAGCGCAAGTATTTAATCAACGATCTTAGCTCGACACGATCCATTTTGATACTGAGATGTGACTGCTTCTCGAATTCGGGCTTCTACTGCAGATACGCTTCAACAGGTTCAGACTTGTAAGTTTCGAGCGTGAGACTATACATGATTGTTTACAATGTGACGTGGTGATAAAGAAGTGTTTTGATTTATAAATATGTCAGGGGCTTACCAAAGGGATCAGCCTTGTATAATAAACTTTTAATATAAGTTAGGTGTAATACATTAGCGATGTACTCTCCTACTTTCATTCTGCTATAACCTCTGCAAAAAAATTAAATCAAATCGGGCGCTGCTAATCGCGCTCTCAAACGCGATGACAGATAATTCTCAGAACGCTCATAAAATTGATATGTTTACTAACAATAAGGCTTTGAAATGTTGTCAGTAAATACTACCGAAATTGTGATTACTATAAACGTTGTTTTTTCAATCTAGTAGCATATATCCGGCCCGTTTTTTATAAAGTGATAACATTACCGGATTAATAACATTATCCGTGATTCCAATAAGCGGCATGCACTTTACATAGATAAGCATTAGTTTAAATATCATTCCTGATCATGATTCTACATTTAATTAATACAGTATTTTTGTATAATCTTTACTTCGCTGTAAAAGGTATTTAATTTTCATCGTCTTTCTAGTGTTAAACTATGTATTATAAATCATGAAATAAGATAAAAAATTTATATGGTATAAAAAAAATAACTACGTAAGATGTCTAACTGTTTATTTAGAATCTGATTGTACTATAATGATTACCAACAATTCTTCATTAGCGTCATTCTGAGGATATTGTGTCGTATTTCCAGCCACTTTATGTTTTCATGTTGTCCTCGAGTTTCCTTTTCAATTTGATGCTGATCTTCATGGGAGCTAAAACGTTCTTGCAGTTTTTGCAAATAAATTTTACATTTTTGTTCTAACTGTTCATGAGGCATGTCAGGTCCGCTACATTGTAAACCATAGTGCATATCAGGGCCACTTTCAACACACCTTTTTTTTCGGTGGTTTTTGAGAAAATTTTAATTTTCTTTTTAAAGAAATAGCACTTCTACGGTGCATTATTTTACTGAAAACAGCTCCTGGTGGTCTACCTTGCAGTTTAGCCCACGAACTTAAATGGTAAATGGTAAAATTGATTCGTTTACCACCCACAAATTTTGCTAATAATCCCATGTATCTATAGTACATAGTTTATCAAATAATTACTAACTGTACATATTTCTAAACAATACCTTTCGGCTTGATTCGTAGTTTCATTAAAAGCAACGCGATCAACTTTTCTGATGATAACGTCCACAATTTTTTTATTTTATCAAACAACTTGGTGTTATTTAGTTCGGGAACGTGATTTGTTTTTGCAAATTTTTTTTATGCAGAAAGAACGTTGATGTTACACAAAAACAAAAAAACAAAAACTTAGGTAGGTATCATTATTTTTTAAGAGACTAAACACATGATTAGTCAGCTCTTTCTGCAACTCGTCAGCGTCACCGTGATTGCCGGCTTTTGTTATGGCAATTCTTACTCTTTCAAAGTCTCTCTCCGATTATTAATTAAGAATTTGTCTTGCTAAAATCGAAAATGACATCTTAGGGGCTAATTTGTGCAGTTTGTCCTTCATGCATCGAGTCATATGGTTAACGCATTCAATTTTAACCACAGAACGTCCATAAGAAACTTTTTCTAAAATATTCGTGTATACACTAAAATCACCGTCTTCTGGAAATAACAGAATGGCTTGTATAATAACTTATACGCTACATACATTGTACCCACCGATGTAATTTTTGTAAATTAAACCATGCTGTTCTTTACTATGGCAAAAAGCATTCATAAGCTTTTAGTGTTTTTCCTTTAGATTTATAGAATGCACACATAGAACACACTTTATTACGAACTCCCACGAATAATGCTCTTTTAGTAGCACGGCCAATTATTATACCCTAAAACGTTTGTCTTAAAACGTTTAAAAAGTTTAAGTTACCAGTACAAAATAAGTACGGTGTAATTATTTATAACTATAAAGTATATCTACTCCGTACAGAAGAAAGTTACTAACCACGCTACTAGAAACACTATAACCATGACTATAAGATCTTTTGCCCCAACCAATATCTTCTACGACTGTGATATATGGTGTTCCATCTGCCAATAGATGACCTTTATCCACAGCAATTTGTTTTTCTTTTTTTCCGGTAAATCATTTTTTTTATAAAAGATGCGACTCCCAGTTCTAACAGAAAGTGTTTCACAACCTTATTTAAATATATCTTGTATTTTTAATACATACCTTTGTAGCATGGTTAGAATATCTTACAAATGTTTTTGTTGTCATTGTTGGAATATCTAATACTAAGAGTAATTCCTCAGATTGGCTGTGGTCAATTCCAATTGAAAGACTTCCCCAAACAAGACAACATTTACTTTTTGCATGTTTGAGCTAGAAGGGTCCAATGCAACAATAATAATTTTTTCATACATTTTACATTTAAAATGAAATTTTGAATGTAGGCCTTGTCGATATTCTTTTGTAAATACCGTTTTACCGGTGGTACATCTTGTTGAATGTAGCACTACGTTTCCGTATTGCTTCAAAACGTAACCTAAATTAACAATACGCCTACCAGTCAATAACTGAGAAATATCAGTCTGTGGTGGTGTCTCGTCTACTTTGGTATAAAGTTGTTCTGTAGACCCGGAAGAAATGCTAAAATTTGAGTACCGTATTTTTTTTAAATAACAAAAAAATAAAACGATTTTGTCATAATTTTGATATCTAGACCTGTCCGACACTGATTGCAGATTGTCAATTTTTAAATTATGAATTTTATTTTCGGATCTAGATGGAACATTAATACTCTCAGTATTTTTCTTTGGTCATTTTTCTTTTTGAACAGAAAACAAACAATAACACCAATGCTTTTGTGGTCAAATTGAAATGATTATGATTACACTCATACAACGAAAATATAGTAGAGTCAAAAACGATTCTAACAATATAGAAGTTTAAGGGGGCGAAAAATCGACCTAGCTTGTTTCATTTTTGGGAAAATTCGTTTTTTCTGTTTTCACGCGCAAAGCAACATACTCGTATTTTTCCAGATAGTTATAAAACAGAAAGTAAAACAAATTTGTACTACTCTGCAAAATATTTTCGTTTGCATATGGATTGTAAACTTATTTTCCTTGCTTTCGATAAAAGGCATTTACTTTTCAGCATCTTACGAATAAAAATAATACAAATTTAAAAAATTGTGTTACGTAATCTTCGGATGAAGAGTGACACAATCAAACGAAGTTGCAATTAGTACTAATAACATCTGTGGCAATGAAGCTTCAGTACTCCCCTCCAGCCAGTGTTTGCAAAATATAGAAGACGGAGAGAGGTTGAAGAATTGAAAGAATACTAAAATTCAAGTTTTCACTTCTTCCAACAAAAGTCAATTTCTGCCAAACATAATTGCCAAATAATTACAATTGTAAAAAGTTTGTATTTTGGTCTATAGAATATGCATACATAAATCTTATATGTATGTATGAGCGATTTACGACAGGTAAAATTCTTTGGCATTTATTCAGTTTTTATAATTTTTTTATTGTTAAACATACTGATTTATCGCAATGGCAAATAGCTTATCAAAAAGTAGTATGCCCTACTATATATAAAGTAAAAATTTATTCATATCCTCTTGTAACTTTTCAAGATTTGTTGGAATTTATTTTCAAGTTATAATTGATTATTTCAGCAAATTTTTTTTTAGTGGTATGTATGGCATTCAATGTTGTAAGATATAGTTGTTTATTCATTAAAAAAAACATTTTAATCACTTTTTGAGAAAATTTTCTCAACCTACCAAACATCCTTAAGCTTACCTACGCGCTCGTCAAACTTACTTTTTTGCAAATGCATATCATTGTTGTGGCAAGCTTGAATTAAAGCTAGTTTGTTATCGGGGTAATTAATCTACTAAAACTTTCATACAAAAAAAACTTTTTATACCAAAGTAGTACCTTACATTGCTAAAACACTGCAGGTAAAATAATAGTTTTATTGTTTTTTGTCTCGGTTCAAACATTGGTACCTTTTATTTTGTTAAGTACGGGTCTAAAATATCACAATTTTTTGTTCAACATCCCATACAGGAAACCCCAGAGTTAGACAACGGGGCCAGACCTAGACCAGTACTAGGAAACCTAAGTTTGGCGTACCTGTATTGGCTCAGACTTGGCCCAGAACTGGGTAGCTTAGCCTCGGCCATTCCATGAGGACCCAAGCTTGGGCCTAGACTGGTTGACCCAGCTTCGGCCATGCAAATTATTAGCCAAGTTTGACCCAAGCTTGGATAACCCATCCTTGGCCATTCCATGGGGACCCAAGCATGGTCCCACACTGGTTGACCCATCCTCGACCATGCCAATTCTTACCCAAGCTTGGCCCAAGCTTGCATAACCCATCCTTGGCTATTCCATAGAAACCCAAGCTTTAGCCAAGACTGGTTGACCCAGCTTCGGCCATGCAAACTATTAGCCAAGCTTGGCCCAAGCTTGTATAACCCATCCTTGGCTATTCCATGAGAATCCAAGTTTGGCCCAAGCCTGGATAACTCAGCCTTCCTATTCTATAGGGACCCAAGTTTAGTTCAAGGCTGGTTGACCCAGCCTTGGCCAAGGCTGGATTATCCAAGAAAATAGCAATAATAATTTTTTTCAATGTTAAAAATTATAAAAAACTTGGTTAATAAGTGGAGTTCTGATAATATCGAAAGTGTAGAATTAAAACTTGAGCCGTTCGGTTACGTATGGCGAGATTCGGGTATTTTCGTTTAGCGCAGCCGCCATCCTTGTTTACATCATCTGTTAGTTAGATTAAATTTTAGTTAAAGATTTTTCTCATTGCTAGAGTAGTAAAGGTGATGAATCAAATCTCCGAGATTCAGTTATACAGTCATTGAATGTTAGTACGTTTTAACTAGAAGGAAAAAACCTTTAAATATAATTTCTTTTGTTGACTCCGCAATTATCACGAGGCGAGGCTACTAAAAGTAATTATGTCTGATTCTTACCTTAGAGTTTAAAGATGGAGTGCGTTAAATAAACCAAAAAAGTTTTGAATAAAAAAACTAATTTTGATGTTAACCGGCAAAGTTTAAATAATCAAAGTGTAAACATCAGCTGTGTGAGTGACGTTAATGACCCTAGTGATACAGAAAACCAAAAAATATCAAACAAAAGGTGCCAAAATGAGTTGAACTTGAATGTGAACTAGTGATGCAGAATAATAACTGTACTAGCTAAATGTTAATATAATTTAAGACGAGATCTAAATAGTAATTAAAAAACTTTATGTAATTTAAATAGTACATAATACAAGTAATAACAATAAAGTGTAAATACGTTCATACAATTATTTATTCCATTGTTTTATTAATGCTTAATTTTAGGCATTTAATTTTGAGTTAGTTTTAGCAATTAAGCGTGGCCCAGTACTGGCAACTAAACATGGCTCAGGTCCGGCAACTGAGCATGGCCCAGGTTTGGCAACTGAGCATGGCCCAGGTCTGGCAACTGAGCATGGCCCAGGCCTAGCGACCAGGACTGGGCCATGATTATCATTTCAGACTTTTTCCAAAGCTGGCCCAAGCCTGGCATATAGGCTTGGCCCAGGCTTGTATAGACTTGGGCCAAGCCTGGACCAAGCCTGGGCCTATGGTACTTTCCTCTATGGGATAACCTATTGCGAATTGAGATATTTAATAAAACGATTTATTACCACCCTTAAAAACAATAAATAATAAAATAAAAGTAAATATTGTACGGTTATATTTACAAAATATAAAAACACTTATAACTATTTTTGATAACCAGACAATCATTAAATAAAAATGAAAATTATTTCTAAAAAAAAATTTACTGAAGTGACGTTTAATTTATTTATTTTTAAATCCACATATATGAATCTATTCTATCAATCATTTCGTTTACATATCCGAACACGTACACCATTATTTGATAATAAAACAGTTTCTGTAGATAAATGAAGAAAATGTTTAGGAATGCTTTGAGTAAATTCATAATGTCGCAGTAAAACAGCTAAAGCAGTTTTTATTTCAAGCATAGCAAATTTTTGACCTAAAACATAATTAATTAAGAAATAAATACTAATTATTTAAATAATTTATAAACCTATACAGTTGCGCGGACCGTAACTGAAAGGAAAATATCCATAATTATTTCCTTCGTCTATATTTTTACTTAAAAATCGTTCCGGCTTAAAACTTTCAGGATCGGGAAATAATTTCGGGTCATGATGAACTCCGTAAATATTCATTAATACAGACGTATCTTTAGGTATAATGTAGTCATCTAAACAACAAAATTTATATATTTTTTTACTTATTACGTAAAAAATCCAAACCAAAATTAATCTCTGTTTCCGAAGTTCGTGAATAGTAAGGCACAGGTGGGTACAACCGCAACACTTCTTTTACGACAGCTTCTAAATATTTCATTGACTGAATGTCGTTGAAAGTAATTGGTCTAAATGGATCATCACCAAATATTTCAATTAATTCTTCAACTACTTTAACCTTAAATGTGAATGCTTGCATAACCTTCTGTATGTGCGCTAATTACTTACTTGAACTAAATGATTTTCTGCTAAACAATATATTGCAAAAGTTAAAGCGGACGCAGTTGTATCAGATCCCTAAAAAAATAACAAAAGATTCGTTATTAGATACCTATACGAAGGCATGAATATAAAAATAAAAGTGTTAATTAACGTCTTTCTATTTTTTTTTAATCTTGATTTTTCGTAACATTGTAATAGCAAATATATTTAATTAAATAAAATCAATTTGGCAAATTTTTCTTCTAACTTGTCATGTATTTATTGCAATTCAGCACGTTAGTAATTGTGTTGTGTCAAATTAACTTACAGCAAACATGAAAGTGTCAACTTCTTCTCTAATCTCAACGTCTGTAAACGTTTCGAATTTTTCGTTTTGTTCTAAAAGTAAATCCATCAAAACCACTTTTGTTTTTTCTTGCGAATCGTCATTTACATTTTTAACATAAGTCTGATTTCGTATTTTCCTGTTTCTAATAATTTCTTTAGTATAATTGTGAAGCACTTTTATAGCGCGTTTTTCATTATGGTACAAACTCGAAAATTTATACCAGAAGTTAGTTCTCAAAAATGCGTTAAATGATCGTTTAACAAATACTTTACACATAAATTTGACACTGTTAACGTAATCCGGATTACAATTGTTCTGAGCGCAAATAGATGTTCCCATTACAGTTTCTGAAAGTACATAATTAATCCCAAATTATTAATAAAATGAATATTGATTTGTACCACAAATATTGTCTAATGACCACAATGATATATAAGGATATATATCAAACGACGGATTTCCAATTTCATTTTCTAATTTGTTTACTAAAATTTTAGTATTGGATTCAAATATTTTAATAAACCCTATAAATAATTGAATATGGAAAGTAGAAGCAATTAATCTTCGGTGTTTTTTCCATATACTATCTACATGTATAAAGATTATTTTGGGTTAATATGTTTTAAAAACAAACCTCCATCAGATAGTAATAATCCTTTGCCTAACCAACTCGAAAAAAAATTGTATTCTCTTCCTTTTTTTAAGTTGTTAGACGACGATAGCATATGAAGTATTAGCCGCACATCTGTTACCAGTAGTTTAGCAGGCATTATTCCAACATATATTTTTACTTTATCGCCATACAGTTTTGTATACTCTGCAAACTTTGGAATAAAATCTAAAATAGAGTAAATAATTTACGACATGCGTGTTATAACTATTTTGAAAATTGTATGATTATAATAGAAATGTGTTTAAATATTATATCATGATAAAAGTTATTGTTTCTTGCTACAATTTTAAAAGTCAAAGTGTAATGTTTTTGAAAATTTTCCTCACTTTAAAATGGTTACTTAAACTGAATCGCACACTAATTAGAATTTTGTAAAAGTACATGTTTTTCTGGTAGAATTACTACACTTTGCTGGTAATGGTTATATGTTGTAACTCAAAGATCATTGGCCATTTTAAATCAACTATGTTATAGTAAAATTACGCAACTTGTTTTTTTTTATTTGTGTTTTTATATTATAAGCTTATCTTAAATTATTCGTAATGATTCGATAATAATTTTCAAAATAAGCAATTGAATAAAAATATTTGTGAGATTATACAAGTAGTAACAAGTATTATCGAAATTGTTTTTTTTTAATGGGGTCAATAATCTCAGAGAGTAAATGTCATAATTTATAATAGAGTAATAATAAAAATAAAATTATAAATGATTTAAAACAATGTCATTATAGCATATGTTATCAATGTTTTGTAAGTTAAGGTTATTATCTATGATCATTAATAAAGTGCCACCAAAATCAGATACTTGATACTTGGATAAGCGTAAACAAGAAAACTTAATGAATAAAATAGTACATACTATACATTATAATTAGCCAGTAAACTATCTGCAGAATAGAAGTTAAGTAAAACAATAAGAATTGTAGTTTCAACTCTAAAGAGGCTATAAAAAATAAACAGAAATTTAATTGCACGGTAACATACTGAAGTCTTGCAGAAATAAGAAAGTTATGCACATAAAAGCTGTCCAAGCGACTTAGTTACTGATTATCTAAATATATAAAACTTTTTTATTCATTCTAGCGTTGTAGTTAGAAATTTGCAATAGAATACATTTTTAGTATGAAGTGAAGTTCAAATAGCACTTACACTAAAAATTTAATTATTTTCAATGTTTTAATGTAGAACAATTAAAGCATAATTACTTACCAGTAGGTGACTTAAAGTCTAATGCGTTTCCTAGAAGTGGAATTGTTGGAGGATTAGGAAATTTGTTCATAAGTTGGATATAGCGTCTATTTTTGATGTACCATTGCGTCAAAACATAAACAAACAGGATAATTATGATTGTAAGCATTACCTGCATCTTTGCGTCAGACACACGACTGATCTGTAATATAAAAACAGAAAAATATGTAGGGTAAATTTAGTCAAGAACAAAATATGCGGATTACTTATAACTTATAACACAAAAAGCGAAGTTGTTTTTACTCTTTAAATTTACAAAAACTTGTAAGCTTTTATTGTTAAGAGTACGTAAACAAACATCTAATTTATTTAAAATTATAATTAATTATTATTGCCAATAATAATAATTAGAATATTTCTTTTTTGTTTTTATAGTTCAAACATGCCTTATTATCAATTAAAATAGCACACAAAGTTGGAAACATTTGGTTCCGATCTGTTTCCAATATTTGAATATTGTCTAATATTGACCATGTAAAACCCATCTTGTTACAATATTGGCAGCCTATTATTATCCAATGTAGTAAAACCATGTAAAATAAACGTTGAATTTATATAGGATAACCAATGTTGAATGACCACGTAAAATTAAATTAAATATAATATTGACAACCTATCATTTTTAAATATTGTAAAGTAACATAGAACCCTTATTAAATTTATTTAGGTAGAGTAATATGGATTGTGTTTGTAAAACCAATCTTAATAAAATATTTGCAAACTATTATTGTCTTATATTGTTGAAAAAACTTGAATACTGTACTATATACTATACACAGTTATTAATTACTATTAGATCGAATCTTTAGTCAATATTCTTAATGTGTTGAATTTAGCTGATTTTGAATATTTAGTGTTTAAAAGGGTCGCATCAATTATACTTATGTACATTGTTAGTTATATTGCCTTAATTAGTAAAAAAATATTTTTTTGATAAATACTGTTTAAAACTAGTTCATCATAATAGTTAAGCAATTTATTATTTGTTAAAGTATTTTAATTATTCTCAAGTTCGAGACCCTTCACGAAATTTTTATCCATTTCCAGAACGTTCACTGAAAGATATAGAAAATTCGCGAAAGATGGCCAAAATATATAAATCCGATATAAATGAATCCTAGGTCATAGTTATTTCAGTAACTCGAAGAAGATTATTCAAGTTTAAATAAATAAGTGATTAACGCATGTCGAGATAAATATACGGAGTATAACCTTGTACGTGACTTTAATGTAAACAAGTGTGTAAAGTTACCCGCGGACATTCTCTTTCGAGTGATAGTGCTATATAAATTAGTGTAAATGTTTTGTTTAAATGTCCTTAGATGTAATTAGTTCGGTTAGTTGTAAACGTGTACATAATTTTAGTATAAATGAATTCGTTTTAATAATAATTACAATACGTATTATAGCATGTAGTACGTTGCAAAGATAAAACTTTTATTTTGCTTTTTTTTTGGTTTTTAGGTTGTTTTTATGCTTATTTTGCTTAATTTTGTTCTGTTTCTTAGTATTTAGTATCTGTTTCAGCTAATAATTTTTTTGGTAATTCGTCACTTAATTGTTTTTCAAGCGGCAAAAACAAACTTTTTGTTTAATATTTTAATCCTCTTACAACTTTCAAATAGGCAGTAGTAACAACCTCATTAGTAGCGTTAACCTTATCATTATGTGGACTATAAGGTCCTAATAATAGTCAGTTTGAATTAAAGGCAAACGCTATCAAACGTTTTTGTTCACGAATTAGAGGTAAGATGTATATACTAGAACAGGTATCGGTGAGGTACATTGAGACTTATTTACCTTTGTTTAATTTGTGATTTTTTGCTTCAATAAACTTTGTACAAAAGTAGACAATACCTTAACAATTACGGTTACAACAATAACACGGTATAATTTAAAAAAAAGTTTTTATTTTAGTAAAAAAAAGTTGGTTTTTATTACCATAAATTTTAAAACAAGCTAAAGATTTATTTATACTTTAGAGTTTAGACCTTAAAAATTATTTAAAAAAGGCTAAATACAATTAGAACTTGTTTTGAATTAAACTAAAATATAATTTAAAAAAATATTGTTTTTGAAAGAGCTAAAAACAAATAAATTTTATTACCTTTTCACAAACTTGAGTATTAAATAGACAGATGTAGATACTGCTTTACAAATTAAAGTTATCTCTTCAAACAATTGTAGGTTTTACTTCTATTAATTTATGTGGTTTGACTAACTAAATATTACTATACTTAATGTAAATATAAATTTGTAATAAAAAAAAAATTTCGATAAATTAATTTATCTTACCATTAATTAAAATTTTATGTTATGTGTTATCTTTTAATTTTTCTTAATTATAATAAAACTTCCAAGCAAAAATTGTAAGATGTATCAAAGGTCTTATAAAGTTATCCAAGTAATATTCAAAACAACTTCAAAATTATCTGCACAATATTAACTAAAACTGAAAACTATTTAGTTAACCAGGATTGGCGTTATAAAAATAAATGTTTTTATTGCTGTAGTTGCGTTTATTTCTGCCTATCCAATTTTTTTTTCAACAGTAAAAAGCTGCAATTTAAGTAAAATAAAACCTGCTGTTTGAGACGCAGTCATTTCATTTATTTCTAGTAGATACTAACTTGTACAAAAAAAAACTATTTTTAAATTTCCTTTTTTGCATTAAAAAAAATTTGCCTTTGTAAACTTGCTTGTAGACGTAGCGCCATCTACTATCTTTTTATTTGGAATGCAGTATAGTTTAATATAATTAAATGTGCTTGTAATGCAAAACAGGAAATTAAATGCATAAGTTTTTTTTTGCAAAAATTACTAAAATTATTTAAAAACTTTAATTCCGTAATACTCACATTTAGTTAGGCACTAACTTTAAATTACATTTTTAAAATGAAATGAAATTACTTAATTAACGATTTAAATTTTAATATAATAGTGTGGCAACCTAATTTCTTAATTGCTTGTATTTATTGTTAAGTTAATGAAACAGCATAATGCAGAAATGCACATACCAATTGCATTCTGCTGACGCACATTTATTACAATTATATCGCACTACATAAGAAGCAAGTTTGCTGGCGGATTGCAATTTTACTATAAATAGTACAACGTGAATTATTTATAGATATACAATAGGTAGTTTTTACGAATATAATGTAATATGTAACTTTTAGCAAAAGATTGATGGCAGCCATCAATATTTGCCATTATGGTTATACCTATTTCCGCTTTGGGATGGCATTGATGGTTCTCCGTGTGCACAGTGGGACAAAACTTAAAAAAACTGCCCAAAATTATTTTTGCGTTATATCATTAAAATAATTATTAATGGTAAAGTAGTTTATCCTCCTGTTTGTTAGGTTGTAATTAATACTAGATCTTGTCTTCCTTAGGAGGGGTAATACAAACCACTCTAAACTATTTTTATGGCTACGTTTCGTGCCTCTAGTGTGCACTTCTTCAGGCCACTGAAAATTTATTTACGGTAAGTGAACAACATTACACACGTATATAACAAATAACTGAATTTGTTTAACAGATACAACATACATTCCTACATTTACAGCGCTATTAGAGTTTCTGAATTCACGTTGTCAAATTTTAGACCAAATGAATTCTAGCAAAGATCATCAACTCATTCGTAAAACCAACATAGTTGTTGAAAACTGTAATAAACTTCAAAACAAAATTCAAACAAATAACATGTCGGTGATTGCAGGTCCTCATTCTTCTTCCGGTTCTACTTGTGTAAAACTTTACACAGCCCTCTTCAAAACAAAATGTAATTTTGCTTTTAAGAGGGCTGTGTAAACGACTATAAAAAGAGTTGAATTTTGATTGAAGTTTATTACAGTTTTTGACAACTATGTTGGTTTTACGAATGAGTTGATGATGTTTGCTAGAATTCATTTGCTCTAAAATTTGACAGCGTGAATTCAGAAACTCTAATTGCGCTGTAAATGTAGAAATGTCTCGACTACAACTTTGTTTTTCCCAATCACGTCTTGTATTGATATCAATTTTGGAACTAATAAGATAAACTAATATTAAATCCCAAGAGTCTGTATCTATAGAAAGCAAATGCAAGTTCCGCAATATTTTGTTTATTGTGTCAACCAACACACGTAAAGAATCGTGGTTTTTTTTGACTACGGACGATAGATTAAAAAGCTGTTCAATTTGACCAAAAGCCGTTAAACGTTTATTATCAAACTCTCACTTAATATCTGCCATGCACGATCATAATTATTATCGGTGAATTTAGCAAATAATGGAAACGCTAAATTTTTTGTAAAGACGGGTTATTATCAATAAGCAAACGAAATGTTTCAACGAAACTTTGATATTCATGATATGAGCCGCTAAAAGTAAGCAATGAAATTACTGGAAATTTTACACAAGTAGAACCGGAAGAAGACTGAGGACCTGCAACAACCGACATGTTGTTTGTTTGAATTTTGTTTTCAATGTTACTTTCAATCTGCGAAACAATAGAAATAAAGAGTTTTCAAATGCATCTCTTTCAGCTTCTTCGTTATCTATATCTTGTGTTTCAAATAGTTCAATTCGTAATTGAATATAAAAAAATTCTTGAAATAATGGTTGAACTTTCGATAATCTTAATTTTAATTGAGCAAGATACTCTGTGATATCCGATTTTTTGTTAAAAAAGTTACCCAATTTTGTTACCTGCGTTTTTATTAATCCACGTTTTTTAATAAGCTGTTTTAATTCGTCTTGGCTTGCCATGTTTGTTTGTTGTGATGGTTTATGCAAAAATATCCTCGCAATAATTATCTTCTATCGAGAGTTTATATGAAGTGTTTTCATAGTTAGGCAATTCCTCCAAGTTCCAAAATTTTTAAAGGTGTTCAAGCAAAAATTCGTTGCTAAAATTACAAAGTATTGAAGGCATTGCATTTTGTTTTGAAGGTAAGCCCTGAACGATCCAACCAAACAGAGTTTCACAATATACTAGGTTGTCGTTGTTGGTACTGATTTGACCAGCACACAAGCTTTGCTAGAATAATTCGGCACCAATAAGGTCAGCTAATTGGATAGCTGACCCCAAATTCAATGTTAGCGGTCCTATTGATATTCTTATTGGTGGCGAATTATTCTGACAAAGTATGTGTGCTGGTCAAATCAGTACGAACAACGACAACCTAGTATATCGCGAAACTCTGATTGGTTGGATCGTTTTGGGCTTACCTTTAAAACAAAATGCAATGCCTACTTCAATACTTTGTACTTTTAGCAACGAATTGTTGCTTGAACACCTTCAAAAATTTTGGAACTTGAAGGAATTGCCTAATGATGGAAACACTTTATATAAACTCTCGATAGAAGCTAATTATTGCGAGAATCTTTTTGCAAAAACCACCAAAACAAACAAGCATGCGCGATTTGTTGTACATTTACCGTTTTGAAACAATACTTCGCAATTAGGTCTTTCGAAAGCTATAGCCTTGCAGCGTTTCCACACTCTAGAAAATAAGTTTAAGGTAAACCCTTCCCTTAAGCAACAATATTTAGAATTCATGTCTGAATACGAAAATTTGGGACACATGTCATATGACACATAGTGTACAGACTTTAATAAACAGTATTATTTACCACATCATGCCGTGTTTAGGGAAGCTAGTTTAACATCCAAAATCAGAGATGTCTTTGACGAGTCATGCAAAACGACTTCAAATCTTTCGCTGAACGACGTTATCATGCGAGGTCCCAAGTTACAACAAGACTTATTTTATATTCTTTTGCGATTTTGAACTCATCGTTACGTTATTTTTTGTAATTTCAGCAAAATGTTTAGACAAATTTTGGTGTATGAACCACATCGCTAATTTCAAATGATTTTATGGAGGTATGATCCCAATCAACCTATCTTTACGTACAAACTCAACACTATTACATACGGTATTGCCTGTTCTTTTTTTATTTCTATTCGAGCCTTACACGAAATTGCAAAACAAAATCAAGTAAAATTTTACGAGGCGTCAAGAGCTATACTGTTAGACATAATTGTAGATGATCTTTTGGCCTGTGACGATTGCTTATCAAATCTACTGAAAATTAGGTATGACATTATACATTTGTTTAACAAATATGGTTTCGAATTAAATAAATGGACATCCAATAATTCTCGTTTATTACAAAACATATCTAATCCAAATCACACAAAATCGTTGCTTATCGTTGATAAACCAGAAGGAACAAAAACTCTTTGGTTACTTTGGAACGCTAACTTAGATACTTTAAATTATCATACCATTACTATAAACATTCATCAACGGTTTTCCAAACGCAGCGTATTGTCTATTATTTCTCAGATTTATGATCCTCTGGGTGTAATTAGCTCGTGTATATTGTTAGCTAAACTTATGATGCAAGAGTTATAAAAGTTAAAAATCGACTGGGATGAAATAATTCCTAATGCGCTTTATAACACGTGGGTAACATTTTTATCAGAATTAAATTACCTTTTGCAGTTAACTGTACCTCGAAACACTACACTATCTAACTATATTTTAATAAAACTGCATGGATTTGCAGATAGCAGCGAGAAAGCTTTTGGAGCGTGTATATATATATTAAAACTACAGACGTTCACAATAATCAATTGATTCATTTATTGTGTTTAAAATCAAGAGTAGCTCCATTGAAAAAGATATTTCTACCGCGTTTAGAATTAAGTGCTGCACTCTTGTTAGCTCAGCATGGTCTAGAAGAAAAAAATTCGAACTTGAATTTCTAAAAGTACTATTGGTGATCTGATTCTGTTATAGTTCTTTCATGGATTTCCAAAGTTTCGGGAAACTGGAAATTATTTGTAGCAAATCGAATGTCAAAAATTCACTCATTAACCAAAGTTGTCGACTGGTACCACGTGGATTCCAAGCAGAATCCAGCTGATATTATCTCTCGTGGGTGTCTGCCCAATACTTTAAAAAACTCGAATTTATGGTTTCACGGTCCAACATGATTGTCAGCAAGTTTTGATGGTTATCCTAAACAAACTTGGAAACCTATACTAGACTTAGAAAAGGTAAAACCAAAACAAATATTTTTTTATTTTATTTTACACAAAACTTATTCGAGGTGATAAAATTATAAATTCTTTATCCACGCACGAAATACAATCTTCGATTTTATCATTAGTTAAAATGGTGCAAATCTACTCGTTTGCAAAGGAATTAAACTATTTCATAAAACATAAAGTAGTTCCTAAAGATAGCAAGTTGATTAACTTGTCTCCATTTCTTGACAATACTAACATACTTCATGTTGGAGGTAGACTTCGTAATGCTAACGTATCTTATAATCAAAAATACCCAATGTTGCTTCCACACAACACATTACATGCTGGCGTACAAGCCATCATAGCTTCTATTCGTACAAAATTTTGGCCATTAGCAATAAAACCGTTAGTTCGAAAAATTGTTTTCAATTGCATTCCTTGTAGAAAGGCTGCTCCTGTAAATCTTAAATATTTAATGGGCGATTTACCTTTACACCGCGTTACACCCACAAAAGCATTTGAGAATTGCGGAGTTGATTACTGCGAACCTTTTTATGCTACAGATTTTCGTACACGTAGAAAGTTTGTACATAAAGTATATATTGCTACTTTTATTTGCTTTGCTACACGCGCAGTTCACTTAAAAGTAATTACAGACTTGACCACGACCGCATTTATGGCTGCCTTTAAAAGGTTTATTGCGCGCCGTGGAATTTGTTTAAACATATATTCAGACAACGGAACTTATTTTGTTGGAGCTAATCGCAAGATTTAGTGTTGTTTAAGCTAATATCGTCTAATGAATGTAAAGACGAATTATCTAGACTTAATAGTTTAGGAATTACATAGCATTTCATACCGCCTAGAACGCCACATTTTGGTGGGTTATGGGAACGTTCTGTCAAATCTATAAAATATCATCTCAAACGATCCATTGGCATGCATAGTTTTACGTACGATGAGATAAACACGCTGCTTGCTCAAATTGAATCTGTCCTAAATTCTAGTCCAATTTCTCCATTATCCAACGACCCTAACGATTTGCAAGCACTTATTCCTGGCCATTTTTTGATTGGCGGACCGCTGACTACGTAACCTACACCTAATGTTATGGAGAAACCAGCAAATCTAGTAAATAGATGGAAACATATTCAATATATGTTGTCACACTTTTGGAAAAGATGGCAAAATGAATATTTACACACGATGCAGCAACGTAATAAGTGGTGTACATCAGATCTAAACGTTCATATCGGGTCTCTAGTACTAGTAAAAGATCAAAGTTTAACCCCTTCTATGTGGACGCATCACCGAGCTCCATCCTGGTTCCGACAAAATTGTACGTGTCGTATCAATAAAAACTACTAACGGGGTGATTAAGCGCTCAGTGCGAAATTTGTCTTTATTATTACAAGACAATAGTGAAGAGCATACAGGACAATAATATATTTTATCACACTATTTATAGGTGTTTTGATAAGCTGAATCTTATCAACGAGGGCCTGCTTTGTTAGAATTATGTTGTTAAGGGTATAACGAAGGTAGTAGGTTTTGGCCTGTCATAGAAATATGTAAAGAAAAACGTGTGTCATTAAAGTAATAAACGAGTAAAAGTTAAAATAGTTATGTTCTTATACCAATATTCGTGTATCAGCAAACATATTAGATACAGTCCACTGGGTTGCATCAAGAAAGTATCTTAAGCAAACCCTAAAATACATTCAAAAATTCACACTACAAAATTTAAGTTGTTTATATTTTTTATAATTTATCTTTTTGTCGAAGATTTTGGTTGTGCGACATTGATATCAGCTGAACTGCTTTGAGAATCAGCAATATAAACTAAGAAGTTTTATTTTGTAAGCATTATCATTATTTCAATAATTCCCAGTGACAAATAAATATTTGAAAAATGTTAAGCTAAGTTAAATAAAAATCCAATTGTTGTTTGAATGATTCGGAGTGACAAATAAAAGTTATGTTTTACTAAAAATGTTATGTTATATTGATAATTAAACACTGAATTTATTACTTTGTGCAATTCTTGTAATTAACTGTTTTTTCTAGTATTTTGCAATTTTGGGGTATTTTGCGTTTTTTAGTTAACACTACATCTGTATGTGACAACTAACACTTATAGCATAAATGATTAGCAGTAAAAGGTAACAAAATTATTATGTTCATCAAAACAGCAGCAGTTAAATAACAAACATATTTGATTCATAATTTATAATCATTTGAATAAGGAATGCATTTTTATTTATTATTTGGAAAAAGTTAAATAATAATTGCAATTTTTTGTTATTCAACATAATTGAAATAATTCATTTTGACACAAACCGTTCAACAATCAACAAATAAAAAAAAATTATTTCTAAAACAATTTATTTAAAATTACATTTTATTTATTTATTTTTTATTAAATATATATATAAATCTATCGCATCATTAATATCGTTTACATATCCGAACACGTACACCATTATTTGATAATAAAACAGTTTCTGTGGATAAATGAAGATAATGTTTAGGAATACTTTGAGTAAATTCATAATGTCGCAGTAAAACAGCTAAAGCAGTTTTTATTTCAAGCATAGCAAATTTTTGACCTGAAACATAATTAACTAACAAACAAATATTAATTATTTAAATAATTTATAAACCTATACAGTTGCGCGGCCCGGAACTGAAAGGAAAATATCCATAATTATTTCCTTCGTCTATATTTTTACTTAAAAATCGTTCTGGCTTAAAACTTTCAGGATCGGGAAATAATTTCGGGTCATGATGAACTCCGTAAATATTCATTAATACACACGTATCTTTAGGTATAATGTAGTCATCTAAACAACAAAATTTATAGTTTTTTTTTTACTTATTGCGTAAAAAATACAAACCAAAATTAATCTCAGTCTCCGAAGTTCGTGAATAGTAAGGCACAGGCGGGTACACCCGCAACACTTCTTTTATGACAGCTTCTAAATATTTCATTGACTGAATGTCGTTGAAAGTAATTGGCCTTAATGGATCATCACCAAATATTTTATTTAATTCTTCAACTACTCTAACCTTAAATGTGAATGCTTGCATAACCTTCTGTATGTGCGCTAATTACTTACTTGAACTAAATGATTTTCTGCTAAACAATATATTGCAAAAGTTAAAGCAGACGCAGTTGTATCAGATCCCTAAAAAAATAAACATATGAATATAAAAATAAAAGTGTTAATTAATTTTTCGTAACTTTGTAATAACAAATATATTTAATTAAATAAAATCAAATTGGCAATTTTTCTTCAATTTATAAATAACAAACTTCTAACTTGTTATCTATTTGTTGCAATTTAGTACGTTAGTAATTGTGTTGTGTTAGATAAACTTACAGCAAACATAAAAGTGTCAACTTCTTCTCTAATCTCAACATCTGTAAACGTTTCAAATTTTTCGTTTTGTTGTAAAAGTAAATCCATTAAAACCACTTTTGTTTTTTCTTGCGAATCGTGGATTACATTTTTAACATTATTATGATATTGGTTTTTTCTATTTTTAATAATTTCTTTAGTATAATTGTGAAGCACTTTTACAGCGCGTTTTTCATCAAGGTACAAACTCGAAAACTTATACCAAAAGTTAGTTCTCAAAAATGCGTTAAATGCTCGTTTAATAAACACTTTACACATTAATTTGGTATTGTTAACGTAATCCGGATTACAATTGTTCTGAGCACAAATAGATGTTCCCATTACAGTTTCTGAAAGTACATAATTAATTACATATAATTAAAATCAATATCGATTTTTACCACAAATATTGTCTAATGCGCACAACGTTATAAAAGGATATATATCAAACGACGGATTTTCAACTTCGTTTTCTAATTTGTTTACTAAAATTTTAGCATTGGATTCAAATATTTCGATAAATCCTTTAAATATTTGAATATGGAAAGTAGAAGCTATTAATCTTCGATGTTTTTTCCATCTACTATCTGCATTGTGTAAAGATTATTTTGGGTTAATAGGTTTTTAAAGCAAACCTCCATCAGATAGTAATAATCCTTTGCCTAACCAATTCGAAAAATAATTGTATTCTTTTCCTTTTTTTAAATTGTTAGACGACGATAGTATATGCATTATTAGCCGTGCATCTGTTACTAGTAGTTTTTCAGGCATTATTCCTAAATATATCTTTACTTTATCTCCATACAGTTTTGTATACTCTGCAAACTTTGGAATAAAATCTGTAACAGAATAAATATGTACAATATAATGTGTTAGACTATATTTCTTTTATACTTATGCTAATATTATAGTAACCTGTAACATTACTTAATAGTGCAGGTATATTTCCATGCATTAAATGTGTTACGTGTAAAAAATGTTATGAAGAAATTGCCTAGTTAAACCGTAACATAAACGATGTTTTTACTTGGTGCTCAGTTGTGAAAAGAATGCGTTATAAAGAAAATAGAATTTATACAAGTGAATTGATCAAAAACTTAAAAATAAATTATTTATTACTTGAATAAAATGAAATGCATAAACAAAATTTAACACAAAATAAAAATTACTAAAGATTAAAATTAAATAACTAAATGTAATATGAAAAACTTGGCAAACCAAACGCAAAACAAATTTAATTAAACGTAAATCACAAAATGTGCAGTTACATAAAACACAAAACTAAATGGTAATAGGTGTTCACTCATAAACTTATATATTTGTGTCCAAATCCTTTTTTCAATTACTCGCAAATCAATTAGCAAATTACAATAAACGATACTCATAAATACCTATTCTAATGGCAGTACTTGAACAGCATGTTTTGAATTGAACGGAGTCCTTTGGAAAGATAATGGATGTGATTCATAATGTTGGAACGATGGCTGAAGAATTTGATTAAATAGCAATGTTATATTACATATACAAGAAACTGAATTTCCACAACATAATAATACGGAAACACTTGACTTGAGTTTAACGAACGAGTAAAACCGTAATTTATAACGAAACTAAGATTCTAACTTCTTTGCGTAAAGTTTCACAAATTCATTGTACACTAAACACTACTTAACTTAGCTCTCAAAAGGAACTCGCGCTACTACCAAATTTTATAGCTACGTTTGATTGAGATTTTTTTCACGGACTAATAATAGATAGACTGGAAACTGAATAAATTGACCTAGTTTGTTTTAGTACCAATTTAAAATTACTCCTATGCCAAAACCAAAACTAACTCATCACCACAGTTGACACAAAGTTACGCGTTGGCCAATTCTATTCAAATTATCATATTGAATTCATAAGAAGTTTTACACGCTATAAATGTTTCCAGTTTTTTTTAATAACGGGTGATCGAGATTATTCGCAAGCCACGTGTTAGTTTAGTGTTTTAATGGATATTTACTGCGTTACCTATACTACAGGGTCACGTGGCTTGAGCATAGTTTCGATCTCATAGTATTTCGTAGCGTTAGTCATATTTTCGGTAAAATATGTAAAACCTAGTCCAGTTTAAACTAAACTACCTGTACTTTCTAGTTATGTGTTACGTACACTAAGCGGCGTTAAAAATTGTGTGTCATCTGTTTATACAAAACAGTCAAATGAATTTATAAATAATTCTTGAACTTCCTGTTCTAAAACGAATTCTCTAGTCTATAATACCTTCGTTACCTATTGTAAAAAAAACATGACGTAAAAAATAATATCTAACAAATAAATGAACAAAACTGAAGTGTAAAAAAAGTATGACGCTAAATAAGTACTACAAAAAAAGATTGTTGTCAACGGTGTCAGCAAAAAGAATTGATAATTTAAATGACTTTGAACTAAACAGAGCTTACTTGGAATTAAAACAATATTGAATTACAATTTAAAATTTAACGGCTAAAACGAAATATTTATGACCAACGGAACTAATATATTATAAAACTAGATACATTTATGGTAACAAACTAAATTAAATTTTAAGTGCATTAGAACTTAACAGATGCATAATATACTAAAATTTAAATTACGTCAAAACTTCCCAAATCAGATACTAACATTACTAAATAAACACAAAAGCAAACAAACATTATAGCTTAAAACAAGCGTAACTATCTGGTCTTTCTTGTAAGTAAGCGTACAATAATCACACGAAGGTTACAAATGTTACATTTTTGAAAAAATCGACATAATAAAATAACTTTTTTTTGAATAACTGATATTGTTTTGCGTATTTTAATGCATAGAAAATAAGACCCTCAAAGTCCAAACCAGGGTGAGTGATTTTAAGTCGTTTCCAGACCTCCTGCATGTTATATAAAATGTGTCAAATGAAGCTGTCCTAACTGCAGATTACTAAGTTTGCAATTGCCCCAAGAATCTGAAAAGTTTCAAAAACACCACTAACTTATAGTGGAAACACCATTTGCCAACCTTTACCGTTGTGAAGGTTTCATTTACTGTAACGAATGAATCACAGGTACTGTGTCAATTTCAATTATTTGATTTAATAGACACAGGTAGTCCTATCAGTCTAATCAATGAACATTATGTTTCTTTGTCAGATTAATGAGCATAAAGCGAGTGCGACTTTTTGTACTATTAATAGCACTCCTTTAAACATTATTGGTATAATTTTAAAATTTTATCAAATTAATGACCCCTTTTTTTAGGAGGTTGGATGAAAGCAACTACTTCAGTAATTTGCGACGTTTTGTGTTCTGGATGAACACTTCATAAGGCTCGCTCACTTTATTGTAAGAAACAAAAATTTTTAATATACGTTATAACATAAAATTGAAAATGTACAGAAAACATAATAACAAACAAGACAGCACTTTGAAATTTAATTGTTTTGAAATAACTAACATTATTAATTCTAAAAATTGTTAATTCTAATAGAAACATTTAGTCATTATCTAGTAACTAACCAATAAATATTTCTAATTGAAATGTAATGAAGATAAAGGGTTTACTTACCACTGAGTCAAGTAATTTTTTTCTGGTATAATTAAGTTAAAAATTAATACATTTAAATTAAAAACATGATGTAATTTCATACATCGTGCACTTTTAAAACGTACGAACGATATGAATTTTTGGTGATGTTGTATGGACAAGGTGAAAAGAAACACGAAACGTCGCAAATTACTGAAGTAGTTGCTTTCATCCAACCTCCTAAAAGAAGGGGTCATTAATTGGATCAAATTTTAAAATTATCACTTACCAGGAGGCAAACCGTTCTATTATTGGTATATTTTAATTGTACCAGAGCAGTCAATGGCAGTTAATTATTTTTGAGTGATCGGATGAGGCATGTAGATACCTTGAGTAAGCAACACAACATCTCAATGTTGGAGAAAAATACATTTGAGTAGAATATTTCAATCACTCAAAACAGATCAATCAATACCAAAAATAAAAAATGAGTTGCAGGAAACAGGAAGCTTTTATTTTAAATTGCGAAATGCTTTAGTGTACAATAGGCAAAATAAAAACATCTTATTTTACCAATTGGTGCTATAGATATCGTTGTAAGTTGGTAGTAATAACCGCGCAATTCAAAAATTATATTGAATAAACACGATAACAATCTATCAAAAAAAATAGTGTAAGTAACAACATTTTAATAAAACTGTTTGTTTCTGCACTACATGATAAAGTTTTTGAACATAAATTTGTTATTAGGTAGGTACCAGCATATAAGCCAACTTAGAATTATTGGGTTGCCATTGCCCAATAACTGAAAATGTTGTATCTAATAATTAAAATTTTTGTCCAATAACTAGTTCTTTTCTTACCTTTAAATGTTTTGTTTTATTTCTAAAAAATCACGTTATTAGAAGTATTTAAAACTTATTATCTAAAAATGTTATATAGTAAGTATGCAATATTTGGAACAGGCAAATTAATGTAAGTTGAAAAATATTCCAACGGTGACAATTTAAAACCTAAAAAAAGCTTAATTGTCCAATAACTTGCACTAAGATAACTATTTTCATTTGCGAACAGTTCACAAGACTTGATCTTTTTGTATAACTCTAAAATCTCTTTGAGAGCCGGTACTACATGATCCATTACTTTCTCACAAAAAAACAGATTACTAGAAAGTCGAAGTTTGTAATGTTTTCCAAAAACAGAACGGTGAATCTTTTACATCGTTTTTAAAGCCGTACTACTGATTCCTTTTGATCTTTAGTAGCATTCACATAAATTCTTTTTTTTTGTTTAATGTTATTTCCAAAGCACCTTTATTAAAAAAACAGAAGATTTTAGGTTTTCAACAAATTGCAAGACAAAACCTTAACATATGACACATCAACGTAATAAGAAAACCTGAATAAAAAAATGAAAAAATCGAAGATGAAATCTATAAGAGAAATAAAAGTTTCCTACTGTACCTTTTAAATTTGTAACGCTTTGAAAAATATAATCGCACATAAAAAAATCTGCAGTACTAAACAGGTCCTGAATTTAAAACTGTGAATATCCAAAATGATATTTATAAAATAAATCAAAGTTGCGTACTGCAAACGAATATAAAAAACGAGTACTCTGTATAACAGTGCCCGCCAAAAAGTCTGCACCAAATGTCCTTTTTTTATTTTTTATTTTAAAAAAAAAAAATTTAAGGCAATAATTTGTGCTTGTCTGAAAACCTATTTAGTCCCTATCAGATATACCGAGTGATGTTCACTTAGCTAGAAAATGGCGTTTTTCGAAATTGTCTAAATTCAAACATTTTTCGTAAATTAAGCAAGATTTTAATGAGATTTTTTCATCTTCTGTCAGTTTTAGCTTAAAGAACAATCTCAAGACCAGAAAACATTTTTTTGTTCATTTGCTAATTTTTTGAAATATTTTCAAATTTTTACATACTAAGACTTGATTTCAAAATTCAATTTGATTTAGTTAAAGTATTATAATTGGAAAAAACAATATAAATTGCTAATTATTTCTTTGGGTTTGTTATTATTTACAGAAAAGTAATATTGTTACATAATCTTTACGTTTTTGGTGCCAGATACTTTATAGGAGAAATCTTTTTCAATGATAATCAATATTTATTTACGTGGCTTTTAAAAACTCTAATTACTTTTGAAGTTGCCTAAACGAGAAGATTTTTCTTTATTGGGTTTACATGTTTCAGTCAATTTTGTAGGCAGAATGTGAGACGGCTGTGAGTTGTTTTACTGTCAAGAAAATTTTTTTGGTAAACTTAAATCATCGGTCTAACTGAACAATAATTTTAATAACCATAAAAAATAATCAATAATAATCAAGACATAATTTTATTTCAAATTACATACAACAAATAACACTAATAAATAATTTCTTCTGTTATGTAACTAATAAATATTGCGTAATTTTAAGAAATAGCATAAAAAAAACTGAAATTAAATTTCAACGGGCCCTCCGTTCCTTTCAACACACTGTATGTTTCGTACATACACTTCTCTTGAAACACGCCTCAACATAATAAACGATACTTTAACGGCACATTCTCTAATTGAAGTTTCAAGGTGGTTACTATTCCTGAAAGGTCTGCGTTTGTAGTCCTTATTTTTGAAGTATCTCCACAAGAAGACATTGCATGGTTTTATATCCGGAAACCGCAAAGACCGAGACATTTTTGAAAATCATCCGATCTATTTATGAGGAAAAAAATAATAAAGAAAATTACAAACGTTTACTGTACTGTGCGCTGGAGCACCATTTTGTTGAAAATACATATTTTTGCGAAGATCTAATAAAATATCTTCTATTACATTAAAAACGTCATTCTAGAAGAAATGCATGTACATCTCAAAATTAAGAAAAATGGTCCAATGATTATTAATGATTTTACACCAAACATTCGTTTTAAATTAGCATTGGTCGCGTGCTTCTATGACAAAATAAAAATTTTCGTCAGCCCACCACCGACAATTTTGAGAATTAACAGTTTGACGAAAATGTAGTTTTGTCGCAGAAAAGCATATGTTTAATAAATGATCTGTCCTCTTCTATTTGTGCTTGAATCCAAAAGCTAAAATATAGCCGAGCATCTAAATTTCGGTCTTGCAACGTGTGGATAATTTTTGGCTTGTAACATTTGAATTTATTTGTTAGCAAAATTTTTCTGGTCTTTGTGCTGGATACTGGGTTCAGATTTGAAAATCGTATCGAATATTAACACGATTGCAATCCACCAACGAATATAGTGAAAAGTAATTTTATTAACACAATTGCAAGAATTACCACCAGAGAGAACCAGTGTATGGCCGTTTCACCCTTTTGGGGATCATCAGCACTGGGAAATACTCTCTCATGTATTTCCACAATTATACTGATATATTTCTATAGCTTATATTCATGTTTCGTTCTAATAACATATAAAACCACGAGATGGCAACAGCCACAACAGTTTTCAAAAAAAAAAGTTTACAAAACTGTTTACCAGGGGCAAAAAATTTTATTTAATGCTATTTTAAGAATCTAAATCATTCATTAAACAAATTATTTTGATTTTAAAAATATAAAGTATTTGAAATTCTTACTAAGAAATTTGGATATGTGTGAACCTCAGTGTCAGCAATAAATTAATTTTTATATAGCATGTTAAGTGGTGTCAGTGCATTTAATACGCTGTCAATGTTTCAGTTACTAAACTTTGTTCAATAGCTGAGTGTATGCATTTTATTATTTATTAATAATCTCTCCATCGTACTGTAATTCTCAAATGTATCTAAATAATATTGTTAATTAAGTGTTACCAATAATAACTAACGTTATTCTCTACGTTATCAAATTTAAAACAAAAAAAAGAAATTAACTACTAAATAGCTATTCACATCTTTTATTGTTTTAACCTCAAAAGACGATGGCGAAATATGTATCATGTCGATGAAATTTGGTAAATTGTCAACGGATGAGTTGGATTCCTACTGGACAGCATGCATAAAATTAGAAATGTATTTAAGTCTATCAACGAAATATTTCATCAATGGCCATTCTACAAAAACCATCTGGTTTTCGTTTGGTGAGAACATTGTATAAAATAATGTTTTTAAATTGTAAATGCAATATTTTTTTGGATTGATGTTGACTTTACCTATCAATACCCACCAGGAGATGGATTACTAAAAACGAAACGAATAACAAGCTAATTTTTTTAAAATTTTAGTTGTTTGATTGATGTTTACTTTCAGGGTGTAATAAAATTTAATCGCTTTGTATAATATCGAAATATATCTTTTACATACTATTAATTTTTATTAATACATTAAATTGATGTAGTGCATTCATTACACTACTGTAATTGTAAATATTGTTGATGTACAGTTTACATTGATTCATGAAATCTGGTACATCAAAATAATGAAATACACACATAAAATCAATGTAATTGTACATCAGATTAATAACGCGCAGAAATTGCGTCAATGTAATTGTACATAGTGTTTATGAACTTTTAAATTAATTCATGAATGTTGGTAAACGAAATTGATAAATCATGTATATTCAATTAAAGTAATAATACTTTGTCTTGATGTACACATTCTTGTTCAGATTCAATGTTTTAATTAATTACATTAATTTAATGTAACAGATTCATTGTGCTGTTGTACCCATTCATCGGATTAAAAATATGTAGATTTTTCATTGATTCAATGTAGATTTCCATTTATTCTACGTCACTTTTTCTTTCAGTATACTTAACTAAATCTGAATATTACTACATCAAATATTGTTTAGACTTAATCGATGCTTAGTAATAATGTTTTTAAACAATTTTAGTAAGTTTAGCATAGAAAATTACGTTATCTATTTATTTCTGTGTTATTAATCACAATTATGAATTGGGTCAAAATTGATTCTATTAAACTAATGACATGTAATGTAAAAATCACTCACTTGATTTTTAATTTAAAATTAACATCTTAAATTTTAAATTTGATATAGCAACAGGTAAAAAAGTTTTAATAATTCTAGTAGTGGAAAAATTGCATATAGACCACGTTGGAGAAGATGATTATAACCTTGGTATATAATACACTATTTAAATGTATTGTAGTTTTTTGTTGTTTTCATATTAAGCTTGACTAAATTACTCGTAACAATTGAATAATCTTTCAAAATAAACAATTGAAATTTGTAGTATTTGTAAATTTGCACATTTCACTAATACAATAATTTTTTTAAATGAAGCCAACGTTTATTATAATCTCGTCAATAGACACTCAATGAATATCGCACAAATGTCATAATTTTCGAGCATCTCTAGATGGTGAAATTTTAACACAGTAATAGCACGTGTTATCAATATTTTGTAAGTTAAGGTTATCATGGCCATTAATAAAGTGCCACCAAAACTAAACTTGCATCAGATTAACATATAACTTAATGAGGAAAATAGTACATAATTACTATACCACTATAACATAAACCAGTAAACGTAACTAGTTGCAGAACAGAAGTTAAAACAATCAGAATTGTAGATTTAACTTTAAAGAGGTAACAATAATATAAAAAGAAATTCAATTGCAAGGTAACACACTGAACCGACCCTAAAAAGTGCATAACTTTCGCAAAAATAAGAAAGTTATACGCGTGAAAGCTGTCCAAACGACCTTCGATGTAGTTACCGATTTTCTAAATATATAACTTTTTTATTCATTGTAACTTTGTAGTTAGAAATTTGCGATAGAATACATTTTCTTCATTATGAAGTGAAGTTCAAATAGCTATTTACATTAAAAGAAAATGCAATTATTTTGAATATTCTAATGTAGAACAATTAAAACATTACGTACCTGTAGGCGACTTAAAGTCTAACGCGTTTCCTAGAAGTGGAACTGTTGGAGGATGAGGAAATTTTTTCATAAGTCGAATATAGCGTCGAGTTTTGATGTACCATTGCGTCAAAAAATAAACAATCAAAATAATTATGATTGTGAGAGTTACTTCCATATTCGCGTCAGACACACGACTGATCTGTAATATAAAAATATGTACGGTAAACTCATTCAAGGACAGAATATGTGGATTACTCATAATACAAAAAACGAAGGTGTTTTTACTCTTAAAAACTACAAAAACTTGTAAAGTTATGTTGTAAGAATATGTAAACAAACATCGAATTTATTTAAAATTGTGCTTAATTATTATTGCCAAAAATGATAATAACAATTAGAATATTTCTTTTTTGTTTGCAGAGTTTAAACTTGCCTAATTATTCAATAAAATTGTTACATTAAAAAAAGGATATTTTTTTAAATCTTGAAAGTATTCGTTATACAATTGTTTCAATGATTTAATAACACATGAAATAGCTTATAAAGTTTAGAAATTGTAGACTTTCGACAAAATTTTCGCGAATCGTAAGCATTATTTTAAAGAATTTTTATATAATGTTATCGTAATTCATAATTTGTTTAAAATTTAGACGTAATACTACAATTATGAAAATAAAAGAAAATTTTGGTGTGTGTTAGCAATACAAGGATATAAAATATATTTTATAAACATTGTAAATGTTGTACATTTATTTAAAAATTTGTTAAGAAAAGAACATAAAAACGTAAGTATATAATCATTGTTCTTTAGTTAGTAAAGAAGTTAAATTTTCTATTTGTACTTGTCTATACCAAATTAAAAATTTGACTTTAAGTCTACATTTAATACGTCGCACATTTAAAACAAAATTAGTTTAGTGTTTTCAAATTTCTTGTATTGTGGCGTTAAAGAATGATACACTTTAAACCTTTGTAATGTCTGAAAAAAATACTTGTGATTGCCTATAATTATGTAAATTTGTATTTTGTTTATTTTTAGGAAATCGACCACCTGCTGGAATCGATAGCACAAAATAAAGGAGTGTGAAGCCAATAGAGAGGGGACCAACTCATTATTAAATAAAAAGTGTATTCATCTTTGTACCTGTTCTTTAAAATTTTAATTATTTACTACCTCTGAGTAGCTAAACTTTCTTGCCAAGTGTGGTCACAAAACTCTCATCTCATCTTGGTTTTCCATGTCACAGTATACTTTTATACATTTTTTAATGTAGGTAGTTTATATTTGATTAATTTAATGTTACCGTTTGAATATGTCTTATATTTTAAATAAATTGTTATTAAGTAATGTTTAAAGTTAAAATAAAAAGATAAATATAATATTTTGCTAGAATTCTTGCGAAATAACTGGTGTAGTCACCACACGACTTTCTTATAAGGATTGATGAAGGAATGTATACATATTTTTTAAGGTTATGTTGTCATTAAACCACTTTAAAGTGATATGTACACGTTTGTATTGACTACATAGCATGCTATAGTTTTTTTGAAATCTTTCTTCTTCTTCTCCATTTCATTAAATCTATAACCGAAATATGGAAAATTAAGCTTATGTTGTCATATTAACTAACCCCTATATTTGTGCGCCTCGATATTGCTTTCCTTTTTAGTAAAACAGTAAAAATTATTATTTTTAACGTATCTTGCTTTTCCTTTAAGATAAAGATTTTTTTTCTAAAAAAATCTTCGCAGGCAGAATTTGAACCTAGATTATAGTTGTGAGTTAATTGTAAATCATAAATAAAATATTTAATAAACCGTTAATGTTAGAATTTTTTTTATTTGAATGAATTGCTAGGAAGAATTATCTCGATAAGAAACTAAAAATAATTCGAATAATTTACATGCGTACAAAATTATATAAGAAAAACTTTTAAAAATGGCGGATACACTCATTTTCGGTTTCTTTATCAGACCCATCTTTTGATAGAACCAAAAGTATATAAAAAGCCAACTCTATACCAAATTTCAATTGACTAGGACTTTTGGCTCGATAGTTATCGTGGGTGCATCCAAAGATAATGTAAGGAAGACGCAGCACTCCGTGTATAAACAAGAGAAAAGAATATAGAACAAAATTCTTATTATTATTTAAGATTGAAATTTAAAAAAAATTATCGCAGGCAGGATTGGAACCTAGATTATATATGGAATTTACTTTAAATTATATATCAAATATCTAATAAACTGTTAACGTTAGCAAAATTTTTTAGTTAAATAAATTGTTAGGAAGAATTATATCTATAAGAAACTGAATTGAATAATTTACATACTTACAAAATTATATAAGAAAAACTGTTAAAAATACAGCCACTTCCGGTTATGTTATCAGACCCATCTTTTGATAGAACTGAGAAAATATGAAAACTCAGCTCCATACCAAACTTTAAGTTACTAAGATTTCTGATTTGAGATGTATCGTGGGTACATCATTACACACAAACACACACAGACGCTTAAATTTTTTTGTCAAAAATACATTTTTTTTATTGATGAGATCTTGAAACGTAAAACTTGGTAAAAAAATTTAAAAAAAAGTTGCGACCACTACATTCCTTATAGGAAAGTAAAAAAAGCGCACAGACTTTACTTGCTCTAGGGCGCTGAATATGTGGCTACGCCACTTATTCTAAGATTTCTTAAAATATTATGGTTTTGATATTCAGCGAAACTAAACGCAGTGTATTCATTATGTGCATTCATATTGTATCTATGAAAATTGGAAGCACAATAAAACAATTGATAAAAGGTTAGCAGAACAAATTAAATACGAATCCAATTTTCAGATACTAGTTTTACGAAAACTTGTTAATCTAACTTTAGTACTTTCCAAAATTGTTTGTTTTGTCGTGGTCATCAAGAATCTTTACAAGAAAAATATATTAGAAATTCCTTGGCTCAAGTATATCTTTTATCACAATTTGATGATATTATTAAAACAAGTTTTAAGCATGCCACATCCAAATCCAGAATGAAACATAAAGCTATATAAATTGCTTTGCAACGCGTTTAAAGGCAACATTCATAGCCAAAAATAACAATTCACTTTTTTTTCAATTATCATCGATCAACACAAGACACAACAAAACGAAACCAACGAAGTCAATTATTTAGATATGCAAAAACTATCAGATATAAAAATAAAAAACCAACATAAATTGAAATTTTGGAAACTTTTTTGGGATTTACAAAAATACATAACCACAAAGCTGATAGACTGTTTAGAGAAACATTAATTTTACTTAAGAAAGATGAAAAAAAAATAATTAGATAAATTTCAAAGACAAGAATACAAGGAAGCATATCTTATGAGTAGGACATACAAGGTTCAAACTCTTGGTAAACAAGATTTACCTAAAGCTGTATACATTTACGGTGCCGATCATCACTTAAAATTAGTCATGAACAATGCTGTCAAATGTTGCAAAAAATTCTCTACATTTTTTATAACTTTAGAAGGTATTTTAACATTTACTATCAAAATTCACAGACAAGTCAAAGGTTACTTTAAAAAAAATAAATTCAACTCGCTGAGGTGAAAAATATAGATTACTTTTAGCATTTAAACTTTGTTGTGTTGATATAATAAAAGGATTTTCTGAATTATCTGTAATAATTTAGTTGACCATACGAAGATGGTTTTTTAATTTTTAAATTACATGAAAAAACTATTATCTTTTTTTGTTCATAGTCTTTTTAAACTTCTTGTTGCTGCAGTTACTCACAAAGTTCACGTCGTGGTTCAAAATCAAAATCGGATAACTTGTTAACTTTGCGATCTACATATTTCTCTAGTGCTACTTCTTGACCGATCTTCTACAGTTTGCAATACTTGCACATACATTGAAGAAAAACAAATATTAAAGTTTTGATTTTATTAAAATATATATTCTTCTTTGGTTGCTTGGGATGGGTTGGTCTTTCTCGACCACGGCTTTTGTAGGTAAGAAAAACTCCTCTAGTTTCTGTATTAGGATATACCTTAAAACACAATCTACGCGTAGTGTGGAAGTTATAATTACACTCGCCATAAATTAAAACGATATCACTGTATTCTTCAAATTTACATAATATTGAGAAAATATAACTTAAATATTATGAAGTACGAGTAAGTTTACACGAATCACTTAGCATCAACTAAAGAAATCCATAAAAAAAATTGAAGCAGTTTTGGTTATAACCGAAGATAAACGTGATCGTGTACACAAAGTACATTTTGTTAAGCTAAGTAATTAATAATGCTAAGAAATAAACATTAGTGTCTGCTTTAATTATTTTATTTCTAAATAGACTTCCTAGCCTATTTCAGTAAATTTCTGATAGAGGCATTTTTTGCCTCACCCGTTTTTAAAAAAGGAATATTAATTTAGCAGTTTTGTCAATTAAATATACCACTTCAAATTCTATTTTATTTGACGATATGATTAAATCCGCCGTTGCGTATAATCAAATTACTAATCAATAGCAAAAAGTTGGCATTTTATTACAAATACATTTTTACATTTCGGTAGCTTATGATTATAGATAAGATTATTTTTTGTCCATCTTTTTTCATTGATGTTCATTAATATTTTTATGTAGTTGAATTAGCCATAATAAATTATAAACAAAAATAGTTGCTCTATGTTAGTAAAATATAAAAACAAGAAATGAAAATAAATAACAAAATTTAAAAATTTTCAAATTGACAAAAAAATATAAAACCCTATTTATTACGATCTTAAATAATGTAAAGGTTTAATAATGGTTTAGTTTTGATTTAATTCAATGCTAGTGTAATGTGTGTTGCATAAAGTGTTAATTTTGATCTTCATATATACGTAGTAAATTTATATAAATATATTTTCATACTGTATTTTAACTGCTGCTTCTCTACTTGTGTATGTATTTTAATCAAAATTACTATTTGGTATTAATTATGCCCAAGTTTTACAAAAACAGAAAAACTTGTATTCATACTTCTATAAGTATTTTATTATTGACTAAAGTTCAAACTTCAAATATTGTTTTAAATTAGGTGTCTTCTCAAATATATGTATAAATAGAATTTTGTATAAGTTTATAATACATCAAACATTTTTTATCAGAATTAGATCAAAAAAACATTGAATTTAATGCATGTTTTCATACTTTTTACTTCCGAACGAAACTAAAAAATTAACCTTTTTGAAATACATCTAAAGTAGGTTTTTATACAAATGTTTAACATTATGTAAAACATTAACAAACAATTAAAATTCATAAAAATAAAGTTGCAAAATCAATTCATTTTTGTATAATGGTACATATATTGTATAAACATTGTATTGGATTTTTCATTTATTGTATGTAGATTGCATTAAAGAAACAGATTTGAAGATTATGTTAAAAAATACAAAAAGTAGTATATTATATACCAACGTATTATTATAGCCCTAGCTACGAGAATATACCACAAGACGCAAAGCGTCGAGGGATATAAGTCATGTCGGTTCTAATAATCCGTCCTAAAAGATTCTAATGTTAATATTTACGCACTAACGCGCAGGTTAGATCGGTTACGAACATTATTTTCGCCATTTTATTTTGTTTGAGCGATCAGTTAAAATATATGTGATAAAACCCTTATATACTTTTATTTCGATAGATGCATAACTAGTTACATATAATAATAACGGTAAAATACAAAGTAAAATTTTTATTAAACGTATTGCACCAATTTTAAAATTAAATGTATTTACACGATTTAACCGAGATATGATAAATATAAGTGCCTTAAACTACCATTAATAAAAGGTAACGATGTTTAAAAAAAACTTACAAGTAAATTTATATATAACTGTCACTCGATATTTACAAACGCTGTCAGATAAATTGCACTTTTGTTTATTTTATCAAAACCATTTCTTTTACGACGTATTTATTTTTTACTAGCACACGCGGTTAATACTTTATTTGCAGAGGTTCCCAAACTTTTTTGTGTCGTAGGCCCCTTGCCATGTTTTTTTGGTTTTGGGTAGACCCCCTACTTACCTGATATTGATTTTTTGTAAATTTCTATCTGTGAAGAAGTTTAGCTTAAAAACACATGTTAAGTTTTATACATTTATTAATTGAATTTAAATTAAAACTACTCAAAATAAAATTTTGTATCTGTTATATAAAATATACGTAACATCAAATAAACATAAAATAAACTAAGCAATAAGTACATGTTTTTAGTGAGAAGTATAAACCGGATGCTTTAATAATAAATTATCAACATTTGGCGTCAATTTTGTAAGGTTTAATCTTAAATCCCCTCGGCTAATAATATCCAGTCTGTTTCTTTTTTTCGTTAGGAGATTGGTAACAGCGCTAAACCACTAGGTATGACGATGAAAAAAAATTGAAAATTTCCTCGCTATATTCTATAATACGGGATAAGTAACGAGTATGTTGTTTTGCAGCCAGAATTGCTGATATCCGTTTTTAAACTGAACCTTAAGTTCTTCATTTTTACTTAGTTCAGTCAGTTCCTCTTGTATTATGACATTCGTTTCTTCTATTTCACTATATGGGTTAATTGTCCACGGTGGTATTACCATAGTCAAAACATCCTCAAACCTAGTTTCAAAATCTGAATAGAGAGCATTTAAATGTTGAACGTAGGTTGAAACGCCGTTTTCTTGGCAGTTTGTGTGTGACAAATTCGGGAACTGGGAAAATTCGCTCCGTCCAATATTTTGCTTCATTATAGTTTAACTCTGGCAAACAACGCTGATGAGATGGGCTTTGTTTTAATCAAATTTCGACTGTCGCCTTGTAACTGCAAATTAACCATATTAAATTTTGTAAACAAATCTGTTAAATAGGCGATATCTGTTTTCCAATTAATTAAATTGTCTTTTAAAATTTTACCTTTAGTATTCAAAAATTCTAAAATAGTCTCAAAAAGGACCTGCATTAAATGCACATAGGCAATTGTTTGTACGACAATGATGCAATGATGCCAAGTTTCAAATAATCAACACTGTGCTGTCTACATTTCTTTTTAGATTCGAACATAGCTTCAGTCATCTGTGGGCAAAATTAATATATTCAAATAAGACATAAAGTCCAGCAGCTGTATATTAAAAAACCAAAGTCAAATTTAAATCGTATGGTCTTAGATTGTGTGGCAAACATAGGCCTACAGCTATTATAAATGAATGTGAGAAGGGGAATGTTATGAATGTTACTTAAGATTTGGATGATGGAACTTTAAGGAAATATGAAAGTAACATGACAAAAAATGTTAAAATAAAGTATTATACAACGAATAATAATAACAAATTGTTATACGATTTATCTCTGCGTACATTCGACTGTCATGTGTAAAAACTTACTGGTTCTATTATAGCAACAATACAAAATTTTAATTCTAATATAGGGAAGTATTTACAGTGCAATATCCCTAATCCAAACTTCCGTAATCCGAACATTCCAGTAATCCGAACTGGCCCACAGTGTAACGACCAATGAACAAAAGTAAATTTTTTTTTTACTTTTTTGTGCAGTTATTTGGTAAAATATATGTACATATTTATAAAAGAATAATAAATGCTTAGCAAGGTCGTAAATAAGTAAATATTGACACACATACATATTTATTTATGTGACCGGCCAAAGTAAGTAGTTTAACTTTAAAATATTTCTTTTTAATATGTTTCCTATATGTAAACATTTAAATTCTATGAAAAAAAACAAATGAGAGTGTGTATTAGAAATTTTTCGAAAAACACGCAGCTGTACAGTTGTGAATTTCTTATTTTCTTAATTTATCTTTCAAAGTGGTATCATATTGTATCTTAATAATAAAATAAATACGTAATATGTATGTACAGTTGTCTTTTTTTAGATTTTTCCGAAAACATTCCATAATCCAAATATCTCCTTGCAGCAATTAGTTCGGATTACAGAAATTACACTGTAAATATAATAACGATTGCTAAAACTTTGAAAAAGAAACTATTGAGGAGTACTCGTGTAATTTTGCATGATTTGAATATCAAACTACTAGTAACTAAAGTCATAATTGGCGTAATTTATATATCTTTGCTAACTACGAGTACAAAACTAAAATTTAATAAAAAATAATGTACTTACTTTTCTCCCGCACTCTCAAACAAAATAACACTGATTCACTATAATTTGTGTGATAAACTACCAGTTTATATTTTTTTAAATATTTTCTTAGCACTTTCCTTTACAAGATACAGGAAACGAATAAACGTATTTATTTGTCTCACATTCGTATTTATAGAGTGACGAATTGTACAAGTCCGTGCAAGTTCGCGAAGCTCTGAGACTGCGGGTATGCTTGTAAGAAGATGATACTGGCATATCATTATGTGCAGGTTTTTACAAGTTCAAAATATATTTCAACCACAAAGCAAATGCCTACATCCTACAACTTACACAATTTTATAAACATATATAATACATTTTTTTACTTCATAGTTATTTTTATAAATAATGTATATGTCTTTATATTATAAGATAGTATAATGTAAGTAAATAGGTACTATCAGTGTATGTTGAGATCTACTATCGTGGACCCTCATTTTCATTTCATGGCCCCCCAATTTTTTTTTTCACTGACGTAGACTCCTTGCAGGTTGTCATAGACCCCTGAGGGTCCATTTAGACCACTTTGAAAATCTCTGATTCGGACATCTTTTATATTTTACGTTCCGGTAATTACTTCGAATGATCTTAAAAGATCTCGAAGCTTCTATCCGTTTTAGTATATATGTTGTATCGTAGTACAATACAAAAGTAACTTTTAGTAATTTAATTATTTTTGTAGAAAGCAAGAAAGGCGTAAAAAACGATAACTACAAAATGAATAATAATGTCCACTAAACGATTAACTCAAGTTTAAGATGATATAAGCAGCTTAACAAATAGTGAAATAGAAAAATTGTACCCATCATTATACCAGTGAGTCTTATTAGGAATTATATATTTTAATGAATTTAATATAGTGTTTTCTAAAAAAGTTGAGAGACTGTTGTGTGAATGTACATTAACTTGCTTAACTGTGCACGAATATGTATTTGTTGTAACATCTGAATGACCATCCATCTGAACCTGTGCTTAACCAAGACATTGAAAATGCTACGAGAGATCGATATAATAGAAATGTTAAGTGTGATATTTTTAGTAACAATAAATTAATTTTACAAGTGCATCTTAGTAAGAAAGTTTGGCTGCCCATCAAACGTTTCGACAATACCATTTTCAAAAAAAAAATTTCATCAAAGAGTTCGGTGACGACACACTAATAAATTCGTCAGTTATTGGAACCCTATGCAACTTAATCTAATTAGAAAATTTCCAATTGTCATCGATTTATAGTCTTACCACTTACATTAACAGCTTCGTTGCTACCACTGGTAAGTAAATATTGTTTATATCGACCTACTTTACTTAATTTTTTTATTTTTCAGCGCCTGTTAGCATGAGGAAATTTGAATATTAACGACCTATATGTTGAAACTAATGAGAAATTCCCCATAGAAAATGAAGTAAAACGCTTTAATTTAGAATTTACAATAAAAATATTATTTAATATTGAGTTATTTTATTAGTTATTACTTATTAGAAAGGTGTATACTTTTTATTGGTTTTAAGGGCTATATTTGGTTTGAATGTTTCTAACGCAATAGTATAATAATTCTATGAATATTTTCTTATTGGATTTTAAATAGGCAATTACCAGAACAAGAACCTGTATAGAAATTAAATAAAATCTTATTGGTTTCTATGCATCATTTTCATCAACATCTGCCCTAGTATCCCAAAAATGCTAGAAAAAGTGGTAAATCCATTCAATACCACCAAAAATACTAACGGGCAGAACATATGGCACGACTAATAATATAGGTTTTGGTTCATACCAAATCAATTCAAAAATAATAATTTTAACTTTACAGTTTGAAATAAAAGGATTTAATTACAAATTGGCAAAACATTGAAAAAAAACTAATGTCACTAATAGAATCAATTTTAAATTTTCAAGTTTAAGTGGACATTTTAATCAACACAGTAGGTATGTGCCCCAATCCTACTTTCTGCACCGTCACTGGTTTTAATAAGTAAATACAACCTTTATCAAACACTCAAGAAAGCTTAAATGTAAAAGTGAGTGAAATTAGCACTTTCATAATTTTGCGTTTTTTAACACGCTTTTATTAGTTCGGGATGTATGTATGTATGTATGTAACGGAATCTTTGAACTTAATTTTCAGCGGTTTCCAGGTGTTTGATTAACTTGAAACTTTGCATGCTTTTCACGGACCGATGACAATGCAATAATTCATTAAAAAGTTTTTATTATCCTCATTAGGATCGTCAGGATTAATTAATTTCTTTAGGGATCCTCTGCATGAGAGTGACAAAGACAGAGCGCGTGAACTGCGCAGGTGTGCATCTCGACAAAGCCTATCGCGTTTAAATCGTTCCAGTGTATTTCACTATTACCACTTCGTGTCGGAGCAGGTCATTTGCGCGCCCGCTGCCTGCCTTTCTCAGGTTCCCTCTCCGAGAAATAAGGTCTTACTGTCGATAACTACTGTTTCCAATACGTTTTTAGTTCGTAAGATATTTCATAATCACATGTCCGCAAAAATTGATTATTGATAAATCGAATTAAAATACGGAAAATAAATGATAGCTTAGAAAATTGAAAAAACACGCTTTTATAGGTACCCGAACTAAAAAATAGAAAATAAATAATAGCTTAAAAAAAAACTAAACAAGCACGCTTTTATAAATAACCGAACTAAAAAGAAGAAATTAATTTATAATTACAAACAAAATTATTAAATTCAGAGCAATAATATATAATTATAAACAAAATCACTAAATTCAGAGTTAAAAGCGTGGGGTGCATTTATAATCATTGTTACAATTATTCTAAAGGCAGCTATCAATAAGGGGAGAGTTATGAAAATATAGAAAAATCCTACAAAAAATAACAGTTTCATTGTATAATGTCTCGCCAAGTACACGTTAAACTATTGTTACAAACAATGATACATTTATTTCTTTGAACACAAAATATAAAAAAATAAAAACCTCTGATCTTTGCAAAAAAATTATTAGATTTAACAAAAACAGTGCAGCTGTAGAATATCTCGTCACGTATGTATTCAAACGTCGTGTTTAGTGACAGTATTATGTATATCAGTCAAATGACAAATTGACAGCAATAGTCGAACTGAATACATGTTAAAACAATGATTGATATAATTAATTACAAAAAAAAAGAAATAACAGATACTTGGCGCGAAAGACTACCGTGTATCCAGATGCATCCCACGCTTTTAACTCTGAATTTAGTGATTTTGTTTATAATTATATATTATTGCTCTGAATTTAATAATTTTGTTTGTAATTATAAATTATTTTCTTCTTTTTAGTTCGGTTATTTATAAAAGCGTGTTTTTTTAGTTTTTTTTTATATCATTTGTGCTACATTTGTGTTGTATTGTGCCGCTACCCGCAAGTCTAGATCTCAAAGCATACTCAAAATATTGAGATAAAAAACAAATGACGTATTTCTTTATTGTGCTATATTTGTGCTGTACCGAAAACGCGAAATCGATATCATGAATAATTAAAAAAAAATTGAAATTATAACCCCGCACTTCAACAGTACATGATAGCTTGTTGTATATTATGCCGTTAAAAAAATTCATATTTCCTTTTATTTAGTAGATAAAAAATATTGAACCTCAAACACAAAACAACAAATAACTATTTTTACGGGGCTTTTATCAATTTTATTTAAGCAGTGCTTAATTGAGACTGCAAAAACTTCCAGTTGACCATATTTTGGCGTAAGGAATAGTTATTGTACTCGCTTAGCAGAAACCAGGACAAATGTGAAAAATTTTTGTGTCATCCTTATTTTTTATTGTTGTGTTTAATTAGCACTACTAATCACGACTTAAAAAACTGTTTAAAAACCATTATCACCTATCTCCTAAAACATTCGAGTTTGTTTTGGCAAAAGCGCGCGGCTATTATAATTTCATTCTTATTAATTTTTTCAGTTCTTATTCATGTTATCGATCACGCGTTTTTGGTACAACTCAGCACAAATATAATACAATAAAGAAAAAATCCAAATGAAGCTATAAATTTATTTTTTTTTCGATTTTTTATAGTATCCTTTGAGTTGCGGATTTGCGGCTGGCGGCACAATACGAAACAAATGCAGCACAAGTCATAAAGAAACAAAATTCGGAAAGTGCAAGGCTAATTTCACACACATACAAGTTAGGCATACGATTACTTACTTTTAATATAAACTTTATGATTTCTAAATGTTCAATCTTAGAATTAAATTTATCAACACTGTTCCCGCCCAATACATTTATGACTATGTAAAAATAAAATGAAAACGATAACTTGACCTACATTTCGTAATTGCAAATGAGATGAGATAAGAAAAATTGCATTCAAAGTTCAATATTCGTAGACGACCTTCTAGCAGTTCACTTCATCAATAAACATTAACAACCTTGTTGTATGTAGGTATTTTAAGTTACTACAACTTATCTCTGTACTGTACACTGACACGATCGTTGGTCTGCATGTGCATGTAAATACTTGGCGTATGTAAATTTATGTCTTGCGATCTTGTTACAATGTTTATATCTGCGGTAGACTGAATTTTTATGTTAATCTCGTGAGTAAGTTAGTAGATACATATTGGTTGATTTTACACATGAAAAACTTTTTGCATTGCAGAATACGTACCTGATGAATAAATAGCAGTTGGCATATGCCATCACCACTAAAATATTTTAATGCGATTATGATTGTAACTGACACCAGTTAGGCCTAATTTAATAACATCCTTAGTTGCTTTTTAAATAAATCATGTTTTTTTTTCAAATTACCACATTAGTATCAATATTTGGATACGAAAAACTGAAATCAATGATACTAAATTATTAATAATTTAAAGTGTAGCGCCGATGATTGAGGTAATTTAAGTAATAGTCGTGTCCTTTTCAACACTCAACTTATTCAACTTGATCCGATCCGTAATGAACTTTGGTATTTACAAAAAACAACTGTATTTGTAGGTAGTTCGTATGAACCGTATCAACAACTAATTTAAGGTTATATAAGCTACACTTCGAAAATTTCTTGGCACTAGAGAGGTACAGAGAAGGTAGCACAGAACAGTTGTGGTGTAGACATATTAAATTCAGACAGTCTCGCGCCGTACATAAGGGCAAAGTCGTGTGATGCACAACGGCGCCGATGACGCCGAAAAGCCTCAAAACTCAAAAGTAAAAAAAAGATAAAGCAACACCGTCAAAACAAAATTTATAATGATAAAAAAAACTCTTTGAGACGATGAATCCGAATTACTTCTCGAAAATAATATATTTTCCAAATAAGAGTATTTATTCGATCGAATACGTAATACGTAACATGATAACATGAATTGTGTGAACTTAAACAAATCTGATTTTATTCATGTTTGAGCTTGAAATTTGGCTTGCAACGAGCGAACAAGCGTTTCTTTCCTGTCTGAGCTTGCAATGTACGAAACTTTATATATTTAAGCGCTGCATCGGTCGCAATTTCATTTGTTGTCTGATGCCCGCTCGATAATTAGCTTAGCGAAGTGAAAAGGTGCATGAGGTAAAACATATCTGCTTTTGAAACTTTAGTTTTTTGTAGTTTTACAGACTTTATAGTGATGTGTTTTTTGTTGTGAATTAAAGTGAGTTTATCTAAAATTTATTTTTTTTTATTTATTAAAACATTAAAAGCCAAAAACTTACATCTCAAAAATTCTTTTATATTTGATTATATAAACATCATTGTTAATTGAAGTAAATTTAAACAGAATAATTGATAAGCACTAAAATTACTATTTATTTATAAATTTTTAAATAACTTGAATTAAGTAATGTTGAGAAAATACTTTCGAGTTTGAGTTTGAGACGTCGAAAAATTTCCATTTTTCATAAATAATTTGTCAATTTATTTACTTACGTATTAATTTCTTTACAGTATACAGGATGTTAGAAAAAAAAATTGTCTGGATAGCAAAATTTGCTGAATAAAAGATAAAGAGAAGATGAACTGGAAAACCATGTCAAAATTAAGTTTTTTTTTTCAAAACCCGAGTCTACTTTGCCAAATATTAACAACAACAATAATACAGCTGCATTCCAATATTCTGAACCTGTACTTGAAACAAGTATCAGCAGCAGACAAGAAACTGATCTTCTAGAAAGCAACCCATCAACGTCTTCAAGTTCCGCTGATAATGAGAAATCAAAAATTACCAGAACGGAAAATATGAGGCACCTTTTGAAAGATGCTGCACTATGGCCAAAGAAATTACGTCCTAAGAATATCCAAGAATTAGTAGATCGTGGCCCTGTCATTATCAAAACAAAAAGGGTATTTATCCGAGAGATAGTTTGGAGTCGGGGCGTAAGTTTTCCAATAGTTACTTCTTTAGAATTTTACGGAACAAAAAAAAAATTGAGCGTTTTTGGTTGTTGTATTCCGAAACAAAAAATTCACTTTACTCCTTCTGTTGCAAAATTTATAATGACAGCGATTTGAAATCTATTCGACTGGCAGCATTTAAGTGCACATTTAAAAATTCATGAAAGATCAAGTTACATATCGAAAATGTTCTAAAATTGCTACATCTTTTTAACCGTTTTAATAAAAATGAAATAATTAATTCTGAAATTGAAAATGTAATAAACAGAGAAACTAAATACTGGAAAGCTGTTTTAGAAAGAATTTTCTAAGTGATTCAGGTTTCAGGTCAGTAAAATTTAGCTTCTCGTGGAAGTAGTAATAAGTTGTTTGAGAAAAACAATGGTAACTTTTAAAATGCGTAGAAATGATTTTCTAATTTGACTCGATTATGTCTAAGCATACAAAACGCTCTCAAATAAAAGATGACAAAAACTATCACAGGAACAAAATACAAAATGATGTAATCAACTTGATCGGCGAATCCTATATTAATTAGACTGCTATCCTGACTTTAGTCACCAAGAACAAATTTCAGTTTGTTTAAGATTTGTTAATTTAAAAAGCACGGAAATTAGTATAGAAGAACAATTTTTATTATTTTGTCCTATAAATGATGTGTCGGGTAAAGGCTTGACAAAAAATTTGTTTTGTCGGCGTTAGAGAAAGAAAGCTTAAATGTCAACGATTTGCGAGGTCAAGGTTACGACAATGGGGCAAATATGCGTGGTAGGCATAATGGTCTACAAAAAAAAATTTGGATTTTAATCCGCGAGCTTTCTTTGTTCTTTGTTGCAATCATACCCTAAATTTAGTCGTCAATGATGCTGCAAAATCAAATACATTGAGCATCAATTTTTTTTCTTTAGTTCAAAAACTGTTTGTATCTTTTTCAGCTTCTACTAAACGCTGGTCAATTCTGAAATCTATTTTATGGTGCTCTGTTTGAAACAAACGAAAGAAATTATAAAAATTACGTAAAACATTTGGCTGCATCGTTGGCCAAAAAATTGCAAAATTTTGAGTGCATTTGCATTCTTATATTGTGGTATAATATTTTAAGTAAAGTCAACATTGTTAGTAAAATTATTCAAAAACCGAACTTTGATGTTGCTCAGTGTATAATCATTTAAATAATTTGAATAATTTTTTGAAAACTTATCGCTCCGATAAAAGTTTTAATTATCTAGTAATTGATGCTAAAGAAATAGCAACCAGCTTAGACATAGAACCTAAATTCAAAAAACAAAGAGGTCTAACACCGCGAAAAATAAAAAAATACATTTTGATTATGAATGTGACGATGAACCGATCGACGACGAAACTTTTAAGTTCAAAGTTGATTGTTTTTTTAATGCTCTAGATGTAATCATAACATCAGTGAATGGGAAATACCAATTACTTTTTTCTTAGTCTAATAATTTCGCGTTTAGAATTATGTCAGAAGTTAAAAATTTATTAAACGACAAAACTCGCAATGAACGAGACATAACTGTGCCGTGGAACTTGTTAAAGAATTGCAATAATTACAAAATTTTGATAAAAAAGTTATTACGTCTCCAGAAGAAACTTTAAATTATATAACAGTTAACACAACTTAGTGGATTCTTTTCCTAATACGAACATAATACCTCGTATTTTATTAACAATGCCGGTTTCTGTTGCTACCGCAGAACGATCTTTTTCAAAACTTAAAATAATAAAAAATTATTTAAGATCGACCATGGGGCAAAACCGACTAAGTAATCTTGCATTTCAATAGTAACGGACCAGCTAAAAGAATTAGACACCGAAGATTTAATTAAACAATTTGTAAAAATGAAAGCACCGAAAGTTTAATTCACCTAGCTAAAATATTAATAACAATACCTAATACCTGGATATTAACCTTGAAAAGCTGACATGTTGCATTATTAAAATAATATATTGTTTTCTTTTTATTTGTCGATTACTTTCATCCTGTGATATATAAACGAGTATTTTTAATGTTTTAAATATTTTTTTTATTTCTTGTACTTTTGTATCATATATTACATTTGAAACTAAAATACAAACATTTTGAGTTGTAATACTGTTAGAATATATGTCTGTTTTCTCTAAGTTTATAACTATGTTATGTACCTCAATGAAAAAATACTTGTATGACTTGTACTTGTAAAATATAAAAATGAAAATAAATTTATGAAAATATTTATCAATACTGGATAATAATACCTAACTTAACCCGTATCTGTACTCACATATGAACGTAATACAAATTTGGGGCGTTATTTTAAATTTGCACAAGGGCGCCAAAAGTGGTGCGGGCAGAAACAGCTAAAAAGAACATGGCTGTTGTAATATAAAACGGAATCGTTTGAATTAGTTAAACTGAAGTAGGTCCTATTTAATAGTTAGATTTATAGGTACTTCCCCGGTTTGTATAAATATTTGAGCACTTTATCGTTTTATCAATGTTGGTTGATAACACAGCAACGTCTCAATGATTGCTGGTATAACTTGATTTTGATACCTATATGACTTTTGTTCGTCCAAATAATAAATATAGTATAGATAAAACAAAATTTATATGTATGTAAATGTAACAATCTCTTAAAACCAAATTTATTTGAAAACGAAGTGTATTGATTTACACGATTTAGTTTAGATATAATAAATATACTTACTTTTAAACTAACACTAATGAACTGCAACGGTATTTAAGAAAAACAACTTACAAGTAATTTATATATCACTATCGCTATAATAGCTATTTACTGTCAGCAATTTTTGTTTATCTATACTGATATTTATTATCACTTGATGAACTTTTATTTATCTAGCACACTCGTTAAACACTTTTTTATTTAAACTGCAAAAGTCTTCTTAACACTTCCGACTCAATTTGAAGACTAACTCCAATTACCTCCAAAACATTTTATATTCTTCGGATATCGGAATCCAGAATATTCTATTCTTTTCGATCAGCGTTCCGAGGTTTTCGAATACTTCAGGAACGCTTCACGGTTTCCTTGTTAAGAATGTTCTGTCCCAGAACAGAAAACTGGATGCAACACTGGTAGAAAGGGTCGTGGCGATAACAGCAGTTCTCTCCATTTCGGCAATTTCCTTGAGTATAAAAGTAGCAGTCAATAGACTTTTTCTGGTCCAATATTTTACTTGGATAGTAACTGCGGACCAACACTTGAACATCTGTTCCTCGGAAGACAACCTACTATATATTTCGAACTGTCCTCCAATCTAGTTGATCTAAGTTACAACCAAGCTTAGGTACTGCTAATTTTTTAATGCTCCAATTGTCTCTTGAAAATCCATAATGTTCGCCACATGTTTCGTATAACCGCTTTGCACGTGAGTATTTCTTGGTGACGAAATAGAAAACAACGCGTTGATCATTACGTAGCTTTAATACTTTGCCGACCGTCGGTTGCTGTTTTCGTAGTTTATTGATTCATCTTGTTACTTGTCCTTCCGGATCGTGATCCGTCTTTAGTAAAAATATTTGTCAAAACAAATATTTGTAAAAGTGTTCTATGGACTTGAGGACTGCTAACAGGTCTCTCTCTTTACGAAATATTTTTTTTTAGCTGAACAAAATTTTACTAAGACACGCAATAATTTTTTCTTGTCCATCTTGCATCTGTGAAAGGACTGCACCTATAGCAAGATTACTTGCACCGATATCCAAAACTAATTTATCATCTTCTTTTGAATAACTCAAATCGGCGAAACGACTAGGGTCTGTTTAAGTTCTAAATCTAAATTCTGCTCCTTTTATGTCAATTTTGTAAAAGGTTTGGAAATATTGTCAAATCCGGGTACAAATCGTTTGTAACAAGTGCGCAACTCGAAGAAACTTCGAACCTGATGTCTTGCACTGTTCAAACCTTGCTTGGGTCAGCTTTTACTCTCTAGATACAACATGGCGAAGATATTGCACTTCTTTCTTAAATACGTGGCACTTCATTGGGTTCAGTATTAGATTTGCCCTACGTAATCGCTGGAACACTTCTTTCTTTTGTTCAAACGTTTTTCAAACTACCTTCCAACCACAATCACGTCGTCTAGATAAACCAAGCACGTTTTTCAAGACAACCAGCGTAAGATGGTCTTTATCAAACGTTCGAATGATGCTGGTGTGTTACACAAGCCAAACAAAATTACAGTGAACTGCCACAAACCACTTCCAATCATAAAAGCTGTCTTTTCACGGCCCTTGAGTTCTAATTTTACTTGCCAATAGCCACTCACTGAGCTCTTGACAGGGTGTCGCAAAACCTCGTTGATCTATCTTTATTCTTAACTGGTACTACTATAGAAGCTCATAGACTATTTGAAGGTTCAATCACACCTTCTCTTTTCATATCAGTAATTATTTTTTCGGTTTCTTTTTGCCAAAGGAAATCAGCGTAGATGTCGCCGTATCGGAGAAGCGTTTCTAGTATTAATTTTATGTTTCACTACGTTAGTTCTTCTTTTGGAACCACTCTTTAGCTCACTTACATCTTGATACTGCTGTATCAACATTTTAACTTTCGGCATCTGGTCTTGGCTGAGGTTTTGGGACTTGAAGGTAAAAATGTTTATGCTTTGTGGGCATTTTATGGCGACATAACTTCACTAGAATTTACGCATCTCACAATTTAAAATACTAGCACGCGTTGACTTACCATTGTTTTCTTTTTCAACAATACTAGATCTGAGTTGACATTCAAGATCCTTACTGGCATCGTGTTTTTCACTCATACTAATGTTCTTCCAGCTAGTAGTCCTTGTTTAACTAAATCGTCCTCCATTGGTTCAATAGCGCAGATGTAGCCTTTCCAGATTTTCATCCAAACGTGCCATTACCACACTTTCAGTCTTTCCAGGCAGAGTAACGTCGTCACTCAATAAGACTCACACAGCTGCCTTCTCTGACTGACTGTCGATTCTTAGGACATCGTTTTTCATATCCATATTTTTATAGAGTTTATTCCCAAGATAACTCTTTTTGTGATGTCGGCTACCAGTATTTGATGCCGCAGTACTCCATTTCCCAAATCAATGGTCACTTTTAATTGTCTATGAGTAGGTATTTTTTTGCCTGTCACCGTTCAAAGTCCTACGGTTAGTTACCGGTAATATCTTTTCATTTACGTGACTTATTTTAACGCAGTTCAAAGTCGTCACTCCTCTTTCCCAAAGTTTTCGTTGTGCTATTTTTTTTATGCTTGCTAGGGTCTGCACGATATTTCTGCAGTACAGCAAAGTTTATGACCGTCTTGGTGCAATGTCTGTTTTGTTGCTTCAAACTTCAATGCACTAAAGCGTTGTTCAACGTTTTAGGTCGAGCTAACCGTGGAGTCTGCTGTGTTTTGTTGTCTCGGAAGCCGTCTACAAAGGTTTTAACAGTCACTTGCTTGAAGAAGGTATCTGGTGCTGTAAGATGCGGAAGTCATGTCACTATGGCAATGTCAGCCTCATACTCCTAAAAACTTTCTGCAGCTTTCTGAACACGACTTTTTATTTTGGCTTGGTACAATTGTTGAAAATCAGCATCTTTATATCTCATTTCTAAACGTAAAATTAAGAGTTCATAATTTCCTTGGAAGTGGTCAGGAAGAGTTTGCAAAATTCCAACCGTTTCTCCACCTAAGGCCACTATTAAAAACGTCGGTTTCTGCTTATTGTTTCAACCATTTTTTTTCTTATGTTAAGTCTGTATTATGTTGGCCAAGAAGTTTTTCTATCAAAAAACTTTAAACTTGCTAGCGGTTTCTTCCCGATGCGCGATGATCTATTATTAAATACTTGCTCATCTTGTCTTGTTTCTTTAAGGTTATCTATGTTGTAAAAAGTAAAAAAAAAAAAATTAAAGCAAAATCTTTGTTTACTAAATAATTTCAAAATTACTTTTCCTCTAAGCGTATTTGCTCTATCAACTGTTTTTGTCCCCGTATATACACCAAAGCAATATATGTAACGAGTTTCAGAGCAGGCTGGTGTTCAAATTTTGAAACGTCTTTTGACAGATTTTAGATGCGTGTATTTATTTGGCAAATGCGGGAACTGTAAAAATTGGTATCCCGTTACCGATATGGATGCATTTGGAACAAAGAGTTAAAATTCATAATAATAAAAAATATGTGTTTTTTGATGATTTTACAAATAGAGGTGGCATGAGCTGAACGTAACGGAAGGAACAGAGAAATCTTAATAAAATAGTCAGCAATCACCAATACATAACTATAGCCGTTCACGAGGAGCAAAGATTCCAGGCGAGCACCTTGTTCCGTTTTATCCGAAACACACACACGGCAGCGACTAATATAGCTAGCGACATCTGCACGTAAGCAAGGTCAATAGTAATGTTGTAGTTTTCAAAATCCCACAGTGTCGAACGACAAGAAGATCGTGATGGTTACGAATTATTTCCGCACGTTGTTTAGTCGAAACTATCATTTTCCAATCATCAGAAGAATCAGAAGAGAAAAGAATAACAACACAACAAAAAAGCACATTATCTTTTACCGACCATTTGCCAAACTTATGAGGAGCATCCAACAAGAGTAACCAAGGTGTTAAGCATTTTCACTGTGTCTTCAAAAAATAAAACGGCAGAAGAACGAATCCTAGTACAGTAAATTTATTGTCGCTAGCCAAATTACAAGAAAACACAGAAGGAGAAAAACAAATACCTAAAGATTGTAGAATTTGCTACCCTGGATCGTCCAGAATGGTTTGCGAAGCAACAGTATCAAGAAAACTAAAGATAAAAACCCTAAAACACTAAGCTTAAGATAGGACGCTCATCATCACAAACACTGGCAAATATAAAATCTAAAAGAATACGACGTTAAAGATAGTATAGAATCTACGAGTCGGTCCGTAGACTTATGACTTAGTTTGCCGACACATTACTACACTTAGGACAATAGCAACGATTAACCTCTGCCTGTCTACATTTTGACGTCAATTGCAACAAGTAAGGCAAAAGAAGAGCCAACAACACCTTGTCAAGAATAATTAGAAACAGAAAGATAGACGTAAAAGTATTTTCTTCGAACCGTACTGAACGACTCTTAGAAATAGAAACAAGAGAAGAAACCGATGCGTCACGAACGTTAGTCAATGTGGGTTCCAACAGTCGAGTGGTTCGCAGCGAATGAGGTGGTTTATAGTTGTCCGCTTAAAGTACTGAACTTTTAATGGACAACTATAAACTACAGCTATAAATTCCAGTTTGTCGTAATTAATCAACTGCGCCAATGTCGAGATCTGCACTAATCCTAAGACAGATTAGTAGTACATAGTTAAATTACGCCGGATCGTCTAAGTTGAGTGTTTTCAAAAGCGGGCAATAATAATCGTTGAAAAAAACTTCTCATAATCGTCACATGCATGCCGATCAATTCTTAAGACCCTATGGTTCGATCTCAAACCTCATCCCAAAGCCGTTCGTCGTAATCAGGTGGTAAAGATTGTAATTTTAATAAAGTAACTACATTTTGCCAGAAACTCAAAAAAGCTCGATTTATCTTAAACGGATACAAAGCCTTTCCCGTTAGGGTTTTAGTAGCAGAATTAAGCAAATTTTGTGAAGAGACACCACGCGACAAACACAACTCATCAACCCGCATCAAGAATTCGGTAAGCGAGAACAAACCTTCACCCGGAAAAGTTAAGTTTTACTTAGATAGCAAAACGTTAGTAACAGCAGCCTTTAGAGTAGCAAAAATAGTGTGAACGGATACTTCCATTTCAGCCTCAGAATTTAAAGAAGTAAAAGGAGGTGGTTTTTTATCCGGAAGTACTGACTCGAACGAAACCTGTTTAGGACTAAACGAGGGCAAATTAGTAAAAGAAACCAAAGTAGTTTTAGTAAATTCCTTTTCCTTAACCGTGAACTCATTACGTAGAGTTTGTAGCGTAAGTCCAAATTGACGGTGACACTATGCTTCTTTTTCCCGATTAGGCGACATACGTAAGCAGCGACGGTGTATGTGTACCCACAAAGTACTAGCACGTTTGAAAGTAGAAGATGAAAAGTTATTATCAAATTCGCTTAGTAACGTTTGTAGTTCAGCAATAGCTTGCTCGACAGCTATCTTATCATCCGCAAACACTGAAGCAATAGTACCTACAGAAAAAGATGCTTCCTTCGCTAACTGTAAAGTACTACGTACCGCACCTCGTAATGTAGAAACAAGCACTGCGGAATCGAACCGACAAGAGAGTAATTCATATTGAAGCTCTTGCTACCTAAGCCGATTCACTTCTTAACGCCAAGTAGCCATCTTATTGACACGATTTCCTAAAAAACCAAAAGTAAAAAAATCCAATTTTAGCATAGTTCCTATCACGGTTTCCAAAAAATACAACAAAATCTTAAATAAAACTAGCTAATCATGAAGCAAAACTGTACGCCTAAAACCCAATAGAAAAAATAAAGTACAAATAATAGCCACGCACTGCCACTAATCATCAAATAAGAACAAAGGTTTAACCAAAGGAGTCGAATAAATTAAAAAAAAAATCAAGCACAACAGCTAAAGTACTAGCACCAAGTAGTAACTGTTGAAACGTGATCGAACTAAAAAAGAAGTCAGGTTATGGAACGAAATAATAGAAGCAAAGCAAAAATGTGAATAAGTCGAACGCACTAAAGCCAATTAAGAAGTAAAAGGATCAATAAAAGTAGGAGGAATTAGAACCGTACACACGAAATCAGGCAGACAGTTGGGCGCCAAATTTTGTTACTAGAATTTTCTAGTAACTTAAAGCAAGCGACTAACTCTAATGCGACGTTCAACAGGGATTACTAAACGGCAAAGAAAAAGTAAAAATGGACGTTTGACAGCCATATACGGCTTATCCCCATTCATAAAGAAGAATCAGTAGCAGTGTATAAACAGTGCAGCCGTTAATTTTAATTTTGAAGTTTACAAGGTACTGACTCAATAAAACATGTGGTTTCTGTAAAAAAAAAAAATTTGCTATTGCCCTTGTACTTACCCTAAACCAATTCGAAATTATCAAAACAAAAATTATTCTATTGTATTGGTGCAATATATGTATAATAAACTGTCGAAAGTCGCAGTTTGGATATCATCACTTTCTCATACATGACGATGCAGATTTAGTTTAATTTTTTAGAACTAATTAAACAAATTTTTGTATTTGCTCCTAACAAGTAATCAAGATTATTAGCACGTTACTCCTTTCTTTACACATTTATATTAGCTTAATCTGTATGTATCATGTAACGGAATCTTTGAACGCAATTTTCACTAATTTTCAAAAGTCTGATTAACTTGAAAATTTGCACACGTTTCAAGGACTGATGACAATACAATTATTTCATAATTTTGTTTCAATGTTATGTCTAAGATTATCAGGATAAAAAAATATTTAGAGAAGTTCGCTTGTTAAGGGCTATCCGGACAGAAAGTTAGGCAACACACCGTTTTGCCATAAGAACAATGTTAAAAATACCTCTAGTTTTTAGTAAATTATAATGTTATCTTGCGATTTGAAGAAATTATGGATACGTCATAGTGATAAGGACATGTTATCACATGTCGAGATAGAACTTTGTGTTACTATACAATTTCCTCAAATGTAGAATAAATAATGACAATTTAAAAAAAAATCTTCTATCATGACATAGCTTTAACGAATTATAAACACTTGAAGTCATCAAAAATTTCTAGAATTATGATTAAATATCAATATTTTTATGAAAACAATTTATTTTTACTTGTCGATAAAGCTCAAATTTCAATAGAATGTGAATACTTGTTGGTGAAGGTCATACATCGCCCTGCAGGTAACAGATAGGTTTTGCATAACTGGTTGCATTTTTAACTAAAGGTAGGCGCAGTGAAAAATTTTATGAGCTGTCTAGCAGGGCCTTAATAAGCGTATTGTATCAATGGAACGACGGTAAATGTCATTCTTCTTTACCGACTTAAACGGTAATAAGTATGGTACTGCAGATGTCACTATGGTATTTTTCTACGTAAATTTTAAAAATTATTTGAATTATTAAGGATGCGTTAGATGAAATGGAAAGGTTACGTAAACATGAATAAAATAAACTTAAATTTATTGTTTCACAAAAAATGTTCTAAAATCAAAGCTCTTGATTATAAATACTCCTGATATCATTTTGAGACTAAAAAAAATTATTATTAATAACCTCAAAATAGAATTATAGCAAAACATAAGTTATTCACAAAATAATTTAATTCTGGTTAAAAAAGAGCGTGGGATGCTTGATATTAAATCTTACAATTATTCCATTGGTAACTATTTATAAAAAAAGAATTATAAAAACATTGTAAATTGCACCCCAAGCTTTGTTACTCTGGACTGAATTATTTTAGAAATACTTACTGTGTTGCCTATACTTCAGTGTCCCGTGGTTTGTGAGTAATCTCAATCTTACTGTATAATAAAAACATAATATCAACATTAACTTTTTATTGGATTTTATACTTAAAACATTATGCATTATTATTACAAAGCAGGATGTAACACAATCTCAATGCGTAGTTTTCTATTTACCCTGAAAGAATACAGTGTTTTAGAATTAACCATGAAAACAAAACTTTAAAAATTTTTGTTTAGAATTTAACAAACACTTACCTTTGTATAATAATCTTGTTCTGGTATCACTATTTCTGCTCGTGTAGCAATACCACGAGGAGGAGGATCCATGTCATGAATCAGTTTATAAACATCGGATTTCTGCAAGTAGTCCAAATTCTTCGGCGGTGGTTCGTACTTCAAAAAATTAATCCTAAAATAAAATGAATCTTAAATTTTGTATTAAATATTTTTATTGTAAATATTTTATTTTTACGATACCTGTTATAAACCACATCTTGAAAGTTCGCGGTATTGTGTAATACGCTACCTTTAAGAAGATTTGCTGAAAATGCTATAAACATTTATATTATTTATTTATTTACTGAGTACTTATTATTGTTTGTTTAATAAAAAACAGATTGTTAAAAATTAGACTGTTTGAAACAGATAACAGAGATTGAGATCAACATGAGATTACTATTTCAAAAAATAATATTATTACATAAAATAAAAATCGGTTGGTGTAATACATTAACACATTTTATCAATAACTGACTTTAACGTGCTTATAAAACTAAACACAAATTTATAACACTATTAAATTAATATTTTCTTTAATTGACCATAATCAGGCGTTTTTTTGGACTTTAGGTTTAACATTTTTAGGCTGCTGAAACTGATAAATTTGAAATTGCCCTCAAAAAATAACAACTTCTATTGGTTGTCGACGACAACATCTCTGGTTGATTAAGTATAATGAATTGCAGTGATCTGTTAAATCGGGTTAGTAGCAACAATAAACTTATGGTAACCACCAAATCTTTTAGTCCAACAATGCCAAAACGACGCCATATTGAACCCAATTTGACAGATTACTGGAACGCCTTGTCTTGGCAGCCAATAGAAGTTCTAATTTTTGGAGGGTAATTAAAAATGTAGCAGTTTGACCAACCCAAAAACGTTAAACCTGAAGTTAAAAAAAACGCCTGAATATGGTCAATTGGGAAAAAACTGTGTATTTATATATATTTTTAATTTGCTTGTTTGTCATTAATATAAGAGCAATTTTTTAAGAAATAGATACAAGACGTAAACTAAGTACTCACTACTTTTATTTCTGACTAGTCTTTAGATTCTCTGCAATGTGACAAAAATGAATGATTATTTTAGAAAAATACTTACCTAACAGCGGTTCTTCCAATATCAACGGAGATATGACTTCTTAAGTAATGTTTGGTAATACATGAACAAAGTCAAACCTACTTTTTACAAAGACAATTTGTTTTAAAAAAATATAAATAGATAATTATCTTAGCTTACAAAGTATTTAAAAATGCATATATTTTGGTAAACCAGAACTAATAATTGATTTTTTTTTACTATAGGATCAATTTATGTAATTAATACTTAACGTACTTTAAATTGCATTAAATATGTAATAGTGAGTACAATAGAAATATTTGGTAATGAATAATGCAGTGGAATAACGTTAAAACAACGAGCCTTGGCCACAACGTCCACTAGTCACAATTTTTTTTTCGGCTATTGTCGTATTAGCCACCTTGATCATCATGCCCAATAATAATGGTTTTCGTCACTGATCTCTATACTAATATGGATAACTGATACTTTAGTCTGACACTGACGCATTTAGAGAAATAATCAGCGCCACTCATTACTGAGACAGGAACTAAAATGTAGCTCTAACCATATTTTTTTGTCACAGTTTAATTGTCAGTGCAATTGTCATAAATATTATTATTTTTGTAACATATTTTCTAAATAGATTAGTATATTTAAAAATATTTAAATTAATTTAATTTAATTTTCTTCGCAATTCTGTCATGCGTTCGATCGTTAAATATACGAGTGCGTTAAGCATGTGTGATTAATTTTTAAGCGAATTAAACTGACTGTTTAACTGTGTTGTTTTTTGTATAATCTTATTGCAAATAATTAAAATGTGATTAAAGTAATTAAATTTCACAAAATTTTATAGTTTTATGCAATTTTCTAAATTTGTATGCAATTTTATTAAACTTTTTAAATTAATTACCTTTAACAAAATGAATTAAAAAATAGCGGTACTGCTGTAAAGTAAATTTCGTTCAATTTAGTTCTAATCTCAGTATGGTGTGGCGCTGTCATCTACGCAGTCTAATCCCATATTTAATTTTTTTTTCATAAGTATCAGCTATCCATATTATAGAGATCAATGGTTTTTGTTCACAAAAGCTACCTTGGTCACAACGCCTACTCTAATTCTTGATCATAACACCCACCCTGGTCACAACGCCATTATATGTTTCTAAAATATTTTGATGCAATTTATTCTATTCTTTTGAAATCAGTAACTATTATATAGTTTTTGGTTAATATATGTTATAAATAAACCTAAAGACTTTGTGATTTCATCATAATTTGAAAACGTATAATGGTTATAGTTTATGCACGGTGATGCAGTTACATTGCTTGAGAGCTTTAATCTAAACATATTTGAAAAAATTTATACCGGATTTTTTACATTGCAAGAGAGAGTATGACTTTAGTTTAGGGAAGAAGGAAGAGAACCACCGGGCGACCGGGTCCAGATTATTTACTCATTTCTTCTTCTGTAAACTATGATTTTATACAATTTTAGCAGTATAGAACGAAACTTAACCTCTAAGAAAAAAGGTAGTAACAAATATTATTGCGTCAACGGGTACTTAGGGCCAGTAGGACTATATGAATGGGGGTTATTAGGACCGGCCCTTATTGTCACCATTTAAAGTTTTTATTAATGTATCTATCAATAATAATTAATTCTTTATTTATAGATGGTTCGAACGTACAAAAAGAAAAGCAAAGTGGCACCGTAGACTATTGCAAGCCCTAAATACAAACTCTTTATCAACTAGAAAAGCAAACCAACAATTTAAAATCCCGAAAACTTGCTTGCTTCCACGAAATCACAAAATTGTCACTTACATATGGTACTAAAACAGTAGGTTGATCACATACTTGACTTGGAAACCCGTTTTTATGAAATGACAACAATAGACAGTCGAAAATAACTTTTGATTTAGCAGAAAGATTAAAATTGAAGCATACTTTTAATAAAGAACCCAAAACTTTTGGCATCGACTGATTTGCAGGCTTCAGAAAAATAAACCCCCAAATCTCAAATCTCTATTTGTGCTGCTGAGGCTACAAGTATGGCTTAGGTAGGATTTAATAGGTCTTCATTAGAAAGATTTTTGTGTCAATACCATCTCTTTTCCAAGAAAAATTTTAGCAAAGGAGGAAGAAAGCAAGTTGATAGCATTGTTAGTAACCATTACCGCCGTATGTGGAATATCTGCTTCAAGATATTATTTACCCCTATTTTTCTTCTTCCCAAGGCAGAGAATGAATTCATTGCTGATGCGAGGTTGTCAGTGAGATATGCAAATACTTCAGGGTGGATGAACAGTGACCAATTTTTAAAGTTCTTTGATCACTTTATAGGTGTCGTAAAACCAACCGGCGACCGAAAAATTCTTTTAATATTAGATAATCATATCAGTCATCAAACACTTGAAGCTATTACTAAAGCCAAAGAAAACAACTTAATCTTAATATCGTTTCCTCTACCACATACAAGTCATAGATTGCAGCCCTTCGATTATTGCGTCTTCGGGTCGTTAAAAACACAATATGCCAGAAAATGTGATGCCTGACATACAAATCATCCGGGGCAACAAATCACAATTTATGACGTTGTAAAGAATTTGCAAAAGCATTTGCACATATTGCAAGTATGGAAAAAGACGTTAAAGGATTTGCAGTAACGAGTATATGGCCATTCAATGCTGGTGTATTTAATGACCTAAACTCTCTTCCTAATGTTGAACAGCATGCTCAGCCTCGAAATGACACAAACATTGTAATTCTGAATAAAACAAGTAATCACTTAACAAATGAGACCAACGAGCAACTACCAAAGAAAACTCCGAGTGAAACAGTTAATCTTATTCTCTTTGAACCAGCACCAAATTGCTCTAAACAAACTCAGCCAACACCATGCTGCTCTAAAGAACATGGGTCAAAACCAAGCCGCTCCAAAGAGAAGGCAACATTTGTAGAAGCCATAGAACTAACTTCTCCTAAACTCGCCACTTCAAAAGAAAGAATAGGTGGAAGAAAGACCTAACGAGCGAAATAACTGATAAGCACGCCATTCAAAGAAAAATTAGAAGCTAGTTTAACTAAAATTGAATCACAAAAGAAAAAGATTAAGACTGTCAAGCGACAACTAGTGTACTTACAGCGTATCAAAACTAAATTAGAAAAAAAATTAAAGCAAATAATAAAACACAACGTAAGTGAAAATGATAATGAAGATAACACCGAATGCTTGTATTGCGACAGTAAATTTTCGAAATCCAAATCTGAAGAAGGGTGGATACAATGTATGATATGCAAGAACTAGACCCACAATGCATGCGTAAACCGATTATTATTCTTGTTCATAAAAACAGGGTAATATTATTGTTTTTTTTTAAATTTGATAGTAATTTGAGATCCGGCTTATTTAATTTAAGCACCATAATCTATTTGGGGTTAAAAAATAAGTGGGCTTCTTTGCTCCAAACTATAGTATAAAGGGGACCAGAACCGCGCTGAAATGTTCAGATTAACTAAAAACTAAGTGAAAAATAATTCTAGTTTAGAATACTAGACTATAAACAAAGGCTACATAATCACACGAACACAAAATTATGTGTTTTAAAGAAACTGCAAAAAATATGAACCATGTCTTATAAAGTTCTCTGTGTTCCCTCTGCTACTACAATGCTTATAAATACAAAAAATCTCTTAATTTGTGTTGAATAAAATCAATAGTTTTAATTATCGGTTCTAATAAATTTTTTCTCAAAAATGTTTAAACTGGAACTATATGGTTTTACAATCAAAAGTAAGAATTGACGTTATGACCAGAGTAAAAGTGAACATTCTGACTAAAAATAAAGCTAGCTGTTGCCACTAAAGTGGGCATTGTGACCAAAAGTAGTGGTAGACGTTGTTACCAGGACGCGCGTTATGACTAGAAGTTAGAGTTTGCGTTGTAAGCAAAAACTATCAGTAAGCAACATCAACACTCTAATAGAAAAAAAACTCGGATGGGCGTAATGACATAAACCCAAAACAACCAACAAAAATTAAAAATAACGCTAATAAAAACTATCGAAAGATATTTTATAAAACCATTAAAACACCACTCTTAATTCTTTTTATAAGTTGACTACCTGAGTCAGTTATTCGATTTCTCAAAAAAGATGTTTGTGCGCTAGAAGGCAAATTAACATAACTAACACAAATCATATTTAATGTTGCCGTAGTTTTGTATCAGTAAAAACTTAGAACCACAATCCTAATCTTGTAATAATTATTAGAAAATAAACTTTCATTGCTTAGTGTTACATATAAAACTAAAACAAATTAATAGCAAAGGCAAAAAAGTTTCCAGTAGTCTAATCTGCTAACACAAGAAAAAAAATTAAGTGTCAATTTACAAGCGTAGCCAAAAAGAAAGCTGGTTATCTATTATAGTAAGGTATAGTACCAATATTTCGTTTCCTCATGCAATTTTGCCCTGTATAATATTCTCTTATGTCGACAATGGCGACACTTTCAAGACAAATTAGTAGACTAGTAGCAGTGTACGCAAGAGGTTACATAGCGTTGTTGTTGACTTACGATCGAGAATATTTTCAGAAAATTGTAGTTGAAATTTGTTGTTGTCTTTAAACCCGAGGAAATCGTAGAAGGTAACCCAACATTTATTATTTATTAGGTGTTGAATAAAGTTTAGGATATAAACTGTTTTACTCAGCAATTAAACTTTTCTAAAACAGTCTACTTCTCGAGTGATGACCTACGTAGTAAGACGTGTTTGGTTTACAATTTTGTTTACCAAAGTGTTCTATGTTTGGTTATTTTTGAGAAATTAAAACCTATTTTTTCCCCAACTTAAAAAATCGTTTTTTTTGCGCTAAAATTTAAATAGTATACATAAAAAGTACGTAAAAGTAACGAAAACTGTTTATAGAAATGTTTAACAGATACTCTTACCAATGTAAATTTTGTTTACATTTTCTTTCAGGTAGGCATAGCAAATAAAAAAACGTGACAGAAGGAAGAGATGATGCAGACAGTAAAGCAAACAAAAAAAATATAGATTGACTTCTAAAATTGTTAGTTTGAATGATTACATCAAGAAGGAAAAAACTACAAAAAACGAAAAAGAAAGTAAATAGATGTTCTGCGTTGCTTTTTACTATTGAAAAGCTATTGATCCAGTAATACTTGGACATTGAAATTCACTTCGATGGTATTACTGCCAAAAACTTTTGCAGAATGGGTCTGACAGATGGCAATTAAGAACAATATTATTCATCTATTTAAAAATAATTACGCTAGAAAAACACAAAGAAGATTATTTATAAAACAAAAGTTGCCATTGAAAATGCTGAAACGTTCTTCTCTCGTGTGAAGCTCGAGTTAGATCAAATGTAAGCTACAAAAACATATAATGTATACAAAACAGGTATGACAGTGGTTTAAAACAAAAGTCAATTGTCAGTACTAAAGTAAAGAATTGAGTTTACAAGTTTGCGTTAACAGTAAGTGTTGCTACTATAACAGTTGTGGCTTGCTTTTTAGTTGTTAGTGAATATGTGTCAATCAAGATGATTTTTCTACAGAAGAAATAGCAAAAAGAGTTCGTTGATGAAACATCTCTAAACTCTATTAAAAACTGCAGTGACTATGAATAGATAACTTGAGCACTTTGCCTTTAGTAGAGTAAACATTTCATTTAAATTCTGATAACTCATACAAAAAAATCCACGTTGGGCGCCAACATTATTTGTAACGCACAAATTGGGGAGATGAAAAAAAAAGTTTAATAGATGTTCTGTTCACTTTTCAGCTAGCTTTTGTCGTAGATGGTCGTGAATCGGATTGTCAGTAGCTAAATTCTTCGGGTAAGTCGCGTCCGGGCCAAAAAAAAAAGAAATACTCCAAACCCGCAATCCTCAACTGTGCGTCAAGTAAACAATCCGTTTAAAATTTGTTTATTGTGGCTAGTAACTGTACAATTAATCTTAGAGAAGAAAAAAGAAAAAGACGGGTATCATCGGTACAGTTTCAATTACAATGTAGTTGTCGGTACACTTCTAACAGAAACAATAAATACAATCGACATGAGCTCATAGATACGTCACTGCTACTAACCAAGGTCGGAAACCGACTCTACGCTGTTCCGCCAGGCGGCTAAAACTCCACCAATTCAAGAGAAACCTGTCTCCAAAAATGCATAAATCGCAAAACCGATTTTTAATTGTTACATAGTTTTGGTTTTGGATAGACATGTTTATTACACAAAAGTTGTTTAAGTTATTATTATCGTTTATGCTTCTGGAATTATAATGTAGTGCCCATTTCTACACAGCACTGCTGGAAAGCGATTGTTGACGTGGCTTTTACGTTCCCGTATTACGCTCAAGTCATTGAAAACTTACTGAGCGCTCATCCTATCCGGATTGTAACGCAGCATCAAATTGGAGAAGTATTAATACTATTTAGTAAAACGGAAGCAGCGCATTCGAAGCGGAGACAGATTTAAAGTCAGAATCAAAAACCGAATAAAATTTAAACTGGAAGTATTAGTGGCTGATGCTTTGAAGTATTCCAAACTTGTGATTTAAAGATGCAAATGCTTTAATTTCAGATGAAGAAATGTTAGTCATCAGACTTAGAGACATCGTGCCAATACCAGGAAAAAAGAAAAACTAAATTTTCTGCTGCCAAGAAAAAACTCATTGGGGTACCTGTCAGAATTACTAAAAAATTGTTTCGGAAATTGCCAAAAAATACTAAATAGTAAGTGTATTGCATTGCAAATAACACTTTCATAAAATGCGTAATGTTGTTTCCATTGTAATCATATTGCAAAATGTTTAAATTAATGGCTCTTTTAAGAGGATGGTCGAAGCTTAGATCAAATTTTCCAATAGTTAGTAAGTTGTTGCAAATTTACTCAACATTTTAAAGAAACCTTTGCATTTTGATTTGTACCCAGATAGTGTGTAAATTGTTTCTCAAAAACATTTGGAAGATTTAGGTAAAATTGACATCACAATTAACAAAATACGTTGTGGAGGCAAAATTTACTTCACTTACTCTATTTCAACAATTAATTTTATTTTTTAATTATTTTTTAATTTTCCATAAAATAATTATTTAAATATGTTTTACCAACATTTATGCATTGTTTGCAGAACTAAAAATTAATTGATTTGAATTAAAAATAAAACGATCTTTGTAATAAAGTATCTATAGTTAATGAAAATAAAGTTACAATACCTGTATGCTTGCTTAATGTTGTTACACCATGGCCAAAGGGTGTTCCATTGGTTAACCTGAAAAGATCAGCAATTGAATAATATATTCCAATTAAACAAACGCACCCTTTTGTATGTCCAATGATTGTTTCGGAATAAGTATCTAAAGTTTCAATAATCTTCTCATCAGTCATGCCGGACTTCTTCTTACGAACTGGCATGGCGTCATCCGGCTGTGCCCATTTCCGACCGCCAGGTAATATAATTGGACGTTGAATAGGAGCTAAAGGATAAGTGGGTCGTTGTTCTAACCGTCGTTGGTGTGATTCGTCAACCTCATTTACATTCTAAAACCATCTACGTGCTCTTACCAATTGTTGCATATTTACCATTGTGTTTAAACAAGAATTTTTCTTATAAACTAAAAAAGTTATAAACAAATACTTGCCCTTTCTTTCTGAACGGATTTTTCAGTTTCTATTCTTAAACGCTCTAACTCTTCTTCGTCTATTTTTGTTTCTAACGTTTTTTCGTTCTCAAAGTAATTATCGGTAATTTCTTCTAATTCTTCTTCATGCTTATCATTAAAACTATAATCGTTATCTGAAACGACCGAAGCATTTGATTTATATTCTTCTTCTTCTTCTGCTGCAACGTTTTCCTCTTCTTCTTCTTCTTCTGTTTCTTCTTTAATATTTTCTGTGAATATACATTAATTTCAATAAAGCATATTTTTAAAAGGTTCTTATACCTTGGAAACTTCGTTCTAAACTGTCACTTCTACTGGCGTGGGCCGAATCTAAATTTTGTTCCTAAACACAAATTAATATGTTACAGTTATTGATACATGATTCAATCAATACTCTTACTTCTTGAATACGTAATTGTGTAGCATTAAGAATTTTTGTAAGTTGTTGTGTAACCGATTCTAATGTATCTTGAACTGAAGAAGGTAATTGTGCCAATGCTTGAAGTTGCATTTGCACTTGAGCTAATTGTTCGTCCAAAGATAACTGAACTTCTGCTTCTTCTTTTGTTTCATAGTTTTCAGTTAGTTCGTTATCGCTATCATAATTTTTATCAACACTTTCTCTATCATTATCTACAATTTCATTTTCAGTTTGACTATTATTATCTTCCTCATTTGAAATTTCTTCGTTGTATGTTTCGGAAGTTTCTAAGTAATCAATGTTTTCTGTTTCTTGAGGTTCGTCGATAACGTTTTCTATGGGTTGATCGTTTTCATTTTGTTCTGGTTCTAAATCAGGTGATAACTAAAAGTGTAGCTATAGTACCCGCGTAAAATTTATTGTATTAAACTTACTATTTTAGTATCTACGGTTATATTTTTCTTTTTTTGTTTTTTGATTATTACTTGGTAAGGTGGTGCCTAAAGTATAAGCTATAAAAATAAAGGACTGACATTTTATACACGTGTTTACCGCAGACTGTTCTATATTTTTTGATTTAGGTTGTACAATTGGTCGTTGTGGTTTCTGCAAGAATGCTGACCATTTTCGTTCCTTTAATTCTACAGTTTCTTCTTGTTTTTGTTGTTCCATTACCTACAATGCGTTACTATAGATTAAAAGCATTTGTTAATAGTTCGTTCTTACTCTTAATATAGTAGATTGAGATAAGTCAACTTTATTAAAATTTACACTAAAATGTTTTAAAATTTAGTATTAATATATAATAATTTTATTCAAAGTTACCCTAATATATTTTGATCTGGAAGTACTTCAGCTTCACCCGAAATTGCTTCAGCAATAAGTTCATCAGTTATACTCGTAATAGAAGAATTGTGGTTAATACGAACTATAAGTGGTAAAATGTTACTAACTATAGTTTTTATAAAAAACATTATTACCATTGGTATCGGTAAGTTCTGCTGTGTGCATTTCATGTTCAAACGTACTACTCATTATATTAGAAACTTCCAAGTTGTTATTTTCGTCCTAAAATATTATTTTAAAACTTTATTTTATGTTATATCTAACTTACTTCTTCATCCTCATCGTTTGCGTAATAGTCTCTACAAATTAATTTCAAAACATTGCACTTGTGAAAAAACAAGTTGTTCTTACCGACGTACTCCAAAAATTAGCTCTTGACCAGCTTCCGAAATGAGCTCATGCACTTCTGCATGAGTGCAATCAGCCACAGAATTTTCATTGATTCGTACTATGACATCGCCAACTTTCAATCCATTGATGTCTGCAATACTTTCTTCAACAACCTAAAATTTTTATCGTTACGTTGTAGTATGTTGTTTAGGTAATATGACAAAAACTACACATAACAGTACGCTGTGGTTTAATTAATTTAAAATAAGTTTGTTTATTTATTATCACTAATTTGAATTTGTATCACTTTTTAGATTGTCGTTGTTGGTTTAGAACAGTAGTTCCCGAACTGGTCCTTACGAACCACCAGGAGTCCCTGGGATCATTCAGGGGATCCGTGAAAAATTAAAACTGATTTAGAGGTTCTTGAACAACGCCAGAGAGTTTGCGCAAGGTTTAATATAAAATTAAAAACTTGTGACGCATTTTTATCAATATGAAAGTTAAAATAAATAACAATGAATAAATGATTAGAAATTTCTACGTTCTAAATAAAATGTAAATATAGACAGTTGCATAAAATACAAGTAATCACAAGCATCGCGATGAGTCAGACGTATCTATACAAGTTTATACAGAAACGCAATAAAGCCTGCACCAATTAGTCCATAATATGAACTATTAAAGATTTGTGCATCTAATTAACAAATTAGTTCTATGTTATGCGCGATGTGAAGTGCATACAACAAAATTTCTTAATCTTGGACAAAAAAAGGATAATTGTTTGTATTATTTTAATATCTTTAAAAGAGTTCATACAGTTAGATATAGCTTTAAAGATATTAAAATAGAAACAAAAATATTACCAAATGTATGTCATTTGTGACAATCTATACCTGAGCTCATAGAAAAGACTTTTTATGTGTTATTTTGAAAATTTAAAAACATTATACAGTTGAGCTGAATAAACAAAGTCCCTGGAGAGGCGTGGCTGGTGTCACTCTAATCTTAAAGGTACACTCAAATTAAAAAGTATTTTGGTGGGAAATTCAAATTATTCATAGGTTACCTGTGTAAATAATCATTAGAGCTTGTTGAAGTTTGAGGTTATTTCAGATAAACACTTTATGACTTAATGATTATTAAAATAAATTGTAATTACACATTTACTTTTCTAAAAGATGAAGTATGGCATTACAAAATACTACATATTTCTAAAAGTAATTCTAAAAATTACTTATTTACATCAAAAAATACAATCATAAAAAAAATAAAGCAGTTCAATCACTGTCACTTTCGTCTTCTCCACTACAACTTTCATCGTCGGATGATCCTGTGTTCGCCATAAACGACAGGTTTTCCACCGTTACATCCAGCAATCCATCACGTTGCCACATTTCTTGCTCCAAGTGATTTACATGTCGACAATGTTTGTCCCAGTCCGATGCAGTTACATCAGAAAATGCCTTTCTCACTAAGGCTTCGATCTCTAAACCACTCTGTGTAACATTATTCATAGCGATCTTATGTTTCACTAAACTCCATATCAATTCGATTGGATTTAGGTCGCAGTGGTACGGTGGCAGACGTAACACTGTATGCCCGTGTTTTTTAAGAAGTTCGTCTACGTAATATGTCTTCGTATAACTAAATTGCTTCACTAACATTATTAGTTCTGCTTTACGCATTTCATTTGTTGTTGTTACTCCATTATTTTCGAGCCATTGTCGAATGCTTTCCTTACGTTCTGCTTGTGTTGGAGGTTTATTAATTTGTACACTGTGATAAGGTGCATTATCCATGGCAACAATAACATTAGGAGGCAAGTTTGGAATTAATTGTTTTTCGATCCACTGCATAAAGTTGGTATGGTTCATGTCGTCGTGATAATCACCGGACTTAGTTTTAGATTTAAAGATTAAAAGGCCATTATTAACAAATCCGTATGATCCACCTGCATGCACAATAATGTACCTTTGACCTGCTCTGTCTGTATGATAAACACCAGCCTCTTCTTCAGATTGCCAGCACTTACTAACACCGTATGATGGATAAATGTAGGTCTCATCTAAATATGTTATTGGTTTTTTGTTTTCGCTTCAAGCATCATTTTCTCGCAACTTGCGTAAATAACGAGAACGCCAAGCAATAATATCATCACGTTTCATCAATAATTTTCTTTTATTGTGGCATTTCTTATATTTAAAACCAATTTGTAACAAATACTTTCTTAGTGTATCTGCTCCCCCCTTGTAATTAATCTTTTCTTTCATTTTTTCAACTAAAATTTTCATGTTTGGAACTTTCTTATCAACCGTGTAAACTTCATGGACAGTTCTTTTTAAAATGCTTAAGTCGCAATTATCCAACGTTATTTTATTTTCACCACCACTCTTTTTTTCTTCGAGGGAGATCTTAAAATACCATCACTGGTCGTCATTGCTTCACTCCGGATTTTTTTAATAAAGGTGGTTGATTTTCCCGTTGCAGCAACAGCTAGTTCACTTGCCTTCTCTAGAGGGAAAGTCCATACGCCCGCAGCTTTCTGTTTATCGAAAAACTTCACAACATTTTTAATAATGTTTCTGGCTTCGGAATGAATGGTTTTCTTCGACTTAGATTCCATGTTGGTAAATAACAGCTGAAACAATACAGAAAGTAAGTAATGTAAAAATCTCCATAGAAATTAGTTATTGTTTGTAGAATAAATACTGGAATTAAATACAGATCTTTAAATAATGAATACAAAGTAATAACTGATGTTGAGGTTATGCTACAAAAATTTGGGTTATACTTAAAACAAAAATTATAAATACACATACCTTGTTCACAAATAATTGCGTTTAAAAGAGTCTTTATAAAGACTACTTGAATAACGACAAATTTTTAAGTAAAACAGCAGGTAAAGATGTAAACAAACACGAGGCAATCAAGGAATTTTGATTGTAATTTAATTTTTCAAGCGGACGGTACTTTCTAATTGTGATTGGTTGAAACATTTACCGTTTTCAATTTTTAAAGTTTGTTGACATATTTTCCGCGGACTTTGTTTGCTTCGGCGCTCTGTACTTGAGTGATACTAACGTCGAGGATCTAAAAACAGAGTATATTTATTTCTATTTTTTGGTGGAAAAAAGCAATTTTGAGATTTTAGGAGCCTCTATGTAAATGTTACATTCGAATCGTTCTTGTCTAAATTAAGCGTTTTTTCTCGCGTTAACTCGTTTCACTCAGTTTAAAGATGCCCATTTGGAAAAAGTGGTCTAATTTACCCAAAAATAATTTTTTTTTTATTAAAATGTTGCAAAAACTAGATCGAATGAGCTAACAATCTGTTTTAATTTAACAATATATTAAAACTGTATTAAGTCAAGTTTTCCCATTGAATCCGTTAATTGTCTCACTGGTTGCCTAATTTGAGCGGTTTGGTTTGCCTAAGTCGTCTGGTTAAATTCCTCACATTTAGTAGCCTGGACGCTTCTTCATTAACGTAATGTTGAAGGTGAATTACATGAGTGTGATGATAGATATGGCTGTTTCCACTTCGAGTTCTCGATGGATATCGTTACCATGGCGCATTAACTATGTATCTTAGCACTTTGTTCTGGTATTGCTGTACAATAGTGTTGTATTTTTTCGTACATCCCCATAATTGGACTCACTATGTCCATACTGGTCGCAGCACTTGTTTATATAAGAACAGTTTGTTGTACCTTGACAGTTCAGATCGTCGTCTGATTAACGAGTACATTTTTTGAAATTTGATTTGTAGTTCCTTTTGTTTTTTTTTTTATTTATGGTTTCCATCAGAGCTTGGCATCAAGGGTTATCCCAAGGTACTTTGCTGTGTTGATCGGCTGTAACTTTACCCCATTAAAAAAGATTGGTTACTCGTTAATATTTTTGTTAGTAAAGTTGATATATATTGATTTGGTTTCATTGAGATTAATGCGCCAGTTATGAGTGGCAATAATGTCTGCTGCTTATCGTAGTTTCTTTATTAAGTTTTTGATTGAATTGCCCGTTGCCATCACTGCTATGTCGTCTGCAAATGCAACAATTGTGCAATTCTTCGTTTTTGGCATGTCATTGATATACAACAAATACAGCACTGAACCTAAGACACTTATTTGGGGTACCTCGGTTTGAACTTCTTCTAGTTCTGAGAATGCACTTTTATGTTTAATGCGAAATTTTTGTTCGTTTAGGTACGATTTAATAAGTTTATAATATAGATAGGGAAGAGTTGATTTTAGTTTGTGTAGCAAGCCGGTGTGCCCTACCCGGTCGAAGGCTTGTGCAATGTCTATAAATACTGCGGAGCATATTTTTTTTATCTTCAAGTGATTTTTCTATGACGTCAGTTATTCTGTGAGTCTGGTCTGGCTTTTTTAATAAGAGGTATTTGTGAAATGGGACGGTTCAAGTGGTTTGTGGTGTTTCACAAAAAGTATTCTGTGCTGCTATCTGCTGTCAAACATTTTAATTGTGGAGTTTTTTAACGTTCTTATTTCTTGGGTTAGTTGTCGTGTCAATTTATTCAAGTTTGTTTTATCTTGCGGCTCTCGGGTTTGGTGCCTGCGCCGTCTTAGTCTACGTTTTTCGGATATCATATGTTTAATCTCTTTTAGATAGTTTAATCCCATGAAATTCCTTTTAATAACTGGTGTACTTTTCCAAGCTGCTTGCTGGATGACTGTGGTAACGTTGTGCACCTAATTATTAAGTTGGTCAACTGTTTTAAGTGGGACATTAAAGTTAATAGTGTTTTCTAACATAAGATTAAAGGAGTTCCAGTCCACGTGTTTGTTTATTAGAACAGAGTTTTGGTGTTTTGTTATGATAAGATCACTAATGGTTAATAAGACAGGTGAATGATCGGAGTTTACATCATGGCCTTCTGTAATTTTGATTGAATCTTTCTGTAACGTTTCTGGTGAGAAAAAAATCGATCAAGTCTGGCATCTTGCTTAGGTCAGTTGGCCAGTATGTGAACTTTCCCGTAGACACGAATTCACATCTGTATTCTGTAGCATTTTGATATAGCTTTCTCCTTTTTGACGGGACAAGAATCTTCAATGGATGTGCTACACATTGAAGTCGCCTCTAATGATGAACAATTTTTGGAAAAATTCTAAATACCGATTTGTGTAGATATTGTATCGCTGTGGATAGTATATTGCAGTTACCGTTAGTGTTGGTTTGGTAGTCATTATTGTTACAGTTCTTGTTTAAATGTTGTGAGTTGCGCACATTTCTATTTTATAGTAAATTATGTTTTCTCTAATTATAATAGCACTTCCACCACGAGCTGTACGGATGTAAAGTGGGTTACCGATATCCGGCACATGTCTATGTTTTCTATACTTAGGATTGCTTGCAGTTCATCTTTGTGTTGCAGAGTCCATTTGCCATTTATTCCATGATACGTGGGGAATTAGCCATTAACAATATTTGCTTTGAATTTATTGAGTAACTGTAGTATTTGCTGCAACATTGTTTCAACTAGGTTTTGCTGTTATCCCTTAGTCACTTAACTATATGTTGATCTGATGGGTTTTAAGGTTCTTGATTTAGGTTGTAAGGAACTGACGTTTTCTTTCTAACGTGATTGACTAGACATTTGCTTCTTATCATAGTTGTTTCCAGTGTTGTAAATAGATGATTTTTAAATTATACAGATAATTTTTTTTTCTTGCAAGAATTATCTAGTATTAGAGAATAGATAAAAACTGGTTGTTTCTGAATTTCAGAAAATACTTGAAGACTTTGCAGCTGCTGTAGTTTGCGTGTTGGTTTTTTCTGCAGTTTGCGCATTTTGGTTTTGCTTGATGGAGTTTGCTGCAGTCGTTTGTAGGATGTTGTTTACCGCATTTTACGCTATTTGACGTTTCTTGACAGAAGTTGTGAGTGTGGCCATACTTTTGACAGCGTTTGCATTCTTGTATCATTTTATTTTTTGTAATGGTTTTATTTTTACTTTAGAATTCATTACTGTTTTGATGCTATATATTTTGTTAATGTCTGTTCCTCTGTCAAATGACACAATGAACACAACTAATGGATCCACTTCTTGTAGTCCTTGTTTTCTTCGTTCTTGTTTTTGTTTTGCACTAATCCATTCTTGTTTATTTGTTGCATTTTTGCTTTTAATCTTTTTTGATTTAAGTGAGCAATAATGTCAATCAGATTGATGCAAGTTCTTAATCATAACTTTAATATTTCGTGTTTGTTTGTTTTCGAATAAGTGCCACTGCACTTCTGTATTATTCAAGAGTGCAGTGATTGCACAATACACTTCTAGTTTAGTTGCATCAATTTATTAAGTAGCTTGTTACGGTAGCAGTATGCTGGTATATTTGCTTCTGTGAATGCATTAAGCATACTCTGATAATTCATTACGTTTTCTGGCGGTAGTTTCTTTGTGTTTCCATGTTGTATTTGTCCTTTGTCATTCACCCGCCTGAATTTGTGTTGGATACGTTAGTTTTGCCAAGCTTAGGGATTTTCTCTTTTTCTTGTTTTGTTTCGCATGCACCCATTCGGTTTCGCGGGTGAGTTCTTCTTCATCTGTTTTATATGTAGTAGTATTGGCATTGTATTTGTCGTTTCCGTCTTTTGAGGTAATAGTATTTTTATTGTTTGTGTTTTGAGATTAAGTATTTTGCTTTGTAATGATTTTAATGTCATTTCTAGGTTTTTCCTTGCATTTTCGAATTGATAACACGCATTGTATAATGCTTGTTCATTCTGAGATCTCTGGCATTTTTAGCAAGGAGATTTTGATTTTGTTGCATTAGCTGTTACTCAACTAGAATTGTTGGTTTTAAATACAACGTCATTTGTTGCTGCATTAGTGCTTTATTGCTAACGTTATCATTGTTCGTAGAACGTGGTTAGTTAACTATACCCTACACTATCCGCGGTAGCACGCAGAAACGCGCGGCGTAAGCACTAGATGTAGTTTCTGTTTTTGGAGTTTTATCGTTTCTTTATTATTACACTATTGCGGTAAACTTTTACTATCGCAATTTTGATGTAAATCCTATCAAATGAGGTCTTGAATTAAACGTAATCAAATACCGAATCAATTAAAATCTTGGATTCTTGCATCCGTAGCTTAGATAACCGCTTATCTTATACTAGCTATATAACAAATGATTAAATAGCATGATAACCTATTGTCTGATAAATCCGGTCGATTCGTCAAAGGAAACGGCACGACCTCCCCTATAAGCTGACGTTTTCAAAAGACTAGTATCTTAATTAGTTTGGAATATTCTAGACACGTGCACTTTAAGAAAAGAACAAATGTACTTACAGGGTAGTTTAGGCACAATTAAGGGCGTTAAAACACCGTATCCTATTGTCTAATTATCACATATATCAACTGTTCACAAATGAAGAGACTGCAAATATAAATAAATTTAATCTACGTTTTATAAATGACGGCAATATCTTTACGTTTTGTTTTTTTATTTCTATTTTTGTTTGAAGTTTATTTCGTTTTTTTAAATAATCGATAGTAAAAGAACGTTTTTTTATTTTAATAATTTACAAAAATAATGTAGGAGGGAGCAGCATATAATTTTATTAGTGCCTAGGGCTTTGAAATGTCTTAATGCCCTACTAACTACCAATTAAAGGTTGTAATTTTCACTAGATTATTGGAAAAATTTGTATTCCCAAAAATCAACTTTTTGTTAATCGATTCAACAATTTAAAGAACTGATCAAAAACCTACGGGCACTTAGGAGTCCCCAAAATCATTCAGAGACCCGTGAAAAAATAAAATTGATTTAGGGATCCCTGAACAACGTCAGCGGGTCTGCGCAATGTTTAGTATAAAATTAAAAAAATGTCATACATTTTTATTAATATGGAAGTTAAAACAAATAAGAATGGATAATTCATTAACGATTTTTACGTCCTAAACAAAATATAAATATAGACAGGTCCATAAAATACAACAGGCATTGCAGCCAGGCCTATCTATACAAGTTTATACAGGAACGCAAAAAAGCTGATATTTACACCAATTCGTCGTGCATCTAATCAAGAAAATAGTTCTGTCTTGTGCGTGATGTGAAGTGCATACAACAAATTTTCCAAGTCTTGAACAAAGAAAGTATAATTTTTGTATTGTGACGCAGCAAGCGTACTTTCGTTACGTAAGTATATTTGAATAAAATTAATATATTTGTTTTAAATTTAAATTTATTTAAACAAAATTATGCTCTTGTTTAAGTTGATTAAGAAAATTATAAATCATAGTTTTCAGTATGACAATCTCTTAACATTTATTAAAGATTTTTTTTTTAATTAAAAACTTAGAAAGGGATAGTAAGTCTCTAACACAGCTGTGTTTTTAAATAATATAGCATTAATAATTCTGTAAAAGAAGTTAGACATATTGGGTTTTACATCTTAATATAATGTACCCTAAAAGTTAGAGTTTACTATTTGATATTTTTATTTATTTTGTTTACTTCCACGAATAACCAAATCCGCAAATGTTTAGAATTATTGTATTATTATATTCCGTTAATTAATTTTCAAATTATTTATTTTTTTGAAAAATTAGTTGGTACGCAATGAGTATCTACACAATATGTAACATTTACCTGATGTTTTATCCTTACATCTCAAATAATTAATTCAAGAGAGCGTTCGTTACATTGCAGCATTTCATTAAAAAAAAATAATTATCAGTGGTTTGTTGCAAGTAAAAATCTTGATATATATATTTTATATCTTTTTGGGCTCCTTTTTTTTACATAACAGTATAAGTGAAGCAAAGAAAAAATGCAGACAACACAGTGTTAAATATATAAAATGTGGCTTTGTTCCGTCACCAGAAAATAGTACTTTACCTATGTCGCTTATACGTAATAAAACAATGTCAAGCGATTCAATGAAAACGTCTAAGGGACAAAATGATGACTAAAATTTAAAGTTTTTTCAAACAGTCAAAGAAAAATATTTGAAAACGCCGACATAACAAGAACTCATAGGGCAACATCTAAGAAAGATGACGATGGACTACGTGCTTCTTATAATATTGCTTTAGCGATTGCAAAGTCCGAAAAGCTCTACGCTACTACTTAAAAACATCTGAATTCTACATACAGCTTGACGAATCAACATCCCATAGAGGAAAGTACCATAGGCCCAGGTTTGGTCCAGGCTTGGCCCAAGTCTGTACAAGCCTGGGCCAAGCCTATAGGCCAAGCTTGGGCCAGCTTTGGAAAAAGTCTGGAATGATAATTATGGCCCAGTCCTGGTCGCTAGGCCTGGGCCATGCTCAGTTGCCAGACCTGGGCCATGCTCAGTTGCCAGACCTGGGCCATGCTCAGTTACCAAACCTGGGCCATGCTTAGTTGCCAGTACTGGGCCACGCTTAATTGCTAAAACTAGCTCAAAATTAAATGCCAAGAATTAAGCATTAATAAAACAATGGAATAAATAATTGTATGAACGTATTTACACTTTATTGTTATTACTTGTATTACGTACTATTTAAATTACATAAAGTTTTTTAATTACTATTTAGATCTCGTCTTAAATTATATTAACATTTAGCTAGTACAATTATTGTTCTTCATCACTAGTTCACATTCAAGTTCAACTCATTTTGGCACCTTTTGTTTGATATTTTTTGGTTTTCTGTATCACTAGGGTCATTAACGTCACTCACACAGCTGATGTTTACACTTTGATTATTTAAACTTTGCCGGTTAACATCTAAATTAGTTTTTTTATTCAAAACTTTTTTGGTTTATTTAACGCACGCCATCTTTAAACTCTAAGGTAAGAATCAGACATAATTACTTTTAGTAGCCTCGCCTCGTGATAATTGCGGAGTAAACAAAAGAAATTATATTTGAAGGTTTTTTCCTTCTAGTTAAAACGTACTAACATTCAATGACTGTATAACTGAATCTCGGAGATTTGATTCATCACCTTTACTACTCTAGCAATGAGAAAAATCTTACATTTAACTAACAGATGATGTAAAGAAGGATGGCGGCTGCGCTAAACGAAAATACTCGAATCTCGCCATACGTAACCGAACGGCTCAAGTTTCAATTCTACACTTTCGATATTATCATAACTCAACTTATTAACCAATTAAAAAAAAATTAACATTGAAACAAAATTATTATTGCTATTTTCTTGGATAATCCAGCCTTGACCAAGGCTGGGTCAACCAGTCTTAAACTAAGCTTGGGTTCCTATGGAATAGAAAGGCTGGGTTAGAATTGGCATGGCCGAGGATGGGTCAACCAGTGTAGGACCAAGCTTGGGTCCCCATGGAATGGCCAAGGCTGGGTTATCCAGGCTTGGGCCAAACTTGGATGAGTTATACAAGCTTGGGCCAAGCTTGGCTAATAATTTGCATGGCCGAAGCTAGGTCAACCAGTCTTGGCCTAAGCTTGGGTTTCCATGGAATAGCCAAGGATGGGTTATGCAAGCTTGGGCCAAGCTTGGGTAAGAATTAGCATGGCTGAGGATGGGTCAACCAGTGTAAGACCAAGCTTGGGTCTCCATGGAATGGCCAAGGCTGGGTTATCCAGGCTTGAGCCAAACTTGGATTCTCATAGAATGGCCAAGGATGGGTTATCCAAGCTTGGGCCAAGCTTGGCTAATAATTTGCATGGCCGAAGCTGGGTCAACCAGTCTAGCCCCAAGCTTGGGTCCTCATGGAATGGCCTAAGCTGAGCTACCCAGTCCTGAGCCAAGTCTGGGCCAATACAGGTACGCCAAACTTAGGTTTCCCAGTACTGGCCCAGGTCTGGCTCCGTTGTCTAACTCTGGGGTTTCCTGTATGGGATTACAAGGAAATTAAGCTTTACTTTTAGCTTATGTGGAGTTTGTAAAAGAAGAAAAATTTTCACAAGAAATGTTATTTGCTAAATGTTTAGAAACTAATACGAAAAATAAAACATTATTTACTGAATTAAAAACAGTTTTCCATGTTAAAGCTATAACCTTGACTAATACCATCTAGGTTGCTACTGACGGTGCTCCGACAATGGTAGGATGATACCGAGGCGTTCTGGCTTACTTAAAACAAGCTATACCAAATGTATTATGGGTAAATTGTGTCATTCATCGACATCATTTGGTCGCAAAAAACCTTAGTGAACGTTTGCATAAATCACTACATTATGTCATTAGAGCAGTTAATAAAATTAAAAAAATGTCTTAAATGAGAGATTATTACACCTTTGTTTGGAAAATGATGATAACTATAATCGTTTACTACTTAACACAGAAGTACGTCGGTTATCTAAAAGTTCATGTTTGGTTTACTCTTTGATTCAGTGTTGGAATTCCTAGAGAGTAAAGACAATGAATTGCAACACAATTTAGTTATTTCAAAGTGACATTGGTTAAATGACTGATTTATTGGCCAGATTTAATAAGCTATAACTACAAAGTGATACATTAAATTTAATCAAAGCTAAAAATGTAATATCTGCGTTTGTTGTAAAACTTTACTGTACAAACAAAACTTGAGAAAAGAGTAATGTCTTCAGTTTCTAAGTCTTTCAAAATTGCAAAATCAAGATTAAGATTTGTCTGCTTACTGTCAACACTTAACGGCGTTTAATTAGAAGCTGAATCAAAGATTGGAAAACATTCTTCACTTGGATATTTCCGACTAGACGTTGAACTCTTTTGCAAGTAGTCAAACTCAGAGCACAAACACAGGTGACTACATAATAATACAGGAGCAGCTTATTGAATTACCCACAAACGAGAACTGAAACTAATGTTTAAACAAGGATACGACAAATTCTGGTTACAAAAACAGATCTCAATTTTGTATTCAGTATTATGGGTTATTGTACAAAACCTGTTGATTGCTTTTCCGTCTTCTTATTTGGTGGAATGTGGATACAGTGTCGTTACGAGCCTCATCGCAAAAAAAAAGAAACCGACTAGAAATTAGTACTATAAGGAATTTGCAGTTGCTACTCATAAACATTTAACCGGATATGAATACATTTCTAACATCCCATCAGGTTCATACAAGTTATTAATTTTTTTTTGTATTTTAAAACAATAGTTATGATTTCAATTTATGTAGTTTTTTTCACTCAGGGGTTCGTGGGTAAGTTTTGACTATGGATAGGGGTCCGTGGGCCAAAAAAGTTTGGGGACCACTAATTCAAATAAAAGTAAAGTAGATAACGCTTTAATCCAAAATGCATTTACCCTGCTATTATTTAAAACTATGCAAGATTATATTTCAGTTCAAAACCGCCTGTAATTTAAATATTGATAGACATAGCACAGTAATAAAAATAAAGTCAATGCAAAATTATAAAGAATTTGTAAAACTAATGTAATAACATACCTAATCTTAAATATGTTAGAAAAAAATATTGAAGAAACATTGCGTTTTCAGATTTTATGTATAAATCTTCTTTTGCTTAAAACTAATCATTAATAACTTATTGTACATTAAATAAAGATTATTTTTTCTTGTTTTGTTACCTAAGTTTTGTATTGATCCCAAAAAATAAATCGATAACAAAAAACATCGCCTTCGATTTTTCGATTTATAAAAATTAGATTATAATTAAATTGAAAAATCGAACTTTTAAAAAAATTAGCAACCCTACTATAGATTGTATACTTTCTCGCTTCTGCCAAGGTAACGTCTAGTCGTTGGTCTAGTGCTAAAATTTGCTTATTGACATTTCTAAAAAAAAGTTACTTGTCTTTAACAGGTATCAAACATAATATTTACGTTAGAAGAAAACAAATATAAATGTTAAAAATGTTATACGAGAAATATCGAAATAAATTATTACTTGTCACTAAATAAACCTGTGCAGAACGCTTTCTAGTTATCCTACAGATGTAATTTTTTCTATTTCCTCACTAAAATTTAGTAATAAGATCTAGCGCATGGTATTATAGAGTACACTGTTCAATTCAATTGTATGACAGAGACGCAATACCTTATTACTAAAATTCAATTAAAACTAAAAATAAATTATTTCTGTTGGACATTTTGACACACATCGGGATAGGTCTATTTGGACTTTCCGTGAAAGATAATTGATAAATAAACCATCATAATAAAAAACGTAGAAATATAATACGTATTGTACTATTATAATTTGTTTAAATCATTTTATTTAACCTACTTTTAACTTCGAAAAGAACGTATATTTAAATAACTGTCAATCATTAAAGTCGTTTTTTGCATACTGAAAATGTTCTTGTTGAACTATAAAATGTGCATGAATAAATATAAAACCTAAAAAAGTGTCGTGTAATTGTGTACTTAGAATAAAATAAGTGTCGTTAAATGCAGTCGTAAAATGTATTTTGTTCTCCGGTTGCTTGTCGTTTTTAGTACTTGTATTGTTGACTATAAAAATGTCACACTGGTATAACGGAACGCAAATTTGACCTAACTATATATCAATATTTTTTTAACAAATAGTTCCGTTGATTTCACGTTAAACGTCAGGTCATAATACCGTTTACCAGGTTTATTCTATTCTTCAGCATTCAATTGTCTTGTAATTGCATATAGTTTGAAACGTAAAAATACATTTGTTTTTTTTTTACCTTAACGACTGTCAGAGGAAACTCGCAATCTGCACCACCTGTAAGTCGAAAACCCCATGGACTGTTGTCCGTTTTATACAATTTAAGTTCGATGGCCATTTAAGATTTAACATATATTTAATCCAGGTCACTCATTAACTAGTTCCTTGTAGATCACAGCATTGTTAATTTAGAACTGTCTATCTAATGGATAGGATGTAATGCAAGTAGATCAGATCAGTGACCGCCAAAACTATCTATAGCACATGCAGATTGATCGTTCCACGTAAGGAAAGTTCAACAATTAGTAGCTGTGGAATGTTTAAGTGTAAATAAGATTGTATTACTAACCACTTACTTACTTAAATTTTGGTTTTAGAGATTTTGTACGAATGGCCCAAAAAAGATTATAAATATAAACAGTTAATGTTACTTGTTTTTGATAGGAATTTCAAGTCGAAGGACAATTAACAATTTTAAGTAACACTGATTTGGCAGAGAAATATTGTTGGCAACTACCGTGTATACTTACGTTAAAATTTTCAAGCCAAAATTTTTCTCATTGTGATTGAGTAAAGAATAAATGTCACTGATTTATTAGTAGATACATGCGTCAATAATAATTTTAAGTAACAATTTGCTGAATTTTATTACATAGTCTACGTAGAAGACGTTTGCACTTTTATAGACTATAAATTTTTAAATTATTACGTAATCCAAAAACGAAACTCGTTACTAAAAATTCAAAACTCATAAACATGAAAATATAATTGATTTAAAAAAAACGCTTACAGTTACACGATAATTTCTTTATTTTATTCGTCGCGAATAATAAGTAGGTAACTTTTTTTCTGCAAAAAAAGATTGCCCTATAATAGTAACTCTCAACGAAATTCTCTTGAAACGGCTTCAAAAGCAAATGATTGAATATAAAAGTGCTCTTTGGTAATATCTTAAAAGAACTTAATTATGAAATTTCCAAGCTCTTGTCGTATGTTTACGTCAAAACATAAGTTTAATATTAAGGACAATGACTAGATGTCCGCTATCTGAAATATTGTGACTAACTTGTTCAAGATAATTTGAATAAACAGTCTAGTCATTTATTGTCAAATGCTGAAGTTCACAGTATAATATTAAATTAGACTTAACCTGGTGGTTTTTAACAGAAATTTGTTTTGCAGTTAGTCCAAAAACAACAAGAAAAAGAAATTATAATATAAAAGAACAAAAGCAAGAAAAGACTAAACAAGCTAGGTTGAACGGAAAAGATTATGAAACTTCAACAAGATTGAATATCAAGAAGAAAAAAGTAAAAGCATTTCGCTATCAATGTAGATACAACTGTCACAAAATAAGTAAAAAACAAAAATAATTTATTTACAAAACCTTACAAAATGCAGTCTTACGACTTTTTAAGTAAGTATCTGGTTTCAAGTATTAAAAAAAAACAATTATGAAGTTCTATGACATACATATGTAAATCATTTTCAACTATGATACACTTGATAGACTTCGAATGCGTAAACGTTTTTTTTAAACGCTTGATATTACAATCAAACGGTTTAACATGATTTGAAAGAAAAAAAAACTGGTGTTGTCACCATACGACTTTCCTATAAGGAATTTTTACAATTTTTTTATTTTTAAATTTAAGAAAAACATCGTGGTTAAAAGATTATAGAAAATTCAGAAAACTTAGGTTTATAGTAAAAGTACTAAGTATTATACATTAGACAATTTTTATTTAAATCTTTTTTATCCTACTCACTTTGAAACGATATGAAGACTGCCTCAAAAAAGTAATTGGACACTTTTAAGCGCGACATGCAAGCTAGGCAACTAAACTTACGTTATAACAGAACGGCTAGTTAAATTTGACAACATTGGCATTGTAGACATTACTTGCAGCGATATTACGAGGTTACTAACCATTCTTTATAAGCACTGCCTCAAGCGTTCAAAGAACATGTTTCTTACCTGCAAATATTTATCTAAATTGCACCCTAAAGTTTTAAATTCTTCTTCACCGCGTTTTCTATTTATTTAGGTGCTCTGCTTAAGTAATTAAAAAAATTTGATTGTTATTTAGGATTACATAAGTTCCATTTATAGCTCGAATAACGATAAACTGTATGCTCAAATATGAAACTACTGTACTAACTAGCCTAAAAGTCTTAATATATCTGGATTAAATTAACCTTCGGATTACCAAGCAATTTTTGAGGCGCCGATTACCAAGTGGGGTCAGATTTGACCCCAAGCTTTTTTTCTTATTTTGTAAAGAAAAACCGATTAATTTGTAATGGTAACCTTTATTATTATTTTAAATTAACATTAGATTTCATATAAACTAATAAAAATATAAAAATAAAATGTAAACATAAATTAGTGAGGGCAACAACTATTACATATTATTGTAGTTTTTTTCTGGCAATGTTGTTTACATACAAAGAGTTTGCACTTTTCACATGTTTCCGAACATTTTTTGTCATTTGCTCTTGGACATATCTTACAACGACTTTTTTTGGGCGAGCGATAGTTTTGTCTTGCGGTCCCACTTCTTCTGGTTCTGTATTTGCCAAAACCATCGCTATTGCATTCTGCACGTGTCTTGGTAATCCTTAAAGTGTACCTTTTTTGATATGTGGGATTACTAATCCAAATCCAAGCTTTTGTAAAAATAATTTCCTTCTGGATGTTTTCCTTTTTTCAAAATTTCCAAATTTTGTAGTGTATAGAATAAATGCATTCATGGCAGCAATATCAAGGAATTTAAAAAATAGAACAAGAGGCCAGCGATTTGTATTTCTTCTGCATGAGTATTCCTTCACCATTTTATCGACGCTGTCCACAGCTCCTTTGCAGCTATTATAGTCCAAGATAACTTGCGGTTTGTAATTAAGGTCTTCTCCGGACAATTCCAAATCTTGGTGTTGCGTTGAAAGTAGCAAAACGCTTCTATATTTTTTAGGTACGTAAGATACTAAAATTGTGTCTTCTCCATATAGAATTTCGCTTGAGTATTCTTCTCGATTTCTTTACGGCAAAAATTTTTTTGGTATTTCTCTACGTGTTTTACGAATTGTTCCGGTCAAGGTTTTTGATTGCTGCAGTAGCTGCTTCGCCAAAGACATAGACGTAAAAAAAATATTTGTGGTAATACCATAACCCTCTCTCAAACCCTCAACCAAATCCAAAACTACCCGCTTCTATGAAATTTTATACTCTTGCATAAAACGATAAAATTGTGTTTTACCTTGTTCCCGTTCTGAAACGTTGTCTACCATTCCAGTAAATATTTGGGTATTCCAGCAATATCTGTTACTAACATCGCATAAAGCCCAGATTTTAATTCCGTATTTATCTGGCTTCGACTTCATATACACTCGAAAGGAACATTTTCCACGGAAAGGAACAAGTTGTTCATCAATACATACTTTAACATTAGGGTTATTCGATTTTTTGCAATTTGCAGCGAGAATATCGTGGATGTAACAAATAGCTGCTAATTTATCTGTTGTCCGTCGTTCTTCTCGGGTGTCCATATCGTCAAATCGAATGTATTTGAAAGGGTCTTTCATTCGATTACGCGACATTGCAGCACAAAAAATTGTTCTATGGAAAGACATGTATTTCGTACTCCACAGCTCCAATATTAGTTCTTGGCGTGCTTTCAAACCACCAGCTAAAAGCAGTAATCCAAAAAATGCATGTAACTCATCCGCATTTACTGGCTTCCACGTATCGCCTACAATTCTTCTAGCTCGAATGTTTGTTTCTCTAAGTATTATGTCCATAATGTCTTCCGAGATAAATAAATGGAAATCATCTAGGCATGTTGAAATATGTTTACTGAATTTTGTTAATCCTGGTGGTGTTGTTAAAATATTTCGCTGATTTCGTCTTCTAACATCAGGCTTATCTTTTTTGCATATGGAACCATCTTTACCCACCAGTATATGTTTATCATTGGGCGAATTATCATCACTGTCATCGTCTTCCGGACTTTCAATCGGGTTTACATCAGGTACACTTACTTCTTCAAATTCGGCATCACTACCGTCAGATTAAATTTCATCTTCAATTTCATTCAGTAAATTAATATTGCTAGTTATTTTTTCCACTTCACGCTGAGACAAATATTTTCTAGCCATAATTCAACAACAACTATTTCCAATCAAATGTAATAACACAGCAGACACACTTTTCAACTGATTCGAACAAACTCACCGAATGTAATGACTAAAGACGGAATGGTAGTAATCATGATTCAGACGAATAACACGTTCAAACACGTTGAAACAAGCAGATTAGATCACAAATGCAGACAAAATATTAGAATTACTTTTTAGAACGTCGGTTACGAAGTGGGGTCAAATATGACCCCAACGACAATATTTTTTTACGTCGCAAAACAAATAACAATTGAAAAATTTGTTATATATTATTAAACATTGTTGAAAAAAACTCAGCTAAAAAAATATTGGAACAGTTCTAAAAAAAACTTAAGAAAAAACAACAAAAACAACACGTCTAGAGTCAAAAAAGACCCCAATGGTAATCGAAAGGTTAAAGTCAACATTCCGATTTTCTTTGCAAAGGAAGTATTATCACCATTAAAACGTAATTAGTGGTCGAACAGTTGGAGTACAAATTCACATTACTCTTTTTAAATTAATCGCATGAAAAAATAAAGGATACATATCTCTCTTTATCGGTCTAATTTTTCATACAGAACGCTAAAAAAATTCGAAATAATATTTGAAATTGCATACCTATGCCGTAAATCTAAAAATCACAAAATTAGAAAAATGTGAAATGAATTTTTTCGCTTTGTTTTCGTAACATTTAAGTATTAACTATTTCGAGGGAATATAAATGTAATAGATAGTAATGAACTGAAATTTGCGATTTCGTAGTTTGCCTTTTTTTATGTTTTAGATTATTATAGTACCTACTACGTTTTAATAGAAATAATACCTTAGATTTTGTTATAAATTATACATAAGCACTATTTATATTACAAGAACAAAGCTCGATACAGAAAATGCTAATACAAAACATCATTTAAAAAGGCCGCCGCCCACAAATTCTCTATAGGATTCAAATCCGGTGACTTAGGTGGCCATTTTTTCCATTTCTGGATGTTGTAAGAACTATTCTTGAATACCGCTGCCGTATGTATAGAAGAATATACAAAGATAAAATTTATGAATTAGAAGACATCCTATTTAGAGGACATGAACTCATAATCCCAAGAGATCACAGAGCGGAAATGTTAAATAAAATACATCAAACTCATAAGGAATTAATTCGTGCCAAAGAAAAGCTTAACAAAGCGTATTTTGTCCGGGTATAAACGAACAACACGATATTTACGTCGCATGGATTACCAAAAATTATGTCTGACAATGGACATATATCAAGCTACTTCAAGTACCGTTTATTCGCAGTCTAATGGCTTGATCGAGAGACATATTCAAACAATAAAAGCAATGTTAATGAAATCTCTAAACAAACATTCCAGCAAAGATGTTAATGGGTAGGAAGATCCAAACCCAGTTATCACAGTCAAGAATGGCCTGGGCATCAAATGAAGTTGTTAAAATAGATACAAACCTTTAAAGTTACATTAAAACGCAAGATGGAAGTGTTTACCGCATAAACAGAGTTCAATTGCGCCCTTTCCATAACTCAGCTACTTCTAACTCACCCAGGAAAACTCCAGTTGTACCAACCCAATCCGAAAACGGTCGTGGCACACAAGAAGAAGTAGAAAGTGTAAAAGAAATGGAAGTTATAGCAACTATTCTACTAGACCATTGAGTATCCGATAAAGGATTTAAAGTTAAATTTGTTACGTTTAAAAATTAGATTTTAGAATTGACCAGCATTTAATAGAAGCGAAAAAAAATAAGGAGATGTAGATTATGTGGGGAGGGATGGGAGGACATAGAGCACCTGAGTGAGAAGTGTGGCGAGCTAAGGGAAGAAATGAGGGGAGGAAGGCTTTGCTTGGGGAGGATGGGGAGGGATTGGATTGGTTGAAAGCAGTAAAGGAAAGAAGAATAAGAGGGGAGGGTTAGGTCTAAAGTATTAGAATAGTAATATGGTGATGGAAAGATTTCAGGGGAGAAATTTTTTTAGTTTATAAATTTCTGTACAAATTATATTATTATGTTAAGAGAATGATGTATAGGTAACGTAACCCATTGTAAGGCCGAATGACTAAACAATTAACAATAAATTTTAAAAAAATAAATAAAAAATAGATCATTAAAACCTTTATTGGAGCGATAAGCTTTCAAAAAATTATTCAAATTATTTAAATGATTACAACACTGAGCAACATCAAAGTTCGGTTTTTTAATAATTTTACTAACAATGTTAACTTTACTGAAAATATTATACCACAATATAAGAATGCAAATGACCTCAAAATTTTGCAATTTTTTGACAAACGATGCAGCCAAATTTTTTACGTTATTTTTAAAGTTTCCTTCGCTTATTTTAAACAGAGCATCATAAACCTCCCTAAGTTGATACCTTAAGAGAGTTATTGCATCTATTCTACTAGACGATCAAGTATCCGATAACGACTTTAAAGTTAAATTTATTACATTAGATAAATTAGATTTTATAATTGACCAACGTTTAGTAGAACCTGAAAAAAATACAAACAGTTCTTGAACTAAAGAAAAAAAAAAGATGCTCAAAGTATTCGATGTTGCGGCATTATTGACGACTAAATTTAGGGTATGATTGCAACAAGGAACAAAAAAAGCTCGCGGATTAAAATTCAAATTTTTTTGTAGACCATTATGCCTACCACGCATATTTGCCGCATTATCGTAACCCTAACCCAGCAAACCGTTGATATTTAAACCTTCTTTCTCTAACGCCGACAAAAGAAATTTTGTGTAAACCTTCACCCGACACATCACCTATAGGACAAAATAATATAAAATGTTCTTCTATACTAATTTCCGTATTCTTTAAATTAACAAATCTTATACAAATTGAAATTCGTTTTTGGTGACTAGAGTCAGGAGTGTACTCTAATAATATGGAATAATATTTTCCTTTTTAGTTAGTTCTAAAATTTTGGGCTTGATATTTTCACCGATCAAGTTGATTACTTCATTTTGTATTTTATCCCCGAGATAGTTTTTGTGATCTTTTATTGGACAGCGTTTTGTATGTTCTCACATAATCGGGTCGAACTTGGAAATCATTTCTATGCATTTTAAAAAGTTACCATTTTTTTTCTCAAACAACTTATTACTACTTCCACGAAAAGCTAAATTTTGCTGACCTAAAAACTGAATCCCTTAGAATTTTTTTTCTATAACAGCTTGCCAGTATTTAGTTTCTCTATTTATTACATTTTAAATTTCAGAATCATTTATTTCATTTTTATTAAAACGGTTAGAAAGATCTAGCAATTTTAGAACATTTTCGATATGTAACTTGCTCTTTTCCTGAATGTTTAAATGTTCACTTAAATGCTGCCAGTCATTGTAACCCGATTCATCACTAAGGCGAACAGATTTCAAATCACTGTCATCAAAAATTTTGCAACAGAAGCAGTAAAGTAAACTTTTTGTTTCGGAATACAACAACCAAAAACGCTCAACTCTTTCTTTGTTCGCTAAAAACTTACGCCCCGACTCCGAATAATCTCTCGGATAATTATCTTTTTTGTTTTGATAATAAGCAGGGCGACGTTCTACTAATTCTTGAATATTTTTAGGACGTAATTTCTTTGGCCATAGTGCAGCGTCTTTCGAAAGTTGAGTCATATTTTTTGTTCTGGTAATTTTTGAAGGTGTTGATTTTTCATTATCAGCGGAACTTGAAGATGTTGATGGATTACTTTCTAGAAGATCAGTTTCTTGTCTCTTGTTGATACTTGTTTCAAGTACAGGTTCAGAATATTGGGATTCAGCTGTATTATTGCTGTTATTAATATTTGGCAAAGTAGACTGGAGTTTTGAAAAAATATGCCTATTTTTGACATGGTTTTCTAGTTCTTTCTTTCTTTTTCTTTTATTTAGCAAATTTTGTTATCATTATGACATCCAGTATACTGTAAAGAAACTAAGACTAAGTAAACAAATTGACAAATTATTCATGAATAATAGATTGTTTCGACGTCTCAAACTCAAATGCGTATTTTCTCAACATTACTTATTTCAAGTTATTTCAAAATTTATAAATGTTTACGAATAGTAATATTAGTGCTTATCAATTATTCTGTTTGAATTTACTTGAATTAGCAATATTTATATAATCAAATATAAAGGGATTTTTGAGATGCAAGTTTTTGGCTTTTAATGTTTGAATAAATCTAAAATAAAAAATGAATTTTAGACAAAACATATAAAATTTTGTACATTTCAATCTCAGACAGGAAAAATACGCTTGTTCGCTCATTGGCTCGTTGCAAGCAAAATTTCAGACTCAAACATGAATAAAATCAGATTTGTTTAAGTTCACAGAATTCATGTTATCATGTTACGTATTCAATCGAATAATTGCTATTATTGCAAACTCTCATTTGGAAAATATATTATTTTCGAGAACTAATTCGGTTCCCTCGTCTCAAAGAGTAAAAATAAAAAAATAAACAAATAAAAACAATGTCATTCCTTACTTGTTTTTTTATCATTATAAATTTTGTTTTGACAATATTGTTTGTTGCAATTTAATATCATTTTTCTAAGCCCTAGTAGAGCAAAACGTTTCTAAATCATTTACATTTGTAACATTTTTAATACGCTTAAATGGTACATTAAAACGTTTATAAAACGTTTTCAAATCAATGTCATACTGCTTCAAAAGCGAATCCGAACATTGTTTTTTAGACGGTTTTTGAAGCGCATACAAATCGATTTCAGAAATAATACCAAAATTGAGTGAAAAATTATTGCCTAAATCGTGTTTGTAACATTTTCAGTTAGTTTCCACTAAATATTAAACGTTGATGTCCAAAATAATTTACGGAGTTATCTACGTAACGTTGCAGAATAATACACAGTTATCATCTTTTAATGTTTCTAGAAACGATTTACATGTACATTTTTTGTATGATTTGTATTTGTATTTCCAAAACTATACATATGAAACCGCTAAACTTAATACAAAAAGCTATTAGATAGCTTTGTTTTTTGACGATTCAGTATTAATCCATTGGGACAAAATAGCGAGCCAAACTCGTGGTATGTAACCTTTGCCAAACGTAGAAATAACGAGTCTCACTCGTGATACTCATTATATTTTTTGGTTGTTTATAAAGCAATATATCAAATGACGTTTTTTATTCGTTAAACAAGTCCAATCGGCCGTCAAGATTAAGTTCTAGCAAGTTTTCCTAATCGTTGCAAACCCCGCCTGTGTAAACGTTCCAAAAACATTTCAAAAAATCGTTTTGTGAACGTATACTTTCCTTATTTTGGATTTAAACTTAATAATCGTTCCAATGCTATTTTAAGAAACAATTTAATAAATTAAATGAACATGAATAAGTAACGACTCTAGTTATCATTTTTAGAAGTGTTTTAAAACATTTCAAGAATGATTTAGGAAATGATTTATAGAAAGATTGCAAAGGGCGGACATTTATCAAATTTGAGACAAGTGTGAAACGATTCTGGTATATTTCTTTATTTCATAAAAATCGTTTTGAAAATGTTGCAGAAATGAATTTTTCTACTAGGGAGCAAAGTTATCCTATAGCAGATTCAGCTTAGATCTAGGTTAGTCCACAATGCGATTACTTCATACTGGTAAAAGTAATTAATTTAAAATCGTGGTAATAAACTGGTAATACCTACAATAGTAACAAAATTTACTAATGCACACAAAGTTACCATTCTAATCGTAAATTATGACAGCACTTTTAGAAAATTTCAGAAACAATTATTTTGAATAAGCTGTTAATTTTTTGTAACCTTAAAATAATAGAATATGTGCCCACCCTGTGATCAGAGTACCTACTCAAATTAGACGAAACATTTTTGAAACAAATGAATTGTGTGAATGTGAATTGTCGAAAACAAAAGCAAATTGATCGTAAGTGTTTGAAAAGAAAACCCACAATTTAATTTTTGCATATACTTTACTTTGTAAACCAATTAGTGATTTTACAGTTATAATCATCACTTACAGTTTTCAGTTAATAAATTGAACAAACAATAATGTAATTATAAGATAGATCGTAATTTAGTAAAAAAAACCGTTTGTTAATCCAATAGCGTAATTGCCATTAATAATTCATTTTAAGTGTATATGTACGACTGTTTGATACAGAAGGAAAAAACTTCTTACAACGTATTTTATTGAAAATTAATTCAAATCTAAAGATACTGTTCCTTTAAAAGAAATGTCTATTTTTAGAATTTACTGTGAATGTACGTATACTGAAATCCAGAAAAAAACTAGACTTATAACGATATAAAAGGGCCATTGCCTTATTCACTAGACTTAAGGTCATGGACGTTCACAATCAAGATAAACAACTTTTGAGGTGCATTTAAAGCGCATTTATCGATACTAATCGCTTTGTTGAATAACATTGTTGTACTCCAAAGTTTTTTTTTACTGTCTGAGTTTGGCACGTAATCGTTTAATGTCACGCTGAACGTTACTTACACAAAAAAAAATAAACAAACATAATACGTAACCGTTAAACCAGTTTGAAACCAGCTTTACGTTCAAATTTTATTTTAAAATACTACAGCTACACATAAAAAAATATTTCGCGTTATATTGCCTCTACAAAAATATAACTGCTTACTACATAGAAAATAATTTATCTTATAAATTAAACTAATACACGATCTATCTTACATAAATAATATGGCAAACGATAGTTGTCTTTAATAATGTCAGTCTATTCAGCAGCAACTAAAATTTCTTCTTCTAAAGGTGCATTCATTTTTAATTGGTTATCACTTTGCTTCTCATCAGATTCAGAAAATTCATTTTTTACATACACACTTTTATGTACTGGGTTTTCTTCGCGAATCGCCGGAACTGCCGTACTAACAGCATTAATTACGCTGTTAACATTTTGGTTATTAATGATTTGTTGTCCTTGATTGCTAATTGATTGAATGGCTTCTACAGGATTCTGAGTACCTATTCCACCAATAACGACTGCCGGATTACTAATATTTTGGTTATTGATTATTTGTTGTCCTTGGCTTCCAATTGCTTGAGCGATTTGTATTGAGTTTGCTGGTATGTCATTACCAGCACTTCCAATTACAGACGGATTAATAAGATTTTGATTATTTATAACTTGCTGCGTTTGATTTCCGATTGATTGAATTGCTTCGCTCGGATTTCCAGAAATATTTTGATTGTTCACAATTTGCTGACCTTGATTACCGATTGATTGAATTGCTTCACTTAGGTTTCCAGAAAGATTTTGATTGTTCACAATTTGTTGACCCTGACTACCGATTGACTGAATTCCTTCAGTAAGATTACCTACTGCAGGAATCCCGGGAATATTTTGATTATTAACAATTTGTTGACCCTGGCTACCGATCGATTGAATTGCTTCACTGAGGTTACCAGCTGACGGAATTCCGGAAATATTTTGGTTGTTAACTATTTGTTGACCTTGGTTGCCAATTGACTGAATTACATCGCTGGCATTTCCGAACTGCGGAAGGATTGTACTCGCCGCACTTATTACACCTGATATATTTTGGTTGTTAATTATTTGTTGACCTTGACTTCCAATTGATTGGATTGAATCAGAGGGATTAGTGATTTGAGATATTGAATTGTTAACGTTACCAACTAAATTCGAGGTATTTATGTTTGACTGATTACTTATTATTTGTTGTCCTTGATTACCGATAGATTGAATTATATTGGCGCCTTGATTCGCAGAACTAACATTAATAATTCCTTGTTGTATTTGATTTACTACATTTTGAGCAGGATTGCTAGTAGATCCTTCACTTTGTGACCCCTGAGACTGTTGATTGAAAGGACTTAAATTATTAATAGCTTGACCTACTTGACTTAGCGATGCTTGCAAATTCTGAAAAGGAGATTTTGTAGTCTGAGCGTCCCCTTGAGATCCTGGAAGAACTGTAGTTTGTTGATTAAATGGATTTAAGTTACTTATTGCTTGACCCAAAGATTCTTGAATTACTTGGAAAGGAGATTTTGTTGTTTGAACATCGCCTTGTGATCCAGGAGCTACAGTTGATTGTTGATTAAAAGGATTTAAGTTGCTTATAGCTTGTCCAACTTGAGCAAACGATTGCTGTACGTTTTGCAACGGAGTTTTGGTTGTTTGAGCGTCGCCTTGAACACCAACTGCAGCCGTTGATTGTTGATTAAACGGATTTAAGTTGCCGATTGCCTGACCCACTTGCCCAAGAGATTCTTGAAGAGCTTGTAAAGGAGTTTTTGTTGTTGCTGCATCTCCTTGTGAACCAGGTGCAACAGTTGCTTGTTGATTAAACGGATTTAAATTGTTTATAGCTTGACCAATCGATTCTTGGAGAGCTTGTAAAGGAGATCTTGTCGTTGACGCATCACCTTGAGAACCAGGCGCAGCAGTTTGTTGTTGATTAAATGGATTTAAATTACTTATAGCTTGTCCCACTTGACTAAACGTGTCTTGTATAGCTTGCAATGGTGTTCTAGTAGTTGCTTCATCTAAATGAAGAGCGCCCGGAGGCGTAGAGCTTGGAGTAAAAGGATTTAAATTTGCGATTTGACTAAAAAGATTTTGAAGCGGTCGTAATGTAGTAGTTGACTGATTTACGCCTAAAACCGTACTAAATGTTGATGTTGATGTTGCGTTTCGATTTAGAATGTTGCTAAGACCTGCAGTAATCCGTTGAAAACCGTTTCGTATGAAATCGATTAGATTCTGACCAATACTAGGTTGTACAGGTTGAGCACTTTGTGTTACATTTGCGTCTCGTAAATTGTTAACGTATTCGTTTGTTGCGTTTCTTACACCGGTTATTATTTCCGTTAAAATGCGGTCTCTGCTTACCTTCACAAATCTGCGTTGAAGCAAAGATTTAAAAAAGCTTGAAATTGTTTTGTTTAAGTTATCCCATTGTAAGTCATTTATGGCTGGTTGCGATGAGTTTGATAACTTATTTGAGTTTTCTCTAATATCTCTTAACCCTTCACTTACTACATTTTGCGTAACTTGTATTAATAAAATTATATCAGGAATCGTATCTTCATCACTTGAAACCGAACTAATAATTGTTTGTTCAGTAGACGACAAATCTGAATTGACAGAATTTTCTGATAAATTACTTAGTACTTCAAGAGGTTTATTAAATTCTTCGTTGTGTTGTTGTTCACTAGATCGAAATAGCTCGGCACTTTGAGAAATTTCTGATATAAACTTTTCGTTTTGTAGGAGATCTTCGGAAGATAATTGAACTTTAGCTTCTAAATTTTTCAAACTGTTAATTTTAGGATCGTTTTCGTCTTTTAACTGACGCGGGTCTTTTAACTTAATTTGAATTTTTTCGTTTAAATTACGACGACCGTCATTCGGAGGCACAAATATTTCGTAAGGAACTGTATCACCATATACGACTTGCACCGGAATATCATACGGTTTCGAATGAACTATTATTAAAATACTCAAAATTATCACTAAACACTTTAACTGAAGCATCTTTGCAATGAAACTGCAGATATTAGTACAAGAGCTGCCTTTATAGCAAGTTCTTGTTTATGTAAAAACCTTACCAGTATTATAAATAAGTGGTAGTGGTTGACATGGAAGCTTAATAATATAATTCTTTGATTTGCCGCTTTATCTTCTCACCAATCCGGTTAGTTACATCTACGGGAATCTTGCATTCGTAAGGGTCAAGGCAAATTCAACTTAACTGTTAATCAGAAAATCAAGTTTGCATTTAGTGGTGTCAAGAACTTGAAAAAAATTTTACTTTGACTTATAAACAAACTTAATTACAGTTTTACAATTTAATAAAATTAAAAACGATTTCTCTACGATTGAGATCAACAACAAAATTAATATTCTGCAGAATTTGTTGTAAAAACTAGGACTCAGTTTGTATTCAACTTTGTGTATGCAAATTATAGTAATTTTATACAACTGCAATTATCATTTTTTATACTTATAAAAAAGTTATTTTTAGTAGCTGTTAATATTAATTTGTAATTTTTGCTGAACTCTATATACTTGTTTTATGATAAATATCAATCAATAAAACTCATTATTCTAGGTCACTTTAAAAATTTATTTTATTGATCTTAATAGTCATAAATTTTAATTTTTCGTTTTTGTAAACCGTTTTTGACAGTTTTTGTTCACTTTTTTTGATTTTAAAACCTTAAGGACCTCGTTTTTTTCCCTCGTTTCACTCGGGTTATTAATTAACCGAATTTGCAATTCGTTTTACGAAATTAAATTTTGGAAACCGATTCTACGTACACGCATTTTCAATTCTGAAAACAAGATGCCAAATCATAACTGAGTAACATTTAAGCTGAAAACACTACTTTCTAAATTCGACAGTTTGGTGGAATACTGTATGTAGGTAATTATTTAACGACTTTATATGTTTCGTTGCTCTTTTTCTATGAAACGCTTTTCTATAATGAATTTTATACTTAAAGTTAACACTCAACATTTATACTTAATCGCCAACCAACTGATTTATATTAGCCTTGATATACTAAAATTGCTGGAAAAACACATCAAAATTTATTTGTGCTAAATGTGTTAGTCATTAGCGCTGCTATTCTCAAAATTTATAGAGTATATCTATTGTAAGTAAAGTGATCACAGAATAGAAAACTAGACATTAACAAACAGCATATGTAAGTACAGAAGCTACTTCTGGGACTTTCTAAGTGTGCTCTTATAAAATAATAATATTAATAATAATATAAACGTTTAGTGAAAATTGTAGTGTGTATTTGTATAGTGTAGTCAACATCAAATCATATTTGTGTAATTCTCAGGGCAGCAAGTATGATTTATTTTACTCCTCAAGACACGTTTACAATATGCACTAAGTAGATACCAGAAGTTTTTTTATAAACTGCACTACATTTTGTATATGTTTAACATTTTGATACTGACTCAGATTTTTTGGCAAAAGGTTAAACTCATTTATTAAACACGGAAAGATCAGTGCTATAATTTTCTGCAAATAATAATCCATTATTAATTTAAAAACAATGTACAACTAGGATTTAGTGCGTTAAAACCGTTAATACTATTACGAATTTTAAAATTAATTTATTTATAAACTTAAATACGAGAGCTTTTTTTCCGATTGGTCGCTAAAGGAAAGCTTCGGGAAAAATCAGCTAGAGAACTCGTCGATTCGCAGTTGTTATTTCTAAATATGTAAAGATGTTTTCCATAAATAGTCTATTGCCAAATGTGAATTGCGTTCACTGCAGCTTCGTACAGCGTGCAATTCAGAACAAGACAAGAAGAATGTTGTCGTCAAGCATTGTTCTTCTTCATGACAATGCGCGGTCACACAATGCAGTTGAATAACGATCTTTCTGCATCATTTTGGATGGAAAGTTTTTAATCACCGAAATTACAGTCCTCACTTGGCACCCTCAGATTTTCATTTCTTTGCCCACATTAAACGCTGGCTAGAACAACAGAATTCCGCCACAAACAACGAGCTGCAGACCAGCGTACAGAATTGGCTGAAACCACAAGCGACTGCTTTCTATGTTTGAATCGGAATGGCGGTTACGTCAAAAGTCGCTTAATGTTGTATCACATTGTTTCATATAAAATTTTCTTGATTTTCACTGGATTTTCATTTAGCGACCAATCGGACCTTAAAAAGATAAGCCTTGTATTTACACGATTAGAACTACACGTAACTAATGAAATCTAACGATATTTAAGAAAGACATTTACATTAATTTATATATTACTATCACTTGAAAAATAATCTCCGCGGATAACATCTTTTTATCTAAACTGGAATTTTTATTAAAAACACGTACACTTACAACACTGTATTTATTTTTCTCTAACAAGTGTACTTATTTATTTATCTTAGCACACACGTAATTACTTATTTATTTAAACCGACAAGGTTTTTCCGATTTAATTTGAAAAACTGACCTCAGCTTCTTTTGAATATTTTTTTATATATTTTTGGTATCTGTGCTCAACATTCTTCGGTCATTGTCTCAAAGTTGACAATAACTTCGAGAACGTTTTACTGTCGCCTTATTAAGACTGTTCTGTCTTCAGAAAAGGAAACTGAATGCGACACCAGTAGAAAGGATCGAGGCGATAGCAGCTTCTCTCTCCATTTCGGAAACTTTCAATGAATTTTTCCTGACTCAATATTCTACTTGGATGGTAACTGTAGGCCAACACATATTTTGATCTGTCCTCCAATTCAGTTGATCTAAGCCACAACCAAGCTTGAGTAGTTAATATTGTGTAACTTTATTTCTTTTCCAAGATTAGATAAAGCTTTTCGTATAACGGCTTTGCACTTGAGTACTTTATGGTGACCAGATAGAAAATGAAACGTTAGTCATCGCGTAGTTTTAAAACTTTTCCGACCGCCGGTTGCTGTCTTCGTAGTTCTTCTAATCGTCCAAACTTTTTTCTTAAATACGACTGCAACTCCTCTGGACATTTTAAGATTCTCGCTTACGAATGTGCGATGGCACAATATTTTCTTGTTTATAACAGCTTTTGTTGTTCCTCGGTTGTAACTCCGAACCGAGCTTTACCGGAACTTATAAATAAACTTAACATAAACTTATTGAAATCTATTCCATCGGCTTGATTTCTGGTTTTGCTTGTAATTACCATGGTTCTGCCTTGGGCTTGCGTAACGTTGTTATTTCCATCAAACGGAACTAGACAATCGATGTGGTCTTCATTCTGTTGCTGACAATTTCTGTGTTTTTACGGACCGCTTCATGTATTATATCTAGCTTCCTTGTCAGCTTGCTGACGTAGTCTTCTCCAGCAACTTTTTCTTCCGGTCTTTGTCCAAACTGAAGATCGCATTGCAGTCGTAACCAAACATGCTTGGAAATACACAGAATGGTGTTTGGCCTGTGCTTTCGTAAACAGATGATCGGTATGTCATAAGGAAAATGTGCAAGTACTGATGCCAGTCTCTGTGGAGTTCGAACACTACTTTGACCCACTGTTCGATTCATCTGCTTAAACAAGCCATTAGATTGAGGAAGGGGAAGCGTTGTTCAGTTTTCTTAATTCCCAACACTAGGCAAACTTTTTGAAACAACATCAACTATTCTAACGGAATTTCAAATCGGAGTAAAACTCTCTCACTAATACGTCTACGACTGTAGCTGTTTCTTGATTGGGATGACGTAAGCCTCCGTCTACGTCGGGAAATAATCCATCGCCACCAGGATGTATTTGTTTTCCCAATCAGATTCTGGGAAAGGTCCTGCGATGTCAATAGCTTCTTTTTCTAAATGACTTCTCACGTTATAACGTTTCATCCGTGCTTTGCGCTTTTTTGCAGGAGCATTTTCTGATACGCAGACTGTGCATTTACGGCACCATTCCACGACGTTCTCTTTGCAGTACCCAGTAGAATCTTTTTCGAACTTTTCCTAATCTCTTTTTTACGCCAATTTGTCCTCCTGTTGTATCATTATGCAGATGCTTCAATACCGGTGACACTCGGCTTTTTGGCAGTTCCAATTGCAGTCTGTTTTTCGCGGTCTTGACGCTGCCTAGGAATCGCTTAAGAAGACCGTGTTTGACTATCAAAGAATCCCACTAAGCCCAGTATGCTTTGATGTTTTTGCATAAAACACTAACTTTTTCCTAGGTTGGTCGTCGGCCGTTTGTTTTCCATAATAGGAGTACTCTTTTATTGGGATCGTTTTCTTGTTTGCGACGCAATTGCTCGGGTTCCCACTCGTCATCAACCACAGCAGTTTTATGGAAACATTTGATTATTTCTTTAAGTCGCTAACAATGGATACAGTCTGTCGGACATCGTTTTCTAGACAAGGCATCAGCGTTCCCACGACTACTTTAGGCACAGTGTTTTGTGTCGTAGTCATACTCTTGAGGTCTTTCAATTCATTGTGCTACTTGTTCTTTCCGATTACAAAATTCCAATAGCTGTTTTAAAACGGCGTGGTCCGTCTTAGTAAAAATTTTCGTCTATACAAATACATGTAAAAATGTGCTATAGACTTTACGACTGCTAACAGCTCTCTCCTAAAAGTTTACTAAAATACGCAATTACTTTTTCTTTTCAATCTTGCATATGTGAAAGGACTGTACTCATGACCAGATTACTTGCATCGGTATTCAAAACAAATTTTCCATCTTTTGTTGCATAACATAAAATTGGCGAAGTGACTACGGCTTGATTTAGGTGATAGAAAGCGTTTCTGCAGTTTTCATTCCATTTAAATTCTGCTCTTTCTTCGATCAGTTTGGTCAAAGGTTTGGCGATATTGGCAAATCCCAGTACAAATCGTCTATAATAGGTGCACCATCTAAGGAAACTTTAAACCTGATGTTTGTCGATTGGTCTTAGCCATGCTTGTACTGCTCGAGTCTTGTTTGTGTCAGCGTTTACTCCATCTCGGGATACAATATAGCCCAGATATTGCACTTCTCTCTTAAATACGTGGCATCTCTTTAGGCTTAGTTTTAAATTTGCTCCAGGTAGTCGTTGCAACACTTTTTTTAGGTTGTTCAAATGTTCTTCAAACGCTCTTCCAGCCACAATCGTCTAGATAAACTAAGCATGTTATCCAAGAGTTGCTATCCAAATTTTGAACGTTGAAGAAGCGTTTCACAGGCCGAAGGGAATCACAGTAAACTGCCACAAACCAGTTCCAAACGTAAAAGCTGTTTTTTTACAATTCTTGGGTTCCAATTCAACCTGCCAATAACCATTCTATAAATCCAACGTGGCAAACCATTGGAATTCTGACAGGGTGTCTAACGTATTGTCAATTTTTGGTAAGAGGTGGCTTTTTTTGGTCACGTTGCTAAACCGACATCGTGTTTTTCACTTGTACTAAAGTTTTGCCAACGTGTAGTCCTTTTTCAACTAAGTTGCCTTCTATTCGTTCAATAGCGGCAATGTGGTCTTCCCGGAAATTTGCATCAAAGCGTGCCATCACCACACGTTCAGTCCTTGCAGACAGAGCCACGTCTTCACTCAATCAGATTCGCACGGCTGAATTTTCTGACTATTGAAAAGGAATTTTTTTACTGTCGATCTTCAGAACATCGTTCTTTATATCCAAATAGAACCGATACTTTTTTATAACGTCCATTCCTGGGACAACTTTATTCGTGATGTCGGTTACCAGACTTCATGGTCGAATACTCAAATTCCAAAATCAATAGTCACTTGTACTGTCTGTGAGTAGGTATTTCTTCGCTCGTCGCCGTTCAAAGTGGCACTGTTGCTGGGGATGCTTTTCATTTTTTGTAATATGTGTGGACAAATGATGGTTTTCGTCGTTCCCAGGTAAACCAGTAACTGAACACTTCTTCTATTGATCTCGCCATCGAGATAAATACTATGCAATTGCTTCATAAACGATGCTATTTGAATGGTAATTTCGAGAGCATGGTCGACCTGCTCTAGTCTTTCGGGCTCTCTTCTGATCTTCTTTTAGGCTTAGTACAGCGTTGTCGTACGGGGCACACTTCCACGCAGTTCCAGCACGTCACTTTTCTTGAATGCTATCTTAAGTGTGCGAAGGTATTTTTGCAACACAGCGGAGCTTATGAACACCTCAACTCTAAATCATGGGTTTAAACGCCATCTGACGTCTTCGGTCGAGCTAATCGGAGGGTCTGCTGCGTTTCACTGTCTCGGAGGTCGTTCTTAAAGGTTTGAATAGCCAATTGCTCCAAGAAGCTATTTGATGCTGTAGGATATGCAAACTGTTCAAATCTGGCCATGTCAGTCTCAAACTCTTGAAGACTTTCCGCAGCTTTCTCAACACGACTTTTTATTTGTACTTAGGATAGTTGTTAAATATGAGCATTTACATATCTCATTTCTAAACGTGAAATTAAAAGTTTGTAATTTTCTTGCAGGTGGTCAGGAACAGTTTGCAAAATTCTAAGCGCTTCTCCACGTAAAGCTCCTATTAAAGACTTTGCTTTCTGCTTGTTTTTTCAACCATTAGCTATAACTGCGGCTTTAAACTGTTTGTGGTAGGTTGACCATAAAACGTTACTTTCAAAATTTGAAGGTACAATTTTAAACTTGTTAGTAGTTTCTTTCTGATGATCTATTAATAACTTTTGGCTCGTGACATTTCCTTCACCATGGCAATTCATTTGATTGATTCTGTCTTCTCAAAAAGCTTCATTTTGTGTTCTAATTTGTTCTTTTTTGCTTTTATTTTGTTTTCTAGATCTTTGCATATTCCTTCTCTTAAATTTAACATATCTGCTCGAGTTTCCTCTTAAACAATTTAAATTTCGTTTTCTGTTTGTTCGTATTTTTTTTTTTGAATTTCTAGAATTTTCTAACAGTTTTTCTTCTATTTTCTGAGTGTTTTCAAATAATTTTTCTTCAATTTCTTTAGAATTTTCGCAATTTTTTTTTTCCATTTTTCTAGCTTATTGTCTTCCAATTTTCTAATATTTTTTTAAATTTTAATTCATCGATTCTTCACCATTTTTTATTGATTTGAGAAATTCAAATAGTTTCGCATTCATTTTCACTTGATAACGCGTTAGCTGCATAAATCATAATACAAATCAAATGTTTAATAACACTAAATTTTAATATCGCTCGATTATTTATTATTAAATACACTACTTTAACAAACTGGAACAACTATAATTACACTCTATAAACAAACACACTCGAAGAGCGAATTAAATAGTTGTATATTTACATGATTTCATCGGGTTTCGATTACCGCACACCTGTAACACCAGTGTTACAAATTTTAAAATTAATTTATTTATAAACTAAATATTTACACGATTAGAACTACACGTAACTAATAAAATCTAACAATAGTTAAAGAAGACACATTAATTTAATATTACTATCACTCAAAAACAATGTCCGCGGATAACTTATGTTTATCTAAACCGGTATTTGTTTATATTAAAAACACGTACACTTACAACGCCGTATTTATTTTTCACTAGCACATGCACTCATTTATTTATTTTAGCACACACGTTAACCACTTATTTGTTTAAACCGACATAGTCTTCTTCTCGATTCAATTCGAAAAATTGACCTCAGCTTCATTTGAATATTTCTTATTTATTTCTGTTATCTGTGTCTAGATTGTTCAACATCCTTCAGTCACTGTCTCAAAGTAGACAATAATTTTAAGATCGTTTTAATAATACTGGCTAATTCTAGAAAACGACTATTGAGTTTATTAAGAACAAGATCAATAGATTGGAAAACTATCTTAACTTTAAACTGAAACAAAGAAAAATCGATTTCACGTTAGGTTTTTCTGCAATGTAGTAATTTCAGTTTTTTTTTAAATATCGTTGTCTTCACGTATTTTAAGTTTTTCTTACCAAAATTCTCTATTGTAGATTGTAGTAGCATATTCGACTCGACTAAATTTGCTACATTTTTTTTTCAACAATCACCGACTGTTTTAAAAATAATTAAAAGTTTAGAGTACATGCACAGTTAAATATATAAGTAAAGTATATTGTAACAAACCGATAGCTTCTGGTGCTCTATCATTTTTTTTCATAGGTAAACATGCAAAAACTTGAGCTATCCAATGCGCATATTTCTTTAACTTTTTTAATTTAAAAGTTGATGCAGGTTTTCGCGGTTTTTTTGGTTACAATTATAAGCGACTTTCGGCTTAGACCGTGTCGTAGTTAAACACCCAAACTTTTTAAGGTTGGTCTTTGTCTCTTATTGAGAGCCAAGAAGTAGAATTAAACGTTGCCGTATTGTCGTTCGTGAAACCAAGCAAACTGACGTTTTGAAGACATTACAGCTTGCATCTTCTAATTAGCGGACCTTCACTTTCCGTTCTTTTTTTAAATGGTTGATCTTTGTATTAGAGGGTATAGTACTGGTAGCTAAGATTTATTGGGTTTTAAACCGTCTTTCCGGTTCATATTATATGAATGTTTTTCTATTTCCACAGCTTTGCAGAATAGCCTGGGAAAGTATAAAAAAATTCTATAATAGCTAGTAATACTTTAGTTTGGTCAAAGCTTAGCGTGTGTCCTTGGTTCCACACAGGCGCGGATAGCACAAGAGGCAAATTCCTGCTGCGCCGGTTTCTTTTGTTGCCGCTGATTTCTACAAATGTAGGCGGGTAAATTATAAGACACTATCTGTTATAGAAAACAGGTACCTACTGAATACGTGAATCATACCTGATGGTTGATTCACCGGAAGCAATTATTTTGTCTGGTCTGTTTAGTGCATGTAGGTCGTTGCTAAGGCAACCGCTTATGCAGTTGAATCAAGATGAAAAAAAAAAATGATAATTAATTCACTTTTTTCAGAGTTTTATGCTTCTCAGTTTTTTGTCAAAACTCACGTGCAAAATTAATTAAGTAAACTTTGCTATTAGTAAGAGAATGATCAGTAAGAAAATGAATGAATGAATGAATTCGGAATGCTCTCAGTACAACTAGATGTTACTCAATGGGAATCAATAAAATAATAGTGTAACATAGTGATTCGATACGTTAAAGGATTAGAAATCAAAAGAGGACGATTAATGCGATTTGTCTACTAGAAAAAATATTTTTCAGTTATTGAAAAATGTTCTTACAATGAACTCAATAGTTATCAACTTTTATATGAGAGATTTAACATATGGTGCAGCTAATATGCAGAAAAACTGGTTTTACTGACTGGCTAAAAAAGAAACTGCAAGTAAAGCTTTGCACATTTGGCGCTACGCGCACGTATTAAATTTATTATTTCCGATATTATTCAAAAAAATCGATAGATACCATTTCGTTATTCGGGTTCCTTCATCAGGGGTTTGTATTTTTTCAAAAAAGTTAGCTAAGGACGGTATAACTTATGTTTTTATAATTAGGTATTAGTGGATATTTATTGTTTGTTTTCTTTTTTATTCATTACCACTCTCTTTTTATAAATTTTATTTTTTTTTTAAATAAAAATGCATACCCTAAAAATGTCATTTATTACAATATACACATTTTTAGCATATGTGCCGATTTGTAACTTTGCCCCTTAGGTTTCAGAGCTCCCCAGTCGCCGCTGATTCCACACGTGCTCTGCCACTGCTGATTTTGTAACTTTGCAGTGTTTGCAGTCAGCCATATCTTCTTTAACCCTAACTAAATAGAGCGTCCCTTGTGATTTTTCAAAACTGCCTTCGCGACTAAGAATTAATACCCTGAACAATTAGTTTAGGTCTGCTAAAGACAAACAAAGGGTTTTAAAAATGCAAGGATTTACAAGTTAGAGTACTATAATACAAACAGAAGAAAAAATACTAAAAAGCCAATAGCTTTTTGACTAAAAAAAGATTAGCGAATGACTGTTAAGAGGTCAAATATTAAAAAAACTTAGTGAACGCCCACAAATGCTATGAGAAACAATACTACCAACAAATGTTACGTACAAAAGAAAGAGAATAAAGAAAGGGAATTGCCTAGAAGATAAAAAAAAATTCAAGAAAAAATCAGAAAACTAAAAAACGGTAAAGCAAATGAAGAAGACAAGACTGAGGCAAAACTGTAGACAGCACGTATAAGCACGAATTTATTTAAACAAGGTGCCAAAAGACTGGAACACCAGTCTAATAATTCAAATATATAAGAAACGAAAATAATCTGTAAAAACTATAGACCAATAACTTTGCTGAACACTACTTATAAAATCTTTTAATAAACAAAAATATACTTGGGGACTACCTGAACATCTTTACAGAATATTGCTATACCCACCCTAAAACAAATAATTCAGCTTCAATTATGTAAGAATTACTATGGGACAAACAAGGCAAAACATACTAAGAGTACATACTGTAAGACATACCACAAAAATAAAAGCTTACTAAAAAAACAAAGGAAAATAACAAAAATGTACAAGATCCTGAGACGATCCATCATAACTTATGCGTTAAAAACAATAGCAATAAACAAAATAGAAGACAAAGACTTAAAAATCATACAAAGGAAAATAACAAAAACAATGATAGAACCTAATAATATAACTAGAGATGGAAAAATAACCCATACAGCACCCAATATTCTGAGGATGTCAGTTTCTTCGTCAATTCATAGATGTATGTCCCGCCTATTTAAACAATAACCATGAGATATAAATATAATAAAACTGATATATTTAAAAGATCATTAAAACTATTCCAGTGGGATATCTTTCACTGGCTTTTCAGCTGTTTTAGCTAATGTTTCATGCTTTTGTTTTGTTTTGTGCTGTGATCTTGATTGTTGCGTACGTAAAAAAAAGAATGAAAAAATATTGATTGGAGTAGGTAAGTAATTAAGTTTGTTTTCGTATTCTTTATGAACTATTTAAAAAATAACTTTTAGATTTTATATATAAGCGAAAGTGAGGGTAGAGTTATTCTAACAAAAATTTAGTCGTTTACCCAAACAATATGCGAGTATTTCTATTACTGAGCTAAAGCTTCCTGTAAAAAGCAACTTGACGCTTTGAAAAAGTATCTTCCAACAGAAGAAAATATGAAGAATTTCGTAAGTATTGTACTGCTTTTATAACTATTCGGTTTACATTTAATGGATGTGTAATTTTAGATCAGAGAAATTGCAAAAATATGGGGGACAACGCGGAGGTGTTCATAAAGAACAGTCCTTCCAAAATTGCCCTAGTAGCACAAAATATACGTAATATATTAGTAAATAACATCTGGTAAATATTTAAATGTCACACTTTTTTATATTGGCCATTTATTGTAATGCTATATCAATAATTTATATAAAATAAATATATTCTAAATATATGTTTTCGATATATGGTAGACATTAGATGTAGATGTCGTCTCAATATTTGTTTCCAATACATGGGAAATATATCTTTTTAATCTGTTCTAGATGTATCTCACTATTATTTGTGAGATATTTGTAAAATATATACCTACTACATATGTGTATGTTTGTAAATGATATTTAATCTGGTTCTTTTTTGCTACGCATTGTACAGTTTTTATTAAACCGTATTGAAACACTGCAGATATTCTGTAGAAACACGTTTATTTATAAAAATTACACTAACAAAACAAAATTACAAATGAATAAAATATAAATATAAAATCTGTATACATTTTAAACATCTTTAATAAATAAATACACAAAAATTGTATCTTAAAATTACTTATTGATATCATCACATATTACATAGGTAGTACATAAATGTTCTAAATCTTGCCAAATATAACGCAACATTAGGATGTCGTCTTGTGATGGCATCTGAAAAAAAAACACACAATTAAGATTTACTCTACAAAGTTGTATTAAAAAATCTACATTTTATAATAATAAGTATAAAATGCATTAAAATTATTTTAATTGTTATAAAATATACAGACAAATGGTTTTAGTTTGAATTTTTCAATAAAGAAACTCTATCAAGACATATTTTTTTTTTAAATTTGGTTTACAGAAATATCAACAGCATTATTAATTTAGTTATTATTTTAGATTAGTTTTAAAAGTGCACAAAAGCATTTTCTTGAGATTGCTATTCTAAAAATGAAGTAAATTTGTTGTTTATTAATTATTGATTATAGTTACGTAAATAAAAGCATTTCTCTAATTTAGGTTTCTTATTAGTAATGACCGTTGAAATTTTTTTGAATTATGTTCTGTCAACGTTGAACAGCCAACTAAGCTGCGTTAAAATAAATTATTTACAAAATGACTTTTTGCTTTTCTGTAGTTAGAAAACATGATGCAAAAATAAAAAATAAGAAAATTAATAGGCACTTACCTGATTATACAATTACGTTGCACTAAAACTCGATATAAAAATTTAAACTTCGCAAACTGCAAACACGAAACCCAAATGCATATTAGTAAAGAAAACTTTTCTTATTCTCGTTCAGGGTCTATATAACGGTTTTTGACCTCAGTACCCAAAAGCAGGTAAATAATACATTTTTTCAATGTTGCAAAGGATTCTAAGAAATTTATTAAAAGCACCTAAAAGGTACTTGTACCTATATACCCGTTTTTAATGCCACAAAAGTATTTGGAAAAGATCATAAATACTTGCTAGCATTACTAGTAATTTTACAGCAGAATTAAAATACCTTGTCTAAAATTTCATTGCAGCAAATGTAGTTTATTATTGTAAAATTACTATAGTTCTAGTAATAATGCAATTGGTTTTTCCATTCAATTCAAACGCAGATGTCTCAATTTTATATACGTGTTTAATTTTTTTAATAATTAAATTGCGTTGCTTACAAAATTTTTAGCAGATTACATACTATGATATTGGATTACTTTTTATTAAAATATACGCATATAAAGATAATTTTTAAAATAAGCATATTTAAATTATGAGAACATTGTGTTAGGGTTTTTAGCAAAAATGAAAAAAAAGTTTAAGAAAAACGTTTAACAACTATAAATACATAAATTTAAAAGTACAGTTAAAAAATAAGCATAAAAAGTTAGATACTGATTAAACATAAATATTCGCTCTATATATAATTATAATATATATTTTATGTCAGTCAAATTTTGAAAAACATTTGTGACCTTAGAATACACAGAAGGATATTGTTGGTACATATTTTAAAAACATTGTTTTTATCTAGTTTTACAATATCTAGAATACATTTTTTACATCTTGCAATAAGTATCTAGAATTAAGATATTTACCTGATGTCATGTAAACCTTGAAAAAATTTATGAGGTTTTAAAATATATCAATGATATTGTAGGTATATATTTTTAGGATATTAGTATTATACACTTTAACAATATCAAAAATATATCTATTACAGCAAGCAATATTTAGCCGACTTTAAATATTGTACCAAGATCATTAGAATATCGTACATATATTTTGTGCTACTAGGGTGATTAACGGTGCTGTTTTACACGGCTACAAATTGCTTGGTCCAAAAGGTAAAAAAGGCCTTTACATATTTATTAACAAAAACACTTATACTAATTAAATTAAAAGTTATGTTTATTTATATTTTAGTATAATAACTGTTTTAGAAGTTTTGGAAAAAAAAGTCCTATAACAGCAGTAAACTGATAAGCAGGTGCAATGGCCATTGTTGGTTTTTTGAAAAAGTCCAAAGAACGGACAGAAAAACAAATAAGCAAATTAATCTAAAATTAATCGTCAGTATCGTAAAATATTAATATTTATTGTTAAATAAAATGGATTCTTTCTAAATGGAAATTTTTTTAAGGTTCTGTAATATTTTTGTGCAATAAAAGTATGTAGAATATATTATATCTCGAGGACATCTTATTTCGGATATGCCTAAGTCATCTTGTTTCTTATATCTGATTCTCTAATATGAGATATCAGTAAGACATCATTAGGATACAAGTGTATGCTGTGTGTAAATATTGACAAAGAAATAGAAGAATGACTTTTGGACGATAAAATTCTCTCAAATTAATAAAAACGCAACCATTACGACGGGCTTGACACATTATGAGAAAAATACCAAAAGAAATAATAAATGAACATTACAAAATATACATAATGGAAACGCAAAAAACAAGAAAAATTAAGAAAAGATAGAAAGAAGTCATATAAAAAGACTTAAAGGTATTAGAATTTGAAGATTGAAAGAATCGAAGTGTAGAGACAGGAAAATATATGGAAACATTTTGGCGTTAGTTAAAATTCTAAGAGTTGCAGGGATGATTATAAATCATAAATATTCCTGCTTATAACTTATTGAAAAAATTTTGGCAACTCTCAGTTTATAACAAGAAAATTAATACACTTCCACTAAAAAATGTAAATTTTAAATAATTGATTAATTTAATTTCTAACTTAATCAGCTTATTGTATTTTTTATCTATAAACGGTTTTTCGTGTACAGACATGTGTATTCGTTCGTTACTTTTGTGTACAATAACACGATACGGGAGACACAAATTACTTTTAAACATAACCTCAAATTAAATCAATGTGGTTTTGTTATTATGATAACCAAAGAATAAAAAAATAGAAGTTGAGCTTTTTATACTGTTAGAAAGTAAATATTAAATTTTGGTTCTTGTTAACTATTTCATTTTTGAAAATGCCGAAAATAGAAGGGCAAAAGAAAACAAGGATTCATAAGGAAATATCGAAGCAAGGTATTAAGCACATCATTCTTTGTCAAATACTTATAAACTTCTTTACAGGTATTTTGTTTAACAAAACTTTTGGACAACATATTTTGAAAAATCCTATGATAATTACTTCAATGATTGACAAAGCTGGATTACTTCCTTCAGATATTGCTCTGGAAATTGGGCCCGGCACTGGTAACATGACCGTTAAACTTCTAGAAAAGGTTAAACATGTCGTTGCCTGTGAAATAGATCCTAGGTAATCTCTTTGTATGTCGATTTTATAAAATGCTTAGTTGAATCTTAGATTAGTTGCTGAATTACAAAAACGAGTACAAGGTACACCGTTCCAGGGAAAATTACAAATCATGATTGGTGACGTTTTAAAAACAGATTTACCATTTTTTAACATATGTGTGGCAAATATACCTTACCAAATTTCATCACCTTTAGTTTTTAAACTGCTTCTACATCGACCATTTTTCCGATGTGCTGTGATTATGTTTCAAAAAGAATTTGCTCAGAGGTTGGTTGCTAAACCTGGTGAAAAGTTGTATTGTAGATTATCTATTAACACACAGCTTTTAGCAAGGGTTGATATGTTAATGAAGGTAAGTAAATAGTGATAAACTTTGTAACGCTTAATTCAATTCTGGTTTTTAGGTAGGTAAAAATAACTTTAGGCCTCCACCTGAAGTTGAGTCATCTGTTGTTCGAATAGAACCAAGAAATCCACCACCACCAATTCCATTTACAGAATGGGACGGTCTCACAAGGATAGCGTTTACAAGAAAAAATAAAACTTTAGGAAGCGCATTTAAGCAAACATCGGTTTTAGCATTACTGGATAAAAATTATAGATTACACTGCAGTTTAAATAATAAGGTATGTATAATTATAGTTGTTAGTGGGCTGAAAATTCGTATTTCAATACATCTGCATGCATAAATTTATCTTCATCTTTGATGTTATTATTTCAGGCAATTGCAGAAGACTTTAACATAAAAAACAAAGTAGAGAAGGTACTGAACGAAGTAGATGCTGAAAAAATGCGTGCTCGCACGATGGACATTGATGATTTTATAAAGTATGTTATAAATAATGTGTTTATCTATTTTAAAAAATATATTTCAGGGTATTACATGCCTTCAATAGCGAAGGAATACATTTTTCCTGAACAATAAAGGTAACTTTGAAATTATTTATGTACAAACATTGATTTAATAAAATATACAGATGTATTAAACGTACAATTATTATTTACATGACTCAGCGATTTAAATTTTCAAAAAATTTTATCCGACTTTTTGCGTCTGGGAAATAATTTGGTCCTTTCTCCTCAACTATCATATCTTCTTCCGCAATTACAGCTGAAATAAATATGGTAAGATACTAATGCTTTTACTGTTATGCGTTATACGTACTGTGAATGGCTCCATCTGTAGTATCGACTTCTTGAAGTTCTTTTCTAATCGCTTGAGAAATACTTCTTGCTGTTAAGCTATGCAACTGCTTTTTCGTTCCATCATCTTTGCTCTACAAAAAACAGAAAAAAAGGGTCAAAAAAGCAAATTCCTTAATAGATGTCTAAAAATATTGAGACCTGGGTACAAATTACCTCGGTTTTATTAAATTTCCTCCGTAGATCGTAAACCGAAGTATCTAATATCTCAGAACTTTGTTGGATGGATTCCTTTGAAGGAGACGTGTACTCTTTAAAACTGTGTTCTTTTTTCAAAACTGTTTTCTTCAATGGCACTCCCGCCAAATTCGGATAAGATTTTGAAAATAAACCAAGTTTATCTTTGACTAGATGCTTATCTTTTAAATCGACGATTTCGGGATCTGAACTTATAATTATAGAGGATTCTGTTGATGCACGGTTTTCGCCGTCAGTAGAAAATTCTAAGCTAAATTCTTGAATCGAGTATTTATCGTTGTTATTTTCCATAATTATTTTATCTTCTATTACAGCGTCTTCTGTTGCTTCGTGTGCTTGTACGTGTGAATTCTCTTCAGATGATATTTCGTAGGTTGTGTTATTAACATTTTCTATTATGGAATCGGAAAATGTATTATCACGCCTTATTGTAGTTTCTGGCGAAATTTCGTCTTCAATTATATGATCAGCGTCTACCATATCTTCAGTTTCAGTGAGAGATCTGAGAAAAGACCGTTTTTTCTCCAATGTGGTCGTACTATTGTGATTCTCATCTGTAATTGTAAATGTTTTATCGAACTCTGTTGTTGGTTTAAATGCAATTCCTTCTGGACTCACTGATCTTTTCACAATTTCTTTATGAACACCGCCGACTGTTTCATAAACTTTACCACTGTTAAGATTATAAACTCTTTCAATACTTAAATCAGAATCGCTCGAAATTTCTAATAAGCTTGAAGGAATAGGAGAAGCAAGAATTGGGGAATCGCTTTCTGTGCATGGTGAATCTTCTGCGTCGACGACTACCGGCACCGCTTGATACAGGAATTCATTAAAATCTGATTCTGGTTGTTGCATTTTTGGAGTAGCCTATTAAACAAATATAATTTTAAAATTCTACATTGTCAAAAAAGAATATAAAAACTGTCAAATTCAATATTTTCTAAACATCACTTTTCTGTCAAAGTTAAACATTTGAAAACCTTTTTCCCACAAAATATTAAAATTTGAGTTTAAAATAAGAAGTCATATTAAGTTCGGTTTTTTACACTATGGAAAGCAGAGTATTGTTAGAATTGCTACTACTACTATTTACTGGTTAGACATATACGTTACATTTGATTCACTTACCCAAAATATATTTTTTCTGTATTTATTTTATTGCGGAAACTTGGGGTTATTCCTTTTGAAAATTGTTTAACAATATTAACAATACTCCGTAAAGTTTATGATCCACTGTATAACATGATATTGTCTTATAGTTATTAAAAATACAGTACAACTCGCTTAATACCGTTTTGCGTCAATCCTAAGAGTTTATATCTTTTATTTTGTTAACCGTTATATAATCGTGCACTTCAAAATGACAGAAAACATTATATAGAAAGTAAAACATTACAGGTAGCTTTTGGTTCTGCCCGAAAGTTGAAGTAAGAAAAAGCTGGAGTAAAGCATCTTCTAAATAAATAATTCATTGAAACCAAAAATAAGAATAATTGAGAGAGTACACAACAAAGTCTTGAAACAAAATAAGTTTATACAAATCATAAATGCGGCGAAGAAATATGAAAAAAATCATTTTTACTTTCCTATAAGGAAAGTAGCGATCGCATTTTTTTTTCAAAAAATTTGTATTGCATAATTTTACGTTTCAAGGTTTCCTGAATCAGAAAAATGTATTTTTGACAAAAAAAAGTTGGGTGTTTGTGTGTAACGATATACCCACGATAACTCTCGAACCAAGTCTTAGTAACTTGAAATTTGGTATGGAGCTGACTTTTAATATTCCTCTCGGTCTATCAAACGATGGGCCTGATAAAGAAACCGGAAGTGGCTATGTAAATTATTCGAATTATTTTTACTGCTTCTAGAGTTAATTCTTTCTAACAATTTATTCAAATAAATTTTTCTTCTAACATTAACAGTTTATTAGATAATTGATTTATAATTTAAAGTGAATTCTATATATAATCCTAGGTTCGAATCCTGCCTACGACGATTTAAAAAAATATATCCATATTTTAAAGGGAAAGCAAGATACGTTAAAAAATAATTTTTCTTTATATTATTTTGACTTGTTTATATACGGAGAGCTGCATCTTATTTAAATTAACTTTGGATGTACCCTCAATAACTCTCGAACCAAAAGTCCTACTAACTTGCAATTTGGTATGAAGCTGACTTTTCATATTCTTTAGGTATTATATTAAAAAATGGGTCTGATAACGAAACCGGAAGTGGGTGTATCCGCCATTTTTAACAGTTTTTTTTATATAATTTTGTACGTATGTAAATTATTCGAATTATTTTTACAGTTTCTTATAGAGTTAATTCTTCCTAACAATTTATTCAAATAAAAAAAATTAATAGTTTATTAGATATTTGATTTATAATTAAAGTGCATTCTATATATAATCCTAGGTTCGAATCCGGCTTGCGGCAATTTTTTTTAGAAATAATAATTTAAGGGAAAGCAAGATACATTACAAAATAACAATTTTTCTCTATATTCTTTTGACTTGACTTGTTTAAAATATACGGAGTGTCGCATCTTATTTAAATTATCTTTGGATGTACCCATGATAACTCTCGAACCAAAAGCGCTAGTAACTTGAAATTTGGTATGGAGGTGGCATTTTATATTTTCTCTGCTTTGTCAAGAGATGGGTTTGATAAAGAAATCGGAAGTGGTTGTATCCGCCATTTTTAACAGTTTTTCGTATATAATTTTATACGTATGTAAATTATTCGAATTATTTTTACAGTTTCTTAAAGAATTAATTCTTCCTAACAATTTATTCAAATAAATTTTTTTAACATTAACAGTTTATTAGATATTTGATTTATAATTTAAAGTGAATTCCATAGGTTCGAATCCTACCTGCGACGATTTTTTTAGAAAAAAATTCCATGGAAAGCAAGATACCTTAAAAAATAACCATTTTTCTCATATTCTTTTAACTTGTTTATATACGGAATGCATCTTATTTAAATTATCTTTGAATGTACCCATGAACCAAAAGTCCTAGTAACTTGAAATTTGGTATGGAGGTGGCTTTTTATATTCTCTCTGCTTTGCCAAAAGATGGGTTTGATAAAGAAACCGGAAGTGGGTGTATCCGCCATTTTTAACAGTTTTTCTTGTATAATTTTGTACGTATAATTATTCGAATTATTCTTACAGTTGTTTATAGAGATAATTCTTCCTAACAATGTATTTAAGTAAAAAATTTCTAATATTACCAGTTTATCAGATATTTGCAGTTTAAGATGAATTCACAAATATAATAGTTTCGAATCCTGCCTGCGACGGTTTTTTTTTACTAATTTACTAAAGGGGTAAGGCGCACAAATTTGAGGGTTAGTCGATATGATCTTAATGAAAGCGAGGTGAAAGATTTCAAAAAAATTATAGCATGCTAGGAAATCAATACAAACGTGTACATATCACTTCAAAATGGTTTTATGACAACATATGTTTAAAAAAATATGTAGACATTCCTTCATCATTTCTTATAAGAATGTCGTGTGGTGACCACGCCAGTTTTTTTAAAATGTAACACGATAGTAATTCATGCATCAATCTAAAATTTAATTATCTTTTGATCAAGTACTTGCACCGAAACTGCGCAGTGTATTATCACATGTAGCTTTCTATAGTTTCTAATCTAATATTAAATTCTTAGAAAAGAATTCAAAACGGTGTAACAAATGCAAACAAGCCGATTAATACTAGTAATCTGTTACATGCAATGCGCCCGAACATGTACTACTATACTTTTGCGTCCGACGCAGGGTTAAAGTTTCTTTAACGGTTCCAGTTCCGGTTGAAACTTATTTATACAATTGGACTCAAAGCGTACGGAAATGAGGAAAAGTGTAATAGTCATTTTTTACCAAATATTCAGTGATAAGTACCGTCAACCGGGCCGAAGTCAGTCGCCGGGGCGAAATCGATCAGCCCGATTTTTTATTTGTTTTTAAGCATATGCCAACGACACATATTAAATCAACTGATTTCCAGTCGTGATCAACAGGTAAACACTTGTTATACTAGTGGTGCTGAGTGACTATTACCGCAGTAATTTACGTAACAAGCGTCGAAAGTAAAGCATAGCATAACGTAGGTTAATGGAGCACAACCAGTCTCCTAAAGGATGGTTTGATTCAAAATTGTTTGACGTTTGGTTTGTCATCGTAGCACTTCCATATTTTTGAAAGCTAAGTGGGACGAAGCTACTTATTGAAGATAACTTGCAAAGTCATATTTTGCTTTTCCCCAACACAACTTACATGCTGCGGCCGCCTGACGTGGCATATTTTTGGCTCTTCAAAATACCGTGGAAAAAAGGAATCCTAAGGAAGGGGAAACTAAAAGATAAGAGGGTTTTGCCAAAAACTTTTTCCTAGAATGTTGAAAAGCGCGGTTGAGCAAATTGGGGTTTGGAAAAAACAATGTTTTAGCTGAATTCATAGTGTGCTGCTTAATTAATTCTCTTTGATCCCGATGCTGTTTTTAGAAAGATAAAACAAAAAGAACCTAGAACGGAGAAAGAAACTTTAATGAATATAACGCTTGACTGGGGTGAAAGGAAAGATACTGAATATAGATTTGGAAAAAGACAACCAAAGGAGTTGCAAGCAACCCAAGATTAAAATAAGCGAGCGCGAAGAGATTGATGTTTTACAAGAACAAATTAGCAAGGAAGATGATTATATAATTGGACAAACTTCCGCTCAACCAGACGACATTCTTTATTCTATACTTGCCTCTGGAGTAGAGAAGACTTTGTTATTACAAAATATGAAACAAACAAGAAAGATTGATTTCATATCGTTAAAATGATTGAATCCGAGACTGAAATAATTAGCGCAATCTGTAACATACGTTTGAAAAATCTGCCTTTTTCGTTTTTTTCTAATACGCCAAATGAGTTAATCTAGGGACCTGACCGTGTGAAAAGTATGTTTAAAATCGTTAATGCGAGGGAAATATTTCTTTTCGCTTGCCGATGAACAAGTGAAAACTCTTTAATAGTGATTTGTTGAATTAGTTTTTTATTTATGTGTACGTTTTTTTATATATTTTGGTACTATTTTATTGTTTGTAAAGTTTGCAGTGTTTTTGTGGTTAAAAAGTAATGACTACACGTTCGAACAATAAATTTTTGTACAGTGCACGCCGCTTAATCGAATCACGTTGGGACTTGGGGTTTTTGATATTAATAATAATTGATAACAATATCCGAAAACAAGTCGTTATTTACGGACCTGCAGTATTAAATAGTTTGTTTACACTATTGATAAAAAAAATTTAAAATAATGTTATGATGTTTAATTCACTGTTCTAAGACTACACATATCTTCTCAGTAATTGGCTGACACTAAAATAAAAATAAATACAAAACAACTTTATTATATAAAACGTAGTTAAATTAAGTTGTTATTCTAAGAAAGCGCATGCTTTCCAAATTTATTCTCGAAGATAAAGTATGTTGAAGATGTTTAACTGATGTAATATTGCGTAGGTCAGTCAAAATACCCGAATAAACAAATAACACTGCGAAGATAAAGCTAAATATGCAAAACAATTATTTTAGCGTACATTTGATTAAATTTTTCACTATAAACAAACGTATTGTGAAAATTCTGCTAAAAATTTCATGCATAATAGGTTATTTTTCATGTATAGAAACAAATATCAAAAGAATATTGATAAGAAAACCGAAAATATGATTACTATAAACGACGTTTTCTTCAAAGGAATCGATAAGGAGTGAACCTACTGGACCTGAAAGCATTATACTGTAGTAATAGTTCTAATCATCGCTAACGATTAGTGGTGTAACATAACGGGGAGCGGTCTAAACTAAAAATTTGAGACCCGTCTTTTCATATTTTTGTCACAAAATCCTTTACATCTAAAGTCACTATTATCAGATTAGAATACCGTGCACGCCGCTTAACAAAACTAGATTGGAGACTTCGGAGTCTTCGATAACAACAACCGAATGACAACAAAATCCGATATCCTACAATAACAAATAAATGTTTATTGGTTAGAAAGGAGTAAAGACATACACCGTGTTTCTTATTAACAGATTGTAGAAGGGGAAATTTTTATTTGCGCAGCAACATTCCGCTGACTTAGTTTTGCCAACAAGTGTTAATTTTTTTAGACTAAGATCTCGTTTCTTTATTGCCTCAACCACCGACCACAATTAATAATCAAATTTCAAACCAAATTAATTTATAGAGAAAGAGAGGTCCAATATCACTTGGGTTTGCAAAAAACAAAAATTATTCTTCGTTTTATTTAAATTCACATGCACCGAATAAACTTCGATTAAAAAATTCATGCAAATAGGTATTGTTTATATTATTTTATAGCTATTTATAGTTAACTGTAGATACATAGTAAAATTACGCTATGAGGTGGCTCTGTTATCAAACACTTTTGAATCGTTACTTCGTCATACTTAAATATAAGCTATAAGGGGCGTCAATGCAATTGTGGGAACTACATTAGAGTGTATCTCCTACTGCTGATGAGCCCCAAAAGGGTGAAACGGCTGTCCAGCAGTTCACTCTGGTGGCGTTTGCACAATTGCATTGACATTGCTTACCCCAATGTCCTTTTACGTTGTGGTTTTATCCCGACGAATTATTCAAAGCTGATTTAGAATTTGGCGGGTGTTAAACTAATTCAACGTGTTTACCGCCGTTTTATAGCTATTTATAGGTTTTGTTTATGTCTAGAAACAAATCCACGAAGAAAATTGATAACATAAACTGAAATTATGATTACTATAAACGATGATGCTTTCTCTTTGTAGTAGCATACGTCCGGTCCGTTCTTTAACAAAGTGATAACATTACCCGATTGATAATATTATCCGTGATTCTAATAAGCGGTGTGTACTTAAATATTCCCTTTATCGTATAATTAATAATTATGCAGTAGAGGTCGGAGCGACTGTTTACTATAGATGTATATCTTAATTCTTTTCGATTGACTGCATCCCCAGCAGTATAAATTGAGGAATAAGCATTTTCAAAGGGCGTGTATTTAAGTTAAAACAAAAATATATTGCTCAACCCACGACCTTGCTCCAGTGACCGATCAATAGATGAAGCATCAACAAAGTTATATTTATAACACCATTAAAATACAATTACCCCGCTTGATGGTAAATTATAGACGATAATTATACTCAATTTTCATTCGTTTACAAGGCCTCTTTACGTTATATGCAGACGAGAAATATAACTCATTTTAGGTTTCTATAGGGTAATTGAAATAAAAAAAATTGCGGCTCATGTTATAAATAATCACAAATCAGAAACTAAGAAATATCTCATTTTGATAATGAACGAGTGCACTGCATTTGGATTGCTGTTATAAAACGTGTGAAAAATCGGTGTTAAGTAAGCAATAAGTTTTAACCTGACCTATCTAGAAAATTAGAATTTCTTTGTTCTTGCTGCAGTTGATCAAAAAGATACTAGATATTGTTCTCGCCGCAATGAAATTATTAAATTGTTTACTATAGTGTACGCCGCTTATTGGAATCACGGATAATTTTATCACTCTGGTAATGTTATCATTTTATTAGAGGACCGGGCGTATGTTACTACTTACAAAAAACATCGTTTATAGTAATCATAAATCCGGTTTATGTTTTTTTTCTTTTCTTCTCAAGTTTGCTTCTATGCATGACTACCTGTTTTGTATGAACTGTTTTTATTTCTTTTATCTTCATGATTTATAAAAAGCAAGATAATTACAAAAGTATAATGAGTGATATTGTTAATTGTAGTGTTATTATGCTAAAACATTGCAAATAAGTGTGAATTTTCGGCGAATCAAGTTTTGCATTGTGACTCAACTCAACTCAATTTAATCATTAAAAATTACTCAATAGAAATCGGTACAAATTGTTTCTTAACTATTTAAGAACAACGATTTATGCTCCTTTACTAAAACGAAAATGCATATGTTTACAACGAAGTTCAATTACATTTGCATATATTATCGTTTTTAGTAAGTTAAGTAATGTTTTTCATTATTCACTATGAATATCCTATTGTTGTTTATGTTTGAGACTTCTATGGATCAGAATACAATTGACATTCGTGTTGTTAAGAAGGTTGGAGGATTTATTACTTATCAAAAATAATTGTCGAAGATAAATACGAAGGAACTGAGTATGGACTAGTTTTCAGTAAACGTAGAATTCTAAAAATATATTTTTGGTAATTTTAGTTATTAAATTTATGACTATCTGCAAATTGCTTAGTTCATAGGTATTACATGTTATTTACACCAGTGATATTATTTACCATTTTATAACCTCACATAACCTCTTTCTACAAAATAAACTTCTATTTCTTGGTATTAGGGGTTATTTAACGCAAGCGCTATTGAATCGAAATTACCTGAGGGGTACTGACGTATATATTTCTGTTCCGCTTTGATTGCAGAAATTTTGCTAATGTTTAAGATTTGTTACGGGCAATATAGAAGTAATACATATATTGTATTTTTAGTGTACTTGGAAAGAAAATGCATTTCTTAGAATAACAATTTTATTTCTCTACGTCTTATGTGATAACATTATTTTGTATTTATTATTATCTTTAGTGTCAGCATATTTTCTGCTTGCATCGATGCTACAATTTCATTTTTAAATTAACACGCTGTATGTATTTACTGCTCTCTAACCAATAACCATTTATTTGTTGTTTTTTTGAATGTTGGCTATTGATGTTATCATTTGATTATTGTTATAAAAAAAGTCCCAATATGATTCTATTAAGTGGCGTGCACATTATATATGTATGTGTATTTATTGCTTTCTTAAAATTTTTGAGTTATCTTTGGTTATGTTTACAACTTTAAAAATAAAACTGAAAAATCCGATCGGGGTGAATAAATCTAAATTGGACAAATTTTGATTCCTGCTTTGGTTCAAGTAAAAATAACAGTTTCAGTTCGGTTTTATTTCGGTAATTTACGGAAACGCCACAGGCAACTCAATTCAAATATTTGAGGTTGCACGTGTCAACAGACGCAATGTAATCAAATATTTTTGAAAAGATTCAATAATTCTGCAGTATCAGAGTGTTTATAAAATATACTTTGTAGCAACACGTATGTGTGAAGATAATACAAATAAAAAATTATAGATGTGTAAAATTGTGAAAATTTTAAGAGATCGGATAAGAAATTATTTGAAAACATTGAAAAAATAAATTTTCAGTCTTTAAAAATACAAACGGTAACTACGTTAACGTGTGTAAAGATTTGGGGTAGAAAAAAATTTACATCTAAAAAGTACCGCGATAGCAATATCCGATGTTTTCGAAAAAATTATGTTTGATATTTATCTATTTGCGTTCATATAGGCTCGTGTTGTACGAGGGCGCTATGGATTCAAAGGCACCTGTTGACGTCTATTATATTTCAATGAGTGCAATCATTCCTGCTATAACTTGCATTTGGACACTCTTATATAATGCTGGATAGTTTTTGTTTTACATCATAATTATCACAAATACTTACATACTCTGTTTCTAGATATATGATTTAACGGCATTTTGACTCAAAATAGTCAAAATTGAAGCGATAAATTGAAATAATAGCTGTTTTAAGGTTCGTTCTTGTTGTTTTTCTATCGTTCTTTCCGGTAACGTTTAAGTTACGCAGGTTATAATCATTTTCTCAACCGTGGTCTATATACATGTATATTAAAACTTTTTAACCTGTTATTAAATCGAATTTAAAATATTAATTTCAAATTAAAAATCAAGTGGGGGTTTTGTTTTGTGATTGTGGCAGTTATTGCTTGTTTAATAAAATCAATTCTGACGCAGTTCGTAATTGTGATTTACAATACAAAAATAAATAGATGGCGTAAAACACTTGTTTTCACAAAGGCGAAATTTGCAATTGTTACGTGAAACAAAATGGCGACGCGAATTTTGAAAAGAAAATCGCAAAGTCCGTTTTCATAGTTTTGTGAATCGCAAGAAAGTTCTAGGGGACGTTAGTGTGTTTAAGGTTTTATACTTTAGCCTCATTAAGTTAAGCAACATATGTTTTTCCTGTCATTTAGTCGGAGTATACAAACAACATTGTAATAATCTCTGTTTCTTCCGATTCAAGAATATATCCCAAACCCACATTGTTTTTGTCCTTGTGTTTTGATTATATTTTTGATTTAGTAAATATAATATGTAGATAACATAATTAATATTTATATCAAAAATTGAAATTTGTTGTACGTTCGTCAAAGTGTTTTATTTAACAATTAACTTTTTTTTTGACTCAGTGGAGCGAACCTGATGAAGTGTTCAACTAGAACATGAAACGTCGCAATAAACTGAAGTAGTTGCTTCTTTCCCTACCTTCTAAAGAAGGGATCATTAATTTGATCATTATAGAAAATAAATATCGATAATGTTCTTTATAACCGTTATATATTTTTATTATTTTTAAGAATACAACAAACTTCTATCAAGCATAGAGCACTAGGTTAGAATAGAATTTATTTTTACATAAATAAAACAATATTGCGATTCACCGCAAGATTTTGCGATTATCACAAAAAAGTTCTTGCGATTTTTGCAACGCTATTTTATTTTGCGCTAAAATTGTTTTATGAACGATTTAAATTCTTAAAATAGCAATAAATAAAATCTCTTGTAATCAGTTTGTCAACTTTTTTTTTTAAAACTGCTATAGAATCATCAGAAAATATAAATATGTTCATTATTAACTAGTAGTAAAATAATGAAATATTTACATTCGCTTAAAAAAGTGCTACTTCACAACCTATTATTATACGCAATAATTAAAACCTATACTATAGTAGTGAAAAAAAAATTTTTTACCACGAAATTTAAACTTTGCACGTTGTTGTTTGTGCTAAATACAATGTGTTGTGCCTTGACAATTTTGCATTTATCTTTGTGAAATAACATACGTCATAGATGTGGTTGGTTAACATTTTGAAACAGTGCCAGTTGTCAACGTAATTTTGACAAGATTTTCTATTTTATGTTATCTGCTAATTTTTTATCAGTTTATTTTGAAAATATCTATTATATAAAAAGCAATCTCATAACATTACTATTAAGTACATGTTTTTTTGCATCCAAAACATTAACGTATCAGTAAAAAATAACGGATAATTATAAATGGGCTTTTATTGTGTATTATAGTTGAGATTATAAATTCGATACGTAATCGGGCTTTTAGCTTACATTGCTGTTTGATTAATTTAAAAATTTGCAAACTCTTTTACATTTTTAAGTATGTTTAGCCAATATGATAAGATATATGTTTTTTCTACATTTCTTTAGAGTAATAAGCAATCTAATCACTTGGATTAATTCGAAAAAGGATTCGAACTAATTTTTTTCCGTATCGTATTTTATTTATGATTCAAATAAACAATCCGAAATTAACAAGTAATGCATTAATTACGAATGGACACTGCAAACTGATATAATTTACATTTACGCTTACCGAACGTGTGAAAAATGTGATCACTGACAAATAAGACAGTGTTAATGATTCAGCAAGTTTTAACCTGATTTATCTAAAAACTTGTTATTTCTTTTTGCTTGAGTTATATCGAAAAAACAAGCTATTTCTCTTACTAAATTAGAAATTATTTAATCATTTACTATTTAAATACTTCAAATGATTCATTATAGAGCTTAAATTTTTAACTAGGATGCGTGTGTTACATTTAATTATGTTTATGACAGTGAAAATTATGGCATATGATATATTGCGGTTCTGGTATAATCTATTTTGAACAAATTCTGATGGTTTTAGTGCAGTCTAGGCCTCTGATAAAAACTGTAAATCACTTTAGCCTTGTCGACAGTAGAATTCGAATTTCAACAATTGACGCCTGGCGGGGTTTTTAAAAATTGCGTTTTTTCTGCATTCTATACGCCAATATCCACATAATCTACATTCTCTACGTTTATTCTATTACGTACACGTATAAAAAATTATTTTCAACAGATATTTGTTGTCTTCTGTAAGTTTTTGTGCTTAGATTTTTTATAGTTGTTTAGGGAGGTTATTCCGGCGTATTTTTTTAGTCACAAAGTAATTTTGTTTAATATTTTATCAATGTCTCAATCAATAGTTTTTAATGCTTAGGAAAACTGGTATACCGGTTATAATGAAAAACAAAAAGAAAGAAACACGAATCGTAACCAAAAGTAAAACGTTTTACTCTATTCAAATTTTAAAAACTAATTAAAATTGAAAAAAATGCGATTAGTGACTGTAACTAATTATAAATAAATAATGTTTTCTAATATTACTATTTGTATAAGCAAAGAGATTATTATCTATAATTATCGGAATTTAAAGCACGCCTTTTCTATAAAATTGATTTATTAATTAGTTGATGACGATATGTTTTGACCAAAATGGTATTGTAAATATTTTTCCAATAATTCTTTTTATAGATTGCCATAATATAATTAAGAAACATCTATTTGTATGTTTTTCGTTGTGAGATTTTTGAAATTTACTTATTAGCTACTCTTTTTAACACACTTGACCTTTATAAATTCGGAGTTTATAAAGGAATTCTGAAAACTGTCTGCCGAATTAGGTATGTTTTAAAAATAAAAGGAAGTTAAACGGCAAAAAAGTAAAGTATTAAAAAAACTTAATAATAGTTTAATATAAAATCTTAAGCTTTCGCGGTTGTTATGTTTAAAATCATAAGCGACTTTCGGCTTAGACCGCGTCGTAGTAAAACACCCAGACTTAGGCTTGGTCATAGTCTCTTCTTGAGAGCCAAAACAAGAAGTAGAACTTGGCCTTTGCCGTATTGTCGTTCGTGAACCCAAACAAACTGACGTTTCGCAAGACATTGCAGCTTGCATCTTCAGAGTGGTAAATGTCACTGACTCTGAAGATGCAAGCTGCAATGTCTTGCGAAACGTCAGTTTGTTTGGGTTCACGAACGACAATACGGCAAAGGCCAAGTTCTACTTCTTGTTTTGGCTCTCAAGAAGAGACTATGACCAAGCCTAAGTCTGGGTGTTTTACTACGACGCGGTCTAAGCCGAAAGTCGCTTATGATTTTAATAATAGTTATTTACATATATAAAACTGGATGTAGAATATTACGCTCGTGTGTGAAGTTTGAGGCCCAAGATACGAGGCATGTTTTTAAAGTAAGTACCATTTAAAAATTCTGCTGCTGGAGCGCTGTGGTTTACATATGTTGACAAGCCACAAACATCATTATGCTCCCGCTGATTGAGAATCCCCGACTGTGAACTTAGGGCTAAAGCATCTAAAATTCATCGTAAGATCTCTGAAGTTTATGGAGAAAACAATGTTTATGATGAGGAACGGACTGCACGACCTACTGTCATTACTGACGATTTGTATTGCAAAAAGTTGACGAAAAGGTAAAAAAAACAGGCGTTTTACGATTCCTTTGTTATTTGAGATTGTTTTTCAACTTTCAAGAAGTGTTCTGTAAATCTCTCAAAAATTCTGTCAAATCAGGTGGCAAACTTTTATGACAACGGGAGAGAAAAGTGTGCCGTTTGATATGATAAATGCTTCAATAATGGCGGCAATTATCTAAAAAAGTAGGTTAAAGTACAGGCTTTCATGTAAAAATAAAATTGTTATAAAAAGTTCCATAGTTTTTTTAATATTTTGAAAAGGTATTTACTTTGAAAACATGCCTTGTATATATACAACGTTTTACGCACAACTGCAGAGCATGTACAAAATTTAATTAAAAATGGTTAGAAACGACGGTGATTTAAATAAAGCGTTCCTTGCTAGGTGGTTACTTGTTGGTAACATGAAATGTTTTAAAGAAAAGTTTGATAAACTTGAGAATAGAACGTCACTTACTGAACGCTGAAATATTAGTGAAAGCTGATGAAGCGGGTCTGGGTTTAATTCCAAACAAGTTTAAAGAATGATATAATTTGGAGTTCTCATCGTGGGAAATTTGGACGTTGCAATGATTTTTTTTATTATGTGTTATCTTTTTTTGTCAAGTTATAGGGCGTTGTGGAAAGAGGAACAAGCGAATATACAAATAAACGAGTTTACTATCGTTGATAATAATGTTAACTCTACTTTAGCTGTCTATAAGAATTATGCTGCAGTACGATCAGGAAACGTATCTCGCTCTTGATATTTCCTCCAGTATAGGAAGGATGTTTGTACCTTCCAAACTGTTGGAAAAATATCTTTTGAGGTATTTCAATAATAATTGCCATATATCTGCAACTCCATAAATCGGGGAGGTACATAAACCGCAGTTTTCGGACAACGCCCGCTACAATACTTGTCGACAGCGGAGTCAATATTACGTCTATACAGAGGCACGGAGGATGGCAAACACATCCGTAAGCGAAGGTTACTCAGAAGAATTCATTAAAGCAAAAAATAAAATTTTAACGTCCCTATTACGTGTCGAAGACAAACCGATGGACAAAGTTGATCCATCAACAGACGGCTTAAGTTTAAACACATTTAGTCTTTCTTAGATAGACCAAAATTTGGAACACTTGTTTCTCATATTTTTGTCACAGTCTTTCACACCTAAAGTCACTATTATCAGATTAGAATACAGTGCACGCCGCTTAAGAAAATCACATTGGGTCTTTGCTAATAACAACATGATAAAATTCGATATTTAAAAAAAAACACAAAATAAATGTTTATTGGTTAATAACAAGCCAAGACATACAGCGTGTATCTTATTAACAGGTTGTAGAAGATAATGTTCTTAATTGCGTTGACTTATTTTTAGCAACTTTTCATATTGTTGTAAAGTGTTAAAACAAAACTGTTTCAATCGAGTTAGTGTGTGGGTTGCAATCGGTGTATGCTAATTTTGAACGACACGTTGTTCCCATATTGAAAACTGATAATCAAGATTTCGGACCATATTAATTTATAGAGAAAAAGAGGTCCGATAACGCTTAAACTTTCAAATAAAAAAATGTTCATCGTTTTAATTGAATTCACATGCACCGAATAAACTACGATTAAAAAATTCATGAAAAATAGGTTATTGTTCATGTATAGAAACAAACTGAAGAAGAAAATTAATAAGATAAATCAAAATATAACTGTACGGCACAATATATTGCGTTTAACCTAACATCCTACGCCACCCTATACAAAAAAAGCTGTCAGAAGTGGATTAAATTTTTTGGCGATACTAGTATTCCATCGACAACTGGCTCGTTTGGAAATTTTGAAAAACCTCAATCCAGTTGAAATATTTGAGAAAATATTTGATGATAATGTTTATGATCATATTGTTTCCCAAACTAAATTATATTCTTCACATAAGGATAGGCACGACTTCTTTATCTCCAAAGCCGACATAAAACTATTTGTAGCAGTTCTTCTTTTGACTGCATACCATAAGTTACCAAGTGAGAAAAATTACTGAAGCCTTGATGAAGATTTAAGCGTTTCTGTGGTAGCAAATGCTGTCACGAAATAGGCTCTAAAAAATCAAGAAATTTGTTAATTTAACCAATAATGATAATTTAGATAAAAAAAGACAAAACGGTAAAACCGCCTCTTTTTATTTCACTTTTGAATCAAAAATTTTAGCAATGGGGTATATTTCATAAACATCTGTGTGACGCCCTGGTAAAGTTCTTTGGTCTACACTCTATCAAGACATACATAAAGCTTCCACTGATTATTGTCACGCGTTTGTGGTGCTAAAAATATTACTGATGTGGTCGCTGATCTTTCTTTAGGATCTAGTACTTGAGCTTTTGAAATGTGTCATAGTACCATCGAACCATATACTTTTTTTCGATAAACCATGGACTTCGAAAGTAACTGAAAGAGCAAAGTCAACGATCTACCGGAACAGTCTTGAAAAATAGAAGTGTCTTCTAATTTTCAAAAAAAAAACCGAATGACTATTTTGAGCATATGTATGATAGTGATTCAGCTCTTCTCTTTGTCAGGTAGCAAGATAATAACAAACAATGGCACATATGAGCTTATCGGTCGTGTGGTCGACAGCTGCAAAATAAAAGATCGATACTCCTCAACCTAACATTTTTCAAAACTACAATAAATCTATGAGCGGAGTTGATCGGCATGATCAAGCTGTACTTACTTACAGGATTTCTCTTTGCGACAAAAAATGATGGGGGTGCTGTTCACAAATATGATAACATAACTCTTGTCAACGCTTGGAGGACATTTTAAATTGTAAACGTAGAAAAAACGTGGCTTATAAATTTTGAGAGAACGATAAGTCGCCAATAATCAAAATATAAGAGGAGACCAGGTGATCAACTACCAGTAAGTGTGACATAAACTGAAGGTGGCTATTTTTCGATAAAATTGGAAAAACAATTGAGATGTATGTCATCAAAGAGTGACATGGAGTTATTCAAAATGCCGAATCACTTTATTTTATATATAAATGTTTTTATACACCATTGTTTTCGTTTATTACCAAAAAAAAATTTTTTTTGAATAAAAGTTTGTATATATAAACGATTTATTATATATTTTTTTACTAGGGATTATCCTCATCCGCGAGTACTTGCGTTTTGCGACTAACTCATTAATTTCCGAATATGGGTTACATTCACTTTTATGTTTCAAATAACGTATATTTTATAGGAATCATGAAAAACTATGACTTTGCTTAAAATATGTTTTTAGGTTTTAATGAGTTTCATAAAAAATTATGTCAGAGAAATAGCCACAATTTAAAAATCCGAGCAATAAAAGAAGAATACAAAAATGTTTCACAAAAATATATGACAATGGCATATCGAATGATTCGCGGAAAATTCTTCGAAAACAATTTTTCGAACGCAATTTTTCGAAAGCAGTTCTTCAAAAAAATTTTTTTTTGAATGAGCAATTATTGGAATAAACAATTCTCCGAAAGGTAATGTTTTGGAATGCATTTGTTCAAACCGACAATTTGCCGAATAAACAATTGTTCGAATTGAAATTATTCCAAAAAATAAGAATTAACATAATAAGAAATGTAGGTATTGTGTTTGTAGCAGGGTACATTATAAATTACAATTACGAAGCGATAAGATAAATACAAAGATAAATACCAAAATATATTGTTAAATTAGAGAAAGTTTGTCAAGTGCAAACGCACTAACAACTTCTAATACTTATATTTCGTAATCCGCCTGGGATTCAATCTTTGTAGTTTCTGAGAAAAACAATTTAAAGTTATTTACATAGCTGATATCCTGCTTGCAATTGTGTATTCATTCCTGTTCTTTTCATTTTTTCTTATCAACTCGCTTTAACGATAATTAAAAACCTATTAGCGTTAGACATAAATTATTTTTAGCATTATGGACTAAGGATTACTTTAAACTACCTGTAAATGACCCATAATTACTATAAATACCCTTCTTATCGGCTCCTTTGATTGGTTTACATTTTTCGATTAAAGACATTTTTTTGTGTTCATGCAAAACTTTAGTATTTGCTACAATTTTCTACTGTAAAGATGTCTCTGAACCTTGTTGAGGGTAAAAAAAGCAGTAAAAAGTTGAATGTTTGTGGTCATTTTTTTGTCAAAGACAAACACATCGATGCCACATTTTATTGGAAATGTGAAAAATTTCAAAGTGCCAAGTGTAAAAGTCGCGTAATAACAATTGACGATGAAATTGTTAAAGAAAGTACATATAACCATGTTGGTGATGAATCTCGCGTTGAAAGTGTTAAGATAAGATCCGAGACGATGCTAAAAATACACAAGACGCTCCGGATTATATTGTTTCAAGTGCATCTCTTGGAGTTGGCCCAGCTGTAGCAGCTCAATTTCCATCGGTTAGTACTATGAAACGAACAATACAAAATGTTAGGATCAAAAATAATACCGGGGCGGCATTACCACTACATCGAAGAGAAATTGTTTTTCAAGAAATATATACACAAACGGAGAACGGTGAACAGTTTTTAAGATTTGATTCCGGCTCAGAAGAAGATCGCATGCTTGTTTTTACCACAAGAAGAAACATTCAGTTTTTGTCGCGTTCCAGGCATTGGTATGCCGACGAAACCTTTAAGACTGTTCCGTCACTTTTTTAACAGCTGTACATCATACACGGTCTACAAGACAACAATGCGTAGCCGTTGTTATATGCGCTATTACCAAATAAAACAGAAGATACGTATATGCGCCTGCTGAGGGAAATAAAAGTTCTTGAACCTACAGTGAATCCCAAAGCTGTTAGATTTTGAAATAGCCATGGTAAATGCTTTTCGAACGGTACAGCGCAGGTGTTTCTTCCACTTTGGGCAATGCATATTTCGACACATCCAAACTAGTGGATTACAAAGGCAATACGAAAATTATTCAGAATTTGTTCTAACCCTCCGGCTGCTATTTGCTATCACGTTTGTACCCATAAATCGGGTAACCGATACTTTCGAGTACCTATGCGATAACAACGTGTTTCCTCCAGAAGCGCAAGCAGTTCTTGATTATTTTGAAGACAACTGGATTGGTAGACCAAGCCGCCACCAACAACGGCGTCCGCCAAGGTTTTCTATTTCTCTCTGGAATTGTTACTATGGTGCATTGCAAGGCTTACCAAAAACCAATAATTTCTGGGAAGGTTGGCACAGAGGATTTCAACAACAAGTTTGTGGAAATTGCCCAAATTTATGGAACTTTATATCTGCCATAAAAACAGAACAGAGCATCAATGAACTTCGTATTGAGGAATACGTCAATGGCCAAGAACCTCCCCGCGGTCGAAAAAAATACAAGGACTGTGCTGAAATGATTACGCGTTTAGTGCTAAATTACGATGCAGCAAACGATGTGATAGAGTACCTACGTAGAATCGCTCATAATATTCGATACTAGTTTATATAAAAAAAAGTTGCAGTAAAAACGAACCACACATGTCAAAAAACTAAAATTTTTTTTTACATTACATGCTTTAAATGAATATATGTTTTAAATGTATTTTTTAATTTATTTACTGATCTATTTTATATTTAAATCCTGTGTATGAATTTCGAATACCAAATGTCAACAATTAGAAAAACTTCATTTCGAATAATTTTAATGCGAACATTTGTGTGTTTGAACAAATGCATTTCGAAATATTGCTTTTCGGTGAATTGTTTATTCGAATAATTGCTCATTCGAAAAATTGTTCTTCGAAGAACTGCTTTCGAAGAATTGTTTTCAAAGAATTTTCCGGACAGGAATCGAATACCGTAATTTCCAGTCAAGTCAAAAATATAAATATTTTGGTAATGAATACTAGAGAAATATTGTTATATAGTCGCTATGCATTCGTTCAAAAACGTTTTTGCACTACTAGATCATTTTCTTCTAGTTACTACGCTTGTTTTTAAGACGGCAGTTTACTAGTTGTTAGGCGTAACACGTCGGTAAGTGATTTATTTACTGTTTTAAAAACGTGACAACGCTTGGAAAGCCAACTATTAACAAAAAATAAAAAAATCTAGAAAAATAAATAAAAACGTAATTTTGCCGTTAATTAAAATACAGTAATAAAATTTAAAAAAAAATGTTTCTATTGTGCAAAAAATAGAATAAGCACCACGAACATTAAGGGTTCTACCGGTCTCGGACAACATTCTCTTCGACCGATAAAACATCTTTATACTATTCATAAAATGTTTGCCACGGAAATATTAGTTTGTAATGTCATAAACAGACGAACATATTAAGCAGCTGTAAAATTTTGAACTTGTTTTACTATACCGAAAATGTTTAATTTCTATTCGATTTTACAATATCAATTAATAAGACGCTGTTTGCTCATAGTCATAACTTTTTGAAATTCGTATTAAACGAGTTTACTGTAGTTTCTTATCAGTTTTTGTAATATAAAAGTTGTTTGAACTTTGATTAGCTACCTATATTAAAAGCACTTATAATTTTTATAAACAAAACCATTTATTTACAGATAAAACCTCGTAACATAACTATTTTAATTATGTAATTTATGTCCTACAAAAATATGCATGTACGTATTGGAAATACATAACGAAAGTAATTTCTATACAGTAAACTTTAGTTTTGACTGATTTCTAAACACTTAATAACTAAATAACAATAACTACAAAGTAGCATATTCGGGAAAATATAATAAAGGGTTTTGTACAAAATGTCTACTGTAACTCTGTGACGAGGTCACTTTTCTGTCTAAGCTACAATAAACGAATTCTTGTTCCAAATATTTTAGATTTTTTTCTAGACTTACCGTTTCGTCTCCATTTTCCTCTTTGAGTTTTCGTGCACCGGCAGCTCTTGCAGCTTGTTTGATGTAGTAATCTCTTCCGAAACTATAAATAAAAGTAATCAAATTTTTATTTTATAGTATGCGTAAAAATATTTGTGATCGTATATACTTGCCGAATGTTTTTATTTTTTTTAAAATCTTCTTTCAATACTTCATGTAAATTCCTTTCGGGCATTTTACCTTCTTGCATTGTTATATGACATTATACATAAATTGTAAATACTATAATAATTTCTAGTTAAATATTTGCTCCAATAAATTTTATCGCAAATTCCTATTATATTGTCTCACTCATTACATTAGATAAGATACAAATTCAAAAATAATACCAAGTAGATTGCGTTTATCTAAAATGTTTAAAGTGGATTTGACTATAACTTAGCTATTACACAACACAACGCTACTAATTTGTCGCTGAAATAATTTCGCATAAAACGTGACAAAGCAAAGCGAAACTACGATTTTTTTCCAAACTAAATTTTGACCACTGCAAAATCTTAACCACCATTCAAATCGGCTCCTATATTATACATTACGCATACATTATTTTCAAATATTTTAATATTATTAAAAAAAAAAGAAATTTCATTTTCTATTTTTGCGTAACACCGAGCACACACACACTGCTGTAGATCGTATCCCAAACGAAGTGGTTGATGAGGCGTTTATGAGAAAACTAATCGTACCTGAGTTTTTAAAATTTATAGTTATGTATAACTCGCAGTCATTTCTAATTCTAAAATATTCTGAAGTATACTACGTTTTTGATTATACCAAAAGTTGCGTTTTTTGGATTTTATATATAAAACTACAATTAATGCTTATATGCTAAATTAGGTGTCGAATCTAAGAATTCTTTTAGAACTATACACAGTATTCCATTTAAAATAAAGATATTGATGTTGAGTTTTGCTATAACCAGAAATGCAGCGTAATTGAAAATGTTTTTGAAAAAGATTACTATGATCCATACATAACTACAAATATTCAAATACGATTGTTATACAGGGTGCAAATTGACGATAAAGCTACTCGCTGCTACATTCTTCGTTCAATTCTGAATCGAAAATCCCAATATTTAATAGTTGTATTATGCTTGGTATGTCTTCAGGAACTACTTAAAAAAACATACATTTGGTAGCACTGTAAACTAGCATACGACTATTTGCTATTTTTTTATTTCAATCTCCAAAAACATTTTACTCGTCATTGGTAGCGCGTTTTAAATTCTACACATTACGATATGATTTGTTCTTCAATTTATTTATAGCCAGAATAATAGAAGAGGATAGTACTAATTGAGACATATTGTACTAGGTGAGACAGTGGTTTTAATTTTTGAATTTGCCGCCATATATCAGCTGTGTATACTGTCAGGTGTTTCTATCATTCAACGATTGTTTTGTTTCAAAATTATATTGGAATTGTTTAATACCAATAGAAAATAGTCTCATATTTTTGATAAGAATGTGTTATGTTAAAAATGTTTGGTATAATGTTTGTCTCCTGTATAAAATTTATTCTTAGAATGCCCACTTTTTGTTGCGAAAATGGGGATAAATGTCGAATTGAAACTATTTTTCGGGTGACTGTGGTACAATTTACATGTATGTTCTAACGTAAGCGCCCAGCGGAGTTTTCACTTCTAAAATTTCATAAAAATCTGTGTTATAAATGGGTTTATTATTATCGCTGCTTTTGTGTAAGTTTTTCTGGGGTAAGCATGAACTCATATTTTACGATGTACATTGATTTTCTCGTAGCGATTTACGATACCGCCACGTGTTGTGCCAATTTGGAAGGATTCATGATTAATCCATTACCTTCCTCTGGAGGCTATAATTACAGCACGTACAAAAAGGGGTTCGCGATTAATTAAGCCAGTTCTGAGACAATCTGTAAGAATTGGTCATATTTGTAATTTATGTGACGTTCAAAGAACCTTGAATGCACACCTGCATTAAGAATAGTAAAAACCACTTGGATGCTTGACGCATTTAACTAGGATTAATTGTTTGTTGATAAGCAATTTAATTGCGATACGATCCTATACCTAATTTATCTTTATTTTCCTACCGATTTTAAGGGATGGTTAGAGAGTGCCGATAGCTATCCGCATGGATGACCGTAAGTACTCCTTTTTCTTTTACTTGTCAGTAATTTCTAACTTTGTTGAACATGAAATACGTACGACATATCACAATTAACGCATGTTGATTTTTTTGTTCCCGCGGTATCAATTTACGTGCAAAAAAATTTGCAAGGGGTGTGAAGTTACTAGTTTCACATTAAATCAAACATTAATTCCAAATATACGTATTGGTTGATTTTGTTCTAATGAATGTATTTCGATAACTTTATGTGCGGAGGGTTGCTAAACCTCCAGGACTTGTATCAACGCTATAACTGTGATATTTATAGAATTATTTTTTTCTACTATTTATGTACCTAATTCTGCTTTGATTATGTAATTCACTTAACTTTTAATCTCTTCTTCTCGCATTATTGGATCATTATTGGAAAATAAATATATTTGTTGTTATAACCAGTGTTTTGTCATTTATTCTATTTCAATGTTGAATACATTTAAACGGTATCTATAATTGTAATTTCTAATCGTTTTGGCGTTTTTTAACTTGTTTTAAAATTTAGCACCACAAAGCTTCAGATCCAAATCTACGAATTCAACTGAGTTAGTCGCTAGCAATTTATGTTGCGAAAAGACCCTGGTAACAAAAGTTACATATCAAGTTTTATTATTGGTCTATGTTTTTGAATGTTGTTCTTTGTTTTTCAAGTATGTAGGCAAATATGATAATGATTTAACATAACCTCTATAAAACCTGTTCCACACCATACCAATTTATTTTCAAGTAAATTCTTTTCAAATTCAGTGGTGGTAAAGTACTAACTGAGACAAACAAACAGGTACAAGGTGAGACTGTCTCAGTTTGTATCACTTCTAAAAATTCAGTCTTGCCTATAGTTAGTTTACGTTAATTAACTTACGATTTGGCATCTAAAAACGCATTCAATATGCCAGAGTCATGGAAAAGGAATAAAATAACCGGAGAGAACTGAAGAAGGGCATTTACAAAAAGAAACCTGGATTTATCCCTTCGAAAAACAAAGGTGTATCAAGGCACACAACCTTCAATAAACATAACGTAAACGTAAATAAACATTTCAAACCACATATGATGAAAGTGGGAGCGCTAAGGCTTGCGACTCGAAGTGAATGGATTACCAAAATGCATGTGAAGTCACTTTTTTGAGAACAAGTTGCAAATAGGACAATTGCTTATTTCCTAACAATGTGGATGTGTCATGTGTTGATATAAAAGACATTGAGACAGTCTTACCTGATGTCATCGTATAGTAGCAACAGTCGAGGTATCGTCTGCATTACTCGTTCGAGTCTTTCTAGTGTAATTTCTAATACCGCTGCGTTAACTCTTTTTGTAACTAGGTCAACGGTTTGAAGAAGCGTTGCATACACTCTCTCTTAAATGGAACTCCAAACAAAAAAGTCTAAAGGTTTTATATCGAGAGATCTCGCAGGCCATAGGATGGGACAACCGCGACCAATCCATCTATTCGAGAAGTGTTTATCCAACCACTCTTTCATTACGAGCAGCGTAAGGAGAAGCTCCATTGTGCATGTAAATCATGTTATGGCGTATGTTCAACGTCATTTCGTCAATTACTTGTTCCAATACATTAATGTACTTATTGGCATTAAGATGATTTGGTAGATAACTTGACCCTGTGATTTATTATGCCTAGCCAAACGTTAATGGAAAACCATCTTTGGTGATCATATTCTATAAATTCATGCGGATTTTCATCTACCCAATGGTGAAGATTATGAGTATTGAATACACCATCTCTGGTAAACATAGATTAATTGCTCCAAAGAATACAACGAAGAAAGTCATCATCTTCTTTAATGGAATTTAAGATTGTGTTACAAAAATTTAATGATAATATGTTGTCGTTATTATAGCTGAACTTTAGAAACGTAATATGGATGAAGCAGGTTTTCTTGTAGAACCAAGTGAACGGTCTTGTTACTGGGGATATTTAATGTTGAAGCTAACTGTCGGGTACTAAGCGAAGGATCTTTATGTGTAGCGTCTAGAATTTGTTCTTCTAGTTGTATTGCACGCTTTTGTTTTGGTCGACTAGCATTAGCGTTTCTCTTTTTTAACGAACTAGTTTCTCAAAGTATTTGATGTATTTTCTCTAGGTAGTCTTCGGTTTGGAAAACGTATGCCATACTCGTTTACTGCCGCGTTAGTTTTTCCATTACAGAAACCGTACATCAGCATCGGCACATTCATTAAATGTAAAAGCCAAAATGAGTAAACAAAACATTAACAAAGAACGTAAAAAACACAGATCTATAGGAACTAATTAAAAGTACACAAAAATCACGAAACAAGCAAAGGTTATACAAAAATGAAACAAGAAAGTCAAATTAGATACATAAATATCATAGTTTAACAGATGATGCTTATTATTGAAATTACATTAGAACGAAAAGTTTGTTTTACAAAACTACCGAATGTGTTTTTCGTAAAAGTAAACTTTACAATAAAAAAAATTGTTAACGAAACAGAAGTATCAAAATTCTTTTATAATATTTAATCGCAGCCATCTCTACCAACAAGTATTGAAACTACCACTTATGTATTTATAGATCAAAAATCCGAACCATTAAAACTTCAGAATTGAACAAATAATGTCGCAACGTCCATAAGAATGGCACAATACGAGTTATGTTTAGTATTACAAAAAGGTATATTAAAACAATAATTGTTCTAATAAAAATATCGCAACTTTTATATACTTTGTAGGTTGTAGGCAAATGAATGGATAATCTGAAATTTATGTACTGCGGTCCTATCATGTGTACTTTTTAAATCTAAAGCTAGGATTGAAATGTAGATAATTATACTACTATTTGTATTACGGAATAACAATAAAAAATAATTTAATATTTAAAATTTACTTATGGTTATGGACAATTATAACACATAATATTACCAGTTAATTTAATTCAATGTGAATTAAACTGACAGAACGTTGATTAAGATATCGGCGTACGATGGCGTTATAAATAACCTACGTTGTAAAGATTAACATTACAGACTTTCTAAAGGTTAGCTATCTTTTTTTAACTGCAAAAAATAAGTAAAATAACTATACTACATTTTATTAATTTTCTATTCGGTCAAGTATGAGTCGTAAGACACCTCTCATAATTACGACTATAGTGACACACGTTTGTTGAAGTGGAACGATGCCTAGTTAATTAGTAAACATGAACGTTTTTAACATTCTAGGAAGATAAGTCACTGCCATTTTAGAAGGACGAACGGAAAACGTATGCGTTATGATAATGTATCTGTTGCGTCTTTTGTTACGTCGTTATCACGTATTTTATAATGTTTAAAAAAACATTGTCTTATTTTTTTAAACTTTGAGTGTACTAAAAGTCAAACCAGAATTGAAACCTCACGTTATTTACGGCGTATAATGCAAAGAAAAACATAAAAACCATAGTAGAATTCAGATAGACAATCTCTAAAGAATGCAAGCGGAAGCTTGTATTCCACACAAAATGAGACAAAATTAATAACAAAGATAAAACTTATTTTGGAGCTATTCAAAAAAAACACTTGTTGTCAACTAGACAAAATTTGTGTAATTTGTTGAAATATGCAAAAAAATACTTACAGTGATGATACATCAGTAAATGATGATTTAGTTAGCCTTTTATTTATGTTTTCTTCGGTGTAAGGATTATTCTTCATTTCTACAGCGTTTTCCCATTTTTGTTTTTCACGTACGCTGTAAGTACCTGCAATCAGATATTTCTTAAAATTTGGTTGTTTTTTTTAAATTAAAGTAATACCTTGAAACTCAATTTCTTCTGTTACTTCACATTCTTTCAGTTGTGATTTTTCCTCAGCGGGTGAATTTAACTCTCCGTTTTGAGTTTTATGATTACCGTTTGTTAGTTGACTAGATGATTCTGTTAAACTTGACACGTCACTAAAATATAAAATTAAACAAAAAATAGTACTAATTTAATTTATACCTAGCGTATAACGTAAATTCTTTGACTATAGTTCTTGGTAAAGTAGCATATTTTTCTGTATACTCCGAATCTTGTTCAACGTGGCTATCAAACGATGATAGTTCAGCGTTTTCTAATAAAGGAATCTTTAATGTTTATATATTTATTTTCCCTTTACTAACCTAATAATGAAGTAACTTTCGCATTTACACTTTGCGATACTTCCTCGGGACTTATCCGAAGTTGCTCAAAAATTAGATCTTTTTCTTCTGCAAGATTAGACGCATCAGTACTACCATCTGATTGTATTTCATTGTTTATGCTTGCAATTGGATTTTTCCCACCAATTATAGTTTTTGAATCTACCAATAAACTTTCTATTCCAATCGCTTTTCCAGTATCTTCGTAATCGGATCCGATGTCTGATAAATCTGACGTATCATCTGCTTCTCTATCACCAATTAAAACTTTTGCTTCCGAGATGGGATTAGGGACTAACATCGGGACTGGAGTTGACGTAGAAGATCCTGTTAAGTGACGTTTTTGCAAAGTCCAATTTTCTTTCCAATTTGATTTTTTATGTTTAATATGTACAACTTCTTCTTCATCCGATGACGAAGCATTTTTTGTTCCTTGTTTTATCTGCAATGTATTATGTAGTAACGCTGTTTGAATAAAAATGATAATGTTATACGGTGTAGGAATTATGATCTACGTATTTTGTTGATCCGTTGCTTGAATCACTCCGCACCCATTCTTCTATACTAGATACGGAGGCGGTATCAAGGTCTCCTGCGCTATTGTTTGATTTTTTCCACTTTGAATCCAATGTTTCTTCGCCAAAAAAATATTCTTTGTTGTTAGGTGTAGACGAAAATGAAAGTTTGCTTGAGATGCTGTTTGCTGATGATGATGGTATTTCTTCTTGGTAATTTTCTACTACCTATTCAAAAATATAAGTGTTTAAGATAACGGTTATCTTTAATGACTTGATATATAGCTATTAATCTCGAGATAACTTTCAAAATGAAGAATAACTCTATACACTTAATTTATTATTTATAAATACAGTATGTTTGACAAATTTTAATAAAATCTATGTTTTTTTAAGTGTTGCATCTGTGCCACATATATAACTGGCAGCTCATGGAGACAAGTCTGTAAAAATTAGCTTTTGTTCAAAGATTATCAATACTATACCTAATTTTTGTGTACAAAAATTATTTACCTTATTAATAATAGCAGTTGCCAAAAGATCTTCATACGTGCGATCGTTGATTTCAGCTTCATTGTCATGACGATCTGAAACCTTTTTCATCGATGATATGCCGATCGCTTCTTGAATTATTCTTTGAATCAATAATTTTAGACCCGCGTGAGCTGAACATGGCGACTGACCAACTATAGGAAGATCTGCAAAACAAGTTTAACGGTTTAGTGTTTATTTTTACTCAAAAAGCGTATTATAAATAACGAACAAACATAGCATTAGCGAGTGATTAATACACAAATTTTTATTTTTTTGCATTACGCAAGTCACACTTACCCAAAACCACTTCAATGATGTAGTGCCATAGATAAAATACACAACAGAATAGAATCCATGTCGAAATGGCCACACTACTAGTTATAGTGAATATTGTTAAAAACATTTTTATTAGCAAAAAATGTCAAACAATAACTACAATCATATTATAAGGTACTATTAAAGCGAATCTATCTTAAATTTTATATTTTTTCATTATCGTTAATCGTCTTATCACTACACTTTATTTTAAATTATAGTGCACGTTATCTTACTGTTCATTAACAATACTTTTTAGGCGTAAAAACGGATACTCATTTTTCTAGATAAACAAATTAAAAACATTTATTATTTTTTATCGTCAGAATCTTGTACTATGATCACTACAACCGCATACATCTCAACAAAAACATATTTTGTTATTTAATACACAGTTTATGAACTTTACAGTTTGCTGCATACATAAAGGCAACGCACTAATAGCTAAACTTGAATTAAAAAAAGTAGTTTTAAAAATATTTAAATTAGAGCAAAGTGTTTCCTTATTCACACGTTAATTATAAAAAACATTAATATGTTAATATCGTTTATTGAAAATTAATACTAGAATAAAATAATAATTAAATTAAACTTTATAATTTTTAACTAATTTAATGTTCATTTTGCAAATTTTGTAACGTTTCACAACGGTTAATCAAACGATTCTTAATATGGTTAACAGAAGAGCGCGTAAATAATTGTTGACAATAAAAACTAAGCATAAATCACTGTCGTGTCACTGGTTTATTTATTTCACTGTTTCAATTAAGTTATTCTTATGGTTCTTAGAAATTTAATTAACGTAAGGACGGTATTAGTTTAATAGCCTAGCATCATAATGTGTTTTATGTATTTTTTTCAGTTAGAGCTTATTAAAAAAGCTTAAAATGAAAATTTTGTTTTTATTTAAAAATTGTCGAAGTTAAGTTCATACGAATGTGAAAATAAGAAATTTCAGAAACCGGTCAATTTTAATATTGGGGCGGATATTGACGTTCAAACGACATTTGTAAAATCAAGCCCCTGACCCCCAGTAACTACTCTTTTTTTTTAAAAAAGCACGACCTTACGTAATTTTTTGAATTTAATAATATATTCAGCGGTATGCTTGGATTACAATTTCGACATATTTTTGACAAAGAAAAAATTAATAAATGATAAATCTATTTATTTTTCTTCAGTAATTCTACGCCGCAGCTCTTCAATCGAGTTTTAAAAGCGACCGACTTTAAATAACCCTACAGAAAGAAGTGCAATGTTGTTACATCCGGTGATCTGGGAGGCTATTCAATGTACCTCTTCAGCCAATCCACCGATCTGGATAATTCTCATTTAACCATTGTCTAACTGGTCGTACGTAATGAGAAAAAGCTCCATCTTGTTGGAAATGAAGTAACGCCTTATTTAAATGAATATTTCCATCTAAGCTCTTTTGATTTTCCAAGTTTTATTATAATTAGCGGTTTGGCGACATTTTCGAACAATTCAACATAAAGTACACCAGTCAAATTTCTAACTATGAAGACAGGGCCAAATATAGCATTTCCCAATATTCCCCCCTAAAAATTAAGTTTTTTGAGGTATTGAATGTGTACTTTCCGCAAATTGTGAGGATTCTCATTCCTCCAATTGTTGCATCCGAGCAATTAGTAGCATTTTTGTTGTTGAGGGGTGCGGTGGCAAATAAGTTGTCCAGCTCGCAGATATGATAATCCTCCACCCAGCGGGAAACGCAGCGTTATTTGCTGGGAGAGTACGTTGGGTTATCGTTAGCTTCATCAAGGAAATTCTCGAAAGAGAAGAACCGGACTTTTTTTAGCTGCTCGATCAGGTAACGTTCGAAGAAGACCTTGTGTCCTTGATGTGGACGAGCTTGATGATGATGATGACGTTTGGCTTGACAGCGGTGGTAACGGAACACTTTTAGGTGCTAAAACTGTTGCTGAAACTCATTGAGGACTTGTACCGTAAATTGTATCATTAACGTTGAATGAACGCGGCCGTTTGGTATTTGGTGATTCTTGACGGTCGTACGCTGGATTCTTCACGGGATTGATGTGTTAAAGCTAGTTCGTTCGGCGCCGGAAAAACAGTTCAGATGGGCTTAACGTATCTGGTGTTAGGGGCGTCATGTGTTGAGATAAAAGGACGCTATCAATAGGTTATTTGTATTTTTTGTTTTTCTCGATTGAATAAGTTGTTACGTGGAGGTAGACAAACCAAAGAGTATACCCACTAGAAGTCCAAGAGTGAGGGCGTTCTAAGTTGAAGGAAATTATTTATAGGCGCCAAGTTACTGCTATTAGTGATAACTGACCGGAACTAACAGTCAGTAGCAGGTACCTCCCACGCATCTGATAAAACTATAAGAACAAATGATATTTTAGGAATAGATAACCCAGTTACGCACATATATATTAAATAACAATATAACAATTTTATTATCACAGAAAATAGTTAAAATAGCACGCCACTGTACGGTTATAAATTCAAGAATGTGGTTATCGACAGTACGTGACTGTACAGTACGCCGGTATCCGAATGTTTGTAACCATTTACGTTGGTGGTGATAGCGTAGACCCAATATGTCGTTACTTCGAGTAATAGCCGGAAGAGTAATTCGCAGATGAGTTTGTAACCATTGCCGTAAAGACAAATAATAGACTCATCCGTATAAGAAAGAACAATTACCAAATACAAGGCATATATAAATCAATAAAATAAAAACAAAAAAAAAGGAAAAAACCACTAAAAAAACGAATTAAAATCGTTATATCGCCATTTTGTAAAACTTACCAAAAGGTGTTAAATCAAATCAACCCAAAATAAAATTTGTGTGTGAATAGCCGTCATGCAAATAAATTCTTGAGTGAGTACATCTAAAAGACGAATTTACAGAATATATTCTTGCCTAACGACTAGTTTCAAACACACATGTGCTGATAAGAAGCAAATTTATATAACGTTTCGTGGTTTCATTTGCGCTTTCAAAATGGAAAAGAACGTCATAAGCGAGAACGAACTTATTTCAGCGTCAAAATCTCCCACCAACTTACGTTATTCGTGGTGGTAAATCGGTATGACCACTTTTACGAAATTAAAAAAACCAAATAACGTAAGACATTAGGATATATAAGGTTAAACAAAATCGAAATTAAGAAATATAATGTAAGTTGTCTATATGACATGTCTCAAAATGTAATTCACATCGGAAATTTCTTGTTGCAAATTACTAAATAGAATAAATGCAACTTTTACATTACAGAGTAACCATTATTTTTTTTTACGATGGTTTAGTTGTCTTAACCATGCGTTCAATTTGATTATTCGATTCCAGATAAGAGAGTGCTGTTCAGACATGTCCAATTGCATTTGACCTACAAAACAATTCGAACAGGTGCCGAACATGACCTGTCGTTGTCTCTAACCAAAATTGCAGGTACTCCGTGAGTCGCAAAAATTGATCACACACAGATAGTAGTGTTAACTTCGCGCACTTCGAAACACTTGGTCAACGCGTCAACAATTAATAGGAAACGGTGACTTTTGAAGGAAGCCCCAACAACGATGATTAAAACAGCCACGTCATCATAAAAATTTTCTTAGGCGCATTCTATCTATTTTAAATAAAATACGCGTTGATGTAATGATCGTTAAGGGGATATCGAAATATAAATTTTTAAATTCTCGTGTACATAATTAGAATGTAGTATGCAGTGACAGTTGATAAAAATGCACATTTTTCAAAACAAGTATAATTTACCACTTTAACAAGGCGATTGCAAAATTGTATTATTCAATATAGAGCACGTCGCTTAATAAAATCACATTGGGAGCTTTATGATAACAATAACCAAATGATAATAAATTACGAAATTTAAAAATAATGTTTAGTGATTAGAAAAAAAAAAAAGAAATACATACGGTATCTGACTAATTTAGAAGGTGAAATTCTAACATCAATATAGGCAAAAAATTACGAAATAAAATTATTTGAAATCAACTGAAAGAATAGCCGTTGTGAACAAGGTTGCCGTTATGATGAAGTATTATTAGTGGCCGTTGTGATCAAGGTGTCTGTTATAAGATAGAACCGAGGTAGAGGTTATGATCAGGTCGCATAAAATTTACTATATTTACAATTTTACAAACGCATGCGATGATCGGTAACGCTTCTCGATTGATTTGTGCATAGTTTTGTTCAGTTATTGATCGACTACAGTAAGCCACTGGCAACTGGTAACGATTCCGACTGGAGATGTGTCACAAATACGTAGTTCCAGGACTATTGAATTAAAATGTGATAGAACAGAATGTTTTGATAAAATACATTTGCAGGACTCAGAGGTATTTTGATGTTTTACTGTCAAATTCTATCAATTTTGTTTCTTATGTAAACGGTGTAACGGTTTGACCACGGTTGCTTTGTTCGGTAAGAACGTATGAAAAAAATTTAGCAATTCCAAGAACGCCTGTAATTCTTTTTTATTATTGTAGCACTGTTTTTCAGGTGTTGCCGCATCACAAAACTTTTACTTAACGTTTCGCTGATCATCCTGTCAGCTTCTTCAGAAGATTTCTAAAGACTGATGTTATCGTCTTGAGCTCCTCGTTATATACCGCTCATCCGTGTCTGTTCTGGTCTGTTGAGTTGCGTTCATAGACGTCTGGTGATTTCTTGCATGCTCTTCACGCAGCGTAGATCTCCATGTGTCGCTTAACCTGTATCCATCCTCACGGTTGAAGTTGTTAGGATTTTTCATTATTTCCAGTCATTATTATTCGCTGTTGATAGTGCTAAAACCTTTACGTTCCCGTAATCAATCCGGTGATCTCCATTCTCATGTAGATGTTCCGCTACTGCAGATTTGTCCGTGCGTCTGAGTTGAGCGTCTCGTTGATGTTCTTGTAATCTCGGTAGTTGATCTTTGTTAGGTGGTATGAGCTGATCTATTTTCTTCAATGTGTTATGACGTGTAGTGATATTCTTCTTTCCTAGAGCCCCTTTTAGTTTTTGACACCGGTAACGTAAGGTAAGTAAGCATATGTTTCTGACGGTGTCTCCGCAGCAACCTCAACTTACTTCTCTTTTTTCTTCTATGGTCTTATTAATTTTTTGTTGTAGTAATTTTTTTATAAGAGCGTTCTTGATGTGTTTGATTTCCTCCAGCTTGTGTTCTTTATCACTAATTTTCTCTGCTATGCTTAGAAGTGTGTTGATGAGGGATCTCTTCTGTTGTGGATGGTGATGAGAGGATGCTTGTAGATACCGGTCATGTGTTTTCTTGTGGTATACGCTATGACTTAGCCTATTGTTGTCCGTGCGTGTTATCAGAACGTTTAGAAAAAGCAGCGTTCTGTTCTTTTCGATCTCCATGGTGAATATGATACTGTTGTAGTGTTCATTGATGTGTTGAAGAAAACTTTGTAATTCTTTCCGTCTGTGAGGCCATACGACGAAAGTGTCGTCCACGTATCTGAACCAGCATTTTGTTTTCTTGTCGTTTGAGTTTCTTGTTCAAAAGCTTCTATGAAGATGTTGGCTATTACTGGTGACAGTGGTGATTCCATACTTGCGCCGTCCTTTGTTCATATAACTCACCATTCCACAGGAAGAAGGTTGACGTTAAACAGAGTCTGGCCAAGTCGATGAAATCTTCTTGTAAACTTCGTGGCACTAGTTGTTGTCTAATGATTTCTAATGTTTCTTCCACTGGTACATTGGTAAATAGTGATTCTACGTCGAAACTGACTAGTATGTCACTGGTAATTACCTCAAGTCCTTGGAAAATTACGACGAAATGTTCGGAATTCTTAACGTAGCTGGTTGTCTGTCCGGTGTGCTGCTGTAATCTTTTAACTAAGTATATTGCTAACTCGTAAGTCGGTGATCCACAGGTACTAACGATAAGTCTTAGAGGGTTTCCGGTTTTATGAATTTTCGGTAACCCATACAGTCGTTGACTTTCCAATGGTAACAGCTTTTTCTGTTTGTCTGTTAGTATAGATGAGTCTTTGATCGCCTTTCTAATGCGTCGTTCAATTTTTGCAATAGGGTCTCTGTTTAGTTTTGTGTAATGGTCTGGGTCTAGTAGAGCGTCCATTTTCTTGATGTAGATGTCCTTATCCATTATTACTGAATGATTATCTTCTCATTGTTACGTAACTCTAGTAACGCTCTTTCTTTTTTCTTCATTAAGTTTCTTGAGGGTGGTTTGGCTGTCCGTAAGATACGACAAGTTTCATATCTTTTTTCTTCAGCATCGTCGCTGGATAGATTCCGGATGACACATTCCACTTGAGCGATGATCTCCTCTTTAGGTATTTTTGTAGGTGCAACTGCGTAGTTGAGTCTTTTGGCAAGTACTTTTGTTTGTGCTGCGGTTAGTTGCTGCTCCAAAAGATAGATGACTGTTTTTCCTTTTTTATTAGTTGGAACTGGAGTTTTATGGACAGCGGCACATAACTTTGGATCGGGTTTAAGACCCTTGGATAAAATGATATAGCCTAAGAATTTGATTTCGTTTGTAAAACGCATCTATTCGGTTGAAGACAAAGAACGACTGTGCTTAATCAGCTAAGCACTTGATTGAGTCGATGCAATAACTGTCACGGTTTTTGCAGCTATAATTATGTCGTCAAAATATGCCGCGATACCGTTAATTTCATTCAATAATTAGTTAATTACGGCTTGAAATTCTCCGAACTGCAACCTGGTTACTCCAAAAAGTTGACAATTCACTTTTAGTTGCAGGTAAACTTAAGCTAGATCAAGCTTAAGAAAGACATTACCACCCCGCAAGTTGATCAGAACATGATTTTATACCGGAATTGGATGTGGGTGCGGCCTCAACGTTTTGTTGATGGTCACTTTATAATCGGCACAAAGTCTTATCGAACCGTTGGCTTTTATGACCGGTACAATCGGAGTTTCTTATTTCGTATGAATAACTAAAACAGCATCTTTAATTAGTGTATCGATAGCTCTGTTAATGTTATTCACGATACCTAATGGGACACAACGTGGTTTGCAGAAAAGTGGCTTAATTTTAGGATCTAGGTCAAGATGGATTGGTTTGTGCCTTTATATTTGCCCAGACTTGGTTCAAAAACTGGTGCGCTAGTAAATATAGTTCAAATTTAATTGGGACAGTCGATATGATTAATGCGTCCGACAAAGAATCCTGAACGATAAAACCAATCTCAGCTTAGTAGGTTTGGTCATTCGTTGTTGGACACAATAAGCGGTAATTTCGTATTAATGAATCTATACTGTACGTTTACGTCAACGCAACTGAGAACGGAAAAAGGTTCTAGAGGAGTTGCTCAAATTTGAATAATCCGCTAATAAGTAGATCCTGACATGATAGTAACGGCGGCCTCAGTGTTGATTTTCATCAGCAGTGAATAATCATTAAAGCAAACAGATACCATCGACGGCGGATTGTTCCGTGCACGAATGGATGCTACTAACCGATCGTCGGAATCATGATCTAGTGTTGTTAATGCGGATGTTGTGTTTCCATTGCTTAACGACCGTGATCGACAAGCGGTCGATATGTGTCTTGTCTTTTTGCACGTGCCGTATATTGCTTTTAGAAACGGACACTCCGCCGGATACCCAACTGGTAATTAATAATCAAAAATTGAAAGTAACTAATTACTAAAATTTAGGTACTACGATTAATGAACAATGGGATCACTCTGTAGAAATAAACTGTCGCATAGAAAAAGCAAGAGCAACTTACACCAAAATGGCAATTCTATTTAAAAGCAGATATCTGTGATCCTATATGGTGCCGAATCCTAGACCTTGTGATTTATCACCGAGATTCTAATTTTGAGTAAAAGTCCCAGTCGAAATCTCATTATCGTCGCCAATCTTCGGAAATTTAGAATGCAGTTATTTTGATTTACCCGTTAGATGGTCTTATCAAAGGGTATGCCCGCGCAAAGATTTTTGTCTTCTTTCACCAATATTTTATGAATTAACACAGTCTTTACAACAAACGCACAAAATTGATGATTTTTTTTCGATGTTGTTTACTTTGTAACCATAGTTGCCAACAAAATTGACAAACTTGATTTTTGTGGAATTTGTAAAAACGATTTCTAAAATTTGTAAATTTCGTCTTTTCTTACGATTTCCGGAAAAATTTAATATAAAACACGCCAGTAATAGTAGATTACATACCGAGGCGGAAAGTATTCCATTTCTGTCGAGAGAACTATAGTTTACCGAGAGGCATAGCCTCGAGGTGAACTAGTTCTCGAGACAAATGGAACACTTTTGCCAAGGTTTGTATACAATTTTATTCACAATCAGCCTTTAAATAAAATAAATATCATAAAACTAATAAAAAATGAATAAAAATCTACTTCCAAAATATTATCGTTTATTTCGGTAAAATATTAACACGTAGTAGGCACTTCACAATTGACATAGGTATACGTATTTAATTTATCATTGTCATTTTATCAAATTAGTTAAAACATAACACACACGAATTACAGGTTCGGAAAGTGTACATTACTGACCGCGAGGTTTCATTACATACTCGTTTTTTTTAACCATGGAAACCGCTCACTTACTAACCTTTAAGACGTTCGGAAAACTGTACGTTACTAACTGAGTGTGAATAAAATCTCCTACTTGACTCGGAGCTTTAAAATACTCGGCACAAAGTGCGTCGTATTTGAATTTAGCTCTTCTTCAGTAATGTGAGATTTTCCTGACTTTTATGTAAATAACTATGTAAGCAAAGTGGTTATTTAAGAAAATTGTAATAGGTAATTAGTCAGAAAATGAAATTTTAAATTTATCAAATTAAAGTGAATGTAATTATGTAAGTAGGTATCTATGCCAACCTCAAAAAATACACGTAATTGTTTATAATAATTTTTAGGTCTAGTAAAAAAAAAGAATTATTTTGCGTGTTAGTACCTGTTATTAAAAGCCAAATTTTCTATTCAGTTTTTGAAAAAACGCTGTTTAATATCAAGGCCGCTTTAAAATTTTGTCAGACTCATAAATAAATAAATCGTTTATTAATTTTTAAATATTTCATAGGAAAAATTATTATCATTATTAAACAGAAACCCTTTATTTAATAAGAGAAGTTAGACCGCAGATTTAGTACTCTTTAAATGCCTGAGCCGGTCTTAATGACAGCTACGCTAAGTCAAATATAATCACAAAAGTGACCTATATGGTTTATTTTTTTATCATTTTACATAATTTAAAAAAATATACATTTTGCAAACAGCAAATTGTCTAGTTTGTTGTAACTAGATTTGCTTGCGGTTTTATTAAAAGAAGGTGATCGTCAACGGTGTATGATACTATAGTTTCTAATAAAAATTGCAGTTTACAATCAGAAAACTCTAGTTATGAAGAATTACAGTTAAGTCTAGAAAAACACGACATTAAAGACTCAGATTTTGCTGGGACGTCTACAGAATCTTATAGAATCAATCCGTCCATAATCAATAATATAGTTGTGCGCTAAACCTGTTAGGCAGAATTGTTGCCATTCAGATTAAAAAGCTGGAATGTCCTTGAGAAGGAAACTAATTTCTTCTTATTGTCGATGTGAACAAGATTTCCAACGCTTGTCCTCTGCAGAAGGGAATTTAGTGTATGATGTTGATTTATTATTGAGTGTGTTAGGAAACCGTCATGATCCTTAGGAATAGAGGTTGTTTATAGATTCTCCTAAATCCAGCTTAAAAGCAGTGTTTCTTTATATGAGAAATAAAAACCTTACAATTTTTATTGCTTATACAGTCTATATAAAAAAGATGTACGACAACATGATTTTGCAATTCAATATACAATACCAACCCCATTCTTGGAATATGGATATGCAGAGATTTGACTAAATTCTATTGTTTTCTATGTGAGTAGGATAACAGTGATTGCAAAAATTAATTTTGTCAAGACACAATGAGCTAGAGAAATCTTATATTTGGACAAAAATAAAAAACCTAATTTCTCAACAAGTTGTAAATCCTGTGCACGTATATCTTCCTTCTCTTGAACTCTGGTTAATGAAAAATTTTTTTTTTTGGTAAAAATAGGCGACCAACAAAATATCAAACACAAAACGAATACCAGTCATAAAGATAACTTATAAAAGCGAAACTGATAAATGGGATAGACCTATCAATATCGAAAAAGAACTGGAAAAAAGATATATATATATATATAGACATATAAACCGGTTGCTGTTGAGCCCGTAGAATATATAAACGTTACGCTCTGTAGCCCGAAGAAACGCTATTAAGCCCGGTTTCGGGCTCATCTACGTATCCATGTGTATATAATCAAAATACGATTATATAAGCATCAAAACGTGTAAATCCAAAAATTTGGCCGGGCTTCATATTGTACCATTTATATCTTCATTATATATAAAATAGTTCAGAGTTAGTCGCTGCAGAGGTCGCTTTTATATATAAACTGTCTACAGACACGGACGGTACGTTGTGTAGCCCAACATGCGACAACGTTGGACGGGCTTAATAACAAGCAGTAAACGTATACTCTAAGTGTATTTTACTTTAGTATGAATTTTATGCACTTTTTGAGTATCATCACGTTTTAATAATTTTTCACAATAACAATACAAACGGTTTTAGTTGATTTTTAAAAACGTTTGCAATTTCTACGTGATGCTTGTACGTACTTATATAGAATGTGGTACTTTTATAACTATTAAATTAAATTTAAAAAAGGATTGAAAAATTATTTGAAAACCTCTAAAGAGATTTGGATCAAAAGTACAATATAGGTAGTTAAGAAACTTTAAAGTTATAAGAATGATTTGTTGGTTCATTCATAATGTGATACCTATAAAATAATTTGAAACATAAATACATACATTTAATAAAACCATATAACAGAAAAAGGTATGTCTTAGGATATGATATTAGCATTTCTCATATATTTTTTTTTACTAAAAATCTTTAAAAACAATGTAGGAATCTTGTTTTGTAGTGTAAAAATTCTTAGAAGCATGGAAATTTTTAGTAGTCTGAAAGAGTTGTGTAAAACCAATTGGAAAATATTACTTCCCATGAAATAATTATGGAAAGTTATGATAATTTTGCAGATAACACTGTACAATTAAAACAAAATTAAATTTGGTTTTACCAACACAAAGCTTTTACAAACAAAATTGAAAAAAGAATTGTCCTAGCAGAAAGAGAAACAAAACTTACAGTCATAAATTTTAAAATCGACACAGAGTTTTTAAGTAATTACTTAAAAGTTAGAAAAATAATAATTAAGACAAACAGTTAATCCACTTCTTACAAGAAATAAGATATTTTTTTAAAGTTTGAGTTATTTCATATGAAATCGTCTAAAAGTAAAAGATGACTTATTTTAGAGTACTAAAAAAGAAATCTACGCACATTTAGTTTTTTTTATGCTTTTTTTGAGTGCACAACGAAAATTTATTCAAAACCGATAAACAATGACGCGCTGCTAAAAATACGTTTTTTAACTTATTTTCAGTGATTTTTAACTGACTCTAGTGTCTATGTCGTTTAATGTAAGCACCTAATGTTATTCAGAAATTCAGTTTAATTATCCTAAAAGGAATAAACCCAACAATTGATTAAAAAAACCCACTTTTTGTACAAAAAAAAGGCTTGAAATTCGATGAAATCAGGCTACATTGGTCGTCTTGTTGTTGTCACATTCTTAGTGTCGATACACTTTTAAGCAAATATCTAAGTAATTTTATTAGGTTAAAAATATTATTTGCAATTGGTTACTTTTTTGTGTAGTTTTATCTATTTTGTTTGTATCTTATAGTATAATAAGTAGGTTGAATGTTTTTAAACGTGATTTTATGTTTTTATTTTCATTGAAATTGTGTGTATTGTAAGTGAGATTTGTTACGTAAATATAACATATGATGGAATATTGAATTTTTTGTAACAAAACATTATATTTTCTTAGAAGGCTTAGCTTATAGGCTTAACGATATTGACAGCATCACAATTATAGAAAACTGAATACCTTTACGGTATCAACTAGCTGTGACCGTGAGAAACCTAAACTATATTAAATTATTGTACCTTTTTATGTTATTATCTTATTAATACATGTGTTACAGCAGCTTGAACATTCACACTCGATACAAAAAACTAATTTTTATGCCAAGAATTTCGTTAGAGCAGAAATCCAACATTGTTTCTGGAGTTACTATATGATGATCTGCAGTTCGTTCTAAGCTTTTTTTAATAGTTTGTGACGGTCCGATTAATGATAAATATGTTACTTTAATCGGCATTTAACGTCCACATTAAGGAACAAATAAATTGAGTGAAAATGTTTTAGACTACTTATTAGAATTCCTCAATTTCGTTATTTGAAACAGAGTATTCTATTTACTATCACATACATATTTTAATTTCAACTAAAATTTCATGATATTGTTGTATGACATACTGTATGCCCAAAACTAACCTTTCAATTTATTTCCAATTTATTAAAAAAACTTTGTGTGCGTAAATAAGAATATGTAGGTACAAACATGTAAAACAGGTTGTTGTTGAGCCCGTAGAACATATAAACGCTACGTTCTCAAGCCCGAAGAACCGTTATATATCCCAGTTTTAGGCGCATCTCTGTATATATGCGTATGTCATCAAAATACGATTGTAGAATCATTATTTTTTTTATTATGCGGTATATTGTAAGTTTGATTTAAACATTAATTTGTGCTTGTCAAATGACGACAAATAGCCCACTGTAGGTTAGTGGTGGTGGTTGCGGCAGCGGTTAAATTTAACGTTTGTTTAAAAAACTTGCCAAAAACAGAGTTACATGCGGAATTTTAAAAAAAATTATTTAATTTGCTGCCGTTTTGAGTAGGTTTTTTCAGATAAGAATTTGCTAATACACAGAAGTTATAGCTTACAATTTTGGAATTATATTTACAAATAAAACAAACTTTGCACCAATCATAAAAAGAGTTTAATGCTTGAATACAGTTTTTATTTTAAATCTGCAGAAAGTTTATTTGTTACGTCAATATTAATCAAGTTAAATTTTAAAAAATTATTAGATCGGAAGATGTTTAAGACAGTTATCTGCAAAGACTAAACGCAAATGTTAAAATTTCAAATCAATCGAATTTCGCTTAATAACTACGTTTAGAGCGTGTATAATATTGGCAACACAGTCGGGGTTAACAGCGCGCTAATAACGTCGTGAGAAAAGCGTTACCGCCCGGGCTCATCGGGCACCTGTTTACATATCGGGCTCAATTGCGTGCAGTTTATACCTATATATATATATATAATTTCCAGTTCGGCTTTAGAAAGGAAAAATCCACTCTAGATGCTCTAAAATGGGCGGAAGAGTAATTTTATAATAACAGCGGTAAATAGAAAATGTTAATCACTTTGGATGTTAAGAATGCTTTCAATACAGCGCAATCGCCATTCATTATCACCGAGCTCGAAAATAAAAAGATTTCTAAACACCTAATAATTATAATTAAAAATTATCTAAAGAAAAGAAGATTATATCTTCATAGTATCAAATATGTGGACGTAGATACTAGAGTCCCACAGAATCAAAAGAGTATGAGACAGCAAATAAGTAAGAACGTGTTCAGAAGTGTTTTATTAACAATGGAAGACAGTGGTTCTATTTAAGTTCAAATTATCAAACGTAAACCCACCAGACAAATTTAACTTTAAAAATTGTCCGAGCTGACCGCAATGAAAAAAACGTTTTCGACGATACAAGTCTGTGTGAGAAAATTTATATAAAACGGCGGAGAAAAAGGTCAAGGTCACACGTCATCGCGGGCAACGACAAAATCATGTGAGTGTTGTGGGTTGCAGTACTACTGTAGAAAGAAATGTCTTGCAAAAGATTTAAAATGTCGAGCGTGTGCCAAATGGGGACATTGGGACAAACAGTGTAAGTCGAAACCAAAAGGGTATTAACGTGTACGTATTAACGATACTGAAAATGTGGTAGATAAACCATCAATCAATTAATGTATTAGAAAAGATTTTTTTAACCTTGGAACAAATAGATTCCAAATAGCCGGACATATTTAACGAGATAAGCCCGATACGAACGACATTTATAACTCCCTGTGGTAGATTCCTTTTTAAAATATTACCATTCGGTATATCGTGTGCTCCCGAACATTTTTCAATGCAATTCACGTGTATTTTATCGGATATTCAAAGACTTGTGGTTCATATGGATGACGGATAACAAATCCATGCTTCGAACATGGAGGAACACGATAAATTCTTAGACACAGTCTTGAAACGCCTTCACTCGAAAAGTCTTACATTAAATAAATCCAAATGCGTCTTATTAGTGAATAAAGTCAATTATTTGGGACATATATTGTCCACAGACATTTTAATTGACCTTGAAAGAGTGGAAGCTGTTAATAAATTCCCAGTACCAACAACAAAAACAGTAGAATATAGCGCTTATAAGGAATGATAAATTATGCTAGTAACTTTATAGAGAATAAATCTCAAATATTAGGGCCACTCACATATCTGCTTAAAAAAGGCAACAAATTCATTTGGGATTACTTCAAAATCAACCATTTAACTAATAAAGGAAAAATTACATAACTCACAAAACCTTGCATTTTTCGATCCAAAGAAGATTTTAGTAGTCAGTTCAGATGCATCTTCCTACGGATTTGGAAGTACGATTTCACAAATTAATGTAAACGGTACGAAAGAAATTGTAGCGTTTGCTTTTCGTTTATTAAGTTTTATGGAATTCTGGTAAGCACAAATTGAAAAAGAAGTGTTAGGTTTAACGTAGGCAGCAGAGAACTTTTCTGATAATTTTACAAGTATCTCGAAAGTAATTTATGACACTGCTCATAAACAAACTTTACAAACAAAAATTAGATGATTTAACTCCTAGATTACAACGAATTAGGATGGGAGTTAATGCAATATAACTATCAAGTATAATATACTATAAATAAAAATTTAATCATATCAGACGCTCTTTCTAGAAGCGCTAATAGAAATTAAATACCCGCAAATCAAAAACTAAGCACAGAAGTCGAAGCTTATGTACATTTTATAATCAAATAGTCAATTAATTCATTAATTAAAAAGAATTCGCATAAATACTGTGTTTTTAGGTTGGTCAGAAAAATCTAAAATACTAACAGAATTTATTCCTTGCTATCAGTGTAGGTACGACTTTAGTTTTTAAGAAAAAAAAGTTCTAATAAGTTCACGTATTGTTATACTCAAAATCTTTGCAGCTTTAATGTTTAGAATTTACTAATTCAGGTCATCAAGAAATCGTAAAATGTCGCGAACGAATCAAAATATCTATTTGGTGGATAGGTTTTTCAAACAAATTGAAGCTCTTTTAAAAAAATATCTAAATTGTGTGGAAAAAAAACGAATATCAAAGAAAGTTTCGTCAAGGAATCAATTCCTGACAGACGTTGGCAGAAAATCGGAGTAGATTTTTTAAATAAAATAAATGGTTTTAATAGTCACAGATTATTTTTCAAATTTTTTGAGATGAGTAATTTAAATGAAGATCCGTAATCCTAAATTTAAAACATTTATTTTCTTAATATGGAATTCCAGAATTGGTTATGACTGACAACGGTCCGCAATTTCAAAATTCTTTTGCAAACTTTTTCAAAACATTATAATTTTAAATGCATTACTCATAGTCCTTATTTTGCACAGTCCAATGGAGCTGTAGAAAGAACAGTCCATATTGCTTAAGATCTACTAAACAAAACAAAGATATACATTTAGCTCTTTTGTCTTATAGATCAACACCTTTAGAACCAGAATTTAGTCCTGCAAAACTTTGTATGTCATGGAAATTAAAGACTTATATCACTTAGTAAACTTAATATATATGTAGATATGACTTCTTTTAAAGATATGGAGAAGAAGAGTAAATATAAAAGAAAGAAATTATAATGTTAGACATAAGGCAAAAGACATGACAGATTTAAATATAGGGAATACAGTTTGAAATATTAACATCCGAAAATACCGTGTGGTTTCAAAAATCTATGCAGTGACTCACGTTCATATTTAGTTAGAGCGTGCGATGATGGAGTCTATAGACGGAACCGGTGGCATTTGGTTTACGGACCGTATTTTGTGTTCAACCTGATGACCCACTTATAAATGATGATGAATAGAGCGGTGATTCCTTATGACAACATAACATTAGTCCTAAGCATAATAATATTGTCACAAAAAGTAACAAAAACGATAATTTTACTAATGACGATAAGTAATCAACCGCTTCTATGATTACTCCAATAGAAAATGAAGTAGTACGTAGATCAATAAGGAAAGTTTCTAAACCATTGTATGTAAAGGATTATATGTGTTCAAGCATTTATAAAAAAAGGATGTGTGACGAAAGACACGGACGGTGACAAGATAGTTCAACTTTTTGCACGACTATAAAAGTGTGTACTCGTGATAGATATTAAAACATAAAGAGTTAATGTGTAACTATAATAATAAAGTAGAAGACAATAACAGCACAACTAACATAATGAAAAACATAAGGAGACCAAGATTCTATAAAAGAAAAATTCTGTATGAGATTGTCAAACCCGTTTTGCTTTACAATATTTGCCAATATGGCATAAAACACTATAGGTAAAGAAATACCTAAAAATAATTGCCAAAGAAAAGTTATTTTGGGAGTGATAAGTGCATATAGAACTACTTCCACTCCAGCTGGGGATACCACCCATAGACCTAGTAGTTGAAGAAAGAAGAATGCGTTATGATCAAAATCAAATGAATAAAAGATATAAAAGAAAATACAATAATCGCATAGCAAAAAGATGGCGAGATAATACAAAAACGGCAAAATGGACAAAAGATTAATTCCAGATGTACGCAAATGTGCCAAATGCAAACATAAAGAATCAAATTACTTTGTCACCCAATTTTTAAGCGTACATGGAAGTTTCAAATCCTACACCTTTAAAATCAAAAAACATGACAATGAAACATATCCTTACTGTAATCACAGACTAGACCAAACAGAACATACCCTTCTTATTTGCAGAAAAAATGATCAAACTCAGGAAGGAAATAGAAAATAAAATTAAATGTATACAAAATCCAAGAAAATATTGTTCATCAAAGGATGGAGAGCAAATTGATATCTAATGGAATAACTATAAAATCGAAAATGGAAAAAAAGAAAGAAGAAAAAAGACAAATACAATCTTGAACATCAGAAATAGTAAAGCGGTCGACGTGAACCTGCAGGACATTCTACGTCCAGTTTCTTTAGACTGAATTATACAAATGAAGAGTTTTTGTGGGTAGGGCCTAATGAAAGGGAAAAGGAGGCCCACACTCTCCCTACATAATGTAGAAAAGTTACCCTATAAAAGATTTTTCCTTAATAAAAAAAGAAGTCAGAAATAATAATAATAAATAATAAGGATACATACAGTTAGAATAACAGTTGCTGCAATTGTTTTTGTTAAAAATTATCTGTTCATCGCAAAGAGCAAATTCTGTTGTAGAAAATAGTTCTATACTGGCAAATATCCAACTACACTTTCTCTTTTCTTTTTGTCAGACGCTTAAACTACTGTTAGAATTTTGAACAAAATTTGTCTTTTTCAAACTGCAGTGCACCAAAAAAATGATGTATAAAATCAAAAGGAAAACATGGAAAGTACTAATGGCAAGAAAAATAAAGAACATCTTTGAATCATATGTCACGAAACAGTCGATGAAATGTGATACATGTCAAAATTTTTTTTTGAATTTTTTTACATTCTTAGCTGTCTGCAGACTACCGTACAATTTAATTTACATTTAAAATATTCATTCAAAATATAACTGACGCAAGTTCTTATATGGACTAGAAATTGTCAGCCTTAGTGTAAGTCATTCCGTTTTTTTTGCAATAAAAATATTCCCGATTTTCCTTATACTTTGTTGAATATACAACAACTCTTAGCTACGATATAAAACAAATAAAAAGTGACAGTAAAATGGTATAAATACGAGAAAATATTAGTTAAAAATAGTGATTACGTCAATCTATATTACACTTTCCCTTTTCTCTTTGCCAGACACAACAGCTACTGTTAGAATTTTGGTATCTTTTTAAACTGCAATTATTGACAGCAGAAAAATAAAAGCTGAAAAATCTCAAGTTCTTACTTCAACTCCTTTTAAGAACCGCTTAGAAGAAAGTTGATAGAGAAGCAAGTAAACGCGACTAAAAATTAAAGTTTAAAGGCACCTCAAAAAATCAAAATAAAAATAGAACAAAAAAAAACAAAAATGAAGAAAAATATGGAAAGCACTAATGGCAAGATAAATAAAGAACATCTTTGAATCACGTCACGAAACATTCAATGAAGATTAGATCAAATGTAATACGTGTTAAAGTTTTTCTTTTGAATTTTGTTACATTTTAATCTGTCTCCAGGCTACTCCTACAATTTTAATTTACATTTAAAGTATTTTTATTCAAGATATATCTGACGCAAGTTCTTATAATAACTAGAAATTGTCAGCCTCAGTGTACGTTGCAAAAATTAAAGTCAAATAAAATTTCCCGACTTTCGTTATATATGCTTTGTTGGATATACAACTACTCTTAGCTACAATATAAAACAGATGAAAATGTGACAGCAAAATGGAAGAAATACAAAGAAAATATAGTTAAAATAGTAAATAAGTCAACCTATATTACACTTCCCTTTTCTCTTTGCCAGACACTAAAGCTACAGTTTTAGTCTTTTTTGAAACTGAAGTCAAAGAAGTATTGACAGCAAAAAATAAAAGCTGAAAAATCTACAGTTCTAACCTCAACTCTTTTAAGAACCGCTTAGAAAAAAATTGGTAGAGAAGAAAGAAGATTGGATCAAATGCGATACATGTCAAAGTTTATCTTTTGAATTTTGTGACATTTTTAGATGTCCCCAGGCTACCCTTTAATTTTAATTTACATTTAAAGTATTTTATTCAAGATATTACTGACGCAAGTTCTTATAATAACTAAAAATTACCGGTGTGAAGTTAGCCACGGATCTAGCCATAAAAATTTACTTTGAATTTAATGCCAATATAAAGCCTTTAAACATTTCCAAATGAAAGTTATAATATAAATGTCCGCTACAAACATGATTTAATATATTTATATATGATTTTTATTAAAAATATTAAAAACAATTTCAATAAACTTGTTTTTAACATGTAATTGTAATAGTGCGATTTTTACAAACATAGTCATTTCTGATTTTTCTGCAAATTTGTTTATAATTAGATTAAACAATTATTAATAACATATTAAAAAATTACGATGTGGTCATTTCTTAAATAAAAGTTATAGTTTATAATTAGATTAAACAATTAACAATAACATATTAAAAAATTACGATATGGTAATTTCTTAAAAAAAAGTTATTTACGTCGAAGTTGCAGCAATGCAATAATAAACAAATTTTCAAAAAAATCAAAAATGACTATGTTTGTAAAAATCGCACTATTACAATTACATGTTTAAATACATGTTTATTGAAATTGTTTTTATTATTTTTAATACAAATTATATATAAATATATTAAATTATACTAATTAATTTGGACTTCTTCGTTTAGGAGGGGCATGTAAAACCACTTTAATTTATTTTTGTGGCAACGTTTCGTGCTAAAGGCGAGCACTTTATCAGGCCAAAGAATAAAATCAAATGGATCAATTCACCAACCAAGGACATAGGCAACTTTACGAGATTGTGTTTACTAAATAATAAATAAAACATTAAACATAAAATGGTCAATAATTAATTTTTTTCTAAACAACGCAGGACATAAACGTTCAACAAACAATTGACAAATCTCATTTTGTTGTTTGTTGAACGTTTATGTCCTGCGTTATTTAAAAAATGGTAATTATTGACCATTTTATGTAGTAAACACAATCTCGTAAAGCGTTGCCTATGTCCTTGGTCGGTGGATTGATGAAGTGCTCGCCTTTAGCACGAAACGTTGCCACAAACATAAATTAAAGTGGTTTTACATGCCCTTCTAAACGAGGGAAGTCCAAATTAATTAGTACACATACAGAGGAGGAGAAGGAACCTTTACCAAGTATATTAAATCATGTTTGTAGCGTACATTTATATTATAACTTTTATTTGGAAATGTTTAAAGGCTTTATATTGCCATTAAATTCAAAGTAAATTTCTATGGCTAGATCCGTGGCTAACTTCACACCGGTCTAGAAATTGTCTGCCTTAGTGTAAGTCTTTCCGTTTTTTTGCAAAAAAAGTCACGATTTTCCGTATACTTTGTTGGATATACAACGACTCTTAGCTAGAATATAAAACAGATGAAAATGTCCAAACAGTAAAATGGCATAAATACGAAAAAAATAATAGTTAAAAATACTAATCACCATAGAAGTTAATCCTATATTACACTTCCCTTTTCTCTTTGCCTATCACTAAAAGCTGTAAAGTCTTGGTCTCTTTTTTGAAACTGCAGTCAAAGAAATATTTATTGCCACAGAAAATAAAAACTGAACAATCTAAACTTCAACTCCTTTTAAGAACCGCTTAGAAAAAAGTTGGTAGAGAAGAAAGAAAATTGGATCAAATGTGATACATGTCAAAGTTTTTCTTGGAATTTTGTTTACATTTTTAGATGTCCCCAGGCTACCCCTTCAATTTTAATTATACATTTAAAGTATTTTATTTAATATATGCAAGTTCTTATAATGAGTCTTTTCCGTTTTTTTTTTGCAAAAAAATCCTGGATTTTCCTTATAGTTTGCTGGGATATACAACGATTCTCTTCTCTCTGCGATATAAAAACCAAAGAAACAAATGTGACAGTAAAATAGTATAAATACGAGCAACTATTAGTTAAAAAATAGTGATTACGTCAACCTATATTACACTTTCCTTTTTCTCTCTTGCCAGCCTCTACAGCAGCTACTATTAGAATTTTTGAAACTGCAGTCAAAGAAAGTATTGACAGCAAAAAAATAGTAAAGCTAAAAATCTAAAGGTCTTACCTCATAACTCCTTTCTTTCAAGGACGGCCCAGAAGAAAGTTGATAGAGATGGAAAGTCAACGCGATTAAAACAATTAAAGTTTAAAGGCTCGTCAAAAAATAAACTAAAAGTAAAAGATAAAAAAATGTAACAAAATGAAGAATGAAATAAAAAAATATGGAAAGCACTTCATGGCAACATATAAATAAAGAACATCTTTGAATCATTTGTCACGAAACATTCGATGAAGATTGGATCAAATTTAATGCAGAGTTAAAAAGTTTTTCTTTGAATTTTGTTTACATTTTAAGCGGTCTCCAGGCTCTTCTAGCAATTTGAATTCTTCAGTGTAAGTATTTCCGTTTTTTTGCAAAACAAATCAAATAAAATTTCCTGACTTTTCTTATTCTTTGTTGGATTTAAAAACTACTCTTTTATTTCACAATATAAAACAGATAAATATGTGACAGTAAATAGCATAAACACGAAAAATAATAGTTTAGAAGAAAGTTGATAGAAGAAACAAGATTGGATCAAAATGTGATACATTTCAAAGTTTTTCTTTTCAATTTTGTTATATTTTTAGATTTCCCCAGAGGTGAGCACTGAAGACATCTAAAACCTACCCTTTAATTTTTAATTTACATTTTAAAGTATTTTATTCAAGATCGTACTGGCACAAGTTCTTATAATAAAATATAAAATATGAGAAAAATATTAGTTAAATAAAGTAATTAAGTCTAACCCCTAGTATTACACTTCCTTTTTCTCTTTGTCAGACATTAAAGCTACAGTTTTGAGTGTGTTTTGAAACTGCAGCCAAAAAAGTATTGACAGCAGAAAATAAAAACTGCAAAATGTAAAAGTTCTAACTTCCAACTCCTTTTAAGAACCGTTTAGAAGAAAGTTGGTAGAGAAAAGAAACAAGATTGGATCAAATGTGATACATTTCAAAGTTTTTCTTTTGAATTTTTGTTAGATTTTTAGATTTTCCCAGGGGAGCCTGGAAGACATCTAAAACCTACCCTTTTAATTTTAATTTACATTCTAAAGTATTTTATTCAAGATCGTACTGGCGCAAGTTCTTATAATAAAATATAAAATACGAGAAAATATTAGTTAAATAAAGTAATTAAGTCAACTAGTATTACACACTTCCTTTTTCTCTCTTGTGTCAGACATTAAAGCTACAGTTTTAGTTGTAGTTTTGAAACTGCAGCCAAAAAAGTATTGACAGCAGAAAATAAAAACTGCTGGAAATGTAAAAGTTCTAACTTCAACTCCTTTTTAAGAACCGTTTATAGGAAGAAAGTTGGTAGAGAAAAGAAACAAGATTGGATCAAATGTGATACATTTCAAAGTTGTTCTTTTTTGAATTTTGTTAGATTTTTTTAGATTTTCCCAGGGGAGCACTGGAAGACACTCTAAAAACCTCACCCTTTAATTTTAATTTACATTTAAAGTATTTTTATTCAAGATCGTTACTGGCGCAAGTTCTTATAATAAAATATAAAATACGAGAAAATATTAAGTTAAATAAAGTAATTTAAGTCAACTAGGTATTACACTTCCTTTTTCTCTTTGTCAGACATTAAAAGCTACAGTTTTAGGTGTAGTTTTGAAACTGCAGCCAAAAAAGTATTGACAGCAGAAAATAAAAACTGCAAAATGTAAAGTTCTAACTTCCAACTCCTTTTTAAGAACCGTTTAGAAGAAAGTTGGTAGAGAAGAAAACAAGATTGGATCAAATGTGATACATTTCAAAGTTTTTTCTTTTTGAATTTTTGTTAGATTTTTTAGATTTTCCCAGGGGGAGCCACAGAAGACATCTAAAACCTACCTCTTTAATTTTTAATTTCTTACTATTTAAAGTATTTTATTCAAGATCGTTACATGGCGCAAGTCTCTTACTAATCTAAAATATAAAATACGAGAAAATATTAGTTAAATAAAGTAATTAAGTCAATTAGTATTACACTTCCTTTTTCTCTTTGTCAGACATTAAAGCTACAGTTTTGGTGTGTTTTGAAACTGCAGCCAAAAAAGTATTGACAGCAGAAAAATAAAAACTGCAAAATGTAAAGTTCTAACTTCAACTCCCTTTTAAGAACCGTTTAGAAGAAAGTTGGTAGAGAAGAAACAAGATTGGATCTGTAAATGTGATACATTTTCAAAGTTTTTCTTTTGAATTTTGTTAGATTTTTAGATTTTCCCAGGGAGCCTGAAGACATCTAAAACCTACCTGCTTTAATTTTAATTCTACTGAAGATTTAAAGTATTTTATTCAAGATCGTACTGGCGCAAGTTCTTATAATAAAATATAAAATGTACGAGAAAAATATTAGTTAAATAAAGTAATTAAGTCAATTAGTATTACACTTCCTTTTTCTCTTTGTCAGACATTGAAAGCTACAGTTTCTGGTGTGTTTTGAAACTGCAGTCCAAAAAAGTATTGACAGCAGAAAATAAAAACTTGTACCAAATGTAAAGTTCTAACTTCCAACTCTCTTTTACAAAGAACCAAGTTTAGAAGAAAGTTGGTAGAGAAGAAACAAGATTGGATCAAATGTGATACATTTCAAAGTTTTTCTTTTGGAATTTTGTTAGATTTTTTAGATTTTCCCAGGGGGAGCCTGAAGACATCTAAAACCTACCTCTTTAATTTTAATTTACATTTAAAGTATTTTATTCAAGATCGTACTGGCAACAGTTCTTATAATAAAATATAAAATACACGAGAAAATATTAGTTAAATACAAGTCATTAAGTCAACTAGTATTACACTTCCTTTTTCTCTTTGTCAGACATTCAAAGCTACAGTTTTGGTGTGTTTGAAAACTGCAGCTTCAAAAAAGTATTGACAGCAGAAAATAAAAACTGCAAAATGTAAAGTTCTCTAACTTCAACTCCTTTTAAGAACCGTTTTAGGAAGAAAGGATTGGTAGAGAAAGAAACAAGATTGGATCAAAATGTGATACATTTCAAAGTTTTTCTTTTTGAATTTTGTTAGATTTTTTAGATTTTCCCAGGGGAGCTTCCTGAAGACATCTAAAACCTACTCACTTTAATTTTAATTTACATTTAAAGTATTTTATTCAAGATCGTACTGGCGCAAGTTCTTATAATAAAATATAAAATACGAGAAAAATATTAGTTAAATAAAGTAATTAAGTCGAATTAGTATTACACTTTCCTTTTTCTCTTTGTCAGACATTAAAGCTACAGTTTTGGTGTGTTTTGAAACTGGCAGCCAAAAAGTATTGACAGCAGAAAATAAAAACTGCAAAATGTAAAGTTCTAACTTCAACTCCTTTTAAGAACCGTTTCTAGAAGAAAGTTGGTAGAGAAGAAACAAGATTGGATCAAATGTGATACATTTTCCTGAAAAGTTTTTCTTTTGAATTTTGTTAGATTTAGATTTTCCCAGGGGAGCCTGAAGACATTCTAAAACCTCCACCTCTTTAATTTTAATTTACATTTAAAGTATTTTATTCAAGATCGTACTGGCGCAAGTTCTTATAATAAAAATATAAAATACGAGAAAATATTCAGGTTAAATAAAAGTCATTAAGTCAACTAGTATTACACCTCATTTTTCTCTTTGTCAGACATTAAAGCTACAGTTTTGGTGTAGTTTTGAAACTGCAGCCAAAAAAGTATTGGACAGCAGAAAATAAAAACTGCAAAATGTAAAGTTCTAACTTCCAACTCCTTTTAAGAACCGTTTAGAAGAAAGTTGGTAGAGAAGAAAACAAAGATTGGATCAAATGTGATACATTTCTAAAGTTTTTCTTTGAATTTTGTTAGATTTTAGATTTTCCCAGGGAGAGCTCTGAAGACATCTGTAAAACCTACCCTTTAATTTTAATTTACATTTAAAGTATTTTATTCAAGATCGTACTGGCGCAAGTTCTCTTATAATAAAAATATAAATATACGAGAAAATATTAGTTAAATAAAGTCATTAAGTCAATTAGTATTACACTTCCTTTTCTCTCTTTGTGTCAGACATTAAAGCTACATGTTTTGGTGTGTTTTGTGAAACTGCAGCCAAAAAAGTATTGGACAGACAGAAAATAAAAACTTTACCAAAATGTGGAAAAAAGTTCTAACTTCTCAACTCCTTTTAAGAACCGTTTTAGAAGAAAGTTGGTAGAGAAGAAACAAGATTGGATCAAATGTGATACATTTCAAAGTTTTCTTCTTGAATTTTTTGTTAGATTTTTAGATTTTCCCAGGGGGAGCTCTGGAAGAACATCTAAAACCTACTCCCTCTTTAATTTTTAATTTACATTTAAAGTATTTTTATTCAAGATCGTATTGGCGTAAGTTCTGCGTATAATGATTAGAAATTGTCAGCCTTAGCGTAAGTCTCCGTTTTTTTGCAAAAAATTCACAATTTCCGGAACTTTCTTTATTTTTTGTTGGATATACGACTCTAAGCTACGATATAAAACAGAAGAAAATGTGACAGGAAAATAGCAAAAATACGAGAAAATATTAGTTAAATATAGTAATTAAGTTTCAATCTAGTATTACACTTCCGTTTTCTTCTTTTGTCAGACACTAAAGCTACAGTTTTGGTGTGTTTTGGAAACTGCAGATAAAAAAGTATTGATACAGCAGAAAATAAAAACTGAAGAAAAATGTAAAAGTTCTAACTCTCCAACTCCTTTTTAAGAACCGTTTAGAAGAAAGTTGGTAGAGAAGAAAAGAAGATTGGATCAAATGTACGATACATTTCAAAGTTTTTCTTTGAATTTTGTTATATTTTTTAGATTTTCCCAGGGGGAGCCTGAAGACATCTAAAACCTACTCCTTTAATTTTAATTTACATTTTAAAGTATTTTATTCAAGATCGTACTGGCTGCAAGTTCTTATAATGACTAGAAATTCGTCAGCCTTAGCGTAAGTCTCCGTTTCTTCTTGGAAAAAGATTTAATTTCCCGACTTTCTTTATTTTTTGTTGGATATACGACTCTAAGCTACGATATAAAAACAGAAAGAAAATGTGACAGTAAAATATAGCAAAAATACGAAGAAAATATTAGTTAAATAAAGTAATTAAGTCAACTAGTATTACACTTCCTTTTTCTCTCTTGTCCAGACACTAAAGCTACAGCGTTTTGGTGTGTTTTGAAACTGCAGTCAAAAAGTATTGACAGCAGAGAAAAAATAAAAACTGAAAATTGTAAAGTTTCCTAACTTCAACTCCTTTTAAAAACCGTTTAGGAAGAAAGTTGTTGGTAGAGAAGAAACAAGATTGGATCAAAATGTGATACATTTCAAAGTTTTCTCTTTGAATTTTGTTAGATTTTTAGATTTTCCCAGGGGAGCCTGAAGACATCTAAAACTCTACCCTTTAATTTTAATTTACATTTAAAGTATTTTATTCAAGATCGTACTGGCGCAAGTTCTTTATAATGACTAGAAATTGTCAGCTTTAGCGTAAGTCTCCGTTTTTTGCAAAAAATTAAATTTCCTGACTTTCTTTATTTTTTGTTGGATATACGAACTCTAAGCTACGATATAAAACAGAAGAAAATGTGACAGTAAAATAGCAAAATACGAGAAAATATTGAGTTAAATATAGTAATTAAGTCAACTAGTATTACACTTCCGTTTTCTCTTTGTCTAGACACCTCAAAGCTTACAGTTTTGGTGTAGTTTTTTGAAACTGCAGTAAAAAAGTATTGACAGCAGAAAATAAAAACTAGAAAAATGTAAAGTCTCTAACTTCAACCTCCTTTTAAGAACCAAGTTTAGAAAGAAAGTTGGTAGAGAAGAAAGAAGATTGGATCAAATGTGAAACATGTCAAAGTTTTCTTTTTGAATTTTGTTTACATTTTTAGATATCTCCAGGGGGAGTTTCTGGGGACATCTAAAAACCTACCTCTTCAATTTTAATTTACATTTAAAGTTATTTTATTCCAAGATATTACTGAGTGCAAGTTCTTATAATGACTAGGAAATTGCCAGCCTTAGCGTAAGTCTCCTGCTTCTTTTTTGCAAAAAAATTAAATTTCCTGAACTTTCTCTTTATACTTTTGTTGAATATACGACTCTTAGCTACGAGTATAAACACAGAAGAAAATGTTTGACAATAAAAATGGCAAAAATACAAGAAAATATTAGTTAAAAAATAGTAATTAAGTCAACCTATATTATGCTAATTACATTAATAAAGTTAGTTAAACAAACTAAGATACGCAATGCAAACTTACAGCCAAACAATTAAAACTATTTTAGGAAGAAAGTAGGCAAATAAACTCAAGAAGTAACGAATAAATATTGAAAGTGATTGTGACAAACTTGCCGGGTTGAATGGGTGTTACTCTATGGAAAATTTGAGACAACTAGACAAGAAAATTAAAAACACAATTGTTATCTCTTTATCACTTTATGATGTTTCTAGAACGTCAAATTATCTTTAGTTCTTTTACAAAACAATTTTTAAATATAACAACACGTTTTTATTGTTTATTGCAAAATCATGAAAATCGCTATCGTTCCGAAAATGACTTTTATTGCTCAGATTAGCGAATAACATAACAAAAAAAGAAACAATTTTAAATTTTAGATTAAACTTGATGAAGCGTATATTTTGGAAATATAATTTAAAAAAAGCTACTCAATACAAATTTTCTATAATGATGAATTATTGTAAATCATTCACGAGCGGTTGTTTTTATTCATTCTTTCGAATGGTATAAAAATAAGCCTGTATAAATGTGTTAATATTAACTTCAGCATCGAATAACAAAATATCACTAATTTTCAACAAAACTATGTACAAGGTCGACACACTTCCGATTAACCAAAAATCACTTGTTTGTTTAATTTTGGAATCTGGTTTCGCGTTTGAAATGTGCGCAGCATGAATCGCCCGTTCTAACCAGACTGACGGTAAGAAAATATTTTGTAAACTAAACTTGTTAAGTATGATGGGTCAAGGTACATGTACCTGCTTAGGATCTACAAGGTTACTTTAATTTCTAAATCGAAATTGATAGCGTCTTTACGTAACCCCTGGAATGCGCACTAACATGTAGCAAAAAGCATACTTTGTATTCGGTCATTTAACACAATTTCTACACACTTCACTTCCACAAACATCATTACTCTAAAGTTATTAAAACACAAAATTAAAAGTAAACAAATTTGAAGTTAAACACGTTAACTATTAACACACATTTAAAATAGCTGGAAAATATGTTAAAGTTAAAAGTTTAAACTACTTCTCCATTTCCTTCTTTAATAATTCAAATTTCTAAAAACATTTGCATGCAAAAGACACAGATTAATATTTATTAACGTGTTTTGAAGTTACTTTTTTAATGAATAAATTGAGACTTCTTTTCTAACTGGATTATTATTTATCATTACTTCACTTAAATAACTTATTAACAATGCATTCAGATGAGCGCTACTCTGTTACAGTAAATTGGATTTTACAACGGTTATCTTTAATTGAAGACTAAATTTAACGTAATATTGTAGATTAGGCGGTTTATTATTTGTTTTTTTTTTTTTTTAATAACATGTTTTAGTTTTGTATTGTTACTGTTAAAATAATGGTAGATTAGAACGTTATAGTTTTATCAAAGTTAAAAAATCACAATCGTTTCTTTATATTTCAAAGTCGATAATATAAACAAATTCCTTTGTGTTTTTATGATTCATTTAATGGGTTCAAATAGAATTTGCGTAAGATGAGTAAGTACTTACTGATCGTTAATCATGCGTTAAACACATTCCATATCGATTTTAATTGGTATTACATCCTTTCTGCTAACATATTTAGGTTTTTTTAAAGCTTTAGGATAAGATTTAACTCTTTTGAATGTACCAAAAATGTACTTAGTACATAATTAAAGACGTTTCCGTTTAGTAATCTGGGTATATCAATTCTAGTACACTGAGTAAAAACAAACTTTTTTGGGTCAGCATCAACAGTAACTCTAAGCTTTAAAACTAAAGTCAAAATCTAAGGTACTTGCTCTCCTAAACTAATAATCTGAACAGTTTTAGTTTTTTTTTCTGTTATAGTAGTATATGGATTGTGTGCAAAAAATCTCTAGGTACAATTGTGTTTTAATTTACTTCATGCACTTTAGTTATTTCTGTTTTTATTTTGTTCAATTCATTTCCATTAGGTGGCTTTATTTCTTTGATATTAATATTTTTGTGCGTTTGAGTGTTTATTAATTTCTGGTTTCTTTTTGATAACTCTTCAAATTCTCCATTTTGTACAATTATTTATTAGTTTTTCTTTTCTTGTTATATTTCAAAAGGTGTGTAACGTTTTAGGAAAAAAATGTAGTACTGCTGTCGTTTCGTATAAAAATAAAAATGCATTATACGTTGTGTACAAGACGTGTTCAGGTAGAGGAAAAGGGCACGGCATTGTTCGAATAAGAAAAGTCTGGGTGCAGAATTTAAGATTAATTCCTGTTTACGAATATTAATGGAAGTTTTGAATTAATCTACAACGTCATTTACACGGAATCATCAGGTATGTACTTTCCCGTATTTATGTTTTAATAAATCGTAATTAGGAAAAACGTCAAGATTACCGTATTTAAATTTTATAGGTTAACGCACTTAAAGCCCATTAATAGAATTTCGCCATGATGTTACTTGGTTCATCATAGTGGATTTTGTCGTGATTAATATGTAATGTTGTTACTTGGCTTTTGTTGTGGCAATTTTGCCATGATTCAGTCGCTGACCATCTGTAATAGGAAGAATTCCGTTTCATTGAGGAAATTATCTGGCTTTGGTTGTATAAAAGAAGCTAAGCAATAGTAGTAAAAATTATTCTATTCTAGTTGTAATTAGATAAATCTTCTATTTTATCATAGGGGTATGTACTATTCGAAGAGGTTCTTAGGTTAATTGCTGTTGTGGGTCTCATATACAAAATTAGGATACCAAATAGTTAGTATCCATGGTGATTTTAGGAATCAGCAGAGTTTAAGGATCAAGCTTAGTCTAATAAACTAATAATAAATAACTAATCAAAGCAAAGAGTGAGTCAACTACACTTATTCAATTGTCGACGTACTCGTAACGGCGGGGAGAAAGATGCTAATTACGGTGTTGGCATACGATACAATATAGGGCTTGTTTATTTTTGATTTTTGTTGTAAATTAATTTTGTTTAAAATTTTTGTAAAACTGATAAGTGGTAAATCGAAGTGTCAATTAATTTAGCGCGTAAAAATGATATAGTGAGGAGGATAAACGAGATAAAAACGTAATTTAATTATTATATAAAAGCGGCGATGTTAGCTTTAGTTATTTGTGTAATTAACGATCCCAGACTTATCGCGTTTTATTAATCCGATACAGTACAAGCGCAATTGTTGGAGTTACTTATTATCCAAATTTTATTTTTACTGCCGCTTCAATAGTAATCTATTACAAAACGTAGGAATATAACTAGAAGTTATTAAATGAACTCTAATTTAATCTGGTTAAGGGTGTGTTGTCCCAGCAACAATATAAATATTTGTGTAATAAATTTTCCTTCCACTACTAGTTGTATACGCTTGCATTATTACGTGATAAAGAGGAAGGCCAGGTGGAAAAGTTGTACTTTTTAAGCGCAGGTAATAGTTATTTAACCAACAAGGTTCAAGTATGAAGGCGCAATTAATAATCAAGACATTTTCACACGCAAGCAAGCGCAGAGAGCCAAAGCGTTAATGTTGTCGAGATTATTAATCGTATATTATCAAACAAGTAGGTTTTTTAATTTTTAGGTCGATTGTACATTATTAATTTTTGCATTCACTTATAATTTTACAATTCTATCACTACTAAACAAATTGATTTATTTTTGTATCAACGGTAGTGGGATTTTTAAGTAATGGGGGTAATGCTTGTATAACCTCAACGCGTCAATTCAAATTCTTTTAATCGGATTGATTATAATTAGTTTTCAAAATATCAATGATTGCAAAAATTTTTTTAGTTTTATGTGATTAACAGTATGTTAGAAAAATCGAAGAAAATTACATCTCGAAACATTAAAAAGTTTTCTTTTATCAGCCGAAAGATAATCGTGGATTGTTCTTTCTTTGTACACAGAACACGGCTGCACTTTCTGATGTAAAAAAGCAAATCAAAATTATTTATAAAGCAAATAGTGTTTATACGTTTGAAAAGTGGTTCATAAATGACGAATACTGTTATTAGGAATAAAACTAGGAAACATTAAAAATCTACTGGTAAAAACAATGGTAATTTTAATACATATTTACTTCTGTAGATAAGAAAGTTTTAACAATAAATATTTTAGTTTGAAAATGTAAGTGTGAATGTTAATTACAACGGTGAACCAGATGTCATAAAACAGAATTCTTACGACAGATTGGGTTTGAGTACAAAAAAATGCCACGAATTATAATTTAGTGTTGTCGCTACTGAATGATGGTTTTAGAGAGAAGAAACTAGTTCACCTACTTATAAATTAAATATATATTTTCTATATTGATTGTTGTGTTACTTTTTGTTTATAACAATATTTACGTAAATGGCAATTTAAAGAAAAATCTGGTATGTACACACGTGAGAAATTCATAATCGTTTGTTCGTATTTATAGATTTGGTCATTCATTAACTATAACATAATGTGCACACATTGTAGTTTTTAAAATGAACAGCATGCAAAAGGGTTGAATTTATAGTAACACAATTGTTTAGTAAATCTTTTTAGTTTATGATTTACTATAAAAATGCTGTTCACTAACCCTTATCGATACAATTTGATGTAGACCACAATTATTGTTAAGGATTTTATTTATCAGCTTCTTTTTAGCATCTTGGTAACTTCAAAGTAGTATCATTTTGTTTTCTATTTTAGTGATCAGTGTTACTTAACTCTACAATTATTGGAAATGTTTACTTATAATAATGCACGGGTGAATTTTTTAATTTATTTTTTATTTAAAAACGTTAACTAATACAACATACGTAACTCCTCATAAAAATCTTAATTCTTTTCTACGATTTTATTGGGTTAGAAAAAAATAGAGCGTTAATAGAAATTCGTTGATTTCATTGGTTTAAAAGTAGTGCGGTAATAGGGGCTACTACCGCACTACTTTTTGATACATTATCATACGTTAATACAAGTATTAATAAACGATCGATTTTAGGGACATAATATTTCATTATTAACTAGTAGTTAATAATGAACATATTTACATTTTCTGATAATACTACAATAGTTTCAAAGAAAAAAAGTTTACCAAACTGCGTACCAAGAGCAAGAGATTTTATTTAATGCTAATTTAAGTTTTCAAATCGCTCAATTAAAAAATTAATTTGATTTTAAAAAGTAAATTATTTGAAGTTCGCGCTTTATTAAATGGGAATATTATTGAGTTAAATATGTTTTAGATATAATCAATGCTTAAAATAATAATGTTTTTAAACAATTTAAACAACTTTAGCAATAAAAACTTACGTTACTTGTTTATTTTTGTGTTTTAAATCACAACAAGAATTACGTCAAAATTAATTCTATTAAACTAATGACAACTGTCAGAATTACTGACTTGATTTTTAATTCTAGAATTAATATCTTAAATTTTAAATTTGATTTAGTAACAGGTAGAAAGGTTTTAATAATTCTAGTAGTGGAAAAATTAGTATATATAATACGGTTGAGAAGCCTTTATTATAATCTGCGCGATTTAGACTCTTCGACGTTTCATGTCTCGCGACATAATCTATCGCTTAGGTTATAATGATGCACTTCTCAACCTTGATATATACATACTATTATATTTTTTGTTAGATTTGGTGTTTTCTTCTAAGACGGTATTGAATAGATTTGATTCCTCATTTATTTAGAATGATTATGTCAGCTTGTTCCTGCTTATGAGTAAACAAACGAGATTCATAGGTAAGCAGATATACCTTTCTAAGATCTTTGATATTGTAGTTTAATCTGAACCTCCCTTTCTTCGACTTCGAGTTGATTACATATACACTTCCTGTGTTGCATGGCTAACTATAATAAGCACTGTTTTAGTTTTTTATTATTTTTGCTTAATTATTCTTTTGTATTGCTAAGTTGGGTGGTCATTAGAGGGTTACATCGCTTTTTGCAGTTTCAAAAAATACGGGAGTGGTTTTCATTTTTTTTCTAATCTGTTTCCAAATTCTTATTTGTTTTGTTTGGTTTTATTTTCCTGGTATGACGTCGTTTCCTATTCTTTACTATTATTATTTTGGACGGGTATGTTGTCTATTAACAGCTACATCTGTTTATAGAAGTCAAGTGCTTCTTGCTCCAGCTTCTTATAGTCGTTCTGGAGCAAGCATACTTATGCCGTAGCATATGTTTTTCTAGCTTTAGTGTGACTTTTTTTCATCAGTATTCGATCGTCGGATAGCTTATGTTACAAAAAGCTATCTCCGAATCTTCTGATTTATTAATACTGCCACACCAGATGCTGCTCTGGCTTCTTTGGGTTTCCTGAGTAGATTAGGATGTAGTCGCCCTTTTTCTTAGTTTCTGATATTGCGCAAATCTCTATTTTATGAAGCTCTTGTTCTAACATTATTTCTTGATCTTTGCCACTAAAAGATCTTACATTCCAGCATCCCAAACACAGCTGGTTTTTTTTTGATTACTCCGTCTCACCTTCCTTTTCCTGCTTGGTTTGTCAACGTTTTATCAGTCCTGTTCCTAGGTTGATACTTGAGGTCTGTGGAGCAGTTTATCTATTTCACAAAGGGTAGGTCGCTGGCCTTGCTTTTCAACCCTCCTCCTTTATCCGGGCTTGGGACCGGCAACGACATCGTTAGGGTCATCAATCCACCCATCGATGTCGCAGGCGGAGTCATACCAGCAATCAGGAATATATTTAATGAGGAAATGACGAATGAAAGAGAGGAGAAATGCTCACACCCTGTGCCTACAACGAACCAAGGATCACTACCACATATTTCAAGCATAAACCACAACATAAAAATAACTCTTTTCAAGGCAGTAGAGAGATAAATCTCCCACAATAGACTATATAATAACAAACAGAATAATCAAACCTGAGTAGATATTAGATGTGAGAACTCACATCTGCAAACATAGGATCGGTTTCATAATTTAGCGATGTACAAAATTACCATAGCAAAACTAATCGCTAGAAGGAAAGAAACAAAATAAAACTTTAATTACTAAATTTAATATCGAATAGCTTAAATCTGAAAGTAATTACATATCTTTACAGGCTGCGACTAGCTCATAAAATAGACAAGGCACCTATCCTCCAACATCACACTGTAAACAATGCGTGGAAATTTTATTAAACAATATAAAGCAAGCAGCAACTGGAGGCGTTAGGAATAAAAACTGTCAATACGAATACACAACATCCGAACAAAAAACATGGTTTAAACCAGAAGTAAAAAACAATAGCGCAAAGAAAAAAGAGTGCTCACTTGACATACATATTCAACAAGAATTCAAGAAATTGCATTAACTATATAAATATAAGAAAGGAAGTGACACAGAATAAAAGTAAATAAAAAGAGAATATTGGAAGAACTTTAGGTAAGGAAATGGAAAGTGACTGACATGGAACCCAAAAGCGCATTTGGAAAATGTTTAGAGCAGTGAAAAGAGAAGTCAACGAAACAGTACAACTAAATTCAACTATCTAGAATCCACCATAGCACCGTACTGAGACCTCCAAGATTTAGTGTGAGGTACCAAATTAACAAATCAGGGAGAATAACTGGAGCCTTAAGAACAACTATATGGAAAACAAACAAATATCAACAGAAGCCAAAGTAAGGATTTACAAAACATGTGTTAGGCCTGTTATGGCTCACGCAAAAGAAACAAGACCCGATACTGTTGAAACTTAAAAGAATGGCTCTCGCACCTCTGAAATGAAGCTACCCGGCATGATCTCGGGAAACATGCTTAGAGATCTACAAAATCGAGGACATCCGTGAAGAATGCAACGTGGAGGATGTCGTAAGATGAACATCAAAAAGCTCGCAGAAGGTTCTGGAACAAACATTTATCCAGAATGGATAATAACCTCGGCTTCTGGTAAAAATTTCCAGAAACTATAGATCAGCATCCAAACGACCACCAGGAAGACCTTCAAAGGATGGAAGGACAGCTGGTCGTCAGCTTCCTAAGAAAAGCGCAATACTCGGTATAACAAGCCTCTAGGGTTTCGTAAAGAAAAGTAATGTTTTATTTTGTACTTGCATTTCTCATTTGTATTTTACGCTCTTACATTAGTTACGTTTGGCGGTTAGCGTACGTTTTAATTTAACTATATCGTCGACGCACCGCCATTTTGTTTTCAGTTTGTTTTTCTATAGTTCTTACCAGAGCTGAGATTTGTTTGTTGTTAATGTAAGTCACTTCTTTCAGCATTTTCTTTGCGTTATGCTTAAATATTTTGTTTTAAATCTTGTCTTCTCTTCTCGTTATCGTATTTGCTGTGCCACTACTGGTAAATAATGCTATCTTGTTATTGTCACAACTCTTATCTTTGTAGTTGGAAATTACGGTTACTTACAATTACCACTATAAATACCTGTCTGCAGTTATACTTACTATCGATTATCACGTGTACTCAAGTGGTAATTATGCTGAGGATAATGATCCATTTGCAATAATGCATAATTACCTATTTTCAAGGTTTTGAAACATTGTATGTACTGAATAAAAGCATGTCTTAGAACGCTTATTCAAAAGTATACTGTCATTAACTCATTTAGCTAATTATTGTATTTAAGGCAATTTCCTTAATCACTTTCTCGCCCAATAACCTGTTATTTCATATCTTTCAGGTTTTCTAATACTGTTATTATTGAGTGACAATGAGTTTCCTTATCAAATCATTAATGTTCAGTTGACACCAAATAAATGTTTCTAGATTTTTTCGGACAAAAATCAAATTTCATTTTTAAAGTGCCAAAAAAGAAATGCTAGTGCGATTTTAAATCAACTTGTCCAAATGCGTTAACGATTTTGCTAACTGACGGAAGTGTATTGTCTTGTAAGTACTGTAAAGTAACAATTACTAAAAATTTGGGCGACGTAACGTTCAAAAACTGAAAAACATCAAAACAAATATAATTTGAAAAAGGAATAGTAAACAACAGCAAGATGTTGGATCAATTAAATGCTATCAAAATTTGGAGCTTTTATTTCTGTTAATATAATTATTCAACAAACCAAAAATGAAGTTTCAAAAATTAAACAATATATACTGGACGAGTCAACGTTGTGAAAAAGATTACCGTCTACCATAAAAAGTTAAAGAAATAAAATTTAGAACAAAACTATTTGGCTAATGTTAATTAAAACAACAGACACAGAACAGCAAAGTATTAAAATTTTTATTTGGTGTGTTAAGTGTTGAAGAAGAAAAAACTAAATCGTATTTACTAATGATGAAGGTATTAAAAAGTGAATTACTAAACTTTTAACGATGCACTTAGTTTCCTTGATTCCGACCAAAAATGTTGTTGGTTTGCACCGATGCTGCATCATATATGTGCAAAACAACAAAAAAGTCTACATTAAAAATTATTTAGTATGCTTGTGTGCTACATGCTTTGCACAGAATGGCTAAATTAGTGCATTCTAAACATTCAAGTGTTAAATTACTGATATCTTCTAGTAATTAAAGTGTCTTAAAGTGACTAAGTTTACAAAATGACATTTATTTCTGTTAGTGCCATAGTTAGCCTTCTTATACTAAAGCTGGCATATTTTTATAAATATTTGAACGTGGAATTTATAATCATTTGAATATTTGATAATAGTACTATTCGAATTCTGGTAAACACAGATTCATCAAGGCAAAAAATATGCCGAAGAAAGTCGCTATCTTCTTGAATCGAATATAAGATTGTGTTATACAAATTTAACCGTAATATGTTGTCATTATCATAGAGAGTTAAACTTTAGGAAATATGATATGGATGAAGCAGTTTTTTGTAGAACCAAGTAAACGTTCTTGTGACTGAGGATAATTAATGTTGAAATTAACTGTCAAAAGCTACTCGAAAAATTTTCGTGTACACTGTTTAAACTTGTCTGGTCAACTAGCATTCGAGTTTTTCATTATAAATGTGAAATCCAGTTGATCCAGTCTTCAAAATGTATTTTTTCTAGGTTGTCTAAGTTTGGAAAACGTATGCAACATTCGTTTTGCGGCGTTACCATTCTAATTACAGAAATGGTATATCAAAATATATCGACAATTTTTTCGATGTTGTTTATTTTAGAATTTATAGTTGCCAACAAAATTGACAAGCTTGACTTTTTGTTGAATTTGTAAAAACGATTTTTTAAAATTGTAAATTATTTTGTCTTTTAGATTTCTGGAAAAAATTAATACAAAAACGTCAGTAAAAATCTTATTTGACTCTGAGCTTTGTAAAAATACTTATGACAAAGTGCCCTACATTCCACCCTAGCTCTCTCTTCAGTAATCCTAACTTTTATGTAAATAACTATTTTATTTTCAATGTTTTCGAGCTTGGTGGTGTTTCAAAATATAGCATTAACAAGTTTTGAACTGGCGTTAACACTTCTTTTACAAAATTTACAATACTTTCTGAACTTTGCAAAATTCAATCTAAATTTGTCGTTGCTGACAATCATGTTGCTATGTTTTCAGAAAACTGAGGCTAGAACACATCAGATTCTAAAAAGCTTTTTTCTGTATTTTGTTATTTTTCTAACGATTTGATAAATTGGCAATACTGATGGCCACTTAATTATGTGTAACTCCGCCTGTGGTGAAGTCATTTGGTGAAATGAGTAGCTCAATTATAATTACTGCCGATACCAAGCCTGGAACCCCCGTAAAAGAAACAATTATTCACAGAACTAAATGCATGCATGTCTCGGAATAGGACGGATTATACGATGACTACATTTGCAAGAACACGGAAGCAAATGAAACAAGAATGGAGAAAAAAATATATGACAATAGCAACTTGGAATATCCAAAATTGGAACCAAATAAATAATGAAATCCTACTGCAGATAATACGAAATAAAATTGACATATGTGCCCTGCAAAAAACAAAAAGGAAAGGAAAAGGAACAAGAGCATTTAACTTTTACACATTAATGATACAGTGGAGCATGAAAACAAGAAACGGGATTGCACTCTTTACTATACAATAAATACATAAATAATATTAAAAACATTAAATATATATATATCATCTTAGATTACTTCTCGTCAGCTCAAAAACGAAATCGGAAAAGGGAAGTATATTATAAAGATCTGGATAAAAGAATTACAGTAACATATCTGAAGACAAAATAAGTTTCTCCCACTCAGAGATATGAATGCGCGAGTACACAACGAAGTAATTACAGGAACCAAGCAAAGATTCAATAAACAAACATTTAACAAAAATAGAGAATCACTTATATAAATCTGTGCTTGATAACAATTTAGGAATATGCAATACATATTTTAAATTTACCTCTACGATACAAATACACATGGTACGACACTATAGGCTCTTAAAATCCACGATAGATTATATTATATGTAACATAACAACTGGGACTGGAGCAGGTAGTAACTGTAAGAATCCTTAATTCTGCAGATATTAGTACTGACTCATCAGTTAGTAATAGTAAAAGTTATATTATTAATGTCACAATTAATAAACCACCGGCAAAAAATAGTATGTCAAAAAAATGAAAATTGAGTTAATAGAGTGATGAAACCATTAAACAATTATATAAGAGTAGATTTAAAAAATAAAACAGATAATTATAACAGAAGAAGATGAAGTGGCGTGAGAAAAGTTACTGAGTAATATAAGAGAAAGTGCAAAAAAAGGAAGCTTTAGGAACCAAAACACTAACAGATACAAAAAATTACAGAAACATAAAAGAGGTGAAAAGAACTAGCTAAGAAAAAAACAAACGTTTGTACAATTACGATATGGACAGATTGCCCGCAACATACGCAGTATATCGAAAAGTACGTAATAGGACTCAGCAATAGAATAGAAAGAATGACAGAAGAATACTGGGAGAAATTTTCAAATAATTTAGACAGCGATTTTTATGGAACTAGAAATAAGTGTGGAGGGTAATACCAAACAATAAAACGAATATAAAAGAATATATCAAGACAACAATACAGACTTGAAAGTACTAATGATAAACTTCTTTTAAAAATTGAAACAGACACGCAACAGGAAGATCGTGACAAATTATAAAAAAGTCACAATATTTTAATACAGGGAAGATCAAAAATAAATAATATGAAGAAATTGAAGCTATTGCCAAAACCATAAAATCACAGGGCAATAATGGAGTATAAAATGAATTATTAAAATATGGAGATGATGTATCTAATAGATGAACTTACAAAACTAATACAAAAAGTTTTTGAATGGAAGAGAATCCTCGAAGGCTGGAGAAATGAAATTCGTCATAATAATATTCGTACAAGGTGACCGTAAGATGTACCTGACAAATTGCCGTGGATAACACTGCTAGAGAGAAAAAAGCATTTGACAGAATATTGGTGAAATATGTATTGATAATACTAAAAAAAGAGATATACGGGAAGCAATTATTGACATGATGAAAGACATATATTGAAATAACGAAATTATAATAAAGGCCTATGGATTACTTGGGGGACCTGTACGAGTAAATGCAGGAATAAAACATGGAGATTAAGCTCCTTGTTATTTAAATTAATGATAGACGAGATAATTGAAGAAGAAATAGAAACTGAAATGGGATACAGATTATGAGCTGTAGAAATTAATATAATTTGTTGCGTGATCACAAGTATTGACTGTGGAAACCGAAGATCCATTATAACGATTTTCATTTATGAAAATGACACAGGTTTGCAAATAAGTTTAACATGAAAATAGCCTCAAACAAAACCAAGCAAATGCATGACAATTCTGTGTAAAATCTCTGAAGCGTAAACTAGAAATTAATTGGTGAAATTATTAAGTAGGTCTTTGTTTTTAATTACCTTAGAATGAATATCATGTTATGGTGTTGTTAAATATTGACTACGTGTGCAACGGAAACAAGTGTGGAAACGAAGAAAATGGAGCAGATATTAGAGACTTAGAGATAAGTGAAGAACTAAAGATGCAGCCAATAAAATGAATAGACAAAGACAAAAAGGGGAGAGTCACATTTTAAGAATGAGAGAAAACAGGATCGGAAGAGTTAAAAGAGACAAATCGCCAGAAGGAAAACGATCAAGGGATAGGAACGGCAAAAAGATGGAGAGAGTCCTTGTAAAATTTGGAATAAACAGACAACAGCCTGCAACAAAGAAAGAAAAAGACTTAATTATGTTATAAATACTCCAACAAAAAAATTGCAATTACTGAAGCAAACTTTTAGGTTACTTATCTCGTAATTGTAAAAATAACACTTCCAAATCGAATAGCCTAAAGCAATGTATTAAAGTATTGTGGTATACATATACATTTGAAGACTACTGGGAATTTTGAAATATGTTTTTCATTTTCAGTAAAATTTTTGTTCTGCGTTGTTTGTGATAACTGGATAAGTAAAGCCTCTCAGTTGATATACACCTTGATAAGAGTTTTGAACTTGGACAGATGGAAAATATTTGAATTAAAGGCGAGTTTGATGGTTCTTACAAAAACCTTTTTATCTCTCACTTTATAACTGTAGAACAAAAAATAACAAGTTTTGTGTCAATTTTAGATTGATATATTTTGCGAATCAATTTTTTTTTACACTGTAAAGTTTATTTTAAGGGTTGTTTTTTTTTCTGTGCCCAATTTATGTCAATATACGCTTATTTTGACATTGCATAAAATACTTGAATCGCCAAGTGTACCTGACTAATTAATTTTGTGAATTACTGTACTACACTATTTGCTTTATAAGCAGACCATAGAGGATTATTGAAGATACCAAAAAAAACACACCATGAAAAACATATTTGAATAACTATAGCAAAGTTACAGGACAGATCCTAAATATTTATTACTTCATATTTTGTAACAGTATTTGATCAAAAAAATGATACTTTGTATAAAAACCGTTTAGTTGGACTGCAACTAATTGGAAACATACCTAATGGCAAAGACAATTGAGCTGTTTCTAAAACACATTTATTGATAAGTTCAAGAAGCAGAGAACTAGTTTTGATTTTTACTATGCGAAGTTTAAAAATGTCTAAATATGTTTATGTAAATGCTTATTTTAGTTACATAATAACGCTTCGAAAATCTACGTAAAGAAAATTAAATACATGACAAATGTACAAAAGATAGTATGAATATGAAAGTCTATATCAGCTATTTACGCACCAACGGCGTTATTATGATGATCACGCTTGAGAGCAACGTGATGCAGCTCGTGGGCTTCTGGTTCAAGGAATTTATATTGAAAAAATGTCTAAAAACAAATACAAAACTTGTTACCATCTAAATTCTAAACAAAAGTATAAAAAGAACAATATTTTTTGAGTGCGTAATAAGAGGGCATAATCAGAAGGGTTATGTTATGAATACATAACGCCACGGTTGTTATGTATATGTTTACGTATCTCGTCACTACAGCATTATAAGTAAATTATAACGAAGTGAAAAATAAAATGAAATAGCTTTTAAAAATCAGTTTAATTATATCGATTGTACCATATGGAAAGGCAAAAAGTACTTAAAATGTCTTTAATTAGAACGGTTTTCATTTTACGAAAGGCGAGTTTCGTCGATAGCCATAAAATTAAGTAGAATATTTTTTAAACGAATATGTGGTGCTGTTATAATATTTATTAACAACCTATCAATTTTTGTATAACTGCACAGTTTATTTAATGATTGGACTGAAATTTTGTATTAATACATAGAAAAAAACTGAGAACTCGCTTTGTTAGTAAAGTGTTATTAAAGAGAATGATTGTGGTATAAATATTATTGTTTATTCATCAATTGAATAAATCTTATTGATATAAGCAAACATTATAATATTTATATTGTAATGTTATTTCTATGTACAATTTGGGTTCATCTAGTATTCACCAAATTACTTTAAAATCTTTTATATACAGATTTGTACTTATCAAGTAAATAGACATATGGAGAGCTGAACCCAAATCAGTGAGAGAGTGTTACTAAGGTCGCTATGATATCTAGTCATTATGGTGTCATCTGTAAATGATTGTTACAAGTGTTACGAAATGAGGGATTAGGTACACTTGCTTAGAATTTCAACCAAGCGTGAAAATTACTTTGTTATGCGGCATGAAAGGAAAGGAGAAATAGAATTAAACGTATGTTTTTATCTTGGAGTGGAAAAATTACTAATCTATATGCATAGGCATTACTTAAATAAACGAATTTAATTGTTATTTAGTATTTAGCGGTAAAAAAAGCCTTGTACTTTAACGTTGTAATAGTAATAAATATCAGTAAATAAAACGTAAATACAATTTACTAGTCTATTAAAAAGCGAACTATTAAAAGTATCTTTTTTTTATCTATTCAAGGTTTGGTACACGAATGCTGTTGTTGCAACTTAACTTGGTATTACTTGTCATTAAAGTGCTATTATGTTATTCTCAGTGCTAGTACAATTTATTTAAAATTTTAATTTATTAGTTAACGTTGTAAATATTTTTTTGTTTCTATTGAAACAGAAAAAGATTAAAGCAAGATCTAGAAAGTAAACAAACGGTGTTACAACTTAAACCAACTAATAATATGACTTTATATTTGTTTGTAATAGTTTTATCGTGAAACAGTTACTGTTTATATAAATTTTAATTCGCTTCTATTTACTTTAATTTATTTGTTTCTTAGAAAATTTTAGTTGTTTATACAGTCCCGCGCCGTGTACATAAGGGGCAAAGTAGTGTGGTGCACGCCAAAGGCGCTGAAAAACCTCAAAACTCTTTGAGACGAGGGAAATGGGAGTTACTTCTCAAAAAATAATATATTTTCCAAATGAGAGTACGAAATAATAGCATTTATTCCATCGAATACGTAATACGTAACATAATAATATGAATTTTGTGAACTCAAACAAATCTCCTATATTTTATCTTATGTTTTGAGCTTGAAATTTGGCTTGCAATGAGCCAACGAGCGAATGTGTTGTTTTTCTCCTGTCTGAGTTTGGTAATGTACGAAACTTTATATATTTATAGATTTATAAATTTTGGTGAAACAACTTGAAATAAGTAGCTGTTGAGAAAATACTTTTGAGGTTTGAGATGTTTCAGAAACATTTCCATGTTTTATGAATAATAATTTGTTAATTTCTTTATTTACGTATTAAAATTTCCTTTACAGTATACAGGGATGTCAGAAAAAAAGAAGAAATTGTCTGGATACCAAAATTTGCTGAATAAAAGAAAAGAGAAGAAGAACTGAAAACCACGTCAAAATTACACATTTTTTTTTTTTTCAAAACTGACTCTATTTTGCCAAAATATTAATAACAACAATAATACATTCATTCTTTAAGTTTATGATAATGAGAAATCAACACCTTCAAATAATTACCAGAACGGAAAATATGGAGTCAACTTTCGAAAAAATGCTTCACTATGGCCAAAGAAATTGATGTTCTAATGTAAATATTCAAGAATTAGTAGAACGCTGGCCCAGCAGTCATATCAAAAACAAGGAAGGATATTTTATCCAAAGAGAGAGATAGTTTTGGAGTCATAGGCGTAAGTTTTCCATAATAGTGTACTTAGAATTCCATCGAACAAAAGAGAAAAAAATTGAGCATTTTTCGTTGTATTCCGAAACAAAAAATTCACTTTATTGCTTCTGTTGCAATTTTTAATGACAGTGCCTTAGTGATGAATCTGGTTACAATGACTTGCAGCATTTAAGTGAACATTTAAACATTCATGAAAAGAGCAAGTTACTATTATCGAAAAAAATTCATTCTAACCGTTTTAATAAAAATGAAATAATTGATTCTGAAAATCAAAATGTAATAAACAGAGAAACTAAATACTGGCAAGCGGTTATAGAAAAAGAATGTTCTTAGGTCCGATTTCACCAGCTAAAGTTTAACTGCTTAGATTTCTAACTAACCTTACGATTAAATTTAAAATCCTGTCATATTATTGGTTAGCTTAAAAACCACTAACCAATGATATGACAGGATTTTAAATTTAATCGTAGAAAGTTGAGTTAATCTACAAGTTAAATTTTTAGTTGGTGAAACCGACCTAAGTGATTTAGCTTTTAGGTCAGCAAAATTTAGCTTTTCGTGAAAGTAGTAATAAGTTGTTTGAGAAAAACAATGGTAACAATTTACAAAGCATAGAAATGATACAAAATTCTGCCCGATTACCGTCAGAACATACAAAACGCTCTCTAAATAAAAAGACAAAAAACTATCTCGGGGATAAAATACAAAATAAAGTAATCAACTTATTCGGTGAAAATATCTCAAATCCAAGAATTTAGAAGTAACTTCAAAAAGGCAAAATATTATTCCATATTATTAGACTGCACTCTGACTGTAGTCACCAAGACTCAAATTGAAGTTTGTATAAGATTTGTTAACTTAAGAAACACATAGGGAATTAGTATAGCCAGAACATTTTATATTATTTTGTCC